>CM077309.1:79755000-82277500 GCA_039655065.1 Glossophaga mutica
GGGCATGGGGAAGGCTAAATGGAGTAAGATATCAGGGGAGTATTCTATGGGATTTAAAGTACAAACAAGTAGTGAACCAATAGGAGATCCTTTGGAGAAGTACAGGAATAACTGATATCTCACTCAACCTGCCACTGTTTCTGAAAGCTGAAAAAGAAATAAGACTCTTATTAAAGGGGAAAAAGAATGTTAGTTGGCTTGAGAAAGCAGAGCTCTTATGCAAAGTTTGATGGAGGAGAAATTGTGAGAGTAAGGGATAGAAACTTGGCATAGAGTGAGAGAAGATAAAATTTACACAACAGTAATAAAGCTTGGGAGGATAGTGAAATGGATTAAGACCAGGGAAGGGTGCTGTGTGGGATTTGGAATAACAATACTATGATATGAAATATATAATCTGAATAAAAAGTAAAAGAACAAGAGTAGTGTGTTATTTGGAATATGAGTAAAGAGAAAGGAGAAAAAATGTAATGTGAAAGGAGGAAGAAAAAACAAATCAATGAAAACAAGCAAAACAAGAAAAAACTAAGTAAGTGGAAAGATGAGAAATAAAAAAAATGCAAGTTCTGATGGATAGCAAAGTAAAATTTGTCTCAGCTGTTGGTGTTCACCTTATGACTTCTTTCTGGATCCATCTCCAGTTTTCTCACAGCTCCAGGTCTTACTATCTTACTCTTGACCAAAAAAAAAAAAAAAAAAAAAAAAAAAAAAAAGCCTTCTACTGATTTTACACATGCCAATCTGGTTTTGCAGGTCTTCCAGGGATTCTGCAGGCAGAGAGGGGCTGGGCTCTGTTTTTTCCTTTCCTGTGGTTCTGTGACAATGGGGGCTCTTCCTGACCTACAATATTCACAGGCACCCAGTTTCCAGCCCACACCCTCAGAGCAACCCACACTGTCCAGGCTGTGTTTGCCCTGGCCTGAGCTGAAAATCTACCTTGTTTTACAACCCTTTCATTAGTCAGTGAGGTGTGCTAAGTGGGAGCAAATCACACCACTCTTCTTCTCTCTTTGTTGGCCTGGCCACTGCAAGTACAAGGTCCTTGCATAGGGGCTGAGATTGTCTTTTGAGAAAAGTCCCCTTGGGTACCATCACTCTGAACAAGCACCCCACTTTCCCCACAGTCTAACTCTCTGACCAGTCCAAAGTCTATCTGGGTCATAGCCAGTGGTGGCTCCTCTCTTCTCCCAGCTCCCGGTGTCATCCAGCTCCCAAATTTTTTTGGCACTGTTCCAGCCAGTGACTGCTGCCCTAGCTGGAGTACACTGCTAGTTTTGTGTCATTTACTGCCTTTTGACCCCCCTAGTGACTTTAAGCATCTAGGTCTCTCCTGGCATGGATCTGAAGTTTCCTTGCCCTAGGAGGGGATGGAGCTGCTAGGTTGCAATCACTGACCTGGCTCTCCTGCAATGCTCCCAGACAGCTGAGGTCTCAGGTGCAAAGCCCAGGGACTTTCCTGTCAGCCTACAGAATCTTACCATCTGTTTTTTATTTATTTTATTTTATTTTATTTATTTTATTTTATTATTATTGTTGTTCTTGTACAGTTTTCTGTCTTTTACTCCCATCCCAGCCCACCACCCCAGCCCTCCCCACCTCCCCCCCGCATTTCCACCCCCCTAGTTTTTGTCCATGTGTCCTTTATACTTGTTCCTGTAAAGCCTTCCCCTTTTCCCCTGAAATTCCCTCCCCTCCCTGCTCTGGTCACTGTCAACCTGTTCCCAATTTCAGTGTCTTTGGTTGTATTTTGCTTGTTTGTTTGTTTTGTTGATTAGGTTCCTGTTAAAGGTGAGATCACATGGTATTTGTCTTTCAACCGCATGGCTTATTTCACTTAGCATAATGCTCTCCAGTTCCATCCACACTGTTGCAAAGGGTAGGAGCTCCTTCTTTCTTTCTGCTGCATAGAATTCCATTGTGTAAATGTACCATAGTTTCTTGATCCATTTCATTTACTGATGGGCACCTAGGTTGCTTCCAACACTTGGCTATTGTAAATTGTGCTGCTATGAACATTGGGGTGCATAGGTTCTTTTAGACTGGTGTTTCAGGGTTCTTAGGATATAATCCTAGTAGTGGAATTGCTGGGTCAAAAGGCAGATCTATTTTTAGTTTTCTTAGAAAATTCCATACTGTTTTCTATAGTGGTTGTACCGTCTGTTTTTAAGCATCCTTTGCAACCCTTGGTTTCCAAACTTCGTATCAGCTGGGATTCTGTTGGCTGTTAACTCTGTTCTTCGGAAGATTGGTCAGGTGTCCAAGTTGGGTGCACGAGCAAGTGCACAACTGTTAATTTTAATTTCTCCTCCCACTCCCCCGACCATTATTGAGATGGAGTTGACAAATAACATTGTATAAGTCGGAAGTGTATAACTTTGATATTTACTTATTGCAAAAATTATCACCATAGCATTAGCTAACACCTCTATCGTGTCATATAATTACCATTTCTTTTTTGTTGTGAGGATATTTAAGATCTATTTTCTTAGCAACTTTCAAGTATATAATATAGTATCAAACAGCTATTAAATAGTAAAGAAATTCATCTTTACCAGGAAGGGTAAATGAAGTAGACAAACTTAGATTGGAGTAGCATTAACTACTCTATGAGAATCTGACAAAGTAGGATTTTATAGGTGGTAATAAGAATGGCTGAGAAGTTTTTGGTGTTTTGGAGTGATGAGGACAATGTTTTATTAGGAAGTCACAGTGGGAGAGGTGAAGCCAGAACCCTCTGTTGAGACTTCACCTAAGAAGCTACTGCCTCTGCTACATGTAACCACCATGGCTGTTGCTTAGCCTTAAGGTCAGGGGAAATGTCAAGAAAAGCCCTGGGCTTGTGACAAGGCTCCAGTTGGGGACATAAGAACCATAAAACACAGATTTTTCTTTGACCTCCAATAAGAAGGGTTTTATATATCTGAGTGCCTGACTTTAGAAGTTGTAATGTCTGCTTAAGAAAGAAAAAGAACTTTTCTAATTTTGGATCCTAAGAGATGATCTCTGGGTTATTTATTTTAGTCAGCTTTTATAGTATTTGAAGTAATTAATATATAAAGAATATAATATTTTAATCATATTTAGTATTTATCCTTTATTGGTAAAGCAGAAAACCCAGTGGTCCATTTAAGGAGCACCAAGGATTATTTGAGTGGAGTGAAAAAGACATCAAGAATTTTATTATTCTGAATTTGGAGCTTATACTTGGGAAAGACAATATAAAAAAGATTCTTTATTTGTTTATTTATTTTTAAGATTTTATTTATTTTATTTATTTTTCAGAGAGGGTAAGGGGGAGAGAAAGAGGGAGAGAAACATCAATGTGTGGTTTCCTCTGAAGAGTCCCCCACTGGGAACCTGGCCCTCAACCCAGGCATGTGTCCTAAACTGAGAATCGAACCAGTGACCCTTGAGTTCTCAGGACAGCATTCAATCCACTGAAGCACACAAGCCAGGGGTCAAAAACATTCTTTAGAGGAAACTGGTCATTATATCAATATATGAGCATAAGTCAAAATGCCTAAAGTTAAGACATTCTTACTTGGTTTAGAAAAGGCAAATATTTAAAATAAGCACAATAGCAAGCACTAACAGAAACAAAGTGTTTTCATTAAAAATGATTTAAATTGTATGTATTTTATCACAATTTAAAATAGAAATGAAATTTTTAAAAATTATTTAAGAGCATAACAAAAGCACAAAAATTGTACTCAAAGATCAACTTTTTATGAACTATTATAAGTTTTCTTTGTTTATTAATGCAAATAATTTTATATGTATGTGTTAAGAATATATACAAATACACATAAAATTACTTAGATGTTTAACATTAAAAAAATATTGACCTTATTAGCATGACCGGATAATTGATATCCTCACTGAATTTACCATTCTAATAAAATTGCATCAGTTTCCTGGATAAAGAGATAAAACACTCTCACCATTTGATATAACAACAGTATCTCTTTGCAACTACTATATTATTTCTATTATCTTCAATTAAAGAAAAGTTCTGGTCATTCATAGTTACAGAGAACACTGGGAAGTAGGTAATTGACAGCTACCCTACCCCACCACCCTTAGTAGGACTTACTTTGCTTAAGAATACTATCCAAACTTACCAAATTTTTCTGTATTTATATGTCTAATGTCAAAAGCTCTTCAAGTTTCATTTAAAAGAATTGAAGTTCTAATAAAAAAACCCTAACTATTTACTGGCCTGATATAAAATGACATTTATTTGCTTTTTATCTTGTGACATACCAACTAAACCTGTTAATATGATTTACAGTTAAACTTGTTCTGTTTTTTAATTAAATTTATTGGGGTTACATTGGTTAATAAAATGATACAGATTTCAAGTGTTCAGTTCTATAATACATCATTGCATATTGCATTGTGTACTCACCACTCAAAGTCCAATAAGCTTATCTTTTTCTTTCTTTATTTCTTTATAAGTTTCAGCTTTTTCAAGTTCTTAAAGGTCCAACATTTTAAAAGCATTTTCACCTTCTGTTCTTGGAGTTTCCCCCCTCCACTTCCACCCCAGGCTAGTTTAAATAAGGATTTATTAGTCTTTGTAAACCAATCACAATAGGAGCTCCCCTCAAATTGAGAAAATTTATAATCTAATTTGTTAATATTCTCTGGAAAAGAGGTATACCAATATGTTTGTTTACAAAATAGTTCATACTCAGTGATAGAGCCTCTCGCCTTCTTGGAAAATATTAGGATTTTGCTCTCTTTCATTATGTGCTGTTTCTTGTGGTATTTTTCTGGGAGCCCTCAAGCCACAGTAGGCATCTGTGTCCTCTCTGGGGAGAGTGTATTGGAAAGTGAAAGGATGCAGTCCTGTGTTTCCTTTCCATCTCTAATTCTCATGATTTTATCCTGCCCCACGATATGTGCTGGAATAGTCCCCTGTCCCAGGCTTTAAGGAAGCAAATCCAGAAATCCCAGGAACACAAATACCATTTCAACCTGGGAGGTCATGTGAACAGCTGAAAGTGATCTTTTAAAAAATTAGACTTCTGAACCCACCAGACCAAACCTAAGGAGCAGATGAGGATCAAAGTGATGTGTGAATTCAGGTCACTATGCCCAGTGCTGGTGTGAGGCTGACATTGGCTCTGGAGGGAAAATGAATTTACCTGCAGCACTTCCTAAACAGCTTTTCTGGTGAGGAGGCAGCTCAGATGCCTCGCTCCGGGAATCTGTCCTCCACTTCATCTCCTGAGCATCTCACAGGCAAGGAAATGTTCTCCTAGTTATCAGACACTAGTCAGGAAGGGATAAAGATCCATCTTTAACTGACCTTCTTAGGGGAAAATTAGCACTACCTCTTTCCCCAATAATAAAAGTTCTTCTGGACTTTTAACTTTGAGTCTTGGTTTCCTCCAGTTAAAAGGCAGAAATATATATTTTATATGTGGGGTTAGAGGTCATGTTTCAGACCAGCTCATAGAATATCTCACATTGTTAATAATTCTTATTCTATATCTGCGTTTTACACATTTACGTTTAAAAATGTTACAGTTGATAAGTCACCTGACTTTCATGGTTGTGAATAAAGAAGGGAATGGAATGAAAACAGTGCAGGTGCTGGGCCAGACACTGAACTGTGATCAAGGTGTGGATATTGGCAACAAGAGTAAGAATGCAAACTGAATTTTATGTGTGTGTGTGAGTATATGAGTATGTGTATGTGATTGTGTGTATCTGTGTGGATGTTTATTGACACAATGAGAAGCATGATGGCCTAGTGGTTCTGGAGCTACCCTTCCCTGGTTCAAATCCAGGCACTTACTATGTGAATCTGAGCAGTTTTTAAAAATATTTTGTGTTCATTTACTCATCTGTAAAACTCAGGTGACAGAATCTTTCTCAAGAGATGGATGTGGGGAATAAATGGTATTATTCAGAGAAGAACTACTAGGGCAGTAGTACCTGGCATATCATAATTGTTCAGTAGGTATTTAGTTATTATTATCATTTAACAGGTAATTTCCCTTTCTATTTCTCACAATATATCATGGGAAGGATTGAAACAAGTACCTTTTTTGTCCGCAGTATTCACCCTCCCCACACAGTCTCTGAGTCTTCACCCCAGCCTCTGGGTGATGGGTCCAGACAGCTTTGTACTCTCCTGGTTGCTTGCTGCAGGAAGGAGCTCTTGGTGATAAATCTCCCAACGTAAGGACATCAGGAAGACTATACGTGTGAGGGGAAAAACCAAGAGTGTCAGCCTATGTTTAGGGGTCTTTAAGAGTCTATTCTGATGTAAAAATTTCTAGTTTAGGAAAGAGGTAACCAACTGAGCGTTCATGAATAGGACCCAGTGTTTTTAGGACCAATTTTGTCCAGAGATGACCTTCACTTGCCCAGCCCCTCTAAGGCAATTTATCTCACTGCTGTGATCTTTTTTTTTTTTGTTTATTTTAATGTAGGTAACTTGTAGCAATCTGCATTTTTATTTTTTGTCTGTAAGTCTAGATTTCTCTGAAATTCTTTTATGAGAATAAGGAGATCCCCACATGAAAAATGTGAAATAGCCTAGCAAGAATACTGAAAAGAACTATGCTATAGTATGAATGTGACCCCCAAAATTCATACATTGAATTCTACCCCCTGCAGGTGATGGTAGCAGCAGGTGGAATCTTTGGCAGGCTATTATGTCATGAGGCAGAGCCTTTATGAATGAGCTCTTGTAAAAGAAGCTCCAGAGAAATCCTGTAGCCCCTCTACCTTATGAGTACATGGTGAGAAGGCCCAATGTATGAACCAGAAAGGACTCTCACCATAACATGTCGATGGTGGAACCTTCCAGCCTCTATGACTATGAGAAATAAATTTCTGTTGTTTATAAGCTGCCTAGTATGTTGCATTCTGTTACAGCATCATGAACAGACTAAGATAGATGAAAAGGATCAATTAAGCTACACTCAGAAGTCAGCTTTTTTTTTGAATCAACCTTCCATAGAAAAAGATTTTTATTTTCTTTGTTTTGTTAAGTATATTTCATTGATTATGCCATTACTTGTCACAATTTTTCTTCCCTTTATCCTCCATCCACCCTGCACCCCGCACCTTCCAGCATAGCCCCACCCCTCCTTAGTTTGTTTCCATGGGTTGCACATAGAAGTTCTCTGGCTTTTCTATTTCCTATACTATTCTTAACCTCCCCCTGTCTATTTTATGCCTACCAATTATGCTTCTTATTCCCTGTATCTTTTCTCCCCATTATCCTCCTCCACCTTCCCACTGATAACTCTCCATGTGGTTTCCAATTCTGTGATTCTGTTCCTGTTCTGGCTGTTTGCTCAGTTGTTGTTTTTCATTTTTAGGTTCAGTTGTTGATAGTTATGAGTTTGTTGTAATAGTTTTTGATCTTCTACTATTTCTTAGATAATTCCCTTTAACATTTCAGGTAAGAAGGGCTTGGCAATGATGTACTTTAACTTGACCTTATCTGGGAAGCACTTTATCTGCCCTTCCATTCTTAATGATAGCTTTGCTGGATAGAGTAATCTTGGATATAGGTCCTTGCCTTTCATGACTTCAAATATTTCTTTCCAGCCCCTTCTTGCCTGTAAATTTTCTCTTGAGAAACAGCTGATAGTCTTATGGGCACTCCTTTGTAGGCAACTCTCTCCTTTTCCCTTGCTGCTTTTAAGATTCTCTCCTTAGCTTTAATCTTGGCTAATTTTTTTTTGTTTTTGTTTTTTTAAATATATTTTATTGATTATGCTATTACAGTTGTCCCATTTCTCCCCCATCATTCCCCTCCAACCTGCACACCCTCTCCCACCCACATTCCCCCCCTTAGTTCATGTCCATGTGTCATAAGTTCTTTAGCTTCTACATTTCCCACACTATTTTTGCCCTCCCCCTGTCTATTTTCTATCCACCATCTATGCTACTTATTCTCTGTACCTTTTCCCCCTCTCTCCTCCTCCTACTCCCCTGTTGCTAACCCTCCATATGATCTCCATTTCTGTGGTTCTGTTCCTATTCTAGCTGTTTGCCTAGTTTGCTTATGTTTTAGGTGTGGTTCTTAATAGCTGTGAGTTTGCTGTCTTTTCACTGTCATATTTTTGATCTTCTTTTTCTTAGATAAGTCCCTTTCACATTTCATATAATAAGGGCTTGGTGATGATGAACTCCTTGAACTTGACCTTATCTGAGAAGCGCTTTATTTTCCCTTCCATTCTAAATGACAGCTTTGCTGGAAAGAGCAATTTTGGGTGTAGGTCTCTGCTTTTCAAGATTTCAAATATTTCTTTCCAGCCCCTTCTTGCCTGGAAGGTCTCTTTAGAGAAATCAGCTGACAGCCTAATGAGAACTCCTTTGTAGGTGACTGTCCCCTTATCCCTTGCTGCTTCTAGAATTCTCTCTTTCAGTTGAATCTTGGCTAATGTAATTACGATGTGCCTTGGTGTGTTCCTCCTTGGGTCCAACTTCTTTGGGACTCTCTGAGCTTCCTGGACTTCTTGGTAGTCTACTTCCTTTGCCAGATTGGGGAAGTTCTCCTTTATTATTTGTTCAAATAACTTTTCCACTTGTTGCTCTTCCTCTTCCCCTTCTGGGACCCCTATAATTCAGATGTTGGGATGTTTAACAATGTCCCGGAGGTTCCTAAGCCTCTCCTCATTTTTTGGAATTCTTGTTTCTTCCTTGTTTTCTGTTTGGTTGTTTGTTTCTTCCTTCTGGTCCACTCCATTGATTTGAGTCCCAGATTTCCTCCCATCTTTATTGGTTCCCCATGTGTTTTCCTTCATTTCACGTATTGTAGCCTGCATTTTTTCATCTAATTTGTGAGCAAAATCAACCAATTCTGTGAGCATCTTGATGACCAGTGCTTTGAACTGTGCATCTGATAGGTTGGGTATCTCTTCATGGCTTAGAAGAATTGGCTCTCGGGCTTTCATTTGTTCTCCAGTTTGAGCCATTTTTGGTGTTTTTTTGTTTTTTGTTTTGTTTTGGTTTGGTTTTAGTCTGGTCGAGGCTATTACATAGTGAGGGGTGGAGCCTTAGGTGTTCCTCAGGGCAGGGCAGCCCAGTTTCTGGGTTGTGACGCTATTTGTGGGGGCGGGGTCTCAGAGGGAACAATGGCGCCTGCTCCCCTCTTTCCTGGATTCAGTACCTTCCGCCACTTCCCCTTTGCCTGGACTGTCTGGGCGCTCGAATGTGGGACCACCTGGTCAGCCAGCCACCTTGTGCGGCCTCAATGGGTCTGCACAGTTGCCCCCCTGTGCCTGGGGTCTGCCAGCCGCTGCCTGTGCACCTGGGAACTGCCAGCCACTGCTGCTTGCGTTCCTGGGTCCGCACCTCCACTTTTTCCTGCCGCGACTCCGCCCCTCTTACCGGTCTGGATGAATGGTTGTTGGACTTCCGTACAGTTCAATTTTCTATAAGTTCTGGTTGTTTTCTTGTTTCTAAATATTCGTTGTCCTTAATTTTGGTTGTGAGAGGAGGCACAGTGTGTCCACCTATGCCTCCATCTTGGCTGGAAGTCCTAATCTTGGCTAATTAAATTATGATGTGCCTTGGTGTGTGCTACCTTGGGTCCAATTTCTTTGGGCTCTTTGGGCTTCCTGGACTTTCTGGCAGTCTATCTCCTTTGCCACATTGGGGAAATTTTCCTTCATTGTTTTTTTGAGTAAGTTTTCAATTTCTTGTTCTTCCTCTTCTTCTTCCAGCACCCCTGTGATTCAGATGTAGGAACATTTAAAGTTGTCCCAGAGGTTCCTAAGCCTCTCCTCATTTCTTTGAATTCTTGTTTCTTCATTCTGTTTTAGTTGGATGTTTTATTTCTTCCTTCTGCTCCAAATCTTTGATTTGAGTCGAAGTTTTCTTCCCTTCACTGTTGGATCTCTGAATATTTTTCTTTATTTCACTTTGCACGACCTTCACTTTTTCCTCTGTTTTGTGACCATACTCAACAATTTTTGTCAGCATCCTGATTACCAGTATTTTGAACTGTGCATGTGATAGGTTGGCTATCTCTCCATCACTTAGCTCTTTTTCTGGAGTTTTGATCTTTTCTTTCATTTGGGCCATATTTCTTTGTCTCAACACACCTGTTATGTTGTAAGGGGTGGAGCCTTAGGTATTCACCAGGGCGGGGCAACACTCTTCGTTTCATTGTGGTGCTGTCTCTGGGGGAGGGGTCAGAGAGGGAACAATGCTGCTTGCTTGCTTTGTTCTAGTGCCACTTTCCAATGAACTCTCCTGTGAGACTGGGAGTTTCTCCTGCCTTCGCAACCCCCACAGTGTTTTACAGCTGGAGGTTTTGAGTATTTAGTTTCCTGGTCAGTCAGCCCCATCTCACCTGTGTGGCCTGCTGCCTTGCTGCAAATCTTCTCTGGCCAGCTGCCTGTCTCTACCCCTCTTACCAGTCTGGATGAATGTTTCTTTAACTCTTTGGTTGTTGGAGTTTCATGCAGTTTGATTTCCTGGAAGTTCCAATTGTTTATTGTTTTTAAATTGGTTGTTATCCTTTTTTTGGTTGTGTGAGGAAGCGAAGCTTTTCTACGTATGCCTCCATTGTGGCTGGAACTCTATAGAAAAAGATTTTTAAAAATTTAGATTATAACATAGTTTCCTTATAGGACAGAAACATATTAAAAAATAAAAAAAGGTAACAAATTTTGAGCAGAAAAAAAAATTGAATCAGGGTTGGAGATCTGGACTATCTTCGCAGTCCACATGTGTGAACTTAGAATTGCCAAGTGGGTGTCTTAATTGTGCTGTTTCCATGATAAAATCACTTGAATTATATGAGAAAACCTTGTAAGTTATTGGTCAAGTCATCAGGAGTTGTAGAGACTATTTTTTCAATTACAATTCCCATTAAAAATTATTCTCTGTTAGTTTCAGATGTACAACATAGTGGTTAGACAATCATACACTTTACAAAGTATTCCATCTGATATTTCTAGTACCCAACTGGCACCACACATTGTTATTACGATATTATTGACTATATTCCTTATGTTGTACTTTACACCCTGTGACTATTCTCTAACTACCAAAATGTACTTCTTAATCTCTTTACCTTTTTCACTCAGTCCACCCTTCCCCCTCCCTTCTGGTAACTGTCCTTGGTTCTCTGTGTGTGAGTCTGTTTCTGTTTTCTTTCTTAGTTCATTTTGTCTGACTTTTATAGACTATTTGACTCAACAAGTCACCATCTACTCACATAAGTGTCACTTAAATTTCTAGTATATATCTTAGATGCAAATATAGTCATGCCTAGGTTCTTGTCAGCTTCAGAGCTCATCAAATCCTGTACTTCTCTCATTTTGATAAGGAAAAATGTTTCAGCACTCACCACTTATTCAGGACTCATCGCACTTGCTGGAACTTGTGTGAGTCATTAGGCCATCAGGAAAAAAATGCTTCATCACTCCTCGCTTGAAAAATTCATTCGGTACTCATCAGTTTCAGAACTCCTCATGAGTTCCAGAATGAATTAATGACAAGTACTGAGGTACCACTGTATTTTCAAATACTTACTGTAAAATATCTGACAGCTTGGCAATGCATAGGTGCCAGCTTAAATGTTAATAAATTTATAGTTTGCAATTGTTCTCTTGAGAAGAAATATCTTAAAGAAAGTGGGGTGAGGGACATCCGGCCAAGATGGAGGCATAGGTGGACACACTGTGCCTACTCCCACAACCAAAATTAAGGACAACAAAGACTTAAAAACAAGAAAACACCAGAACTGATAGAAAATTGAACTGTATGGAAGTCCAACAACCATTCATCCAGACCGGTAAGAGGGGTGAAGTCCGGGAAGGAAAAAGTGGAAGTTGGCAGACCCAGGCACACAGGCAGCAGCTAGTGGACCCCAGGAACAGGGTGGCAATGGTGCAGAACCAGTGAAGCCATACAAAGTGGCTTGCTAACCAGTTGGTCCCACATTTGGGTGCAGATAATCCACGAGAAGGGGAAGCAGCAGAAGGGACTGGAATCCGAGAGAGAGCGGAGCAAGCACCATTGTTCTCTCTCAGACTCTACTGAGTGACTGGGCTGCCCCGCCCTGAGGAACACCTAAGGCTCTGCCCCTCACTACATAACAGTTGTATCCAGAACCCCCCCACAAAAAAACAAACAAACAAAACAAAACAAGCAAACCAAAAATGGCTCAAATGGGAGAACAGATCAAAGCCTTGGGGCCAATTCATCTAAGTGACCAAGAGATAGCCAACCTATCAGAGGCACAGTTCAAAGCCCTGGTGATCAGGATGCTCACAGAATTGGTTGATTTTGCTCACAAATTAGATCAACAAATGAAGGCTACACTAAGTGAAATGAAGGAAAACGCACAGGGAACCAATAGAGATGGGAGGAAAACTGGGACTGAAATCAATGGAGTAGACCCAAAGGAAGAAAGAAACAACCAAGCAGAAAAGAATGAAGAAACAAGAATTCAAAAAAGGAGAGGCTTAGGAACCTCCAGGACATCTTTAAATGTCCCAACATCTGAATTATAGGGGTACCAGAAGGGGAAGAGGAAGAGCAAGTGGAAAACTTATTTGAACAAATAATAAAGGAGAACGTTCCCCAATCTGGCAAAGGAAATAGACTACCAAGAAGTCCAGGAAGCTCAGAGAGTCCCAAAGAAGTTGGACCCAAGGAGGAACACCCTAAGGCACATCGTAATTACATTAGCCAAGATTCAAATGAAGGAGAGAATTCTAGAAGCAGCAAGGGATAAGGGGACAGTCACCTACAAAGGAGCTCCCATCAGACTGTCAGCTGATTTCTCAAAAGAGACCTTACTGGCAAGAAGGGGCTAGAAAGAAGTATTCCAAGTCATGAAAGTGAAGGACCTACATCCAAGATTGCTCTACCCAGCAAAGCTGTCATTTAGAATGGAAGGGCAGATAAAGCGCTTCTCAGATAAGGTCAAGTTCAAGGAGTTCATCATCACCAAGCTCTTATTATATGAAATGTGAAAGGGACTTATCTAAGAAAAAGAAGATCAAAAATATGACAGTGAAAAGACAGCAAACTCACAGCTATTAAGAACCACACCTAAAACATAAGAAAACTAAGCAAACAACTATAACAGGAACAGAACCACAGAAATGGAGATCACATGAAGGGTCAGCAATGGGCGTGGGAGGAGGAGAGGGGGGAAAAGGTACAAAGAATAAGTAGCATAGACAATGGGTAGAAAATAGACAGGGAGATGGCAAGAATAGCATGGGAAATATAGAAGCTAAAGAACTTATGACACATGAACATGAACTAAAGGGGGAAATGTGGGTGGGAGGGGGTGTGCAGGGTGGAGGGGAATGCAGGAGAGAAATGGGACAACTGTAATAGCATAATCAATAAAATATATTAAAAATAAATAAAAATAAAAATAAATAAAAAATGAGCTAGAAGATGAAACGAGAGGCAGGTTGGGTCCCCAGGAAGCATATTCTGAGACTTGGTTAGCACTCATTTGAGGGAATTTCAGGGGGACTTAGAAACAAAACAAAACAAAACAAAACAATGATAGTTTTGTTTCCTCCTTTCCAATTTGGATGCCTTTTATTTCCTTTCCAATTTGGATGCCTTTTATTTCCTTTTCTTGTCTAATCGCTGTGGCTAAGACTTCCAATATTGTATTGAATAGAAGTGGTGAAAGTGGACCACTTTAGTTTTTGCCCGTTGAGTATGATGTTAGCTCTAGGTCTCTCATATTTTATTACGTTGAGGAATGCTCCCTCTATTCCCATTTTGCTGAGTGTTTTTATCATAAATGGGTGTTGTACCTTATCAAATGCTTTTCCTGCATCTATTGATATGATCATGAGATTTTTGTCTTTGCTTTTTTTTATGTGATGTATTACATTTACTGATTTGCGAATATTGAACCATCCTTGCATCCCTGGGATGAATCCCACTTGGTCATGGTGTTTGATCTTCTTAATGTATTGTTGTTGGACACAGTTAGCCAATATTTTGTTGAGGATTTTAGTGTCTATGTTCATGAGCGATATTGGCCTGAATATCTCTTTCTTTGTTGTGTCTTTGTCTGGCTTTAGGATTAGGATGATGCTGGCTTCATAAAAAGAGTTTGGGAGTCTTCCCTCATTTTGGATTTTTTGGAATAGTCTGTGAAGGATAGGGGTTAGCTCTTCCTTCAGTGCTTTGTGGAATTCTCCTGTGAAACCATCTGGTTCAGGGCTTTTGTGTGTCGGGAGTTTTTTGATTACTGCTTCAATTTCATCTGCTGTTATTGGTCTGTTCAGGCTTTCTGATTCTTCTTCATTGAGTTTTGGAAGATTATATTTTTTCTAGGAACTTGTCCATTTTGCATAGGTTTTCAATGTTCTTGGCATACAGTTCTTCATAGTAATTTCTTACAATCCTTTGCATTTCTTTGGTGTCAGTCGTAATCTCTCCTCTTTCATTTCTGATTGTGTTTATTTGAGTCTTCTCTTTTTTAAGAATTTCCTTTTTAATCATTTTTATTTTTAAAAAATTTTTAAATATATTTTATTGATTATGCTATTACAGTTGTCCCATTCTCCCCCATCATTCCTCCCACCCTGCACACCCTCTCCCACCCACATTCACCCCTTTAGTTCATGTCCACGTGTCATAAGTTCTTTAGCTTCTACATTTCTCATACTATTCTTGCCCTCCCCTGTCTATTTTCTACCCACTATCTATGCTACTCATTCTCTGTACCTTTCCCCCCCTCCTCCTCCCACACCACTGTTGCTAACCCTCCATATGATCTCCATTTCTGTGGTTCTGTTCCTGTTCTAGCTGTTTGCTTAGTTTGCTTTTGTTTTAGGTGTGGTTCTTAATAGCTGTGAGTTTACTGTCTTTTCACTGTCATATTTTTGATCTTTTTCTTAGACAAATCCCTTTAACATTTCATATAATAAGAGCTTGATGATGATGAACTCCTTGAACTTGACCTTATCTGAGAAGCGCTTTATCTGTCCTTCCATTCTAAATGACAGCTTTGCTGGATAGAGCAATTTTGGATATAGGTCCCTGCTTTACAAGATTTCAAATATTTCTTTCCAGCCCCTTCTTGCCTGGAAGGTCTCTTTTGAGGAATCAGCTGACAGTCTGATGGGAACTCCTTTGTAGGTGACTGTCCCCTTATCCCTTGCTGCTTCTAGAATTCTCTCTTTCAGTTGAATCTTGGCTAATGTAATTACGATGTGCCTTGATGTGTTCCTCCTTGGGTCCAACTTCTTTGGGACTCTCTGAGCTTCCTGGACGTCCTGGTAGTCTATTTCCTTTGCCAGATTGGGGAACGTTCTCCTTTATTATTTGTTCAAATAAGTTTTCCACTTGTTGCTCTTCTCCTTCCCCTTCTGGTACCCCTATAATTCAGATGTTGGGACGTTTAACGATGTCCCGGAGGTTCCTAAGCCTCTCCTCATTGTTTTGAATTCTTGTTTCTTCCTCGTTTTCTGTTTGGTTGTTAGTTTCTTCCTTCTGATCCACTCCATTGATTTGAGTCCCAGTTTTCATTCCATCTCTATCAGTTCCCCATGCATCTTCCTTCATTTCACGTATTGTAGCCTGCATTTTTTCATCTAATTTGTGAGCAAAATCAACCAATTCTGTGAGTGTTTTGATGACCAGTGCTTTGAACTGTGCATCTGATAGGTTGGCTATCTCTTCATGGCTTAGAGGAATTGACTTTGGGGTTTTCATTTTTTCTCCGGTTTGAGCCATTTTTGGTGTTTTTGTTTGTTTGTTTGTTTGTTTTGTTTTGGTTTTAGTCTGGTTGCGGCTATTACGTAGTGAGGGGTGGAGCCTTAGGTGTTCCTCAGGGAGGGGCAGCCCAGTCGCTGGGTTGTCACGCTATAGGTGGGGGCGGGGTCCGAGAGGGAAGAATGGCGCCTGCTCCACTTTCTCCTGGATTCAGTCCCTTCTGCCACTTCCCCTCTGCCTGGACCGCCTGCGTTGGCGAATGTGGGACTACCTGGTCATCCAGCTGCCTTGTGCGGCCTCACTGGGTCTGCACAGTTGCCCCCTGTGCCCGGGGTCTGCCAGCTGCCGCCTGTGGGCCCGGGGACTGCCAGCCACCGCCTGTGCACCTGGGAACTGCCAGCCGCTGCTGCTTGCGTTCCTGGGTCCACACCTCCACTTTTTCCTGCTGCGACTTCGCCCCTCTTACCGGTCTGGATGAATGGTTGTTGGACTTCCGTACAGTTCAATTTTCTATAAGTTCTGGTTGTTTTCTTGTTTCTAAATATTTGTTGTCCTTAATTTTGGTTGTGAGAGGAGGCACAGTGTGTCCGCCTACGCCTCCATCTTGGCTGGAAGTCTCTCTCTTTTTTTCTTGATGAGCCTGCTTAAAGGCTTGTCGATTTTGTTTATCTTTTCAAAGAACCAGCTCCTGGATTTATTGATCCTTAGATTTGTTCTTTTAGTCTCTATGTCATTTAATTCTGCTCTAATCTTGGTTCTTTTCTTCCTTCTACTTGCTCTGGGCTGTCGTTGTTGTTGTTCCTTGAGTTCTTGTAGGTGTAGGGTTAAGTTGTTTGTTTGAAATGTTTCTATCTTCTTTAGGTAGGCCTGTATTGCTATGAACTTCCCTCTGAGGACTGCCTTTACTGTGTCCCATAAGTTTTGGGTTGTTGTGAGTTAATTTTCATTTGTTTCCAGAAACTTTTTGATTTCTTCCCTAATTTCATTCTTGACCCATTCATTGTTTAATAGCATTCTATTCAGTCTCCATGATTTTGAGGGTTTTGGGCTTTTTCCCTTGGAGTTGGTGTCTAGTTTCAGTCCCTTGTGGTCAGAGAAAATGCTTGGTATGATTTCAATTTTCTTGAATTTGTTGAGGCTTGATTTGTGTCCTATCATGTGGTCTATCTTTGAAAATGTTCCATGTGCATTTGAAAAGAATGTGTATTTAGTTTCTTTGGGATAAAGGGCTCTATATATATCAGTTAAGTCCATTTCATCTAGAGTATTGTTCAGTGCCACAATATCTTTATCGATATTTTATTTGGAAGATCTGTCCATTTTTGACAGTGGTATGTTAAAATCTTCTACGATAATTGTGTTGCTGTCAATATCTTTCTTGAAGTCCTCGAAGATTTTCTTGATGTATTTAGGTGCTCTTATATTGGGTGCATATATATTTAGAATGTTTATGTCTTCTTGGTGGATTCTTCCCTTGAGTATTATGAAGTGACCTTCTGGGTCTCTCTTTATGGCCCTTCTTTTGAAGTCTATTTTGTCTGATATGAGTATTTCTACCCTGGCTTTTTTTCATATCTGTTTGCTTGGAAAATTTGTTTCTAGCCCTTCACTTTGAGTCTGTGTAGGTCTTTTGTCCTGAGGTGGGTCTCTTGTAGGCAGCATATGTGTGGGTCATGCTTTCTTATCCAGTCAGCTATTCTATGTCTTTTGATTGGAGCATTTAATCCATTTACATTTAAGATTATTTTTGATAGGTACTAATTCATTGCCATTTTTGTACCTGTGTTCCTTTCTCTCTGTCTCTCTCTCTCTTCCCTCCTTTCCTTAAAGCAGTCCCTTTAGCATCTCTTGCAGAACTGGTTTGGTAGAGGTGCATTCTGTTAGACTTCTTTTGTCTCGGAAGCTCCTTATTTGGCCTTCTATATGGATTGAAAGCCTTGCTGGGTAAAGTCGTCTTCGTTGCAGACGTTTGGTTCTCATTACTTGGAATATTTCTTGCCATTCTCTACTGGCTTGGGGGGTTTCCATTGAGAAGTCAGCTGCTAACCTTATTGGGGCTCCCTTGTATGTTACTTCCTTTTTTTCCTTTGCTGCCTTTAAGATTTTCTCTTTGTCTTGGAATTTTGCCATGTTAATTCTGATGTGTCTTGAAGTGGGCCTCCTTGGGTTCCTATTTATTGGGACTCTCTGTGTTTCCTGTATTTGTGTGACTTTTTCGCTCACCAAATTAGGGAAGTTTTCCATCATTACTTTTTCATACAGGTTTTCTACCCTTGGCTCTTCTTCTTCTGCTATTTCTATTATACAGATATTATTATGTTTCATATTGTCTTGCATTTCTCTTAATCCCTCTTCATTCTTTCTAAGCCTCTTTTCCTTTTCTTGCTCTTTCTGGGCTTTTTTTTTTTTTTTAGTTTGTCCTCCAACTTGCTGATCCGATCTTCTGCTTCATCGATTTTGCTTTTCATTCCTTCTACTGTGTTCTTCAGTTCAGAAATTGTATTCTTCATTTCCTCTTGGCCCTTGTTGATAGTTTCTATTTCCTCTTTCATGTTCATATAGTTTGCAGGGAGTTCATCATAGCTTCCCTGTAGTTTCCGGTAGCTCATTGAGAGCTCATTGAGCTTCCTGACAACCATTGCTTTGAACTCACTATCTGATAGTTGAGTTGCCTCTGTTTCATTTAGCATTCTTTCTCAGGCTTCCTCCGTTCCTTTCATTTGGGGATTGTTTCTTTGTCTTCCCATTGTTTGTGAGACTCTTCTTGTTAGCCTTGGCTTCTTAAATTGATCTTTTCTTGCTCCTTGGGTTTATGGTGTGATGTGAACTTCTGTGGTAGAATACCTGTGAGATTCAGTGGTGCAGTCTCTCTCAGGTATCCTGGTGTTCACAGCTTCCACTGTCTCAGCTGTTGGAATGCATCCTCTTTCGGTCGAACTCTGTTTTTTTCCACAGTTCCGTTTTGTTTTTTTTTTTTTTTGGTCTCACTTGTGGGTATTTAAAAAGAGAAAAGAAAAAAATGAAAAAAGAATAAAAAGAGGAAGAAGAGATAAAATTGGAAAGAAAAGAATAAAACAAGAAAGAAGTAAAGAGATGAAAAATGAATTGAGGGATAAAAAATAGAAAAATATAAAAAAATTAAAAAATATATATTAAAAACAAACAAAAAACCAATGAAGCAAAACACCCTTCTGGTGGTTTCAAACTGGGCAAGCCAGTTTTTCTGATCTTTCTGGCTGCAATGGGGTGAGGGGCGATGGTATCTATCACTTTTCTCACTGTTCAGCACTCAGTCAGCTTTGGGCTTCTCTTCCCAGGGCTAGCTGTGCACTTTTCCCAGAGCTAGCCCATTGCCTCTCTGTGCAGGGCCTCAGGTATGGGTTCTGAGCCTCCTGAGGAGTGCGCACTTTCCCGAGTTTATGGGTGTGAGCTCTGGGTCTCCTACGGAGTGTGCGCTGACCCCAAGTTTACAGGTGTGGTTCCAGGTTTCCTGCTTTTGGCGCCCTCACCCTAAGTTCATGGGACTGAGCTCTGGGTTTCCCACTGTTTGTATATACTCCCTGGGTTCCCAGTGTGGGCTCTGTATCTTCCACAAAGCCCCCTCCTCTGGTTGTAGGCACCTCTGTTCGAGCGCATGCCTCCGTCCTGTGTGGGCACCTCTGGTCGTATGGCTTTCTCTGGTAGGTTGTGCACATGTGCCTCCAGTTGCTCGGCTTTCTCCGGTCACGCACAGGTGCCTCTGGTTGCTTGCTGGCTCCTCCTTTAGTCTGTATGTCTTTTAAAGAAATAATAATTCCTTTCCTTTTCACCAATCTCTGACATTGAGAGATGTCTTCCCTCTGGTGGTGGGCAAAGTGAACCTAGTATGGGGGAGGAACCCCTGGAGAAAAAGGGGGGTCTTTCATATTGTTTGGCACCCCCCCACCCCAGTCTGTTCTGTAACACCTACACAAGTGTTGTAAGCCGAATGGCAGAGAAAACTCAACTAGGAAAGTGGGTCGGCTGACTCATTGTCACAGCTGTCTGCTTCCCACAGCTGCCAATGGCACGGAAAGACACAGGCTCAGAGATCTTCAGGCCCTGGGGACATTTCTGTTTCTAGAGGGCTGCTGGGGCTTTTGAGAAATTCTGATCTGAAGCCCAACCTTATTTTGATCTTCTTGATTGTCAGACCCCAATCTTCTTCCAGGATCCTAGCTCATGCTCACTTCCTGTGGAGGCCACTGCTTTATTTCTGGAGCTGAATCCCTGTTTCAGCCCTGCCTGTCCTGGTTCTTGTCTAAAACTTTAGTCTTGCTTTGTCCCATTGTGATCTTCTTAGGGACCAAGTGCAGGCCCTGAATCACAGCCACCATGGCCTTGAACTTGCTTTCTACTGGTCTGTTTGCCTAATGTGAAGTTTCCTCATCCCTGTTCCATTGTGTTGGGGCCACCTCTCTTGATCTCTGGCTCCTGGATGGTAAGACCACAATGGCAGGCACCATTTCTGTCTTGATCCCTGGCTAGATTACGTGTTCCATAAATTGTTTGTTTGAGGCTAATATCTGCTCTAGTGGTCTTGCCTTGGCTAATCCATCTTAACTGGTTCTGCTTATCTGAGCTCTGACCCTCCCTCTGCTGATGGATACCAAATGCCGACATATAATTTAGTTGGAGGACCACAGTAATTGTTATTCACTGGAATACTTAGCATTTTTTCACCATGAAAATGTCTTCCAATTTTAGGTAATTAATCAACCACAGATTTATGTGGAAGTGACCATAAAATCTGATGTGTGATAATAAATCATTGCAAAGTGCATGACAGTTTAAGTAGGAAAAGATAAATGTGAGTATACTTTCAGATGGACTATTTTGAGGAGGTCAGCCTCAGGGACATGCAGTACCCCCATAGTCCCTTACATTAGCTTTGCACAATGAGTTGGAGATACCTCCGTTCAAGCTTGAATCCACCAGTGACTGCCTGAGGACCACAGTGGTTTTATTTACCACTTATCTCAGTTTCCTTGTACTTGAAATGGGAGTTATTATCACATCTACATCAGAGAACTATGGATATTAACATGAAGAACACCAAATACTGTATTGTATGCTTGGCGCAGGGTTAGGGCTCAGTGCATACTTTATAACTATGTAACTCTATGAAGCTGAAGCTCAACAGAAGGGTAAAACTTTCTGAAATTGTAATGCCATGGAAACTTACTTTTTGGTGTAGTGCAAGAGTGGGAAGGCTTTTGCTAGAGCCAGAGGACCAGGGCTTCTTCTGGTTAGATGGGTGGACTGGGCAAGTCACTACACATAACCAGGTGAATCATTCCTGGGAGGCATGGTCACATGAGATGCAATGGGAATGGAGCATCACAATTTCCCAATCAGGGCTGTAAGGATTAATTGAGACTGTTTATAAAACATATGATAAGGGCTCGATAAGCAGTTATTATTTTGGAAAAATAAAAATGCATTTAGTGCTTAATATCATGCATAAAGTTACATCCAAACTCTATTTAGTTAATGAATATTGAAATATATGAGATGGGACCCCCAAAACCATGAAATTTATTTATAAAAAATTGTGTATTTATTTTTACTTGTTTAAACTTCAGTCGCCTTCAAAGTACTCTCCATTTAATGCAATACACCTATTGAAATGTTTTTTTAATAGCTCAAAACAGTTTTTGAACTTGTCAGTTTTGATGCCTTTTAATGCTTCTTCCATTTTTTGTTTCACCTCTTTCACATCAGCAAAATGTTTTCTTTTGAGAATTTATTTTGTCCAGGGAATCAAAAGTCACTTGGTGTGAGATTGGGTGAATAGGGAGAGTGGTGCATGGGGGTCATGCTGTTCTTGGTAAAAAACTGCTGAACACTCAGTGTGGTGTGGGCAGGTGCACTCATAAATCACCTATCATGAAATGAGCAAATGCATTGAAAGAATCTTCAAAAAATTCACTGAAGCTGAACGAAGCCTCTCACAACAATGTCAGTTGGTATACTGATACAGGTGTGTTCCTAGAACACTCAGTAAGGGAAGCCTGTACTATAAGGAGTCCACCCTCCAGAAAATAATTCCACTTTTGGGGTCCCCCTTCCTATATGTCTTTTTGATTTAGTGTTTTGGGTTTCCTTGGATAATAACCAGAAGTGAAGTTGCTGGTTCATTCTTTGTCTTTTGATATAGGTTTTGTTTAAGTCTATTCTGTCTGGTACCTATATTACTGTCCCAGCTTTTTTGTTTCCATTCTTATGAAATATCTTTTCCCATTTCTTTACTTTCAGTCTGTGTGTGTCCTTCAATCTGAAATGAGTCTCTTATAGAGAGCATATGTAAGGGGCATATTTTGTTATTTTTTCAGTCACCATATATCTTTTGATTGGAACACTTAATACATTTTCCTTTAAAGTAATTGTTCATAGATATCTATTTATTGTCATTTTATAATTTATATTTTTAATTATTTTCTTCTTGTTAAAGAGGGCCCTTAACATTTCTTGTAATACTGGTTGGGCAATGAATCTCTTAGGTCTTTCTTGTCTGGGAAGATATTTATCTGTCCTTTGATCACAAATTATAGCTTTGCTGTGTAGAGTAATCTTGGTTGTAGGTCCTTGGTTTTCATCACTTTGAATATTTCATGCAATCCTTTCTGGGTTGCAAAGTTTCTTTTGAGAAATCAGCTGACAGCCTTATGGGAGCTCCCTTGTAGGTAACTAATTGTTTTTCTCTTGCTGCTTTTAAGATTCTTTCTTTATCTTTAATCTTTGGTATTTTAATTATGATGTGTCTTTGTGTGGGCCTCTTTGGGTTCATCTGGTTTGGGCCTCTCTGTGCTTCCTGGACTTGTATGTTTATTTTCTTCACCACATTAGGGAAGTTTTCTATCATTATTTTCAAATAGCTTTTCAGTGCTTCCTCTCTATCTTCCCCTTCCAGCACGCATATGATGCAATTGTTGGTCTGCTTGATGTTGTACCAGAGGTTTCCTACCCTATTCCTTTTTTAAAAAATTATTTTTTCTTTTTGCTGTTCTGAGATCAAATGCTTCCCCCCCCCTCATGTTCCAAATAGTTGATTTGAATTTGGGCTTCATCCCATACACTATTTTTTTTCCTTGTAGATTTTACTTTATTTCATTTAATGCAACCTTCATTCCTGCATGGATTTTTTAAATATTGTTTCAGTACTTATTGATTTGTTTGAGCATCTTGATAATGAGTGTTTTGAACTCTGCATCTGATAGGTTGCTCATCTCCATTTCATTTAGTTCTTTTCCTGGAGTTTTGTTATGTTCTTTCATTTGGGTTATATTTCTTTGTCTCCTTAATTTGGCAGCCTCCCTGTTTTTGTTTCTGTGTGTGAGGTAGAGTTGCTTTCAGTCCCTGTCTTAGAAGTATAGCCTATTGTAGAAAAGGCACCGTAAATTGTGTGGGGTGGAGCCTTAGGTAGTCATCAGTGTTGGGTAACCCGTTTTATCGCTTTGTGGCTCTGTGTGGGGAAGGGCTCAAAGAGGGGATAATACTGCTGGCTGGCCTGGAGATTGCTGGGGAAGAAGCTGTCTCCTGACACCTGCCCCCTTGCCAGTCACTTCACTTTCTCCCTTTCTCCCCATAAGCCATGGTGTCCTTCCAGCTGTTGCTCTGGTGTTGAATCCCAGAGGGAATGGGTTAGCATGAGTCCTAAGTCCATTGTGGATCCTTTAAGAAAAGTCTCTTGAGAAACATGCAGTTTCTTCTGCTGTCTCAACCTCCATTGGTTTTGTAGCAAGAAGTAATGGGGACTTGCGGGGACCCTGTCCTGGTCGCCAGATGTTGGGGGGCTCCGCCCGCAGAGCCCTATCCCTCCATCACGAATGAAAGTAAAAACTACCAAGATATTTTCTGCTTGGGGAGGAAAGGGGTCAAACTCTCAGAGGAGAATGACCCCGAGCCACTTCCTCACTAGGCTTTTATTGGGCTCAAATACACGGGAATACAGGTATGTCAGGTGACAAGGATAAAACAATGGTTAACATTTCAAAGAAATCTGAGGGCTTAATCTGAGCCAGTGTTTGTCAGGAAAGGGGGTTGCCAGACTTTGGGAGACATACTCATTTCCTCCTGGGACACTTATCACCTAAGGAAGAGCACTCTTAGAAAAGCAGGTTTCACAGGGCTTTAGGAATTCTTTCTTATGCCTGATCACCCAGGGAGCCGTCCTGGCCAGCACAGGGCTGCACCGCTCACCCCCACAGTTTCAGGCTTTAAGGCAATTAGGAAGCAGGAGACATCTCCCAGATGGAAATGAGGACTCAGGCTATGTCAGAACAGCTGGGAGGCGAGGGTCCATCACATCCTCTTTGCTGCAACCCCCCGAGTCCTTCCATAAGGTCTCCCAAGTGGTCGTGTCTGGCTTAGGTTGCCCCTCCCATGAGGAGTCTTACCCGTCATTGACTGCCAACCAAGAAATGGGGCCAGAGATGGATGAGGCAAAAGCAGCGCTCCTGCCAGGGAAATAAGCTTTGTCTCCTTAGTAGGTCACGTCCTCTTGACAGAACAGACCCAGATAAAGTGGGTCCCTTGGGCTCTTACACAGCCCACCATGGGGTGAGGGTTACAACTCCTTAAACCAGGCTGAACGGTCCACAACAGAGACTTATCTTCCTGGTGCTGGAACCCTGTGCTAGGTGGTCTGGTTTGGGTCTGGGACCACTTGCTCCCGAGGTGTACCCTTCTTGGTTTTTATTTACCATATATGAATGTAGGACCACCCATTTTGCCTCCTTTTAGTGCCTCTCTGTGTCTTCATGTCTCCTCCCCTCCACCTCATCTGGATGAATGTGGCTTCTTTAAATCCTCGATTATCAAACTTCCATACAGCTCAATTTTATGACAAATCTGGGCGATATTTGTTTTGTAGTTTAGTTTTAATTTTTACTGTAGTTGTGCATGGAGGGGAAGTGTGATTACATACACCTCCATCTTGGCCAGAAGTCTCCCCGAATCTTTAGAATTCTAGTTCAAATAAATCTTTCACTCTACTGATGTATAAATTAGCTTTCTTTATTCTATTCTGTATCTTTCTAACACAGAACTCTTTTCTTTGGTAAAAATCCTATTATCTTAAACGTAATCTTTCTTCTTTAGAGCTATGTTTGTTTGTGACACCACTATTACCATCTTTCATACCTTAATTTTCACTTTGCTTTCCTTCTTTTGTGCTCATTCTGTCCATTGCCATCTCTCTTCTCACTCAGATCTACCAGTTTTGAAATGTGCCCCAGAGTCATCCCAGGCTCAGACAGACCAATGCCATCATGTGGGTGACTGAGGCAAACTTTGGAAGGAACCACATAAGAGTCCCTGAGGGGTCTGTGGCCAGGTGGCTGGGGAATATTGTACGTGAGAGACTGAGCACTATTCTTCCCCATTCCCATATTCCTGTGTAGTCACTCTTCCAAGGCAGCTGCATCCAACTGTGCAGTCTGGTCACAGGACAAGGGCCCTGGCTAGCACAGTGCCACATAGAGAGGGTCCCTTGGGTCTCTGGTTTCTCCAGTGGAGAAATAAAGGGCTCAGTATGTACATCCAACTTCCTGGCATCATAAAGTACTTCTCAGGAAGCCCACCTGTGTCTTACCTCACAGGGATCACTGGGGAAATTTTTGAAGCTTAACACTGAGAATCAGATAGAAATGGAGAAGAGGGTGGTGAGACTTCCAGCAACAATGGATGTACCTGAGAGAATGGTTATTATAAAAAAGATAAGAGATAACAAATGCTGGTGAGGATGTGGAAAAAAGGGAACACTTGGACACTGTTGGTGATATTTTACATTGGTGCAGCTATTGGAAAACAGTATGGAGGTTCTTAAAAAATTAAAAATAGAGCTGACATATAATCTAGCAATTCCATTTCTGGGCATTTATCTGAAGGAAGTAAAATAACTGTCTTGAAGGGATATCTGCACCCCCATGTTCATTGCAGCATTATTAACAATGGACAACACATGGAAACAATCTATCCATTGATGAGTGGATAAAGAAATGTGGTATATATATACACAAGGGAGTATTATTCATTCACAAAAATAAAGGAAATCCTGCCATTTGCAAGATTGTGGATGAAACTTGAGGGCTTATGCTAAGTGAAACGTCAGAGAAAGACAAATGCTGGTGATCTCATTTAGTATATGGAATCTAAAAAAGCCAAACTCAGAGAACAGATTGGTGGTTGTCAAGGGTGTGAGGTGAGACTTGGGGGAAATGGGTGAAGAAGATCAAAGGAACCAAATTTTTGGTTATAAGATAAAGTTTTGGGGATGTGATGGACAGCATGGTGACTATAGTCAGCAACACTGTATTATGCATTTGAAAGTCTCCAGGAGAGAAGATTTTGAAAGATTCTACCAAACACACACAATGGTAACTATGTGAGGTGATGGGTGTATTAACTGACTTTATTGTGGTAGACATTTTGCAATGTATAAATGTATTAAATTATTAACTTAAGACCATAAACTTACATAATGTTATATGCCAGTGATATCTTCATAAAGCTTGAAAACACTAACATTTCCACAATAATCTTGAATGATGAAATGTCATTGTATAAAGTGATGTGATTGGTGAAGGAGGACCTCAGATTGTAAGGAATGCCATCCAAACCTCTGACACTTTTTCCTTTCTGCTCTTGGGCTATTTTGAACAAAGCTCAATTAGAGTAGTGATTTTACTATATTGGGATGCATGTCTATTACCACATAAGCAAGGATGTTAAGGGGTGCGATGAGCATTTAGGGAAAGCCTGTGCTACGACTGGAGTACGGAGGAAAAAGGAGCTCAGGCAAAGGCTGTGAACACCTGGACCCTTCCACCAGAGACATGAGCACCCACCCCCATCAGATTAGCCTCCTCTCCTATGGAGGGGGTAGTTATTGTAGAGAAGACAAGAAGCGTTCACCAGCCCATTCTATGGAAATGAAGAAGAGGGATGGGCTAGGGATGTGTCGTCCCACCAATAGCCTTTTGACTAAAAGCTCTACTCCTTTCAAATATTTGTTAGCATTTTGAAACTTTGTCCTTTAAAGTTCCAGGTTACAGCAGTGCTCTGGACACACAATAAAGTCTATAAAAACGTAAATATTTAAAAACAACAAGACTTTTAGGTTGTGTAAATTGACTTAATTCCTTTGCTAAATTGTTGCCTCCTGCTAAGAATATTCTTCTTTTTTAAATTGAATTTGTTGGTGTGACATTGATTAATAAAACTATGTAGGATTCAGGTGTACAATTACAATTAATTCTATAGTACATCATGTGTATATTGTATTGTCTACCCACCACCTCCAGTCAAGACTATTATCTGTTATGCATCTGTGTGGTCCCCCAATTTGCTAGCACATTGCATCTGTGAGCACCTGAAATGTGGCTAATCCCACATAAGATACACTGCACTTCAGAGACTCAGTATAAAAAGAAAGCAAAATATCTGATTAATAATTTAACATTGATTGCATATGGAAATGATAATATTTTGGATACGTGAGTTAAAGAAAATATATTATTGAAATTAAAAATAAGCCAAGCACACAGGATTCACCTTCACCTAACATTTTTGAAAGCTTGCAGTGAGAAAAAGTTTACTTTCAGTATTTAGCATTTTATTTATTTTTTTTCTTTTTTTTAATTTCTGTATTCTTTTTAAATATAGTTTATTGATTATGCTATTACAGTTGTCCCATTTCTCCCCCATCATTCCCCTTCACCCTACACACCCTCTCCCACCCACATTCCCCCCTTTAGTTCATGTCCATGTGTCATAAGTTCTTTAGCTTCTACATTTCCCACACTATTCTTGCCCTCCCCCTGTCTATTTTCTACTCACCGTCTATGCTATTTATTCTCTGTACCTTTTCCCCCTCTCTCCTCCTCCCATGCCCCTGTTGCTAACCCTCCATAAAATTTAGCATTTTAAATATTCAAACTGTTTTCTCTCTAGTGCATGAGCTCATCATTTTGAGTTTTCATTTTGAACATTATAACCTCAATAAATGAATCTTTTTCATGCTATCAAAAGAAAAGTACCCATATTACACCACAAAATCAAAAAAGGATTGTGAATAAATATTCATTAATGTAGGTCTGCGAGACAATTAGAAGGGAATAAAATTCCCTTTTATTTTTACAGAATCTGTGAAATTCTGTGAAATTCCTCCTCTGATTCTGCTATGATAGCTCTGTGCCTCCAAATATGAAAAGTGGAAATAACCTAATTTTGAAATAGAAAGTGCCTACAAAAACTTGAATGTATCTCAAATCAAGGACATCATTCCAAGGTATATCTTATTTTATTCCTTCTGTCCTTAACCTGTCTCATTATTTATGAATAAGATGAACTCACTGGACTATTTTGATTTGGGACTATTTGTTGAGTGATCCAGGCTAAGTTGGGAAGTAGCCCCTTTTTTTCTGCACTGTTCTCATGCCCCTTGGGGTGGAGCTGCCATTAGGGTGAAACACTTGGTCCCTCCTTCTTAGACATCATCCCTCCTTATAGGTTTCCTCCCTCCCCAATACATATTTACTTGTGCCTGGTCTCATTTAATCCTTATTTTAGTAGGTAGTAAAATAGCAATTCAAAAAAGTAAGTTTGTTCTGAGAAATTAATGGCTTTTTCCCTACTGAAGAGTAGTAATTATTCATTTTAGATGGCATTTTAGATTTTGCAAAATACTTTTTTATGCATCATTTGTCATTCACAGGAATCTAGCAAGGAGATATTTATTTCCATATATTTCAGAGGAAGAAACGGAGAGGTTAAATGATTTTTACCAATTCACGTAATTAGAAGATAATCCAGGTCTTTTTATTCTAGATCTTTCTCTGATATTATAACTGCTCTGGTCATGGATAATATATCTCCAGCCAAAGAAGAGATGATGTAATTTCAGGAACTATATTAGGCCAGTGGAGGGTTGTGTTATTGAAAAGTCCTCATGTTGAAACAACTCTCAATTCACATCACATTGTTAATGTCCTTTGCTTTTATTTTTTATTTTTATTAAGCAGTGTGCATAGCAATTACCTGTGATATGGAAACAAAGCAGACACCTTGCACCCCATCTTGGATTGAATAAACTGAAATTTCCAGTAGATGGGAAAACGGTAGTTAGAAAAATCCACTGGTGATTAATATGCCCATACCTGGTTAAAAAGTATTAGCATAGACGCTGACCAGTAAGTGATTTTTACCTCATCTGAGGCACAGAGTGTAGTGGTAACTATGACCTAATGTCAGTCTCATTCATGGTGCAGTCAAATACCCCAGCACTTTTCCTACACATGATATAAACTGAATGACAGCAGAACAGGTGTCTTGAGATCAATCGAGGCATGCAATATTGAACTCATGCAACACCAAGGATACCTCCTAGCATTCTACTATCAACAAGTTAGGAAATGGGGTTTACTATATGGATCTCTAGGACAGTAGGGTTGCTCAAAATGAAACCACTTGGAAGTTACATATTTCTACAGTTTTAGAACACTAAGCTAATTTAGAAGACTAAGGATTTGTTAGACAGGAATCAGGGTGCTATAAATTGCAACTGCATGAGACTAAGATTTAATATAACACCATACTTCTATCTCCTTTCCTTCCCCCAATTAAAGCATCACTCTTTACCACTCCTCTTTAAATGAACAAATGCTACTTATTTCAGAAAATAATAGTGTGTTGTATGTTATCTAATGCTTTGTAAGAGATTACAAAAATATATTGGCTTACAACAACAATTTTATTTGTCTGTGATTCTGTGAGTCACCAATTTGGGCACTACTTGAATTCAGCTGGGCAGTTCTTCTCATGATCTTTCCTGGGTCATTCACTTGGCTGTCATCTTCTGGTGGCTTAACTAGGACTTTATTGTCTAAGATGGCCTTACCATCAATGAGGTGGTTAGCAGGCTCTCTAGTTGGGGTGCTCTGCTCCATTTCAGATGCTCTATCCAGTAGGCTATTGTTGTGGACCGTTCAGACTGGTTTCAGGAGTTCTAACCCTCACCCCATGGTGGGCTGTGTAAGAGCCAAGGGACCCACTTCATCTGGGTCTGTTCTGTCAAGAGGACGTGACCTACTAAGGAGACAAAGCTTATCTCCCTGGCAGGAGCACTACTTCTGCCTCATCCATCTCTGGCCCCATTTCTTGGTTGGCAGTCAATGACAGGTAAGACTCCTCATGGGAGGGGCAACCTAAGCCAGACACGACCACTTGGGAGGCCTCATGGAAGGACTCGGGGGGGCTGCAGCAAAGAGGATGTGATGGACCCTCGCCCCCGCCCCCCCGGCTATTCTGACATAGCCCGAGTCCTCATTTCCATCTGGGAGATGTCTCCTGCTTCCTAATTGGCTTAAAGCCTGAAACTGTGGGGGCGAGTGGTGCAGCCCTGTACCGGCCAGGACGGCTCCCTGGGTGATCGGGCATAAGAAAGAATTCGTAAAGTCCTGTGAAACCTGCTTTGCTAAGAGTGCTCTCATTTAAATGATAAGGGTCCCAGGAGGAAATGAGTATGTCTCCCAAAGTCTGGCAACCCCCTTTCCTGACAAACACTGGCTCAGATTAAGCCCTCAGATTTCTTTGAAATGTTAACCATTGTTTGATCCTTGTTGCCTGACATACCTGTATTCCCGTGTATCTGAGCCCAATAAAAGCCTAGTGAGGAAGTGGCTCGGGGTCATTCTCCTCTGAGAGTTTGATCACCTTTCCTCCCCAAGCAGTCATGTCTTGGTAGTTTTTATTTTCATCTGTGATGGAGGGATGGGGCTCTGCGGGCGGAGTCCCCCCACATCTGGCACCCAGGACAGGGGCCCCCGCAGGCTATATTCACACTATGGTCTTAAGGTTCCAATTGGCGTCAAAGAGAGCAAGCAAGCAAGCCTCGGTGTGCAAGTACTTTTTAAGTCTTTGCTCCTCTTATGTGTATTAATATCCCTCTGGCAAAAGCAAGTCAAATGGCCAAGCTCACACTCAAAGGGTGAAGAAAAAAAACAACTTCACATTTTGATTGTAGGAGAAGCCATGTCATACTTAAAAGGGTGTGTGTATATAGGATCGAGTTCGATTATTGAGGTAATCTTTGCAAATGACCTACCACAGATTGATATATGTTTATTTAAAACACAGAGAACTTCAAATGACATCTTAAGAATAAAAAAAGCATGTAGGAACAGAGTAATTATAAAATGAATTGAAGAATTATTCTAAGCATGAAGAAAATACAAATTTAAATAAATATTAAAGAATATCATATGTTGTTATATCCAAATCTTGCTTTTTTCCTAAAATGGCTTTTTCCACTGGGAAAGATTATATTAAACATTATTTAAATATTTAAGCCCTAAGTCACATAGGTCATGAATTATATTATTTTGCACACAAGAAAAGTTTGCATAAATGCCTGAACATAATATCCGTCTTAGAATATTTTATCATAACATAAAACATAATATTAAAATAGGAGTGGAATGCTTGAGCAAGCTAGAAACATGTCACCAGTTTAGAGCTCTGACTGTGAAATGAGCAGTATTTACTCTTGAAACCTTTACCCAAGTAATGAGGCACATTGATTCTGAGCAAGGTTTCAGTTATTGCTCTGAATTTAATTGGATCTTTTAATTCATCTCTTCCTATAAAAAATTCATGGACTAGGGTTTGATGTACCCCATGTTTCTGTTAAGTACACACCTTACTGCTAATCCGAGATATATTTAAGAACAACACAGTCAGGGGAAATACTTGATCTTGCTCTAAAGTACAAAGTACATTATTAGAGAGAGCTCATTAAAGTAAGAAAACACCTTATGTGAAATTCGATGGGAGTCGCTGCCTAACTCTACTCTTGTGATAGTCAACTTTGGAATTAAAATACTATAAAAATACTCCCTTCTTTCTGTCCTTCCCCAGCTCTGACACCGTCTATTTTTGTATTTCTGGTTTGTCCTCGGTCTCCTTCCTGCACACCTAAAACCCATTTTAGTTAATCTTATCCATTAATTCCATTCACGGCTACCCACACCTGCCCCTTAACTAACCTCCCCCATGGTTTTTATGTACCCTTTTAATTCAGTGCTAGGAACTTTCCTACAACTTCAGGTTTTCTTTACTCCAATAGAAATGCAGCTTCCACAAATAACACTGTTGGAATGGTCTGTGAAGGATAGGGGTTAGCTTTTCCTTAAATGCTTTGTAGAATTCTCCTGTGAAACTGTTTGGTCCAGGGCTTTTGTGTGCTGGAAGTATTTTGATTACTGCTTCAATATTGTCAGCTGTTATTGTTCTGTTCAGGCTTTCTGCTTCTTCTTCATTCAGTTTTGGAAGATTATATTTTTCTAGAAATTTGTCCATATCACCTAGTTTTTAAAATTTCTTGGCATATAGTTGTTTGTAGTAATTTCTTACAATCCTTTTTATTTCTGTGCTATCACTTGTAATCTCCCCTCTTTCATTTCTAATTGTGTTTATTTGGGTGCACTCTCTTTTTTTCTTGATGTGTCTGCTTAAAGGTTTATCAATTTTGTTTATCTTTTCAAAGAACCAGCTCCTGGATTTATTGATCCTTAGAATTGTGCTTTTAGTCTCTATTTCATTTAATTCTGCTCTAATCTTGGTTATTTCCTACCTACTACTTGCTCCAGGCTTTGTTTGTTGTTGTTCCTCTCGTTCTTGTAGATGTGGGGTTAGGTTGTTTATTGGAAATGTTTCTATCTTTTTTAGGTAGCCCTGTATTGCTATAAACTTCCTTCTCAGAACTGCTTTTGCAGTGTTCCATAAGTTTCGGACAGTTGTGAGCTCATTTTCATTTGTTTCCAGGAACTTTTTGATTTTTTCTTTGATCTCATTATTAACCCATTCATTGTTTAATAGCCTGCTATCAAATCTCTATGAATTTGAGTGTTTTTGAGTATTTTCCTTGAGGCTGGTTTATAGTTTCAGTCCTTTGTGGTCAGAAAAAATGCTTGATATGATTTCAATTTTCTTGAATTTGTTGAGGCTTGTTTTGTGTCCTATCATATGGTCTATCTTTGAAAATGTTCCACGTGCATTTAAAAAGAATGTGTATTTTGCTTCTTTGGGATGAAAGGCTCTATATTTATCATTTAAGTCTATTTGATCTAGGACACTGTTCAATGCCACAATATCTTTGTTGATATTTTGTTTGAAATACCTATCCATTGTTGACAGTGGGGTATTAAAATCCCCTACTATAATTGTGTTGCTGTCAATATCTTTCTTGAAGTCCTCCAAGATTTTCCTTATATATTTGGGTGCTCCTATTTTGGGTGCATATATATTTATAATGTTTATGTATTTTTGATGGATTCCTCCCTTGAGTATTATGAAGTGTCCTTCTGGGTCTCTTTTTATGGCCTTTGTTTTGGAGTCTATTTTGTCTGATATGAGTGTTGCTACCCCAGCTTTTATTTCCTGTCCATTTGCTTGAAATATTTTTTTCCAACCCTTCACTTTAAGCCTGTGTAGGTCTTTTGTTCTGAGGTTGGTCTCTTGTAGGCAGCATATGTGTCAGTCATGTTTTATTCTCCATTCAGCTATTCTATGTCTTTTGATTGGAGCATTTAATCCATTTACATTTGAGGTTATTATTGATATGTACTTATTCATTGCCATTTTACTTCCTTTGTACCTGTGTTCCTCTCTCTCTCACTCTTTTTCTTCCTTTTATTAAAGCAGTCTCTTTAGCATATCTTGTAGTGCTAGTTTGGTGGAGGTGTATTCTTTTCGTCTTCTTTTGGCTGGGAAACTCCTTATTTCACCTTCCATTTTAATTGAGAGCCTTGCTGGGTAGAGTAGTCTTGGTTGCAGGACTTTTTTTTTTTGTTGTTGTTACTTGGAATATTTCTTGCCATTCCCTTCTGGCTTGGAGCATTTCCATTGAGAAGTCAGCTGCTAGTCTGATTGGGGCTCCCTTGTATGTTACTTCCTGTTTCTCTCTTGCTGCCTTTAAGATTCTTTGTCTTGGAGTTTTGCCATTTTAATTATGATGTGTCTTGGAATTGGCCTCTTTGGGTTCCTCTTGATTCATACCCTCTGTATATCCTGGATTTGTGTGACTTTTTCTCTCATCAAATCAGGGGAGTTTTCCAATGTTACTTTTTTCAAACAGGTTTTCTACACCTTGTTCTTCTTCTCCTTCTGGTATCCCTAATTATATGGATATTATTACGTTTCATGTTGTCCTGAAGTTCCCTTAACACCTCGTTGTTCTTTCTGAGTCTCATTTCCTTTTCTTGCTCTTTCTGGGTGTTTTTTTCTACCTTGTCCTCCAGCTCACTGATTCGAACCTCTGCTTCATCCAGTTTGCTTGCAGTTCCTTGTAGTGTGTTTTTTATTTCTGAGATTTTATTGTTCACTTCTTCCTGGTTTTGTTTATAGTTTCTATTTCTTTTTCATACTGTTATAATTCTCACTCATTTCCTTGTAGTTGTCTATGAGTTCCTTGAGCATCTTCATAACCAGTGTTATGAATTCTATATGTTATAGTTTGCTTACCTCCATTGCATTTAGCTCTTTTAGTGGGAGTCTTCCATTCCTTTTGATTGCATGTTCTTTTTTGTCTTCCCATTTTATGTGACTCATTGTTTGTTTCTGCACTTCCTGATGTTTTGCTTTGCTATCTGTCTTTGTAGGGTGAACTTCTATGGTGGGAATTCTATGGGATTCATTTGTGTTGTCTCTTTGATCTCCTTGTCTGGATGCGCTAGGTTTGCCCTTTCTTCTGTTTGTGTGGGCCTTCTTGTTGTACTTGGGTTTTTACCTTTTGGTGGTTCCTTTTTTTAAAATTTAATATATTTTATTGATTATGCTATTACAGTTGTTCCATTTCTCCCCCATCATTCCCCTCCACCCTGCACACCCCCCACCCACATTTCCCCCCATTAGTTCATGTCCATGTGTCATACATTCTTTAGCTTCTACATTTTCCACACTATTCTTGCCCTCCCCCTATCTATTTTCTACCCACCATCTATGCTACTTATTCTCTGTACCTTTTCCCCCTCTCTCCTCCTCCCACTCCCCTGTTGCTAACCCTCCATGTGATCTCCATTTCTGTGGTTCTGTTCCTGTTCTAGCTGTTTGCTTTTGTTTTAGGTGTGGTTGTTAATAGCTGTGAGTTTGCTGTCTTTTCACTGTCATATTTTTATTTTCTTTTTCTTAGATAAGTCCCTTTCACATTTCATATAATAAGGGCTTGGTGATGATGAACTCCTTTAACTTGACATTATCTGAGAAGCACTTTATCTGCCCTTCCATTCTAAATGACAGCTTCTCTGGATAGAGCAATCTTGGATGTAGGTCCTTAACTTTCATGACTTGGAATACTTCTTTCCAGCCCCTTCTTGCCTGGAAGGTCTCTTTTGAGAAATCAGCTGACAGTCTGATGGGAACTCCTTTGTAGGTGACTGTTCCCTTATCCCTTGCTGCTTCTAGAATTCTCTCCTTCATTTTCATCTTGGCTGATGTAATTATGATGTGCCTTGGTGTGTTCCTCCTTGGGTCCAACTTCTTTGGGACTCTCTGAGCTTCCTGGACATCCTGGTAGTCTATTTCCTTTGCCAGATTGGGGAAGTTCTCCTTGATTATTTGTTCAAATAAGTTTTCCACTTGTTGCTCTTCTTCCCCTTCTGGGACCCCTATAATTCAGATGTTGGGACGTTTAACGATGTCCCGGAGGTTCCTAAGCCACTCTTCATTTTTTGGAATTCTTGTTTCTTCCTTGTTTTCTGTTTGGTTGTTAGTTTCTTCCTTCCGTTCCACTCCATTGATTTGAGTCCCAGTTTTCCTCACATCTCTATTGGTTTCCCATGCGTCTTCCTTCATTTCATGTATTGTAGCCTGCATTTGTTCATCTAATTTGTGAGCAAAATCAACCAATTCTGTGAGTATCCTGATGACCAGGGCTTTAAACTGTGCATCTGATAGGTTGACTATCTCTTCATGGCTTAGAGGAATTGGCTCCGGGGATTTGATTTTTTTCTCCGGTTTGAGCCATATTTGGTGGGTTTTTTTTTTTTGTTTATTTGTTTTGTTTTGGTTTTGGTCTGGTCACAGCTGTTACGTAGTAAGGGGTGGAGCCTTAGGTGTTCCCCTGTGCGGGGCAGTCCAGTCACTGAGTTGTGACGCTATTTGTGGGGGCAGGGTCTGAGAGTGAACAATGGCGCTTGCTCCACTCTCTCCTGGATTCAAGTCCCTTCTGCCACTTCCCCTTCACCTGGATTATCTGTGCGTGGGAATGTGGGACCACCTGGTCAGCCAGGCGCTTTGTGCGGACTCACTGGGTCTGCACAGTTGCCACCCCATGCCCGGGGTCTGCCAGCTGCTGCCTGTGCACCTGGGAACTGCCAGCTGCTGCTGCCTGCATTTCAGGGTCCGCACCTCCCCTTTTCCTGCCAAGACTCTGCCCCTCTTACTAGTCTGGATGAATGGTTGTTGGACTTCCGTACAGTTCAATTTTCTATAAGTTCTGGTTGTTTTCTTGTTTCTAAATATTTGTTGTCCTTAATTTTGGTTGTGAGAGGAGGCACAGTTTGTCCACCTATGCCTCCATCTTGGCCGGAAGTGGTGGTTCCTTTGTTAGTGATTTCTCTCCTCCAGCAGGTATACTGATGTTTGTAGCTCCCACCTTATCTTGTATGTGATCAGTGGTAGGGGGTAGGCAAAATGGATTAAGACAGCTGGAGACTATTCTATGGGATTTAAAGAATCAACAAGTAGAGAGGAGATAGGAGATTCTTTGAATAAGTATAGTGTTAACCGTGATATTTCACCCAACTAACCACTTTTTATAAAAGGTGAAAGGGAGATAAGACTCTTGAGGGGAGGAGGATTGTGAGCTGAATGCAGAAAACAGAGCACTGGTGCAAGGTTAGATGATGAGATATAGTGAGAGTAAAGGATAGAAAATAGGCATAGCGTGGGAGAAAATAGAGTTAACCACAACAATAATAAAGCTCAGCAATAAAATGAAGTGGGCTAGGGTCAGGAAGGGTTGCTGTGTGTGGTATTTACAATTGTACGGAACAACAAGTATAACAGTACTTGAACAATAACAATATGATAAGAAATATATGATTTGGGTAACAAGAATAGAAAGCACATGATTAAGAGTAGTGTGTTATTGGAACATGAGTGAAGTGAAAGAAGAAAAATTAAAATACAATAAAGAGAGAATAAGGAAAACTAGTAAAACAGTGCAATTAAACAGAGAAACAAAATGAAGAAAACTAAACAGAAAGAAGAGAAATAAAAAATACTAATAAAATAAAAGACGTAAAAATAATGAAAAATAATAATAACACAAATAAACAATAAAATGCCAGTTCTATGGGGTAGCAAAGTGAAATTTGTCTCAGTTTCTCAGTTTTTGGTGTTAGCCTTGTTTTCCCCCTTTGGATATGTCTCTGGACCTTTCACAGCTCCATGTTTTATTGTCTCACTTCCAGGAAGAAAAAAGAAAAAGAAAAAGAGAGGAAAGAAAACAAAACAATCATCCTGGTGACTTTAAACCCATTGAGCAAGTTCTGCTGGTCTTCCTGGATGCCACAGGAAGAGTAGTGCAAGGCATTGCTTTTCTCCTTTGCTATGGTTTTGCAAGGATGGGGGCCAGGTCTGGGCCACAGTGTTCACCATTGCCCAGCCTCCAGCACAGGTCCTCTATGAGCTTCCAGGCCCCCACTGTCCATCTGCTTCAGGCCTGGGCCTTTAATTCATCAGTTTCGCAGAGATCTGTGCAGAGCGTCTCCTCCTTTCTTTTTTCCAGCCCACTGTGGCTGGAGCCCACCTTTGGGTAAGCAGCACCAGTTAGCTTCTGGGTGAGCAGCACAAGTCAAGCTCAGGCCCGTGGCTCAAATCAGCCTTGGGGCAAGTGGTGGCTTGAGCAGCCAGAATCAGCCTCCAGGACAGTGGCATGACTTGGCTGCCAGGCTAGTGGCCTGAGTCTGGTGCAGGCAAACAGCTTGAATCCTTAGATATGTTTTTAAAAAATTGAAATATGAACAATAATCTCTAATGGAATTTTAAATGATCTATTGGAATCTGAACTGACAAAATAAATAAAAGTTTCTTAGAAGCTAATGCCAAATATTTGATTAATTGTGCCAAATGTACATGGCTTACTTTTTAATTCAGTCCCCCAAGCAAAAATATCAGAAAAAGCCTTTTATTATTTGTTAATTGAAAAATAAATAGACAGGCCTCCTAGAGAACAGAGGATTTTGGCCATTCTAATAGGTACTGTTATTGATTTAATTTTCTCCCCCAAAGTCCAGACCCCTAGTATTTCAGAATGTGACCTCATACATAAATAGGTTCATTGCAGATGTAGTTAGTTAGGATGAGGTCATACTGGAGTAGAATAGGTTCCTAATCCAATAGGAGGTGTCCTTGTAAATAGCAGAAGTTTTGGTGCACACATACACACACACACAAAGAGAGAATACTATGTAAAGATTGAAGAGATGGCTACAAGGTATGAACTAGCAGAAGCTGGGAGAGAACCCTGCATCAGGCCCTGTGCTGGCATATGTTTTTAAGAAATACCTGATTTTTCCAAAGTAACAGTATTGTTTTGCATACCCATCAGCACTGTATGAGAGTTTCAGTGGCTCTGTATTCTTCACCAGTAAAATCTACCATATAAATTAAGTGGGAAGACCCAAGATGCAACTTACTAAAATTATTTTTAATAAACAAGCTATACCTGAGTAAAAATAATAGCACTTATTATTTTCATTAAAAATTTTTAAAATTTATTTTAGCCAGTCTAATAGCTTTGCAGTGGCATCTCATTGTGGTTAAATTTGTATTTTACTAATGATGAATAATGTTAAGCATTCTTTCATATGCTTGCCATCTTATATCTTCTTTGGTGAGTTCTTATTCAAATCTTACATTGGCATAAGCATTGGCATAAGTATTCTTAGTATTTATCTGTTGATGAACATTTTTCGTGAATAACTAGGCCATCTGCTCAACTCTGATCTAAGTCACTAATGTTTATAAGGAGACTTGCTAGGATAATGGCAATGAAGAAATGAAAAAACATTCAAACTTAGGTAAAAGGCTTATGATATAATAAAATGGATTAAAATAGATTCCACAATGACCTTCTTCCTCCCCTCCCTTTCCCAGTTGATGTAAGAAACTAAGGCTATATCTTTATGTTTGAAAACTTAAAAACATCTCCATTTTACTTAAGATGGCATGATATATAACAAGTAGCCTGGGAAAATCTTACATTAAAAGTCAGTGAACTTTAGAAGTTATATCAACAGCAGAATGGTCAGACAGATGCACATGAGTTGTTGGTTGTTCTCTTGGCTCTTTGACTAGTTTCTTGTGTTGGCAGCCATGTGAGTGAAAGCTGTCAGAAATCATTGTCTGAAATATTTCTAACATGTAACAGATTAATCTGTGCAAAGTAAAACCTGAGCCCTTAAATTATTACCACATCTAGTATTGAATTTGCCAATTTATTTGGTGCAGTTTATAGTATAGGGTGGGATATACATCTAGGTTATAAAAATCATGCTAATTAGCCTGTGTATTGCCTCACATTCTCTTTCAATTTTGTTTGTTGACAGGGGATTTATATTCTCTAAGATTGGCAAGTTCCAGTTAATGAGTGAAATAATTAAAACTTAACTTTATGTGTCACCAATTTTGAATAGATGTCAAAGTATGTGTTTCCCACACACCAAGCAGCCTTCCCCAGGAAACATAACTTGTGTCCCTATGGTCATCTGTCATTTTAGACAATAACAACATCATCATAGTGATTGTCAGTGCAAATTCTTTATGTTAGTAACAGGAATGTGAGAAGTACCCTAACCTAAACAGCAGATAGCTCAAAACTTATGGGCACTTTTAATCTTACTGGAATACCTTTTCTATCAGCTCGATTGGAAGTTTAGTTCTTGTCTTAGAAATTATATCTGTTTATCTCAATTAAGCACAGAGCATAATGCCCAAGTGACAACATAACTCAAATATCTCTCTGGAAATCTCAAGGATGAGTGGTTCCATGCTCACCCACTGTCATCAACATGATCATCATCATAACACAGGCTTGCTGGGTGTTGGTTGTGGATGAGGTTCTTCACAATATAATTTGTATGCGTGATAATATTTAACCAACCCAATCACATTGTGACGTATTGGGTTTCCCAAACAGTTTGTTCACAGGGTCCAGCAGCAGTAACACCTGTTTGAGTGTGGTTGATAGGATTAGTTAAATATGGGTGTAATTATTTATAGTTTTAATTTGAATATTTCATCTAAAATGTCATATGCTGTGCATGAGTATGATATTGTTATATAACAAAATTACAAGCATATGATTGTGTAAGAAAAGATTTTGTAAGAAAAGGTTTTGCAATAAAAAGAGGGGTTATTTGTGCCAGACCCTGTAGTTTTTCCTGTACTATGGCTCTAGTAGTGCTTAGTTGTCTTTAACTTCATTCAAGACAACTTTGTTAAGTTGTATTGTGACACCTGTCATATCAGCATGCACTTAAAAAACTTATGAAGATTGATGAATTTTTGTGCAGCCATTTTAATATTGAAGATGGAAGAAGGTATGCAACATTTTTGCCATATTATGCTTTATTATTTCAAGAAAGGTAAAAATGCTACTGAAATGAAAAAGAAAAGATTTGTGCAGTGTCTGAAGAAGGTGCTGTGACTGACTGAACATGTCAAAAGTGGATTGTGGAGTTTCTTGGTACTACTGACATTTTGGGCAAAAATTTTTTTGCTGTGGGGCTATCTTGTGCATTGGAAGATGTTTAGCAGCACCCCTGGGTTCTACTCATGAGAAGCCAATAGCAGGAGATAGCTGACATGCTCAAAATATCCAAATCAATAAACTTAATGGTAAAAAAAAAAGTGCCTTTTATTTTATGGAAAAAACTAAATGAACATTTTGGCTAACCCAGTAGATTGATCTGCTTATGGATCAGATGGTAGTTAGCTTCTGACTTCACCACGAACCAACCTCTCTCCTCCAACCATGAGGCACCACGGAGACTCTGTTTGGACAATAATATATCATCAACCTTACAGGCTTGCCATAGTATTGCATGAGTTATTGTATGTAAAGTGCTTAGAAGAACTGTGGGTGCTCTATAATTGTTAGCTGTATGGGACTGCTGAACCCAAAAGTTATCTAAATAATGGGTTATTATTTTGGCTACAATTGAACTTGGCATGGTAAGAGTATTCTCTGTGTTATTAAACTTGACAGTTGTGGTAACTGTGTTCTGTCCTACCTTTGGCTGTGTTGTCACCTGTGGCCCAGCCTCTGCAGCTCTTGGAATTATAGCAGCTAAAAAGGGAGTTAAGGCTGGTGCTTCAAGGTGAGGCGACAAAGAAATTTATAGTCTCTGCCTCCTGGAATTCAGATCAGTTTAATCTTTCTACGGTACTGTAAGCCACGCTGTAGTCAGTGGAAGCCAGATTATTCTTCAGAAACAAATTAAGCCTGAAGTTGCTATGCATTAGCCCCACAAAGATCTTTTCCCACTGGGTTATTCCCATTCACCAAGGCAGAGGAAAAGCACCTGAACATTTTACAACTTCAGCCCAGAAGTGATACATGTCGCTGTTGTTTACACTTCATTCTCCAGAACTAGAACGTGTTTTAACCAAACTATAAAAGGGCCCATAAATGTCAAGAAGAAATGGAATTTCTGCCAAAGACTCTGAATGGATCCTGAGTACTTACCACAGGTCTGAGCATTTGCTGAGTGATCCTGATTGTCGGTAAGCAGAGAGGTGTGTGAAATAGCCCCCTGTATGGACTTCATGCTGCACAGAAGGGTGGGAATTGGCTGAGACACTCTCTTATGGATTGGTCCACAGTGGGCATAGGATACAGACAGCAAAGAAGAAAGTATTGTCCAAAGAAAATAAGGGATTTTTGTGTTTTGCTGAGACATTGCCCCATTATCCCTTTGGACTTATCCAAGAACTAAGAAATTTCCCCATATCACAAAATATAATTTAAAAATATGGATGAATGTGATATCCCAGGATCTCATAATGGCAAGTGTCAAGGCTGTGTGTGTGTATGTTTACTCATCTAAGCATTTAAAAACAGATGCTGGGGATTCCTGCAGTAGGTCTATTATTATGTAAAGTCTGTCTGGGAAAACGTCCGGCCATTGTTAATATAATGAGAATGGTTTGTGCAACATCGATATAACCTGGAAGCCAAGGAGAGTGTACTGGAATGCATATGTATGAACAATGACAACTTCGCTTTACTAGTCAGTGGGAACAAAGACACCACTGAGTGAGCACATGTACGCTATAGCCATAACATTCAAAATGACTGAGTGAGTAGAGCAAAAAATCTGCATCAAAGTTTGTGTTAAGCTTGAACGTTCCTCTACAGAAACTATTTGGATGATTCAGAAGGCTTTTGGGAATGATGTAATGAATGCAGTGCAAATAAAAGTGTGGCACAAATGCTTAAAAGATGATAGAGAATCTGTTAAAAGTGATCCACCTTCTGGAAGAGGATTCCATCAAAGGTTTTGCAGAGTGTTTTGAACAGTGGAAGAGATGCTGGGAGAACTGTGTGAGGTCCCAAGGTGCCTACTTTGAAGGGGATTGGGGCATCATTGTCCTATGTACGATGTTTCTTGGTTCTTGTATCTTTTTCAATAAATGTCTCTGTTTTTCGTAGTATATGGCTGGATACCTTCTGGACAGACCTCATAGTTGTTTTCTAGAAAAGATATTGAAGTTTAGAGACATTAAGCAACTTGTCCAAAATCTGTAGCTAGGAAACATCAAAGCTGGAATTAGAACCCAGGTCTCCCTGACTCTAACATGTGACCTCCTCTCGATCACCTACACTTTCCCCTTTATACTTGGTAATTTTTCCCTTTTTTTTTTTCTTTCAAGCTTTTTGTTGTTGTAATATATCATATGTTAGAATATTTTATTTCCCATTCTTCATGCTCAATACCTTGTATACTACTTGATTTAACAGATGCTCAGTAGGTTTGGGTTAAAATATTTTTAAATTTTTATATTATTGTTTAAGCAGTTACAGTTGTTCCCACTTTTCTCACCACCCTCTTCCTCACCCAGCCCCACCCTAAACCCACCCCAAGCCAATCCCCACACTGTTGTCCATATCCATGGGTTGTGTATAAATGTTCTTTGGTTAATCCCTTCACTATTTTTCATCCCATTCCTCCTCCCTCCCCCAACTTTCTGGCAGCTGTCAGTCTATTCTATGTATCTAAGCTTCTATTACTATCTTGTTTGTTAGTTCATTGTGTTCATCAGATTCCACATATAGGTGAGGTCATGTGGTATTTGTCTTTCGCTGACTGGCTTATTTTACTTAGCATAATGTTCTCCAGATCTTTCCACGCCGTTGCAAAGTGTGAGTTTCTTTCTTTTTTACTGCTGCGTGGTATTCCATTGTCTAGATGGAGCACAGCTTTTTTATCCAAAGATCCTGAAATACCGATAGAGGAAATACATGTACCTCTATGTTTATAGCAGCACTATTTATTACAATAGCCAAAATTTGGAAACAATCTAAGTGCCCATCAGTAGACAAGTGGATAAAAAAGTTGGGTTAAAATATTAAAAGAAGAAAAATTCAATCTGGAATTAAGCCTAAAAACTAATTGAAGTTTTGTATGACAAGTCCCAGGAAACACTAGGGTGTGGAACACTATGATAGATGTGGTATTTACCCTACTGCACAGACCTGACCTCATGCCATGTAAAGGTGAGCTGCTAAATTTCAAAACCAATCTCTTCTGAAAGGTGGCCTAAGTGTAGGGCTCATGACCTTTGTCACACAACATTGCCCTGTCCATAGCTGAACTGACCCAGAGAGGGCACTTGATGTGAAGGTAACCAGGTGATAGCCTGGCCAGAACACTATAAGGTGTCCTGGTATGAGTCTTTGGCTGATGAAAACTTGACATTTACGCAGAAAGGCAATTGATGATTTGGTAGCGATTTTGTCTTGGAGGCTGAATTCTGAAAGAAAGGCATTGTGGAAATGAGATGATAGGTGCAATTGGAAACTGTAAGGGTGGGAGCCAGGTGCAAGGGGTGGACAGTGCATAGGGTAGGAGGGTTGGAGTCAGAGAGAGTGGTTGAGTCTTGTTAAGGGTGCACATGAAAAATGATGAATAAACACCTTCTTCTTAGAGATGGTGGGTTAACCCATTTACTGAAATTGTGTTGAGTTCTGAGGGACTGTTCACTTCCTATGCTGTATTCTGGTTCTTTTATAAGATCTGGTGAACTTACTTTCCCTGGCTAACAGGAGGCTTGTCATGTGGCTGGCATTCTATCTGCCTGATTTCCATGTGACATTATTCTTCCTATGGACGACTGCACTGCTTTTTATAACAAGGCCTAACAATTTATTTTTTTAAACAATTATCCTCCCTATGACTTTGAAATAGATTGGTTTTGAAAATTAGCACCTGCCTTTATATTTACTAGCTATAACTGCATTTAGGGGAGGCAGGGAGAGGGTCAGATTTATATCTAGATTACTTCTGAATAGAAATAAAAATTATTTTACAAAAATAAAAATAATCTGTTAATTTATTCAGCAGTTCAACAGACTGTTTCTTAGTGAGATAGCAATAGGTTTTGCTTCTGGTATATTTTTTCCTTATGTATCTGCAGACAAAATCTATAGCTCTTTTCTCCCACGTGTACTTTCCCAATAGTATCCTCTCTTCTTTTTCCCTGAGAGAGCACAAAGTATTACTTTCCACTATGCCAGGGATCTTCCCCATAAATGAAAAGCAGATCTAAAAATACTAGGGAGTGAGTCTTTGTAATTGAACTGATTTTAAATGGAATAATAAGACTTGAGCTTATCTTGTTCACATTAAGCAACACATTGGCTTGGAGCTAAGAAACCCAAAAATGGCCTTCTGCTCTTCATTTTTCCTCAATCTTGGTGTGCAGAACCACTGTTGGAGGAAGTTATTTTATTCATATTTTATAGAAGAACTCTATTGTAATATGGAAATCATGGCCAGGAAAGTGAGGGTTCTCAGGAACACAGAGGTTGACTCACACCTGATAGGCCAGGTATGCAGCTCTGAAAGAGTGACCTTCAGCTGATGTCACGGGGTTTTTGTTTTCCTAGTAAATACTTGCATCCTATGCTCAGAAATCTTTTAATAAACTTAGATTTTTATTAAGTCAGACAGAACTATGAGCCATGTTTCAACTACTTATTTACCTACTTATGCTAAAAGGATAAAATATGATGGAAGATTATCCTTAAGTCTCTATACCAGGCTATAGACAACTTGGAAATACTTTTAGTGGCCCTTGTGATGTAGGATGTGGCACGTTCAGCATTAACTATAATAAATGCAGATGTTTCTGTTGAAATTAAAGTGTAAGACTATGACCTCTGGGCATATTTTTTCTTGTCACTTTGAACTTTCAGTTTGTGCTTAGTAAAAATATTTTTCAGGCTGAGATTTTTGATATACTGTGAATATAGAAAAAGTAAAATGTTGCTTAGAAGACATTGGTTAGGATTTCTATGACAATGACAACTATATCTCTGCAGATCTTCATGATTTCAAAAATATCAACAGGTGAAAATATTAAAAAATACTTGAGTACCAACATCTTGCTTATGAGGTAGGACCACCCCCAACACTATTCAGATTCTGTATACAACTCTGATAATGTCTGTCTCCTTTCTGTTGCAGAGATAAATATGTCCCTCTAATTTCACTAAGTAGATGCTCTAAAATAATTTGGTCTTGCTTTTCAACTGTTCACTAAATAAAAATATATCATTGGTGTTCTTGTGTGACTTGTTCAACAGTGAGATTCATCCTTCCAGTGCATATAACTGCCATTGGTGAATGGTGTCCCACAGCATTGATCAATTTTCCAGTTGATGGACAATTGGGGCTATTTCCAATACTTTCCTTTTCTAAATTATTTTGCTATAAATATTCTCAAAGTTGCCTCCTAGAATACATGTGTCAAAGTTTCTTCAGGGTATGTACCTAAGCATGGAATTGCTGAGTCTAGAGAACAGCCTTTCCTATTTTGATTACTGTGTCTGCCTCCCTTCCCTGAATGTCTGGAGGGAACATGAATTCCATTCTTAATGTTCTCAATCAATGGCCTGGATTTAACATCTACATCCAGGGACCTTTAGAGGAAATAAGGGGAATAGGAGATAGAGGTGGTGGTGCTTCCCAGGGCTTACAAAGACTCTTAGTAACAGCCTGGGGGCAGCAGCAGGTGATGGTGGAGGCAGGTGGGATACTCCAACAGCTCTGCTGAGCACAGTGTGGGGAAGGTCTGCTCTGCTGCAACTTGGCACAAGTCACAGAAGCCACTCAAGGCCATCACTGTGCTATGGAATTTGTACATTTAAAAAGATAGCTTTAAGAAACAAAAGAGCACTTCAATCTGAGACTAAGGAAGCTAAGCTGAAAAGAGCCTGGTGTCATGCTCTGACTTCTTTGATGAGCTTCAAGTCATGCTCTGACTTCTTTGATGAGCTTCAAGGATTACTGTCTCCTTGGGCTCCCGTATCATGGTACTGGTGATCTGTGCCCCTTGTTGTGCTTGCTGGCCACATGCTCTCCTTTGTGATCTTAGACTGCAAGTCCACCTCTGCATGGTATGCAGCACAGTGGGCTTTGAGGAGCCACTCCTGCTGGATCTCATCTATTCAAAACCTGGGGCCACAGTGCTCAAGTGGGCTATGAGGTATTGGGTTGGCCAAAAGGTCTGTTTAATTTTTTTCTGTAAAATAACAGACACGTTTTTCATTTTCACAAATAACTTTATTGATTTTGATACTTTGAATGTCAGCTATCTCCCATTATTGGCTTCTAGTGAGTAGAGGCCAGGGGTGCTGCTAAACATCTTGCAATGCAGAAGACAGCCCCACAGCAAAGAATTTGGCCAAAATGTCGATAATACCAAGAAACTTCACAAACCACTTTTGACACATTTGATCAGTCACAGCACCTTATCCAACCACTGCACAAATCCTTTTTTTTCCATTTCAGTAGCATTTTTACCTTTCTTGAAATAATAAAGCATAATGTGCTGAAAATGTTACGTATCTTCTACCATCTTTGATATTAAAATGGCTGCACGAAAATTCAGCAATTTTGATGTTTTAAAAAAATTAATGCTGATATGACAGGTGTCACTGTACAATCTAGCAAAAATTATTTTGAATGAAGTTAAAGACAACTAAGCACCACTAGAATCATTGTATAGAAAAAATTAAATGAATTTTTGGCCAACCCAATATACTGAATGAGTGAAGAAATGTAATAGACATAGATATACTTATTATTGACTCAACAATTGTCACAGTGAAATGCTCTAAATTTCACTGGAAAACCTGGAGTTGGGGGATGTAAGTCCTCTTCAGGTGAAATTGGTTTAGGGTTTACATTTGGAATAAATAGTTTTTTATTGAAGTATAACTGGCATACAGTATTATATTAGTTTCAGGTGTACAACATCATGATTTGACATATATACACTTTACAGTGTGATCACCATGATAAGTCTGGTACCCATCTGTCACCATGTGAAGTTATTATTGAATACAGTCAGTATATACAATATTACTGACTACGGTCCCTGTACTTTACACCACATTCTGTGCATTATTTATCTTATAACTGGAAGTTTGCACATCTTATTTTTCTTCATCTTTTTTCCTTCCTCCCCTCTGGCAGCCATCAGTTGGTATTTAAAAGCACTTTTGCATATTAAAAGAATCAATGATCTAAATCCTCTGGGCTCACATAATATCACATCAACTTCAAATGTATTTTCTTAATGAAGAATGAAGGATTTCAAGCTGACTTGTGACACTATGGAGGTGCATAGCTGTTATAGACTTAAGCGATCAGCATTAAACTAAATTAGAGACAATTATTATGCATAGCTTACTCATCATGTTCAATTAGCACCTTAATGTATTTGGACTAGATTAGGTGAGAGGATGATCTTTTGGTATAAATAGGAAGTGAAATGGGAATACAATTTCTCTGTGATGCTCACTAAAAGGACCCTGTTAATTTGCTGAAGAAAATCTCAAATAATTCTCATGAACTTCTAGCTATTTGGTTAATTTTCCCAAGACAGCACTACCCAATAGAATTGTTTGCAAAGATAAAAACTAACCTTGAAGAACTAAAATTTTAATTTAATTTAATTAATTGAAATAGCCACATGTGAACAGTGTAGACCAAAGTGTTCAAATCTGTGGAGCTGCCAAATTAAGTCACTTCTGAAGTGTGAAAAGAAAGATGACCATGCTTGGATAATACTTTATACTTGTATAATATCTTAAAATTTATAACATTTTCAAAATGACCCTGTGCCTTCTGTTATTATTTCCATTTCCCATTCATACAAGGGAGGCTCTTAAATGTAGGTAACTTATACGAAGTCACCCAATTAATAAGTATGTTTTAATTTTTTTTAATTTTAATTTTTGCATTTTGATCACAGAATGTTGCCTATAATTTTAGCATTTTGAAATTATGATTTTCATTGTGGCCTAATACAATGATCATTTTATGATGGTTCTGTGTAAATATAGGTTGTGGTTTTTATTTCAGGGAACACAGTTTGATCTATATTATTTATTCCTACTTTATTATGTCATTTAGGTCTTTGATATTATTGTATATTTTTTTCTTCTTGATCTGTCAAGGACTGAGAGGTGAATAAGATTCTACTTTTGTGTTTTATTTGTACCTCCTATAATGTTGATGCTATATCTTTTTTGAATATTGATGCTACATCTTTTGGTCATTGACAGTCTTGACTTTCAAAATTTTCACTGTGAACATCTCCTTTTAACATTGCTGTTGGTCCTCAAACAGCATGGGGTTAGGAACACAGACCCCATGCTGTCAAATATCCATGTATAACTTTTGGCTCCCCCAAGCTTAACTACATAAACAATAAAACAATAATCTTTTGCCTTATTTACCATTTTATAATATGAATTAAAACTGACCTGATATTAAGGTTACAACCTACCCTTTCCTTTTCATGCTGGCAAGCCTGAGAGCATATTTAAATTTAGTCAGCCTATTCCAATTTTGAACCAGTTTGCTTATGTTTTCAGTTTTTAGCTTCAGACATACTTGAACACACGACAGCCAAAGGTAACACTTTCAAGACAGACATGTGGATGTAAGTCAGGAAGGATGACAACTTCCATCACTGCACTCAACCTCCTGTTGGCATTTAGAATATTTTAGAATTTTTCTAATTGTAGACATTTGCATGGCACTTAGCCTCTGGAAATTAAACACAAATTAAAGTACTTTGATAAAACCCTGATGTTAAAAGTTCATTTATCTTTCCTCATTGTTTTCTTGACTGAAATTTATAATATGCTCCAGAGGCATGTTAGAAAGTCACATGAATGCTGTAAATAATTGTGAGGCATTCTGGATGGGATGTGCTTTGTTGGTGACTTTTACCTTTCCAGATATTTTAAAAACAAAATCTGAAACACATAGATTAGTCTCTTGAAATCTGTTTTGGAGAGTCAGCAAAAGTAACTGTTCCTTTAAAGGGGCTTCTTTTGAATTCCTTATATCTCCTGAACCTTGACCTATTTCTTTGATTTTCTAAGTGACACTTTCAGAATGCATAAAGTTATACTTTTTTAGATTTCCTGCTTTTTTCCTATTTTTAAATGAATCTGCATCAAAATTTGCATTGCTTATTTCTTTTTTTAAATTTTAAATTACAGTTTACATTCAGTACATTCTGTATTAGTTTCAGATGTACAGTATAGTGGTTAGATAATCATATAATTTACAGAGTGGTTCCCAGGAGATTATTATTTAAATGTCAGATTTTTTTTTAGTCCAACTGTATGCCACACTCCACTGTCATTATAAATATCATCAGCAGTATATAGTTGCACTTTGGGGATAGAGTTTTTATGAGACCAACAAAGAATGTTCTGAACTAGTTTAACTTCATGATAAGGCCTGGCTGATGAATTTTATATGACTAGAGTCTGCAAAGAATCTAACAGTGTCTTCTTTGTGACACTTAGTGTCATACAAAATGTTCAAATCAATATTTTATTGACCTTTCACAGTTTTCCTATTTTAAGTTTTTTTATGGTGCACACAGATCTCTTTATTCTTTCATTGACATGCACTAGAATTGTTTCTATATCTCAGCTATTGTGAGAATTGCTGCATTAAACATGAGAGTGCAAATATCTCTTTGATATCCTATTTTCATTCTTTTGGATATATGAGGATATCTTTTGGATATATGTCTGTCCAGAAGGTATCTGGCCATGTAATATGAAAAAGAGACATTTATTGAAGAAGATACAAGATACAAGAAACATTGTCTAAGATACAAAGGACAATAACACCTCAGTTTCTTTCAAAGCACACACCTTGGGACCCCACAGAGTTCTCCCAATCACGATCAGCCACCCCATTGTATTTTTCTGAATCTCATCAATGATCTGAAATATCTTCCCTTTCAAAGGTGATTTGAGTTTTGGGAAAAGCCAGAAGTTGCAGGGCTCTAAATCTGGGCTCTAGGGGAGCTGAGGCACCTTGGTAATCTGATCTTTCTCCAAAACACTCTGCACAATATGTGATGCATGAGCGGGTGCATTGTGATGAAACTACCAAACACCAGTTGCCCATAACTGGCCTTCTGAATCATCCAAACAGCTTCCACAGAGGCATGTTTGAGCTTAATGCAATATTTGATGCAGAGTTGTTGCTCTACTCGCTCAATCATTTTGAATGTATATATGCTCAACCAATGGCGTCTACCACCCCCACTGACCAGTGCAGTGAAGTCCTCATTGTTCACACATTTGGCAGTCCACTCTCCTTGGCTGCCATGCTATATTAATGCAGTGCAAACTGTTCTCGTTATGTTAACAATGGCTGGACTTTTCTGAACAGACTTCATATATACTCATATGTGGGATTGTTGGATCATATGGTAGTTCTATTTTTAATTATGAGGAAACTCTATACTGTTTTCCATAGTGGCTGCACCAATGTACTTTTCCACTAATGGTGCAAAAGAATTCCCTTTTCTCCACATTCTTACCAACACTTATCTCCTTTCTTTTTGATAATAGTCATTTGAACAGGCACTACATCAAACTAAAAACACTTCTATATAGCAAAAGAAATAATCAACAAAATCGAAAAGCAAATTATGAAATGGGATAAAATATTTGCAAGCCACATAACTGATAAAGGCTTAATATCCAAAATATATACAGAACTCATACACTCATTAACAAAACAAACAATCTGGTAAAAAAATTGGGCAGAGGCACTGAATAGACATTTCTCTAAAAAAGACATACAGGTGACCAATAGGGACATAAAAAGATGTTCACCATCACTAATCATCAGGGAAATGCAAATCAAAATCGCAATGAGCTATCACCTCACACTTGTTCGAATGGCTAGCATACATTTTTATTAATGCTCTTAGAGATGACAGAGATCTAAATAAATGGCAACAATATTTTAAGGAGTATGGGTCTGTTATCATTTATTATATAATCAACATTTTTTCCAAATTAAAGGATGTCAAATTTAAAAAAGTACAATTAACTGAAGGTACTCACAATTCCTAAAATTAACACAATTTATTTTTTCCCTTCCAGTATGTTTATATTTATTGTTTTACTTAGTGTAGTGGCACTTTCCATTTGCATTATTCAATTATTTAATGTTATATCACAAAACTAGCATATTTTCCATGTGCTAAATAACCTTTAAAATTATTATTTTTAATAACTGTATAGCCATTCACTGGTCCTTTAACATCATTGCTTAATTGTTCATCATTTAGATTGTTGGCATTTTCTTGAGCTTAAAATTTTATTAAACAAAAACTTAGTGTACTTATAACTTTTTATGCTTTTAGTGAAGTTTCTTAGGAGAAATTTCCAGCAGTCGGATCACTGAGTCATCAGATCTGAGCATTTTTATTCCTCTTGATAGGCATTGCCAAATGGCTCTCCAGAAGGGTTGTACGAATTTATATTGTCATTAGTGATGAATGAGTTTGATCTTAACCACAGTGGCATTATATGCTATTATCTTTATCTATCTCTCTTATTTACCTTCTGTAATTGTATGTGATAGATTTTAGATGATATTTGTTTTTGAAAAGCTTATGTATTTCAAAAATTTTTAAGAAAATACAAAACAAATAAAAAAGCAATGTAACATAAAAGTTTTATCTTTCATCACATTAAGCTACATTTATATAACATAATTCTCTTTATGTTAAATCTTTTCTGTGATTGTTTTTCTCCAGAAAAATACTTTGTCACTGTAACTTAAATTTTATCCCCTGGGTATGGATGAAGCTGTATTATTGTTATTATCACCCTTTATTATTATTATTCACTATTTACCTAATACACACTTTATTATTTGACAAAGGTTGATAGAGTTTGCTAAATTTGTACTGAATTTTTACTAAGAGCCTTAGTCTGCTATTTAAAATTCAAGTAATGCTGGCTGTAGAGTGAAAGGTTGACCTTGTATGTACGAGATTCTAGGAAGTTGTACAAGTAACTACTAAATACTTCAAATAAAAATAAATGATTTATTCTTAAGGGCAAAGAATTTAAGTTTAAACCACTGGTTAGTTTCTTAAAATTTCCAAGGAGTGGGAGGTCCTAATGAAAGGATACATTTCATGCAAGAGCAGTTCTCTTCTATCTGGGGAATTTAATTTCATTTTCTTAACTTGAAACTTTAGGAGGGAATTGTGAGAGAGAAAGGGCCAGTTCTTTAAGCATCCACATCAACCCATACAAAACTGGGAACCATCGGTGTCATAGCTAGATAATCCCATCACCACAGTTATTGTGGTCATTTGTTGCGGTGTAACAAATTAACCCAAGACTTAGTGGCCAAAACCAAAAATGAGTTCTGTAGCTTAGTAATTTGGAGAGGACATAATGAGACCAGCTTGTCTCTTTTGTGTAATGTCCAGGGTCAGATGGAATGTGGTACTACCCAAAGGCTTGTTCACTCACTTGTTTGGTGGTAGGTGCTGGTTCTTGACTGATTCAGTCCCCCAGTGCTAATGTCCCAAGAAGGGGAAGCCATGTTGATATGTGTCCTTGTAAAGACCCAGCCTTGAAGTTATATAGCATCATCTCTACTGTTTTCTGTTGGTCAGAGTGGACACAAGCCCCTTTCCAGGTTCAAGGGATGGGGAACAATAGATGGCAGCCTTTGGTGAGAGTAGTGCTGAAGTCATTTTGGAAAAAATCCAAGATAGATGAAGGAGATATTGTTACAGTCATTGAGGAAAACACAATTTGTTACACAAGTGATATGAAAACTAGATTTCACATAGGTTATTCTTTTCTCAGACTTGTAAAAACTCAGTTTGGAGATGGTTTTTAATCCAGGAACAGCAAAGCAATTCCTACTGGGCCAATCCTTCCACAAATAACAGTTATAAACTCTCCAAAGAATATAAAACAAGTATTTGAAGATGGGAATTATGCTGGTTGACCCTTTGAGTGCAGCCTCCTGTCAGCATCATGCAAGAGGGCTGAAACTCTGTTAAAAATATGCAATCTTACTGACTTGTAAAACAGAGACAGGTTTTGAGGTTGAGCACAGCAGATAGGAAGTAAAGGAAACTTCAGTCCCAGAGAGTGGAGAGCCAGGAAGCTGATGACAAACATTGTGCATGTAAACTCTCTTTAGGTCTCTGGCTCACCTCTGAACTGTGTATATACGGGTGGATGCCAAGCAATCCAACTAAGGGTGAAAAGGCTTAACATGAATTTCAGCCTCCATCTGTAAAAGGAAAGGCAGATTTGGGGACTTTACTCAAGTTAAGCTCTCTTCCAAAGAGCAATCAACCAACCAACCAAATACACAAACAACCAACCAAACTACTATGATTATTTTGGTGAAAATAAGAGTCCAGAGACTCCATAGGTCTGGTCTTCATTTCTTTCACATATACCTCTGGAGCTGGGACAATCTTTCTACAGCTATAAATTACTTTACAATGACTAACTCTTAGCCCTACTAAATGACTTATTCTTATCCCAGGTACCAAGTTTCAGCAAAATTTGTTCAGAAAAACTCCAATAGAAACACAAATATATTTCCTCTACATATTATAGTTATGTTGAATGATTATAATTATATGAATTTGTAAAAAAGGCAAAGCAAATCCTTGGTAAAAAGAGAAATTTTATTGTCAAAAATCAAAATAATTGATCACGGTGTTCCAGTAATGAAATAGATAGGAAGTATATAAGAGCCTTGCTTAAATTATAACAGAAAACCCCCTCGGACTGTAATTAAATGCTTGGGGAGGGTCATTTGCTTTCACTAGGTTTCCAGATTTGAGCCTGTTTATAGACCCAGAGCCCTTTGATTGAAGGGAAGAGCAGGTTCTCTTGAAAAAGAACCCTGCAGCATCACCATAGGTATAAACCATCAATGTGTCTTCAAGACTGAATAAATTGACTAGAGTGACTGCACATTGGGGAAAAATACTCAGACCTTTGGGAATTACTAAACACTGATTCTAGATTGTTGCTAATTTCTGGTCACCCAAAATACCACTGTGGCTGTGGTTGGATGATAAATGGAGCCAATCTAAGTGTTACCAGTGAGCTCATAGGCCCACCTTCTTGTCATTTCACTAGCTTCTGGATGTATAATTGAATTATAAATATTTAGCACCTGGAAGGATCCCCACATTGGCCTTTGACACATGGAGAAGGACCATTATGGTTGTCTCTTACACTTTTATGCTCCTTTGTTTTATAAAGCTTCTCCTCTCCTCCATATGTTAGCTCATTTTTTTAATATCAAATTTTTTTGTCATATGTATGGTAGGAATTTTTATTTCTGTTTCATGGATGAAGAACCTTATCTTGATTTTTAACAGGTTTTTTTAAACAGAGAAATTAATTTGTTGTGAATGCAGTCTCTCCTAAACATATGTATATTTTTGTTCATGTTCTCTATTTTATTTATTTATTTTATTTTATTTTATTTTATTTTATTTTATTTTATTTTAATTGTTGTTCAAGCACAGTTTTCTGTCTTTTACTCCCATCTCAGCCCACAGGTTTTTTTCTCTTAAATGAAAGTTTTCCCTGATTATGGCAACATTGTAACCAAAGTGGATTTATGTCTTGTCCTCTGACAGATTCATTCTCTATTCTCTTCCCCATCTCCTTTCCCCATTTCCATCCATGGAAATAATAAAAAAATTTAGTGACATAAAGCCTCAGCATATTTGAACTTGTTTCAGTATGTAATAATATATATTAAGGAAGATTCCAAACATTATATCAAAATTGTTCCATATCCCTTTTTAAAGCGTAAATTTTTTTAGGAAGTGAAAGAAAATACCCATATCACAGTATGTAAAATACTTGATGTAGTATGTCAATAAAATTGTGAGTTTGGGCATCAAATATGTTTTGACATACACAATTGTGTAGGGACTTTAAAGATTTTAGTGCAGTATGATCTGTCACTCTAAGGTGAACTAACGATGTTGCAATGATCTTTCAAATTTCTTACTTTAGGAGGTATGAACTGAGCTTGATTTAAATGTCTTTTTTTGGATATGGATCTTATAACTTCATGCATAACTCATATTTTTATCGGACTATATTTGATGGGCTTTAAAATTACAGGTCATGGTCTTTTTAATTAGAAGGAAAGCCTCTCTTACTCTGCACTGCACTCTAGTGTTTGCTTGTTAACATCAAGGGAGAGCACAAAGAATGAGTTTCACTGCAGGGACCTGTACAATGTATAGCTTCCTGGAAGCTTTAGGTGGTGTTCTGGGACAAGTGCATAGCTGAACTCTGTAGGTCCTGATGAACTGTCCTGCTGAGCTAGAAATACCAGATAACCACATTTAGACCATTAATTGAATTGCTTTTGGCTTTCTCCAGGATTTCTGAGAAGGGGCTTTATACTTCTCAGAAGGAAAAATGATGCTGTCACCATGTTGTCAGAATGCTGAAACTGGGTTTTATTCCCAAGTGGGAATATCTCTTGATTATATTTAAGGTGAGCCTGTTTGTCACCTCACATAGGGTCTTCTGGAGTCATTGTCTTCTGGAAACTTCATTAATCTATTCTGCTGATGACTGACCTGATTGGCAGTGAATGGCACTCATGTAAAAATCTGCCACTCTGAAGTCACTGCTCTTCCTTGGAGCACAGATGTGTGGTGGTGCTTCTTCACAGACACATAAATTTTGGAATGAAGCTGAAACTTTATGCTGGAAACAATTCTCTCCTGGAGAATCTGTGACATGTTGCATTGCATGAAGGAACTGACCAACCTGAAGCTAACAGTTATCTTATATGCCAACATCAGCCAATTCACTGTTGATAATCCTGGACTGTGATTGCCACTGTGCTTTTTAAAAATTTTTTTAATTTTAATTGTTGATCTTGTACAGTTTTCTGTCTTTTACTCCCACCCCAGCCCACCACCCCAGCCCTCCCCACCTCCCTCCCATTTCCACCTCCCATAGCTTTTGTCCATGTGTCCTTTATACTTGTTCCTGTAAACCCTTCCCCTTTCCCCCTGAAATTCCCTACCCTCTCCCCTCTGGTGACTGCCACTGTGCTTTTTATCTAACACATTTATGGTTTGTCCAAGACACAGTCTGAGATTTTCCCAGGGATCTTCTGTGCTTTTTAAAAATATTTAAGTAATATATGGCAGTAATATCCAGTGTCAGTAGTTTCAGGAGATTAATCAGTTTGTAGAGGTAGGGTCTTATCTATTGAAGATATTTTTAATTCATCAAAATTTATTAATCTTCAACTATGTGTGATATACCTTCTGTGAGGTGGCAGATATGAATGATTCTGTTTTCAAGGGGCCTAGTGTACTGTTGTAAGTGTGAAATAATAATTCAAGGTAGATTATTAATACAGTAATAATCAAAGTGAATCTGTCAGGGGAGGGAGTAATGATTTCCAGCTGGGAGTAAAAATGGCTTCATGGAGTAGAGAAAGTGTTGTTTATACACTGTTGAGTTTACAAATTCCGCAGAACAATGATATGATTCCCATTTTATGGGGAATAAAATAGGCTTAGAAAAGTTAAGGATGTACCTAGTGTCATAAAATAATGACAGATTTTAAAAGGGGGTCTCCTGTGATTTTAAAACCTCTTTCTCTTTTCAATTCACCCTTATCCAGGTCCAAAAGTAGAGATGGAAAATTAATCTAAGAAATTGTCATCATTATATCCCTTTTACATATGAAAACCTATTCTCAGAAATATGTAATGCAAAACAAGTCAGAGTGGCCTTCATGAACCCATCCAAAGACATAATATATTTTTTGCAATTGCATTCAAGCAAAAACAATGACGTTTTTAAATTACAAAACTTAAATGACATGGTTACAGATTTGATTATAATGCAATTGATGAAGCAATTTGCCTTTCTGTAATAACATTTTAAGATAATAAACTAAAATTACAAAAAGAAGTATATTAGAATTTATATAATCTCTAGAACATCTACTTTAATGATACAAATATGAGTTCCAGCGAAGATGGAGGCATAGGTAGAAACTCTTCACTTCTTTGCACAACCAAAAGGTGGATAACAACCAATCTAAAAATAATAAACAACCAGAAGTTTCAGAAAAACCAAACTGCATGGAACTCTAACAATGAAAGAATTAAAGAAATATTCAACCAGACCTGTAGGAAGGAGCGAGGCAGCTGGGTGGACCGTGTGGGCAGGGCTGGCTGAAATGACCCATGGTGAGGCAGGGGCTGGCTGAGAGAACCCATGGCAAGGCAGCAGATCTTGCAGACTACTCAGGTGGGGCTGGCTGAATAGGAAACTGAGACTCAGAGCTGACTGTGGACTATGGTGGGGGTGGCTGTGGTGGGAGAAACTCCCAGTCTCACATGACAGTTTGTTGGAAAGTGGGGCTAGAGCCGAGCAAGTGAGCTGCATTGTTCCCTCTCTGACTCCTCCCCCACAGACAGCACCACAATGCAGCAAAGATGGTTGCCCCGCCCTGGTAAACACCTAAGGCTCCGCCCCCTTACAACTTAAGAGGTGCACCGAGACAAAGAAATATGGCCCAAATGAAAGAACAAAGCAAAACTTCAGAAAGAGAGCTAAGCGATGAGGAGATAGCCAACCTATCTGATGGAGAGGTCAACACCCTGCTAATCAAAATACTCACAAAAGTGATTGAGCTTGGTCAGAAAATGAAAGAACAAATGAAGACTACCCAAAGTGAAATAAAGCAAAATATTCAGGGAACTAACAGTGACAGGAAGGAAACCAGGACTCAAATCAATGATTTGGAACAAAAGGAAGAAATAAACATCCAACCAGAACAGAATAAAGAATCAAGAATCCCCCCTCGAAAACAAACAAACAATCAAACAAAAAAAAATGAAGAGAGGCTTAGGAACCTGTGGGACAACTTTAAATTTTCCAATATCTGAATTATAGAGATGCCAGAAGGAGAAGAATAAAAGCAAGAAATTGAAAACTTATTTGAGCAAATAATGAAGGAAAACTTCCCCAATCTGGCAAAGAAAATAGACTTCCAGAAAGTCCAGGAAGCCCAAAGAGTCCCAAACAAGTTGGACCCAAGGAGGAACACACCAAAGCACATCATCATTAAGTCACCCAAGATTAAAGATAAAGAGAGAATCTTAAAAGAAGCAAGAGAAAAGGAGACATTTACCTACAAAGGAGTTCTCATGAGACTATCAGCTGATTTCTCAAAAGAAACCTTGCAGGCAAAAAGGAGCTGGAAAGAAATATTTGAAGTCATAAAAGGCAAGGACCTACATCCAAGATTCCTCTATCCAGCAAAGCTATCATTAAGAATGGAAGGGCAGATAAAGTTCTTCTCAGATAAGGTCAAGTTAAAGGAGTTCATCATCACCAAGCCCTTATTATATGAAATGTTAAAGGGACTTATGTAAGAAATTAAAGAAGACCAAAAACTATGAATAATAAAATGACAACAAACTCATAGCTATCAACAACTGAACCTAAAACAAAGAAAACAAAAGCTAAGCAAACAATAGAACAGGAACAGAATCAGAAAAATGGACATCACGTGGAGGGTTTTCAGTGGGGAGGAGAAGGGAAGGAATTGCGGGGAAAGGTACATGAAATAAGTAGCATAAATGGTAGGTAGAAAATAGACAGGGAGCAGTTAAGAATAGTATGGGAAACGGAGAAACCAAAGAACTTATATGTACAACCCATGGACATGAAATAAGGGGGGAATGCAGGTGGGATGCGGTGTTCGGGGTGGTGGGGAATAAAGGGGAGAAAATGGGACAACTGTAATAGCATAATCAATAAAATATATTAAAAATATGTATATACAAATAGAACATACTTATTCTTTCTTTACTTGACAAAGCTTCCCATGTACTTTAAGTACATTAAATAAGCCTAATTAGTTAAAAAATGTCTCCTTTATAAAAGAGGAAAAACAAATCATTGAGGTATTCCAGGGGCCCATTGGAAGAACACACACACAAAAAAGTAATTTTTCAGCTAAAAAGTCTCTTAAAATTTGAACTTTAGGAAGTGCGTTAAACAAACTTAACCTAAAGAGTATAATATAAACTTTTTGGAAAACAACACATTTTTATGGTAATTACTTTAAAAGACATTAATTAAACTTAAAACCAGTTTTCACATCAAATAATTTGACCAGACTATAGGATCCTGCTTAATTTATATAAATATTTACTTTCCTTAGGCCATTAAAATATTACACCCTAGTTATGCCATCCAGAGGCAGAAAATGCACCACATCCAACATATCACATACAGACCACATACATGAAGACTGAACACAGAAAAGCTATACACATAAAGCACAAGATTTTCTCATTTGCTTGTCTTTTTGCTTCTTCCTTCTGCACAATCCTTTTTCAACTGGCACAGACCCTCTGCAATTTTCCTAGTCCCTTTCAGTTTGCCCTTTTAATGGATCCAGAAATTAGAACAACTTACCTTCAATTCTCTGTTCTTCAAAATATATTTATACCTTTTATTACCAAAACCATATATTCTCTCCCAACGTAATTAGCGTATCCAATTTTTAGTGACAATGAAAAGTAATTAGCATTCTTTAGATTGACAAATTTATTAATACAATTCATAATTTTTAGAAGCTATATTTTTTCCCCATTGGCAAATACCCTCACATTTTTATTCATGGTGATTACTGCATTCCTTTAGTATGCTCAAAAGTGAGCTGTTTCGTTATCTAGTGACCTTGACAACTTTTGCAGAGGCTGAAGAGGCAAGGAAGGTATCAGCCCTGGCTTGTTCCCAGGACCTCAGCTCCTGGGCCTTTAGAAAGAGAATTCAGAGTGTTTAAAACACTCATTTTCCCCACTTTTCTCCGAGAGTTTTACTGTCTGAGAGGGGAATAAAATCTTTTCTCTTCTTTAAGCCATCACTTTAAATTCTTTCTGAGAAGAATAGAATCCCTATGATGTAACCACATGAGCATTTACTTACACATTAGAAATCTTACCCCATTTACTAGTCTTTGGCAAAACAGTTTGATATTGAGACTAAGCCATTCCTTTCAAAACAGAAACAAACAAGAACAAGATCTAAAGCAAAGCTAAAATTTCAAGAAGGTACCGGAGTAGTTTTGGAATCTTATCTCCTCATTTTTTTCTCTAACGTAAGCTCACCCTCCAATTGCCTTACTTTCTCTTTGGCTGCTTCTTTCTTTTTTCAGCACAGGTCCTCTGCAAGGCCTGTGGGAATGTTGGGGGTGTCCCCACAGTACTGGTTCACCACCCCAGGATTCCCCCTACCATTCTCAGGATTCCCTACCCCTGCATTCTGCTATCCCAGGACTCCCCCCACAGGGCTTCCCCACCTGGCATGTTGGCACTCTTGTCAACTCAACAGGGGTACTTTTCCATGATATACTATACTGCCGGCTATGCCAATTGTAATGTGGGAGCTCCAAACTAGGGAGCGAAATAGCACTTGTGTTCATGATAATAATAAAAAACAAACCCACCCAGAGGACCAGCAGATGTTAATATGCTGTGGACATGTCATTTATTACTCACATTATAGAAGACTGTACCAATGGTGGTGGATAGGTGCATGAGTGACCACATCCTGCCTCCAGCCTTGGTGTTACTTACAGTGCTAGGGAGGGAGTAGTGGTAGCAGGGAGGGAGCTGCAGTAGCATGTGAAAATGATACAAGGTTGTGATAAACACAGAGGCCTTGAGAAGGCTGAGACTTCAGATACAGGCTGTTTTCCTCAGTTGGTATCGCTGCTGAGCAGTCAGCCACTCTGAGTTGGAGTGGCCATGTCTTGAGCTACCACACAATAATTTATGTATATTGTATGCATGCACCACATTTTATTTATCCACTCATCCATCAATGGACATTTAGGTTGTTTTTACATCTTGGCTATTGTGAATAATGTTACAATGAACATGAGGAGGCAAATAGGTTTTTGAGATCCTAATTTTAATACTTTTGGATAAATATCTAGATGTGAGATTGCTGGACCATATGGTGGCTCTATTTTTAATTTTTGAGGAAACTTTATACTGTTTCTCATAGTGACAATATTATGTTATGGATAATTTTAAATACACATTGTAGAGAGAAAGGTGCGAGGCACCTGAATGTATGGATTATTGAACCACAGCACCATCAGCTCACCACCACACTTGAATTCATTTGCATTCCTTTACTGTCTGTACCCACAAATGTTTTGAAGCAAACCCCAGACATCATATTAGTTCATACATAAATATTTGAGTATGTATCTTTAAAAGCAAAGAGCTCTTGTTGAAGAACATAGTCACAGTGCCATGCTCATACATTTAAAAAATTCCAGTAATGCCTCAGCATCATCAAATATCCAGTTAGTATTTTCTTACACTTTGTTTTGTTTGTTGATTATGTTGTATGCTGCTGGTTTGTTTGAATTTGGATCCCAATAGGGTGCACACACAGCATTCTGTTAGTAGATCTCTTAATGGATTTCTTAATTTTATAGGTTACATTTCCTTTTTTAGTATAATTTATTGATTATGTCATTACAGTTGTCCCACTTTCGCCTCCCTTTCTCCCCTCTGTCTGGTATCCCCCTTGCCTCCAGCAATCCCCCCTTTACTTCATGTCCATGGATTGTGCATATAAATTTTTTGGCTTCTCCATTTCCTAAACTATTCTTAACATCCCCCTGTCTATTTTGTACCTACCAATTATGCTTTTTAATCCCTGCACCTTTTCTCCTGTTATCCCCCTTCCCAGCTGATAACCCTCCGAATGATCTCCATACCTATATATTTAAATTTTACTTGAAGTCAATTTGTTTAAGAAACTGAATAATTTGTCCTATGAACATCCCTACTTTCTGGATATTGCTGATTGTATTCTGATTTTCTTTTTTAAAAATTTGTTCCTCCATTCCCTGTGTTTCTTGTACTGGTGGTTAGATCAAGAGGTTTGATAATATTTAGATTATAATTTTGGCAAGGCCACTTCATAAGTGGTGTCCTAAGCTTCCACCAGGAAAGGTAGAATATTGAATTATCTACCTCTGTGATGTTAGCTGCCATTGAGGATCACTGCCCAGAACCAGAGTTCATTTAGGAGTTTGCAAAATGGTAATATTCTGATTATTTCATGACATCTTTATATGCTATCTGCAAACTTTCCTTACAGAAAATTTTTTTCTCATCAACTTTTTGATTACCCCAAGGTACAGTTTTTACTGGAAAGACAACTAATCTGTACGATTCTTGCTCTTTATTCACCAGTTTTTAGAATAATGAGTTAGTTTCCTAGCATCCTCCAAGGTGAGCCATTTTTTAAATGATCATGGCAATTCCTGGATTTCTAATGTCTTTGATTCATTTCAATCCACTGATATGATTATTTTTATTGGAGCTCCAAATGACTCATTGTACAATGGGAGCCACTTCAAGATGGTGTATGAATCCTTCTGACACTCTTCCAATAATTTTTGGTAACTTCCTTGAGAATGGTAAAATATTCAGATTCATTTTGTAAATTTCCTGCCCTTGATTTTATATCTGTCTCCTTCTCTATATGTTCCTTCTCATCACATATAAGTGATAATTTTATTTAATTAAGCTTAATCTCCCACTATGTTCATGCACACACACACACAGCCTCCCTTTCTTAGATAAAAAGTAATACAGTGCACATATACAAACTGCTTCTACAACTTACTCTTTTCATTTAACAGTATATCCTGGAGATCACCTATTAGAAAGTATTAACTTTTTAAATAGATATGTAGTGTTTCATTGTAAGTATCTCAGAGTCAATTCAGTTCATCCTGTGTTGATAGACATTTAGGTTGTTTTGACTTTTTGCCATTTTACATTATATGCATATATTTTACCATTTTATCTTTAATATAGATTTCTAGAAGGGAGGAAAGCATAAATACATGTGTAATTTTTCTAATTTGCTCTGCATGTGCTTGTAACATTTGTGTTCTTTTAAGTAACACATGTCTTTTTCTTTTTACCCCCCCAAATGTCTTTTTTTTTGTCAATTTGACAAATAGGATATTGTATATCTATGTTATATTAATTTATATTTCTCTTATAAACTATTCTCTTAATTGTGAGCCTCATATATTTAAGTCCTATATATTATGATGATCATTTGTATTGCCTTTTCTAGAAACTCTCTGTTCACATCCATGGCCTGTTTTTTATTTTTTATTTTTATTTTTTATCAATATATTTTATTGATTATGCTATTACAGTTTATTATTATTTTATTTTATTATTTTATTTTTTATTTTTTTATTTTTTATCAATATATTTTATTGATTATGCTATTACAGTTGTCCCATTTCTCCCCCATCATTCCCCTCCACCCTACACACCCTCTCCCACCCACATTCCCCCCTTTAGTTCATGTCCATGTGTCATAAGTTTTTTAGCTTCTACATTTCCCATATTATTCTTGCCCTCCCCCTGTATATTTTCTTCCCATTATCTATGCTACTCATTCTCTGTACCTTTTCCCCCTCTCTCCTCCTCCCACGCCCTGTTGCTAACCCTCCATATGATCTCCATTTCTGTGATTCTGTTCCTGTTCTAGCTGTTTGCTTAGTTTGCTTTTGGTTTAGATGTGATTCTTAATAGCTGTGAGTTTGCTGTCTTTTCACTGTCATATTTTTATCTTCTTTTTCTTAGATAAGTCCCTTTAACATTTCATATAATAAAGGCTTGGTGATGATGAACTCCTTCAACTTGACCTTATCTGAGAAGCACTTTATCTGTCCTTCCATTCTAAATGACAGCTTTGCTGGATAAAGCAATTTTGGATGTAGGTCCCTGCTTTTCAAGATTTAAAATATTTCTTTCCAGCCCCTTCTTGCCTGGAAGGTCTCTTTTGAGAAATCAGCTGACAGTCTGATGGGAACTCCCTTGTAGGTGACTGTCCCCTTATCCCTTGCTGCTTCTAGAATTCTCTTCTTCATTTTAATCTTGGCTAATGTAAGTATGATGTGCCTTGGTGTGTTCCTCCTTGGGTCCAACTTCTTTGGGACTCTCTGAGCTTCCTGGATGTCCTGGAAGTCTATTTTCTTTGCCAGATTGGGGAAGTTCTCCTTGATTATTTGTTCAAATAAGTTTTCCACTTGTTGCTCTTCTTCTTCCCCTTCTGGGACCCCTATAATTCGGATGTTGGGACGTTTAATGATGTCCCGGAGGTTCCTAAACCTCTCCTCATTTTTTTGTATTCTTGTTTCTTTCTCGTTTTCTGTTTGGTTGTTAGTTTCTTCCTTCTGGTCCACTCCATTGATTTGAGTCCCAGTTTTCCTTCCATCTCTATCAGTTCCCTGTGTGTTTTCCTTCATTTCACGTATTGTAGCCTGCATTTTTTGTGAGGCTACAATCTGCATTCATCTAGTTTGTGAGCAAAATCAACCAATTCTGTGAGCATTTTGATGACCAGTGCTTTGAACTGTGCATCTGATAGGTTGGCTATCTCTTCACTGCTTAGAGGAATTGGCTCTGGGGCTTTTATTTGTTTTCCAGTTTGAGCCATTTTTGGTGGGATTTTTTTTGTTGTTGTTGTTTTGGTTTTAGTCTGGTCGCGGCTATTACGTAGTGAAGAGTGGAGCCTCTGGCACTCCCCAGTGTGGGGTAGCCCAGTCGCTGGGTTGTGATGCTGTATGTGGGGACGGGGTCTGAGAGGGAACAATGGCGCCTACTCCGCTCTCTCCTGGATTCAGTCCCTTTCGCCACTTCCCCTCTGCCTGGACCATCTGTGCGTGCGAATGTAGGACCACCTGGTCAGTCAGCTGCCTTGTATGGCCTCACTGGGTCTGCACAGTTGCCCCCCTGTGCCCGGGGTCTGCCAGCCGCCGCCTGCCTGTGCACCTGGGAACTGCCTGCAGATGCTGCTTGCGTTCCCGGGTCCGTACCTCCACTTTCTCCTGCCTCGACTCCGCCCCTCTTACCAGTCTGGATGAATGGTTGTTGGACTTCCATACAGTTCAATTTTCTATAAGTTCTGGTTGTTTTCTTGTTTCTAAATATTTGTTGTCCTTAACTTTGGTTGTTAGAGGAGGCATAGTGTGTCTGCCTATGCCTCCATCTTGGCCGGAAGTCCCATGGCTTGTTTTTTAAATGTCATTGTTGATCTTTTAATTTTGCTTATGAAATTATATTTGCCATAAATTTTTGACCTGTGTGTAGTCAAATTTGTTATTATTTTCCTTATTGCTTTTAGACTTTGAGAGAGAGGAGAGTTTTCCTTACTTTAGCTTGTAGAAAAATTCACAAGCTTTTGTATTGTGTACTTTATTTTATTTATTTTTTTAAATATTTATTTATTTTTAGAGATAGAGGAAGGGAAGGAGAAAGAGAGGGAGAGAAACATCAATGTGTGGTTGCCTCTCACACATGCCTCCTACTGAGGACCTGGCCCGTAACCCAGGCATGCCCCCTGACTGGGAATCGAACCAGCAACTCTTTGGTTCGTGTATTTTATTTTATTTTACATTTAAGTTTCTAATTCTTTCGGAATTGTCACTGGTTTTTGGTGTCAGAAATGAGTTCAATTTTTGTTATTTTCCACATTACTCTCCAGTTATCCTGGTACCACTTATTAACATGCCCATATTCCCCACTTGATTTGTGACTCCACTTTTATTGAACACTATACGCAATTGTGTTATGTCTGTATTCTCTAGTCTTTTTCACTGAGCTGCCTGTTTGTTAGTCACATGCCAACACCACACTTTTTGTTTTTTTTTTGTGGAGGCCTTGGACATGTTTATTTGATTGGGGGTAGCAACCATTTTCTCTCCTGTTGCTCTTCCTTTTGACTGAATCTAGGTCTCTGAACACCAAATTCAATCTTTTTTATAAGATTCTATTAGATTCATTAGATTTTAGGATATCACAGAAACAGAATATTTAGACTCTTTTGAAGAAAACAGGAAAGTGAAATTGTGAAATAATTTGATGTCTAAACAGGAGCAACCATAATTTTGTTTTTAGTTTAGTTTTAAGTAAAAAGATAAGAATCAAGTCTTTTTCTTCCATATGTCTCATTAGAGAAGTGAGAAATTATCCTGATTTAGCAATAAGAGATTCTATCACTTATTAGCTCTGATAGAATATGGAGAGACACTATGTTCAAAAACACTTGAAGGAATAGGATTTATTAGTGATAACACCCCTATAACACCTGGTGGTGAAGTCCTGGATATTTCTGTGTGGGATCTAAGGAATAGTGACATGGTTGCCGTATTAGAATGTATTGGAGTGTGTGTGTGTGTGTGTGTGTGTGTGTATACTTTATCACCCTACAGTAGAATACAGTGGATTTCACCATTCATATTGGTAATCTGAGGGGAGAAAACAATAATTATAATGTGGGGAGACCCTACAAGCTGACAATTTTAGCTGCAAAGAGTTTTGCTAAAGAATTATTTGTGTAAAATACTGGATTTTCAGATTGAGATTCACTGTCATAGGTAGTTTTGTTTCCAAAAGCTTGATTGTACTTCAGTACAATATCTGTCTGATATAATTATTTTTGTGATGAGTGGGAGGAATCATCGTTTCAAGTTAAAAAAATACCAATGGCTATAAAACACTTGCTGAGAAAAAACAACTCCTCATTTCCTATTTTTTTGGAATTGAATGTTGAAGTGAAGAAGTAGTGTATAATTTTGGCATTTCACCAAAAGCCTTTATGATACTAAAAACTGATTATTAAGTGCGCTAACCAGATGGTGAGCACTGCATAAGTTGCTATGTATGTATGTCAAAGGAAGCTAGGGAGACAGAGATAGGTAATAAATGAGTATAACATGATGCTGCTGTGGTCCTGTGTATGGGCAGACACTTAGGTACCTGGTGACTCAGGGAGGACTGCACAATGGAGAGAGTGACCAACTTGATCTTCGAAAGCATCTATTTTGGAAATTTATTGCATTTAAGAGACATTGCTAACTGTAATCATTTTGTGCTGTTCTAGTATGACTTTCATTTTTTAAATTGTGAGATTACTTCCTTTTCTCTCCCAAAGCAATGGATAGCTCTTAAGAAAAACAATTATTATAATACCAACAGGTGAGATTTTTCTTCCGAAAGGAACTCAGCCCTGTTCAGTCTGTCTTTTTTCTGTTTCCTGTCTCAGTGAACAGAGTCCCCATTTATGACATGGTCTGAACAAGACATCTCAAATTTAACCTAAGGCCCCTCCTCTCCCAGCTCCCATATGCAAAAGTCTTGTTTTTCCTAATCTCTTTGAAATATTTGTTTGGTACATTTTCTGCTTTTCAATGCAGTGATCATTGCTCTGGTTTAAACTCTCACCCTATTTTTGCTGCTGCCAGAAATAATAGTCTATATTTTAATTGGGATCAAATCTTTCCACAGCTTGAACCCTTCTGTACAATCTCCAGTAATGTCCTTCCCAACCTGGCCCATTTCCAGCCACTTAACTGTACCTCATGCTGGCCTCCACCCACTGTGCTCCACTTAGTCCAGATGACTTTTCTGTTTGAAAAGCATGCTGTGTATTGTTAGGTCATTGTTAGGACTTTTAATCATTAGGACTTTTAAATATTCTCTCTCTCTCTCTCTCTCTCTCTCTCTCTCTCCCCTCTATTTTTGCCATAGGTATCACTTTCTTGTAATTCTGTCCCTTAAATTCCTCTTCTAATTTGAGGTCAAGCTAAAGATTTTCCTGTTTATTCTCTATGCTCCTTCTGGCTTGCATTCACCCCTACAAATAAGAATGTAAATCTTCATGCTCCCATAATGCTTTGCACATACAAACACAACATTTATTATACTGAATTATAATTTGTGTTTTATCACTCTAACTCCTTGTGAAGCCAGTCTTTGAAGAGAAAGATTGATGCACACACAAACATTTTAAAGACATAAGTATATGAAATATTTTTCCTTTTTAAAATATACTTTATTGATTATCTTATTACAGTTATACAGTTTCTCCCCCTTTATTCCCCTTTGCCCTGTATCTCTCTCCTACACTCACTCCCCTCCCTTAGTTCACTCCATGGGTCGTACATATAAGTCTTTTGGCTTCTTCATTTCCTATACTATTCTTAACTTCATCCTGTCTATTTTGTACCTACCGTTTATGCTTCTTATTTGCTGTACCTTTTCCCTTATTCTTCCCCTGCTCCCACCCCACTGATAACTCTCTGTGTGATCTCCATTTCTCTGATTCTGTTCCTGTTCTAGTTGTTTGCTTTGCTCATTTTTGTTTTTGATTTTTAGGTTCAGTTGTTGATAGTTGTGAATTTGTCATTTTACCATTCATATTTTTTATCTTCTTTTTCTTAGATAAGTCCCTTTAACATTTCATATAAAAAGTGCTTGGTGATGATGAACTCCTTTAACCTGACCTTATCTGGGAAGTAATTTATCTGCCCTTCCATTCTAAATGATAGCTTTGTTGGATAGAGTAATCTTGGATGTAGGTTCTTGACTTTCATGACTTCGAATACTTCTTTCCAGCCCCTTCTTGCCTGCAAGGTTTCTTTTGAGAAATCAGCTGACAGTCTTATGGGAACCCCTTTGTAGGTAACTCTCTCCTTTCCTCTTGCTGCTTTTAAGATTCCCTCCTTATCTTTCATCTTGGGTAATGTAATTATGCTGTACCTTGGTGTGTGCTTCCTTGGGTCCACTTTCTTTGGGACTCTGAGATTCCTGGACTTCCTGGAAGTCTATTCCCTTTGCTAGGTTAGGGAAGTTCTCTTTCATTATGTTTTCAAATAAGTTTTCAATTCCTTGCTCTTCCTTTTCTCCCGCTGGCACCCCTATGATTTGAATGTTGGAATGTTTAAAGTTGTCCTTAATGTTTCTAAACATCTCTTCATTTTTTTTTTTTGAATTCTTGTTTCTTCATTCTGTTCTGGTTGAATGTTTATTTCTTCCTTCTGGTATAAGCCATTGATGTGAGTCCCAGTTTCCTTCCTGTCACTGTTGGTTTCCTGTACATTTTCTTTTATTTCACTTTGCATAGCCATCACTCTTTCCTCTATTTTGCTGCCACACTCAACCAGTTACGTGAGCATCCTGATTTTATGTGAGCAACCAGTGTTTTGAACTGTGCATCTGATAGGTTGGCTATCTTTTCATCGCTTAGTTGTATTTTTTTCTGGAGCTTTGATCTGTTCTTTCATTTGGGCCATTTTTTTTTTTTTTTGTCTCGGCACCCAGGGCAGGGCAACCCACATTGCTTTGTTGGGGTGATGTATGTGGGGGAGGTGTCTGAGAGAGAACAATGCAGCTTCCTTGCTCTCAGCCAGCTTTCAGTCACTTCATCCACTACCCACAAGCAAACTGGGCCATCCTGGTGCTGATTCCCAGGTGGGTGGGTTTGTGTATGTTCTAGGACCCTGTGGATCTTTCCAACAAACTCTCCTGTTAGGCTGGGAGTTTCTCCTGCTGCTGCAACCCCCACAGATTTTTTCAGTCAGAGGTTTTGAGGCTTCATTTCCCCATGCTGGAACACTGGGTTGTGTGGTCTGTCTTGCTCCCCAGTTGTTATTCCTGTTTTTTCTGCATGCAAATGTGGGACCACCCAGTCTGCTAACCACCACCTTGCCATGAGTCTTCTCCACCCTGGCTGCCCATCTCTACCTCTCTTACTGGTCTGGATCAATGTTTCTTCTTCAACTCCTTGGTTGTCAGTCTTCCAATACAGTTTGATTTTCTGACGGTTCTGGTTGTTTTTTGTTTTTAAATTTGTTATTGTCCTTCTTTTGGTTGTGCATGGAGGCAAAGTGCATCTACCTACACCTCCGTATAGGCCAGAAGTCTAAATATTTTTTCTGTAATTTGCAGTTAACCCAGTGCTTAAATTTAGTAAGGGTCCAATGAAAAATTTTTAAATGAACATTAACCTGGTTGGCTAAAGAGGAATATTCTGAGCTAGAGTCCCGAATTACTCATGGTCCCAATGGGAAACTGAAGCATACTTAGATGAAATTCTGATGAGAATTTAATGAAAAGACTATTTACAAAGAATGGATAGGCAAATTAATGAGGGATGTTCAGGGCCTAGGTACTAGCCAGATAAGAAGCTAACTCCACTCCTAGACCTGCAAGGACAAGGGGAGGAAACAGTGTTGTTAACAGGGGCCAGTGAAAGCTGGAGCTGTGGAGGGGCCTCTAGTGGTGGCTGCAGAGGAATCTGACCTCTGCCAGATATGGACCCAGAGCAGAGTGGCATCTTCCAGTGCCTGGGACGGGGGAGCACAGGTGACAGAGACTCTGTGGGTCAGTCCCTAGACCACAAAACTGAGCCAGGAAGGACAGTATAATTGAAGAACAAACAGAACAAGGAACTTCCTCAAACCTGAGTATTGAATGGATGGATGTCAATTGGTCTGAGGAACCAGGTGCTCATGACAGAGGCCTTCAGTAACTACATTACCTGGGACCATCTACCTTAACAGAAAATCCTGAATATTTCCCTTTCCATGTCTTAGAAACAGCAATAGCAAAAGTGACAATAGAAACAATAAAAATTAATAGTTATGTGCCAGTTGCTGTGCTAAACATTTCACACATTTTGTCATTCATTTCTAATAAGAGTCCCCATTTTACAAAAGTCACTGAAGTCAGATCTTTTGCTGGAGGTGGAGCTAGTTAGTAGTGTAGCTAAAGTTTGAAACTAGGTTACTCTGACTCCAAAGCTTCTAAACCCCTAAACTACATCGGTGTGGGGAGACTCAGCATTCTGTTTAACACAAAGCCCATTCTATGATGGAACTGTGTAAGGGAGATTCTCCTGAGGCTGCAGGAGACTCTGCTGCAGGGTGTCCGTGCAAAGGAGGCCTTGGGAGCCTGCTGCTTTCTCTGACTTCACTACAAAGAGGTTGTCTGACTTTCAGTGAGGAAAAGAATGATAAAAATGCTGATCAGATTTGCTGAACATCAATTACTTAGGAGGGTTTTAATTAGAAAACCTCAGTGATGTGTGTCCATTGAAATGATAGAGTTATGACTGAAAATAGAGGCATGTTGGTAATTAAATGATAATATAGAATAGATCTTTCTCTTAGCAAGTTTAATTCTTTGTTATAGTGTGGATTAATGGAGCACCCAACTCCTCAGTAGACTAGTGCATAGTATAGATAGGATATTCTCCCCACTTTATTCATTAGAAACTTGATTGGGTGTCACAGAACTGTGGTCTTCTTTCCTCCTTCCCCTTTTCTTACCCATGAGGTAGAACTATGTAGGTATGTTTTGTCTTATTGATTAGGGTTATCTAAGAAAAAGGAGATGAATTTGCTCTTTTCATTCCTTCAGCATCTGTGGTTTGAACATGTTTTGTTTTCATACAGGAAAGTGAGCCTCACAGAGTCAGGACTGGTTCATTCAAGTTTCTGCTTCATCTGACTGCCTTTGCAGAAGAGGGAGTTGAGAAAACTCAGGGCGGCTTTGTGACAAGGAGAACACCTAACCAGGAGCCATGGCTCACTGAGCTGTCCTCTGTGACATGCCCAATACTTCTGCATTGCTTCTGGGTAGGAGCAACCAGTCCAACTAAGGTCCCAGGTTAAAAGCTTTTTGATAATAAACTTCTGAGTCCTTGGCACTTTCAATTATTAGAGGAGCTGGAAGAAACAGTTAGACTTACTACTTAATTATTTTTCCAGGACATAAAGGCATAGATCGCCAGTTAGGAAGACTGCCAGCCAGCAAAACATGTTTACTCAGTTTCTGAATTTTAGAGGCAGATTTTTTGAGATTTATGCATTTGTGTGTAGTCTAGCCTCTGCTTTTTCACTTAGATTCTTACTTTGTTATTAGAAACCATGTTTACTTCCATGTTTCTATTAACAAGTTGATAGAGTGATAATTCTTAGATATATCAGTGCTTAAATTGTTAAATATATTAGAATTATTAATTTAAAAATATAATTTTTTGTTAAAAACAACTTAAAAAAGGTGATTGTCTAAGGGTGTTATTTTAGTTTTTATTTCAGTATAATGCTCTATTACTTACCTTAGTGTGAAAAGCTCTGGTGAAGTTTATTACAGTGGACACATTTTCAAGAAGAAGATGAATAATTCAAACATTCTGGAATTGTACAAGCACCATTTCTTAATCTTTCTGACTCTGTCAAATCATTTTCACTTAATATTCTTTTGGTATGATAAAGATGCCTTGTCTAATGTCTGCTTAGGTGGATATTACTTGAATTTCTAACTGAAAACCTTTCCTTTTATAATCACTTGTTTGCAAAGCTGGAATAAAAATGCAAATTCATCACCAGTCCCTGTCATCCTTCATTAAGCCTGTTGGTGTACATAATTCAGTCTTTTTGTCTCTCTCCCTCACACAAAATGAGTGTTTCCTTCAGAGTTTTGTTCATTATCATTTTGTAGTCAAGTATAATTGGATCCTCAAAGAAAGAGAAGAAAATCATTTCCATCTTTAAATCATTTTTATTTAAACTGAAATTAGGACAAATTGTTAAATTTTCAAAATGAGCTCCTGCATCCAACAGATTGTCTCAAACACCTTGTTATTTCAGCCATCCAGGTGACCACAGTGGGAAGCAGTGGAAGAGGTAGTTCTCACTGTAACATGCAGGGAGGTTAGAAAGACAAGCGCCAATGTGTGTATATCCCACCTGAAGAGACTCTAAAACATGGAGCACTTTATGAAGAGTTATGCTGCCATGATACTGTCCCACGACATCCTGAAGTGGCTGAAGAAGGGAAATTAATAATTTAAATTTTTTTCTCACCTAAAATAATAGAAATCTGGATATTTGGGGAAAATCTAGAAGTTTTGTGTCAGTACATAAGTGATTGAATAACAAATTAGTTCATTCTCTAATACAATGTTTTGGTTTCATAAAGAGTATTAAGATGGAAAAGCGAAACCTCATTATTTTTCTGTTTCATAGAGAGGCAGTTCATTTTTAAAAGCAGTTTTTAAAAAGTTAATCTGAATTTTAGGGGAGGAGAGTACTTTTAGACACCACTGACATGAATTTTCTTTTCTGGTCTTTCATCCAGAATATTAATCTGTTTGTTTGGGAGTGCAGACTGGTACAACCACTATGGAAAGCAGTATGGAATTTTCTAAAAAAAAAACTAAAAATGGATATATCTTTATACCCAGCAATTCCACTGCTAGGACTATATCCTAAGAGCTCTGAACACCAGTCCAAAAGAACATATGCACCCCTATGTTTATAGCAGCACAATTTACAATAGCCAAGTGTTGGAAGCAACCTAGATGCCCATCAGTAAATGAATGGATCAAAAAACTGTGGTACATTTACACAATGGAATTCTATGCAGCAGAAAGAAAGAAGGAGCTCATACCCTTTGCAACAGCATGGATGGAACTGGAGAGCATCATGCTAAGTGAAATAAGCCAGGCAGTGAAAGACAAATATCATATGATCTCACCTTTAACAGGAACCTAATCAACAAAACAAACAAACAAGCATAATATAACCAAAGTCATTGAAACTGAGAATGGGCTGATAGTCACCAGAGGGGAGAGAGGAGGGAATTTCAGGGGAAAAGGGGAAGGGTTTACAGGAACAACTACAAAGGGCACATGGACAAAAACTATGGGGGGTGGAGGTGGGAGGGAGGTGGGGAGGGCTGGGGTGGTGGGCTGGGGTGGGAGTAAAGGACAGGGAACTGTACAAGATCAACAATTAAAATAAAAAAATGTTAAAAAAATAAACTATTCCAAAGTGAAATGGTGGCAGAACACTGGGATTCTAGGTTAGCACATTTGGATGCATTAGAGATTATCCTGTATCAAAAGGGAGTAGGTGAAACTATTCTGGCTTTGTTGACCTTCTACAGGTGGCGTCCATAGACATGCCAAGCTCAGGGATGCAGGAACCATTTCAGGTGGTCCTGGGGCCATGGAGAGCTCCTACTCCTTCAGGTAAGAGGACACACTGCTGCATGTGGCAGCTACTTTTGTTTTTCTGCCCCTGCAAAGATGACTGATGCTTTCATCACTGCTCTTTTTTAGTGAACCCTCTGTAAGTAGCAACTGGAATCTTAGCTTTTTGGGTGTTGATTCTAAAATATCTTCCCTACTGAGGAAAGACAAATCTTATTGGGTTGAAAGCTCAGAATTGGTCTTGGGTTTATTGAGTTAGGGACAGGCATGTCTGAGGACGGTGCTGAAGCTTTTTGCCCTCAACTTTGCCCTCCAGGGAGGGAACATAGTAGCTGGTTATTAGTGCATAAATGCATGACTTAATCTAACTTTTTAAAGCAGGAAAAGCAGAAAAGATCTAATGCATTTAAAACCACAGGGTGTTGGGGATGGAGGGAGTAAGAATGTAATTTCCCCTGTGGTAGTTTGGCCATTCTTAATCACAGGAAAATTGTTACAGGGTCCTTAATGGGCAGGGGGTTAGAACTCTGAATTTCAGATGCTTCACTTGACTGAGCTTATCTGTCAGAGTCAGGACTAGGCACAGCTAAGGGACTTCCTGGTGGTTTCAGTGACAGCACAGTCTCTCTGGTATTTTGAAAAGAAAATGGCTCCTGGATTGGAAAGATCAGCTGTAGGAAGAAAGACAAAGCACTAAATGACATCTGGTCATCTCAGCCCTCCATACCAAGGTTTCCCAGAAGTAGTACAGGCAGCACCCAAACAATGATGGCTACGGTTAGCACTTATTTAGCTTGTATGATCTGATGAGGTCACAGAACCAAGGAATATGACCATGAACAAGTTAGAGCTTCATATAGAGTGACTGAGCTCCTCAATCCAAATGTATATTTAATGTGTGCTGGACAGGTCTTGAGCATAAGTCATACAGTCCAAAATATTCTTTTCTTAATCATTAAGTGATTTAAATTCCTGTGAGAACTTTTTGACGATGGTGACTTTTGGCATGCTTTAAGAAAGACTTTTGTTTTCCAAGAAGATTATTACTGTCATAAATTTGTCAGAAAAGTTTTCAGCATTCTATCTCTTTGAATTTAATATGCATCTCCTTCATCTGTTCTTTCCTTAGATCTCAGCTGTACCTACACTTTTCACTTTGAAGAAGCAAAATTACAAGCAATACCAAATTCTTTGGCTCTTATCTATTATAAATAATCTTTAAATCTCAGTATGTTTTTATAGCGTGTCTTTTACATAATAACAATGCACAGGTTAGTGTTATTTTGAAACAGAAACTTTAAATGTGAAATGTATACAAAATAATAAAACTAAAGAACAACAGCTTTCCAAGGGTTTCTTAGCAACAATAAAGCATTTTATATCAAAATGTGAATTTGCTAATATCCAGTGAGAAAGTACTTGTCAGAACACTGAGACATTTGCTTCGGTGATCCTGATACTACCTGGGCAGGCAAATCAGCAGTAGGCTGGCAGGTGACTGAGTTAGTGGGTCCTTGGTGTCTCTTCTTCTCCGTACTGCATGAAAGCTGACTTCTGCAATCCAAGCTCTGCATAGTGAGCACGCACTATGGGGTATGTTTTCTCATCAGTCTTAGCCTTGGGTGGCTTCTCTGGTGGTGGCTGAGGCTCTTGACTCATTCCACTTTCCTTCAAGTGTCCGAGGTCCCAGGTCTCCAGTGAGCATCCCTTTTCCAATTGCAACACCTTTGTAACCTATTTCCTGTACTAAATTCCTGTACTTTAAATAAATATCTGTACTGTCTTCTGTTTTCCTGGTTGCACCTTGAATGATACAGTAGGCAGGGGGTGAAGTAAAGGGAAGTTAGATGTGTGATTCAACTATCAAATGCTATTTGGTTTTCTCTAGTAAAATCATGGAGATTGGGAAATACCGTATGTTCAGCTCATTCTATTTAACTCAAGAGTAACCAGAAAACAGCTTTGGCTGGTGTGGCTTATTTGGTTGGAGCATTTTCCTGTAACCAAAAGGTTACAGGTTCAATTCTCAGTCAGGGCACAAACCTAGACTGCTCATTTGATTCCTAGTGCGGGCATGTATGATCCCTGGTCTGGGAGCATATGGGAGGCAATGGATCCAAGTTTCTCTCTTGCATGGATGTTTCTCTCTCTCCTTTCTTCTTTCTCTAAAGGCAATGAAAAATGTCCTCAGGTGAGGATAAAAGAAGAGTAACTAGAAAACAATAAGATATTCAGTAATGCATGTGAGAGGTCTCTTTCACTTCTCCCACATTAGTAAGCAAGACTTAGTTTTGTTTACGCTTTCTGATGCTTTAGATGTTTTTTTTTAACGTATCCACAACCTACAAATTTGTGGAATCTGCAGATGATTAGACTGAATATGATTCATCTTTAGGATGCAACTATGAGACAGTTTTTATAAACTATGCTTTCATCAGCCTTGTGTGTGTATACGTGCATGTATGTGTCTGTGTCTTATGAATTATATCATAAAATGGTAACACATTTAGCCTTTTGTATTTGCAATATTGAATTAAGTACACTGAGTGCTTTATCTTAAATAGAGCAGGGATACCAGGTCAGGCTTTACAGAATTCATTCAATCACTCATTGTTTTTAAAATTTTTTTTAAAAGATTTTTATTTATTTATCTTTAGAGGGGAAGGGTAGGAGAGAGGGAGAGGGAGAGAAATATCAATGTATGGTTGCTTCTCGTGTGTCCCCTGCTGGGAACTGGCCTGCAACCCAGGCATGTGCCCTGACTGGGAATCGAACCTCGATCCTCTGGTTCGCAGGCCCGAGCTCAATCCACTGAGCTACACCAGCCAGGGCTGTTTTTAAAATTATTTAATGATCACCTGCTATGAGTAGGCATTGGAGCCACAGTGGTAAACAAGACAGATGGTGGTTATCTCAGTAATCTTAAAATCTGGCAGGGAAGGCAGACATCTATAGGCAACCATGGTAATGTTCAGGAAGTTTAGCGACATGTAGTGAGGGGACTTGACCTGGCCCAGAAGTTTGGGGAGGTAAAGATGGGAGCAGCAGAAGAATGATAATGACCAAAATTGGCCCAGGTTATCAGGCAAGATCCATCTATCCACTTGTCCATCCAATAATTTCTACAAATATTTGTAAGGGTCTCAGGGACATGATAATAATGAATAAGCCTCAGTTGCCAATGGAACTGAGTGTTAACAAAAACACAGATGTAAATGAGTTTTACCTAGCTTGTAGTAAGATATAGTAACTATAAAAATGTCCAACCCTAAAAACAAAGTCCAAAGAAAAGAAGTCTAATTTTTAGGAGTGATGAATTGAAATAGATATTGAGATTATTTCACCTGTATGCAATTAGAGATGTTTGATATGTGTTAGGGAAATAGGAGAAGCATTTCCTCTGGGATACTTAATCTCACTTGGTAAATTTTATTGGAATGACCTAGTAGAAAGAGCATTTGCATGCTGACCAGCCTCAATGATTCCTACTTCAGTTCCTGTCATATAATCACATATATAAATGACTTCTTTGAACAGATATATTTCTGAGAACATAATTACAGTCTAGTATATTTGTGGTAACTACTGTATTCTTTAAGAACATCTTATATCCTTTGACTTGTTTAGTTTTAAGATACTGTTTTTTTCATGTGCAAAATTACTAAACTAGGGCTTTTATTCAAATACAAAAAGTTGATGAAAATGATTAAATCTGACCTTACCAGCTGCTGTCTGCAAGATGGCAGGCTGTTTCTTCTTGCTCATTTTGTCTTCTTTCCACTTTTGTTCTTGTTCAAATGATCCCCATGACTTGTGGGTCATTCACTGTGAGGAAATTCATGGATTCTATGGAAAAATAAATCTTCTAAAATTTGAGAACAAGAAACTGTGGTGACTTCTCCAGTCTTTTCATTTCAGTTGTTACCTCTGTATGCACCTGACCTTGGACAGCTCCTAACTGCGTTGCAATGCTGATGGGGTCAGAATGGAGAAAGATGTGAGGAAGCCAAAAAGCTCCTTCTTCCCCTCAGTTAGGGAGATCAAAACCCCCAATAAATAAGAATAAAGAATATAAGACAAGAGTATAGTGACAATACCCAAAGTTTTAGAATTTTGTCTAAGATTCTTTTTCAAAAACAGACTTGCTTTCTCATTCTTCCATCTTCTTTCATGGTGTTTTATACCTTTCTGGTTCCTGGATTTCTGGCTGAGTTCATATGGACTATCTGGTTGTGACTTTCAAACACACTCAGCCTTCCCCTGCACTCCCACACTCACTCCACTTGGCTCATCATTTTTATCCATTGTTGCTTGATTAATTTTTGCCACCTGGCTCCTGTCTCTGGCATCACTTGCCACTTATTTTTGTCTGTTTTTGCCTGAACACATTTCGTTAGTGTGATGTATGGAAAGGTTATGAGTTTTGGGGTTTAAAATTCCAACATTCAGTTACTGGCCATGAAACCAGGCATATGGAACCTCTATGGGTCTCAGTTTCACTTAAAGTAACTATGAAAAGAGAATATTAATACTTTCTTATCAGGGTAGAAGTGAAGAATGAATGAGTTAACAGTATACAGAGTGCTTATCACAGTGGCTCATACCTGCATATACTCAATGCCTATATACTTCCTGTCTCCTGATTTCCACTCCCAGAAGTGTTTTGCCTCGTCCTATACTGGTTAACCCTGCTGACCTTCTGGGTGCTGGAGACCTGATTCTGGTTGGTTCTACCGGTTCCCTGCCCTTACCCTGGTGACTATAGGCTTGTAAGTCATGATATTAGGATGAGGATGACAGCCTCTCACCCCCACCCTTTAAATTACTTTCCACACTTCTTTTCAACACATATCTGCCTGTTAGTAGTTAACTACCTGTTAACAGGTATAAGTTACACATCAGTTACACTGTTATCATTTTGGCAGAATGCTAAAGAAGGAAGGGAAAGAACAATAAAGATATAAGCTGAGGTTGCGTGGGACTCACTAAAATAATTACAATCTTCAAAAATGGCATCATCTTAAATTTAATAACAACTACACCATTTTAGCTTTATACATTTTACCTCTTTTTTCCCTTTTATAGAATCCCTACTAATGATTTTTTACTTTCTTGTTTTACCAAACCAGGAAATCAGTGGTCTTCAATTTCTTTTTACTGCTTTGAATTGCCCTTCACCAAAAACTTCTAGGTTTTCTTCTATGGCCTTACTTTCACCAGTTTTGTCATAAACTGTAATTTGAATTCTGATTCTATCATAAACAGATAATTTGGACTTTTTCTATTTGATATCTCAGTGATTATTATCAAAGAACAGCCATGGCCAATTTTCCTGCCAGCACCATTCATAATCTTGTGGCCTTTTGTCTTTTACCAGGGACTTTAACTTCTGTAGCTCTCAGCTCTGTAGACTCTAAGAAGGATAGACTCAGGGTGTTGGAAACAGGCTAATGTCCTTAGATAACTGACATGACATCCCTACTAAGTGGTCACCTGACCCAGCTTGAATAATCCCAGTTATGGTATAATCATTGAGTCTCAAGGCATTAACCCACACTATATTTAGACAGCTTTGATTATTAGAAATCTAAATCAGACTAATTATGTTTCCCATTTGCTTTTTTCTTAATCTTAATTTTGCCCCTTGGAGTCATGGAACAGCTTGATTTCCACTTCTAAAGCACTTGTGCATTTGAAGGCAGCTATATCATTCCCCGTACATACTCTTCCTGCTTCCAACATTTCCTTTATCATGATAAATAGCTCTGTTTACTCCAAATTCATTGTAAAGTAAATGTTAACACATGTTTTATCACAATTGCTGTAGTTAGGAACTTTTCTTTTTGGCAATGCCACAAAAGTGGTGGTCATCAAAATAATCTCTAGTGGATGTCCTAAATTAGAAACAAACAACAAAAACAAATGTGTTTTAATAAGTGCTATGGAGCAGAATGGTTATGTGAACTGATAGCTTTGCACAATCATCTACATTGATTTAAACCTGTAATCTTTATGTATGGCCACAGCTGTCTATATATTTATGGGTGTGGGGGTGAGTGGTAAGATTTTGGAAATTACTGTGTTTTTACCATTTGGAGTCCATGACCTTTGCCCCAGTTAACCTGAGATAGCCATCTGCCTGACAGAGGAAGAGAATTTATTATAAAAAATGATCTCAACTTTCTATGCAAGCAGGAGTTTATTTTTCCACAGTGTGCTCAGTTAATTTTTCAATGCAGTTTTCATGTATTGTTATTAAAGTATATTTTTCTTGTGACATTTTAAAAGCCTTGTTTGTACTGGGTAAGCATTGGTTTGATTTATTTCCTTTTCTCAGCTTATTGTTCATGTTTTCAGTGTAAGCTGAGCAGAAAGTTCTGCTCATCCTTTGTTGTTCATTCAATATTAACCTAGGTTTATGTATTCCCAGGGTCAATTACCCTTTATGTTTATATGCTGCAGAGCTAGGAGTCCTGGTAAATTTAATAATTTCAGTGAAAATCATTTTTAGTATTTTACTGCTACCAGCAGTGTTAAGGTGATCAAACTGTTTTCCTTTAGGCTACTGATTGCGGATTCTCATTATTTTCAGAAAGATCTAGATTTGTTGAGATTTAATTTTTTTTCTTGAGATTTAAATTTTTTTCTGAGATTTCATTTTACCATTGTAGTTACAGGAATTATATTTTTCATGGCTTGCTTATTTATTTATTTATTTATTGGAAAGCAAGGGGTCTAAACGTTCTTGAATTTTTTTTTAACTGAAGAACAACCCTAAATATTTATTGAGCCTCAACTCCACACTAACTACTTTGCCTTTTCTTTCATTTACCTTTCTTAAGCAGTAGTCAAGTCTTATGAAAGTCTCAGTTAAGGGAGTCTAGGTTAAATGTGTGAGTTATGTATGGTTGGTTTCCTTTTATCAAGGGGCTCCTGGAGACTTTGCCTAAATTGAGAGGATTGTCACTAAGACTGGGTATTCTGGAACATAAAAAAGGTCTGGAAAGGAACATTTCAGGAGGAAAGGCCTGTTAGTGCCCTTTAAACCATAGGGAGCAGCCTCAGAGCATGGCCAGAGTGGCAGTGAAGGAACAGTGGAACCATGGAGAAGAGACACACTGAGACCAGATGAGTACTGGTTCAGCCACCTTGTTCTGCCTGTGTGCTCTGGGGTAAATTACCTAACCTCTCACAGCCTCAGTTTCATTCATCTGCAAATTGAGGATAACAGTAGGACTTGACCTGCCTATCAGAGTTGTTGTGAATATGAAGATATGTATGAGAGAACCTTTTGTATGCTATTTAGCATGGTAAGTTTTGTTATAACATTGTTTTTCTTGGCACAGGTAAGTGAGGGGAGGGTTGTGGTAGGAACTCTAGTCAGGGGAGAATGGTGCTTACTCTTTATAGATTGCTCCTACCAGATAAGTATCCGGTGGTACTTTCTGTAGCTATCCCCTCATCAAATAGATCATTAAGTGTGTAGGACACTGTCCTCCTTGTTTCTCTCTGATTACTTGGCTCTGGTACATAGCAAAACATGTATTTAGCATTTTGTCCATATGGAATAAGCCAGATGGGAACTGAGAAAATTCTCAGAACATGGACACTGGTGACCTGAAGGAGCACTGGCTGTTACCAGAGGAAAGTCCCATCAGAAGGCCAGTGAGAAGGTCAGTTGTTTGTTATATTCAAACTCACCTGAGCATGGATAGAGTGACCAATTTGTCCTGCACAACCCCTAGTTGCTTGAATCTGCATTCTGCGTAGCCTTGCACTGAGTCCTCCCCTTCAAGCTCAGCAGTACATTCATTTCCATTACTCTCTTCCTGTTGCTGTCCCCCAATTCCCTTCCCAGTCTGGATGAGCATCATGGAGACTCAACAATAAATGTCATTCTCTTTCATCTTTATTTTTCCCACAGAACTTTGCCCCAAGTTTCAATTTATCTCCATTTCCTTCTAGAAGTCAAAGATAAGAAGTCTTGAAGATTCCATATACTGAATGTTTGTGTCCTCCCCAAATTCATATGTTGAAACCCATTTGATGGTATTAGGAGGTGGGGCCTTTAGGAGGTGATTAGCTCATGAGGGGAATCTTTATGAATGGAATTAGTGTGCTTTACATAAAGAGACCTCAGAGAGCTCCCTCATCCCTTCCTTCAGGTGAGGATACAGTGAGAAGACCACCATTATGAACCAGTAAGCAGACCCTCTCCAGACACTAAATCTGCCAGTGCCTTGACCTTGGACTTCCCAGCTTCCAGAGCTATGACATATAGATTGTCATTTATAAGCCAGCCAGGCTACAGTACTCTTTTATAGTAACTTAGACAGATTAAGACAATCATGCCAAAGTAGCCTAACTGCTCAGGCATGTGTGGAGTTTTGGAGAGTCATTCAAATGGGGAAATACAGCTGGGAAGATGTTAATGTTAAAAAAGGATCCTTAGCATAAGGCTAAGTGAAATAAGCCAGGCAGTACCATATGATCTCACCTATAAGTGGAACCTAATCAACAAAACAAGTAAGCAAAATACAATCAGAGACATTGAAATAAAGAACAAACTGACAGTGACCAGAGGGGAATGGGGAGGGGGATAACGAGGGAAAGAAGGGGAAAAAAAGATCCTACCCTGTACATACATGAAGTTATTTACTGGGGCAGACTGGTAGACTCCAGACTGAATTCATTCTAACTGTCTTTCCTAAGAGAGATTTTCATCATGTGCCTCCAAGGTAGAGTCCAGTTCTTTGTTTCATCAATTTCTAGGATCTACACTTAAACAAAAACAGAAAAAACATGCACCCAAGAGAAATTTTGAATTTGGTGTAAGAATGATACTCATTTTGGGGTTAGGTAGTCTACTTCTAGATTTTGTTTTGAATTTATTATATACAAGAGCACATCTTCCCAGACCATTCTAGGTACAACCCTCCATGGTCTACCACAAAGGGGCAGCAAGAGATCTTTCTTATTTATTAATTTAATTTAATTTTTATTAACCAGTGTTATCAATAAATGTAATAATAAAATATAACACATCATGTTTCTTGACTCCCATAAATTACAACATTTATTGTTTCAGCTTTGATTCTATTATCTTCAAATGGCTTTATGTTTTGGTTCTAATATGAACAGAAATTCATTTCTTAATCTTAGAATTAGAGAAATCCAAATTCTCTAAAAATTTATATTGTTATTCTTTTTTTTGGTGTCCACAATATTTTATTTATTTTTTGAATGAGTCATCAAATAAGATGATGACTGTGATTTATTTATTTATCTTTCTCATTTTTTCTTTTATTATTATTATTCAAGTACAGTTGTCTCCTTTTTCCCATCACCGCCACTCCCCCCGACTCCAGTCATCCCCACCTCCCACCTTTGACCCTAACCCTCTTTGGTTTTGTCCATGTGTCCTTTATAGATGTTCCTGAAAACCCTGCCCCCCAATTATCCCCTGCCACCTCCCCTCTGGTTACTGTCAGTTTGTTCTTAATTTCAATGTCTCTGTTTATATTCTGCTTGCTTGTTTGTTTTGTTGATTTGGTTCCACTTATAGGTGAAATCCAATGGTATTTGTCTTTCACTTACTGGCTTATTTCACTAAGCATAATGCTCTCCAGTTCCATTCATGCTGTTGCAAAGGGTAGGAGCTCCTTCTTTCTTTCTGCTGTATAGTATTCCATCATGTAAATGTACCACAGTTTTTTGATCCATTCATTTACTGACGGGCACTTAGGTTTCTTCCAGCACTTGGCTGTTGTGAATTGTGCTGCCATGAACATTGTAGTTCAAAGTTTCTTTTGAACTGGTGTTTCAGGATTCTTAGGGTATAATCCCAGCAGTGGAATTGCCAGGTCAAAAGGCAGTTCCATTTTCAGTTTTCTGAGGAAATTCCATACTGTTTTCTACAGGGGTTGCCCTAGTCTGCAATCCCACCAACAGTGCAGTAGGGATCACTTTTCTCTATAGCTTTGCCAGGACTTGTTCTTTGTTGATTTGTTTATGATGGCCATTCTGACTGGTGTGCAGTGGTGTCTCATTGTGGTTTTATTTTGCAACTCTCTGATGGCTAGTGATGCTGAACACATTTTCATATATCTATGCACCCTCTGTATGTCCTCCTTGGAAAAGTGTCTGTTCAAGTACTTTACCCATGTTTTAATTGGGTTCTTTGTCTTCCTGGAGTGGAGTCATGTCAGTTCTTCATATATTTTGGAGATCAAACCCTTGTCCGAGGTATCATTGGCAAATATGTTTCCCATATGGTTGGTTCTCTTTTCATTTTATTGCTGTTTTCTTTAGCCATGCAGAAACTCTTTATGTTGATGAGATCCCATTTGTTTATTCTTTCCTTTATGTCCCTTGCTCTAGGGGACATAATGATGAAAATATTTTTGCATGAGATACTTGAGATTTTCTTGCCTATGTTCTCCTCTAGGACTTCTATGGTGTCATGATGTATATTTAAGTCTTTTATCCACCTTGAATTTATTTTTGTGTATGGTATAAGTTGGTGATTGAGTTTCATTTTTTTGTATGTGGCTGTCCAGCTCTCCTAACTCCATTTGTTGAAGAGGCTATTTTTACTCCATTTTATTCTCCTGCCCCCTTTGTTGAATATTAATTGACCATAGAGGGTTTATTTCTGGGCACTCTATTCTGTTCCATTGTTCTACGTGTCTGTTCTTATGCCAGTACCAGACTGTTTTGATTACAGTGGACTTGTAATACAGTATGGTATCAGGTATTGTGATCCTTCCTCCTTTGTTGTTCTTTCTCAAAATTGCTGCAGCTATTTGAGGTCATTTATGGTTCCATATACATTTTTGAAAAGTTTACTCTAATCTGTGAAATATGTCTTTGGTACTTTAATAGGGATTGCATTGAATCTATAAATTGCTTTGTGTAGTATGGACATTTTGATGATGCTAATTCTTCCAATTCATGAACATGGTATATGCTTCCATTTGTTTGTGTCTTCCTTAATTTCTTTCTTCAGTGTTGTATAGTTTTCTGAGTAAGATCTTTTAAGTCCTTGGTTAGGTTTATTCCTACATATTTTATTTTTCTTGTTGCTATATCAGATGATTTCTGTTTCTGATATTTCACTGATTTCTGTTTCTGATATTTCATTGCTGGTGCATGCAAATGCCTTTGATTTCTGAATACTAACTTTGCATCCTGCTGTTTTGACAAATTCATTTATTAGGTTGAGTAGTTGTTTGGTGGAGTCTATAGGATTTTCTATGTACACTATCATGTCATCTGCAAGCCATGACAGTTTTGCTTCCTCCTTTCCACTTTGGATGCCTTTTATTTCTTTTTCTTGTCTGATTGCTGTGGTTAGGACTTCCAATACTATGCTGAATAGAAGTGGTGATAGTAGACACCTTTCTCTTCTTCCTGATCTTAGTGGGAAGGCTAAGATCAGGAAATTTTTGCCTATTGAGTATGATGTTGGCTGTAGGTATCTTGTATATGGCCTTTATTATGGTGAGGAATGCTCCCTCTATTCCCACTTTGCTGAGTGTTTTTATCATAAATGGGTGTTGTACCTTATCAAATGCTTTTTCTGCATCTATTGATATAATCATGTGATTTTTGTCTTTGCTTTTGTTTATGTGATATATTACATTTACTGATTTGTGAATATTGAACTATCTTTGTATCCCTGGGATGAATCCCACTTGGTCATGGTGTATGATCTTTTTAATGTATTGTTGGATGTGGTTTGCCAATATTTTGTTGAGGATTTTAGCATCTATGTCCACCAGCAATATTGGCCTAAAGTTTTCGTTCGTTGTTGTGTCTTTATAAGATTTTGGGATTAGGATGATGATGGCTTCATAAAAACAGCTTGGGAGTCTTCTGTCTTCTTGGATTTTTTGGAATAGTCTGTGAAGCATAAGGGTTAGTTCTTCCTTAGATGTTTTGTAAAATTCTCCTGTGATACTGTCTGGTCCAGGCCTTTTGTGTGCTAGGAGTTTTTTGATTACTTCTTCAATTTTGTCAGCTGTTAGTGGTCTGTTTAACCTTTCTGCTTTTTCTTCATTCGGTTTTTGAAGATTATATTTTTCTAAAAATTTGTCCACTTCACCTAGGTTTTCAAATTTCCTGGCATATAGTTCTTCATGGTTATTTCTTCCAATCCTTTGTATTTCTACGGTATCAGTTGTTATCTCTTCTCTCTTTTTTCTTAGTGCTTATTTGGGTCCTCTCTCTTTTTTTCTTGATGAATCTGGTTAAAGGCTTGTTGATTTTGTTTAACTTTTCAAAGAACCAGCTCCCGGATTCTTTTTTTTTTTCTTTTTAAAAATTTTTATTTTAATTGTTGATCTTGTACAATTTTCTGTCTTTTATTCTTACCCCAACCCACCGCCCCAGTCCTCCCCACCTCCCTCCCAATTCCATCCCCCCATAGTTTTTGTCCATGTGTCCTTTATACTTGTTCCTGTAAATCCTTCCCCTTTTCCCCTGAAATTCCCACCTCTCTCCCCTCTGGTGACTATCAGCCTGTTCTCAATTTCCATGTCTTTGGTTATATTATGCTTGTTTGTTTGTTTTGTTGATTAGGTTCCTGTTAAAGGTGAGATCACATGGTATTTGTCTTTCACTGCCTGACTTATTTTGCTTAGCATGATGCTCTCCAGTTCCATCGATGCTGTTGCAAAGGGTAGGAACTCCTTCTTTCTTTCTGCTGCATAGAATTCCATTGTGTAAATGTACCACAGTTTTTTGATCCATTCATTTACTGATGGGCACCTAGGTTGCTTCCAACACTTGCAATTCCACTGCTAGGACTACATCCTAAGAACCCTGAAGCACCAATCCAAAAGAACCTATGCACCCCAATGTTCATAGCAGCACAATTTACAATAGCCAAGTGTTGGAAGCAACATTCAGCTACTCTATGTCTTGATTGGAGCATTTCATCCATTTACATTTGAGGTTATTATTGATATGTACTTATTCATTGTCATTTTACTTCCTTTGTACCTGTGTTCCTCTTTCTCTCACTCTTTTTCTTCCTTTTCTTAAAGCAGTCTCTTTAGCATATCTTGTAGTGCTAGTTTGGTGGAGGTGTATTCTTTTCGTCTTCTTTTGTCTGGGAAACTCCTTATTTCACCTTCCATTTTATTTGAGAGCCTTGCTGGGTAGAGTAGTCTTGGTTGCAGGCCTTTTTTTGTTTGTTTGTTTGTTTGTTTTTGTTTTTGTTACTTGGAATATTCCTTGCCATTCCCTTCTGGCTTGGAGTGTTTCCATTGAGAAGTCGGTTGCTAGTCTGATTGGGGCTCCCTTGTGTGTTACTTCCTGTTTCTCCCTTGCTGCCTTTACGATTTTCTCTTTGTCTTGGAATTTTGCCATTTTAATTATGATGTGACTTGGAGTGGGCCTCTTTGGGTTCCTCTTGATTGGGACCCTCTGTGCATCCTGGATTTGTGTGACTTTTTCTCTCATCAAATCAGGGGAGTTTTCCAATGTTACTTTTTTCAAACAGGTTTTCTACCCCTTGCTCTTCTTCTCCTTCTGGTATCCCTATTATACGGATATTATTACATTCTATGTTGTCCTATAGTTGCCTTAATACCTCTCTGTTCTTTCTGAGTTTCTTTTTCCTTTCTTGCTCTTTCTGGGTGTTTTTTTCTCCCTTGTCCTACAGCTCACTGATTCAACCCTCTGCTTCTTCCAGCCTGCTTTTGATTCCTTCTTCTGTGTTCTTCAGTTCAGAAATTGTATTCTTCATTTCCTCTTGGCCATTGTTGATAGTTTCTATTTCCTTTTTCATGTTGATATAGTTTGCAGTGAGTTCATTGCAATTTCCCTGTAGTTTTTGGTAATTCCCTGTGAGCTCACTGAACTTCCTGATAACCATTGCTTTGAACTCAATATCTGATAGTTGATTTGACTCTATTTCATTTAGTATTCTTTCTAAGGCTTCCTCCTTTTCTTTTGTTTGGGGTTTGTTTCTTTGTCTTCTCATTGTTTGTGAGACTCTTCCTGTTAGCCTCTCCTCTTAAATTGATCTGTTCTGACTCCTTGAGTTTGTGGTGTGAACTTCTGTTGTAGGAGACCTGTAGATTCAGTGGTGCAGTTTCCTTGATCTCTTGAATGTACTCTTTTTGAGATGCCATTTATATTGCATCTCTGGGTGTATTTGTTTTTTGATTGTTGTTGGGTCATTTTTTGGTGAGTCCTTCCCTCCAGCTGCTTGATTGAAGGTGAATGAGGGTCACTCTGCCCTCTATGTCTTATATGCTGTTATGCAGGTGTTGTCAGAAGAAAACCACAAGGCCCAGGGAGCAATCCTACATCCTCAAAAATATCTCCCTCAGTAATCTTAGTATCAATGGCAAATGAACAAGTATTAATAAGGGTGTAAAGGGTTTCACACTATTATAAGAAAGGAGAGAAATAAACTGTAGTATATATTCTAGTTACTCATGCACAAATTTGCTGGACAAGACATGGATATTAAAAAGATATGCAGGAAAGACAATATCACTGATCATGGAGGAGACCACAGTGGATTTGTCTCTGTAGTCTTTCATATTTATCACTCTTTTTTTTTCTTTCTGGATCCACCTTTCATGGTGTCAGGTGTTGACCCCATGTGACCTTAGGCAGCTTGCTCTGACACTGCTATCAATCTGCTCTCTATAGTTGTCTCCTTCAGTTGTTAATTATTCACTTGGAACTCAGCAGTCAGGCTTAAGCACCATAGGACAGGGCAGAATTCCTCCTGGGTTTGGGGCTATTTTTTTTCCCTCATGCGGCTGCTGCTTGGAGGTGAGTGGTTTGTGTGAGCAGGATGGCTGTTGTAGTATGGGTGATGACTCAGCACAGGGATCCTGGCTGCCAATCTGTCAGTTCTCTCCCCCAAACCTCCATCCCCAGTCTCTCCTCTTCTCTAGTTGACTCTGTCCCCCCTTTGCCAGGGATCTGTGTCTTTGGCTCTCTCCTTTAGTTATTAGTTTAGTCACTCTGTGATCAGTGGTCAGGCTTAAGCACCACATAGCTGGGGCACAGTGTCTCTTGGGGGCAGGCTGCTGTTTCCTCTCAGGCTGCTGCTTGGAGGGGAGTGGTCTGCTTGAGCAAGATGGTTGCTGCCATTTGAGGGATGACTCAGCACCCTTTCCTGCAGCTACTCTCTCCACTCTCTCCCCGAAGTTTCTGTCCCCAGTCTCTCCTCAGACGTCCTCAGCCCACTGTTCTCCCACCTTTGTTGGAACCCTGGGTAAGTGACAGCAAATAAAAATTTGTGTGTTGGCCCTTTAAACCACTTTTGCATTTCCAGCCTTCTGTCTCTGGCAGAGATCAACTCTGCTACTTTTTGCCACCGGTTGTTATCTGTATACTTTTGGGGCTCTGGTGTTCTAGGCTGGGGATCCCAGCTTAGGGTTTAGACCCCATTCCTCTCAGGAGGGTCTCACTTGCTGCTTAATTATCCCTCTGGTCCTGCCAGCTGTGGGCATTTAACCAGCCCTCTCGAGTCTCCACTGCACTTCTTACCAGACAGGTTGTGCAGAAGCTGGTTCTTCTCTCTGTACAAGGTTGTAAGACTTCTCTATCACTATTATTTAGTTGTTTGTTCTGAGTAATTTCTCCACGATTTAGTTGTAATTCCAGATTGGTCCTGTGAAGAGGTTAATGTGGGTTCCACTCACTCCTCCACCATCTTGCTGCCAGTATATTGTTACTGTATTTGCAAAATAGTTCAGCATCTTGCGTTTAATGTCAGCCTCTGGTCCCACAGGTTTTACCAGCTTCCTTCTCATTTTCAATTTTATACCACAGAGTAGCGAGGCACAGAAGATACCAGAGAACAGAGATAATTAAAGTAAATTTCTCAACTATTCATAGAAATTAAGACAAAAATACATGCATAAAAATAGGATACTGAATGTTTAATGCTTGAGACCCAGCCTTTGAGGTTTAGTGATTCTCTCACCCTTGTTACTGCTGATAAACATTAAAGAATAAATGTTTTATTGAACAGCTTAAAAAGGTTTCAATATATTTTGATACATATTTTCTTTTCTGTAAAATAAGGCTAATTAGCTATTTATTTTGCATAGAAGATTAGAATTTTTTAAAAACTGGAGCATTTTTACATAATCATTTCCTTCTCCTCCCCCATCAAATTCCTGCTTATACCCTGTAGTGTATTCATGGTCTGTCTCTGCTGTCAGTCATTCAAATCAGGCTTAGTTCTAATGCTCTTTTAACATCTTCCAATTTATCTTTTTTCTTAGGTAGTTTTTTCTGGAGCTCTTGAAGATACCTACATTTGCATAATCTGACTTTCTACTGGGGTTTCTATTCTTTCTGTCTTTGTGCATGTTGTAGTATAAGGAAAAAGCTTGGCCTGTTGTCACAATTACTAGGAAAATTCATGAGCTTTGCTTTATGTGAAATTTGAGAAATAATTTAGAGTCATTTAAAATCATTCAGTTATTGATCCTGACATTTTCTCAGCAAAACTTGCTAAAAATGACCCTGTTTTATGTAGGTCTCACATCATAAAAGCAATACTCTGTGGGACAAGGCTAATTTGTACACAGGCAGGAAAATCAGAGATTTGGATATGAGCCTGACCTACAGATACTTGCAGCTTCCAGAAAGTCATTTAATACTTTTCAGTAGAGTGTTCCCATTTATTCCATGTGCATGTGTTTTGTAATGTCTGCTGAGATATATATTAAACATAAAAACAAGTATATGATGTGCAATCACAGTTTTAACAGTAGAAGAAAAGAATGAATATTTGGACATCAATGATCTGTTTTAATAAAAAAATCTTACCAGTTCCTTTAAAACTTCTCAAGTTTTCTTCTGAATGCATGTCTATCTCACCCAGAATGAGCCACTGTCCTCAGTTTTGTGTTAAGCATGCAGGTCACTTTCTCTTTTATTATATCACATGTGTTTACATCTCTAAGTTGCTTTGTTTGTCCTTTTTTGAACTTTAAACACATTACATCACATTATGTCTGTTCTCCTGGAATTTGCTTTCTTTAAACTCTGATCTATGCTTTTATTTTTTCTTTAGATTTATATCTTTTATAGATGGAGTTATAATTACTATAGTTCTCAGACCATATGATACACCTAGGTTTTAGAGGAGGAAAAAAGGAAAAAAAATTTGAAGCAAAAAAAAATGTGGTAAAATATTTAATAACATAAATAACATAATATTTCACCAATGTAAATGTAAGCAGAACTCAACAGCAGCATTAATAACCATTATTCCTCCCAAATTTGAGGGGGGAAATGTATGTCTTATAGCCTGAAAAACAATGTAATTTTTTCATATTGAAATTGGATTAGACATGAGTTGGCCTTTCTCTATCTTCTGTTTTTAATCTTTCTGTCATAGTTTATATTTCTCTGTATTTCTAAACAATTTCTTGGAACATATTTTCTAGTTCAGAAATTCTACCTCTATCTTCTAAGCTACTGTTTAACGGATGAACAGAACTTTTAAAATCAGTTATTATATTTTTATTTTTAAATGCTCTAGTTGGTTCTTTTTCAAGTTGCTTGGTCAAAACTTCAAGTTGCTTCCTTATCAAACTTTCAATTTCCCCTTTTATTTCTGTGAACATACTAAAATGTTTAATTTAGGTTTTACGTCTGCTGTGGTCAATAACTAGTGTTTGCAGGTCTTATTCTACAGTTGCTTTTTCCTCCAGACTCTTGTTCACAGTGTTTCTTAGTGTGTTTGCTGAGTTTTGATTTTGAATTTAGGTCTCTTTGAACTTTTTAATGTGGGAATTCTTTGATATTTGCAATTGAAAGATGATTCCTTCTTGAGAGGGCAAGTTTTTTTCCTTCTTATGGGTGTTGAAAGTGTATAACAATCTAGGATTGCTTCTGAGCAATTTTTATAGCAGCTATTCTTGGATCACACATGAAGTGTGATTGTAGTATTGCAATTAAAGATTTTCAGACAAGAATCTTTTTTCTTCTTCTTGTCATTAACCTACAATCAAGATCAAGACACATGAGTATCTATAGGGTAGGGGCTTCTGATTTGTTCAGTGACAGGTCACCTTTCATCAATCTTTATGTGGGGTCTCACATCTGTCCCAAAACTGATACTTTGGGCTGCTGTCCTCATGTTGCTGTTAAAACTCAGGCTCTAGGTTAGCAAGAATGATCAGATGTCCCCAAGGCAAATGCTTTCTCCAGTGATAGCTTAAGAATTGCTTTTATGACTTCTGCTAAGATAGAGGCATAGGTAGACACACTGTGCCTCCTTGCACAATCAAAATAAGGACAACAAAATTTAGAAACAAGCAAAAAAAAAAACCCAACCAGAACTGACAGAAAATTGAACTGTACGGAAGTCCGACAACCAAGGAGTTAAAATAGTTCCTACCAATTCATCCAGATTGGTAGGAAGGGCGGAGTTGTGCAGCTGGGTGGAGAAGGGGTGCGGCAAAAAAAGCAGTGGCTTGTGGACCCCAGGTGCGCAAGACAGCAGCTGGCAGACCCTGGGTGTGCAAGATGGCAGCAGGTAGACCCTGGGCATGCAGGTGGTGGCTGGCAGACCCCTGGCGCAGGGTGGCAATGGGCAGACCCAGCGAGGCATGCAAGGTGGCTGGCTGACCGGGTGGTCACATGTTGTGGATTGTTCAGCCTGGTTTCAGGAGTTGTAACCCTCACCTCATGGTGGGCTGTGTAAGAGCCCAAGGGACCCACTTCATCTGGGTCTGTTCTGTCACAAGGACATGACCTACTAAGGAGACAAAGCTTATCTCCCTGGCAGGAGTGCTGCTTCTGCCTCATCCATCTCTGTCTCCAATGCTTGGTTGGCAGTCAATGACGGGTAAGACTCCTCATGGGAGGGGCAACCTAAGCCAGATGCAATCACTTGGGAGGCCTCATGGAAGGACTCAGGGGGCTACAGCAAAGAGGATGTGATGAACCCTCGCCCCCCGGCTATTCTGACATAGCCTGAGTCCTCATTTCCATCTGGGAGATGTCTCCTGCTTCCTGATAGGCTTAAAGCCTGAAACTGTGAGGGTGAGCAGTGCAGCCCTGTGCCGGCCAGGACGGCTCCCTGGGTGATCGGGCATAAGAAAGAATTCCTAAAGTCCTGTGAAACCTGCTTTGCTAAGAGCGCTCTCCCTTAGGTGATAAGTGTCCCAGGAGGAAATGAGTATGTCTCCCAAAGTTTGGCAACCCCCTTTCCTGAAAAACACTGGCTCAGATTAAGCCCTCAGATTTCTTTGACATGTTAAACCTGTATTCCGGTGTATTTGAGCCCAATAAAAGCCTAGTGAGGATGGGGCTCTGGGTCATTCTCCTCTGCGAGTTTGACCCCTTTCCTCCCCAAGCAGTCATGTCTTGGTAGTTTTTATTTTCATCCGTGATGGAGGGATGGGGCTCTGTGGGCGGAGGCCCCCCACATCTGGCGCCCAGGACAGGGGCCCCCGCAGTCACGCATTTGTGTGCAGATAAACCAGGCGAAACTGGGGAACAAGATAGAGCGAGCAACCCAGGGCCCCAGCATGGGGAAATAAAGCCTCAAAACACCGATTGAAAACACCTGTGGGGGTTGAGGCAGCCAGAGAGACTCCCAGACTCACAGGAGAGTTTGTTGGAAAGACCCACAGGGTCCTAGAATATACACAAGCCCACCTACATGGAAATTAGCACCAGAAGGGCCCAGTTTGCTTGGGAGAAGTGGTGGGAGGGACTGAAATCCAAGAGAGAGCAGAGCAAGTGTTCCCTCTCTGACCCCTCCCCCACATACAGCATCACAACCCAACAACTGGGTTGCTCCGCCCCAGTGAACACCTAAGGCTCCGCCACTCATTATGTAACAGGAGCATCAAGACAAAAAAACAAAACAAATAAAAAAACCAGCCAAAATGGAAGAACAGATCAAAGTTCCAAAACAAATACAACTAAGCAACAAAGAGATATCCAACCTATCAGATGCACAGTTCAAAGCACTGGTGATCAGGATGCTCACAGAATTGGCTGAATTTGGTTGCAAATTAGATGAAAAAATGAAGGCTACACTAAGTGAAATAAAGGAAAATGTACACGGAACCAATAGTGATGGGAAGAAAACTGGGACTCAGATCAATGGAGTGGACCAGAAGGAAGAAAGAAACAACCAAACAGAAAACGAGGAAGAAACAAGAATTCAAAAAAATGAGGAGAGACTTAGGAACATCCAGGACATCTTTAAACGTTCCAACATACAAATTACACAGGTACCAGAAGGGGAAGAAGAAGAGCAACAAGTGGAAAACTTATTTGAACAAATAATATAGGAGAACTTCCCCAATCTGGCAAAGAAAATAGACTACCAGGAAGTCCAGGAAGCTCAGAGAGTCCCAAAGAAGTTGAACCCAAGGAGGAACACACTAGGGCACATCATAATTACATTACCCAAGATTAAAATGAAGAAGAGAATTCTAGAAGCAGCTAGAGATAAGGGGACAGTCACCTACAAAGGAGTTCCCATCAGACTGTCAGCTGATTTCTCAAAAGAGACCTTCCAGGCAAGAAGGGGCTGGAAAGAAGTATTCCAAGTCATGAAAGGCAAGGACCTACATCCAAGATTGCTCTATCCAGCAAAGCTGTCATTTAAAATGAAAGGGAAGATAAAGTGCTTCTCAGACAAGGTCAAGTTAAAGGACTTCATCATCACCAAGCCCTTATTATATGAAATGTTAAAGGGACTTATCTAAGAAAAAGAAGATAAAAAATATGAACAGTAAAATGACAGCAAAGTTACAGTTATTAACAACCACACCTAAAACAACAGCCAAAGCAAACTAAGCAAACAACTAGAACAGGAATAGAGCCATTGAAATGGAGATCGTATGGAGGGTTATCAATAGGGGAGTGCGAGGAGGAGAAAAGAGGAAAAGGTACAGAGAATAAGTAGCATAGATGGTAGGTAGAAAATAGACAGGGGAAGGGCAAGAATAACATGGGAAATGTAGAAGCTAAAGAACTTATGACACATGGACATGAACTAAAGGCAGGGGAATGTGGGTGGGAGAGGGTGTGCAGGGTGGAGGAGAATGAAGGGAAGAATAGGACAACTGTAGTAGTATAATTAATAAAATATATTAAAAATTGCTTTTGCATTCAGGAGTCAAACTGTTTTCTTACCTGCTAGTTCAACTGTGGATTTACAGATTTTTAAAAATCTGTATTATTCAGCATTTTTTAGTATTCTTTACTGTTGTCACTGTGTACATCTAGGACATATGGCTGGAAATGGAGTTCTGACAGAGATGTCTGTACAAGGTTTGAATGAAGATTCACAAAGCCCCAAAAGATGTATCTTTATTAATATTGCTTTGAATTGCAAAGTATCTAATAATGAGGAGAAGCACATATCTTACATTATTCCTTTTCCTTACTTTATCTATGGATTTTACAATTTGATATGTATAGAGCACTTCATTTTCTACTGGATGAAAATTAAACATATGTCTACAATTTCCAGATCAGTATTTATAGGTACAAGTACCTGTGTGTATATGTGGTGGTTTTAATACTGTTTAGGCTCCTCAATTAAATTACATGTAGATTGTGTGTGCATGGGAATATACAATTGTTTAAAGTAATTACAATTGAAGTAATTTGTTATTTTTGGGATATACTTATTTCTAGTCATAAGATATTTCTAGAGCTTTCTATTTCTGGGGGATTTTTCCTCACCTCTGAACGTTTGCACTTGTTGTTCCTTTGCCTGAAATATTCTCTTTATTAATAGTCACATGACTTATTCTCTCACTTTCATTTTGTTAAAATGTCACCATCCTACTGAGGCCTTCCTCGGTCATTTTCAAAATTGCAATAATTTTTTCAAACTCTTCACCTGCTTTAACTTTCTCATAGTGTGATCCAGTATCTAACAAACATACAGTGTTACACCTTTACCTTGTTTATGTTCTGACTTCACTATTAGAATATAAGCCTCATGAAGGTGAGGTGTTCTTGGAACATTGCTTAGCACACAATAGGTGCTCAATAAACATTTGTTGTATGAATTGAATGAATGACCGTGACCATTTTTCATTTCTCTGAAGACAAAGAGCTTAGGACTGCCTGTAAGTCCACATTGTGATGCTTCAGCTCAAAGGTAAGCACCCTTTTATTTTAAGCTCACATCAACAATCTTAAATGCAAATGAATTTTCACAGCCACAGGTTTTAATTTGAGCCTTTTCTAATTATACTTCTCATTTTATTCTGATGTTCAATGGTTTCTTCTGTTCATATTGCACATACATTCCTTTTTTTTTTTTTTTGTCCTCAGTTAGTAAACTACTTGGGGCTTAGTCCTTCATTTCACTCTCAAAAGACTATAGAAGTAAATAAATAAGTGTTGTCGACAGATTGACTCACTGTAGGAATTAGATACATGGTGGTACTTCAGAGATAAAGTGGTGATACCTCATGGAGGCAGATTCAGACTCTAATCCTCTTCTCTTAGCAACTCAGAGAGGAATCTTTCCTCTCAAAGTTCAGATAGAAATCCACACAAAGAGGACTTATTGGTCCAGTTTTGCACATTTTCACTCCTATAGCCAGGGAATCAGGATGCTGGGATGGAAAGCTTCACTAGGACATCATGGGATGCAGTAGGTGGTTCTCTCAAAAATGTGATGTTGGGGATAAAAGCAATATGCTCACAACACCTCTAAAATGGAGCTGAGATCTACCTCATAGGATTGTTGGTAGGATTAAATGATATAATGTACATTTTTTGGCATTTGGCATTCAATACACGATAGTCATTATTATTTGAGCTGTGTTAACTACACAATTATTGAATCATGGTCCTTATTTCTAGAATCCCATATTACTGTTATGGTATATAAGCTTACTGCTCATTTTTAGTGGGAAAAAATAGTGGGAACAAGTGATAATTTTCATTTTCAAAGTATTGAGTATTATAATTATCTATTATTTTATGATTTAAAATGCTTTTACATGCATTATTATTTAAATCTAACCAACAACTCAGGAGCTAAACATGATTAGCATCTCCACATTACAAAGAAAGGATCTTAGATTTAGAGAAATTAAGTGTCTTGTTCAATATCACATAACTGGTACACAGCAAACTCAGTACTTAGGATGAGTTCTTCTGACTCAAAATTTTGTGTTCTCTCTAAGATACTGTGTCATTATGGATTTACTTGTAGAAGGCATTAATATTTCCACAGAATCAGGGTCCTATTGAAACGTTTGAAATTGAACAATATTTTGTCTAAAAATCATACAACTCATAGGAAACATTTTATAGAGTATGAGAAGCTATGCCATTATAAAGAATTTTGATTTTTGACACTGGGGGTCTTATAAGCTAATATTGTGAAAATGGCTGTGAAAGATGAAGAAGATAAAATTCACGTTTCTCTCAGTTTTGTTGATCTGAAGAACAGACACCAAATGAAGACCAAACCTTCCAAAATTTAGTTTCTTACAAAAGTCACACTTTATAACTATTAGTCTTTTTGAGGTTGTGAGCTTCATGCCATTGAATGCATTTAGAAAGAGGCCAGAAAACCACTTTTTCATGATTTGACAAGAATGCATTTGTGTTTAGGAACAGTGGCAATATTAGTAGTTTCCAGACTGGGGCTTTCATATACATGGTTGGGCCCTTCCCTGGAATCGGAGGTTACTGAATCCTAATTTGTGAGTTGCTTTTAAGGATTCTTTGAATTCTAAGTCTATGGTTCTCTCTCTCTATATTCACTATTAATCCATTTTTTCAGACCATGTAGTATTGTCATGGTTCAATAAACCATGGGATCAATAAAATTATATACATGATTTTCTAATTATTATGTTTTTTGGCCTAGTGAGATAAAACAGAGAGAACCCAGGCCTAATATTCCTGTCAAACAGACTAGCATCATAATGCATATTCTGAAAACCAGAGATTTAGCAGAAAATGCCTTATTCTTTCAGCTACTGTTCACTGTATAATAATCATCCCTTACTTCAAGACTTAGTGCTTTATTACATTTTGATATTCCTTTGCGGGGGTTGGGGGTCCAGGACACCATCAAGCACTCATCCTTTGCTCCAGGATTTCTTAAATTACCTGTCTGTAAATCTCAATGTGTGGCTGCACTCAGTTTCCATGGCAACCTACTTGATGTTCAATATATGTTTGAGTGTATTTGAGCCACTTGAAAATCAAAAGATGTACCTAAAAATGCAACAAATAAAGCAAATGCAAAGTGGATGTTTGAACATGATTATTTATTTATTGTTAGGTTTACAGACTCCCAGAACAAAAATCGATGGACAGCAGGCTTTAAGATGTCTGCTGAGGCCTGGTCTCAGGTTTACAAGCCTGAAATGAGGAAGATTTTTGACCTGCAAGATGACTAATAGTTAAGTCAGCTGCTGCTGGAACAAGAAGAGCTAGCTCTCATTGTTTATGACATGTTGAGCTTGTCAGACTCTTTGTGATCAGTGATGTTCACTAAACCAAAGGCAGAGGCATGGACAGGCTGGGCTGTGCTAGCTGAGGCTTTGAAGATCACAAGAGGCAAGGTTTCTATTTCTGCCATGAACTTAATGGTGTGGGATTGCATAATGAACTTCTTAGGAGGGCACTTGGATGCAGAAGGGCTGAGTATACACATACCTAGAACTGAGTCCCTCTAGATACTGAAAGGAAAGGCACATTCAGAATACACCTTTTTATTCTTCCAGAACTTTTTTGTAGCCAAAATATAATTTGCATGCAGTGAAATGCACTTATGATAAATGTAGTTCACTAATTTTTTACAAATGCCTCTAGCCATGAACATCACCTCAACTGAGATATAGACCATTCCTATTGTTCCAGGTACTTCACTCATGCCCCTTTCCAGTAAATGTCCTCCTTCAAGAGGCATAGATTATTTTGCCTCTTCTAGAACTTCATGTAAATGAAATCATACAGTGTGTATTCTTTAGGCATGTTTTCTTTATCTCATCAAAGGTTTTGAGTTTCATCTGTGTAGTTCTATACATGAGCAGTGTGTCCCATTTAATTGTTCAATAGTATTTCATTGTATGAATATGCCAAAATTTAATTATTTATTCTTCTACCAAAGAACATTTGTGTTGTTTCCAGTTTGGGTCTAACATTAATAAAGTTGCCAGAAGCATTTGTGTGGAAACATACTTTTATTTCTAACTTATCCAAGTGGAATTGTCCAGCCACTGCAGTTTTATAGCAAAAATGTATACCTTCATGCTTAATGTTATAGACACCACTGCCAAAAGTTTTCCAAAATGAATGTACCATTTGAGCCTGCCAACAGCAATATTGAGAGTTTCAAAACCATCACATCCTCATCAATATCACGTGTACGTTCTTCTTTTTAAATTTAGCCTCAGTAGTGGGTGTCTAGTGATGTCTTTGGTTTTCATTTGTATTTTTCTGATGACTCATTTATGTTGAGCATTTTTTTGTATTTTTATTGGTCATTTGTATATTTTCTTTGGTGACCTGTCTGTTCAAGTCTTTTCTCTATTTTTATTGTCTTGTTTGCCCTTCTTTATTGAGTTGTAGTAGTTCTTTATAGATTCTGCATAGAGAATTCTTTTCCAGATGTATGTGTTTTGAATATTTTCTTCCAGTCTGTGCTTTGTCTATTCATTTTCTTGACAATGTCTTTTGATGATGATGTTCTAGTCCAATCAATCAATTTATTTTGCTTTTTTATTTTCCAATTAATCAACTTTTAAATTTTGTTGTTGGCAAATTCTATGTCCTATTTAAGAAATCTTTGCCTGCTCCAAGCTTCTGAAAACATTCTTGTGTGTTGTCTTGTAGAATAGCACTTTCCAATGAAATTTCTATTGGCTTTATACAATGTTATAACTTTGAGCTATCTTGGTTATTAATCATTTGAAATATGGCTAGAATGACTGAGATATAAAATTTTAAATTAAATTTTAATTTAGATTTAATTTGCATGGCCTTATGTGGCTAGTGGCTATCATATTAGACAACATAGATTAAAAAGCTTTATAGTTTTAAGTTTTATGTTTATATCTACAATCCATCTCAAATTAATTTATTGTTAACTTTTGTCATTTAAGATAGTGGTAGAAATTTATTTTTCTCTCATTTGTTTACCCAATTGTTGTAGTACATTAAATTGCATTATCAAAAACAATTGACTGTCTATGAGTTAGTCTTTTTCTGGACCTCTATTCTGTTCCAGTGATTTATTTGTCCATATTTATATTCAAATACAGCAATGCCTTGGTTACTGTAAGGTTATATCTGTGTCTTAGAATCTAGTAGTATAAGTGTATTAAATTATTTTTAAGGTTGTTTGGCTTTTATAGTCTTTTGCAGTTTTATATAAATTTTAGAATCAATTTTTCAATTTGTATCAAAAAGTACCCCTTGAATTTTGATTGGAAAAGTCTGCATCCATAGATACTTTTAAAAAGAAATTCTAAAAGCCTTTTATATTTTATAGTCTCCATTTCAACTGCTGGATTCACCTTTTTGTAATCATTGACATATTAAGTAAAATTCTGTAGGTCACAGACAGGGCTAAAATTTTAACCTAAATTTATCTAAATCTTAAACTTGCAGTATTTTTATTTCTTTTTTTTAAATTGTTCAAGTACCATTGTCTCCATTTTTACCCCAACATACCGCCCTGCCCACCCATCCCTGCCTCCCACCCTTGATCCTACACCCTTTGGCTTTGTCCATGTGTCCTTTGTACATGTTCATTGATGGCCCTTCCCCTATTATCCCTCTCCCCCCTCCTCTCTGGTAACTGTCACTTTGATCTTTAGTTCAATGTCTCTAGTTGTATTTTGCTTGCTTGTTTGTTTTGTTGATTAGGTTCCACTTATAGGTGAGATCATATGGTATTTGTCTTTCACCACTGAACTTATTTTACTTAGCATAATACTCTCTAGTTCCATCCATGGTGTCATGAAGGGTAGGAGTTCCTTCTTTCTTTCTGCTGCATAGTATTCCATTGTGTTTAGCACAAGGAATATTATCCTACATTCCTTTTCAATTCTATATAGCAGCATAATTTCCTATCCTACTCTTTAGAGACAGTTTGGGCTATAATTCACATTTTTAAGTTTCTCTTCCATATATCTACATGTACCAATATATAATTACATTTCCTTTTACAACAGGCTCTTCTGAGTTGAGGAAAAGATTGTCTATCCTGCCTCATTCCCACTTGCCTCTACTGAATGCACACATGTACGCACACATGTACGCACACATTCAAATTAGATTTCAGCAACATTCAAAAGCTTTTCTTTTCAAAATACACAGTTGCCCTGACCAGTGTAACTCAGTTGGATGGGTGTTGTCCTGGAAAGTGAGAGGTCACCAGCTCCTGGTCAGTGCACATGCCTGGATTGCAGGTTGGGTCCCCAGTAAGGGCACATATGAGAGGCAACTGATCAATGTTTCTCTCTCACATCGATCTTTCTCTCCCTCTCTTCCCCTCTGTCTAAAAATAAGCAAATAACACCTTTAAAATATATATACTGTTAAGGAAATACATAAGCAAACCACAGAATGGGAAAAAACTATTTGCAAAATATATTCAACAAAGGCACATATAGAATATGCAAAGAATACTTAACTGCTCATTAATATGGTGACATCTCAATAAACTAAGAATTTGATAAATAAATAAAAAAGATTTGAACAGCCATTTTACTGTATAATTATATACATATAATATTCTTGATAATATGGTCTACAGAATATATGGTGCATAAATTCTGTGGTATATATGTAAATTATATGATATATATAAATAAACACTTAAAAATTCAACATCTTTCTTTCTTTCTTATGAAGATTTTATTTATTTAGAGAGAAGGTAGTGGAGAAAGAAAGGGAAGGGGAAATAGAGGGAGGAAAACATTGATGTGAAAGAGAAATACTGATCAGTTACCTCCCATATGCACCCTGACCAGGGACCAAACCCTCAACCCTGGCATGTGCCCTGGCCAGGAATTGAACTGGCAACTTTCATTTCATGGAACAACACTCAACCAACTGAGCTCCACTGCTCAGAGCTCAACACCTTTATTCATTAGGGAAATGCAAATTAAAATCAGGAGATACCAGTATATATTGATTAAAATACATAAAATTAAAAAGATTGATGTGGAACAACTTGAACTCTCATGCACTGTTGGTGACAAAGTAAAATTATACAACGTCTTTGGAAAACAGGTTGACAGTTTCTTAAAAAGTGAAGCATACACTCAGCCATTGCACACCTATGTATTTACCCAGGAGAAATCCATATGCCCATTCAGTGACTTGTACATGATGATTCATAGCAGCTTTATTTGTAATAGATAAAAAAATGGAAAGAACCCAAAAGCCTACCAATATCTGAGTGGATAAACATATGTGGTATAACCAAATATTTCCCACTAACATGATTTCATGACCTACAACTTAAAATATAGAGGCTTATATGACTTGGTCAAATCAAAGCCAAAGGTGACAGTTCAAGTTTGGGACATCTTTCCTGCAGCCAGGCAAACTCTTACACTGTATTTGTGATGCTGCTTTGGCATTTTCCTTTGCCAATGTCCCTAGTCCTTGATCCCATAACAAAGTTGATTACTGCTTACTTTGGACCATTATAACAGAGCACATTTATTACACTGCGTTACTGATAATTTTGTAACAAAGACTATATCTTATTTATCCTTGCTTCCATTTCTCCAACTAAAAGAATAATACACAAATGTGTGAACACTGGTTGAAAAGACAGCCCAAATATTCTATAGGTGGGTGTGTAACTAAGGTGTAACTGACTTCCTCCTTCTGGGCTGCTTAGCAGGACTGTTTAGCTCAAATTCCACAGAGAAGCCATGGGTTTAATTTAAATAAAAGACTTTCTAGAATATAAGAGATTTTTTTGAGACAGGGCAAAATACTAAGAAGGTCAGAATAATAAACAATTCTGAAACACAAGAGGAAACTTGTGTAAAGTCTAAGGTGATGATTGTTATTTAAAAGCAGCTTGTTCTTGCAGCCTGGCTCCGTAGGCTATGCTTCCTCAACCTACCCTGTGAAAACAAGAACTCTTGTTCTTTTCTAGGGGTACAGTGGGTAACTTTATAATTTGACTTCTAACTTATTTGGGACACAGACTGTTTTGAGAATCTAATGAGAATCTAATCTAACTAGGGAGCTCCTCCTTACCAAAAGATTTACCTAGGTACACACACAATTTTACACCTAATATCAGGGACTTTGCTCTTCTATAAACCACTATGATAAAAACCCTTTCCCAAATATTACTATGGTGATATCTCATCAGGATAATCAAGAAAATTTAGGAGGATTTATTAATAAGGTGTATTAGGTTCTAGTGGCTGATGTAACAAATTACCACACACTTGATTACTCAAAACAAGAGAAATTTGTTTTCATATCTCCAGAAGTCAGATATCCAAATCAGTATCACTGGACTGAAATCAAGGTGTTAGCAGGCTTGCACACCCTCTGAAGGTTCTAAGGAGAGTCTGGTTCTTGCCTTTACCAGCTTTGGTGGTTGTTTTCATTCATTGAGTTATAGCTGCATCACTCCAGCCTCTTCCTTATGTCACATTGATTACTCTTCTGTCTGTTATAAAGACACGTGTGATTGTATTTAGGGCCCACTTGGATAACTCAGGGTAATTATCCATCTCAGGACCCTTAATTTCATCACATCTGCAGACACTTTTCCTTATGAAGTACCATTTACAGGCTGAAGGGATGTCTTTGGCTCTTGTTCAGCCTATTACACAAAGGAACTATTTACAAAATAGGCAAGCCCGAATAAGGAGAACCACATGGGGCAGTGCAGATGCCACTGGTCAGGAGCACAAACTGCCTCAACCCTTAGACCTAAAGGGATAAATGGAGGTGGGGTTACTGGGACCTTAGAGGAGAGAGTTGTGGAGAGAAGTCTCCTTGAGAAGAAAAAAGTTCCCTCCTTTTAAAGGAACACCATTAGCCCAAGACAACTTTGGAAGGAAGGGGCTAGGGATATCTGCACCCTATCTCCACTCTTCCTTCTCTCCAAACTAATGTCCCATTGTCTGAAGCCAACTGGAAGCCAGCAGGCACAGGTACCCATTGCTGGAGCCCACATAAGTTAAACTATCATGGAAGAGAGCAGGGTGAAAAGGGTGGGGAGAGGATCTGGAGGGAGAAATGGAAGACACTCAACATTCCGTCATTAGGTCATGGAAGCATTGTCCACAGAAAATTTTCAGGCAATTTCTTTCCTTGTAAAAGTTTCAGCTTTGAGCATCTTAACAGTTAAAGAGCCATTTCTCTCTTTAGGTAGCCCTTCAAAGTACCTGTTAATGCTGCTAAGACAACCTGGAGTTATGTGAGAGAAGGGATTTTGCATGTTTTATTTAACTATATATCTCCAGATCTAGCACAATTTCTGACATGTAGTTTATTGTCTATAAATAAATGGAGATGAAACAATCTACAAATACCCTATAGTCACTCTCCACATTGCTTCATACCCCCTACCAGGCATTGTTTCTCCTGCCTCTTTGGCTCAACACAGCTGCAGTTGCTCCACAAGACATTGTTGCTCTACTCTCCAAAGAGATCATGCTTTGGTAATAGAACAACACCTTGTATACTCTTATTCCCATTGCATGTCTGATTCTTTCAGTCCCACTATGTGTAATTGGCTAAAACAGGCAGATTTAGGTTCTTTTAGAGTGTTTGTCCAAGTAGAATCAATTCCATTAAATGTAAACTTTAAAGGCAGCAGAGAGAAGGCAGCTTCACTTATCGGGGTTTGTGTGACTCGTTTCCCTAGGATTTCTGTAAGGAATGAATATGGGAACTAAGTTTGTCTTAGAAGCCTGGGGAGGGAGATTCCCATGGTACCAACATGGAAAGGGACCTAGGAAAGGAGCTACCTCTGCAAGGACATTGTTGCAGGAGCTCAGGTAATAGAGTGAGTAGACAACTGTCTCCTGTCAGTCAGGATGTTGCTCCTGATGGCAGCAGGGCAGGGGTCTCTGAGAGGAAGGCTGGGTGCCACAGTGTCTCTGCAATTCTGCCACTTTTCTTCAGGTACCTGCAGGATATTAGGTCAACTGCCTCCATCACCCACTTTTGTTTCTAAGGGGCTTCAGACTCTTAGAGCTGGAAGATGGGGGATACCTTTCAGAAACCCTCACTGTCTTCACCATCAAAATACAGATTGTCAAAATATCAGAGACTTTGTGATCCATCCCCTCTCTACTTCCTTGGCCTCCTGTACCTTTACCCTGCCTTCCAGCTGTAATATGCTTCTCCAAATAAGGGCAATGTTCTGTGTCACTCTGCACTGTGTACCCGTGCTGCCTTTCTCTTCTGCCTTAGATGAAGTATCTGATGATTTAGTTGGGATGATGATTAGATTTCTAGAATATCTGGGCTGTCCCATCTTTTTTCTCAATCTAAATTAACCAAAAAGCATCCATCTTTATACACAACGAAGCAGCATATTGCAATAGACACCTGTGCCCAGGAATGTACATCTTAGTTTCACCCAACACTGAAACATATTCTGTCAAAGATCCACATCTCTCTGGTTTATTAACTTTATCTTTTAAATTTTAATATCATGTATGACCCAGCACCATACTTGCCCTTTCTCCTGACTCTCACCCAAATCCTTGCCTCAACCTGTTCTTGAGTAAGTAATGAATTGAGGCAGAAATGAGTGAATTGATTGTCAAGACTAAAATTCTACCTGGAATGTGACCACCATTGCTAGAGGGGCTGCTTAGCTGGGTTCATAGATGTAGATTTTGGCAACAAGTTGTGGAAGGACAAAGGGATGGGCTTAACATTAAATGAAATAACTTCTAGATTTAAAAGAATGTTTCCTTGCAAACAGGACAAAGTTCAAGAAGGGCCAGGGTAGTAACACATTCCTTAAAGAGAAAGGTAGTCCTGTAGAAAAGTTCAGATGAAATGCCACTCAGAAGTTAATGTAATTCCTGGAATCTTCTCTTGCCCATTTCACCCCATCCAAGGTCATTCTCCAAGACTGACTCCATGGAGCAGTTGCTCAATCATGCCAGTTTCCAATTCCTTTTTTCCCCCTCACAATTACCACATCCCTCCTTTCTTTGGACCTCAGGAGCAGAGTTATACTCTTCAGTTGGTCCCTCAGAGGGAGCCTCATCATTGCTGGTCTCCCAGCAATCATCATTGCTCATCATGTCCGTTTTTATCCTCTCATCTCTTTCCCTAGGCAGCCATTCAGTTAAGTATACATTTCTTTTTGTTTGTATGTGTTCCATATTCTGTGTATTGTTTTGTGCATATATTTGCTTTATTTTAAGTACATTTTATTGAGTATGCCTTTACAGTTGTCCCAATTTTTTTCTCCCCTTTATCCTCACACCACCCTATACCCTGCCCACTCCCCAGCATTCCCCACCACCTTAGTGCATGTCCATGGGTTGTACATGTAAGTTCTTTGGCTTCTCTGTTTCCTATACTATTCTTACCCACCCTATTTTATGCCTACCAATTAAGCTTATTCCTTGCACCTTTCCCCCTTCTATTCTCCCCTTCCCCCTCCCCACTGATAACCCTCTGTGTGATCTCCATTCTGTTACTCTGTTCCTGTTCTAGATGTTTGCTTAGTTTTTTTTAATTTTGTTTTTTAGGTTCAGTTGTTGGTAGTTATGAGTTTGTTGTCATTTTACTATTCATAGTTTTTTATCCTCTATTTCTTAGATAAGTCCCTTTCACATTTCATATACTAAGAGCATGGTGATGATGAACTCCTTTAACTTGACCTTATCTGGGAAGCACTTTATCTGCCCTTCCATTCTAAATGATAGTTTTGCTGGATAGAGTAATCTTGGATGTATGTCCTTGCCTTTCATTAATTCAAATACTTCTTTCCAGCCCCTTCTTGCCTGTAGGGTTTCTTTTGACTAAGAATCAGCTGATAGCCTTATGGGAACTCCTTTGTAGGTAACTCTTTACTTTCCACTTGCTGCTAAGATTCTCTCCTTATCTTTGATCTTGGGTAACTTAATTATGATGTGCCTTGGTGTGTCCCTCCTTGGGTCCAGTTTGTTTGGAACTCTCTGGGCTTCCTGGACTTCCTCGAAGTCTATTTTCTTTGCCAGATTGGGGAAGTTTTCCTTCATTATTTGTTGAAATAAGTTTTCAATGTCTTGCTCTTCCTCTTCTCCCTATGACACTCCTATGATTCAGATGTTGGAGCACTTAAAGTTGTCCCATAGGTTCCTAAGCCTCTCCTCATTTTCTTGAATGCTTGTTTCTTCATTCTGTGCCAGTTGGATGTTTATTTCTTCCTTTTGTTTCAAATCATTGACTTGAGTCCCAGTTTCCTTCCTTTCACTGTTGGTTCCCTGTATATTTTGCTTTATTTCATTCTGCTACCAAGCTCAATCAATTCTGTGAGCATCCTGAACCAGTGTTTGAACTCTGTATCAGGTAGGTTGTCTATCTTCCTGTCACTTAGCTCTTTTTCTGGAGTTTTGATCTATTCTTTCATTTGGGCCATATTTTTTGGTCTCAAGGTAGCTGTTATATTGTAAGGGGGCAGAGCCTTAGACATTTTCCAGGGTGGGGCAATCTTTTTTGCTGCATTGTGGTGCTGTCTATTGGGGAGGGGTCAGAGAGAGAACAATGCTGCTCGCTAACTGTGCTCCAGCTCCACTTTCCAAGGGACTCTCCTATGAGACTGGGAGTTTCTCCTGCCATCGCAACCCCCACAGTATTTTACAGTTAAAGGTTTTGAGTTTTTAGTTTCCTATTCAGCCAGCTCTGCCTCACCTGCAAGGTCCACAGCCTCACAGAGTGTCCTCTCTACCCCACTGCCTATGTCTGCCCCTCCTACTGGTCTGGATGAATGTTTCTTTAAGTCATTGGTGTTCAGATATCCATGCATTTTGATATTCTGGTACTTCAGGTTGTTTATTGTTTTTAAATTGGTTGTTATCATCTTTTGGTTGTGCAAAGATATGAAGAATTTCTACCTATCTCTCCATCTTGGATGGAACCTGTGCATATATTTTTAATGCATGTAAGTAGTATTTAAGGAGATGCACTTGCTCAGGGTCATACAGCTGGTAAATCACAGACACCTGGTATTTAACCCAGGGCAGTCTGATTCTGTGTCCAAACTTTGGCCATTTTGCTCTGCTGACTATTTCAAGTTCACACTGCATGATGTCTTTTATGCAATTAAAGACATACACAAAGCATTGTTATATGGTATTCACAGTTCACATACATGTTTCAAGATGCATGGGACATGGAAGTATCTATATGAAATTGACTATGGTACTCGTCTAGGAAGGGGGAGTGATCATGAAGTGACTGGGGCTTTGAATGTGTACATTTTCTTCTATAAAAGGAAAATGAACCCATATCACAAAACAATTATGAGTGGTAAAATTCTTAAATTTGTTGGATTTTCAAAATTTCTTAAAATAAGAAAATGCCATTAGCTTTAACTAAGTAGGTTGCAGAGAAAATGTATGGAGTATGAACTTGATTTTGTGAAAAAAATGCATATAAAGTACAAAGAATACGCAGTGGTCAGTTGGTAGTGGATTATTTTGGAGTGCTGAAATTACAGGCAGGTATTTTTTGTCATGCTTTGAATAATACTAATGACAAAATTAAAGAAAATCACAAAAGATAATGATGAAGTTATGTTCCCACAAAACACATTGTTGGTAAACCCAGAGAGTCTGACACCAGAGTGTATCATCTTAGATGCTATCTTTTACCATCTCTTTAATGAAAGGCTTCTGAATCATTTCTATCTTCTCCATTCCCACCACCTTGTCCCTAGTTCTGACTTTAACAAAGTCTCTCATGGAGAATAACAATGACCATGTAACTGGTTTCCCCATTTCTATCTTATCCTCTCCAATCCACTGTGCACACTGTTTTTTTTTTCTGAAGAGCCCATCTCTTCATGTCACTCCACTTCCAACAACCTTCAAGAAAAAGTTCAAATTTATCAGAAAGCACACCAGAACCTTCTTGGTCTTTCTTTTGCATTAATCCTTTCCCTTCTATCTCCTGCAACATCTCCACCTTGACTCATTTCTCCAGACAGAGCAGTTCTCCTGTGATATCCTGGTCTCTGTCCCTAGCCCTTCAGCCTGGCTAATTCCTGGTCATCTTTTGTAGATTTATTCTTTTATCGGCAGCATTTACTGAGCTATCCCCAGCCATACTTAGCTAATAGAATGACAGCTCTTCCGTTTTCCCACAACCTGTATCCACTCCTATGCTTAGCCTTCTGGTATTAGACATTGATTTCCTGCCTGTCTCTCTGACTAGACTTTAGGTAGCAGTAGGGCAAGAATCCTATCCTAGAACTTGAGTGCCTGGTGCTAAGGTAGTTGTCCACATAATAGTTACCCACTCATGTACTGATGGACACTTGGGCTGCTTCCATATCTTCGTGATTGTAACTAACGTTGCAATGAACATAGGGATGCGTATGTTCTTTTGAATTAGTTGCATTTTTATATGCCAATAACAGACACTTGTGAATCTTTTTGAATATCACAAAGATGTTTCCTGGTGACCACTGAACCTCCAATTATCACCAAAAACATGGAGCTCAAGGGTGAGGAGGCAATGGCCCCTGGCAAATATCTAGTAGCCGAACACATTAAAAAATTTATTTTCAAGTTCATTCTTGCATTCATTTATGCTTTCTTCATTCAAGACATATTTTTAAAAATCCTTACATGAGGATATTTTTTAAACAGATTTGAGAGACAGAAAGAGAGAGATTGATCAGTTGCCTCCCATATGTGCCCCAACTAGAGATTGAACCCAAAACTTAGGTATGGACCCTGACCAGGATTGAACCTGCAACCTTTTTGGTATGTAGGATGATGCTCCAACCAAATGAGCCAAGCAGCCAGGGCAAGAAACATTTTTTAAAACCTTAGTCTTTATTATTTACCATAGCCAAATCTCAGGGTAGGCACTGGGGATTTAGATATAATCAAGTGTCAATCTCTGCTACAGATCTTCTTTCTACCAAATATTTTTAGCATGGCAAACAAACAAACAAACAAAAAAAACACCACATAACACAACTCACCCCACCAACAATTTTCAAGAATACAATATTGTCAACCGTATGTACACTATCATACAACAGATCCTCAGAAACACTTTCTGCCCCCAAACCACCAGCCCGGAAGGCTGAAACTCTGCATCCACCAAATGAACAATAACTCCCCAAAGTTTCCCTCCTCCCAGCCTTTGGTACACCTTTCTACTTTCTGTTTCTATGAGTTTGACTACTTTATGTACCTCATGTTAGTAAAATCATGAAGTATTTGTCTTTTTGTAATTACTTTATTTCACTTAGTATAATGTCCTCTCCAGGTTCATTTATGTTAGAGCATATGACAGAATTTCCTTTTTTAAAAATAGCTTTATTTTTTAAAAAATATATTTTATTGATTATGCTATTACAGTTGTCCCATTTCTCCCCCATCATTCCCCTCCACCCTGCACACCCGCTCCCACCCACATTCCCCCCTTTAGTTCATGTTCATGTGTCATAAGTTCTTTAGCTTCTACATTTCTCATGTTATTCTTGCCCTCCCCCTGTCTATTTTCTACCCACCATCTATGCTACTTATTCTCTGTACCTTTTCCCCCCTCTCCTCCTCCCACTCCCCTGTTGCTAACCCTCCATATGATCTCCTTTTCTGTGGTTCTGTTCCTGTTATAGTTGTTTGTTTAGTTTGCTTTTGTTTTAGGTGTGGTTCTTAATAGCTATGAGTTTGCTGTCTTTTTACTGTCAAATTTTTATCTTCTTCTTTTTTTTTTAGATAAGTCCCTTTAACATTTCATATAATAAGGGCTTGGTGATGATGAACTCCTTGAACTTGACCTTATCGGAGAAACACTTTATCTTCCCTTCCATTCTAAATGACAGCTTTGCTGGATAGAGGAATCTTCGATGTAGATCCTTAACTTTCATGACTTGGAATACTTCTTTCCAGCCCCGCTTGCCCGTAAGGTCTCTTTTGAGAAATCAGCTGACAATCTGATGGGAACTCCTTTGTAGGTGACTGTCCCCTTATCCCTTGCTGCTTTTAGAATTCTCTCCTTCATTTTCATCTTGGGTACTGTAATTATGATGTGCCTTGGCATGTTCCTCCTTTGGTCCAACTTCTTTGGGACTCTCTGAGCTTCCTGGACTTCCTGGAAGTCTATTTCCTTTGCCAGATTGGGGAAGTTCTCCTTTACTATTTGTTCAAATAAGTTTTCCACTTGTTGCTCTTCTTCTTCCCCTTCTGGTACCCCTATAATTCAGATGTTGGTATGTTTAACGATGTCCTGGGGGTTCCTAAGCCTCTCCTCATGTTTTTGAATTCTTGTTTCTTCCTTTTTTCTGTTTGGTTGTTTGTTTCTTCATTTTGTTCCACTTGATTGATTTGAGTCCCAGTTTTCCTCCCATCCCTATTGGTTCCCCATGCGTCTTCCTTCATTTCACATATTGTAGCCTGCATTTTTTCATCTAATTTGTGAGGAAAATCAACCAATTCTGTGAGCATCCTGATGACCAGGGCTTTGAACTGTGCATTTGATAGGTTGGCTATCTGTTCATGGCTTAGAGGAATTGGCTGTCGGGCTTTGATTTGTTCTCCAGTTTGAGCCATTTTTGGTGTTTTTTTGTTTTGTTTTGTTTTGGTTTTGGCCTGGTCGTGGCTGTTACGTAGTGAGGGGTGGAGCCTTAGGTGTTCCCCAGTGTGGGGCAGCCCAGTCGCTGAGTTGTGATGCTGTATGTGGTGGTGGGGTCTGAGAGGGAAGAATGGCACCTGCTCTGCTCTCTCCTGGATTCCAGTCCCTTCTGCTGCTTCCCTTTCTCCTGGATTATCTGCACGTGCGTGCTCTTATGTAGTGAGGAGTGGAACCTTACGTTTTTCCCAGTGCAGGGAAGCCCAGCCACTGAGTTGTGATGTTGTATGTGGGGGTGGGGACTGAGGGTGAACAATGGCGCCTGCTCCGCTCTCTCCTGGATTCAGTCCCTACCGCTGCTTCCCCTTCTCCTGGACTGCCTGCATACCTGAATGTGGGACCACCTTGTCAGCCAGCCGCCTTGTGCAGCCTCACTGGGTCTGCACAGTTGCCACCCCATCCCCAGGTTCCGCCAGCTGCCACCTGCGTGCCCGGGTCCGCACCTCCACTTTTCCCTGCCATGACTCCGCCCCTCTTATCGGTCTGGATGAATGGTTGTTGGACTTCCGTACAGTTCAATTTTCTATTAGTTCTGGTGTTTTCTCATTTCTAAATCTCTGTTGTCCTTAATTTTGGTTGTGCGAGGAGGCTCAGTGTGTCCACCTATGCCTCCATCTTGGCCAGAAGTCTGGGAAAATATCTTCACATATGAAAAATAGTTCAATATTTTATATACTCAAGTAATTTTTACCACAACTCTATGAATTAGATGTTTTTACTATTTCTGGTTTTTAGGTAAAAGATATGAGGCACATAAAACTTAAATTATATATACATATAGAATATATATACACACATATAGTTTACACACACAGACACACACACACACACACACACACTCTACAACAATTCTATGGCAAGAAATTTCCTAAAGCAGGTAATGTTACTACAATCAATAGTAGTTAAATAAACTAAGCTGAAAAGTCCTTAAGTAACTTGCCTATGGCCACAGAACATGAATCTTCTTATTATATTGTGATCAATAATGGTTGGAATCTCAAACTTTCTTGTACTTTTACCTTTCTATACTAAGTACAGAATCTTTCTTAAAAATTGTATTTTACTGATTTTACTTTACAGTTGTCCTGATTTTCCCCCCCTTTGCACCCTTCTTGCCTGCACCCTCATGCCCTCAGGCAATCCCACACCACCATTATTCATGTCCATGGGTCATGCGTATAAGTTCTTTGGCTGCTCCATTTCCTATACTGTATGGTACATCCCCATGGCTATTCTGTAACTACCTATTTGTACTTCTTACTCCCCTCATCTCTTCATGCATTCCCCTTCACCTGACTCCTATTTGGCAACTGTTAAATGCTCTCCATATCTATTATTCTGTCTCTGTTCTTCTTGTTTGCTTAGTTTGTTTTTTTAGATTCAATTGTTGATAGATATGTATTTATTGCCATTTTATTGTTTATAGCTTTGATCTTATTTTTCTTAAATAAATCCCTTTAACATTTCATGTAATAATAGTTTGGAGATGATGAACTTACTTTAGTTTTTTTTTTTGGTCTGGGAAGCTCTTTATCTGCCCTTTGATTCTAAATGATAACTTTGCTGGGTAGAACAATATTGGCTGTGAGTCCCTGCTTTTTATGACTTTGAATATTTCTTGCCAATCCCTCTAGCCTGCAAAGTTTCTTTTGAGAAATCAGCTGATAGTCTTATGGGAATTTTGCTACAGGTAACTAACAGTTTTTCTTCATGCATTTAAGATTCTCTCTTCATCTTTAATCTTTAGCATTTTAATCATGATGTGTCTTGGAGTGGGCCTCTTTGCATCCACTTTGTTTGGGAATCTCTGTGCTTCTTGGACTTGTATATCTATTTCCTTCACCAAATTAGGAAAGTTTTCTTTCATTATGTTTTCAAATAGATTTCAAATTTCTCATTCATTCTTCTCTCCTTCTTGCACCTCTGTGATGCAAATGTTGGATCACTTGAAGTTGCCCCAGAGGCTGCTTATCTTATCCTCCTTTTTTTAGATTTTTTTCTTCTTGTTGTTCTGATTAGTTATTTTTGGCTTCCTTATGTTCCAAATTATTAATTTAATTCTCAGTTTCTTCCACTCTACTGTTGTTTCTATGCAAATTGTTCTTTATCTTTTTTTAAAAATATATTTTATTGATTATGCTATTACAGTTGTCCCATTTCTCCCCCATCATTCCCCTCCACCCTACACACCCTCTCCCACCCACATTCCCCTTCTTTAGTTCATGTCCATGTGTCATAAGTTCTTTAGCTTCTACATTTCCCATACTATTCTTGCCCTCCCTCCCCCTGTCTATTTTCTACCCACTATCTATGCTACTCATTCTCTGTACCTTTCCCCCCTCTCCTCCTCCCACACCCCTGTTGCTAACCCTCCATATGATCTCCATTTCTGTGGTTATGTTCCTGTTCTAGCTGTTTGCTTAGTTTGCTTTTGTTTTAGGTGTGGTTCTTAATAGCTGTGAGTTTGCTGTCTTTTTACTGTCATATTTTTATCTTCTTTTTCTTAGATAAGTCCCTTTAACATTTCATATAATAAAGCTGGGTGATGATGAACTCCTTCAACTTGACCTTATCTGAGAAGCACTTTATCTGTCCATCCATTCTAAATGACAGCTTTGCTGGATAAAGCAATTTTGGATGTAGGTCCCTGCTTTTCAAGATTTCAAATATTTCTTTCCAGCCCCTTCTTGCCTGGAAGGTCTTTTTTGAGAAATCAGCTGACAGTCTGATGGGAACTCCCTTGTAGGTGACTGTCCCCTTATCCCTTGCTGCTTCTAGAATTCTCTGCTGCATTTTAACCTTGGTTAATGTAATTACGATGTGCCTTGGTGTGTTCCTCCTTTGGTCCAACTTCTTTGGGACTCTCTGAGCTTCCTGGACATCCTGGTAGTCTATTTCCTTTGCCATATTGGGGAAGTTCTCCCTTATTATTTGTTCAAATAAGTTTTCCACTTGTTGCTCTTCTTCTTCCCCTTCTGGGACCCCTATAATTCGGATGTTGGGACGTTTAACAATGTCCCGGAGGTTCCTAAGCCTCTCCTCATTTTTTTGAATTCTTGTTTCTTTCTCGTTTTCTGTTTGGTTGTTAGTTTCTTCTTTCTGGTCCACTCCATTGATTTGAGTCCCAGTTTTCCTTCCATCTCTATCAGTTCCCCATGCGTCTTCTTTCATTTCACGTATTGTAGCCTGCATTTTTTCATCTAGTTTGTGAGCAAAATCAACCAATTCTGTGAGCATTTTGATGACCAGTGCTTTGAACTGTGCATCTGATAGGTTAGCTATCTCTTCACTGCTTAGAGGAATTCGCTCTGGGGCTTTTATTTGTTTTCCGGTTTGAGCCATTTTTGGTGGGGGTTTTTTTTGTTGTTGTTGTTTTGGTTTTAGTCTGGTCGCAGCTATTACGTAGTGAGGGGGTGGAGCCTTAGGTGTTCCTCAGGGTGGGGCATCCCAGTCGCCGGGTTGTGATGCTATAGGTGGGGGCGGGGTCTGAGAGGGAACAATGGTGCCTGTTCCGCTCTCTCCTGGACTCCGGCCCTTTCCGCGGCTTCCCCTTCACCTGGATTATCTGCGCACGCGCTCTTGCTGTTACGTAGTGAAGAGTGGAGCCTCTGACGCTCCCCAGTGCGGGGCAGCCCAGTCGCTGGGTTGTGATGCTGTATGTGGGGGCGGGGTCTGAGAGGGAACAATGGCGCCTGCTCCGCTCTCTCCTGGATTCAGTCCCTTCCGTCACTTCCCCTCTGCCTGGACCGTCTCCGCGCGCGAATGTGGGACCACCTGGTCAGCCAGCCACCTTGTGCGGCCTCACTGGGTCTGCACAGTTGCCCCCCTGTGCCCGGGGTCCACCAGCTGCTGCCTGTGGGCCCGGGGACCGCCAGCCGCCGCCTGTGCACCTGGGAACTGCCTGCAGATGCTGCTTGCGTTCCCGGGTCCGTACCTCCACTTTCTCCTGCCGCGACTCCGCCCCTCTTACCGGTCTGGATGAATGGTTGTTGGACTTCCGTACAGTTCAATTTTCTATAAGTTCTGGTCGTTTTCTTGTTTCTAAATATTTGTTGTCCTTAATTTTGGTTGTTAGAGGAGGCACAGCGTGTCCGCCTACGCCTCCATCTTGGCCGGAAGCCCGCAAATTGTTCTTTATCTTAATCACTGTATCCTTCATTACTGGATCTTTTTAATGCCATTGAGTATGGGGAACCAATCTGCTTGGCAATGGCAAATGTAGCCCAGTCCTATTGGAAAGCCCATAGGCACACGTTGGCGTGCAGGATGCCAGACCCACAGATTGGCTTTCCTGTGGGAAACCAGGTCCGCATTATACCTAGGCTGCTTTGAATCTTACTCTTGTTAAAACTCCCTTACCCTGAGTTGAAGCAGCAAATGCTTACTGCATATCTTTAAAGTAACTTCCTAAAGTCTGTGCTAATTCTCCCAAGGATGGGTTGTAACCAGACCAATGACTCTTATTGTTCCCTGACATTTGCAACATTTTTCCTTTGTTAATCTGTAGGAAGTAATCAGCAACATCCTTTCATTTGTTGTCGGTAAAAGGTAATCACTTAAAGCAAACCTTAGCATAATGAATGAGAATCTTCTTTGATGTATGCTATTAGAAAGCAATAAAAGCCTGTCCAGGCAAGGGTCAGGGCACTTTCTCACTCAGAGAGTGGCCATGCCGTCCCTTTTTCTCCACAGGACTTGCGTAGTCTGTGTGAATTTGTTCATTGCATCCACAACACACGGACCCCACTGGTCGGAGTCTGCATCAGTTGAGGTCCTCATTAAGTTTCTTGAGTACCCTTCTAACCAGTGTTTTGGACTCTGCATCTGATAGATTGCTTATCTCCCTTTTGTTTAGTTCTTTTTCAGGAGTTTTGATCTGTTCTTTCATTTAGGCCATGTTTATTTGCCTCCTTACTTTGGAAGCCTGCCTGTGTTGTTTCTGTGTATTAGGTAGAGCTGCTATGACTCCCTATCTTGGTAGTGTGATCTAAAGTATTACATGTCCCACAGGGTCCAGTGGAATAGCCTCCCCTGTTACCCAAGTTGGATACTCAAGGTACACCCTTCATGTAGCCTTAGTATATCCTTCTCTTGTAGTTGAGGCTTGGTTGCTGTTGGCAGATCAGTGGGAGGGATTTACTCAGGCCAGTCACCTGCAAGGACTGGCTGTGACCACTGACCACATCCTCTGCCTTCTGTGGAGGATAAGCTGTGCAGGGGCAGGGTGGTGAGGCTCTGACATGTTCTGTAGCTGTCCACTGCATGCTCAGGCTCTGGGGTTTCCTGGGTGGTGCAGGCCAAGGTCAGCCCCCACCTGTCTTTTATCCAGGGCTGCCCTGCCTGAGTTGGAAAGCAATCTGAGATGGCTGCTACTGGTGCTGGGTCTGGATATACCCACGTGAAGCCAAGTTGTGAATCTAGGTGGGTTGCTGCTACTACTGGGCCTGGGGCTACTTAGCAATTGGTATAGGGGCAAGGGGCTCACTGAGGCTGGCTGTTGCTTGTTTGAGAGGATTTAGAAAGTTGTGAAGCAAGATCTAAGACCAGCCATACATATGGAAAAGAAGCTTGGATGGGCCTCTAAATTGGGTGGGATGGAGTTTCTGTGGATTTCTAGGATAGGACAAATAGTGTTAGCCAGGTTAAAGGAGTCTCAAATATGGCACCAGCCTTTTGTCTCTATGGTTCTGTGGGGGAAAAGCTCTGAAAAGGGATAATGTCTTCTACTCACTCCAATGCCAGGCACTTCAACCTCACCTAATATGCCTTTGGTACATTTCAAGTTGCTACCTTGTTGGGAGGTTTTGTGCACAGGGCACCCCTGACTTCCATGGATGAGAATAAGTCTACCAAGACATGATCTGCTTGGGGAGGAAATGTGGCCGATCTCTCAAAGGAGAAGGGCCAAGAGCCTTTTCTTCAATGGGCTTTTATTGGGTTCGTTTTGCATGGGAATACAGGCTCATTAATCATTGTCAGGCAGTAAGGATCAAACAACAGATAATGTACAAAGAACTCTGAGGGCTTATTTTGAGTCAGGGTCAGATAGCTAAAGAACTATAAAACTTCGAGGAACAAACTCAATTAATTCTTGCTTTGACAGTTATTTAATTGAGAGCATTCTGAACAAAGCAGGTTTCACAGGACTTTACATATTCTTTCTTAGGCCTGATTGCCCTAGGGAACCCACCCTTTCCAGCACAGGGCTACACCCACCACAGGCATTGGTGCAGGCTTAAGGCATTGTTTTAGGCTTAAGTCAGGCAGGGGAAGTAAGGCAGCCAAGAGATTACAAGGCTTCTTTCAGAAAGAATGAGGACTCAGGCTATGTCAAAGCTGAGGGTCTATCACCCCCTTTTGCTATAGCCCCCCCCAAGTCGTTCCTTGGGGCTTCCATGTGATCATGCCTGTCTTAGGTCATCCCCACTTTGGGGAATCTTACCTGTCATTGGCTAACCAATCAAGCATTGGGGGCCAGTTATGGATGAATGAGCAGAAGCAGCACTCCTGACAGGGAGATAAGCTTTGTCTCCTTAGTGGCTTATGGTTGGAAGGTCGCTCACTCAGCCTTAGCGATGGGGAGGTGTGTTACAGCTCCTGAAACCAGGCAGGGTGGTTCCCAACACCACCTCAGTGCTGGAGCTCAGAGGGAGTGAGTGTAAGTCCATGTGTGGGTTCTTTAAGAGGAACTGCTTGGGACTCCAGAATTTTCTTCTACCAATTCCATCTCCCCTGGTTTTGCAGCTAGAAGTTATGGGGACTTATCTTCCTGGCACTGGAACCCTGAGCCTGCCAGCCTGGTGTAGGACTAGGACTTCTTGCTCCCAAGATATCCCTCCTGAATTTTTATCTACCATATATGGATGTGGAACCAACCTATTCCAGGTCTCTGCCTCTCCTACCAGTCTGGATGGATGTGGTTTCTTTAATTGCATAATTGTCAGTTCCATTCAACTCAGTTTCTGACAGTTCTGAGTGATGGTTGTTCTATATTTTAGTTGTAATTTTGATGTGGTTGTGTGAGGAAGCAAACCATATTTACTGGAAGTCCAGAGTCTTCTTCCAAAGACCTTTTTAGGTCTAGATGTCTGCAGAAAGGATAAGGGTCACTGGACATTAGCAAAGTAAGGATGCATACTGCTGATCTCTTGATTTAAGGAAAAAGATATAAATGCACATGCTTCATGAAAGAAAATATAATTTGAATCTCTGAGACATGCTGAGTCTTTGTTGTTGGCTTCAAAGTCATCTAGGTCATAGCACCCATGCCGGTGGGCTCTCTTGGTGTGGCCAAATTTTCTATAGGAAAGAATCCAAGAGCATACTCATGGCTACACCAACTCTCCATTCATCTTAGCTATCACCCATCTCTCTTTTTTTTCTTTAAACTCAGTCACATTATCTTCACACATCTCCCCATAGTGATTCTTAATTCTTTAGACAACATAGATCCATGGGCCATTGATCCCATACTTGACTCTCGAGGTGCAAGTCTTTCTCAGTGAGTGTCAAGACATGTACTCACTTTTTGATTTCTTCCTTTGTGCATCCACGCATGTATGTAAAAATATTTATCAGGCCTTATTCTGGGTCAGATCCTAAGCCAGTACCCTTGTGATAGGAAGAATTGTAAAAGTTGGTCTCTGCTCTTAAGGAGTTAACAGTCTATGGGAAGAAATAACATTATAGTTTGATCTTGTTTCCATAAAAATGAATATTTATATATTTGTGAAAAGAAAATGTTGTGGAAGACTATATAATAAGGTATAGTGGTTATCCCTGGATTGTAGGAATATAGTCGTTTAATCTTTGCATCTTTAACTTTCTATTTTGCATGCATATACTTGCTACATAATGAAAGTTTATATTTAATAAAAATAATCTGCTGAAGACAGACATTTAAAAAATATAAGTCATAAAAGTGCTGGTTGAGCAGAGAAGAGAGGATAATCTTTGTTAGGGCATCAGGTTAGGCTTTACAGAACACTGACCTGGGATTGGTATGGGAAGAATGAAACATCTCCTTGGCAGAGAAATAGTGGGAAAGGACATACCAAGCATAAAGAATGGAGTAATTGACACAGCAATGCTTATTGGATAATGGTTTGAGATCAGGTACCAAGGGAATTGCTGGAGACTGCCACCATAGCTTGCATCATCGGGAAGTGCAGGCCTTTTTATTATTTTTATTTTTTAATTTTTAATTTTTTTGCTTTTATTTATTTTATTTTTTAAATTGTTCTTGTACAGTTTTCTGTCTTTTACTCCCATCCAAGCCTTTTTAAAGCCAAAAGTTCTGCATTTAAACCATGATTTTTCCACCTGCTTACTATGTGAATTTGGAAGGGTAACTTTGGTTTCTTAACCCTATTTTCTCTTTAATTAAATGTGCGTTGTGAAAACACTTGTCCTACTACCACAAGGGTTTTTGAGAGGCTCCAAGAGAGTGTATTATAAAGATTGTATAGGTATAGATCATACAAATGAAGGTTTGTCTTGTCATTGTTGACACTATCTATTGAAAAATTCCCTACTTCACTGATAAATTATTTTCTTGATATTTTCATTAAATTTTTGTAATTATTTGACTTTTCTCTAAATTGTTTCCTCCACCAATGTTAGTCAGCTCTAAAGTACAATACCAAGAGTATACAGGTGTATAGATTTTCTGATTTATTAACTATTCTTTCAATTGCTTTTTTATTTTAAATTTTGAATTGAATTTATTAGGGTGACATTGGTTAATACAACCATACAGGTTTTAAGTATACAACTGTATAACACATGATCTGCACACTGTATCCTGTGCTTACTACCTAAAGCCAAATAATTTTCCACCACCATTTATCCCCTTTTTGCCCTCTTCCACCTCCCCTCATAATCCCTTTCCTTCTGCCAGTCACCATACTGTTACCTATGTTTGTTTTTTCCATTTAATTCCTTCACCTTTTTTCACCCAGCACCCCCCAACCTTCCTCCCCTCTGACAGCTGTCAGTCTATTTCTTGAACCTATGATTCTGTTTCTGTTTTGTTTGTTCGTTTATTTTGTTCATTAGATTCCACATATGAGTGAAATGATATGGTTTTTCTATGACTGGCTTATTTCACTTAGCACAATAATCTCCAGGTCCATGCATGTTGTCTCAAAAGGTAAGGTAAGGTTTCCTTCTTTTTTATGGCCAAGTAGTATTCCATTGTGTAAATGTACGACAGCTTTTTTATTTACTCATTTACTGATGGGCATTTGGGCTGCTACCAAATCTTGGCTATTATGAATAACACTGCATTGAATTTAAGGGGTTCATATATTCTTTTGAATTAGTGTTTCAGGTTTCTTTGGATATATTCCCAGAAGTAAAATTCCTGGGTCATATGGCAGTTAAATTTTTAACTTTTTGAGGAAATCCCATACTGCTTTCCACAATGGCTGCACCAGTCTGCATTCCCACCAACAGTACACAAGGGTTCCTCTTTCTCCACATCCCCACCAGCACTTGTTTGTTGATTTATTGATACTAGCCATCCTGACAGATGTGAGGTGATATTTCATTGTGGTTTTAATATGCATTTCTCTGATGATTAGTGATATCGAACATTTTTTCATATGTCTATGGGCCATGTGTATATCTTCTTTGGAGAAGTGTCTATTCAGGTCCTTTGCCCATTTTTAATTGGATTGTTTGTTTTCTTGGTGTTGAGTTGTATTAATTCTCTATAAATTTTGGATATTAAGCTCTTATTAGATGTATCATTGGTGAATATGTTCTTCCTTTCAGTGAGTTGTCTTCTCATTTTGTTGATGGTTTCCCATTGGTTTTTAACAGTCCTTTCAATTGACAAGACTTATTTTGGGGATAGTGTGTAGTGATCAGTGAAATCATTTGGTGAGGACTCTGGATGTGGTGGTATGACTGGATGAATTGATCCAGAGTAGGTAGAGTGTCAGAGCCTAGAGAGAGGTGACAGGGCATGGCAGGCTGTTCTGAAGGGTCAGAAGCTGATTGTGGAAGAGTTAGGTTGGAAGGTAGAGAACATGAGGCTGGTCAAGGTGATGGGCCTTGGTTTGAGCTAAACTTTGTTATTTTTTTTAAAAAAGATTTTATTTATTTTTAGAGGGGAAGGGAGGGAGAAAGAATGGGAGAGAAATGTCACTGTGTGGTTGCCTCTCACATGCTCCCCACTGGGGACCTGGCTCACAAGCCAGGCATGTGCCCTGACTGGGGATCAAACCAGAGACTCTGTGCTGCACAGGCTGGCACTCAATCCACTGAACCACACCAGCTAGAGCTGACCTGAACTTTGTAAGTCAGAGGCCATGGGATGAGTCCAATCCTGGGGTTGAAGCCTCATTCTGTTGTGGATACCAGATAGGAGCCTAGACTCAGGGTAAACAGGCTCCTGGGAGGGCACAAATGCAAACACAGCACTATTCCAAAAGAAATGGTCCAGTTAGAAAAATGATTGTCATATTATAGATGCTTTATACATCATATTATCCAGCTTTGGAGTTAGACCACCCAAATTAGAACCTTGCTACCTTGACACGACTAGTTGGTCTGTAACCTTAGGCAAGTTACTTAATGTCTTTGTGTTTCATTTTCCTCAACTGTATAAGGAGAATTACAATAGTAATTATATATAGGAGTTTTAAGAGGATTGTATATCCAAATACATGTAAAGCTCCCAGAAAAACACCTAGAACATAGTAAGTAGTTAGTAAGTATCCTTAATTAAACAATGATTAGTTCCAGATACAATGGAATTATATTAACATCAAACCATTTATTATGGAATAGGGAATCTTAATTCAGAGTACTTATAGATGAACTTCGGAGGGCTTGTGCACTCTGAATTTACATGCATTTGTGTTATGTTCATTTTTCTGGATCCCTGACATTCATCCATTCCTTGATATAATTTCAAGAAAAAATGAAAGAGCTTTTTAGGGCTTGGGTGCTCAAGGGGTCTCTTTATCCAGTGGCCACTTGCTCTCAAAAACTCACTCTCAGTGATTTTTCTTACAGAGGGCTTTGTACTTAGAGTTTGAGTCCTGAGTAATATAAGAAATTCATTTTTCCAGAAGTTAGATATTTCCCTTTAGTTCTTTGAGCCTGAATTTCTTCTTTGGTCAACTGAGGGTGTTAGACTGGGTGACCAGTGAATAACACTACAAATCTAACATATTTCATTATCCTAACACCAATGACATGTTATTGCTGTGGAGAGCAGGACCAATAAAGTGGCATTGGTCCAGTGAAGATAGCATAAAGTATATAGAACAAAATGGAATCATTCATGTCAACCAAGATGGATACCAGTCAGCTATGACACTTCGGTTCAAGAGGAAACTACCTAAGTCAGAGCAGACACATCCGGCAAGGAGACACATTTAAGATATCTGCACATGTGATTGAAATGGCCATGTCTGCAGAGCAGGACCACCCATAGATAGGGTCCTGGGGAAAGTCCACAGTTGCCAACAGGGATGTCAAGCAGAACAGCCATGTACCACCCAGAGGCTACTGGGCAAATTCCCCACTTGGCATCTGGGGTGCTAAGACATTTACTGAAAAGACCCAGAAAAGTGGAGTATACCACTTTCAAGGTATAACTCAGGCAGGTTCCATTCTACTGCTGAGACAGTCAAGTTCCACACACCAGAATGCTGCTCCATGCCATGCTGATCTCCCTTGGCATTGGCTGCTGGAGGCTCTGCTCTGCTTGCCTCAGGACTTTGCCTGCCCTGTTGACCACCTGGCTCTGGAGATCCTTCCTTGCAAGATGCTGACAACTCCCTTGCACACCTTGCTGTCTCCTGGACCTCAGACTGAGACTCTGGGACTCGGGTTTATTATCTGCTGTTGTTGATTGCTCTGTGTGTGTGTTATATTTCTCTTAGATCATTAGAGTGTGAGTAGCATATTAATGTATGTTGGTTTACTTTGAGTGAATCTGCATTCAGTAAAAGCTGAGTGAATAACATAGTTACTGTGTATGGCTCTTGTGTATTCCTGGGTGTCAGGCTGCTCAGCAGGCAGCTAGCCGTGCAGTTGCATGGCTGACATATAGGGAAGACTGTATCATGAACATAATGCTTGTGACAGTTATTAAAATGCTCATTATATTAAGGACATCAGGAAGCATGACCAACACTGCTTTATCAGACCTCTTTATCATTAAGCAGACAGTTCAGAGCAAAGAGCTCTTGAAACATAGCTGGTATTTGAGCAGAGAAGCAGGTTCAGGAGCAGCCAGAACAGGGCAGCCCAGCTTCTGCAGTGGAGTGGCTTCAGGTCACAGTCAAGAGTCAACTGAACAAAGCAGCTGAGGTTTGTGTGTGGGAAAATCTCTGCTAGCCAGCCTGAGAGTATACCATAACCTGAAATGTGACATTTTGTTCTTTTCCAGAACAAAAGAATTTGGAAGAATCTGAGTCTATAATTTATGGCAAACACAGACATCTCTGCCACCAACCGCTTCAGTTTTAAATATTTACACATATGTGATCTTAATTTTTTTGTTGTAAAACTTCTATATGTAGCAATAACCATACTTTTGAGCCCAAAGATCTAGAAAGCATGTTTTTAAAAAATGGTAAGTTTAAATAGAAAATTGGTTGGGACCCATGTCCTTAGTCATTTTGCTGAAAAATGAGATATTTAAATTTATTCTTTTTCTTTATATTTCTGTATAGCCATATCATTCATATACAGCAGTATGCACATACAGCTCTGATTCAATTAAATGGACCAACACGAGTCAGTCTGGAACATAAATCAGCATAAGACTGGAAAACAAATCAAAACAATGATTCAGAACAAGAGTAATGAGGAGGAACCAGACCACAGTGAAACTTAGATTTAGTGGTGAATGTATACTGGTTACAACTGATGAACAAAGAATCAACAAAGACAGTTCAATCTGTAGTGCAGATTTAATTCTTCTCAAGTAATTCTTTTCTTTTTAAAGTAAAATCTGAAATGGAAAATTCTGCAGGATTTTTTTGTAAAATTATATTTTTAGGGGACTGCTACATTCAAATGATTATATTTTAATTGATAAAACATTATTGTTTTTAATGACCCTTCATAAACATGGTTGGCAAAATAAAAAAAGGCACAAAAAGGCAACAATGAGAAATGTTTTCAACTCTCAGCAAAGAGTACTGAAGCAAGTACCTTTCACGAAGAAAAGCAGAGAAAAATGTTCAGTAATTCATGTACAACTTGAGCTAAAAAACAACAATAAAAAACCTTCTCTTCAGGTAGGCCCTGAGTTTTGAGGAGAAAATGAATTTTCCTTATCATGTAAAATAAAATGGGAAGCTGCTCATACATATGTTTGGGTTAACGGTGAACCCATGGTTTCTTTCTTTTTTTTTTTTAATGAGACAATTAAACACAGGAAAACAAAACCAAAATACCTTTATAAACAAAGCAACTCCACTTGTAGCCTCTGTCATTTTGACCATTTAGTGGGGGCAAAATGCCCAATAAAATGTTAAATGCAGCATACGCAATCATAATCTATAAACTTTTTATGATAACTTATTGCAAATTGTACTTTACAGTTCACCACAACAATGGAAAACTGGCCCTGTGTTTATTCACACAGTCCTTGCGCTGCAAAGTGAAGTCACCAGTAAAATGATCTGGATAAAATTTGCATCATATAAATATGAATTAACTAAATAAACTCAATACAATAAGGAAAAACCCTAACAAGTAGTTTTAATACAGTCTATATAATTCCTACCAGAAATGTTCATATTTATCAGACTTAGAGTTAAAAAACATTTCATGACAGTAAAGATCAAAAGTATATCTTTAATGTCATAATAGTTATTGAACAAACAACCTATACAGATATAGCTTATAGGCTTGCTTGACATCAAAGAAGTAAAAAAGGTATTGAGTAATAGCTGTATTTAATTGCCAAATAAAATTTGAATAAAGTGCTAAGAATGTTAAAATTAAAAAAAAAAAAATTTGCATCAGTTGTCAGCCAACTAGCTCCACTCTCTGGGTGGGAGCAGACCCAGAGCACTGCTTTGTCCTGCTCCTTTGTGATGCTCTCATCCTTAGGCAGGTAGTCAGTTGGACAGCCCTGTGTTCTGTTCTACTTTCGGAGCCATATCCTTGAATGAGACCAGCATCTCTTCTCCACTTTCACTTTTCACAGCTTGCTGAGCCTTTACAACACTGGTTGACATGAGTGCTGATACCAAAGCCTCTGCTATCAAATCTACATGGATTCATACCACACATCTCTGAACAGCCATTTGAAAAGTAAAGCTAATAATGGCTCTGATTTTTTAAAAATATTTTTATTTTTTTTATTTTTTTATTGCTGTTCAAGAACATTTGTCTCCATTTTCCCTCACCACGCCCCCCCCCCCACTCTAGCCATTCCCACCTCCCACCCTGGATCCTACCCCCGTCCATTTTAACAAAGCCTCTTCACGTAGATTTCTCCAAGATGTATTGTTAAGACCACCCATATGCAAAACCACTGTTTTGGCATGTTTGTTTGTAGTTTCCAGAAAAGCTGAGCTTTCAACCCTTTCAATCCCTCATTCTAAGACCTGGCTCTTCCAAATTCTGTAGGTTGTTAAGTAAGGAAATCTATCAAATTACTCATTCTAGTCTTTTCTTTGCTCCTTTCCAAGGAGGAGAAATACCAATTTAATAGTCATATTCCAGGAAATTGTTTGGATTTTACTCAGGAGTGGAATCCCTGAAATAAAACCCAAATAGTTTAGAAAAATGGACTGTTTCCTAGGGCTTCGTCCACTTTGCTAGAGTTTCCTTTTCTTGAATTTCAGGTAAAAGTTCCACCTAGCAATTGTCCTTTTGAACAATTCAATATAGATTTGTTTAAATAAGACCTGTGATTGTGTTAGAATTGAAGGGAGATTACATGCCATCTTATGACCAGGGAAGCCTCAAAATATTTGAATTCAGTGTCCAGGACATAGCAATGCCTCCCCATAACGTTTTTGAGAGAAATATTTGTCAAAGAAATTCAACATAACAGTAAATTGTTAGGTGGAACTTTTGCTGAAAATCAAAATGGTCTGCATGGTCAGAGTGGATCCTGAGTCCACAGGGGTCTGCCAGGTGTGGGGACCACTGGGGTGGACCTGGTGTTTGGGTCTGAGGTGCTGGCCTTGCTCTGGAGCTGGCTGAGAGCCTTGGTCTTTGGGAGACTTCCTGGACCTGGTGGTCCAGGTTCATTTCATATTGCTCTGTGCTGTGGGCCAAAACTGTGGGTGTCGTGGAATACACCCTCCCTCTTCAAACTTCAAATTATCTTCTACTTTCAGATGCTGGCTGGTTTTGTCCCGAGGGCTGTATAAATGAGTCCTGCCTTCGGGGTACTCATAGTTTATGGGAAGGAACAGAAATTATACACAATCAGCTATATCACAAGGCATGCTGTGGTAAATGCCATCAAAGAGTATTTGACAACAAAGAACTAGAGGGACCTACTTCTGCCCTGCAAATCATGGAGGAGGTGGTAGAACTGGAATAATACATCATATTCTGAGGAAGACAGTCACAGATGAATTTCGTGGGGAGGGCCATCCAAGCAAAGAAAGTAGAGATAAAAGCACAAACATAGGAGAGAATTTTCTGGAAGATGGTGAGTAGTCTGCAGTGGTTAGATTTAGGCAGCTGAAGAAGGACACTGGACCTTTATATTTTTGAGTTAGTGCTGGGTGTAAGAAATTTGTACATTATTATTGTGTGGCTAATTGAATGTTCTTACACAGGGGACATGGTCATCAGTTTGTTGTTTAAGGAAAACAACTCAGGAAGCAGGGGAAGGCATAAATTGTGTGGATAGATGAAGCGTTTCTTTGGGATCTGGTGTCTCATCCCTGTTGGAGGTAACAGGAGCTTTCTCTAGGACAGCAGTGATGGAAACAGAAAGGTGAGACAGCTTTGGTGACCGTGGGGGTGACCAGAGCCCTCAGGTGGTTTGGGGGTTTTTATTTGCTTCTTTTTATACTTGGTGTTTAATACCCTTGCAGGATATTAGATGATCACTGTATAATTAAAGTCATAAATGTAAAACATGTATGGAATAAAAAACTTAATAGCCACATTAAAAAATGAAAAAGGAAACATGTAAAGTTAATTTTAATAATTAAAAAAATTTACTGTTGTTCACTTACAATTGTCCCTATTTTTTCCCCATTACTCTCTGTTAGATCTAGGCAGGCCTAGGAGGAATGAAAATCACCAGGTGAGAAAATGACACAGTGGGAAGCTGCCTGCAGACCCTACCCAGGAAGATTAGGGTCTGGGGTCAGCTTATCTGGCATAACCGGATGCACCTTTCACCCAGCAACCAGCTCTAGCCAATCAGACTCTAATACCCCAACTGCAGATTTTTGCATTTAAAACCCCTGATCTAAGAACAACCAACCAAGTCCCAGCCTCTCTTGGTTGGCACCACTTTCCCTCTTATTTCGCGCTAATGAACGCTGCTCTCCTTAGCTCGCCGAATCTGTCAGGTTTCTTGAGTGACTGCGACCTAACACTCTCCCCTGCCCTACCCACCCTACAACTTCCTCCTCCCCCACACTGTTGTCCTTGTCCATGGGTCCTTTATACCTGTTCCTTGACTTGACCCTTCCCCTTCTTTCCCCGTTATCCCCTTCCCCTCTACCCTATGGTCATTGTCAGTTTGTTCTTTATTTCTATGTTTCTGGTACTATTTTTAACAATTTTTAAACTCAAGTATCAAAAACATTGATTTCAACATGTGATCAATATAACAATTCTTTATATATATATATTTTTTCTTTCTAATATAACAATTCTTACTGATATATTTTTATCCTTTTTTTTCTCACCAAGTATGTGGAGTCCACGGTATACTTCATACTTTGCACAGCTCAGTTCGAACTAGCTAAGGACATGTGCTAGTTAGACAGTACCGACTTGAACAAACTTTTACTTGTCTACTTACTACTAATTTACTTTTGCTAAGCTACTATATACGCAGATAGACTGTACTTGATCCCATTGTGTCATATTAATTGGTTTCAGTGACAATGAGTTCCTAGAAGGTTGGCTTGGTTTTGCTGATGTTCACACCTCCCACATGGCAGTTTCTAACAGAAGGTAAGCCCTCAGAGAATGAGTGTTTTATACAGGCCAGTGTTATACAGGTGAGTGTTTTACAGGTGAAGCAGAGGATGCAGATTTGGTGCCTGACCTCCTGTTTGAAAGTAGCCATGTGGATGTAGATATGGAGACAAAAGGGAAAATGTAGCATTTTAGCCTGACTTCTTAGCCTGATTCAGTTCTGACTTAGGAAACTGAGTTTCCCCACTATGCCTACTGAAGCCAATGTGACTGAGAAAAGCGAGGGGTGTTAGTTTCAGCCCCATATTTATATAAAGTACCACCGACAAGGAATTGTTTGTGGGTAAAGTTGTTTAGGGCCACTGATGAGAGATTCGTTAAAGTTCTTAGTGTTTTCACTGTTAAAAAAGAGCCTTATGGCTGAAATATATTTCTCCATAAAAAGTCCTATTAACCCTTCCCCATTTTTGAAATGTTCCCCTTTAACATCATGCAACTGCTTTCTTCTCTTTTTCCCCAATTGTATTAATCATGTTTTTATTTTCATTATGTTTTGACCTGTTAAAAATCATCTGGCTGGGGAGAAACTGCCCCTCCCAGGACTAGGCAGTTCTAAGAGATGGCAAATGGCTTAGCAAGGAGCATGCCTTTCACATGCAGGCAGCCAACTCTGAGTTTATACTCCCAACAGTCTCCTTTATTATTTATGCACCAAGCCAAAATTTCCCCTGCCCTAGATCACCCCAGAATCAGGTCTCAGGGAGCTAGAGACTGCTCTGATAGCTCAACACCTGTCACAGTTATTCACACTGGCCAATCCTAACTTATTCCCCTGCCTGTCTTGCCTTTCCAGTGGAAACCCCAGTAAAGGTTCTGGCCTGGGCTTTTCCCTGGCTCCTGCTTCTGCCCCCTGACCAACAGAACACTTACCCTGGTGCAGCCCATGTAGCCTTCATGGAGTGCCCCTTTCTTTTGAGAGATATAAGTAATACATTCCTTCAATAGTGCTGACGTCTCTGTATTGTCTCTCACCCACTTCCATACATTAAAATCCCAAAAGTCCAAATGAGACGCACGTCTGCTTCTCTCTCAGTTATTTTATACTTTAGTCATTTTGGACACGTTCTTGCCAAAGGTGAATTTAGAATCCAGGTTCACACAGTGAGGGGAGGGCCTTCAGGGACATGGGTAACTGAACCAACAAGGGTTGGGGCTGATGAGAAAAAGGCAGTAGACACTGTATAAACATTCTTACAAAGTACACTCTGGAGGCATCCGATGCTAGAATATGGCTTATGTATTTGTACGTGCAGGGTGGTTTACCTCTCCCATCTCATTTAATCATCCTCAGTACATTGATGAGATGTGGAAAGGTAGGCAACTTTCCAAGGTCACACAACTAGGCATGGACTAGATTTGAACCCAGAGTCTTTTAGTGCACCATGCTCTCACACCCATACAACATGCTCCCTTTCTAGAAGACCTAACATCATGAAGAAAAGAGTGAACCTAAACATACTTGGAAGCTGCGACATCAGTCATGTTTTCTGATTCTGGATGCCTGATGAATGATGTTTTTTAGACATAGTATTCTGGAGACAAGAGTATGGGTAAAATCATAGATTTTATTTAGCAATGAACATGGTATGGGGAAAAGTGATTTGCGGTTACATGGAAGACAATGACAGACATGGAGATCCCAGAGGTGTTTCTCCTGTTGGGGAAGGAAACAGTTCAGGCTCCAGAGGTCCAGTCAGAATGCTGACCATGGCTGGAAGAAGTCTGTCCAGATGAGAGGGAACTAAATAGCTTCTTAGACCAGTTAAAAGAAAAGGAAGTGGCAAATTTTAGCATTCTTCATGCCAACTTCTGACTCCGTTATCTAATTTGTTAATTTTCTCAAGTTTATTATTTTAATGCTCTAACTCAGTCTACATTTATGAACTTTTCATGGGGTCAGAAGCCCGGATACTTTAAAATTAAGAAATATAATTTAGAAGTTTCCTAGGCAATGAGTAGAAATAAGAGGAATGCAATAAAACAATGGAACACTTACCTCTCACAGCTGCTGGAGAATAATAAAACATGTGAAGATTTTTCTTTTGCAATAAAGTATTTATGTCAACATATTTTTCATACAGATGAATGAACAGATAGGAAGTAAAGGATGGTATGAATAATAAACTCGTTGAGAAGCAAAGAAAGCTGGTATCTCCAGGATGTTTAACTTATTGTTTAAACAAAAAGGTGTGAAATTGGACCAAAAAGGATACATTACTAGAAGTTTGGGATTTAATAGGAAGTAAACATTTAATTTGATTTTATAAGTGATTATTAAAATTGTTTTTGCATTAAATTATTTATTTATAGTTGAACAAGTTCTGATTAAACTCACCAATGACCTCTTTGGCTCTTCAGACCATTTCAAATGATAAAATTTCAAGGCAATTTTTCCCAAAGTTTAAAATGAGGCATAATTGGATTCCTAGTAGTTGAAAATATGAATTAAAAATTTTGAGTTAAGTGTGGAGAAGATGAAGTGACATTACGTAGGTTTAGCAGAACAATTCTCCATGTGTTTGTTCCCCACCTACAGCTCTGCTACATAAACTCTGTGGATGACTGGAAAGTAGCAGCTATCCGAAAGGAAGGTATTCCTACACTGGAGGAAGCAGTGAATACTCCAAAGGGGACTCATTTCCTCTTAATAGGAGCTGTTTCAGTCCCCCTTTATTTGTGTATCTTCTGAGACAGTGCAGGTTTGTGTAGTGTGACTTCTAGATGTCTTATTTTAGGAACAACGTATTATAAAACAGATTTTTTCCCCCAGTGTCTTTAAAATGGGTAAAACAAAGTGCTTTCTAAATATACGGATCACAAATAAAAAAAAAAAAGGAGATGTTTATAAAGGTGAGTCAACTGGTAGTGAGCTTCAAGAGGCTTGTAGAATTAGATTAGTTCGCTCTGAAGTACCAAGGGCAAGATAATGACAACATAAGAGTTTTGCAAGAAGAATGGGCTCTAAATTTGGTGTTTGCCAGGACATACCTTTTTCCCTTGGGCTCAATTTTATTTCTTTCTGGAAAAATATTTAGATTGAGGCACTTTGTGAAAGGATCCACTCTCCCTCAATTTTTTTCTTTCATTCTGGTATGGAGAACTTATAGGTTCTAAAACAGAAATATATAAAATCTAAAATATATAAGATAAATTTTCCCCCAAATATTGAATGTGAATGTAAAAATGTGAAAGATAATAAAATTCCCTTTGCTTATAACATTTACTGTTTTTCTGTGACCTCTTCCTTCCCTTGTTTCTCACTTTACCCAGGATGTTCAATAGAATAATTTAAAAAAGATTTTAGTTAGTTATTTTAAAGAGAGGGGAAGACAGGGAGAAAGAGAGGGAGAGAAACATCAGTGTGTAGTTGCCTCTTGTGCGCCCCATACTGGGGACCTGGCCTGCAACCCCGGCATGCGCCCTCACTGGGAATCAAACCAGCTATCCCTTGCTTCACAGTCAGGCGCTCTATCCACTGAGCCACACCAGCCAGGCCACAATAAGAAAAATATTTTAAAAAGGGCAGAAAGACCTCACTTACAGTATAATAATGGACTTAGTCCTTTTAAAAAATTATGGAGTATTTTTATCTGGTTAATTGTATTTTTGAGTTGCTGGGATTCCTTATATATTTTGGAAATTAATTCCTTATCAGGTATATGATTTGCAAATATTTTCTTCCATTCTGTCTGTTGATTTTTTTTTTCATTCTGTTGACTGCTTTCTTTTCTGTGCAGAAGCTCTTTATCTTGCTGTAGTCCCACTGGTTTACTTTTGCTTTTGTTACTTGTACTTTTTGTGTCACATCCAAAAAAAAAAAATGATACAGCAGCTATGGAAAACAGTATGGAGGTTCCTTGAAAAATTAAAAGTAGAACTACCAATAGGATGGAGCAATCATACTTCTGGGTATATATCCAAAATAATTGAAATCAGAATCGTGAAGAATTACTTGCATTCTCACATTACTTGCATTCATTGCAGCATTATTCATGATAGCTTAGATATTGAAACAACCCGTCTTCATTGATGAATAGATAAAGAAAATATATATATTTTCTCTATATATAGAATTTACATATATATATATAGAATTTATATATATTTATGTATATAAAATGTATATATATATAAATTCAGAGAACTTAGAAACAGCTGAGGATGAGGATGAGCTGGGCCTGAGAGCACCTGCAGTGAGAAAGCATTGATGACATCCATCTGGTAGACTGTTGGCCATCATCTGATGGGAATCAACTCTCATCTGATGCCAGATGCCTGTTCTTCCAGGCCATTCATCCAAACTTGGCACTATGCACACCCTCCCAAATTTGTGTGACCTCAGAATAGAGGGGGGACTAAACTAATTAAAATTTAGTTTTCATCACTTATTAGAATGAAGGCTTAAAGTATAAACTGAGTTAAGGAAAAATATAGTTACCTTTCTTCATTATCAAATTGTTGCCTAAAGTTTGTACTCATCATGGTAGCTTTTTAATATTTGTGTGGGATTGGGGATGAGGTATACTTAGGGGAGAAGGCAGTTGTTTTCTCTCTTCTCTCTCCTACCTTAGGGCATTAGGTTATCCAAGGTGGAACCATTTCTGGTCCTCCAGTATGCTGCCATCTTTTCCAAATTGTTCTTCAATGTCTCTTTTCTCTATTGCTTCCTACTGGAATCAGAGACAAAGAAGACAAAACCACATCCAGAAATATGTCTGAGGGCATCTGCACAACAGATGACACCTACTTCTTACAGAATTCTGCAGGTATCAGAGCTTTTGGTCAGCTCCTAAACTTGCTTACTTTCTTTTCTTTTATTTTGAAAGTTTTTAAATATTTTCCCCTCAGATTGACATTTTTATTGTTTCCCCTTTGGGGTTATTACAAATGAAACTACTATGAACATTTCTGTAGAAGTCTTTTTATGGACAAATGCTTTTATTTTTCTTGGGTGAATACCGAGTAGTGGAATACCTGAATAATAAAGTAGGTGTGTGTTTAATATTTAAAAAATTTCCTGCTTACATTCACTGTCTTTTCTGAGGCCCAAGTTATTTTGGAAGTAAAGATGCAAAATCATTTTTTAAATATATTTTATTAATTATGCTATTACAGTTGTCCCATTTCTCCCCCATCATTCCCCTCCACCCTGCACACCCCCTCCCACCCACATTCGCCCTCTTCAGTTCATGTCCATGTGTCATAAGTTCTTTAGCTTCTACATTTCCCATGTTATTCTTGCCCTCCCCCTGTCTATTTTCTACCCACCATCTATGCTACTTATTCTCTGTACCTTTTCCCCCTCTCTCCTCCTCCCATGTGATCTCCTTTTCTGTGGTTCTGTTCCTGTTCTAGTTGTTTGCTTTTGTTTTAGGTGTGGTTGTTAATAGCTGTGAGTTTGCTGTCTTTTCACTGTCATATTTTTGATCTTCTTTTTCTTAGATAAGTCCCTTTAACATTTCATATAATAAGGGCTTGGTGATGATGAACTCCTTGAACTTGACCTTATCTGAGAAGCACTTTATCTTCCCTTCCGTTCTAAATGACAGCTTTGCTGGATAGAGGAATCTTGGATGTAGGTCCTTGCCTTTCATAACTTGGAATATTTCTTTCCAGCCCCTTCTTGCCTGGAAGGTCTCTTTAGAGAAATCAGCTGACAGTGTGATGGAAACTCCCTTGTAGGTGACTGTCCCCTTATCCCTTGCTGCTTCTAGAATTCTCTCCTTCATTTTCATCTTGGGTACTGTAATTACGATGTGCCTTGGCATGTTCCTCCTTGGGTCCAGCTTCTTTGGGACTCTCTGAGCTTCCTGGACTTCCTGAAAGTCTATTTCCTTTGCCAGATTGGGGAAGTTCTCCCTTATTATTTGTTCAAAGAAGTTTTCCACTTGTTGCTCTTCTTCTTCCCCTTCTGGTACCCCTATAATTTGGATGTTGGTATGTTTAACAATGTCCTGGAGGTTCCTAAGCCTCTCCTCATGTTTTTGAATTCTTGTTTCTTCCTTGTTTTCTGTTTGGTTGTTTGTTTCTTCCTTCTGTTCCACTCCATTGATCTGAGTCCCAGTTTTCCTCCCATCCCTATTGGTTCCCCATGCATCTTCCTTCATTTCACGTATTGTAGCCTGCATTTTTCATCTAATTTGTGAGGAAAATCAACCAATTCTGTGAGCATCCTGATGACCAGGGCTTTGAACTGTGCATTTGATAGGTTGGCTATCTGTTCATGGCTTAGAGGAATTGGCTGTGAGGCTTTCATTTGTTCTGCAGTTTGAGCCATTTTTGGTGTTTTTTTTTTGTTTTTTTTTTTTGGCCTGGTCGTGGCTGTTACGTAGTGAGGGGTGGAGCCTTAGGTGTTCCCCAGTGGGGGGCAGCCCAGTCAGTGAGTTGTGATGCTGTATGTGGGGGCAGGGTCTGAGAGGGAACAATGGCGCTTGCTCCGCTCTCTCCTGGATTCCAGTCCCTTCCACCACTTCCCCTTCACCTGGATTATCTGTGTGTAAATGTGGGACCACCTGGTCATCCAGCCACTTTGCGTGGCCTCACTGGGTCTGCACAGTTGCCACCCCATGCCCAGGGTCTGCTAGCCGCCACCTGCATGCCTGGGAACTGCCAGCCGCTGCTGCCTGCGTGCCTGGGTCCACACCTCCACTTTTTTCTGCTGCGACTCTGCCCCTCTTACCAGTCTGGGTGAATGGTTGTTGGACTTCTGTACGGTTCAATTTTCTATCAGTTCTGGTTGTTTTCTTGTTTCTAAATATTTGTTGTCCTTAATTTTAGTTGTGAGAGGAGGCACAGTGTGCCCACCTATGCCTCCATCTTGGCTGAAAGTAAGATGCAAAATCTTTATAGTTTGTAAAAAAGTAGTAAACATGTATAGAAAGGAAAGAGATGGAAAAATATAGGCAAAGATAATAAAGATTTCAGAATTTTGGTGGAGAAAGCAGAGAAAGTGGAAAGTGCGGTCACAGCTTTTCTTGTGGAAAACAAATACCTGTTGGCTTACCAGGCATTTCCCTACAGGGGGGGGAGAGAGAGAGAGAGAGAGAGAGAGAGAGAGAGAGAGAGAGAGAGAGAGAGAATAATTGTGTCGACTCTAATACATGCCTATTGCCGATGTTTTGGTGTGGACATTGGGGCACTAGGGAGCAATGCCTAATTCTCTGGGAAGCTGAGAATATTTGCCTTTTAAAAGCTATTATCCTTTGTTGAGGTGGATACTGTCACATTAAGCCCTTGCTCTTAGTCACTGTTTGTCAGAGGTCACCAGAGAGGAGCACATGGCATTGTTTCTGTACTTAGAGTAAATGAAGTAATTGTTGTGATGACAGAAATACTGTGGTCCTTGAATGCTCCCAAGAGCTGTCATTTTTGTTGTGGTAGAAAGTCCTCTGTGAGAAGCCCCTGTTCTCCCCTCAGTCTGCCATGTGTGTTCACCATGAAACTGGCAGCCACTGTCCCTGTGAATTTCATGGGGCACTTTGTGAGGTGTGGCCATGCTGTCATGGGGAAGGCCAGTGGACAGCTTTCCACACCACCAATCTTGATTTGCTTGTGTCTAAGGTTGATGCTTGTCTAGAAACCAAAACCACAGCAGCTCTTAGAACAATTTAGAGTGGTTGATGGTGAGCTCTAAGGAGGTTGTGGGAAAGAGCAGAGCTGTGTTACCCAACATGCCTGGACACAGCTTTTGTCTGTGTGAAGAAGGCAGCTCAGCACTTATCTACACTATGCTAACTCAAGCTCCTGTGATGAGTTCCTCACTTTAGGGAGCAATAAAACAGACAAAGTAAGAACCAGAGCTTAGATGGTGAGAGAGAAGGAAATGCCCCATTGACTTGGGATAGGCTGCTCTGTCTTGTGTATTGGCTTTGTGTTCCTGCTACCTGTCCGTGATGTGTAATTAGTGTCCATTAAATATTTGTTGAATGAATGAATAAATATTTAGGGGTCAAATGGTCAACTAGACTACAACTAGTTTCTTTTAGATTTGTAAGTTTATGCATTTGAAAAGATTTCTTTTTTAAATTTTATTAAATTTTGGGGTGACATTGGTCAATAAAGTTATATAGGTTTTAAGTGTATAATTCTATGATATGTCATCTATATATTGCATTGTGTGTTTACCACCCCAAGTCAAGTCTCCTTCCATAACTATATATTTGACACTTCTTGCCCTCTACTATTTCCCCTACTGTTTTCTGTGTTTATGAGTGTTTTGTTTGTTTGTTTGTCTGTCTTGTTTATACTTTTGTTGCTTTCTGTTTTATATCCCACATATCAGTGAAATAATTTTTTTGACTTTTTTTGTTTGACTTATTTTGCTTAGTGTGGTATTCTTAGATTCACTTGTGTTGTTGCAAATGGCAGTATTTCATCTTTTCTTTTTTGTTTTTTTCTCCATTTTTAATATATTTCATTGATCATTCTATTACAGTTGTCCCATTTTCCCCCATTTATTCCCCTCTGCCTTGCACACCCCCTCCCACCCACTTTTCTCCCCTTTACTTCATGTGCATGGGTCATACATATAAGTTCTTTGGCTTCTACATTTCCTATACTATTCTTAACCTCCCTCTGGCTATTTTCTACCTGCCATTTATGGCACTTATTCCCCCATTCTCCACTCCTTTTCCCCACTGGTAACCCTCCATGTGATCTTCATTCTATTCCTGTCCCAGTTGTTTGCTTAGTTCATTTCTCTTTTAAGTTCAGTTGTTGATAGTTGTGAGTCTGTTGTCATTTTACTGTTCATATTTTTGATCTTCTTCTTTTTCTTAGATAAGTCCCTTTAACATTTCATATAAGGGCTTGGTGATGATGAACTCCTTTAACTTGACCTTATCTGAGAAGCACTTTATCCGCCTTTCCATTCTAAATGATAGCTTTGCTGGATAGAGTAATCTTGGGTATAGGTCATTGCCTTTTATGACTTGGAATACTTCTTTCCAGCCCATTCTTGCCTGCAATATTTCTTTTGAGGAATCAGCTGATGGTCTCATGAGAACTCCTCTGTAGGTAACTGTCTCCTTTTCTCTTGCTGCTTTCAAGATTCTCTATTTATCTTTCATCTTGGGTAATGTAATTATGATGTGTCTTGGTGGTGCTTCCTTGGGTCCACCTTCTTTGGAACTCTCTGAACTTTCTGGACTTCCTGGAAGTCTATTTCATTCACCAGACTGGGGAAGTTCTCCATCATTATTTGTTGAAATAAGTTTTCAATTTCTTGCTCTTCCTCTTCTCCTTCTGGTATCCCTATGATTCAGATGTTGGAACATTTAAAGTTGTCCTGGAGGTTTCTAAGCCTCTCCTCATTTTTTTGAATTCTTGTTTCTTTATTCTCTTCCGGTTGAATGTTTCTTCTTCCTTCTGCTCCAAACCATTGATTTGAGTCCCAGTTTCCTTCCCATCACTGTTGGTTCCTTGTACATTTTCCTTTATTTCACTTAGCATAGTCTTCATTTTTTCCTCTAATTTGCAATCATACTCAACCATGATTACCAGTGTTTTGGACTGTACATCTGATAGGTTGGCTATCTCTTCATCACTTAGTTGTACTTTTTTCTGGAGCTTTGATCTGTTCTTTCATTTGGGCCATTTTTTTTTAAATGGCACACCTGTTATGTAGTAATGGGCAGAGCCTTAGGTATTCATCAGGACAGGGCAACCCAGGTTGCTGCCTTATGATGCTATATGTGGGGGAGGGTTCCGAGAGGGAACAATGCTGCTTGCTCTGCTCTCTGCCTGATTTCAGTCACTTCCTCAGCTACCTACAATCAAATTGGGCCCTTCAAATTGATTCCCAGGTGGGTGGGTTTGTGTACATTCTAGGACCCTGCTGGTCTTTCCAATGAACTCTCCTGTGGGTCTGGGAGTTTCTCCTGCTGCTGTCTCAACCTCTACAGGTGTTTTCAATCAGAGGTTTGAGGCTTTATTTCCCTGTGCTAGAACCCAGGGTTGTGTGGTCTGTCTTGCTCCCCAGTTGTTCCTCCCCGTTTATCTGCACACAAATGTGGAACTACCCAGTTTGCAACCTGCTGCCTCTTCAGGCCCACCACCCTCCTTGCCCATCCCGTCCTCCAGCTGCTACCTGAGCCAGAGTTCTCTCCACTCAGTTGCCCATTTCTGCCCCTCCTACCAGTGTGGATGAATGTTTCTTCTTTAACTCCTTGGTTGTTGAACTTCCATACAGTTCAATTTTCTGGAAGTTCTGATTGTTTTTGTTTTTAAATTTGTTGTTGTCCTTGTTTTGGTTGTCTGAGGAGGTATAGTGTATCTACCTACACCTCCATCTTGGCCAGAAGTAGAGTATTTCATCTTTTCTTATGGCTAAGTAGTATTACATAGTATATATGTACCATATCTTCTTTATTCAGTCATCCATAGAAGGACACTAAGGTCATTGTCTTGTCTTGGCCACCATGAATAATGCTATAGTGAACATACAGGTACATATATTTTTATGAATAAATGTTAAAAATTTTTTAATTTTGTTTATTTATTTTTAGAGAGAAGGAGAAGAAGAAGGAGAAGGACGAGGAGGGAAACATTGGTGTGAGAGACAAACATTGATTGGTTGCCTCTCATATGTGCCCTGACTGGGAATTGAACCAGTTACCTTTAGCTTTGTGGGATGACACCCAACCAACTGAGCCATACTGGACAGGGCTCAAATTTTTTGGGGGGTAGATACCCAGAAGATGGATTTTGGAGGAATTTTCATACTGTTTTTTGTAGTGGCCGTACCAGTTCATATTCCCGACAGCTTTTTCTCCACACTCTTTGTAATACTTGTTACTTCTTGTCTTATTGATAATAGCATTCTAACAGGTGTGAGGTAGTACCTCATTGTAGTTTTCACCTGCATTTACATTATAGCTAGTGAAGTTGAGAATCTTGTCATATATTTGTTACTTTTATAATTAAGTTATCGTCAATAATAGGGATATAAGCATTTAGTCCACTTTTTGGTCATTTACAGTTCTCTTATTTTAATGATGAAAATGTCTGACAATTTTACTGATAACTTACCCAGGATGGTCAGACAGAATCCTAGTTGATATTAATAACTGTGGATCAAGCAACTCTGTGGATGTGTTTCCACATTTCTGAGAACAGAACTTTAGGCCCAGAAAAGTGAATCTATGTACATGACTATGTTAACCAGCACTCTCCTCTCTACTAGGGAAGCGTTGAGTCTGACAGACTCCATTTGGTGGTTGCACTATCTATGGTCTGATAGCTCAGGCAGAGCCCTTTTTCCTTTATGTGAGAGAAGAGTGCTTTGCAATGAGAGCAGGGCAGGAAGGAAGCAACAGTGCATTAAGTACAATGAAGCCAGGGTCTTATTTCCCAGAGTGGGAGGAAACCCTAATGGGAAGAATGTGCTTTCCTCTTACAATATTATACTCCCTTTTCTTAGGTGATTCTGGAGGGGTGTGGCTGAACCATCACAGGTAAAGAGCTTGCAAGAGCTTCTCCTGCTCACAGGCTTCCCCTCAGAACCAGGAGAAGCCTTGGTAAAAGAGAACTTCCATGAGATGGCAGAGTGTGCAATACAAAAGAAGAGGTAAAGACATGAATAGATTTCTTTCTCATTTGGGAGGGTAGAATTTTCCTGGAATTAGAGGGGCATCTGGGGAAAGGTGACCTTTCCAAGGGAAGAGAGAATGACAGGTCACTGTGGAAAGGTAACGGGGAATTCCCATGTGGCAGTCTCTCTAATGGCTTGAATGGAGAGTTACACATAAGGTTATGACTTCTGGTCCTATTTTGTTCTCTTTTTGTATGCTTACTGGATATCTCTGTAAAATATTATTCAAACCTCTGTTGGAGCCCAAGGTCAGGAGACCCCTGTCTCTCTTATTCTCTCATGGGCCAGCAAGCAGAGTATGCTGACCTGAAACAACCTCAGAAAGATGTTAAAAACCCATTCTATAACCATCCCCTCCCAAGGCAGGTTGATGGTGGGCATTCATCCATTCTTCCAAATGAAAAATGTTTCCAGCACATTCTAGGCCCTGGAAATGTGTCCCGCACCCTCTCTGTCCAAGACTGAGATGTTTTATGGCTAGTGTTGATCCTACAAATCAGAACTTTTATTGCTTTTTGTTTTAAAGGAGCCAAAATGCAAAGAAAGCACTAGCCTTTCACCTTACATTTAAATTTTACCCTAAATGACAGTCCTAAGTGAGAATTTCAAATATCCCAAAATATAAGCAGAGAAAATTAGAAAATTAAAATCCATTACTTCAAGCTGTTAGAACTTCATTAGACAAACTTTTGTTAGCTTAGACTTGTCTTCATTTCATAAATATTGGGTATGTGCTTTACTTTCTGGATCATTTTAGCATGCTTTTTGTGTGCATTTAAGCCAGTACATTTTGGGGAATGTATTTGGTGCTTTTTTGTCTTTCTTGTGGGAAGCCACATCTGTTACATGTATTATATAATTATATGTGGCATTGCTTCGATATTATATATTCAATTGGCAAACCCACATCTATTTGTTATCCTACCTGAACAATGAAAATATGAAAGTACTCTGTTATTTGAGTCTAGTTCCTTCTTTTTTTAATTTAATATATTTTATTGATTATGCTATTACAGTTGTCCCATTTCTCTCACATTATTCCCATCAACCTGGCACACCCCCTCCCACCCACATTCCCCCCTTTAGTTCATGTCCATGTGTCATAAGTTCTTTAGCTTCTACATTTCCCACACTATTCTTGCCTTCCCCCTGTCTATTTTCTACCCACCGTCTATGCTACTTATTCTCTGTACCTTTTCCCCCTCTCTCCTCCTCCCACCCCGCTGTTGCTAACCCTCCATATGATCTCCATTTCTGTGGTTCTGTTCCTGTTCTAGCTGTTTGCTTAGTTTGCTTTTGTTTTAGGTGTGGTTGTTAATATCTGTGAGTTTGCTGTCTTTTCACTGTCATATTTTTGATCTTCTTTTCCTTAGTTAAGTCCCTTTAACATTTCATATAATAAAGGCTTGGTGATGATGAACTCCTTCAATTTGACCTTATCTGAGAAGCACTTTATCTTCCCTTCCATTCTAAATGACAGCTTTGCTGGATAGAGCAATTTTGGATGTAGGTCCCTGCCGTTCAAGACGTCAAATATTTCTTTCCAGCCCCTTCTTGCCTGGAAGGTCTCTTTTGAGAAATCAGCTGACAGTCTGATGGGAACTCCTTTGTAGGTGACTGTCCCCTTATCCCTTGCTGCTTCTAGAATTCTCTCCTTCATTTTATTTTATTTTTTTTAATTTTTATTATTTTATTTTTAATCAGTATTTTTTAATTGTTGATATTGTACAGTTTTCTGTCTTTTACCCTGCCCCAGCCCACCACCCCAGCCCTCCCCACCCTTCCCCCATTTCCACCCCCCACAGTTTTTGTCCATGAGTCCCTTATACTTGTTGCTCCAAACCGTTCCCCTTATCCCTTGAAATTCCCTCCCCTCCCCCTCTGGTCACTGTCAGACTGTTCCCAAATTCAGTGTCTTTGTTTATATTATGCTTGTTTGTTTGTTTTGTTGATTAGATTCCTGTTAAAGGTGAGATCATATGGTATTTGTCTTTCACTGCCTGGCTTATTTTGCTTAGCATGATAATCTCCAATTCCATCCATGCTGTTGCAAAGGGTAGGAGCTCCTTCTTTCTTTCTGCTGCATAGAATTCCATTGTGTAAATGTACCACAGTTTTTTGATCCATTCATTAACTGATGGGCACCTAGGTTGCTCCCAGCACTTGGCTATTGTAAATTGTGCTGCTATGAACATAGGGGTGCATAGGTTCTTTTGGATTGGTGTTTCAGGGTTCTTAGGATATAATCCAAGCAGTGGAATTGCTGGATCAAAAGGTAGATCCATTTTTAGTTTTCTTAGAAAATTCCATACTGTTTTCCATAGTGGTTGTACCAATCTGCAATCCCACCAACAGTGCACTAGGGTCCCCTTTTCTCCACAACCTCTCCAACACTTGCTGTTTGTTGCTTTGTTTATGAAGGCCATTCTGACTGGTGTCAAGTGGTATCTCATTGTAGTTTTAATTTGCATCTCTCTGATAGCTAGAGATATCGAGCATCTTTTCATGTGTCTCTGGATCCTCTGTATGTCCTCCTTGGAGAAGTGTCTGTTCAAATCCTTTGCCCATTTTTTAATTGGGTTGCTTGTCTTCTTAGAGTAGAGTCTTGTAAGTTCTTTATATATTTTGGAAATTAATCCCTTGTCTGAGGTATCATTGTCAAATATGTTTTCCCATACAGTTGGTTCTCTTTTTATTTTCATACTGTTTTCTTTAGCTGTGCAGAAGCTTTTTATTTTGATGAGATCCCATTTGTTTATTCTTTCCTTTATGTCCCTTGCTCTAGGGGACATATCAGTAAAAATATTGCTGCGTGAAATATCTGAGATTTTCATGCCTATGTTATCCTCTAGAATTTTAATGGTGTCATGGCTTATATTTAAATCTTTTATCCACCTTGAATTTATTTTTGTGTATGGTGTAAGTTGGTGCTCGAGTTTCATTTTTTTTGCAGGTAGCTGTCCAGTTCTCCCAGCACCACTTGTTGAAGAGGCTATTTTTGCTCCATTTTATGTTGCTGCCCCCTTTGTCAAATATTAATTGACCATAGAGACTTGGGTTTATTTCTGGGCTCTCTGTTCTATTCCACTGGTCCATCTGTCTGTTCTTGTGCCAGTACCAGGATGTTTTGATTACAGGGGCTTTGTAATACAGTTTGGTATCAGGTATTGTGATCCCTCCTACTCTGCTCTTCTTTCTCAAAATTGCTGCCGCTATCCGGGGTCGTTTATGATTCCATATAAATTTTTGAAATGTTTGTTCTATGTCTGTGAAATATGCCATTGGAACTTTAATAGGTATTGCATTGAATCTGTAAATTGCTTTGGGTAGTATGGACTTTTTGATGATATTAATTCTTCCGATCCATGAACACGGTATATGCTTCCATTTGTTTGTGTCTTCCTTGATTTCTTTCCTCAGTATTGTGTAGTTTTCTGCATACAGGTCTTTTACCTCCTTGGTTAGGTTTATTCCTAGGTATTTTATTTTTCTTTTTGCTATATTGAATGGGATTTTTTTCTTGATTTCTGCTTCTGCTGTTTCACTGTTGGTATACAAAAATGCCTTTGATTTTTGGATATTGACTTTGTATCCGGCTGTTTGGCCAAATTCATTTATTAGGTCGAACAGTTTTTTGGCCGAGTCTATAGGATTTTCTATGTACACTATCATGTCATCTGCAAACAATGATAGTTTTGTTTCCTCCTTTCCAATTTGGATGCCTTTTATTTCATTTTCTCGTCTAATTGCTGTGGCTAAGACTTCCAATACTATATTGAATAGAAGTGGTGAAAGTGGACAGCCTTGTCTTGTTCCTGATCTTAGTAGGAAAGATTTCAGTTTTTGCCCATTGAGTATGATGTTGGCTATAGGTCTCTCATATATGGCCTTTATTATGTTGAGGAATGCTCTCTCTATTCCCACCTTGCTGAATGTTTTTATCATAAATGGGCGTTGTACTTTATCAAAAGCTTTTTCCGCATCTATCGATATGATCATGTAATTTTTGTCTTTGCTTTTGTTTATGTGATGTATTACATTTACTGATTGGCGAATGTTGAACCATCCTTGCATCCCTGGAATGAATCCCACTTGGTCATGGTATATGATCTGTTTAATGTATTGTTGGATGCGGTTTGCCAATATTTTGTTGAGGATTTTAGCGTCTATGTTCATCAGTGATATTGGCCTGAAGTTTTCTTTCTTTGTTGAGTCTTTATCTGGTTTTGGGATTAGGATGATGATGGCTTTATAGAAAGAGTTTTGGAGTCTTCCATCATTTTGGGTTTTTTGGAATAGTCTGTGAAGGATAGGGGTTAGCTCTTCCTTAAATGTTTTGTAGAATTCTCCTGTGAAACCATCTGGTCCAGGGCTTTTGTGTGCCGGGAGTTTTTTGATTACTGCTTCAATTTCATCAGCTGTTATTGGTCTGTTCAGGCTTTCTGTTTCTTTTTCTTTGAGTTTTGGAAGATTATATTTTTCTAGAAACTTGTCCATTTCCCCTAGGTTTTCAAATTTCTTGGCATACAGTTCTTCATAGTAATTTCTTACAATCCTTTGTATTTCTGTGGTGTCAGTCGTAATCTCTCCTCTTTCATTTCTGATTGTGTTTATTTGGGTCCTCTCTCTTTTTTTCTTGATGAGCCTGCTTAAAGCCTTGTCGATTTTGTTTATCTTTTCAAAGAACCAGCTCCTGGATTCATTAATCCTTAGGATTATGCTTTTAGTCTCTATGTCATTTAATTCTGCTCTGATCTTGGTTATTTCCTTCCTTCTACTTGCCCTGGGCTGTCATTTTTGTTGTTCCTCGAGTTCTTGTAGGCATAGGGTTAAGTCATTTGTTAGAAATGTTTCTGTCTTCTTTAGGTAGGCCTGTATTGCTATGAACTTCCCTCTGAGCACTGCCTTCATTGTGTCCCATAAGTTTTGGGTTGTTGTGAGTTCATTTTCATTTGTTTCCAGAAACTTTTTGATTTCCTCCCTAATTTCATTCTTTACCCATTCATTGTTTAATAGCATGCTATTGAATCTCCATGATTTTGAGGGTTTTGGGATTTTCCCCATGAAGTCAGTTTCTAGTTTCCATCCCTTGTGGTCAGAGAAAATGCTTGGTATGATTTCAATTTTCTTGAATTTGTTGAGGCTTGTTTTGTGTCCTATCATGTGGTCTATCTTTGAAAATGTTCCATGTGTTTGGGATGAAGGGCTCTATATATATCAGCTAAGTCCAATTCATATAGAGTACTGTTCAATGCCACAATATCTTTGTTGATATTTTGTTTGGAAGGTCTGTCCATTTTTGACAGTGGGGTGTTAAAATCCCCTACTATACTTGTGTTGCTGTCAATATCTGTCTTGAAGTCCTCAAAGATTTTCTTGATGTATTTAGGTGCTCCTATGTTGGGTGCATATATATTTACAATGTTTATGTCTTCTTGGTGGATTCTTTCCTTGAGTAGTATGAAGTGACCTTCTGGGTCTCTCTTTATAGCTCTTCTTTTGAAGTCTATTTTGTCTGATATGAGTATTGGTACCCCAGCTTTTTTTTCCTGTTCGTTTGCTTGGAAAATTTGTTTCCAGCCTTTCACTTTAAGTCTGTGTAGGTCTTTTGTCCTGAGGTGGGTCTCTTGTAGGCAGCATATGTGTGGGTCATGCTTTCTTATCCAGTCAGCTATTCTATGTCTTTTGATTGGAGCATTTAATCCATTTACATTTAAGGTTACTATTGATAGGTAGTGATTCATTGCCATTTTCGTACCTGTGTTCTTCTGTCTCTCTTTTCCTTTCTTTCCTTAAAGCAGTCCCTTTAGTATCTCTTGCAGAACTGGTTTGGTAGAGGTGTATTCTTTTAGACTTCTTTTGTCTGGGAAGCTCCTTATTTGTCCTTCCATCTTGATTGAAAGCCTTGCTGGATAAAGTAGTCTTGGTTGTAGGCCTTGGTTCTCATTACTTGGAATATTTCTTGCCATTCTCTTCTGGCTTGGAGCGTTTCCATTGAGAAGTTAGCTGCTAACCTTATCGGGGCTCCCTTGTATGTTACTTCCTTTTTCTCCCTTGCTGCCTTTAAGATTCTCTCTTTGTCTTGGAAGTTTGCAATTTTAATGATGATGTGTCTTAAAGTGGGCCTGTTTGGGTTCCTCTTGATTGGGACTCGCTGTGTTTCCTGGATTTGTGTAACTTTTTCTCTCATCAAATTAGGTAAATTTTCCATCATTACTTTTTCAAATAGGTTTTCTATCCCTTACTCTTCTTCTTTTCCTTCTGATATTTCTATTATATGGATATTATTACGTTTCATGTTGTCTTGCATTTCTCTTAACTCCTCTTCATTCTTTCTGAGCCTCTTTTCCTTTTCTTGCTCTTTCTGGCTGCTTTTTTCTACTTTGTCCTCCAACTCACTGATTCGATCCTCTGCTTCATCGATTCTGCTTTTCATTCCTTCTACTGTGTTCTTTAGCTCAGAAATTGTATTCTTCATTTCCTCTTGGCCCTTTTTGATAGTTTCTATTTCCTTTTTCATGTTGATACAGTTTACAGTGAGTTCATCATAGCTTCCCTGTAGTTTCTGGTAGCTCATTCAGAGCTCATGGAGCTTCCTGACAACCATTGCTTTGAACTCCTTATCTGATAGTTGAGTTGCCTCTGTTTCATTTAGGCTTCTTTCTGGGGCTTCCTCCTTTTCTTTCATTTGGGGATTGTTTCTTTGTCTTCTCATTGTTTGTGAGACTCTTCTTGTAAATCTCAGCTTCTTAAATTGATCTGTTCTGCCTACCTGGGTTTATGGTGCGAACTTCTGTGGTGGAATACCTGTGAGATTCAGTGGTGTAGTCTCCTTCAGGTATCCTGGTGTTCACAGCTTCCACTGTCTCAGCTGTTGGAATACCCCCTCTTTTGGTCCAACCCTGTTTTTTTCACAGTTCTAGGATTTTTTTTTTGCCTCACTCATGGGTATTTAAAAAGAGAAAAGAATAAAGTGAAAAAAGAAGAGAAAAAAAAGAGGAAGGAAGGAGAGATAGAATTGGAAAGAAGGGAAGAAGGAATAAAGCCAGAAAGAAGTAAAGAGAAGCAAAAGGAATTGAGGGATAAAAAAGGTAGAAGTAATAAAAAAATAAAAAATATATAATCAAAACAAAAGAAAAAGAACCCCACAAAAATGAAAAACAAGCCAAAACAAAGAAACAAAAAAAAAACCCAACAACATTCAAAAAACCCCACAAAACAAAACAAAACAAAATACCCAAAAACAAAAAACAAAACAAACAAACAAACAAAAACAAAAGAAAACAAAACAAAACAAAAAATCTCTTGCTATTTTCAAACAGGCCAAACTGGATTTTCTGGACTTGCTGGCTGGAGCAGGCTGCGAGGCGAGTCGTACTGCTTTTCTCCCTGTTCCTCAGTCAGCTTTGGGCTACTGTCCTCAGTGCCAGCCAAGCCCTGACCCCAGGGCTAATGCCGCACTCTCCATGCAGGGCCTTGGGTGTGATTTCTGAGCCTCCTGCAGAGGGTGCGCTTTCCTGAGTTTATGGGTTTCAGCTGGGATCTCACAGATCCATCCCTCCCTGAGCCTATTGCTGTGAGCTCTGGGTCTCCTACAGGGCAGGAGCGCCCACCCGAGACTACGGGCGTGGGCTCCGCGAGTTTCCTGAGTTGTGCACACTCACCCCAGGATCACAGATGTGAGCTCCGGGTCTTCCACAGAGTCCCCTTCTCTAATTGCAGGGTTGCCTCTGGCCCAACCTGTTCGCAGAGCCGCCTCACGTTGCCGGGCCGCCTCCGGTAGGTTGCAGAGCCGCCTCCTGTTGCCGGGTTGCCTCCGTCCCGGTCTCAGGGCCGCCTCCGGTCGCTCGGCTGCCACGTCTAGTTTTCCAATGTCTGCTACAGATTTTGATCTCCTATTTTCATATATACTGTGGTATTGTTGGCTGTCTGCTCTGTTCCTCTGTAGATCAGTTAGGTTTTTCTCCCATGTGCAGGAGGAAGGGCAATCTGCGTCCTCCTACCATCTTCTCTCCATTTTAATCTTGACCAATGTAATTATGATGTACCTTTGTGTGTTACTTCTTTGGGACTCTCTGAGCTTCCTGGACTTCTTGGTAGTCTATTTCCTTTGCCAGATTGGGGAAGTTCTCCTTTATTATTTGTTCAAATAAGTTTTCCACTTGTTGCTCTTCTTCCCCTTCTGGGACCCGTATAATTCAGATGTTGGGACGTTTAGCGATGACCCGGAGGTTCCTAAGCCTCTCCTCATGTGTTTGAATTCTTGTTTCTTCCTTGTTTTCTGTTTGGTTGTTAGTTTTTCCCTTCTATTCCACTCCTTTGATTTGAGTCCCAGTTTTTCTCCCATCTCTATTGGTTCCCCATGCGTCTTCCTTCATTTCACATATTGTAGCCTGCATTTTTCTATCTAATTTGTGAGTAAAATCAACCAATTCTGTGAGCATCTTGATGACCAGTGCTTTGAACTGTGCATCTGATAGGTTGGCTATCTCTTCATGGCTTAGAGGAATTGGCTGTGGAGATTTGATTTGTTCTGCAGTTTGAGCCATTTTTTTTTTTTTTTTTTTTTTTTTTTTGGTTTTAGTCTGGTCTGGGCTATTATGTAGTGAGGGTTGGAGCCTTAGTTGTTCCCCAGTGGGGGACAGCCCAGTCGATGGGTTGTGACGCTGTATGTGGGGGCGGGGTCTGAGAGGGAACAATGGCGCCAGCTCCACTCTCTCCTGGATTCAGTCCCTTCCGCCACTTCCCCTTTACCTGGACCATCTGCGTGCTCGAATGTGGGACCACCTGGTCAGCCAGCCACCTTGTGCGGCCTCACTGGGTCTGCACAGTTGCCACCCCGTGTCCGGGGTCCGCCAGCTGCCTCCTCTGCACCTGGGAACTGCCAGCCACTGCTGCTTGCATTTCAGATTCGCACCTCCATTTTTTCCTGCCTCGACTCCGCCCTTCTTACCATTCTGAATGAATGATTGTTGGACTTCTGTACAGTTCGATTTTCTATTAGCTCTGGTTGTTTTCTTGTTTCTAAATATTTGTTGTCCTTAATTTTGGTTGTGAGAGGAGGTACAGTGTGTCCACCTATGCCTCCATCTTGGCCAGAGGTCTAGTTCCTTCTTATCATTAATCCTCTTTTGGAAATAATTGATGTTTCCTTAGCAACCATATTAACTCATTACTCGGGGTCTTTTCTCAAAGTGAACTGGGTTCATTTTTATTCTTTCATAAGCTTGTTTTGTTAAATATTGTCCTTACTTTAAAGTACTAATTATTTTTGGTATTGCACTCACTTGCACAATTTGCAGGGAAAAATCAGTTGTTAAAACTCTGGAATTTCACCTAATGCATGTCACGTGGTCATTTGGCTCATGGAGGGGACACTTTCTATGCTACCATTAAATATAATTTCTAATTGCAAAGATAAGACTCCAATATTTGCAAATCTATTTCATTCTAAATCATGTTGAATTTAATTTAGTCAATAATTAAAGTAGGTTGTCTCTCAAATTTAATCTGATGAAGAACCATTTAGCAGATTAAGTCATTTAGTCATTAAGTGAAATATTTGTGGTTTTCCATTTGTTTTATTTTTTTTGCAATATTAAAATGCCTGATAATTTATTACAACTCACAGGCCAAGAAAGAGCATTAAGAAACTTGAAGGATCTTCCTATGAATGTGAGGAGAGAGTGTGATAATGGAATTCATATTCTGCAGACACATCTTTGCTCATTACAGTTTGACTCAGTATAACTCCTTCAAAGGTCTTTCAAGGTGAGGAGCCAGACAGGAGTCTAGAAATGTGTGAATGTCACCTGCTTCCTGTGGTCAAGCACAGTGGGAGTCCCATCTGGGAAAAGTTAAGAACCGTGTCACTATTAAATGGGACCCAAACATTGGTCTTTTGGACTGTGAATTTGGTCTTGATTGTTTGAAATGTGGGAAAGGAACATTTTTGGGTCAGGGAATCTAGGTCACACATACACTCTTTATATAAATTATATAGGATAGGAACAAAAATAGTATAAGCTGATATATAGGCTTCACTAATAAAAAACATTTAAATATTTTTTTCTGATTCTAGTAATAGACTGGTGAAATTATCTTATTTGGGAGGTGGAAAGGACAGGAGTGGGGGTGTATATAGAACGTTGGATGGAAAAAGTAAGATTACATTCATGTGAGTGATTTGTAAATTCGAAAGCAATGAGCAAATTGCAGCTGCCATTATTACCATGTCTGTTTTCTTTTGTGATAATCTGCATACATGTATAGCTCACTGAATCACCTTAACTCAGGGGCAATATTCAGTAGCTGATTTTCAATGTAATTAAATTTCCCAAAAGAGCAGGATACCATAGTTATTTTGCATTTTAATAAGATTTGAGGTCCCTAATATATTGTATGGAAGAGAAGTAAAATTACTTCAGAAAGTTCATAACTATGATCAAAATATAATTTGAATAACTAGGTAGGTACAACTTCTTTTGTTTTTAAAAGGTCCAAATAGGAATCTGACTTTACAAATGATACCTTCCTTTCCTCCTTAAATGGTGTAAAGATTAAATGCTACAAAAATAAAACACCTAGTTTTATAGAAAAGTATCATTACTCTTCTTAAATGACATTTTGGTATTATGGAAAATTTTAAAGTAACAGAAAATTTATAGAAGAGTAAAATGGGCCCCCATATGATGCCATCCAGTTCCAATGATTCTTGATGTTCATGAGATCAGAATTTCAAGACTAAAAGAGTATAAATCTCAGATCATTTTTTTGTTGCTATGAGTCACGTATGCTTGCAGATTTTATATATATCAGATATTATATATGATATAAATTTTAATTTTTTGAATTCTTGTCCATGTGCTAGTTTTTGGCTCTTTTTTGATCCTGCCCTAAGTCCTCATCTTTTGCAATGGTAGATGTAAAATTTTCCCTCCAATTTCAATAAATTTGGGTCTACTGATACCAGGTGAAAGAGTAACTTTTAGAATTCTCCCCCCTGTACTTCTTAAAATTTTTTAAAAAATATATTTTATTGATTATACTATTATAGTTGTCCCATTTTACCCCCTTCACTGCCCTCCATTCTGCACACCCCCTCCCACCTGCATTTCCCCCCTTTAGTTCATGTGCATGGGTCATACATATAAGTTCTTTGGCTTCTACATTTCCCATACTATTTTTATCCTCCCCCTTTGTGGGAGACCCTTCTGCGTGGCATGGGCCCAGCTCCCACTTGGAGATGTACAGGACCCACACCCACAGATAGGTTCTCTTGTGGGAAATCAAGTTTGCAATATACCTAAGCTGCTTTGAGTCTTGCTTTTGCTAAAACTCCCTCACCCTGGATTGGGATAGCAAGTGCTCATTGTAACTTCGTAAAATCCATACTAAACCTTGCAAGGACCAGTGTAACTGGCTCAACCACCTTTCCCCTTTTCATTTGCTAATATCCTTCTTCTGTGATGTGATTACATCACAGAAGGCATTGGGTCCTTTGTTGTCTGTAAAAGGTAATCACCTATAGCGAAACTGTACGTAATAAATGAGGACCATCATGTAATGAGACCAGAAACAAAATAAAGGCCTGTCACTGTGGAGACCATGGCTTTTGCTCCCCTTGAGAGAAAAGCCATGCTGTCCTTTTTCCCCCACCAGACTCGGTAGTCTGTGTGAATGTTTTATTTCATCCATGATGACACGGACACTGCTGGCCGTTGTCTACATCACCCCTTTCTATTTTCTACCTACCATCTATGCTACTTATTCTCTGTATCTTTTCCCCCCTCTCCCCCTCCTACACCCCTGTTGATAACCCTCCACATGATCTCCACTTCTGTGATTATGTTCCTGTTTTAGTTGTTTGCTTAGTTTGTTTTTGTTTTTGTTTTAGTGTGGTTGTTAATAACTGAGTTTGTTGTCATTTTACTATTCATATTTTTGTCTTCTTTTTCTTAGATAAATCCCTTTAACATTTCATATAATAAGGGCTTGGTGATGATGTACTCCTGTAACTTGACCTTATCTGGGAAGCACTTTATCTACCCTTCCATTCTAAATGAAAGCTTTGCTGGATAGAGCAATCTTGGATGTAGGTACTTGCCTATCATGATTTGGAATACTGCTTTTCAGCCCCCTCTTGCCTGCAAGGTTTCTTTTGAGGAGTCAGCTAATAATCTTCTGGGTACTCCTTTGTAGATAACTGTCTCCTTTTCTCTTGCTGCTTTTAAGATTCTCTCCTTATCTTTCATCTTGGGTAATGTAATTATGATGGACCTTGGTGTGTCCCTCCTTGGGTCCAATTTCTTTGGGACTCTCTGAGCTTTCTGGACTTCCTGGAAGTCTATTTCATTCACCAGACTGAGCAAGTTCTCCATCATTATTTGTTGAAATAAGTTTTCAATTTCTTGCTCTTCCTCTTCTCCTTCTGGTACCCCTATGATTCAGATGTTGGAACATTTAAAGTTGTCCTGGAGGTTTCTAAGCCTCTCCTCATTTTTTTGAATTCTTGTTTCTTTATTCTCTTCCGGTTGAATGTTTCTTCTTCCTTCTGCTCCAAACCATTGATTTGAGTCCCAGTTTCCTTCCCATCACTGTTGGTTCCTTGTACATTTTCCTTTATTTCACTTAGCATAGTCTTCATTTTTCCCTCTAATTTGCAATCATACTCAACCATGATTACCAGTGTTTTGGACTGTGCATCTGATAGGCTGGCTATCTCTTCATCACTTAGTTGTACTTTTTTCTGGAGCTTTGATCTGTTCTTTCATTTGGGCCATATTTTCTTTATCTCACCCCACCTGTTATGTAGCAATGGGCAGAGCCTTAGTTATTTGCCAGGTCGAGGCAACCCAGGTTGCTAACTTGTGGTGCTGTATGTGGGGGAGGGGTCTGAGAGGGAACGATGGCACTTGCTCCGCTCTCTGCCTGATTTCAGTCACTTCCCCAGCTACCCACAAGCAAATTGGGCCCTTCTGGTGCTGATTTCCTGGTGGGTGGGTTTGTGTACATTCTAGGACTCTGCTGGTCTCTCCAATGAACTCTCCCATGAGGCTGGGAGTTTCTCCTACTGCCCCCTCAACCCCCACAGGTATTTTTGTTCAGAGGCTTTGAGGCTTTATTTCCCTGTGCTGGAACCCGGGTTGCTAGGTCTTTTTCCCTCCCCAGTGGTTCCTTCTGGTTTATCTGCATGCAAATATGGGACTGCCTGCTCCTCCAGCTGCCACTTTTCCATGAGTCCTCTCCACCCCAGCTGCCTGTCTCCGCCCCTTCTTACCAGTCTGGATGGATGTTTCTTTAACTCTTTGATTTTTGGACTTCCATACAGTTCGATTTTCTGTCAGTTCCGTTTTTTCTTTTTTTTAAATTTGTTGTTGTCCTTGTTTTGGTTGTGCAAGGAGGCACAGTGTGTCTACCTACACCTTCATCTTGACCAGAAGTCCCCTGTTTATTATTTTTTTCCCCAAACATCACATTATAATTCCTCAGTGAAACATTGGAAAAAAGACTATCAGTGCCAACACATTTACATATGAGTAAACCATGGCTGTGTTTGTCATCATTAAGGATGATGTTAAAAGAATGTTTTAATTATCTGTTTGCATTGATTGTAGTTGCTTTTCTTATGGTTTTAGCAGTAACTATGTTGTACAATATCTCTTTTGAAGTTTTTTCTACTACTTGACATTTGTTGGTGGTCATTCTATGTCAGCAGAAAAATACAGTAAGCTAGTTTTCCTGCTTGTCATTTGGGGAAGATAATTTATAAATCTTCACTTTTAGTTAAATTCCTTCTTCTCTCAACATATTGAGGATAAACAGAATACTGTTGAGGTTGTTAACCTTCTCTTTTGCAAGGAAAAGGATATCATCTTGGGTCATAGTTAAGTGTACCTAGTAAGAGCAATATTCCTCTTTTACTTCAAGTTTAGGCAATTTCTTTTTGTAAACATGATATCACACAGCATGATGTGGAGTTACAGTGACCCATTATTATTGCTGTTAGATTCTAAATGACCATTTGTACTTGAGGGTCTTTCCTCCTTTGCTTGTGTTTTTTTTTTTTTTGTTTCTAACTTAGCCGTATGTGGAAGGGTTAAACTCTTTTGATTGCCCCTAGAGTCTGCCTCTCCTCTGGCATTGGCCAACATTCTAGTGAATGACTTTTGTAGAACATATGTGTAATTGATCTTCACCAGATACATTTTGCCAGGGATCCTGTCTTCTTCCATGATAGAGTGGAAAGCATGTCAGAATGCATACAGTCAGAAAGTATTGTTCTACTACTCCTGGTTGCATGACCTTGACTTGGTTACTTAAGCCTTCTGAGCTTCTGGTTCCTATCAATAAATGTGCATATTACCTGCCCCTCAGGCTTCTTACAAAGATTAAGTAAGATTACTATAAGTACAACACTTGTTATATGACAAATATTTACAATATATTTTATAATACATGCATGACACATGGTAGGCCCTCAAGTGTACATCATCTTCAGGAGAAAACTTTTTCATTTTTTTGTGTTTTCATAAAAACAGTAATAAAAACATCTTTGGTAATATTATAGAAATTGTCAAATGCACAGGTAAGTTGTGGGTTCCCACCTACTCTTGCTCTCTTGTAGTAATTACTACATTTAGTAATGTAGTAATGTAGTTATTACTACAGTGGATGTAGTTATTACTACAGTGGATTTATTTATAGTATTATGCTTTTAAGAATGAATTTAATGCTGAAAATGCATGCAACTAAACATTCCATTCTTTATATAATCTCTGAGAAGAGATAGAATGATTTGCATTTATTTACTTATTTACATTCATTTAAATAGCCAGAGCCAAGCTTGCTTGAGTATTCCACTGAAAGTTCTCTTGATGGCCACTTTTAATAATCTGTGACCAGTAAAGATGAGGACCTCTGGAAAATGAATGTCAATCCAGCCATTTCAACACTGAATTCCAAAACATGTTACAAGTTAATTTTTTTATTACACAAAGTTCCATATAGTCCTATAGAGTACTTAGAATTTTTAAGGTAGTTATTATTTTGTACAAATGTCCATGCAATATACTGTATGACACATCTTTTAACAAATGAGTGAGAGTCAAGGAGTAACTTGGGCACATATTGTCACAAGCAGTGTAGACTGTGTTCCTTGTAATTTTGCAAGTGGCTAATCTCAACACAGGTGTTCAGTAGATATATGCATAAGTATTTAAAGTCTCTTTCTTCTAGGCATGTTGTAATGGCTATGGAGTGTGTATGATAAACTGTTATTGTTTGAAATGACTGAGATTGCAGATTATTACTCCAGCAGAACCCAGACATCTGCCTGATGAACACAAGTAAAACCTTTAGTTTAAACTTAAAATATAAGAGGGTATTATTTAAGCCTTTATGTTCATCAGGAATATTGGCCTGTAATTTTTTTTGTAGTGTCTTTATCTGGTTTTGGAATTAGGATCATGCTGGCCTCATAAAATGAGCTTGGGACCTTTCCCTCTTCTTGAATTTTGTGAAATAGTTTGGGCAGGAGAGGTGTTGTTTCTTCCCAGAATATTTGGTAAAATTCAGCTGTGAAGCCATCTAGTCCAGAGCTTTTTTTGTTGGAGTTTTTTAATTTACTTGTTCAATTTTACTAAGTGTAACTTGTGTATTCAGATTCTCTGATTCTTCCTGATTTATCCTGATTTAGTTCTGGAAGATTGTATGTTTGTAGGAATTTTTCCATTTTATCCAGATTTTGCAGTTTGTTGGCACATAGTTGTTCATAATATTTCATTGCAATCCATTTTATTTCTTTGATGTCAGTTGTCATTTCTTGTCTTTTATTTCTGATTATACTTATTTGGGTCCTATCTCTTTTGTTTTGGTTGTTGATGGGTCTGGTTAAAGGTTTGTCAATCTTGCCTATCTTTTCAAAGAACCAGCTCTTGGATTCATTGATCCTTTGTATCATTTTTTAGACTCTACTTCATTCATTTCTCCTGTGGCAGTCTGTATTATTTCCTTCCTTCTACCTACTTTGTACTTTGTTGTTCTTTTTCAGGTTCCTTTAAGTGTGAAGTTAGATTGTTTATTTGAGCTTTTTCTTTTCTTTTCTTTTTTTGAGCTATACTTGTAATGCTATGAATTTTCCTCTTGGAATTGTGTCCCACAGATTTTAGATTGCAGTATTCTCTTTTTCATTTGTTTCAAGGTATCTTTTGCTTTCTTCCTGGATCTCATTGTTAACCCATTTATTTCAATAACATGTTATTTAATTTCCACTCTTTGTATATCTTTCAGTGTTCTTCTTGTGAGTGATTTCTAGTTTTATAGAATTGTGATCAGAGATGATGCTCGATATGATTTCAGTCTTCTTAAATTTACTGAGACTTTTTTTTTGTGTCCTAACATGTGTATCATAGAAAATGTTCCATGCGTACTTGAAAAATATGGATATTCTCCTACTTTTGGATGAAATGCTCTGAAAATATCAATTAAATATATTGATGTAGTATGTCATTTAAGGCAGCTTTCTCCTTGTTGATTTTTGTCTAGAAGATCTCCCCTTTGAAGACAATGGGGTATTAAAATTTTCTGCTACGACTGTATTTCTGTCAATCACTCCCTTTATGTCCATCTAAATTTGCTTTACATATTTGTGTTGGGAGTATAAATGTTTACAAGGGTTATATCCTCTTATCATTGTTTCTTTTATCATTTTGTAGTGTCCTCTGTGTCTCTTACAGTGTGCCTTGGTTTTAAAATCTATTTTGTTGGATATAAATATTGCTACCCCACCTTTTTTCTCCTTCCATTTGCATGAAATATCCTTTTCCATTCCTTTGCATTTAGTCTGTGTTTATGTTTTGATCTGAGGTGGGTTTCTTGCAGACAGCATATACATGGGTCTTGTTTTCTTCTCTATTCAACTACCCTGTGTCTTTGGTGTAGCATTAAGCCATTTTTATTTAAAGTGATTATATATATATTTCTATATATATAAAGTGAATGTATATATTACCATTGTATTCTTATTTTCTCCTGTTTTCTTCTTCTTCTTCTTCCTCTTCTTCTTCTTCTTCTTCTTCCTCCTCTTCCTCTTCCTCTTCTTTCTTCTTCTTTTTCTCCTCCTTCTCTCCCTCCTCCTCCTTCATGCAAACCCTTTAATTTGGCCATGCAGCAGCCTTTTAATTTGATGAGGTCCAATTTGTTTATTCTTTCCTTGATGTCCCTTGCTGTAGGGGACACATCAGTGAAGGTGTTGCTGTGTGGAATGTCTGAGATTTTCCTGCCAATGTTTTCCTCTAGGACTTTTATGGTGTCATGACTTATTTTCAAGTCTTCTATCTACCTTGAATTTATTTTTGTGTATGGTGTAAGTTGGTAGTCAAGCTTCATTTTTTTTGCATGTAGCTGTCCAGATCTCCCAACACCATTTGTTGAAGAGGCTATTTTTACTCCATTTTATGCTTCTTCCCCCTTTGTCAAATATTAATTGACCATAGAGACTTGGGTTTCTTTCTGGGCTTTCTGTTCTGTTCCATTGGTCTATGTGTCTGTTTTAATGCCAGTACCAGGCTGTTTTGATTATAGTGTCTTTGTAATACAGGTTGATATCAGGTATTGTGATCCCTCCTTCTTTGTTCTTCTTTCTCAAAATTGCTGCAGCTATTTGGGTCGTTTATGGTTCCATATAAATTTCTGAAATGTTTGTTCTGTATCTGTGAAATATGTCATTGGTACTTTAATAGGGATTTCATTGAATATATAAATCACTTTGAGTAGTCTGGACATTTTGATCATATTAATTATTCCAATCCATGAGCATGGTACATGCTTCCATTTGTTTGTGTCTTTCTTAATTTCTTTCTTCAGTGTTGTACAGTTTTCTGAGTACAGGTCTTTAACCTCCTTGGTTAGGTTTATTCCTAGGTACTTTCTTTTTCCTGTTGCTATATCAAATATGATTTTTCCTCTGATTTCTATTTCCACTATTTCATTGTTGCTGTACAAAAATGCATTTGATTTATGAATATTGACTTTGAATTCTTCAGTTTTGCCAAATTCATTTATTAGGTGGAGTAGTTTTTTGGCTAGGCCTATAGGATTTTCTATGTACACTATTATGTCATCTGCAAACAGTGACAGTTTTACTTCCTCTTTTCCAATTTGGATGCCTTTTATTTCTTTTTCTTGTCTCATTGCTGCGGCTAGGACTTCCAATACTATGTTGAATAGGAGTGGTGAAAGCGGACATCTTTATCTCATTCTTGATCTTAGTGGGAAAGTTGTGAGTTTTTTCCATTGAGTATGATGTTGGCTGTAGCTCTCTCATATATGGCCTTTATTATTTTGAGGAATGTTCCCTCTATTTCTACTTTGATAAGTGTTTTTATTATAATTGGATGCTGTACCTTATTAAATGCTTTTCTCACATCTATTGATATGATCATGTGATTTTCATCTTTCGTTTTGTTTATGTGGTGTATTATGTTTACTGATTTGTGAATATTGTACCATTCTTGCATCCCTGGGATGAATCCCAGTTGATCCTGGTGTATGATCTTTTCAACGTATTGCTGGATGAAGTTTGCCAATTTTTTGCTAAGGATTTTAGCATCTATGTTCATCAGTGATATTGACCTGAAGTTTTCTCTCTTTGTTATGTCTTTATCTAGTTTTGGATTAGGACGATGCTGGTTTAAAAAAAAGTTTGGGAGTCTTCCATCATCTTGAATTTTTTGGAAAAATCTGTGAAGTATGGGGGTTAGCTCTTCCTTAAATGCTTTGTAAAATTCTCCTGTGAAACCATCTGGTCCAGGGCTTTTGTGTGTCAGAAGTTTTTTGATTACTGCTTCAATTTCATCTGCTGTTATTGGTCTGTTCAGGCTTTCTCCTTTTTCTTCATTCAGTTTTGGAAGATTATATATTTTTTAAAAACTTGTCCATTTCACCTAGGTTTTCAACGTTCTTGGCATACATTTCTTCATAGTAATTTCTTACAATCCTTTATATTTCTGTGGTGTCAGTCGTAATCTCTCCTCTTTCATTTTTTTTGTGTTTATTTGGGTCCTCTTCCTTTTTTTCTTGATGAGCCTGCTTAAAGGCTTGTCAATTTTGTTTATCTTTTCAAAGAACCAGCTCTTGTATTCATTGATCCTTAGAATTGTGCATTTAGTCTCTATGTCATTTAATTCTGCTCTGATCTTGGTTATTTCCTTCCTTCTACTTGCTCTCGGCTGTCTTTGTTGTTGTTCCTTGAGTTCTTGTAGGTGTAGGGTTCAGTTGTTTGTTTGAAATGTTTCTATCTTTTTTTAGGTAGTCCTGTATCGGTATGAACTTCCCTCTGAGGACTGCCTTCGCTGTGTTGCATAAATTTTGGATTGTTGTGAGTCCATTTTCATTTGTTTCCAGAAACTTTTTGATTTCTTCCCTAATTTCCTTCTTGACCCATTCATTGTTTAATAACATGCTATTCAATTTCCATGATTTTGAGTGTTTTGGTTTTTTTCCCTTGGTGTTGGTTTCTAGTTTCAGTCCCTTGTGGTCAGAGGAAAATGCTTGGTATGATTTCAATTTTCTTGAATTTGTTGAGGCTTGTTTCGTGTCCTATCATATGGTCTACCTTCGAAAATGTTCCATGTGCATTTGAAAAGAAAGTATATTATATATAATATACTGATGATATATATATCATCAGTTAAGTCCATTTCATCTAGAGCATTGTTCAATGCCACAATCTTTGTTGGTATTTTGTTTGGAAGGTCTGTCCATTTTTGACAGTGGGTGTTAAAATCCCCTGCTATAATTGTGTTGCTGTTGATATCTTTCTTAAAGTCCTCTAAGATTTTCTTTATGTGTTTAGGTGCTCCTATGTTGGGTTCATATATATTCACAATGTTTATGTCTTCTTGGTGGATTCTTCCCTTGAGTGTTATGAAGTGACCTTTTGTGTCTCTTTTTACAGCTCTTTTTGAAGTCTATTTTGTCTCATATGAGTATTGCTACCCTGGCTTTTTCCCCCTGTCCATTTGCTTGGAATGTTTGTTTCCAGCCCTTCATTTTCAGTATGTGTAAGTCATTTGTTCTGAGGCAGGTGCCATGTAGGTAGCATATGTATGGATCATGTTTTCTTATCCTTTCAGGTATTCTGTGTCTTTTGATTAGGGCATTTAATCCATTTACATTTAAGGTTATTATTGATAGGTACTTATTCATTGCCTTTTTTTGTGCCTGTGTTTCTCTGTCTTTTACTGTCTTTCTTCCTGTTCTTAAAGCAGACTCTTTAGCCTCTCTTGCAGATCTAGTTTAGAGAAGGTACATTCTGTGAGGCTTCTTTTGTCTGGGAAGCTCCTTATTTGACCTTGCATTTTAATTGAGAGCCTTGATGGATAAAGTAGTCTTGGTTGAAGGCCTCTGGTCCTCAGTGCTTGGAATATTTCTTGCCATTCCCTCCTGGCTTGGAGCATTTCCATTGAGAAGTCAGCTGCTAGTCTGATCAGGGCTCCCTAGTAAGTTGCTTCCTGTTTCTCCATTGATGCCTTTAAGATTCTTTGTCTTGGAATTTTGCCATTTTAATTATGATGTGTCTTGAAGTGGGCCTCTTTGGGTTTCTCTTCTTTGGGATTTTCTGTGCTTCCTGGATTTGCATGACTTTTTCTTTCATCAAATTAGGGAGGTTTTCCATCATTACTTTTTCAAACAGGTTTTCTATCCCTTGCTGTTGTTCTCCTTCTGGTGTCAGTATTATATGTATATTGTTATGATTCATGTTGTCCTGCACTTCTCTTAACCTCTCTTCATTCTTTCTGAGCCTCTTTTTCTTTTCTTGCTCTTTCTGGTTGTGTTTTTCTCCCTTGTCCTCCAGCTCAGTGATTCGATCCCCTTCTTCATCCAGCCTGCTTTTGATTCCTTCTACTGTTCTCTTCAGTTCAGAAATTGTATTCTTCATTTCCTCTAGGCCCTTGTTGATAGTTTCTACTTCCTTTTTCATGTTGAGATAGTTTTCAGTGAGTTCATTGTAGTTTCCCTTTAGTTTTTGGTAATTCTCTGTGTGCTCATTGAGCTTCCTGGTAACCATCGCTTTGAACTCAATATCTGATAGTTGACTTGCCTCTATTTCATTTAGAATTCCTTCTGAGGCTTCCTCCTTTCTTTTCATTTGGAGATTCTTTCTTTGTTTTCCCATTGTTTTTGAGACTCTTCTTGTTAGTCTCTGCTTTTTAAATTGATCTGTTCTGACTCCCTGAGTTTATGATGTGTACTTTTATGGTAGAAGACCTGTGAGACTGAGTGGTGCGGTCTCCTTGATCTCCTGAGCTTATTGGTCTTGGGCTGTCGTTTATGTTGGCTGTCTGTATATCTTTGGTTTTTTATTGTTGTTGGGTCTTTCTTTGGTAGGTCCTTCCCTCCAGCTGGTTAACTGAGGGTCATTCCCTCTACTGTGTCTTGTATTCTGTTTTGCAGGTATTGTGCAGGTGTGGACAGTTGAAGCTGGTTCTTCCATGTGTACAAGGTTTTGAGAATTTTCTTTCACTCTTGTTCAGTTGTTTGTTCTGAGTAGTTTCTCCAACATTTAGTTGTTATTTCCAGATTGGCCCTGGGTTGATTTAGTGTGGCTCCACTCCCTCGTTCACCTTCTTCTGTTGTTATCTCTTGGTGGTTCCTTAGTTGGTGAGTTTCCTCTTCCAGCAGGTATCCTGGTGTTCACAGTACACATCTATTCTTTTTGGTGATCAGTTGGAGGGGGACAGCAAAATGGTTTAAGACAGCGGGGGGGGGGGGTGTTTTATGGTATTTAAAGTACCAACGTGTAGAGAAGAGAGGAGATCCTTTGGATATGTATAGTGTTAACTGTGATAGTTCACCCAACTATCCACTTTTTAGAAAGGGTGGAAAGAAGATAAGACTTTTGTTGAGGGGAGGAAGGATTGTGAGTTGGATCCAGAAAGCAGTGAGCTTGTGGGAGTTCAGGTTGTGTGGTAAAGCGAGAGTAAAGGATAGAAAATAAGTGTAGTGTGTGAGAGAATAGAGTTAAACACAATAGTAATGAAGTTCAGGAAACAGTGAAGTGGGCTAAGATCTGGAAGGGGTGTTGTGTAGTATTTACAATTGTATGAAACAGCAACTATTTACAATAGTAATGGAGCAACACCCATATGACAGAATTTATGTGATCTGGATAACAAGAATAGGAAGTATAGGACCTAGAGTAGTGAAACATGGAAAATTAAAAATACACTATGAAAGAGAGAACAAGGGAAACCAGTCAAACAATGCAATTTAACAAGCCAAGCAAAGAAGACTAAACAGAAAGAAGAGAAATACAAAAATACTTATAAACTAAAAGATGTAAGAACAATGAAAAAATAATAGTACAGATATACAATAACTTGCAAGTTCTCTGGAGTAGCAAAGTGAAATTTGTCTTACTGTCTCAGTTGTTGGGATGACCCCTTTTTGGGTCTAACCCTGGTCTTTTCACAGCTCCAGGTTTTATTGTTTGACTTGTGGGAATTAAAAAAAAAGGAAGAAAGGAAGAAGGAATAAAGAGGAAAAGAAAGGAAGAAAGAAAGGAAGAAAGAATAAGAAAAGAAAGAAGGAAAGAAAGGAAGAAGGAGTTAAAAGAAAAAAAATTATTTAGGAGAAAAAAGCCTACTGCCAACTTCAAACTGGCCCAGCCAGTTCTGCTGATCCTCCTGGCTGCAGCAGGGGGAGGGGAAATTGGTTTAACTTTTCTCCCTTCCTGAATTGCACTCTTCCCAGTTGCCCAGCCGCCAGCCCAGTTTTTCTTTTTGCTGCAGGGCCCTCAGTGCCCTTCTGCACCCAGCCTATGCCTTCAGTCCACCAGTTAGGCTATCCTTGAGGTGAACAAATTAGGGGCAATTCACACACCACCTTCTCCCTCTTTGCTGTCTGTCCTAGATGCTAGGGACTCTCAGAGTCCCTTCAGGCTAGTTCAGCCACTGCACTGTGTTAATTTTTTCTGGGGTCTCTTGAAGTCAAAGTGGGGGAATAAGGATGAAGTGGCAAACATATAAGGGTGGTGTGCACCCACTGAGACTATGGACACTGGCTGGGGAGAGTTGGGCCCTCATGGACCCTGACAGTCTGGTTGGAGAGTTGGGTTGTGTGAGAGGCCAGGCACTTGCTTGGGGTGGCAGGCTTGAGCAGGACAAATTTTTGAAAAAGAAAAAGAGAAAAAAGGGGCACTCAGCAGCGGTTTGGGGAATTCTCCTTCAGCAGCCTCTGCCGCAGCCTCCTGCACTCCTACCCCCACCCAGCCGCTCACACCTGAAGCTCCCTGAGCCCTGCAGTTATCCTCTGTGGGGGCATCTCCACCTTCTTCTTAGAGAGCCAGTCAGCTCTGCAGGGCAGGGGTTGCTGCTGCAGATGCACATGTGTGCCTCCTTTCCTGCTTTCCCTAGGGTGCAGGGGTTGGGTGCAAGGTGCCTCTGGGCGGCGGGGTCATGGGCACTCCATCCCGGGCCTGTGGGCATAGTGGGACAGGCAGCTGCTGGTCTCGCAGGTTTGGGTGCACACCCTCCCCAGGACTTCGGGTGTGAGTGGCTGGGTGGGGGTAGGGGTGCAGGAGGCTGGGGCAGCTGCTGTAGGAGAATTCCCCAAATAGCTGCTCAGTGCCCCTTTTTTTCTCTTTTTCTTTTTGAAAAATTTGTTCTCAAGCCTGCCACTCCAAGCAAGTGCCTGGCCTCTCACACAACCCAACTCTCCAACCAGACCCAGGACTATCGGTCTGGGTCCCTTAGGGCCCAACTCTCCCCAGCTGGCGTCCGCAGTCTCAGTGGGTGCACACAGCCTTTATGTGTTTGCCACTTCACCCTTATTGCCCCACTTTGACTTCAAGCAACTAGGTCTCTCCCAGTGCTGCTCAAACCTTGTTTGGCCAGGGAGGGAGCCTTTGACCAGGGTCTCTCCCAAGAACCCTTGGGCAGATCCAGCAGTCACTGGGCCTGGGGCTGCAGCCACCCTGGTCCCTGCGCTGGTCCCAGGGACCTTATTGTCCTGAAGGACTCTCCTTACTGTCTGATTTTTCAATGTCCTCTGTAAGTTTTGGTCTCTAATCTTCATTTATGCTGGGGTACCGTTGGCTGTTTGCTCTATTCCTCAGAAGATCGGCTAGGTGTTTCACCTGTGCACAGGTGGAAGTGGACTCCACTCCCACCTATCTCACTGCCATTTTCCAATGTTAGAAAATTCTTGTCACATCCCCAAAAATCTCTGTTCTCATTAAAAATTACTCTCCATTTCTACCCAAAATCTCATTCTTAACCCTAGGCAACCATTAATCTACTTATAGTCTTCATAAGGTTTACCTACTTTGGATACTTCATGCAAATAGAATCATATTATAAAGTATTCTTTAAACAATTCTAATTTGGCTTATTTCACTTAGCATAATCATTTCAAAGTTCATTCATCTTGTACCGCATATCAGTACTTTTCATTGCTGAATATTCCATTGTATGCAAATTTCACATTTTATTTATGCACTCTTAATGGACTTTTGAGTTCTTGCCACTTTTTGGCTATTATGACAAATGCTGCTGTGACATTTGTGTACATAAATTTTGGTGTGGACATGAGTTTTCATTTCTTTTGGATATTTAAATAGGAGTGGAATTGCTGTGTTACATAGTAATTCTCTTAATTTTCTGCATCTTGATAAGACTACAAACTCATTGCAAAATCAGAGTCATTCATCTAATTAGGTAGGAAAAGAATATAATTCTTTTTTGGGAAACAGTCTATATTGGCCTTAAAATGTAATAATATTAAAAGTATGTTTTAAAATTGAGGAAGCATTATATAATATGCTATATTTGTTGTATATATCTATAACATATTTGTGTTATATGGTATTTAAGAAAATGAATCTGAATGACATTAATGCTAAGTTGTTTTCCACACATTTTAGCTCATCTCTTTCTGACCACAACCATGTGACAGCAGGGAACACAGACTGAGAATGTACATTGTGCTGGTATACTGTCTGTGCAATCTCACCAACAACTCTATCAAGTAGGTGCTATATTACAGATGAGAAAGCTGAGGAAAGCTGTTCCCCAATGTCATTGAATTGCTATCCATCATCATAGAGGGAGTAGGCAAGCCGAAATTTTGGTCCAGACAGTATCTATGTGTGCATGCTGTAACCATTGGACAGTACTCCCTGCCACATAAGGTTGCTTTTATCCTCAGTTTATAATGAAGAAATTTGAGGCCAGAGAGAGTAATATCATATTCACAAGTAGTTCATATGAAGTTCATAAGATATTAAACCTGAATTTTAACACAAAATTGTGGATTCTAATATTTGTACTTTTTAAACTATAGTTTTGTTGTGCAGTAAAGATTTTGTGAATGAGTAAGTGATTAAATGTCTTAGTATAACATTATTTTTGTTTTAAGTAGGTCTCTTGGCAATGCAGTCTTCAGTAAATTATTCTGTTGTGCAGGCTGTGCTCTGTTGGCCTGGAAATATATTTAGGAATGAGAATTTTGCATGTCATCTCTCAATTCAGACCTGAAGAAATTTGGGAGTAATCTCTGTCCTAAAACAATTTGTCCTTTAATGTTAAGCGACATGTCATAAGTATGGACTAGCTATAAACAAATCTGTGATATGTTCACCTTTAACATATAGGACATTAATGTTAATTAATTATTTATCACATTTTTATTACTATCACAAAAGCACATTTGATCTTGATTTGAATAGGTTACAGGAACAGCCTCTATGAGCATATTTGCTAGTGATGATGGTGTTGTAGGTAGAAATTCTTGTGGGGTAAACTCTCTGCTGAGCTTCAAAACACTCCCAAGCTGTTAAATTGAAACTAAAATAAATGCTCTTTTTAAAAGTGATGATGATGTTATTATTAAGAATATCTTCTGACCTTGGAAATTTTAACTCTTTGTTGCTTTTATTCTCTTTGGCTTGCTATTGAGATACTAACTTACTTTGTGTGAGAGTGCTGGTTTCCAGCTTTCACATAAACTTTTTCTTGAAGTGATGAAGAGAAATGTACCTTTTGCATACAATCAATATAAAGAGAACACTTCTCAATAAAATACAGCATATTGAGGAGAAATAAAAAGAAATCCTGGAAATCTTCAAAGGATTTATTGCACAGTATAATGCACTCTGCTTTCTCTTTTTCTGGAATGTATAAAAAGATGTATTACTTTCCAAAAAAAGAGAGTGAGAGGAACAGAAGATAGCATCTGAGTATGTGGAAGCTCAGCCCACTTTCTTGTGTCCCTGGCATGGGTTTTCGGCTGATCTTCCAACAATGACCTGAACAATCAATATAATCTCAGCTAATAAGAATTTTTGAAGCCAAGGAGTATAGATGATGCTTTTCACTGCCAGGTAAGAGATTTTGCAAGTCGAGGGGAAACGCTCTTCGATGTGCCTGCAGCAGAGGAGAGATCAGTCAGAAAATGCAGCTTAGTGGATCCCTCCCCTTCTGGTGGGGATTCTGGTCCCACACAGGAAAACCACCAACCCTAATTGGGAGAGACTTGGAAAAAGATAGAAAGTTTGGGAGACTAAGGCTACACACACACAGCGAGTAGCATGTCCATAGCTGCAGCACCATCTGGGAGAGTTCCAAAGAGAAACTATCCAAAACTGATCAGCCCTGATCCAGAGAGACTATGCTTTTTGGGGAGGTAGAGCATGTACAGAATCCACCCAGGGCTCAGCGCTGCTGTGAGGGGGCCACATAGAGACTGTCGAAAAAGGAGCTGAGGCAAAACTGGAGATTCGGCAGGGATCCTGTGCTTGCAAATGTGTGCAGCAGCTCTACCAACAAAGAGTGAAAGTGCAGTTTGGTCCTACTGAATCCAGGTGCACAGGAAGAACTAAAAGTGTCATGCTGAAGGGACCGTGGGATCCGACCCAGCATTGCTGGCAAAAAGGGAACTGTGCAGAGTGGAGTTTGGGCCTGAGTTACCTGTGAGAGCGGCAGGCTGGGGACTGGATGGCCAGGAGCTAACACCTGAGATTCCTTGCAGATAGGCAGACCCCTTACAGGCAGGCATGCCCAAACCCTACCTGTGGAATTGCAGGCTCTGAAGATCAGTGAGTCCAGGCTCAGGAACCCACTGCTCAGTGCATAATTTCAGGAGAAAGGAAAAGCTATTAAAGGGCCCTTTCTGAACTGCTGTCAGACACTAGGAGCCACACTGGTTCCTCCCTGGCTTATCCACTGAAACCAGCAGAGCAGAGAGATTAGAGATAAGCACAACAAAGGGGGCTCAGGGTCTCACCCAGATTCAGCTGTTAAATAGAGCTGTCATCTGCGCCAAGCAGAAAAGAGCTGCATGTGATAAAATCCAGCACCTACCTATTCATGACAAAAAAGCTCAGCAAAGTGGGAATAGAGGGAGCATAGCCCAACATAATGAAGGCCATATATGAGAAACTTACAGCCAGCATCATATTCAACAGGCAAAAACTAAAGGCTTTCTCACTAAGATCAGGAACAAAACACGGGTGTCCACTCTCATCATTTTCTAGACATAGGGATCAGACAAGACACAGAGATAAAAGGCATCCAAATTGGAAAGGAGGAAGTAAAACTGTCATTGTTTGAAGATAACATGATAGTGTACACATAAGAGCCTATAAACTCTACCAAAAAACCATTTAACCTAATAAGTTGATTTGGCCAAATAGCAGAATACTAAGTCAATATTCAGAAATTGAAGGCATTTTTGTACACCAACAACGAAATATCAGGAAAGAAATCAGGAAAAAATCCATTTGCTATAGCAACAAGAAAAACAAAGTACTAGGAATAAACCTAACCAAGAAGGTAGAAGACCTGTACTCAGAAAACTATACAACAGTGAGGAAAGAAATTAAGGAAGACACAGACAAATGGAAGCATGTACTGTGTTTATGGATTAGAAGAATTAATATGATCAAAATATCCATATTAGCCAAAGCAATCTATATATTCAACACAATCCTTATTAAAATACCAATGACATATTTCATACATTTAGAACAAATATTTAAAAAAATTATATGGAACAAAAAATGACCCCAAATAGACTCAGCAATCTTGTGAAAGAAGAACAAAGTAGGAAGGATCACAATATCTGATATCAAACTATATTACAAGGCCACTCTAATCAAAACAGTATGGTACTGGCATAAGAGCAGACACATAGAACAATGGAACAGAACAAAGAGTCCAATTGCACTATGGCATCTGCGAGGCCACTGGATATGGAGTGAGTGCACCCCACTGGGGCCTCTCCAAGGTTGTTCCTTTCCACACTGCCACTGCTACCAGTGTAGTGCTGCCTCGCTGCCTGTCACTGCACTGTGGACAAGCCTCCCTGCCTAGAGGTTGCCCCCAGCATCCAAGCTTATGGCTTCCCTGCACACTGGTGACCCTACCATGACCTTCTGACTACCGACTCCTTTTGAGGTGTGTACACCATGGTCTGATGTGGTGATTTGGTCATCCTTGGAAGAATGCATGGACTGGTGGGTGGCAGCAAGCAGTTGGTGAGCTCCTTTACAGTGGCCCTGACCCTTTTTGCTTAAAAGAAGAAAATGCCTATTTTCAATTTTCTGTTGTAATAAATTGCTCTGATTGGAGTACATAAAGAAAATCTGGTCTATCTGTAGTTGGAAAATAGAGAAGTATTTTAATAATCTTTTCAGATGAGCTTCCAAAAGGTGGTGGAGGAGTAAGTAGAAGCTACACTAACCTCCTCCCAGGACCAAACTGGAATTACGACTAAATTGTAGAGAAATCATCCAGAATAAACAACTGAACACTAGCTGGAGAGAAGCTTTATAACCAAGGACAGACAGAAGAAACCACTTCACTAAAATGCTACTGGAATGGAGTGCAGAGAAGACATTAGAGGGCTGTCTGGGCTCCTACAAGCAGCAAATGAAGTGCCTGAGGGAAATTACAGCAGCTGGGGGGTCCCCCTGAGAAGTGTGGGGTCTAACCCCCAAGCTGGGATTCCCAGCCTACAGCACCAGAGCCAGAAAGGAACCCAGAGAACATCCAGCTGTGAAATCCTGCAGGGTTTCTGTCTGTGGGGGAGAGATGGCTGGAGACACAGAGAGCCTCTTAAAGGGCCAAATTCACAGAGTTTCATTTGGAGCCACTTACCCTGGGCTCTGGAAAAGGGGGGCAGGGCAGATGGACTAGAGATGCTTGAGAAGAGTCTGGGGATGGTGCTTTTGAGGAGAGAACTGAGGGAGCAGCCACCAGGATCCCTGTGCTGAGTCATTCCCCATACTGCAGGAGCCATCTTGCTTAGGCAGAGCACTCCCCTCCAGCTGGCATCAGACTGAAGGGAAGAAATAGCCTTGCCCACAGGAGTCTCTGCCCCACCCTGTGGTACTTAAGCCTTTCAGTTGATTGTAGATTGACTAGATGAACAACTGAAAGAGACAGCAACAGACCAGTTTGGTAGTAGTCTTGAACAGGCTGCTTAGGGCCAGACTGGGAAATCATCTGATATCACCAGGGGCAGATCCTGAAAGAGAAGACAGTGGTAAAGACTGGATTCTACTGAGAGGAATTCCCACAGAGTCTACTTCAGTATTTATGTTATTTTCTCTCCTGATTATCTTTTAAACATACACGTCTTGTTTCAATTTTGTGCCTATTAGGTCAGTAATTTTTATATTATAATTTATTTCAAAGCTCATATTTTGTTTCCCCCTTCTCTTAGTCCATTTTAACTCATTTCCTATTCTTATTTTCATTTTAAATTTTATTTTCTCTCTTGCTATGACTTGTTTCCATTCCATACCCTGACTATTTCTCCGCTCTTCAGCCTCTAAACCATTTTTCTTGTCATTGGTTTTTACTGTTCTTAAAATACACTTATTCTCTCTCCACCTTTATCAATCTTTGTTGATTTTGATGTGGTGGCTGTTGTTGTATTTCCTCAATTTTATTTCTAGATCTTCACTATTTTTATATTTCAAATCTCAAATTATACTGTTTTCTCTCCTACTTCATTTTGCCTGGCTCTTGCCCTCTCTGTTTTTTTTTTTTTGTATTAAATTTTAATTTTTCCCTTCTTAGCGTGGTTTTCATTCTTCACTCTTAGTGTTCCTTCTCCCTCTATCATCTCAAAATCATTTCTCTTTCCTCTAGATACTTTTAAAGATTTTCTTCCTTCCTTTCTCCCTTTCTTTTTTTCTTCCCTATTATTTCTATCCTACCTATCTTTGCTCATTTGTTGTTGATAGTGCCATAGTGGATCTTTATCTCCAATTGGTTCCTGTTTTTCTCTCTCTCACTATATAGTTTTTAAATTTATATTTAAACCTAATACTATACACTTCCCTTTTCTTACTCCATTCAGCCTTCTTTCTTTCCTTTTTAATTTATGATGTAAATTTTACTTTCTCTCTTCACCTTGTCTTTATTCCCTACTCTTGTTATTGCTTCTCCCTCTACCCTCTCAAAATCATTTTTTCTTTCTGTTAGTCATTTCATATTCATTTTTTTCTTGTAACACTCTTAATCTCTTTACACCTCTATTAATATTGTCTCTTGGCTGTTAATAGTGTGATTGTGGGGGGGGTTATTCTTGCGAGTGTGGGTTACTTTCCTGGGCTCTTTGGTTTTGTTCTGGCAGTACCTATACAACAGCATATAAGACATGGTAGGCAGAATAACCTTCAGTCAGCCAGATGGAGGGAAGGATCCACCAAAGAGTGACCTAACAACAACCAAAATTTAATGAAAAAAGGGAGCCCACATAAATGGCATTAAATGCATTCCCAGAGCATCAAGATCAGAATATCAAGGAGACTGTACCACTGAATCCCACAAGTCTCCCAACACAGAAGGTCACAACACAAACACAAGAAGTCAAAGCAAATCAACTAAAGAAGCAGACAAAAACAAGAAGAGTCACCAAAAATGGGGAGAGAAAGAAATAACCCCAAATCAAAATGAAAGGAGGAATCCCAAGAAAGAATGCTAAATGAAATAGAGGCAATAAAACTATCAGACATTGAGTTCAAAATAATGATTATAAGGATGTTCAATGAGCTCAGTGAGAAATACAAAGAACTGCAGGGAAGCTACAAGGAACTTACCGGGAACTACATCAGCATGAAAAAGGACAGAGAAACTATTAATAAGAGCCAGGAGGAAATGAAGAATACACTTTATGCAATGAAGAACACAATAGAAGGAATTAAAAGCTGGCTAGATGAAGCAGAGGATTGAATCAGTGAGCTAGAGGACATGGAAGAAAAAATTCCCAGATAGAGCAAAACAATGAAAAACAAACTAAAAAGGAACAAAGAGAGTTTAAGGGAGCTGCAGGATAACATTAAATGTAATAATATCTGTATAATAGGGATAACAGAAGGAGAAGAAGAGGAGCAAGGGATAGAAAACCTGTTTGAAAAAGTAATGATAGAACACTTCCCTAACTTGATGAGACAAAAGTCACACAAGTCCAGGAAGTATAGAGGGTCTCAATCAAGATTAACCCAAAGAAGTCCACTCCAAGACATATAAATAAAATGCAAAAATTCAAATACAAAAAGAAAATCTTCAAGGCAGCAAAAAGGAGAAACAAAGTAACATAGAAGGGAACTCCAATAAGGCTAGCAGATGACTTCTCAACAGCAACACTATAAGCCAGAAGGGAATGGCAAGAACTATTCCAAGTAATGAAAAGCAAAGGCCTGCAACCAAGACTACTCTTCCCAGCAAGGCTCTCAATTAAAATGGAAGGTGAAATAAGGAGTTCCCAGACAAAAAAGGCTAAAAGAATACATCTCTACCAAACCAGCATTACAGGAGATGCTAATGGGGATGCTTTAAGAAGATTAAGAAAAAGAGAGCTGGAGGATCATAGGTACAAAGGGAAAAAATGGCAATGAACAAGTACCTATCAATAATAAACTTAAATGTAAATGGATTAAATGCTGCAATAAAAAAAATATAGGTAGCTGTGGGTAGCTGAATGTATTTAAAAACACATAGATCAGTGAAACAGAACAGAGAGCCCAGAAATAAACCTATGTCTCTATGGTCAATTAATATTTTACACAGGGGACAGGAACATAAAATGGAGTAAAAAGAACCTCTTCAACAAATGGTATCAGGAGAACTGGAATAGTACCTGCCCCCCCCCCCCAAAAAAAAGACACTAAACCACCAACTTATACCATACACCAAAATAAACTCAAAATGGATAAAAGACTTAAATGTAAGCCATGATACCATAAAAGTCCTAGAGAAAAACATAGACAGGAAAATTTCAGATATTTGATGCAACAATATTTTTGCCAGTATATCCTCTAGGGCAAGAGAAATAAAGGAAATAATAAACTAATGGGACCAAATCAAATTAAAAAGCTTCTGCACGGCTAAAGAAAACATCATCAAAATGAAAAGGAATCAACCATATGGGAAAAAATATTTACCAATGATACCTCAGACAAAGGTTTGATCTCCAAAATATATAAAGAACTCACCTTCCTCCCCCCTGGGAAGACAAATAATCCAATTAAAAATGGGCAAAGGACCTGAACAGACCCTTCTCCAAGGAGGACATACAGATGACCCATTGACATATGAAAAAATGTTCAACATCACTAGCTCTCAGAGAGATGCAAATGAAAACCACAGTGAAATACCACCATGAACCTGTGAGAATGGCTATTATTAAATCAACAAACAACAAGTGCTGGTGAGGATGTGGAGAAAAGGGAACCATAGTGCACTGGTGGTGGGAATGCAGACTGATGTAGCCACTGTGGAAAACGGTATGGAATTTTCACAAAAAACTAAAAAATGGTGGTACATTTACACAATGGAATACTATGCAGCAGAAAAAAAGAACTCCTGCTTTTCACAACAGCATGAATGGAACCAGAGAGTACTATGTTGAGTGAAATAAGCCAGAGGGTGAAAGATGAACACTGTATATTCTCAGCTATAAGAAGAACCTAATGAACAAAACAAATAACAAAATAGAACCAGAAACATGGAAACAAAATCGACCAGTGGGGAGTGGTGAGGAGCACAAGGGGAGAAAGAAGAGGAAGGGCCTGGTCAAGGAACAGTTACAAATTACTCATGTAAATGGACAGCGATGTGAGTATTGACTACGGGGGTGGTGGGTAGGCAGGGCAGGGGAGAGCAACAGGAGGACCTAGGGACAACTGTAATAGAATAACAAAACATTGTTTAAAATGATGTATTACTTTCCTATTGCTACTATAATGACCTGCCACAAACTAAGTGGTATAATACTTAAACAACTTAGAACATCACAAATTTATTATCTCACAGTTTTGGGGGTCAGAAGTGTGAAATGTGCTTCAGTGGGCTAAAATCAAGGTGTTGACAAGACTGTGTTTCTTCTGGAGGTTCTTGGGGACAATCCTTCTTCCTTTGCCTTTTCCAGCTTCTATAGGCCACTATTTCTTGGCTGGTCACCTTCTCCATCTTCAAAGCCAGAAACATAGTATCTCAAATCTTTCCCTGACTCTATTACTTCCCTTTTTTACTTTATAAAACCTCTAGTGATTACATTGAACCCACCAAGTAATCAGGATAACCTCCCTATTTCAAAATCCTTAATCATATCTACAAAGTCTCTATGCCATGTAAGGCACATAGTCATAAATTCTGGGGATTAAGGCATGGACATCATTGGTGGATCTATCACAGCAGAATAAGAGCAAGTATTTGCAATTTTTGTCTTTGTATCATATGAAGTTGGCCATTGGATAGAAGAAGCTGATTAAATACTCTGATTATTGGATATACTTTTATAAGATATGTCTGGATACTAATTTTGGTGAAATTCATTTATGATTTTATTCTCTTAAAACTGTAAACTTCAGAAGTGAATAACAGGAAGCTTTTCCTCACAAATGAAACCAAAGCTGTCAAAATTTCTCATTAATGGATGCTTGTATAGAACTTGAGCTGAGGATAGTAGATAATCGAGTAACTTCCTTTTTGTCTTTTGATATTAATATTTCAGTCATATTTATTAAGGTGTTATAAACAGGTAGTATACATGAAATATTTCTAAATCAAATTTTAAATCTGTTTTAATGTCTGTATATATGTGTGTGTGTGTGTATATATATATATATTTAAAAATTTTATTTATTTATTTTTAGAGAGAGGGGAAGGCAGGGAGAAAGAGGGAGAGAAACATTAATGTGTGGTTGCCTATCATGTGTCCCCCCCCCCCCCCCCCGGGGACCTGGCCTGCAACCCAGGCATGTGCCCTGATGGGGTATTGAACTGATGATCCTTTGGTTTGCAGGCTGGCACTCAATTCAGTGGGCCAAACCATCCAGGGATGTGTTTATATTTTAATATTAAAAATAAAACAAGAAGAAAGCCAGAAAGGAAAGAGAAAGTTAAGTGACATCTAAAAAGCATGGGAAACTTTGATATCTCCCATGGAGATACCAAAAAATCTTTCAGTTTTTATTGTACCATTTAATTCAAAAAATCTTCAAGCATTTGAGAATATTAAAAAGCATTATAAAGTATTCAAAAATAAGTATGTTTATAAGAAGATGTTTTTGTCTTGTAGCAATTTCCAATCATGAAAAAAAAGAATTATAGTTCTTTTCCATGCCCAGTGGGAAGGATGGTGATGACAATGAAGATGCCTGCCTTGGGTGTGGGAAGTCATAAGGACTGTATATCTGCTCTCTATTTAATCTTTGGTTTGGATGCTTCTGAATGAGAGTACTAGAAAAATTAGGCTTTATCAAAACATGTAGAAAGTGTGTCTTCAATATTATTTGTATTCATATCACCGAAAGATAAAGAATTAGCCTGTTCTTCCAAGGAAGTTGACATATATCTTGCCAACAATGCATTCTATTAGATGCATTTATAAAGTTCATGGTATAAGTATGTTACCTTTTCTTATTATCATTCCTAAAATTATTTTATTATGACCATAGAAAATAAGAAAGCCAATATTTTTCTTATGTGATTCTGTAAAGGAAAATTAAAAGATTTTATTTTATATATATATATATAAAATATATATTACATACACACACACAAACTCAAAAGGAAGAAAAACAAGCAAAACATTTCTAGAATGGGTGACCAGAATACATTTCAAGGTAGGTAAAAATAGTTAGAAAGTAGTTAACAAGTATAGTTCTGAGATAATAAGAAAAATAAAAATACTTAGAGCAACAAGTATAAAGGATACATGGACAAAAACTATGGGGGGTGGAAATGGGAGGGAGGTGGGGAGGGCTGGGGCAGTGGGCTGGGGGGGAGTAAAAGACAGAAAACGGTACAATATCAACAATTAAAAAATACTGATTAAAAATAATAAAAATATTTTAAAAATACATGAAAGAAAAATCAGAGCACATGAAAAATCACAAAAAGACATGAAGAGTCATAGAAAATAAATTTTGAAGAATAATAAATGTTAATTAATTCATGTTCATTAATTACATAGATTTCAAGAATGAGACACTTTCAATATGTATCAACAATATATTTATGTATTTCCAAATTTATGTTTTAAAGTACAAATTAAGAGGTAAGGGGGTATATTTAATAGCAGAGAATAAATCAAAAACATTTTCTTTGGACAATATATTTTCAGAATAGTGCAGTGGCGTTTCCATATCAATGCAGATAAAAGGGCCAAACAACGATGGTTGCTGGCAGAGCATCTGCCTACAGTGCTCTTGTGGGTAGAAAACAGGAGACAGGGAAAGACATGGGAACACTAGGCACGTGCATGTTTCAAATAGGAACCAATGGAGAAGCTATTAAATTATTTTTACAAGATTTGACTTGGGATTATTTTCAAGAACACTTTGCAAAACTTTGCTTGGTCCTTTCTTTGTTTCACTTTCAAAAAGTCTGCACTCTTATTCTTGGACTACTGGTCAGGCCAATACAAGGTCTGGAACCTGTCCTGTGTCGGGAAACTAGCTCTCTGAGAAAAACAGCCCTGACTGATAGAATTTGCCAATGTATATGGTATAAATTCTTCCACCACGATTATTTCCACCATCGTGACGATGTCACTGAAGACAGAGTTTTGAAGACAGGCACAGAACCAGCTCTAGTCTGTTTTAGCAATGTGTTATCTGGAATTCTAATGTTTTTTCTTCCTAACCTACGTCTGCATATTTGTTATTGCCATCACATTGAGAACACTTTCCCTTTCACTTTGTGGACTTCCTGAGATCCTCATATAATAGTTTGACTTTTAGGTCCTCACTAAGACAAGAAAATGTGGACAAAGAGTTTATCCAAGCTGCTAGCTTTATCCCTGTGGGATAAGCGTCAACCAAGGGAACAAAACATCACCATGAAAAGCAAAGGAATCAGAGGACAACCTGAGGATGAACAATTCCCTTCACTCTCTCCATGAAGTCACATGAGCCACAAACAACTGCCCGGAGAGGAGATATGAAATATGAGCAGTTGCATATTGTATCTAAAAACACATTTAAATATATTTTACACATTTAAATGATTACATCAGCCCTGGCAGGTGTGGCTTAGTGAATTGAGTGCCAGCTTGAGAACTAAAGGGTCACTAGTTCGATTCCCAGTCAGGGCACTTGAATGGGTTGCAGGCCAGGTCCCCAGTGGGGGGGTGTGCTAGAGACAACATATTGATGTTTCTCTCCCTCTCTTTCTCTCTCCCTTCCCCTCTCCCTAAAAATAAATAAAATCTTTTTTATCGTTACTCAAGTATAGTCTTCATTCTCCTCTAACTTCCCCTCACCTCAGCCATCCCCACCTCCCACCCTTGATCCTACCCATCTTTGGCCAGGGTCTGGACAGTAGAAAAGGAAGGCTGGTTTCAATCTGTGCCCTCCATACACATGAACCTTATGCGATCATTTTTTTATTTAAAGATTTTAAAGACTTTAAAAAACGATTGTATCAGGCTTATATGTACAGAGGACACAGACTGAATCCAGCTTTCCTTTTCTACTTTACAGGGCCTGGGACTTTTGAGGAAGGTAATGCAGTCTTAAAGAGTGTAGGAGGTGTATTCTCATGGCACATCCTTGGTGCAGTGTGAGTATGTTTGCTATTCTGCTTCATTTGATTGGCTTTGCCCAGTTTCCTGGCTGTTTGATATTCAGGATGAGATGGATCAGGAAGTAGGTACCAGTGACCTGAAGTGAAGGGAATAGGAACAAAGACATTGTCCCTTCCACGATTTATCCTACTGATCAGCTCTCTTCCTTTTTTGAGAGAATTGAGGATCTATGGATGTTTCTACAGTTACAAGGCTCTGTTGGTCTGGGTAGAAGTCTTTTTCTCGGCTGTAATATAATTGTGGCGACTGGTTTTTCACCTCTGGAGCCACTGGGAAGACTGACAACAACTAGGTTGCTCAAAGAAACTTGGAGTGTGCAGTATTATGCTTCTCAAACTATAATCTAGGTCCAGTTTTTAAAAAAGAAATTCTTATGTGTTTAGGCACAAGTGCTTTCATGAAGTACAATGGAATGACTCATTGAGGTTCAGAGAGTTTCAGTGTCTTGCTGAAGCTTGCAGAGCATTCATTGGTGGTGGCGTTGGTGATTGACAAAGCTGGGACATTAATTGAGATTATCTGCTCCTATTTCATGTGCTTACATTCTTTATATTCACAGCTATTTCAGCAAAGACAGTTTTGTTACAGATAGCTCTTGTAATCTTAGGGGAAAAGATATCTGAGGAAAGTTGGAAAAACAATGGAAGTTAGAGCTTTGCCCTGGGTGCTATAAACTGCTGATGTAAAGGGCCCAGTTCTGCCCACTAAGACTTCCACGGCAGGGGTCATGACTGGGAATATTTGTACTTGAACAATGGTATGCTAAACAAAAATCCTTTGAATAAAGACAGGCAAATAAAACACCAGGATCTTTGGTCCATAAATGCAATGCTGCATCAGGAATGCTTTTGAGTCTAACACCCCATAGAAAAAATTGGAGGAGGAAAATTAGGATTCTTAATTATGTTAATTTTAAGTTTCTAAAAGGTACAAACATTTATGTTTCAATATAAAAACTGAAGACATAAGAAGAGGTTTAAAGGAAGATGTTAATAGAAATAAAAACAGGTGGAATATAAACTGCTAACAGTAGCCTCTGTAATTTGATATATAATTTTTGAGTGAACAGGAAAACAGAAGTCGGTAGAGAATAAATATGCTGCATTTGTTAATGTAACTGCATTGAGCTCCATTAGCCATAAAGTATTTGCTTTTAGTTTACTTTTGGTTTTAGGAAAGTCTTTTCTTTTATGCTTTAAATGAAGTGTTAATAAGGTAACTATTTCACTTTAGATAACTACAAATTGCTTATTTAGGTGTTTCTAAGTTTTAGTAATGAATGGATGAATACGCAATTAGCTTCTAAACTCTACCCTAATAGACAATATGCAATTACTGATCTACAGAACTTCATTTACCATGCCCCTGAGCATTTTTAGAATGTTAAATAGAAAGTGTTACCTAGTATTTGCCTCCATGCACTAATTTGTCCCCAATAGACACACAGTCTATATACAAATTTGAGAATAACTATTATTCATTCATTCATTCATTCATTCACTCATTCATTTCCCTCACCCCAAGGATATATTTATAGTGAGAGAAAGATTGAGGGAAAGGGAAATATCCATATGAGAGAAAAACATCAATTGGTTGGCTCCCGACATGTCCCAACTGGGTATTGAACCTGAAACATAGGTATCTGCTCTGACCAGGGGTGGAAACTGCAACCTTTTAGTGTATGGGATGATGCACCAACCAAGCCACACCAGCCAGGGTGAGAACTATTGGGTTGGTCAAAAAGTCTGTTCAATTTTTTCTGTAAAATAAAAGATACATTTTTAATTTTCACCAATAATTTTATTGATTTGGATATTTTGAATATGATGGCTATCTCTTGTGTGGTATAATGTTGATCGTTTTCAATTAATGTCTTGATTTGATTGATACCAACTTCAACTGCTCTACCTGACCATGAAACATTGTCCATTGAGAAATCTCCAGCAGGAAACTTCACAAACCACCTTTGACACATTTGATCAGTCACAGTACCTTCTCCATACACTGCACAATTTTTTTCTTGTGTGTTCCAGTTGTGTTTTTACTTTTCTTGAAATAATGAAACATAATATACTGAAAATATTGCATATTTTCTTCCATCTTCAATATTATGATGACTACACAAAAATTCACCAATTTTGACATTTTATTTTATTTTTTAATTAAAAAAATTTTTTTTCAGGATCAGAAATTTATTCTGTTGGTTTGAGAAACTGCCCATTCTTCAAAGAGGCATAACAGACCCTAGAGAGGAAAGGAAGATATGTTCAAGGTCATACAGGTAATTGACAGTTGGGCTAGACTCTGGTCCAATGTTGGGCTTGGCGTGCCCTGCAGAACAGCCACATGTACCCACCAATCCCGGAAGATGGTGTGTAAATCCCAGTTTAAACCCTAAGAATCTTCGATCTCAGAACGTGGCAACTTTGAGAGCGGGGCCTGCGGGGCCTTTTCCCCGCAGTGTGCCCATTTTCACCTTCCCATTGGTCCGTTCTAGGAAGGGTGAGGCTGTGGCCTTCCTGGTCACCTTGTCCTCAGCGCAGGCTACGATGGTTTATTTTTTAAATGCACAGTGATATGACAGCTGTCACAATACAATCTAACAAAATTGTTTTGAATGAAGTTAAAGATAACCAAGCAGTACTAGAGCCATCTTATGGAAAAAGCCAAATGAACTTTTTTGCCAACCCAAGATTTAGTAGAGTTGTATAAATACAAAGTCTGTTCTAGGGGCAAGACTACATAGAACATCTAGGAAATCGAGAGGGTGCAGCCAGGTACCTTGGAAGTCCTCACAGAATTTAGTGTCATTTGAAGACACAACTTGTGTACAGCACAAAAATATAAAGTGCATATTGTTTTAGAAATAATAGAACATACTTAAGTATGTGTTGGCAAATTTGACTGAATAAAGAAAGTAGGGTGATTAACTAAAATTTAGATGTTAGATGTTTCTTTATAGTTTATCTAAAATTTGGACTGGAATTGGTAAGAGTGTCTCTTAATTGTCAGAACAGGGAAAATTCTTGCTCCTCTGTGCGCACATCTCTGTTTTGTAATGGTTTATACATCTTACTGCTCACCCGTTCCCAAATTGAGAAATCCTTGAGAACTGATATTTTCAACTTTTTAAATATTCTTTAGCTTAGAGGAGTTCCTAGGTAGGGAACACCAAACCCACGTCGCATGAATGAGTGACTTAGGGCAAATTGCAGATGAACCAGTTTTTGCATTCATGACATTGGAGTTAAGATCTAAGAATATCACAGGTCATAATGATAAGAAAACAGTGCCTGGGGACACAACATACCCATATTTTTAAAATCCTCCAAATAAACATCATTTTGCTTAACATATGAGGATGATATACAATTTTACAAAATATTTGAAATTTTTCTCATTATAAAAATTGTGTACGTTCACTAACAAATCATGTTTTTAACAAAGTAGGAAATAAACTTACTTCTAATATCACATCCAAATCTCCTTTGTTAACATTTTGCTGTATTTTTAAAATATAAATATATATAAACAAAATCAAGATTATTACTTATTTTTTCATTTTGGAATCTTCATATATCAGCTGCACATTTTCTATATTTTAATATTTATAAAGTTGATCTGAGAGCCCCAGGCTTTGGGAGGGAAGTGACTTTCTTCTAGCCATGTATGCCAATATCAGAGGATGATACATGGCTTCTTAAGCTCACTGATTTTTTCTCTTGATTTGGGGCATATATCTTTTTGTGGATTTTGTCCTTCAAGTTGCTGATTATAACTGGCTGCCACTTGGTAGTTGCACATAATTTTGTCTCGAGCCCTTTTTCTGTCAGTCTCTTGACATCCACTGAAAAATTATCAAGGCTCCCCAGGGCATTTTGTTGTTTATCATCTCTGCTGTTGACCATTAACCAAACATCTGTGAATTAGTTTTAAAAGCACCATGTTTAAAAGCTCTTTTTGATCTATCAAGCTCACAATTAGACAAAGCAATGCCAGCCAGAGTTGGTGTTACCATTTTTCATTCCGTGACACTGGCTTTGACCCTAAAGCAGGAGATAGACCACATCCTGACCATCCATGGCCTGGAAATGTAAATTAAATGACAATGTTTCAAGACCTGCAATAAACTAAATTTTAAGTCAAGAGTCAGGTGGCAGGATCAGCATTTTATACCCCTGAACTGAAAAATTATCTACATGTAAAATTTAAACTGTCTAGTCAAACTATATTTAATAAATTCTCTATGTATTTATGAATCCTATATAAAATTTAGTATTATTCTATGTATTTTAATAATAGATGCTAACATGTTTAGGGTACTTATATGTACCAATGTCATCCCAGGCACTTCATATGTATTGTTCCATGTAAGCCCACAGCACATTCATGAAATATTATGGACTGTTTTTGTTCCTCCACAATTCCTATGTAGAAGCCCTAATCCTCAATTTGATGATGCCTTTTGGAGGTAATTAGGTTTAAATATAATCATAAGGGTGTGGTTCTCATTACGGGGTTAGTGTCTTTCTAAGAAGAGACCAGAGAGCTTGCTTCCAATCATTTCTATTTCTCTCTCTCTGCCACAGGAAGACACAGCCTAGTAGATAGCTGTCTGTAAGCCAGAAAGAGAACCCTTACCTTGGATACAACTGTCATTATGAACCCAACCCTGATGTTGGGTTTTCCAGTCTGGAGACTGAAAAATACGTTTCTTGTTAAAATTACTCAGTCTATGGCATTTTGTTATAACATGCAGAGCAGATTAAGACATAGGATTAAGTATTATATGATTACAGATGAAGAAGATAAAACTTGGGGAGACAAAGCAACTCACACAAAGTCATTTTTCTAATGAGTGGTGAAAAATCCAACCCACTGAGTTTAGTGTTCACACACCTTGCCTCCTCTCAGAGAGTCAAGCATGGAAAGGAAACCAATCTCTCCATCAAAAATGGACAATTTTCATTTGAAACTGTTAACACGTTCAAGTCAACCTAGTCCTGGAACTCATTGTATTGGTATTATACTGAACCCAGCCTCACAAATGATCACAAAAACTTCAAGATAGTAACAATTCAAAACTTTTATCTATATTACCCATTTGACCAAAATTTATCACTTGTTAATTATATTAAAATTAATGTGTATTTTTCAGTATGGGGTTACCTAAAAAAATTAAAAACACTGGTGAGAATGGCCATCATAAACAAATCAACAAACAAGTGCTGGCAAAGTTGTGGAGAAAAGGGAACCCCAGTGCACTGTTGGTGGGATTGCAGACTGGTATAACCACTATGGAAAACAGTATGGAATTTTCTCGGAAAACTAAAAATGGATCTGCATTTTGACCCAGCAATTCCACTGCTAGGATTATATCCTAAGAACCCTGAAACACCAATCCAAAGAACCTATGCAACCCAATGTTCATAGCAGCATTATTTACAATAGCCAAGTGCTGGAAACAGCCTAGGTGCCCATCAGTAAATGAGTGGGCCAGAAAACTGTGGTACATTTACACAATGGAATGCTACAAAGCAGAAAGAAAGAAGGAGCTCCTATCATTCGTTAATAGCATGGATGAAACTGGAAATCATTATGGTAAGTGAAATAAGCCAGGTGGTGAAAGGAAATACCATATAATCTCACCTGTAAGTGGAGTCTAGTCAACAAAACAAACAAGCAAGCAAAAAGTAACCAGAGACATTGAAATAATGAACAAACAATTGTAACCAGAGAGGAGGGGGAGAGGGATAATGGGGGATAATAGGAAAAGGGCCATTAAGAAACATGTATAAAGGATACATGGACAAAGCCAGAGCCAGTAGGATTCAGGATGGGAGGCGTGGATACGTGGGGCAGGGAGGCATGTTGGGGTGAAAATGGAGACAACTGTACTTGAACAACAATAAAAAAAATAAATTAATAAAAAAATGGAACTGCCTCATGACTCAGCAATTCTACCTCTGAGAATTTATCTGACGAAACCTGAAATACTAACTCGAAATACAGAAGCACCCCTATGTTCATTGCAGAATTATTTGCAATGGACAAGATTTGGAAGCAGTGCAAATGTCCCTCACTAGATAGGTAGATAAAACAACTATGGTACATTCACACAGTGGAATAGTACTCACTAGAAAAAAAAGAAAAATTTACCCTTTGCAACAGCATAGATGGACCTGGAGAAGATTTATGCTAAGTGAAATAAATCAGTCAGAGAAAGACTAGTGCCATATGATTTCACTCATATGTGGAATCTAATGAACAAACTGAACTAACAAGCAAAATAGAGGCAGACTTACAGCGATCAGGCTGACAGCTTGGGGGTGGGGTTTTGAGGAGGAGGGTTTGAACTACAAGGAAAAAGGACTCCTGGGCATAGACAACAGTGTGGTGATTGTTGGGCATAGACAACAGAGGGCTGTATAAGGGGCATAAATGGGAAAAATACAGTGAAAATTAAAAAATATATATAAAAACAATAAAGTTAATGCTTCTTTTATAGGAACTGTGTGGATACTGACTTTATGTTTTCCTTCACTCAGTGGCAGTTATGTACTAGGCTGGAAGTGAATGAATATTTTGCCTTCTTTTTCATTCATTTATTCAACATGGAATTATTTAGTGCCTACTTTGTGTCAGGCACTCTTTAGGGCATTGGGGAACATTGATGAACAAAATAGGTAAAATTATATGTCCTCATAGAACTTACATTCTGGTGGGGAGATGGGGGCTGATAGTGTTACAGAACAGACCTGGGGGTTATAGGGTCCCTCTGTCACTGTGGATTCTTTGCCTGTTGCCAGGGAATTGGAATTATGGCTCTCAATTCCGGAGTTTGCTGAAAAGGAAAGGATCTATTTATTCAAAAGTTATATAGACTTAGAGTAATGACTTAATGTCTTCATTAAAATCCCAAAATCCCTTAAAACACCCACCAACACACATAGTCCTTCCTTCCCCCTTTGCCCTGGCAGGCTACTCAGGGGTATCATATCTCAGGAAAAAAATCTAAGTCCATGGCTTGGCTAGCTCTTGGTTCTTCCCAGGAGCTTGACTGGTAGGCCTCTCGCTGTTCCCAGCCCCATCAACCATGTTGTCAATCTCTAGTTCTTAAACCAAAACCATGTGGTACCTTCTCGTGGCCCACCAGTGAGAGAGTTTTCACCCCTTTCCTTTCCTGCAAGGTCTTGCATTGTCCCCATCCCTAGTCTTGCATTGTTTTTCCTGCTTCCTAAGCCATGTGGAAAAGGGAGCCACAAAATCATGTAGTTTGGCTGCACAGGGCTGCTGCACCTGGGTTTAAATCCCATCTCGAATCTTCTACTGCAACCCCATTTCTGACTCCTTACACAATCAGCTATACCTGCCAGCATTCCCATATTTGGGGAGCCTTTCTTGGCTGCCATAGTTAGTCCAGGCAGGTGTGGCCCCAAGGTAGGGAGTGAACCTTCTCCAAGCTCTCATGCAGGTGCTCTAAGGGGAACTGCCTCCTGGTTACCTCCTGAGTGGAAGTCACTCTCATCTCCCTGGCTCAAAGCATGGCCATGGCTACATAACATATCTATGAAGCTAACTAGCTGTTATAGATATGTAGAATAACTGTTTTTGCATATTAGTATGAAGCAGGCCAACTGTTGATTTCCAAAATAACTCTCAATGACCCTGCTCTATGTGTCCCATCCCCCAGTCCAGGCTTGTGGCGTGGAGATATCCTGTATTTTTATATTTTCTGCACACCCCAAGTTCTGGACCCTGTTTCAAATCCTTGGTTTGGGGTTCCTGGCTGTACCCTGTTACAATAGTAATCAAACAAATAATCAAGCAAACCAATACTTAAGTTCTTTCTTGAATAATATTTTATTATTTATGCTATTACACTAGTCTCAATTTTTCCCCTTTTGCTTCTCTCCACCCAGCCTGCCCCCCACTTCCATAGTCAGTCATGACACCATTGTCCATGTCCATGGGTCCTTCATATATTTTCTTTGACTAATCCCTCTGGGTTTAATCTCCAAAATATATAAAGAGTTTATACAACTCCACACCAAGAAGACAAATAATCCAAAGTAAAAATGAGCAAAGGACCAGAATACAGACTTCTCCGAGGAGGACATACAGATGGCCCACAGATATATGAAAAAATGCTCAACATCACTAGCCCTCAGAGAGATGCAAATTATAATCACAATGAGATATCATCTTACACCAGCCAAATGGCAATCATTAACAAATAAAAAACAAGTGCTAGCGAGGATGTGGAGAAAAGGGAACCCTAGTGCACTGGTGGTGGGAATGCAGACTGGTGCAGGCACTGTGGAATACTTATGTTTTAATAATGAGAAATGTTATGGGGAGAATAAAACAGAGATGAATGAATGAAGGGATGAAATCAGTGGTAGTCTCTTGAAGGTGTTAATAGTTGAGTCAGAAATTTTTGGGAAAAGCATTCTAGGCAAAGAGAACAGTGAGTGCCAAATCCTTGAATTAGAATTGACTTCCATATTTCAAGGAACGAGGCAACATTTTTCTTGGAGCCACTGTCCGATTTTTTTTAGGCTGAGTTTGGTTTATTTCAGACCCTAGACATAAACCAATTTGTATGGCTGGATTAAATAACCTAATGAACTCTGACCTATGTACTTGGGCATTAAGGATGTCAAGTACCCATTTGGGTTTTGTTTATTTGTTTTTTTCCTGTTGAATGTCATCTGTATTTGAAATATTTCCAGTGTTGACTTTAAAAAGAAGGCATAGGTCATTTAAATGAGAGAGCAAGCTGACCAGAGTTGCTATAAATTAGAGCATTACTGATCATGATTGCATTTTGAACATCTTCCAAGAATACTCTTTATATTCTCTTCCAACTTCTGTTGATCTGATTGATTGATTTATGTTAGAAATTATGATCTCATGTTACAGTTTTTCATTGGTTTGTTGTTGGCATACTGGTATTCTATAGTGGCTGTGATAATGAGCATAATGAAGATTATTAAATTATTGTAGCCATTAGCAGAGAAATTTGGGGTAGAGAACTCATTTTCTTTGTAAAGGGAAGCTATTTGGTAAATAATTTTGCATATTTAATGACATATCAAGAAAGTTTTACTTAAGTGTTTATTTTTAAAGTGTAGTGAGCCATTTTGGCTATTGGGATTTGCTTTTCTTTATTCTATAAATAGCATTTTCATTATCCCGTAAAGTTCTATGACCACCCTATTATTAGCTAATATCAAAGGAATGCTAATGATGTACCTTACTTGAGGGAGACAAGTTTGATGTCCTCAGAGGATTTTAAAAAAGTTAATTGCAACATTTCTCTTTTAGAATTAAAGTTTTCCATATAGGTCATTTTTCATAAAAATCTCTCTAGTTTTGTTTTCTAGAGAACAGGTACTTGTTTTTTAAAAACCAAATTGTAAGTTGCTGTTGCAATATGTCTGTCACAGGCAGAAGTGGGTGTGATCACAGCAATTGCAGTAGTAAATAAAGAAAACAAACTGCTTTTGAGTTTGATGATTTGGAAACCTGTAGATTCAGACATAGATTGGGACTTAGACACCTCTCTCCTGCTTATCTTTATGGGAGGACAGCATCTATCAAATGAGGATTTATGGTCCTATGTAAACATGGAGGGAGTTCTACAGGTTCCATTCTTGCCTTGTTGGTACATTTCAAGGGACCACCTGGAATGCTTCAAATTCCAACATCATTTACATATTGGGTGTTTGTTGGCATTTCAGAAAATCTGGATTACCCATCGCTGTGCCTTGTTAAAGAATCAGGTTGGGCTGATCTTTATTGACATCTTTTTTAAAGGAGAATTTCTTGAAGCATCTTTCAAAACAATAATTCATATTCTAGAGTTGCTGCTAATGGTTTACTTAGCATCTTGATTGAAAGGGCAGCATTGAATATCTTCTTGTGTAGTAAATTTGAGGAAAAAATGTTCTTTTTAATAATTTTCCAGAAGTCAGTAATACCTAGAATAAAAATATCTACTTTTTTGCTCTTTCAAAGCAAAATTAATATTCACCAAATGTCAACTCTTCATGCATATAATCAGATAAGACAAATACTGAGAATTGCATTGGAAATTATTTTGTATTATCTGAAAGACAAAATGTTAAATTGTAAGCATAACCAGAACAATTATTTGGTATTTACATATAAATCTATTAAAGAAATATGTAAATATGAGATAATATATCACAGAATCTTAGCAAGTCATTTGTATTCAGAACATATGGAGCTTTTTTGCATCATGAAGGATGTTAAGAATATTTCAGCTGAGTTAATAGCATGTCTTCAAAGAAAATATGTTAAAATTTTTTCATTTTTTAATTGTTGATCTTGTACAGTTTTCTGTCTTTTACTCCCACCCCAGCCCACCACCCCAGCCCTCCCCACCTCCCTCCCATTTCCACCCCCCATAGTTTTTGTCCATGTGTCCTTTATACTTGTTCCTGTAAACCCTTCCCCTTTTCCCCTGAAATTCCCTTTCCTCCCCTCCCCGCTCTGGTCCCTGTCAACCTGTTCCCAATTTCAGTGTCTTTGGTTATATTTTGCTTGTTCATTTGTTTTGTTGATTAGTTTCCTGTTAAAGGTGAGATCATATGGTATTTGTCTTTCACTGCCTGGCTTATTTCACTTAGCATGATGCTCTCCAGTTCCATTCATGCTGTTGCAAAGGGTAGGGGCTCCTTCTTTCTTTCTGCTGAATAGAATTCCATTGTGTAAATGTACCACAGTTTTTTGATCCATTCATTTACTGATGGGCACCTAGGTTGCTTCCAACACTTGGCTATTGTAAATTGTGCTGCTATGAACATAGGGGTGCATAGGTTCTTTTGGATTGGTGCTTCGGGGTTCTTAGGATATAATCCAAGCAGTGGAATTGCTGGGTCAAAAGGTAGATCCATTTTTAGTTTTCTTAGAAAATTCCATGCGGTTTTCCATAGCGGTTGTACCAGTCTGCACTCCCACCAACAGTGTACTAGGGTCCCCTTTTCTCCACAACCTCTCCAACACTTGCTGTTTGTTGCTTTGTTTATGAGGGCCATTCTGATTGGTGTCAAGTGGTATCTCATTGTGGTTTTAATTTGCATCTCTGATAGCTAGTGATACTGAGCATCTTTTCATGTGTCTCTGGATCCTCTGTATGTCCTCCCTGGAGAAGTGTCTGCCCAAGTCCCTTGCCCATTTCTTAATTGGGTTGCTTGTCTTCTTAGAGTGGAGTTGTGGAAGTTCTTTATATATTTTGGAGATTAAACCCTTGTCTGAGGTATCATTGGCAAATATGTTTTCCCATACAGTTAGTTCTCTTTTTATTTATTTTAGTACCATTTTCTTTAGACGTGCAGAAGCTTTTTATTTTGATGAGATCCCATTTGTTTATTCTTTTCTTTATGTCCCTTGTATTTTTTTAAGTCATAGGCTGTAAAATGTTTGCAAAATCAATTCAAATCACTAGGATTACTTAAATCCATCTATTTTTCTTTTTTAATCTAGAAATTTACTGAACTATTATAAGGAAAATAAAACAGGGATTCAAAAATAACTATCTGGTGGACTGTGATTTTAAACCTGACTAAGTAAGAAAGATGATTTATTAGAATCTTAATTTATCCTTCGAAGGCCTATAAGGAAATATTTTAGATTTGCTAAGTAAAGATTTCTTCTAAATATTCCAAGTTCATGATGTCTGCAATTCTAGAAAAATGGGTATCACTGACAATGACATTCTGTCATCACTTAGACATTTCTGACAGAGTACTGGGGAAGGCAGAAATGAATAAGACAGCATTACATCAAATTTTGTTGCTTTAACTTTCCACAGAAGGAATTATCATCACATACTACTGAAAGTATTTTTAGTTTTTATTTAAATATTTTCAAAAACTGAGTTTATAAATATTATGTATTGCTTTCCCAGGTTGCAATATTAACATATCCATTCATTTCTTAATGATAGAGGGCTCACCACGTATAAGATCCATTCCAGGCACTGGCTATTCAGAAGTGAACAAAACAAGAAGAAACCATCCCAATTGTGAATGAAACTACCAATTAAGCAATACACACACACACACACACACACATACATATATAAATAAATAAATAGATCATCACATTGGCTGAAATTTATTTTTTGAAATAAATATTAATGGCCTAAAAAGTTTCAGGAAATGCCATTTTCACTGAGAAGAATAAAGTGTCAGTATAATTTCAGGTGAGGCATAGTTGACTTGCAGTATTATGAAGCTCTTACTTCTTAGGGAAAATGCTTTCCTTAACTAAGAATTTGATCATAATTCCTCACTTATTCTTTATTTAAATGAAAAAATCTGTAAGTAGATGAATAACTAATTATATAGAATAATAAACACAAAAACAAACACAATGCTCTAAACCCATGTTCCTCTAATATTCTCCAGAAGCAGTTCATTTATTTCATGGCTAATAATTAGGAAGCATGTTTAAATATGATGTGTGCCAAAATTAAAATCATTTTTGGCAGAGTGCTTTGGCAGATAGATGAATTCTCTCCATCATGTTAAATCACTAAGTAACATGGAGGTCCACTTTGAAGCTAATTGATCCTCTTGGTGTCACAGGTGAAAAATGAACTCTTGCAGTGTCACAAGGAAAATAATTTCCTGAGAACTGCATGGCAGGTTGGGGCTCTGTGATGAACTTTATTGATGATGTAAAATTAAGGGATTAAGGGGGTTCCCCTGTTGACTTTCCAATGTCCCATTTCTGTCCATCCTATCATGGAAAAGATCCAGTATTGTCTTCAGTAGGGCCAAAATGAAGGCCACTGCTCAAAGTTCATGCTCTATGTCAAAATACAGTCCAGTCAGCATCCAGCTAGTTTAGTGTGTGTTCCCAGATAAAACCCATTGCTGTGCTGAGATATTCATGCTTCCGCCTGGAGTCTGTGTGTAGAGTTCATGTGGCCATGAGCCACACAGCTGCTAATGCCACATGGCTATGGAGAGAGCACACGTGAGTGCTCCGGGTGAGTGTGGATCATTAGGCAAGAGAGAGAGTGAGTGAATGAGTTTCTTAGTTCCCCTGGGTTTATATTAGTTTGAGCTTGGGAAAGGCTAAAGATTTTTCATAAAAACAAATTAATTTCCCAAGTCTTCATGGCTTTTGATAGATCCACCCTGTAGTTAGAATGACGGACCTCTTTGTACTAGCACCTCCCTTGTACCCCTCAGCTATCCAGCACCAGAGCAGGGGAAGGAAGGAGTATTAATCCTCTCTCAGAACAATGCTCTGATCTCCTGGGGTATAAAGCTGTAGCTTCTTGGCTAAGCAAAAGGCTTATGCTCTCCAGTTTATTAAGCTCAATGTCTAAGTCCCTTTGCTCCCCCTTTTAAAATTAATAGTTAAATACTAATGGTAACAATGGGTTTCTAAGGATGTATTTAAATGCACATGAGTTACAGGAGCTGGTTTATTTATTTTTATTTTTCTACCCTTCTCCCCCCCCCCATTTTGGAAAATTTTATTTAAGGTATATTTTATTGATTATGCTCTTACAGTTGTCCCATTTTTTTTCTCCCCTTTATCCCCCCTCCCACTTGCTCCCACCCACCCTCTGGCATTCCTCTTCCCTTAGTTCATGTCCATGGGTTGTACATATAAGCTCTTTGGCTTCTCTGTTTCCTACACTATTCTTTACCTACCCCTGTCTATTTTATGCCTACCAATTAAGCTTCTTATTCCCTGTACCTTCCCCAACCCCATTCTCCCTCTCCCAATTGATAACCCTCCATATGATTTTCATTCTGTGATTCTGTTCCTATTCTAGTGTTTGCTTAGTTTTTGTTTTTATTTTTTAGGTTCAGTAGTTGATAGTTATGCATTTGTTGTCATTTTACTGTTCATAGTTTTTCATCTTCTTGTATTTCTTAGGTAAGTCCCTTTAACATTTCATATAACAAAGCCTTGGTAATGATGAACACCTTTAACTTGACTTTACCTGGGAAGCACTTCACCTGCCCTTCCATTCTAAATGAGAGCTTTGCTGGATAGAGTAATCTTGGATGTAGGTCCTTGCCTTTCATTAATTCAAATACTTCTTTCCAGCCCCTTCTTCCTGTAGGGTTTCTTTTGAGTAAGAATCAGCTGATAGCTTTATGGGAACTCCTTTGTAGGTAACTCTCTCCTTTCCTCCTGCTGCTGTTAAGATTCTCTCCTTATGTTTAATCTTGGATAACTTCATTATAATGTGTCTTGGTGTGTTCCTCCCTGGGCCCAATCTCTTTGGCAATCTCTGGGCTCCCTGGACTTCCTGGAAGTCCTTCACCAGATTGGGGAAGTTTTCCTTCATCATTTGTTGAAATAAGTTTTCAATGTCTTGCTCTTCCTCTTCTCCTTCTTGCAGTCCTATGATTCAGATATTGGAGCATTTAAAGTTGTCCCAGAGGTTCCTAAGCCTCTCCTCATTTTTTAAAATTCTTGTTTCTTCATTCTGTTTTGGTTGAATGTTTATTTCTTCCTTTTGTTCCAAATCATTGATTTGAGTCCTGGTTTCCTTCCCTTCACTGTTGGTTCCCTGTATATTTTCCTTTATTTCACTTTGTACTGTCTTCATTTCTTCCTCCATATTGTGACCCAGCTCAATCAATTCTTTGAGCATCCTGATTACCAGTGTTGTGAACTCTGTACCAGTAAGGTTTTCTGTATCCTAGTTACTTAGTTCTTTTTCTGGAGTTTTGATCTGTTCTTTCATTTGGGCCATATTTCTTTGTCTCAGTGCACTTGTTATGTTGTAAGGGGGTGGAGGCTTAGGTAATTGTCAGGGCAAGGCAACCCTCTTTGCTGCATTGTGGTACAGTCTGCAGGGAAGGGGTCAGAGAGGGAACAATGCTGCTTGCTGGATCTGCTCTAGCCCCACTTTCCAATGAATTCCCCTGCGAGACTGGGAGTTTCTCCCAGCTTTGCAACTCCCACAGTATTTTACAGCTAGACGTTTTGAGTCTTTAGTTTCCTGGGGAGCCAACTTCTCCTCACCTGTGCAGTCCGCTGCCTTGCTGTGGGTTCTTTCCACCCACCCAGCTGTTTGTCTCCATCCCCTCCTACCGGTATGGATGAAAGTTTCTTTAACTCCTTGGTTGTTGGAGTTCCATGCAGTTTGCTATTCTGGAAATTCTGGTTTTTATTGTTTTTAGATTGGTTGTTGTTCTTCTTTTGGTTGTGCAAGGCAACAAAGCATTTCTGTCTATGCATCCAGCTTTGCTGGAATCTCTATAGGAGCTGATTTAAAGTTATAATACAGGTAGGTTTTTGATAACTCTTGCTTTCTAAAGCTTTTGTTTCTTTAACTTATTGGCATAATAACTTTGGAGTTTCTATCAAGTACTTGTGTGACCATTAGAGTAGATCCATTACTATTTCTGAGCAAAGTCCTACCCTTGATTACAGGTGTCCAAGTGGGCCACTCTTTTGATCTGAAATAGAAATGGCAACAAGAGCAATGGCTAACATTTATTATTTTGCAATAATTATACTAATGATAATGGTTTCCATTTGTTGACTTATTCTATGCCAGTCTCTATGCTAAATTCTTTATGTGCATTTTCTCTTTTAATCATACAAGCAACTTGAATTTTTTAGTAATTGAAGCTGAAATGCAAGGAGCCAGGAAGTTTCACAATTATGCAGAGAGTAAATGGAGGATCTAGGATTTAGCTCAGATTTAATGAACTCCAAAGACTATAATCCCAGTACAAAATGAAACTCCAACCCTTCTACCCACAGATGTGGACTCTAAGGTTATATCAATTTCTTTAACCACAACTTAGATAGTATCTGATATTTTGGTTTTTCAAGCAACTTTTACATTGAGGTGTGTCGAGGAGGAAGTTTATCTCTACTCTTCTAGTTTCTTCTGGCTGGTTTAGGAATACAGTTGAGAGGAGACATTGATAGAAGAAAATAACCGAATTTAATTACATACATATGTACTATGGAACTATAAGAATACGGAGTCCCAAGATAAATTGGAGAGTTGAGGTCTATTTGTAATCTTGAGCTAAGGAGAAGTGGCTAGTGGTTTGGGACATCAAAGGAGAGAAAGGTAATTCACATGGAGATGAAAAAACCAAACATTTGGTAAACAACCTGTTTACTGGACATTGCAGAGACTGTGATCTCTAGGCCCTGTGGAGTCTCCTCCACTGCATAGAGTCCATATCCTTTGTAGATATCTCTGGTGATAGCTCTACTCCCAGAATAGTCCCTTTCTCTAAATTCCTTTATGCAGTTAGGTGGAGGCTAAAAATTTTTTCTTGAAAATAATCAACCAAAATTAATCTTTATGCCAAAGAGACATATTTTGGGTGGCTTGTTTTGTTCCCCCAAAGGAGTTTTTCCTAGAGCTCCTATCAAAGGTTAGCTGTATCTATGGATATTTACGAAGAGTAATCGTAGAATTTTAGGATAACTCAAGCTTAATTTTAATATTAAGCCAGAAATATAGAAAGCTATATGATTTGATTACTGAATTAGCTTGAAAACTAGAAATTCACTTTATTTATTTTAATATGTTAACCGACAAGTTTCATACCATTTTAGAGAATTATAAAAATGTATATATATATTTTTACAATTTTGAGAATTATAAAAAATCAAAAGACCAGGATAAAAAATGAAGTAGGCAAGATGACGGGGAAAATAAAATGAAAAGGATAATAAAACTAAGACTAAAATTGTGTTATAGCCAAATATACCATTCTGAAATATGTCTCTAAATTTGACTTAAAACTTCTTTAAAAGCCAAAACAGAGTGGAAAATATGGTTGTTTACAAGATTTAGAGTCGCTAAAAGATGAAAAACTAAGTAGTATTCAGAAGGAGTGCTGTGTTTCTAAATCGTGAGATTATTCTTCTGGAATCTAGTTAAGAGGATACTGTTCCTTAACCAGTATCTGACTCTAGGTTAAATATGCATTCCATGGAGATACCTCTTCTAATGCCTTTTAATGCTGAGCTAAAAAAAAATGCTGTTTAAATTTGCATTTTCCTAGTTCCTACTGGATTGAGTCATATAAAAATTAGTCATAAATGTTATTTATGACTAATAAAAATTAGTCATAAATAAAATTTCTCCTGGCTTGGCTTCTGAGAAGGTCTGAACTTCAGGAACTTAAGGGTGTAGTTTCTGGCAAGAATTTGTAATGCTAGTGTGCTATGTCTTGACTAAGAACAATTCTATCTGTTTTAATAAAGGTTTAAGGTTGTTTTTTCTTTTTACATTAAACTTTTTTCAATTACATTTTATGTTTAATATTATTTTATATTAGTTTCAGGTGTATAGCATAGTGGTTAGACAATCCTATACTTTACAAAGTGTTCCTCCTGATATTTCCAGTACCCAACGGGCACTGTATCTAATTATTATGTTATTATTGACTATATTTCTTATGCTGTACTTTACATCCCATGAGTCTTTTGTAACCACAGATCTGGACTTCTTAGTCCCTTCACCTTTTTCACCCAGTTCCCCAAATGTCCTCCCTCTGGCAACCATCAGTCTGTTTTCTGTATCTGTGAGTCTGTTTCTGTTTTGTCTATTCATTTATATTGTTCTTTAGAGTCCACATATAAATGAAATCATGTGGTGTTTGTATTTCTCTGTCTTATTTTACTTAGCATAATACTCTTTTGGTCCATCCATGCTAAGATCAACTATTTTAAAGAAAAGGCCATGATCCTAACTAAGATGATTTTCTAAATAGATGGCTACCTCACCTTTGGGTGGAAATGGGTCAAGATGAGGGAAGGGGTTGAAATAATTATAGAACTGTTTGATGAGAATTTGGGTTGAAAAGCTGGCTGAACATTAGTAGTATGAGACTTTGGCAAGTTACTATATTCTGTGGATATTACTTTCCCTTTCCTGAAAATTGGAGATCACAATAATTATTTCATATGGTTGTCATGAAGAGTAACGGGATATGGTAGAGACAGAAATGTGTACAACTGCAGTATTTTTTTTTCAGAAAATATATCTAAAATTACAAATACTTGCAACTAACTGACACAAGTACTTGGTCTTTGGTTTTATTGTATCTGTTATATCAAATTAAAATTAGGTGTATGTTGGATGAATAACCACGTATGTATATGTGCAATTTGTAGTGCAGAGGAATTATCCAGTGGACTTAATTAGTGGAAACAGATGTGCTAACTTCTCAATGTGTGGGCGTGTTACAGAAAGGAGATTAGATAGACAGACAGATAGATGATAAAGAGAGAGAAATACAGATGTAAGTCTCCTAGTACTCTTAGATGAAACCAGGGGCAGGGGAAACACCCATGTGCATTTGGATGACTCTAGGTGCCTAGCTGCTGATGTATCACTCCCTGTTTGGAACCTGGATGTACTGCTGGCCTCTGGTACACCAACATGTTAAACTTGGAGCTGAAACACTGATCAGAAGTGACTGACGGAGATGCCTGGGCTGATGGTCCTATCCTGGTTATCTTTTGCTGTTTAACAAGCCAGATACTTAAGAGCTATGCCAGGAACTTTCATTTTATAGCTCTCACAGCATTCTAATTGGTTAAAGAGTTCAGAAAAAGGTAGCATAGTAGCTATGGAAAAGCAGAGTATAAGAGAATTTCAATTAAAGTCTAGCTTGAGCATTGAAGGTGAGGGTTAACAGGCAGTGGGGACTTTGAAATCAGGAACTTGCTGCTACTTCCAGCAGCTAGCTACCCGGTTGATGAGTTTTTCCTCCAAGGCGAGTGACTAGAAATAGCTGTCACACATTGGCCAAGGGCCATATCTGCTGGAGCATGCTGTGAAGGGAACAAGTGGCTTTCTCCCTCAGTGCCTAGTCATGGCAGGTGGGCCTCTGGTGAGTGAACCCTGTGCCAGCAGGCGGTAGTAGCCTGAATAGAGGCACCAATTTGTGATAATGACAGTAGGAAAGAGGTAAATTGCTAAACCAGAATAACCCTGAATTAGTTTTCTATTGCTCCTATAACAAATTATCATTAAGTTAGGGGCTTAACAGCAGAAATTTATTATTGTACAATTCTGTAGGTCAGAAATCAAACACAGGTCTCACTGGGTGAAAATTAGGTGTTGGCAGGGCTACATTCCCTCCTGGAGAATAATGTGTTCTCTTGCCTGTTCCACCCTGGAAGTTCCTGCATATTTTGACTCTTGGCCTCCCTCCTCCAGCTCCAAAAGCACCAACGTTGCATCTCTTTGATTCTTCTTCCTTTGTCCCATCTCCCTTGACTCTGTCCTCAGCTGAGAAAGGTTCTCTATTTTGAAAGACTCATGTAATTAGTTCTGGTCCAGGATAATCTACCCAACTCAAGGTCATCAATATTAATCATATTTTCAAAGTCCAGTTTTCCTTATAAAGTGATTTATTCATGGAGTTAGGATCTAAATATCTTTGGGAACTATTCTCCCACAAGTCCTTTAGTTATTACAAAGCCTATCTTAGACTCTTTTCCTCTTGTTCCTTTGTTCACCATACATCCTTGCCTTTTTCAAGGATTTCTGGCATACAAGTTTCACCCTCACCAGTGACCACAGCAGTAGCCAATTCCCTGTATGGATAACATGGTGTCCGGTAGTTACCAACAATAACATCAGGAAATTGTGAAGAGGACTCGTGTCCCTGGCAGACTAAAGAGGTGATCAGAGTGAATTCCAGTCACCTATGAACCTCTGGAGGTATGGGAACTATTTGAAGGACAATATGTGGGGAAAGATTGGACTTTCTTGCATGAGCATTTCTAGAATCAGAAACACAACTTTAGATTATGTATGAACTCACTTCTCAAAAGATAGTGAAATTTGGGACATACCACGTAGAGCTGAATGGATAAATATATTGTTCCTCACTGTTGCTGCTTTTCATACTACACTCAAAAGCCTGACTTACTATTTGCAAGAATAATTACTGAAGTTACACGAACATGCATGCACACACAGAGGGACAGAAAAAACAATTTTTGAATAAAACAGCTCTATATTTTTAAACTACTTTAGATATTTAATATTTAGCTTCCTCCTTCTTTCCCCTGAAATAGTCTTTTAATGACATTCCCTAGTATCTAAAACTCTGCAGATGTTCCTTACTGCTAAATTTTTTTCACATCCAAACCTGTTATCAATTATCTATGTTCTTATTTGGGAAGGCTAGATCCAGAAGAAACATAAATTAGAGTGCTGTTGTAGCATTTCTGCTCAGTGACAGCAAGGTTGTGATAATTTCCTCATATTTTAAAAAGTTCCATGAGCATTATTCTCGTAGTATTTATTAAATTGTGTATTTATTGTGAAACATGTTTTGTACAACCACAGTCTTCCACCTGTGAAGCATTAAAAACATAATAATGGAAATAGTAACACTGGAACCCAGCAGAATGCAAGAGAGTGGGCAAAGGGGAGGGAGGAAATGAGAATGATGTGGGTATTATCTCATCCATGAAGAGAGAATTGATTAACAGCAGGTTCCCAGTTCTCCAAGACAGTACATTTTTTTCTTTTTTTAATCATTTTTTATTAATGTTTGAATACAGTTATCTCCACTTTCCCACCACCACCTTCCCCTGCCCTACCCACCCATACCTCCCACCTGGAATCCTACCCTCACTTGGCTTTGTTCGTGGATCCTTTATAAATGTTCTTTGATGACCCTTGCCCTTCTTTCCCCTGTTACTTCCCTTACCTGCTCTGGTTACTGTCAGTTTGTTAATTTCAGTGCCTCTGGTTATATTTTCCTTGCTTGTTTGTTTTGTTAATTAGGTTCCACTTATAGGTGAGATCATATGGTATTTATCTTTCACTGCCAGGCTTTCTTCACTTAGCATAATGGTCTCCAGTTCCATCCATGCTGTTGAGAAGGTTAGGAGTTCCTCCTTTCTTTCTGCTGCATAATATTCCATTGTATAAATGGGATCCACTCATTTACTGATGGGCACCTAGGCTGTTTCCAGCACTTGGCTATTGTAAATTGTGCTACTCTGAACATTGGGGTGCATAGGTTCTTTTGAACTGGTGTTGCCAGATTTTTAGGGTGTAATCCCAGCAGTGGAATTGCAGGGTCAAAAGGCAGTTCCATTATTAGTTCTTTGAGGAAACTCCATACTATTTTTCACAGTGGCTGCACCAGTCTGCATTCCCACTAACAGTGTACTAAGGTTCGCTTTTCTCCACAACCTTGCCAGCACTTGGTGTTTGTTGATATGGTTATGATGGCCATTCTGACTGGTGTGAAGTGGTATCTTATTGTGGTTTTAATTTGCATCACTCTGATGACTAGTGATGCTGAGCATTCTTTTATATGTCTCTGGGCCCTCTGTATTTAGGGAAGTGTCTATTCAGGTCCTTTGCCTATTTTTTTAAATTGGATTGTTAGTCTTCCTGGAGCAGAGTCATGTGACTTCTTTATATATTTTGGAGATCAAAGCCTTGTTTTAGATATCATTGGCAAATATATTTTTCCATATGGTTGGTTCCCTTTTCATTTTATTGCTGTTTTCTTTAGCCATGCAGAAGCTTTTTATTTTGATGAGATCCCATTTGTTTATTCCTTCCTTCATGTCCCTTGCTCTATGGGATATATTGGTGAATGTATTGCTGTGTGGAATATCTGAGATTTTCCTGCCTATGTTCTCCTCTAGGACTTTTATGGTGTCATGACTTATCTTTAAGTCTTTTATCCACCTTGAATTTATTTTTGTGTATGGTGTAAACTGGTGGTGGAGTTTCATTTTTTTTGCATGTAGCTGTCCAGATCTCCTGACAGCATTTGTTGAACAGGCTATTTTTACTCCATTTTATGCTTTTGTACCATTTGTCAAATATTAATTGACCATAGAGACTTCGGTTTATTTCTGGGCTCTCTGTTCTGTTCCACTGGTCCATGTGCCTGTTTTTATGCCAGTACCACACTGTTTTGATTACAGTGGCCTTGTAATATAATTTGATGTCAGGTATTGTGATCCCTCCTTCTTTGCTCTTCTTTCTCAAAATTGCTGTGGCTATTCAGGGTCATTTATAGTTTCATATAAAGTTTTGAAATGTTTGTTCTATATCTGTGAAATGTATCATTGGTACCTTAATAGGGATTGCATTGATCTATAAGTTGCTTTGGGTAGTCTGTACATTTTGATTATGTTAATTCTTCCAATCCATGAACTTGCTTCCATTTGTTTGCATCTTCCTTAATTTCTTTCTTCAGTGTTATGTTGCTTTCTGAGTATGGGTCTTTTACCTCCTTGGTTTGGTTTATTCCTAGGTACTTTATTTTTCTTGTTGCTGTAGTGGTAAATGGGATTTGTTTTTCTGATTTCTGTTTCTGATATTTCATTGTTGGTTTACAAAAATGCATTTGATTTCTGAATATTGACTTTGAATCCTTCAGTTTTACCAAATTCACTTATTAGCTTGAGTAGTTTTTTGCTGGAGTCTATACAGTTTTCTATGTACACTATCATGTCATATACAAACAATACCAGTTTTACTTCCTCCTGTCCAACTTGGATACCTTTTATTCCTTCTTCTTGTCTGAGTGCTGTGGTTAGGACTTTCAATACTATGTTGAAGAGAAGTAGTGAAAGTGGATATCCTTGTCTTGTTCCTCAACTTAGTGGGAAAGAGTTTTTGCCCATTGAGTATGATGTTGGCTGTAGGTCTCTCATATATGGCCTTTTTTGTGTTGAGGAATGTTCTCTCTATTTCCACTTTGCTCAGTGTTTTTATCATAAGTGGGTGTTGTACCTTATCAAATGCTTTTTCCGCATCTATTGATATGATTGTGTGATTTTTGTCTTTCCTTTTGTTTGTGTGCTGTATTACGTTTATTGATTTGTGAATATTGTGCCATCTTTGCATCTCTTGGGATGAATTCCACTCGATTATGGTGTATTATCTTTTGGATGTATTGTTGGGTGCGCTTTGCCAGTACTTTGTTGAGGATTTTAGCATCTATGTTCATCAGCAATATTGGCCTGTAGTTTTCTTTTTTTTGTTGTGTCTTTGTCTGATTTGGAGACTAGGATGATACTGGCCTCATAAAAAGAGTTTGGGAGGCTTCCATCTCCTTGGATTTTTTGGAATAGTCTGAGAAAGATAGGGGTGAGTACTTCCTTAAATGTTTTGTAGAATTCTCCTGTGAAAGAAACCATCCAGTTCAGGGCTTTTGTGTGTTGGTAGTTTTTTGATTACTGCTTCAATTTTGTCAGCTGTTATATGTCTGTTCATGCTTTGTGCTTCTTCATTCAGTTTTGGGAGATTATATTTTTCTAGAAATTTGTCCATTTCACCCAGGTTTTCAAATTTCTTGGCGTGTAGTTCTTTGTAGTAATTTCTAAAATCCTTTTTATTTCTGTGGTGTCAGTTGTGATCTCTCCTCTTTCATTTGTGATTTTATTTATTTGGGTCCTCTCTCTTTTTTTCTTGATGAGTCTGCTTAAAGGCTTGTCAATTTTGTTTATCTTGTCAAAGAACCAGCTCCTGGATTTGTTGATCCTTTGGATTGTTCTTTTAGTCTCTATGTCATTTTATTCTACTCTGGTCTTGGTTGTTTCCTTCCTTCTTCTCACTGTGGGTTGTCTTTGTTGTTTTTCCTCTAATTCTTGTAGATGTAGGGTTAGGTTGTGTATTTGAAATGATTTTATTTTTTGTCAGGTAGGCCTGTATTTCTATTAACTTCCCTCTCAAGACTGCCTTTGCTCTGTCCCATAGATTTTGGACTACTGTGTGTTCATTTTTATTTGTTTCCAGAAACTTTTTGATTTCTTCTTTGATCTCATTAGCAACCCACTGATTGTTTAATAGCATGATATTCAGTCTGATCATTTTGAATATTTTTGAATTTTTTCCCTGAGGTTAGTTTCTAGTTTCGAGCCCTTGTGGTCTGAGAAAATAATTGATATGATTTCAGTTATCTTGAATTTGTTGAGGCTTGTTTTGTGTCCTGTCATGTGGTCTATCTTTGAAAATGTTTTATGTCCATTTGAAAAGAATGTGTATTTTGCTTCTTTGGGAGGAAAGGCTTTATATATATATCAGTTAAGTCCATTTGATCTAGGACATTGTTCAATGCTGCCATATCTTTGTTGATATTTTGTTTGGAAGATCTATCCATTTTTGACAGCAGGGTATTAAAATCCCCTGGTATATGTGTGTTGCTGTCAATATTTTTCTTGAAGTCCTCCAAGATTTTCCTTATACATTTGTGTGCTCCAATATTGAGTGCATATATTTGTATAATGTTTATGTCTTCTTGATTGATTCTTCCCTTGAATATTATAAAATGTCCTTCTGGGTCTCTTTTTATGTCCTTTGTTTTGAATTCTATTTTGTCAGATATAAGTATTGCTACCCCAGGTTTTTATTCTTGTCCAAAAAACAGTACATTTTCTAAACTGTTGTCTGACACTCTATTTTGGACACCAAGTGAACTATTACAATTGAAAAGAGACTTTCATTTATTAATTTGCAATGAAACAAAGCACCCCATAAGTATTCAATGACTTTCTTTTAATTTTCACTGGAGTGTTGCATTTGCTGAATTGATAAACTCTCCTTTGGCACCAACACATATTAGAGAGAAAAAGAAGAGGCTTGATTAAATACTTCATCTGTTCCATGAACTTTCCTTCCCTAAATGCATATTAGCTCAATTTTTTAAGAGAAAATAATTCAATATATGTTTTGGATTTCAAAAATGTTATTATTGATTTAAACAATAAAGTATGCTGTATTCTCCTGTCTGGCTCAACTTGAGTGTGACTCGTGACTATCTTAGTTTGGACCTAGTTGCCTCCAAGAACTGGAATGTTGGTCTTAGTCATCTTCTATGAGAAAATTCCTGGCACCAAGGGAGAAAGATACTGGGTGGTGATTTGTCACTGATTTATTTCAACAGGTGGCTTCTTAGAATAATAATAAATATGCAAAATTGAAAATTTTATGCCTGTTTCACAGTGAGAAGTCACCCACATCCCAGGAAGTTTCATTCTTCCATCATATAAGGCCTGGAACAAAACTTTAGGAGGAGACTGAAGGTTAAGTTGCTTTTTCAAAGAGATTGACCCATGTGGATACCAGGGATCCATTTATTATGTTTGTGAAATATGGGTGTCAGTCACTCTGTCCTGATACAAATGTTTACCAATTTCCTTCCCTCCTTTATTTTGTAATTCTCCCTAGCTGGAGCACTCTGCTCTAGAAGACAAAGCACTCTCTATCATGTAAATTCTTCCCAGAAGGAAGGGGGAAGCTTCAGTCCCCATTAGTATTAATGGGGTTTTAATTCCTAGAGGTTGACCATTTGATAAAGAATAGATGAGGTATGACTAACCTTTTGGCTTGTTCTAAAGAAAATGGTTCAGATTTGGAGACGATAGATTACAGCTTTAGTTTGGCTTGACTATTTTTTAATCTGCATGACTTTGGGTAAAAAAAGGAAAATGCAATTTACAATAGCCAAGTGTTGGAAGCAACCTAGGTGCCCATCAGTAAATGAATGGATCAAGAAACTATGGTACATTTACACAATGGAATTCTATGCAGCAGAAAGAAAGAAGGAGCTCCTACCCTTTGCAACAGCATGGATGGAACTGGAGAGCATTATGCTAAGTGAAATAAGCCAGGCAGTGAAAGACAAATACCATATGATCTCACCTTTAACAGGAACCTAAACAGGAAAACAAACAAACAAGCAAAATATAACCAATGACACTGAAATTGAGAACAGGCTGACAGTCACCAGAGGGGAGAGGGGAGGGAATTTCAGGGGGAAAAGGGGAAGAATTTATAGGAACAAGTAGAAAGGACACATGGACAGAAACTAAGGGGGGGCATGGAAATGGGAGGGAGGTGGGGAGGGCTGGGGCAGTGGGCTGGGATGGGAGTAAAAGACAGAAAACTGTACAAGAACAATAATAAAATAAAATTAAAAATAAAAAACAAATAATTTCAAAAAAATTAAAAAAGAAAAAGGAAAATGTGTTATATGTACAATAGAATATTATTTAGCCTTGAAAATGAAGGAAACTTGCAATTTACAGTGATGTGAGTGGACCTGGAGGACATTATGCTAAGTGAAATAAGCCAGTTATAGAAGGACAAATACTGCCACTTACAAAATACAAATACGAAGTAAGTCCACTTACTTGTATATGAGTAATCTAAAATAGACTCATGGAAATGGAAAGAAGAATGCTAATAGCCAGGGACAGGGGGAGAAAGAATGGGAAATTTTATTCAATGTGTATAACATTTTAGTTTAGTTACATATAAATAAGTTCTAGAGACCTGCTTTACAACATGGTGTGTCTGTTTAACAACACTGTACTGTGCACTTAAAAATTTAAGAAGATAGATGGACTATGTTAACTGTTTTTACCACAACAATAAAATGAGACTAAACTTTATGTGTTGTCTGTTTCTTGTGGCTTCTCATGTGGTATCTTATTTAACCCTTATGACTACCCTTTGAAATTTATTTTATAATCATCCTTATTCTACAGAGAAGAAAACGAAGCTCTCACAGGCAAACCCATTGCTTAAAGTCACACCATGACTGAACGATAGGGACAGATCTCAGCCTGAGAGTGTTTCTGCTCATTCTTAGACATTATCCTTCTTGAATCATAGTTTCTACAGTTATAAAGTGAGGTGAACAGTGTGTGACTTGCACAATTCCTGAGAAAGATAAAAATAGTATGTGCATGGTAGATAGCACAGAAGTTAACTAAATTTAACAAATTACTAAAAAAAAGTTGTTGACTACCCATTACATGCCATGCATGGTTGGAGGGGTTAAGCAGTATGGTGGCAAAAATGGACATGGACTCTGATGTCATGGAGCTTCCCAGTTTGGTATTATCCCATTTTATTATTCCGATGTAGGAGTGGGTGTAGAATGGGGGATGTGTTAGTTTGTTAGGGCTGCCATAACAGAGTATCAGACTGGATGGCGTAAACACTAGAAATTTGTCTCACAGTTCTGGATGCTGGAAATCCAAGATTGAGGTATTGATAGGGCTGTGATGGAAAATCTGTCCCATGTCTCTGTTCTTACTTCTGGTGGTTTGTTGACAATCTGTGGTATGCTTTGGCTATAGAACCATCACCCAATCTCTCTTTACATGGCACTCTCTCTGTGTGTGTCTGTGTCTACATTTCCCCCTTTTATAAGGACACTATTCATAGTGGACTAGTGTCCACACTACTCCAGTTGAATCTCATTTTGAATAGTTACACCTGCAAGGATGCTATATCCAAATATTTTCACCACCTAAAGGATTGATTGGAAGTTAAAAATTCCACATATATAAGAATTTGGGGAGGGGGCACAATTCAACACAGAACAGAGTTTCTCAATATAAACAAATTTTGATTCTCCTTGTTTTGATACAAATAAATATTGCTGTCAGGCCTTTGTGCAGTGGTAAAGAGAGAGGAAATTTGTTCACAAAAGTGAATTCCTTGTTGCTGTGCTGCAGTTCTACAGGTTGGGGAATCACTGTAAGAGCCTTTGAAACAGACCTAAGAATAAGTTCATGATGGGCCCTGAAACAGGATGAGCTTTCACTAACTGGTTTCCCTAAAGACCAAATTGCTCTTTTCTGAAAGAGACTTGAGTAATGGTGCTGACCCCTGCTGTGAGTGTCTGTGGTGGGGTTGAGTGTTTAGCTTCTGATCCTGCTTAGGACAAGCGTGTTTAGAGGATGGAGTGATAGTGATCTGGAGCAGTTCATGGAGTCATTTGACAGCTTTTCCTGACAGCTTTCTAAAAACAAAGCTTTCTAGCAGTAAGGATAATTGTGTCTACATACTGTGTGGTGTTTGTCCAAGAAAGGCCAGATATTGTCTGCAATACCAAGAAAGTATCAAGCTTGGCCATGCATCCTTCTTTTATCTGATCCTTATGAGATGAGAGGAATTAAGTGAGTTTGAAAAGCTGATTAATATTTACAGACTGCCTAGCTTTTCATTCACGTTCTTTTTTCTTCCTCTTAGTAAGCCTGAGAGGAAGAAAAAGGAAGTAACAAAGTTTAGTAACACACTGAACATTGCTCCATAATTTGTGGAGGTGGTATTCATATCCAGATCTCCTTGACTCCAATTTTCAAGCCATTTCCACAATGTCAGGCCAAAGTAACCAGGTGTTAAATAGTATGCTTGGGAACACATGAACCTGTGTTCTGATTTCAATTACTTTGTCGTGTTCGGCATTCCTGGGACTCCACATACTGTATCTCAACAGGCAGTGAGGAAATGCTCGCAGAAACCTAGGCCCACTTCACCTGGGGCTCTGCCAAAAGTTGTCTTTGAGTGTCCAAACAACTTTTACTACAGCTGGGGAATTTGAAGTGGGAAAGTCCACCAGGTGTCTGTCTTCACAGTGCTCAGTAGATGTCAGAGGACAAGCCACTGAGTCCCATTATCTATACCCCTTTCATCGCATGATTCATCTGTCTCTCCATCCTTTTCCTTGAAGCCCTTTCCAATATTGGTCCCTCCTGCTCTCTCTGAATATGATGTCTTGTCTTCAAAAGACTCTCCTAAATTCTTCGCTGTTCCTATCATTACCCTTCCTCCCTTATCATCCAAAACAAAACATGCTTATTTTCCGAAATAGCTGCTTTCATACCGTAGGCCTAAGTAAAAGTCTTTTTTTTTTTTTTTTTTTTGTCTCATACATAGTAAGTCAGAGTTCTGTGGTACTGTGTACAATTTCTAAGATCCTGAAATTTTTATGATATTCATGATCTTAGTAAATAACTGTGATGATCCAAAAGCATGGCACAATTGTGAAGAAGATGATATTTTTCCTGGTGCCTTCAGCCATATGGTTCTGAGCCCTTCCAGATTTCTAAGAGTAATACTCTGAGAGTGCTCTGGCTGTGGCACTGTTTGGTTTTTATCAGATTTTATCCAGCCAACCTGATGAGTGTCTCATGACTCACACTGACAGAGAGGTAGGTAGCTAATATTTTTTTTACTTTTTATTTACTTTTCATTTTTTAATTTTTCAGATAAAGTTTATATTTACTGTTATTCTCTATTTGTTTCAGATGTACAAGATAGTGGTTAGAGAATCATGTATTTTACAGTTGTTCCCTCCACAACCCACGGAACCATATGTAGTTATTACATTATTATTGACTATATTCCCTATGCTGTAATTTCCATCTCTGTTACTGTTCTGGAAATACCAATCTGTACGTCTCAATCCTTTCACTTTTATCACCCAACCCTCCCCTCCCATGGTCAACCATCAGTCTGTTCTCTGAGTCTATGTGTGCATAGGCAGATAATCTATGGGAGGTGTGGAGGAATTCCCTGGCTTGGAGGAGACAAAAAAAGAGAGTGATAAATGCCAATACTTTTAGTATGACAGAGAATCAAAGTTTCTGAAGAATTTTTGTGTTTTTGTTTATGCTTTTGTTTAATTAAATCATTTGGGCTGAAAAGGAGAGGGGAGTACTGAGATTAGCATTTAATTAAATGAAATTTAAAGTCCAGTTTAAGAACAAATGATGTGAATTGCTCTAGTATTTTTGGTGAATAATCTGGTAATATCCATCAAGTTTTAAGTACATACACCAATTACACTGAACACAGAAAAAGCTAGGGAGATTAAATAGTTTATTGGGTATAGGCTATAATATTCCAGCAATGGAGAAAAACTGTTAGTAAACTTTACCACAATTCCCTTGCAAACATTGAGATAACATTTCTTTTATTAAATATCAATTTTTCCACTGACTTCTCTACCTTATAACAATTCAACATTGAGGTGAAAAAATGTCTTACTTCTTTGATATGAAATAATAGAGTATTTGACAAGCTTCATGCTTTTTTACTTTTATCTATAAATTGTTTTAAACAGAATGACAGTGCTTCAAAATACAGTTTGGTACATGTCAGCAGTAGCTCTTAATGACTCAGAAAGAATATAATATTCTACCATGAGCTAAACTAAACTGCCATAAAAAGCACACAAATATCAAGTGGCTTATTCTGTGGAAACAATTTCAAATTAATTGTCTCTTTTGTTACATCATATGTAACATACACCTTAACATTGCCAAAACTTTGTATAGACATCTAGCTTCTCAGACAAATTTAGAAAAGTGTTATTAAACAAGGTTTCATTGTGCAAAGAGTAACATGTTTAATGATGCAACTCTTAATTCTCTATGGTTTTATTATTAAATTATTTATTGAATCATAACATTCTGAGTATTAAAAATGAAATAAAATAAGGTTTTCCATTACCCTTCACTTCTTATCTAACCAACACACACACACACACACACACACACACACACACACACACACCATCTTTTCATACAATTTTTAAAAAGTCTATGTAATCTAATTATCCTACATAAAACTAGGAAAGAAACAGCCCCTCATAAAAAGAGCACAACTGTCCATATTTTCCAGGATTTGTGGCAAGCTCTCATCTATTTTTATCTGTTTTTTCTTTTCTTTCTTTTTTTACTATTATCTTTGTCTTTGTGAGTTTACAGAATTTGTATTCTTTGGCTGGGTTTGTTGCCAGACTGTGGGTTGGGTTAGTTAGCTCTTTTGCACCTGTGTTCTCATTCTGGAATAGCTTGTGTGGGTGACACTCCTCTCACAGCAGAGGCTAGGAGAACAGGAGCTTGAGTGGACACTGCAGGGCCTTATGGTCTCCTCTCAAAATGTCCACAGTGTCACTACTCCCCATGCCATTGACCCAAGTCACCTGATGCCCCCAAAATCAATAGGGTCAGGAAGCATGCTCTGCTCTTAGGAAAGCTATGAGCAAGGAAGGAAGAACTGTGGACAGATAATACCATCTTAAACCGGTAGTGATAAATCACATTTATCCTTTTTCTGCATACCTATAGAATTAAATGACTGACTTGGTTATTCAAGCTGACTGCTCATCAGAATGATCTAGAAAGCTTTTTAAAACCAAAATATTCTAGAAACTATTTTTTACCAAATTTTTGGGTGTGGAAACTGAATTTTTATAGGATGTTCTATATGATTTTAATGTGGGGTTGGAATCTTCTGGTATCATAAATTTCAGCACTTACATTCTGCCATATTCTTAGACAACATTTCAAAAGAATTCTCTACTTGCTTTAGATTTCCTTCTTTCTTTTTCCTTTAGGTTTTTGATCTTATTCTACTCTGGCTACTATAATACCGACTTTAAGATTTTAACCAATTAACAAAATTTTGCAGAAGTAAAAAATGCTAAATCTAGTGTCTGGACTGACTTTCTGAGTTCAAGGCCAGGACACTGTCCATCAGCTTCCTTTAGTGGAAGAGAACCTCCAAAAGCTCCATACTGTAAGCCATTAAAAAAAGGTTACATTTTGCTCTTTGGTTTAATGTAATTAATTATCATGCTTAGTATGTGAGACAAATAAATCTAAATTCATATTCTCCATACTGAAATCCAATAACCTCTATCATGTTTATATAAAAACATGCCTTACTTTTTGCGAGATTTCTATTATCATTTTCAAAAAGATGGAAAGGATAATTAGTTGTGAGCATGCATTAATAAATGTTACTATCCAGGGATGCTAACAGAGGATTGGAGTTCCCTGTCTACTCAGATGACCTAATGTCATCCTTATCCTGAAATTCTTGCTTGTTGAAGAAGTGTATTTATGTCCAAGGACAATCTATTTTTAAAATTTGTAATCAATACCTCAAATTTTAAGAAGCAGACTAGGAACTTGGATTTTAGACTTAAGATGTTGATTTGAATGATAGTTTTACCATTAATTAGCTAAGGGTTCATGGACATATTTCTTAACTGTGTTGACACTCAGATTCTTCATTACAATAATGGGGTTAACTTGTCTGCTTTATAAGGATTTATGAGAATTAATTGGATAATGTATGTAAAGTGGATCAATTAATTTGTATGAAAATTATATTGATTTCTTCAGAGGTCTTTAAATCCATTTTTAGAAGATGGGTCATTCACTGTAAAGACTGATAAAAATACTTAGTAATATATAAAAGACACTGGAGCCAAATAAACCTAGGTTTAAAATACTGGCTCTCCCACATACAGTTTAGTATTTTTTACCTCTAAGTTGGGATCATTATAGAATGAAACTTGTGAGGTTGCTAAGAATATTAAATAAAATAATTAATGTAAAGTACTTAGTAGTCCCTGTCAATACAGTGAGCATGCTGTGGAAACGAACTGGTTTTGTAATCAAGTGCTGGTCTGGCTGCCTGCCACAACAGAAGCCAAACTTGTGAGACAGGTGCTGATGAGAAGTAAAGTGGTTTACTCAGATGCCAGCAATCTGAGAAGATGGAGGACTCATCTCAAAGCCCATCTGAACATCTCAGTGTAGGCAGAGGTTTTTATAAGAAGGGGGAGCAAAAGCAGAATAAAGAGATCAAGGAAAGGGGGTTGAAAAGTTCTCTATGTGCAGACCAGCAGATCCCACTCCGGTAAGGACCTCAAAACTGGTCAAGTGATGCTCTGGTATGTGTCATCCTAGTTTTTGTCACCCTTGTTTTACAACTGAAGGTCAGTAAATCTCCCAGAGCTGGGATGACTGAAGGTCGGAGTCTGTATCTTTTGAAGTTTGTTCCTAGGATTCTTATAAAACATGCTGTTTGTCTACAAGCTGCAGATTAGGCAGAGTTAGCCTTTAGAGAAACAATGTCAAAAGAATGGTGGGGCGGGTTACAATTCCCTACTGTTAAAATTTCCCACTGTTACAGTTTTATTATTACCATTTTCACTAGCATAAAGGCTCATGGGAAAGGGAAATCCCTGGGAAGGGGGCTGTGGATATGAGAGCCATGGTGGTGGGGTAGCAAAAGCCCTGAAGAGCAGCAGAAGCAAGGAGCCCAGAAGGTTGGGGGCTACACTACCCACACAGCTCTGCTTCCCTGCTTTGTGGCCCAAAGCCTGATACATCACCCAGCCAACAACTATTTGTGCAATCAACCAACAAAACAGGTGCATGTTCTAGATGTTGCATAAAGCGTGATACCAGAAGCATAGAAAAAAATGAAATGTCTTTCAAAATACATTAAAGTCAAAAGCACTTACCAAATATATTTAAGTGGAAGAGGTCTGTGAAAGGAATAAAATAACATTTTTTGGAAAAAGAATAAATATTTATCTTTGTTTTTACTTATTATTTCAAACAAAATTTTTACTTTCTCTCAGAGATGTTTTCTCCATTGGTGTCAAGTCTTGGCAAAGAAATGCCATCCAGGGGCCTGGCATTGTGGTACCTAATATACCAGTTGGCCAAGATAACTGCATTGTAATTATATAATTGGAAATACCTACAGACAGTCTTTCTTGTACAGGGTAGAGACTCTGGTTTAATTTTACAATGAATCACCCAAATAGAAAAGGCAGGCAATTAGAGAAAACAGGAATCTATTCTCTATTTCAGAGTAAAATCAGCACCATCCACCTCCCTGACTTTCTATCTGTATCTGAGGATCTCCCTGCTTCAGCCAATAACAACATTAACACCCATTTGGACTCTCTTCACTTTCTCCACACAAATTCATTTTACCCTGAACTTGAGGACCAGAATGCATAGTTAAAGACATAGAGGATTGAACTATAAAGGTATTCTACCATCTTAGTCCTGATTGCCAGAGTTTAAGGCTGTCAAAGAACAGTAACAATCAAAACTAATGTTTATTGAAATCCTAAAATAATATTTACATGTATGTGTGTGTACTGTGTGACTAATATTTTGATCCTTATGACAACTCTACCAGGTAGATAAAACAAGGGTCATTTTCCCCATTTGTAGAAGAAGAAACAAGCACAACATGTTTTGGTGGGTTTCTCAAGGGCAGTCATGTATTGAGTGGTGGGCCCAGAATTTGAACGCAGACTCTTGCTTTCCACTAGATCCTGCTAACATAATGATTGGAAATAATCAAGACTATGAAAACCACAAAACTAATCATTATATATCTTCTGTTATTGAGATAAACAGATATAATGGGTTTGAAGGTTCCTTTCTGATTGGTTGGAAGGCCATGGTGAGGTCAAATTTATTCTAAGACTCTAAAAGTGGGGTGCAGTGAGTATAAGCTGTCAGGGAATGGTACACAGTTTAGACAGAAAAAGACACTGGTGCAGAGGTCAGAAGTTGAGTACTGACAAAGAGCAGCATGGCCACAGACTGTCACATCAAATAACCCAGCAAAGCACACTGTTACAATCTTCTGTGTAGATCCCACTTCAAAGTCACTGCTCACTGTCACTCTAGAGGAAGCTCAGCAGAAGCATTGAATTATCTAAGCTTTATTTAAAATATTAAAAACATCCATAATTTGGGAAAAGTGCTCAAGTTGCATCCGGTTTTCTATCTCAGTCATGCTGAACATTTAAATGTAAAATTCTGGTTTCCCAATCACATTATCTCATTTGCTGCTATGAAATGGGCTTCTCTAAATTTCAGGAGCGTTATCCACCCACTTTAATCATTCAAGCCAGTGTTCCCCAGTTTCTCAGATCTGAATGTTCAGTAACCTTCATTCTGTTCCTGTTGATAAGAACATCCTGAGATAAGAAACAGAAGGATCACTTCTGACCTACCACAGATAAGACTTAGAATTGTCAACTTGCCCATGCTCCAGAATATTCGTTGGCAAAAATATGTGGGATCCAAGGACCAGCCCTGGAACCAATGTTGCTGGGACAACATCTGTCTTCTTTACTGTATCAGTTAGATGCTGTTGTAAAACAAATTAGTCCTAAACTTAGTGTTTTAAAACAACTGTGTATTAACTTCTGATTCTGTGCATTGATCCCTGGGCTTGGATCAGCCACATAGTGATCTGCTGGGCTCATCTGGCCTCACTTATGTGTCTGCACTGGACAGTTCTTGGACTTATTCGCACACCTGACAGTTGACTGATGCCTGGCTGAGGGCTGGCTTGCCATTGAATAGATTCCTAAATTCTCTTCCCAGTGGTCTCTCACCCTCCAGTAGGCTAGTGTGTGTAGTGGTCATAGGGTTATAAATTTCAGAACAGCAACTCCAAAGCACACAGTTTTTAAAGACTCTGCTTGTATCATAATTGTTAATATCTCCATAGTCAAAGCAGCCACACAGCCAGCTCAGATTTAAGGTGTGGAAACACAAACTTACCTCCTGATGGCAGAATCCACAATGCTACCTTGCAAGAATGCAGATATAGGCAGGAGAAGAGTTTGTCGCTGTTTTTATATTTTTCCATGTTAATTTTCTGATCACACTGGTTTTAACTATTAATTTTATGGCACTAAGCTTGAAAGTCTGTAATCTTGTCATTTTCTTTATTTCTTTTTTCTCACATCTCACATCTAGATTTTCTTTTATTTTTGAACATACTGGGTAGTGTTTTTCTAGTATTAACTGAAGGAGGAACATCCATTCATCTGTCCAGGTTGTAACTCCTGGCTCACACTGCCAACATTTTTTGTTGTTGTTGTTTGAGTACAGTTGTCTCCATTTTCACCCCACCATGCCCCCGCCCCACCCATCCCTGCCTCCCACACTCAAACCTACCCCCTTTGGCTTTGTCCATGGATCTATTATACATAATGTTCCATGATGGCCCCTGCCCTATTTTCCCGTTATCCCTTTGCTCCCTCCCCTCTGGTTACTGTCAGTTTGTTCTTTATTTCAATAATGTCTCTGGTTATATTTTGTTTGCTTGTTTGTTTTATTGACTAGGTTCCAATTATTAGTGAGATCATATTGTATTTGTCTTTCACCACCTGGCTTATTTCACTTAGCATAATACACCCCAGTTCTAACCATGCTGTTGCGAACAATAGGAGCTCCTTCTTTCTTTCTTCTGCATAGTATTCCTTCGTGTAAATGTGCCATGGATTTTTTATCCACTCATTTACTGGTGGGCATTTAGGTTGCTTCCAGGACTTGGCCATTGTAAATAATGCTGCTATGAACATTGGGGTGCATAGGTACTTTTAAACTGGTGTTCCAGGATACTTAGAGTATAATCCCAGCAGTGGAATTGCCAGGTCAAAAGGCAGTTCCATTTTTAGTTTTCTGAGGAAATTCTATACTGTTATCCACAATGGCTGCATCAGCCTGCATTCCCACCAACAATGCACAAGAGTTTCTTTTTCTCCACAGCCTCTCCAGCACTTACTCTTTTATTTGTTGATTTCTTCATGATGTCCGTTTTGACTGGTGTGAAGTGGTATCTCATTGTGGTTTTAATTTGCATCACTCTGATGGCTAGTGATGCTGAACATCCTTTCCTATACCTCTGTGCCCCCTGTATGTTCTCCTTGGAAAAGTGTCTGTTCAGGTCCTTTGCCCATTTTTTAAATTGGGTTATTTGTCTACCTAAAGTGGAGTTGTGTGAGTTCTTTATATATTTTGGAGATCAAACCTTTGTCTGAAGTATTGTTGGAAAATACATTTCCCCATACATCTGGTTCCCTTTTCATTTTACTGCTGCTTTCTTTAGCCATGCAGAAGCTTTTATTTTGGTAAGGTCCCATTTGTTTATGTGCCTTCCTCTAGAGGACATATTAGTGTAAATATTACTGTGTGGAATATGTGAGATTTTCCTGGGTATGTTCTCCGCTAGGACTTTTATGGTGTCATGACTTATATTTAAGTCTTTTATCCACCTTGAATTAATTTTTATGTATGGTATAAGTTGGTGATCGAGTTTCATTTTTTTTCATGTGGCTGTCCAGATGTCCTAACACCATTGGTTGAAAAGGCTATTTTTACCACATTTTATGCTCTGTCCCCTTTGTCAAATATTAACTGACTGTAGAGACTTGGGTATATTTCTGGACTCTGTATTCTGTTTTATTAATCTATGTGTCTTTTCTTTTTTTTTTAATTTTTTTCTTTTTTTTCCATTTTTTATTTTATTTTTTTAAATCAGTATTTTTTAATTGTTGATATCGTACAGTTTTCTGTCTTTTACCCCACCCCAGCCCACCACCCCAGCCCTCCCCACCTTCTTCCCATTTCCACCCCCCATAGTTTTTGTCCATGAGTCCTTTATACTTGTTGCTCTAAACCGTTTCCCTTTTCCCCTGAAATTCCCTCCCCTCCCACTCTGGACACTGTCAGACTGTTCTCAAATTCAGTGTCTTTGTTTATATTATGCTTGTTGACACCAGTCAGAATGGCCTTCATAAACAAAGCAACAAACAGCAAGTGTTGGAGAGGTTGTGGAGAAAAGGGGACCCTAGTGCACTGTTGGTGGGATTGCAGATTGGTACAACCACTATGGAAAACAGTATGGAATTTTCTAAGAAAACTAAAAATGGACATACCTTTTGACCCAGCAATTCCACTGCTTGGATTATATCCTAAGAATCCTGAAACACCAATCCAAAAGAATCTATGCACCCCTATGTTCATAGCAGCACAATTTACAATAGCCAAGTGCTGGAAGCAACCTAGGTGCCCATCAGTTAATGAATGGATCAAAAAACTGTGGTACATTTACACAATGGAATACTATGCAGCAGAAAGAAAGAAGGAGCTCCTACCCTTTGCAACAGCATGGAAGGAATTGGAGAGTATCATGCTAAGCGAAATAAGCCAGGCAGTGAAAGACAAATACCATATGATCTCACCTTTAACAGGAAGCTAATCAACAAACAAACAAACAAGCATAATATGTGTCTTTTCTTATGCCAGTACTAGACTGTTTTGACTTGGCCTCCTAATATAGTTCGATATCAGGTATTTTGATCCCTCTTACTTTGTTCTACTTTCTCAAAATTGCTATGTCTATTCGGGGTCATTTTTGGTTCAATTTAAATTTTTAAAATGTTTGTTCTAGATCTGTGAAATATGTCATTGGTATTTTAATAGGGATTGCATTGAATCTATAACTGCTTTGGGTAGTTTGGACATTTTGATGATGTTAATTCTTCTAATCCATGAACATGGTATATGCTTCCATTTGTTTGTGTCTTCCTTAATTTCTTTCTTTAGTGTTGTGTAATTTTCTGAGTACAGGTCTTTTACCACCTTGGTTAGGTTTATTCCTAGGTACTTTATTTTTCTTGTTGCTATAGCAAATGGGATTTGTTTCCTGATTTCTGTTTCTGGTATTATGTTGTTGGTGTATAAAAATGCCTTAGATTTCTGAACATTGACTTTGTATCCTGCTATTTTGCCAAATTCACTTATTAGCTCGAGTAGATTTTTTGGTGGAATCTATAGGGTATTCTATGTACACCATCGTGTCATCTGCAAACAATGACACCTTTGTTTCTTCCTTTCCAATTTGGATGCCTTTTATTTCTTTTTCTTGTGTAATTGCTGTGGCTAGAGCTTCCTCAATATATTGAACAGAAGTGGTGAAAGGAGACATCCATGTCTTGTTTCTGATCTTAGTGGGAAAAATTTTAGTTTTTGCCAGTTGAGTATGATGTTGGCTATAGGTCTCTCATGTATGGCCTTTATTATGTTGAGGAATGCTCCCTCTATTCCCACTTTGCTGAGTATTTTTATCATAAATGGGTGGTGTATCTTATCAACTGCTTTTTGCCTCCATTGATATAATCATGTGATTTTTGTATTTCCTTCTGTTTATGTGCTGAATTATGTTTATTGATTTGCAAATATTGTACCATTCTTGCATCCTGAGGATGAATCCCACTTGATCATGGTGTATTATCTTTCTAATGTATTGCTGGAGGATGTTTGCAAATAATTTGTTGAGGATTTTAGTGTCTATGTTCATCAGTGATTTTGACCTGTAGCTTTCTTTCTTTGTTGTGTCTTATCTGGTTTTGGAATTAGGATGATGCTTCATAAAACAAGTTTGGGATTCTTCCCTGTTCTTGAATTTTTTGGAATAGTCTGAGAAGGATCGGGGTTACCTCTTTCTTAAATGTTTTGTAAATTTCTCCTGTGAAAACATCCTGTCAGGTCTTTTGTGTACTTGGAGTTTCTTAATTATTGCTTCGATTTCACTAGCTGTTGTTACATGTCTGTTCACGCTTTGTGCTTCTTCTTCATTCAGTTTTAGGAGACTATATATTTTCTAGAAATTTGTCCATTTCACCCAGTTTTTCAAATTTCTTTGCATATAGTTTTTCATAGTAATTTCTTAAAATCAGATTCTCTCGTGGTCTTTAAAACTTGGCATTTTAATTATGATGTGTTCTTGGAGTAGGCCTCTTTAGGGTCATCTCAATTGGGTCCCTCCTTGTTTCCAGGATTTGTGTGGTTTTTCCTCTCTTTAAGTTCAGAAACTTTCCTGTCATTATTTTTTTCCAACAGGGTTTCTATCCCTTCCTCCTTTTCTGCTCCTTCTGGTATTGCTATGATTTGAATGTTGTTGTGTTTCATGTTGTCTTGCAGTTCCCTTAAGCTATCTTCATATTTTTTGAGTCTTTTTTTTCATGCAGCTGCTCTGCCTAGGTAATTCTTCCTACATCATATTCCAGCTCACTCATTTGGTCCTCCACTTCATGCAGCCTGCTTGTAATTCCTTCTAGTGTGTTTTTTATTTCAGAAATTGTATTATTCATCCTGGTTCTTGTGTATAGTTTCTATTTCCTTTTTCATACTATTGTAGTTCCCACTCAGTTCTTTGTAGTTGTCTGTTAGTTCCTTGATCATCCTTTTAGCCATTGTTTTGAATTCTATATCTGATAGATTGCTTGCTCCATTTCACTTAGCTTTTTTAGTGGGAGTCTTATATTCCTTTTGATAGCAGGTTCTTTCTTTGTGTCCCCATTTTAGGTGAGTTTGTTTGTTTCTGTGATTTCCAATGCTCTGCTGTGCTAGATGTCATTGTAGGGTAAACTTGTATGGTAGGAGTTCTGTGGGACTCAGTGTTGTAGTCTCTTTAATCTCCTTGTCTGGATGCTCTAGGGTTGCCTTTTCTTCCTTTTGTTTGGGCTCTCTTTGGTACTTGGGCTTTACCTGTTGCTGGATTCTTTTCTCTGGAAAGTTTACTGGTGTTCACAACTCCTATTTATCTTTTTTTTTAATATATTTTATTGATTATGCTACTACAGTTGTCCCATTCCTCCCCTATCATTCCCCTACACCCTGTATACCCCCTCCCACCCACATTCCTCCCCTTCAGTTCATGTCCATGTGTCATAAGTTCTTTAGTTTCTACATTTCCCACACTATTCTTGCCCTCCCCCTGTCTATTTTTACCTACCGTCTATGCTACTTATTCTCTGTACCTTTTCCCCCTCTCTCTTCCTCCCACTCCCCTGTTGCTAACCTTCCATATGATCTCCATTTCTGTTTCTGTTCCTGTTCTAGTTGTTTGCTTAGTTTGTTTCTGTTTTAGGTGTGGTTGTTAATATCTGTGCGTTTGCTGTCTTTTTACTGTCATATTTTTAATCTTCTTTTTCTTAGGTAAGTCCCTTTAACATTTCATATATTAAGGGCTTGGTGATGATGAAGTCCTTGAACTTGACCTTATCTGAGAAGGACTTTATCTTCCCTTCCATTCTAAATGATGGCTTTGCTAGATAGAGTAATCTTGGATGTAGGCCCTTGACTTTCATGTCTTGGAATACTTCTTTCCAGCTCCTTCTTGCTTGTAAGGTTTCTTTTGAGAAATCAGCTGACAGTCTGATGGGAACTCCTTTGTAGGTGGCTGTCCCCTTATCCCTTGCTGCTTCTAGAATTTTCTCCTTCATTTTAATCTTGGCTAATGTAATTACGATGTGCCTTGGCATGTTCCTCCTTGGGTTCAACTTCTTTGGGACTCTCTGAGCTTCCTGTACTTCCTGGTAGTCTATTTCCTTTGTCAGATTGGGGAAGTTCTCCTTCATTATTTGTTCAAATAAGTTTTCCACTTGTTGCTCTTCTTCTTCCCCTTCTGGTACCCCTATAATTCAGATGTTGGGACATTTAAAGATGTCCTGGAGGTTCCTAAGCCTCTCCTCATTGTTTTGAATTCTTGTTTCTTCCTTGTTTTCTGTTTGGTTGTTTGTTTCTTCCTTCCGGTACACTCCATTGATTTGAGTCCCAGTTTTTTTCCCATCTCTATTGGTTCCCTGTGCATTTTTCTTCATTTCACTTATTGTAGTCTTCATTTTTTCATCTAATTTGTGAGCAAAATCAACCAATTCTGTGAGCATCCTGATCACCAGGGCTTTGAACTGTGCATCTGATAGGTTGGCTATCTCTTTGTCGCTTAGGTGAATTGGCTCCAGGGCTTTGATTTGTTCTCCTGTTTGAGCCATTTTTTTTTTTTTTTTGGTCTGGTCGAGGCTGTTATATAGTGAGGGATGGAGCTTTAGGTATTCCCCAGGACTGGGCAGCCCAGTCACTGAGTTGTGATGTTGTATGTGGGGGCGGGGTCTGAGAGGGAACAATGGTGCTTGCTCTGCTTTCCCTCGGATTCCAGTCCCTTCTGCTGCTTTCCCTTCACCTGGATTATCTGCACATGAATGTGGGACTGCCTGGTCAGCCAGCTGCCCTGCGTGGCCTCACTAGGTCTGCTGAGCTGCCGCCCTGTGCCGGGGGTCCACCAGCTATTGCCTGTGCGCCTGAGGTCTGCCAGCCGCTGCCTGCATGCCTGGGTCTGCGCCTCCACTTTCTCCTGCCGTGACTCCGCCCCTCTTACCAGTCTAGATGAATGGTTGTTGGACTTCTGTACAGTTCCATTTTCTATCAGTTCTGGTTGTTTTCTTGTTTCTAAATATTTGTTGTCCTTAATTTTGGTTGTGAGAGGAGGCACAGTGTGTCCACCTATGCCTCCATCTTGGTTGGAAGTCACATGTACCTCCCCTACCTTATCTTGTATGTGATCAGGGTTTGGGCGAAGGCAAAATGGATTAAGGCAGCAGGAGAATATTTCATGAGATTTAGAGTAACAACAAGTAGAAAACAGATGGGAGACCCTTTGTAGATGTACAGTGATAACCATGATATTTCATCTGACTAGCCACTTTTTATAAAAGGGGAAAAAGAGATAAGACTCTTTTTAGAGGGGAAAAAGATGTGAGCTGACTCCAGAAAGCAGAACACTTATGTAAGGTTAGAGGGTGAGATATAGCGAGAGTAAGTGCTGGAAATGTGGTGTAGTGTGAGAGAGAATAAAGTTAACCACAGTAGTAATAAAGCTCAGGAAGTTAGTGAAAGGCACCGAGACCAGGGACGGGTGCTATGTAGAAATTGGAACAACAATAATATGACAAAAAATATATGATCTGAATAAAAAGAATAAAAAGTAAAAGACCAAGATTAGTGTGTTATTGGAATATGAGTGAAGTGAAGGAAGAGAAATTAAAATGCAGTATGAAAGGGAGAACAAAGAAAACAAGTCAAACAATGAAACCAAACAAGCAAAACAAAGAAAACAATACAGAAGGAAGAGAAATAATAATAATACAAAATAAAAATAAAAAGTAAAAAATAAAATGCAAGTTCTGTAGGATAGCAGAGTGAATTTTGTCTCAGTTGTTGGTGTTAGCTTACTGATCTCTCTCTCTGGATCTGTCTTTGGTCCTTTCACAGCTCCAGGTCTTATTGTCTTACACGTGGAGGAAAAAAAGCCTCCTGCTGACTTTAAACCCATAAAGCAGTTCTGCTGGTCTTCCTGGATGCTCTAGGAAGAAGGGGTCTGGGCTTCCTTTTTTTTTCCTTTCCTGTGGTTCTGTTTGGGACTCAGTCTGGGCTACAATATTAACAGGTGTCTAGCCTCCAGCCCAAGCTTTCAGAGGGCTGCGTGGCCCCCACTGTCCATACGCACCAGGCAGATGCCTTTAATCCATGTTGCTGTGTTAGCCTTTGATTAGTCCATGAGGTGCACCAAGTGGGAGCAACTGGCACCCCCCCTCCTTCTTTGCTGGCCTGGGCACTGTATGCGCATAAAGTCTCTTCAGGACAGTTTAATTTCCCTATTAAATTAAGTCTCTGGGGACTGCCACCCCTCTGAGCCCCTGCTGTCCCACTTTGATCAGTCTGTGAGGCTCTCTGATTTGGAGCAAATCGTGTCCATCCTTTTCCCTCTTCATTGGCCCAGCTGCAGCATGAGAGTTCCTTAAACAGCAATTGAGAGCCTATTTTTGAGTAAATTCCTTTTGTTTGCATCTGCCATTGTTAACAAGCACCTGGCTTTTCACACAGCCCAACTCTCTGAGCAGTCTGGAGACTATGTAGGTCAGTGTCCATTGCAGCCCCACTCTTCTCCCATTTCCAGGTGTCACTCAGCTCCCCAATTTCTCTGGTGTTGTCCCAGTTGCAACCACAATCCCAGCCAGGGAACACCACCTCTGTGTGTCTCCCACCATGTGTTTATCCCTGCAGTGACTTTAAGCATGCAGGTCTCTCCTGGTGAAGGACTGGCTTCCCTGCTTAGGCAGGGTTATGGAGCTGTGAAGTTACAACTGCTGATCTCGCTCTCCTCAAAGCTCCTGAAGCAGCCACAGGGACCTTCCTGTTGGCCTACACTATCTCCTTACTTTCTGCTTTTAAATGTCCTCTGCAGTCTTTGGCTTCCAAACTTCATATAAGCTTGGATTCTGTTGGCTGTTCACTCTGTTCTTCAGAAGATTGGTTAGGTGTCCCAGTTGGGTGCATGAGCAAGTGGGTTCAGCTGCCACCTTCCTTGACAACATCTTTCCATAATCTTGTCATTTTCTACATATCCAAATGCAGTTTCTTAGATGTGGATTCTATTGATCCAGAGGTTTATGATCGGAAAACAAAACAAAACAAAACAAAACAAAACAGTTTTCTTCCCCAGGCATAGAGTAGCGATATGGGGACAGTGTAAGAGAAATAAACATTTCCATTGAAAAGGGGGAGGAATGGAAGGCATATAAGAATCACTGGATGAGAATCACTGTTAGAGAACAATTCTGGAGAGATTGGAGGTGAGAAAAGCTTTATTTTACAGTCCAAGTCTTGGCTCTTCTATTTCTTATTGTTTTTGCAAACTAAATAGTTCTTTAGCTTACCTCTGTATTCTATTATCTTATTGACTGGATCCAAAGAGGACCAACTAAAAGACACTTTGTTTATTCTGCCTGGAGATCTCAGCAACATCCAACATTTTATTAAGTGCATTTTCCATTTTTTAAGTCATCACAGACAACAGTTTTTTTAATTGTTTCATAACTGCCTAATGTGAGTCATCATTTTTCCAAGATGCTCTGGCAATTTCCTCACCATTTTTTCAAACTCTTCATTTTATTATTACTTTTCTAGACTTTATTAATACTTTTCTTGTAGCCTAATTCCAACGATACACATTTGATAAAAAAGGGTCCTATTTCTAGGAAACAGATTCTATAGCAACCACCTTTTGCTAATTAATGAATTATCTCAAAATGTAGTGGCTTAAAGCAATAATCATTCATTAGTTAATCATTCTATGGGTTAACAATTGAGTCTGGATTCAGTTGGGTGGTTATTCTACTACTCTGCTCTCGACTCACTCACATATGTATGCTCAGCTGGTGACCAATGGCCATGTATCTGTTATCATTCAGTAGGTGAATCAAAGCAATTGCTGGTTTCCCAAAGGCCGCATGAAAGGGGAAGCCCACTGCTGAAGAATTTTTCAAATTTCATCTTCTGGCAAATTTGCCTTTGTTAAATGAACTAGAGAAATTTACATGGCCAAGACCATGTTTAATAAGTAGAGAGAAACATCAAAGTTACACAGTAAGGGAGTGTGTATCCAGCGATGGGAAGAATTTATGACCATCTTGTATTCCATTACACCCTTTTCATGTTAGTTCATTCTAATGAGTGATTCTTTTTCTTTGGTTCTTAATCTTTAGTTGTCATTGGTTACCCTGACGAGCCCTCTGGCCTCATGTAGAAAGAGAAGTTTCCCTAAACCTGTATTCAATGCTGTCTTCTTTGTGTTCTTTTTGAGAATAAAATTTCGTGCTGTGATCTGGAACACCTACTCTAGACTTGCAACTTTGAAGTTGCAAAAAACTCTTGGATGTTCATATCCACATTGTCATATCCACCGTGTTTTCTGCGACCTTGGTGGAGGACTGGCAGGGTAAATACACTAGGGAAAGCAGGCAACCACTGAGCATAGCCCACTGTTCGCATCTCACTCTCCTAGAGGGTGTCATAAATGTAAAGCAGATCTGAGATGGGTAAAAGAACTATAGAAAAATGACACAAAACATTCATCATGGGTAGAAATAAAACTGTCAGAAGGGAGTAGTATCTGGCTTTAAAATAAATCATTTCCCTTGGCCAAAATGATGGAGTATGGGTGTGTATATTCCCATGAACATACAAACTCCAAAAGAAAATGCCATTGTCCATGTTATTCATCCATGCATTATCAGTTTTTTGAAGTACCTGGCACTTGTCTGGTATTTATCATGTAGTTGTGAAAGGAAGCATTCAGATGTACTCTAGAGGTACAACCATGATTTTGGTGTGGCCTCTGTCCTAGAGAACTTGCAGGCAAGAAGAAAAGCTTTGAGTCTCTAGCATTCTCTGGTCCTATATCTGTGGAAAAACTCACTGGTATTTTTTTTTTTTTTTACACTCACACTTCTGTGACTTTCCCACACCAACCAATTCTTTAAGAACAGCTGGCTAAAATGATGGTCCTACAATTCAGTTCAGTTCTGGCCAACTCTACCTGGAGTTGGCATCAGATCCTACAAGTAAAAGGCACAGTCCAACAAGACAGCCCCATGTCAGATACCAAACGCAAGTCCCAGGTTGTCATGTACTTGTGATTGAGTAGATATAAATCAAGGTCCCAGGGACCTCTCCTCAGGTTCAATAATTTGCTAGCACACCTCAGTTATGATTATCAGTTTATTACTTAATAAAGTATAAGACAAAAGATACAGATGAATAGACAGATAAAGAGACACATTGGATAAGGTCTGGAAGGATCCCAAGCACAGCAACTTGTGTCATCCGGAGTTGAGCAGTGCTACCTTCCCAATACATGAATGCTTTCACCAATCCAGAAGCTCCCTAAACCTTGAAATTTTGGGATTTGTATGGAGGAGTCATCATGTGGGTATGATCAATTTTTAACTCAATTTTCAGCTCCTCTCCTTTCTCCAGTGAATGAGGGTGGGACTGGAAGTTTCAAGCTTCTAATCATGGGCTGGTTTTTGTGTGACCCACCCATCCAGAAACCCACCCAGAGTCACCTTGTTAGAGCATAAGATTCTCTTATCACCAGGGTCAAAGTCCAAATATTAATAGAAACTGGGGGGTGAATATATATTCTTCTGCCACTCCCTAGTGTCTTTAATGGGTCTTCAAGATAATTCCCAGAACCAAAACAAAGTGCTCCTCAGGGCTTTCAGGAGGTAGTATTGTTGGCTTTCTTAGAGACTCAGGAACACATGGAGAAGCTGTTATAGCTACAGGCCTGATGATCGTCCTATATTGAGTTAAAAAGAATGTACCAAGTCTAGTTTATTACAGGTTAAAGGCTGAGCTTTCTCCACCATTACAGAATGATTCACACAGACTCATTTTTGCCAGACCAATAGCTTGCCAAGAAGAACGATGGAGACGGACTGTTCTGAGCAGAAATTATGGTCTATAATGTTTGTTCTGCTTCATGTGCAGAAACAGCCTCCAGCTGTATCTCATTGAGCCAGACTAAATTGCATTTGATTCATTGACTTTGCTGAAATGGGTCTGGATAACAGTATGGCAGGGACCCAGCATTGCAATCCTTCTGTTCACATGGCATTAAAACACTATGTAGTAAGAGACTGAATCTTTCTTTATCATTTTTACTTCATAAATTAAAATATAGGACTTTGAAATCATAGAAATACCATTTCACACACATACAAGAAATTTTAACATTGTACACATGTTGAATCAGCATCATATTTACAGAATGTTTTATGTAAAATTTATGTTGCTCATTAGTTTATGATAGTAATATATCAAACAGTGAGGCTATAAATGTGCCATCTATTATGCTACATGCTTTCAGATCACTAGCTCTTTTTTCAAAATTTTCTTTCCTTCCCTGGCTGGTGTGGCTCACTGGATTGAGCTCCGGCCTGCGAACCAAAGGGTCGCAGGTTCAATTCCCAGTCTAAGGCACATGCCTGGGTTGCAGGTCAAGTCCCCAGTGCGGGGGCACAAGAGGCAACTACACATTGATGTTTCTCTTTTTCCTCTCTACAAATAAATAAAGAAAATCTTAATTTTTTTCCTCACTGTAGGACAAGCTTGATTTTAGGGATAGGGGAAGGGAAAGAGGGAGACAGGAAGGGAATCATTGATGTGACTGAGAAACATGGATTCATTGCCTTGTATACTTACCCCAACTTGGAATCAAACCTACAACCTAGATATGTCCCCTGACCAGGATCAAACCCGCAACATTTTGAAGGGATGATGCTCCAACTGCACTGAGCCACCTGGCTGGGGAGAAAACTCACTGTTCTTTACTCCAAAGTATTCATAGTATTTTCTCCTTCATCTAGGAATGTCTCAACTTGTCCTGCGCAATTATTCAACGTGTCTTGTTTCAAATTTAGACTTAAAGTCAATCTCCTATGTTAGGTTTTTTTCTACATTTCTAGCTCTCTGGGATTTGACCAGAAAAACAGAACCACTGGGAATAATGATGCAGATATGGGATTTCTCATTTATTGGGACCCTTGCACAGATATGGGAGCTGGTTAAACACTTTATGTACGGTTGTTGTTCCCACATCTCTTCTTAAGAATGGAATGGACAGAGCACATAGAGAACAGGACAGATGGCCATGGAAGCCAGGAAAACAGAACCCAGGAGAACAAGTGAGAACCCACATAGGTTTCTTACCACCATCAAGTCTACAACTTCTAGGCTAGCACTCTTCATCACAAAGTTAAATATGTCCCTATCCAGGGTATAGAGAAGCATAAAAGATTCAACAGGAGACAGAGAAGATGTGAGCCTGGCTGCTATTCCTCACCAACAAGGTGAGCCAGATAAGAAGCAATGATTGCCAGCATTGGCCTGAGCATAAAAGCTTTTGAAACCTGATGCATAATGTCTTCAGGGCCTGCACTAACCAGAAACATGGAGATAAGGAATTCCTGAGAAATGTACCTACAGCTCAGGTAGATTGGCATGAAACAAATCTACTGTACTTTGTCCCCTGCAAGTTGGCATTTGCATATCCCTCTTTTAACCATTCTTGATATAACTTCTAAATTAAGGCAATAGCAAAATGTTGCTTCTGCATAACATGATATAGCTGTATGTTCTACAATTGAAAATACTCTTTCTCATAAAAGGATACAAATTCTCTGTCTTCTGGCAGAATCATATTTCTTTTTATTTAAGGTTAATTACTATTGAAAGTTCTTTTTTCTTATGTTAGTTGATAAAAAGGGAAGAGAGAAAAAGTGGCTAAGATATGCATAACTATATTCTGAATTTCAGATATACTGTCATATCATTTCAGAATTTCAAGTACTGTCATATCTCATGGGTCACATTGTCCAAATGATGAAACAACTTTCTTAGCACCATGTACACATTGACGGGTCTTCTTTTGTTCTGGATCTCCATCAAAATAAAAAGGTTCTTTTCAGTTATTAGGTAAATGGGATAGATTAGCATATCCAAATGAGATTTATTTTGCATCCACCATTCAAAGTGGTGCAATCAATACTTTTTCTGTAGTGGTGGGAGGGGTCAGGTACAGAAATTTGCCCTTCATTTTGGAAGGAATATCTCCACATGCCCTGGATCACTGCATTCCCAGAGATTTCTTGAGGTGGTAAGACTCTAAAGTTTTGCGGAATTTATTTCTTATCCACTGGCTTAGTTATTTCTAAACAATGCCTAGAGTTGTTGCTACTATTTTCACATCCTTCTCAATCAGCTAAATATTACAAATAAAGTGGATTATCACAATACTGTCACTGAAGAATAAAGAGTCAATTAAGGTCCCTGAAGACTGGATTGTGACATAAGGCTGGAGACTTGACATAGTCCTGAGGTAGGATTGTGATGATGTATTTTTGCCTCAGACAGCTGAAAGGATACTACTTCTGATGGTTGTTACCAACACGTATGGAGCAAAGAGCATCTGCCAGGTCAATAGCACCATAGCATATGCCAGGGGATATGTTGACTTGCTCTAGTAACAAAACCACATTTGAAATAGCAACTGTGAACACCATCTGGTCAAGTTTATGGAAACCCACTATCATTTTCCAAGATCCATCCGTCTTCTACATAGGCCAAAGGGACAAGCTAAGTGGGATGTGGTAGAAATGACCACTCTTCTCCACTTCCTCTAGGAATGCAGTACTGTTTTTGATCTACTAGCTAGGCCGCTGTAGTGGCTTCCACATGACAGCCTTTACTATACAGGTTAGGAAATCAAAGTGGGAATTCTGCCAGTTTTTGAGAATGTCTATTGTAATCATGCATTCTGAAATTTGGTAAATACCCACAGGGTGTATTTGAAGACTCACTGGTTCACTGGGAGATAGATCCAAGCCAAAACTCCATTGATCCCATACCTTCATTAACCTCTACTAAGACCACAGTAAAATTTTTGGTCTCCAGAAATTAGTTTCAGTTTAGAGTCAGCTGTCCCTCAAAAGTATGATTATTTACTCATATGAAATTCACAATAACCTTGGTAAAGACTGCATTCCCCTTTGGGGAAGGCTAGAAGAACTGCCTTAGAAATTTTCATTATGGAATAGGGTTTCTCCTCAAGGGTCTTGGCCTACTGGCTGTTGTTTGCTAACATTCACTCTAAAAGAATGTAGTTTTGTTTGATTTACTATTTACCATGGATGAGGGCTTAGACTCTAGAAGAGAAATATTGATTTATGGATCTATATGTTATAAATGATTTTTGTTCAAAAGAGATGTAATAGTTTTCTAACCAGTAGAAAAGATAACCCTGAATATCAGTTTCATTGCACCAGAGGAAATTGACTACTTTTGTATTTTATACTGTAATCTTATTTCAGAATTCTATCTTTCATTTCCTTTAAATACTTCTATCTGTCCTATACTCTTGAACCAGCTGTGCAAATTATTAATTTCCCTCATTATTACCTTGAATAAATTTTTGATGTATGTTTACTGTGTATTTGCAGTAGACTCATTTTTAACTTTGCAAAGTATGCTTTGACAATTCTCTAATGTTTTCCAGCATTGGACATTGTGAGCCTTTATTCAAAAGTCTGAGCCTGCCCTGCTAAGCTGTAAGAAAAACAAGGAACAGTAGACCTGAACCTGTTCTATCATTTCCTTCCAATGGCCAATCTGTGCTCCTCTCTTGGGGAAGTGAGAAATAGGCTGTGAGCACAGCCAGGAGTATTCCTATGCTCTGTAGTTGTCCCCAGACCAGCAGCTTCAGTAACACCTGGAGGTTATTAAAACTTTCAACACCTGGATCCCCAAGACTTCTCAAATCAAAAGGTCTTGTCAACTGGTGGGGGCCCAACAATCTGCAATTTGAGGAGCCTTCCAGGAGATTTAAGTGCAAGGTAAAGTTTGAGAACCTCTGTCCAGAACATACCCAGTGAGGAATTCAAGTACCTGCTTCTCAAATAGGCATTTTATATGAAGCTTAGGCTCTATCTGCACTTTCCCTGGGGAGAGCCCATCTTCAACATTTCACACTTGGTTGACAGGAGATTTTCAGGTTTGTTTTACTTTATAAGTGCAAGTTGCTTATTTTTCATAAGTTACAATTTAATTGGCAAGTTTAGGATTTATTTTTTAAAAGGAGGATAAAAATTAATTTCGGAAAGTGATACGAGCAGTCCAACCATTTTTCTCCTTGCCCTCTGCAGCTGCGATTCACAGTTGTGTTCACAGAGACAAAGATTTAAAATGCATTTCCTCTTCATCTCTGATTTCTTTTCTGTCCATAATTCATTTCCATCCATGTAGATGACCCAAAGGAGAAAAATACAACAAGGAAATCAAACTGCACTGTTGGATATGACACAGATTGTCTTGTGCCTTGCACTTTACTCAGGAACACCAAAAGCTGTGGTGGGCTTTCTAGAAATGTCCACTCTATAATAACCCATTGGGTTTCTCTGAGATCAAGCTGAAGAGTTAGTAAACTAATGAGAAGCAATACTAGTGTAGACAATCTTTTTTTTTTTTTTTGATACATATCACCAGTGGGGTGAAGTCTTTTCTACAACCACAGTTGATCCAAGTAGAGACTAATAGATTGCCAGGGGAAGTACTCATTGTAATGACACATTGTTTTGTTCTGGGGTACCAGGCTTGAACATTGATACAGGCTATTGGAAAACTCACTTTTGGCCCTCATGACCCCATTCTCATGCATGAAGAGGGAACTGCATTTGCTGCACGGCTTGTGACTGACAGCCCTGTGTGTCCTTGTGGTTATGCACCTTGTCATGTTGCAGCATCATCTCAAGCTTAGAGCTCAGATTTACACTGGCCCATGGGAAGTTTCCTCATGAGATTGTTTCTTTCCAGCACCAGGACTTCTGTTTTTATTAAGAATCAAAAAACATATGCTCTCTGGAAACAAGAGCACTCAGGGAATAAATGTCTCAAGAACACAATCTTCTTTTCCAACAAGAGATAATCATCTCTTTGCAACAGTCTTCATGTGGCACTTGGGGAGTTATCTCTAAGGTAATTTTGGATGCATTGTAGCTTCCCCAACAACCTGGAGAGCTCTAAAACTTTGTCTGACATTCAACAGATGTATCAGATCACAGCAGAAGATAGCCCTTGACTGATTCACAGTACAGTTGTCCTCCACTGGGTGCTGTCTGGAGAGTCTGATCTGGAATCACTCATCCCAGAGGCTATTCTGGCCTTTCTGCTTTCTGTCAGAGTTTGCCAACACTAGTTTTGTTAGTACAGATGAGGCAGGTCAGGCTCAAGATGTTTTGATCTAAATAAAATGAGCAAAAGACAACAGCTTATTTATCAATTTGCAAGGAAAGATACATAGTCCCATCATAATTTCAAAATATTTATGCTCATTCTTTGACGAGTGCTAGATTGGTATTATTACTATTGAATGTTACTACCCAAATGGTTATTATATTTAAAATAGCAGCAATTATGATTCATTGAATGCCTAACGTATCCAGGGAGTATTCTTACAAATATAATGGGGGATATTTAAAAATTGTTAAAGAACAGTCCTTTTTGTCTTTCTGAGCACTTGACCTTTATCCAAGTGTGCCTAAAAGGTCAAAGTACTCTGAGACTGTAATTTGTTGTCTGGAAAGAATGCTACAAGAGATTTTCACATTTAAAATATGATTTGTATCAAGATGATAGTAGTCTTCAAACTTTGAACATCTTGGAAAGTAATTTTCAAAATTCATTATCTTACACTTTAAGCACTCAATAGCCAAAAATGCCAGGCTAGGCCTGAAGCTTTACAATAGATTTTTTTAAAAAAGAAAATAATAGTGATAGATGGAGGGCACCAAAGGGTTATATACCTGCATGAGGTTAGTGAAGGTAATTCCAAAAGCAGAAAGAAACTTTGGCTCCTAGAGATCCAAGATAGTGTAGGAGTAAGTGGAAGCTACACTAGCCTCCTCCCAGGACCAATCTGGAATTACAACTAAATTGTAGAGAAATTATCCAGAATAAACAACTGAACACTAGATGGAGAGAAGCCTTATAACTAAGGAAAGATAGAAGAAAACACTTCACCACAATGTAACTGGTAGGGAGTGGAGAAGAGGCCCAAGAGGGCTGGCTGGACACCCATGGGAAGCAGCTGAAGTCCTGGAGGGATATATCTGCTGAGAAGTGTATGGTCTAAACCCCAGCTTGGGGTTCCCCCAAGATGCCTTTTAGTGTTTCTGCCATTTTTGTTTCACCTCTTCCGCATGGGCAAAACATTTCCCTTTGAGGACTTTTTTCATCTGGGAAACTGTAGAGGGGCTCCACCCACAGAGCCCCATCTTGTCTATCACGGATGAAAATAAAACTACCAAGACATGATATGCTTGGGGAGGAGAGGTGGCCAAACTCTCAGAGGAGAATGACCCAGAGCCCCTTCCTCACTAGGCTTTTATTGGGTTCAAATACACAGGAATACAGGTTTAACATTTCAAAGAAATCCGAGGGCTTAATCTGAGTCAGTATCTGTCAGAAAAGGGGGTTGCAAAACTTTGGGAGACATACCCATTTCCTCCTCAGACCTTTATCATTTAAATGAGAGCACTCTTGCAAACAAAGCAGGTTTCACAGGACTTTATGAACTCTTTCTTATATCCAGTCACCTGGGGAACCATTCTGGCTGGCACAGGGCTGCACTGCTAGCTCACTGTCATAGTTTCAAGCCAAAGCCTATTAAAGCCAGGAAGCATCTCCCAGACAGAAATGGGGACTCAGGCTATGTCAGAATAGCCTGGGGGGTAAGGGTCCATTACCCCCTCTTTGCTGCAGCCCCCCCGAGTCCTTCCATGAGGGCCTCCCAAGTAGTCATGTCTGGCTTAGGTTGCCCCTCTCATGAGGAGTCTTACCCGTCATTGACTAACCAACCAAACATTGGGAGCCAGATATGGATGAAGCAGAAGTGGCGCTCCTGCCAGGGAGATAAGCTTTGTCTCTTTAGTGGCTCAGGTCCTCATGACAGAATAAACCCGGATGAAATGGGTTGCCTGGGCTCTTACTCAGCCTAGCCATGGGGTTGGGGTTACAACTCCTGAAACCAGATGGAACGGTCCCTAACACTTTTCAAGTGCACATGGAATGTTTTCTAAGGTAGACTACATGTTAGGATACAAAACAAGTCTCAGTAAATTTAAGAATATTGAAATCATAACAAGTATTTTCTCTGAACATAATGCTATGAAACTAGAAATCAATCACAAGAAGAGCACTGAAAAACATGCATAGATATGGAAGCTAAATAACATGTTATTACACAGTGAATGGATCAATGATGAGAACAAGGAAGAAATCAAAAGATATGTTGAAAAAAAATGAAAATGAGGACACAACAACCCAAAATCTGTGGGACACTAGGAAAGCAATCCTAAGAGGAAAATTCACTGTATTATAGCCCTATCTCAAAAAACAAGAAAAAGGTCACATAAACAATCTAACTTCACACTTAAAATAACTTAAAAAGAATATCAAAGCCCAAAGTGAGGAAAAGGAAGCACATAATAAAGGTCAGAGCAGAAGTAAATGAAATAAAGTCTAAAAAAAAAGATACAAAAGATCAATGGATCCAAGAGCTAGTTATTTGAAAAGATAAACAAAAGAGACAAAACTTTAATCAGACTCAAGAAAAAAAACCAAAGGATCCAAATAAATAATATCATAAATGAAAGAGGAGAAATAACAACTGATACCAATGAAATACAAAGTATTGTAAGAAAATATGACATCCAGTTTGTATATGCCATCAAACTGGACAACCTGGATGAAATGGATAAATTCCTAGAAATACACAATCTTCCAAAACTAAATTAGGAAGAATCAGAGAATCTGAATAGACAGATTACACCTAGAGAAATTGAAGCAGTAATCATTTCAGGGGAAAAGGGGAAGGTTTACAGGAACAAGTATAAAAGACATATGGACAAAAACTATGGGGGGTGGAAATGGGAGGGAGGTGGGGAGGGCTGGGGTGGTGGGCTGGGGTGGGAGTAAAAGACAGAAAACTGTACAAGATCAACAATTAAAATAAAAATTTAAAAGAAAAGGAAATTGAAGCAGTAATCAAAACACCCAACAAACAAAAGCCCTTGACCCGATGGCTTCACAGGTGAATTTTACCAAACATGCTGAGAAGAGCTAACACCTCTCCTTCTCAAACTATTTCAAAAAGTTCAAGGAGAGGAAACCTCCCAAACTCATTTTATGAGGCCACAATTATCCTAATTCCAAAACCAGATAAAGATATTATAACAAAAGAAAATTATATGCCAATATCCCTAATGAATATAGATGCTAAAATCCTCAACAAAATATTGGCAAGCTGAATAGAACAATGCATCAGAAAATCATACACCATATAGGATGTGGGGTTTATTCTGGGAATGCAAGGTGGGTACAACATTCACAAATAAATAAATGTGGTTCACCACATAAAAAATGAAAGATAAAAATCACGTGATTATATCAATAGAGCAGAAAAAGCATTTGATAAAATCCAGCACTCACTTATAATCAAAACTCTCAGCAAAGTGAGAATAGAGGGAGCATACCTAAGCATAATAAAGGCCATATATGAGAAACCCACTGACAACATTATACTCAACAGGAAAAAATTACATGTTCATTCCCCTTAAGATCAGGAACAAGACAGGGATATCTATTTTCACCTCTCTTATTCAGCATAATACTGGAAGTTCTAGACACATCAATCAAATAAGAAGAAGAAATAGAAGGCATCCAAATTTTGGAAAGGAGGAAATAAAACTGTCATTATTTGCAGATGACATGATATTGTATATAGAGGACCCCAAAGATTCCTCCAAGAAACTACTTGAACTGATAAATGAGTTCAGAAAAGTAGCAGGCTACAAAATATCCAGAAATTAGTTGCATTTTTATGTTCTAATAATAAACAGAAAGGGAAATTAAGAAAACAATCCCAGTCACAATTGCTTCAAAAAGAATAAAATACCTAAGAATAAAGTTAACCAAGAATGTAAAAGACCCTACACAGAAAATTATAAAACACTGAAGAAAGAAATTGAAAAAGATGAAAAGAAGTGGAAGCACATACTGTGTTCATGGATAGGAAGAATTAACATCATTAAAATGTCTATATTACTCAAAGCAATCTATAGATTCCATGTAATTCTTATCAAGATTCCAATGATGTATTTCACAGAACTAGAACAAATATTTTGAAAATTTATATGGAACCACAAAAAGCCTCACAGAACAACAATCTTGAGAAAAAAGAACGTAGTTTGAGGAAACACACTACCTAATATAAAACTATACTACAAGGCTATGGTAATCAAAACAGCCTGGTACTGACATAAAAACAGACACATAGATCAATGGAACAGAATAGAAAGCCCATCAATAAACCCACACTTTTATAGTCAATTAATATTTGACAGAGGACACAAGCACACACAATGGGCTAAAGATAGTTTATTCAATAAACGGTGTTGGGAAAATTGGACAGATACATGCAGAAAAATGAAACTACACCACTTTCTTACACCACACACAAGAATAAATGAAAACGTATCAAAGACTTAAATGTTAGACCCAAAACCATAAAAATCATAAAAGAAAACATAGGCAGCAAAATCTTGGACATTGCTCAAGGCAATATTTTACTGAATATATCTCCCCAAGCAAGGGAAACAAAAGAGAAAATAAACAAATGGGACTATATAAAACTAAAAAGTTTGCATAGCAAAGGAAATCATCAACAAAATAAAAAGACAACTCACAGAATGGGAGAACATGTTTGCCGATATATCTGATAAGGGGTTAATATCTCAAATTTATAAAGAACTTACAAAACTCAACACCAAAAAGCACACAACCCAATTAAAGAATGGGCAAAGAGCCTGAATAAACACTTCTCCAAGGAGGACATACAGATGGCCAGTAGGCAGATAAAAAGATGCCCAACATCACTAATCATCAGAGAAATGCAAATTAAAATCACAATGAGATATCATCTCACATCTGTCAGAATGGCTATCATCAATGGCTATCACCAAACAAGTGCTGGTGAGGATGTGGAGAAAGGAGAACCCTTTTTCACTGTTGGTGGGAATGCAGATTGGTGCAGCCACTGTGGAAAGTAGTATGGAGCTATCTCAAAAAATTAAAAATGGATCTGCCTTTTGAACCAACGATCCCACTTCTGGGAATATATATGAAGGAACCCAAAACACTCATTCAAAAGAGCATAAGCACCCCGTGTTCACTGCAGCATTATTTATGATGGCCAAGATATGGAAGCAGCCCAAGTGTCCATTAGTACATGAGTGGATAAAACAACTATGGGACATTTATACAATGGAATACTACGCAGTCATAAAAAACAAGAATGTTTTACCCTTTGCCAAAGTATGCATGAACCTGGAGATTATTATACTAAGTGAAATAAGCTAGTCAGAGAAAGACAAATACTGTATGATTTCACTTATATGTGGAATCTAATGAACAAACTGAACCAACAAAGAAACTGGGGACAGACTCACAGATGGAGATCAGATGACAGCTAGTGGGGGCAGGGGTGGTGAGTGGGTGGAAGGGTTGAGCTAAAGGAAAAAGTCCTCATGGACATGGACAAGAGTATGGTGATTGATGAGGAGATAGGGATATAAAGGGACTAAATGGTAATGAAAAAAATATAATACAGATTAAATAAAAGAATGGGTAATAAAAAGCTATCTGATAGCCTTCCTTTCCCTTCAGACAGCCAAAAATCCCTTTTTCTCCTATTTTCATAAATAACACCATTTTATTACATTAAATTTTTTTATTTATTAAAGGAAGAGGTGGGGAGAGAGAGAGAGAGACCTTGAATTGTTCTTTCACCCATTTATGTATTTACTGGTTGCTTCCTGTATGTGACCTTACCTGGGATTGAACCCACAAACCTGATGTATCGGGATGACACTAACCAACTGAGCTACCCAGCCACAGTTTATTGCATTAGTTTTCATAACAGCTCTCCATTTTGGTATAATTTCAACAGTGTGATAACTGTATTCGTACTGGTTTGTCATTTACTGCGTTATTAAAGGCTTGCTGTTTCTGGATGGCATTCAGGATGATGCCTTTCCTTCCTTATCTGAAATAATTCAGAATCAGGCAGTAGAATGAATAACTTCTGGGAAGGTTTCAATGCTCAACCAAAATGTTCTAATCTCATCAGGGCACGTGATTTCTCACTGCCCACGACCACAGAAGTTAGGTAACCTTGCTCTGTCTTGGTCTAATTTGCTTCCTGATCTTGGAAGTTTTCATCCTTTGTCTTAAATGTTCATCTTCCTGTATTTTTGTGATCTGAATCTCAGTGTCTGGGGATTGAATATATAACATAAATATTTAATGATACATCATTTTTGAAAAACCCCTTTCAACTGTTTATATTATTACTCTTATAAGTCCTAGTGAGGAAAATTTTTAGGTTTTTTTTTCCATTGTAAAGAAGGGGAATTTGGAGGCTAAATGATGTTGTCCAGGGAACCTGGTGATATACTGACAGCAGAAATACTCAAGACTTTCAAAACTGCCTTACTTGATACTTATCTGCCTTACTTGATACTTCCCTTAACATTTATTTTATCACTTGAACTATGCTGAATAAAACATAAGATTTTCATTCAAGCCAGTTGCATATTTTCTTGCTCTGAGGAAAAGGTTTCTCTCCTTGCTCCAGTGTATTTCAGAGCCTAGTAGACACAACTGAGATGGTTATGAGATTCTGTGCCTGATAGGAATAAAGTAGTAACCCAGAGGCACTATACTCCCTTGAACTGAACTTGCCCATGACCCAGGCTATGGGTCCATTTTGCTGCATAATGAAAGTAGTATTCAGAAGAGCTTGATTAGCATCCATTCACTTTTGCTTTGTTTACAATCTTTGTCCTAATACTGATATTTTCTGCTATGTCCCTCCTGCCTGTTTATTTTGCATTTGGGACTACTTTTATTAAACTTTTTATTCCCTAGTTTTGGTTTCTCATGGAACTAGAATACTATTACTATTTCCTCATCATTGAGTCTTAATTTGCCTATTTAAAACTTGAGAATAAATAATAATTACCTATTTACCATCTTTGTTCTCAGAGTCCAATAAGATATCCAAATTATTTTCATAAAATTATCAAACTCATTAAAATGGTTATTACTGCTACTTCCATCATCACCGATGTTATCGTGTCTACACTGGTGGCATGTCCTCACTTTAGGTCTTCCACATGCAGCAATATTTGACACTTAGCAGGTGCTCAGTACTCAAAGGCGAATCATATCAAAGTGCAGTTTGACATTTACTACTATCCTTGTATTCTGTGTTTTTAAAAAATTTTTATTGTTGTTCTATTACAGTTGTCCCAAATTTCTCCACTTTGCCATCCCCACCCAGTCCACCCCCTGCTCCCACTGTCAATCCCCACACTGTTGTCCATGGATCATTCATACACGTTCTTTGACTAGTCTCTCCCCCTTCTTTCCACCATTATCCCCCTCTCACAACCTTCTGGTTGCTGTCAGTTTGTTCCTTGTCTCTGGTTTTATTTTTCTCATTAATTTATTTTGTGTATTAGATTCCTCTTATAAGTGAGATCATATGGTATTTGTCTTTCACTGACTGGCATTATTACATGAGAGAGGGCCCACAAAAACTTAGAATTTATTTATAAAATTTTTATTCTTACATGTTTAAACTTGTCACCTTCACAGTACTCTCCATTTGATGCAATACACCTATTGAGACTATTTCCCACTGCTCAAACAGTTTTTCAACTGGTCAATTTTGATGCTTTTTAATGCATCTGCTGTTTTTCATTTCACCTCTTCCACATCAGCAAAACATTTCCCTTTTGAGGACATTTTTGCATCTGGGAAACAAAAAAAAGTCACTTGGCAAGATTGGGTGAATAGAGAGGGTGGGGCATGGGGGACATGAAGTTTTTGATCAAAAAGTGCTGAATACTCAGTGAGGTGTAGGCAGGTGCGCTAGTTAATCACCCATCATGAAATGGGCAAATGGGTTGAAAGAGTCATAAAAAAATTCACTGAAGCTGAACACAGCCTCTCACAACAATGTCAGCTGGTGCGCTGATATAGATGGGTTCCTAGAACACTCACCTAGTGAGGGAAACCTGTTCTGCATGGAAGTCAACCTTCAGAAGATAATTCCAGTTTTTATTGTGTCCCCTCCTCATATTATTCATATATTTCTCAATTGTTTTATATGGACTCAATGATTTTTTCCTGCTCATTATTTTTTCTTTCAAACTTTGTCATTGACACTTTTCCCTGTGGAACCCAAATACCCAAATAGTTTATATCAATAAATTTTTTTGAATGTATGTTGCAGAAAAGTCATTGATTATGATTAAGCAGGGGATTCTAAATTAAATTAGAAAAAAAAATCCTGTGTGACTCCACTTCCATGAGGTTCCTACTGGTATCAGTGGTATAGGGGAAGAAGAGAATGGGGAGTTAGTAGGTACAGAGATTATATTTTACAAGACGAAAAATGTTCTGAAGATGGTGACAATGGCTGTATAACATGAATGTACTTAATGCCATATAACAGTACACTTAACAATGACTAAAGTGGTAAATTTTGTTATGTATATTTTATAATAATAAAAATAATAATAAAACAACTAAAGAGATTGTCTCTGCCTTCAAAGAGATTTTATTTATTTTATTTTTTTAACTTTTTTATTGTTGTTCAAGTACAGTTGTCTCAATTTTCCCCCCACCACTCCCCCATGACATATTTGAAAAGTTTAATAAAAGTAGCCCGAATGCAAAATAAACAGTGCAGGAGGGTCATAGCAGAAAACGTCAGCATTAGGACAAAGATTGTAAACAAAGAAAAAGTGAATGGATGCTAATCAAGCTAATGAATACTACTTTCATTATAACAGTGATAAAGGAGACTTCAGATTGGATGCTGGTGAGGGTATAAGGTGGTTACTGTGGTCAGTTTTACTAGGTTAGTGCTGTGCTGATTGGAAGCTGTGGCCTGGACTCCACAGAGAAGGTATGTGCTAGATCAGGCATCTCAATTCAGCTAAATATTCCCTTTATAAAGTGACTCAGCAGAATGTGCTTGGAGGTCAGTTCTTTTCAGTTCATCAAGACAGGAGTGCTGAGCTTTGCCCAGTCAGGACTGCTGCCAGGGTGGCTGGAATGCTAAGCACGTGTGAAACCATGCTCTTGCTGTTTCTATGCTCTTGTCTTGGCTTCCTGTCTTTTCTAGCTGGATCCTGTAGTTTTCACATAAACAGAGGGCTATACCTATTTTAATTTTGCATGTTAATCTTCAGTTTTTAATATGATTAAAAAAACCCAGTGTTTATAATAATGAATTGCTGAGAATACTCAATATCCCCATGGGATGTGAATCAGTGCTATCAGAAAAAGGGTTTGGTAAATATACTAATATTGATGAGGGTTCAGTGAAACTCTTGTTCAAAAATACCATTAGTGTCTTTTCTAATTTATATAAATCTTTTGTAAAGCAGTTTGGCAATATGTATCAGGTACAATGAAAATAGTTAAGCATTATCACCTAGGGTGCTGTGTTAAGAAACACACCGTAATCCAAAATGTATCTAATTTCATTTAGGTAAACATGCTTCTCTCATCTTTCTGTAATGTGAAAAATATAGTAGTAAAAAGTTAATCAGACAAACTCTTTGACTTTTAGTTCAGTGGTTAAGTGTATTATGGTTTATACATTAAATTGAAGAATTGTCAAACCTACCTTGTCTTCTGTCTTCACTTACCCACCTCCCCTCTACATGGAGAAGCCTCTGTTTTCATCCTCTCTCACCAAGACCTTCTTTTTTAATGCTCACATTTTAGTTTGTACATCACTTTCTCTAAATTGTCTTTCCAAATGCTCCAGTCCTGTGTGAGGAATTCTTAGGACTTATTAAAAAAAAACAAAAAAACTTCTTTGTCCCTTCTTACAGCACTTTTCACATTGTATTGAAATGCCCAAATAAATGGTTAGTAGCTTACAGGAAAGGATCAAGTGTTTATGATAATTTCAGAATCCATCATATTATTTAATATTTTATATAATTGAATTCCACTGTTAAAACATTCATTATTAAACACATTACAAAACAGAGTATAAACTCTACATAATGTAATAACTGCTTAACATAGTGTGTTTTAAAACTGTCCAGTGAAACACTAGTTATAGGAGACAGTCTATGGTCAAAGAAGTCAAATACGTTTGGAACATTCTGCATTCTACATGCCCTCTGTAGGGGTTGTTCATTTATATCTGCATAACAAAAACACAGTGAGAACTTGTACAAAAGAACCCTGGTATCCTTTGTCCAGCTCATTAGTTTTCAAAGTGTATTTAACACCAGAAATCCCTTTCCTTGTAGCACTGATTAATATCATAAGAAAATAGTATTATCAGAAACAAATTTTGAAGACAGAATTTAAAAAATGATATTAAAACAAATGATAGAAGGAAATGTGTACAAATTTTTAAAAATTATATTTCTAGGCTTGTGTAGTTTGGGGATAGTTTTTTTCTGCTTTATGTCAAACTTTTTGTTATAGTGTTAACTCTGGCATATTGAAATATTATTTTTATCATCTAACAACAATCATATAAGGAATAAATATTTTTGTTCCCACTACCTTTCCAAATGAATTAATATGCAAATAAGTGTGAATGCTCATATACAATTGTTCTTGAAAACAAGGAGCTCCTCCCACTCCATTTTTTATTGTGGTAAAATACACATAAGATTTAGCATTTTACTCATATTTAAGGGTATAGTTCATTAGTATTAACTGCATTATATTGTGCAAATTCGCCACCATCAATCTGAAGAACTATTTTCATCCTATGAAACTGAAATTTTCTCTGCATGATTTTGACTATCCTAAGTACCTGATATAAATGGAATCATACATTATTTGTCTTTCTGTAATTGGCTTATTTCACTTAGCATAGTCTTCTCAAAGTTCATCCATTCTCTAGCATATGTTAGAATTTTCTTCCTTTTTAAGGCTGAATAATATTCCATTCCATATCTGTCTCTTTTGGTTACTACTTGCATGAAATATCTTTTTACATCCTTTCATTTTAACCTATCATTGAATCCTATGATGTTTTTGGATTTAAAGTGAGTCTCTTGCAGCCCTTGCCAGTGTGGCTTGGTTGGTTGGAGCACTGTTTCAAACACTGAAAGGTTTGATCCTGCTTCAGGGCACATGTCTAGGTTGCAAGTTTGATCCCTGATAAAGGCACCTGTAGGACACAACTATTTAATGTTCCTCTCTCCTATCGATGTATCTCTATCCTTCCCCCCTTCTTTTCTCTATAAAAAACAATGAAAAATGTCTTTGGGTGAGAATAATAACATAAAAAAAATAAAGTGAAACTCTTGTTGTAGGTGGTGCATGGTTGGATTATATGTTTTTTTTTTTTTTAATTCATTCTGCCAATCTCTGTGTTTTGATTGGAGAATCTAGTTCATTTACATTTAATGTAATTACGAATAAGCAAAAACATACTTCTGTCACTTGGTATTTATTTTCTCTATACCTATACCTTCTTTGGTCTTTAACTTCATGCATTACTGTCCCACTTCTGAGTATATATCCAAAAGATTTGAAAGCAGGGACATTGAAGTGGTATTTGGACATATGTATTCATAGCAGCATTAAGCAGAAGTAAAAAATTGAAGCAACCCAAGTGTCCATTGATGGATGAATGGATAATCAAAATGTGGTTTATTTATATACAATGGAATATTTGGCCTTAGGAAGGAAGGAAATTTTGATATATGCCACAACATAGATGGAGATTGAAGACATTATGCTAAGTAAAATAAGCCAGACACAAAAAGACAAATGCTATATGATTCCACTCATATGAGGTACTTAGCAAAGGTAGTTACTAGGAGATGGGGGGAGCAGGAAAGGAGAATTTTTAGGTGTAGAGCTTCAGTTTTGCAAGATGAAAAAAGTTCTGTGGATCAATTGTGGCAACAATTGCATGATAATATCAATGCACTTAATGCATATAATGATAGATTAAAATTTTGTTAAAAAATGGTATGCTTTAAGTTATCCACATTTTACCACAATTTACAAAATAATTTTTAAAACTAAGTGAATACATAAATGAATAAAAGTGGACTATTACCAGATGGATGATAATAGTGCACTAAAAACAAAGATTTGATTAATTTATATTTATTTACCTGGATTACTAAAGTGGACAAAAATGAAAGCCAAAATTATTTGTTTACAGGTTCAACTCACTTATTAAACTAAAAATAAAACCAAATGTTGTTTATAATACCCAAAGAATAAACTTTTTTAAAAAATTTTTTTAAGTATTTTTTTAATTTTTATTTATTTATCTTTAGAGGGGAAGGGTAGGAGAGAGGGAGAGGGAGAGAAATATCAATGTGTGGTTGCCTCTTGTGTGTCCCATGCTGGGAACTGGCCTGCAACCCAGGCATGTGCCCTGACTGGGAATCGAACCGCAATCCTTTGGTTCTCAGGCCCGTGCTCAATCCACTGAGCTACACCAGCCAGGGCCCAAAGAATAAACTTTTGACTTTTAAAATTGTAGGTTTTTGCAAGTCAATAATTGATGTGGACCCTGACCAGCAGGATCCATGTGTTGTGGCTGCAAGAGACAAATCCACACGGACTGCAGAAGTCCTGTGGAGAAAAAGGGAGAGCATGGCCACTCTCTGAGTGAGAGAGAGGGCCCGGACCCCTGCCTGGACAGGCTTTTATTGTGATTACCTTTTACAGATAACAAAGAAAATAATGTTTCTAATTGCTTCAAAGAGAATGATGTTACAGATCAAGTGGCAAAATGGTTGAACTGGTTATACTCCATACTTGGGAGGTTTAGCACAGACTTTAGGAAGTTACTTTAGAGATACGCAGTAAACATTTGCTGCCTCAATCCAGGGTGACAGAGTTTTAGCAGAAGCAAGTCTCAAAGCGGCCTAGGTACAATGCAGGCCTGATTCCCCGTGGGAGAACCTATCCATGGGCATGGGTGTGTGCTGGACCTCACTTCCCACTGGCCTTTCCGAGTGGGGGCTGGGCTACATTTCCCACACCATGCAGAATGGTCCCCTATAAATAATTTTTGATATTTTAAATTTATGATAAAAGACCACATCCTTCACTTGAAAAAGCCATTCCCTTCTGCTTTCTCACTTCACTTCATGGTAGTGTTTAAGGATCCTTTAATATTAACACATTTTGGGAGGTTATTTACTAAATGAGGAATATTCATAGTCATTTCTGTGCCTAGTCATCTCAATTAATCTGGGATTCCCTTCTCACATATCAGGCTCAATAATAGGTGTGTTTACTATCTAAGTGCCTCTCAATTTTACTTTCTCCCAAATATTTGGTATTATATTAGCATTCCAAAGGACATGTTCAAATATTTTTCAACAGAGTAGCCCATTATCAACCTGTGAAACAAAGTACCATTGAAAATAAAACCAGACTTTATCGGTATATGTGTGGTTTTGCTGAACAAGAAAAAGTAAGTTTTCTTAGGGTGGCTATTTTTTTCACAAAATTTTACATTTGTTTCCAGTAGGAGTAAGTTTATTTGTAATTGTAGTAATAGCACATCTAATATCAGTAGATTGTGTATAGTGTAAATGTGCTTCAGACTTGGCCCTCAGAAATCATCCCCAATAAGACATTGTCATTCTTAGTATGACACTCTATTTCACAGAAGAGCCTTCCTTTAGCTCTTCACAGTGAAACTATTTGGATGTTTTTATAGCTCTGTTTAGTTTATTTCATGAAGGAGTTACACTAGTCCAAGTTAAAGGCAGACCCCAAATGGCTACATTACACAAGCTGTTTCCAAACTTGTGACAAGTGACTTCCAGTCAATATGTGCCTCCTCCCGCAATCACATCAAAATTACAACTGAACTGAAGAACAACCATCATTCAGAAGTGCAGAAATTGAACCAAGTAGAAGTCCTATAACTACGGAATTAAAGAAGAAACCACATAAACTGGTAGGAGTAGCAGAAATGTGGAACAGGCTGGTCCCACACCCATGTGTGGCAGATAAAAATTGAGACGGATTTCTCAGGAGTGCAGGGTCCACATATGAGGCTCCCCAGCCCAGGGTTTCAGTGCCAGGAAGAGAAACCCCCACAACTTCTGGCTGTAAAAATCAGCAAGGATTGAGGTTGAGGAAGACAGAAACTTTTGGAGTCTCAGGTAGCACCTTGTAAAGGGTCTGGCATGGGCTTACTCATATTCACTCCCTCTGAGCTCTAGCCTTGTGGCTGGCAGCTTGAAAAGCATGAGAAACATACAAGGAGGAACTGAATACTTTGGCATCATGGTGAGAATGGGAGGGGCAGTTTTTCCTAGACAGAAGTGCTGACAGAGGCAATTGTTCCTTTGCTGAGCCCTTTCCTTGCAGAGCCAGCAGGCAGGCACCACATCTGAAATGCCATCAACCTGCCTCACACTGTTTGCTCCACCCTGGTGATTCCCTGAGGCCCTGCCCCACCCAACTTTTGGGCCCACTCAGGCCATTTCTATATGAATGGCTAGTCTTGTCTCATGCTTCAGATTATCCTAAATATTCTCAAGTAAGCATCATCTGGCCTCAGTGAGCCTTGCACTTCTAGCTAATTGGCTCCAGGCCAACCACTGGCAGTAGCTGGTCTTGGTTTCTAGCTAGGCGTCACCTGGCCACCTCCAAGAGCAGCACAAGTAACAGCCATCTGTAGAATGCTTTGTAGCATATGCCAGGTGGTCCCAGGCAGAACACAGGCAATGGCTGACCTTGGCCTACACCTTCTGGGAGGCCCCAGAGCCTGCACACCCAGTGGACATCTTCAGACAACATTGAACCACCACCACCCAACCACCTCCGCAAGTGACACATTCAAGGGGTGGACTCAGTAGGCACCAGAATCCTGCTGAAGTAAGTCCTGCTCTGTGGAGTGAGCCCCTGGCAGCTCATCCTCCATGGTGGTTGGAAGTCAGTGATCAGTGGTTGGTGGTCACAGCCAGTTCTTGCAGCTGATCTGCCTGCATAAATCTCTCCCATTAACATGCTAACAGAAATCAAGGTTCCACTATAAACGGAGTTTGTGCACAACCCATACAATAGGTGCACCTCAAATAACCAGCTTGGGTGATAGGGAAGGCTGTGTCATTGTACTCTACAGGACATGCTTACTACATTGGGCCATTCTACCAGCCTGGGAGACATAGCACATCTATCTAATGCATAAGAACAAACACAGAGAGGCTGCCAAAATAAGGAGACAAAGAGAACATGGTCCAAGTGAAAGAACAGAACAATAAAACTTCAGAAAAAGAACTAAACAAAATGGAGACAAACAATCTACTAGATACAGAATTCAAAAAACTGGTTATTAAGATGCTCAATAAACTTAGGGAGAACCTCAACAAAATAAAAATACAGTCAGAAATAAGGGATAAACTAATTGAAATGAAGAAAATTTATAGGCAATCAACAGTAGAGTGAATGAAGCTGAAAATCAAATCAGTGATTTGGAATATAAAGAAGCAAAAAAAAAAAAAAAATACCCAAGCATAACAGCAAGAAGAAAAGAGAATTAAAAAAATGTGTAAAAAGCCTCTGGGACAACTTGAAGCATACCAACATTTGCATCATGGGGATACTGGAACATGGAGAGATCAAGCAATTGAAAATCTATTTGAAAAAAATAACGACAGAAAATTTCCTTAACTTTCTGAAGAAAATAGATATACAAGTCTCTGAAGTAGAGAGAGTTCCAAACAAGATGAATCCAAAGAAGCCCACACCAAGACACATCATATTTAAAATTCTGGAAGTTAATGACAAAGAGAGAATCTTAAAAGCAGCAAGAGGAAAGCAGTTAGTAACCTAGAAGGGAACTCGCATAAAACTGTCAGCTGATTTTGGAAAAGAAACTTTGCAGGCCAGAAGGTATTGGCAAGAAATATTTAAAGTGATGAAAAACAAGGACCTACAACCAAAGTTACACTACCCAGCAGAGCTATCATTTAGAATTACAGGACAGATAAAGAACTTCCAAGACAAGAAAAAGTTAAAGGAATTCATCACCACCAGATCAGTATTTTATGAAATGTTAAAAGGTCTTCTTTAAGAAGATAAAAAATATGAACAAAAATGGCAATAAGTACCTAACTATCAACAATTGAATCTAAAAAACAAATAAGCAGAAGGGAAAGATTAATAAATACAGAGAAAGTTTTGATGGTTGCCAGATGGGATGGGGTTTGAGGAGATGGTTGAAAAGGGTGAAAAGATTAACAAGTACAATCGATTGTTACAGAATAGTCATGGGGATGTAAATTATAGCATAGAGAATATAGTCAATAATAGTTTAATAACTATGTATGATGACAGATGGATTCAAGATTTATTGGGATGATTACTTATTAAGTTATGTAATGTCTAATCACTGGGATGCATACCTGAAATTAATATAATAATGTATGTCAACTATAATTGAAAATAAAAATTATTTAAAAATAAATAAAAACTCAACTCTAATAAGGGACAGAAGGGAAATTCTACTCATTACAAAGAAATTCTCACTAAGCTTCACTGAGCCCAAAGCACTTAAAGCCCACAAACCTTCAGTTGATTGTCCTAGACAGTTCAGTCACTACAAGGAACTGGCAGATGTTCTTTCATTAATAACACAGTAACTGAATTATTTCTCCATAATCAGGGCAGTGACTTATAGTACAATTGAAGGCAAATTTCTTTTTAAAAATATATTTTATTGATTAGGCTATTACAGCTGTATCATTGTTTTCTCCCCTTTATTCCCCTCCATCCTGTACCCATCTCCCACCATCATTCCCCCATTTTAGTTCATGTCCATGGGTCATACATATAAGTTCTTGGCTTCTCCATTTCCTATACTATTCTTAACCTCCCCCTGTCTATTTTGTACCTATGATTTATGCTTTTTATTCCCTGTACCTTTTCCCTACTCTTTCCCTTCCCCCTCCCCACTGATAACCCTCCATGTGATCTCTATTTCTGTGAATCTGTACCTGTTCTAGTGTTTGCGTAGTTTGTTTTTGTTTTGTTTTTATTTTTTAGGTTTGGTTGCTCATAATTGTGAGTTTGTTGTCATTTTACTGTTCATATTTTTGATGTTCTTCTATTTCTTAGATAACTTCCTTTAACATTTCATAAGGGCTTGGTGATGATGAACTCCTTTAATTTTACTTTATCTGGGAAGCACTTTATCTCCCTTTTCATTCTAAATGATAGCTTTGCTGGATAGAGTAATCTTGGATGGAGGTCCTTGCCTTTCATGACTTGGAATACTTCTTTCCAGCCCCTTCTTGCCTGTAAGGTTTCTTTTGAGAAATCAGCCAAAAGTCTTACGGGAACTCCTTTGTAGGCAACTGTCTCCTTTTCTCTTGCTGCTTTTAAGATTCTCTCCTTAGCTTTCATTTCACCTTAGGTAATGTAATTATGATGTGCCTTGATGTGTGCTTCCTTGAGTCCAACTACTTTGGGACTCTCTGAGCTTCCTGGACTTCCTGGAATTCTATTTCCTTTGTCAGATTAGGAAAGTTCTCCTTCATTATTTGTTCAAATAAGTTTTCAATCTCTTGCTCTTCCTTTTCCCCTGCTGGCACCCCTAACATTCAGATGTTGGAAAGTTTAAAGTTGTCCTGGAAGTTCCTAAGCCTGTCCTCATTTTTTTGAATTCTTGTTTCTTCATTCTTTTCTGTCTGGTTGTTTCTTTTTTCCTTCTGCTCTACTCCATTGATTTGAGTCCCAGTTTCTTTCTCTTTACTGTTGGTTCCCTGTACATTTTTCTTTTTTTCACTTTTCATAACCTTTACTCTTTCTTCTAATTTGTGACCATATTCAACCATGTCTGTGAGCATCCTGATTACCAGTGTTGTGAACTTTTCATCTGATAGGTTGGCTATCTTTTCATCACTTAGTTGTATTTTTTTCTGGAGCTTTGATCTGTTCTTTCATTTGGGCCACATTTTTTTTTTTTTTGTCTCAATGTACCTATTACATCGTAATAGGAATGGAGCCTTAGGTATTCACTAGGGCAGGCCAACCCAGCTCACTGGATTTTGTCTCTGTATATGGGAGAGGGGTCTGAAAGGGAACAATGCCACTTGCTTAGCTCTCAGCTGGCTTTTGGTAACTTCCTCTGCTACCCACAATCAAATTGGGCCCTTCTGATGCTGACTCCTGGGTGGGTGGTTCTGTGTATGCCATGAGCCCTCTCCACTCCACCTGCCCACCTCTGTCCATCCTAACAGTCTGGATGAATGTTTCTTCTTTAATTTCTTGGTTGTTGGACTTCCATACAGTTTGCTTTTCTGGAAGTTCTGGTTTTTGTTTTTAATTTGTTGTTGTCCTTCTTTTGTTTGTGTGATGAGGTGAAGTGTATCTATCTATGCCTTCATCTTGGCTGGAACAGCAAATTTCTTCTGAAATGCCTTCACTAAGTTCTTTTTATCACAATTATCAGAGATATCTTGGACAGTACTAGGGGGTCTTCCTCCTGTTTCTCTGTTGAATTCTTTTATTATTATTATTTTTTTGTAGTGAAGGTAAGGGGAGGAGTGCAGGGGCTGGATGGAGGTGGGAAAAGGGGAGGAAAATGGGGGACATCACTAATAGTGTCAACAATAAAAAAGTCATTATTTGGATTCCATTTTCTTTTCCTCTCCTTCCTTCCTTCCTTCCTTCCTTCCTTCCTTCCTTCCTTCCTTCCTTCCTTCCCTCCTTCCTTCTTCTTCCTTTCTCTCTTTCTCTCTTTCTTTCTTTCTTTCTTTCTTTCTTTCTTTCTTTCTTTCTTTCTTTCTTTCTTGTTCAAATACAGTTGTCTCCATTTTTTCCACACCACTTTCTCCCACTCCATCCACACCCACCTCCTACCTTCACTCCTTCCTCCCTTTGGCTTTGTCCATGGGCCCTTTATATATATATATATATATATATATATATATATATATATATACACACACACACACACACACACACACACACACACACACACACATACACCTTGATGGCCCTTCTTTTCTTTCCCTATCATCACCCTTCCCCCTCCCCTCTGGTTACTGTCAGTTTGTTCTTTATTTCAATGTCTCTTGTTACATTTTGCTTGATTGTTTTTTTTTTTTTAATTAGGTTCTACTTATAGGTTAGATCATATGGTATTTGTCTTTCACTGCCTGGCCTATTTCATTTAGCATATAATGCTCTTCAGTTCCATTTATGCTGTCATGAAATGTAAGAGCTCCTTCTTTCTTTCTGCTGTATAGTAGTATTCTATTATGTAAATTTACCATAGTTTTTTGATCCACTCATTTACTGATGGGCATTTAGGTTGCTTCTGGCACTTGTATTGTAAATTGTACTGCTATGAACATTGGAGTGCATAGGTAATTTTGGATTGGTGTTTCAGGGTTCTTAGGGTATAATCCCAGCAGTGGAATTGCTGGGTCAAAAGGCAGTTCCGTTTTTAGTCTTTTGAGGAAATTCCATACTGTTTTCCACAGTGTAAATGTATCAGTCTGCATTCCCACCAACAATGTACTTTTTTTTTCTCCACAACCCTGCCAGCACTTACTGTTTGTTGATTTGTTTATGATGGCCATTCTGACTGGTGTGAAGTGGTATTTCATTATGGTTTTAGTTTGCATGTCTCTGATGGCTAGTGATGCTGAGCATCCTTTTCTGTGTCTCTGTGCCTTCTGCATGTATTCCTTGGAGAAGTGTCTGTTCCAATCCTTTACCCATTTTTTAATTGGATTGTTTGTCTTGCTGGAGTGGAGTTGAATGAATTCTGTATATATTTTGGTGTTCAAACACTTTTCTGATGTATTATTTGCAAATATATTTTCCCATATAGTTGGTTCCCCTTTCATTTTGCTGATGTTTTCTTTAGCTGTGCAGAAGCTTTTTATTTTGATGAAGTCCCATTTGTTTATTCTTTCCTTTAGGTCTCTTGCTCTAGGGGCATATCAGTGAAAATATTGCTCCATGAAATATCTGAGATTTTCCTGCATATGTTCTCCTCTTGAACTTTTATGGTGTCATGACTTATATTTGTTTTTTATTCATCTTGAGTTTATTTTTGTGTATGGTGTAATTTGGTGGTCAAGTTTCATTTTTCGCATGTAGTTGTCCAGATGTTCCAATGAAATTTATTGAAGTGGCTATTTTTATTCCAGTTTATGCTTTTGCCCTCTCTGTTGAATAGCGATCAATCATAGAGACATGGGTTTATTTCTTGGCTCTCTGTTCTGTTCCATTAACCTATGTTTGTTCATGGATTGGAAAAAATAAAATCATCAAAATGTCCATACTACTCAAAGCTATTTATAGATTCAATGCAATCCCTATTAAAATACAAATAACATATTTCACAGATGTAGAACAAACATTTCAAAAGTTTATATGGAACCATAAATGACCCTGAATACCACAGTAATTTTGAGAAAGAAGAACAAAGTAGGATCACAATGCTTGACATCAAACTATATTACATGGCCACTGTAATCAAAACAGTCTGGTACTGGCATAAGAACAGACACATAGATCAATGGAACAGAATAGAGAGCTCTCTTCTTTCTTTTATGCTATACTGTGCATTGATCTTTTTTTTCTTTTATTACATCTTTCATGCTCACCTTTCTTTCCCACTTTCCCTCTTTTGGCTATATTACAATTTTTCCAACTTGATTTATTTCCACCTAATTTATTTTCATTTGGAACAATTTCACCTTTGTTATTTCCAAACCTCTTTAAATGAGTTTTCATATAAGATATTTGTAGAAAGCATTTGCTTTCAGGGATCTAGTAATGAGAAAGTGACCTTAGTTTTTCATTCTAAAGTGATGTCTAGATAGTTAATATCATTTGTTGAGGAAAACCGAACTTGCTGCATAACTGAGCAAAGTGACACTATGGGAGAATTGTTTCAATGGATGCCAAATGGAGTAGATTATGAGAATTACCTGAGTTTTAGGACTGGTTTTATTTTTGTGGTTTAGTACTTTTTTTATGAATGTGAATATTGTGTGGTATACAGCATTTCACGGTGTACTGTCCTTCCTCACCAGCAGGAAGGCCTGGGCAGTCTTTTATTCTAGACATCAGTTGACCTAGCTATAAAGTTGGAGGTTTGATTTGGATCTTTAAGGACACTTAGCCTGAGAATTCTGATTATATTTGATACTTTATCTCTATAAGGGGCTACATGTCTGAATCATTGCTCCAAACTGTTATAAGGATGCTTTGCATAGCTCTTCTTAAAGAAAACACCCAAGTGAAGGTTTTTAAATAAATTAATGGTGCTCTGTGGCTATGTGGTTTTTTTTTTTTTTTTTTTTTTGCCAAATATATCGATACTTCAGTATAGTATAGTAATAATCTGCTAAATTACAAAAGCCAACAGCAAAAAGCTGAATAACATGTAATTTTTTAAATGGTAACAAATGGAACAGAAATGTGCCCAGCAGCTCAGTGAAAAAATAGATGAAAAAATGTACAATTATTATTGAGAAGGAGCTACACAAGATCCATATGGAGAGGAAATAGACAAGCAACCATTATAATTTAGCAAATGACATGAAATACACATGGACTTTTAACACCACAGGAATCAACTGAGGGCTGGAAGCTGTCAGGTTTAATGGCACTAAGTGAGGAGGTGAAAGCAAATTCTGGAACTGGTTGAAATGGCTTCACAAAGTCATTTCTCTCTGATGCTTCCTGTTTGATAGGCAGAGAAGGTTATTTCCTCTGTGAAAGCTGAGAAACTTCATATCTCACAATGAAAGTCATCAGTTCAGAGTGTGACATTTACAGACATAAAGTGGATAGAGAAATACAAATGAGAAAACAAATGTGCTGAAGCATAAGACAACCAAGCATTACCATCTGAACTGCATTGGCCCATAAGACAATGCATTTACTGAAGAGATCATTTAAGAATGAGATCAGTGAGTGACAAGGAAAGGGAGCTGAGGTCTCACCAAAAAGATAAAAAAATAATCTGTCCTTCTGGTAATGTGGACTCCAAATGTTAATAGAAATGACCAAAACACCAGAAAAGGGGGCAAGTTTTCATCACCAACACCAATTAGATTACACAACAAACTTTTAAAAATAGATGAATTTCTATTGCACATGTATTACAACATACAGTTAGAACTTCTTTCATAAATTTTCAGTTTCTCTACCTGTTACCTAAAGTTTTGCTAGAAACTACAAGCTATGGCTAAGGAAAGGTCCTCTGTTTTTGTTTAATCTGAAATAATTTTTGTAGAAAACATGAGGTTTTATTGTATAGAACAGCTCAATGAATTGTTACAGAGTGAACACACCTATGTAAACAGCACCTTGATAAAGAAATAGAACATTGCTAGTGTCAGAGAAGAACTCCCCAGGAACCCTCCCATTGCAATATCCCCATGATCCACTCCAAGTGTATGCATGGACTCTCAACAGGCCATAGATTATGCTTGCTTATTTTTTAAATATATTTTATTGATTATGCTATTACAGTTGTCCCATTTCTCCCCCATCATTCCTCTTTACCCTGCACACCCCCTCCCATCCACATTCCCCCCTTTAGTTCATGTCTATGTGTCATAAGTTCTTTAGCTTCTACATTTCCCACACTATTCTTGCCTTCCCCCTGTCTATTTTCTACCCACCGTCTATGCTACTCATTCTCTGTACCTTTTTCCCCTCTCTCCTCCTCCCACTCCCCTGTTGCTAACCTTCCATATGATCTCCATTTCTGTGGTTCTGTTCCTGTTCTAGCTGTTTGCTTAGTTTGCTTTTGTTTTAGATGTGGTTGTTAATAGCTGAGAGTTTTCTGTCTTTTCACTGTCATATTTTTAATCTTCTTTTTCTTAGATAAGTCCCTTTAACATTTCATATAATAAGAGCTTGGTGATGATGAACTCCTTTAAACTTGTCCTTATCTGAGAAGCACTTTATCTGCCCTTCCATTCTAAATGACAGCTTTGCTGGATAGAGCAATTTTGGATGTAGGTCCTTGACTTTCATGACTTGAAATACTTCTTTCCAGCCCCTTCTTGCCTGAAAGGTCTCTTTTGAGAAATCAGCTGACAGTCTGATGGGAACTCCTTTGTAGATGACTGTCCCCTTATCCCTTGTTGCTTCTAGAATTCTCTCCTTTATTTGAATTTTGGCTAATGTAATTATGATGTGCCTTGGCATGTTCTTCCTTGGGTCCAACTTCTTTGGGACTCTCCGAGCTTCCTGGACTTCCTGGTAGTCTATTTCCTTTGCCAGATTGGGGAAGTTCTCCTTTATTATTTGTTCGAAGAAGTTTTCCTCTTGTTGCTCTTCTTCTTCCCCTTCTGGTACCCCTATAATTTGGATGTTGGTATGTTTAACAATGTCCTGGAGGTTCCTAAGCCTCTCCTCATGTTTTTGAATTCTTGTTTCTTCCTTGTTTTCTGTTTGGTTGTTTGTTTCTTCGTTCTGGTCCACTCCATTGATTTGAGTCCCAGTTTTCCTCCCATCTCTATTGGTTCCCCATGCGTCTTCCTTCATTTCACGTATTGTAGCCTGCATTTTTTCATCTAATTTGTGAGCAAAATTAACCAATTCTGTGAGCATCCTGATCACCAGGGCTTTGAACTGTGCATCTGATAAGTTGGCTATCTGTTCATGGCTTAGAGGAATTGGCTCTGGGGCTTTCGTTTGTTCTCTGTTTTGAGCTATTTTTGGTGGGTTTTTGTTGTTGTTGTTGTTGTTGTTTTGGGGGGTCTGGCCATGGCTGTTATGTAGTGAGGGGTGGAGCCTTAGTTGTTCCCCAGTGTGGGGCAGCCCAGTCGCTGAGTTGTGACACTGCGTGTGGGGGCAGGGTCTGAGAGGGAACAATGGTGCTTGCTCTGCTCTCTCTTGGATTCCAGTCCCTTCCACCTCTTCCCCTTTGCCTAGATTATCTGTGCATGAATGTGGGACCACCTGGTCAGCCTGCCACCTTGCACGGTCTCACTGGGTCTGTACCATTGCCGCCCCATGCCCAGGGTCCGATAGCTGCCACCTGTGCACCTGGGAACTGCCAGCCACTGCTGCCTCTGTGCCAGGTCTGCACCTCCACTCTTTTTTACTGAGACTCTGCCACTCTTACCGGTCTGGATGAATGGTTGTTGGACTTCCGTACAGTTCAATTTTCTATCAGTTCCGGTTGTTTTCTTGTTTCTAAATATTTGTTGTCCTTAATTTTGGTCGTGAGAGGAGGCACAGTATGTCCACCTACTCCTCCATCTTGGCCAGAAGTCTTATTTTTAACTTATTCTTTTGTTTTAGTGAGTCGCAGATATTTTCACATTTGGCAGTAGTTTATTTTCATTCTCTCTAGTGTTCTGTTGTATGAATATATCACCACCTATTCATCCATTCTAATGTTGACAGACATTTGGGCTGCTTCAGATGTGGAGGCCATAAATAGTGACACTGGGACCATTCTTTTACATGTGTCTTCCATGTGACCCTTTCCATGTGGCCTTTGAGATTACTCATAGCACGGTGGCTATGTTCCCAGAGAGAAGTTGAAGAGCTACGTGTTTTTAATATCTGAACTTGCAAATTTCAGAGCATCACTTCTGCATTCCATTTTCAAAGCAGTTAGTTGTGGCCCGGATTCCAAAGGAAAGGAGACAAGGTCTTTGTGTGTTCATAGGAAGGGGCAGAAATATTTGGGCCAGTTATACCAGGTGAAAGTTCTAAAAATTCTACTCAGCTTCTCAGCCACTCAGTCCCTCTATAGAATACCCAAATGGATGGTAGGCAAAAGTGGTGTTCTTGGCTCCCTTTCTCTTGTGGTCTTAGCTCCTCAATTCTTCATGGACTTTCCAACTCTATGTTGCCTTTAAACATTTTTCCACTTTTTAGAGGTAATATTGGCTTGTACCAGACTAGTGAAACAGGCAAGGAAAATTTTATTCAAGACTATTAAAATAGGGTAGAAGTTTTAAACTCAAGTCTGCTGAAAGAAAAGGCAAAGGGATATTTAAACTGTGGGTTTAGATAATGAAAAAGTACTGAAGAACACTAGGAGGAAGGTTGGTTAATGTAATAAGGCCATGTGTGCTTGCTAATTCTCCTTTTTTGAAATTAGGCTCCTATCCTCTTAAGAGTGGACTCTTACGGGATGCTCTCTCCTTCAACAATTATGCTTCAAAGGGGTGGGTCTCAGATCCTTGAGAAAGACATATCTGGGATGTAAAATAATTTTAACTTCAAAGCTTCAGAGAAAAAATTATGATTGGCAAGCTTTCTTAAGTAAATATTTTAGGAAAAGGAAGACCAAGAACCTGTAGTCAGGAAAAATATGTAAAGTTTAATTAAACTCAGAGAAATGCAGCTTAATTTCTTAATTTCAGGACATTTTTTGCATCTCCCTTTCTCTCTTTGTCTCTTTTTCTTTCTCTCATTCTCTCTTTGAAAATCTAGCAAGTCTAGCCTTCTCCTGCTCATTATTTGTGTTTCTGCTTAAGTGTCATTGCCTGGAAAGGCTTTTCTTGACCCACTATTTAAATTAGGTACCCCTGTTTTATATAGACAATATAGATCTAGATAGATTATATAGCTATAGATATAAGTATAGATAGAGATACAGATGGATATGGATATAGATATAAATGATACTGATGATATAGATGTAGATATACATGATATAGAAATAGATGGAAACCTGATCAAACTGGCTTAAAGTGACACAGAAAAATTGATCCCACATTACCTGTTCAGATGTACTATGGTTCATGGTTCCAGGGTTGGTTAATTAAGTGGATCATGAACTTTTCTACAAGTCCAGGGAGATCCAAGATGGTGGCAGAGTAGCGGGTAGCTCCAATTCATCTGCTCTCAGACACAGACTGGATTTCAAGTCAGGCCACAGAGTGGAGAGTGAGTAAAAGTCTGTGAGAGCATAGGCGGAGGAGAACGTGGAATGTGATGAGGGGTATGTAGATACTGGCCCACCTGCATGGTGCCTGGAGACTGATAGCCCAGGGTTTTCTAGGCAGACTGGGAACTGAGGACCCAGGCTTTCTAGGTGGGCCACCACTGGTGCCCAGCCCAGCACTGCTGGAGTCACGGAGCTGGGGCAACTGAAGATTGGCTCAGCATCCACAAGATACTGGGGCAGTGAGAGAAAGCCTGGGAAGTTCAGGCTCAAGGATCAGGCAGGCTTGAGCCTGAAGACCTCTGGAGGGAGCAAGGACAGCATGCCATCACTGTCCCATGCCATCCGGGAAAGATTCAGAGAGAAACTTTATCTACAATTGTTGGAGGCCCTGTGAACAAGGTGACCAGCCCTGACTGTGAGAGACTGTGAATTTGAGGGAAAGGGAGTACATGGAGAACAGGACCCCCAGAGACCTGCACTACAGGGTAGGGGCCATAGAGAAACTCTACTAAAAGGGGAGCTGAGGTGTACCTGAGGCTTGGCAGGGACCCAGGTGCATAGTCTTGTGCACAGGCAGGACACAGTAACTTTGCTAATTAAAAACTTAGAGGCAGAGAATACACTGAAGGAATGGGAGGACACGTCCCAGTATGGCTTACAAGCAAAGTTCAGAGCAGAGTAAATTCTGGCTGAACCTCCTGTGAGAGAGTGGCAGGGTCAAATCTGGAAGGCAGGAGCTAAATGCCTGAGATTTGTTCCAGTCAGCCAGAGCCTTTCACAGACAGGTGAACCTAACCCCTACCTGTAGGATTGTAGGCTTGGCAAAGAGATGAGCTCAGGCCCAGGAGTTCCCTGTTGCATACATTTTCTCAGGAGAAAGAAGAAAATCCTCCATAGGGCCCTTCGCCAGAGACTATGTGCTACACAGCTCCTTGGGTCCTGATTTACCAAACCCAGCAGAGCAGAGCTAGAGATAAGTACAACAAGACACTATCTTCTCTCCTGCATAGCTGTTTAACATTCATTTCATATCCTTCAAGTCTGGGTGTAATGTGGCACCAGATTTTCTAATATAGTGTATTTCAAATCTAATATATATTGCTTGTCCCTTCTCTTACTCCATATTACCACCTTCCTTCCTATTCGTGTTTTGGTTTTAAATTGTTTCCTGTCTTGCTACAACTTGTTTCTTGTCTGCACTATTACTATTGCTTCCCACTCCAGCCTCTCAAAACCATTTGTGATTACCATTAGTCATCTCACAATCACTCTCCTGTTCTGAAAATACTATTATTACCTCTCTATCTTTATCAATCTTTGCTCATAGGTAGTGGATAAGGTGGTTGTTGTTACAGTTCTTCAAACTTATTTCTAATAGTGATTATCTTTGTATTTCAAATCTCAAATTTCACTGTTCTCCGCTCCAACTCTATGTTGCCTTCCTTGTGCCCTTCCCTTTTTCATTTTATTTTATTTATTTATTTTTTATTTTTTTAAATATATTTTATTGATTATGCTATTACAGTTCTCCCATTTCTCCCCCATCATTCTCCTCCACCCTGCACACCCTCTCCCACCCACATTCCCCCCTTTAGTTCATGTCCATGTGTCGTAAGTTCTTTAGCTTCTACATTTCCCATACTATTCTTGCCCTCCCCCTGTCTATTTTCTACCCACTATCTATGCTACTCATTCTCTGTACCTTTCCCCGCTCTCTCCTCCTCCCACGCCCCTGTTGCTAACCCTCCATATGATCTCTGTGGTTCTGTTCCTGTTCTAGCTGTTTGCTTAGTTTGCTTTTGTTTTAGGTGTGGTTGTTAATAGCTGTGAGTTTGCTGTCTTTTCACTGTCATATTTTTTTATCTTCTTTTTCTTAGATAAGTCCCTTTAACATTTCATATAATAAGGGCTTGGTGATGATGAACTCCTTGAACTTGACCTTATCTGAGAAGCACTTTATCTGTCCTATATTTATTTTTTAATATATTTTATTGATTATGCTATTACAGTTGTCCCATTTCCCCTCACTTATTCCCCTCCACCCTGCCCACCCTCTCCCACCCATCTTCCTTCTCTGTAGTTCATGTGCATGGGTCACACATATAACTTCTTTGGCTTCTACATTTCCTTTATGATTCTTAACCTCCTCCTGTCTATTTTCTACCTACCATTTATGCTACTTATTCTCTGTACCTTCTCCCCCCTCTCCCCCTCCCACTCCCCTGCTGATAACCCTCCATGTGATTTCCATTTCTGTGATTCTGTTCTTCTAGTTTGCTTAGTTTGTTTCTGTTTTAGGTGTGGTTGTTAATAACTGTCAGTTTGTTGTCATCTTACTGTTCATATTTTTTATCTTTTTCTTAGATAAGTCCCTTTAACATTTCATATAATAAGGGCTTGGTGAAGATGTACTCCTTTAACTTGACCTTATCTGAGAAGCGCTTTATCTTCCCTTCCATTCTAAATGACAGCTTTGCTGGGTAGAGCAATCTTGGATGTAGGTCCTTGCCTTTCATGACTTGGAATACTTCTTTCCAGCCCCATTCATGCCTGCAAGGTTTCTTTTGAGAAATCAGTTGACAGTTTTATGAGAACTCCTTTGTGGGTAACTGTCTCCTTTTCTCTTGCTGCTTTTAAGATTCTCTCCTTAGCTTTCATCTTAGGTAATGTAATTATGATGTGTCTTGGTGTGTTCTTCTTTGGGTTCAACTTCTTTGGGGCTCTCTGAGCTTCCTGGACTTTCAGGGAGTCTATTACCTTTGCCAGATTAGGAAAGTTCTCCTTCATTATGTTTTCAAATAAATTTTCAATCTCTTGCTCTTCCTCTTCTCCTTCTGGCACCCCAATGATTCGGATGTTGGAACATTGAAAGATGTCCTGGAGGTTCCTAAGCCTCTCCTCATTTTTTTGAATTCTTGTTCCTTCATTCTTTTCTGTTTGGTTGTTTCTTTCTTTCTTCTGCTCCAAACTATTGATTTCAGTACCAGTTTCCTTCCCTTCACTGTTGGTTCCCTGTACATTTTCTTTATTTTACTTAGCAAGGCCTTCATTTTTTCATCTAATTTGTGACCATATTCAACCAATTCTGTGAGCATCATGATTACCAGTGTTTTGAACTGTGCATCTGATAGGTTGGCTATCTCTTCATTGTTTAGTGATAGTTTTTCTGGAGCTTCGATCTGTTCATTTGGGCCATATTTTTTTGTCTCACCATGCCTGTTACATAGTGAGGGCCACAGCCTTAGGTTTTCACCAGGGTGGAGCAACCCACTTTGCTGCTTTGTGTGTTGTATGTGAGGGGGGTGGGAGTCTGAGAGGTAACAATGCCACTTGCTCTGCTCTTTGTCGGTTTTCAGTCACTTTCCCCAGCTACCCACAATCAAATCGGGCCCTTCTGTGCTGCCTTCCGGGTGGGTGGGTTTGTGTACCTTCTAGGACTCTGTGGGTCTCTCCAACAAACTCTCCAGTGAGGCTGGGAGTTTCCCCTGTTGTCACCCCAATCCCCACTGGTGTTTTCAGTCAGAGGTTTGTGGCTTTATTTCCCCTCTGGAACTCTGGGTTGCACAATCTGTCACACTTCCTAGTTGTTCCTCCTGGTTTATCTGCCAGCCAATGTGGGACTACCCACTCCACCAGCTGCTGCCTCACTGAGTCTGCCAGCCATTACCTTGCCTTGAGTCCTGTGTGCCCAGCTGCCTGTCTCCACCCCTCCTACTAGTCTGGATGAATGTTTCTTCTTTAAGTCCTTGGTTGTTGGACTTCCATACAGTTCTATTTTTCTGTAAGTTCTGGTTGTTTTTTGTTTTTCAATTGTTGTTGTTCTTCTTTTGGTTGTGTGAGGAGGCCCACACAACCTACGCCTCCATCTTGGCCAGAATTTACATGTTCCTTTTTTCATTTTAAATGCTAATTCTTCCGTCTTAGTCAGGTTTTCTCCTCACACTCTTAATATTTCTCCCCCTTCTATCCTTTCAAAATAACTTCTGTTTCCTCTAGACATCTCCTAAGCTTTTCTTTCTTTCCTTTTGCCCTCTTATTCCCATTCCACCTGTATAAATCTCTGCTGATTGGTTGTTGATATCTCTGTGATGGAGATTTTTCTTCAGGTAGGGCCATATCATATACACACACATATGTGTATACACATATACATTTGTGTACACCCAAATACACACAGATATATACACACAGATATATTTGTTGTCGTCTGTTTTTTCTCTCACTAAATATATACAAATATATATTTTTTCTTTAAATTTTGGTTTTAACCTAATACTAAATGCTTCTCCTCTCTTACTCCATTCTATTTTTCCTCCTTCCTTTTGTAGTTATGAAATAAATTTTATTTTCTTTCTCACTTTGCCTTGTCTCTATACCTTACCCTTGTTATGGTCCCTCCCACCTTTGTAAAATCTCTTTTTCCTTAGTCACTTCATATTCATTTTTGCTTTCTTATAATAGTCTTAATCTCCTTACACATTTATTAATATTGGGACATTGGCTGTTGATAGTGTAATTGTTGGAGGAAGATATCTTTGTGGGTATGGGTCTGTTACCTGGGCTGTTTGGTTCTGACAGCCTTGTACAATAGTATACAAGACATGGAGAGTGGAGTGACTCAGTCAGTTAGCCAGCGGGAAGAACCCACCAAAGAACAACCCAACAACAACCAAAAACCCAATTACAACCACGTAAAAGCCTAAAGGGCAGCATATGTGAAGCATCAAAAACATGTGATCAAGGAGATTGTACCACTGAGTCCCACAGGTATCCTAGGTATCCTACAACAGAAGATCAGACCATGAAGGCAATGCATCAAAGTGGATATATCTATCAAGCAGAAAAAAAAAACAAGAAGAGTCATCTAAACTATGGAGACAAAGAAACAACCCTTTATTAAAAGAAAAAGAGGAATACCCAGAAAGACTGCTAAATGAAATTGAGGCAATGAACCTATCAGATATTGAATTCAAAATAATGGTCATAAGGACACTCAAGGAGCTTAAGGAGATATTCAAAGAACTCCAGGGAAGCTTCAAGGAACTTACTGAAAACTACACTAGCATGAAAAAGGACATAGAATCTATCAATAAGAGGCAGGAGGAAATGGAAAATATAGTATCTGAAATAAAGAACAACAGTACAAGGAATTAAAAGCCAGTTAGATGAAGCAGAGTATTGAATCAGCAAGCTGTAGGTCAAGGTAGAAAAAAGTTCCCAGACAGAGCAAAACATTGAGAAAAGACTCAAAAAGAACAAAGAAGGGTTAAGAGAGCTCCAGAACAGCATGAAATGTAATAATATCCATATAATAGGGGTGGGTACCAGAAGGAGAAGAAAAAGAGCAAGGGATAGGAAACCTGTTTGAGAAAGCAGTGAAAGAAAACTTCCCATTGATGAGAGAAAAAGTCACACAAGGACAGGAAATACAGAGGGTCCTAATCAAGGTGAACCCAAAGAGGCCCACTCCAAGATACATCATAGTTAAAATGGCAAAAATTCAAAGACAAGGAGAGAATCTTAAAGGCAGCAAGAGAGAAATAGGAAGTAATAGACAAGGAAGACCTGATAAATCTAGCATCTATTTCTCAACAGAAACATTGTAAGCCGGGATAGAATAGCAAGAAATATTCCAAGTAATGAAAAGCAAAAGTCTGCAATGAAGACTACTCTATGCAGCAAGGCTCTCAATTAAAATAGAAGGGGAAACAAGGAGTTTCCCAGACAAAAGAAGGCTAAAAGAATACACCAAACCAGTATTGTAAGACATGCTAACAGGATTGATTTAAGAAGATGAAAAAAAAGAATGAGAGAAAGAGGATCACAGGTACAAAGAGGAAAAATCTCAATGAATAAGTACCTGTCAATAATAACCTTAAATGCAAATTGATTAAATGCTCCAATTGAAAGACATAAGGTAGCTTAATGCATAAGAAAACTTGACCCACACATATACTGCCTACAAGAGACTCAGCTCAGAACAAAAGACCTACACAGACTGAAAGTGAAGGGTTGGAAGGAAATATTCCAAGCAAATAGACAGGAAAAAAAGCTGGGGTAGCAAAACTTATATCAGACAAAATAGATTTCAAAACAAAGTCCATACAAAGAGACAGGGAAGGATACTTCATAATACTCAAGGGTAGAATCCATCAGAAGACATAAACATTGTAAACATAAATACACCCAACATAGGAGCACCCAAATATATAAAGAAAATCTTGGAGGACTTCAAGAAAGAAGCAATACACTTATATTAGGGGATTCTATACCCTTACTGTCAACAATGAACAGATCTTCCAAACAAAGAATCGACAAAGATATTGTGATACTGAATAACACACTAGATCAAATGGACTTCACTGATACGTATAGAACATTTCATCCCAAAGAAACAAAATACACATTCTCTCAGATGCACATGGAACATTCTTAAATATAGACCACATGTTAGGACACAAAACAAGCCTCAACAAATTCAAGAAAATTAAAATCATATCAAGCAGTTTTGAGATCACAATGGCTTGAAACTAGAAACCAACCTAAAGGAGAAACTAAAAAACAGTCGCATTCATAGAGACTGAATAACATGTTATTATTAAACAATGAATTGGTTAATAACAAGATCAAGGAAGAAATAAAAAAGTTTCTGGAAACAAATGAAAATGAACACACTACAGCCCAAAACCTATGGGACACAGCGAAGGCAGTCCCGAGAGGGAAGTTCATAGCAATACAAGCCTATTGAAAAAGATAGAAAAAATTTCAAATAAACAACCTAATCTTAAAAATACAAGAATTGGAGGAACAACAACAGACAGAGCCAAGGGAAAGTAGAAGGAAGGAAATAACCAAGATCAGAGCAGAAGTAAAGGACATAGAGACTCAAAGAACAATTCTAAAGATGAGTAAATCCAGGAGCTGATTCTTTGAAAAGATAAAATTGGTAAGTCTTTAAGCAGACTCATCAAGAAAAAAGAGAGAGGACCCAAATAAATAAAATCCAAAACAAAAGAGGGAAAAGTACAACTGATACTACAGAAACACAAAAGATCATATGAACAAATATATGCCAAGATATTTGAAAACCTGGATGAAATGGACAAATTTCTGGAAATACATAATCTTCCAAAACTGAATTAAGAAGAAGCAGAAAGCCTGAATAGACCAATAACAGCTAGTGAAATTGAAGCAGTAATCAGAACACCCCCAGCGCACAAAAGCACTGGACCAGATGGCTTCACAGGAGAATTTTACAAAACATTTAAGAAAGAGTTAATGCCTTTCTGCTCAAACTATGTCAAAGCAATCCAAGAAGATGAAAGACTCCCAAATTCTTTTTATGAGGTCAGCATCACCCTAATTCCAAAACTAGACAAAGAAAAAGAAGAAAAGAAAGAAAGAAAGAAAGAAAGAAAGAAAGAAAGAAAGAAAGAAAGAAAGGAAGAAAGAAAGACTAGAGGTGAATATCGCTGATGAATGTAGTTGCTAAAATCCTCAACAAAATATTTGAAAACCTCATCCAGCCCTACGTTAAAAAGGTCATATACCACAATCAAATGGGATTGATCCCAGGGATGTAAGGATGGTATAATATTTGCAAATCAATAAATGTAATACATCACATAAAATGAAAGAATAAAGCACGTGATCATGTTAAGATGCTGATCATAGATGCTGAGAAAATATTTAATAAGGTACAGCACCCATTTATGATAAAAACACTCAGGAAAGTGGGAGTATAGGGAGCATACCTCAACACAATAAAGACCAAATATGAGAAACCTACAACCAACATCATACTCAATGTGCAAAAACTAAAAGCTTTCCCCCTACGGACACAAGTCAAGGGTGTCTGCTTTTACCACTTCTATTCAACACACTGGAAATTCTGGCCACAGTGATCAGACAACAAAAAGAAATGAAAGGCATCCAAATTGGAAAGGAGGAAGTAAAACTATCATTGTTTGCAGATAACATGATGGTGTACCTAGAAAACCCTATAGACTCCACCAAAAAACTACTCAATCTAATAAGTGAATTTGGTAATACAGTGGAATACAAAATCAGTATTCAGAAATCAAAGGCACTTTTGGACACCAACAATGAAATATCAGAAACAGAAATTAGGAAATAATCCCATTTTCTATAGCAACAATTAAAATAAAGTTCCTAGGAATAAACCTAACCAAGGAGGTAAAAGACTTGTACTCAGAAAACTATACAAAGCTTTCAACACATTCAAAACTATACAACAAACTTTCAGCCACCAGAGGGGAGGAAAGAGGGTCATACAGGGGACAGAAAGAAGGGGAAGGGGCAAGTCAAGGAACATGTACAAAGTACCCATGGACAAGGACAATGCAGTGGGGATTGTCTTTGGGAACAATGGGGGGTTGTACAAAGCAGGGGAGAGTACCAGGTGGAAAAACTGGGACAACTGTAACTGAACAACAATTTTTTTTTAAGTTTTTTACAAGGCCAGCCTAAGACTTTTCAAACATGTCTTATTGGCTATAATTGTATGAAATGCCATTGATAAAGTAATCTTTAGCAAAGGAAATGTATTTTCTATGATTTGTTTAGGCCAGTTAAGATTCATCCTCTGAGCCTGGGGAGGTGCCCAATCTTCAACCTTTCTTATGACACATGGCCACCTATTGATTATCTATCATCTATCTATCTAATTTATAATGTATCTATCTAATCTGTGTGTATAGTTAAACATAACTATATAACTCTATAAAAACTACATAACTATGAATATATTTTGTTTCTTCTGTAAGATGGTTCTAGCAGTGCTTAGTTGTCAACTTCATTCAAAACAATTTTGTTAGATTGTATAGTGTCACATCAGTGTGCACTTAAAAGATTATGAAAATTGGTGAATTTTTGTGTAGCTATTTCAATATTGAGGATGGAAGAAAATATGCAACATTTTCAGCATATTATGCTTTATTATTTCAAGAAAGGTCAAAGAGCAATTGAAATGCAAAAAAAAATTTGTGCAGTGTGTGAAGAAGGTGCTGTGACTGATTGAATATGTCAAAAGTGGTTTGAGAAGTGCTGGAGAGTTCTCACTGGACAATGCTCCACAATAGGGTAGACCATTTGAAGTTGATAGTGATCAAACTGAGACATTAATTGAGAATAATCAACATTATAACATGTGGGAGAGAGCTGACATACTCAAAATACCCAAATCAAAGAAGTTATTGGTGGAAATGAAAAGTGTGTCTTTTATTTTATGGAAAATACTAGATGGACTTTTTGGCCAATCTAATAAAATAAAAACCATATCTATAACTATGCCTTTATTCATTTATTGATTGATTCTAGGATCTTTTTGATAAACAGGCAAAAACATGCTCTGTCAAGAATGTTTCAGATCTGAGTGTATTATAGTGACTTAGAATAACTGAGATAAAATAAAAATGCCCACAATAGATATTATGTAAATTTTACTTACATTTTGCTATAGAGATTAATTCTGTGAGGTGAGAGAAGAGAAAATTTTCATTTTTAATAAAGATTGGGCCAATATAAAAATTTCAACTCAGGTACTATATTAATAAGCCATTAACTTTAATACACAAAGACATATTACATAACGATTGCTGTTATTAGATTAACTTAATAAACAGAGTTATGTAATAATTAAAATGAATGTAAGCACTCTGCTTAAGAATATGAGCTCAAAAGGCAGATCCATTTTTAATTTTTTGAGTTATCTCCATACTGCTTTCCACAGTGGTTGCACCAATCTGCATTCCCACCAATAGTGCAAAAAAGTTCTCCTTTCACCACATCCTGGCAAGCACTTGTTGTTTGTTGATTTATTGATGATGGCCATTGTGACAGGTATGTGGTGATATCTCATTGTGGTTTTAATTTGCATTTTTCTTGTGATTAGTGATATTGAGCATTATTTCATGTGTCTGTTGGCCCTCTATATGTCCTTTTTGGAGAAGTGTCTATTCAGGTCCTTTATAATTGGATTACTTGTTTTTTGGTGTTGAATTTTTTAAGTTCTTTATAAGTTTTAGATATTAACCTGTTGTATTTATATTGGTGAATGCAAGGTATATCTGGAAAAGGTCCAGCCATTGTTAACATAGCAAGATCAATTTGTGTGACATCAATGTACTGGCAGCCAAGGAGAGTAGATTGGAATGTGTGTATGTAAACCATGATGACTTCACTGTACTAGTCAGTGACAGCGACAGACACTGTTGAGTAAGCATGTGTACTATGCGTCAGTTGCAGTCAAAATGACTGAGCAAATAGACCAACAAATCTACATCAAATTTTGCATTAAACTTGAACATTCCTCTGCAGAAACTACCTGGACAATTCAGAAGGCTGTAGCTATAGACAACTGGTGACTGGCAGCTTCCTTGTGACGACAGCACATCGACTCATGCCTTCCATCTCATACAGAGGTTTTTGATGAAACATCAAATTATCCAGGCGACAGCCCCCATACAGCCCACATTTTGTACCCTGTGACTTCTGCCTTTTCCCAAAACTGAAATCACCTTTGAAAGGGAAGAGATTTCAGACCATTGATGAGATTCAGGAAAATACAATGGGGCAGCTGATGGCGACTGAGAGAACTGTGTGAGATCCCAAGGTACCTACATTGAAGGGGACTGAGGCATCATTGTCCTATATACAGTGTTTCCTGTATCTTGTGTCTTCTTCAATAAATGTTACTATTTTTCATATTACATGGTTGGATACCTTCTGGAAAGATCTCGTATATTCTCCCATTTTGTCGGTTGCCTTTTTATTTTGTTGATGGTTTCCTTTGCTGTGCAAAAGCTTTTCTGTTTGATATAGTTCCATTCATTTATTTTTTTGTTATTGTTTTTCTTGTCTGGGTAGATATATCAGATAAAATATTAGTATGAACAATGGCTCATACTAATATGATTTTACTACTATGTTTTCTTCTAGGATTTTTATGGTTTTGGGTCTAATATTTCAGTCTTCAATCCATTTGGACTTTATTCTGGGAATATGTCCAATGAAATACAAAACATTATTTTGAAAGAATATAAACAACCCTATGTTTCTTTCTTTATTTTTTAATTTTAAGTCTTTTTATTTTTTAATTTTTAAAATTAATTTATTTTTATTATTTATTATTTCTATTTTAATTTTATTTTTTAACTAAAAATTTTTTAAATACTCTTTTTACATATATATGTATGTATATATGTTTTTTTGTTAACTGCTTTTGAATTTTATTGTTGTTCAAATACAGTTTTCTGCCTTTTCCCTCACCTATTCCCCGACCCCAGCCATCCTCACCTCCATCCCCTGTTCCCACCCCCACTTGTTTTTGTCCATGTGTCCTTTATAGTTGTTCCTGTAAATCCTTCAACCTTTCCCCCCATTATTCCCTCCCATCTCCCCTCTGGTTACTGTCCGTTTGTTCTCAATTTCAGTGTCTCTGGTTCTATTTTGCTTGCTTGTTTGTTTTGTTGATTAGATTCCAGTTAAAGGTGAGATCATATGGTATTTGTCTTTCATCACCTGGCTTATTTCACTTAGCATAATGCTCTCTAGTTCCATCTATGCTGTTGCAAAGGGTAGGAGCTCCTTCTTTCTTTCTGCTGCATAGAATTCCATTGTGTAATGTACCACAGTTTTTTGATCCACTCATTTACTGACAGGCACTTAGATTGTTCCAGCACTTGGCTAGTGTAAATTGTGCTTTTATGAACATTGGGGTGCATAGGTTCTTTTGGATTGGTGTTTTAGGGTTCTTAGGATAGAATTGTAGCAGTTGAATTGCAGGGTCAAAAGGCAGTTCCATTTTTAGTTTTCTGAGGAGATTCCATACTTTTTCCATAGTGGCTGCACCAGTCTGCAATCCCACCAGTAGTGCACTAGGGTTCCCTTTTCTCCACAACCTCTCCAACATTTGTTTGTGTGCTTTGTTTATGATGACTATTCTGACTGGTATGAAGTGGTATTTCATGTGGTTTTAATTTGCATCTCTCTGATGGCAAGTGATACTGAGCATCTTTTCATATGTCTCTGGGCCCTCTGTATGTCCTCCTTGGAGAAGTGTCTGTTCCAGTACTTTTCCCATTTTTTAATTGTAAACAACCCTATGTTTATTGCAGCATTATTCACAGTAAACAAGATATGGAAGCAGCCCAGGTGTACATCCATAGATGAGTGGATAAAACAGCTATAGGACATTTACAAAATGGAATACTACTTGGCCATAAAAAAATTTTACCCTTTACAGCAGCATGATGGACTTGGAGAACATTATCATAAATGAAATAATCCTGTCAAAAAAAGACAAAATACCATATGATTTCATAAATATATAGAATCTAATGAACAAAATGCTCTAACAAGCAAAATAGAGACAGATTTAGCAGGATGATGGATCAGGGGGATCAGGGGTGAGGAGATTAGGGGGTAAAGGAATTGAGCAAAAGAAAAAGGACTCATGGATATGGACAACAGTGTGGTGACTGAAGAGGGGAGGAGGGTAAATGGTAATGGAAAAAATACAATATAAAAAAAAAGAATATGGACTTTTCAGCTTAAGTGCCAAGATCAAATCTTATCTCTGGCAATAAATTGCTGTGTGTCATAGGGAAAGTTGCTTAACCTCTCTATGCATCTGTTTTCTGTTCTGTTAAAAGGAGCTAAAATAGTACCTACTGTATAAGGTGGTTGTTGATATTAAATGACATAATGCATGTAAAGTGTTTGGAATAGTTACTGACATAGACTAAGCCCTCAATGTGTGCTAAAAACTATAACTACAGTTTAGTAATATATCCATTGAGATATCCACACTGGCTCTTTTATTGCATTATGCTTACATATAATCTAGAGTTTATTTACTGACCAAAGTTAAAATTCTGTAAGATATTGTTTTTAGCATAAAAGGAGATCAAAAGAAAAAATAAATCTTTAAATATTTATAATTGTTTACATTCTATGAATTTTGATAAATCAAGGTTTTCAGATGCCTGGAAAAGAATAAAATCATTGTCTTCAAGTCCCTGTGAATTAGCTTTTAGTGAGTAAAAATTGCACTGACATTTGACAGTGATTAAATCCTTAGGAGTGTGCCTCTCCTGGTCCAATCTCCAAAAATGGGATACCATCTAATTCCCAGCATCTCTGTTAGTGCTTTGCAGATGTTAATCATCTCCTATTTTTAATGGGAGAAGATTAAAGGGCATTTAGGAAGGGGAGATGACTGTAACTGAATTAAGATGTATGAGTTAATGGGAGTGTGGAAATATAGGACAGCATTGTCACTGGTCACAAAGGAGTGGAGATGACAATCCTGCTATATATACAATAATGATTCAGAAACCTGTTCCCACATCTTCCTGGGGGGCCTGTTGGGGAGACCCTGTTTTGGGTTAGCAAAATAGGATCAGCAAATTTGCTGTCAGCAAAGCATCAAAGGGCTGATGAGTGGAGTGATGAGAGGTACTGGAATTTTCTGATGATTACACAGGAGCATTGCTAAAAGGATTCTGTGCTCCTGGGTCAAGTCCAGACATGCATGAGTCAACATTCCTGTAGGGCACAGCATGATAGTGGAGGTTAGGAGTCCTGGCTCTCCCTTCAAACTGCCTGGCCTTGATCCTGGCCCCATCCATCCCATCCTTGCTGTATAGACCTTAGCTAATCATTTGGACTATCTGTGCCTCTATATATTTATCATATTTAAAATAATAATACTTACCTAATAGGGTTGTTATGATGGATATGAAAAATAACAGCTAAGTCTCTCTCTCTTTCTCTCTCTCTGCTAATCTTTCTCCTAAATCAGTGGTATTTGGCACAAAATAAGCATTTAGAATCTATTAGCATTATTTATGAAAACTCCCATAAAATCTCTATTTTTGTGGGGAAGCTCAGAGAAGTCAAGGTTTATAGGATTACAGCGTCTTGAAGTCCCTCTCTTAGTCAAGGCAGGCTAGGCAAAATAATGCAGAAGTAGCCTTTTAAATAAAATCTGTCACAGATCTAATAAAAGGGTGTCCACTTGAAGGCTGTCTCCATCTGATTCTTTTCATCCACCCTAACATAGTAGAAAACTCTATGTATACCAGCCATTTAATCACTGAGAGCTGTAATCAGAAAAGTCCTATGTATAGGACTCCACCGTCATTGGTGAGAGCAGCATTCTGACTCAGTGAACCCTTCCACTGGGACCACGAGGTGGGAGGAGAAAGTGTTGGCACTGTACTGCTATTGAATTATTGACCACACTGTCCAACCTGACCATTAGGGACCAGACTTCACAGCACTGAGGTTTGATGAAGTCTTCTGATATTTTCTCTAACTAGACTGTTTTAGTGTTTGAAGCAGAATCGTCTTGAGATATTCTAGTCGGAGCTTTGTGCCTAAGTCAAACATGAGCAAGGTAGACTCAAAATAGACTGGTTCTGATTGTAAAAAAGCAAACTTACTTTTGTTATAATAAATAAACCAAGTTTTATAGTCATCTTGTATTTATATGAAGGCAGGGATATCTACTTAACTGTATTGGAACTTTGGCACACTAAATGAGCAGGTATTTCTAATGATAGGCTGCTACAGGTGTTAAAAAATTCCATGAAACATTTTAAGCTTAAATGATTAGATTTTTTAACTTTATACATTTTGAAGACAAGAAAAAGATTCTATCTACCTGACACTGTAAGTGATAACAATCAATCACTGGAAAGCAGACAAATTCATGGGTCAAGATGCCAGGAAGGATCAATATGGTCTCTTAGCAACAGACTTGCAAACTGCAGTCATCTGGGACCTCTCAGTCTCTGACCTGACTCAATAAACCATGCAGCTTGCATTTTGCATTTCTGTAACTCAGAGTACTAAGTCACAGGGCGTATTTCCCCAAGACAAAGATGTCAGTGAGGCAGGAGGCAGCATAGGAAGAGCTCTGAGATTGCTATACTGTTACTGGCCAGCATCTAGCATCCTGGTTGCCAGGAAACACCTTTTACCAATTAGGTAGAATAAATAGTAAACCAAGGCAGGGAGGAAGAAGGAGACAGGTCTCACATGCTAACTCAGCAGTCCTGAGCCTGGTCCGATAATATTGCCAGGTGTTCCAGCATCACAAGAAATACTATGTTAGCAAGAAAGAAGGGAAGTCCTTGAAATTCTATGTAGCATTTCCACTATCTGGGAAAGAAAGCCTTGAAACTGTGCTTTCATCCCAAAGCCTGGAATGTGGGAGAGGGTCCCTGGTTCCCAAAGAAGAAGCCCATAAAACAACTTTGGTTAATTGTCTACATCTGGTCACTATCTGTTTTATGAGGGAGTCTCTGATGCTTACAAAAAGAGCCCACAAATAACTTCGGAAAGTGCTTCAATTTTAATTCACTGCCTCCTGTCATATATTTGTTTTACAACAAGATGAACAAATGGAGTCTGGAGCAAGATAAGGATTTGGGCTAACAGGCACCTCCCCACCCCCGCCCCGCAGTGTCTCTCTGTCTCTCTCTCTCTCTCTCTCTCTCTCTCTCTCTCTCTCTCTCTCTCTCTCTCTGGTCTCCGGGGCTTGGGGCACTCTTGACACTCTTGACTCTCAGGCCACTGGGCCTCTGTCCACCTGGCCTCAGGCTGCCCAGGGATTTGCCACCCTGGTCTTCAGCTGCTCTTACTTTTGTAGCCCTGTTTTGCCCTGAAACTTGGCCTTTCACTTCCTACTCTACCCAGTCCTGTTCTTTTCCATTAATAAACTGATTACATGCTAATAGATTTGCTGATCTGTAATTCTTTACATGCATCAGCAAGAAGAACCAGGTCTCTCCTGTCAACATTAGTACTTATCAGGTAACTCTGAGGGGGAATGAGCACCTAATACAGGACGGCCAGAGAGCAAATTTAATTACAAACCTGTGATGAGCAATATTTAATTTAACCTGGATAGCACTGTATAAAATAAAATTGGAGGTACAGAGAGAATAAGATGCTCTTGCTCCACAAATTCACATCACAGAAACTAACATAAGATGAAAATCATTGGGATCTGTAGCCTGGTAGTATTTATTTTTGTTATTCTAATCAGCATGGAGCTATGTCATTTATATGATAATGAAAACAATTTTTGAGGTATAAAATACACAGTTGTACTGACATTAACCCAAATTAATTTTTAATTCTATATTTTTATTTTGGTTCAATTTTTTTACATAACTTTATTTTTCAACACCCTTATTTCAATTAAGAATGCCAAAGACAAACGTAAAACATTATATAATGCACTGTGATCTATACAACAGTATGTGCTATAACATGATCCCAAATGGGACACTTTTCTTAGCTTGTCTTCGTGGTAGTAGCAGGAGCAATTGTGTTGGAAAATTGGATTTCTGAATAACTTTTCTTAGCAGATAAGTTTAGTGTCCTTTGTACATTGTCTGGTTTAATATCCCAAATCTAAAACTGATGAGCTGTTTGATCAGGTAAACTACATAACATTTTTGTGCCTCAGTTTCTTCCTCTATGGAATAGGTATTGGAAGGTATTCTCAATATTAAATTTATGTGTGCCAAGTCTTATTGGCATACCTGGCATATAGTTAGTTCAATAAATGTTAATTTTCATAATTATCCTTAGAATAACTTTCTTTGATATATGCTAATTTCATTGATTAATTCGATAAGTATCTCCTGGGACCCTACTCTGCTGGACACTGTGTGAAGCCTTGGCTCCATACAATGAGCTAGAGACAAAGTTTCTATTTTCATGAAGGCGCTGAGAATGGGAAGAGAAATGAGTCCAAGAATACAAGATGGGATAGTTTCCCTAAGAATGAGAAGGTCCTTTGTGAGCACTGCAGAGGAGCCCTAGGGGGCAGCCTGAGGGCAGCCTACAGCTGCAGGTACCTGGGGAGAGAGGGAAGGAGAATGGCTGGTGGGACCCCTCACTACCACTCCCTAAAACAGGGTGTCACAAGACAAGAAAAAAAAGAACCTTCCTCTGGTTGGTTTAAGAGACACGTAGCTTTGGATCCAGTTCAGCTTTATCATTTACTATTTCTGCGACCTGTAGGAAAGTCATTTAATTTTTCTGAGCCTCAGCATCTTCTCCTCTAAAACCTCAGTGCCCATCGCTTGCTAGAATGTCATAAAGACTGAATGAAAGGATGTATGGTACTTTGCCATGTATAATGCTCACTTTTTTGCTTAAATTTTTGAGGCAAAAATAAGGATGCACATTATATATGGGTAGTAGTAATTTCATATTTATATAAATGTTTTTAATTCTTTTATTTATGTTTATGCATTAAAAGTATAATTCTAGAAAGCAAGAATGATATCTATATGCAAAATAATACCCTTTAAAATACAAAAACCAAGTATCTAAATATAAATAAATAAAACATTGAATTAAAAAATTAAAACAAAAGATATTTTTCCTGAAACTTTGGGCCAAAAACATGGATGCACATTATACACAGCAAACTATGGTATGAATATGTGGAGCTTAGCTCATAGAATAGGCAAACAATACCTGAAATACTAATGATAAAGGTAATAATTGTTTTATTATTATGTTTATCTTGGAGCATAAATGTCCATTAGGAAGACAGGAGGTGCCCTAACCTCATCATTACAGTGCCCAGCAGACAGCAACAGTAAGTGGGGAGCTTATATACAACAGGAAGATATATGGCTTACAAGTAGTATGTGAATATGTATGAGCGTGCATTGTGCTCAGGGCTGTGCAGGGCATCAGGGGACTACAACAAATGTATGAGATACCCATCATTTTCAAGTGATTTGCCATTTAAATGGTGAGACAACAATCACACACACGTAAATTCAGAGAGGGGTTAATGCAAGCAGAAGTCTAAGGCAATAGTTATAAGAATAGAAAAGAATTGTTCTGGGTATTCAAGATAGAAAGAATTTGGATGAAGGCAATAACTAAAGGAGAAGGGATAACATAAAGAAGTGAGAGAAATGGCTTGAGACCAGTGTGGAGCCAGGCATGGAGGGCCTTAAGCAATGGTGGCACATTTTCTGGCCCGTACAGAAACACTAGACCATGTCATAAAAATAAAATGTAAGGTCCTGAGTTTTTTGGGAATAGCAAACAGTGGCAAAGGCTTGACAACGAGAGGAATTATTGGTTCCTAGGAAATATGCCTCAGAGCAAAGATGGTTCTTATTTTCCCATAAATACATCACATTACTTGGTATCAAAACAGTCATTTCCAAGGAAAAGAATGAACTATGGGAAAGAGTAATTACACATTGGGCAACATAATAGTTGCCTTTACTTTTTTCTCTCTCTTTCTGCATTGATTTCCAAATAGAGTTGGCAAATGCAAATTACAAACATATCAGGCATTTCACAAACATTCCACACACTTCCAGGCCTTCTCAGAGCCGAATGCAGAGCCAAAAGTCTAGCAAATAGAATGTGAAATTACCTCTCAGAATAAATGATAGAAAGCACAGATCTGCTTGTCTTTGGGACCTGATGCTCCTCTATTGTGGGTACTAACTCTGAGCCAGGTAACATCTCAGTGGTTGACTTGGCTCCTGTTAGGCTGCCCCGAGTGAAATTTCTACATCCTGAGCCACAAAAAAGGGAGAATATGTAATAAGTGAGAAAATGGTTTTATTGGTGTTGAAAATGAGCCCACTCCAGGCCCTCCTGGCTCAAGGAAGGGCAACCATCTCAGTAATTCTTACTAAGTGTGTTCTAGGTGTGAATCATTGACTGGAAAGACAAAGGTATCTGTCAAGCCAGTGGAATAGCAAACAGAACTACTTTGGCTTTATCATTAGCAATAAACAGTTTTATTTGTGTTGTTCTAGTCTCTTGGCTTAGAAGTGGAGTTAATTTAAAGTAAATAGCAATAAAATTGTTAATTCATAATTTTTGGATTATCTGATCTGTTACTACAAATACATAGCAAGCATTTAAAATGTTACTCAAGGCACAGACAAGAAATTAGGGGAAATGACACAGACTTTTTTCTGTACCATGAAAAGAATTTTAAATTATGATTCCTCTTACTCATTCTTGAACTGCATAAAGGACCCACACTATATATTATTTTCTCTGAAGAACAAAGACTGATTTCCTATTTATTTATAGTCAACAAATACTTGTTGAGCAACAGACGCTCTATTTGAGGATGTTGCATAACTTGGCATATTTTAGGAGTTTCTGTTGATTCCCATGAAGTAGAATTCTGCACAAGTCACCCTAGGGGCAGGCATAATACCAGGCATTTCAGTTCTTGGGATCCTGGTCAGACTTTTTCTGTGGCCTACTGCTCTGACATAGATCACCATATTTCTATCACATTGAATGCTTGATATTTGGTGAAATATTTTTATGGTCTTAGATTTCTTATTAACTGAATCACTTATCAATTTATTCATGAAAAACAAAGATTATTTTGTTGCTATAGAGAGAACACGATGGAGTAGCTAGAATGAAAAGCTAAAATGAAAGTTTAATAAGACAGAGGAGGGAAAGAAAGAAACAAGTGTGGGTAAACAAGAGGTAAAATAATAATGCTATAATTAGAAACAGAGAGAGTAGCTAATACTAAAAGTAGAGAGGCAGAAAGAGAGAGATGCACAAATAGAATTTCCCCTTCCCCGCCCTCCACCTTACATGAACACTGATTTAGTTAGCAGACGTTGCAATCTCTCCCTAGCAATAGCCTCCCATTGGTCACCTAACCCCCATGTGATCCCATGAAATCCAGGTCAGCTTTATGCTTAAGCACAACCCTACAACCACTCTCATGGTACCAGAAACAGTTTCAGGTAAAAGCAGGAAGACCAATTTCTTTTTCCAGATACGGCCTAAGGATCTCTCCTAAGGGTCTATGTTATCAAATATACCCAAACAGAACCAATCTCTTCTTACCAATTAAGCTCTCATTTTTGAAATAAGATCAATAAAAATATTACCAAGTTAGTGGTTGCCTTGAATATAAATAGGGACATGAATAAACTCAGTCCTAAATTGCAGAGACACATCTATAGAAAATACCTTGGGGCAAAATCTCTGGGGACCTGCTAGAGAACCAAATTCAAAGTTCAGGCGACACTTGATGAAACTATATTCATCAGGACTTAGTTATCAATATGTTGAAAAGAAATTTTTATTTTTAAATTACAGATTCACATAGAAGGAGACATCACAGCATAAAATAAGGAATGGAACAATAGAAATTTGAAGGGAATAACTTTAATGTCATAGTAGGTGGTTAAATTTTACTGAAAAGAAAAAAGGAAAACCAAACTCTTATTTCATAACAGATTGAAAGATTGCTTAGGGCTCAGCACACTTTTAATTCATTCAACATGGGGGTGGGAAGAAATGACCAAGCTATTTCAGCTTCTACAAACTGCACTGTTTCTGATTTTTTAAGTAAGACTTTACTACCTGGTTCGTATCCATACTATTATCTGTGTTCATTGACCCTCCCAAAAATGCAGCCTCCACAGAAGGAGTTAAAATGAAAGTATGTCTTAAGTTGAGTGGACAGTATTAAGTGAAATATAACATTTCCTTTCATTATGATGCATGATTTCTCCTAGTATAATGGATGTCCTTGAATTTGTGCCACTGAAGCATTTCTTTTAGCCCATCTCTCTGGAGATGAGGACAAACTACACATACCTATGGTATTTGCTGAATGTCCAAGGAAAACAACAAGAGGATGCCCTCACTGTCATCCCTCCTAGTAGAACATCTGGATTAGGAATTAAGACAGTGCCAACATGGCATTAAGACTGGATTGCGGCACTCCCTTGTGCTGTGAAACTCTCTTAAAAATGCATCTTCCCACGAAATGCCACTGCAGCCTTTGGCTCTGAGTATCACTTCTGAAGTAAAGGAATTATTTCTTATTGTTGTTGTGATAGAGAGACAATAAAATGTGACACTTTTTTCCTTCCTGGAAACTGACAACAGGGACAAGACCTTGAAGGACTTTCACTTCACTTTGGTTTTCACTTCTCATGGGACAGAATGATAGGAGGCAGCTGCAATCTGGAGGTTATACTGACCTCAATTTTCAATGAATGAGTAGCAGTGGAAAATCCATATGTCCTGTAGTCATCAAGGGCTCAACCATTCCTAAGATGTCCATATGGAAATGTTTTTTTGTTCTTTCTTTTTTGGTCTGGATCAAGTTCTGTTTTTTTGGTTAGCTCAATAATCATCAAACATTGGCAATGCTCCTGGCATGGCACTAGGTAATGGGAGTAGGAAGATGAATATAAAGTACAATAGTTGTTATGGGTTGGATTGTATCCTAACCCTCAGTACATTAGAACGTGATCTTACATGGATACAGGTTCTTTACAGAGATAATTAAATTAGAATGAGATTGTAGGGTGAGCTCTAATCCAACATGCCTGGTTTATAAGAAGAGAATATTTAAACACAGAGGCATGAATAAAAGGAGAAACATGATGTGAACATGAAGATGGCCATCTTCAGAACCAAGGACCATAGTTTTCTTACCTGCATCCTATTTTATTGCTTTACTTCTTCTCTACTCTTCTCTCATTCTGGGTTAAGTTCTACCCCATTTTCCTGTCCATTTACTGAGTTTCCTAATTTTCTGATCTCATTCCTCATTGTAGGCATTTTCTTTATCTATTCATCCTCCAGCAGACATACTGGTTGTTTCTATGTCTTGGCTGTTGTAAATAATGCTACAACGAACATATGGGTACGGATATCTATTCAAGACAGTGATTTTGTTTTTAGAAATATATACCCAGAAATGTAATTTTTGAATTATATGACAGCTCTATTTTTAAATTTTTGAGTGATCTCCATATTGTTTTCTACAGTGGCTTCACATTTTACAATCTCACCAACAATGCACGAGGGTTCCCTTTTCACCATATCCTCCTGGCTCCCATCTCTTTTCTTTTTGATGACAGCCATTGTACAGGTGTGATGTGATATCTCATTATGGCTGAGCATCTGTTCATGTTAGCCATTTAAATATCTTTTTTGAAATTGACTACTCAGGTCCTTTGTCTATTTTAATTGGATTATTATTATTATTATTGCTATTGAGTTGTATGAGTTCCTTATATACTTTAGATATTAACACCTTATCATATATGTGGTTTGCAAATATTTTCTCTCATTCTGTAGGTTACCATTGCATTCTGTTGATACTTTCCTTTGTTGTGGAAAGATTTATCAAAAAAAATTACTGCCAAGGCCAATGGCAAGAAACTTTTTCTCCTATGGTTTCTTTTAGAAGTTTCATGAATTTAGGTCTTACATTTAAGTCTGTAATCCATTTTGAGTTGATTTTGGTATATGGTGTAATATAGGGGTTCAGTTTTATTCTTTTGTATTTGAATATTCACTTTTCCCAACAGCATTTATTGAAGATACTGTTTTCTCCCCATTGAATATTCTTGGATCCACTGTAAAGTATTAATTGACCATATGTACATGGGTTTATATCTGGGATGTACATTTTGTTCCATTGGTTTTTTAGTCTCTTTATGCCAACACCATATGGTTTTGATTACTATAACTTTGTAGTGTAGCTTAAAATTAGGAAATGTGATGCTTTCAGCTTTGTTTTTCTTTCTTAGGATTGTTTTTACTGCTTGAACTCTTTTGTACTTTCATATTAATTTTAGTATTGTTTTTTTCTATTTCTGGAAAAAATGCATCTGGTCTCCAGCTGTATCCTATTGGAGGCCAATGGATGGTCCTGGACACTGTGCTCTGCAATGGGTAAAGTTGCTGGTTGGGGTCCCTGCCAGGGCATGGCTTCAGACTGTGTGCTGCAGTTGGGCTGGGCAGTAGACTAGAAGGGGTTGTGGGCTGGGCTCTTCAGCTTAGTGCTATGGTAGGCTGGACTCTGAGACACCCAGAAGCAAAGTTTAGACTCCCTGGTGATGTACGGCCAGAGGCTCTGCTTAGCAGTTGGGCAGAGCTGCTAGCTTGGCTCCTAGAGCAGAGCTTTTGGATGCGGTCCAAACACTGTCAGGTTCTCTGGCCAGGCTTCTGGATGTGTGGGACTGGGTGTCACACTCAGAGCTGGGCAGAGCTGCTCCTCTGCCTGGGTGAGTCAGTAGTATGTGTTCCATGCCCAGAAGTTCCCATTGACTGGGGACCCATTAATAATTTGGATTCCAGTTAGGAATCTTTCAGGCATAAGAAGTATAAAAAATGGAAATGAAAAGTTTTAAAAGAATGGAAATGTTTTCTAATGCAAAATTAATTCCATCATACTTTAGCTTTTACATTTTTCTTCCTTGATTGTGAAATATAATAAAGAAACACAAAAGGGTATGAAATTTGTAGATGTTAACCATCAGTTTATAAATGTCCTCATACACAGACTAATGGTCATTTCCTGATCATAAGTTTTGTATATTGCCAAGGAATGGTGAAGCAGGTGAAAATCTAGTAGTGTTCTCTAAGGTTCTCTCCTATCTCTGCAATATCATTCCCAAACTGCAATACAAGGAATATAGGAATCAAGAAAGCACACACTGACAAGGTGAATAATCACTCCTTTCTCTTGAACTGAAAATTGTGTGGCGTTAGGTAGAGATGGAGTGATTGGTCTCAGCTATAAACATGGGAACCCAAATCACTCAGATTGTTATAGAAGGTGATTATTTCAAACCTAAGGTCCAGCATTAACAGGTCAGAAAGTTGATATGATCTCACCTTTAACAGGAACCTAATCAACAAAACAAACAAACAAGCAAAATATAAACAAAGACACTGAAATTGAGAACAGGCTGACAGTCATTAGAGGAGAGAGGGCAGGGAATTTCAAGGGAAAAGGGAAAGGGTTTAGAGCAACAAGTATAAAAGACACATGGACAATAACTAGAGGGGGTGGAAATGGGAGGGAGGGGGGAGGGCTGGGGCGGTGGGTTGGGATGGGAGTAAATGACAGAAAACCGTATAAGAACAGCAATTAAAATAAAATTAAAAAAAGAAAGTTGATTTTCTTATAACTAAGGAGACTATGCAGGCAATGGAAGGGGCAGGGACATCCTATAAAAGCATCTCACAAAACTGCACTGGTAAAGGCTGGGTAAGAGCCTGATACTGGCCTTTGGCCACCTCTAGGGTGACTGCCAGTGAGAGAGGCCAGGGTGGAAAATGCGTTGTAGTCAGAAGTAGCCAGGACTCCAATGGAAACTTCTCAAGAAAACATCAGACATTAATCTTATTTTTTTATTTACTAATTTTATTTCAGAATGAAATTCCCTCACTTTCTAGTCTCTCCTTGTGTACGTCCAGGTGTGTGACCACCAAGCAGATCAGGCAGGAGATACTATGTTGCCAAGAGTGTGCCTGAATCTCTTCTTGGAAGGAGAAGACTATTTCAGTCTCTAAGTGGTGAAGAATTTATTTTGACATTTTGAATAATTAAAGGCAAGATGAAGACTACTGAATGTGAAATATCTTTTTTACAGTGTAATTCCTTTTATATAAAACATAATACAGACACCAGGGATAGGATGCTCATATACCCTTCTTTTCCTGGTTTGCTCTCCAAGTATAATTATAAATTAATATTATAATTTTGGGGGGGGTCACACCTGCATGTTGGGAAGACCCTCTGGCTGCTTCAAGCCTGGACAGGGTGGGGATGGTTTTATTCATAATGAAAAATGAGGAAACAGGCCTGGAATGCAAGGTGGGGGGAACCAGGGGACTTCAGTAGAGAAGCTGACTTTCTGGGTTACTGCCCTTCCATTGTGGTGTCCTGAGGCTGAGTTCTCAGACAGAATTCTGTAAACCAGCATGTGCAGACTCACTCTGTGACACACTTTGCGCAACACCCCCACCCCAGATTCCTTTAGGCATGCCTCCACCCCTTCTAGTGGTTGGGAATTGTTCCAGGCCCTCAGTTCTCAGTGAGCACCCCATGGGGGGTCCTGGCAGAGGGTCTTAGGGTCTTGTGGTCTCTTTTGGGGTACAGGGGGTAGACTTTCTCTCTCAACAGTAGTCTTCTTTGCCAGATAAGTTATGTAGCCTGTCTAGCCATGGGGAATAGACATGTGTGAAAGCATAGGCCCCACCCTCAGGAAGTGCACAAGTCAGGTGAGGAAGACAGAGCTCAGTGTAACTGCTCTGGCTGATTGTATTCATCTTTCAGACACTTACCAGGGTTTTCCTTTGATGGAGAGTTTTGGAAAATGGGGTAGAAATGCAGGTATTCCTTTAAATTTGGAAAAAAAAAGAAATACTTTTCTGGGAGTCAGGGCTCCTGGGCTTCCACAAAATTCCTATATGTGGTTGAGCTTGAAAAAAATTGCGTAATTATCTGTGCCAGGATAATGTCACTTGTAAAACAAGGAAATGGCTATATCAATAGTGTTTAAACTCTTTTCTGAGGAGTTCTGGGTTACAGAAGGGCCTGAAGTGTATTCCATATTAAGATTCTTCTTGAAGCTTCATTTGAATACAAGTTTCCAGTTACACAGATAAATATATAAAATGCCTGATGTTTGAAATTCTCTAACAGATGATGCAGTAATTCTAACCAGGTAATGGGATCATCATTGTAGGAGGCTGATGAATGCTTGCTGGTCCAGTAGAACAGAAACTCGGAACCATTAGAAAATGATTCAGTACATAGGGAGACTGCTTACCTTGCTTCCACATCCAATAAAGATTGTGGGTGATAATGTTGCTCATGTCTTTACAGGTTGCGTGTAGTAAATTGAACCTATTATCTTTCCTATTCAAGAGTTGTCAACCATCCACTCTGTGGGCGGATTCTAGACCAAGGCCTATGTTTAATTATCTTGTAATGAGAATGAGCCTCATTGACTCTGGTCTCCAATCCCATTTTGTCTATGTATAAAAGTGGGATATTGTGTTCTATCCTTCTGGTCTCACCTGCTTGTTGTCATTATCAGAGCAAATAATAGATGTAAAAATACTCTGAAACACTCCAAATGAGTGTATTTCATTATTATTTGTTAAGATGATTTTGGGGGGATTATTTTTATATAAATTTTGTGGCTATTATCGATTACTCTTGATTGTGAATCAACTTAAATTATTATAAAATTTTCTATAAGTATATTTCTCTGAGGCATTGTATTATAATAGTATAGCTCAGAGATATTAGTTGCAAGCAAAGGAAATAAAATCTGTCTCAAGGAAAATGGCACAGGACAAGTGGAAACCTAGGTGATAAAATATGTATGGCAAGGCTTAGGTAGACAGGTCCAGGGAGCTCTAGAGACAAAGAAACAGGAAAAACACACTAAGCACTGGGGTAGTCTGGCAGCATGCATCACTGTCCCTGCTATTAATTATCTCTAAATCAGGGTCAGTGGTTTCCAAACTATACCTGTCTGTGCAGAACATGAGCACCAAACCACCAGGGTGGTCTCTAGCTAAAAACCCAGTAGGGCCATGCTGGTGCTCAACTGCTGGATGTCAGATCTTACCTTAAAGTATCCTTCATGTTCTGCAGTCCTGGCTCAAGATCAGAACTCCATTTAATACCATTTCATTAGATGATGTTGGATTATCCTTGGTTACATGATCGGAAGAGGTTCAGAGAGTATATAGCCAGGAGCTACTGGTACCAGAATTACACTAATTCTGACCAGGCCTGCACACAGAAGTAATTTGAGAAGAATCCAACAAGAAGACATAAACATTGTAAATATACATGCACCCAATATAGGAGCACATAAATACATCAAGAAAATCTTAGAGGACTTCAAGAATTTGAAAGATATTAACAGCAACACAATTATAGTAGGGGATTTAACATTCCATTGTCAAAAATGGACAGATCTTCCAAACAAAATATCAACAAAGATATTATGGCATTGAACAACACTCAAGATGAAATGGACTTAACTGATATATAGAGAGCCCTTCATCCCAAAGAAACTAAATACACATCCTTTTCAAATGCACATGGAACATTTTCAAAGATAGACCACATGATAGGATACAAAACAAGCCTCAACAAATTCAAGAAAATTGAAATCATACCAAGCATTTTTTTCTGACCACAAGGGACTGAAACTAGAAATGAACCCCAAGGGGAAAAGCCCAAAACGCTCAAAATCATGGAGATTGAATAGCATGCTATTAAACAATGAATGGGTCAAGAATGAAATTAGGGAGGAAATCAAAAAGTTTCTGGAAACAAACAAAAATGAACTCACAACAACCCCAAACTTATGGAACACATTGAGGGCAATCTTCAGAGGGAAGTTCATAGCAATATAGGCCTACCTAAAAAAATATAGAAACATTTCAAACAAACAACTGAACCCTACACCTACAAGAACCCAAGGAACAATAACAAAGACAGCCCAGAGCAAGTAGAAGGAAGGAAATAACCAAGATCAGAGCAGAATTAAATGACATAGAGACTAAAAGCACAATTTTAAGGATCAATGAATCCAGGAGATGGTTCTTTGAAAAGATCAACAGAATTGACAAGCCTTTAAGCAGGCTCATCAAGAAAAAAAGAGAGAGGACTCAAATAAACACAATCATAAATGAAAGAGGAGAGATTACAACTGACACCACAGAAATACAAAGGATTGTAAGAAATTACTATGAAGGACGAACTGTATGCCAAGAAATTTGAAAACCTAGGTGAAATGGACAAGTTTCTAGAAAAATGTAATCTTCCAGAACTCAATGAAGAAAAAACAGAAAGCCTGAACACACCAATAACAGCTAATGAAATTGAAGCAGTAATCAAAAAACTCCCGACACACAAAAGCCCTGAACCAGATGGTTTCACAAGAGAATTTTACAAAGCATTTAAGGAAGAGCTAACCTCTATCCTTCACAGACTATTCCAAAAAATCCAAAATGATGGAAGACTCCTAAACTCTTTTTATGAAGCCAACATCATCCTAATGCCAAAACCAGATAAAGACACAGCAAAGAAAAAGACCTTCAGGCCAATATCGCTGATGAACATTGACGCTAAAATCCTCAACAAAATATTGGCAAACCACATCCAACAATACATTAAAAAGATCATACAACATAACCAGGTGGAATTTATCCCAGGGATGCAAGGATGGTTCAACATTCGCCAATCAGTAAATGTAATACATCACATAAACAAAAGCAAAGACAAAAATCACATGATCATATCAATAGATGAGGAAAAAGCATTTGATAAGGTAAAGCACCCATTCATGATAAAAATACTCAGCAAAGTGGGAATAGAGGGAGCATTCTTTACCATAATAAAGGCCATATATGAGAGACCTACAGCTAACATCATACTCAATGGGCAAAAACTAAAATCTTTTGCAGTAAGATCAGGAACAAGACAAAGTTGTCCACTTTCACCATGTCTATTGAATATAGATTTGGAAGTCTTAGCCACAGTGATTAGAAAAGAAAATGAAATAAAAACCATCCAAATTGGAAAGGAGGAAACAAAACTATCATTGTTTGCAGATGACATGATAGTGTACATAGAAAATCCTATAGACTCGGTAAAAAAGCTTCTCGACCTAATAAATGAATTTGGCCAAACAGTGAGCTACAAAGTCAATATCCAGAAATCAAAGGCATTTTTGTATACCAATAGTGAAACAGCAGAAGCAGAAATCAAGAAAAAAATCCCATTGGATATAGCAAAAAGAAAAATAAAATACCCAGAAGTAAATCTAACCAAAGAGGTAACAGACATGTACACAGAAAACTACAAAACACTGAAGAAAGAAATTAAGGAAGACACAAACAAATGGAAACATATACCATGTTCATGGATCCGAAGAATTAACATCATGAAAATGTCCATACTACCCAAAGCAATTTACAGATTCAATGCAATACCTATTAAAGTACCAACGGCATATTTCACAGACATAGAAAAAACACTTCAAAAATTTATACAGAACCATAAATGACCCCGAATAGCTGCAGCAATCTTGAGAAAGAAGAGCAAAGTAGGAGGGATCACAATACCAGATACCAAACAGTATTACAAGGCCACTGTAATCAAAACAACCTGGCACTGGCATAAAAACAGGCACGTGGACCAGTGGAACAGAACAGAGAGCCCAGAAATAAACCCAAGTCTCTACCGTCAATTAATGTTTGAAAAAGGGGGCAGCAACATAAAATGGAGCAAAAATAGCCTCTTCAACAAGTGGTGTTAGGAGAACTGGACAGCTACGTGCAAAAAAAAAAAAAAAATGAAACTCGAGCACCAACTTACACCATACACAAAAATAAATTCAAGGTGGATAAAAGATTTAAATATAAACTGTGACACCATTAAAGTCCTAGAGGAGAACATAGGCAGGAAAATCTCTGATATTTCACGCAGCAACATTTTTACTGATATGTCCTCTAAAGCAAGAGACATAAAGGAAAGAATAAACAAATGGGATCTCATCAAAATAAAAAGCTTCTGCATGGCCAAAGAAAACAGTATTAAAATAAAAAGAGAACTGACTGTATGGGAAAACGTATTTACCAATGATACCTAAGACAAGGGTTTAATCTCCAAAATATACAAAGAACTTACATGACTTTAAGAAGACAAGCAACCCAATGAAAAAAATGGGCAAGGACTTGAACAGACATTTCTTTCAAGGAAGACATACAGAGGATCCAGAGACACATGAAAAGATGCTCAGTATCGCTAGCTATCAGAGATGCAAATTAAAACCACAATGAGATACTACTTCACAACTGTCAGAATGGCCATTATAAACAAAGCAACAAACAGCAAGTGTTGGAGAGGTTGTGGAGAAAAGGGGACTCTAGTGCACTGTTGGTGGGATTGCAGATTGGTACAACCACTATGGAAAACAGTATGGAATTTTCTAAGAAAACTAAAAATGGACATACCTTTTGACTCAGCAATTCCACTGCTTGGATTATATCCTAAGAATCCTGAAACACCAATCCAAAAGAATCTATGCACCCCTATGTTCATAGCAGCACAATTTACAATAGCCAAGTGCTGGAAGCAACCTAGGTGCCCATCAGTTAATGAATGGATCAAAAAACTGTGGTACATTTACACAATGGACTTCTATGCAGCAGAAAGAAAGAAGGAGCTCCTACCCTTTGCGACAGCATGGAAGGAATTGGAGAGTATCATGCTAAGCGAAATAAGCCAGACAGTGAAAGACAAATACCATATGATCTCACCTTTAACAGGAAGCTAATCAACAAAACAAACAAACAAGCATAATATAAACAAAGACACTGAATTTGAGAACAGTCTGACAGTGTCCAGAGGGGGAGGGGAGGGAATTTCAGGGGAAAAGGGGAACGGTTTAGAGCAACAAGTATAAAGGACTCATGGACAAAAACTATGGGGGGTGGAAATGGGAGGAAGGTGGGGAGGGCTGGGGTGGTGGGCTGGGGGCGGGATAAAAGACAGAAAACTGTACAATATCAACAAAAATTAAAAAAATTAAAAAAAAAGAAAAGAAAATAAAGGATTGTTTTTAGACCAGGACATATTCTTTGGGGGAAAGTGGACAGCAAAGGTTTTATTTTATTTTATTTTTATTTTTATTTTTTATTTTTTATTTTTTTATCATGCAGATGGCCTTTTCTTGGTGGGGGTGGCCATGGAGATGGCCCGTGTGACAGTTTACCTTATTGTAGGTGCTTGACCGGAAAATTCTAGACTGGTTAAGATTATGTTTCTGGGGACGGTTGAAATAATGTGTCAGTGTTAAATTTATGTTTGGCATCCTGGGTTTTAGTGCAAGTGACGCCATTTGGGGTCAATAATTTTCTCTTTAACAACCAATGTTGTGACTGGACTGGCCCTTGCAGCTCTTACTATGACTGAAAGACACTGACAGGACCAATCAGTCACAACCTTCAGTGTCAGCAGGCTGAGACCCGCACAAAACAGTTATGATCTCAAACTCTGATTCATCCCTTCAGTTGCTACCTTCCCTGATGGCTTGAGTAGCGAGGGTCCATATATGTTGAATAACTATGTTGTACCCTTGAAACTAATATATTAATGTATAATAACTAGATTTTAATTAAAAAAAGAAAAAGATAAAAAACACCAAGAAACTTTGTGAAATTTTATGGCATGCTTGGGAGCACACGGTAAGGTCACATACAGAAAAAGAGAGACTATGGGTCTGGGGTTCTGCTATTATTGACATCAGAATGGGGGCCTAGGAGTTCACAGGGTCACTCTGCATTGGTGAATTTAAAATATGAGAGGGGATTTAAAGCACAAGAAAAGAAAAAATAAGCAGGCCAATTGGTCAGTTATGGAAATGAACCAAGATCTCTAGAACAAAGGAGCCTCAGGATTGGATTCCAGGGCTGGCTCTTTAACTAGTCCTGTTAGCACTGTGTTTTTTCAGGATATCCAGATTTGGAGTGGACATATCTTTGTAGCAGATGCCTTTTCAATCAAAGCTTAAGTCAGGTACTTGAATTATCCAAGAAAACAAACAAACAAATAAACAAAACAACAAAAGCAACGGTCAGAGCTTATGCTACAAAAAATTAAATGCCAAGCACAATAGAGAATGCACAAACTTACAGGCTGGAGGAGGAGAATAAGGTTGGGGTCAGAAGAACCAAGGGTTAACAACAGAAGGGTGGAATTTAAATGAAGCAGGAAAGCAACAGGACTGTGGGCCTGGAACTTTACCTGTAATACTAAAAGTTAGTTCACCTTTAGAGGCCAGGACATCAATCGTGTATAGGTCTGCTGGCTATTTTTGAAGGTCAGGATCAGAAAAATGGATTTGTTTACATTTCTTTTAATATTACAGTTTATAAGCCTGCCCCTAATATTTGAGAGGCCCAGGACCACAGTACATATAGAGACAAAACATAAGAAGTTTAAGGTTTGAAAGCTTTATGATGATGTCTGTCTGGAAAAAGTCCAGCCATCGTTAATATAATGAGAATGGGTTGTGTGACATTGATGTAACCTGGCAGCTGAGGAGAGTGGACCGGAATGCACATGCGTGAACAATGATGACTTCACTGTACCAGTCAGTGGGGTTGGTAGACGCCATTGAGTGAGAATGTGTGCTGTGTGGCTGTCACGTTCAAAATGGCTGAGTGAGTAGAGCAAGGACTCTGCATCAAACTTTGCATTAAGCTTGAACATTCCTCCACAAAAACTACTCAGATGATTTAGAACAAGGCAGCTACAGGCAACTGGTGATTGGCAGCTTCATCACGACAATGCATCCACTCATGCATCCCATATCATGCAGAGATTTTTTGTAAAACATTGAATCACCCAGGTGACTCAGCCTCCCTACAGCCCAGATTTGACATTCAGCAACTTCTGGCTTTTCCCAAAACTGAAATCACCTTTGAAAGGGAAGAGATTTCAAACCATTGATGAGATTTAGGAAAATACAAGGGGCAGCTGATGGTGACTGAGAGAACTGTGTGAGGTCACAAGCTACCTAGTTTGAAGGGAACTGAGGTAACATTGTCCTACGTACAATGTTTCTTGTATCTGTGACTTCTTCAATGAATGTTACTATTTTTCATATTACATATTTGGATACCTTCTGCACAGATCATATATAGTGAACAACCAGTGTTAAATAAAATATGTTTTATGTTCTTATTGAACAATATACTATCCTAACAAATGATGAAAATAAACATATGAAAACCTATGTTTTTATAAGATAAAAAGTAGGCAAGATATAAATTCTGATTGTTTTTAATTTATATTGTTTCTCTAGAGATTCTGTTAGTGAAACCACAATGTTTAAGTGAATAATAAAGACATCCATAATTTATAAATTACTCTGTACTTATTTTATAATTGTTTTTTCATACCTGATTATCATTTTATAATAGTTACTTTTAGATGCTTATATTCTTTTGACAGTGATGAAATGAAAGGTCAAAAGAAAAAATTAAATTTTATTCAAAGTACATTAAACTTTGAAAATAATATATAAAAATTTAAAGAAAGCAATGTTATTCATGTATTTTTAAGTCAATTTTTCTCAGAAATGTAAAATTTTCTATTAAATATAAAAGTAAAACACCATTTATAATTAATAAATATCAATTGTAATTTATATATCTATTTATATCTATTTATTTATTAATTATTTATATGTATTAAACAAATTTTTATTGTTGTTCAAGTACAGTTATCTGCCTTTCCCCCACCCCTCCCCACCACCCCACTTCTCCCCACCTCTTTCCTCTGTTTTCATCCCCCCTTGTTGTTGTCCATATGTCCTTTATAGTTGTTCCTGTAAACTCTTCACCCTATTCCCCCACTATCCCCTCCACTCTCCCCTCTGGTCACTGTCAGCCTGTTCTTAATTTCAATGTCTCTGGTTATGTTTTCCTTGCTTGTTTGTTTTGTTGATTAGGTTCCAGTTAAAGGTGAGATCATGTGGTATTTGTCTTTCACTGCCTGGCTTATTTCACTTAGCATAATGCTCTCCAGTTCCATCCATGGTGTTGCAAAGGGTAGGAGCTCCTTCTTTCTTTCTTCTGCATAGTATTCCATTGTGTCAATGTACCATAGTTTTTTGATCCACTCATCTAGTGACAGGCACTTAGGTTGTTCTAGCACTTGGCTATTGTAAATTGTGCTGCTGTGAACACTGGTGTGCATAGGTTCCTATGGATTGGTGTTTCAGGGTTCTTAGGATAAAATCATAGCAGTGGAATTGCAGGGTCAAAAGGCAGTTTCATTTTTAGTTTTCTGAGGAAATTTCATACTGTTTTTTATAGTGGTTGTACCAGTCTGCAATCCCACCAACAGTGCACTAGGGTCCCCTTTTCTCCATAGCCTCTCCAACATTTGTTTATTGCTTTGTTTATGATGGCCATTCTGATTGGTGTGAAGTGGTATCTCATTGTGGTTTTAATTTGCATCTGTCTGATGGCTAGCAATACTGAACATCTTTTCATATGTCTCTGGATCCTCTGTATGTCCTCCTTGAAGAAGTGTCTGTTCAAGTCCTTGCCCATTTTTTCATTGGGTTGCTTGTCTTCTTAGATGGAGCCATGTAAGTTCTTTATATATTTTGGAGATCAAACCCTTGTCTGAGGTATTATTTGCAAATTTGTTTTCCCATACTGTTGATTCTCTTTTCATTTTACTGATGTTTTCTTTAGCTGTGCAGAAGCTTTTTATTTTGATGAGATCCCATTTGTCCATTCTGTCCTTTATGTCCCTTGCTGTAGGGGTCATACCAGTGAAAATATTGCTCCATGTAATATCAGGATTTTCCTGCCTATGTTCTCCTCTAGGACTTTAATAGTGTCATGACTTATATTTAAGTCTTTTATCCACCTTGAATTTATTTTTGTGTATGGTGTAAGTTGGTAATCAAGTTTCATTTTTTTTGCATGTATCTATCTAGCTCTCCAACACTGTTTGTTGAAGAGGTTATTTTTGCTCCATTTTATGTTGCTGCCCCCTTTGTCGAATATTAATTGACCATACAGACTTGTGTTTATTTTGGGCTCTCTGTTCTGTTCCATTGGCCCAAGTGTCTGTTCTTATGCCAGTACTGGGCTGTTTTGATTACAGCATCTTTGTAATACAGTTTGATATCAGGTATTGTGATCCCTCCTACTTTGCTCCTCTTTCTCGAAATTGTTGCAGCTATTTGGGGTCATTTATGGTTCCATATACATTTTTGAAGTGTTTGCTCTGTATCTGTGAAATATGATATCGGTACTTTCATAGATATTGCATTAAATCTATAAATTGCTTTGGGTCATATGGACATTTCGATGATGTTAATTCTCCTGATCCATGAACGCAGTATATGTTTCCACTTGTTTGTCTTTTTCTTAATTTCTTTCTTCAGTGTTGTGTACAGGTCTTTTCTGAGTGCAGATCTTCTACCTCCTTGGTTAGGTTTATTCCTAGGTATTTTATTTTAGTTGTTGCTGTATCAAATAGGATTTCCCCCCTGATTTCTGTTTTTGATATTTCATTGTTGGTATACAAAAATGGCTTTGATTTCTGAATGTTGATTTTGTGTCCTGCTGTTTTACCAAATTCATTTATTAGATCAAGCAGTTTTTGTTGTAGTCTATAGGATTTTCTATGTACACTATCATGTCATCTACAAACAATGATAGTTTTATTTCCTCTTTTCCAATTTGGATGCCTTTTATTTCCTTTTCTTGTCTAATTGCTGTGGCTGAGACTTCCAATACTATGTTGAATATAAATGTTGAAAGTGGACAACCTTGTCTTTTTCATGATCTTCATGGGAAAGTTTTTAGTTTTTGCCCTTTGAGTATGATGTTGGCTGTAGGTCTCTTGTATATGGCCTGTATTATGTTGAGGAATGCTTCCTCTATTCCCACTCTGTTGAGTGTTTTTATCATAAGTGGGTGCTGTACCTTATCAAATGCTTTTTCTACATGTATTGATATGATTATGTGACTTTTGTCTTTCCTTTTGTTTATGTGATATATTATGTTTATTGATTTGTGAATATTGTACCATCCTTGCATCCTTAAAATGAACGCCACTTGGTCATGGTGTATGATCTTTTTAATGTATTGCTGGATGTGGTTTGCCAGTATTTTGTTGAGGATTTTAGCATCTATGTTCATTAGTGATATTGGCCTAAAGTTTTCTTTCTTTGTTGTGCCTTTTTCTGGTTTTGGGATAAGGGTGATGCTGGCTTCACAAAAAGAGATAGGGAGTCTTCTGTCTTCTTGGGTGTTTTGGAATAGTCTGTGAAGGATAAGGGTTAGCTCATGCTTAAATACTTTGCAGAATTCTCCTGTGAAACCATCTCCTGTCCAGGGCTTTTGCGTGTTGGAAATTTTTTGATTACTGCTTCAATTTTATCTGCTGTTATTGGCCTGTTCAGGCTTTCTTCTTCCTCTTCATTGAGTTTTGGAAGATTATATTTTTCTAGAAATTTGTCCATTTCATGTAGGTTTTCAAATTTCTTGGCATACAGTTCTTCATAGTAATTTCTTACAATCCTTTGTATTTCTGTGGTATCATCTGTAATTTCACCTCTTTCATTTCTGATTGTGTTTATTTGAGTCCTCTCTCTTTTTTTCTTGATGAGCCGGCTTAAAGGCTTGTCAATTCTGTTGATCTTTTCAAAGAACAACTCCTGGATTTATTGATCCTTAGAATTGTGCTTTTAGTCTCTATGTTGCTTAATTCTGCTCTGATCTTGGTTAATTCCTTCCCTGTACTTGCTCTGGTTTGTCTTTGTTGTGGTTTTCCCAGTTCTTGTAGGTGTAGGGTTAAGTCGTTTGTTAGAAATGTTTCTATCTTCTTTAGGTAGGCCTATATTGCTATGAACTTCCCTCTGAGGACTGCCTTCACTGTGTCCCATAAATTTTGGGTTGTTGTGAGTTCATTTTCATTTGTTTCTAGAAACTTTTTGATTTCTTCTTTGATCTCATTCTTGACCCATTCATTGTTTAATAGCATGGTATTCAACCTCCATGAGTTTGAGTGTTTTTGAGCCTTTTTTTTTTTTTTTTTTGCTTGAGGTTGGTTTCTAGTTTCAGTCCCTTGTGATTAGAGAAAATACTTGATATGATTTTAATTTTCTTGAATTTGTTGAGGCTTGTTTTGTGTCTCATGTGGTCTATATTTGAAAATGTTCCATGTGCATTTCAAAAGAATGTGTATTTTGCTTCATTGGGATGAAGGGCTCTATATCAGTTCAGTCCATTTGATGTAAGATATTGTTCAATGCCACAATATCATTGTTGATATTTTGTTTGGAAGATCTGTCCATTTTTGACAGTGGGGTGTTGAAATCCTCTACTGTAATTGTGTTGCTGTCAATATCTTTCTCGAAGTCCTCTAAGATTTTCTTGATGTATTTAGGTGCTCCTATGTTGAGTGCATATATATTTACAATGTTTATGTCTTCTTGATGGTTTCTTCCCTTGAGTATTATGAAGTGTCCTTCTGGGTCTCTTTATGGCCCTTGTTTTTGAAGTCTATTTTGTCTGATATGAGTATTTCTACCCTGCCTTTTATTTCCTGTCCATCTGCTTGAAATACTTTTTCCAACACTTCACTTTCAGCCTGTGTAGGTCTTTTGTCCTGAGGTGGGTCTCTTGTAGGCAGCATATGTGTCGGTCATGCTTTCTTCTCCATTCAGCTATTCTATGTCTTTTGATTGGAACATTTAATCCCTTCACATGTAAGGTTATTATTGATAGGTACCTTTTTATTGCCACCTGTGTTCGTACCTGTGTTCCTCTCTCACTCTTTTTCTTCCTTTCCTTTAAGCAGTCCCTTTAGTATTTCTTGCAGAGCTGATTTGATGGAGGTGTATTCTTTTAGAGTTCTTTTGTCTGGGAAGCTCCTTATTTGGCCTTCCATTTTAATTGAGAGCCTTGCTGGATAAAGTAATCTTGGTTGCAGGACTCTGGTTCTCATAACTTGGAATATTTCTTGCCATTCTCTTCTGCCTTGGAGCGTTTCCTTTGAGAAGTCAATTGCTAGTCTTATCAGGGAGCCCTTGTATGTAACTTCCTGTTTCTCCCTTGCTGCCTTTAAGATTCTCTGTTTGTCTTGGAATTTTGCCATTTTAATTATGATGTGACTTGAAGTGGGCCTCTTTGGGCTCCTCTTCTGGGACTCTCTGTTTTTCCTGGATTTGCATGATTGTTTCTCTCATCAAGTAAGGGAAATTTTTCATAATTACTTTTTCAAATAGGTTTTCTATCCCTTGCTCTTCTTCTCTTTCTGGTATCCCTATCACATGGATATTATTACATTTCATGTCATCTTGCAGTTCTCTTGCAACCTGTTCATTCTTTCTGGCTATCCTTTCTGTTTCTTGCTCTTACTGTATGTTTTTTTCTTCCTTGTCCTCCAGCTTACTGCTTCAATCCTCTGCTCCATCCAGCTTGCTTGTAATTCCTTCTAGTGTGTTTTCATTTCCAAGATTTTAGTGTTCATTTCTTCCTGGTTTGTTTGTATTTTGCATTTCCTTTTTCATGCTGATGTAGGTTTCACTCAGTTCCTTGTAGTCTGTGAGTTTCTTGAGCATCTTTATAGCCATTATTTTGAATTCTATCTCTGATAGTTTGGTTACTTCCATTTGTTTAGCTCTTTTAGTGGGGAGTCTTCCATTCCTTTTGATTGCATGTTCTTTTTTTGTCTCCTCATTTTAGGTGACTCTTTTTGTTTGTTTCTGCACTTCCTAATGTTTTGCTTTGCTACCTGTCTTTGTATGGTGAACTTCTATGGTAGGAATTCTATGGGGTTCAGTTGTGTTGTCTCTTTGATCTCCTTGTCTGGATGCTCTAGGTTTGCCCTTTCTTCTGTTTGTGTGGGCTCTCTTGTTGTACTTAGGTTTTTATCTTTTGGTGGTTCCTTTGTTGGTGTTTTTTCTCCTCAGCAAGTATACTGATATTCTCAGATCCTACCTATTCTTGTATGTGATGAGTGGCAGGGGGTAGGTAAAATAGATTAAGACAGCGGGAGAGTATTCTATTGGATTTAAAGTACCAGCAAGTAGAGAAGAGATCGGAGATTCTTTGGATAAGTATAGCATTAACTGTGACATTTCACTCAACTAGCCACTTTTTATAAGAGATAAAAGAGAGATAAGACTCTTGTTAGAGGGGAGGATTCTTTTGAGCTGAATCGAAAAAACAGAGTATTTGTGCAAATTTAGATGATGGGATATAGTGAGACTAGAGGATAAAAAGTAGGTGTCATGTGAGAGAGAACAGAGTTAACCACAACAATAATAATGCTTAGGGTTTAAGTGAAGGAGGCTGAGATCAGGGAGGATCGTTGTGTAGTATATACAATTGTATGGAACAACAATTATTTACAATAGTACTCGACCAACAATATGACTGGAAGTATATTATTTGGATAACCAAAATAGAAAGTACCCAATCAAGGTTGTGTGTTATTGGAACATGGGTGAAATGAAAGAAGGAAAATTAAAATACAATAAAGAGAATAAGGAAAACTAGTCAAGCAATGCAATTAAATGGAGAAGTAAAATGAGGAAAACTAAACAGAAGGAAGAGAAATTTAAAAATACTAATAAAATAAAAGAAGTAAAAATATGAAAAGATAATAATAATACACATAAACAATAAAATACCAGCTCTATAGGATAGCAAATTGGCATTTGTCTCAGTTTCTCATTTTTTGTGGTTAGCCTTGTGCTCTCCCTTTGGATCTATCTCTGGACCTTTTGTGACTCCAGGTCTTATTGTCTCACTTTGGGGAAGGAAAAAAAAAGGGGAAAAAAAAGATAGAGGAAAGAATAAAATAAGCCTCCTGCTGACTTTAAACCCATTCAGTGTGTTCTGCCAGTGTTCCTGGATGCCACAGGAAGAGGGGGGCTGGGCTTCACTTTTCTCCCTTCCTATTGTTTTGAGAGGATGGGGACCAGGTCTGGGCTGCAATATTCACAGTTTCTCAGCTGGCCCAGGTCCTCTATGAGCTGCCAGGCTCAAATCAGTCACTTATCTGTGCACAGGATATGAGTCAATCTCGGTGAGCTGTTTCACTCAGCCACCCAGTCTTGGGTGCACAGCACAAGACAAGTTGAGCACATGGTTCTGCTCAGCCTCTCAGCCTCTGGGCCTGTGCAGCTCAAATCATGCTCAGAGCAAGCCAGCTGCTGCTCTAGAGTTCCTTACAAAGCTGTTGCCTGCCATTCTTAACAATTGCACGGCTTTTCACACAGTCCAACTTTCCAGCCTATCTAAAGACTATCCAAGCCAGGGTCCGACACAGCCCAACTCCTCCCTTCTCCAGGTGTTGCCCGGCACCCCAGTTTCTCTGGTGGTAGTGTCCACAGTCCCAGTGGCTGTGTACTGCCTCTGTGTGTCTCCCACATTGTCTCTATTCCTCCCAGGGACTTTCAGCATCCAGGCCTCTGCTGGTGCTAGGCTGCCCTCCTTGTTCTGGTAGGGGTGGTAGCTGGTGATCTAACTCCCTGTACCCTGCGGCAGGCACCAGGCTATGGCTGCAGCAGCCTTGGTCCCTGTGAAGATCCCGGGGACCTTACCATCCCAGCATAATCTCCTCACCGTCTGTTTTTGAATGTCCTCTGCAATTTTTGGCATCCAAAATTCATATAAGCTGGATTCCATTGGCTGTTCACTCTGTTCCTCAGAAGATCAGCTAGGTGTTCCAGCTGGGCACAGGGAGAACTGTGTAATTCTATTTAAATAATTATAAATTGTTGAGATAATTTAGAAAATTTAAAAATATTCTTATCAGAACAATAGTAATTAAAATTCCAGTTTTCAATATCATTACCCATTAAAGTATCAGTGCCAGGCTCCCATCCAGTCATATGATATATATAAATGCCAAAGTACAAATATATAAAAATTTGAGAGTAATATACATTAACATTGAAAATGGTTCTAGGCCATTTTGCATCAACTGTTGCCAAAACCGGTAATTTACAGATGTCTGTGAAATTGTGATTTGGAATACAAGTGAGAGGAAGAAATTGGTTCTGAGTATACTGGGAAACAATGCTTTATTGTGAAATAATCTATTTGATTTTTGCCCTGTAAGAGGAAGAATCTGGCAAGGTTTTTTCTCTTACCAAAAGCCTTCTAATATTCAAATCCTTTCCATGTCTATTTTCAGTGTTGACAGTGGGACAACTTCAAATCTTCATGGTATTCAGAGGTTTGTTTTGTTCAAGAACATAAGGTAATGCCTGGTGTGTCAAAAAAGCAGTTTTAGGGCTCTGGGTCTGACTATGTCAGCTCAAACATCAGATTCTAATGCCATGACTATGTATTCTGTAATCATTTAATTTTGTATGTTGGTGATAAAGCATTAGGTCCTGGGAAGGGCCTCTTGTATGAGTCTAAAGGTGCTAATGCCAGTTAAGAAAGATGACATGTATTTCTAATCACTAGCAAGGGCTACAAACACAGTTTACAGCCATAAAAAAGAGAAAAGTAAGTACTCAAGTTGTTAGAACGTCCACGTTGTTGGGGAAAGAGAATAGTTAATATGTTGCTAAGTATTAACATTTTGAGATTTTAATATGTAGTTAGACATTCTGTATTTTTCCTTCATGGTCATGACCAAGCATGGCCAAGCATATTGGCAGACCTCTTATATTTATGTATTTTATGAAGATTGAAAGCTCACATGAACTGATGAGTCTATGGTGGGTTCCAGAGATGGGAGGAGAAATGAGGGAAAGGTTGCAAGGGTAATAATGCCTGATCATTTTTCTGGTTTAGTGGAAGTTTTAATTTATGTATTAAAAGTGAAGAAATGAAGCTCTAGCTGTGTAGCTCATTTTGATAGGTAGTCCTGATATGCCAAGATTGTGGGTTTGATCTCCAGTTAGGGCACATACAAGAAACAACTAATGAATGCATGAATAAGTGGAATGACAAATTGATACTTTTTCTCTCTCTCAAATCAATCAATTAAAAATAAATGAAGAAATGTGCATACATACTTGATTTGGTGCTACAAATTTATTATCATTGCACATCATTGGTTTTGTTCAGCTGTCTATATTTTTTAATGAATACTCACTGTAGTCATCTCAACAGTTGACATCAAGAGGTACTTCAACAGTATTTAACAGTCTCTGAACACCAACATTGGACCCTAATTTGACCACATTGTTGCAACAAAATCACCTACATGAATGGGTATTATTTTCATCTGTATTTGATCTAGGAAAAGAAAATCCCTGTATATGTTCTCATCAGGAGTCATATTATCTGAAGATTTGCTTTTAAACCTGCATTTACTGTTTATTATGGCTCTTTTTAAGAGTATAAATTAATGTTTAAAAAGTAACATAACTCATCACCATATTAATAAGAAACTAGATTTTTGAAAGAATCTGCAGAGCCATGAATGTACTGGGGACAGGGGGAAATAGGGTATGCAGAGGTGGAAAGGGCTACAAAGCCAGGGGCTGATTTTCTCTGAGTCCATTGCATTTTGAGCACCAGTTGAGCAAGGTTTCCAATGAGTTTTTAGGAAACTCAAAGATTCAGTAACACTGAATAAGAGCAGAGCTCTACAGTCTTTTTATAGCTCCCCATTGGTACAACTAACTAAAAAAATGTTAGCCCAGTTTGAGGAAACCTCTTTGGGATAAATGGAAAGTTTCTCCCTCTCCCCCTCTGCACGCCAATCATCGTTTCTTTTTTTTCTTCTTGTCCTTGTGCTGAGATGAGTCTAGAATATGGGGCAACAGTATTTGACAGAGATGTTCTTAGTTTCATTGACTTTTCTGACTTAGCCAGATTCATCCTCACTTTAAAATGTGTGTAAGGTCAAGCAAATGGGTGTATGTGAGCAGAAATGATTTGCACAAGAATGCAATGTTGTTTGCAGATAAGAGCTCCTATGACATACAAAACCTGTCCAGAAAAGGCCCAGACATTGTTAACATAACAAGAGTGGTTTGAGTGACATTGCTGTAACCTGGCAGCCAAGTAGAGTGGACTGGACTTTGTATGCGTGAAGAATGACAATTCCACTGTACTAGTCAGTGGCCAGCAGTAGATGCCACTGAGTAAGCATGTGTACTGTGTGGCTGCACATTCAAAATGACTGAATGAATAGAAAAATGAATCTGCATAAAATTTTGCTTTAAGCTTAGAGATTTCTCCATGGAAACTATCCAGATGATTCAGAAGGCTTTTGGTGATAATGCAATGAGTATGGCACAAATAAAATTGTGGCACAAATGCTTCAAAGATGGTTGAGAATCTTTTCAAAGTGATCTATGTTCTGGAAGGTCTGCAATAAGCAGAACACCTGAGAATGTTGAATATGTGTGGGCTGCAATCAACGAAGATCAGTGACTGACAGTATAAGAATTAGAAACTGACCTGCGGATTCCAAAAACTACTATGTCTGAAATTTTGAAGCAGGGTCTTTGCATGAAACATACCATGGCAAAATTTGTTCCATGGCATTTGCTACCAGAACAGAAGGAACATTGTGGTAGCATTTGCTACCAGAGCAGAAGGAACAACTCATTGCAGTTGATAATGAGTTGATTCCAATTGCTACCAATGAGCCAGATTTTCTTGAGGAGGTCATAACTTTGAAGGGTACTGAGGTATCATTGTCCTATGTACAGCATTTCCTGTATCTTGTATCCGCTTCAATAAATGTCTCTATTTACCATATTATATGGATGGATACTTTCTGGACATACTTTCTACCATGTTGTATTACTTTTCCAAGTAAAAGAGAATCTCAGTGATGATATTCTTATTGACTGCTTGTAAATATAAGCTATTCTTCCTTTTTGGATTACTGTGAGATCAGAATTGTCTCAATTTGAAAATGTCCAAAGGCTTGTCTCAAAATATTGCTGATGGATATTATTGAAGAATGGTAGGCATGCTTTCTTTTGCTTTCATGTACCTATCTTAAGATCACTTCAAAATCACAGATTATGATATTATAGGTAAAGTTAGAGTCAAATGTTTGCCCTTTGATTGTAATAACCCATATAATGATGTAAATCTTGCCATAACTTCAATATAGCTTCTATGTTTTCAAAGTGTTTTCACATACTTTATCTCATTCTATCTTTACATGAACTTATAAAACCAACTTGGAAGTTATTTGAGTGGTTTTCCCATGTATTATACAGGTAGTAGAGGACAGAAACAGGATAATAATTGAGAAATTTTGAGTTTGATGCCTTTTTAGAATGACTGATAATTGAAGGACATCTTCTTTCAAAATATATCTCCTCCCCTTTCAAAATAGCATTTGAACTTTTAAATTGGTAAACACTTTGTAAAAATGCACTTTCCCCTGTTGAGTCAAATTCTACCTGATATATGGAATTCAGAGTTCCACCATCCTTTCTCCCAAGCTTTGGTTACCTAAGATGTGACTGGTGAGCTTAGGCAGGTTCCATTGGTCTTTTTTTCTTATTATTATTATTGTTGTTATTATTATTTAATCAGTATTTTTTAAATTGTTGATCTTGTACAGTTTTCTGTCTTTTACTACCCCCCCAACCCACTGCCCCAGCCCTCCCCACCTCCCTCCCATTTCCACCCCCCATAGTTTTTGTCCATGTGTCCTTTATACTTGTTGCTCTAAACCGTTCCCCTTTTCCCCTGAAATTCCCTCCCCTCTTCCCTCTGGTCACTGTCAGACTGTTCTCAATTTCAGTGTCTTTGGTTATATTATGCTTGTTTGTTTGTTTATTGATTAGGTTCCTGTTAAAGGTGCATCTTAATCCAAGTTACTAAGTATTTTTTCATTGAAAGTAAAAATTCCAACTAACTTTTTGTCTCCAAATATTAAAACATCAAGAAGGCTCAAAAATATTACTAATTTTCATCACTGGTCTATCTGTTCATAATCACCAAACCGCTCTCTTTCCTTGGAGAGTCTTCTTCCCTTTATCTTAGAAGAACTCCAAGAAAAGATGACAGAGGCTGAGCTGGAACTGGGGCAGCTCTAGGTCTATAGAAGTTAGGATGTAACTTCAGTTAGGATGTGGCTCCATCACTTTGTCTCACACAAACTCTGGATTATCACTGCAAGAGCATTTGCTGTTCAAATGCTTCAAAGTAGGTCGGTTTCTCCCATAGTAAGGGTAAAACAATTAAGATATTAAAATTACCTCTGATTGTAACTTTTAAGATTCTTCTGCACTTTCATCCAACTTCTTTTGTAGCACTAAGATATCAGGATGGAAAGAAAAATAAATTCAAATAATTGTTAAATTTATTTATGTATATACTTGTGATAAATAGTTCTTGTAAATACTACAAGATATAACTAATTCACTATCTGTATGGTTCTAGGAGGAGGCCAGATTATTGTGGATTAGTCACATTATAATATTTATTTGAAAGATAAAGATGAATTTTATATGATATTTTTGTCTTAATATTAAAGTGAGGTGATAAGGAGTGACTATTCATCTTCATCTTCCATAGATTTATCTTAAGTTCCTACGGGGTCCAAAGCACTTTCCTGGATCTATGTGGACATATATGAATCAATTGAAATTTAAAATAAACCCCTGAGTTCATCACATATCCAGATAAAAATATAGCAGAGCTTTTAGTCTGAGAAGGACTACATTGAGGCCTGTGGCAGCCATCAAAATTAGAAATCGTACAAAAAATCTGGAAGACAAGGCAGTCTCATCAAATCTAAATAAAAGCTAAAGAAGGCAGCTATTTCCTTTTTCACTTGGGTTGTCCACTCTAGAAGGTTGAGGCCAATTCACCAGAGAGTCAGAGCATCGCTGTCTTCTCACAATGATGAGAAGGTAGAGAACCATCAGAAGGCTTGTAAATAATGCAAATTAGTTTTCCTTCAAAGCTCATAGAACAGCTTGTAGAACTAAATGTAGCTAGGCATATGCTTCATCTTTTTTTAACCTCTATAGAAGAAACTTCTGCCATTTAAATCATGGAAGATATTTATGGAAAAAGGTATACCTATATAGTAGTTCTTCTCATTTATATTTTCTTCACAACCACCTACTAATTGTTATAGCCATGCTAAAATATAACCTTGAATGTGTATACTGAATGTCTCCAAAGTATTGTCACCAATGAGTCATTTGTTTCTCCTAGTCCACAGCCAGTTTCCTTTTCCTCCTTCATGCTTTCTTTCAGTTTTATGTTTGATACAAACTCGCATATATTTTCAAACCACTTTTATAAGGTTGGTGTTTGGGAACTGAACTAGCAATTTCCTCCACTAATTAATGGAACTGAAATAGCATTTTCTGTTTTTTGTCATTCTTTTTTGGGGTCTACAACATTTACAGTATTCGCTAAGCTGTATTATGAAAAGAAACACTTAGGTTTATCTACTGTAGGTGCATTTTATTGAACCAGGCATTGTGGAAAATTCTAAAAGATTCCCAGTCAACATATATGAATGCATAAGAATTGATTTTCTTTGTGTCTGAAGATTCTGGTGCTAATTCCATTGCCCTGTATCTCCAAGTGTGGTTGAAGAGATAAGTCAGTGTGAGACTGTTGGTCTTTATTTTCTTCTCTATATGAATAAATCATAGTTGGGTGTAGACAATGTTTGTGAGGCCTAATATTAACATAAAATTTGTTTTAAATTTTAATAAATTATTCCCATATTTCTATTGAAATTCTTCTGATATTATATTAGAAATTCAACTCAAAAATAAGGCTGTATTCCCCCTCTTTAGAGAACTGAATAGAGAGAGATTTTTACGCATGTACACACATTTATTCTCATTAAGATTATAGGTCAGGCAAATCAAATAGATTTCAACTTGCTCCTCAGTCCATTTGATTGATAATGACTGGTTTGAGATTCTGAAGCCATCTTCAAACTTATCAAGAAAGGGTGCTAAGATCAACTAGCAATGTCTACTACATATGCACCGGTGGAGGGTTGCGGGGGGCTCCGCCCACAGAGCCCCATTCCTCCTTCACGGATGAAAATAAAAACTACCAAGATATTTCCTGTTTGGGGAGGAAAGGTGGTCAAACTCTCAGAGGAGAATGACCCAGAGCCCCATCCTCACTAGGCTTTTATTGGGCTCAAATACACGGGAATACAGGTATGCCAGGCGACAAGGATCAAACAATGGTTAACATTTCAAAGAAATCTGAGGGCTTAATCTGAGTCAGCGTCTGTCAGGAAAGGGGGTTGCCAAACTTTGGGAGACATACTCATTTCCTCCTGGGACACTTATCACTTAAGTGAGAGTACTCTTAGCAAAGCAGGTTTCACAGGACTTTAGAAATTCTTTCTTATGCCCGATCACCCAGGGAGCCGTCCTGGCTGGCACAGGGCTGCACCGCTTGCCCCCACAGTTTCAGGCTTTAAGTCGATTAGGAAGTAGGAGACATTTCCTAGATGGAAATGAGGACTCGGGCTATTTCAGAATAGCCAGGGGGCGAGGGTCCATCACATCCTCTTTGCTGCAGCCCCCCAAGTCCTTCCATGAGGCCTCCCAAGTGGTCGCATCTGGCTTAGGTTGCCCCTCCCATGAGGAGTCTTACCTGTCATTGACTGCCAACCAAGCAATGGGGCCAGAGATGGATGAGGCAGAAGCAGTACTCCTGCCAGGGAGATAAGCTTTGTCTCCTTAGTAGGTCACATCCTCGTGACAGAACAGACCCAGATGAAGTGGGTCCCTTGGCTCTTCCACAGCCCACCATGGGGTGAGGGTTACAACTCCTGAAACCAGGCTGAATGGTCCACAACAGAGGGTGGCTTGTCTATGACATTTCAGCTATTATTCTTTCAAGAACTACTGTCTTCACTCCTTGAACATGTAAAAAGTGCTTGGCCTCAAGTGTTGAATGACTAAATAAATAAGTTTAGGATATCTCAACCAAGCTAAAGAAAATACATTTCACCCAATGGAACAGAGAATAATTAAATGCTACCCTATGTGCTGCTAATTCTTGCTACAGAAAAGAAAGAGAATGGTGTGGACTGATGAAATAAGAAAAAGTCTTAGCAGGTGAATTGGGTATTAAAGAAGGAGAAGAACATGAAGAATGGTTAAGTACAAACATTAGGAGAATGGTTAAGAAGGAAGATGAGAAGAATAGTTAAGTAGAAAGCTTAGAAACGAGAATATATGAAACAAAAAGAAAAAATACATGGATATATATATGCAAATAAATGTTGTGGGTTTGAAGTAAAAACAGATCTAGGATAAGATAGAACATATAATAGGGTAACACTGGGAAAGGATGATGTGTGTGTGTGTCAATGTGTGTCTGTGTGTGTTGTCAAAGGTAAGGGCAGATTATAGTGGGTTTCTAAGCCAGGCAAAGGAATTTAGAACTGATGGGGATAAGACTACTTTTGTGTTTTAATAGTGAAGTGAGATATTGAATGTGATAGACTAGAAGGATTGGTCTGGCATCAGTGTATAAAAGGTGGAGTGGATGCAGGAAAACCACGAGACAAGAAGACAAGTAGTAACTCTGGTAACACACACTTGGGCTTTGAGGCTTGTTCAGTTGGAAATGGAGAGGAAATGGAAAGTATATATGATATTCTGAAGGGTTAACCTTACTTACAATAGCTAACATATGGAAGCAACCCAAGTGCCCATCATTAGACAAGTGAGTAAAAAGGTTATAGGTACCTATATCCAGTGAAATATTACTTAGCCACTAAAAAGAATGAAATCTTAAAATTTGCAACAACATAGATGGACCTAGAGCATATTATGCTGAGTGAAATAAGTCAGACAAAGACATATGCCATATGATTTCACTTACATGTGGAATCTAAAGATAAAAAATAAACAAAATAGAAACAGACTCATAGTTGCAGAGAGCAGACTGAGGGCTGACAGATAGGAGGAGGGTGGAGGTCCTGGGTAGAAAGGTGAAGGGGTTGAGAAGTACAAATTGGTAGTTATGAAATAGTCACAGGGATGTAAAGTACAGCATAGTGAACATAGTCAATAATATTATAACAACTATGTATGGTGCCAGGTGGGTACTAGAAATATTGGAGGAAACACTTGGTAAAGTATGTGATTATCTAACCACTATGGTATACCTGAAACTAATACAAAATAATACTGAATGTAAACTGTAATTAAAAAATGAAATTAAAAAAACATTTTTGATAACTTTGACAGAGACAGAAAGAAAAGGAAGAAATAAACATAATTTGAGATTCTTACTCTATCATTATAAATAACTTGAAATCACCAGAGCACACAATTGGAGGTCTGTATGATTGGCTACTATGACTTGATCAGATAGATTTTGGGTGTTAGAGGGAACTAGTGAATATGGAAAGCAAAGACCAAAAGCTTCCCTTCTTGTTGGATACATAGATCTGGGTTGTTTTGGTGATGGAAAGATAGGATATCAAGAAGATTGGGGAATATATTGTAATATAGATCTTAAAAGTCATGTCTTTGAGTCAGATTTGGGGAAAAAAAATATATATATGGTTTATCCTTGTGGGATCCTGTTAGATATTATGAGATTATAAATATTCTAAGATCTGTGAGACAAATAAGTCACTATATTCTTACTATTATTCTGCAACCCTAAAGGGCTACAATAAATGTGTAAGAATTGGTTAATGTTAGGATTTGAAATTAACAGTATGATCACTAATAAGACTGAACTATTCATGGATAAGAATTCACTGAAACTGTAGCCTGTGTCTATCAGAGCTGTTTGCCATTGTTAAATTCTTGTCTACAATGATGGCTTCTCCCCCAATTTTTCACTGAGCAGCCAATTGTCCTTCAGCAGGCTGCAACCAGGTGGAACTGAGAACCAGAGCAATAAGTTACCCTGATAACAGTAGTTCTCCTGGTTTCTCTGAAAGTTAGCAGCAGTCTGGCCTCTAGAAAATTGTCTTCCAGTGAAAATATTTGTCATACTGGTAATTATTTTCTAGTCTTAATGAAATGTTCTTGAGGAAAGTATTAGTATAGGAAATTAGGTGTATTACTGGTGTTTTGAATACAGGTTATCTTAGCAGCATTTTCTCACAGGGAAAAATTTTTGATATTCTTACAAAATTAAAGAAAAACTAAATGTTTATTTTGTTACTCATGTATGTTTTCACCTGTTTTATTATGATGTATCCACCAAAAGGGAAGTAATGGACACAGAACTGCACAAAATAATCACAGGTTGGTTGAAAACATTTCCTTGTCTCTGTTGGTTACTACTTAACACAGACTTCAATTTACTTAGCAAAGATAGTCATTTTAAACACACATGAGTGCTTAAACACCATGGAACATTGTTTATTTTTAGGAATAAACATGATTTTCTGTTAAAATAATAATAAAACACTCTGTTACTGTCTCAAATATGTAAAAAAAGCATACTTGAAAAGTTCTCTCATTGTATCCTGCTAATTTATGGTAAATACAATAACCACTTGGCTTAATTATCCTATTCAACCTGCCCATATCTCCCTGATTATAACTTATCTAGATACAAACTAATCATAAACCAGGGCCTAAAGAACTAAAGTTAGTACTAATGTACATTTTATTAATGGCTCTTTAAGACCATGTGCAAGGCAGTAGCACACTCTAAGCACCTATGTCATTCCTGACAACTTATATTTTACTGACCTAAATAATGAAGCAGATTCATTTTTTTTCTCATAAAAGTCGCAGCTTCATCAAAACACTTCCTATTCTGTAAGAAAGACAAATCAATGTATTTCTACCTTTGTTATATTGTCAAGAAAATATCCTTGCCAAATAAAAGTTTTAGTAAAATGTTCATCATTTGTGCTGTTCTTAGACCAGGATAAACCTCCCATTAGGGTACTGGGGAGGGGACTGTGAGGGAGAAGAGAAGTCTACAAAATTGGCTCCATTAGTCTTCTTTCTGATTTTATCTTACCCTTTGGAAATTGTTCTTGTTTACCTCTCTGCTGTCTGTAAACTGTACAATTTTGATAAGAAGATTTCAATTTGCCATTGATGTGTATAGGTACAGCTCCACTGTTGATGGGGGACAATACCAGCAAATAACATTTAGTGGCTTATTTAAAAACCATTTGCTGAGTTAGATCAGTGATCTTAACACAAGGAAGCAAAAAACAACCTATCAGAAACAACCAACAAAAAGAAAAAAGGATCCAAAAACATGAGGATAGTTTAAGCAGCCTCTGGAACAACTTCAAGTGATCCAACATTTGCATCATAGGGTTGCCAGAGGAGAAGAAAAAGAAAGAAGTTGGAAATCTATTTGAAAAAAGTAATGAAAGAAAACTTCCCTAATTTGGTGAAGGAAATAGACATAAAGTCCAGGAAGCACAGAGATTCCCTAACAAGATGGATGCAAAGAAGCTCACTCCAAGACACATCATAATTAAAATACTAAATGTTTTCCATTTCCATGGACAAAAACTGGGGGGGGGGGTGTGAAATGGGAGGGAGGTGGGGAGGGCTGGGGAAGTGGGCTGGGATAGAAGTAAAAGACAGAAAACTGTACAAGAACAACAATTAAAATTAAAAGAAATTTAAAAAATTCTAAAGGTTAAAGATAAAAAGAGAATCTTAAATGTAGGAAGAGAAAATCAGTTAGTTACATACTAACTAACTGATGGAGAATTCCCATAGACTATCAACTGATTTCTCAAGAGAAACTATGCGGGCTAGAAGGGATTGACAAAAAATATTCAAAGTCATGAAAAACAGGGACTTAAAGCCAAGATTGCTGTACCCAGTGAAGATAACATTTAGAATTAAAGAGTAGATAAAGAGTTTCCCAGACAAGAAAAAGCTAAAGGAGTTCATCATCACCAAACCAATATTATATGAAATGTTAAAGATTCTATTTAAGAAAAAGAAGATCAAAACTATGAACAATAAAATAGCAATAAATACATATCTGTCAAAAAATTGAATCTAAAAAATAAACTAAGAAAACAAGAAGGACAGAGACAGAATCATGGATACACAGAACGTTTTGATGGTTGCCAAATGGAAAGGGTTATGGAGGAATGGGTGAAGAGGTGAGGGGATTAAGAAGTACAAATATATAGTTACAGAATAGCCATGAGGATGTAAAGTACAGTGTAGGAGATGGAGCAGTCAAAGAACCTAGGCATGACACATGGTCATGAACAATGGTGTGGGGATGCCTGAGGGACTGGGGGGCTGCTGGGTGGAGAGGAGCAAAGGGGGGAAAATTGGCACAACTGTAATAGCATAATCAATAAAATATAATTAAAATATAAAAAACATTTTCTATGAAAATAGAATTAAAAGGCAATTAGGCAGGTTGGACACTTGCTTTTTTTCCTTAGCTAAAAATTGGAAATTACTTAACTGTCACCCTACTTTTAAGGATATTGTAGGCTGTATATAATGTTAATGTCTATTAATATCACAGGTTTATTAACAGGTGGTATTATCAGTCATACAATGTACAAATTAGTGATAAATGGAAAGCCGCATATTGTGATAAGTTAACTAGTACTTATTAAAAATGATGACTTTGTTCTTGTTATGCATCAAGTAATATAAATTCTTTATTTGATGTAATCATTAAATTCTTACAATAATCCTGTGAGGAGGAATTTTAATTATCTCCATTTTATAGATAAATAAATGACTTATTCAAGGTTGTGCCTCTACTAAGTCGTAGAGCCAAGGGCTGGACCCAGATACTGGTTGCAGTGGTCATACTATTCAACAATCAATCTGTGGCTGTCCATCATGTATAATAAGGTCACAGGAAGGTCACTGCATTGATGTGCTTCCAGGCTTCTTTAGGAGGGCTTGAATAATGAGAATGGCTTTACTAGACTGGACCAGTTAGGCGTATCTACCCCTTTGGGCAGGTTTGTATTTTGCCATTGGGTCTCACTCCTCTAAGGAGCATTATAAAAGATTCCCAGCCTACCTTTCCAAAATAATATAGGTTTTGTCATATTTGCACATATGTACATATTCACATATACTATGTATATATTGTATGTATATATATGTGTGTGTGTACCTATATGTTTGTCACTATGAATATATCAGAGAACAAAAGAATACCAACTTACATCTATTTAGTACTTATTTAGCATTAGGCAATATTCCAAAAACTTCACCTCATTAATTTATTTAATCTTCCCCATGACCCTACTAATTAGGTGCTTTCACTTTCATTCTTATCTTAAAGCCAGGGAAACAGGCTCAGAGTAGTTTCCTGATGTGCACAGTCTTAACAATAATTGAGTTAGGTTTTAAACATAAGCAGTCTAGCTCATGAATCCTATCATCTAAGCACTTGCTAGACTACAATTTCCACTTGTTATAATATTTATAATTAAGGACAGACCAGAAAGCTTATGAAAAACCTATAAACTATTTTCTCAAAGTCAATTTTTCGAACCTGTATAATGTGTTTTTTTAAATATATTTTATTGATTATGCTATTACAGTTGTCCCATTTCTCCCCCATCATTCCCCTCCACCCTGCACACCCTCTCCCACCCACATTCCCCCCTTTAGTTCATGTTCATGTGTCATAAGTTCTTTAGCTTCTACATTACCCATACTATTCTTGCCCTCCCCCTGTCTATTTTCTACCCACTATCTATGCTACTCATTCTCTGTACCTTTTCCCCCCTCTCTCCTCCTCCCACGCCCCTGTTGCTAACCCTCCATGTGATCTCCATGTCTGTGGTCATTTTACTATACATGTTTTTTACTCAGTCCTCAATCTCAGTATCATAGAGATGGAATGAACTTTACCACATCTTAATAGACATAAATTCCAGCAGAACTATAATTACATTTTCCCAGAGCCATGAACATCTACTTAGCTCCAATTTTAACATAATCTAAAAAATGAGATTTAATAAATTTGTGCCATAAACCAGTCTGTGTGTAACTGTTCTCATCACTAGTGCCTTGCTTATGATGCCTACTGTACTTTATGTAGATTTATTTTAAGGAGAGTTGGAAGCTGCTTCTACATGATGTCAAACCTATCACTTAAAGAGAAAAGTTCATTCCAATCATGTAGTTGGTGTAAAATAAAAAAAGGTTTTGGCAGAATTTATCAAGGTGTTATATGTGGAGTATGTATATGTCTGCATCTGTGTGTCTGTCTAACATATCTGTGAATTCAATCCCAACATTCATCTAGCTTTAAAATATAGTGGATATCATCATTCAGAAAGGTTTTATCAAGTGCTTATGATGTTTCAGGTACTCTTTTATTATGTTTTCATGGAACTTGCATTCTAGTTGGGAGAGTCCAGTAAACAAACAAATAAATAAAAGTATATAGTATGTAAGTATAACAAAACACAGGACCAGCTGTTACCCCCCTTCAAAAGCCAGTACTTGAGAGGCAGGTACTGATGTAAAGGAAAGTGGTTTTATTCATGTGCCGGAAACCTGGAAGATGGGGGACTCTCAACACAAAGCCCATCATAGCATCTCAGGCTTCCTGACTAGTTTACATAGGGGAATAGTGACAAGAGGGAAACTAAGGAATCTCTGGCAATGAGCAGTTTCTCATCTCTGCTCCTGGGTGTTTCAGTGCTATCTTCTGCATATACCAATATGTAGTTTCATTGTCCCATCTGCAGTTTTACTACTGATACCTAGAAACAGGATGTGCAGGCAACATTTCTGCTGGTTCCGATATGAGTCACTGATGCTTGCACAATATCTTGTGGTTAGCATCATTCTTTGGTTAAGAAGGAGCTGCAACTACTGATGTCTAAAAAATACTTATAAGAAAATTTATTACATGAATCTTCTGTGAGTTTGTTGCTACATTTTATTCTAATTCCATTTCATGGTAAGTCAGAGTAGTATAAAGTTTTTATTTCCTGTTACAATTTTCCACTGTCAATTCTTCTTTCATATCTATGGAGCTATTGATGTCCTCTGAATCTTCTGGGGGGAATGAAAAACTTTAGCTTGTTGTAAAGCAAAATCTCATGAGAAGATACAATTTTTCTGTTGTGGGAAAAACAAGTCATAAGGAGGTTTAATACAGTAAAAACCAGCATTATAAAGAAAAGTGGTTAAATTCAAATTAAATTCTTCTAATATGGACCCAACTCCTTGTAATATTCATGAAAATGGACTCACAAACAAATCTCCAATTTTCTCAAAGACAAAGGTGTGATGATGCAATGTTTGTTGAAGCCTGGGATCCTGTTGCCTGATTTTGGTGATGCTTGTTTCCACCTGAGCTGAAATGTCAATGTAAGTATAACAAGAGAAGTTGATGCTCATGTAAACTCATCGTTCTGCTAGTATGTAGTCTAAGGCAATTCAATTAAATGACAACTTTTTCTAGAGAATCCAGAGATTTCTAAATATTAGCAAGTGGGTATTGCGGACCATTCAGCCTGGTCTCAGGAGTTCTAACCCTTACCCCATGGTGGGCTGAGTAAGAGCCAAGGGACCCATTTCATCTGGGTCTGTTCTGTCAAGAGGACCTGAGCCACTAAGGAGACAAAGCTTATCTCCCCGGCAGGAGCGCTGCTTCTGCCTCATCCATCTCTGGCCCCAATGCTTGGTCGGTAGTCAATGACAGATAAGACTCCTCATGGGAGGGGCAACCTAAGCCAGACACAACCACTTGGGAGGCCCTCATGCAAGGACTCGGGGGGCTGCAGCAAAGAGGGGGTGATGGACCCTTGTCCCCCAGCTATTCTGACATAGCCCAAGTCCCCATTTCCATCTGGGAGATGTCTTCTGCTTCCTGGGACTAATCAGCTTAAAGCCTGAAACTATGATGGTGAGCTGCAGCCCTATGCCAGCCAGAGCGGTTCCCTGGGTGATCGGGCATAAGAAAGAATTTGTAAAGTCCTGTGAAACCTGATTTGTTTGCTAAGATTGCTCTCATTTAAATGATAAGGGTCCAAGGAGGAAATGAGTATGTCTCCCAAAGTTTTGCAACCCCTTTTCCTGACAGACACTGACTCAGATTAAGCCCTCAGATTTCTTTGAAATGTTAAACCTGTATTCCTGTGTATTTGAACCCAATAAAAGCCTAGTGAGGAAGGGGCTCTGGGTCATTCTCCTCTGAGAGTTTGGCCACCTCTCCTCCCCAAGCAGATCATGTCTTGGTAGTTTTATTTTCATCCGTGATGGAGGGATGGGGCTCTGCAGGTGGAGCCCCCCCCCCACCACATCTGGTGCCCAGGACAGCCTCCCCACCCCGCAAACCAGCAAGTGAGCTGGCAATTTTATTGGCTATGGAGATTAAAGTCTTGGAGAGATTCTTAGTACATGCTGATGTTCAGCTACTCTCCACCAGAGTAATAGAGTGCATGTAAAGAAATATTGATCATTGTATGGGACATCTCCAGGGAGATCTTAGGCCATTCTGGTGAACATTGCTTATTAGCCCTAGAGTGCCAATTGCTCAAACAGTTTTATTTACTTGCTTATAGATGTAATGAGGGAACAGTTCTCCTCTGGGTGCCCCCTAAACAGGATAAAAGCATCTGGAATTGGCGTGCATGTCCTCATGGGACCTGCAGGTGAAGCTGCTGTCTTTCAGTAGAAAAGGTTACTTGGGTTCGTAATTTACAGAGCAAGTCACATCCCAGCAGAGGGATCGGACATTCAGGTAAATAGAGGAAGTTGTGTGATAACTTAAGATCTCTGAATTGGCCCTCTAAATGTTGGAGGGAGGCTTGTTGCATTTTCTCATCACTCCCATGATTGACACTGTTGTGGGGTTTTTAATTTTTTAGTAAATTTGGTGTTTGACACAGAGTACATGGCTTCCATTACTACTAAAAGTCAGTCAATTTGTTACCCATTGTAAATTGTCTCTGATGTTCCTGTGGGGAAATAATAATTCATCATGAGGTGTTTAGAGGAGGCCCTGAGCTCCCTCATTCATCATCTGAGTCAAAGTTCCATTTCATCATCTGCCTATGTGCCTCTTTTTATCTATTTCTTTTTCCCATGTCTGTTGCTAGACACCTGGGCTTTCTGCCTTGGTGACCTTCTGCACCTGGTCTTTTGTCCTTGCTCCAATATTGTCTGAGCATAAGTGAAAAATAAAGCTTTGAAGATAATTAACTGAACTAAAGTTTAATGTCCATAACTGTGTATTATTGAGTCTATTAAAACTCAATTTCTGCCCCTGAAATTACTGTCATTTTTGTCAAAGAACGAAATCAAGACCAATTCATTTACTGAGGTAAGTCCAGTTTCAATTTGGCCTGATTATTTGCATAAACAAAACAAATTGCAGATGGTTATACAGGCTTTCTTAAATGTTCTTTTCTTGAATCTTATAAGACATTTCCAGATCAAGCTTTAATTAACCCCACAGAGTGGAGAAGCCAAGCCACCCAGTTGTCATCAGGCTTTGCCTGCGATACCTATAAATTTGGGTGACTTCCTCAAGTTTTCAAGGTTCCCAAATGTCTTGAGGTTCTTCCTTGCCATCTCCTGGGAAAGCAACCTTCAATTCTTACCTGGAAAGACTGTCATGAATCTTATGAATAAGCATGGTACCAGGCCATTTCTCCAAGAGGCTTTTATTAGCTTCAAAGTCAATCTTCATTCCTTAAAGACTCTGCTGGCATCCAGAATGTAGGCATGTCTCCCTCAGATATGACATTTTAGTCAAAGTCTTGGTTAATAAACCCACAATTGGAAACTGGCTTAATGTGCTCTGTTATGAAATCAGATTTCTATTGGATTTGTACAAATAAATATATTGCCATGGAAATAATAATACTCATTAAGTGTTCCAAATTCCAGAGGTGTCAGCTAAGGAGAAAAAAAAAGCCTCAATATTGCTTCTGAAAGTATAATGTACAAAATTGCTTTAAGAAAAAAGTTTCCTTATGTTGAAAAAACAAAAAGAATAAAAATTAGCAATTTTTTCAACAATGAGTTACAAAAACTACAATCATCTTCAGTTTATTTGTCCCATGATCAGTTTTTGTTTATACTGATTGTTTGGCAGTATTTCTATAAATCCAGTTATTCTAAAGAGTTCTAGTAATCTTCATCCAGTTGAAAAATATGACCTGAAAATTTCTTCTCAGAAATATATAATTTAAAATAAGTCAGAGTCCTTTTCATGGATCTTTTGAAGATGTAAAATATTTGTAAATGACACGGTAATAGAGCTGACTGCAATTCAATTGACAAAGGAATTTGCTTTCCTGTAACAATATAATAAGATATCCTAAAATTACAAATGAAAGCATGTGGGGGGCACCGCCTGCAGAGCTCCCCATCCGTCACAGATAAAAATAAAACTGCCAAGACACGATCTGCTTGGGGAGGAGAGGTGGCCAAACTCTCAGAGGAGAATGACCCAGAGCCCCTACTTCACTATGCTTTTATTGGGTTCAAATACACAGGAATACAGGTATGTCAAGTAGCAAGGATCAAACAATGGTTAACATTTCAAAGAAATCTAAGGGCATAATCTGAGTCAGTGTCTGTCAGGAAAGGGGGTTGCAAAACTTTGGGAGACACACCCATTTCCTCCTCGGACCCTTATCATTTAAATGAGAGCACTCATAGCAAACAAATCAGGTTTCACAGGACTTTACAAATTCTTTCTTATGCCTGATCACTCAGGGAACCGCTCTGGCTGGCACAGGGCTGCAGCTCACCATCGTAGTTTCAGGCTTTAAGCTGATTAGTCCCAGGAAGCAGAAGACATCTCCCAGATGGAAATGGGGACTTGGGCTATGTCAGAATAGCTGGGGGGCAAGGGTCCATCACCTCCTCTTTGCTGCAGCCCCTCCAAGTTCTTCCATGAGGCCTCCCAAGTGGTTGTGTCTGGCTTAGGTTGCCCCTCCCTTGAGGAGTCTTACCCGTCATTGACTAACCAACCAAGCATTGGGGCCAGAGATGGATGAGGCAGAAGCAGTGCTCCTGCCAGGGAGATAAGCTTTGTCTCCTTAGTGGCTCATGTACTGTTGACAGAACAGACGCAGATGAAATGGGTCCCTAGGCTCTTACTCAGCCCACCATGGGGTGAGGGTTACACCTCCTGAAACCCTGCTCTTGGAGATTTTTATATAATTCCTAGGATATCCATTTTAATAATAAACATATATGTATACAAATAAAACATAGTTATTATTTCTTTATTTGACAAAGTTTGTCCTGTACTTTAAGTCAAATAGGCCTAGTTGTTTCAATATTTCTTCATAAAGAAAAATAACAAATTTTCATGTTATTCCAGGGATCTATTGGAATGACCCAAATCCATTTAGGTCAAGAAAAAGTCTCTTAAAATTTCAACCCTGGGTAAGTTAACTAAAAGATTATATATCACAATTAAACAATATTATTTATATACTCAAAGTGATAATAAAGGTATGAAACATAAATATAGGGTAGCAAAATTTTAGTTCTTAGGATAAAGAATATGGATTTTTCACTCAGCAAAATGGAAATAGAAGGAGCATACCTCAACATAATAAAGGCCGTATAAAAGAAACCTACTGCCAACATCATACTTCATGGGCAAAAACTAAAAGCATTTCCCTTAACATTGAACAAGACAAGGAAGCCTGATTTCACCACTCTTATTCAACATAGTACTGGAATAATTAGACACAGTAATTAGACAAGAAAAATAAATAAAAGGCATCTGAAACGGAAAGGTGGAAATAAAATTGTCATTATTTGCAGATGACCTGATAGAGTACATAAAAAAACCTACAGTCTCCAACAAAATACTACTTGACCTAATAAGTGAATTTGGCAAAGCAGTGTGATACAAAGTCAAAATTCAGAAATTGATGGCATTCTTGTACACAAACAATGAATTATCAAAAAAAGGAACTAAGAAAAAAAACCCACTTACTATAGCAACAAGAAAAATGAAGCACTTAGGAATAAATTTAACCAAAGATATAAAAGACCTGTACTTGAAACACTATAGGAACATTGAAGAAAGAAATTGAAGAAGACACAAATAAATGGAAGCATATACCACGTTCATGGATTGAAAGAGTTAACATCATTAAAATATCCATAGTATCCAAAGCAATCTGTAGATTCAATACAATCCCTATTAAAATACCAATAGCATATTTCACAGATCTAGAACAAATATTCCAAAAATGTATATGCAGCCAAAAAGACCCTGAATATCCTCAGCAATCTTGAGGAAGAAGAACAAAGTTGGAGGTATCACAATACCTGACATTAAACTAAACTACAAGGCCACTGTAATCAAGGCAGTCTGGTACTGGCATAAGAACAGACATATAGGTCAGTGGAACACAATAGAGAGCCCAGAAATTAACCCATGCCTCTATTGTCGATTAATATTCAACAAAGGGGGCATGAGCACAGAAAAGAATAAAAACAGTCTCTTCAATAAATGGTATTGGAAGACTTGGACTGGTCATGCAAAAAAAAAAATGAAACTAGGCCACCAACTTACACCATACACCAGAATAAGCTCAAATTGTATAAAAGACTTAAATATAAGTTGTGAAACCATAAAAGTCCTAGAGGAAAATACAGGCAGTAAAATTTCACACAGCAATGTTTTTGCCAATATATCTCCAAGGCAATGGAAATAAAGGAAAAAATAAGCAAATGGTACTATGTCAAATTAAAAAGTTTCTGCATAGCTAAAGAAACCATCATCTAAATGAGAAGGGAACTTACTGTATGGGAGAACATATTTGCCAATGATACAATGGACAAGGGTTTAATCTCCAAAATATGTAAAGAACTCATACCACTCAACACCAGAAAGACAAACAACCCACTGAAAAAATAGGCAAAGGACCTGAATAGATAGTTCTCTAAGGAGGACATACAGATGGCCCATTGACAAATGAAAAAATGCTCAACATCACTAGCCATCAGAGAGATGAAAATTATAAGCATAATAAGATATCACCTCACACTGGTCAGAATGGCTGTCATTAATAAATCAACAAACAACAAGTTTTGGCAAGGATATGGAGAAAAGGGAACCCTAATGCATGGTGGGTAGGAATGTTGACTAGTGCAGCCACTGTGGAAAGGAGTACGGAATTTCTTCAAAAAATAAAAAATGGAACTGCCTTATGACCCAGTGATTCTACTGCTGGGAATATACCCTAGAGAATCCTGAAACACCAGTTCAAAAGAACTTGTGTAGCCCTATGTTCATATCAGTGATATTTACAATAACTAAATGTTAGAAACAGCCCAAGCGTCCATAACTAGATGAGTGAAATTGAAATCTGTGGTACATTTACATAATGGAATACTATGCAGCAGAAAGAAGAAGGAAGTCCTATCATTTGCAACAGGGTTGATGGAACTGGTGATTATTATGCTAAGTGAAATAAGCCAGTTGGTTAAAGACAAGTACCATAGGCCTCACTTATATGTGGAATCTAATGATCAAAATAAACTAATGAGAAAAATAGAACCAGAGACATGAAAACATGGAACAGACTGATAGCTGTAGGAGGGCAGGAGGTAGGGAGGGAATGGAGGCAGGAAGGGGAATACATTATTAGTCAGAGAACATGTATGAATGACTCATGGGCATGAATAATGGAGAGAGGATTGACTGTGGGTGAGAGGAGTAGGCTGGGTGGAGGGGGATAAAAGGGGAAAAATAGGGGAAACTGTAATAGAATAAATAATAAAATAAATAAATATCTAAAAATGGGTTTTTATTTAATAACTGATTAACACAATATAAAACATAATTATTTAAAAATATATACAGTCTTTGCTGTCTAGGCAGATACAGGAAAAACTTTTTCCTTTTTAACAGACTGAAAAGAACCAAATTCTAGATTAGCTTACTTTTGATATTTAGATTCATTTACCTAATTAAATTCATTATTCAGCTTAATTATACAATTTATTCTTAAGATTTCTCTTTATAAACCTTCTTCAATTTGCACAGACTCTGTGAAATGCACATAAACTGTTGTGGACCGTTCAGCCTGGTTTCAGGAGTTGTAACCCTCACCCCATGGTGGGCTGTGGAAGAGCCCAGGGGACCCACTTCATCTGGGTCTTTCTGTCACAAGGATGTGACCTACTAAGGAGACAAAGCTTATCTCCCTGGCAGGAGTACTGCTTCTGCCTCATCCATCTCTGGCCCCATTGCTTGGTTGGCAGTCAATGACAGGTAAGACTCCTCATGGGAGGGGCAACCTAAGCCAGATGCGACCACTTGGGAGGCCTCATGGAAGGACTTGGGGGGCTGCAGCAAAGAGGATGTGATGGACCCTTGCCCCCTGGCTATTCTGACATAGCCTGAGTCCTCATTTCTGTCTGGGAGATGTCTCCTGCTTCCTAATCGACTTAAAGCCTGAAACTGTGGGGGCAAGCGGTGCAGCCCTGTGCCGGCCAGAGTGGTTCCCTGGGTGATTGGGCAGAAGAAAGAATTCCTAAAGTCCTGTGAAACCTGCTTTGCTAAGAGTGCTCTCATTTAAATGATAAGGGTCTGAGGAGGAAATGAGTATGTCTCCCAAAGTTTGGCAACCCCCTTTCCTGACAAACACTGACTCAGATTAAGCCTTCAGATCTCTCTGACATGTTAAACCTGTATTCCGGTATATTGGAACCCAATAAAAGTCTAGTGAGGAAGGGGCTCTGGGTCATTCTCCTCTGAGTGTTTGACCACCTTTCCTCCCCAAGCAGTCATGTCTTGGTAGTTTTTATTTTCATCTGTGATGAACGGGGGAATCTACGGGCGTAGACCCCCGCAATAACCTTATATGATTACATAATCTTTCTTCAAATGCTTCAGTTTACACAGTCTCTTTAGTATGCTTTTTATAAATCCATTCAGAAATAACCAACTTTAGAACCAATTATTTTCTTTTTTCCAGCATTTTCATACTTTATACCTTCTATTACTAAATGATACAATTTTTCCAACTTAATTAGAATTTTTAATTCTTAGAAATCTTGGTTTCTAGTGGCAACTAAATGTAAGTAATTAGCATTTTGAAGCTGATACTTTCATGAATACATTTCATAACTTTTACAAATGTTTTTCCCATTGCCAAACACATTTCAAGAGACATACTTCAAATAATGTACAAGATATATTTATAAAAAGATTAATATCCATTTTCTACCTTCTCTACAATAAGAAGCTAAAGCAGGCAAACTCAGATCTATTAATATTTTAGTATCATGTTATTTCAAAATATCTAGATATTTAATAGTTTTTATCATTTAACCCAGAAAATCTCTAAGGTTCCATGTCACCCAAGACTTTGGCAAACTATGTTTAGGTATATTTATAATTATTACTTAAAACTTTTATCAAAAAGTATTCATTTTCACTACATCTATTTATTAATTCTTAACAACTTTATGAGATTTTAAAGTCAATGTTTACTCAACAAATTTTCTTAACAAATTTCTAACAATGATAAATAACATGAACTTATTCCTGCAAATCAGGCAAAATGAACATACATTTTATGTTAATAATTTTAAAATATATCAGTTAAATTTAAACCAACTTTAATATCAAATATTTTTCCAGACCACATGATCCTGAAAGAAACATTTGAGAAAGTTCTTATATTTTTACCATACACATAAACAATATTATTAGTAATTGTAGAGGAGACAAGATTTTTTTTTTATTTGCCCTTGCCAACCTTTAAGGAGGCTGGAGAAGAGGCAAGGGAAGTATCAGGTTTGCTTGGTTTTAGCCACTTGAGTTTAAAAATGCTCATTTTCTCTTCACATTGAGGTGGGGCAGTCACCCCTGTTGTTTCTACAAGATTTGATGCTTATGTTAATTTCCCCATTGTTTCTGGGACCACCACCACTCCTGCACCTTCAGGAGAAGAATTCAAAGGGTTTAAAAGACTTATTTCCTCATTTTTTCTTCTTTCTGAGTTTATAATCTTAGAGGGGAGTAAGATCTTCTACCCCTTTTAGAACTATCAATTCAAATCCTTTCCATGCAGAATCCTTATAACAACATGAAAATTTGCACGTAAGAGATCTTATTCCATTTACCAGAACTTTGGCAAAACAATTCTATTTAGTCATTGCCTTACAACTGCAAGTTAACCATTCAGCTAAAATACGACGCAATGGACTCTCTAATGGAATTGAGACTGGGTTGCCCATTTCAAAACAGAAACAAAAGCATTTAAAGCAAAGACATACCTCAAACAAACACGTACTCTTAAACTTAATTCTAAACTTTATAAAAGGAAGAACTGAGAAATTAGCAAGAATGACCTTCACAAATTTTAAATGGTACAATGCCCAAATGACAAAAAGAGGATCCCCTGTGTAAACAAAGCATCAAAGAGCAAACCAAGTCCTTAAAAGATAAGAAAGCAAGCAGAGAACAACCAGTAGCCAAACTTCAGACTGACAAGAGCTCTCATATAGCTCCCAAAGAGAACAGACAGATAAGAGCTTTCAAAGAGAACAAGTATTTAAAACCCAGAAATCTATAAACCACAACATCAAAAGTGCACTCCAAATACCACACCAGGAAACTGGGATTTCTCTTAGTCACTGAATTGTGCCTACCACTGTGTGACACCTATTGATTCCCACAGAATCCCAGATGGTTCAAAGATCACAGGTGGGGAGGCTGTGTCCTCCTGGTTGTGCACCAGGGATTTTACCCAGTTTGGACTCATTAGCCCCCAGGGACCTGTTTTCCAGCTGGATGTAGCAGGTGACCAGTGCCAGAAGAGAACAAAGGCCAGTCCCCAAGTAAAATCACTCAGCAGCTGCTAGGGACTACCAAGTTCTCTCATGGGGTCAGTCAGCCCACAGGCAGCCTAAAGAACCCCCTCCAAGTCCAAGAACTTAGCAGAGGATTCCTGCTTGGTCTCATCTGGGTTGTCCAAAACTGTAACTGAATGCAGGTCCAGTTGCCCACCCCTTCGAAAGCCAGTACTCGAGAGGCAGGTGCTGATGTAAAGGAAAGTGGTTTTATTCAGGTGCTGGCAACATGGAAGATGGGTGACTCTCGTCTCAAAGCCCATCTTAGCATCACAGGCATCCTGGCTAGTTTATACAGGGGAATGTGAGGAAAGGGAACTAAGGAATTTCTGGCAATGCAGTTTCTCAGCTCTGCTCTTGGGTGTTTCAGTGTTATCTTCTGCATGTACCAATATGCAGTTTCATTGCTCCATCTGCAGTTCCACTGCAGATATCTATGAACAGGTTGTGCAGGCAGCATTTCTACTGGTTCTGATATGAGTCGCTGATGCTCGTTCAATTTCTGGTCAGGGTCATTCCTTGGTTAAGTAGAAGCTGCAATCGCTGGTGTCTATAAAATACATAGTTATAAGTAAACTTTTAATATGTAAATCTATGAACTTGTTAGTACATTTTATTCTAATTCCATTTTATGGTAAGTTGGAGTATTATAGTTTTTATTCCATGTTACATAAGATGCTGATAAGAATATAGAGGGAAAATGTAACAAACTGTGGGAATATGGAGTTCCTACAATACTGGTGAGGCAATATTCATTTTCTACACTGTGTAACACAAACTTAGTGGCTTAAAACAACATACATTTATTATAGTTTTTGTGAGTCACAATTATAGGCATGGCTTAATTCAGTTCTCTGCTTTAGTCTTTCAGGGCTACAATAAAGTTGTCTACCAAAGTTCCATGTCCATCTGGAGGCTCAAATAGAGAAGAATCTACCTTCAAGCTTACTCATGTTCTTGGCAGAATTAATTTCATTGTGTGTTGTTGGATTTGTGACAGCTTGCTTCTTCAAAGTCAATAATAGAAAGATTCTAGAATAAGTTGCTAGGAACACAGGGTTTTATATGATGTAATATAATCATGATACCCTGTCATCATTTCCATACTGTATGTCTCTCCCACACTCAAAGGGAGATGATTATACAAGATTGTGAACCCTATGAGGGTGGGGATCAGGGGAACCACCTGAAAAGTCCACCTGTCACACAGGCATTGAACCTGTAGAGAAGGCATCATTGTGGGGATGACATCAGATTAACCACTGTAAGGATTATGGGAGGTAGCTAGGGTGCTTCCTGAGGAGGCAGCATCCCAGATAAAGGTGACAGCAAGTGTTAACACCTTGAAGCAGGAGAGTGTTTGGCAAATTTGAGAAATAGCGAGAATAAAGTGGCTGGAACAGTGTTGTGTGAAAACAAAACAGCAGAAAAAGATTAAGTTAGAAGACCAGATACTAGTAATGGGATGTGGGGAGGAGAAATGGTGACCACTGTTGGGGAGGACTCCCATAGATTTTATGGGCAATTGTAAGAATTTGACTTTTATGCAGAGTAAAATGGGAAGCCAATTGAGAGTTTAGAAAACAGGACTGACTTGGTTTAACTTACTTGATCACTGGTTGAGTGCCCTATGAGCGTCTATGAGAACAGACATAGAAGGGCACTTGTGGAGGTATGAGGTCCAGCTAGGAGGCTATCGCCATAATCTTAACAGAAATGACACTGAAGGTGGTAAGAATTGGTCAAAATCTAGATAAAATCTGAAGGTAGAGTCAACCCTTTTCCTTAAATTATTTTTCTCCATTCTGCAGACAAAGTAGCAATTTCAGAGTTTCGTACTAAACCTGCACTGTCCCTCTAGTCCCTCCTTCAGAATTTGGATCTGCATTTAAGGTAGGATTAATTTAATATCCACGAATAACTAAACTACAACCTGGAAAAGTCAGGAGTTGGTGGTTGCCATTGCCTTCCATGTTGCCTGTAATGAAGGAAAAGAGAATTCAAAAAGAGGGTGAAACAGATGCATAGAAAAAGGTAGTGGTATACTGAGGATAGTGTTTAGTGATTATCACCTACTTTTATTTAACCTCACCATGCAAATGAATATCAATTTACTTACCCCAAGTATGATAGAAAAATATGTTTTTGGATAAGCCAAAAATTTTTTAAAAAGATCTTTCATTTTCTACTATCAGCAATATTTTGGTTCTGAAATATTGGTTAGTCCCAGAAAGGTGGTAAAACTTTGGTGAGTCATAAATGTATTGGCCAAACAGAAGATTTGTAACAGCATTTTTGTGTCTCTCTGCATGTTTTTTGATCCTTACTAGAAGTCTTGAAAATTGTAGTAACTTACAGAAAACATAAATTTTTTGACAAAGATGTTTTGTAGGTATGTAGGTTATCATTTTCTTTTCCAAATCACGTAGTGACCTAGAAATAAACCAAGCTGTTTTCTTTCTCTTTTAAAATCCTAAGAAGATGATGTAATTCTGTAAAGTTCAAACGATGTTATTTTATTTGAATTGTTCTCTGGCACCTAAACCTCTATAGGCTAGAGACTATAATTTCTGACAAGAACGGATACTACACTTAATCTTAGCTAAAAGGCTGAGAAGCAATAGAGTCTATAATTTCAAAAGCCTGTTCCACTTTTAAGCAAATGTCAAGGGTAATTCATTAAGGTGGTTTTATTTTTGGTACTTGTGTTCTTGCTGTTAAACCATTTTCTTAATAGCTAATTAGATGTTAGGGAAAGTATTAATAAAGAAAAATTTTCATTTCTGTAAGCCTGTTGGCATATCAGTCACTCCCTTCATGGAGTAGTCATGGTGCAGGTGTAATTGTATAGTTGTCTTAAAGAACACAATGACTCTTGTCTTTTTATAGGGTGACCAGATGTGGCCAATTATATTTCATCTGTTTTTAATAATGTGTTGTTGATTTACTAGTTAACTTTCTTCTCCTAAAAAAATCATTAATTTTTATAGGCTTTCATCTTTTGAATTATTGTCATATGGTATGTTACAGCACTGCTCTCTTGCCATTACATATTTTAAGCTTTTAAACAGAACACAGAATCATGTTGTTCCTGTGGAAACCTTCAAACACTGCAGAACCACAGCTTTGATTTTTTCTTTCTATTATATGTGGGGTTGTGTCCTGTGACAGCCTACTCTAATCTTCAATGCCCCTAACATGAAGATACAGTTCACCTGGAGGCCAGTAGGTTTAATTTTTTTCTAATTTTTCATTTGTCATTTATCCCTTGGATTGATTCTAACTATTGTGGTAGAAAAGAGGTAGACTAGTCCTTTATGATGAACCAAAACCCAGATTATTCTTGAACATGAGTACTGGCTATGGAGAGCATATACTGGGGCAATTTCTGTAATAGTTACCATTCATTCATTCAGCTATTATTTACTTACCATATTGAGAGATACACTATTATAGGGCTTGGAGTTAATGTATTGAACAAGACAAAATTCCTGACTTTATGAATATATGTATATGGAAACCAAAGCAAGGAAATTGAAAGTAATAGAGAAGGTGGGTATGTGGTACAGGTTGTTACTTTAATTGAGGTCATTAGGGTACAATTCTCTTAAGTAGAGGCATTTGAGTAGAGACTTAATTGAAGTAAGGGAATGAGTTAGACATATACTTGAGTACAGTTCTTTCTAGGAAAAGGAAATTGTAAATGCAAATGCCCTGAAGTGGGAACAAGTTCGATATGCATATGCTTGACATAAAGTGAGAAGCCAGCATCCTAGCACCAAGTGACCAAGAGATGGTTAAGTAAGTAATGTGGAAGTGGAGATAGTAAGATGGATGGGGATGGGGGAAGAGATCATATAATGCTTCATAGACCACACTAGTGACATGGAACATAAAACACTTTGAGCAGTAATATTATCTAATGTACAGTTTAGGAAAGATAGCTGTATTTGTGGTGAGGATAATTAATTATATCAAGCCAAGAGTGGAGTACCAGTTAGAATGTACTGCAGTTACTTAGGGAAAGAAGATAGCACAGAAGGGAACTGAATGTAGAAAACATCTGAAAAACAGGACTTCCAGCTAAGATGGAGGCGTAGGTGGACATACTGTGCCTCCTCTCACAACCAAAATTAAGGACAACAAATATTTAGAAACAAGAAAGCAACCAGAGCTAATAGAAAATTGAACTGTACGGAAGTCCACCAACCATTCATCCAGAACGGTAAGAGGGGTGGAGTCGAGGCAGGAAAAAGTGGAGGTGCAGACCCGGGAAAACAGGCAGCAGTGGCGGTTCCCAAGTGTGCAGGTGGCAGGTGGCAACTGGCGGACCCCGGGCATGGGGTGGCAACTGTGCAGACTCAGTGAGGCTGCCCAAGGAGGCTGGCTGACCAGGTGGTCCCACATTCGCACACGCAGATAATCCAGGCGAAGGGGAAGCAGCAGAAGGGACTGTGATCCAAGAGAGAGTGGAGCAAGCACCATTGTTCCCTCTCAGACCCCGCCCCCATGTAGAGCGTCACAACTCAGTGACTGGGCTGCCCTGCACTGTGGAACACCTAAGGCTCCATCCCTCACTACGTAACAGCCGTGAGCAGACCAAAACGAAAACAAAACAAAAAAACCCACCAAAAATGGCTCAAACTGCAGAACAAATGAAAGCCTCACAGCCAATTCCTCTAAGCCATGAACAGCTAGCCAACCTATCAGATGCACAGTTCAAAGCCCTGGTGATCAGGATGCTCACAGAATTGGTTGATTTTGCTCACAAATTAGATGAAAAAATGCAGGCTACAATATGTGAAATGAAGGCAGACGTATGCGGAACCAATAGAGATGGAAGGAAAACTGGGACTCAAATCAATGGAGTGGACCAGAAGGAAGAAACAAACAACCAAACAGAAAAGAATGAAGAAACAAGAATTCAAAAAAATGAGGAGAGGCTTAGGAACCTCTGGGACATTGTTAAACATGCCAACATCTGAATTATAGGGGTACCAGAAGGGGAAGAAGAAGAGCAACAAGAGGAAAACTTCTTTGAACAAATAAGAAAGGAGAACTTCCCCAATCTGGCAAAGGAAATAGACTTCCAGGAAGTCCAGGAAGCTCAGAGAATCCCAAAGAAGTTGGACCCAAGGAGGAACATGCCAAGGCACATCATAATTACATTAGCTAAGATTAAAATGGAGGAGAGAATTCTAGAAGCAGCAAGGGATAAGGGACAGTCACCTACAAAGAAGTTCCCATCAAAATGTCAGCTGATTTCTCAAAAGAGACCTTACAGGCAAGAAGGAGCTGGAAAGAAATATTTGAAGTCTTCAAAGGCAGGGACTTACATCCAAAATTGCTCTATCCAGCAAAGCTGTCATTTAGAATGGAAAGGCAAATAAAGTGCTTCTCAGATAAGGTCAAGTTGAAGGAGTTCATCATCGCTAAGCCCCTATTATATGAAATGTTAAAGGCAGTTATCTAAGAAAAAGAAGATAAAAAATATGACAGTGAAAAGACAGCAAACTCACAGCTATTAACAACCACACCTAAAACAAAATCAAACAACTAGAACAGGAACAGAACCACAGAAATGGAGATCACATGGAAGGTTAGCAACAGGAGAGTGGGAGGAGGAGAGAAGGGGAAAAGGTACAGAGAATAAGAAGCATAGATGGTGGGTAGAAAATAGATAGGGGGAGGGCAAGAATAGTGTGGGAAATGTAGAAGCTAAAGAACTTATGACACATGGACATGAACTAACTAAAGGGGGGAAATGTGGGTGGGAGGGGGTGTGCAGGGTGGAGGGGAATGATGGGGGAGAAATGGGACAACTGTAATAGCATAATCAATAAAATATATTAAATTAAAAAAAAGAAAACATCTGAAAAACAGAGCCAGTGGGATTTATTGATGATTTGAGCACAGGTTGTGAACAAAAGGAGTTGAAAGTGATCAATGGAGTATTGTCCAGGATAAACAGGTCAATGATGGTGCCATTTACTGAAATGCATCAAACTGAGGAAGAATGGTTTTGCAGGCAGGTGGGGGTCAGCCAAGAGTTCTGATTTGAACATGAGACACTCAAGTCTGGAATTCAGAGAAATTTGTACCAGGGATCTAAAGCCATGATTCTAGGACATGCACCTTTAAGGAAATCATGTGTATAAAGAGCTAAAGGTAGGAATGATGCTATTGATGGTTTCTAAGGATGTCACCCACCTTGTACACCACCTTATAGTTGACTGCTGCAATAATGTGCATTAAAAACAACTCCAAAACCTCAGTGACACACAACACTGAATTTATTGCTCATATATTTTTGGTCTGTTGGTGGTTAGCTAGAGGCTTGGCTGGCCTTGACTGTGTTCACTCACATGTCTGGGATTGGATGGCTGTCAGCTGTAGCAACCAAGGTGACTCAGCTCTGCTCCATGTGTTTTCTTTCATCTTTCCCAGATGAGCTGGGGCTCTTGGCAGGCCTATATCAGAAGTACAAGAATAATCACACCCCAAGAGCAAAACTCTGAAAGCCTCAGCATGCATCAGATTCATGATTGAGTGTCAAGAGGCAGGGTGCATTTCCTTGTTCACAGTGGGAAAGCATTGCAAAAACATATGGAAAAGGTATGGATTCAGGGGGCTGAAGAACTGGGTTGTTTTTTGCAGTCTGTCACATAGGCGCAAGTCATTCCAATGAGCATGTGTAGAGGCAGCCTTGCATAAACGTATGAAATGTCTGCTTCTTTAGCAGCAGCTTTTTCATTCATAGGCTTTTCCAGAGAGTACAGCAAATACAATTTTGAAAATCATGTGGTTGTGTATTCAAATTCCAATCCATCTCTTATACCTGTGATGATTTCAACTACAACATGGCATTATAATATCTGCTTTGTTACAGTTGTTATAAAGATTAAAAATAATATCTAAAGTTCCTAATGTATGGTAAGCACATGATAAATGAAAAATGTGATTAGTATGAGTAGTAGAAAAGGTACTGTTAGTATTATGAAATACAACATGTAGTCCAGGTGTTTTGTGGCCCCAAGAATGCAATTATGTAATTGTGACAAGATTGAATCTCAAAAATTATAAATGTTTAAAATAAAAACACCTTTTACTTCCATATGTCATATTATTCTCTGGTATTCAATAAGGCTAGAGGTTTATCTTTTCTTTTCTTTTTTTTTTTAAGTGTATCCTTCCTGTCCACAGATAGAGCCATATCCTGTCTACAAAATGTATGTTGTGCTTAAATCCAAAACACTGTTTAGTGTTTTTTTGTATTTTTTAATGTCCATAAATATTATATAGTATAAGTCACTGCGTGTCTAGCTTTTTTCCACCCCAAATCATATATTTGATGTCTACCCTTTAAACATTTTTATTAAATTTATTGGGGTGACATTGGTTAATAAAATTATATAGGTTTCAAGTGTACAGTTCTATAATACATTATTTGTATATTGCATTGTGTGCTCACCACCCAAAGTCAAGCCTCCTTGCATTACCATTTGTTTGACCCCTTTTATGCTTTTTGTAAAATTTATCTTTCATATTTATATCCTCAAGGTTTTGTTACTGTTTCAATATAAACAGGGATTATACCCTAAGAGACGATCTGTGTTTTTGCTTTAAAATAAATACAACTGGTATAGAATTCACATTATATTGGGGAAAAGCATAAAGTGATATGTTTCTTCTAACCTCCAGTTCCTCCACCATGATTGGGCTGGACAGTTCATGTAGGAGCAATATCTCATAATATTAACATCAAATTTCAAGACAAAGGTTACGGGTTGTGTAAGTTTTCTGATTAATGTGCTAACAAAAAGTGGCCTCACAATGGATAATCTCCCCCACAAAAGGCTTCAAAAATGCTTGAATCAAAAGGCAACATAGTCAAATTGATCTTTTAAGAAAACAAGTGATATTAAGTCAGTCCTGATACTATATCCAGGTTACCTATTGCCATGTAAGATTGTTTAGCATGTCAGTTAGCTTTGGTCATGCACGTTTGTCATAAGAGTTTGTGAGTGCACAATAATTTTTCCTCTTTTCCTTTCAGATATGAGCTCAAGAGAAGCAGCAGTTTTGTCTATTTTGCTCATTTTTAAAAAAATCCTGAATACCTGTGCTTTTTACAGACCCAGGATTACTGGAAGTGCTTAATCAGTATTTGTTAACATATTTGATCAATAAATATTTTCACAAAGGCCTTTTTCTACATACTTTGTCTAGTTCCCCTATGGTTGGCTTGGATTGAAATAGTTGAGGAATAAACAATACAATATTTATTTATATTTCCAGAATGAAAAATATAAAAAGAAATCTATTGCTTAATATTTTTAGAAATAATTGTATACACTCTATTTTGTCTGCCCATAATATATTTCCTTGTGCTACTTTTGTATTAAGCACTTCAAGGCTTCCTATGATTATTAGGATAAAGATATGAACCTATAATATGGTCATAAATGATGTGGTTCCTTCCAGCCTCTACCTCTTCATCTTATATATTTTTTCCCATCTCTGCCTGAACCCCCAACCACCATGGGGGGAGGCGGTCACCTCTCAGCTTCTTGGCACAACAAAAGTTTTACCAATTCGCAGCCTTTTCCTTCTGCCTGGAAAGCTAGTGGGACATGTCTAGTCACCCTTTAGATCCTAACTGGACCTTCACAAACTAAATTAATTCTCTAGTAACATGCATTCATAGTGTTCAGCATTTTCATTTCTAGCATTTATCAGTTTATGTACTAATATATACTTTTGCATGATTATTTGATATCTATCTTCCCTACTCTATTATAAGCCCCATGAGAATATGAGCTGCATCAGTATTTGAGAAGGGCAATATAGAAGTGAGAATAAGCAGAAAGAGGCAGTTATAAGCAATGATCTAAGGACGAGATCCTGGTGTCCTAGATGGTGACAACAAGAGATGTGAACAAATGGATCCTTACGTTCTTAGGAGATAGAGATCCTCAAAAATTGGTTGAATGTGGGGATAAGAGAAATGGAATAAAATGTGGCTTAGGCAAACGCATGAAAAAGAATGGGTTTCCAGGGAAAGATGAGCTCAGCTTTTGGTACATTAAGTTTGCAGTTCTTGTACTTAGTACTCGAGAAAAAGTAAAAGAGGTGGTTGACTAAACCATGGAGCATTCCACAAGGACTCAACTAGATGTTTGCTGAGTAGGATCAGCAAAAGTCTATAGAATGAAAAAGATGGACCAAAATAAAAAGAACCTATGCACCCCAATGTTCACAACAGCACAATTTACAATAGCCAAATGCTGGAAGCAACCTAAGTGCCCATCAATAAATGAATGGATCAAAAAACTATGGTACATTTACAGAATGGAATACTATGCAGCAGAAAGAAAGAAGGAGCTCCTACCCTTCGCAACAGCATGGATGAAACTGGAGAGCATTAGGCTAAGTGAATGAATGCTCTAAGTGTTATTTCTACGTGAAATAAGCCAGGCAGTGAAAGACAAATACCACATGATCTCACGTTGAACAGGAACCTAATCAACAAAACAAACAAGAAGCAAAATGTAACCAGAGACATTGAAATTAAGAACAAACTGACGGTAACCAGAGGTGAGGTAGCAGGGGATAATGCGGGGGAAGGGGGGAGAGTTTTAGGAACAACTATAAAGGACACATGAACAAAAACAAGGGGGGTGAGATCAGGGGTGGAAGGTGGGGATTGCTGGGGTGCGGGTGTGGGGGGAATGGAGACAATTGTATTTGAACAAAAATAAAAAAAGAAAAGAAAAACAAAAAAATTTGAGGTGCATGGATATTTATGGCAAATGCAGAGAAACAGAGGCTTGCCAAAGTGAATAAAAGGCTAGAAAAGAGAAATCAGAAGACTAGAGTTTCAGAAATCCACACATGAGGGACTAACTGGGAAAGCGGGAGTGTCCACAGTGTCAGTAACATCTAATTTTTAACTTAGGGATGTATTGCCATCTGACTAGGGGATAGCTGAGTTTCTAAATGGCCAAAATGTTTCTACCCAAATAAATTTATACCCATGAAAATAGAGGAAATAGTTCAAAAAGTGGAGAGCAGAGATATTATAAATTGGAAATTATGTAACAGGCGTTGATTTATAAAGTAAAACACTTCAAATTTGAGATTTGATAGAAATATTTAAATGCACATCAATAATTGGCCTACCAGGCTACCTGCTTATAAAAACATTGGCAGCACTCATATAGGTCATCTCATTTAGTAGGGAATCTGTTAAAATGGTAAATTTGTTAGTGTACATTTATTCTAGTAGATTTTTTAAAACTTTAGCACAGACCTGGCTGCTGTGGCTCAGTGGATTGAGTGTCAGCCTGTGAATTGAAAGGTCGCCAGTTCAATTCCCTTTCAGGGCACATGCCTGAGTTACAGGCCAGGTCCGTAGTAAGGGGCACGATGTTTCTCTCACACATCTTTCTCTCACATATCAATATTTCTTTTCCTCTCTTTTTCTCTCCCCCACCTCTAGCCCCCCCTCCAAAAACCCCCAGCAACTTTAGGATAGGTATCTTTATTAAATATTTTGTGTCAAAATTGTCATCCTATTTTCTATTATATAGGAATATAATGTCTCATATTTATTTACCAAGTACCTTTCAAAATGATATGGCAGCTCCATTTAACTAACTTCATATAGTTAGACAATCTTTTATTCATTTTTTTCAAATAAAAAATACTTTTTGAGCGGCAATATGCACCAAGCACTGTGTTCTGTGAAACGAAACAGACAGCAATTTCTGTCTTTGAGAAGTTTACATTCTGATATGGGGAAACAGACAACAAACAATCAACATACAATGAAAGTAAATTGTGTATTGGGATGGAAAGTGATAAGGGCTACAAAGAAAAAAGAGTAGAGTAAGGGGAACTAAGATTGCCAAGGGCAAGATGTGGATTTAATGTTATCCAAGGTCTAGGCATTTGCAAGATCTATTGCATTAGACATTCCTTACCCTCAGCAACCTAGGCATGAAGATCTAAGCAAGCAGATCACTATAATGTGTTGTGACATCTACTCTGTACTCTAGAAGCACAATGCAGGAGTGCCTAATCCAAACTAGAGACAAATTCTGATTAAGGAAGACTTCCTGTGAACGATGGCAACTGAGCTCAGTCTCAAAGATGAGCAAAATTGATTCAGATAGAGAAAGGAATACTATGCATTTCAGCATTCTAGAAAAAAAAATGTTGGCTCTGATCTTGAGCACCTCTCCATTCCATATTATGTGAAAGTAACATGACTTTTACCAGTCAGGCTCCTTTATTAACCTAATAGAAGGTCAATTTTGGCTCTTATAAAACACATCAATACTTCTTTAATCAACAAATGAGACTAACTCCTCTCCAGGCCAGGAACTGATTACAATGAAGCAGTTGCCAGGTGTCTCTGAAAACATCAATTTTTTGAGCCCAGTACATATATTATGTATCTAGCTCTCTAAGCTAGATCTTCAGAAAGCATTTTAGCTCCACTCAGAGATGCCACCATCTTCATAATTGTTAATATTAGAAAATTTATTTGAGCAAAATGTGTTGTCCCTTGCTGACCAATTTCACACATTGTTTATTTAATACTTGATAATTCTTCAACAGATCTTAACACAATGAGTTGTTTTATTATTTTGCTGCTAGAAAAATAGAATATCCAAATTTGATATTTTTTTCTGCTTTTAAAGACTTAATATCTCCTCAATCATCAATTCTTTACAATTTTTCTTTTCCTTTTCTCCATCCTCACTCTCCCTGCCATAGATCTGGTCTTAATCAAATTGTAGAATTATATATAATAAAAATAATTTTTCTTCATGGATACCCTGAAAGAATTTCAGGAACCACCAGGGATTGATAAAGTCATGGAAAAAAGTTCTCTTTAAATATAATAGCTGGAGGAGCTCAAATTTTATTTCAGTTTATCCTTACTTTGTACAGAAGTTGCTGAAAAAGTTGACCTTTCTAATTCTAGAGCTAAAATCTGTGATCTTCATGATCACAAGATCTTACATGATCTTACATCTATGTAAGCGAGTAAAAATACTGATTATATCCTGTGATTCCAGTGAAGCTTAAATCTTTAAGCAATCAAGAAGTTCTGTTTATTCTACTTCAAAAACAGATCTGATACATCCATATACTGTTGCTCTGTCTCCTCTTCTAGTCACTTAGTCCAAGCTGCACATCTGTCCTTGAACTATTGTTTGCTTCCTAAATATTTTCTCTATTCCCACATTTGCTCATATGAAATGTTTTCTCCATAATAGGCAATCTCTTAAAAATATAAACCAAAGCAATGAATCTCCTTTCTGAAAACACTCTAGTGGCTTTCTACAGCCAATCAAATAAAATTCTCACCATTTCTTACCTAATCCAACCCCTGCCTCATTCTCTGACCTCATCGTGTGTCTATCTGCTCTCACCCACCATTTGCCTACCAGCCATACTGGTCTTTCTGTTCCTCAGATCGACTCTTCATAATGTAGAAGAATGTTTAGCTATAAGATGCTCAACAACTACTGGTTGAAATAATAAATACATTATCATGCAGAATTATACAAAAACAGACCCTTAATGTAATATGACCTCATATTAGTGGAGTCCTGTGGTCTGGAAGCAAAGACAATGCCAAATGGGCTTGTATTTTTTCAAGTCTTCTGTGCATGTACCATGATGTCATTTATAGAGAGAACATCAGCATTAACTACCATGTTTAGGCTGTTTAGATCCATGAAATCTGAGTCTACACCTGCGCATGCATGTTAAAATCTGATGAAATGTCCAAATGCTCTCCTCTAGAATACAACATATATGCAAAGCATTTGAAACACAATTTCAAGGAATTTACAGACACATAGCACCTCCATGGACTACAGAGAAAGTCTATGGACTTCAGGATGTCCTAATGCTATGTAGTGATTAGAAGAAAAATTGTACAATAGGCAAGCCATTGCTGAATATTTTAGGACTTCAGAAGATTACAAATACTTCCACTGAGAATTGGAAAGAAATTTAAGATCATCTGATCAGCGATTATAAAATGCTAAAGTTTTCAGATTATATTCAGGTCCTAATCTTCCATTCTCCACATAAGAAATATGGAAAGGACTATAGTGATTCACTGTTAGACACCAGCATGTTAATGAAAGACCTGTGACAAAGTTCTAGATGTTTTGGCATGCACACTGTTTGCCCCATCACTGTCTGTATTTATGTTGCTATAATATGAGGTTCTGATCATGTCAAGGAGTTTTGATGGAAAATGAAGTCAAATTGGAAACTGAAGTGGCTAGTACAATTGCAATATCATCTACAGAAGACTTGGCCTCAGATGGAGCCCATTTGTATAATTTCCCCAGACCTTTGCCCCCAAATCTGTCAGGAGTCACAAAATAATTCTATATTTGTAATATGTGTATCTGAGATATCACGTAGACTCCAGAGAAATACTACAAAGGTCTAGAAAAATTGTATGTCTACATTTATACTATTATAACATGTCTCAAATATGTGACCTAAATATCATTATGCATATATGTATGTACACACATACACCCCCCATTACAAAGAAAAGTCATGTGTTAAACACTTTAGTTCACCCTTTCATCCTTGATACTGAAAAATTACACAACTGTTTCTCATTGGGATGCATAAAAATGAGGAGTAAGTAAAAGATATTTCTATCAAGTACATCTTATGTGGAGAAGAATTTCAGGCATTCTGCCATTGGATGTAGATAAATAGCAGCCAAGGACATTAATTATGCAGGAAGCATTTATTATGTATCTGTGTCATTAAAGGTGGTTTGCTTTGGAACATAATGTCCAAAGTACATTTTTTTCAGCTTTTCAGAGGATTGCATTTTAAAGAATAATTCATTTGAACTTTGGGGGGAAATAAAAATAAAATAATCATTAGACAAGCAATGCATATACTGGCTGCTTGATTATTATCCCAAAGGATCTTTGAAAAATCAGCATTAATAAAGACATATTTTCCTAAATGGGTAGTTTACAAAATGCCTTTATCTACATCTTCTCATTTGACTATCATAATCATCTTAGATGATAATTGGTGGTTATTTGTTCCTAGTTTAAAGATAAATATGTTGTTATAATTGAATGGTTATGTATCAGGAGAACATTAGACAAAGGTACAATGACTATTGCTACTATTGCTAAACTGGCAAGACTAATAAAATGTCAGGATAAGAGAAAAGTATAAACTCTCAAGGTACCACATAAGTACAGATCATTTTTACATATAGGAGGCATTAACTGAAGTATATTAAATGCCTACTTATCTGCCACTTCAGAATTTAGTATTTTTTCTTTCACTGCATGTATCCACTCATGTGAAGTTCATTTCTTTTTTTTAAGTTAATTGTTTTTTATTGGTCAGTTTATGATCAGAGAGTATCATTCATCTTGGCAAAGCAAAACAATGAGTAAGTCATTGTATAATACCATCAGTTTTTTTACCACTGCTTATGTAGGCTTTATTTTCCTTCTCTGTCTCAGTCTTCTCATCTTTTGCATTTTGCTGTCACAGCAAAGAGTACGTATTTTCTTGCAGCTTTGCTCTTTTACACCATTTTTAAAAATATATTTTATTGATTATGCTATTACAGTTGTCCCATTTCCCCCCTTCACTCCTTTCCAACCTGCACCCCCCCTTCCACCCACATTCCCCCCTTTAGTTCATGTCCATGTGTCATACTTATAAGTTTTTTAGCTTCTACATTTCCCACACTATTCTTGCCCTCCCCCTATCTATTTTCTACCCACCATCTATGCTACTTATTCTCTGTACCTTTTCCTCCTCTCTCATCTTCCAATTGCTCTATTGCTAACCCTCCATATGATCTCCATATCTGTGGTTCTCTTCCTATTCTAGTTGTTTGCATAGTTTGTTTTTGTTTTAGGTGTGGTTGTTAATAATTGTGAGTTTGCTGTCATTTTACTGTACATGTTTTTTATCTTCTTTTTCTTAGATAAGTCCCTTTAACATTTCATATAATAAGGGCTTGGTGATGCTGAACTCCTTGAACTTGACTTTATCTGAGAAGCACTTCATCTGCCCTTCCATTCTAAATGACAGCTTTGCTGGATAGAACAATCTTGAATGTAGGTCCTTGCTTTTCATAACTTGGAATACTTCTTTCCAACCCCTTCTTGCCTGTAAGGTCTCTTTTGAGAAATCAGCTGACAGTCTGATGGGAACTCCTTTGTAGGTAACTGTCTTCTTATCCTTTGCTGCTTCTAGAATTCTCTGCTTCATTTTAATCTTGGGTAATGTAATTCTGATGTGCCTTGGTGTGTTCCTCCTTGGGTCCAACTTCTTTGGGACTCTCTGAGCTTCCTGGACTTCCTGAAAGTCTATTTCCTTTGCCAGATTGGGGAAGTTCTCCTTTATTATTTGTTCAAATAACTTTTCCACTTGTTATTCTTCCTCCTCTCCTTGTGGTATCCCTATAATTCGGATGTTGGAACTTCATTTCTTTAAATATGGATAAGAGGCAGATGGATGGGAAAAAAAGTAATTTTGAGGTTTTAATTATATTTCTCCTATTCCTTCCTCCAAATAATTAACCTCCATATTTGAAGGAAAAAGATCCTTTTTTACTAGGGCTCTTGCTTTAATAGACAAATAAAGAAAAGTAAAATATTTTTAGCTTCTCAGCTTCTGACCTTAAGATCAGACTGGACAATTTCTAGGTGATTATTATGAGAAATATTATGGTATTGATTATTTTAGTGGATCATATGTGTTGAAATTTCAGCTAATACTTGAAATGTCATGCTCTAATTTGAGACTATTTTAAAAACAACATAATAATAAATGATGGATTATAATTTCTTTGAGATTTAGGTAATTTCCATTCCAAGAATCCACTATTTCCCATATGAAGAACTTTTTTCTTATTAAAACCTTTTTTTGGATGACTATGGTAATTTTTCTAATGACCTCATTATATATTCTAGATTATACTTTAAAACAAAACAAAAATCCCTCTTCACATTACAAAAAAGGAGATATTAGAAGTAAATTTCATAATAACTATTGTAGGTTAGGTTCAAAAAGTACCATTTACTAAAAATGAATACTACATTTCCACAAATTTTATATATTGATAAAATATTTATGGCTCTAAAAACCAAGTGGAATCTGAATTAGTTTCAATTGTGTTCTAAGAAAAATGTGATGTCACTTGGGACACTTAAACAGATGAGTGATATAATCTGATTTATACTTTGATTATTCCAAATCATGCTTATGTGTGGTGGGTGGATTGCAAGGGGAGAAGTGCGAAGCCAAGAAAATAACAGATGAGTAGAATAGCCTCAACTTGAACAACTTAAAACTGATACTGCGTCAAAATAATTGGGAGACAGCAGTGAGTGTCTATAAATGTGGCAAGCTGCTGAATTTAAAAACATGGCATTTAATCCGCTTCAGCCATTTAGATCTTGTCTCACATGTTGTCAGATTTTTTTGAATTTAAAAACAAAGGTGTAAAATCTTTTTATTGTCATATGTTGACAACTAGTTCAAAAATCATTTAAGGAAATACTTAGAGAGCTAACCAGACCATGCCTCTAGTTTGGATTTAACAAAAAGGGGCAGTAATTTGCAACTTCAGTGTGAAATTTTGGGGCGACTCCCCCTTTTCTTTAAGTAAAGGAAGATGTAAAGACAGTTTTTGGAATATTTTCAGGGACACAGTTCTGTTGTGCCACTGGGGTGTGCATTGTTGGAGACTGCTGTTCTCTGCATTTGTATTAGTTGCTTCCTCACCTCTATAGACTGTTATACACAGCATCATCCTCCCACCTAATGCTGATGGACAACAGTCATAGAGAGAGACAGAACAGAATACAGGTAATTCTCTATTTTCATTTCTTCATACCAGGTTTGGGGTTAGACTTTAGAGTTTACAAACCAATAATTTATATCAATAAACTATAAAAAGAACAGTTCATAGATATGCGCATGTTGGATTTCTATTTAGAGCTAAATAACTCTCTGTGCCCTTGCTATTGCAAGAGAATTCTAGAAATAAGTGTCAGCTAAGATTTAGAGAAGTTATGTGCAAAAGTTGAAGCAACATTAATTTCATTTCTGGCTTTTTTAAAAATCCTGACTTCAGGATATGTTTATTGATTTGAGAGGGAGAGAAAGAGAGAGAAGGAAAGAGGGAGGAAGAGAGAGAGAGAGAGAGATGTGAGAAACATTGATCAGTTGCCTCCTGTAAGAGCTCCGACTGGGAATTGAACCTGCCACCTAGGTATGCGCCCTGACTGGGGATCAAACCCACAACACTTTGGTGTATGTGACGATGCTCCAACTAACTGAGCCACCCAGCCAGGGCTATTTTTAGCTATTATATAAACCAGAGCCAACAATCTCAATCTTATGAAAGATATAACAGTCTAGGACTAACTTTTGAATTACATATGAATTGGGGTTAGCTAGGCTAGGCTTATCTCTGCCTATGAGTGTGTAACATAGTACTTAATCTGACAATTTAAGTGTTCAGAAATGTGTACCCACTTAATTATAGTTCCAAAACAACTCAACTGCTAGCTGATGGGGACCAAATTTCTCTCAATGGTAAATACCTACTTTTGAGATAAATATTTTTTAATCACAGTCTCTTTTAAAAATCTATTTTATCACACTGAACACCTTAAGTCACACTTAGTTCTCTCATTCTATCTCTTACTCCACTTCTAGTTAATAAGAAAATCCTATCAGTACCAATTTCCACATATTTATCTTGGGTCTGCTTCTCATCATACTCTGTCCATTGCTAGGCTAATCTAAGCCGTCATATCTTACTTAGGATACTGCAATGGATTACCATATGGTCTACCTTCACCTGCTCAAAACGCAAACAATAGTTTTACATTGCAAATTGAATAAACACCAAATTCCTTAATAATTGTCCTCAATGCTCTGTGATTGGGTCCACATCTAACTCTCTGCCTTCATTTTCTAGTACATATCTTTCATCACACTGTCTGACAATTAGCCACCTTGCTGTCCTATGTCCAACTCATTCCTGGCTCTAAACTTGGCAATTTGTTCATCCTTTGTACAGACCACTCTTTCCCAGAACATTACATGCCTCATTCAAATGGCTGATTGTTACCAAACAGACCCAGGCAGGGGATGATATACTGTTACCGAATGGACTCCCCTTCTCTTGGGGTCCCCCTGTACTAGGTTCTCCTCGTTCACCGCCAGGGAATTATAGCTCTCAATGTCAGAGACTGGTGAAAAAGAAAGGAATTATTTATTCAAAAGTTATACAGAGTATGACTTAATGTCTTCATTAAAATCCCAAAATCCCTTCAAACATCCACAAACACTCACAGTCCTTCCTTCCCCTCTTTGCCCAGTCTGAGGTGCCATATATCAGGAAGAGAAATAGAAGTCTGTGGCTCAGGTAGCCCCGATTCTACCCAGTAATCTATGCTCAGCCAGCAGGCCTCCCACAGTTCCCAGACCCATTTGCTATGTTGCCAGGATCTCCAGTTCTTAATCTAAACCCACAAGGCACCTTCTCCTGGCCTACCAGCAAGGGTCCTTTCACCCTTTTCCTTCCCACAGCGTCTCTCCTGCATTCTTCCAAACTGCTAAGAGAGCTCTGCATTGCTGCTACATCCTGCTTTCCGGCTTCCTAAGCTGCATGGCAAAGGGAGCCCCAAAGCTGCATGGTTCTCCCCTGCATGGCTGCCACACCTGGATTTAAAATCCTAGTGCCAATCTTCCTCTGCATCCCCATTTCCGTCTCCTCCCACAATCAGCTACACCTGCCAGCATTCCCTATTTTTTCAGCTTTTCTGGGCTGCCATAACGAGCCCCAGCAGGCATGGCCCCAGGGTGTGAAGCAAGTCATCCTCAGCTCTCACACAGGTGCTATAACCAGGGGGATTTGCATCCTGGGTGGAAGTCACTCCCATCTCCCAGGCTCAAAACATAGCCACAGCCATTTAACATACCCATGAAACCAGTCAAAAGTTATAGATGTGTTAAATGACCATTCTAGAGGTTATTTGCAAAACTGTTGATATGCAAAATAGCTCAGTGGACCTGCTCTGTGTGTCCATCCCATCATATATTTTTAATATTTCCTGGACATCCTGAACCATCAAAAATCCCTCTTTGGGGGTCCCCTGGTTGCACCCCATTACAAGATGAGATAGTATTTATTTCAAGGATACTTTCTTGGCCCTTTCATTTGGGGATCTGCAATGGTTATTCCCAGAACTTTGTTTCTTTCCTGATACACATCATAGTCAGAAAAAAATTGTTTATTTATTAACTACTTTTTCCTCAATTAGAATGTCAGCACCTTGAATGTATAAGAACCTCCTGTATCTTAATCTCTATTGTAAGAGAAGTCTAGAAAATAAATAACAGCTAAGACTTAGGGAAGTATTATGAGAAAGTTGCAACATTGATTTTATTTCTGGCTTTTATGTAAACCAGAGTCAAAGATCTTAAATCTTCTGAGAGGTGTGACAGTGTAGGACTAACTTATGTCCCTGGTATAAAAGAGATTCTGATAAATATGTGTTGAACTGGATGGCTTTAATTGCAATTATTTTGGATAAGATTCATAACTAATAAAACTCCAATTATTTTTGACAGATCCAAGATGATGGAAAAGTGGAAGCTACACTAACCTCCCCCCAGAACTGAACAGGAATTATAAGTAAATTATAGAAAAATCATCCTCAATAACAGAATGAACACTAGATGGAGAGAAGCCTTATAACCATGGATAGATGGAAAAAGCCACATCACCTCAAAGAGACTGGTAGGGAGTGCACAGGAGATGTGAGAGGATTGGCTGGGCTCCTGTGGGCAGTGGCTGAACTCTTGGAGGGATTATTCAGTGGTCAGGGAGGTTCCCTCTGAGAACTGTGGGTTATAAACCCAAACTGGGCTCCCCAGCCTACAGAACCAGAACCAGAAAAGGCACTCAAATAACATATGGTTGTGAAAAGCAGAGGGAATTCTGTCTGCCAGGGATACACCACTGGAGTCAAGGAAAGCATTTTTAAAGGCTAATGCACAAAATTCCATTTGCAGCCACTCACCCTGGGCTCTGGAAGTGAGAGGGCAGAGTGGACTAGAAATGTGTGAGGTGAATCTTGGGCAGGTGGCTCTAAGAAGAGAACTGAAGGAAAGCTGCCAGGGTCCCTGTGGTGAGTTATTCTCCATATGGCAGGGGTCATCTTTCTCAGGTAGAGCAATCCCCTCTAAGTGGCATCAGCCTAAGGAGAAACAATAGCCCTGCCTGCAGGTATTACTCTGCCCCATATTGTGGTGCTTATACTGTGCTGCTGAGGAGTCAAGTTGGAAGACTTTCACTCTTTAAGCCTAACAGAAAGACTACAGGCAGAGGCAGATCTCTGGGACCCCTAAGACCATAACTGACCCTCTCCTGGGCCTGGTGCTGGTAAAAGTTGGCCTTGACATGCAGCCTGATTCTTTCTGAACATGAACAGGGCCAGCAGAGGGAGTCAAATTGCGTGGCTCACTAATAGCTCCAAACAGGTTGCCCAGGGCCAACAATGGTCAGGGTTTGACTTAGACATACACTGGAGACTTGCAGATCTACCTAATACACAGTGATAAACACAAAGAGGCAGCCAAAATGGAAAGACAAAGAAACAGGCCCCAAATAAAGAACAAGAGAATTTTCCAGAAGAAGTACTAGATGAAGTGGAGGCAAGAAATTTATCAGATAAAGAATTTAGAGTAATGATTATAAAGATACTCAATGGTATGAAAAAAAGACATAGAAACCATAAAAAAATGACCAATCAGAAATAAAGAATGAAATAAATAATACATTGAAAGAAATAAACAGCAGATTAGATGCAGCAGAGGATCAAATTAGTGATTTTGAAGACCAGAAAGGAAAAAACAATAACTAAGCAGAGCAGCAACAAGAAAGAATTATTTTAAAAAAATGAGGAGGGCTTAAGAAACATCTTGGACAACATGCAGTATAATAACATCTGTATCATGAGAATACCAAAGAGAAGAGAGTAAGCAAGGAATTGAGAACCCATCTGAAGAAATAATAACCAAAAATGTCCCTAATTTAGTGAACAACAACAAAAAAGACACACAAGTCAAGGAAGCTCAGAGAGTCCAAAACAAGTTAGACCCAAGGAGGCCTACAATAAGACACATCATAAACAAAATGTCAAGTCTTAAAGACACAAAGAGAATTCTAAAAGGCCCAAGAGAAAAATCAGGTAGTTACATAATGAGAGCACCAGTTAGAATTCCATCTGGCACTTCCTCCTGCACATGGGAGAAAAACTTAGCTGATCTACAGAGGAACAGAGCAGACAGCCAACAATACCACAGCATATATGAAAATAGGAGATCAAAATCTGTAGCAGACATTGGAAAACTAGACATGGCAGCCGAGCGACCGGAGGCAGCCCTGAGACCGGGACGGAAGCGACCCTGCGACCGGAGGTGGCTCTGCAACTAGAGGAGGGGACTCTGTGAAAGACCTGGAGCTCACATCTGTGATCCTGGGGTGAGTGCGCGCAACTTGGGAAACTCGCCGAGCCCATGCCCGTAGTCTCAGGTGGGCGCATGCGCCCTGTAGGAGACCCGGAGCTCACAGCAATAGACTCCCAAGGGTTCGGTCTGCAAGAGATCCCAGCTGAAACCCATAAACTCGGGAAAGCGCACACTCTGCAGGAGGCTCAGAAATCACACCCAAGGCCCTGCATGGAGAGTGCGCCATTAGCCCTGGGGTCAGTGCTCGGCTGGCACTGAGGACAGTAGGCCAAAGCTGACTGAGTGAGGAACAGGGAGAAAAGCAGTACGACTCGCCTCGCAGCCTACTACAGCCAGCAAGACCAGAAAATCCAGTTTGGCCTGTTTGAAAATAGCAAGAGATTTTCTTTTTTTTTTGGTTTTTGGGTGTTTTTTTTTTTTTTTTTTTTTTTTGGTAGTTGTTTTTTTTATTTCTTTGTTTGTTTTCGGTTTATTTTTAATTTTCTTGGGGTTCTTTTTGTTTTGTTTTGTTTTGTTTTTATTCTATATTTTTATTTTTTATTACTTCTACCTTTTTTATCCCTCAATTCCTTTTGCTTCTCTTTACTTCTTTTTTGTTTTATTCCTTCTGCCTTTCTTTCCAATTTTATCTCTCCTTCCTTCCTCTTTTTTTCTCTTCTTTTTTCACTTTCTTCTTTTCTCTTTTTAAAAAAACACGAGTGAGGAAAAATAATCCTAGAACTGTGAAAAAACCAGAGTTGGACCAAAAGAGGGGGTATTCCAACAGCTGAGACAGTGGAAGCTGTGAACACCAGGATACCTGAAGGAGACTACACCACTGAATCTCACAGGTATTCCACCACAGAAGTTCACACCATAAACCCAGGTAGCCAGAACAGATCAATTTGAGAAGCTGAGGCTTACAAGAAGAGTCTCACAAACAATGAGAAGACAAAGAAACAATCCCCAAATGAAAGAAAAGGAGGAAGCCCCCAGAAAGAAGCCTAAATGAAACAGAGGCAACTCAACTATCAGATAAGGAGTTCAAAGAAATGGTTGTCAGGAAGTTCCATGAGCTCTCAATGAGCTACCAGAAACTACAGGGAAGCTACGATGAACTCACTGCAAACTATATCAACATGAAAAAGGAAATAGAAACTATCAAAAAGGGCCAAGAGGAAATGAAGAATACAATTTCTGAGCTGAAGAACACAGTAGAAGGAATGAAAAGCAGAATCCATGAAGCAGAGGATCGAATCAGTGAGTTGGAGGACAAAGTAGAAAAAAGCAGCCAGAAAGAGCAAGAAAAGGAAAAGAGGCTCAGAAAGAATGAAGAGGGGTTAAGAGAAATGCAAGACAACATGAAACATAATAATATCTGTATAATAGGAATACCAGAAGGAGAAGAAGAGAAAGGGATAGAAAACCTATTTGAAAAAGTAATGATGGAAAACTTGCCTAATTTGATGAGAGAAAAAGTCACACAAATCCAGGACACACAAAGAGTCCCAATCAAGAGGAACCCAAACAGGCCCACTTCAAGACACATCATCATTAAAATGGCAAACTTCCAAGACAAAGAGAGAATCTTAAAGGCAGCAAGGGACAAAAAGGAAGTAACATATAAGGGAGCCCCGATAAGGTTAGCAGCTGACTTCTCAATGGAAATGCTCCAAGCCAGAAGACAATAGCAAGAAATATTCCAAGTAATGAGAACCAAAAGCCTACAACCAAGACTACCTTACCCAGCAAGGCTTTCAATCAAGATAGAAGGACAAATAAGGAGCTTCCTAGACAAAAGAAGTTTAAAGAAAACACCTCTACCAAACCAGTTCTGCAAGAGATACTAAAGGGACTGCTTTAAGGAAAGAAAGGAAAAGAGACAGAGAGAAGAACACAGGTCCGAAAATGGCAATGAATCAGTACCTATCAATAATAACCTTAAATGTAAATGGATTAAATGCTTCAATCAAAAGACATAGAATAGCTGAATGGATAAGAAAGCATGACCCACACAGATGCTGCCTACAAGAGACCCACCTCAGGACAAAAGACCTACACAGACTCAAAGTGAAAGGCTGGAAACAAATTTTCCAAGCAAATGGACAGGAAAAAAAGGCCAGGGTAACAATACTCATATCAGACAAAATAGACTTCAAAAGAAGAGCTATAAAGACAGACCCAGAAGGTCACTTCATACTACTCAAGGAAAGTATCCACCAAGAAGACATAAATATTGTAAATATATATGCACCTAACATAGGAACACGTAAATACATCAAGAAAATCTTAGAGGACTTCAAGAAAGATGTTGACAGCAACACAATTATAGTAGGGGATTTTAACACCCCACTGTCAAAAATAAACAGATGTTCCAAACAAAATATCAACAAAGATATTGTGGCATTGAACAATACTCTAGATGAATTGGACTTAACTGATATGTATAGAGCCCTTCATCCCAAAGAAACTAAATACACATTTTTTCAAATGCACATGGAACATTTTCAAAGATAGACCACATGATAGGATACAAAACAAGCCTCAACAAATTCAAGAAAATTGTAATCATACCAAGCATTTTCTCTGATCACAAGGGACTGAAACTAGAAACCGACTTCACGGGGAAAATCCCAAAACCATCAAAATCATGGAGATTGAATAGCATGCTATTAAACAATGAATGGGTCAAGAATGAAATTAGGGAGGAAATCAAAAAGTTTCTGAAAAAAAATGAAAATTAACTCACAACAACCCAAAACTTATGGGACACAATGAAGGCAGTCCTCAGAGGGAAGTTCATAGCAATACAGACCTACCTAAAGAAGACAGAAACATTTCTAACAAACAACTTAACCCTATGCCTACAAGAACTCGAGGAACAACAACAATGACAGCCCAGGGCAAGTAGAAGGAAGGAAATAACCAAGATCAGAGCAGAATTAAATGACATAGAGACTAAAAGCGCAATTCTAAGGATCAGTGAATCCAGGAGCTGGTTCTTTGAAAAGATCAACAAAATTGGCAAGCCTTTAAGCAGGCTCATCAAGAATAAGAGAGAGGACTCAAATAAACACAATCATGAATGAAAGAGGAGAGATTACGACTGACACCACAGAAATACAAAGGATTGTAGCAAATTACTACGAAAAACTGTATGCCAAGAAATTTGAAAACCTAAGTGAAATGGACAAGTTTCTAGAAAAATATAATCTCCCAAAACTCAAAGAAAAAGAAACAGAAAGCCTGAACAGACAATAACAGCTGATGAAATCGAAGCAGTAATCAAAAAACTCCCGACGCACAAAAGCCCTGGACCGCATGGTTTCACATGAGAATTCTACAAAACATTTAAGGAAGAGCTAATCCCTATCCTTCACAGACTATTCCAAAAAATCCAAAATGATGGAAGACTCCCAAACTCTTTTTATGAATCCAGCATCATCCTAATCCCAAAACCAGACAAAGACACAACAAAGAAAGAAAACTTCAGGCCAATATCACTGATGAACATAGACACTAAAATCCTTAACAAAATATTGGCAAACCTCATCCAACAATATATTAAAAAGATCATACACCATGACCAAGTGGGATTCATTCCAGGGATGCAAGGATGGTTCAACATTCGCAAATCAGTTAATGTAATTCCTCACATAAACAACAGGAAAGACAAAAATCACATGATCATATCAATTGATGAGGAAAAAGCTTTTGATAAGGTTCAGCACCCATTTATGATAAAAACACTCAGCAAAGTGGGAATAGAGGGAGCATGCCTCAACATAATAAAGGCCATATATGAAAGACCTACAGTCAACATCATACTCAATGGGCAAAAACTGAAATCTTTCCCCCTAAGATGAGGAACAAGACAAGGTTGTCCACTTTCACCACTTCTATTCAATATAGTATTGGAAGTCTTAGCCACAGCAATTAGACAAGAAAAGGAAATAAAAGGCATTAAATTGGAAAGGAGGAAACAAAACTATCATTGTTTGCAGATGACATGATAGTGTACATAGAAAATCCTATAGACTCAGCCAAAAAGCTGCTCGACATAATAAATGAATTTGGCCAAACAGCCAGATACAAAGTCAATATCCAGAAATCAAAGGCATTTTTGTATACCAACAGTGAAACAGCAGAAGCAGAAATCAAGAAAAAAAAATCTTAATTGATATAGAAAAAGAAAAATAAAGTACCTAGGAATAAACCTAACCAAGGAGGTAAAAGACCTGTTTGCAGAAAACTACACAACACTGAAGAAAGAAATCAAGGAAGATACAAACAAATGGAAGCATATACCGTGTTCATGGATCGGAAGAAATAATATCATCGAAATGTCCATACTACCCAAAGCAATTTACAGATTCAATGCAATACCTATTAAGGTTCCAATGGCATATTTCACAGACATAGAACAAACACTTCAAAAATTTATATGGAATCATAAACGACCCCGAATAGCTGCTGCAATTTTGAGAAAGAGAGCAAAGTAGCAGGGATCACAATACCTGACACCAAACTGTATTACAAAGCCACTGTAATCAAAACAGCCTGGTACTGGCACAAAAACAGGCACATGGACCAGTGGAATAGAACAGAGAGCCCAGAAATAAATCCAAGTCTCTACAGTCAATTAATATTCGACAAAGGGGGCAGCAACATAAAATGAAGCAAAAATAGCCTCTTCAACAAGTGGTGCTGGGAGAACTGGACAGCTACATGCAAAAAAATGAAACTCGAGCACCAACTTACACCATACACAAAAATAAATTCAAGGTGGATAAAAGATTTAAATATAAGCCGTGACACCATTAAAATCCTAGAGGATAACATAGGCAAGAAAATCTCAGATATTTCATGCAGCAACATTTTCACCGATATGTCCCCTAGAGCAAGAGATATAAAGGAAAGAATAAACAAATGGGATCTCATCAAAATAAAAAGCTTCTGCACGTCTAAAGAAAACAGTATTAAAATAAAAAGAGAACCAACTGTATGGGAAAACATATTTGCCAATGATACCTCAGACAAGGGATTAATCTCCAAAATATATAAAGAACTTACAAGACTCTACTCTAAGAAGCCAAGCAGCCCAATTAAAAAATGGGCAAAGGATTTGAAGAGACACTTCTCTAAGGAGGACATACAGAGGATCCAGAGACACATGAAAAGATGCTCAATATCGCTAGCTATCAGAGAGATGCAAATTAAAACTATAATGAGATACCACTTGACACCAGTCACAATGGCCTTCATAAATAAAGCAACAAACAGCAAGTGTTGGAGAGGTTGGGGAGAAAAGGGGACCCCAGTGCACTGTTGGTGGGAGTGCAGATTGGTACAACCACTATGGAAAACAGTATGGAATTTTCTAAAAAAACTAAAAATGGACATACCTTTTGACCCAGCAATTCCACTGCTTGGATTATATCCTAAGAACCCTGAAACACCAATCCAAAAGAACCCATGCACCCCTATGTTCATAGCAGCACAATTTACAATATCCAAGTGCTGGAAGCAACCTAGGTGCCCATCAGTTAATGAATGGATCAAAAAACTGTGGTACCTTTACACAATGGAATTCTATGCAGCAGAAAGAAAGAAGGAGCTCCTACCCTTTGCAACAGCATGGATGGAACTGGAGAGCATCATGCTAAGCGAAATAAGTCAGGCAGTGAAAGACAAATACCATATGATCTCACCTTTAACAGGAACCTAATCAACAAAAAAACCAAACAAGCATAATATAACCAAAAACACTGAAATTGAGAACAGGCTGACAGTGACCAGAGGGGAGAGGGGAGGGAATTTCAGGGGAAAAAGGGAACAGTTTAGAGCAACAAGTATAAAGGACACATGGACAAAAACTATGGGGGGTGGAAATGGGAGGAAGGTGGGGAGGGCTGGGGCTGTGGGCTGGGGGTGGGGTAAAAGACAAAACTGTACAGTATCAACAATTAAAAAAATACTGATTAAAAAAAAAGAATTCCATCTGATTTCTCAACAAAAACATACCAGACCAGAGGGGAGTGGCATGAAATTTTCAAGATGATGAAAAGCAAGGACTTACAACCATGGGTACTTTACTCAGCAAGGCTATCATTTAAAATTGAAGGAGAAATAAAGAATTTCCTTGACAAGAATAAGTTAAAGGAGTTTGTTAATACAAAACCAATACTGCAGCAAATGTTAAAGGGCTAGCTTTAAGAAGAAGAAGAAAAAGAGAAAGAAAAAAAGAAGAAAATAGCCTAACAATAAATTGGCACTAAATATGTTTCTATCAATAATCACCTTAAATGTAAATGGCTTAAATATTCCAGCCATAAGACATAGGGTAGCTGAATGAATAGAAAAACAAGACCCATGTATATATGCTACCTTCAAGAGATGCACCTCAGCACAAAAGATACACATGGACTAATAGAAAATGGAAAGAAAAAGATATTTCATGCAAATGGAAAGAAATAAAAGCTGGGGTAGCAATACTTATATTTAATAAAATAGATTTAACAAACCATAGTAAGAGACAAAAAAGGACATTGCATTATAATAAAAGTGAAAAATCAAACAAGAGGATATAACTCAAGCAAACATCTACACACTTAATATAAGAGCACTTAAACTGTAAAGCAAATCTTGACAGACATAAAGGAAAAGATTAACAGAAATACAGAAATAGAAATTTTTTAAGAGAGAGAGAGAGAAATATCAATATGTGGTTGCCTCTTATATGACCCCTACTGGGGACCCAACCTGCAACCCAGGCATGTGCCCTGACTAAGAATCAAACTGGCAACCCTTTGCTTTGTAGCCCATGCTCAAACCACTGAACTACCCCAACCAGGAAAGTCATAGAGATTTTTTAACATCACTTTGACTTCAGTGGATGGATCATACAGACAGAAAATCAACAAAGCAACAGAGCCTTAAGCCACACAATAGATCAAATGGATATCATTGATATCATCAGAGATTTCATCCCAAAGTAGCAGAACAAACATACATTTCAAGTGCACATGGAACATTTTCTAAGGTAGACCACAAACTAGGATGCAAAATAAGTCTCAACAAATTTAAGAAGACTGAAGTCAGATCAAGCATTTTCTCTGACCACAATACTATGAAACTAGAAGTCAATCACGAGAACACTGAAAACATAGAAAGATGAAGAAACTAAACATGTTATCAAACAATGAATGGGTCAACAATGAGATTAAGGAAGAGATGAAAAGATAACTTGAAAGAAATAAAATGAGAACATAACAATCCAAAATCTGTGGGACACAGATAAAATAATCTTAAGGGGGAAATTCATAGCATTACAGGCCAATCTCAAAAAACAGGAAAAAGCTCAAATAAACAATCTAAAATTACACTTAAAGGAACTTGAAAAAGAGCAACAAACAGAGTCCAAAGTGAGTAGAGGAAAGGAAATAATAAAGATCGGAGCAGAAATAAATAAAATAGAATCTAAAAAAATGATATAGAGCATCAATGAATCTGAGAGCTTGTTCTCTGAAAAGGTAAAAATGACTGACAAACATTTAACCAGACTCATCAAGAAACAAAAAGAGAGGACCCCCCCAAAATAAAATCAGAAATGAAAGAGGAGAAATAACAACTGATACCAAAGAAATACAAAGGATTGTAAGAAAATACTATGAACAACTATATGCCAACAAACTAGACAACCCGGACAAAACCAATTAATTCCTGGAAATGCATATTCTTCCAATACTAAATCAGGAAGACTCAGAGAATCTGAATAGACAGATTGCAACTAGTAAATTTCAGGCGGCAATCAAAAAACTCCCAACAAACAAAAGCCCTGGACCAGGTGGCTTCACAGTTGAATTTTACCAAACATTCTGAGAAGGACTAATACCTGTCCTCAAACTGTTTCAGAAAATTCAAGAGGAGAGCAAGCTCCCAAGGTCATTTTATGAGGCCACAATTATCCTAATTTCAAAACCAGGTAAAGATACTACAAAAAAGAGAAAATTATAGGCCAATATCCCTGATGAACATAGATGCTAAAATCCTCCACAAAATATTAGCAAACTGAATATAGCAAGGCATAAAAAATGTCACACACACACCCCCGCCCCCGCCTGCTGGTGTAGCTCAGTAGACTGCGTGAGGCTGCAAACCAAAGGTTCGCTGATTTGATTCCCAGCTGGGGCACATGCCTGGCTTGCAGGCCAGGTGCACAGTAGGCTGCACACAAGAGGTAACCACATGCTGCTGTTTCTCTCCCTCTCTTTCTCCCTCCCTCCCCCCTATCTAAAAATAAATAAATGAAATATTTAAAAAAAAATTCATACACCATGATCAAATGGGATTGATTCCTGGAATGCAAGGTTAGTACATTTGTGAATCAATAAATGCATTACACCATATGAAGAAAATGAAAGATAAAAAACACATGATCATATCATAGATGCAGAAAAAGCAATTGATAAAATCTAGCACACATATATGATAAAATCTTTTAGCAAAGTGGGAATAGAGGGAAGATACCTAAACATAATAAAGGCCACGTATGACAAACTGTCAGCATCATACTCAATGTGCAAAAAAACTACAAGTGTTCTCCTTAAGATCAGGAACAAGACAGGGATGTTCTCTTTCACTTCTCTTATTCCACATGGTACTGGAAGTCTTATCCAAGGCAATCATAGAATCTGAACAAGTATTTTAAAAATTTATATGAAACCTCAAAATGTCCTGCATAGTAACCACAATCCTGAGAAAGAACAAAGTTGGAGGAATCATGCAACCTAATGTCAAACTATACTATAAGATCATAGTAAAAAAACCCAGCATGGTACTGGCAAAAAAACCCACACACATAGGTTAATGGAACAGAATAGAGAGCCTAGAAATAAACTTACACCTGTATAGTATATATTTGACAGAGGTAGCAAGCACATGCAATGGGCCAAAAATAGTTTATTCAATAAATGGTGATGGGAAACCTGGACAGATACATGTAGAAAATTGAAACTAGACCACCCTGTTATACCACACACGAGAATAAATTCAAAATGAATTAAAGGCAAATGTTAGACCTAAATCCATAAGAATCCTAGAAGAAAACATAAGCAACAAAATCTTGGACATTGCTCATAGTAATATTTTATCCAATATATATCCATTTGATCTATTGTGTCATTTAATGTTGTTATTTGCTGATTTTTGTCTCGAGGGGTTATTGATTTTCTTTTAAGGGGTTTTAAAATTTTCTATTATGACTCTATTTCTACGGACCTCTCCGTTTACATCCATCCTAATTGTCTACATATTTATATGCTCCTATGTTGGGTACATAAATATTTACTAGGGTTATATTCTCTTGATGGAATGTCCTCTTTATTAGTATTTAGTTTTCTTCTTCGTCTCTTACAAAGAGACAAGGTTTTCAAGTCTATTTTGTTGAATATAAGTATTGTTACCTCATTTTTTCCTTTCTATTTGCATGAAATATTTTTCTATCCTTCTATTTTTAGTCTGTGTACATCTTTCAAACTAATGTGGGTTTCTTGGATAGAGCATATGAATGCACATTGTTCTCTTATCCATTCAGCTACCCTATGTCTTTTGATTCAAGCATTTAAGTCATTTACATTTAAAGTGATTATTGACAGATACATATTTACTGCCAAATATATTTTTTGCCTATTTTTCTTGCATTTTTTCTTTTTCATTTTCTTCTTTAAGCAAGATCTTTAACATTTATTGCAGTACTGATTTCATTAATGAACTCCTTTAGCTTTTTCTTGTCCGAGAAGTTCTTTATTTTTACTACAGTTTTATTTGATAGCCATGGTGGTTAAATTAGTTTTGGTTGTAGGCCTTTGTTTTTAATCACCTTGAATATTTGATTCCAATCCTTTCTGGTCTGAAATATTTCTGTTGAAAAATCAGCTTTCAGGCTAATTGGAGTTGCCTTGTAGGTAACTAACTGCTTTTGTCTTATGGCTTTTAAAATTATCTTCTTGTCTTTGAGCTTTGCTATTTCAATTATGATATTTCTTGGTGTGGGCCTCTGTGTCCATCTTGTTTGGAACTCTCTGTGAATTTCTGGACTTGTATGTCTTTTTCCTTCAACAGGTTAGGATATTTTTTGGTAACTATATCTTCAAATAAGTTCTCAATCCTTGCTTACTCTCTTCTCCTTCTGGTATTCCCATGACATTGTTGGTATTTTTCATGTTGTCCCGAAGGTTTATTAAATGTTCTTCATTTTAAAATTCTTTTTTCTTTTTGTTACTCTGCTTGGGTGTTTTTTTCTCTCATCTTTCTAATTGCTGACTCAAGCCTCTGCTTTATCTAACCTACCATTTATTCCTTCCAGTGTATTATTTATTTTGGATATTGCATTCTTTATTCCTCACGGTTTTTTTTTTAAATAGTTTCTATGTATTTTTTCTTGTTGTTGAATATCCTTATAATCATTACTCTAAACTCTGTATCTGCTAAATTGCTTGCCTCCATTTCATTTAGTTATTCTTCTGGATACTTCTATTGGTATTTCTTTGGAGTCTGTTTCTTTGTCTTCCCATTTTATCTGTCTCCTTGTGTTTGTTTCTAAGTATTAGGTATATCTGCAAATACTCTGGTGCAATCTTAGGTAGATCTGCACTTCCTGTGACTGGCCCTGGGCAATCTGTTTAGAGCTATCGGTGATCCACAGCTTGTGGCTTCTTCTGCTGGGCCTAGGTGTGTGCTGTAAGAACTAGGTTTTATACCAAGGCCATTTCTTACCAGCCAGCTTTTAAGACGGCCAGAACTGGGGGAGGGTCAGCTAGCCTCACATATCCCAGAGATCCTCCTTCACCTGAAGGCTTTCTGTTAAGCTTAAAACTGAAATTGCCTCCAGCTATACTCTTTTGTAGCCTGGCTTAAGCTCCACGTGGTGGAGCCAGAGGGGTTTCTGCAGATGGGGCTATTACTTCCTCTGAGGCTGATGGCACTTCGAGGGGACTGCTCTGCCTGAGAAAGATGGCTCCAGCAGTATGGGGAATGACTCAACACAAGGATCTTGGCAGATGAGCTCTGTCTCCAGAGCCACCAAACCCAGACTCCCCTCATATGGCTCTTGTCCATTCTGTCCTCCAACTGCCAGATCCCAGGGTAAATGGCTATGAACTAAATTTTGTGTGTTGGCCCTTTAATGGGCTGTCTGTGTCTCTAGCTATCTTTCCCTGGCAGGAAGAAACCCTGTTTCATTTCACAGCCAGATGTTTGTGTTTCTATCCCAGTTTTGGTGCTCTAGGCTGGGGAGTCTATCTTGGGATTTTTGACCCCACTCTTTTGAGGGGAAAACTCCCCTGACACTAAAATATCACCCCTGGAACTTCAGCTGCCACCTGTGGGCACCCAGCCAGCCCTCTTTTACCTCTGAACTTCCTACCAGTCTCCTTGTGATGTGGTTTCTTCTGTATGTCCTTGGTTATCAGGCTTCTCTCCAGCTAGTGTTTAATTGGTTATTTATGACTATATTTATAAAATTTAATTGTAATTACAGTTGGGTTCTGAGAGGAGGTTAGTATAGCTTCTAACTACTCCACCACCATCTTGGATCTACCCCAAAGTAGCAGTAATTGTTCCAATTATTCTACATTTTCTCTTCAATCCATTGGGCTCTCTATTCATGGCAAATTGAATAAAGAGAAGAATCAAATAAGTGTCTCTGTCAATTTGGATAATTTGCCAGTTACCTGGGCTACTGTTTACTCACCTGGAACCAGCTGGATCAGGTGCTGTCTGTATTCATTTTTAGCTCTAAAGTCAGTTTTCTCCCATGATGTGTAATCATTTGGAAAATCAAGTTATATAAGACCTTTACTGGAAGTAGGTGACATCTACTGCCAGGAAATCTTTGGCACTTTAAATATAACTATGTTTTGGTACTTAGGAAAGATGCCAAAGAATAAACATAAGTATGAACACCTTCTGTTTGTTACCAAATTAAATATAATAAAGGTAGAAGTGATTTTATGCTTTCATACCAAGTAATTAATCAATTAATTTAACTAACTTTGCCTTACAGGAAGTGGTAATCTTATAGACACATGATCTATTCAGTTTTTATACAGTTTGGATTAGTTGTTCAAGAGAAATGTTCCCACTACCCCAAATCTGTGCTAATTAAGTGATGCTTCAAAGAACTCAGTTGACACTAGATACTCATTTCACATCATTCTTCAAGGTTAATCCAACTTCAGTGGAGTGAGGAACACAGGGGAGCCTCAGGCTAAAAGACCTACAGAAAAACAGGAAAAGCAAATTGAAGAAAGTCTGCTGATAATAGCCCTGAATCATTTATCTGTTAAAGAAAATGGATATATTGCTAATTTTGAGTATAGTATGCGCAAAAAGTTGGTAATTGTAAAGCACAAGTCTAAATAACTTTGGTGGCAATTGTTGCTGTGTCAATGTTGTTAATCACTTTCTCTCATGCAGGCCAGTATGTTTGCAGGTCTTAGAACCTTTGTGTCTGCAGACATTAAAGAAGAAAATAATGAATTTCTGGGTACAGACGTATCTCATTTTATTGAGATACATACCTTATTTTATTGCACTTTGCTTTATCGCTCCACACAAATTGTGTTTTTCACAAATTTAAGGCAAGACCTTCCATCAGCAAAAAGATTACAATTAGCTTTATTGTGATACTTGCTTTATTGCGGGGGTCTGGAACCAAACCCACAATACCTCTAAGTTGTACTTGTACAGAGTTGTACAGAGTACTGATAGGCAAAGTGAAACAAAGAGGTGTTTTATACCCTTTTGACCACCACTGCTGACTGAAGGAATGTGCTTTTTGCCCTGAAACTATTTAGAGTTGCAAATTGTTATGCTATACTGAGCTTTGCAGATTTCTGGAAGGCAACAGAATAAATATTGCTCTGTGACAATTTCATACTAAAAGGAATAATTTCCCTTTCCCTCTTATTTGCTTTTGATAATTTTATTGATATATAATTAAAGTATAATATACTACCTGTATTCAAGGCACACAATTTGCTAAGTTTTGATATATGTGTATGACTGTGAAACTATCATTATAGCCAAGAGGATTGATGAAGTTTTCTGTCACCTTCAAAGGTTTCCTAGTCCACCTTTGTAAGCTGTTTATTCTCCTATCACCATCCTCTGACAACCAGTAATCTACTTCTTGTCACCATAGATTAGCTTCTTTTCAGGAATTTCATATAGGTGACATCATACATTATTTAATTGTCTTTTGCCTGGCTTCTTTGACTTATTAAAATGATTGTGAGATTTATCCATGTATTAATAACTTCTTGTTTCCTTTTTATCGCTGCACAGTATTCCATTGTGTGACTCTACCACAGTTTGTCTATCCATTCACTTGTTAATGGATATTTGGTTTGTTTTTAGTTTGGGGCTCTTATAAATATAAATAAAGCTGCTATGAACATTTATATACAAGTCTTTGTTGATACATATACTTTCATTTCTCTTAGGTAAATACTTAGTAGCATGCTGATAGAGTTATAGGATAAATATATGTTTAACTTTAAAAGAAACCATTAAACTGTTATTCAAGGTGGTTGTACCATTTTGCATTCCAGCCAGTGATCTATGAGCATGACAGCTGCCCTGAATCCTTGTTAACACTCAGTATTATCAGAATATATTATTATTATTAACATTATTAATTATTTAAACAAATATAATAGTTGCATGGTGGAATTTCATTGTATTTTTTTAATTTTGCCTGATGACTTTTTATATGCTTACTAGCCATTTTTATATATTCTTTGTAAAATGCTTATTCAAATCTTGTCCTTATTTTTTAAATACTGCATTGTCTTTTCAATCGAGTTGTGAGAGTTTTTTATATTTCTGGATAAAAGTCCTTTGTCTGATATATGTTTTGCAGATACTCTCTACCAGCTTGTGGTGTTCTTCCTGGAGCAAAAGTACTTTAATTAGGAGAAAATCAATTCCTTAGTTCTTTTTCTTTCATGTTGTATATATTTTTTGTTTTTTTAGATGAGAAAATTTTGATTATCCCCAAATTGCAAATATTTACTTCTTTTTTCTTTTAGCTTTATAATTTTATATTTTAAATTTAGATACTTGACTTCTTGTTTGTACGATGTCCATCCAGAAGTTATCCAGCCATGTAATATGAAATATAGAGACATTTATTGAAGACACAAGATACAAGAAATATTGTACATAGGACAATAATGCCTCAGTCACCTTCAAAATAGGCACCTTGGGACCTCACACAGTTTTCTCAATTTCCATCAGCTATCCCAATGTATTTTCCTGAATTTCACTGATAGTCTGAAATCTCTTCCCTCTTAGAAGTGATTTTAGTTTGGAGAAAAGCCAGAAGTCACAGGGTGCCAAATATGGGCTGTAGGGTGTCTGAGTCACCTGGATGATTTGATGTTCCGCCAAAAAATCCTGCATGAGACATGATGCATGCATGGACGTGTTGTCATGATGAAGCTGCCAATCACCAGTTCTCTGGAGCTGTGGCCTTCTGAATCATCCAAATAGTTTCTGAGAAGAGATATCCAAGCTTAACGCCAAATTTGATGCAGATTTGTTTCTCTAGTTCCTGTTATTTTGAATGGGACAGCCACACAGTACATATGCTCACTTAATGGAGTCTACCACCCCCACTGACTGGTACAGTGAAGTTGTCATTGTTCAAACATGCCCATTCCAGTCCACACTCCTTGGCTGCCAGATTACATCAATGCTGCACAAACCATTCTTGTTATATTAACAGTGGCTGGATTTTTTTTCCAGACAGACCTTGTATATGTGTGAGGTAAGGTGTTATGTTTATTTTCTTCTTATACAGACATGCTGTTGATATAGCACCATATATTAAAGGATTTCTCTTTTTCTACTGAATTGTCTTGGCACCTCTGTTAAAAGTAATTTGAAGGTATATGTGTGGATGTACTTCTAGAATATCTATAGACTATTTATTCTGTTACATTGATTTATATACCTACCCTTTCATAGTAACAAACTCTCTTGATTTCTATAGCTTTATAATAAACCAATTTTTTAAATTTCTTTGATTATTATAGTTTGAATTTACATATTAGTTTTAGAATCAGTTTGTCAAATTGGAACAAAAATTGAATTGCATTTAATCTGGGGACAGTTATGATCTTAACAACATTGAGTTTTCAGTCCATTGACATGTTATCTCTATCCATTCACTTGAGTCTTCTTTGGTGTCAATCAACAGTGTTTGTAGTTTTAGTGTAAAAGTTTTGAATGTTTTGTAACATTTATTCATAGGTATTTTAAGTTTTTGATACTATGATAAATGCATACTTAGACATTACATTTTTCAGTTTTTGCCACTGTTATGTGAGGATCCAATTGACTTTCACATTAACATTATACCCTACAACGTTGATACAACATAATTAGTTCTAATAGTAGTTTTGTAGATTCTTCAATATTCCAAAAAACAATCATATCATCTGTAAAGAGAACAGTTTCATGTTTATCTGATACTTCTGTCTTTTTTTTGTTGTTGTTGTTAGTGCCTAGTTACCATGGCTGGTACCCTCCTGACAATGTTGAACCAAAGTGGTGAAAGTGGACATCCTTGATTTACTCATGATTTCAGAGAAAACAAAATCAGTATTTTACTATTATGTATTATTAGGAGGTTTGAGACAACCAATTTAATTTTTTAATAGACATAGGGGTATTCAGATTTTCTATTTCTTTTTGTATGAAATTTCAAAATATCTGCCCATTTCATATAAATTATTAAGACAGAAAATTTTTAAGCTAATGATGAACAGTGAGGGCACAACCAGAGTACCTGATGTGTCTGGCTCTGTCACTCACTAGCTTCATAAACTTGATCAAATCTCTTAATTTATTTGTGTCTTGGTTTTTTTATCTATCAAATGGAGAAAGCAATAATTCCTGCCTTGTACATTGTCTTTGAGGCTTATGTGTGCAAACATGCCTAGGTTAATGCTTGGCATGTAGTTATGCTCTAAAAGCGATAGCATTTATTGCTGTTGTGATGGCTATTGTTAAGATAATTATTAGACTGAACTATAAAAACAACACCCCATTAAAACTGTCACACTTTTTATTTCTCTGTGGTATTTCTCTGTTATCTATACAACCAATAATTGGAAAAATGCCATTTATCTCTCTCTCACACATGCACAAAATTCAATTATGCTATGATCCATCCTACACTACTGAAGTGTGTTCTAATTGCATGTAGTGCATTTCTTAAAGCTTTCTTGTCCAAGAACAGATACTGCCAATGAGCAATGATGTGACTGTAGGTTGAGAGTTCTGTTGCTTTTCCTTCTCCCTAAATCTGGACCCTCCTGTATCATCTAATGCAAATTAACTATAATTGCAAAAATAAAGTTTAATGAGTGGAGCTATGTTATGAGTTGTAGTTATTTTAGTTATTTTAACAAGTTCTGCCTTTTAATTAAACATCTTGCTCAGAGGATTTAGTTTCCAATATTTGCTCCCAATGTTCTCATTAAATATTCCAGCACCAGACTTTTTTAAAAAACAATTTATAATGTTTATTGTCCATTATTTTCACTTTACTTTTTTTGTCTCAACTCTTTCATGTCTTCTTAAATGGGTACCAAATTTTAAAGATCATTTCATTAAAATGGATGATTTAGTTTTCTTGGGGGAGAAGCAGCTTGACCTATGGAGTATGTGCACACACGCTATATTCAGTAGACTGCTCTGGACATTATGAAGCATTCCTGTATGTCTAAATTAGGGCCACTGACTTTGGGCAGATGATGATATAGAGTAGATTTTACATAGAGTAAGAGTTGTAGGTTGTAGTTAAAAGTGGAGAGCAGAGAAATGGCTCATGCTATGGGGTTTGCAAAGATGTTTTCCTGCTGATTTTAAGACCTGTTCAGAAAGAAACACAGCATGTCATCTTGGTTATGACACATCAGCCCAGAGGGTGCAGCTTCAGGACCCTAGGCAAAGGAAGCTGGGAATGGTCTGTGCTTGTTGTACACCCCTTGTCACTAGTTGGGCCATCCTTGGAAGTCCCAGAGCAATGCTGACACAGCCTGCCTTTGATAGAAACCAGGCCAAGGCAAAGCTTCTGTTTAAGGCTTTACTGGTAGATTTAACATCAGAACAGCAAGAGTGAGGGAAAGGGGGATGTTCTGGGGGAAAGAAGGGAGCAGGTAAGGTGGTCAAATGTATCACTAACCTTGTCCAACCTTTGCATGAAGCTTGAACTGATTTCTGCATAAGGGTTACCTTTCTTTAAATTAGCAACTATTTCATTTATAATAATACTAATATAACAGAAATTACATGTGGTTGGATAACATGGTCATATTGAAGTTTCTCTTTTTTAAAGTTTAAGTTACTTATTTTATGTATATATGTATGTATTTATGTATTTTTGCTTAATCCTTTCACCTTTTCACCCAGCCTCCCAACCCCACCCACCCCGCAACAGCTGTCAGTCTGTTCTATATATGAGTCTGCCTCTATTTCATTTGTTACTTTATTTTGTTCATTAGATTCACATATAAGTGAAATCCTATGGCACTTGTCTTTCTCTGACTGGCTTATTTCATTTAGCACAACGTTCTCCAGGTCTAACCATGCTGTTATAAAGGATAGCCTTCTGTGAACTACTGGAACTCAGAAAAGTGAACTGTGTGCACAGGAAAGAGAATTTATTTGCTGGCTCCTTCCTCACTCCTGTTTTTTCACAAGCCAGGTTTCAAAAGGAGTATTTATTTCCTCACACTGAGTTGTGCCATCTAGCTTTCTGGGCCTCTTTGGAACCTTTCTCAGCTCTGCCCCTGGAGTCTTCTAAGAACATCAAAGTCTGACCTCCCTTGTTCTGACCTAGCAGTCTCTCAGGAAGTACTAATTCCTCACTTAACTGACTCAATAGCTTCCTGGGAACTGAGTCTTTAACCAAGTTTACCATAGGCTAATTGATATATAGAAATCTGTTGTAGGAACTTAACTCTTGTTTCTATCAATTTTATGGTGAAATCAGTTTTATTATATATTATTGATTTTCATTTGTCAGGGACACTTTTAATTACCAGGAACACTTGACATAGTTCATCACTTCTTTCTGAAACACTTTCATTTGTCTTGGTTTCCCCCCTGCCTCACTAACTCCTCCTTCATAGTTTTCTGTGTTCCTTTCTTCTCTTCTGCCCACACTTCAAATTTTGAGTATCCACTGCTCAGTCCTTGGTTATGGTCTCTCCTCCACCTACATCTGCTCCCTGGGAGATCTCATTTGATCTTTTGACTTTATTTGCCATTTTTGTGCTAGCAACTTCCGCTCGGACCTTTCTCCTGAAATCCAGATTTGTATCTCCAACTGCCTACCCAATAGTACCAATGGGATATGTAATCCACATTTGAAACTGAGCTTGTTCAAATCCTTATGCCATCCCTTTCCTGCATTCCTCACCCTCCTGCCTCAGGAAAAAAAAAAAAAAAGCCTTGTTCCTTCAGACGTCTTCTGATCTCTGTTGATAGTAACTTCAACCTTCCAATTGCTTAGGCAGAATTGTTGGGGTCATCCTTAAGTTCTCTTTTCTCTGGTAATCCACATTCAGTTTGTTAGGAAGTCCTGTTGTCTCTACTTTCAAAATATGAATTATAAGAACATCCAGAGTTAATTTCTAGTTCAGAAATCAGAATAGTGGTTGTCTCTCTGTAGGTGTTGGTATAGATAGGGAGGAACCCAGGGAAAATTTCTGGGGCTGTAGTAACATTCCACATCTCAATCTGGTTGGTGTTGATGCAAATACATGTATAGAGTGGGGCAAAAGTAGATTTACAGTTGTGGATATGCAAAACAGTGTTTTCTATTATTATTTATGAAGTATTGTATTTTTTCCATATAAACAACAATAAACATACTTGTGTTCCACACTGTATGGGGACCTTAACATTTTTATATTTTACTGTATGTATTTTGAACCTCAATAATGTTTTAAAGGAATTCGATTTTACTGTCAAGTGCTTCTCTAAAAATCTTGCAATAACCTGTGGATTTCTGTGATATACTGTGTCGCTGACATCCTCTGAGCTACGTCCACAAAGACCTTAGAAGCACAGTATTCATGTTCACTTTAAATTATCTATATCCAGCCCTGGCCGATTTGGCTCAGTTAGTTGGGCGTTATCCCATAAAGAGAAAGGTTGCCAGTTCAAGTCTTGGTCACGACACATACTTGTGTTGAAGTTTTGGTCCTATGTTGCAGTGCCTGTGAGAGGCAACTGATCAGTGTTTCTCTCCCTCTCTTTCTCTCTCCCTTTTCCTCTCTCTAAAATATAAATAAATAAAATCCTTAAAAAATAAATGACCTGTGTTCAGTTATTTACAGCAATAGCAGCAGAAAGCTATTTTCTCTTTGTAGTAAGAAAGACTTACCCTAGATGTGAGTCCTTAGCCCAATTAATCAAAAGATAAATGAAAATAAGAATAGATATTCACTCATTTTTTTATCATCACATAAAATTCCAAAAATGTCACACTTGAGGTCCATAAGAGTGGACCTGTCATTGGCCTGCAGCTGTGCCTGAGGGATAGATCACAGGTACTTAGTGGAAAACTACCTGCAGGAGGTGACAGTCTCTCTGCAGAGTAATATTGACAAGAAGGTCCCTTTCTCAAGGAGGCAACCTCTGTCCTCACCAGATTCCCGCTTTAGATTCTGCTTGGGTACACCATGACCCCACATAGGTTCCTGCTTAATCTATAATTTTTAATACCATCTGGTGCAGATGTATCTGCTTAACAGTAAAAGTTTTAGCACCTGGTGTTTTAATGCTTATTTCACCCTCACTGGGCCCCTATATGATGACAGTTTAGGATGGAGGTGGGGTGGCCCTTCTCTCAGATGTCCCCTGTGAAATAACTCTGTACAGATGGGAAAACAACCAAGTGGAAAAGTACCACATTATTAATGTCTTAGTGGTACATGATAGCACCCTACCTAACGGCAATCTTTCTCATTATTACGAATTGTTAACACTATTTATATTATTAAGCCCTTACTAATTGCCATGTAATTTGGGGAATTCTTGACATAATTGCCACATTTCTGAGTTAGGTTTTTGTCATCTCTATCTTGCAAAAAAGAAAAGTGAAGCTTAGATCAATTAAGAAACCTGTTCCAACACCATTTGTTAAGTATTATAGCATGTGCTTTCAACAATAGCCAAGGGTGTGAAAACCAGCCCCTCTGGCACATCCCAGCTATTTGCGGTATGGCAATCTAAAAATTGTTTTAACTTTGATTTCCTGATATGTAAAAATCTTCCCTGCAGGTAATTGCAAGGCTTAAATAAGACAACATAGATAGAGAACCAAGCACTGCATTGAAACTGACACATAGAACGTACTCAAGTAAAAGTAATTACATTGTTTGTTTTCCTCTTTGCTTTTGAATATCAGTACATTTTCTTTTTTAGGATTTCTAGCACATGTCCAGTTATTCTTCATTTCCTTACAATAATTCCATTATGACACACACATTAATTGACAACCCTATGAATGTATGGGTTTGTTATTTGCTGTATAATGAACTATAACAATCTGTGGTGAATAATAAGCTTCTCTCCCCAAAATGGAATCAAATATGATAAATTTTATAGTAGATGTATTTACAGAGCACTATGTTCTTTCTTAGCCTGGGATGTAATTCTGTTTGAACCATTGATTAGTCCAAAGAAAGTAGGTTTTCATGATCTTAATTACTTTAATTTTCATTTCCTTTCAGTTATAATTTTTATTCATTTTAGTTTAAAGACCATTTCTATTGGTGGGAAAAATGAAAGCATAATGGGTGTTGATAGTCCATGTTTCCCTGTTATTTCTGGAGTGGGGAAGATTTGATTCCAGCAGCTCATTTACTGGTCATACAACCTCTGCAAATTACCTAACATCTCTGATCTGTTGCTTCTCTGTGAAATGGGACTAATGATAATGTCTTATCAGGATTTTGTTGGTTTTTTTTTGGATGTGGATGAAAATCTCATAAATAATTATTTAATTTAAAACTTTTTTCAATTACAATTTACATTTGATATCATTTTTATTAGGTTCAGGTGTACAACATAGTTGTTAGATGATCATGTTTTACACAATGATCCCCTGATATTTCCAGCACCCATCTGGTACCACACATAGTTATTACAATATTATTGAGCATATTTGCTCCGCTATACTTTACATCCCCATTACTTTTTTGTAACTAACAATCTGCACTTCTCAATCTTTTTATCCTTTTCACCCAGCCCCAAACCCACTTCCCTATGGCTACCATTACTTTGTTCTCTGTATCTATGAGTCTGTTTCTGTTTTGTCTGTTCATTTATATTGTTCTTTAGAGTTTGCATACAAGTGAAATCATGTGTTATTTGTTTGGCTCTGACTGACTTATTCCACTTAGCATAATACCCTCTAGGTCCATCCAAGCCATCACAAATGGTAAGATTTTGATGTTTTTATTGGTCAAGTAATATTACATTGCATATAAGTATCAAGATGTTGTTTTTAACTGTCATGATTATGTATGCTTTCTTTGGTAAATATTGGATATGTAAGAGATATTTCTTCAATATTACTTTCCTTTTATTTGCAACTATCCAAACCATGTTTTATTTCTTACCTGTATGTGTTCTTGCTCCAAGGGAGCTAAAATAGCATTTTTCATTTTTCTTTATAGTTTTTCTTAAGCCTGAGCTTTAGCTTTCTTGATCTGTTTTTTAGAGTTTGTAATATATTTTTATTTTGCTTTTATTCATAGTTTTATAATCATTATTATAGTTTTAAAATAAAAGATCATAAAACAACCATCTGTGTAGGTATATTGGCCTATTTATTTATCCCCTCCCATATTTCCTTTGTAACTTTATTTTAGAATTTACCATTCTTTTGGAATATGGTGCTTTTTTGGACTTATTTGTCAGAACTTATAGATCTCATTCTTTTTATAAAAAATTTAAAAAATTTTCAGTTACAGTTGACATTTAATATTATATTAGCTGTCATTCTTCTTAACTTTTAAATTATATGCCCAGAACTAAAGTATAAGACATGAGTGAGTCTGAATGTGCCTAATATTTCCATTCTTGGCTATTTGGAAACTAACATGACCCATTACTTTTCTCCAAGGTTTCTATCACACCCACACCATTCTTTAGTCCGTTCTTACAATTTAGAATTAAATTCAAAGAAGTAAATTCTGTTTTTGTTTTCTCTGTCCTCCAGTAAGTAAAGGTCTATTAGTAAAAAAGAATAATAATTTATCTGACACTTTTTCACCAAAGATAGATTCCCAAGAGATGTTCATATGGCTGAAGTCTTACAACACTACAAGGCCTTACCGCTGGAACACTTTTCAGGGGTCCCCAACCTCCAGACTGTGAACTGATACTGTTCCAGGCCGGTTAGGAACTGGGATGCACAGCAGGAGGTGAGCTTGAATGTAAAATGCTTAAATCATCCTGAAGCCATCCCCTCTACCCACCACCCCAGTCTATGGAAAAATTATCTTCCACAAAACCTGTCTCTGGTGCCAAAAAGGTTGGGGAACCACTGACTTTAATAATAACTTCTGGAAAAGAATTCATGAATGTTTCATCTGGAAGGCCTTTAACCAAATTAATTCTATTGGGAAATGGACTTTCCAGGACACTAAAGACTGGAGGCAGAGGTATTATTCAGTGAAAACAGGGAGGTTAGAAATTCTGCTTTCTGTCTAGAATAGGATTTGAAATTACTAAGATTGAGTTTGGCTCAAGAACACAGTGAATATTTTCCACTAAGGGTATAAACTATGTGTTTAAATTATTACTGAATAGAGATAAAAGCTTTGAAAATAAAAGACTGAAGCACAATGAATCTAAAGCTTTCAGATCCAGGAGGTTTCTTTCCTGTGCCAACACCAATATCTCAGGAGCACTTTGGCATGAAGGACTCTTAAGTGACATGTGTAAGTTAACACATATGCAGTATGTACCTCCTGTGATAATGAAAATTGTTATTAAATAAAACAGAACCTCTCTTGCTACCAGTGAGCGACTCACTTGAAATGGTGAAGTTGCTAATTGAAGTGAAATTGGCAGTAAGATTCTCTCATCCTCCATTATCATGGTTTATTACTGGAAGATGTTTAGGAAGAAATAGTGATCTTCAGGTGCTAGAGTGGAGAGAGTAGTCTATGGCAGGAACTCATTAGGTTGTGGGGGGGAAGATTATGTTGTGAATTTTATATGCTTAATATATCCATTGTTCCTTGTCTCAGACCAGTCATGTCCAATGAATAAAGCACTGAGTTTAAGGCAAAATAACCCAAAGCACAGTTCCTTATGAGCTGAGGGAGTTAAAAATTAAAGTCTAAGGTGGCTTAAGTAGATAACCTAATGCCTAAGATGGTGATATAGATTATAACTGTAATACCTCCTTAAGTGTTTGTGATATTCCAAGAAAACCACCCGGAGCACTAGCAGATGTGGACACGCTGTTTATTACTTACGTTACAGGGGAGTGCACTGATGGTGGTGGGTCAGTGTGAGAGAGACCACACCTCCTCCAGTCTGAGGCTAGGGATAAGGATTCCCGGACAAAGGCAGCACAGGTCCACATTGCACAGCTTATGTGTGGCCTGGGGTTACATTACATCAGTGTGTACTTGCAGAAGGAAAAGGTCAAGAAGCAATCACGGGACAAGAAGCTGCTCCCAAAAGGAGATAAGGAAGGAGTTAAAATCCACTCCCAAAATAATACACATTCTTTCTGGCCAGGGGCCCTCTGGCCAGCCTTTATCATGGGTGGTGGGAAAGCCACGTACTGACCCCACAATAATAAATGTCCCAAAGACCCCATCCATGTCAGAAGCCCAGTGCAAGTTGGATTTTAAGGAGACTGTATTGTGCAAAGTTGATTAAAGCCTAGTCATCAAGTCATCCAGAAAGAAGAGACTAATTCTCATACGTTTGGTGATTATGGTGGTTTTATAGAATAAAAAGTTCAGATTATGGATATGGTATATTATAATTCACATAAAGATTTAAAGTGTTGCACTAAAATTTTCTTTGGTTATAACTGTACAAAATTCCTGTGTTTAATTAGAAAACCTCTAAAGTATACTGTTAGCAAGGCTGGTATTGGGAGATAGGTGAATGTAATATATATGTGATATTGCAACTGAGCCATACCATAGTCTAATTGCATATTGCCATTCATGAGCTTTTCTTGTGAGCAGATATTTTGAACATTATACGGATATATGTTTATGTAATTTGTCAGTGTTTGGCTTGTCAAAATATAATATTAGGCATACTTTAAAAGTAATTCTTGATATCAATTTAATTGTACATTTTGGCATTTGGAATTGGCCTTTGAAAATTTGATGGGGGCATATTGAGATGATAAATATTTATCTATATAAAATTGAGGAATTAGAGTTCAATATTAAAGATCCTTATGTTAAAAGTTAATAATGATTCTATTCTCATAAAAATAAATTGTTAAAGGATTTTAGACAAATTCTCTTGATTTTATTAGTTTTCTTGCCTGCAGTTGCATAGGATTCTATCAGAAATATAGGGTTTTTTATTCTTATATATGTCATACTTTGGTTTCACAGGAGCCAAAGAAATTTCCTTTCTTTACGTAATTGGCACTTGAGAAGGGCGCCTGATGTTCATGTGTTCTGAGGGCAGCCTTAGATTGTGTTCATTATCCCAGGATCCTTTTAACAGAGGCCTCTTTCATATTCAGAATGTCTCAATTTGAAGAATAAAATCTGTGACTAAAATCTGTGCTTCAGCCATTCTGTCAAGGAGACCCATTCTGACCTTTATCTTAATCCAGGATGCTTGATCCAAGAGCTGCAAGAAGAAAAGAAAAGAGACACAAAAATTTGGAGAAAATCTTTAAATTTATCATAAATTAGATCATCTCAGTTTGATATAATATCAGTTAATTATCAGTATATCACTTTTATATATATCAACTAATTATAATATAATTAAATTATATCAGTCTGATATAAGAATATATAGCAAGTTATCCCCTATTTTAGTAGATAGTAGAAAAATGTATTTACCTACACATATATTCAAGCTACAGTAAAATTTTTATTAAAGATAAAAATAAGTTTAAAACCTGATCATGAACTCAGTGTCTGCTCAAAAAAGTAAAAAGAAAATTATTTTCTGCTTTCCCTCTAAAGTAACCAGAATCTTCTGTGTCACCCTGCCTTTCATCACTGATAAGAAAACGTGTGCTAATTCTTGCCCTCAATATTTTGGCATCTAAATCTTTTCTTTGGAGGGCAACTCATTCTAAATTTGTGAAATAAGAAAGTAGAATGGACCTAGAATGTTTCCTTGGGAGAAAGCAAAGCTTTTTGAACATGGTGGTAAAGGATCCAATTCAGGTTAAACTGTCTACATTCTGAACAATAACAACAAATATGCCTATGGTGAAATAAAATGAACTTTATCTATGAAAGACTATAAATATTTAATGATGCTTGAGAGGGATGAATTATATAAAATGGGCAAGAGAAAAGTCATATGTACTAACAAGAGACAATTGTTTACCGGATTACTAAAAAGATAGCTGTGTGTAATGTGTAGGGTCTGGATGTTCAACTGCCATCAAGGGTCAGTGGGTGGACCCCAGGAAGTCTTGATCATGATCTTTAATAAACTTTGGCTCAGGACCACCCAGAAAAAGAGATGTCAGGTCAGATAATTGTGAGTCACTGAAGAGAAGTAGGCATCCTGGGAAGTGGCAAGTGAAGTAAAGCCATCAGTGAGGGTTTCTGGGCATCTTCCTTATTTTCACAGGTAAGACAAATATACTTAATGCTGTTTGGCTGAGGTTTGAAGACTCTATTAGATTTCTGTAATACTTTCAGTTAAGGCATCGATTATTTAAATTCTAATGGGGTTACAAAAATAATGAGATTTTCAGATGCAGCAAGATCTCCCTTTTATCTGACCATCCACTGCATGCTCTGTATCCCTCCCTTGTCATGAACCCTGCAGCCAAAGGAAGCTGACAGTCGGACTGCTTCTCATCCTGCTCCGAGGGATCCCCTTCTGTCTAATAACTGTCAGCACCTTCTACCAAATAAATACATTTCTTAATGTCATTTTGGAGTGGGTGCTTATATGGTTTCTGCTGAGGAAGAAAAGCCTACTTGAAAGGATTCACTTTTTTCTCTCTTCTTTTCTTTATACAAATAATCTCCATCAAAGTATTATGATTTAACATGCACTGTCATCCTTTTTTCCAATTACTGTACCTAAAGGTGTCTCATACATGAAGATTAGATGAAATTACAGTTTTGCTTTTCTTCATTACTGAAACATTTATTCTACAATCATTTATACACAATTAAATGATCTTTCTGTCAGAATGTAGTAGCATTTATAGAGTAATACTTTGTACTGAATTACTGTTCCTTTTAAAAAGCATTTAATTTACATTTTAACTAGGTACATATAATTTTTATTTTTTCCTCTATATTAGTGGACTCATTTCCTTACATTATGGATCTTCCTTGTACAATTTCTAGGATAGGATCCAAGTTTGATGATCTGGCTATTTGACTCTAAAATAAAATTGTCGTTCTACAGTTAAGAAAATTGGTTGCTGTAATTACTCAACAAGACAAAGAAAGGTATAGTATTAATATTCATGTTGAACCATAAATCATTGCATAAAGAAGAATCTAGAAGGTGAAACAGATTCATCTAATGCTCGATCATGTCACTTTCCACCAGAGGTAAATTCCAAGCACAGTTTCTTTCTTCCAAATTAAATTTCAACTTTGGACAAATGGGTCTTCACCCTGCAGTATAATTGATCACAGCAAATGCTTAGTAGGAGCAATATTATAAATCAAAGAGTTTATTGCCTCAATCTGATAGCCAGGCATGGTAGTCTTAACTGTAATCAGTTTCAGATTTTCACCATCTGATTAACAGATAGCAATATTTCAGATAGCTTCAAAAATATAAAAAAATTTGCTACTTTAACAAATATTACTATAGGGTCAAGAAACCTAGATTACTGCTGCCACAAACCATGATGGTGATTATAGTAATTTCTTTTATTAAAAATTCATTTTTTACTTTTGCATGAATACAGATTATAAAAAATGAAAGAGAGGTGCTTAAATTTATTTATTTTTCTTATTTGGAATCAGCCAAGATATTTATTTTAACATGCATAAATTCAGTATTTGACTATTTAATGCAATTAATGTCTTATTAATTAGCATTTATTTAAGCAATATTTTTAAAATGTATTCCTTTTTATTGTCAAATATTATGTTTTTGATTTCTTTTTAAATCTCCTCACAGTGTCTATTATTTATTTCATAAAAATTACCAATATAAGAAAAAATACATAGATAGGAACAGCTGTTTAAAACTGTAGAAATGTGTTATTTCAAATAGCAAAATTAAATTTAGGTACCCTGCACACGCCTCACTCAATTCCTTACATTTGACAAAATGCAATGAGTGAAGACAATTGTCAGGGCGCACTCACAGTAGGCTCACTTTTAGTAGTCCAGGTCCCTACTGATTACTAGAATCTTTGATCAGAGACAGGTTTCTACTTTTAACAAAAAATACAAAATAATCTTACCGAGGCAAAACTAACTGATATGATCTTATCAATCACTAAAATATTTAGTTCAAATATTAATTTGAACTAAAATTAATTTTGAACAACCATACATTTTTAGTCTGCTTGAACTTTTATTTAAATTCAACAAAAAAACCTAGAAAAATGTTATATACATTATATAAATAAATATTTTTCTTGATCTTAAGATTGCCATAAGTTATTAAGTAAAATGATAAACACACCAATAAAAATGGGCAAAGGATATGATTTGAAAATTCATAGAAGATGAGAAATGGCCAAAAAAAAAGAGATGAAATAATTTGCAGATTTACACATATGTACAAACCAAAAAGAAAGGGAGGATAACTGTTTGAACTGATTGATCTATATAGCTTTTGATTTTTAAAAATCTGTTAATTATATTAAGCCAGCAAGGTGTGTTCAGTCAACTAGAGCTCAGAACATTTGTTAATATGCAAATTTCAAAGAAAATTTACAGTGTTTTATAAAATATTTTTGTTTTGTATGCATTTTGTAAAGTAATTTTCATGTGTAGTAATTTATCCTTAAACTTTAATTAGGAATATTTGCAAAGTGTCAACTACAGGGATATCCTTAAAGTATTGAAGCATTTTAAATAGCTGAAATGTGGAGATTGGTTAAATACATTTTTATGTATCTAATTTATAGCTAGTGATATAGTGCAATAGAAGCATGCTTAATATTATGCAAAATAATCATGGTATAAAATTTAAAAATTAAGTTACTAGACATTATATATATATATTTAATAGTTGAATTTTAGTGTATTTTTCCATTACTATTTATCTCCCTATGCCCTCTTCTCTCTCCACCAGTCACCCCTCCCCGCTTCAATCACCACACTATTGTTTGTGTCCATGTGTCCTTTTTTTTAGTCAATCTATCCACCCCCCACACCCCACAGAGCTGTCAGCCTACCACATATGCCTGTCTCTATTTTACTTGTTAGTTCAGTTTGTTCATTAGGTTTCACATATGAGTGAAATCATATGGTATTTGTCTTTTTCTGACTAGCTTATTTCACTTAGCATAATGTTCTCCAGGTTTATCCTTGCTGTAGCAAAGGGTAAACTTTTTTATGGCCAAGTAGTATTCCACTGTGTAAATGTACCATTGCTGTTTTACCCACTCATCTACTGATGGACACGAGCTGCTGCTAAATCTTAGCTACTGTAAATAACACTGTAATGAACATAGGGGTGCTTATGTTCTTTCAAATTAGTTTTTCAGATTTCTTTGGTTAAATTCCCAGAAGTGGAATTGCTGGGTCATAAGGCAGTTCCATTTTTACTTTTTTGAGGTAACTCCATACTGTTTTCCATAGTGGTTTGACCAATGTGCATTCTCACTAACATTGAACAATTCCCCTTTCTCCACATCCTTGCCAGCACTTGTTTGTTGATGAATTGATGATGGCCATTCTGACGGGGGTGAGGTGATGACTCATTGTGGTTTTAATTTGCAATTCTATGATGATAAGTGATGTCAAGCATCTTTTCATATGTCTATTGGTCATTTGTATTTCCTCTTTGGAGAAATGTCTATTCAGATCCTTTGCTCATTTTTTAAATTGAATCGTTTGTTTTTTTGGTATTGAGTTTTATAAATTCTTTATAAATATTGGGTGTTGACCCCTTATCAGGTGTATTAGTAAATATGTTCTACCATTCAGTGGGTTGTCTTTTTATTTTGTTATGGGTTTCCTTCACTGTGCAAAAGCTTTTTAGTTTGATGTTTTCACATTTGTTTATCTTTTCTTTTGTTCCCCTTGCCTGGGGAGCTATATCAGTAAAAGCATTGTTATGAGCAATGTCTGATATATTTTACAGCCTGTGTTTTCTTGTGGTATTTTTATGATTTTGAGTCTAACATTTAAATCTTTGATCCATTTTGAATTTATTCTTGTGTGTGGCATAAGAAGGTAGTCTAGTTTCATTTTTCTGCATGTATTTGTGTAATTTTCCCAAAACCATTTATTGAATAAACTATCTTTAGCCTATTGTATGTGTTTGCTTCCTATGTCAGATATTAGTGATTATAGAAGTGCAGGTTTATTTCTGGGCTCTCTATTACGTTCCATTGATCTATGCATCTGTTTATGTGCCAGTACCATGCTGTTTTGATTACTATAGCTTTATAGTATATTTGATATTAGGTAGTATGATTCCTCTAATTTTGTTCTTCTTTCTCAAGATCGTTGCTAATATTAGGGGTGTTCTGAGGTTCCATATAAAGTTTGGGATATTTTTTCTAGTTCTGTGTAATACAGCATTGGTAGCTTGATAGGAATTACATTGAATGTATGGAGTGCTTTGGGGACTGTGGCATTTTAATGATGTTAATTCTTCCTATCCATGTACATGATATATGCTTTCAGTTACTTATGTCTTCCTCAGTTTCATTCTTCAGTGTCTTACAATGTTCCAAATATAGGTCTTTTATATCTTTGGTTAAATATATTCTCAGGTATTTTAATATTTTTGAAGGAATTGTGAATTGGATTGTTTTCTTAATTTCCCTTTCTGATAGTTCATTATTGGCATATAAAAATGCAACTGATTTCTGGATGTTGATTTTGTATCCTCTAATTTACTGAATTCTTTTATCAGTTCTATTAGTTTTACTTATTCCTTTCCAGTTTGGATGCCTTTTATGTCTTCTTTTTCTCTGATTGCTGTGGCTAGGATTTCCAGTACATGTTGAATAAGAGAGGTGAAAACAAACATCCCCATCTTGTTCCCAATCTTAAGGGAAATGCTTGTGATTTTTTTTTAATTTTTATTTTAATTGTTGATCTTGTACACTTTTCTGTCTTTTATTCTCACCCGAACCCGCCACCCCAGCCCTCCCCACCTCCCTCCCATTTCCAACCCCCATAGTTTTTGTCCATGTGTCCTTTATACTTGTTCCTGTAAATCCTTCCCCTTTTCCCCTGAAATTCCCTCCCCTCTCCCCTCTGGTGACTTTCAGCCTGTTCCCAATTTCCATGTCTTTGGTTATATTATGCTTGTTTGTTTGTTTTGTTGATTAGCTTCCTGTTAAAGGTGAGATCATATGGTATTTGTCTTTCACTGCCTGGCTTACTTCGCTTAGCATGATGCTCTCAAGTTCCATCCATGCTGTTGCATAGGGTATGAGCTCCTTCTTTCTTTCTGCTGCATAGAATTCCATTGTGTAAATGTACCACAGTTTCTTGATCTTTTCATTTACTGATGGGCATCTAGGTTGCTTCCAGCACTTGGCTATTGTAAATTGTGTTGCTATAAACATAGGGATACATAGGTTCTTTTGGATTGGTGTTTCAGGGTTCTTAGGATATAGTCCTAGCAGTGGAATTGCTGGGTCAAAAGGTATATCCATTTTTAGTTTTTTTAGAAAATTCCATACTGTTTTCCATAGTGGTTGTACCAGTCTGCACTCCCACCAGCAGTGCACTAGTGTCCCCTTTTCTCCACAACCTCTCCTACACTTGCTGTTTGTTGCTTTCAATAATGGCTGGTGAAATTGAATCAGTAATCAAAACACTCCCGATGCACAAAAGCCCTGGACAAGATGGCTTCACAGGAGAATTCTACAAAACATTTAAGGAAGAGCTAACCCCTATCCTTCACAGACTATTCCAAAAAATCCAAAATGATGAAAGACTCCCAAACTCTTTTTATGAAGCCAGCATCATCCTAATCCCAAAACCAGACAAAGACACAACAAAGAAGGAGAACTTCAGGCCAATATCGCTGATGAACATAGATGCTAAAATCCTCAACAAAATATTGGCAAACCGCATCCAACAACACATTAAAAAGATCATACACCACGACCAAGTGGGATTCATCCCAGGGATGCAAGGATGGTTCAACATTCGCAAATCAGTAAATGTAATTCATCATATAAGCAAAAGCAAAGACAAAAATCACATGATTATATCAATAGATGCAGAAAAAGCATTTGATAAGGTACAGCACCCATTTATGATAAAAACACTCAGCAAAGTGGGAATAGAGGGAGCATTCCTCAACATAATAAAGACTATATATGAGAAACCTACAGCCAGCATCATACTCAATGGGCAAAGACTAAATTCTTTTCCACTAAAATCAGGAACAAGACAAGGCTGTCCACTCTCTCCACTTCTATTCAACATAGTATTGGAAGTATTAGCCACAGCGATTAGACAAGAAAAGGAAATAAAAGACATCCAACTTGGAAAGGAGGAAACAAAACTATCATTGTTTGCAGATGACATGTTAGTATACATAGAAAATCCTATAGTCTCGGTGATTTTTGCCCATTGAGTATGATGCTAGCAGTGGATTTGTCGTACATGGCCTCTATTATGTTTAGGTATGTTCCTTTTTTTCCCACTTTGCTAAGGGCTTTTATCATAAATGGGCACTGGATTTTATCAAATGCTTTTTCTGTATCTATTGATATGATCATGTAGTTTTACTCATCATTCTGTTTAGGTGATGTATCAATTTATTGATTTGCAAATATTGAACCACCCTTGAATCCCTAGATTAAATCTCATTTGATCATAGAGTATGATCTTGTTGATGTATTGCTGTATTTGGTTTGATAATATTTTGTTGAGGACTTAACATCTGTGGTCATCAGGGATATTGGCCTTTAATCTTATTTCTTGGTAGTGTCTTTATCTGATTTTGGAATTAGGATAATGCTAGCCATGTAAAATGAGCTTGGAAGTCTTCTCTCTTCTTGATATTTTTTGAAAAAAAATTGTGATGGGGAGGTGTTAAGTCTTGGAAATTTTTAGTACAATTCACCTGTGAAGCTGTCTGGTCCAAGGCTTTTGTTTGTTGAGAGTTTTTTTTTTTTTTTTAATTTCTGCCTCAATTTCACTAGTTGTAATTGTCTATTCATATTCTCTGATTATTCTTGATTTAGTTTTGGAAGTTTGTATGCTTCTACGAATTTTTCCAATTCATCTGGTTTGTCTATTTGTTTGTATATAGTTGTTAGTAATATTTTTTCACAATCCTTTTAATTCTTTGGTGTCAGCTGTTATTTCTCATCTTTCACTTCTGATTTTCTTTACTTGGGTCCTCTTTCTTTTTTCCTTGATGAGTCTGGTTAAAGGTTTGTCAATCTTGTGTATCTTTACAAAGAACCAGCTCTTAAATTAATTTGTCTTTTGCATTTTTTAGAATTTTTTTAAAGAATTTATTTCATATATTTTCTGCTTTGGTCTTCATTATTTCCTTCCTTCTACTCACTTTAGGTTGTTGTTTTATTTCAAGTTCCTTTAAGTGTTAAATTACATTGTTTATTGACCTTTTTCTTGTTTTTTGACATAGGCCTGTAATGCTATGAATTTCCCCCTTAGGCCTAATTTACCTATGTCTCACAGATTTTGAGTTGTTGTGTTCACATTTTTATATATTTAAGGTATCTTCTGATTTCTTTCTTGATTTTATTATTCATTTAAAAAATGTTATTTAGTTTCTTTATCTTTGTGTATTTTTCAGTTGTTTTCTTGTGATTGATTTTTAGTTTCATAGCATTGAAGTCATAGAAGAAGCCTGATATGATTTCAATCTTCTTAAACTTATTGAGACTTGTTTTGTGTCCTAACATGTTGTCTATCCTAAAAAAAAATGTTCCATGTGTACTTGAAAAGAATGGCATATTCTTCTGGGGATGAAATGTCCTTAAGATATCTATTAAATCTATTTTATCTAGTGTGTCGCTTAAGATCTATACATTGAATCAATGGAGTGTTGAAATGCACTATCATGACTGTATTTCTGTCACTCTCTCCCTTTATGTCCAATGAGATTTTGCTTAACCTGTTTAGGTGCTTCTATATTGGGTATATAAATTTTTACTAGGGTTATATCCTCTTGTTGGATTGTTCCCTTTATCATTATGTAGTGTTCTTCTTTGTCTCTTATTGTAGCTTTGGTTTTAAAGTATATTTTGTTGGATAAAAGTACTGCTACCCCACCTTTTTTCCTTTCCATTTGCATGAAATATTTTTCTATTTTATTTTTAGTCTATGTGGATATTTCATTAGGAAGAGGTTATCTTGAAGTCAGCAAATATACAGGTCTTGTTCTCTTATCTATTCAGGCACCCAATGACTTTTTTATTAATGAATTTAAGCATTTACATTTAAAGTGATTATTGATGGGTTCATATATATTGCCATTTTATTTTTCACTACCTTTCTTTGTTTTAATTTCCTCTTCCTCCTCCTCTTCCTCCTTCTCTTTCTCCTCCTCCTTCTTTATTGTTGTTGTTGTTATTATTATTATTATTACAAGTCTTTCAAAATTTTCTTCAATACTGCATAATTGGTAGCAAAATCTTTTATCTTGTTCTTGTCCAGGAAGCTCTTTATTTCTCCTTCAATTTTAAGTGATAGCCTTGCTGAGTAAAGTAACCTTAGTTGTATGTCCTTGCTTTTCATCACTTTGAAATTTCATGCCTATCCCTTCTGTTCTGAAATGTTTCTGTTGAGAAATCAGTGCCAGTCTTATGGGAGCTACCTTGTAGGTAACTAACTGCTTATTTTGTGTGGTTTTTAAGATTCTCTCCTTGTTTTTAAGCTTCACTATTTTAATTATGATGTGTGTTGGTGTGTGCTTCTTTGCATTCATCTTGTTTGAGACTCTGTGTTTTCTGGACTTGTGTGTCTTTTTTCTTCACCAGGTTTAGGAAGGTTTTGGTCATTATTTCCTCAAGTAGGTCCTTGATCCTTTGTTCTCCCTCTTCTCCTGATAGCCCTATAATGAGATAGTTCTTGTACTTCATGTCATCTCAAAGGTCCCTTAAATTATCCTCATTTTACTTTTTTCGCTGCTTAATTGGGCATTGTTTTTTGCTCTGTCCTCCAAATTGCTAACTCAATCCTCTACTTCATCTAACCTACCATTTATTCCTTCCAGTGTATAATTTATTTCAGATATTGCATTCTTTATTTGTGACCAGTCTTCTTTTATGGTTTCTAGGTCTTTGTTCATGCTGTTTAGCATCCTAATAATTATTACTTTTAATTCTATCTATAAATTGCTTGCTTCTATTTCATTTAACTCTTTTTCTAGATAATTCTATAGTTGGTTTTTTTTTTTTTTTTCATTTGGGGCCTGTTTCTTTCTCTTCCCATTTTGGCTGCCTCTTTGTGAGTGCTTCTATGTATTAGGCAGATCTGCAAAGACTCTGGTGCAGACCTATGTTGGACATTGCATATGATTGATCTGGACACCTGTTTGGAGCTATAAGCAATCCACAGCTTTTAGTCACCCCTGATGTACCTGCATGCAATACTTCTCATGGAGAATCCCTCCCAGCTGCTGAAATATCCCTCTGGAACTTTAGCAGCTGCCTGCGGGAACCCAGCCAGCCCTTTCCCATCTCCACATTTCCTACCTATCTTGATATGGTTTCTTCTGTAAGTCCTTGGTGTTAACGTTTCTCTCCAACAAGTGTTCACTTGGTTATTCAGGATGATTTTTCTATAACTTAGTTGTAATTCCAGTTTCATCCTGGGAGGAGGTTAGTGTAACTTTCACCTACTTCTCTACCATCTTGGATCCCCTCGACATTATCTTATAGCATTCTAATTTTTGGTAACTACATATACACACAAGAATACACACATGCATGCACATACTCTCACCCCAGTAGTACTAATCTAAAAGGTAGAGTACTAATCTGAATAATAAAATTATTAAGAACAAATGTAAATAGTTATTTTAACTTACTTTTTGTTTATTTATATTTCCAAAATGTTTCTATATTGTCCATCTATGTAAAAGAATAGATTTTTGTGATATTAAAAAGATGCTTCCTATAAAAGTTTGCTGGTTATCAATTACCCATCCCCACCACTCATATACTACATTGATAACTTTTTATATAAACTAACCTCAGAGGTGAACAAAGTAAACCCCCAAGAAAGGCAACGAATTCACATTCTGAAAATATTTTTAAAAATTGGTGGTAGAAATAATAAAGCAAATCTTCCATTTTCATGATGCAATCTTTCTGAGAAAGGAAACACATAAAATTAAAAAAAAAAAAACAACAAGAAAAGTTTATATATTCCCAAAGACTACAACCTAGAAGATTTTATGGTTAAAAATGGACACAACTGTCCATTCTTGCCTATATTATACATGGTTTTGCATTGAGCCCTTGCAGGTTCTATATGAAGAGAATGCAGCAGAGGTGGGCATGTGCATACTTTGAGCCTCTGTCTCAAGAGGCCATGAGATTTTATCTCTGGAAGATTTATGTGTCTTCCATAAAACAAACCAAGTTAGCCTCCTGGTGTGTGCAAGATTACCCAGAGCTGGGTCAGGTCACCACACAGCTCACCTGCCACGGACCACCAGCTGGTTACAGATGAATGCACAAGCCTGGTCAAAATTAGCCAAAACTGAAAAAAAAATCAACTAAGCTAAGCTTTGACTGACAGAAACCACAATAATGTGCACATTTTGTTTTATGTTGCTGATGTTTTGTGTGTATTTATTATGTAGCACTAAATTGGCCATAGTTACCCCATACAAATTTAGAGTACTAAGTTTATAATATATATAGTAGGGAAAAGCATGACATCCTAGTCATATTCACAGCATTGGGATAATTACATGGTGCTAGGAAAATCACAGTTCAGGCCTTTATTCATGTTTCAGTCTCTGCTGCTCAAAGTGTTAGGCAAACTTGAGTCTTGAGCTTGACTTGGATTCTGTTGAATCACAGACCCCACCTATACCTACATTTATTTTTTTTAAATATATTTTATTGATTATGCTATTACAGTTGTCCCATTTCTCCCCTATCATTCCCCTCCACCCTACACACCCTCTCCCACCCACATTCCCCCCTTTAGTTCATGTCCATGTGTCATAAGTTCTTTAGCTTCTACATTTCCCATACTATTCTTGCCCTCCCCCTGTCTATTTTCTACCCACTATCTATGCTACTCATTCTCTGTACCTTTTCCCCCTCTCTCCTCCTCCCACACCCCTGTTTTTAACCCTCCCTATAATCTCCATTTCTGTGGTTCTGTTCCTGTTCTAGCTGTTTGCTTAGTTTGCTTTTGTTTTAGGTGTGGTTCTTAATAGCTGTGAGTTTGCTGTCTTTTCACTGTCATATTTTTATCTTCTTTTTCTTAGATAAGTCCCTTTAACAATTCATATAATAAGGGCTTGGTGATGATGAACTCCTTCAACTTGACCTTATCTGAGAAGCACTTTATCTGTCCATCCATTCTAAATGACAGCTTTGCTGGATAGAGCAATTTTGGATGTAGGTCCCTGCTTTTCAAGATTTCAAATATTTCTTTCCAGCCCCTTCTTGTCTGGAAGGTCTCTTTTGAGAAATCAGCTGACAGTCTGATGGGAACTTCCTTGTAGGTGACTGTCCCCTTATCCCTTGCTGCTTCTAGAATTCTCTGCTTCATTTTAACCTTGGTTAATGTAATTACAATGTGCCTTGGTGTGTTCCTCCTTGGGTCCAACTTCTTTGGGACTCTCTGAGCTTCCTGGACGTCCTGGTAGTCTATTTCCTTTGCCAGATTGGAGAAGTTCTCCTTTATTATTTGTTCCAATAAGTTTTCCACTTGTTGCTCTTCTTCTTCCCCTTCTGGGACCCCTATAATTTGGATGTTGGGACGTTTAACGATGTCCCGGAGGTTCCTAAGCCTCTCCTCACTTTTTTAAATTCTTGTTTCTTCCTCGTCTTCTGTTTGATTGTTAGTTTCTTCCTTCTGGTCTACTCCATTGATTTGAGTCCCAGTTTTCCTTCCATCTCTATCAGTTCCCCATGCATCTTCCTTCATGTCACGTATTGTAGCCTGCATTTTTTCATCTAGTTTGTGAGCAAAATCAACCAATTCTGTGAGCATTTTGATGACCAGTGCTTTGAACTGTGCATCTGATAGGTTGGCTATCTCTTCACTGCTTAGAGGAATTGGCTCTGGGGCTTTTATTTGTTTTCCGGTTTGAGCCATTTTTGGTGGGGTTTTGTTTGTTTTGTTTTGGTTTTAGTCTGGTCGCGGCTATTACGTAGCGAGGGGTGGAGCCTTAGGTGTTCCTCAGGGCGGGGCAGCCCAGTCCCCGGGTTGTGACGCTGTATGTGGGGGTGGGGTTTGAGAAGGAACAATGGCACCTGCTCCGCTCTCTCCTGGACTCCGGCCCTTTCCACCGCTTCCCTTCACCTGGATTATCTGCGCACCTGCGAGTGCTGTTACGTAGTGAGGGGTGGAGCCTCTGGCGCTCCCCAGTGTGGGGCAGCCCAGTCGCTGGGTTGTGACGCTGCATGTGGGGGAGTGGTCTGAGAGGGAACAATGGCGCCTGCTCCGCTCTCTCCTGGATTCAGTCCCTTCTGCCACTTCCCCTCTGCCTGGACCGTCTGTGCGCAGGAATGTGGGACCACCTGGTCAGCCAGCTGCCCTGTGCGGCCTCACTGGGTATGTACAGTTGCTCCCCTGTGCCCGGGGTCTGCCAGCCGCCGCCTGTGCACCTGGGAACTGCAAGCTGCTGCTGCTTGCGTTCCTGGGTCCGCACCTCCACTTTTTCCTGCCGAGACTCCGCCCCCTTACCGGTCTGGATGAATGGTTGTTGGACTTCTGTACAGTTCAATTTTCAATAAGTTCTGGTTGTTTCTTGTTTCTAAATATTTGTTGTCCTTAATTTTGGTTGTGAGAGGAGGCACAGTGTATCCGCCTACGCCTCCATCTTGGCCGGAAGTCCTATACCTACATTTAGACCCCACATTTAGACCCCAAACTATACCTACTGAATCAGATCTGAATTTTAACATAATACCCACGTGATTCATAAGCACAGTGAAATTTCAGAAGAATTTATGATACTTCTGTTCATAATTACAGTATTATGAGAATGAATGAGATAATAAATGTGGTATACTTAGTTCAGGGGTAAAGTATAATCTGTGCTATGTGTTGAACTCTCCTGGGAAAGGTAGTCTTATACACAAAATGTTGTCGACCTCCTCTCTGCCACTAAGAATGGGCCTCAAACCTGGGACACTACCTTACAAAAGATAAGAGCTCACACAGCCCCTGCTGGGCTGACCATCTTGTGGGGAACTATTTTTCCCTGTTTCAGACTCAGTATACTTCTGTGTTCTTGAGTCATATGGCACCTGGCCAATCTCCCTACTATATCTGTTCCTTGCCTGTGGGTGGGGAGACAGGAAGCATCCTCTTGTGGCAGCATAAAAGCTTATGTGCAAGTCGGGTACCCTGCATCAGCTATCAGAGATACCATTTGGCCACGGGGACAGATACTCACCACTAAAGTTGATCTTACCTGCTCTCTTGTCAATGTCAAGCAGAGCCTTGTTCTAGCCAGGGCTCAATTGTGCTGTGTTTTCCATGGCCACTCCCAAACCAAGATGCAGTGGGCAGAAGTGTCCTGACTTCTACTCTGGGTAATAGGTAACAGATGCCAGATGCTCAAAAAATTCATATGTTGGAATCCTGGCCTCCAAAACCTTAGCATGTGACTTTATTTGGGGATAAGGTCATTGCATATGTACTTAGTTAAGGGGAGGTCATGTTGAAGTAGAACTGGCTCTTCATCCAATATGACTAGTGTCTTTGTAAAAGGGAGAATTTGGGCACAGACACACACACAAGGCACCACATGAACATAAGGAAGAGATCAGGGTGATGTGTCTACAAACCAAGGAATACGAAAGATTGCATCAGGAGGTACAAGAGGAGTGTGGAATACATTCTCTGTCACAGCCCTCAGAAGGAACCAATACTCATGACTCTTTGATCTTGGACTTCTAACTCCAGAACTGTGAGACAATAAATTTCTGTTGTTTAAGCCACCAGTCTGGGTGTTTTGTTGCAGCAGCCCTAGCCAATAAAGGCAGTGTGCTCAATTGGAATGGCCTTTTTTATTTCCTAGGCCAGAGAATACTTCTCTTTTAGAGGGTATTTCTGGTTCCTTTTCTTTCCATATTCAAGATTTATTCAAAAGTCTTTGTAGATCTTGTAACACAGAAGGAAAGGTAATATTAACCACTCATATTTCATTGAGATCTGAGTCAAAAAAAATCATTTAAGTAAAGGATTTTGGTTCTGATTCTAATATTTCCTCAAGATTGGCATAAGATTAGAATTTCAAACCCCCTATCTTCAGTGTTAACATTACATAAGTTGGATGATAGATTAATAATGAACATTTTAATAATTAATTTTATTGGCTTTTTAAACCTTGTTCCAGCAGTACAAGGCTGGAAGGCTTCAAGGCTGGGTGCAATCAAGCCAAGCCTTCAGGCACTTCGAGCCTTCAAGCCAAGACAGTGCAGGCACTGTCTCAACTCATCCTGACACTCTGGTTTCAGTATCATTGAGAACTGACATTATTAGCCTTTCAGCTCTATCATATTGGAAACTTCACCATCTTAAAATGCAGTTGCCATGGAAACAGCAAAGTTCTGGAATTTTCGTTTTCAGAAGATATCTGAAGAACTCAATGGCAGTGTAAGAGCACACAGTGGGCATGACATTTATGTGCAGTCCTCTGCTGTTTTTAAATTGAAGAAGAGATGGGAATAAAATTGTTGCTCAGTGTTTTCTCACCACCTCCCAAGGAACTCTTATTGACCCCTCATGCCATTCTGATTAATTAATTTATACCCACCCTTTGTTCAAAAAGTAATTAAGACAGCTTGAGTCTTCAAAGCTGTTACCAGACAATTGGACAAATATATATAACATGTTTCCATCACTTTTAATCACGTCCTCTGAAACGGTATCTGTTTGTTGAACCTGAGGTTAAATGAATATTTTTTGATCATGGCCACAGCTGGTCTGCTGCTTTATTTTTATCCCAGTGCTATAGTCTGTAGTAAAGCTCCATTTTTATGAAAATCTTTTTGTAATATATTTTTTAAAAGACTTAGTTTTTTTAATCAGTATTTTTTAATTGTTGATATTGTACAGTTTTCTGTCTTTTACCCCACCCCCAGCCCACCACCCCAGCCCTCCCCACCTTCCTCCCATTTCCACCCCCCATAGTTTTTGTCCATGAGTCCTTTATACTTGTTGCTCTAAACCGTTCCCCTTTTCCCCTGAAATTCCCTCCCCTCCTCCTCTGGTCACTGTCAGACTGTTCTCAATTTCACTGTCTTTGTTTATATTATGCTTGTTTGTTTGTTTTGTTGATTAGATTCCTGTTAAAGGTGAGATCATATGGTATTTGTCTTTCACTGCCTGGCTTATTTCGCTTAGCATGATGCTCTCCAGTTCCATCCATGCTGTTGCAAAGGGTAGGAGCTCCTTCTTTCTTTCTGCTGCATAGAATTCCATTGTGTAAAGGTACCACAGTTTTTTGATCCATTCATTAACAGATGGGCACCTAGGTTGCTTCCAGCACTTGGCTATTGTAAGTTGTGCTGCTATGAACATAGGGCTGCATAGTTTCTTTTGGATTGGTGTTTCAGGGTTCTTAGGATACAATCCAAGCAGTGGAATTGCTGGGTCAAAAGGTATGTCCATTTTTAGTTTTCTTAGAAAATTCCATACTGTTTTCCATAGTGGTTGTACCAATCTTCAATCCCACCAACAGTGCACTAGGGTCCCCTTTTCTCCACAACCTCTCCAACACTTGCTGTTTGTTGCTTTGTTTGTGAAGGCCATTGTGACTGGTGTCAAGTGGTATCTCATTGTAGTTTTAATTTGCATCTCTCTGATAGCTAGCGATATCGAGCATCTTTTCATGTGTCTCTGGATCCTCTGTATGTCCTCCTTAGAGAAGTGTCTGTTCAAATCCTTTGCCCATTTTTTAATTGGGCTGCTTGGCTTCTTGGAGTAGAGTCTTGTAAGTTCTTTATATATTTTGGAGATTAATCCCTTGTCTGAGGTATCATTGGCAAATATGTTTTCCCATACAGTTGGTTCTCTTTTTATTTTAATACTGTTTTCTTTAGACGTGCAGAAGCTTTTTATTTTGATGAGATCCCATTTGTTTATTCTTTCCTTTATGTCCCTTGCTCTAGGGGACATATCAGTAAAAATATTGCTGCATGAAATATCTGAGATTTTCCTGCCTATGTTCTCCTCTAGGACTTTAATGGTGTCACGGCTTATATTTAAATCTTTTATCCACCTTGAATTTATTTTTGTGTATGGTGTAAGTTGGTGCTCGAGTTTCATTTTTTTGCATGTAGCTGTCCAATTCTCCCAGCACCAGTTGTTGAAGAGGCTATTTTTGCTCCATTTTATGTTGCTGCCCCCTTTGTCGAATATTAATTGACTGTAGAGACTTGGGTTTATTTCTGGGCTCTCTGTTCTATTCCACTGGTTCATCTGTCTGTTCTTGTGCCAGTACCAGGCTGTTTTGATTACATTGGCTTTGTAATACAGTTTGGTATCAGATATTGTGATCCTTGCTACTTTGCTCTTCTTTCTCAAAATTGCTGCCGCTATCTGGGGTCGTTTATGATTCCATATAAATTTTTGAAGTGTTTGTTCTATGTCTGTGAAATATGCCATTGGAACTTTAATAGGTATTGCATTGAATCTGTAAATTGCTTTAGGTAGTATGGACATTTTGATGATATTAATTCTTCCGATCCATGAACACGGTATATGCTTCCATTTGTTTGTGTCTTCCTTGATTTCTTTCTTCAGTGTTGTGTAGTTTTCTGCACATAGGTCTTTTACCTCCTTGGTCAGTTTTATTCCTAGGTATTTTATTTTTCTTTTTGCTATATTGAATGGGATTTTTTTCTTGATTTCTGCTTCTGCTGTTTCACTGTTGGTATACAAAAATGCCTTTGATTTCTGGATATTGACTTTGTATCTGGCTGTTTGGCCAAATTCATTTATTATATCCAGCAGCTTTTTTGCTGAGTCTATAGGATTTTCTATGTACACTATCATGTCATCTGCAAACAATGATAGTTTTGTTTCCTCCTTTCCAATTTGGATGCCTTTTATTTCCTTTTCTTGTCTAATTGTTGTGGCTAAGACTTCCAATACTATATTGAATAGAAGTGGTGAAAGTGGACAGCCTTGTCTTGTTCCTGATCTTAGTGGGAAAGATTTCAGTTTTTGCCCATTGAGTATGATGTTGGCTGTAGGTCTCTCATATATGGCCTTTATTATGTTGAGGAATGCTCCCTCTATTCCCACTTTGCTGAGTGTTTTTATCATAAATGGGTGTTGTACTTTATCAAAAGCTTTTTCTGCATCTATTGATATGATCATGTGATTTTTGTCTTTGCTTTTATTTATGTGATGAATTATATTTACTGATTTGTGAATGTTGAACCATCCTTGCATCCCTGGGATGAATCCCACTTGGTCATGGTGTATGATCTTTTTAATGTATTGTTGGATGCGGTTTGCCAATATTTTGTTCAGGATTTTAGCGTCTATGTTCATCAGTGATATTGGCCTGAAGTTTTCTTTCTTTCTTGTGTCTTTATCTGGTTTTGGGATTAGGATGATGCTGGCTTCATAAAAAGAGTTTGGGAGTCTTTCATCATTTTGGATTTTTTGGACTAGTCTGTGAAGGATAGGGGTTAGCTCTTCCTTAAATGTTTTGTAGAATTCTCCTGTGATACCATGTGGAACAGGGCTTTTGTTTGTCGGAGTTTTTTGATTACTGCTTCAATTTCGTCAGCTGTTATTGGTCTGTTCAGGCTTTCTGTTTCTTTTTCTTTGAGTTTTGGAAGATTATATTTTTCTAGAAACTTGTCCATTTCCCCTAGGTTTTCAAATTTCTTGGCATACAGTTCTTCATAGTAATTTCTTACAATCCTTTGTATTTCTGTGGTGTCAGTCATAATCTCTCCTCTTTCATTTCTGATTGTTTTTATTTGAGTCCTCTCTCTTTTTTTCTTGATGAGCCTGCTTAAAGGCTTGTCGATTTTGTTTATGTTTTCAAAGAACCAGCTCCTGGATTCATTGATCCTTAGGATTGTGCTTTTAGTCTCTATGTCATTTAATTCTGCTCTGATCTTGGTTATTTCTTTCCTTCTACTTGCCCTGGGCTGTCTTTTTTGTTGTTCCTCGAGTTCTTGTAGGCGTAGGGTTAAGTCGTTTGTTAGAAATGTTTCTGTCTTCTTTAGGTACGCCTGTATTGCTATGAACTTCCCTCTGAGCACTGCCTTCATTTTGTCCCATAAGTTTTGGGTGGTTGTGAGTTCATTTTCATTTGTTTCCAGAAACTTTTTGATGTTTTCTCTAATTTCATTCTTTACCCATTCATTGTTTAATAGCATGCTATTCAATCTCCATGATTTTGATGGTTTGGGGATTTTTCCCCATCAAGTCAGTTTCTAGTTTCAGTCCCTTGTGGTCAGAGAAAATGCTTGGTATGATTTCAATTTTCTTGAATTTGTTGAGGCTTGTTTTGTGTCCTATCATGTGGTCTATCTTTGAAAATGTTCCATGTGCATTTGAAAAAAATGTGTATTTAGTTTCTTTGGGATGAAGGGCTATATATATATCAGCTAAGTCCAATTCGTCTAAAGTGCTGTTCAGTGCCACAATATCTTTGTTGATATTTTGTTTGGAAGATCTGTCCATTTTTGACAGTGGGGTGTTAAAATCCCCTACTATAATTGTGTTGATGTCAACATCTTTCTTGAAGTCCTCTAAGATTTTCTTGATGTATTTAGGTGCTCTTATGTTGGGTGCATATATATTTACAATGTTTATTTCTTCTTGGTGGATTCTTTCCTTGAGTAGTATGAAGTGACCTTCTGGGTCTGTCTTTATAGCTCTTCTTTTGAAGACTATTTTGTCTGATATGAGTATTGGTACCCCAGCCTTTTTTTCCTGTCCGTTTGCTTGGAAAATTTGTTTCCAGCCTTTCACTTTGAGTCTGTGTAGGTCTTTTGTCCTGAGGTGGGTTTCTTGTAGGCAGCATATGTGTGGGTCATGTTTTCTTATCCATTCAGCTATTCTATGTCTTTTGATTGGAGCATTTAATCCACTTACATTTAAGGTTATTATTGATAGGTACTGATTCATTGCCATTTTCGTACCTGTGTTCCTCTCTGTCTCTTTTCCTTTCTTTCCTTAAAGCAGTCCCTTTAGTATCTCTTGCAGAACTGGTTTGGTAGAGGTGTATTCTTTTAGACTTCTTTTGTCCCGGAAGCTCCTTATTTGTCCTTCTATCTTGATTGAAAGCCTTGCTGGGTAAAAGAGTCTTGGTTGCAGGCCTTCGGTTCTCATTACTTGGAATATTTCTTGCCATTCTCTTCTGGCTTGGAGCGTTTCCATTGAGAAGTCAGCTGCTAACCTTATCGGGGCTCCCTTATATGTTACTTCCTTTTTGTCCCTTGCTGCCTTTAAGATTCTCTCTTTGTCTTGGAAGTTTGCCATTTTAATGATGATGTGTCTTGAAGTGGGCCTGTTTGGGTTCCTCTTGATTGGGACTCTCTGTGTTTCCTGGACTTGTGTGACTTTTTCTCTCATCAAATTAGGGAAGTTTTCCATCATTACTTTTTCAAACAGATTTTCTATCCCTTGTTCTTCTTCTTCTCCTTCTGGTATTCCTATTATACAGATATTATTACATTTCATGTTGTCTTGCATTTCTCTTAACCCCTCTTCATTCTTTCTGAGCCTCTTTTCCTTTTCTTGCTCTTTCTGGATGCTTTTTTCTACTTTGTCCTCCAACTCACTGATTTGATCCTCTGCTTCATCGATTCTGCTTTTCATTCCTTCTACTGTGTTCTTCAGCTCAGAAATTGTATTCTTCATTTCCTCTTGGCCCTTTTTGATAGTTTCTATTTCCTTTTTCATGTTGATATAGTTTGCAGTGAGTTCATCGTAGCTTCCCTGTAGTCTCTGGTAGCTCATTGAGAGCTCATGGAGCTTCCTGAAAACCATTTCTTTGAACTCCTTATCTGATAGTTGAGTTGCTTCTGTTTCATTTAGGCTTCCTTCTGGGACTTCCTCCTTTCCTTTCATTTGGGGATTGTTTCTTTGTCTTCTCATTGTTTGTGAGACTCTTCTTGTAAGCCTCAGCTTCTTAAATTGATCTGTTCTGGCTACCTGGGTTTATGGTGTGAACTTCTGTGGTGGAATACCTGTGAGATTCAGTGGTGTAGTCTCCTTCAGGTATCCTGGTGTTCACAGCTTCCACTGTCTCAGCTGTTGGAATACCCCCTCTTTTGGTCCAACTTTTTTTTTTTCACAGTTCTAGGATTTTTTCGCCTCACTCGTGGTTATTTAAAAAGAGAAAAGAATAAGGTGAAAAAAGAAGAGAAAAAAAAGAGGAAGGAAGGAAAGATAGAATTGGAAAGAAGTAAAGAGAAGCAAAAGGAATTGAGGGATAAAAAAGGTAGAAGTAATAAAAAAATAAAAAATATATAATCAAAACAAAACAAAAAGAACCCCACAAAAACGAAAAACAAACCAAAACAACCAACCAAACAAAAAACCCAACTAAATAGACAAAAAACAACTATCAAAAAAAAAAAAGCACAAAACAAAACACCCAAAAACCAAAAAAAAAAAAAAAAAAAAAAATCTCTTGCTATTTTCAAACAGGCCAAACTGGATTTTCTGGACTTGCTGGCTGTAGCAGGCTGCGAGATGACTGGTACCGCTTTTCTCTCTGCCAGCCGAGCACTGACCCCAGGGCTAATGGCGCACTCTCCATGCAGGGCCTTGGGTGTGATTTCTGAGCCTCCTGCAGAGGGCGAGCTTTCCTGAGTTTATGGGTTTCAGCTGGAATCTCTTACAGATCCAGCCCTCCCCGAGCCTATTGTTGTGAGCTCCAGGTCTCCTACAGGGTGGGAGCGCCCACCTGAGACTACGGGCGTGGGCTCCGAGAGTTTCCCGAGTTGTGCGCACTCACCCCAGGATCACAGATGTGAGCTTCGGGTCTTCCACAGAGTCCCCTCCTCTAGTTGCAGGGTCGCCTCCAGCTCCAGGGCCGCTTCTGATCCGGTCGCAGAGCCACCTCCGGTCGCTGGTCCACCTCTGGTGGGTCACAGAGGCGCCTCCGGTCGGTCGCAGAGCCGCCTTCGGTCGTCGGGCTTCCTCCGTCCCGGTCTCAAGGCTGCCTCCGGTCACTCGGCTGCCACGTCTAGTTTTCCAATGTCTGCTACAGATTTTGATCTCCTATTTTCATATATACTGTGGTATTGTTGGCTGTCTGCTCTGTTCCTCTGTAGATCAGTTAGGTTTTTCTCCCATGCGCAGGAGGAAGGTCAATCTGTGTCCTCCTACCATGCTGCCATCTTGAACCCCTCCTGTAATATTTTAATTAAGACTGTAATCTTGACATTTCTTTTTGCTTGAAAAAAAAAGAAGACTAAACCCTCCCTACTTTTTAGTTGGACCTCTCACCATTGTTAGGTATTGAGCACCATGCACAAGGCTACAGACCCTGTATATGGAACTGTGGGAGGTTGTTATGATTTGGAGGTAAAATCCCAGGGAACTGAATTTCTATCTCAGCATCAAACTGATTCTGAGTTAGTTAAAACAAAAGGCACATATTGTAATGAGAATAGCTATAATAATAAAAAATATCATCCCAGGTCTTCAGTTAAAATAGGTATCTTTCTTGACTCTTTCTATGAATTTAAAGGTGTGTTACAAAGGTGCTATCAGACAGTTGTCAGTGATGTATGTACTATGAGTGACTTTCATTAGAGCCCTTCTAGACTGTGGGTTGTGATGCAGGGAGCCACAGTGTTGTGGAACCCAACTAATGAAGGGCCAAGTCATGGCTTTTCAGTTTGCTCCAATGTTTTCACAGTTATTGCATTTTAATGTTGGACAGATGGTGAGTCATGTCAATTCCAAATGATACAGAAGCATGGTACCAGAAAGGGTCATTAATCAAATAACTAAACATAACAGCTGAAATAAGTTATTGAGTCTTTCTGTTCACCTGGGACCCCCACAGCTAAGAACCTTACCTAGAATATAATACCTACTAAATAAGTAGCTACCAATGGTGGCTATGCTCAAAGCTCCAATTTTGTACTCATATCAAAGGGATATAATAAAGCTATACCATAGAATTTTTTAAGGTTGGCAATAATGCATAACGAGATAGCCCAGTATATTGTTCATATTCAATAAATGGCATCACTTATTTTCCAGCTAGACAGTGGGTTACTTAAGGACACGAACCATTAATTATTTGTCTTTATATCTCCAAGCCTAAGAACAATACCTGGCTCATAATAGGCACTTACTATCTGTTGAATGAGCACTTAAAGAAGTGTAGGTGCAGGCACCCAAACCAGAGTTTCTAGTGTTTGCCTCCTGAGCACAGTAACTAATCCATGTACAGGCACGTAACCCAAATTTGATCTCAGTGACTTTTCACAACTTTTATTGTAACCAGAACTTTTGGGAAAGAACTATCTTATATTACTCTCTGGTGATATAATTTGGTCCTGTTTACAGCCATGATTTTAGAATCACATAAGGAATTAGGGTCTTAGAAAAGTGAAACAAATAGACAGAGAAATAATAATAAGAAAACAATGTAATAATGGGAAAAGGTAAAGTGTGCCTGTTTCCAGCCATACCTGAGGCTGACTGTACTCCTGCCTTTTCTGTGGGGGGTTATGTGAATGTGATTAAGGTGTGTGAAAAACAATAATCCAACTTCATGTGGGAGATGTTTAATTGGTGAAATTTGCAAGTAGTTTGCAAGAGGAGACACATTACCCTTGTCCTCTTATTAGCCCATGGGAATGTGTGTGGAGGCTGTGGTGCTGGACTCTGCTCCAGGAGAGGGATGTTGATCTGTGAGCATTGGGGACAGGCGTCTATGGAAAACCAATAGAAAGGCTGGATTGCCTAGCACTAAACCTAGGAGCAAGCATTCCAGAGTCTGAGAAGGTCAGTTCCTAATATCTAGTAGCTCTTTAGGAAGATGTAATTTGGGCTGTAGATAAAGAAATTCCATTCATCTACAATTCAGTGTAAATATGAGTATGAACACAGGCCCTCTTGCAATATGGCCAGGCACCCTGAGCTTCTGAGGTCATCAGTAGTATACCCCTGCTATCTATGGACAATGATCTAAGAATTTCCTTAATTTTTGCATAAGTTAATTGAAGGTAGATGCCTTGTCACTTACAAATGAAGGAGTCTTGATTAACGTGGGTTTGATTTAAACTAAGCACTGTGCTAGAGTGTGAGCACAATACAGATATGGTTTGAGACAGTGATGTTCACTGGTATATCTCAGCACTGAGCCCAGTTCCCAGCTCTTAATGGGCCTTAACAAATAAATGTGAAGTGCGTGAATTAACAAAGTTTATAAATCTCATTTTATCCTCACAGAAACAGAATTTTCTTTAGAGAAGTTAAGTCACATGGCTGGAAAATGGTGGGGTTGGAGTAAATCCCAGGTGTGACTCTCAGAGTTGCCTCTTAATTAATAGTCATCTCCTCACTGCATTAGGAGTGATTTGCAAATTGCTAAGAGGTAGTAGAATCCAGTTTCCAGAAATTGAGGGCTGAGGCTCTGTTGGACACTATGAGCAAAAATGATTATGTCTTTCACCTCTTGGCTTTTGCCTTCAGCAGAGGGAAGTATGTAATTTCTCTAAGACTCAGAAACATTTTTTCTCCCCAATGTAAGAGGGAAGATTTCACATTGGAAAATATTTGCTGTGACTTTCCTATTTCCATGACTATTTTCCACAAAGGCAATCACAGAGAGCATAGTGGAAGGATGAGAGTGTATTTCTAATTCAGCCCTATGGATTCTTTCTTCTAGCCCAGCAATTTTCAACCATTTTCATCTTATGGCACACATTAACTAATTACTAAAATTCCGCAGCATGCCTAAAAATACATTACATTTTTTGCCAATTTTACAAAAAAAATGAGTATGCTTTTGATTCATTCATACCAGATGGCTATTGTGTTGACTGTTGTCTTTTTTTTTTTTTTTGACAATCTAAAGGAAAAGAGGTCTGTAACCTGACTGAATAGTCAGGTGCCACATGTTCAAGGATTCTTCCAGTTCTGGCTGGTGTGGCTCAGTGGACTGAGTGCTGGCCTCAGAACTGACAGATCTCCTGTCCAATTCCCAGTCAGGGCACATGCCTGGGTTGCTGGCCAGGTCCCCAATTGTGTGCGTGCAAGAGGCAACCAATCAATAATTCTCTCACAGGTCAATATTTCTCTCCCCCTTCTTTCTCCTTCTCTTCTCCTCTCTCTAACCATAAATAAAATCTTTAAACAAAAAGGATTCTTCCAGCATACTGGTTGAAAATCACTGTTCTATTCCATTCTTTCCTGGCATTCATTTCCCTGGGCTGGATTAACATACAGGATGTTCAGAGACAAAGAATTCGTATATTTATTTCAGTGTAGTGTACCCTTCTAACTTCAAGTAGAAGTTTGAGGAGCTCCTGAAGACCTTCCTTGGTCACTCAGACGGTTGACATTTCAAGGCTTCATAAGTATCCCTCTGAGGAGAAACAGTGTCATGTTAGTTGCTATGCAGGCCACCTCAATAGAGTAAATATAACTGAAATGTCCTGTGACACTTCCAAATGAGAAGAGTCCAGCACACATGACCTTGTAGACAAGAGTAGAGGTTTTGCTCATCAGCATATGGGGAGATTAAAGATTTTCTCTTCTGTTTTCTCATTCCTCTTCTGAAAAAGCTTGGAGGAGGCCCCTTTCTGGACAGCAACTTCACTTTCCAACTCTTTTCTGTTCCCTTCAAACCACAATAACTCCTGGAAACACGATCCCAAGACCTCTATGATAGTTCCAGTGTGAGCAGGAAATGATGGGGTTGAGAACAGAAAAAAGCCAGGAGTAATGCAAACAATTAGATATATCATTAGTCTAACATAAAAAATGAAGTTCTCATAGTTACATAGATAGCACTGTTAATTTATTATATCAAATAAGTTTAAAATCATGTCTAGTATGTTGGATTTCACCAATTATTTTACTATTTAAGATTTAGCCGTATTTAAGATTTAACCATTCACTTTTAGATTTATTTTGGTTTAAGCCACCGTGCATGATTATATTATCCCATACAAACTTTCTATATTTCCACTTGATAATATACACTAAGAAATATTGATATAAATGGATATTTTATTTAAAAAAACTTTCTGATATTACATTACATGTATTTTGCGTCAACCAAGTACATATATATTTGACATTAGGACAACAAATAATAAAATAATAAATCAAGTTCCTCCATTAATTTAAATTACTCTTTAACTTTTGAAAATTGGTTACCTAATTTTCTCACAGGTCAATATTCTCTTTCTCCTTCTTTTCTCCTCTCTCTAACCATAAGTAAATAAAATCCTAAAAAAAAAAAAAAAAAAAAAGAGCCTCCAGCACACTGGTTGAAATTCACTGTTCTATTCCATTCTTTCCTAGCACTCATTTCCCTGGGCTGGATTAACATACAGGATGTGCAGGATGAAACATAAAGTTTCCTTAATGGTTTTCCTTATATTAGTAATTCCAAAAAAGAGGAAGTTAAATTTCTCAGAAGCAATTAATTCTCCCCTGGCAATGATTTTTCCCTTATTTGGAGGCTCAGACAATTTTTTCATTCCACTTATTTGTGAATTTTTAATTGCTTAAAATAGTTCCAGCCCAACAAATTCATAAATTGATGTACAATTCCCATATAACTGTATAAACTAGTTAGTAATTGGGGTACAAAATATTTAATATCTGGTAACATAATGCGTTTATCATAGACACTGAAGCTGAGATTGGGGAAAATTTTTATTTTTTGAGTTAGATCAATAGATAAACATATATATCATAAAAATTCTGGTTTACTAGATGAATGACTTTTAAAAAGTTATTTCATAGTTTTAGTCTGTTTTTCCATATATAAAAAGGACAGTTATACTTACTCATTTAGTTATTGTAACAACTAAAATATATAATTGAGTTGTACCATTCATCTGAGGGTAAAAGAAAGAATTAGTTCAGCGTGGAACTTTGTGCATCTTAGTTATTTACACAGAGGGGATAAGGACAAGGTGCCTAACTGTAAGTATGTTCAGCATTTAAAAATAGAAAAGCATTAAAATCTATAGTTTATAAAAAGAATAACTAAAAGTTATATAAAAAGCCTAAGAACATAAAGAAATACAGGAATTCATGAAAAACAGATGAAATTTATACATTTAAGAGATGATTTTTTATACAAAATGGCAAAATTGAAAATCCTTGGAAAATATTATCATGGGAGGAACAAAAGTACAAAGGAAACCAGAACAATCAGTTGAACATTGCCTTGTCTGATGTTTTTATGTTTAACAAACTTTAAAATTTTTTTTTAAATCTAAGGCATATGAATACAATTGAAGCATAGAAGCATAATTTTTTGTGAAAATTAATAGCACTTACCATATTAGAATTAGAAATATATACACTATATACTCTGATAAACCAGGACACATTATAAATCCCAAGGGTTTTATCAATATATTCTTTCAAACTTTCAAAGTATAATTAATTTGCATGCTATATATGTGTTTTCAGTACAGAGTCAAACATATTCTTGTGTCTAAAACAAAAAGGCAAAAAAGCCCAGGTACACCTATTCTATTGAAACAAATTCCTAAATACAATATTAATGAATATTTTTAATAACAGCTTTAAAATAATAATGGCAGGATATAGTTTATTGCAAGAAGGGATAGTTGGTTCAATATTGGGAAATCTTTTCCTACAACACACTATTAATATAGGAAAATTAAGAAATAACAATATCTCTAAACATCATTAATTAAATCTAACCCCAAAATTCATTATATTCTTTCAAATTTTCAATAATTACTTATAGAATTATACTTTCTCAACATGAAATAGAGCATCTATTTCAAATCAAGATCCAGTATTATACTTACTGGTGAAACATTACTTCCTTTAAAATGTAGAACAAGAAAACAGCATCTATTATAACAATTATTTAACAATGTTTTAGTCATTCTGCAAATACTATTAAAATTTAAACAGAATATATACACACATATGTATGTATATGCACATATACACATACATATGAGGTAGAGACAAGGTATCATTATCTACAAAAGATAAAAAAGATAAAATGCAATATCTAAAATTTCCAAGAAACAACCTGCATAGTAGGGCTAGATGTTATCTAATAAATAATTTCTAAAATATATAAGGAAACTACGAAACAATAAAAAATCATAACTTAGAAAATGTACAAAATATTTGACTAGAGCATTCACAAAAGAGAGTATCCAGCTGCCCAATACAAATTATTAAAAAGTGGTATGTTTTGCTCTGTTAATCATGAAAGAAATACAATTTTAAACTACAAAATGATATCAATACACGCCCATTAGAATGGCTGAAAGAAAACAAAGTAAAAGGACAAAACAGGAAAAAAAAACAAATATTGGCTGTATGTCAAAACTGAAACTGTCATATGTCACTGGCAGGGGTGTAAATTGCTATACTACTTTGGAAATGTTTGGCAGTATCTAAATGTGTGTACACACTCACCGAAAGATGTATACTGGAATGAGAGCACTACATGAAATATCCCAGATCCACAAACCCCTAAATCCACATGAAAAAAAAAGAACAGATAAATAATTATTGCATCTTCATACAACTGAATATAGCAACGAGAATGAACAATCTGCAATTACTCGCAAAAATATAAATAAACTGAGCAAACACATTGCTGAGTGAAAAAGTGAAACACAAGATTATTTACTGTGTGATTTCATGCACATAAAGTGTAACAGGTGAAAAAATGCACACTGTGGAAATGACGATAATGTTTTTCCTTACAGGAGAAGGGGTTGTAGGTACAACAAATAAAGGGGCTTCTGGGGTTCTGTTAATATCCTGTTTTTTAAGATGGTTGCTGCTATGGCTGTGCTCAGCTAGTGACAATTCATTGATCTTATAGTTATTTTCGCTTTACATATTTCAATAAAAAGTTTAAAAAAAGAGAAAAATTATAACCTCATTTGCTGTTATAAAGTCAAAGTCATGTGGGTTACATGTTTAAAAGATTATAAATATTTTTAGAAAAAACATTAAATTATTAATAAAGGCTGTGGTTAGGTACAGTGTTAGGGGCAATTTTTCTTCTTTCTATTTGTGTGCATTTAATGAGCAAACAGAGCTTCAAAATGGAAAATATTTTAAGTTGAAACTGTTTTTTTAGAATATTAAATTAAATCTATTTATCATGTTTTAATTGTAAGAACATGATTAAAAGAGATTTGGGTAGGCTAATGTTATGATAGCTTTTAGTGGCTTTAACATTCTGAGCCATGTTGCTGGTATTGTTAGTACCAGTAAAACAGTAAATGGAAAAGGGGGAAAAAAAAAAGGCCTGGCTGTTTCCTCTTGCCCACTGGTTATGATAGCATATGCATTGTAACTGAAGTCGAGATGTCTTGACTACACAGTCTTACTGTTCCCTCTCCCTCCTTCCAACATATTAAGCATGTTCATCATTAGTATAGTTCTAATCCTGCACAATATTCACATTTTCTTGTTATCCTCTTGCACTAGTCATTTCAACAATATCTTTTGAAGTCTAAAAAGAATAGTTACTTCCTCAGGAAATCCTTGTTGTGGAGAACGGCACACTGAACACATTAAATATATTTTCCAGATTTTCCAGTAAGCAAGAACTCAAAATAACACCCATCAGCATACCATCATTTCCTTTTCAGCTTCCACACTACCGTGAACAAATTTGCTTGGTGATTCAACAGATTCAATACTGGCTGTTGGGATCACTACCCTAAGGATCCATGCCCTCTCCTCCTGTGTAGTATTTGCACTAATATGGAATCTGGGTGCAAATCTCATTTTGAAGCTCCTACCTGCTTTCTGCCCCATACCTATTGCCATTGATTATCAATTCAATTAATTATAATATAATAGTAGAGTAATGCTAGGCAACAGTGGATGAAGTCAGTGAACATGCATGAATTCAACAGCATTTGTGCTTAATCACTGTGTTTGTCAAGGACTATCCAGGAAAACAGAAACTTGTGACAGACATTTAAAATAGACAGATTTTAATACAAAAACTAGATGCTTAAGTAGGATAAAAGCTGTGAGCTCATTAACCCAGAAATAAGCCATTGCCACTGCAGGGCTGGAAGTTGTGGTTCCTGAACCCAGAGATCAGGGTCACGTGGTGAAAGTCAGAATCAAGGGCTTGTCCATCTGAAGCTGGAGCCGTGGAGGGGACACGCTGTTGGTGGAGATGCTGCTGCAGGACGAGACAATGGTTTCTAGAAAAAATACATCAAAAACAAACACAATTGCTGAACTGAGACTTGTGGAAATATGGTGGGAGAGTTTTGGGAGTCAGAATAACAGAAAGCAGAATGAAAAGACAATGGAGAGACAATTTTCTATTTGCATTCATATTATGTTTGTTCAAGCTACAGTTAACTGAATTGCATAATTAAAATAAAAGTACAGCTGGCATAAACACATTTAAGAACAAACTCAATTGATGTTAATAAGAGTACAATTGAAACTTTGGGAATCAAAAAAAGTGAGGACATTAGTGAGCAGCCATATCTTTACTTGTGTTCAGCAGGGCCAGTGCCTCAACCAGCAAGTTTTATATAATGGAGAGCATCACAGAATTAGGGAGTATCAGTTGAAAAGGGTCAGGTGAGAAAGCATCTACTATATTTCATTTATTCTTGAAAGCTCCATGAGGTGGGTACATGTCTTCATTGGCTCATCAGTATAGAGCCAGGGTCTAGCTCAGTCAGTGCATGAACACAGTAGATATTCAACAAATGTTTCTCAAATAGAGGGATGTGAAAATACACGAATGGATCTTTAAGCAGTCTCTTGGCGATTGATCGAATATCCATTCCATCTGTTTCCCTGATACTGCTTGGACCATTTGTGCTGACCTTCTTGTTCTTTGCCTTGCAAATAATTTCTAGAGCACTGCATAATTGTGTTATTCAAAAAACTCTAATCCACCAATTAAGTGTGCTTCAGAGAATGATTAAATTCCAAAAGGCAAAATCACTGAGGAAAATCCATTAACAGCATTTAAATAGCTGAATCACTTTTTAAAATATTCATAACACAATTTTTCTTCTAAAGAGCAAAAGTAAAAATTACTTATGGTTTCCAGAGGGGCTAAGTTAAATTTAAAATTTTAGCAAAGCTTATGGGGTCAAAAATGATATATTTTATTTATGATGGGCCATTTCTTATTTTAAATATTAAGTTATTAAAATGTAGAAAAATTATGCATAGAACTTTAGTAAAGTTATCTTAGTAATGCTAATTTTATTCATTTCGAATAATAAGAATAAATTAAAGACTGTAACTCAGAAAATTATATTTAGGTTGACACTATAGGTAATGATTTTACTTATACCTATAAGGACAAAAAAGAAAAAAAAAAACAGGCACATCTTATCAAACAGAAACATAGCAGACTGTACTTGATCCTTCCACTTACTCTCTCTGTTTCTTAGTTGTTTATATTTTATTTATTACATTTTCCTAAATTACAAAGTATTGCATGCTTTCAGTAACAAGTAAAACCATAGCAAGTAGTACTTTTAAAAAGCTAAGAATCTGTACACACACACACTTGGATAACAACGACTTTGATTCTAGTACCTATAAACATGTATCATATAGAAGTGTATATACATTTGTTAATATATAGTTCTACATAGGTATATGTCACATAACTTTTGCAAAAATTGGATTATGCCATATCCATTAACTTGAACCTTGTGTTTAAATTTTTACTTAAGACTTTATTATAGATATTCATCCAGTTTAGTATATATAGGTATATTTAATTTTTTAGAACTATTTCATTTTAAATCAGTGTAATTTTACCTATTAAAACTATGAAGTCATTAGTACCTGATGCTTGAAAAATATGATTGTTAGAATAAAAATGCTTTTTCTTTATGTTGTTTATTAAAAATCTAAAATAATTCTTTACAAATATTTAATATTCTTAAGTAATATCAAAACTTGAAATATTTAATTATATTTACTATTCCAAACATGCAAATGTATATCAGAGAGTGTTAAAAGTTATATTACTTTTCATTGTTATCCCAGAAAACACTAATAGGACAAATATTTGGATAAATCACAGTTCATCTCTTGCAAGTTTTATTTCTAAATATGTAGTCATTTTACATTCTTTTCCCCTGGTTGCTCAGGTTTTAAGGAGTCTGTTGTGAGCTAAGAAACACCAAAAGAAGAAAATGAAAGAAAGGCAACAGATAAATTATTTCACAGCACTAACCATAGTAAGTTCTATAAAATTTGCTATCTACACCTCAAATACATTGGTCAATTATACCATTCCTGAAGATATCTCAGTATAATAGCATTCATGGAGGAAATACAATGATAAAGTCTGAAAAAATGGAAGTATTATTTTATCTTTTCTGTCCTAGTTTCACAGTAGATGTTTTTAGCAAGCTTCACTTCCATCTATGACAATTCATAGAGGAATAAAACCCTTTTTCTTCCCCTCACCTGAAGACACAGTATTTGAAATGCTGTTTATCCCTTCTGCATTCCAACACATCTTTGAGCCTTGAATAACTAACATAAAGACATTTTCTTTCCAGAATCTGCCTCTTACAGTTCTCATGAATAGAGGTGGAGCAATAGCCAAGTTTTCAGACAATATTTATATAGGATAGAAATCTACTTCATGTGAACTTCAGTGGAGGATGGGTTCTTCAACCTTGAGCCATCCTTTTGTTTTGTCTCAGTGTGGAACAACATCTCTTGGACAGAGACTCCACAAAGGAAACTGGAAAACATCTTGAGTCCTACTCCTTCAGTGTTAATTCCCATACATCTGTTCACATTGATTATACCGTTGTAATGGGGGTATCTTTAAAAGAAAATTCAGATCTAGCTCAACTGCATCATGTCACTTAGTGATTATTCTTTTAAAGTAGCAAAGTGAAATATGAAAGCCACTGTCAGCTATATGTATCTTTCTAGAGTCTATTCTATAAATGACATTATTCACAAAATTATATAACATCCTCCACTCACCCAGGAAATGAAAAGAGCCAATTTTAGTTTAAAATCATATTGAGTCGTAACCTAAAAAGAGATTTATATTGTCTATAAAGAGTTATACAGTAAGAGACTATCTTTCAAATTTCAGGGAATTAAAATATAGGATAATTTTTCACTCATATTACATCTTTGCAATTAATTAAGGTGGTTTTTTGTTCTAGGTTGTCCTGATGCTGGATCTAGCCTGCAGGGCCTACTCTCTATAATATTGCTGGTACCAGGGGTGGAGAGAGGTAAAGAACTTGAAGCATCTCATGTCAACAATGAAATGTGCCAGCCAAGAACTCTCACGTTTTATTTTTCCCTCACAACTCAGGGGTCAGAACTAGTTACATGACTCCATCCAACTACAGAGCCTGGATTTTAAATGTTGACAAGTTATTGGGTGCCTAGAAGGAAGAAAGTACTATTTTTGCAAAACAATCCTAGGGTTAAATGCTTACCTTCTCTCCTTCAGAAAAGAGATACCCTCTCCCCAGGGAATCAAACCAAGGCTTGGCATCAAACTCAGACCTCACCCCTAATATTCAGTGGTGGTTCAAAGACAGAATCACTACAATGACGCTCCTAACAGTCACAGATTTTCAGTCCAGATTTATGGTTTGTTGGACAATACAGGTCTCTTTAAGATTTTGTAAACTTCTACCTATTTAAGTCAGCTGTGTTATGTACAGCTATTTTCTAGTCACACTTTTTTAGATTTATTATTTTTCTCTGTTATTTTATCACCACCCCCCCATCCTCTATCTTTTTCCAGTCAGAAACCTTCTTTGTCCATCTATCCTCTGTGGCTTCTAGAAAATACATACCACTGTCCCCCTTTGTCCCTTAGGTTGGGGATAACAGTGCTCTCCTACTGCTAGACCCAGGTATCTGCACTGTTATTTATTGGTTTCTGTAAACTCTGCCACAACCTAACGATCATCTTTTTATTAAACATCTCTCAATTATTCTGTTTGCCTGTGTCATTTTTTTTCTTTCAGTATCCTGACTGATCCACCACTCAACTAAAAGGGAGCCAGGAAGTGCAATCACACCAACTGCCCAGAAAGTGGAGCACTATAAATATCTCAGAGCACTAATAACCACTAGAATGTTCTCTTCATCAAAGCCTCAGTTATATTCAGGATGATTCGATCACTTTTAGAATATGTTCTTGCAGTAGTGAGATGTATCACATCATGCATAAGAATAAGATCAGGACAGATCAATAAGAATTGATCCATAAGATCAATTCTCCAATTCAGTTGCTGAATAGAGAATGGAGCTCACATTTGTGTATCAGTGATAGCTCAGTGTTTGAAGTTTGTAACTGTGAACCTAATCTTTGAAGCTCTATTGTCAATCCCTCTCTTATTAATTCAGTTTAGAGACCACATTGCCTCTTTGACTCTGCTTGACTGAATTTCCAATGTACACCTTTTAACTTGTCCTTCTGCAGCATGAAAATTCTCTCCTTCCATAGTCAGTAAAAGAATTTAATAATTTCAATACATCACTATTTTTATTATTTGGACAGATTTTCTTACAATACATTTCCATTAGCTGCTTTTTAATATAGAGCCTGGCTGTCCGTGAGCCCTCTGACTTGTCCTGGTTCAATCAGCTGTAGGTAGGAGGGTCATATAAAATCCAATGTATTTTTTATCTTCTTTTTCTTAGATAAGTCCCTTTAACATTTCATATAATAAGGACTTGGTGATGATGAACTTCTTTACCTTGACCTTGTCTGAGAAGCACTTTATCTTCCCTTCCATTCTAAATGACAGCTTTGCTGGATAGAGCAATCTTGGATGTAGGTCCTTGCCTTTCAAGACTTGGAATACTTCTTTCCAGCCCCTTCTTGCCTGGAAGGTCTCTTTAGAGAAATCAGCTGACAGTCTGATGGGAACTCCTTTGTAGGTGACTGTCCCCTTATCCCTTGCTGCTTCTAGAATTCTCTCCTTCATTTGAATCTTGGCTAATGTAATTATGATGTGCCTTGGTGTGTTCCTCCTTGGGTCCAACTTCTTTGGGACTCTCTGAGCTTAATATGACAGTGAAAAGACAGAAAACTCACAGCTATTAACAACCACATCTAAAACAAAAGAAAACAACTAGAACAGGAATAGAACCACAGAAATGGAGAGCACATGAAGGGTTAGCAACAGGGGAGTGGGAGGAGGAGAGAGGGGGAAAAGGTACAGAGAATACAGTAGCATAGATGGTGGGTAGAAAATAGACAGGAGGAGGGCAAAAATAGTGTGGGAAATGTAGAAGCTAAAGAACTTATGACACATGGACATGAACTAAAGGGGGGGAATGTGGGTGGGAGAGTGTGTGCAGGGTGGAGGGGAATGATGGGGGAGAAATGGGACAACTGTAATAGCATAATCAATAAAATATATTAAAAATTTTTTAAAAATCCAATGTAGACCTCTGTGGTTAGAGAAGCATCTAGGAAAGATAAGGATCTCCTTATAAGGGTCTATGGGTGGAGCATCTATCCTGGTGTTTGTCCTAATGTAATAACTGAATCTCAGTTATAAACAGACAGAAAGAAATATTACTGAGAGTCAGTTTCAGCTGGCATGGTATATGACATGGAATGAAATAAAATATGAGAACCAGATGACTAAAACACAGAGTTCTTTAAAAAAATAAAATTAAAATGAGGAAATAGTGAAACCAGAGGGCCATAACAGAGTTTTCATCACTTAGACTAGTGGTTCCTAAAATTTGGCCCTAGGACCAGAGATATCAATATCAATTTCTATAGAGCCTGTTAAAAGTAAAAATTTTTGTTTCCTACCCTAGACTAATTGGATCAGAAACTCTCAGAATGGGGCAATCTGTGCTTGAGTTCATCTTCCGGCTCTTTTCAAAGCATGCTAATGTTGAGAACTGCCCTAGTTCAATGTTTCTCAGACTGTAATGAGCACGTGACCACCTAAGTGTCATGCTAAAGTGCAGGTTCTGATTCCATAGGTCTGGTATGGGACCTGAGACTCTGCCTGTATATGTAACAAGCCCCCAGGCAATGCTGGAGCTTCTGGCCCACAGGCCACACTTTGAATGTCAAGGCTAAATAGCCAGCTCCTTCAGAACAAAACCCATTTTTCTTTTTGTAGCCCTTGTTCAGAGTAAGTAAGTTCCTGGTATTGTTGGGAGCACCTGTGCACAGATGTGTTTGCAGCAGAAAAAAAGAGGATTTGAAATATCTTCTCGAAGGAGCTTTTGGATCCAAAACAATATGTTGTTCTGATTGAATTTGGCTAATCCAACAACTTTCTCCAGATTCCCCAGAACCTCTTCACTAAAAAGCTTAGCTTGCTTACCTCTAAGTGGCCATCTCTTCTTCAACAGAATCCCTAACTTTGGATTCTAACTTCCAGGCTGATGACCACATCATGGTATTCTCCCCAATACACCCCTCAGGCATCTGGTCACCCAGACTGTGGAAGCTGCTCCCACAGGCAGCTCCCTGCCCCACCTGCTGTTACCATCATAGACTCTCAATTTCCTTCCTCTCCAATCTCTCAGTTTTAGAACAAAAAGTGTGGGCAAAATGGTTAGGTATCTTAAATTGGTGTGACAATCACTGTTTCCTTCATGTAAACCTTTCATCTTATTGACTGTGCTTTGTTCTCTCCATAGCAGCCCAGAGCACAGAAATGCTCACCTAGACCTGATCTCATAATTAATTCTTTCTCCTTTGAGACCTCCTTTAGAATTCTAACTACTTCAAAATCCTTCAGCTTAATGACATAAACTGGAACAATTATGTAATATATTCTCATTAAAGTGATAGAGTTGATAATTTATTGTACTACCCCATCTAGAGATATTTATATTTTGATGAAAAACACCTGGAAAAGGCAATCCAGTAGTTCTTTTTTTTCTTTTCAGTGACATACAATTGACATATAATATCCTATTAGTTTTATGTATGCAGCACAGTAACTTGATACCTATTTCTGTATACATTATACAAAGATCCCCATGAAAGTCCATCTGTCACCATACAAAGCTATTTCAATATTATTGAAATATTATTGTACCTATGCCTTGATGATAAGAAATCCGGATGTTTGTTAAAAACGCAGACTCTCAGATGCAGCCACAAATTTAGTCTATTGAAATTTCAGAAGCAGGACATAGCATATCCTTGTGGAAATTCCTTCCCAGTGTTTCTCAGGATATGTGTATGTTTTTCCCAACACCAAGAAAAATTATTTTAAAAAATCAGGAATGCAGATAAAAGGTATTATAATTCTGCTATAAGATTAAAGCTTAACAATGAACATAGAGTTTGTTTTGGTTCAAAGAAATTCACTGACTCAAGTCAAGCAAGAGCAGGAAACATTTAGAACTAAAAATGAAGGTCAATGATTCTGGGAACCAGGTTGGAGAAGATAAGAGAGAATCAGCTATGAGGTCAGGATTCCATCAGCTTGTCTTGTGCAGTGCTATTGTCATACCTTGAGTTTGTATTTATGGCCCTGTCTGCTGCTAAGAGTGAGTCATTCTTACAATTAATATTAATATCAGTAAGTGGTGATGCATAATATATTTTGTATGAATTCAATGAATAGTATCTCAAGAAATAACATTTGGAAGCAAAATTAGTTCTTTCTGACACATGATTCACTGTGTTGCTAATCTTGCAAGGAGGTCCAGATATTTTGCATTAAAATATTATACAATAACATTCTCTGGAATTTTCTGGCATTTGAATATCTCTAATAGTTAAATATATATTCATGAAGGTCTTATAGAGTTCAACCAAAACCAAATAAAATTAGGACAAGCAAAGTTTTCTCCTGGTAAAAGAGTAAAGAGGCTTGTATGAGGTATATGTACCTATTGCCCAACTTGAAGAACCTTTTGGGTGCCTTCTTAACTATTCAAGCAAAATGAAAGAAAAATTTTTACATTTGGAATATCTGTAAAGAAATAAAAATCAAGAGTATCAGATAGGACAATTAGTGCTTTGTATGTTCTAAAATTTTATTTTAAAAGAATAACTTTTAAACATTTAATAGCTATGGTATTATCTTTCAATTTTTAATGATTTTATACATTAATTTCATGTTAATGTTCTCATACTTTAATATTTTCTGTTCCCACAGTCTATATCAAGTATGGAATATTTTTGCATATTACTGAAATATTTAATCTTGTCACAATATATTTGTGAATAATAATAAGTAACTATGTACTGGAATTTTTAGAATAACCACATCACAAAAAAGTGATTCATTATAGGACTTTCCACCAAGATGGAGGCACTGTGCCTCCTCTCACAACCAAAAGAAGAACAACTTTAAAAACAAAAAAACAATCAGAATTGACAGAAAATAGAACTGTATGGAAGTCTGACAAGCAGGGGTTAAAGAAGAAACATTCATCTAGACTGGTAGGAGGGGTGGAGAGAACTGTGGCAAGGCGGTGGTTGGAGGACCTGGGTGGGTGGCAGAGGCTGGCGAACCAGGCGGTCCCACACTTGCATGCAGATAAACCAGGAGGAACAGCTGGGGAGCAAAACAAATTGTGCAACACAGGGTTCGAGCTCAGGGAAATAAATCCTCAAAATCTCTGACTGAAAAAACCTTTGGGAGTTGTGATGACAAGAGAAACTCCCAGCCTCACAGGAGAGTTCATTGTAGAGACCCGCAGGATTGTAGAACTTATACAAACCCACTCACCCAGGAATCAGCACCAAAAGGGTTCCATTTGCTTATGGGAAGAGAAGGTAGTGACTGAAAGCCAGCAGAGAGCTGACAAAACGGCATTGTTCTCTCTCAGACACTTCCCCAACATGCAGTGTCAAAATGTAGCAACATGGGTTGTACCCTCCTGGCCGCTACCTAAGGCTCCGCCCCTTATATATAACAGGTGTGCCAAACAAAAAATATGGCCCAAATAAAAGAATAGATCAAAGCGCCAGAAAAAATAGAACTAAGTGACGAAGAGATAGCCAATCTATCAGATGCAGAGTTCAAAACACTGGTAATGAGGATGCTCACAGAAATGGTTGAGTATAGTCACAAAATAGAGGAAAGAGTGAAGGCTATGCAAAGTAAAATAAAGGAATTTGTAGGAACCAGAAATGATGGGAAGGAAACCAGAGCTCAGATCAAGGGTTTGGAGCAGAAGGAATAAATAAACATTCAACAGGAACAGAAAGAAGAAACAAGAATTCCAAAAAATGATGAAAGGTTTAGGAACCTTTGGGACAACTTTAAAAGTTTCAACATCTGAATCAGATGAGTGCCGGAAGAGGAAGAGCAAGAAATTGAAACTGTATTTGAAAACATAATGAAGGAGAACTTTCTGAATCTGGCAAAGAAAATAGACTTCTAGGAAGTCCAGGAAGCTCAGAGAGTCCCAAAGAAGCTGGATCCAAGAAAGCACATAGCAAGGCACATCATAATTACATTACCCAAGATGAAAGATAAGGAGAGAATGTTAAAAGCAGCAAGAGAAAAGGAGACAGTTACCTACAAAGGAGTTTCCATAAGACTTGGCTGACTTCTCAAGAGTAACCTTGTAGGCAAGAAGGTGCTGGAAAGAAGTATTTGAAGTCATGAAAGGCAAGGACCTCCATCCAGGATTATTCTAGTCAGCAAAGCTATCATTTAGAATGGAAGGGCAGATAAAGTCAAGTTAAAGGAGTTCATTATCACCAAGCCCTTATCATATGAATTGTTAAAGGTACTTATCTAAGAAAAAGAAGAAGATAAAAACTATGAACAGTAAAATGATGATGAACTCACAACTATAAGCAACTGAATCTAAAAACAAAACAAAAAAACAAATAAGCAAACAACTAGAACAGGAGCATGTTCATAGAAATAGAGATCACATGGAAGGTTAGCAGTGGGGAGGGGGAGTGGGGAGAATGGGGAAAAGGTACAGGTAATAAGAAGCATAAATGGTAGGTACAAAATAGAAAGGTGGAGGTTAAGAATAGTATAGTAAATGGAAAAGCCAAAGAACTATGTACAATCCATGGACATGAACTAAAGGGAGGGGAATGCAGGTAGGAGAGGGTATGCAGGGTGGGAATAAAGAGGGCAAAAATGGGACAACTATAATAGCATAATCCATAAAATATCCTTTTAAAAGTATTTCATTGTATATTATTATGCCCACTCATTATTATTTAAAAGCACATACATAAAATGTTATGGAAAATATATAATAATTTATGGTTATGAGAAATCCAGTTGCTTATTTTTAAATCCCATATTCTAACAGTTTGAAAACAAGTCGGGCAGAGGATTGTGTATTTTTTACAAGCACTCTGACATACGTGTTCTGAGTGGACAACACTGCAGAACATGGCCTGAACAGGAGCTGAAGAACTTGGTCTCATGGAGCTGGTCAGTCTCTGGGGAGGAGCTGGAAAGACAGGTTAGGGTTGGACAGGTTAGGAGGTTCTGGGGAGGAGGGCTTTCTGGTTCCTGCTGACATCCTTCAAATAACACCATGGAAATTTCAGCTAAATCAGATAGCTCACATATGCCATGAGGATATTGTTAGCTATTTCTATGGATTAATGTGAAAATTAATGCAAATGACATATCAAAGCGCCTTCTTAGAATCATGCCCAGGAAATGGCGAATAACAACACCTTTTCTCCTTTACCCACCCTGACTACTTTATCCTTCCAGGAACCCCCCAGTTCTTCCACTGATTTGTTAACCACAGATTTAGGATATTAACATTTCTCAATAAATCCCCCTACAGGGGATTGCCAAGTGGGTTGATGCCTAGGCATCAACATAAGCCTGAGTAGTTGCAGGAAGAATACAGCAGGGAGAGAACAGCAATGGTGTCCGCTTTGCAGCCATGAGGTATGTGACCAGTGAGACTGGATTGTCTGGTTTGCTTCTCATCTGTTAGAATGTGGCTCACACCTTTGCTGTAAACATGGATACTGCTTCTGTACATCAGATGCCAGAATGTTTCTAGATTCCTGATGTGATGGCTGTACAAGTTTGTGCTTTAAGAATTAGTCACAGATGTAGAAAAGCACTGTCCTAAATACCAGTTTAGGACCCTTGTTTGCTTTAAACTTTACATTAATTAACTTAGCCTAATGATTTATATTTATGTAAAATATTAGTTCAGTAGGATATTAAAAATATTCCAAGGGAATGCATTAAATAAACTAACTTTACATGAAGCATAGTATATCACAGAACATCTTAAATTCAAGGTCCTGTATTTATAAATCAATATGTTAATATTTTTATACATGAATTATAGGAATATAGGTAATGTAATGTAACTGTCAGCCAAATTGTACTAATTACTATATTATAGAGGCAGTTAAAAGAAGTGGACAGTCATATGAAAAAGACTAAATATATATTTCCACATGTAATTGGTTTGTAGGCGTGGCTTTTAGGATATTTCTTATCCCACAGACCTGAGTCACTGTTTTGGGTCATATTGTCACTTCCTTGATGCATACTTATGAAAAAGTACAACATTTTATTCTGTTGGGAGGAATGAATCTCTGAAAATGATGGCTGTTTGGGTGTGGCACTTCAAAGTAATCATTTGAGTTATCTATGTGTGGATTTATGATGCGTGCACTGGCCCACAGTGTCCACGGTGTTATGGATGAGATATGAGACAAGTTCACACGAACTACTGAATCCTGTGGAGGAAAAGGGACAGCATGGCTACCCTCTTAAGGGGAGAATGTTCCAGAGTGGCCTGGGCCACTCTCTCAAGAGGAGAGTGCGCCGACCCTTGCCTTGACAGATTTTTATTGGCTTTCAATTTGCACAGGAATACAGGTAAAGTTCATTAATCATTGTCAAGCAGTAAGGGTCAAACAATATATAGCATACAAAGAACTATGAGGGCTTATTCTGAGTCAGGGTCTGTTATCTAAAAGGTTACAAAACTTTGGGAAGCAAACTCATTTCCTGCTTGGACCCTTATCATTTAATTGAGAGCATTCTTAGCAAAGCAGTTTTCACAGGACTTTATGTATTCTTTCTCAGGCCTGATCATCTGAGGACCCGCCCTTTCCAGCACAGAGCTGCACTGCCCTCTGTCATTGTTTCAAGCTTAAGTCAGGCAGGGGAAGTAAGGCAGCCAAAAGATTAAGAGATTTCTCACAGACAGAATGAGGACTCAGGCTACATCAAAACTGAGGGGTGAGGGTCCATCACCCCCTTTTGCTATAGGCCCCCAAGTCCTTCCCGGGGGCCTACCGTGATTGTGCCTGTCTTAGGTCATTCCCCCCTTGAGGAATCTTACCCATTATTGGCTAACAGATCAAGCATTGGAGGCCAGTTATGGATAAAGTAAAAGGAGCAGAAGCGGAGATCCTCCCAGGGAGATAAGCTTTGTCTCCTTAGTGGCTTATGGTCTGAAGGTTGCTCACTCAACCTTAGCCATGGGGGTGTTACAGCTCCTGAAACCAGGCAGAGCAGTTCCCAACAGATTTATTTTCACAGCTTTATACCCTAGTTGTCCTTTCTTTATGGAGGACAGAACTCAGCTTTTGTATCAGTGTGCATGGGACCCTGGTGGTTCCTTGTGCTCAGGAAATATTCAATAACTATGTGATATATTAAAGAATTTGTGAGAATGAGGTGCCCATATTCTTTTGTTAGGTTTCTGGGAACAGGCTTGTAGTTTCCTGGGCAACCTTTCTAGTGTCTCCTAATACTGCCCTGTAAGGATGTTCTTCCTGGTGTATGACCTAAGGTACTGCCACAGTGATGAAACATTGTTTGTCCTTGTTTTGCCATCAGACCTCCCCAGGTGAAATATCACACATTCTTCAGTTTGTGCTCAAACTGTCTCAAATTAGGCCCAGAATTCAGGGATTAGATGCTCAAGTACAAACAACTCAGTACTGGGCAGAGCTGTGTCCAGGGCAAGACTGAGTGCTGAGTTGGAATCAAATAATACAATATACAGATAATGTATTATAGAATTGTATACCTGAACCCTATATAATTTTATTAATCTATGTCACTCCCAATAAATTTAATAAAAATAAAAATAGTTAAACCCATGTGAAATACTTTTCTTGTATGTTCAGAATTACATTCAACAGGAAAGCAATTGACCATCATATGTAGACTTTTTGTCTGTTCTTTATTTTTACACTTTAAAAAACCTAAGGTATAAGTTACAGACAATAAAATTTACCCTTTTTAGTAATGTGTAATTATGCAAATTTTGACAAATACTGCATCAGAAACATTCATAATCAAAATATAAGACAGTTCCTTCACTCCAAGTAATTCTCCCATGACCCTTTGTAGTCAACCTCTCCACCAGCATCCAGTTTTTTTCAACCATTGATCTATTTTATCTCCCTACAAGTTTTGCCTTTTCAAGAATATCATAAAAAATGGAATCACAGGATGTTCAATTTTGTTACTGGATTTTTTACTTATTATGGTGCATTTAAAATTTTATCCATATTGTTGTGTGTACCATTAGTTCATATATTACTGAGTAGCAATTTTATTTCTTTGCATGGTTGTACCAGATGTGTTTATTTATTCTCCAGGTAAAGGACATTTGAATGGTTTCCAGTTTGGAGCAATTATGAATATAGCCACTATAAATATTTGTGCACAGATTTTGTGAGAACAAGGACTTCATTTCACCTGTATTAATACATAGGAATGAGATTGCTGGGTGTTAGAATAAGTGTATAATTAACATTGTGAATCTACCAAAGTGTTTTCCAAAGTGGTTGTGCCATTTTGCATTTTCACCAACAATGCATAAGAATTCCAGTTGCTCCACATTCGAGTCAGCACTGATGTTGTCAGACTTTTCAAAGTTAGACCTCTCAATAGATACCTAGTGGCATCTCATTTGATTTGGTCTTTCTTTCTTTCTTTCTTTCTTTCTTTCTTTCTTTCTTTCTTTCTTTCTTTCTGATATTCAATAACAGTTGCCCCCATTTGCCTCCAATTATTCTCCTGTGCCCTACCCACCCCCACCTCCCACATTAAAAAATATTATAACATCCATCATTAATAAATTAACAAACAATAAGTGCTGGCAAGGTTGTGGGGAAAACAGAACCTTAGTATACTGTTGGTGGGAATGCAGACTGGTACAGCCAATGTGAAAAACAGTGTGGAATTTCCTCAAAAACTAAAGTTGGAGTTGTCTTTTAATCCAGCAATCTCACTACTGGGACTATATCCTAAGAATCCTGAATCACCGATTCAAAAGAACCTATGCATCCCAATGTTCATAGTAGCCCAATTTACAATACCCAAGTGCTGGAAACAGCCTAAGTGCCCATCAGTAAATGAGTGGATCAAAAAACTATGGTACATTTACACAATGGAATGCTACTGAGCAGAAAGAAAGAAGGAACTCCTACCCTTCGAAACAGCATGGATGGAACTGGAGAACATTATGCTAAGTGAAATAAGCCAGGTGATGAAAGACGGATAACATATGATCTCACCTATAAGGGGAACATAATCAACAAAACAAACAAATGAACAAAGTAGAACCACGGACTTGGGAATAAAGGACAAATGGACAGTGACCAGAGGGTAGGTGGGAGGGGGATAATGGGAGAGAGAAGGGGAAGGAGCAAGCAAAGGAATACGAATACAGGATTCATGGGCATGAACAATGAGTGGGGAATGACTTTGGGAGTGGTGGGACAAGGGAGGGAAGAGTCATGGGGAAAAAGGCAGGGCAACTGTAACTGAACTACAATAAAATATAATAAAATAAAATGAAAAAACAGAGATATGTAAGATTATATATATGTATGATATATATGAGATCTTATATGTATTACTAAGTTAAAGCTACTGAAACATTTTTCTCTGTAGTTGACAATCAGTTAATCCTTGCCTGAAAGAACAAAACAATTTTAACTAACACATATAATTGTTTTAGGGAAAATAAAACTCTAAAAGAACCACTTATGAGCAATTTGTTGCTTTATAAATAAATTTTATCAGTCCAAATCCTAAAAATTTAGTTGGAACACTAAACTTTTTATCAATTTGTCATTTCGTTGTGAAATTTCAGTGCAGAAAAACTGATTTATATCTTTAGTCAATGAAATTAAATCCTCATGTAGATTTCTGAACCCTCCTTTCTCAGAGCCCGGTGATCCTAGCCTATGTCTATGACTTGATTTAGCCATTGAGAAAGTGTCCAGGCTTGGATGATGAAACACCTGGAGGAAATTCCATATTTGTCTGAAATATTAATTTCACAGCACTTTTGTTAGAGTAATAACATTAGGAGCCATACAAAAAGAGTGATATAAATAGCTGTTGACTCATTTCACAAATATTCCATAAATTTTCTTCTCTACATTTAGTCAGCATGGTATTTGGCTTCAGCAGTGTCAGATGGCTGGTCTGTCATCTGTAATGTGATGTTTTTAAAATTTTCTGAAAGACAAAACTAAAATGTTACAAAAAACAATAATTGGTCTTTCTGGAGTCCAGTTATCAGAGTTGGCTTGACATATGGTTAGAGACAAATATTGGGGCAAACAATTCCAGATGCAAATTTCATTTCTGCCATTTATTATCTCTTGACCTTAGGAAAAATGTCAGTATTTCTATGCTTCCCTGTTTTTAAATTGAAACAATGCTTATAAGATATTAAAACTAAATGAGATAGAATATATAAAAGCACTCGTAGAGTGCTTGAAAAATTGTAGGTAATCAGTGAAAATTAGTTTACTCTAAATATGACACAACATGCTCAAACTCTTGAAATATAAACAGTTCTATGAAGCTGTGAGTGAAATGCTTCCAGAGAAAGCAGCCCTGCACTAACAGCCACTGTACTCAGGCAAAAAAAATGTAGGGTAGGTATTGAGGAGGAAGTTTTTCTCTATCCTTTTAGTTTTTCTGCCTAAGTCTTAAATTGACACAAGACAGATTAATAGTAAAAAGTAGTAAAATTTAATTTATATATACAGGAAAAATATAAGACTAGGAGCCCAAAGATAAATCGGGCAATTGAAGTTTGCATGCTATTTTGAGCTAAAAAGAAGAGGGTAGTGATTGCAGAGTTTAAGGGGAAGGATTTACAGGAACAAGTATAAAGGACACATGGACAAAAACTATGGGGGGCGTGGAAATGGGAGGGAGGTCGGGAGGGTTGGGGTGGCGGGTTCGGGTGAGAATAAAAGACAGAAAACTGTACAAGATCAACAATGAAAATAAAAATTTAAAAAAAAAAATAAAGGAGGAAGGCAATTCACATGTAGATGAAAGCAAATGTTTGGTGAACAAATGCTTGCAGGGAGGGAGGGCATCTTTAACGATGAGACATAAAGAACTTCCATCAAGCAGGCCTTGCTAAGTTCTTCCTCATCTACCACACTAGTTTATATACAGGGATAGGAAAAAATAGCTTTACAGTAGTGAATATGTAAAACACAGAGCTTATTCTTGAATTATTATTTAGTAATTATTGTAAACCTACTTTTGCCTTACCCTGTATATATATTTTATTATAGATAACTCTGGTGATAGATAGCTCTTTTTCCTGGTATAGGCCCCTTAATTAAATTCTTTTAGTAAGTTTTGGGGAAGGTCAAACATTCTTCTTGAGTCTGTTGTTTTTTAGAAATGAAATAATTGCCATGCAAGAGAGATAGACTCTTAGGGGGTGTTAGCAAGTTTTGTTTCCCTATATAGGTAAGCTCATCCCCAATATCTGAAGAGAATCTTGAATGTCTTTCTTCACTTGCCTATGTTTTCTGTACCAGGTGCCTCTGGGTCTGTGCCAGTGACCTTTAGAAAGTGTCAAGTCATTATCACTGAAAAACTAAAATTAAAATAAAGACAGTTGAAGTAGTTCTACAATGTGTCCCAAATAAATGACTTCATTAAGTAGTTTGACTTCTTCTGGATGCTCTGAATGACTCTTCTGTCTCCAGAGTCCCTCCTGGCATCAGATTTGTGGGATCATGAAAGTATGAAGTTTCTCCTCAAAAGTAACCTTGTACTTAGTCATCAGCTTGCCTCAAGATCTGCCTTTTGATAGATTTGTAATGAATAATCTTGTTCCAAAATCTCTGCATGTTGACTCTCTAAAAGACTCACTCTACTGATTCTTTTCATGTTCTGATTCATAATTTTTTGTGTGAATTTTGGGAAAATGCAGTCATATTTGAAAATAGAAGTAAGGCTATATTCAGTTGAAGACATGGCTATTTCGTACAATGGGTTTGGGCTCTCAGAGTAAACTTTAAAAAACTAAACAATTATGCTTTTTCCCTGACATGGTAATGTATTTATGCAAACATCTAGGCTGCCTAAAATTTTGATCTTATGATGACAAGACTGTGGGGTAATTCTCTCAGGAACAAATGCAGAAATGGAAGACCTGGGCCCAAAGCTTTAGCTCTGTTTTCAAGCCGTTGTACATCTTCACACAACTTGCTTAACTTTCTATTTCTCAGTTTCCTATACTGTACAATGAAAAAGTGGGGTCAGACTTTTCTAAGGTTCCTTCTAGATCTCAAAAGTCCACTGTTATTTTAAATTTAGCTAACAATTCTTATATATTTAAGAAATGTCTACAGTATTCAAGGAACATCTTTAACCTTCCCTTATATACTCATTTTACAATGTTATATTTTGCCTCAAGTTACAGTCATTTGGGATGTGCAGCAATCTTGATGAGAAAAGCCAATCAATGTGTATTCAACATCTGCTATGTGTCAGTGAAACTTCTTATAATTGCTTTTGCCAGTTGTATCTAAAAAAATCCCCTTATTAAAAAAAAACCACTATAATATTAAAAAGTTCTTGATGAATTAAAGCACAGATTCCAGTAACAAAATATCTTTGTTGAATTCATTCTTTACATATATTTCTCTGAAGATATCAAATATTTTCCTTTCTAAAAAATAATTCATTTCAATTTTCCAAAGACTTCCTGTTTCACTGAAAACAACTAAAATTATGACTAAGATTTTTTAAAACTTACAGGCACACACAGGCTGCCTAGAAGGTCATGGAGACTAGAAAGTCATGAGTCTGGTCAGGGACATGCACTAGTCCTAAGAACCAGCATTATCACTCCTAGTAAACTCACCCTCAATAAGAGGACATTGGCAAGAGTGATTGGAGAAGCACCACTTTTAGTAGCAAGAAACTAGAAAACTGTTTGCTACATAGTTTTTTTAATACCTACACATAGTATATGAACTATTTTTAAATATACTTAGCACTAAGTAAAAAACAAAACTAGAAAGAAAAAGACATCTATATCTGTTTGGTTCACAACGCACTCTCCAACAAGCATTTTGTGAAAATATCAATGAAAGACTACAGGAAAACAAATAAGATTCCAAAACCAAATATCTTTATGACTTTACGTGTGTTTTACAGATTTCTCATCTTGTTTAGAAAGAAAATAATAAAAAGATGTAAGTTTCTCTTGCTACTCTGTTGTGATTAAATGGTGATTCATAAGAAGTTGTTCTTTGTGAGTAGAGGAAAGCAGAGCAGTATAATATTATGCTTTACACCTCACAAGTTGCCAGGTGGTTTAATTTAATCAGAAGCTTTGTAGAATAATAAAGGAATCAGAAAAGTGTGATGAACTATAACTAATGTCTTAGATTCTTTGAAGTTTGTTAACAGTTCTATTGTGCTTTGAAAATTAATTTATCTTATTGCTGTTTTTATAAGATGTATTTATTTTTCTATACTGCAAGAAAAATAAGACCTAATTATATACAGTATGTAGAGAAAAGGGGAAAAATTCATCCAGCTGTGTGATCTTAGGCAAAAATCACTGTTTACCATAGGTTTTAAGTTCTTTGTAAAATCAGAATGGTGGCCATCAGTTCTAAAGCTTTTGTCTACAAGGATAATTTCTGCAGAGGGAAATCTTGTGCAGGTATGCACCATTCTCTACAGTTATAAAGGTGTAGGCTCTATTTTATTAAATGTGATGAAAAGCAGCAAGTTGGTTTCAGCAGTGCTCACTGCATCACAGCTCTCTGGAGTGAACCACAGGACACCTCTTTACAGATACGACTGGGGACATAGAAGAGCACTGGGGTTCTGGTTCCCATGGAAATAGAATCTAAATTAAAATTCTATTCTCATCTCTGAATGGTGCACAAGACTCTGAAAATCAAGAATGACACTGAGACATCTACTGAGCTTGATAATAGCCTGTGTGTTCCTTCTGCCCTTCTTATTAGAGACACCTACCACAATTGCTTCTGAAGTGTTTTCAAATGATGAACTCCCAAATCCCACCCTGGAGTGGCCACTAAATCAGAATTGACCAGGGTGTGGTCCTGGCACATGGATTGTTTTGGATGATCCCTGGGTATAAACATGTTTAATAAAATTCAGCATCCACATATGATCTGGACATTAAAAAAGGAGAAATATCAAACCTTTTTTTAACAATCAAAAGGCTAATATCCTCAAGGAACTGCTCACATTCATTATTGTCATTTGTTGGAAAATTTTCACACTAACTGTAAAAAATAATGCTGTGATGTGAAGTGAGACTCAAGGCTGGTACAAAGAACAATTTGCCCAATTATGCAGCAGATATAATAAATATCAGGCCTCAAAATAAACTATCAAAACATTTTTGGAGGAAAATATAAAGCATTAGTGAAATACAAGCTCAAAACAGAGTGTTTTTTATTATCTATAGGTAAAAAGAATTTAGATCTGTTGGCCGTCTCCCCAGGTTCAGGCACTATGCTAGAAACTTCTAATACATGCAATAATAAATACAATAATCGTAACAAGTTAATTCCCCCATTTAAAAGATGAAGAAATAGAAGCTAACAGAAGTTAAAATTCTTCCTCAAGTTTTGAAATATATCTAAAACTAGGTCTCATCATGGTAAATTTTGCTGGATGTGATACCAATTCTGTCAATCCCATTACCTGGAATTATATGGACAGAAGGAAAAAATTTTCCTTGTGCAACAATCTCTGATGTTGATGGCACACAGAAAGTGTCCAAGAGAAATACTTTTTTTTCTGTAGCCATCCCAAGGAGGAGAAGAAAGTTCTGGTAAACAAAGTGAACAGAGAGCCTTCCTACTTGCCTCGAGCTGCATGGGGACATGGAGTGGACTCCAAGTCAGTCTGGCTTTCCTATTTGGATGTGGGTGTGGGTGTGGGTGTGGGTGTGGGTGAGACTTGCCCAGATATATGGGCAGGCAACAACATGAGAACTGAGTACCGGGCTGTGAGTGAGAGGCAGGGCAGAGAGGCTTGGGAGCCCCAAAGAAGCTAGACAGTGGGATATCTTTTATTGTAAAGGATCAGTTGAGAAGACCCTGAGTTGGAAACCTTTTGGACAGAAGGGAAGAATAAATTTTCATTCTTCACTATGAGGTCATCCAATCATTGCACCAAAAAGGAAGAGAGCATTATTTGTGTGTGGTAAGAAAATTAAGCATATAATATAATGTAAGTGAAACTTGCTTTTATACATGTATTCAAGACCCTAAATCAAAAGTCATCACCGGCATTCATTTGGTTTATGGTTAAATGTTCCTATACCAAATATATTTTTCTTTTAGAGTTAAGATATTTTGGGTAGATTTATTACTATTATTTTGAAAAGCTATGGATGAGCCTGGCTGACTCAGTGCCATTATTCCATGAATCACTTTGAGTTTCTTAATACATGAAGGTAGATCATTTGTGACCAGGGTCATTTAGCAATAAAAGAAATTGGCCATAAACAACCTCAACTTACAGATGAGGAAACTCAACTGAGAAAGAGTGATTTCCTAATGGGCTCAATAGGTTTTGGTGGCAGAGCTGTGCTTAAAGACTGATGATTTCATTCATCTCCAGGGGTCTTACTATTTTCTTAGCGGCTTTCAACACATGTTCCTTTGAACTTAGAGACAAGGACAAAACCCTTCCTGGGTTTGCTGCTGTTGCTGCTTCTGCCAAGGGTTGAATTCATTAATATTAGCCAACAATTTCAAGTTCCCAAGATGGCATGCACCTTCTTCATGGATGAGTCATCTGCTTGTATAAAGCAGATTAAATCAGGTGTCTTTAGATGAGGACTGAGAAATAATTGTCCTTTCCAGCATGAACACCTTAACCCATCTGATTTTGATTAGCATTCTCTCTTTGAAAGTCATATACTAAACTTAACATGTTTAAACTTAACATTATGCTTTATGCATCTCAATGTCATCACAAATGTCTCACTGAAAGAAAGAGCAATGGAAGGTGTCAGTGGGAATCCCTGATTTTATTTGACACCCCCATCATCTGAAGGCTGTAGTAGTAAAGGTCAACATTCTTCAGGACTGGGTGCTGTTTTGCAAAATATAGTTATCTTCTATTAGTCAGAATCTATCATATGTTAATAATGACAATTAACATTTAATGGTTTCATTGTTCTAAGAATCTGGAGTCTTAAAATACTATATTTGTTTTACTTTTAATTTTTATTATTATTTTTTAAAATTCTCACCCAAGAATATGTTTATTGATTTTGAAGAGAAAGAGAGAGATGTGAGAGAGAAACATTGATTGGGTGCCTTCTGTGTACACCCCATCCAGGGACTGAACCCCCAACCTAGGTATGTGCCTGGGGGGACAAGGGGATTGGGATCCAACCCACAACCTTTTGATGTATGCAATGATGCTTCAACCAGCTGAGCAACCTGGCCAGGTTTGTTTTATTTTTTATTGTGGGAAAAATACATAACATGAAATTCTGAATTTTAACCATTTTTAAGTGTACAGTTCATTGGCATTAACACATTCGCATTGTGCAACTACCACAACAACCCATCTCTAGAACTTTTTCATCTTCTCAAAGTGAAACTCCATGTTCATTAAACACTAATTTCCATTTTCTCCTCTCCTCAGCCTTTTTCAACCACGATTCTACTTCCCGTTTTTATGAATCTGACTATTCTAGGTACCTCATCTAAATACAATCACACAAGATTTGTTCATGTCTTCAAGGTTCATCCATATTGCTCCATGGGTTAGAATTTCCTTCCTTTAAAAGACTAATATTTCATAATATGTATATCCACAAATTATTTATCCATTCATCTATTGTTGGACACATGGGTCATTTACACCTTTTGATTATCTTGAATTATGCTGCTATGAACATGGGTATACAAATATCAAAAGAGTAATTTTTATATATCATCCATTTTATGATTTAATGATGTTTAATTTTAATCTCAAATTGATAAAGTCCTATATTAATTTGTTGTCACATAACTTTGGGCTAGTTCAACAGATTCTTAAAAAATTTCTTTGCCTTGGTGTTAGAAAGTCTTTTTTTCTTTTTAACAAAAAGATAACTTTAATTCTTTCTTCCTTCCATCTGGAAACCAACAGTGGGTTTGTGTTGGCTTACTATTATTGCTGTTACATAACAGTCTTGAGTAGAAGAGTCATACATTGACAAATATATTGCACTCTTCATAATGTCAGAATAACTCATGCCATTAATATAAAATGACTAACTTTTGCATTTCTAAGATTCAGTAGAAATATACCTTCCTTAAACATTCATAGTTCCACTTCAGGTAAAATCAAATTTGCCACAAGATCATATACAGGAACACTCTGTTAGTTTTCTAATTTGCAACATTTCTTTAATATTCCATTTTATTATTTCTTTCTTGCTCTCCACCCACCAAAAAAAATATAGTTTAAACTATACTTCCAGGGCTGCTAAATGCTACAGTTAGGACAATTCAGTGTTGGGAACTGCTTTAATAATACTTCGGCCTATGAAAGAAAACAAGGGAAGTGTCAAGGAAACAAAAATTTCTATCCAGAGAGCCTTTCCATGAAAGTAACTAAGAATGACAACCAGAATTTTCAGACAGATAAAATTGTGATTAGAGTAATAATAGTTCTAACATTGTAAAAATTTCAATAAAACAAATGCACACACTCAAACAAAATATTTTAATATATTTTATTGATTATGCTATTATAGTTGTCCCAATTTTTGTTAGAGGTCAAGTTGACCACTTATAGAATTTATTGGACATCTGTAAATTCTTCCTCCTGACATAGTAAGTATGGCAGGTACACTTAACGATCACTGAATTGATGGTAATGTGTTTTCCCACATTTCCCAGCCCCCTGAAGTTAAGCGAGGTCACATGACTAGTTCTGTCTAATGGATTGTGAGCAGAAACGTGTAAATTCCAGGCCATTCCATGTAAGAACTGGGAGGTGAAAGTCATGCTTTTCATTGACTGTGTTCACTTAACTAAACTGCAAGTATGTTTGAAGAATTTCCTTCCCTATATGATTCTGAGTTAGAGTTTGCTCAAAGAGAAACCCATACGAGGTTTAAAACTAGAAGTCAGGTTGCTATCTGAAGGTCTTTGTGTTTAGATAGTGAAAGATTGATCAAAAAAGTACTCTCAAACCTTCGTCTGTCCTTCTGTCTGCTGAGAATACTGGCAAACTCAGGTCCTCCTAGTAGGTGCAGAGGCAGCAGCCTTTCAGGTGCTTCAACAGTAACTCTGTGTAGCCCTATGCTGGTAACTTGATACCCTGGCTTGCCAAAGGTGCTTGTAAGCTCCAACTTATACATATGTACCAATGCTCAAAGTAGGATTATTTGTGACTTTTCTCTGATTTTCTTATCAACATCACTGAAGCCTGGACTAATGAATAATCACAGGGAGGGTAGCTTCTCTTGAGTGCTGAGAACTCCAACCAACATTTTCCTGTACAGAAAAAAAACAACAACAAAAAACAAAAACCTGTGAGTTCAGAGAGCCACTGCAATTTTGTAGTTTTTTACCATAGGATCACCTAGTCTAATTTAAGAAATATGTTCAATGTATTATTGGATTAAAACACAGCTAACATAGAATTTAGCACCCTATCCAGTAGCTTAGAAAAGGTTTTAATTTCTCACTCATTTAAATTGCTTCTGTGAGTTGAGAAAAATAAAAAGATCTGGACATTTAAACAAATTCAACATATTTCAAAGGCCCTATGGCCCTGTGAATTATGTGCTCACAATATAAATCCACAAGCCCCGTTTTCTAGGAGATTGGCCAGAAGATAAGCCACCTGAGGAGAAAGACCACAGCTCATTCATCTTCACATCAAAAGCATCCAGCACCTTACACAGTGGACAGAGTGTACACAGTGGACAGATTGTACACAGTGACCAGTAAAATAAGTGAAAATCTGAGCAACAGGCCAAGAGCCAAGGGCCATATTTAATATACTTAAAACTGAGTGAGAGAGGAGCAGTTTAAGACAGTCACTCATAGAAATGGGGGCACCTCAAGAATTGGAGAGGCATTTCACTAACCAGCTGCTTGCTAGATAAAGGTTCATGTGGGCACTTCCCATTGAACAGAACTGAGCATGATAAGAGAGTTCTTGGAAGAGTTTTACATGTCTTCTGCAGTTTGGGTGGCATTCTTCTTTCTTGGTGATACTTAAAATTAGTAGTCAATAAAAGTTGATTGGTAATTGTCACTGTATAGTTAAAAAAAAAAGGAAAATGAATGCTGTATTTCAGTATGTTTTTCTCTCAGAAGAGGTCCTCAGTGGCACCATGTATTTAAAGGAGTACAGAGGGAAAAGGAGGAGGCAGTATGTGGCATCCTCAAGATGATCTCTAGACTAAGAAGTAGACTCTCCAGGTCCTAGACTGCTGGGAAGGAAGCTGGAATTCCCCCTCCCTGAGATAGAGTGAAGAGGGGAGATGAAATTGAGTTGGATAATAGATTGAAGTTTTAAATCATATTGGCTAGACAATTCATAAATGCATCTAAATGGGCATCTCTATATCAAATCAGATATAGTTTAGGAGCAGGAAAAAATACTATGGCTTCTGGTCAAGATGGTGGAATAGGCAGACATGGTTTACCTCTTTGCACAACCACATCAAAATTACAACTGAAATATAGATCAACCATCATTCAGAGCTTTCAGAAATTGAGTTGAATGGAAGTCTGACAACTATGGAATTAAAGAAACCACATCCATCAAGACTGGTAGGAGGGGCACAGAGGTGAAACAGGCTGGTGTCTCAGCCATGTGTGGTGGATAAAAATTTGGGAGGGATATCTCAGGAGCAAGGGAGTCCCAGCTCCATACCAAGCACCCCAGCCCAGGGTTCCAGTGCCAGGAATATAAGTCCCCACAACTTCTGATTGCAAAAAACAGTAGGGATTGAGTCGATGGACTAAAATTCTAGAGCCCCAAACAGTTCCTTATAAAGAACTGACACACTGAGGGCAGCAAGATGGCAGAGGAGTGAATGGAAACCACATTAACCTCCTACCAGGACCAATCTGGAATTACAATTAAATTGTGGAGAAATTATCCAGAACAAACAACTGAAAGAGAGGGAGGCCATATAATCTTGGACAGACAGAATAACAAGCTTTGGCACAACCTGTCTGGTAAGGAGTATGGTAGAGACTTGAGAAAGTTGGCTGGGCATCTACAGGTGGCAATGCTGGAGGGATAATTAAGTGGCAGTTTAGATCCCCCTGAGAAGAATGGGGTCTAAACCTTAAGGTGGGATCCCCAGCCTAGAACACCAGAGCCAAAAAAATATACAGATAACAACCTCCAGTGAAAAGCAGTAAGGTTGCTCTCTGCCAGATGGATGGCTGGAGATGCAAAGAGCCGTTTAAAGGGCCTGCACACAAATTTGCATATGCTGTCACTTACCCAAGGTTCCACCAAAGGTGGGAACAGAGTGGGCTGGACATGCCTAAGGGAGACTGGGGATGGAAACTTTGAGGAAGGTGCAGAGAGACTACCTTCATGGGGCCCAGTGCTGAGTCATGCCTCAAACGGTGACAGCCTCCAGTTAAGGCAGACCACTCCCCTCCAAGTGGCAGCAACCTAAGTGGAAACAATAGCCCCACCCACAAGAGAGACTCTGGTTGGATCTGTGTTGCTTAAGCCTGACTGCTGAGTGCAGGCAGACTAGATTAGTAACTAAAGGAGACAGCCACAGACATAAATCCCTGGCAAAACAGGGGTGGAGGAGTGGACTAGAGATGCTTCAGGAGAGTCTGGGGACTGAAGCTTAGGGAAGAGAACTAAGACAGCAGACACTGGAATCCCAGGGCTGAGTTGTCTCCAATAATTCAGCAGCCATCCTGCTCAGGCAGATCACTCCCCTTCAAGCAGCAGTAGCCTGAGGGGAAACAATAGGCCCAACCCCAGGAGAAATTTTGCCCTGCCCAATGGGGCTTAAGCATGAACTTGGAGTGCAAAGTAACTAATTAACAATTGAAGGAGACAACTATAGACAGCTGATCTCTGGTAGTCTGAAAGCAGGCTGCCTAAGGTCAGATGAGGTCAACATCTGACACCACCAGAGTGGGATCCAGAAAGAAAAAAAAAGTGGTAAATACTAAAGGCTACCAAGAAAAAACCACTGTGGTCTTCTCTACGATTAGTGATATTTTCTTTCCTGAATAGCTTTTTAACATTCATTTCTTATTCAGCAAGTGTGTGCATAATAGTCACTAGAATTTATACTATAGTTTATTTCTCTCTTTTCTTATAATAGTCTTAATCTCTTTACACCCTTATTAATACCTGTTTATTTGTGGTTGATACTGAGATTTCAGGCTGAGCTTTTTTGCAGATGTGGGTTTGTTCCCTGGGCTTTGTGGTTTTCTTCTGGCAGCATCTGCACAACAGCATACAAGATGTGGTGGGTGGAGGGACCTTCAGTCAAATAGCTGGAGGGAAGGACCCATTGAATAATGACCCAACAAAAATCAAAACCTAAATACATCCAAAGTGTAGCAAGTACAGGAGATCAAGGAGACTGCAACACTGAATTTCACAGTTCCCCTACAATAGAAGTTCACACCACAAAATCAGGGAGGTAGAACAGATCAATTTAAGAAGCAGAGGCTAACAAGAAGAGTCCCACAGACAATGGGAAGACAAAGAAACAAACCCAAAATAAAAGGAAAGTAGGAAGCCTCAGAATGAATGCTAAATGAATAGAGGCAAGCCAACTATCAGATATTGAGTTCAAATCAATGGTTATCAAGAAGCTCAATGAGCTCATTGAGAATTACTAAAAACTATAAGGAAAGTATGATGAACTAGTGCAAATTACATCAACAGGAGAAAGGAAATAGAAACTATCAACAAGGGCCAAGAGGAAATGAAGAATATAATTTCTGAATTGAAGAACACAGGAGAAGGAATCAAAAATGGAATCGATGAAGCAGAGGATCAAATCAGCTGGAGGACAAGGGAGAAAAAAACACACAGAGAGAGCAAGAAAAGGGAAAAAGACTAGGACAGAATGAAAAGGTGTTAAGGGAACTGCAGGACAACACAAAATGTAATAATATCCATATAATAGGGAAGAAGAAGATCAAGGGATAGAAAACCTGTTTGAAAAAGTAATGATGGAAAACTTGCCTAATTTGATATGAGAAAAAGTCACACAAATCCAGGAAACACAGAGGATCCCAACCAAGAGGAATCAAAGAGGCCCACTCCAAGACACATCATCATTAAAATGGCAAAATTCCAAGACAAAGAGAGAATCTTAAAGGCAGCAAGGGAGAAACAGGAAGTAACATACAAGGGAGCCCTGATAAGGCTTCCAGCTGACTTCTCAATGGAAACACTACAAACCAGAAGGGATTAACAAGAAATATCCCAAGTAATGAAGAGCAAAGGAGTGCAACCAAGACTACTCTACCTAGCAATGCTCTCAATTAAAATGGAAGGCGAAATAAGGAGCTTCCCAGAGAAAAGAAGGCTCAAAGAATACACCTCCAAAAAACCAGCACTGCAAGATATACTAAAGGGACTGCTTTAAGAAGAGGAAGAAAAAGAGTGAGAGAAAGAGGGATGCAGGTACAAAGGAAGTAAAATGGCAATGAATAAGTACATATCAATAATAACCTTAAGTGTAAATGGAATAAATTCTCCAATCAAAGGACATAGAGTAGCCGAATGGGTAAGAAAGCATGACACAGACATATGCTGCCTACAAGAGACCCACCTCAGAACAAAAGACCTATACAGACTGAAAGTGAAGAGCTGGAAACAAATATTCTAAGGAAATGAACAGGGAAAAAAGCTAGAGTACAATACTCATATCAGACAAAAATAGACTTCAAAACAAGGTCCATAAAAAGAGACCCAGAAGGACACTTCATAATACTCAAGGAAAGAATCTATCAAGAAGACATAAACATTATAAACATATATGGGTAGATGTTCCAAATGAAATATCAACAAAGATATTGCAGCATTGAACAATGTCTTAGATCAAGTGGACTTAATTGATCTATATATGGAGACTTTCATCCAAAAGAAGCAAAATATACATACTTTTCCAATGCACATGGAACATTTTCAAAGATAGACCACATAATAAGACATAAAACAACAAATTCAAGAAAATTGAAATCATATCAAGCATTTTCTCTGATCACAAGGGACTGAAACTACAAATCAACCTCAAGGAAAAAACTCAAAAATGCTCAAACTCATGGAGATTGAATAGTATGCTATTAAACAATGAATGGGTCAAGAATGAAATTAGGGAAGAAATAAAAAAGTTTCTGGAAACAAATGAATATGAACTCACAACAACCCAGAGCTTATGGGACACAATGAAGGCAGTCTTCAGAGGGAAGTTCATAGTGATACAGGCCTACTTAAAAAAGATAGAAACATTTCAAATAAACAACCTAACCCTACAGCTACAATAACTGGAAGAACCACAACAAAGACAGCCCAGCACAAATAGAAAGAAAAATAACCAAGATCAGAGCAGAATTGAAAGATATTGAGACTAAAGGAACAATTCTAAGGATCAATAATCCAGAAGCTGGTTCTTTGAAAAGATAAACAAAATTGGCAAGCCTTTAAGCAGACTCATAAAGAAAAGAAGAGAGAGGATCCAAATAAACACAATCAGAAATGAAAGAGGAGAGATTACAACTGATACCACAGAAATACAAAGGATTGTAAGAAATTACCACAAAGAGCTATATGCCAAGAAATTTGAAAAGCTCTGTGAAATGGACAAATTTCTAGAAAAATATAATCTTCCAAAACCCAATGAAGAAGAAGTACAAAGCATGAAGAGGCCAATATAAGCTGGTGAAATCAAAGCAGTAATGAAAATACTACCAGCACACAAAAGCCCTGGACTTGATGGTTTCACAGGAGAATTTTGCAAAATAGTTAAGGAAGAGCTAATCCCTATCCTTCAGATACTTTTTCAAAAAATCAAAGAAGTAGGAGGACTCCCAAACTCTTTTTATGAAGGGAGCATCATCCTAATCACCAAACCAGATAAAGACACAACAAAGAAAGAAAACTATAGGCCAATATCACTAGTGAACAGACACTAAAATCCTCATCAAATAGTGGCAAATCACATCAAACAGTTCATTAAAAATATCATTCACTGTGATCAAGTGGGATTCATTCCAGGGATGCAAGGATAATACAACATACCCAAAACAATAAACACAATACATCACATAAACAAAAGGAAAGACAAAAATCACATGATCATATCAATAGGTGCAGAAAAAGCATTTGATAAGATATAACACCCATTTATGATAAAAACACTCAAGAAAGTGGGAATAGAGGGAACATTCCTCAACATAATAAAGGCCATATATGAGACACCTATAGACAACATCGTACTCAATGGACAAAAACTAAAATCTTTCCCATTAAGATCAGGAACAAGACAAGGAAGTCTGCTTTTCACCACTCCTATTCAACATAGTATTGGAAGTCCTAGCCACAGCAATCAGACAAGAAAAAGAAATAAAAGGCATCCAAATTGGAAAGGAGGAAGTAAACCCATCATTGTTTGCAAATGATATGATAGTGTACACAGGAAATCCTATAGCCCCCACCAAGAAATTAAGAAATTATTTGACCTAATAAGTGAATTTGGCAATACAGTGGGATACAAAGTTGATATTCAGAAATCAAAGGCATTTTTGTACACCAAGAACTGAAATCTCAGAAAGAGAAACCAGGAAAAAAAAATCCCATTTATATAACAACAAGGAAAATAAAGTGCCTAGGAATAAACCTAACCAAGGAAGTAAAAGACCTGTACTCAAAAAACTACACAACACTGATGAAAGAAATGAAGGAAGACATGAACAAGTGGATGCATGTACCATGTTCATGGATTGGAAAAATTAATATCATCAAAATGTCCATACAACCCAAAGTAATTCATAGATTCAACACAATCCCTATTAAAGTATCAGTGACATATTTAACAGATATAGAACAACATTTCAAAAATTATATGGAACCATAAAAGAACCTGAATAACTGCAGCAATTTTGAGAAAGAAAAAAAGTAGGAGGGATCACAATACCTGATCTCAAACTGTGTTACAAGGCCACTGTAATCAAAACACCCTGGTACTGGTATAAGAACTGACACACAAACCAATGGAACAGATCAGAGAGCCCGGAAATAAACTCAAATCTCTATGGTCAATTAATGTTTGACAAAAGCGGCAGAAGCATAAAATGGAGTAAAAATAACCTCTTTAGGAAATTTTGTTGGGAGAGCTGGGCAGCTACATGCAAAACAATGAAACTCAATCACCAACTTATACTATACACAAAAATAAATTCAAGATAGATGAAAGACTTAAATGTAAGTTGTGATACCATAAAAGTGCTAGGAGAGAACAGGCAAGAAAATATCAGATATTCCATGCAGCAATATTTTCATTGATATGTCCCCTAGAAGAAGGGACATAAAGGAAAAAATGAAGAAATGGGATCTCATCAAAATGAAAAGCTTCGTCAGTGCTAAAGAATACAGCATTAAAATAAAAGAGAACCAACCATATGGGACAACTTATTTGCCAATGATACCTTGGAAAAGGGTTTGAGCTCCAAAATATAGAAAGAACTCATATAACTCCCCTCTAGGAATACAAACAAGCCAATTAAAAAATGGGCAAAGAGCTTGAAGAGACACTCCACCAAGGTGGACATACAGCACCCCAGAGACATATGAAAAAATATTCAGCATCACTAGCCATCAAAGAGAGGCAAATTAAAACCACAATTAGATACTACTTGACACCAGTCAGAATGGTCATCATAAACAAATCAACATCCAAAAAGTGTTACAGAGGTTGTGGAGAAAAGGGAACCCCAGTGCACTGTTGGCAGACTGGTGCAGCCACTATGGAAAACAGTATGGAATTTCCTTAGAAACCTAAAAATGGAACTGCCTTTTGACCTGGCAATTCCTAAGAACCCTGAAACACCAATCCAAAAGAACTTATGCACCCCAATGTTCATAGCAGCACCATTCACAATAGCCAAGTGCTGGAAGCAACCTAACTGCCCACCAATAAAGAATGGATCAAAAACTATGGTATTTACACAATGGAATACTGTGTAGCAGAAAGAAAGAAGGAGTTCCTACCCTTTGCAACAGCATGGATGGAACTGGAGAGCATTATACTAAGTGAAATAAGCCAGGCAGTAAAAGACAAATACCATATTATCTCACCTATAATTGGAACCAAATCAACAAAACAAATAAGCAAGCAAAATATAACCAGAGACATTGAAATTAAGAACAAACTGACAGTAACCAGAGGGGAGGTGGGAGGGGATAATGGAGAAAAGAAGGGGTAAGGGTTTTCAGGAACACCTATAAAGGACACAGGGACAAAACCAAAAGGGTGTAGGATGGAGTGGGGGATGGGTGGTGGGGGAAAAGTGGAGACAACTGTACTTGAACAACAATAAAAAAGGAAGAACCTATACACGACTCACCTACTCAGACTTTCTCTGAGCTCTAGCACTGGTGTGGCAGCTTGAAGGGCACCAGTGGCATACATGGAGGCTAAAGTGTCTGGCATTGGGGTGAATAGAGGTCATTGTACCTTTCCTGAGTGCCCCTACACAGAGCCATGGAGCCAGCAGGCCGATGCCATATTTGAGACTCCATCAAACTGGCTAACACTGTTTGATGCCCTGGAGATCCCTAGAGACTCTGCCTCACCCTACATATGGGTCTACCCAAGCTGCTCTTCCAATGTGAATGACTGGTCTTGGCTCATGTATCAAAAATTCTTAAATCCTATCAAATAAGGAATAGCTGGCCTCAGTGAGCTCCAGGCTAGGCACTAGCAGCAGCCAGACTGGTTTTACAGCTTGGCCTCACCTGGTAATCTACCAGCCCAGCATAAGTAGCAGCTTTCTCAGATTGCTTTATAGCTCAGGAAGGGCTGCCCCAGGCAAAACACAGTTGGGGGCTGATCACCTGGGAAACCCCAGGGCCAGTGCACCCAGTGGACAGCTAAAGACCATTTTGGAGCACCACCACCCTGACCCTGCTCAACTGATTATCCCTGAGGTGTGGAGGTTGGTGGTGAATAGTTGCAGCCAATCCTTGCAGCTGACAGGCCTGGGTAAATCTCTCCCATAGATTTGTCAATATCAACCAAGGCTGAACTACAAGAGGAGGATGTACTCAGTCTACACAAAGGGCACACCTTGAATAACCAGCTTGAGTGATAGGGAAGACTGTACCACTGGACCCTACAGGACATCTACTACATTAGGCACCACTACCAAGACACAGAGTCAAAGCAAGTCTACCTAATACATAGAAACAAACACAGGGAGGCTGCCAAAATGAGGAGATAAAAAAATGACCCAATGAAACAACAGATCAAAACTCTAGAAAAAGAACTGAATGAAATAGAAATAAGCAGTGTATCAGATATATCAATGTATCAGAGTTCAAGACACTGATTATAAGGATGCTCAGGGAACTTAGTGAGGTCCTCAGCAGCATTAAAAGATCCAGTCAGATATGAAGAATTCACTAATTGAAATAAAGAACAATTTACAGGGAAACAATAGGAGAGTGGATGAAGCTGAGAATGAAATCAATGATTTGGAACATAATGAAGGAATGTTCTTTGATTGGTTCAACAACCAATCAAAATAACAAGAAGAAAAAAGAACCAAAAAGTGAGGGTAGTATAAGCAGCTTCTGAGACAACTTCAAGAGGTCCAGTACTCACATTATAGGGGTTCCAGAAAAAGAAGAAAAAGAGCAAGGAATTGGAAATGTATCTGAAAAAATAGTGAAAGAAAACTTCCCTAATTTGGTAAAGGAAATAGTCATGCAAGTCCAGGAAACACAGAGTCCCAATGAAGTTGGATCCAAAGAGGCGCACTCCAAGACACATCATAATTACAATACCAAAGGTTAAAGACAAAGAGAGAATCTTGCAAGCAGCAAAACAAACGCAGAGAATTACCTACAAAGCAGTTCCCATAAGACTGTCAGCTGATTTCTCAAAAGAAATTTTTCAGCCAAGAACAGACTGGCAAGAAATATTTAGTCATGAGAAAGAAGGTTACTCTAGAAGCAAGATTATTGTATCCAGCAAGATATCATTTAGAATGGAAGGGCAGATAAAGTGCTTCACAGAGAAGGTAAAGCTAAAGGAATTCATCATCACCAAGCTGTTATTACATGAATTCTTAAAGGGACTTATTTAAGAAAAACAATATCAAAACTCTGAACATTAAAATGACAACAAACTCACAACTATCAACAACTGAAAATAAAAAATAAACATAAAAGCAATAACAAACTAAGCAAACAACCTGAACAAGAATAGAATCATAGGTATAGGGATCATTTGGAGGGTTATCAGTTGGGAGGAGAAGGAGAAGAGGAAGAAAGGGGGAAATGGTGCAGGGGTCATAACTGGTATGAACAAAATTAACAGGGAATGTTAATAATAGTAAAGGAAAGGGAGAAGCCAAAGAACGTACAGGCATGAATCACGGATGTGAACTAAGTGGAGGCTTGCTGGAGGGAAGGGGTATTCTGGGCAGATGGGAACAAAGGCAAAAAAGATTGAGACAACTGTAACAGAATAATCAATAAAATATACTTAAAATAATAAAATAAAATAAAATGATTCTTTAAGAATCTCTAGAAAATATGATCACAAAAAATACCAACAGAGTTTGATTTAAAATATTGAGAAAAAACATTTCATGGTACTATCCTACTGCTCAGTAAACTGGTTCTATTCATCACTACCATCAGTATTTTATCTGGAGTTTGTATGCAACACTATCACCACAGTTCCAAAAAGGAGGAGGCATTCCACATCATTCTGAGGCCACATCGGGGAAGCACCAGGATTGGTCAGAAAGCAGATGGCTGGGGAAAACATGGGCAAGGACTTTTATTGTGGTTTCTGTGGAAGAAACAAGTGAGGTGTGCTGAGTAGGCCTAGGATTACCTAGTCTGAATAATTTCAGTAGGCTCTGGGGTGGAGAGGCTGTCTTCAGTTTTCTGAATAACCCATATACATTTGTAAATTGAACACCATACTTCTAAATAAATGAGTCACAGAGGAAATTAGAGAATAATTTAAACTGAAGTAAGAGTACAACGTATCAAAATTCTTGAGATGCTGCCCTGACTGGTATGGCTTAGTTAGTTGGGTGTCACCCCTCAAAGTGAAAGGTTCAATTCTGGTCAGGGCCTGGGTTACAGGTTCAGTTCACAAATGGGTCGCATGAGTGGCAAATGATCGATGTTTCCTACATTGATATTTCTCTCCTTTTCTTAGAAATAAATAGATCCATCCATACATACATATATACATAAAGTTTAAAAAAAATTGTGAGATGCAACTAAAGTAATATTTTGATGGAAATTTATAGGAGTAAAAATTTACTTTAGACATGGTACAATAAATAATTAAAGTTTCTATCTTAAAAACTGGAAAAAGAAAAGCAAAATAAATCCAAAGCTGGGAAAAGGAAGAAATAATAAAGATAAAAACAAACATAAATAAAATTAAAAAACATAGAAGGAACGAAAGAAAGTGCAATCATAAGCTAAAAGAGCAAAGAATAGGCACATTTGCTATTTTTAATAAAATCTTTATATAAAATAAAAATGAGAGTAACAATATTTTGTGGTTTTGAACCAAATATTTTAGTTGTTGAAGGTATAAGTGTTATATCATTGAATTTATTCATATTTGTGATAAATAATATATGTGACCTTGGGCAAATAATTTAATCATCTTTATAAAATGTAATAATTATACTAGTTTCTAAGTGAACTCCTTTCCATTCTAAAAATTAAGGGTAAAAATCTCATTTGTAAAAACATTTAGTATATCGTTAGTAACAAATTTCTTTAGGCTTTTAAATTTCACCAGCAAGGATTATAGAACAAAGACATGTTTCAGTTTCTTATTGAAAAGTCTTTCCAACTGATTGAAACATATTTTCTAATATTCACATTTTTTATTTAACTTGGACAATTTGCTTCTTTTTAATACTGCACTTTTTTTTGGTGGTGGGCATTGTGAAACTTCATAAACCAATTCTTTAGGGATAATGTTTGTTTTTATAAACAGTCACATGATTCTGGAGGGCTTTAGAAATATCCTGTTGTCCTTGGCTCTGCATGTCCATTGTGACTGAGGTAATAAATCTTTTGCTTAGGTAGCTGCCTCTCAAGGGTAATCTGGGACACAAGGAAAAGGAATATTAAGAAGAAGTAAATAATAAAAAGATTTGTGGGATGTTTTATGAACTATTTCAAATCTAACAAAGAGATTCTATAAATATTTGAATAGGTGGCATCCTTCGATGCTTGAGGGTTCAGGAGAACAGGCAGGGTCACACTCAGTGCAGCTAATGGCCTGGTATGATTCTTCAGATTTATTGAGGTTTGTATTATCATGGTTTCCTTACTCATGCACTATGATGAGACTGTATGGAGATGGTACAATATGAGGAGGAACTTGGGGTTCGGAGTCAAGTCAACTTGAAGTTTGAATTAGGCTCAGCTACTCTGCAGCAAAGTGACTATCTGCAGGGTCAGATGCATCATGAAAGTTAGAAATACCCGCACAATAACTTAAATGCCTTGAGAATTAAATAAAATTTGTATACAAAGTTCTTAGAGCACATTGGACTCCAGGAGATCCTTCATAAATACTAATTCATTTCTTCTGTCCTTCCATGAAATAAGCAGATTGGTAGTTCTAGATGAAATATTGGTTAATGCTGATACTTTTCTAATTTGATTTGAAAAATAAATGAAGATAAAGCAGTCGATGGATGTCACCTACTAGAGATATTTTAAATTTTTAAGAAAAAACTGAGAACCTATAGAGCAAAAGTGTTTTCCCATGAACAAAACCCCACATTAAAAAAGGCTAAAGGAAGAACCAATGAGGTTACTAATTGGTCAATCTTATGTCTCACATCTACTTCTTGAAGAGAATTAGACAAGTACTTTGAAAAAGTATTGGCATTATGACCTGGTTGGAGTATCATCCTATGCACCAAAAGGTCTCTCTCTCTCTCTCCCCCTCTCCCTCTCTTTCTCAAATCATTAAACATATCCTCAGATGGGGATTTAAAAAAACGTATTGACATTACAATCTCGAGTATGTAAAACTAATCTCACACACATATAAACACATTCACATATTCATGTAAAAATTCTGGACAGACATGAATATATTAATTGAAGTAATCTCTAGAAAGTGGGATAGTAGAGTTTATTTTAATAATTAGCCCCGCTTAACAAAATTTTTACACAGATAACTTTAATAATCAGAAAAACATGAAAATATCTTAGATATAGGATTCCAATTTAGCCTGACCTTGATAGCTTTGATTTTTCATAGGTCGTTATGATGAGGAATAAAAAAATGACCCTGGAAGAGAATAGGAAAAGCAGACCACTACTCACAAAGGCACAGATGCCTTAAAATGATCATGTATTGAGATAAAGATTTATTTAAAAAATAATGTTTAATGCTTCCTCAATGATATGTTTATTGATTTTGCAGAGAGAGGAAGGGGTAAGGAGGGAGGGGGAAGAGAGAGAGAGAAAGAGGGAGAGAAATTTAATGTGAGAAAGAGATACTAATCAGGTGCCTTCTGTATATACCCCAACCAGGGATTAAACCTCCAACCTGGGTATGTGCCTTCACCAGGAATCAAACCCATTACATTTTGGTTTAGGGGACGACACTCTAAACAACTGAGCCACATGGGCCAGAGCATAAAAATTGCCAAAGCAATTTTTCTTTTTAGTGTATGGAATAGCTAACCTCCAGTTCTGTTATACAAAAGACATGCCAACATTGGGATAATGTGAGAACAAACGCTGGAACCCATGAGAAAATGAATTCATTGATATGTGGAATCTAATGAACAAAATAAACAAATGGAATAGAAACAGAATCAGATACAGAGAAAAGACTATCATCTGTCAGAAGGGAAGGGGATTAAGGAACTGGGTGAAAAAGTACAGGGGTTAAATACACATGCAAAAAAAAAAAAAAAAAAACAACTCAAAGACACAGACCACAATATGGTAATTGCCAGAGAGAAAGGGGAGTGGGGAAGGTAGAAGAAAATTAAACGGTAATGGAAGGAGATCGGCTTTGGATGGTGAACACAATATAATATATACATGATGTATTATAGAATTGTACACTTGAAACCTATATGAAGGGGGACCCCCAAAAACCAGACTTATCTTCTGGAGGATGGGCTCCTTGTAGTCCAAGATTGCCCCGCTATGTGAGTGTTCTAGGAACCCACCTGCATCAGTGTACCAGCTGGTGTTGTTGTGAGAGACTCAGTAAATTTCACAGCTTCAGTAAATTTCTATTTGAAGACTTTCAATGCATTTGCTCATTTCATGGTGGATGATTTACGAGTGCACCTGCCCATACCGAGCTGAGGGTTCAGCAGTTTTTGACCGAAACAGCATGACTCCTGTGCTCCACCCTCCCTATTCACACAATCTAGTTCCAAGCAACTTTTTTTATGGTTCCCCAATGAAAAAATTCCTCAAAGGGAAACATTTTGCTGAAGTGGAAGAGATGAAACAAACAAAAATGTCAGAAGCACTAAAAGGCATCAAAATCAATGAGTTTAAAAGCTGTTTTGAGCAATGGAAAAAACATCTTAATATGTGTTTTGCATCGAATGGAGAGTACTTTGAGAGTGACTGAAGTTTAAACATGTAAAAATAAATACACAATTTTTTATAAATAAGTTCTTTTTTTTTTTGGTTCCCCCTCATATAATTTCATTAACCAATATTACCTTAATAAATTCAATAAAATATAATAATAAAAGAAAGTGCAGACTTCCAGACAAGATGGAGGCATAGATAGACACACTGTGCCTCCTCCCACAACCAAAAGAAAGACAACAACAAATTTAAAAATAAAAAACAACCAGAACTGACAGAAAATAGGACTGTATGGAAGTCTGACAACCAAGAAGTTAAAGAAGAAACATTCATCCAGACTGTTAGGAGGGGCAGAGATGGGCAGCTGGGTGGAGAGGATTCTTCGCAAGGTGGTGGCTGGTGGGCTGGGTGATTCCACATTCACATGCAGATAAACTGGGATGAATAACTGGGGAGCGAGACAGATCTCAAAACCCAGGGTTCCACCTTGAGGAGATAAAGCCTCAAAGCCTGTGACTAAAAACACCTTTGGGGGTTGAGACGGTAGTGGGAGAAACTCCCAGACTTGCAGGAGAGTTTGTTGGAGAGACCCACAGGGTCTTAGAGTGTGCACAAACCCACCTACCTGGGGATCAGCACCAGAAAGGCCTAATTTGCTTGTGGATAGCAGGGGAAGTGACTGAAAACCAGCAGAGAGCAGAGGAAGTGGCAGTATTCCCTCTAGGACCCCTCCCCCACATACAGAGTCACAATGCAGCAACATGGGTTGCCCTGCCCTGGTGAACACCTAAGGTTCCACTTCTTACTATGTAACAGGTGCACCAAGTTAAAAAAAAAAAAAAAAAAAGGCTCAAAATGAAAGAACAGATCAAAGCTCCAGAAAAAATACAACTAAATGACAAAGAGATAGCCAAGCTATCGGATACACAGTTCAAAACACTGGTTATCAGGATGCTCCAGGAACTCACTGGGTACTTCAACAGCATAAAAAAGACCCAGGCATCAATGAAGGTTACATTATGTGAAATAAAGAAAAATCTACAGGGAACCAACAGTGACAGAAAGGAAACCAGGATTCAAATCAAGGGTTTGGAGCAGAAGGAAAAAAGAAACATTCAACCAGAACAGAATGAAGAAACAAGAATTTAAAAAAATGAGAGGCTTAGGAACCTCCAGGACATCTTTAAATTTTCCTACATTTGAATCAGGGGTGCCAGAAGGAGAAGAGGAAGAGCAAGGAATTGAAAACTTATTTGAACAAATAATGAAGGAGAACTTCCCTAATCTGGCAAAGGAAATACACTTTCAGGAAGTCCAGGAAGCTCAGAGAATCCCAAAGAAGTTGGACCCAAGGAGGAATATACATGATAATTACATTACCCAGGATGAAAGAGAAGGAGAGAATATTAAAAGCAGCAAGAGAAAAGGAGACCGTTACCTACAAAGGAGTTCCCATGAGACTATCAGCTGATTTCTCAAAAGAAACCTTGTAGGCAAGAGGGGGCTGGAAAGAAGTATTCCAAGTCATGAAAGACAAGGACCTACATCCAAGATTGTTCTATCCAGCAAAGCTATCATTTAGAATGGAAGGGCAGATAAAGTGTTTCTCAGATAAGGTCAAGGTAAAGGAATTCATCATCACCAAGCCTTTATTATATGAAATGTTAAAGGGACTTACCTAAGAAAAAGAAGATAAAAAGTATGAACAGTAAAATGACAACAAACTCACAGCTATTAACAACAGAACCTTAAAAAAACTCCAAACAACAAACAAACTAAGCAAAGAACTAGAACAGGAACAGAATCACAGAAATGGAGATCATATGGAGGGTTATCAGTGGAGAAGTGGGAGGAGAGGGGGAAAAGATACAGAGAATAAGTAGCATAAATGGTAGGTAGAAAATAGACGGGGAAGTTAAGAATAGTACAGGAAATGTGGAAGCCAAAGAACTTAATATGTACGACCCATGGACATGAACTAAAGGAGGGGAAGAATGCGGGTGGGAGGGGGTATGCAGGGTGGAGGGGAATAAAGGGGGGGAAATGGGACAACTGTAATAACATAATCAATAAAACATATTTTAAAAATAATAATAAAAAAGAAGGTGCAAAGATACAAGACAGGCCGAAGTAGAAAGTGTAGCTGCGCTTAAAAAACACGAAGCAGCAAAACTCATAAAGACAGGGAGGTCCATCCCTGTCACAGATGGGAGACTGACCACCACCATTTAGCTCCTTAGCCATGAGCCTTACATTTCCCAAAGTATGAAGCTCTGATGCCTGAAAGACAGTACATAAATGCAGATTCACAGAGCAGGACAAGAGACAGCAAAAGCTCAAAACTGGGCAAAGCCACAGAGAAATTTTTTGGAAGCCAAGAAAAGAATATTTAACAGAAGTTATATAAATCCACAGAAGTCATAACAATAGTAGATTATAAAGGAAGTGTTAATAAATTATGTATAGACTTAGTACAGTATACTAACAATTGTAAAGAAAAAATTTTAATCCAATTCTACCACTCTGAAATAATCGATTTCTCCTTTTATTCTTTAGTGTGTGTATGTGTGCAATTTCCAAGAATGCTTTTTTACCCTCATTGCCAAGGATTTTAAATGTCAGTAATTAAATGTGAGGGTTTCTGGTTTGTTTTCCATTTAGAATTGTTTGCTCATTTCTGGGGACTATGTTTGTACAATGAGACCGTCACTATAGTTATGTGTCTTTCGTTTGGTGTTGGCTGAAACCAGGAGGGACCTGCCCTTTCAGAGACTGTGCTGCAGGTTGGATTTTTAAAAGTGTCTTTGCAGATCTTAGGTGGAATCATGGGTGGGCTGTTCCTTTTATATTTACATCTAAATATTGAGCTCATGATAACTCCCAGCAGCCCAGGATATTCTGCTGCTCTTACTATGCATATGCAAAAGCCTGACCTGGGCATGAGGGAAGCTCAACCAAGGATGTCTGGCCAAACCACATGGTTGCTGACTGTAAAATGGGGTCAAGAAGACTACATTCTGGTCTGATCTCTTGAGAGTTCCTCCCCCACCCCACCATCGGTGGAAGGAGAGATCAGATTAGAGCAAATGAAAGCTAATGCAAACCCCAATGCTATGATTGCACTTGGATCTCTAGATCTAGACATGAGTTAAGTTGCATACACTTTGCATCTCACCATTACACCGAGAACCACTGTTAATCTGCTGAACTAGAATCCAATGTCCATAGAGAAATAGGCAATCAAGTGGCAGTCTGTACTCACTCCAGGACAATGATAACAATGAAAATATAATGGGATACCAATGTAATGGAATTCATTAGGCTTGAATTCTGTGAATCAAATCTTTTTTTTAGAAATTAAGCAATATGAGACTGACATAACACAATTTGGTTGTATATCACTCTGTTTAAATAATTATAAACCACAAAAGATAGTCTCTTAACATTAAGCCATTCAAGAAAAGAATTAAATAAAGACTGTGTATAATCTGGCAGAAAATTTACAGTGTATTATATGCCTGAGTTAGCCTTTGGAATAAAAATAGCTACAAGGTACTTACTTGTCCCTGGAAAATTAACTTGGACTTGATAAATTATGTTAAACTGAAGATGAATCAATAGCTATGTTTATTGAGGTATAATATTGAGGTATAAAACACTATTAATTTCAGTTGTACAACATGATGAAAATTGCTTATCATAGTTTTAATTTATAATTTCTTAGTGTTCTTTCTTAACAATTTATATCAATGTTTTAACATTGTTTTTCAATCACAGTAACTTGTGATGCACAAGGCAATCAACGGTATCTCATAAGTGTGGTTGGGTGGATGATGGTCCTGATAGCATTGACGGCAAACTTTTGCTGATATTCTTTCATAGAATCAAGGAGTACCAGAGTCTTCGATTTGATGAAATGCAGCACTATTTCTAAAAATAATACATGCATTTTGAAAAATAAAATAAAAATACAAGAAAGACTTTCACATGTAAAATGTCTCCCTGACTCCCAGTCCTAATCTCCAAAGATTTAATAAATTCTGAGTATAAATATAAACATATTTTTCCTTTGTTTTACATGCTCATGTGTGTGTGTGTGTGTGTGTGTGTATGCTATTCTTGTAGAACGTGCCTTGTTTTTTACCCAACACTGAAATATTCTCCGAAACTTTCTGGGTTTCACTATATTTATTGAATAATCACCAGACAACTTTAAAAACTAAAACTCTTTTATAATTGTTTTTGGACAAGTCTGTACTTAAAATTAATATTTAGTTTGTGCTTGACATTTAGAGTAGCTTGCCACTAACTCCTCTTAATTTCAAACTCAAAACTCAATACCACCCAACTGTCATTTTCAGAGCTATCTATTAACCCTTAAATGAGTCAGTAAGTAGGAGAATCCATTACTATCAACTTTTTTAAGTGAAATAATTCACAATATAAAATTATATCTTTCTCATATGATATAGACTACCTTTCTCTAGGCTTTAATAATAATGTCCTTCAAACTTGTATTCCCAGGCTCCTTGAGACCCACCACTCAGTTGCAAAACCTTTTTTTTCTTGACAACTTTTTCTTCTTTATTATTTTAACCACTATGTTGTACAGCTGAAACTAATATAAAATAATATTGAGTATAAGCTGTCATTAAAATACAAATTAAAAAAACCCATAACTGGACAATAAGGTTCTTAAGGTTTAAGAACCAAAACAGAATCAACTTAAACCTATTTACAAAGATTTTCATCATATATGTTTCTTCATAGAAAATAAAAAATTTAACCAAACCATTATGACTTTTTCTCTGTAATTATAGTGTACTTTACATTTTTCTTTTATGAGAAGAAGTATGTCATCTACACATTTGATTGCTAATTTAGTTGGAATGTTCGCTAAATGTTAGCAATTATAGCAAAATAAGAATAATGCAAAAAAGTTGCCTAACACTATGTTTTGAGATCTTTGTTACAATGAGTATCCTTTTGTGTATCTATGTGTTCCTGGGCCATGTGCATGAGTATTTATCTAAGAAAAGTGTGCAGAGGTACAACTTGGGGATCAATGGATGTTGTATACATGTTACCTTTTGGTAGATAATGCTAATCCCATTTCTCTGTCAAAAAGATGAATTATTTTACATTTTACTCAATATTGGCAAGAGTATTCCTGTTTTCCTACACTGTTGAAAGCCTTTAAAGTCAGAGAATAAGAGGGGGAAATCATCTAAATATAAACACTCTGAATGACTTGGGGAAAGTGAACACAGACTCCTTTACCAAACTCTTGAATAATTAAATCATATAGATATAACTTTGAAATCTAAGTTACAAAAGCTTTGGCCCAATAAAAGCATATTCCACTTAATAGAGTGTATGGCAAAATTTGGGGAGCTTGTTATCTTTAAAGGGTAGTATTGTCAGGGACTATAAATTCAAAATGGATTGGAGAAAAATAGGAATAATGATCTTAAATGGCTTCTGAGAGAAACTGGTTCTGCCTAATCTTGAGGCTGGAGAATGGGAAGATGATTTTGACATTTCTTAGTGTATCTTTCCACAAGTCTTCACAAGGAACAGAATATTGTCCTGCATGCCTGACATAATTTTTAGATCTTTGTTATACTGAATGGTTAATGACACAATTCACCAGGACAACCGGAAAAACTTAAATGATCTATGTATGTCAAAATATGTAAAATAATATAAAAACATGACATTAAAATTTGTACTGTTGACATGGCTAACAAATGGAAATCATCTTTAAAACTAATACTTTACTAACTTGTTTATTGCCTAACCCCTAATTTTGTTTGGTTCTCCCCCAGATTTGATGGTTTCTTTAACTAATCCTTCACTGACTTGTTTATTGCCTAACCCCTCACTTTGGTTGGTTTTTCCAAAACAAGTATGATGCTTCTGACACTGAGGAATTCCATTTTCCAGAGCTGGTGCCATAACTGATGATTCACTGGTGAGCACCTTCTTCCAAATTCTTCTCTTAGACATGAATCCTTTTTACTTCAGTGTGTGGACTTCTTTTCATTTTCTGGAGGCCAGTTAGGTTAAGAAGTTATAACAAACAGTATCTACTTAGCCCAACTCCCTGGCTCTCCTTTTCTTCAAGGATGGAAAGCTTGAATCTTCAAAGGTATATCCAAGAATAACTTTAGGGCCCATATACACTATTTACCTAGGATTTAGCACCTGATACTGCTAATGAGGCAGTACGCAGTCTCCACAGTCTAAACTCCTAATGCCGAAGTGGAAGATGAGAAAAGAAGAAATTTATATTTACCTGAAAATGAAGACTGACATTTAAAGAGTGTGTAGAAAACATGCTTGCTTTCTCCAGGGTTGCAGGCAGCATTCAACTATTGAGTACAATAAGTTTTCAATTTAAAAAAATGAGCAAATATGAGATGAAGAAAGATCAGGTTCTTTTTGTCCTACTTAGCAGGTCACATTACCCCTGACAACTTTTGGAAGAAGGAAGAACTTACACATTTTAGTGTGTGGGCGGGCTCTGCCCGCAGAGGTCCCCCACTGCCTTGGATGAGAATAAACTGATGCTGACTCTGGCCAACAGTGTCCACGGTGTTGTGGATGAGACGAACAAATTCACATGGTCTACCGAAGTCCTATGGAGAAAAAGGAATGGCATGGTCACTCTCTCAAGGGGAGAGAGCTTTGGCCACTCTCTCAAGGGGAGAGTGCCTTGATCCTTGCCTTGACAAACTTTTACTGGCTTTCTAATAGCATACATCAAAGGTTTTCATTCATTATGCTCAGGTTTGCTTTAGGTAATTACTTTTTACAGATAGCAAAGGAAAGGATGTTACTGATTACTTCCAACAGATGAACAAGGAAAAAATGTCGCAAATGTAAGGGAAAGATAAGGGTAATTGGTCTGGTTACACTTCAGTCCTTGGGAGAATTAGCACAGACTTCAGGAAGGTACTTTAAAGATATGCAGTAAGCATTTGCTGCTTCAACTCAGGGTGTGGGAGTTTTAACAAGAGTAAGACTCAAAGAAGCCTAGGTAAAATGCAGGCCTGATTTCCCATGGGAAAGCCAGTCCATGGGTCTGGCATCCTGTGTGCCCACATGTGCCTATGGGCTTTCCAATAGGGCAGGACTACATTTGCCATTCCACGTGGATAGGTACCCTATAATAAGTCTACCAAGACATGATCTCCTTGGGGAGGAAAGATGACCAATCTCTCAGAGAAGGGTCTCAAATACCTCCTTCCCTGCATCTTTACTGAGTTCAGCTCACACAGAGATACATAGTATGCACATAAAGCTCACCAATTAATGTCCAAAAAGCTATAGTAATGAAAAACTGACATTATTTACAGATAATAGTTGAAGAAACACAGGAACTGTCTCTGGTCAGGGTCGGTGAGATATGCTGATGCCAGAAGGTTCTGGAGGCATGTATAAGGAGTAGGGAGCTTCATTCCCTACACTTTGAGCTCAAATGTCTGGTTTATACCAACAGAGTGGAGTAATCCTCAAAGGAAACAATATACATTCTTTCTTTGGCCAGATTTGCCCCCAGGAGCCAGCCATTCTAGTACAAGGCCTCAGCTGCCTCTGGCATTGTTTTCAGGCTGAGTCAGGTGGGAGGAGCAAAGCAGCCAAAAGATTAGGAGATTTCTTACAGATAGAATGAGGACTTAGGCTATGACAAAGATGAGAGGTGATGGTCTTTCTGCCCCTTCTCTATAGTCCCCTAAGTCCTTCCCTGATGGCCCTTTTTGTGGCTGTGCCTTAGGTTGTCCCTCCCCTGAGGGATCTTACCTGTCATTGACTAACCAGCCATCTTTCAGGGCCAAGCAGGGGGAAGTGAGGGAGGCAGGGCTTGTGCTCCTGCAGGGAGGATAGGTTCTATTTTCTTAGTGGCTCATGGCCCCAAGGCCTTTTTACTCAGCCCTAGCCAAGGGACTTTTTTGTCCGTTAATGAGGCTATAGTCCCTGACACCAGGCAGGACAACTCCCAACATTTGTGTGTCTTCTGCTGCATAAAAATCTATAGAATTGACATTCCAGAAACTTTCATGCCAAAAAGACCACGGAGTGGGTCTGAGAGGGGATGGATGAATGATGCATTAGAAAAGATATATATCTTCTAAAAGAGATCTAGTTTCTAAAAAGGATTTATTGAGACATTTTCCAGTCTGGTCAGTATTCCATATAGTTTGAGGCCAGTCTTATTCACATTATTTTCAGAAATTAGCTTGACTAAATGTTCACGAGGGCTTGTAATTTGAATAACCCTGGACTGCATGACAACAGATATGGATTCTAATTACAGATTCATTATTGTATGCGTATTTGACCATAGATATCTCCTCAAGATCAAAACACTTTTTCTGTTTTTGCTCATAAATATATCTCTAGTTGTTTATAAACATTAGCTGAATATCATAAAAATAAGCATATCATACTTTCACAAAGTAAAAAATAGAATTATTTTTAAAAAGTAAGGACCCTATATCAGAAATGGACATATTCAGCAAACAAAGAAATCATTAAGGACAGAGTGCTACTCAATAGTACTATCAGTGAAATGGATGTAATTGACTTCTATAGACTAATTCATCCATTAATCATGCAATACACATTCTTTTCAGTTCACATAAAACATTCACCAAAATAGACTACATTCTGTGACATTTTTTAAAAAAATCATAAAATATCTGTTCTCAACTAACAATGGAATTAAACTAGAAATAAATAACATAATGATAGCAGGAAAAGCTCAAATACTTGGAGGTTAAACAATACACTTCTAAATAACACATAGGGCAAAGTAGAACTCTAAAGCAAATTTAAAAATATTTTGAACTAAATGAAAATAAAACATCAGAATTTGTGGGATGCAGTGATGCGGTATTTAGAGGGAATTTATAGCATTAATTATGTTTATAAAAAAGGAAAAATGATCTAAAATCAGTAACTGAAGTTTCCAACTTAAGAAGAGCAAATTAAATCCAAAGCAAGAAAGAAGGGCATGAAAGGAATAAGAAAAGAAATATAGATTTTTTTTCTTCAGCAAAATGAATAAAATGAAAACAAAAAATCAATGAAACTGAAAGCTGGTTCTTTAAAAAGAACACTGAAATCAATAAGCCTCTAGCTAGCCTAAGAAAAAAGAGAGAGTACACAGATTACTGATACTGAAAATGAAAGACAAGGAAATGAAGTGAAAGGTATACAGATCCAGGCACATTAAAGGGATAAAAAAGGAACACTATGAACAATTCACCCACAGACATGATAACCTAGAAGAAATAGACTAGTCCCTTAAAAAACACATCCTGCTAAAATTCAAAGGAAGAAATGGATCAGAAGAGGCCTGTTTTTACTTAACAACCTTTTGAAGTAGAAAGCACCAGATCCAAATGGGTTCACTGGTAAATTTTACCAGACAATTAAAGGAAGAAATTATACCAATTGTCTACAATCTCCAATAGATAATGACAGAGGGGATACTTTCTAACTTATGGGACTGGCATTACCCCAATACCAAAACCAGACAAAGATATTACAGGGAAAAAATGCACACTACTATCTTCCATGAACATAGATGCAAACTATACAGTTCTCAATGAAGAAAACTATATAACGCTGATGAAAGTAATCAAAGAAAAAATTTGAAAAATATTACATGTTCATGGATAGAACTCAGAATGGTCATGTTGGTTCTTCCCAACTTGGTCTGTAGATTCAACATGATCCCAATTAAAATACCAGCAATCGTTTTGTGGGTACTAAGAAACTGATTCTAAAATTTACATGAAGAGACAGAAGGCCAAGCATAGAGAATTCTGTGCTGAAGAACCATAGTCAGGGGACTGACAGTACCCGACTTCAATATTTACTGTAGAACTGTAGTAATCAAGACAGTGTCAGATATTTTTAAAATTGTTCAATGTAATTGGAAAATAAACCAATTAAAATTGGTATGGTGTCATTATTCCTTGCTACAACACCGTCTGGATACCATTTTAACTTTATAACAAAGGTCTTTCATTCCAGCTATGGCATCTCTGTGCCAAATCACCAAATAAACAGAGCAAAAATCAATTTTTTTATCCTCATCAGAGGATATGTTTTTGTTTTTTTTTCTTTTTTTATTTGAGAGAAAGAGAAACATCAATGTAAAAGAAACATGTATTGAAATTAAGAACAATCTAAAAGTAACCAGAGGGGAGGTGGGAGGGGTAATGGGGAGGAGGGGAAAGGATTTTCAGGAACAACCATAAAGGACACATGGACAAAACCAAGAGGGGGTATAAGCCAGGGAGGGAGGTGGGGATGGCTGTGGTGGGGTACATGCAGACAATTGTACTTAAACAACAACAATAAAATAATTAAAAAAATAAAACTGAAATACAAAGTACATTAAGGAATCACTGATTGTGTTAAAAAAAGGATTCCTTGTGAATGTATGTTCCAATTCCTAATCTTTGAAAATTGGTTGTAAACATTAACTGACTACACTAAAATTTAAAATTTTACCAGTTAAAAAGAAGAAAAGAAATGTGGATCAGATGCCTCCCAAACGCATCCTGACCAGGGATTGAATCCATAACCTAGGTATGAGCCTTGACCAAGGATCAAACTCCCAACCTTTTGGTGTATGAGACAATGCTCCAACCAACTGAGCTACCTGGCCAAGGATAAAAAAATATCTTTTAAGTAAACACACACACACATACTCTAACACCACTACTAACACCAGTAAAAAATAACAAAAATGCTATAATCTGGTCCAAAAGTGAAGAAGTGTAATTGTTTAAAACAACAAAAGATGTTTATAATAATTATTTTAATGTTTTGTTATAAGGGACATTTGATGACAGTTATACTAATTAAAATTACATTTTTATAAAAATGTATAATTTTTATCTAAAATTTCAGAGGTTAAACTCAATTGAGTCAGTAGTTTTTAGCTGTGAATGCTACTGTTAAGGCTTCAAGGTTGAGCCACAATCAACCTTCCCTCTTAAAAAGTGGCTACAAACTAGTCACTTAAATCCAGGCCAAAAATTTGGTGGTGGTGTTGTATTTTGTTTCTTCTGGTTTTGTTGCTTTTTAATGACATATTTTAAGATGGTTGAACTTGAATGTTTTTATACGGAAAATAAACTTTAAATGTATTTGTTCCCTGCCACTTCAGACATTTGGGTTTATAAATCTTTCTTTAAAACATGTTGGGCCTCTGTTGCTGATCCCACCAGGGTCATCTCGTGATCACAAGGTCCAAGAGAGATCCTAAGGAAACTGAGCTTTTGTTAGTACCTTGCCTTTATACATAGCCTCCCTTGAACATAAGACAGTGGGTATAGGTGCAGGAGTGTCCAATCTTTTGGCATCTCTGGGCCATACTGGAAGAAAAGTTGTGTTGGGCCACACATTAAATACACAAACACTAATAAAAACTGATGTGCAAAAAATTTTTTAAAGAAATTTAAGGTTTTATGTTGGGCCTGATTCATAGCCATCCTAAGTTGCATGTGGCCCAAGGCCCATGGGTTAGACACCCCTGGCAGATCATGGTCTTGAAAACAGTGCTCTCAGGCACACTAACCCCCGGTGATCATTCTTGAGTCTTTCAAAGGTGCTTGCTCAATTCCTCTTACATTTCTTGATGTTTACTCTCCCTTTCTGCTTTCACACCAGTATTTGGGAGAGAAGTTTTTCTTCTTTTGCCAGACTTAACTCCTTATCCTATGTTTTTAATCTATATTTATCATCTTTTGGAACTTCATCTTGCCCTTGAATTATTCTACCCCAAACAGCTGCAATGAATTCTGTTTTTCCTGTTCCTTAAAACAAGAACATCCCTCCTTAACCATATAACCCTCATTTCATTTCTTCCTTTTTAAGCTTCTACCTCATTTCAACTTTCCCTTTTCCCTTGAACAACCTGAAAGAATGTTTTTCCCCTCAAGTTGTGACTATTTTTCAGTACTTTACTTACTGGAACCCAATGTCACCATAGCCATTCTTCTGAAAGTGGCTTCCCAATGACCAGCAAGGATTACAAAATACAGTGAACTTTTCTCAGAAAAGATTATCTCTTAGCCACTGTCATACTGTTTACAACTGCTTTTTTTTTTTTTTTCAAAGTATTCCTTCAGTTCTGTGACACTGTCATATCCAGATTTATCGTATGCTATGATAATTTCTGGCTCATTGTTGACTCCTTAAATATAAGCATTCTCCATCCTTTTGTCTTTGGCTCTTTCCTACTCCTTTTCTACCTCCCTCTTTAGTAATCTCATTCCAATCACTTTAAATTTTGAAATTGCCTAATGAGTTGTGGCAAATGCACAAATGCAAGAATATGGAGTATATTATTAGATATATCTGGAAAGGGAGAGGCAATGTTCTCATTATTTGATCATGTGATTGTGTCCATAGATGTCCAAGTGACTTTGTAGATAAAGTATTAAGCTAGGAGAGTCAGCAACATCACTGAACCCAAAGTCAATACACAGAATTCAAAGGGGCTTTATAACCTCCAGAAAACAGTTAAAATGTAATAAATGCAATAATAAAGCAACTGTCATAATAACAATGGAATATAACATTCCTAAGGAAATTCAACAGATATGTGAAAGATCCTTAAAGACATTTTACAAAACAGAATAAATGGAGTAATAATATTGTGTTAATAAAGCAAAGTGTATTACCAAAGTAGCAGCTGTTTCTAAGTTATTTTCCAAAAAAAAATTCAATTTAATCAAAATGCAACACAGTTCATCAGGGAAGTTAAGCTGATTCTTAAGTCCATATGGAACTATTAAAGGCCAAGGACAGACAAAATTATTTTGAAAAAGAAAAGAATGAAGGAATACTTGTTCTAGAACTGATATGATGCTACAGCAATTTAAAGAGTATGATACTATTACAGGAGTTGACAAATTGACTAATGGGAGGAAGCAGAGAATACTGAAAGATTTCATACACACACACATATGTGTATATATATATCTTTCTGGCTGCCACATGCCAAGTTTATTTATATATATAATATAGATACATATATAATATATATAATATATATATAATATATAGTATATAAACTTGGTATGTGGCAGCCATACATTGTATTGGGAGAATTAAATATCCCTATTAAAAATATACCCCCTGAATTTGGATGATGGTGGCATGGTAGGAGGACAAAGATTCCACTTTCTCCTGCACATGGGAGAAAAACCTAGCTCATCTACAGAGGAACAGAGCAGACAGCCAACAATACCACAGCATATACGAAAATAGGAGATCAAAATCTGTAGCAGACATTGGAAAACCAGACGTGGCAGCCGAGCAAACAGAGGCAGCCCTGAGCCTGGGACAAAGGTGGTTCTGTGACCAGAGGCAGCCCTGTGACTGACTGGAGGCAGCCCTGCAACTGACCAGAGGTGGCCGAGCTCCCAGAGGCAGCCCTGGGACTGGAGGCGACCCTGTGACTGGAGGAGGGGGCTCTGTGGGGGACCTGGAGCTCACATCCATGATCCTGGGTGAGGCAAAAAAAAATCCTAGAACTGTGAAAAAAACAGAGTTGGATCAAAAGTGGGGGTATCCCAACAGCTGAGACAATGGAAGCTGTGAACACCAGGATACCTGAAGGAGACTACACCACTGAATTTCACAGGTATTCTACCACAGAAGTTCACACCATGAAACTGGGGAGCCCGAACGCATAAATTTAAGAAGCTGAGGCTAACAAAAAGAGTCGCACAAACAATGAGAAGACAAAGAAACAATCCCCAAATGAAAGGAAAGGAGGAAGCCCAAGAAAGAAGCCTAAATGAAACAGAGGCAACTCAACTATCAGATATGGAGTTCAAAGAAATGGTTGTCAGGAAGCTCCATGAGCTCTCAATGAGCTACCAGAGACTACAGAGAAGCTATGATGAACTCACTGCAAACTATATCAACATGAAAAAGGAAATAGAAACTATCAAAAAGGTCCAAGAGGAAATGAAGAATACAATTTCTAAGCTGAAGAACACAGTAGAAGGAATGAAAAGCAAAATTGATGAAGCAGAGGATTGGATCAGTGAGTTGCAGGACAAAGTAGAAAAAAGCATCCAGAAAGAGCAAGAAAAGGAAAAGAGGCTCAGAAAGAATGAAGAGGGGTTAAGAGAAATGCAAGACAACATGAAATGTAATAATATCTGTATAATAGGAATACCAGAAGGAGAAGAAGAAGAACAAAGGATAGAAAATCTGTTTGAAAAAGTAATGATGGAAAACTTCCCTAATTTGATGAGAGAAAAAGTCACACAAGTCCAGGAAACACAGAGAGTCCCAATCAAGAGGAACCCAAACAGGCCTACTTCAAGACACATCATCATTAAAATGGCAAACTTCCAAGACAAAGAGAGAATCTTAAAGGCAGCAAGGGACAAAAAGGAAGTAACATACAAGGGAGCCCCGATAAGGTTAGCAGCTGACTTCTCAATGGAAACTCTCGAAGCCAGAAGACAATAGCAAGAAATATTCCAAGTAATGAGAACCAAAGGCCTGCAGCCAAGACTATTTTATCCAGCAAGGCTTTCAATCAAGATAGAAGGCCAAATAAGGAGCTTCCTAGACAAAAGAAGTCTAAAAGAATACACCTCTACCAAACCAGTTCTGCAAGAGATACTAAAGGGACTGCTTTAAGGCAAGGAAGGAAAAGAGAGAGAGAGTGTTGTGGACCATTCAGCCTGGTTTCAGGAGTTGTAACCCTCACCCCATGGTGGGCTGTGTAAGAGCCAAGGGACCAACTTCATCTGGGTCTGTTCTGTCACGAGGACGTGACCTACCAAGGAGACAAAGCTTATCTCCCTGGCAGGAGTGTTGCTTCTGCCTCATCCATCTCTGGCCCCAATGCTTGGTTAGCAGCCAATGATGGGTAAGACTCCTCATGAGAGGGGCAACCTAAGCCAGACTCGACCACTTGGGAGGCCTCATGGAAAGACTCGGGGGGCTGCAGCAAAGAGGATGTGATGGCTGCCCGGCTACTCTGACATAGCCCGAGTCCTCATTTCTGTCTGGGAGATGTCTCCTGCTTCCTAATAGGCTTAAAGCCTGAAACTGTAAGGGTGAGTGGTGCAGTCCTGTGCCAGCCAAGACGGCTCCCTGGGTGATCAGGTATAAGAAAGAATTCCTAAAGTCCTGTGAAACCTGCTTTGCTTAAGAGTGCTCCCACTTAGGTGATAAGTGTCCCAGGAGGAAATGAGTATGTCTCCCAAAGTTTTACAACCCCTTTCCGGACAGACATTGACTCAGATTAAGCCCTCAGATTGCTTTGAAATGTTAACCATTGTTTGATCCTTGCTGCCTAACATACCTGTATTCCTGTGTACTTGAGCCCAATAAAAGTCCAGTGAGGAAGGGGCTCTGGGTCATTCTCCTCTGAGAGTTTGACCACCCTTCCTCCCCAAGCAGTCATGTCTCGGTAGTTTTTATTTTCATCTGTGACAGAGGGATGAGGCTCTTTGGGCGGAGCCCCCCCCACATCTGGCACACAGGACAGGAGCCCCCCCGAAAGAGAGGAACATAGGTATGAAAATGGCAATGAATCAGTGCTTACCAATAATAACCTGAAATGTAAATGGATTAAATGTTCCAATCAAAAGACATAGAATAGCTGAATGGATAAGAAAGCATGACTCACACATACACTGCCTACAAGAGACCTACATCAGGACAAAAGATATACACAGACTCAAAGTGAAGGGCTGGAAACAAATTTTCCAAAAAAACGGACAGGAAGAAATGGCTGGGGCAGCAATACTCATATCAGACAAAATAGACTTCAAAAGAAGAGCTATAAAGACAGACCCAGAAGGTCACTTCATAATACTCAAGGGAAGAATTCACCCACAAGACATAAACATAGTAAATATATATGCACCTAACATAGGAGCACCTAAATACATCAAGAAAATCTTAGAGGACTTCAAAAAAGATGTTGACAGCAACACAATTACAGTAGGGGATTTTAACACCCCACTGTCAAAAATGAACAGATCTTCCAAACAAAATATCAACAAAGATATTGTGGCATTGAACAGTACTCTAGATGAATTGGACTTAACTGATATGTATAGAGCCCTTCATCCCAAAGAAACTAAATAGACATTTTTTCAAATGTACATGGAACATTTTCAAAGATAGACCACATGATAGGACACAAAACAAGCCTTAACAAATTCAAGAAAATTGAAATCATACCAAGTATTTTCTCTGACCACAAGGGATGGAAACTAGAAACTGACTTCATGGGGAAAATCCCAAAACCCTCAAAATCATGGAGATTCAATAGCATGCTATTAAACAATGAATGGGTCAAGAATGAAATTAGGGAGGAAATCAAAAAGTTTCTGGAAACAAATGAAAATGAACTCACAACAACCCAAAACTTATGGGACACAATGAAGGCAGTCCGCAGAGGGAAATTCATAGCAATACAGGCCTACCTAAAGAAGATAGAAACATTTCTAACAAACGACTTAACCCTACACCTACAAGAACTTGAGGAACAACAATGACAGACCAGGGCAAGTAGAAGGAAGGAAATAACCAAGATCAGAGCAGAATTAAATGACATAGGGACTAAAAGCATAATTCTAAGAATCAATGAATCCAGGAGCTGGTTTTTTGAAAAGATTAACAAAATCGACAAGCCTTTAAGCAGATTCATCAAGGAAAAAAACAGAAAGGACTCAAATAAAAACAATCAGAAATGAAAGAGGAGAGATTACGACTGACACCACAGAAATACAAAGGATTGTAAGAAATTACTATGAAGAACTGTATGCCAAGATATTTGAAAACCTAGGTGAAATGGACAAGTTTCTAGAAAAATATAATCTTCCAGAACCAATGAAGAAGAAACAGAAAGCCTGAACACACCAATAACAGCTGATGAAATTGAAGCAGTAATCAAAAAACTCCCGACACACAAAAGCCCTGGACCACATGGTTTCACAGGAGAATTCTACAAAACATTTAAGGAAGAGCTAACCCCTATCCTTCACAGACTAGTCCAAAAAATCCAAAATGATGGAAGACTCCCAAACTCTTTTTATGAAGCCAGTATCATCCTAATCCCAAAACCAGATAAAGACACAACAAAGAAAGAAAACTTCAGGACAATATCACTGATGAACATAGACGCTAAAATCCTTAACAGAATATTGGCAAACCTCATCCAACAATACATTAAAAAGATCATACACCATGACCAAGTGGAATTCATTCCAGGGATGCAAGGATGGTTCAACATTCGCAAATCAGTTAATGTAATTCCTCACATAAACAACAGGAAAGACAAAAATCACATGATCGTATCAACTGATGAGGAAAAAGCTTTTGATAAGGTTCAGCACCCATTTATGATAAAAACACTCAGCAAAGTGGGAATAGAGGGAGCATGCCTCAACATAATAAAGGCCATATATGAAAGACCTACAGCCAACATCATACACAATGGGCAAAAACTAAAATCTTTCCCACTAAGATCAGGAACAAGACAAGGCTGTCCACTTTCACCACTTCTATTCCATATAGTATTGGAAGTCTTAGCCACAATGGTTAGACAAGAAAAGGAAATAAAAGGCATCCAAATTGGAAAGGAGGAAACAAAACTATCATTGTTTGCAGATGACATAATAGTGTACATAGAAAATCTTATAGACTCGGCCAAAAAGCTTCTCGACATAATAAATGAATTTGGTGAAACAGCCAGATACAAAGTCAATAACCAGAAATTAAAGGCATTTTTATATACCCACAATGAAACAGCAGAAGCAGAAATCAAGAAAAAAATCCCATTCAATATAGCAAAAAGAAAAATAAAATACCTAGTAATAAACCTAACCAAGGATGTAAAAGACCTGTATGCAGAAAACTATACAACACTGAAGAAAGAAATCAAGGAAGACACAAACAAATGGAAGCATATACCGTGTTCATGGATCGGAAGAATTAATATCATCAAAATGTCCATACTACCCAAAGCAGTTTACTGATTCAGTGCAATACGTATTAAAGTACCAATGGCATATTTCACAGAACAAACATTTCAAAAACTTATATGGAACCGTAAACCACCCCGAATAGCTGCAGCAATTTTGAGAAAGAAGAGCAAAGTAGCAGGGATCACAATATCTGATACCAAACTGTATTACAAAACCACTGTAATCAAAACAGCCTGGTACTGGCACAAAAACAGACACATGGACCAGTGGAACAGAACAGAGAGCCCAGAAATAAACCCAAGTCCCTACGGTCAATTAATATTTGACAAAGGGGACAGCAACATAAAATGGAGCAAAAATAGCCTCTTCAACAAGTGGTGCTGGGAGAACTGGACAGCTACATGCAAAAAAATGAAACTTGAGCATCAACTTACACCATACACAAAAATAAATTCGAGGTGGATAAAAGATTTAAATAGAAGCTGTGACACCACTAAAATCCTAGAGGATAACATAGGCAGGAAAATCTCAGATATTTCACGCAGCAGTATTTTTACTGATATATCCCCTAAAGCAAGGGAAATAAAGGAAAGAATAAACAAATGGGATCTCATCAAAATAAAAAGCTTCTGCACAGCTAAAGAAAACAGTATTAAAATAAAAAGAGAACCAACTGTATGGGAAAACATATTTGCCAATGATACCTCAGACAAGGGATTAATCTCCAAAATCTATAAAGGACTTACACGACTCCACTCTAAGAAGACAAACAACCCAATTAAATAATGGGCAAAGGATTTGAACAGACACTTCTCCAAGGAGGACATACAGAGGATCCAGAGACACATGAAAAGATGCTCGATATCTCTAGCTATCAGAGAGATGCAAATTAAAACTACAATGAGATACCACTTGACACCAGTCAGAATGGCCTTCATAAACAAAGCAACAAACAGCAAGTGTTGGAGAGGTTGGGGAGAAAAGGGGACCCTAGTACACTGTTGGTGGGAGTGCAGACTGGTACAACCACTATGGAAAACAGTATAGAATTTTCTAAGAAAACTAAAAATGGACCTACCTTTTGACCCAGCAATTCCACTGCTTGGATTATATCCTAAGAACCCTGAAACACCAATCCAAAAGAACCTATGCACCCCTATGTTCATAGCAGCACAACTTACAATATCCAAGTGTTGGAAGCAACCTAGGTGCCCATCTGTTAATGAATGGATCAAAAAACTGTGGTACATTTACACAATGGAATTCTATGCAGCAGAAAGAAAGAAGGAGCTCCTACCCTTTGCAACAGCATGGATGGAATAGGAGAGCATCACGCTAAGCGAAAAAAGCCAGGCAGTGAAAGACAAATACCATATGATCTCACCTTTAACAGGAACCTAATCAACAGAACAAACAAACAAGCATAATATAAACAAATTCACTGAATTTGAGAACAGTCTGACAGTGACCAGAGGGGAAGGGGAGGGAATTTCAGAGGAAAAGGGGAACGGTTTAGAGCAACAAGTATAAAGGACTCATGGACAAAAACTATGGGGGGTGGAAATGGGAGGAAGGTGGGGAGGGCTGGGGTGGTGGGCTGGGGGCGGGGTAAAAGACAGAAATCTGTACAATATCAACAATTAAAAAATACTGATTAAAAATTAAAAAAATAAAAAATAAATTAATTAATTAAGAAAAAGAGAGCAAAAGAAGAAAAAAATTCTTTAAGGTACTCCTTTACTTAAGGTGGGAACTCAAGCCAGAAAAACAAAAGCTGTTAGTTTCCATTGAAGTAGAGTTACCAGAAGCGATGGGTCAAGTCTTCAGGCAGAAAGTAAGAGAGAGAATGAGAACTCCAAATAAACTTCCTAGAAATAATGAATATCATTTCTGTTTTCTAAAAAGTTAAATTTTAAAAATTAAAAAAGAAAGGTGCATGTTAATTAGCTTTTTAAACATTCTTAGGAATTGAGAGAGTGACGTGTCACAAACAGAAAATTAAGTTCCTCAGAGCTGGAATGTATGAGTGGGAGAACATGAGGTATGCAGAACAGTTCAGGAAATCTGATGAGCATGTAATAGGGAACCCCCCAAGAGCGGGGGAGTATGGGGGGAAGGAATTATTAGACAAAAATTTAGAAAAAAGGAGAAACTACCCTGAATTGTAGAGTCTTCAGATCAAAAGTATTCATCATGGGTGAACACACACACTCTTACACATGCCATGGCAACATTTCTGAAATGCAAGGAGAAAGAGAAAGACCTCACAACTTTCAGAGAGGAAATTACAAAAGAAACATAGAAGACACACTTTCTAAATCATCTTTCAATAAAATTAAGTCTAAATTAACAATGGTATGACTGGAATTTTATAAAATGTTTTTAAAAATTATTGAAACAGAAATATATAATTTAAGAGAGTCTCATAATAGCATCATACTAAATATTCTGAATCATTTTAACTAAATTTGGAAGGAATAGAAAACAAATGTTTTGTAAAGGTTTCATCTCTGTGTGGAATGTAGACAAGAAAGCAAGTAAAACATCATGGCAAAAGAGTGTAGTTATATTTAACACTCCTAAAGTATTAGAAAAAAATTAATGTCGGTTGTTAAAGATTAGAAAATAATAAATCAGAACCAAATTCTACAATTAATAAGGGTAAAAGGGAAGAATGAGAACCTAGTCCAAGACAGTAAGAGTAAGATAAAAGGAGAACAAAAGTAACATAAAAATGTTAAAGTAAAACATAAGAAATAAAATCAATCCTATGTTACCAAAATAAATGTGAAAAACATTAAAAGTAAATGAGTTGTTTAACCTAACAAAAGAGAAAAAATAATTAAAATAGAAACTAATGAAATATTGAAAGAATAATTAATAATAGCAAAAATTTAATTCTTTGAAGACATAAAATAGATAAATGATCTGAATAAGGAAATAAGAAATTTTAAGAAAACAATATTAAGGAATATAACTGCAGAAAAGGCAGCAATTAAAAGAATTACAAGACAATTTCACATACCACTTTATAGCAACATATGTGACCTTCTACAATGGCCAACATGCTCTCTCTTAGCACTCTCTCTTGTCATAGCTACTAGTCACATGTGGCTGTGGGGCATTTGAAATGTGTCTCATAAGTCTGCAGAAATAACTCTTTAAATTGTATTCTATTTTAATTAATTTAAATGTACGTACTCACATATGGTCAGTGGCTCACATATGGTCAGGACAATACAGAGGAAGTGATGACTACCCCCCGAATAGGATACTCAAAAAATCTGAGCAGTCCAATATTTAAACAGAAGATCAAACAATTGAATATCTACTAACTAAAAAGACAACAAGCCTAGGCTTAACAGGCGCATTCTATCTGCCTTTAAATATCAGATAATTCCTATGTTATTTAAACCATTTCAGGGAATTTAAAAATAAATAGTAATTTCTGACTTCCGGCCAAGATGGAGACGTAGGTGGACACACTGTGCCTCCTCTCACAACCAAAATTAAGGACAACAAATATTTAGAAACAAGAAAACAACCAGAACTGATAGAAAATCAAACTGTACAGAAGTCCAACAACCATTCATCCAGACCGGTAAGAGGGGCGAAGTCGCGGCAGGAAGAAGTGGAGGTGCAGACATCGGCACACAGGCAGCAGCAGCTGGCAGTTCCCAGGCGTATTAGTGGCGGCTAGCAGACCCCAGGTGCACAGGCAGTGGCTAGCAGACCACAGGCATGGAGTGGCAACAGTGCAGACCCAGTGAGGCCACACAAGGTGGTCCCACATTTGCGCACAGATAATCCAGGCAAAGGGGAAGTGGCGGAAGGGACAGAAATCCTAGAGAGAGCGGAGCGAGTGCCATTGTTCCCTCTCGGACCCCACCCCCACATACAGCCTCACTTCCCAGCGACTGGGCTGCTCCGCTCTGGGGAACACCTAAAGCTCCACCCCTTACTACATAAGAGCCTCGACCAGTTCCCCCCCCCCAAAAAAAAATACAAAAACAAAAATGGCTCAAACCCAAGAACAAATGAAAGACCCATAGCCAATTCCTCTAAGCGATGAAGAGATAGCCAACCTATCAGATGCACAGTTCAAAGCCCTGGTGATCAGGATGCTCACAGAATTGGTTGATTTTGCTCACAAATTAGATGAACAAATGAAGGCTACAATAAGTGAAATGAAGGAAAACACACAGGGAACCAATAGAGATGGGAGGAAAACTGGGACTCAAATCAAGGGAGTGGACCAGAAGGAAGAAAGAAACAACCAAACAGAAAAGAATGAAGAAACTAGAATTTTTTTTTAAAAATGAGGAGAGTCTTAGGAACCTCCGGGACATCTTTAAATGTCCCAACATCTGAATTATAGGGGTACCAGAAGGGGAAGAAGAAGAGCAACAAGTGGAAAACTTATTTGAACAAATAATGAAGGAGAACTTCCCCAATCTGGCAAAGGAAATAGACTACCAGGGCGTCCAGGAAGCTCAGAGAATCCCAAAGAACTTGGACCCAAGGAGGAACACACCAAGGCCCATCATAATTACATTAGCCAAGATTAAAATGAAGGAGAGAATTCTAGAAGCAGCAAGGGATAAGGGGACAGTCACCTATGAAGGAGTTCCCATCAGACTGTCAGCTGATTTCTCAAAAGAGACCTTACAGGCAAAAGGGGCTGGAAAGAAGTATTCCAAGTCATGAAAGTTAAGAACTTACATCCAAGATTGCTCTGTCCAGCGAAGCTTTCATTTAGAATGGAAGGGCAGATAAACCGCTTCTCAGATAAGGTCAAGTTCAAGGAGTTCATCATCACCAAGCCCTTATTATAGGAAATGTTAAAGGGAGTTATCTAAGAAAAAGAAGATAAAAAAATATGACAGTGAAATGACAGCAAACTCACAGCTATTAACAACCACACCTAAAACAAAAGTAAACTAAGCAAACAACTCGAACAGGAGCAGAACCAGAAAAATGGAGATCATATGGAGGGTTAGCAACAGGGAAGTGGGAGGAGGAGAGAGGGGGAAAAGGTACAGAGAATGAGTAGCATAGACGGTGGGTAGAAAATAGACAGGGGGAGGACAAGAATAGTGTGGGAAATGTAGAAGCTAAAGAACTTATGACACATGGACATGAACTAAAGTGGGGGAATGTGGGTGGGAGGGGTGTGCAGGGTGGAGAGGAATGATGGGGGAGAAATGGGACAACTGTAATAGCATAATCAATAAAATATATTTTTAAAAAATAAATAAATAAATTGTAATTTCTCTAATTTCTTTTACACACATGGGAAATTTTGATACTACAATTCAGCAAAGATAATTCAAAAAATAACACAATAAACCAATTTTGCTAATAAATACTAATTCAAAACTCTAAATATTAGTAAAGCAAATCCAGAATCATATTAAATGAATTGTAACTAAGTTTTCTACTAAAATTATTCATGTGTCTTGGCCGGTGTGGCTCATGGATTGCACGTCAGCCTACAAACCCTAGACAGTTCAATTCCCAGTCTAGGGCAAATGCCTGGGTTGCAGGCCAAATCCACAGTAGGGTGCGAGCAAGAGGCAACTACACGTTAACATTTCTCTCCTTCTGTCCCTCTCTTCCCCTCTCTAAAAATAAATAAATAAAAGCTTAAAAAAGAAAATAAAATAATTGATATGGTTCAACAGTAGTAAATCTGTCAACATAATTCACTGTACCATTAAAGAGGGTAAATATGTGATTATAGCAATGAGAGAGCATGTGATAAATGCAAGCTATTTCCTAATAAAAACTCTACTTTGAAAATAAAATTAAAATACCCTGGCCCGTGTGGCTCAGTTGGTTGGGTGTCATCCTGCAAACCAAAAGGTGGTGGGTTCCATTCCTGGTCACAGCACATGGCTGGGTTTCAGGTTCAGTCCCCAGTTGCAGCATATGCAAGAATTAATCAATTTTTCACTCTCACATCAATGTTTCTCCCCTTCTCTTATTCCCTCCTTTCCCCTCTCTCTGTAATCAATGAGAAATTTTTTTAATTAAAAAAATTAATTAAGCATGTTAAAGTTTACCCCAAATCAATAACAAATACTAGAAATGGTGAAATCTCATTTCCATGAGATTATGAAAAAGAAAAAAATTTCCTTTAGCTATCATTAATTTAACATTATGTTAGACTTCCTAGGCAAAGCTTCAACACAATAAACTTTAATACCATGGATTCACAAAAGTAACTTGAATTATTCTTATTGCAAATGAAGGAATAACTTCAATGGTTTTTTAAAATAAGTATATTGCAATAAAATCCAGGGAAATTTTTGTATAGATTTAGCATGCAAGAAGAGCTCAAGAAATCAGGGATGCCAGAATCCTCAAAATAATCAAAGAACAAATTTGGCCTCCAAAATTAAAAATGTCTCACATGTCAGAAAATGACAGTTTTTTTTAAATGTATTTTTATTGATAATACTATTACAGTTGACTCATTGTACACTCTTTATTTTTCTCCACCCTGCACATCCTCTCTCACCTGCAATCCCCACCACCTTAGTTCATGTCCATGGGTCATACATATAAGTTTTTTGGCTTCTACATTTCCTATACTATTCATAACCTCCCCCTGCCTATTTTGCACCTACCATTTATGCTAGTCATTCCCTGTACTTTTCCCCCATTCCCCACCTCCCCCCACCATTGATAACCCTCCATGTGATCTCTGTTTCTGTGATTCTGTTTCTCTTCTACTGTTTTCTTAGTTTGTTTTTGTTTCTGTTTTCAGGTTCAGTTGTTGATAGTTGTGAATTTGTTGTCATCTTACTGTTAATATTTTTTATCTTCTTTTTCTTAGAAAAGTTCCTTTAACATTTCATATAATAAGGGCTTGGTGATGATGAACTCCTTTAACTTGACCTTATCTGGGAAGCACTTTATCTGCCCTTCCATTCTAAATGATAGCTTTGTTGGATAGAGGAATCTTGGATGTAGGTCCTTGCCTCTCAAGACTTTGAATACTTCTATCCAGCCCCTTCTTGCCTGCAAAGTTTCTTTTGAGGAATCAGCTGATAGCCTCATGGGAACTCTTTTGTAGGTAACTGTCTCATTTTCTCTTGCTGCTTTTAAGATTCTCTCTTTCTTTATCTTTGATCTTGGGTAATGTAACTATGATGTGCTTCCTTGGGTCCAACTTCTTTGGGACTCTCTGAGCTTCCTGGATTTCCTGGAAGTCTATTTTCTTTGCCAGATTGGGGAAGTTCTCCTTCATTATTTGTTCAAATAAATTTTCAATTCCTTGCTCTTCCACTTCTTCTTCTGGCAGCCCTATGATTTAGATGTTGGAGTATTTAAAGTTGTCCCAGAAGTTCCTAAGCCTCTCCTCATGTTTTTGAATTCTTGTTTCTTCATTCTGTTCTGGTCAAATGTTTATTTCTTCCTTCTGCTCTAAATTCTTGATCTTAGTCCCAGTCACTGTTGGGTCCCCTCTACATTTTCCTTTATTTCACTTTTCACAACCTTCACTTTTTCCTCTATTTTGTGAGCATACTCAGCCATTTCTGTGAACATCCTGATCACCAGTGTTTTGAACTCTGCATCTGATAGGTTACCTATCTCTTCATCACTTAGTTGTATTTTCTCTGGAGCTTTGATCTATTCTTTCATTTGGGGCATATTTTTTTTTTTTTGTCTGCATGCACCTGTTACATAATGAGGGGCAGAGCCTTAGATATTTGCCAGGGTGGGGTAACCCACATCACTACATTGTGGCACTGTATGTTGGGGAGAGGTCCCAGAGGGTGCTGGGTGCTTTACCCAGTAAACAGCGCTCCTTACTGGGCACTCAGCCATCTCTCAGTCACTTCTTCTGCTACCCATAAAAAAATTGGGCCCTTCTGGTGCTGACTCCCAGGTGGGTGTGTTTGTGTATGTTCTAGGACCCTGTAGATCTCTCCAAGGGACTCTCTTATGAGGCCAGGAGTCTCTCCCACCACCGCCACCCCCACAGGTTTCCAGTCAGAGGTTTTGAGGCTTTACTTCTCCACACTGGAACTCTGGGTTGTGTGATCTGTCTCGCTCCCCAGTTGTTCCTCACAGTCTATCACATGCAAATGTGGGACCATCCACTCCACCAGCTGCTGCCTCACCCAGTCTACCTGCTGCAGTTTTGCCCACACTGGTCCTGCAGCCATCACCTTGCTGCATGTCCTCTAACCCCTAGTTGCCCGACTCCACCACCCCTAGTACAGGTCTGTATGAATGTTCTTTCTTTAACTCATTGGTTGTCAGATTTCCATACAGTTCTATTTTCTGTCAGTTCTGCTTGTTTTATGTTTTTAAATATATTGTTGTCCTTCTTTTGGTTGTGCAAGGAGGCACAATATATCTACCTATGCCTCCATCTTGGGCAGAAGTCCTGAAAATCATATAAAGTGAAATAACAATGACTTAGAAAAAAGGTATAATGATGATAAAGTGTATTTTACTCAATTTCTTACCAATTTTATAAAAGGATAAGTAAGCCCTGGCTGGTATAGCTCAGTGGTTTGAGTGAGGGCCTGTGAAGCGAAGGGTAACAGGTTCTATTCCCAGGCAGGGCACATGCATGGGTTGTGGGCCAGGTTCCCAGTAGGGAATGTCCAAGAGGCAACCACACATTTGATGTTTCTTGCCCTCTATCCTTCCCTTCCCCTCTCTCTAAGAATAAAATAAAGAAAATCTTTTAAAAAATACAGTGAGCTTTAATGAGATTTCTTAATCCATGGAATGTAGGACCACATTTAAACAAAGGATAAGTAATACAATAAAATAGTGAATTTAACAAACTATTTATAAGACAGGAATTAAAATGGAAAATGAGCAAATAAAAAGATATTTAATTACATGAGTGATCAGAAATATGCAAATTATAACTACAGTGAGATACCATTTTTTACACATTAAACTGCATAGTTAAAAAATAAAAACAGCAATACACTGTGTTGGTAGAATGCCGATTGCTAGTGTTTGGGAATTAATATGGCAAAATTTGTTAAACCTAAGGTATTATGACTTATGCTTATGGAAACCCACTTTGAGATTTATCCCACAGATATAAAATGTAGTATATGCTCAGCACTGGCTTTAGTGGTATAAACCTAGTATCATATCAATCAATGGAAAAGCTATGAAATGTTCTATGACTATTTAAAAGTATGTGTTTGAGCTACATCTTATTCTGATATAATGCACATGTTTATAGGTCAATGGAAAAATCAAATTATTAAAGTATATAATAAGATTCTGTTTTTATAGGAAATAAATCCCACATGTGTTTGTTTCTGGGAACATGAATAAAGGTGTAGAAAGACATACTAATTAGGCTATGTGTTTGTTGCCATTGGATATTTTCCCACTTTAAACTTTCTTTTACATTATATTTTTTAATTCTAAAAAGTAAAAAAAAATCATACTGTGGCAAATGAACAATGTAGTACAAAGATATACAAAGGAAAAGATTATACCCTGATCCCATGTTTCTGCTCCTTTTCTCCAATGCTGCCTTTTGTGGTAACAAATGCTAATAGCCCAGCACCTGACCTTCGTAATTTGCACCCTTGCTTGAACAAATGTGAATATACTCGTATATAAGCATATCACAGATGTAATGGTTTGTTTATTCCTACTGAAATAGAATCATGCTGTGCATGTTGCTTGTGACTTGCTTTCTATCATTAAGCAATCAATCAGGGATATTTCTGATACTCAAGTTCTATACACAAGTGATATCCAAGTGTGAGCATTTGTGTGTGTGTGTGTAGTTTCCATCCCCTTGTGATTACTTTCACATACACAATTTTAGTGGCATGGATATTTGCCACTAAATATTTGGACATACGTTGAAAGATTGTGTGTGTGTGTGTGTGTGTGTGTGTGTGTGTGTGTGTTGATTCGGCCTGATTTGTGATTGTGTTTTTGGTTTTGTATTTTTACTCATTACTCTTCTTTCCATAGATTTCATAGATTTCTTCTTTTCACTCTTGTTTGTCACCCTGTTTTTCATAGATACCTCAGATGAGTAGATGTTGTAGACCGTTCAGCCTGGTTTCAGGAGTTGTAACCCTCACCCCATGGTGGGCTGTGTAAGAGCCCAAGGGACCCACTTCATCTGGGTCTGTTCTGTCACAAGGACTTGACCTACTAAGGAGACAAAGCTTATTTCCCTGGCAGGAGTACTGCTTTTGCCTCATCCATCTCTGGCCCCAATGCTTGGTTGGCAGTCAACGACGGGTAAGACTCCTCATGGGAGGGGCAACCTAAGCCAGACGCAACCACTTGGGAGGCCTCATGGAAGGACTCGGGGGGTTGCAGCAAAGAGGATGTGATGGACCCTCACCCCCCCCGCCCCCCGGCTATTCTGACATAGCCCGCGTCCTCATTTCCATCTGGGAGATGTCTCCTGCTTCCTAATTGCCTTAAAGCCTGAAACTGTGGGGGTGAGCGGTGTAGCCCTGTGCTGGCCTGTACGGCTCCCTCGGTGATCCGGACATAAGAAAGAATTCCTAAAGTCCTGTGAAACCTGCTTTGTTAAGAGTGCTCTTCCTTAGGTGGTAAGTGTCCCAGGAGGAAATGAGTATGTCTCCCAAAGTCTGGCAACCCCCTTTCCTGACAAACACTGGCTCAGATTAAGCCCTCAGATTGCTTTGAAATGTTAACCATTGTTTGATCCTTGTCACCTGACATACCTGTATTCCAGTGTATTTGAGCCCAATAAAAGCCTAGTGAGGATGGGGCTCTGGGTCATTTTCCTCTGAGAGCTTGACCCCTTTCCTCCCCAAGCAGATCTTGTCTTGGTAGTTTTTATTTTCATCTGTGACGAACGGGGGGTTCTACGGGCAGAGCCCCCCACAAGTAGAAATTGAATAATAGACAGAGATTTTTAGTTTTTAATAAATAGTTATCGTCTGTTTTTTTAAATGAGCACTTGTCAGTTTTGTAATTTAGATAATCTAGTAGGAAAAACTGAATTTACTTATGCTATGTACAAATATATTGTTCCAAGTTTTATTCCTTTTATTCCTATCATCTTCACATGATACTCTCTTTATATGAAGAATAATTAAATATATAGAATGTATGTGAGAAATCCATCTAGATCAATATAACAGGTCAATCAGAAATTGTGGAGCAGATGGTGCTCAATAAAATGGCTTATTAATCCTAAAAATTATGAGAAAAGTCATTTGACAAGAATAGCACCTAGTACCAGTTTATGTATGTATAGTCCATTAATTCATTGAATTAATATTTCTACCTATAAAGTCAACTGTGAGGAAATAACCCACGGCATAGAATGCTTGAATGAAGGATGGTTTGAAACACAAAATACCATCCTGGACATAACATCTTTAGCTTTACATGTCTACAGCTTGCACACTTTGAATACTTGGAAACTAACCTACTTCTACTGCCTTTGGAAAGGCCCTTTACCAGCTGTTAACACTAAAGGAGGTGTTGTGTGCTGTGGAGTAGTGGGTAAGAATACATGTGAGGCCTCAGAGTTTCTGGATTTGCATCCAAGGTCCCTTCATTCCCTGTGTGACCTCTGTGCTCCATTCCTTATCGGTGCAGCAGGCATTGGGATAGCATTTCACTCACAGAAAACAGGGAGGATTCAATAACCTAATACATATAAAACACTCAGAACAGTGCTTGGCTTAGTGCCGTAGAAGCATGTGCATTATTTGTTGTTGTTGTTGTCGCTGTTGTTAACATGTGGTTGGCTGCCAGGCACTGGGCCACTATCTTGACTCAGCTGCATGCTCCCCAGGAGGCCCCACCAACTCACATCAGGGCTTTCCCAAATTGAACTCTCCTGGCTCAAGTGTTAGTCTAAGGCCAAGGTGAATGGCAAAAGTTTGGAAAAAAGCAAGAGGGTGATGTTAAAACATGAAATCAGGTGAAACTTTAACAATTCGAGGCCTAAAGTATTTAAAAAGTTGGACAGTCAGCCATGACTTTTATAGCAGCCAGCGAATCTGCCTCTGGAAATTATTTCCCCCACCTTGTTTCTCATCCTAATTTCTTGTTTCTCATCTGCCATGTATTAATATTTTAATTAAGTTAAAATGGCTTCTAAAATAAAAGTTAATAACATCTTAGCCAGAGACAAAAATAACATATAATCTAAAGGATAGAATAGAGGAACTAATAATCTAATGGATAGAATATAGGAACTTAATTTAAGCTCTCATTATCCTATCAATTTTGGAGCTACTCAACTGTTGGTCACATGATTTCTATTCATTGGTTTATTATTGTGGATTTATTATTCTGGTTACTTTGGGGGGTTACATTTCAGATAGTTGCAATATTTGTATGAATCTCCTGGTAAGTGAAATACAGGGATAAATAAAACCATTTCTTCCTGGCAAAAAACACCCCCTTCCATTTCCTTCATTCTGAACTTGAAATGATCTTTTCTCCTACACGCATTTTAATCACTGAGTCTTAATCTTTATATTATCTCTTTTATTGTGTCTTCTCCATTCCTATCACAAACTCTCCTTTATACTGGTGTCACCTCTCAGCAGGAGTATGATCATAGCATCTTATCTTGGTTTTCTGATTCCTCATCAATTCATCCTGTATCAACATGAACAAGACATGTTCTTCCTTCAGCGTGATTTGTCTTCTCTTTTAAATTGTTAAATATTCAAAGGCTGGGACCATGTAACATTCATGGTCTATATTTTCAGTTTTCAACTGTGTGCCCAATACATAACAATGGTGAGGTAGAGGGAATCTTGAATTTAAATTTGACTTATGGGGCTAAGAGTATTGTCATTAAGCTAAATCCTTTTATTTTACAAAAATGTGCTTCCAAGCTCTTTGGGAGATTATGAGTTTGTCTAGGAATTCTTTGTTTTTATCACTTCTACCCTCTCAAATGTCTACAGCACGTGTCAGGAAGGAAAATCTTAATCTCTGTGTGCTCAGGCAAAGAGTACTTGAAAACCCATCTCCTCAACTGTTAGAGACAAAAATATTCCCTGAAGAAAAAAGTGTCATGAATATAATCTGATCTTAATTTTGAAAATAATGATTTTGATGAGTGATTTATGTGAAAAGGACAAGTATTACAAGTCATTTCTTCTGTAGGACAACAGGTGGCAGCAGAGGGGGCTAGTCATGGCATTCCCACTTTTCACAGTAATTAAATCAGAAAACTTGCTTTCTGTTTAAAAATTAACGCAATCTTTAAAAATCAGTAATGCAGTTTTATTTAGTAATTATGTCATTTAGGTTTTGAAAATAACAGTGTTCTAGGACAAATAGGTAGAGATGTGGATCTTTAAGAGCTCTTTAGAAATCTCCCTTAAAAAATTACTTTTGGTAGATCTAAAAAGAAGAAAATAAATCAACTAAATAGAAGGTTGGCTTCCAAAAAGATGTTCACAGGACCTCTCTGTTACTTTAGCCAAATTTTCTCTTCCTATTAAGCAATCTGGCTATCACAAGAATATTTGAAAGTTTTTAAACCACCAAATTTCATTTATGATATAGTTTGCTGCATATTTTTTAAAATACAGAACTAAATTTTTATAGGATATATTAAATTTGAATAAATAAAGTTAAAGTTTTTAAATATTACCAGAATTTATCTATTCTTGGAAAATAAAAAGAACTATGGCTATTATCCCAATCATTTCAAAAGTAAAGATACACCTTGACATGAATTATCTGGATAATTGACTAAATATTAAATTTTATTATTGATATGGCTGTATCAGTGATGACAACTCTTTCTTTTAGAGAAATATTTTCACCTGTCATCTTTTTGCAGAGGGGAATAAAGGCAGGGTGACAGAAAAAGGACTAACATCTTCTTTGCACCCAAAGGTGAACAAAGAAAATAATGAATAATCAGATCACATCACTGAAGAAGCTCCAGATGTACCAAAAGTGAGGACAATTAAGAAGTCACACATTTGAAGATTAGACTCAGATTGAATTATTGGTAGAGTTTTGAATGCATTTAAGATGTTCAGACCACTTACAAGTATATAATGGTCTTTTTAAAAAATATGTATTTTATTGATTATACTATTACAGTTATCCTGATTTTTCCCACTTTGCCCCCCTCCACCCAGCACCCTCCAGTCCCTCAGGCAATTCTCCCACATAGCTCATGTCCATGTGTCATGTGTATAAGTTCTTTGACTAATCCATTTCCTATACTGTATTTTAAATTCTTATGCTATTTGGCAACTACCTATTTGTACTTCTTAACAACCTCAGTTTTTCACCCATTCCCTCAGAGTTAGCCTCTTATCTTTTGTTTTTTAGATTCAATTATTGACAGATATGTTAGTTTTTTTGCCATTTTATTGTTCATAGTTTTGATCTTCTTCTTTTTCTTAAATAAGTCACTTTAATATTTTGTGTAATAATGGTTTGGTGATGATGAACCCCTTTAGTTTTTTGTCTGGGAAGCAATTTGTCTGCCCTTTGATTCTAAATGGTAGCTTTGCTGGGTAGAGAAATATTGGCTGTAGGTCCCTGCTTTTCATTACTTTGAATATTTCTAGCCAGTCCCTTCTGGTCTGTAAAGTTTCTTTTGAGAAATCAGCTGACAGTCTTAAGGGAACTTCCCTGTAGGTAACTAAATTTTATTCTCTTGCTGCTTTTAAGATTCTGTCTTCATCTTTAACCTTTGGTATTTTAATTATGATGTATCTTGGAGCGGGGCTCTTTGCATCTACCTTGTTTGGGACTCTCAGTGCTTTCCTGGACTTGCATGTCTATTTCCTTCACAAAATTAAGAAAATTTTCTTTCATTATTTTTTCCAAATAGATTTCCAATTTCTTGTTACTTCTCTTCCCCTTCTGGTATTCCTATAATGTGAATGTTGGACCTCTTGAAGTTGCCCCAGGGGCTTCTTGTACTATCTTCATTTTCTGGATTATTTTCTCTTCTTGTTCTGATTGGTTGTTTTTTGCTTCCTTATTTTCCAAATCATTAATTTGGTTCTCAGCTTCATCCACTCTACTGTTGTTCCCCTGAAAATGTTCTTTATTTCAATTAGTGAGTACTTGTTTCTGACTGGATCTTTTTTTATGCTACTGAGGTCCTAAATAAGTTTTTTGAGCATGCTTATAACCAGTGTTTTGAACTCTGCATCTGATAGATTGTTTATCTCCATTTCACTTGGATGTTTTTCTGGAGTTTTGATCTGTTCTTTCATTTTGGCCATGTTTCTTTGTCTCCTCATTTTGGCAGCTCCTTGTGTTACTATGTATTAGGTAGAGCTGCTTTGAGTCTGTGTCTTGGTAATGTGGCTTAATATAGTAGGTGTCCTTTAGGCACAGCTTCTCCTATTACCCAAGTGGGATACTTAAAGTTCAACCTTCATGTAGGCTGAATACACCCTCTTGCAATTGAGCCTTGGTTGCTGTTGGCAGATCAATGGGAGGGATTTACCTAAGCCAGTCAGCTTCAAGGACTGGCTGTGACCACTGACCACCACCCTTGACCCTGCATGGAGGGTTAGCTGTGCAGGGGCAGGGTGGTGGTGCTCTGACATGGTCTGTATTAGGTGTGCTGGCCCTGGGGTCTCCTGAATGGTACAGGCCATGGTCAGCTCCCACTTGTGTTTTGTCCAGGGCCATCCTGCCTGAATTATAAAGCAATCTGAGACAGCTGCTATTTGTGCTGGGCTTGGTGATTCCCAGTGGTAGTCAAGCTGTTAATCTTGACTGGCTGCTGCTAGTGACATGCCAGGGGTTCACTGAGCCCTGCTGTTGCATGTTTCAGAGGATTTAGGAAGTTGTGAAATAAGACTAGCCATTCTTATGGAAAAGCAGTTTGGGTGGGCTCATAAGTTGAGCAAGGCAGAATCACCGAGGATCTCCAAGGTAGTTCAAACAGTGTTAGTCAGGTTGATGCAGTCTCAGATATGGCACCAGCCTTCTGATTGTGGTGGGAGGGTTCAGAAAAGGAAACATGGCCTCTGTTCCCTTTGATGCCAAACACTGCAGTTTCTCCCTGTATGCCACTGGTGCCTTTAAGCTGCTACCCCAGTGCTGGAGCTCAGAGGGAGTGAGTCTGAGTAGGTGAGTCCATGTGTGAGTTCTTTAAGAGGAACTGTTTGGGGCTCCAGGATTTTCTTCCACTTATTCAATTCCCACTGATTTTTGCAACCAGAAGTTGTGGGGAATTTTCCTTCTGACTCTGGAACCCTGGACTAGGGGACTAAGGATGTAGGGTTGGGATTTCTAGTTCCTGAGATATCCCTCTTGAATTTTTATCCACCACACGTGTGTGAGGGACCTGCATGTTCTGCATCTGCATCCATCCAATCATGATGGATATTGTTTCTTTAATTCTGTAGATGTAGGACTTCCATAAACTTGATTTCTGGCAGTTCTGAGTGAAGGTTGTTCTATATTGTAATTGTAATTTTGATGTGGTTGTGCAAAGAGGTAAGCCATGTTTGCTTACACCACCATCTTGACCAGAAGTCTAATGGTCTATTTTATTTCTTTCAAAAGAAATCAAATGTGCTTTTAGAAACAGAACTTGGTGTATGGTTAACAGACATTTTTTTTTAATTGTAAGTGTAGAGGAGTAAAGTTTGCTTGATAACAGAAGTAATTTGAAGAGGAGTTTAGACTCACATGGTATCTTCCCGAAGCAATAGTTATTGTGTCCCCTCACTCCTAGTAATTACACATCTTCCTACCTCAGGCACCTGTGGCTTTCTACATTTTCTTCTTTCTACCCTTACTTTCAGATCCCATGTTGATACTAAATATAAATAACAGGAGCCAAAGCTTTAGATTAAAGTTCTGCTGAGTGAAATTTCAGGCTCCCAACTATCAAGTGGAGAGGCACTTACAAGCAGTCAAGTGGGGGAAGAGAGTTGAGTACATTAGACTCAAATTTGTCTGTGCACTTGTTTCTTCTTCTGTTTCCATTACAAGCGGCTGAAACCATTGCAGCTACACACAGCTTAACCATCATAGAAACGGCCATGATATGGTCTCTGAGGGAAATAACCTCTGTATAACTATATAATACATAACTGTATAATGCAAACCTGTGACCAATGCAATCCAAAAGCAAAACAAACAACAAACAAGCAAGCAAAAACAAAACTTACAGATACAGAGAATGGACTGATGGTTGGTAGGGGTGGGGGTAGCAAATTGGTAAAGGAGGTTAAAAAGTACAAACTTCCAGTTATAAAATAAACAAGGCATGTGATGTAATGTATGGCATGATGACAATAATTCACAATACTCTATTTAGTATTTGAAAGTTACTAAGAGATAAGTCTTAAAAGTTCTTATCACATAAAAATTTTTTATAAGTGTATGGTGAAAGATACTAACTAGACTTATTATGGTGATTACTTTGCAATATATACAAATATCAAGCCATTATGTTGTACCCCCAAAATTAATATAATGTTATAAGTCAATTATACCTCAACATTTTTTTTTACAATTCTTTTGCAACGGTCTGAAAGACAAATGTTCCCATATGGAAATTAGACCCTCTCTAGTGAAGTAGTCTCAAAGAAGTAAGATCAGCACCAATATTTATACCTTTGAAAACTTCATTTCCCAAAAGAAAATACCTGGGCTGGTTCAGTGTGTTTGTTTCTATCACACCACAATGGCTTGCTCCCAAATGGAGGAAGCCCTAATATCAAAATATGACTTAATAACAAGGGCAAGATAGCAAGATCAGTCAAAATGGTAAAAAGGTGATGGACAGAAAACAAAAAAGAAAGGACAGTCATAATAAAGGAATTTTGTTTTCGGAGCAGGAAGAATCACACATCAGGGCTGCTAAGTTTGGTCAAAAACATGTGGAAACTATGATCCTGCTCAGCTCACTCTTGGCATCTGAACAATAACTGTGGATGCCAGGTCAATAGCAGGTCCTCCTGACCACGGTGCTTCCAAACAAGAAGAAAAGGAAGCATCTGAACCAGATTCCAAAAAGAGACAGCAATGTGTTATGTCCTCACTGTGTTTGGTTATCTCTCAATGAAAATAAATCTGGTGCCACCTGGATCACGACCAGAACAGGTAATGATCTAGAGATGGATTCATTCCACTTTCTGTTCTCTTGTAACTCTTATGGGAAAGAAAAGCTGTTAGAGCACAATTATATCATTTAAAAACAAGGGCAGAAAAGGCATGCTGACATGCAGTTTACCTCACAGATTTAGGATTTGTTAAGTGCATTAAAATCTGTCGGAAGAGCACAATTTGCGAAATACAAATTAAGCCCCAGCTCAGCTCAGCTCAGTGCAATCAATTGGTCACATTCTTTCACAGACCCGATCAATAATAATATGACAGCATAAATGTAAGGGTACAAACCAATGTTTCTCCAATGGCCACATAATAAGGGTGTACATACCTGTGGGCAGGGGTCCTCATTAGAAAAAATACGTTTCCTGGTCTGAGATACCAGATCTCCTCCAACCTGCACAAATAGCTGAGACTTGCTAGGATTTCAGGATACAGAGAGGAAAATTTGTTTGATTCATGGAAATGTAACTATAATAACAATTATAAATTATTATTGGATACATAGTAAGCAACAGGCAGTGGGTTAAGTTGTCACATAAATTACATAGTTCTCACAAAACTCAGTGGGATAGATCCCAAAGATCGACAGTTATTGACCTTTGGTAAACCCTTGGTAAAAATTGGAATTTGGAATTCCAAATGTTTTGGATTCTAGAAAGGCAATATGATATGTAGACTATATATTTTCTAACCCCACTAGAAGGGTTTAGAGCAAGACACTGAAATCAGACAATAATATTTAAAAATTAAAATATATAAATATTTAAACTATCTCAGAACTTCTTTTTGAATAACTGATTTGAAAAAGAATAGCTACACTTTCAACTGCTAAATATATTTAGAAAGCTTTTTTTTTTTTGCTATGACAGACATTTTATATTTATTGCCAACTTGTCAGTGAAAGAGAACACATGTATTTAGAATATTAATATATCTCTGCATTTATACCAAATTAGGTATCATCATTTATTTTTTTTTTTCAAAAAGAAGTTCTGAGATGACTTTACTCTTTTCCTCAGGTTAGCATGTCTGAGCTCAAATGTTATTTGTCACTTTTGAAAGGTTTCCTCCACCCAAACTGGCATTTCAGTTCTTTGAGAATATCCTGCCTAATTTCCTGATACGCCACAAAAATTTTTTTTAAATAAAGTGAACTTTGATCTCTCAAAAAAAAATATTTAAACTAGAGTGGGGACAAATGAAGATAAAAACAGGTGATGTTTTGCTACCAAATAAAATTATTCTAAATTTTAAAAATATTTCTTGGACATTTTGGATTTTAAATTTGTGTATGAAAATTTTAGACTCAGTTTTTCTTATTATTTATATCTCATTTTAGTATGATATATTTGTCATAGTTAATGAAGTAATGTTGATATATAATTATTAACTAAAGTTTAGCCTTTATTTAGATATTTTTAAGTTTTAACCTAATATCCTTTTCATTTTCCAGGATGTCACATTACCTTTAGTTGTCATGTCTCTGTGGGCTCCTTTTGGATGTAACAGTTCCTCATATTTTTATCTTTAATGACCTTGAGTTTGGAGGAATATTGGTCAGGTAGCTTGTAGAATATTCCTCAGTTTAGATTAATCTGATATATTTCTCAGGGTCAGATCAGGGTAGTGGGCTTACACCAATGTAAAGCACTGTTATCATCACATCATGTATTGGGTACATACTATCAACATGACCCATCACTCTTGACATTAACCTTGATCATCTGGCTGAAGTAGTGTTTGTCATGTTTTGATATTTTATAATTATGCTTTCCACCTTTCCATCTTTCAGCACTGTACTATTTAGAAATAAATCACTATACCAAATCCACATTTAAGGAATGGAGAATTATATCCCACTTTACTGAAGGTAGAGTATGTATGTAAATTATTTGAAATCCTTCTGCCCAGGAAATTTGTCTATTCTCCCCTATTTATTATTCTTTTAATCACTTATGGACTCATATAAATTTATTTTATACTTTGGGTTATAATCTAATGTTACTCTGTTTATTTTGTTCAAATAATTTCAACTTTGGTCATTGGGAATTCTATCAGTGAGCTCATCTTATTCTCTGCCCCAGCCGCAGAATCAGTCATTTCTCAATGAGCTCCAGTTCCTTATATTGGGGAATGATGTTAGAAACCAAGATCTGGGTGTTTGGTGTGCTTGTTTCTACCACAGGGTTTTTAGGGCCCTTGTTTAATCTTCATATGTGGTAAGAAAGAGGAAAGATCTAATTTTTAAGCCAACATTTCCACGAATTTCTAAGAAGAGAAATATCAAATCTACAAGGGAGCTGATGACACATATCTAGGATTCTGCACATTATTTGCATGCAATGCTAGCATCATCTCTTCTTCACATCTTATTTTCCTTTGCAAAATAAATATTAATACAGTAATTTCATGCTTTCTCAGGAGTGAGACAGAATTATGTATCTAGTAAAAGGCCACTATTAAGGAACAAGGCAGAAGAAGCTTCTAATGACAGGACTAAAGCAACACACATAAAGGTATCATGGGAAACCTAAAATACTAAAAAATTTTGTGTGTGGTATAAAATAGTGTGTTTTGGTCATGGGACATGGGGACAAAAATAGAAGAGGCTTGGGAAGAGTGTGTTGTTTTCTTTCCTGCTGAATTGAATAAGAAATAGTTCCAGTGACTTAGCATGTGACAAGCTCTCAGTTGTTATCCAAATTAAAGTAGGTTTCTGGAGCATGGCAGGTCTGTAAGCCTGATGTTTGTAGAAATGACAGCCTGTCTGAGAAAAAAGCTTTTAGCATATTCTCAGTGGTAGTGAAATGTGAAATGCAAGACCTCTCCCTGTTTTGCTAAATGATTTTCTATGGAGATCTCAGGTATGATCATACTATTTTTAAAGGTGAAGGAAAATTTAGCATGGCCTTAGTGTGTTTTGCTTTAATGTTCCTTATGTACTTGTTCTATAAAGGAACCAAATTAAAATTCACAAAAAGGCACGACAATTATGATACTCTTGTAATATAGGATAAAATTACGATGTCATGGAGTACTGTAACAATACAATTCTGGGGTTGTAGAGAGTAGAAAATAAAATTTAGGCAAAAGCAGATTCAGTATCAGTATCTGAATTATGATGTGGGCAAAGTAACTGGTTTGATGTATGAAAAACATGTCCCTGCCTGGCAGTACAGTCCCAAGTTCCTCGTTCATACTCAGATAAAGTGTTCTCAAGATCTGGCCTGTCACAGAACATACCACACTACTGAAATGCTAGGACTTGGACTTGAGGCACCAAATCCTAACTTCTGTACTTTCAAGAGAAAGCCACTGGGCAGATTCTAAGAGCCACCAGCAAAAAGCCCATCAGATTAAATAAGATTGAGATAATCATTACTAGGCTGGACTCTTCTTTCAAATATAAAATAGTGAATTATAAAACATCCAAATGGGAGTGCGTGACACATTCCAATCCTTCCTAATTTGAACTGCAAGATCTGTGGCTTTGCGTAGAATGTAGGATCTGCTTACTAACCTATTTATCTGAAAGTTTGCAAAAACAATGACTTTTTGTTCTGACTGCTGATTTCAGCATAGGACTATTTCATAGGTACTTTCGAAGTCATTATTCATAGTCCTGGCTAAGTGCCCTTCATTCTGAAGATGTGAATTAAAGAAGGAACAATGCCAATGGCAGGTACTAAGTGCAGGTTCTTTCACTGCCATGACTGCTATGAATTGGAGAGAAAAGACATTAGAATACAATCAAATTAATGGAATGCTATTTTCACGTCAGCAGATACAATTTCGTGGAGGTTTTATAAACAATTCCAAACCCATCAGCCTTCAGTGCTGTGTAATTATTACAGTTCATTGTGTCTGTACAGCTTGTTATTCGAGGACAAGGCCCATTTTGTATTCATTTCTGCATGCCTGCTGCCTTTCATGGTGTCTCGCTTGTAGAATTATCTCACTTAATAATACTTAAATCCGAATAGGTGAAAGCAGACAGTGAGATTTGGATTGTCATGAGAATGACATTATTATTTTTTCCCATGTTGATTTCCCCCGCCACCAAGAATGACTAAACTTATTAACTGGTTTCATATGACAGGCAGTATTGTGAGTGCTTTGCATCCTAATTTATTGAGCCCTCTCAAAAACCCTAGGAGGTTCTACTATCATTTTATTTTTAGGTATTGCATGTTTTATTTTTTAACTTTATTTTTTAAAATTATTTTATTGTTGTTCAATTACAGGTGTCTGCATTTCCCCCCACCACTCCCCCGACCCCAGCCAAACCCACCTCTCTCCCTTGCTTCCACCCTCCCTCTTGGTTTGTCTAGTATCATTTTTAAACAAACGTATAAACTGAGGCATAGAGCCATTCAGTAACTTGCCCAAGATACTACAGAAGTTGAGTTACTGAGCCATGGTTTGAAGTCACACAGCTCTGTGTCTGAGTCTGCATTCTTGGTCAGCCCATTGTGCTATTGAAAGTGCAGATGAGCTTAAAGAAGAATGAAAAACTGACCCCACTCAAAATGTTTGGCATTGTCAGTATCTAAGCAGCTTACATCTCTTCATTAATACAGCTTTTCACCAAGATCCACTTTATTGCTAATCAACTTAAATGTCTATATATTTTTATAAATAAATCTTTCCTATAACACTCACCTCTGCAAAGTTTAAATGCTTCTAATAATGTGAGGTAGATTTTTGTTGTAGACGGTTCAGCCTGGTTTCAGGAGTTGTAACCCTCACTCCATGGTGGGCTGTGTAAGAGCCCAAGGGACCCACTTCATCTGGGTCTGTTCTGTCACAAGGACGTGACCTACTAAGGAGACAAAGCTTATCTCCCTGGCAGGAGCACTGCTTCTGCCTCATCCATCTCTGGCCCCAATGCTTGGTTGGCAGTCAATGATGGATAAGACTCCTCATGGGTGGGGCAACCTAAGCCAGACATGACTACTTGGGAGGCCTCATGGAAGGACTCAGGGGGTTGCAGCAAAGAGGATGTGATGGACCCTCACCCCCCCCCCCCCCCAGCTATTCTGACGTAGCCCAAGTCCTCATTTCCATCTGGGAGATGTCTCCTGCTTCCTAACTGGCTTAAAACCTGAAACTGTGGGGGCAAGTGGTGCAGCCCTGTACCGGCCAGGATGGCTCCCTGGGTGATCGGGCATAAGAAAGAATTCCTAAAGTCCTGTGAAACCTGCTTTGCTAAGAGTGCTCTTCCTTAGGTGGTAAGTGTCCCAGGAGGAAATGAGTATGTCTCCCAAAGTCTGGCAACCCCCTTTCCTGACAAACACTGGCTCAGATTAAGCCCTCAGATTGCTTTGAAATGTTAACCATTGTTTGATTCTTGTCGCCTGACATACCTGTATTCCCGTGTATTTGAGCCCAATAAAAGCCTAGTGAGGATGGGGCTCTGGGTCATTCTCCTCTGAGAGCTTGACCCCTTTCCTCCCCAAGCAGATCTTGTCTTGGTAGTTTTTATTTTCATCCGTGACAGAGGGATGGGGCTCTGGGGGCGGAGCCCCCCACATCTGGCACCCAGGACAGGGGCCCCCGCAGATTTTACCTCCTGAAGATAATATTTTAAAACACTGTTTCTACCTGTCCATTTGGAACTCTTAGTATTTGACAGACATAAATGAGTAAAATATTTTAAAACAAAAGTAAACTCAGTGCCTGGTGTATACTAAACCTTAAAAATGCACTAGCTACTTTAATAACTAACCCAGAGCATGCTCTTTGCTCACACAAGTTTAAATGGATGAGCAAGCTTATTTTTCACCCTCAGGCCTTGATAATGTCTGAGGAACCAGAGACTAACAACTGCAGAGAAACAGGGAATTGGAAGGTGTGTTGAAGCCCAGATGTGGGTGATTGGTTTTGCTTAAAGCTGTATGGAAAGCTTCATGGAGGAAGGTATTTGATATTTCATACTTGAGCAGAATGTGAGGAAGTGGAATTTAACAACTAGACAAGAAAAGAAAGGGCTATCTTGGATCTGTGTGGAAGGGGCATGGCAGGTCACAGGAAAATCACAGAGGTATGTACCATGCTCTGTGAGGTTCTCACAAAACTTGGGGTACATCTTGAAACACCTTTTGCACCATCTTCAAATGGGGTGCAGGGTGTGGTCAGCAGCTTCTACAATGACATGCATCAAATACATGTCAATTTCCTTTCTCCTCCAGTTTCTCAGGGATCCTTCTCCTACCTCAGCCACATACATATGCACACAGTTGACAATGGCAGCTGAGCATTCTGTACTAGTCTGCTAGTTTGTACTGATTGTCCTACAGCAAATAATGAACAACTTTGTTTTCTGTCTTGTGGGGGAAAGGGGCATCACAGGAAAATAAAACAATACTAGATGTTTGGTGTCTGAAGTTTTAATCTACACAAAAAACTCATTCTTTATGTACCATCTGCCACAATAAGAAAAGCAAAAACAAAATAAATGCTCCATGTTTATTCAGATATGCCATTCTGAAGCCAGCTGTAACAAAGAAGTCACCATTCTGTACTTCCTGTACCACAACTTTCTGTTTGCTTCCTCTCCTTCCTCTTCCTTCTTTGACTTCCCATTCATTCTACTTTTCCTTCTTTTAATTTTTCCCTTCACTTTTCCAATTTTCCTCCCTGAAAAATGATTGCTGTGGAGGGTTGATAGCAGTGTTCACTGTCATTTATGCTGTTTTTCCAGCATGTGGTAGTATGCTTGTTTACCATGTGGCCACAGCACATGAACTGCATGAAGTACAAGGGGAAATCTGCTATTCCTTGAATCATCTGCATCAGCAGCTTTGCAGGGGAGGCAATGCCATCTTCCTGCACCATGCACAACTGTCACCAGTAAGAAAGAATAAAGGAGCATTATGTTAAGCAAAATAAGCCAGGCAATGAAGGACAAATACCATATGATATCACCTTTAACAGGAACCTAATCAACAAAACAAACAGACAAGCAAAATATAACCAAAGACATTGAAATTGAGAACAAGCTGACAGTCACCAGAGGGGAGAGGGGAGGGAATTTCAGGGGAAAAGGGGAACGGTTTAGAGCAACAAGTATAAAGGACACTTGGACAAAAACTATGGGGGTGGAAATGGGAGGGAGGTGGGGAGGGCTAGAGTGGTGGGCCAGGATGGGAGTAAAAGACAGAAAACTGTACAAGAACAGCAATTAAAATAAAGAAAAAAAATAAATGAATAAAATCTTAAAAAAAGAAATTCATTAAAAAACCCTAAATCTAAAAACAATAATAATAAAGGATACAAAATGTTGAAATATCAGCTTGAGAACATGAATACTTGCTAATAAAATAATTTTTGTATAGCATATGCATTTCATATTCATAAATATAATGATTATGCATATTTTCAAGGAAAGAAGCATATGTCAGTATTGCTAGTACTAATATTAAAATGTAGCAGATATATAGTTTTTAATGATTTTAAAATAAAATCTGATTCGAACTAGCCCCCTATCATCAAGTCTTGATTCAGGCTTTTGTCTCTTCCGCCATTAATAACACCAACCTCCATACACTGTAGCCACACTACATTTAACACAGTTTAAGGAACAGGCTGCATCTTTTTTGTTCTCTCTGGTTTTATAATGTTGATCTCTATGCCTGGCAGGTTTCCCATGTCAGCTTTCCCTCCCAATACCATTTCCTCTTCCATCCCCCTGAACACATACCAGCACTTGCATGTATGTACAGTTTGTATGCACAGCACTAACAAGTGCTTAATAATGTTTATGAATAAATTAATGAGTTAATGAATGAAAGTGTATTATGGATACGTTGCTAAGTTGTAATCTGATGGAGGTGAAGCACAAGTAATAGACACTGTGATTGATCATCTTAAATCTGTGGGTTAACTTGTTCCCTTGTAAGAATCGTAGCTTCAATGATCTGTTCTGCTCCCTCCCCACTCAAAACTATTTCCCAAATGCTGTCTGATCATCTGGCATTAACAAACTATAGCTTTCTTTGTTCTATAAACTATTTTTTCCAATAAGATATTATCCATCATGAGTTCTCAGGGAAGTTATGTAGAACTGAAAATAGATGGTTGAATTTCGTAGTTGGGAGGTTATTGTCAGTTTTTGTGAGAACAATTTTTATTGTTGTGAAGGTAGTCACATTGTGAAAGGATGAGAACAAAAGGTCATGTGAAGAGTGATTGATGATTTCTGTTTGAAGAAGGTAGTTTATAAATCAAATAAAGAGTCTGTTAATGCCAGATGATGAGACAATTGTTCACCCTCACTCCCTCTGTCTAGGAACTCTGTTCTGGTATCTGTATCCCACTCTGTCCAATGACTAGTAATTCTATGACATTCTTACTCTTTCATTTTTTGGCTAGTCCTTTTGTATACTCACTGTATGTCAGTGATCCCAGCCTTGGGTCTTCTAATCCTGGGGCAAATGCTCTTCCCTGGAGATACATTCCCATTTCTTTACTTATATGCAAATTTTAATTATGTCTTTACTTTTCGTATAGTTCCCAGCCTCTAAATTTAAATTTCTAATTGTCTCCAAGGAAAATAAACTTTGGTATTGTATTACTCCAAAGTAACATCCAGAACAAAATTCTTAACACACCTGCCTCCACACAGAATACCCTGCATATACCTCCATCAGAGAGGAAGTGTATCTAGTGTCAATAGGATAGACTCTGGGGCCAAATGCCTTTTAAAATATGACAATCTTCACTACTAGTTCTGTGACTTTGAACAGCTGACTAATCTCTGTGTTTCACTTTCTCACATGTAAAGTGGGCATAATAATAGCACATTTAAAAATATTGTTATAAAAATATAAAGAGGTTATTCACGCAAAATATTTAGAAGAGTATTGCTATGGATAGAATGTTTGTGTTTCCCTAAATTCATATGTTAGAATTCTAACCACTCAATGTAATGGCATTAAGAGGTCAGCCTTTGGGAGGTTATTAAGTCATAATGGTAGAACCCTTATAAATGGGATGTGACTGTTAAAAAAAAAGACATCACGAGAGTGGCATAAGAGGAATGGCAGTGTGAGAAGTCCCCTTGGTGTCTTTTCTTGAAATTTCAACAATTTGAACAGCTACAACTCAACAAAGAATTCCCTATTTAACATACAATCATGCCAGACAGATTTGTGCCTTGAAACATCTAAAGCTGTGCAAGTGGAACAAATAGGGAAGTGAGGAGGGAGATGGGCTCAAACTGGCCATGAATCCAACCCTGCAGCCAGTAGCTGACAGTAGGCTCCACCCAGAGTGAGGAGGAAGATAGCTGAGGCTGGTGCTTCCTCTAACTGGGAGGAGCTGAGAGCCTCAGTGGGCATCTCTGCAGGAGTGAGCAGTGTGAGTTGCAGTTGAGCTGAGAGACCTGGGCAAGGACACAGTGCAGAGGTTCTTCTATGTCTGTCAGGCAGTTGGCATTCCAGAAAAAGAAAGAAAGACAAAGTAATGGAGCTCTGCTGAGGGTAAACTTCCAACACTCTCTTCCTGATGTCATTGGTGTAAAGGTGCAGAGAACAATATCCGAAAACCCAAGAACTGTTTCTATATAACCACTATCTTCCTAGAGAAGAGTGTGCACTGTAACTGAGTTCGAATAGGGGCACATAACTGGGGTACCCTCATGGGGGTCTGAGGTTGTCATTACTATGAAGACAAAACAAAGAAGGTGACCAGGGTTCCCCACACAACCTACCCCCAAGCATTGCAACTACACTGATGACAGCTGCAGAGTTCAACTTTGGAATTTCTCAGAGCTAAAAGAAAAAAAAAGAACCAAAAACAAAAACAAAAACTTATGATTCAGCACCACCTTCTGTAAAATAATAGTAAGGTCTTTTTTGGTCTACTTGTACATAGATGCCTAGACAGAGAAGGATTCCATCAAATACCATGAATAGCCACAGTAGTGAGACAGCTCAGAAAATGAAAAATCTCAAGAAAGCAAACTTGAAGATATGGAAATATGTGATATAAATTATAGAGAATTCAAGATTGCTATTCTGAAAATGCTCAATGAGATGCAAGAAAATACAGATAGGCAATTTAATACACCCAGAAAACAAAGAACAATATGAGTACTTTACCAAAGAGACTGAAACTTTATAAAAGAACCAAACAGAAATCCTGGACATGAAGAATTTAATTAAAAATATCAGATTAAGAATGAACTATCAAGCATGGGAAATAGAGTGGATCAGATTGAGGGAAGAATTAGTGATATCAAAGATAAAAATCTAGAAATGATGCAGAGGGAAGAAAGAAACTTGAGCACAAAGAATAATATATCTAGCAAAGTTATTCTTTAAGTATGAAAGAGAAATAAAGACTTTTCCAGACATACAGAAGCTGAGGGAATTTATCACCACAACACCTCCATTGCAGGAAATACTAAGGGGGATTATTTTACCTGAAACAAAGAGCAAAAGGTCACAACACTGTGCATAAGATCACCATCAAACCTAGAGCATAAACAGGGATAATTTGTGATGACAAAACATAAAAAGGGAGGGGGTAAAGGTCTGAATTTTCAAAGGAAGATGGAGATCAGAGGCACTCAAGGAGAAAAAACTACTGTAAAAATACAACTTTATTTTTCATAAACCTAATGGTAACCACATACACACACATAACTGGGGCACATAGCTAAAAAAAAAAAAAGGAAACAGAGGAAAAAAATATAGAATACTAGAATACCACCAAACAAAAACAACAAACAGAAACACAAAGGGAAAATACCAATGGAGTCACAGAGCTAAAACAAAATATTAAATGACTATAGAAAATCCTTATACATCAATAATTACCCTAAATGTAAAGGACTAAATTAATCAATAAAGAGACAGAGAGTAGCAGATTGTATCAAAAAAAGAAAAACAAAACCCAACCATATTCCATATGTTGTCATCAGAAGACACATTAAGCTGTAAAGACTATAGTAGATTCGAAGTGAAAGAGTAGAAAATGATTCTCCAAGCAAATAACATGCATAGAAAAGTAGTAGGCACACTTATAGCTGACAAAATAGATTTCAAGATAATAAAGGTAACAAGAGACAAAGATGGAGATTTTATAGTGATAAAGGGGACACTACATTATGAAGATATAATATATCTTCTTAATATATATTCACCCAATCAAGGAGCACCAAAATATATAAAGCAACTGCTCACAGAACTGAAGGGAGAAACAGATCATAATACAACATAGTTGGATACTGTAACATTCCAGTGACAGCTCTACACAGATCATCCAAACAGAAAATCAACAAAGAAATATTGGCCTTAAATGACATTAGACCAAATGGACATACCATATTTTTCAGACTATAAGACACACTCCTTCCAATTTGGGAGGAAAATGGGGGTGCATCTTATAGTCTGAATGTAGCTTACCTGGCTTGCAGTGGTGGGGGGGGGGGCTATGTTATTTATGTTTAATATTTGTGGTAAATAGTTTACCACATTTTTTGCTTCAAAATTTTTTTCCTATTTTCCTCCTCTAAAAGCTAGGCATGTCTTATGGTCCAGTGCATCTTACAGTCTGAAAAATTTGGTAATTGACATTTACAGAGATTTTCATCCCAGAACATCAGATTACATATTCTTCTCCAGTGTACATGAAACATTCTCAAGGATAGACCATATATTAGGTCACAAAACTAGCCTCAAAAAATTTAAGGAGGTTGAAATCATAATATGTATATTCTCTAACTACAGTGCCTTAAAATTAGAAAACAACTACAAAAAAGGAAATTAAAAGCCCACAAATATGCGGAGATTAAAAAACATACTACTAAAAAATGACTGGGTCAAAGAAGAAATAAAAAATGAGATCAAAAGACACATAGAGCCCTGGCCAGATGGCTTAGCTGGTTTAAGTGTCATTCCATATACCAAAAAGTTGCCAGTTTGATCTCTGGTCAGGGCACATACTTGGGTTCAATCCCTGGTTGGAGTATGGACAGGGGGCAACTGATGAATGTTTTTCTTTGACATCATTGTTTATCTCTCCCCCCCACCCCCGCTTTCCCTCTAAAATCAATAAATATGTCCTTAGGTAAGGATTTTAAAAAGATCTATGGAAACAAATGAGAATGACAATATGACATATCAAAACTTCTGGGATACAGACAAAGCAGTAAAAAGAGGGAAGTTTATATTCTTAGAGGCCTATCTCAAGAACCAATTGAAATCCCAAGTAAACAACTTAACATTACATTTTAAAGAGCTAGAAAAGAAGAACAAAAGCAATCCAAACATCAGCAGAACAAAAGAAACAACAAAATTTAAAGCAGAATTGAATGAAATAGAGAGCAACAGACTATTCAAAAAATGAATACAAAGAAAAGCTGATTTTTGAAAAGATTAATAAAATTGGCAAACTCTGGCTAGAATTACTAAAGAAAAAAGAGAAAAGATAAAATCAGAAATGAAAGAGAGTTACCACAAACATCACAGATACACAAAAGATCATAATAGAATACTATGAAAAACTATATGCCACCAAATTCAAGAACCTGGAAGAAATAGATAAGTTCCTAGAACTGTATAACCTGCTTAGACTGGATTATGAAGAATTGGAATATCTAAATAGACTGATCAGCAGTGAGGAAATTGAAACAACCATCAAAAACCTCCCCCAAAATAAAAGTCCAGGAGCACCAGATGGCTTCACTAGTGAATTCTATCAAACATTCAAAGAAGATTTGAAGCCCATCCTTCTCAAATTCTTTCAAAAAATTGATGAAGAGGCAATACTTCCTAATATATTTTATGAGGCCAACATAGCCCTGGTACCCAAACCTAGCAAGGATAACATGACAAAAGAAAACTAAGGCCAATATATCTGCTGTGTAGAGATGCAAAAAATCTAAATAAAATTAGCAAATTAAATACAACAATACATTAAAAAATACATCATGATCAAGTGTGGTTCATTCCAGGAGCACAAGGATGGTTCAACATACACAAATCAATCATTGTAATACAACACACATTAATAAAAGAAAAGGTAAAAATAATTTGATCTTATCAATAGATTAAGAAAAAGCATTTGACAAGATGTATCCATTTATGATTACAAAACTCAACAAAATAGGTATAGAAGGGAAGTATCTCAACATATTAAAAGACATACATAACAAACCTTCAGCCAATATCATACTCAATAGTGAAAAACTGAAAGCTTTTCCTCTAAAATCAAGATCAAAACAAGGATGCTCATTCTCACCATTTTTATTCAACATAGTCTTGGAATTCCTAGCTAGAGCAATAAGGCAAGGAAAGAAATAAAAGGCATCCATTATTGGGAAAGAAGTAAAAGTGTCACCCTTTGCAGATGGCATAGTTCTGTGTATAGAAAATCCTAAAGACTCCACCAAAAACAATAAAAAAAATAGAGTGCAGTTTCAGGATACAAAATTACTGTTAAAAAAATCCACTGTTTTCCTATATACTAACAACAAAACTTCAGAAAAAGAAATAAAAACTCCTTTGCAATTGCTACTAAAAGAATAAAATGCCTAAGAATAAACTTAACAGAGGATGTGAAAGATCTGTATACTGAAAACTATAAAGCGTTATTAAGAGAGATTGAAAAAGACACACAAGATGGAAAGATATTTCATGTTCATGGATTGCAAGAATCAACATGGTTGAAATTGCCATATTACTCAAAGTAATATATAGATTTAATGTAATCCCCATCAAAATCTCAATGTCATTTTTTAAAAGTATGTTTATAATTAGAGAGACAAGAGACAGAAACATTTATGTGAGAGAAAAAACATCGATTCGTTTCCTCTCATATGCACCCAGACCGGGGATCAAACTTGAAACCTAGGTATATACCCTGCCTAGGAATCAAAGCCCCAACTATTGGTGTACAGGGTGATGCTCCAACCAAGTGAGACACATCAGCCAGAGCCCAATGTCATTTTTTAAAGAAATAGGACCAAAAAATCATCAGATTTGTATGGAACCACAGAGGATGCTGACTAGCCAATACAGTCCTTAGAAAAACGAATGAAGATGCAAGTATCATACTACCTGACTTCAAATTATACTACAGAACTATACTACAAAACAGCAGAGTATTGGCAGCAAAACAGATACACAGATCGATGAAATAGAATTGAAAGCCCAGAAATAAAACCACATGCATGTAGGCAGATAATCTTTGTCAAAGGAGCTGAAAACACACAATAGAGAAAGGACAGCTTCTTCAGTAAATGACGCTGGGAAAATTGGAAAGCCATACACAAAAAAATGAAACTGGATTACAGTTTGTGTCCATGTAAAAAATATTTCAAAGTGGATGAAAACCTAAATATAAGATCTGAAACAATAAATTACATAGAAGGAAACCTAAGTATGAAACTTATGGACATTAGTCATAGAGAATATTTTATGAATCTGACCCCAAAGCAAGGGAAATAAAGACAAAAACAAATGAGTGAGACTACACTAAACTAAAAATATTGTGTACAGAAGAAGAAAGTGACAACAAAACAAAAAAGCAACTGAGAGGTGATATTTGCAAACAACAGCTCCTACAAAGGGTTAGTAACCAAAATATACAAAGAATTCATAAAACTCAACACCAAAAAAAAAGCAATCCAGTTAAAAAATGGACAGAGGATCTGAACACTCACCACTCCCAAGAAAATGTAAAAATGGCCAACAGATATATAAAAAGATGTTCAACTTCACTAGCTATTAGGGAAGTGCAAATCAAAGCTAAAATAAGATACCACTTCACGCCCGTTTAAGGGCCATTAGCAACAAGACAATTAATAAGATGTGTTAGAGATGTGGAGAAAAAGCAATCCTCATTCACTGCTGGTGGGAATGTAAACTGGTACAGCCACTGTGGAAAACAGTCTGGAGGTTCCTCAAAAAATTAAGAATAAAGTTACCATATGACTCATCAATCCGTATCCTAGGCCTCTACCCCCAAAAAACTCAAAAACATGTATTTGCAAAGATATATGCACCTCTGTGTTCATTGCAGCAGCATTCATAGTAGCCAAGACATGGAAAAAACTAAAGTGTTCTTTGATAAAGAATTGGAAAAAGAAGATGTGGTACATGTACACAATGGAATACCACTTAGCCATAAGAAAAGATGAAATACTGCCATTCGCAACAACAGAAATGGACCTTGAGAATATTAAGCTAAGTAAAATCAGTCAGATAAAGCTAGGAGCCACATGATTTCACTCACATGTGGGAATTAAAACTGAAACCTATGGGCATAGACAACACTGGTGGTTACCAGAGGAAAGGGAGTGGAGTCAGAGTTGGGATGAAGGGGATCTAATATATAGTGAAGGAAGATTATTTAACTTTGGATGGTGAGCATGCAGTGCAATTCACAGATCTTATATCATAGAAATGTATATTTGACCTCCATTAGCCCTCTTCCCCACCCAGCTCATCCTTGGTTGTGCCCTGGCAAACCTGCCTTTTTTCTCTGCTTCTTATGAGGGGCCTGATATACCTAAGAAACCACAAGATGGAGATGTAGGTAAACATAGCTCACCTAGAACAACCACAACAAAATGACAACTAAAATATAGAACAACCATCATTCAGAATCGTCAGCAAATCAAGCTGTGTGGAAGTCTGACAACTAAGTAATTAAAGAAACCTCATTCATCCAGACATCCCAAATCCATACGTGGTGGATATAAAACAGAAGTATATCTTGGGAATAAAGGATCCCAGCCCCATATCAGATCACCCAGACACGGATTCCGGTGCCAGGAAGATAAATCCCCTAACTGCTGATTGTAAAAACCAGTAGGGGTTTGGATTGGTGGAAGAAATTGAGGTATCTTCAGGCATTTCCTCTTAAAGGGTCTTGGAAGGCACATAGACTTATGCAGAATCACTCCCTCTGGGATCAGGGCAGCAGCTCGAAGGGCACCAGTGGCGTATGGGGAGAAACTGAAGTATCTGGCATTTAGGCAAAAGCTGGGGGCCATCTTCCTCCAATACAGAATTACAGACAGTGGTTATTGTACCTTTTCTGAGACCTTGCCCACACATAACTATGGCAGTGGCACCGTATGTGAATCTCGATCAACCTGGCTCACACGGCAAGTCCCACTCTGACAATTACCAAAGGGCCTGCCCCATCCAATTTACAGGCCCACACAAACAACCCTTCCACTCTGGTAATAGTGGCTTTTCCATATGAAGGGCTGGGCTAGGCATAGGCTTTAGACCATTCTAAATCCACTCAAATAAGCAGCAGCTGAGACCAGCCCCCCTACCTCTCATTTAGTGGTCCCAGGCCTGGCACTAGCAGCAGCCATCAGCAGATTGCTTTAGATCTTATGCCAAAGAGTCCCAGACAGAACACAGGTAGAAGCTGACATTGGCCAGTACCACCCGGGAAACCCCAGAGCCTGTGCACCCAGTGGAAAGCTACAGACCACATCAGAGCAGTACCCAAATACCTCCACAAGCCATGAAGGGAGATAGTTGCTGGCCAATGATCATAGCCAGTCCTGCCAGCTGTCTGTATTGGGTAAATTCCTCCCATCGACCTCCTGTCAGCAATCAAGACTCGTCTATAAGAGGTGGGAGTACTCGGCCCACATGGAAAGAGTGTCTCGAGTACACAGGTTGGTAGATAGTGGAGGATGTGCCACTGGACCCTACAGGACACCCACTTCATCAAGCCATCCTATTATGATATGGAATCAAAGCAGCTTTACCTGATGCATACCAACAAACACAGGGAGGCTGCCAAAATGAGGAGACAAAGAAATATGGCCCAAATTAAAGAACAGAACAAAATTCCAGAAAAAGAACAAATGAAATGGAGATAAGCAGTCTATCAGATGTAGAGTTCAAAACACTGGTTATAAGAATGCTAAAGGAACTCAGTGGGTACTTCAACAGCATAAAAAAGATCCAGGAAGAAAGGAAGGATTTAGTAACTGAAATAAGGAACAATTTACAGGTAATCAAAAATGGAATGTATAAAGCCAAGAATCAAATCAATGATTTGGAAGTTAAGGAAGAGAAAGACAGCCAATCAATATAGCAAGAAGAAAAAAGAATCCAAAAAATTGAGGGTAGTATAAGGAGCCTTTGAGACAACTTTAAACATTCCAACATTCACATCATAGGGATTTCAGAAGGAGAAGAGAAAGAGCAAGAAATTGGAAACCTATTTGAAAAAAATAATAAAGTAAAATTTCCCTAATTTGGTGAATAAAATAGACATATAAGTTCAGGGAGAACAGAGAGCCCCAAACAAGACAGAGGTAAAGGCTGCACAAAGACACATCATACTTAAAATGCCCAAGTTTAAAGATAAAGATAGAATCTTAAAAGCAGCAAGAAAAAAGCAGATAATTACCTACAGAGGAGTTCCCATAAGACTGTCAGCTGATTCTTCAAAAGAAACTTTGAAGGCTAGAAGGGATTGGCAAGAAGTAGTCAAAGTGATGAAAAGCAAGACCTACAACCTATATTACTCTATCTAACAAAGCTATCATTTAAAATCAAAGAGCAGATAAAATGCTTCCCAGACAAGGTAAAACTAAGGGAGTTCATCATCACAAAGCCGTTATTACATGAAATATTAAAGGGACACATTTAAGAAAAAGAAGAAAATCAAAAGACAAATATCATATGATCTCACCTTTAACAGGAACCTAATCAACAAAACAAACAAACAAGCATAATATAACCAAAAACATTGAAACTGAGAACAGGCGGATAGTCACCAGAGGGGAGAGGGGAGGGAATTTCAGGGAAAAAGGGGAAGGGTTTACAGGAACAAGTATAAAGGACACATGGACAAAAACTATGGGGAGTAGAAATGGGAGGGGGTGGAAATGGGAGGGTGGTGGGGGGGCTGGGGTTGTGGGCTGGGGTGGGAGTAAAAGACAGAAAACTGTATAAGATCAACAATTAAAATAAAAATTATGTTAAAAAAAGAATTTGTATCAGATGCTATAAAAATAGACTCAACAAGTATCTTTTCTAGAAATCTTATAATAAATGCTGACTATCACAAAGAAAATCAAAACTATGAACATTAAAATGTCAATAAATACGTAACTATTAACAATTGAATCTAAAACAAACTAAGCAAATGAGCAGAACAGAAACAGAATCATAGATATGGAGAACATTGGGATCATGGCCAATGGGAGGGGGCTCTGGGAGAATTGGGGAACAGGTGCAGGGATTAAGAAGTACAAATTGGTATTTACAGAGTAGCAGGTGGATGTTAAGAGAAAGTATAGGAAAGGGAGTTGCCAAAGAATTTATATTCGTGACCCATGGACATGAACAGAGGACGGAGGATCACCAGTGGGAGTGGTGGGTGCTGGGTGGAGTTAGATAAAGGGGAAAAACGGGACTACTTAATAGCTTAATCAATTAAAAATGAATAAATTAAAAAGCCTAAAAATAAATGTATACTTGAAGCCTATACGATCCTATCAATTAATGTCACCCCAATAAATTTAATTAAAAAATGACAGAGTTTGCTTTCTTTCTCTTTGCTTTCCACCATGTGAGAATTCAATGGGAAGATGGTTATCTGCAAACCAGGAAACATGTCCTCACCATACATGGGATCTGCCAGCACCTTGATCTTAGACTTCCTAGCCTTCAGAACTGTGTGAAATAAATTTCTGTTGTTCTGGCTACCCAGTCTACATTACTCTGTTATAGTAGCCTGAAGAGACTAAAGCAAGTATCTAACATGTAGTAATCACTGTACAATTTGGCCATTATTAGTCATCATTGCATTTATGGACATATGTTTTTAATCCTCCCCCCCTACACTAAACACTGAGATTCTTGATGGTAGGAGCTATTTCTCAGTCATCATATTCCAGGTTCCTAAGCAGCTCCTGGAACATGCAAGATGATCAATGAAAGTTGTGTTGAATAAATGAAAATCTTACCTGCATACTCCGTTCTCAGATTAATTGAATGAGTTACCACCATGGGAACCTCAGTCCCACTGTCAGCTTCCTCCCAAGTAATCAGTCTGTGTGTATTCTTCCAGGGCCTCTGTCCCCATCTCCACTGCCACCAAAGATCCTCATCACATCTTACTCGGGCTGTTGAAATGGCTTCCTAACTAGTTTCTCTGTCAAGATCATTATACATATCATCTCTAGCTTTCTTTCATTGAAAAGAAAAATTGTTCATGGTTGATTTTTTTTTTCCAGGTTGAAAGCTTCTGTTAACTACTGCCTTTAGAATGAAACCCAAACTTCCTAGTATGATGCACAAGATTTTTCAAACTCTGGTCCTACCCTCTATTGTCTCCTGACATTTTTCTTAATGCTCCTGCTAAATAGCTCCTAAATGTTCAGCATTTATGCCAAGTTTCTGTAACATTCAGTCCTTACTCACTGTGAAAGCTTTTCCCATCTCTGCTCCCAAGAGTCTCTGTTATCCTTTAAGAGTCAACTTTAGTGCTCATACTTCTGCAAGCCTTTCCTGCCTCCCCTAGGGAAGCTGTCATTCTCCCTTCAATAATTCTACCAAGCTTTGTTCTTATCTCAATGACATTGATCAGGTGACACTGTTTTTACTATTTATATACCTGTATGTCTCTTCCATTAGACTACTGTAAGTTCTTTAATCACATGGATTGTTGTCCTCCCCCTTCCACAAAACTTGACCAGTCACAGATACTCAGAAAATGACTGCTTTTCCCATCAATCCTACCAACAGATTTCTGTCCTCTATTCTTTATTCAATACTGTATTAGAGTTTTAGCTAGAAAAAATAAAATACACTGCTATGTAAAGTAAATATAAGTTGCTCAACTATAAAACAAAGAAATCTCCTTTCCTTTTCTTTTAACAATAGAAAATTGGGTAAAGTCCAGCCAAGTGGTTCCATTATTTAGTGCATCATCCTGATACAACAAGGTTGTGGGTTCAACCTCTGGTCAGGGCATATACAAGAAGCAACCAAAGAATGCATAGATAAATGGAACAACAAATCTCAAAATCTCTCCCTCTCTCTCCCTCTCAATAAATAAGACTTAAAACACAAAACAAACAAACAAACAAACAAACAAAAAACCCACATGACTCCTGGGAAGGTGAATAGGAATGTGAGAGGAGGTAATGATGCAGAAAATTATTTTTTTTCCTAGTGAGGAAGTAAGACTAACAAAAACTAACAGGCAGATACTGTGAGCCCAAGACAATGAATTTATTTGTAGACCAAGATACCAACAAGGTTTTCATACATGCCATACATACACAAAGTCATTTGCTGTGTTTCCTTCCTCTTAACCACTTCTTGTATTTCCCTTCCTTCTTTTCTTCCAGTTCTTAATATTGTATCCTTTCTGTAGCAAACTTATGAAATAAAAAGAGGGACTTTGGAGGGAGATAGTTAAAAATGCCTTATGGTTTACAATGAAGGAATAATTTTCTCTTGCACATTTTGCAATAATCAATGAGTTTTTACCCCCTGGCATAAGTCAGGCTACTTAATAGTAACAGTCATGGGCACCAATGTCATCCCTAGACTTAATTTTGTTTTTCCACATTAGGAGCGCACACAAGAGGACAAAGCATAGCCAATGTCACTGATTGCTTTCCATTGTTTCTATTCTTGGTGACAGCCAGCAGAGAATATCTCTCTCCTTTTTCACATTTTCCATTTAGAAAAAAGTTTAGAGAATCTCAAGGTAAAATAAATGAAAAGGCTTTTCTGTACAAATTAAAGGTCAATGCTGTGGAAGAATGTTGCTCTGAAGGTGACCTAGATTAAGCTCCAGACATTGCCGACCAATTGAGGGACCTTCGCTGAGACATTTGTTTTCTTAGGGACTCAGTTTTATTCTCTAAAACCTGAGGATAAGGACATTCATAAGGAACGTCATATGGACATCCTTTTCTGCTTAACATTCAGTCAGGACCTGGGACTAAGCAAAATGTAGAATTCTATTAAACAAACAAAAAAAAAGTGCAGAGCATGTTGAATAAAATCTGAACATAATTAAGCTTAAGTTCAACTTAAGCAACTGAAAATTAAACATATAGTAGCCACATTAAAAATGCAGGTCGAGGACTTCCAGTCAAGATGGAGGCATAGGCGGACACACTGTGCCTCCTCTAACAACCAAAATTAAGGACAACAAATATTTAGAAACAAGAAAACAACCAGAACTTATAGAAAATTGAACTGTACGGAAGTCTAACAACCATTCATCCAGACCGGTAAGAGGGGCGGAGTCGCGGCATGAGAAAGTGGAGGTGCGAACCTGGAACGCAGGGAGCAGCGGCTTGCATTTCCCAGGTGCACGGGCGGCGGCTGTCGGACCCCGGGCACAGGGGGGCAACTGTGCAGAACCAGTGAGGCCGCACAAGGCGGCTGGCTGACCAGGTGGTCCCATTCGCACACGCAGACGGTCCAGGCAGAGGGGAAGTGGTGGAAGGGACTGAATCCAGGAGAGAGCGGAGCAGGCGCCATTGTTCCCTCTCAGACCCCGCCCCCACAGACAGCATCACAACCCAGCGACTGGGCTGCCCCGCCCTGAGGAACACGTAAGGCTCCACCCCCTCACTATGTAATAGCCGCGACCAGACTAAAACCAAACCAAAACAAACAAACAAACAAACAAACAAACAAAAAACACCAAAAATGGCTCAAACCGGAAAACAAATAAAAGCCCCAGAGCCAATTCCTCTAAGCAGTGAAGACATAGCCAACCTATCAGATGCACAGTTCAAAGCACTGGTCATCAAAATGCTCACAGAATTGGTTGATTTTGCTCACAAACTAGATGAAAAAATGCAGGCTACAATACGTGAAATGAAGGAAGATGCATGGGGAACCAATAGAGATGGGAGGAAAACTGGGACTCAAATCAATGGAGTGGACCAGAAGGAAGAAACTAACAACCAAACAGAAAACGAGGAAGAAACAAGAATTCAAAAAAATGAGGAGAGGCTTAGGAACCTCCGGGACATCATTAAACGTCCCAACATCCGAATTATAGGGGTCCCAGAAGGGGAAGAAGAAGAGCAACAAGTGGAAAACTTATTGGAACAAATAATAAAGGAGAACTTCCCCAGTCTGGCAAAGGAAATAGACTTCCAGGAAGTCCAGGAAGCTCAGAGAGTCCCAAAGAAGTTGGACCCAAGGAGGAACACACCAAGGCACATTGTAATTACATTAGCCAAGATTAAAATGAAGCAGTGAATTCTAGAAGCAGCAAGGGATAAGGGGACAGTCACCTACAAGGGAGTTCCCATCAGACTGTCAGCTGATTTCTCAAAAGAGACCTTCCAGGCAAGAAGGGGCTGGAAAAAAATATTTGAAATCTTGAAAAGCAGGGACCTACATCCAAAATTGCTCTTTCCAGCAAAGCTGTCATTTAGAATGGATGGACAGATAAAGCGCTTCTCAGATAAGGTCAAGTTGAAGGAGTTCATCATCACCAAGCCCTTATTATATGAAATGTTAAAAGGACTTATCTAAGAAGAAGAAGATAAAAATATGACAGTGAAAAAACAGCAAACTCACAGCTATTAAGAACCACACCTAAAACAAAAGGAAATTAAGCAAACAGCTAGAACAGTAACAGAACCACAGAAATGGAGATCATATGGAGGGTTAGCAACAGGGGCGTGGGAGGAGGAGAGAGGGGGAAAAGGTACAGAGAATGAGTAGCATAGATAGTGGGTAGAAAATAGACAGAGGGAGGGCAAGAATAGTATGGGAAATGTAGAAGCTAAAGAACCTATGACACATGGACATGAACTAAAGGGGGGAATGTGAGTGGGAGAGGGTGTGTAGGGTGGAGGGGAATGATGGGAGAGAAATGGGACAACTGTAATAGCATAATCAATAAAATATATTTAAAAAAAGATTCTATAGGAAAAAAATGCAGGTTGAATTCTTATTCTTCCATTCTCAAATTACAGTTTCAGCTGCTGATTATTGAGCACAAATGCAATTTTTTGGGGGGGAATTGAATGATTTTCCCATAGAAAGACTTATAAAATTGGCAAAACTAAAATAAGTTGTGCCAGGCTTCTTGTTTCTATTTCAATATGTGCATTGTTGGGAACTGCCCTGTCTAGTTTCAGAAGCCGTAACCCTTCATGTCTAAGGCTGAGTAAATAGACCTTGGGACCACAAACCACTTAGGAGACAAAGCTAATCTTCCTTGTAGTGGCACTGCCTCTGCCCCGTTTCACTTTACCCTGCTTGGCCCCGGGCCGATGATTGGTTAGCCAATAACAGGTAAGATTCCTCAAAGAAGGGATGACCTAAGACAGGCATAGTCATGAAGGGGCCCTCAGGGAAGGATTTGGGGGGCTGTGGAAAAAGGGGTGGATGGATCCTTACCCTTTGGCTTTGACACAACCTGAGTCCTCATTCTGTCTACAAGAAGTCTCCTAATCTCTTGGATGCTTTACTTCCTTGCAACCACTTAAGCCTGAAACAATGCCAGATCTGGGAGCGGCCCTGTGCTGGAAAGGGTGGGTTCCCCAGAGCTATAAGGCCTAAGAAAGAATGCATAAAATCCTGTGAAACATGCTTTGCTTATACACCCAATTTAAATGATAAGGGTCCAAGTGTGAAATGAGTTTGTTTCCCCAAAGTTTTATGGCCCTTTAGCTATCTGACTCTGACTCTAAATAAGCCCTCAGAGTTCTTTGAATGTTATCTATTGTCTGATCCTTACTGCCTAACAATGATTGATGAGCTTTATGTATACTCCCCGTATTCCCATGCAAATAAACCCAATACAATCCATCGAAGAACAGATTCCTGGTCCTTCTCCTTTGAGAGATCCTCCACCTTTCCTCCCCAGGCAGATCATGTCTTGGTAGACTTATTCTCATCTGCAGCAGATGGGGCAGGGGGGGCGGGCGGGGGGCTCTGCAGTCAAAGCTCCTCCACAGTGCATAACTCCATGTCCCTTTGCAAAGCTTTCCTGTCCTTTACATAATTTTGTTTTTCATAATTAACACAACTCTCTTTCATAGAAAAGGGGAAAAATGTTCTCTCGGAGAAGCAAATTATCTGAATTGAGCCCATTGTTACTTCCACAAACAAGTACAGGCATTATGGCTGCGTTCTTTCTTTAATGATTATAAACTGAGAAGACTCCATGTTTCAGACCCTTCACCATAATCCACCCATTTCTACCTCCTTGGGAGAATCCAACATTAGAACAAGGACCTACTGGGTTACAGTTCTGTGATCTTGGCTGTAGATTTAGTCCTCAAGATTGTGATCTACAAAATTTGAAACTAAACTAGATAACTGGCTGAATTAAAAACCGAATAAAGATGCTCATTCTTATTTTTAGACTTAATTTTGTTAAATGAAATAAATGAGAGCTATATTAGTTACATCGGAGGCACCACTTCAATAATAGGAGTAACAATAACAAAAACACTTTAAGGTTCTTATCTCAAAGGAAATTGAAACACTTTAGCAACATTATTGTCTCATTAATCTCACACATTTGAGAAATAGTGCTGTGTTGTGTGGTTGGAAGAGTATGAGCTAGGGAGTCCGACGGAGGGTTTCAGAAACAAGTAAATGAGATCACGTGCAGTGTGTGCCAGTGTGGTAAGTGCTGCACACATAATTCTCTCCTTCCTTCCTCTCCAGACCCACTGGCCACTTCTTCTGCATCTTCTCTTCCAACCCTGCTCTAGCACCCCTTCCTCCTTCACAGCTTTTATAGTAGTGAGATTTGAGATAAGTTTTTTTTTTTATTTTAGTGATTTTTAATTGACCCAAGAGTATTCTGATTCTCCCAGAGAAGAAGTCATAAAACTTATTATCAGTATTTAACTGCCATGCATGGGTAATAGAATCCAGATCCCACCTCACTCAAGTCTCTGAAGGGCTGGGGAAGTAATTGTTCTCTGCCAACATTACTCTTCATCAGTTAGAAGAGTCTTAAGTCTGAGGCATCATTATGCCTACACTTTGAACACCTGGATGAAACAGATAATCTCTAAGTCAATATGTTATTGAACCCAAGTTGGTGAGCTTGAAGAAACCTGAGTTTGGAGTAAAGAAATGTTTTTTGATTGAGAACTTGCCAACCAAGAAGATGTGAGACCAACAGGTGCTTACAATCCATCTTGCTGGCTGCACTTGGTGAGGGATTTGTAAGGCTTTAGGGGGATCAGTTATATGGAAATGCTATTGGGGCAAGTTTTACTTGGAGGAGCTTGGACCTTTACCACTTATGGTAAAAGGCATCAGCCGTGGATCTTCCTGGACAGCCGGCACTTCTCTTCTGAAAAGATTCTGGTGTTCAAGTTCTGGTTATGTTTTGTTTTTTGGTTCCATGGGGGCGGGGCAAGACTTCAGTTCCCATGCAGCCAGAGGAAATATTTTCTCTTGTGCAGCATGCCCAAGCTGCAGAACTTGCAGTTTTGGACTTTTGTCTCTGAAAATCAACTCAGCCAGTCTCTTATAAAACAGGACAAGACCATTTTGAGCTGGTTCTGCAGTTACGGAGATAGGTCAAAAACTAACATGGGATGAGGCCTATAGTTCTAGGAACTCAGGTTATAATCTACATGCCAGGTTCTCTGTATAGATGTCCCTAGGGTTGCCCTAGGGACAAATAAAATGTTTGGACCTTTTACTACAGACTTATTGAAATATTGTATGTAACCTTTCCATGGACATTTTGGGAAAAACTGCATACCCATGCTGGTGTCAGGATATTAAACAGTGAGCAGTTCACCACAGGAGGCCAGCCTGGTGGTGCTGGTGGTACTGGTGGGGCAAAAAACAAAAAAATTACAAGAGCAGCTCCAACTTCCAGTGCAGAATGAAAGCAGATCTTTAAGATTTAACTGACTTTTCCCTCACTCCGGACAACTCAAGTGAAGATTGTCTTTCCATTTCCAAAGTAGGAGACATGAGGATTTCATAACTGTAAAATGTACAGTTTTATCTTATATAAGGTCGAGTATTGCATGGCATTTTTTAAATAGCTGTAGATGGCTCTGGCCTGGTGACTCAGTTGGTTGGAGCATTGGACCATACACCAAAAGGCTGTGGGTTCAATCCCAGGTCAGGGCAAATGCCTAGGTTGCAGATTTAATCTTTGGTTGAGGGTGCATATGGAAGGCAATGCATGTTTCTCTCTTGCATTAATGTTTTTCTTTTCTCAAAAATTAATAAAAACATATCTTTGAGTGAAGATTAAAAAACAAAAATAAAAATAAAGTACCTGTAGAGGAAGGAACTTATTCTTGTGCAAGAAGTACTTAAAGACAATGTTTATTCAGGTATATGTGAACAGCCTGATAACCCAGGAAGACTTGTGGAATACTAAAATTTATGATGGCTTGGAGAAATATAAATCATGGCTTTAAAAGCTGGTATCAAATTTGTCTGAATCTTGGGGAACTGTGAGGTGCAGTCACTGGCTTGAACACCATGTTCATTTTTTATAAGTACTGAGCAAAACTCCTTAATTCTCTAAATGCACACACGTGCACAAACACAATGAAATTATAAGAAACATAGTTCTGATCAGAGTGAATGTGAGTGCATTGAACAACCATTTAGAAAAGCAATGGATTTAGCAATGTGGACTAATTTATAAAGCAGTATTTTAAGAGGAAATTGCATAGCTTGGCTCATATAACTATAAGGAAAGACAATATAAGTGTACTATTGCAAAGTTGTAGGTTTTAAAGGTGGAGGAGCAACACAGTATGGTTGCATTTTTAAAGGCTATAACCAAGCAGAACAAGGTGAAATTAGGCAAAAGAAAAGCTGGATTGCTCCCAGCAACATTTCCTCATCAGGGAGTTTATAACTGGAAAGTGAGTCTCCCCAGGGCTGCTAGAAAGGCTTCACTGCTCATGTCATTTCACATAAAACACACGAAGCTGCCATGAGAGGTATACAAAGTGACCTGACAGGTCTCCTGTCTCTAATTTCTGTGATTTAAAGATTCTGTGCTATTACCCAGAAAGAAGCATTGCTTTTTAGTGATTTCACTTATAAAATGATCCTGCAGGTGTTTTATCTGAGCTTCCACCTGGGCAGACCTCTTACCCCTTGCCCCACCTATGCAGTGAGATTCAAGATGAAAGCATTCAACATCTCAGGATTGGGGAGAGTGTGGAGGGAGGTTTTGGAGAAACAAGAGAAAATGGTTGCTTACCTGGGAAAAAAATAAGAGCGAGAGAAACTGGAGGAAAGGTGAGAAGATTATTACACACTAGTGAGTGTCTCTGCATCTAAATAGAATTTTGATTTATACATCACATTCCTGTAAGAAAAGCTGTATTGAGTGCGGAAAACTGCACATTCACCTTTCTTTTGACAAGACTAAGGCAAAACAAAAGTATTAATTTAACCATAGTTTGTCGAAGTCCTCAGATTGTAAGTTCATTCTTGAAGAATTGCAGGGCAGTAACAGTCTTTGAATGATACTGAGCATCTCCAACTTGCTAAAAGCCTTTTAATGACAATTTGAGAATGCAGTCCATGTGTGCTATTTATATGATCTGTGTAAAGCTTTATCTTTTGTACCCAGATGGTGTTGGATACACACGATGACAAACCTGCAGAAAGCAGCCCTTGTTGGTTTTCAATTATAAGAACAAAGTTTGGCTTGAGTCTTTCCAGTCCTTTTGTGGGCATTTGTGAATGGGACACATTGCGAACACTGTATATATTACATGTGTAAGAGAAAAATCACTGGTGTACTTCATTAGGGTTCAAAACTGATTTTTGATAGCCAGAATAAAAAAATTAGACTGGATTTAATGTTTTAGGCTAGAGAAGAATAGCAAAGGGACTTCATCAGTTACTCAGCAAGATATACTCTGCGGGGGCTCCTGTCCTGGGCGCCAGATGTCGGGGGGCTCCGCCCGCAGAGCCCCATCCCTCCGTCACGGATGAAAGTAAAAACTACCAAGACATCTTGTGCTTGGGGAGGAAAGGGGTCAAACTCTCAGAGGAGAATGACCCAGAGCCCCATCCTCACTAGGCTTTTATTGGGCTCCAATACACCGGAATACAAGTTTAACATGTCAAAGAAATCTGAGGGCTTAATCCGAGCCAGTGTTTGTCAGGAAGGGGGGTTGCCAGACTTTGGGAGACATGCTCATTTCCTCCTGGGACACTTGTCACCTCAGGAAGAGCACTCTTAGCAAAGCAGGTTTCACAGGACTTTAGGAATTCTTTCTTATGCCAATCACCCAAGGAGCCGTCCTGGCCAGGACAGGGCTGCACCGCTCACCCCCACAGTTTCAGGCTTTAAGGCAATTAGGAAACAGGAGACATCTCCCAGATGGAAATGAGGACTCGGGCTATGTCAGAATAGCCGGGGGGCAAGGGTCCATCACATCCTCTTTGCTGCAACCCCCCGAGTCCTTCCATGAGGCCTTCCAAGTGGTCGCGTCTGGCTTAGGTTGCCCCTCCCTTGAGGAGTCTTACCCGTCATTGACTGCCAACCAAGCTATGGGGCCAGAGATGGGTAAGGCAGAAGCAGTGCCCCTGCCAGGGAGATAAGCTTTGTCTCCTTAGTAGGTCACATCCTTGTGACAGAACAGACCCAGATGAAGTGGGTCCCTTGGGCTCTTACACAGCCCACCATGGGGTGAGGGTTACAACTCCTGAAACCAGGCTGAACGGTCCGCAACAATACTCTATCACTGAAGCACTGGGGGTTCAGGCTAATAACAGCAATTTATGTCACAGACTCTCTGCTCTGGGAACCACAGGGAGAAAGAGGAGAACAACACAGTATCTGTTCTCAATTACTCCCAGCCCTGTTTTCTTTTCTTTCTGCTACTGCTCCCACACATTGGCTCAGAAGCATCAACCAACTTGGAAACTTGAATGTAACAAAACAGCCAGAGTAACCAAACAGCAGGAAGAGACAGAGCAATAGTTGCTGGCCTTAAGACACCTAGAAATCTTTGTTTTCCTCAGGACCTGGATGGAATATGAACGGTCTAGGTTTCACTGAAAAATATGAGGTCCATTTTCCCATTTGCCTAAGCTTGTGACCATGGACTTTGCTGGTGATTCAGGGCACCTCTCAATAATGGACCCACCACAGAGTCACATCCTCATTTTCCTTGTTTTATGTGCAGATTAATTTTTCAACATTCTTTTCTGGGTACTTTATTTGTAACACCTTGTAGCACTTACTATAAAATTCTGTGACTAATTAATATATGTACATATATTAATATGTACCTCTCTGACACAGAATATGGAAACTGAAAAAAAGGGGCAAGGTCTAAATTGCTTTAAATTTTGTGCTCCCAAACTTTAGCCCAGAGTTAGTGATTAAGAAAAATATTTGTTGTCCTGGCTGGTGTAGCTCAGTGGATTGAGTGCAGGCCTGTGAACCAAAGAGTCATTGGTTCGATTCCCAGTCAGGGCACATGCCTGGGTTGCAGGCCAGGTCCCCAGTGGGGGCCATGTGAGAGGCAACCACACATTGATGTTTCTCTCCTTCTCTTTCTCCCTTACTCCCCACCCCTCTAAAAATAAATAAATAAATAAATAAATAAATAAATAAATAAAATATTTAAAAAAAAAGAAAAATATTTGTTGAGTGAAGAAAATAAATGAATGAATTTGTCAAGAAATGTATCCCTATTCACTCTTATTGAGGAATCAAGCAAAATATCTAATGCTTTCAGTAAAACCCAGGGTCCCATGTTTGAGATAATATTGAATTATTGTTGTCACAATATACTCACCAAGAAGCTGGCAAGCAATTGCTTGGAAACTTCTTCCAATGAGAATTTCAAGGTCTTGCAAAGTAGCCCATTTCTCCTACGCACAGCTGTTCAACATTTGATATATAGAGGGCTTCTATATGTCTCTTAGAAATATCCACACATACCCAGATTAGTTATAGTACATGAGTCTATTTAGAAAAAAATATTAATTACTGCTAAAATGAGAAGCAAGACAAAAATGCTATCTCTGCTATTATTCAATACTTTAGAAGAAATCTTAGCCAATAAAATAAAAGCAGGATAATAAATGAGTGAATAAATAATTAAGGAAGATACAAAATTGTCCTTAAACATGCCAGTATTCAAAAAATTGTCCTTAAATATGCCAGTATTCAAAAAATTCCAAGCAAATAACTATTATACTATTTGAGCTAGTAAGGGAATTCAGCAAGTTTTCTTGTAAAAATTATACATTTATTAGTATCAGTATAAACCAATGATAAATGCTTAAAAATGCAATTGACCAGAAATTTCATTTTAATATCTGTAAACTATTAATATATGTGTAGTGTCCACTTTGTGTTGCCTACAAAGTAGACATTCGCTCCTGTTTCTGTGCTGATAAAACTCTAATGATGTCAGACTCTGTCTTAAAAAAGGGGAACACCATTTCCAGCTCAGAAGTAAATTCTAACAGGCCAAAGTCAACTGTTGATGTTTACCATTCTCTTCACTTATGATTGGTTGGGGGAAACCAATAATGTATGGAATATATGATGGGTGCTCCATCAAAATATTTGCTTGCTCTTCAAACATGACACCAGAAATTTTTCTTGTAGGTTTTTCTATGTCTAGATGTGATGTCTATGTGGCAGCCGTAGAGTGACAAGAAGGGGAATGAGCCAAAGACCAAAAAAGAAACATTAAACATAACAGAGATGAAAGCTGGATAGAACCTAGATTCTGATAATTATGAAAACCACTGAAAGGACCAATTCCTAAGAAAACTAGCCTGGAAATCATGAGGACAAGAAAATTAATTTTCTTTATTGTTTATACTATCTAACAAAAAGAGAAGCAAAATACTCAGGCAAATTATTTACAAAACACCTAACCAATCAAGAATGAACATCCAGAAGAAAGGAAAAGAGAAAGAGAGAGAGAGAGAGAGAGAGATCATATAAGTTAATGGCAAAACTATAAATAACCAAATAGAAAAATCAGCAAAGGATATGAATAGAGAATTTATAGAAAAGGACAATAGGATATTTATGAACGTAAGAAAGAATGCCCAATTCAGCAGAAATCAGAGGAATACAAAGTGAACAATGAGTATAATTTCCAATGTATTAGGCTGGTAAAGAAAAAATCTGACAAAATTAAAGTCATGTTGATAATGGCATGGATAATTCCAGTGTAAGCTCTTGGGAGCTAGGATGTTGCTTCATTGTTCTGTTGCACTTTTTGTAACTAGAATAGCACCTGGCACACAGTAGAAGCTCAGAAAAACAATTGAATGGCCAAATTCACTGAATCTATATACATATTTTTAAAACTCTAAAACAAATATGACAAAATTTTAGATTTTATTAATTTACATGTGATGATTATTATAGAATTTTGTTGTATTTTATAATTAAAAAAATAAAGTTCCCTTATTCAAGAAAAAGCCTACTCTAAAAATAGGTTTGGGCCCTGGTGAGTTAGCTCAGTTGGTTAGAGCATCATCTCCATATGTCAAGGTCGAGGGTTTGATTCCTGGTCAGTGCACATACAACAATGAACTAATGAACGCATGAATAAGTGGGATAACGTATTGATGTTTCTCTCTCCCTCTCTTCCTCTCTCATTCTGAAATCAATAAATAAAAACAAAATAAGCTGAGGTCATGGAAAGGGCCACATAAAAGAAATAGCAAGAGAAGACGAGATGAAGACAGATATTTTCCATAATTTTGTCTGACAGAATAACCAATTCTTTATCAGGAAGTAGTTAGAAATTAATACCAAAACCTTATCATAATTCTGGTCATTGTAAATAATGTGCTCTTATATGGGATGGCATACTGAAACTAATTGTATAAAGTGAGTAAAATTTTATTATAAAATATGGACTTATCCACAATTATTTTCCTATTTTTATAATGCAATGAGTTAAAATAAAACTATCTAATTACATTGCTATCTATTAATTTTTTAATCAAGATAAATAACCACTTTTTTTAGGAGAAAACTCTTTGAAGCTTCATGTATGCCTCTGTATGTCAAGTCTTATACATGCATATGGTCTTAATTTGATGATATGAGTTTTCCATTTTTCTTATTCAGCACAATTTATTGAGTCCTTTCTGTTTAGTAGATACTTTAGGAATACAACTAAAATAATAATGACAACAATATTATTATTGCCATTAAATTATATAATACTGAAAATATGTATTTATTATAAAAGCTAATATTTCTATATTATGTACAAACACTGTTCTAAAGTTTTACATATATCAGTTCATTTACTTGTCACAAGCCTATGGGGAAATAGAATAGATATGAATAAAAAGCTACAGAAAGGCTAAGCAGCATGCCCAAGGTCACTCAGGTTCAGCTTCATGGGCATGGAACCTGTACAGTTGCTTTAAAGGACAACATATAGAGAAGATTCAATGTTGTATTGTCCCTGTCTCAAAATGCTTAATTCATTTTGAATGAAATTCTCTGCATTTTAATTTTGTATTGAGCCCTGATAGCTGATGCTGCTTAGATTTGTAAGTGTTGGTTTCTGGTGAACTTATCTTTTTTTTTTTTTTAAATATATTTTACTGATTATGCTATTACAGTTGTCCCGTTTCTCCCCCATCATTCCCCCCACCCTGCACACCCTCTCCCACCCACATTCCCCCCTTTAGTTCATGTCCTTGTGTCATAAGTTCTTTAGCTTCTATATTTCCCATACTATTCTTACCCTGCCCCTGTCTATTTTCTACCCACTATCTATGCTACTCATTCTCTGTACCTTCCCCCCCTTCCTCCCACGCCCCTGTTGCTAACCCTCCATATGATCTCCATTTCTGTGGTTCTGTTCCTGTTCTAGCTGCTTGCTTAGTTTGCTTTTGTTTTAGGTGTGGTTCTTAATAGCTATGAGTTTGCTGTCTTTTCATTGTCATATTTTTGATCTTCTTTTTCTTAGATAAGTCCCTTTAACATTTCATATAATAAGGGCTTGGTGATGATGAACTCCTTCAACTTGACCTTATCTGAGAAGCGCTTTATCTGTCCATCCATTCTAAATGACAGCTTTGCTGGAAAGAGCAATTTTGGATGTAGGTCCCTGCTTTTCAAGATTTCAAATATTTCTTTCCAGCCCCTTCTTGCCTGGAAGGTCTCTTTTGAGAAATCAGCTGACAGTCTGATGGGAACTCCTTTGTAGATGACTGTCCCCTTATCCCTTGCTGCTTCTAGAATTCTCTGCTTCATTTTAATCTTGGCTAATGGAATTACAATGTGCTTTGATGTGTTCCTCCTTGGGTCCAACTTCTTTGGGACTCTCTGAGCTTCCTGGATGTCCTGGTAGTCTATTTCCTTTGCCATATTGGGGAAGTTCTCCTTTATTATTTGTTCAAATAAGTTTTCCACTTGTTGCTCTTCTTCCCCTTCTGGGACCCCTATAATTCGGATGTTGGGACATTTAACGATGTCCCGGAAGTTCCTAAGCTTCTCCTCCTTTTTTTGAATTCTTGTTTCTTCCTCGTTTTCTGTTTGGTTGTTAATTTCTTCCTTCTGGTCCACTCCGTTGATTTGAGTCCCAGTTTTCCTTCCATCTCTATCGGTTCCCCATGCATCTTCCTTCATTTCACGTATTGTAGCCTGCATTTTCTCATCTAATTTATGAGCAAAATCAACCAATTCTGTGAGCATTTTGATGACCAGTGCTTTGAACTGTGCATCTGATAGGTTGGCTATCTCTTCGTTGCTTAGAGGAATTGACTCCGGGGTTTTCATTTTTTCTCCGGTTTGAGCCATTTTTGGTGGGGTTTTTTGTTTTGTTTTGTTTTGGTTTTAGTCTGGTCGCAGCTATTACGTATTAGGGGTGGAGCCTGAATTGTTCCTCAGGGCGGGGGCAGCCCAGTCACTGGGTTGTGATGCTGTTGGTGGGGGCGGGGTCCAAGAGGGAAGAATGGCGCCTGTTCCACTCTCTCCTGGACTCCAGTCCCTTCCGCTGCTTCCCCTTCGCCTGGATTATCTGCGCACGCAGGCGTTCTGTTACGTAGTGAGGGGTGGAGCCTCAGGCGCTCCCCAGTGTGGGGCAGCCCAGTCGTTCAGTTGTGACGCTGTATGTGGGGGCGGGGTCTGAGAGGGAACAATGGCGCCTGCTCTGCTCTCTCCTGGATTCAGTCCCCTCCGCCACTTCCCCTCCGCCTGGACCCTCTGCGCGCTCGAATGTGAGACCACCTGGTCAGTCAGCCAGCCGCCCTGTGCGTCCTCACTGGGTCTGCGCAGTTGCCCCCCTGTGCCCGGGGTCCGCCAGCTGCTGCCTGGGTGCCCGAGGACCGCCAGCCACCACCTGTGCACCTGGGAACTGCGAGCCGCTGCTACTTGCGTTCCTGGGTCCGCACCTCCACTTTTTCCTACCGCGACTCCGCCCCTCTTACCGGTCTGGATTAATGGTTGTTGGACTTCCGTACAGTTCAGTTTTCTGTAAGTTCTGGTTGTTTTCTTGTTTCTAAATATTTGTTGTCCTTAATTTTGGTTGTGAGAGGAGGCACAGTGTGTCCGCCTACGCCTCCATCTTGGTCGGAAGTCCTGGTGAACTTATCTTTAATCACTACACTCTACTACTCTCTTGAGACAGGCAGGAGCTTACTCTTATGTATATATTTAACAAATATCAACTGCATATCATGTAGCAGGCATTGAGGATATCTAAACATTGAGGATATAATGAGGTGCAAGGGAGGCAATGTCCCCATAATCATGAGTCTTATTTTATATAATAAACGAATAACCTGAACATAGGATTGTGATGCATTCCCTAAGGAGAATTAAACTAGAGTTATAAGATTAAAAATAACCAGTGGTTGCGATGGATTGACCGTTGCGGACCGTTCAGCCTGGTCTCAGGAGTTGTAACCCTCACCCCATGGTGGGCTGAGTAAGAGCCAAGGGACCCATTTCATCTGGGTCTGTTATATCAAGAGAACGTGAGCTACTAAGGAGATAAAGCTTATCTCCCTGGCAGGAGCGCTGCTTCTCCCTCATCCATCTCTGGCCCCAGTGCTTGGTTGGTTAGTCAATGATGGGTAAGACTCCTCAAGGGAGGGGCAACCTAAGCCAGACGCAACCACTTGGGAGGCCTCATGGAAGGACTAAGGGGGCTTCAGCAAAGAGGGGGTGATGGACCCTTGCCTCCCCAGCTATTCTAACATAGCCCGAGTCCCCATTTCCGTCTGGGAGATGTCTTCTGCTTCCTGAGCCTAATCAGCTTAAAGCCTGAAACTATGACAGGAAGTAGTGCAGCCCTGTGCTGGCCAGAGTGGTTCCCAGGGTGATTGGGCATAAGAAAGAATTCATAAAGTCCTGTGAAACCTGCTTTGCTAAGAGTGCTCTCATTTAAATGATAAGGGTCCGAGGAGGAAATGAGTATGTCTCCAAAAGTTTTGCAACCCCCTTTCCTGACAGACACTGACTCGGATTAAGCCCTCAGATTTCTTTGACATGTTAAACCTGTATTCCTGTGTATTTGAACCCAATAAAAGCCTAGTGAGGATGGGGCTCTGGGTCATTCTCCTCTGAGAGGTTGACCATCTTTCCTCCCCAAGCAGATCATGTCTTGGTAGTTTTATTCTCAACCACGTTGGAGGGATGGGGCTCTGCAGCCGGAGCCCTCCCACATCTGGCACCCAGGACAGGGGCCCCCTGCAACTGACTAAGGAAAGATGGCATTTAAAATAAGATCTAAGAAGATACCTCTCATGAGACAGTCTGAAGAAAGCATGTTTCACGTAATTCTATGTTTGTTCTTTATTGTTCACCTTCAGAGGAAAAAAAGCAAGTATTTCCTAGTCTAGAAAATGAATTCTTGTTATAACATTCTCTTCCTTATTTGACATGCATTTGAAATATTTTGATTCCTGCCTAATTCATTTTTTCAAATAGAAATGGTATACAAAAAAGAGAAAGCTTAGTACCGTATATTGAAGTGCCAAAGGAATTTGTCAATGATTTATGTGTCTGTAAATTAAACTCGGTATGCCTAGCAAAATCTGGCCATGATACTAATTAATTACAATGAGAACAAGATAGAATTGATTAGAGCATTGACTCATCAGGTCTGGGCTGTCCTCTACTCTGCCTGGTGACTCCTGCAGTTGTGTGGTGTGGCGTCACTGACTAGAAGTTGACTTACAGCCTTGCTTTCCCAACCCACTAGCAATATAAAATACTATTGTTAGACCCTTTATTCTAAAGACAAGGAACTAAGGACCAATAAATTTATGTAGATGGTAAAGGGCAGTTTTACCAGCGAGAAGGTGAGTGGGAGGAGGTAGAAGAGGATAAAGAGGGGATAAATGGTGATGGAAAAAGATTTGACTTGAGGCGAACACACAGTACAATACACAGATAACGATTTGTAGCATTATATGTCAGAAACCTATATAATTTATTAACCAATGTCACCCCAGCAAATTCAATAAAAAATTTTAAAAACGGCAGGTTAGGCCACATGGTTTCTGACCAGTGAATTTTTTTTTTAATTCCAAAAAGAATAACCAATTGAAGGTGAAGCGGGACACATTTCTGTTGCAAAGAAGGACACCGAAGCAAGCCAGGATCATCACAAATATAAGAGAAAGATGCTAATAATTATTAACATATCTTGCTGAATTAATAACAGCATTCTTATATTTTAAAAAACTGCTCCTCTGTTATAATAGTGATCTGTTATTTGTAATTAGAATCTATTTGCCTTCAATGATCAAACTCTGTATTACTGAAAATGACAAATAGCTCCTGTAAATTTGAATAAACAAGGAGTGCAGTCAAATATGAAAATCTTTTTCTCCTAAGGAATTTGGGAGAAATTTTGCTTTTGAATTTCTAATCACAGTTCACCTTAAGTCATACTGTCACCTATTTGAAATTCATTGCCTCTCCCTGACTTCTTCTTAGGGCTATATTTTTGGTAATTGACAGGAAATAATTTTCTTAAACTCAGTTATTTTGTAACAAAATCAATACATATTTTGGCTACCAAGAGAAAAATATCAAAAATAAAAAAATAAAATAACCCCCCTAAGAATGAGCGGAGAAGAGAGCTGCTATTACTGTTTTTAAGCCTCAGTTTATGTACACTCGGGGCTCCAGAGATATCCCACAAGGGCAGGATGGTTGTGGGGTGGTGGTAAGAGTAAGGCAAAAATGAAGGGGGTGGGTCTGGGAGGACACCCAGCCTCCTCTTCTATGAGAATGAACTCTGTTTATTTGTTCTGTATATCAGGTTCAAAGAGAGGTGTTTATTAAAAACAATGTTTGATAACCAGAAATCTATCAAGCTGTTAACTAAAGTTTGTTGCTGTCAGGAAAAGAAGTAAACCAAATTTTTTGGGAGACACACACACAAATAAAAATGGGGAGAAGGAGAGAGAGAGAGAAATTTATTGAAAGTATTCTAGGTTTTCATAGACCTGTAAGGAGAATGCCTACAGCCATGGAGTGGGTGGGGCAAAGACCAGACACTGAAGAACTGCCCAGAGCACCTGAATGCACTGCTTCCAGTTCAGTAATCTGCCCAGAGAGAAAAGCTGCTCTTGGCCCACCATTCTGAAATCCCTAGGAGAACCTGAGTACCTTAGCTGAGTCACGTATCCCCTGTGGAAAAATTAACCAAGGTCAAAGGGCAGGTTCACCAGGCCCCAAAGCGACTGCTGAGGATTGAACTCCATAGCAGGGCAGATCTCCTAAAAGAAAGGTGGGTTTGGCAGATACCTGACTTTCAATCCCACACATATCTTCCTAGCAATTAGGAGACCAACCATGTCATATTCTTGGATACAAGGCCAAACGTCATTTTTATGTGTTGAACCATGTACGATCAACATTTGTATATTTCAGTCCTAACCCCTAGTACCTGAGACTGTGATCTTATGGGGGAGATAGGACTTTTATACAGGTCATCGAGTTAAAATGAAGTAATTCATGTGGGCCCTAATTCAATATGACTGGCGTTTTTGTTAAAAGGAGAAATTTGGATACAGGTATGCAGAGAGGGAAGAAGATGTGAAGACACAGAGAGCGTTGTGTAAACATGAAGATTGCTGGCTGACTACAAGTAGAGAACTGGAACAGGTCCTCACTGCTCAGAACCCAGAAGGAACCAACCCTGCCAACACCTCAATTCTGGACTTTTGGCTTTCAGTGAGGCCATTAATTTTTGTTGCCCAAGCTGTTTAGTTTTGGGTACTTTGTTATGGCAGCCCTGACAAACAAAAACAGTTATTTTAGGAGATGATCTCTTTCTGTAGGTTACATAAATTAACTTGCACTCCCCTCCAAAAAATTTTTGAAGAGTCAGGCCACCTATGTTACTATGTGGTTTCTGGAAAGCCACTTACATTTTCTGGGTGCCAGTTTCTTCATCTTCAGACGAGCCATGATGCTTCAGCTATCTACAGTTTGGTTGTGTGATTTTCAGGATAAATCAGAACATTGTATTAGAGAATTCTCTAAAGAATGTCAAGGAATCTGACTGGATGACATTTTTTGCTATGAAAAAATTGACAATATTGCACATATATTATTTCAGTCAGTCTGACCATATAAATCAGCTAATAAGAAAGTTTATAATAGAGTCATTTTAAGCATTATTACTTTGACAATTATACATTGAGGAAGGTGGAGGAAAATAGGACATCTTCAGCTCAATCAAAGTTTATAGTGCCACTTGTTTTAATGTTATGATTGCTTTCTCCCTTCTTTCTCAAAATCTTTCCATTTTACCTAGTACAAGTTGAGTAATCCAGTAATTAATAAGAATCTTTTTACCATTTAAAGAAATTAGAAGGATCTTGTTACATTAATTTGTATCAAAATTTATTAAACTATTTTTAAGACAGAATTGTCACTTTACATTAACTCTAGCTTGGGGCTAGATGATGACTTTGTGAATGCCATGGATTGAATTTTAGCTTCGTAAAGCTGGTGCGTGTACACACACACACACACACACACACACATGTGCTCCTGCAGGTCCCATACTTAATCTGATTTAACTGCTCTTCCTGACGCATGACATGCTTTTACTGGTATAATAGTAGATCAGAAACTCTCACCTGCATGCTGGATAGAGGTGCAATTATTGGGCCTGTTGCTCTTGACATTATGAAACTTGCCTGAGAGATTTTTGTTGCTTTGTGGCAACTCCCTTGAAATCCACAAGAAAACATTATTTTGAAAGGTGGCTGTCTACTATGTGTTTTCCATGTTTCAGGTAAATAAAATGCAGTTTCACTGGTCCATACATTGAGCTTAACTGGATTCCAAGTAATGGATACATATGGCCTGTAGTTTTTATTATAACTACATTCTTTGTGCTTTTTAAGTTGAAGAGATAAGTTGAATTTAATTTTTAATTAATTTTAAAACAAACTATTACATGTCCTTAGAATAATCTCTTGTCAGTTTTTTGTAAATAATAAATTCATTTAGTATTGACTGACTCACTAGTGCCATTTAAAAATAACTTATAGTCAGCATTACAAAAATAGCTCTTCATGCATTTTTTCTTATTATTTTCTGTTAGAGATACTGACAGATTTGACGAAGCAGGTATTTGTCATAGTTATGTTCCTACTCATAGTTTCTTGGGGGCACTCTACTAGAAAATATTTTAAAAAGTTAACCTTTCATGTTACCTTGTGTAAATAGGTGAGTTGATATGTCCCACAGATATGTTATATAAAATGCTAAAGCATAGATTAATTTACAGTTCATGTATTACATAGTACACCTAGATTAATTTATTTTCTACAGATCGTTTCTAATAGGCATTTAACCAGTCTTTGTACATCACAACTCCATTCTCAAATTCTAGACTGTTTTTAATGTTACAACAAATTTTTGCCCCTGATTTTTTATATTAGAAAGCTCAGTGTTATTTTATTTTCCCTTTTTTTCATAAGCTCTCTATTCAAATCAATTTATAATTTCTTTTTACTTTCCTTTTTTAAAAAAACATTGGTGATCCTTTCTCTCCTCGGTACAATAGCTGCCTCACGGGTGCCTGTACCTTTACTTTTATCTTGTCGTTGTCTCCCCAATTAGTTTCAACTCTACCTCTGTATACTTACCCAAGTCGTTTTTGTTTTTGTTTTTTAAATGAAAATATCATCCTGGCATTTTTTACTTGAAATGTTGCAGAGTTTGCTAATGCCTAAGCAATACACTTCAAGCTGCTTGGCAGGGTAGCCAATGACTTTTAAATCCTGGTCCCTGTCTTTTATTCTTATATTTACACCTTCCACTCAATCCTCCTACATTCCTGCTACACCACACTATTCACTATTGCCTGGACATGTTCTTTCATGTCTCCAAACTGTTGCTGATGCCATGTTATATCTGCAATACACACACATTCTCACAGACACATGTTTTTTACTTTATATATCCCTTTACAAAACTGTTTTCCTAACACTGTTTTGGAGTTTTGTATATATAGATACACTTAGCTCTAATTTATTCATATTTAGTATTGTACAGTCTTTCTTTTTATGAATATTACAATCTATTATTCCATTGCCCTGATGGTAGACATTTAAGTTAGTCTAATATTACAAACAATGCTACAAATAACAATAGCATATATGTCTATATTCACATGTATGAGTAATTTGGGAGGTTAATAACCTAGAAGTGAAATTACCAAAAAGGAGAATACATACACAATCTGTTTGATGCAGTCTACCAAAAACATCATTTTGAAGATGTTTCCACTTATGTCACAACTAACGTTATCTTTTTAGCTTCATATTTATCTTTGGAAGATGTTATCAATCATTGTAATTTTTAAAATCTTACTGTAGCAGTGCATAATTATATCAGTGGGGAATTGTAACCCACTCTACCATTCCTTCGATATTGTTTCTGTAAGTGCTAACTCTGACTAACGTGTAGCTTGTTGATGAACAGCATGCTTGTGAAAGAATCCAAGGAACTATCTTCAAATGATACAAACTCCAACCTTCAGGCATCCCAGCTCTGGGAGGTTTGCTGACCTTCAACTGTGGAGTCAAGATGACACACAAACAGGATGATGTGAAGCCAGGATGACTAAACCAGGATGATGCACACCAGACCATCATTGTCCTTATTGGAATGCAATGTGCTAGTCTTCACATAGAGAACTTTTCAGCCACCTTCCTTGATCTTTTATTCTGTTCCCTTCTCCCTCCTTATAAAAACCTCTGCTTCCACTGAGAGGTGTAAATGGCTTTGTGACATGAGTCTCCCATCTTCTAGGTGGCCAGCACCTGAAAATAAACCACTTTCCTTTACATCAGCACCTGCCCCTCAAGTATAGGCTTTCATAGCAGTAGGCAGCCAGCCCTGTTTTTGGTTACAGTTTTTGACAACTCCAGATGAGTCCACATACACTCTTGTAAGGCTCAGAGGGCCCAGGCTGAGTGTCCCAGCTGCTTGTGGCAGGCTGACACTATGATGAAGATTTCAGGAATTTCCCAGCAGCTGCTGAGAGTTCTTTATCTCAGAAACTCTTCCTGCTCTTCTTCTCAAGGCATCAGCTGCATTTAAATGCTTTGCTGGTGAAAGGAAACAGGTTGTTGGTGGGCTGATGAGCCCAGACTGGGTAAGTCCCTGGTGTGCACAAGCAGGATTCCCTCTCCACCCGCAGTTGGGTTCTTTGAGCCATTTAGGATTCTGTGGAATCAATAGGCACCGCTTGGCAGTAGGCACAGGTCATTGACAAGAAAATATCTCAATTCTCCAGTGTGGGATTTGGTCGGAGCACTCTTTTGATTTTGGTTTGGGTATTGTTTGATTTTCTTATTGTAAACTGCTTTTTAATTATCTATTGGTTTTGTTTCTCTGTTCTTCTACAGAAAGAAGTCTATTTCTGTTTGAGAGCTTGTGTCTGTTTCTCTCATCTGTCTGAAATGAAAATTTGGTTACAGTTTTTTGCTTGCTTTCTCACCTTTTGGAGAGTTGGTTTGATGTTTGCTCTTTTGTACACATCAAGAATCCTCTGTCCCCACTGTTTGGGCCTCATGCCATTTGGAATTTGTCAGGGTTGTTTGTGGTATTGGTGTGAGATAAGATTCTAAGTTCCAGTCCCTCCTTTTAGAGGATGTAGTTTGAGTGTACTCATTTGTTTAAATTTTGTCTTTGTTTTATATATTTGTTCTTGTTTCTAATTATGAAAGGAAGGGCTTGGTTTTAATCTAGAATTGTTTTGCCAAAGGTCTCTAACAAATGGGATAAGATCTCTTATGTGCAAAGTTTCATGTCGTTACATCATAAGGATTCTACTGAGAAAGGGTTTAAATTGATGGTCTGAAAAAGGGAAAAGATCTCACTACCCTCTCAGAGAATAAAAATTGGAAAAGAAAAGAAAAAAACCCAAACAGGCATTTTTAAACCTAAGTGGCTAAGGTTATGCCAAGGCTGATATCTCCCCTGTCTCTTCTTCAGCCTCTGTAAAAGTTATGAAGGACATTAGAAAATGAAACAGCTCACTTTTGAGCAAACTAAAGGAATGCAGTAATCACCAAGAAAAATATTGTAGGTGTATTTGTCCGTGTGAAAAAATGGTTCTGAAAATTATAAAATGTATTTATAAATGTATCAATCTAAAGAATTCTAGTTACTTCCACCGATCTCTAGAAATTGAAAATTCTAATTAAATTGGGAGAAATACATGGTTTTGGTAATAAAAGGTGTAAATTATGGCAACATATTTTGAAGGAAATAGAATTGATTGTAGGTCAGGTTAAATAAACTTCGTTATTTCTGGATGAGTTAAAAAGGGCAAACTAAAAGGGACTAGGAAAGTTGCAGAGTGTTCCTATAAGTTGAAGAAGATTTGCGTAGGTTGTAGAGGGTCTGTGTAAATTGAAGATGGTCTGTGTAAGTAGAAGAGAGCATGTGTAATTTGATGGATTTGTAGATAAAAGAAGCAAAAGAAAAGGAGTTGAGGAAGTGCAAAAAGGTGAGAAAAGATAAAGGAAATGAATATACATATTACAGAAAAGAACATTTGGAGAAAAAATTTTCAACAATGGAAATGGAAATAAAAAAAGAATAAGATAGAAAAGGCACATAGGTAGATGATAAAGCAAAGTAATAATTTTATGGACAAATGAAAAAGACAAAAACTCCCTGTGATTTTCCAAAACCAATCGTTATTTCCCAATTGAAACCCCAGGTAAAATTGACAGTGCAGAACAAATTAATTGATTTCTTAGTCTGATATAAATTCATTTGTAATTTTGATTGCTATCTTAAAATGTTGTTACGAAAAAAGTAAATTACTTTATCAATTCCATTGTGATGTGGTCTACAACCATGCCATTTGAAATATTATTTTTGGTCACGTAGAGACAGTCATTGTTTTACTCTGATGCATTTGCAATGTTACATCTTGTGACTTACTCTAGAATATGCCTTATTGAGAATACATTTTTAAATCATAGTATGAAATAGATGGGGATTTGTGGGGCTCTGCAGAATGACTGGTTTCATAAAGACACTGGCAAATAATCAAGATAAACAAGAATTGGGCCCTGACTGGTGTGGCTCAGTGCATTGAGTGCCAGCCTGCAAACCAAAGGGTTGCCAGTGTGATTCTCAGTTGGGCACCTGCCTGAATTGGGGGCCAGGTCAGGTCCCCGGTAAGGGGCACACAAGAGGCAGCCACACATTGATCTTTCTCCCTCTCTTTCTCCTTCCCTTCCCCTCTAAAATAAATAAATAAAATCTTAAAAAAGAACAAACAAGAATTGGTTGTGGGACTGAATGAACTGAGGATAATTGTTGTTCTTATGACTTCGTTAAAAATACTACTGATTTAAAAGTACTTATTTACTTTCATAGAACAGTTTGGTAAATTATAGCAATATTGAAGCATTTATGTTTTTCTCCCTACTTGATCTCTCCAGAACTCGGAAACTCATAATGAGTGAGTATTATTATTTTCATGGCAGTATACTTGTATGCATGAATTCAATAGGAATCTGATGTTTTCCAGTTTCCAGTTGTGGATTTATTAGCCAAGACTTTCACTAGGATGTCACATCTGAGAAAGACCTGCCTAGACTCTGGATGTCAGCAAAAGCTTTAAGAAATAAAGATTGACCTTGAAGCCAATAAAATTCCCTTGGAGAAATAGCCTGGTACCTTGCTTATTCGTAGTGGTCTTTCCAGTTAAGGGGGAAAATATTTTAATTTTTTGCCTTCCACTCTGATGTTTAATAAGTTTGAGCATCTTTTCATATATCTTTATGGCCCTATTGTGTTTCTTCCTGTAAAACTTGCCTATTTATATATTTTGCTTTCCATGCTTGGCTTAAATATCAAAAGCATCTTTCAAGATCAAACAAAACTTCTAGAAATAATTAATTCTTTTTAACAACTATGTAAGATTTCAAACTGCGTATTTCATAGCTTATTCAATTGTTGCTATATTATTGGACATTCAGAATGGTTCTAGTATTCTGCTATCACTACTTAGGTTGCACTATACATCCTTGTACATAGAACCTTACCAAGAGATATTTAGAGTGATTCAGTAGAATTTTCTAAATGTGAGATTGCTGGGTTAAAACGCTGACATATTTGCATATGTTAGTCATTTTAACAATACTGACAGTTAACTTTCCAGAGGGAGTGGGGAAGGGGATAAAGAGGGAAAGAAAGGGAATGGTCATCAAGGAACATGTATAAAAGACCCAAGGACAAAGCTAAAGAGGAGTAGGATTGAGGGTGGGAGGTGGGGGTGGATGGGGCAAGGGAGAGTGGTGGGGGAAAATGGGCATAACTGTACTTGAACAACAATAAAAAACACAATTACCCTTTTTAAAACACAAAAAAATAAAAATTTATTAGTACCTACATCTACCATCAGTATGAGAGCCTCCCAGGCCAGCATTCATGTCAGACTGACTCTCATCAGTTTTGTACTGAGCATGCACGCCTTGGAGTCAGAATGCCTTGGTGAAAAGTTCACATCCACCATTTACCAGCTCTGGGGTTCGGTTTTCTGGTGAGAAATGCTGATGATGCTACTAGCAGGTACTTCATGGGATTTTCATAATAATTATATAAAACATTTGAAAATGCTTAAAACTGTTCCTCATACATAAATACCCTTCATAACTATTAGACATTATTTATTTTTGCAAATTTGATGTTTAAAAGAATGGTACAGGGTAGTTATAAATTATTGGAGGTGACACTGGTTAACAAAATTACATACAGGTCTCAGGTGCACAATTCCATAACACATCATATGTACACTGTATTGCGTGTTCACCACCTTAAGTCAAGTCTCCTTCCATCACCATTTATACCCCTGTACCCCCCGGAAATCATCACACTGTTATCTGTGTTCATTAGTTATTTTTTTCTTTTTTGCTCAATTCCTCCACTCCAATTTGCATTTTATTCACTCTGGAAGCAGCTGAGTGAAAAACATTCATAGATTAAGTCTTTCTTTACAGAGTGCTTATCTCAGTTTGCAATATGTTTATTTTTGTAATTTTTAAAAGTCCATGTTAAATTACAAACCAGATCATCATAAGCTCCATGATAGGTGGCATCGTGTCTCTTTTTCTCTCCAATGTATTCTTTGTGCCCAGATAATTGCATAGTGGCATGGCATTTTTATCTTCAGTTTTAGGAACTTGCTACCTAGCATAGCTATTAAACCTTTTTTTTTTTTTTGGTCATGTTACAAATATTATTACTTTTCCTATGACACTTTATGAAATCAAATATCAGCTTTTCCATCACTGTTTCTGCATTTCTTATCTTATTGTCCTCTGACAGGAGGTTATAAAAATATTATCCACTCTGGTGACTGTCAGCCTGTTCTCAATTTCCATGTCTTTGGTTATATTATGCTTGTTTGTTTGTTTTGTTGATTAGCTTCCTGTTAAAGGTGAGATCATATGGTATTTGTCTTTCATTGCCTGGCTAATTTCGCTTAGTATGAGGGGAGAGGAGAGGGAATTTCAGGGGAAAAGGGGAAGGGTTTACAGGAACAAGTATAAAGGACACATGGACAAAAACTATGGGGGGATGGAAATGGGAGGGAGGTGTGGAGGGCTGGGATGGTGGGTTGGGGTGAGAATAAAAGACAGAAAACTGTACAAGATCAACAATTAAAATAAAAATTAAAAAATATTATCCAGAATAGTTTTCTACCATTTTCAATAAAATTTTAACAGACACTTATGGCAAGAGCATTTAGTACATAAACCAATATTTCCCTACTAGATTGTAATTCTACCCTTATCATAAGTGAAATTTCCCACAAAGATTTGAGTTTAAACTTGGTCTTTACTGTGAACCATTTACCTATCTGCCTACTCTTATTTCAATTTTAAAAACTATTGAATTGCAATATTTTGCAGTTATTAAATGTATGCACTGCTGTATTTATTGTATAATGTAATCAATAACATTCAGTATGTATCAATTGTATATGATATGATCGTTTGATTGTGTTCCTCACTAAATTGTGAAATCATTGAGAACAGGGAATGTCCTCTTCTGTTCCTATATCCCAACTGCACACTACTCTGCCTGGCACAGTATAGATACTTAAAACTTTTTTGATGAATAAACAATAATTAGATGAACATACAAAATCCTAAATTCTAGATTCTAAATGTCATACTGAACATTAAAATCTTTAAACCATTGACATTTCATTCCATTACATGGAAAAAACAACAAAATAATTGTATGGAGTCACTTTGTGGCATCAGACATTGCTTGCTTATTCGTTGATATTGATACAGGCCTCTGCATGTGACTCATGAAAATAACAGCAATTTCATAATCAACAGAGAAAACATAACTCTGTGTCTAGGAAAATCTTCTCCTCAAAGATTCAAGGTTCAGAGTTTCTAAAATTCCCTCCCTTTTGCTCCTAAATATTCTCTATCATCCATAAACTCTTTTTGTCTATAGATCTATGACAATCCCTTCCTATAAAAGGAAAAATTTGCTGTTTTTATACAAGCAATGCCCAATTGCATTTTTTCTTTTATAATTAGAAGAATTCAAGTTGTACTTTAAAAAGAGGACCCTGGATAGAAAGTATCTGCATGTTAGAAACATTTTCCTTGGGGACAGATGCCAACACTATTTGTTTAGTATAAAAACCTCAGGAATCCCACTTTCTATAACATGGTTTAAAAAATATCCACGTATTTTTCATATGGATAAAATATACATGGGTATTTTTAAACCATATTATCTCTGATTTTTTTTAACAATCACTATTTTATATTGCTTATGGATTCTTGTATCAGACATTGGGATAGGGTTCAGTGGGTATGTCTTGTCTCTGTTCATGATTTCTGGAGCCTCAGCTGGGAAGACCTGAAGCCTGAAGGTGAACTGATGTCTGGAGGCTGGAATTGTTTGAAGGCTGTTTGCTCACATACCTGGGGCTTAATATTGGCTGTCAGTTGTGACCTCAGCTGGGACTCTGTGATGCATGAGGTCTCTTCAAGTAACTCTCTGGGCTCCTTTACAGGATGGAGACAGCGTTGGAAGAGCAAGTATACTTGAAGCATAGGCAGAAACATACGACAGATTATTTTATTTTTATTTTTTATTTAATCCTCACCTTATAATATGTTTATTGATCTCAGGGAGAGAGGAGAGGAGAGAGAGAGAGAGAGAGAAATATTACATAAAACAGAAACATCAATCAGTTTCCTCACATATGTGCCTAAACCTAGGTATGTGCCTTGACTGAGAACTGAAAATAACCTTTTAGTGTAAGGGATGACACTCCAACCAACTGAGCTACTCGACCAGACACGTGGCACTTTTATGATCTAACCTCAAAGGCCAAGTAGTGTCACTTCTACTGTACTTTGTGGTTGAGAGAATCACCAGGGTTCACCTGGGATCATGGTGAGGGGACATGAGACCCAACTGTCAATGAGAGAAACAACAGTGTCACAGTGTAAAAAGAACATTGGGATGGGAAGTATTATTGTGGTCATTATTGGAATACACAATCTACCAAAGTATGACTACTTTGAATTTAGTGTTTAACACTTCCATGTACTTAAAAAAATTACCATGCTTTTTGGACTATTAGACACACTCGCCCTCCTCAAATTTGGGAGGAACAATGGCTGTTAATGCTGCTGTTGAGTTCTGTTTACATTTACATTGGTGAAATATTATGTTATTTATGTTATTAAATATTTTACCACATTCTTTCCTTCAAAAAATTTTTTTCTATTTTCCTCCTGTAAAACCTAGGTGTGTTTTATGGTACAAGAAATACAGTATTATACATATATGCAAAAATAAAAAAATATAATATTGTTTCATGTGTTTTAAAACTTTATAGAAATGCTGTATATACACATTTTAAGCTTCTTTTTTCTCCTTAATGTTGTTTTTAAGTATGATACAGATTAATATATATACTCCAGTTCATTAATTTTAACTTTAGTACTATATATATAGTATATACATATATACACATACATATTTATATACACATAAAAACAATATACATTAGTACTATATATTTATATACTATATATGTAAAATACAATATATATTTAGCATATATAGGTATGTATTTATTTATTTTGCATGTAAAAATGCCACACTTTATTTCTACTCTTGCTTGTCTGGTCTTTTAAAGTCCCAGCAAAAGAGTTCCAATACCTGAATTATAGGGGTGCCAGAAGAAGAGGAAGAGCAACAAATTGAAAACTTGTTTGAAAACATAAGGAAGAAGAACTTCCCCAATCTGGCAAAGGAAATAGACTTCCAGGAAATCCAGGAAGCTCAGAGAGTCCCAAAAAAGTTGGACCTTAGGAAGCACACACCAAGGCACATCATAATTACATTACCCAAGATCAAAAATAAGGAGAGAATCTTAAAAGCAGCAAGAGAAAAGGAGAGAGTTACCTATGAAGGAGTTCCCATAAGACTATCAGCTGATTTCTCAAAAGAAACCTTGCAGGCAAGAAGAAGCTAGAAAGAAGTATTCCAAGTCATGAAAGGCAAGGACCTATATCCAAGATTACTCTCTCCAGTAAAGCTTTCATTTAGAATGGAAGGGCAGATAAAGTGCTTCCCATATTAGGTCAAATTATGGCAGTTCATAAAAAACATATTAAAAAATAAGATAATCCCACAAACACTGAAAAAAAAAAGTGAATTTTCAGCACTCTTCAGCACTCTGCCTGCAGTGATGGCCTAGCCCTTAATGTGTAAGTTATAATTTGTTATACTATGTTAACAGAAACAAAAAATAAAAATAAAAACTTTTATTTATATATTTTGTTGATTATGCTATTACAGTTGTTGCATTTTCCCCTCCCCCTTATCTCCCTCCACCCTAGCATTCCCCTACCCTTTAGTTTATGTCCATGGATCTTGTCATGGACAAGTTCATGTCCATCGTACATATAAGTTCTTTGGATTCTCCATTTCCTGCACTATTCTTAACCTCCTGCATCTGTTTTGTGTCTACCAGTTATGCTTCTTATTCCCTGTTCATTTTACCCCCATTCTCTCTCATCTCCCTCCCCACTGATAACCCTCCATGTGATCTCCATTTCTGATTCTCTTCCTGTTCTATTGTTTGCTTAGTTTGTTTGTGTTTTTGTTTTTTAAGTTCAGTTGTTGATAGTTGTGTTTGTTGTCATTTTATTGTTAATAGTTTTGATCTTCTTCTTTTTCTTAGATAAGTCCCTTTAACATTTCATATAAGTACTTGGAGATGATGAACTCCTTTAACTTGACTTTATCTGGGAAGTACTTTATCTCCCCTTCCATTCTAAATGAGGGAATTCATCATTTAGATAAATGATAAATTCTTTGCTGGAGATAAAGAATCTAGGTTCACCTTTGCTGGAGAGAGTAATCTAGGTTGTAGGTCCTTGCTTTTCATGACTTTGAATATTTTTTTACAGCTCATTCTTTCCTGTAAGGTTTCTTTTGAAAAATCAGCTGACAGTCTTATGGGAACTCTTTTCTAGGCAACTGTCTCCTTTTCTCTTGATGCTTTTAAGATTTTCTCCTTATCTTTAATCTTGGTTAATTTAATTATGATGTGTCTTGGTGTGTTTTTCCTTCGATCCAGCTTCTTTGGGACTCTGAGCTTCCTGGACTTCCATGTCTAGTTCCTTCACCAGATTGGGGGAGTTTTCTCTCATTATTTTTTCATATAAGTTTTCAATTTGTTGCTCTTCTTCTTCTCCTTCTGGCACTCCTATGTTGGAACATTTAAAGTTGTCCTTAGGGTCCTAAGCCTCTCCTCATTCTTTTTTTTTTTTTTTTTTTTTGAGTTCTTGTTTCTTCCTTCTACTCTGGTTGAATGTTTATTTCTGTTCCAAATCTTTGATTTCAGTCTCAGTTTCATTCCTTTCACTGTCAGTTCCCTGTGTATTTGTCTTTATTTCACTTTTCATAGCCTTCACTTCTTCCTTTATTTTGTGACTATGCTCATTCATTTCTGTGAACATTCTGATTACCAGCATTTTGAACTCTGCATCTGATAGGTTGGCTACCTCCTCGTCACTTAGTTCTTTCTCTGGAGATTTTATCTGTTCTTTCATTTGTGCCATATTTCTTAGTTTGGGCACACCTGTTAAATTTTAAGGGTCAGAGCCTTAGGTATTCACCAGGGTGGGGCAACCTGCTTCTCTGCATGTGGCACTGTATTTGAGGGAGGGATCACAGAGGGAACAATGCCACTTGCTGGGCTCTTGCCCTGCTTTCAGTTGCTTCCTTTACCACAAGTGGATTGTGCTCTTTCACGTGGTGATTCTCGGATCCGTACACTTGTGTATGTTCTAGGATCCTGTGGGCCTCTCCAACAGACTCTCCTATGAGACTTGGAGTTTCTCCCACTGCCACAACCCCCACAGATTTTTACAACCAGAGGTTTTGAGGCTTTAGCTCCCTGAGCTGGAACCCTGGGTTGTATGATCTGTCTCGTTCCCCAGTTATTCCTCCCAGCTAATTCCCAGGGGAATGTGCGATATCCCAGTCTGCCATCTGCTTCCTCACCTGTCCTGGTTTGCCAGCTGCCACCTTTACACGTCCTTGCTGCCCTGGCTTCTTGTCTTTGACCCTCCTACCAGTCTGTATATTTTTCTCTTTAGCTCCTTGATTGTCAGGCTTCCATACAGTTTGATTTTCTGGAATTTCCAGTTGTTTTCTGTTTTTAAATTTGTTGTTATCCTCCTTTGGTTGCACAAGGAAATGAAGCATATCTACCTATGCTTCCATTTTGGTCAGAAGTTTCAAAAAATAAATAAAAATGAATAAAGCTTAGCTTCCAAAGTCCAGGTAAATTTTTATGTATATTTTTTGCATTTTAATATGTAATACTTGTTGTATAAAATAACAATATAATGAATGAATGAATAAATGAATGAACTGAAAAATTAACCCACCAATCATGTGATGATTAGTCAAGCATCTATGAATTCAAAGCTGTCCATTATCTGGAGCCAAACTTTCCAGCCTGACTTATCGCATGTCTTCCTGTGCAGACATTGCTGCCTGTCCTTGGATTGCTTTCTGTCCCAGTTTCTGTCAGTTGAAAACTTCTCCATCTGTCAAGCTGGGTCTGAAAGTCAGTCTGGCAAAGTGACAAAGGCTTAGGCTCCAGATCAGACTGGTTTCATAAAACTGCTCACCTACTACAAACTCCATGAGCTTGAGTAATGTCTCTAAATTTTATTTTTCAGTCTATAAAATACAGATATCAATAGTATTCACCTGGTTGGTTTATTTTAATAATTAAGAGATACTATACATGTGGTAGGTTTTCAATGGATATGAGTTTAGAAAGTTGTAGGATGGCATTTCCCTCATGAAATCTTCCTTGGGTGCCATATCCCAGTAACAAAGTATTTCCCCAACTTATTTGTACATTATATATAATCACCTACAGAATCTTTAAACATCCAAGCCCCAAGGCACACCCCAGAACAATTAGTCAAATAACAGTATTCTGGCAGGATACAAGAATTTGTAGTTTTTGAAGTTCCCTCAATGTTTCCAATGTGCCTATAAATTTGGGAAATATTGTTGTAGTGTCTCCCCAATCTACTTGATCATAAGAATCTCCTGGAATATTTACTAAGTAATTAAAAGAGTCTCTGCATTGAATCTGAGAACTTGAATCTTCAAGGCAGAGACACAGGGATCTGAATTTTTAGTGTATCATAAGTAAATCTCATTCCCAGGAAAGATTGGAAGCACGTTTTTGATATATTAGATGTTCCTATATATTAGATTATTTTGATAATTTATAAGTTTCTCAACACAGGGATAGTGCCTCTTTCAATTGTGTATTTCTTTACATGGTACTTACAAATATTGGGTAAGGAATACATGCTTTATGTTGTACTGAATTAAAGAATACAAAAGTAGAGTAATTATTATAAATCCATCTCTTAATTGAAGCATTTATAATTGTACTGAAGAGTAAACATTAGTATACAGTACAGCCACTTGTACATAATCTGACATCTGCAAAGTGTTGACATTAGCCTCAGCTTTTCTACCATCAAGCTTCAGTAACTTGGAAAGTTGCTTAGCCCATCAGGGCCTCAGTTTCCTTATATGTACAATGTCATACATCTACTTGTGAATTAAATGAGCTCTCTACAGTGCATTCATATTGAATGCAAGCTAAATCCAAATTTTATTAAATATTAACAAGGAGAAGCTGAAGCTTTATTTCCCAATTTTAAAATGTCTCTCTTAATTATCCTTCCCAGAAACAATTCCATCACTTTTCTGCAACCAAACATTCTTTCTCATTTTGTGTTGCCCTTTAGTATCCACAGATGAAATGTGCTAAGAGCCTGGCAGCCACTGCCCTTCTTACAGGGGTGGCAGCCTTCCTGACTCCACTTTGCCATTCGCAGAAGCTTCTATGCTTGTTTTTATTCTGAAGCTTCTCTCTTACTGTCTGGTTTGTGAATTATGTGTCTGTGTTCTGATTCCTGCCATAATGTTTGCTCCTCACCAATTGATTATTTTCATCAATAGAGATACTCATCACACTCGTTGCTAATCTCCCACTGCACCTAATGAAAAACATTAATTTTTTCTTGCTGTGTTTAACCCTATTTTTCTCATTTACCTGAGAATCTGGCATTATAATTAAGATGACCTCATCAAGAGAACAGATACGAGACCTACCTATCAGGCCTTGAACATGTATTTAACCCATCTATGCAGAGATTTCCTTCTCTCTGGTCTTTCTACTCACAGATTATAGCAGAATATTCTTCAGAAAAGATAGAATAATTAGCTATTAGATATAAATTTTTTTTCTTGAATTATATGGAAGGAATAACAAATTGATATTGGGAAACACTTGATCTCGATCAACTGAAATAATTGTAATAGCACACACATAAGGAGAAATCATATGTGCTAATAAGAACAATTTTTATAGTTAGTTGAGAACTAAAATTGTTAGTGTCATCATTATTATTTTTTGAAAAGAATGCATTAGCTTCTTAATCCAGTAAAAATAATTAAATTTTTAACATTTTGGACAAAATGGATATTAATAAAAATAATACTGAACAAAATACAAGTTATAGCTGATACCAAAATAATTTTAAAAGAAAAATAATGTTGACTAGAATCATGTTGCATGTCCCATGAATAAGAATATACTTTTATTCAGATCTATCTTTGAAGGAATATGATTGAAAAGGTTGTCAAAGAAGAAGCTAAAATTATATAACTAAATCTAATGTGATCTTGGGAGCAACACCAGTTTCATTTCATCAACTGATGATCTAATTAGTAGGCATGGGTCAAATGTCCATGATTATCCTGCAGGTCATTCATCTACCCACAGTCATGATGAGTCAGTCATATAGGAGAAATGAAAATATTGCGTGATGATTCTGCTTGTGTATCTGGATGAAACTAGGAGAGATATTTTTCAACAAAACATTTTACATCTGATAGTTTCCCAATGTTTTAATAAGTCAATAAATATCTGTTCAATGCCAGTGAACACAGTAGAAAATAAGGTAGGTGAAGAAGAACAACAAATAACAGTCATTTTATTTTTAAAGAAGAATATTGAGAACTGATCATAAGAAATGGTTGTTGAAAATAAAGAGATAACTGACACATGATGATGAGACAAATATTTTTTTAAATTTTTTTTAAAGATTTTATTTATTTTTAGAGAGGGGAAGGGAGGGAGAAAGAGAGGGAGAGAAACATCAATGTGTGGTTGCCTCTCATGTGGCCCCCACTAGGGGCCTGGCCTGCAACCCAGGCATGTGCTCTGACTGGGAATCGAACCTGCGACCCTTTGGTTCGCAGCCCGCGCTCAATCCACTGAGCTACACCAGCCAGGGTGAGACAAATATTTTTATAAACCTAAGAACCTTTGTGATGTTCTTCAGGGTCATCACTTCAAGCAGATATACAACAGTCTCTGTAATTACCATGGCTCAAAACAATTTGGAAACAAATTTTAGGGTACAGTAATACATATTTTATATGACAAGATTACTTGTTTGTTATGGGGACCAATTTTTTATTATCTTTGGTAATACATTGTCAGAATATATATATGCATAGCAAAAAATGTAAGAATATGAAGTCCGGAACAAAAATACCTACGCTTAAACCTCAACTCTACCAATTCCATTTCCTACCTGTAAGACCTTGAATATGTTATTTAGCCCACTTATGCAGAGATTTCCTACTTTCTAACTCTGTATATAATTCAGCTATGAGGAGTAAATAATTATATCTGTATCTATATCTAATCTATATCTACATCCATATCTACCTATATTTATATCATCTCTCATCTCTCATCTATCTATCTTTCTATATCCAGAAAGTATCCAGCTATGAAATATGAAAAATAAAGACGTTTATTGAAAAATATATAAGATACAAGATACATTGTACATGGGACGATGATGCCTCAGTCTCCTTCAAAGTAGTTACCTTGGAACTGCACACACTTTTCTCAGCATCGCTTCCACTGTTCAAAACTCTACAAAACTCTTTGTTGGAATTGCCATCAGCTGCCCCAATGTATTTTCTTGAATCTCATTAATAGTCTGAAATCTCTTCCTTTTTCAAAGATGATTTTAGTTTTAAGAAAAGCCAGAAATTGCAGTGCTCCAAATCTGGGCTGTAGGGAGGTGAGTCACCTGAGGGATTTGATGTTTCATAAAAAAAAACTCTACAAGAGCCATGATGCATGAGCAGGCTTATTATCCAGATGAAGCTGCCAGTCACGAGTTGCCCATAGCTGCAGCCATTTTTTCATATTGTGTCTTTCAGCTGATGAAGAACATCAGTTCTCCTTATTAATTGTTAGGCCTGGATGGGTGTACTCATGATGGGCAACACCTTCACAATCAAAAAACAAAGTTAACATGGTCATAATCTTACTGAGACTTTGTGGTGCTTTATTTGGGCGTGGGGAGCCAGGCAACTTGTTAGGATAACTGGACCTTTGTTTCTGGATCATAGCTCAAGACCTACTATTCATCTCCAGTTATGACCTTCTTGAGGAAATCTGATTCATTGGTAGTGGTTTGAATCAAGTCACTAACAACTGCAGCACTATGTTCCTTCTGCCCTGATACAAATTTTGCCACAACATGTTTCATGCAAAGATTCTGCATCAAAATCTCAGACACAGTAGTTTTTGGAATCCCCAGATCAGCTTCCAGTTCTTGCACTGTGAGTCACCAATCTTTGTTGATTGCAGCCCATACATCTCCAAAATTCTCAGGGGTTCTACTTGTTGCAAGGTTTCCAGAACCTGGATCACTTTCACAATTGTTGGCCATCTTTGAAACATTTGTGCCACACTTTTATTTGTGCTGCAATCATTGCATCATTCCCAAAAGGCTTCTGAATCATCTGTATAGTTTCCACAGAGGAATGTTGAGGCTTAATGCAAAATTTGATGTAGATTCATTGCTTTACTCACTCAGTCATTTTGAATGTGATGGCCACACACTATACATGCTCACTCAACAGTATCTACCACCCCCACTGACTAGCACACTGAAGTCATCATTGTTCACTCATGTGTATTCCAGTCCACTCTCCTTGGCTGACAGGTTACATGGATATCATGCAAACTATTCTCATTGTATTAACAATGGCTGGAGTTCTTCCAGACATGCATACCCATACATGCTTGTGTGTGTGTGTATATTGTTCACATGTATGTGAATATGTGTGTATACTATAGACATGCTTATATGATATGCTAAATATTTGTTGTTACTATTATTATTAAATAGAGAACATTCTCCATTTTTTTTTTTTTTTGGTGAGGAGTTTTTTCTTAAGTTATTTACTTTTTTCTATGTAAATAATACCTTTAACCATGTGAAGTATATTTTGAAAATATTGCAAAATTTACCAAAATAAAGTCAATGTAATAATTTCAATACAATTTTTGACATGATAATCTCAGTATGGTGAATAGTAATTAATACACATGCTAATTCTTCCAGATGTTTTTAGAATAACTTTGAAAATGCTTTAAAGTTTGATATTTATACAGGAGAAAAATATTTATGATACTTAATCTTCTTACATAAGTACATAACCTTTCTCCATTTTAAGCCTTTTTTACTGTTGCTCACTAACATTTTATATTTTAATTCATAGTTATTTACAGGTATTTTACATTTCTCTGTGATTTATTGTGAACAGAATTATTTTTCCAACATATTTTTTTACATGTCATTTCTGACATTTTAGGTTGGTTCTTTCAAAAGCAGATGCTGAAATAAGAATTCATATGCAAGTAATTTACTAAGAAAGTGTCCTAGGGAGAACTTGCAAGCGAATAAGGGTAAGGAGGACAGGGAAGGGGGAAAGTTCACCAAGGACAATCTCAGATTAAATCCTTCTTAATTCACCTTTAACTTAATCCCATGGGGAACTGTGACATGTCAGCTAAGATTCATTGCAAGAAGCTGGGGTTTTCATACTTCCACCCCTTCAGTCAATGGTAAATGGGCACACCCAGGAGATATTCCCAGACATTTCTGGGTGTTCAATTAGGCAAAGTAGTCACCAGGAGCCTCAAGGCAGCACTTTGTTATATTTGGTGTCTTGTCTTCTTGGGCTTTTAGTTAGCTAATAAATGAATAGATTTGATACTTTGAGGTTTTAATTAGAATCTTACATAGCTTGCATTTTATTTATTTATTATTTATTATTTATAGTTGTTCTATTACAGTTGTCCCAATTTTTGCCATTGCTCTCACCTTCTCTGCCCACACCCTGCTCCCACAGTCAATCCCTGCCCTATTGTCCATATCCATGGGTCATTTATATCTGTTCCTTGACTAGACCCTTCCCCTTCTTTACCTCCTTAACTCCCACACCCCCACCCCTCTGATCACTGTCAGTCTGTTCATTTTCTCCATGTCTCTGGTTTTATTTTGCTCATTTGTTTGTTTTGTTCATTAGGTTCCACTTATAGGTGGCATCATATGGTTTTGTCTTTTGCTGCTGGGCTTATTTCACTTAGCATAATACTTTCCAATTCCATCCATGCTGTTGCAAAAGGCAAGAGCTCCTTTTTTCTTTTTGATGTGTAGTATTTCATTATTAGATGTACCATATTTGTACCAGTTTTTTGATCTACTCATTTACTATTGGGCATTTAGGCAGTTTCCAGAACTTCCCTATTGAAAATAATGCTGTTATGAACATAGGGGTGCATAGTTTATCTTGAATTGGTGTTTCAGGATTCTTAAGGTATAATCCCAACAGTGGAATCAATGAGTCAAAAGACAGTTCCATTTTTAGTTTTTTAAGGAAAATCCACACTGTTTTGCACAGTGGCTGCACTAGTCTGCATTCCCACCAACAGTACACCAGGGTTTTCTTTTCTCCTCATACTCACAAACACTTATTATTAATAAGTGCATTATAATATTTGTTCTAAATGTGTGAACAAATATGTGATTGGTATTTTAATAGGGATTGTGTTTAATAGGGATTGAGTAGATTGCTTTAGGTAGTATGGATATATTAATGATGTTAATTCTTCCAATCCATGAACACAGTATATGCTTCCATAGATTGTGTATTTGTTCATTTCTTTCTTCAGTGTTGTGTTGTTTCTGCATGCAGTAAACAGTTTCTGTGTATATGTCTTTTACCTCCTTGGTAAGGCTTATTCCTAGGTACTTTATTCTTCTTGTTGCTATAGCAAATGGGACTTTTTACTGATTTTTGATTCCGTTATTTCGTTGTTGTACAAAAATGCCTTCAATTTCTGAATATTGACTTTGTAACCTGCCATTTTACCAAATTCATTTATTAGATTAAGTAGTATTTTTTTTGTGGAGTATATAGGGTTTTCTAAACACTATGCCATCTGCAAATAATGACAGTTTTACTTCTTTCCAATTTGGATGCAGTTGATTTCTTTTTCTTGTCTTATCACTGTGGCTAGAACTTCAAATACTATTTTGAATAAAAGTGGTGAAAGCAGACACCCTTGTCTTGTTCCTGATCTTAGGGGGAAGAATTTTAGTTTTTCCCAGTTGAGTATGATGCTGGCTGTAGGTTTCTCATATATGCCTTTTATTATGTTCGGGTATCCTCTCTCAATTCCCATTTTGCTGAGCAATTTTATCATAAATGGGTGCTATACTGTATCAAATGCTTTTTTAGCAGCATCTATTGATATGATCATGTAATTTTTGTTTTCACTTTGTTTATGTGGTGTATTATGTTTATTTATTTGTTGTTACTATACCATCCTTGCATCTCTGGAATGAATCCCACTTGATCATAGTGTATGATCTTTCTAATGTATTGCTGGATCCATTTGCCAACATTTTGTTGAGGATTTTAGCATCTACGTTTATAAACAATACCGGCCAGTAGTTTTCCTTCTTTGTTGTATCTTTACCTGGTTTTGGAATTAGGATAATACTGTCCTCATAAAAAAAGTTTCAGAGTCTTCCCTCTTCCTGATTTTTTTGGAATAGTTTCAGAAGTATAGGAGTAAGTTCTTCCCTAAATGTTTGGTAAAGTTCACCTGTAAAACCATCCAGTCCAGGGCTTTTGTGTGCTGAGAGTTTTTTGATTACTGCTTCAATTTCACTAGTTGTTATTGCTCTAGTCTGACTTTATTTTTTTTCTTGATTCAATTTTGCAATATTGTATATTTCTAGAAAATTGTTTTTTGCCTAGGTTGTCCAATTTCTTTGCATAATGTTGTTCTTAGTAATTTATTACAATCCTTTGTATTTCTATTTTTAAAAGATTTTATTTTATTTTTAGAGAGGGAAAGGAAGGGAGAAAGAGAGGGAGAGAAACATCAATGCTTGGTGGCCTCTCATGCACTCACTTCTGGGGACCTGACCTGCAGCCTAGGCACATGCCCTAGACTGGGAAACAAACTAGTGACACTGTTTCTCAGGCTGGCACTCAATTCACTGAACCGCAACAAAGAGGGCCATATTTGTGTGGCTTTTAATTTCTCCTCTTTCATTTCTGATATTATTTATTTGGGTCATCTCTCTTTTTTCTTGATGAGTCTGGTTAAACACTTGTCAATTTTGTTCATCTTTTCAGAGAACCAGCTCCTGGTTTTATGCTTTGAATTGTTCTTTTAGTCTCTATGTCATTTAATTCTACTCTGATCATGATTATTTCCTTCTTTCTACTCACTCTTGGCTTTATTTGTTGCTGTTTCTCCAGTACTTGTAGATGGAGGGTTCGGTGTTTATTAGAGATTTTTCTGTCTTTTGGTAGGGCTGTATTGCTACAAACTTCTCTCTCAAGATTGCCTTTTCTGTGTCCCATATATTTTGGGCTGCTATTAGTTCATTTTCATTTGTTTCCAGAAACTTTTTAATATCTTTCTTGATCTCATTTTTTACCCATTCATTATTTAATAGCATGTTGTTCAGTCTCCATTAATTTGATTGTTTTTGAGTTTTTCCTTGTGGTTCATTTCTAGTTTTAAGGCATTGTGATCCAAGAAGATGCTTGATATGATTTCAATTTTCTTGAATTTGTTGAGGCTTGTTTTATGTCCCATCATGTGGTCTGTCTTTGAAAATGTTCCATGTGCATTAGAAAATGATATATATTTTGCCTCTTTGGGGTGAAAGTTTCTGTACATAGCAATTAAGTCCATTTGATCTAGAGTGTTATTCAATGCCATGATAGCCTTGTTAATTATTTGCTTGGAAGGTCTATCCATTGTTGGCAATAGGACATTAAAATCCCCTATTATGAGTGTGTTGATGTCAGTATCTTCCTTGAAGTCCTTCAAGATTTTCATTATTTATTTGGGTGCTCCTTTGTTGGCTGCATACATGTTTACAAGGGTTATATCTTCTTGAGGGACTATTCCCTTAAGTATTACATGGTGTCCTTCTTTGTTTCTTTTTATGGATTTGTTTTGAAATCTATTTTTCTGATATAAATATTGCTACTCCAGCTTTTTTTTTTTTCCATATCTGTTAGATCTTTTGCTCTGAGGTGGGTCTCTTGTAGACAGCCCATATGTGGGCTGTCTCCATTCACCTACCCTATGTCTTTTGATTGGAATATTTAATGCATTTACATTTAAGGTTATTATTGATGGGTACTTATTAATTGCCAGTTTTTTTCCATTTGTACCTGTGTTCTTCTCTCTCTCTCTGCTTTTCTTCATCTTCTTGTAGTTCACTTTAGCATCATTTATAATGATGTTTTTTTGGAGCTGTATTCTTTTAGCCTTTTATTTTTTGGTCTGGGAAACTCCTTATTTTGCCATACATTTCAAATGAAAGCCTTGCTGGATAGAGTAGTCTTGGTTGCAGGTCTTTGCTTTTCATTACTTGGGATATTTCTGGCAATTCCCTTCTGGCTTGTAGCATTTTCATTGAGAAGTCACCTGATAGCATTATTGGAACTCCCTTGTATGTTACTAGCTGTTTCTCCCTTACTGCCTTTATGATTCTCTCTTTGTCTTTAAGTTTTTTCATTTTAATTATGATGTGTCTTGGACTGGGCCTCTTTGGATTCATCTTGATTGGGACCCTCTGTGCTTCCTGGACTTTCATGAATTTTTCTCTCATCAAGTTAGGGAAGTTTCCCATCACTACTTTTTCAAACAGATGTTCTATCCCTTGCTCCTCTTCTTTTTCTGATATCCCTTTGATATGGATATTATTAAGTTTTATGTTGTCCTAAAGTCCCTTAATCCCTCTTTGTTCTTTTTGTGTCTTTTTATTCCCCTTTTCTTTCTCTTTCAGGGAGTTTTTTTCTACCTTGTGCTCCATCTCACTGATTCAATCCTCTGCTTCAACTAGCCTGCTTTTAATTCCTTCTACTGTATTCTTCAATTCAGAAATTGTATTATTCATTTCTTCCTGGCTCTTATTGATAGTTTCTATGTCCTTGTTCATGCTGGTGTAATCTTCAGTAAGATGAGGGCAGATGGTGTCCCAGTCTAGTCATAAGCAACCTGTTTGAGACTGCCAGTGATCCACAGTCTATGGCTGTCTCCTTCAGTTGTTAATCTAGTCGATCTGTAATCAGCAGTCAGCCTTAAGCACTGCAGAGTAGGCCAGAGAAATTCCTTTGGGTGGGGCTATTGCTTCCCCTCAGGCTGATGCCATTTGGAGCAGACTACTCTACCTGTTCAAGATGGCTCCTTCAGTATGGGCAATGACTCAGTACAGAAATCCTGGTGGCTGCTCTCTTGCCACAGCCAAAACCCCAAATTCTTCTCTAGTCCACTCTGTCCCCTTTTGCTGGATCCCAGGATAAGTGGTTGCAAATGAAATTTTATGCATTGACCCTTTAAGAGGCTCTCTGTGGCTCCAGTCCTCCCTCTCTGACAGACAGATAACCCTTGGTTTTCACAGCTGCATGTAATCTCAGTTTCTTTCCAGCTCTGGTGCTGTAGGCTGGGGAACCCAGCTTGGTGTTTAGGCCCAACATTTCTCACACGGAACCCCCTTGCTGCTGAGATTTCCCTCCAGCACTTCAGCTGCCACCCATGGGAGCCCAGCCAGCCTCTCATATCACCATTGCATTCTGTACCAGTCACATTGTGGCGAAGTGGTTTCTTCTGTCTGCCTACAGTATAAGACTTCTTTCCAGCTATTTTTCAGTTGGTTATTCTGGATGACTTGTCTACAATTTAGTTGTAGTTCCAGATTGGTCCTGGGAGCAGGTCATTGTAGCTTTTGCTTACTCCTCCACCATCTTGGATCCTCCACATACCTTGCATTTTTTTATTCTTTTCTATTTTTATTAACCCATGGAATTATTTTAATCAGTGTTATAATACAACCTAAAATCAAATAAATAGACAAAGAAAATGCCATAAATGCTGTCTAGTGGAAAAACAAGCAGACTAAAATGATGGCATATAAAATCAATATAAAAAGGATCTGAGAATACCTTGGCCTAGTATCAAAACTGTTCACTTTAGTCCTAGCCTAGCATTTTTCAGCTCCATTGCCATTATACATTAAGTTCACTCCATCTTGTGACACAACCTTCAAAATGATGGCTTGTCTAACCCAAGTGGCTAAAAAAGTAGTGGTACATAAATACAATGGAATATTACTCAACTGTAAGAAAGAATGAAATCTTACCAATTACAACAACATGGATAAATCTAGAAGGTATTATGCTCAGTGAAATAAGTCAGGCAGAGAAAGACAAATATCATATGATTTCCCCTATGTGTGAACTCTATATAGACTGAAATAAATGAACAACCAAAACAGAAACAAATTCACAGATACAGAGGAAAGAATGTTAGTTGTCAGAGGGGAGAGTTAAGGGGTGAAAAGATATAGGGATTGAGAAGTGCTGGTTGGTAGTTTCAAAATAATCATGGGAATGTAAACTGCAGCATAGGAAATATAGTCAATAATAGTATAATAACTATACGTAGTGCCAGTTAGGCATGTGAAATATCAGGGGGAACACTTTGTAAGGTATATAATTGTCTCACCACTATGCTGTATACATGAAACCAATACAAAATAATATTGAGTGTCAACTGTATGAAAAATAAAATTAGAAAAATGATGACTTCTCACAATTTCTCAGGGAAAAAATAGAAAAATATTCATATCTGGAACAGAAGCTGCAATTGGAGTTACCACCTGATGAACTTTAAAACAGTGCAGGCATTTTCAAAAACCTATTACATTTTCTACAGGCCAAAATGACAAGACAAATAGGAAAGTGAACAGATCACCAGCTTGCCTTTTTCCAGCCTTTCATGCTGGCACTAACTTCTGCAAATCCCATCAGGGAGGCAGTGTTACTTTTAGTCTAATATCCTGGCAGGAAGGAGAAACTCAGCAGCTTCCACTTAGCCATCCTACCATAATAACCCTACTTTCTGGATCACAGGGCCACTGCAGAGATTCTGCTCAACGACTAGTATGGGCACTACAATTATACCTCCAGTAACTGGAGAAATAACCCCAGGATGGGTCCATGAACCTGGTGGGCACTTGGTGACTCAAAGCTGGGACAAAGCTCTATTTATTATCTGATTATTATAAATCCTGCATTGGTATTTGGGGTCCTCATGAATTCAGGGCTGTCTCCAAGAGTTTAAATATTGCATTTTCTCCAATGCACAATTACCCCATAGTTGGCCTCAAATCTCTTTTGATGATGTTTGTGGAAGATAAACGATAGATGCCTGTGGCAATGTTGCAGAACACCCAAAACTGTCTTTCAGTCAAGAGACTATTTCCTTGGTTTCAAACCATATTATGAAGGAATAGTAATCTAAACAGTATGATATGGGCACGAAACAAACATACAGATCAATGGAAGAGAATAAAGAGTCCAGAAATAAACCCATGTATATATGGTCAAGTGAACTGACTTAGATCTAGAATTAGTGAGAGGACATCATTGTCTATTGTAGTGACATAAAGCATGAATTTGGTCCACTACTTGGATTTTTTGTTGTTGTAAATCAAGTAATATTTTACCAGGCTGCACTTTATTTTATTTTTAGGGACATGAGATTGATTAGGCCCTGCTAAATATCTCTTTGGATCAAAATTTCAATTCTATTATAAAATACACTAATATACCCTCTTAGTGTCTGGCTGTTGTCAAGAGGAGCTCAAGTCAATGATGATGTCTCCCAACATTATCCATGGCTTATTGAGGATATTTCCATATTTTAAGGTTATAGATATTCCTCTCACCTATAAAATTTCTCAATGACTTATGAGGAATGTGGCCTCTGAACCTTCTCAGAAAAAAGCAGTGTAGGATAAATTAGCACATGATAAATTTATGCCAACTTGCTTATTTTCTTAAGCTTTTGGATTTTTTCCTCTGCATTACACCAAGACAGCCTGGTATCTCAACATTGCTGAGTTACCACTGAATCAAATTTTTACTCAACCAACCAGCTAAAATGTTAGAACCTCTCCTACCAGCTATAACACATTATATTAAGACTTAGTGGTAGTTACATCCATATCAATAAATTTAGTCTTATTCATTCATACACATTTCATAATTATTTTGAGGTACAGCTACTTCCTCCCAGGTCACTGTGTGTATGACCTCTTGGAGCATGCTGAGAACTGACACTAGTTATAAGATGCTTGAGGTGAACATGAGAAGCAGAAGCATGTCCTGGTAGGATCATTTTACCAGGAAAGGTTATCATAGAACCTTTAATAAAAGAAGACTAATTTCCTTGAATACAGGAGGAAGGGCTGCTTCCACTAGCACAGAAAATTCAGAGTGTTCAGAGGTTCAACATATTTAACATACTCCAAGTCTTTTCCAATATCCTATTCCAAATCTCAGGGTCCGCTCTTTCCCAGTGAGTGCCCTGACTTTCATATAAAAGACTTGACAAGGCTGTGAATTCACCTTCTATAGTCTATACAAATAAATTTTGTTTCTCATTTTTCAGAGATTATCATAGAATTTAGGAAGTGAAAGATGATGGTTAGATTCTCTATAAAAGTTTTCTGGTTCTCTGAATGTGACTTGAGTTATTGCTTGACAGTTTAAAGATCTGAGGTATGATTTTCTTTTGAAAGTGCTTTATTGCACTGAACACCCCCTAGCACTCCCTGTTTGTAGTCATCGTTGGAGCCATACAAGGAAACACAGCAGCCACTTCAGCTTTCCAAACACTTGCTTCCCTGGACATTTCATCACCGTCAACTGTGGATGATGAGGTTGTTAATCACTATGCCACCAAATGCCATCACTTACTTGGATCCCGTTATTTTGGATTCCTTTTGGCAAGAGTCTCATCACTGTATTCAAGTTCAGTTTAAAGAGAAAAATGAAACAATCCCTAAAAACAACACAAATGTTTGAAAAGACAAGCACAGGCTGGGCCAATACATGTGCAGTGAACTATAAATGATTAATATCTAGGATATAAAACATTCTACAATTAATAAGAGAAAAGTTGATAACGGAAGAAAAAGTAAGCAAAGGCATCTGAACAGCCAGCAACTGCAGGGAAGAAGCCATGATGCATGATAATCTGATTGGGCACTGACTCTTCAGCTGTGTCCTTTATAACTCTAACTTGCTTGTCTTCCAACATAATTTGCTGATATTAACACAGCAATAACAGTTTCTTTTGGTTAATATCTTCTAGGTAGTTTTCCTTTTGTTGTCTTTCTGTATCCTCAAGTTGTTAGGTCTAAATTGCATATAGCTCATTTTTTAAAACATGATGTATTTATTTTCACTGGTAAGAACAATCCATTTATATTTACTATAATTGGAACTCTTTTTACCATCTTATTTTATGTTTGTTATTTGTTGTTTTTATGATCTCTCCTTTTTTTCATTTTGTGCTTCTTTCAGGTTATTATATTCAATGTTTAAATGTATTTTATTTCTTTTTTATTCTTTGATAATTTATACTCCTTATTTTTTCCAATGGTTATTTAAAAATTTTTATTACTTAACTTAAAAGTTAAAGTTTTCTGTATGCTGTCTTTTTTCAAACAACAAAAGACATTGGAACACTGACTCTGATCAACTCTGTCCTATTTTTCTTGCTATCATCATGCTGCATTTTGTATCTGTCTGGTTTATTTACATGAAAATGTAGACATTGTTATTCTATATATTTAATATATTTATGTTGACTTAATTGTTTAGCATGTGAATATCCTTTTTCCCCATTTAACATTGCATCTCACACTATTTCCAGAATAAATTTCCTTCTTTCTGAAGTTCCTTTAATGAGTATCTGTTGGAGATAAACTCATTGTTTGTCTTAAGTTTTTTCACTGTCAACCTAGAAAGAGAACAAAAATGCCAGATTATTTTTTCTCAGCTTTTTGAAAATAGGCTTCCACTCTCAAGAAATCTGCTGTCAATTTTATTCATGTGTACATTTATTTTCTATGGCTTTTTAAGAATCTTCTTACTTTGGTAATCTAAGAAACTAAGGTGTATTTAGATACTGATTTTATCTTCTTTTTATCTGCCCACCACTCATTTATGCTTCTGGAATACAAGGACTCATGTATTTAACCAGTTATGGAAGAATCTTAAGCTTTAGCTCTCTAGATTCACTACTTCATTGTAACCACTCTCTCTAAAAAAGTCCTATTAGTTTGATTGATTAAATTTTTCATGATAAATATACTTGTTTATATTTTTCATAACATGTTTTTTCTTGTTATATGTTTGTTCTTTTTATTAGATATGCTTCTTTCCCATATTTTCTATGTTACATTGTTCTCATTTACTGTGGCTAATTTCTTAGTGTGTTTTCATTTTAGTTGTGAATTTATAATCAATGGATTTTTTTTTCCTGTGGAATTTTCGCCTGGCCTGGATGAAGGTTCATCCCTCTTCAGAGAATGCATGATTTTCTCACTACATATGTGCAGCATCTTAGTTCATGTTGTTTTTTTTTTTTCTTTTTTTTTTAAACTTTTTTTTAATCAGTATTTTTTAATTGTTGATATTGTACAGTTTTCTGTCTTTTACCCCGCCCCAGCCCACCACCCCAGCCCTCCCCACCTTCCTCCCATTTCCACCCCCCCATAGTTTTTGTCCATGAGTCCTTTATACTTGTTGCTCTAAACCGTTCCCCTTTTCCCCTGAAATTCCCTCCCCTCCCACTCTGGACACTGTCAGACTGTTCTCAAATTCAGTGTCTTTGTTTATATTATGCTTGTTTGTTTGTTTTGTTGATTAGCTTCCACTTAAAGGTGAGATCATATGGTATTTGTCTTTCACTGCCTGGCTTATTTCGCTTAGCATGATACTCTCCAATTCCTTCCATGCCGTCGCAAAGGGTAGGAGCTCCTTCTTTCTTTCTGCTGCATAGAATTCCATTGTGTAAATGTACCACAGTTTTTTGATCCATTCATTAACTGATGGGCACCTAGGTTGCTTCCAGCACTTGGCTATTGTAAATTGTGCTGCTATGAACATAGGGGTGCATAGATTCTTTTGGATTGGTGTTTCAGGATTCTTAGGATATAATCCAAGCAGTGGAATTGCTGGGTCAAAAGGTATGTCCATTTTTAGTTTTCTTAGAAAATTCCATAATGTTTTCCATAGTGGTTGTACCAATCTGCAATCCCACCAACAGTGCACCAGGGTCCCCTTTTCTCCACAACCTCTCCAACACTTGCTGTTTGTTGCTTTGTTTATGAAGGCCATTCTGACTGGTGTCAAGTGGTATCTCATTGTAGTTTTAATTTGCATCTCTCTGATAGCTAGAGATATCGAACATCTTTTCATGTGTCTCTGGATCCTCTGTATGTCCTCCTTGGAGAAGTGTCTGTTCAAATCCTTTGCCCATTTTTTAATTGGGTTGCTTGTCTTCTTAGAGTAGAGTCTTGTAAGTTCTTTATATATTTTGGAGATTAATCCCTTGTCTGAGGTATCATTTCCAAATATGTTTTCCCACACAGTTGGTTCTCTTTTTATTTTAATACTGTTTTCTTTAGCTGTGCAGAAGCTTTTTATTTTGATGAGATCCCATTTGTTTATTCTTTCCTTTATGTCCCTTGCTCTAGGGGACGTATCAGTGAAAATATTGCTGCGTGAAATATCTGAGATTTTCCTGCCTATATTATCCTCTAGAATTTTAATGGTGTCATGGCTTATATTTAAATCTTTTATCCACCTTGAATTTATTTTTGTGTATGGTGTAAGTTGGTGCTCGAGTTTCATTTTTTTGCAGGTAGCTGTCCAGTTCTCCCAGCACCACTTATTGAAGAGGCTATTTTTGCTCCATTTTATGTTGCTGCCCCCTTTGTCGAATATTAATTGACTGTAGAGACTTGGGTTTATTTCTGGGCTCTCTGTTCTATTCCACTGGTCCACGTGTCTGTTCTTGTGCCAGTACCAGGCTGTTTTGATTACAGTGGCTTTGTAATACATTTTGGTATCAGGTATTGTGATCCCTCCTACTTTGCTCTTCTTTCTCAAAATTGCTGCTGCTATCCGGGGTCGTTTATGATTCCATATAAATTTTTGAAGTGTTTGTTCTATGTCTGTGAAATATGCCATTGGAACTTTAATAGGTATTGCATTGAATCTGTAAATTGCTTTGGGTAATATGGACATTTTGATAATATTAATTCTTCCAATCCATGAACATGGTAAATGCTTCCATTTGTTTGTGTCTTCCTTGATTTCATTCTTCAGTGTTGTGTAGTTTTCTGCATACAGGTCTTTTACCTCCTTGGTTAGGTTTATTCCTAGGTATTTTATTTTTCTTTTTGCTATATCAAATGGGATTTTTTTCTTGATTTCTGCTTCTGCTGTTTCACTGTTGGTATACAAAAATGCCTTTGATTTTTGGATATTGACTTTGTATCCAGCTATTTGGCCAAAATCATTTATTATGTTGAGCAGCTTTTTGGCCGAGTCTATAGGATTTTCTATGTACACTATCATGTCATCTGCAAACAATGATAGTTTTGTTTCCTCCTTTCCAATTTGGATGCCTTTTATTTCCTTTTCTTGTCTAATTGCTGTGGCTAAGACTTCCAATACTATATTGAATAGAAGTGGTGAAAGTGGACAGCCTTGTCTTGTTCCTGATCTTAGTGGGAAAGATTTCAGTTTTTGCCCATTGAGTATGATGTTGGCTGTAGGTCTCTCATATATGGCTTTTATTATGTTGAGGAATGCTCCCTCTATTCCCACTTTGCTGAGTGTTTTTATCATAAATGGGTGTTGTACTTTATCAAAAGCTTTTTCCGCATCTATTGATATGATCATGTGATTTTTGTCTTTGCTTTTGTTTATGTGATGTATTACATTTATTGATTTGCGAATGTTGAACCATCCTTGCATCCCTGGGATGAATCCCACTTGGTCATGGTGTATGATCTTTTTAATGTATTGTTGGATGCGGTTTGCCAATATTTTGTTGAGGATTTTAGCGTCTACATTCATCAGTGATATTGGCCTGAAGTTTTCTTTCTTTGTTATGTCTTTATCTGGTTTTGGGATTAGGATGATGCTGGCTTCATAAAAAGAGTTTGGGAGTCTTCCATCATTTTGGATTTTTTGGAATAGTCTGTGTAGGATAGGGGTTAGCTCTTCCTTAAATGTTTTGTAGAATTCTCCTGTGAAACCATCTGGTCCAGGGCTTTTGTGTGCCGGGAGTGTTTTGATTACTGATTCAATTTCACCAGCTGTTATTGGTCTGTTCAGGCTTTCTGTTTCTTTTTCATTGAGTTTTGGAAGGTTATATTTTCCTAGAAACTTGTCCATTTCACCTAGGTTTTCAAATTTCTTGGCATACAGTTCTTCATAGTAATTTCTTACAATCCTTTGTATTTCTGTGGTGTCAGTCGTAATCTCTCCTCTTTCATTTCTGATTGTGTTTATTTGAGTCCTCTCTCTTTTTTTCTTGATGAGCCTGCTTAAAGGCTTGTCGATTTTGTTTATCTTTTCAAAGAACCAGCTCCTGGATTCATTGATCCTTAGGATTGTGCTTTTAGTCTCTATGTCATTTAATTCTGCTCTGATCTTGGTTATTTCCTTCCTTTCTACTTGCCCTGGGCTGTCTTTGTTGTTGTTCCTCGAGTTCTTGTAGGCGTAGGGTTAAGTCATTTGTTAGAAATGTTTCTGTCTTCTTTAGGTAGGCCTGTATTGCTATGAACTTCCCTCTGAGCACTGCCTTCATTGTGTCCCATAAGTTTTGGGTTGTTGTGAGTTCATTTTCATTTGTTTCCAGAAACTTTTTGATTTCCTCCTTAATTTCATTCTTTACCCATTCATTGTTTAATAGCATGCTATTCAATCTCCATGATTTTGATGATTTGGGGATTTTCCCCATCAAGTCGGTTTCTAGTTTAATCCCTTGTGGTCGGAGAAAATGCTTGGTATGATATCAATTTTCTTGAATTTGTTGAGGCTTGTTTTGTGTCCTATCATGTGGTCTATCTTTGAAAATGTTCCATGTGCGTTTGAAAAAAATGTGTATTTAGTTTCTTTGGGATGGAGGGCCCTATATATATCAGCTAAGTCGAATTCGTCTAGAGTATTGTTCAATGCCACAATATCTTTGTTGATAATTTGTTTGGAAGATCTGTCCATTTTTGACAGTGGGGTGTTAAAATCTCCTACTATAATTGTGTTGCTGTCAATATCTTTCTTGAAGTCCTCTAAGATTTTCTTGATGTATTTAGGTGCTCCTATATTGGGTGCATATATATTTACAATGTTTATGTCTTCTTGGTGAATTCTTCCGTTGAGTATTATGAAGTGACCTTCTGGGTCTCCCTTTATAGCTCTTCTTTTGAAGTCTATTTTGTCTGATATGAGTATTGCTACCCCGGCCTTTTTTTCCTGTCCATTTGCTTGGAAAATTTGTTTCCAGCCTTTCACTTTAAGTCTGTGTAGGTCTTTTGTCCTGAGGTGGGTCTCTTGTAGGCAGCATATGTGTGGGTCATGCTTTCTTATCCAGTCAGCTACTCTATGTCTTTTGATTGGAGCATTTAATCCATTTACATTTAAGGTTACTATTGATAGGTACTGATTCATTGTCATTTTCGTATCTGTGTTCCTCACTCTCTCTTTTCCTTTCTTTCCTTAAAGCAGTCCCTTTAGTATCTCTTGTAGTACTGGTTTGGTAGAGGTGTATTCTTTTAGACTTCTTTTGTCTGGGAAGCTCGTTATTTGGCCTTCTATCTTGATTGAAAGACTTGCTGGATAAAGTAGTCTTGGTTGTAGGCCTTTGGTTCTCATTACTTGGAATATTTCTTGCCATTGTCTTCTGGCTTGGAGCGTTTCCATTGAGAAGTCAGTTGCTAACCTTATCGGGGCTCCCTTGTATGTTACTTCCTTTTTCTCCCTTGCTGCCTTTAAGATTTTCTCTTTGTCTTGGAAGTTTGCCATTTTAATGATGATGTGTCTTGAAGTGGGCCTCTTTGGGTTCCTCTTGATAGGGACTCTCTGTGTTTCCTGGATTTGTGTGACTTTTTCTCTCACCAAATTAGGGAAGTTTTCCATCATTACTTTTTCAAATAGGTTTTCTATCCCTTGCTCTTCTTCTTCTCCTTCCGGTATTCCTATTATACGGATATTACTACGTTTCATGTTGTCTTGCATTTCTCTTAAACTCTCTTCATTCTTTCTGAGTCTCTTTTCCTTTTCTTGCTCTATCTGGCTGTTTTTTTCTACTTTGTCCTCCAACTCACTGATCCGATCTTCTGCTTCATCGATTCTGCTTTTCATTCCTTCTACTGTGTTCTTCAGCTCAGAAATTGTATTCTTCATTTCCTCTTGGCCCTTTTTGATAGTTTCTATTTCCTTTTTCATGTTGATATAGTTTGCACTGAGTTCATCGTAGCTTCCCTGTAGTTTCTGGTAGCTCATTGAGAGCTCATGGAGCTTCCTGAAAACCATTTCTTTGAACTCCTTATCTGATAGTTGAGTTGCCTCTGTTTCATTTAGCATTCTTTCTGGGGCTTCCACCTTTTCTTTCATTTGGGGATTGTTTCTTTGTCTTCTCATTGTTGGTGAGACTCTTCTTGTAAACCTCTGCTTCTTAAGTTGATCTTTTCTGGCTACCTGCGTTTATGGTGTGAACTTCTGTGGTGGAATACCTGTGAGATTCAGTGTTATAGTCTTCTTCAGGTATCCTGGTGTTCACAGCTTCCACTGTCTCAGCTGTGGGAATACCCCCTCTTTTGGTCCAACTCTGGTTTTTCCACAGTTCTAGGATTTCTTTGCCTCACTCGTGGGTATTCAAAAAGAGAAAAGAATAAAGTGAAAAAAGAAGAGAGAGAAAAAAGAGAAAAAAAAAGAAAAAAAAAGAGGAGGGAAGGAGAGATAAAATTGGAAAGAAAGGAAGAAGGAATAAAGCCAGAAAGAAGTAAAGAGAAGCAAAAGGAATTGAGGGATAAAAAAGGTAGAAGTAATAAAGAAATAAAAAATATATAACCAAAACAAAACAAAAAGAACCCCACAAAAACGAAAAACGAACCAAAACAAACAAACAAACAAAAAACCCAACTAAGCAGACAAAAAACAACTATCAAAAAAACCCCCCACAAAACAAAACACCCCCCCCCAAAAAAAAAAGAAAAAAAGAATAAGAAGGAAAAAAAAAAAAAATCTCTTGCTATTTTCACAGAGGCCAAACTGGATTTTCTGGACTTGCTGGCTGTAGCAGGCTGCGAGGCGACTCGTACCGCTTTTCTCCCTGTTCCTCACTCAGTCAGCTTTGGGCTACTGTCCTCAGTGCCAGCCCAGCACTGTCCCCAGGGCTAATGGCGTACTCTCCATGCAGGGCCTTGGGTGTGATTTCTGAGCCTCCTGCAGGGGGCGAGCTTTCCAGATTTTATGGGTTTCAGCTGGAATCTCTTACAGATCCATCCCTCCCCGAGCCTATTGCTGTGAGCTCCGGGTCTCCTACAGGGCGCAGGCGCCCGCCTGAGACTACGGGCGTGGGCTCCGAGAGTTTCCCGAGTTGCGCGCACTCACCCCAGGATCACAGATGTGAGCTCCGGGTCTTCCAGAGTCCCCTTCTCTAGTTGCAGGGTCGCCTCTGGCCGCAGGGCTGCTTCCAACCCGGTCGCAGAGCCGCCTCCGGTCGCCGGGCCGCCTCCGGTCGGTTGCAGAGGCCCCTCCGGTCGCGCGGTCGCCTCCGGTCGTTTGCGGAGCCGCCTCCGGTCGCGCGGCCGCCTCCGGTCGGTTGCGGAGCCGCCTCCGGTCGGTTGCGGAGCTGCCTCCGGTCGCTGGGTCGCCTCTGTCCTGTCTCAGGGCCACCTCCAGTCGCTCGGCTGCCACGTCTAGTTTTCCAATGTCTGCTACGGATTTTGATCTCCTATTTTCATATATACTGTGGTATTGTTGGCTATCTGCTCTGTTCCTCTGTAGATCGGTTAGGTTTTTCTCCCATGTGCAGAAGGAAGTGCAATCTGCGTCCTCCTACCATGCCGCCATCTTGGAGACTCCCTCATGTTGTTTATTTTATTCTTTTTGTTTCATTATACATGCCTCTTGCTATGCATGTTATATTTTGTTTTCTTTTGGATAAACAAGTTAGTTTCTCAGCTGTGGTTCCCTAAACTACAAGAGTAAAGTAGATTTGAACTCCAGACCAATGCGGTTACACATTCCCAGCAGGAACTTTTTGTCCAATGTTTGCTCACCCACTGAAATTACTCATTAAAACAATACTCTTCTTCATTTTCTACCTTTGTTCACAAGAAACTTTTCTTGGTTATTGTTTTTGTTGTTGTTGTTTGTTTTGTTTTATATTTTATATCTACTCTTTTACTAACATTGTAGCCCCTTTGATTCTCAGCTTTGTTCAGGAGCTACACTTTTACTTTCCCCCCTCGCCTGGGTGCAAGGGTTCAAGGGAAGGCTCCTGGGTTTTCTGGAAATTATTCTTCAGGGGATTTATAGATTTCAGCTCTACTTCCCAATCACTTGTCTAACTGTTTATTGCTGTTTTATCTCCAGGGATTCCTTTACATTATAGTGAACACATTAAAAATGATTTGTTATATTTTACCCACATGAAAATATACATTGTAATGAAGCTTATCTGGGTATCTATTCTGCATTACTACCAGAAGTTCAAATCTTAAAATTTTCATTTTAACTTCATCTTTGATTCAAGAGTTCCTCAGAGAGTAATTTTTATTTTCCAAATAGTTGTGAGGATTGTTGCTTAATTTTGAGATTTTTTGGGGGGTTATTCTAAAACATAACCTGTAAGTTTCCCTGATTGGACAACTTAATGGAATTTCTAATGTGGTATAGTGTATCAGTCAATCTGATAAATGTCTTAAGGGGAAAAAAAGGATAAATTAGTTTTAAAAGAAGAAATGCCAATTATGATTTTAATAATTAATCTATTAATTAAAGTGTTTTATGTCGTTACTTATTTTATATATAATCACTTGACAAAAATTGAAAGTGGAAATAACGTCCCAAAATGATTGCACTGTTTTACTTCCCCTTTTATCTAGCAGATTCTGCTCTGTGTATGTCGCTGTAATACCACTGGCTATCTAGATTTTGGCTCTATTATGAATTCAGCATGAATAGTGAATTTTATCTTCCTTTATTTACTGGTTTTGTTTTGGAGTTATATTTTAATGGATAGTCACGGTCCCACTCCTTTATTTTGTTGTTGCTTTACCATCCTTCCTTTTATTGTTTAACTTCGTTATATTATTTTGGGTTATCTTTTGTGTATAAGGAGTGCCCAGCCTTTAGTCTTTGTGTTTGAACAGTGAGTTTAACCTTTTTTAAAGTTATGGTTGTGTATAAAATAGTCATATGCTCTGTGTTTTATGCTCTCTTTATTCTGTGTCTTCTGTTTCCTTTTACCCGTCTTTCTCTATATACATATTTTGTTTGCTTCGTTTCTGTGGAAATTTAGGAGTCACCCTATATTTATGTTTCTACCGATTTCTTAAAAAATAATATTTAAAAAACAAACTGTAATATGTGCATTTAACTTTTTTACAGCAGTGCCAGAGTGCAACCATTAACTTCCTGCTATGAAAGATGAGAGATGTAGCTGTCTTCACTTCCTCTCCTCTTGCCACCAACCCATCCCAGTGCCTCATTCTAATAACAGATAATTTGGATTCTTAGGCCAAATTTGGTATTAACACATGTTATAGGTCTTCCCTTTAAAGTAATTATTTTATATATATTTACATGAATTATTACAGTTGTTGATTGAATTAAACAATGTTCAAATACTTTCATTGCTTATTACTGTCATTTTATATCATAACTTCCTCATTTTTGTGATCTCTATTTTAATGATTCTCTTGTTCAACTGGTGGAAATTTTTTTTTCAGAAATGAATGTGGGCGGTGTATTTTCAAAGAGTTAGCATATGAGAACTTTCTGTTGCAAAAGCACATGACCAGTAATCTGGCAGAACATATAGCTTTTTAGTGACATTTTCTCTCAGAAAAACAATTTCTCCATTTTTCACTCAGGCATTTCACAATGAAGGGGCAATTTTTATGTACTGATGGGTTTTTATATCAATTTAAGAAGATATACGAGGTCAGAGATGCAGTTGTCCTTGGTGAAATGGTGAGGCTCTGAGAGCCCTGCATAATTCAAATAGGGTGTTTGCTTCTCCACCAATTCTTCACTGTTGCCTCCTCCTACAGAAGGAGCCAGCCCTGCAGGACATGGTGTTCCATCGACCTAGCTGCCCACACTAGAAAGAAGGCATGACAGCCCTGGGGTTGTCGATTTCAGAAGCCCTCTTTCTGAACTGTGCATGCCAGGAGCAAGCCCTGTGGCCTCTAATTCTACTGGTGGAGCCCAAAACCATGTGTTCAAAAAAGAGAAAAGCAATTCGAGTGTAATGGCCCTCACAGGCTACAAGTTTACTTTGCCTTCATAGGTAACAAAAATTATTATATTTTCCATCCCCATCTTTCCAAATCCATGTACATACCCAAATCTGGTATTTGCTCTTCATGAGCTAAGAGGTATGACCCAGCCTATTGAGTCTTGGTTCCATCAGCATAAAGCAAAAACTCTTTGGCATAAAAGCAGGTCACATGTATCCATGGAATAATAATGGACTTGCTTTGACTTTTACTCAATGGCACTCTGGTGTTCTATTCCGTCTGCCTTTGTGAAACGTGTTAAAGGAACCATCCTATGAACCAACCATTCATAAATGTAGTTACTGTAGGATATTGGTGAAACAGTGTTAATTACATTGCACAGTAAAGCTGTCACCTATAGGCTCAATCCTAACTCAGGTTTTTAAAACCAGCTTTTTCTGTAAGCAGAGCAATTTTTAATCTTGTTCTCATAGTATATCCTAATCTCTAAAATCAGTCTATTGTCTTGGAGCCCAGCTTCGGTAACTAAGTTCTGCCCAAGCAAAGCCGTATCTTTTCAAGCAGGTCTCTATCCTGCCTAACACCAGGCCTCCTAGGTTTTAGAGTGTTGTCCCTAAACTCTAGACCTGTGATAAAATGATGTCTACTACCTGGTGCTAGATAGACAGCCCTGACATAGCTCTTTCTACTTAATAGTTCTCAGCCCACTATTCTCCAAGCATCTCTTGGTTATGGGCTGTACATTTCAACAAAGCCTGCTCATTTCCTTCTAATTGCCCACTTCACAGGCTCTCCAAATTTTGCTGCCATATCTCAGGGACTTACTGAATATGACACAATGTATGATGGGAGTTTTTAGGGCATATTCTCAGTCATTTGAACAACAAAAATGTGATTCATTCATATTAAGATGGTTATTTGAATAACCTACTCCACATCACATAATTTACTTCCTTTTCACACATAAATAAATAAGTGAACTGTACTCAGACATGCTTTTCATTTTTTCTGTAATTGTCCTCACAAAAGAAACTGTGAATGATTATTTCCCTACCACTGAGTGGCACAAAAAGGAGAGAAACACACAAGTGTCTCCATTTGTTTTGCCAGCATTTAGGTAAACCTGAACAGTATCTTACCTTCCCAATAACTAAAAATGTACTATTAATATATTGGCAATTTTTATCCTGTTTAAATCAAAAAATAGCTATAACACCCAGAGAAGATGAAATTTTCCAGAAATTCTCTCTGAATAGTCCTTTTTTCAAAGTCAAATAAATTTCTAATGCAAGCACCCTGGATAAACAGGGAAAAAGACTAAATCATTATTTTGAAAATGGTGACCAGAGCATAGTAGTGCTGTGAAAAAAAAATATGTTTATTTAACATTTTACTTAAACCAATACCACAGGCAAGCAGTTTGTTTTTTAATAAACATTTATAATTTACAAATGATAACATTTACTCTTATAACAACATGATAATTGCTATTATCATCCCCATTGTACAGATAAGAAGGCTGAGGCACAGAGAAATTCTAACTTGTTCAAGATAACTCAGGAAGTGGTGAAGCAACATTTGAGATCCTAGCCATCAGGCTTCAGTGTCCATGCTCTTTGCCATCACACTGGACATAAGGTTAGGGAAGCACAGACAAGTCTACACAGAGCAGTCACCGGTGGTAATGCTTTTTCATAGAGCCTTCCACAGATGTAAGATTTTTGAATTTTGCCTGGAGCACATCTCACTGAGAATAATACTTCTTATATGACTTTGCTTAGGTTTTTTTTTTTTTAATTCTTTTATCGATTGAATTTTTTAGAGATAAAGAGAGGAAGGGAGAGAAAGAGAGAGAGAAAGAAACATTGATTTGATTCTACTTATTTATGTATTCATTGGTTGATTGTTGTATGAGCCCTAAGCAGGGATTGAACTCACAACCTTGGCTTATTGGGATGACCCTCTAACCAACTGACCTACCTGGAAAGGGCCTACTCAGGTTTTAAGGAAGTACAGTAAAGAATGAAAATCAATGGCTGGCAAGGGAAGGAAAAATGAATGTTCACGGACTTAGGAAGAAAATTTTCTAAGAATGTATTGTTCGCTTTGAGGAATATAACATTTGAGTGAAACACAGTCACAGAATTATTAAATTTGGAATTAAAGGGTAAAAAAGAGAGCCCTATCCAGTATTTTTCTGTAGAAAAAATTTTAAGTCACCTTCCTCGCTTTAAACCTAAGTTTGTACATATCCAACAGTAATGAAGAGTGGTTTATTTTTAAGTCAGTGAAATACACCCCATCTCATGGGATGCATTATTAAAGGTGGCACCAGAAAACACGTTTTAAGTTTTTTTTCTTTTCTCTTTTCTTTCCTTCCTTCCTTCCCTCTTTCTTTTCCTTCCTTCCCTCTTTCTTTTCCTTCCTTCCTTCCTTCCTTCCTTCCTTCCTTCCTTCCTTCCTTCCTTCCTTCATTTTCATAACTCCTTGATTATCCTTCAAGATGTTTCTTTGAACACTTTATCACTGGGCATCTGCCCCCCTGTGGTGGACTGAGGGGGGAGCAGTCTTATGATGTGTATATTAGTGAAAGTCACAGAATGTTTGTGATAAGGACCCTGCCCTTTGACACAAAATCTGCCCTGTGGCTTTATAAGGAGCTGTGGCCCGGCCAGCGGAGGACAGAGAAAGGGAAAAGAGCACTCAAGGTGGTCCATGCTTCTGAGAGAGCTACACTATTGCATGGTCCGACTGTGACATACTTCCTGTGCATCTGCAGCAGGAGCAGCAGCAGCTGTGAAACACTGGCCTAAGAATGACAGTGGGGCCCAGGGCTTGTTGCCTCCCAGGTGTCTGGGAGATCATAGTATGGCTCAGGTGTCTCAAGTTTGAAAGGGGACCTTGGCAAATTTCTAGACCTCAATTGACCCATCTGTTAAGTAAATGTTTGTTAGAGAGTGGTTGTGCTTTGTGGAAAAATGTGTCAAGTGGAAATTTTCTGTAGTTAATATTTGACTTTAACAAATATGTTTTAAATTATTCACAGAAGGATTTAGACCTGGTTAAAATGCAGAGTAATGCTAGTACCATATAGATTTTTTTTGGTACAAGATGCTAATATGCAGGCAATGTTTTTATTAAAAGTTGTTGTTACGTTGAATGCATTTGTAAGCAGCCTGGAGACACAGGAGTGGCCAACCTTTTGGCATCTCTGGGCTACACTGGAAGAAGAAGAGTTGTCTTGGGCCACACATTAAATACACTGTGACATGTAATCACAAAAAAATTTCATAATGTTTTAAGAAACTTTATGATTTTGTGTTGCGCCGCATTCATAGCCATCCTGAGCTGCATGCAGCCCACGGGCCATGGGTTGGACACCCTTGATGGGGGTATAAAGGAGATGAAAAAGGGAGAATATAGCAATTCTGACTTCATATGAGTAAATTCCATGACTATTCAGACAAAATGCTAGTTATGGTGGAGAAAAATCATTGACTTCCACTCAGAAGTGGGTAATAAAATACCTGATTTTAAGTCAGTGTTTTGGGAGAAGCAGGCCAGCTTGCAGCCTTGTGAAGCAGTGGAGAGTCCTGGCCCCACTCCCAGGTCTCACTCATTGGCTCTATGTCCTTAGGTAATTTGCTTAACCTCTGTGAATAACAATTTCCACAGCCACAAAATAGGTTTGGTTGAGTTACTGTGAGGGAAAGCTTTGAAGAGTTTTACAGTTGGGTACAAAGACAGTAGAGAAATGCTGAGCGCTCCCAAGAACTGCCCTCCACCACCAGCCCGCCAAGAATTGCTCTAATAGAAGACACCTGGTAAGCCACAGAGCCATGTAACTCAGAGGCTTGCTTATAAGATGCTTGGCATTTGAAAGGGGAGTTTTTCTGGGAGATCCAGGGCTCCTCATTGCTGGAGAGAAGCAGTCTGGTAGGACAAGCTCTGCTTGCAGGAAACAGTTGGGTAATTTTCTTTCCTATTTCATATGCATGTAATATTTGTGGTAAAAATATTTGGAACACTTATTTCTCCCAGGGGGTCGGGGGGGAACATAGTCTATCATTTAATACCTGTTAATTAAAATGATGTGGCATTTTTAGTAGGACAAAATTTTAGGCATTTTATGTATAAAAGACCTGATTACAGCCTACATAATATGACACACAGCTAAATGAATTTTTTATTTTCAATCATAGTCCATATAAAGCTTGTGACATTTATTTTATTCTTGTTGGCTTTTAGAATCCATAGATTAGGAGACTCCCTCTGGTGGTTGAATAAAATATCATTTTTATGTTAGTAATGCTAAACAAACAAACAAAAGAATAAAAAGCAAAGATTTACATAGAATAACTTTCTGGATAATATGAGAGTTTTTTGACTTTTAAGATATGACACCCATCAGGGCATTGGTAAGGATGATGAAGGAGGAAGAGGAGGAGGTGGAGGAGGAGTAAGAGAAGGTGCAGAAGTTGGAGGAGGAAGAGAAAGATTCTACTCAACTCTGGCTTGCGTTGATTGCCCCAATCACAGATGAAAATAATCTGTCAAAAACAAGCAGAGAAGGCAAAGAAAATTACACATTTTTTAAAAATCACAAAATTAAAAAATAAATAAGATTTCAGAAAGCATTATAAAAATTAAAAAAGCATTCTTGGGTTCACAATCAGTATCCAAAATTCCAAAGTGCTCAAATATCAAGAAATGCAGCATCCATAGCAATAATGATTCTACTAACATTTTCATTGTTATCACCAATATATTGTTTCAACAACTTTATTATTTTATCCAATATTTTGGTGTGTATTCATCATAGCAAAACTATAGTTGCTTTACTAGAGAAGTCAGGATTTTGAAAATCTATTGGATAGAAGGATTTATTTCTCCCTCATTCTTTCCTAGTTCTCATTACAGAACAGGACTTGTTTTATATCTCTTCCTTAGCCCCTCTCTCCTTTCCCCTGATCAATTATGGAGTTTGACGTTATCAGTTTCCTTCTGAGAATGGAGTGAAGATCCTCACAGCCTGGATCATACTGAAGCTAAAACTTCCCTGTGCTGAAGTTATACGGGACATTAGACATTTGTGCATTGTCAGAGTTCATTAGCAATTCAATTTTCTTAGCTGATGATATAAATAGCATTAATCATGGTGGCATGAGGGTGTTCTGGAAATAGAGAGGGAATCAGACAGTGCTTCTTATTTCTGGAAAATCTTTCAGGAATGAGAAGACCACCACCTCCCCCTAGTCATTCCAACCTTCACAAAATTCTTTGTGTTTCTTTCACCAAATGGTGTCGTTAAGGGGCACCATAAAGAAAGTCAGTTATATTCATCTATGGGCCTGACTGAAATTTTAATTATCAATAATTTAAGAACTAAAAAAAATTCAGAAATGATTTTAAATATAGGAAAATAAAATCATTCTCTATTAGGCTTGTAAGATCGGCTTTAAGAATTTGAACATTTTCAGATGATTTCTGAAACACTTTCACGTGAGAACAACCTATTTGTCCTCCCACTTCTGAGACCATATATATTTACATGAGTGTATCTGTTTACATGCCATCTTTATGTAGCCCAGGCTGTTTCTAGGCAATCACAACAAAAGGGGAAGAAGGAATATCTGTCTTACCAGGTCACATTACCTCAATTCCTCTTTCCCTCAAGAGCTCCACTGAGTTATTAACTGAACAATATGAGAAAAATCTTAAGAGCTATTCATACATTTAAGAGCAACACACAGACACAAGGCAATTATTCTTGTTGCTAGGTGCCCTCGGGTTAGTAGGAGGGCAGAACAAGTCAGCCTTGAATCATGAAGTCTGCTGCACTGCAACTACATGGGAGATTCAGTGTGCCGGTTCTCCTGTCAGTGCCGTGGCTGGCTTCTCCTCACTGGACATGTGTGTCACATCTATTCTCCAGCCAGGTTTTAATTTGTCTGTACTGACCACTAGTTCCGGCCAGTGTATAACTCTTCCCCTATATGAAATTCTTTAGCCTAAAAAAGAAAAATCTAAGGTGGCAAAGTGATTTGATCACTCTGTTAACATCATCTTATGCAAACAAAAATTCTCTTTAAAATGTTGATACTTTACTCACAGCAACATTGTGGTAGCCAGACCAGTGTCTTCATCCTATGTTGTTCACATGGAGATTTGCATAAGCTTCAGACTTTCTCCTAAATCATGTCTCGCCGAGAGCAACTAGGCTCAGTCACCACAAAGTGACTTATGGCCTATGATGAAGCTTCATGGCACATGGGATTAACTTCACATCTCATCTACCTCAAGTCCTAGCCTCATGCACACTTACCTTATCAAAGTGATGACTGTCTTTTCTCCCAGGGCACAGAGTCTGCTGTGTCCATTCCCAACTTTATGGTACCCTCACATGCCACATAGCAATGACAGAGACCACCATCCTCTGAGATATTTTCCAAAGGTTAACTAGAACAGTCCTCTTTCTCTCCCACTTAAGAAATCATGTCAGAAATCAAGTGAGTGACAATAGCGCTGTTATAAGTATAACCTGGAACACAGGGTGTTTTATCTATAAAAAGAAAAGTATGTAATATTACAAATTTGCAAATATTAAGAACTTGCAACATTTTCATAAGTAATCTTAGCACACCAGTGTGTTAAACAGCATATTATGGAAGCAACCCAAGTGCCCATCAATAGATGAGTGGGTAAAAAAGCTGTGGCACAGAAATGAAATAGAGTATTACTCGGCTATAAAAAATAAAGAAATTTTCCCCTTTGTGACAGCATGGATAGACCTAGAGGGTATTATGCTAAGTGAAATGAGTCAGTCAAAGAAAGACAAATGCCATATGATTTTACTTACTGGTACATGTGGAAATTAAACAACAAAATAAACAAACAAAACAGAAATAGACTCATAGATACAGGAAACAGACTGATGGCTGCCAGAGGGAAGGGAGGTGGAGGAGTGGGTAAAAAGGTGAAAGGGTTGAGAGATACAAATTGGTAGTTACAAAACAGTCATGGTAATGTAAAGCACAGAATAAGGAATACAGTCAATAACATTGTAATAACTGTGTGTGGTGCCAGGTGGGTACAGGAAACACTGGGGGAACACTTGGTGAAGTGTATGACTGTCTTAGCCACTATGCTATACAACTGAAAGTAATACAAAATAATATTGAATGTCAACTGTAATTGAAACATAAAATTAAAAACAAAAGAAAACCGTCAGTCTTTGAGTTTCACTGTTAGGCAATGGGACTTTTATAGCAGTACTTGACACATGTTTCATTCAGTTCTTGCAAGGTTACCAGGAAGTGGGCAATGGATGTAGTACCTCCCTCATATGAGGAAGGGATGTTTCAGCATTTTCAGCATAAGAGGAGGGAATAAGGGAGCAGAAAAGGAAGGAGGAGGGAGGGGTGTTTTTATATTAAGTTTGTAAGGCTCACATTCTGAAGACTTTTCCTTTATTTCTAACTTTTCCACCTACAGTTAAGAAATTGTGCCACTGTACCAGTATTTTACAGAGTCTATTCTACCAATTTATTTTTTATTTGTGATGCTTTATAGAAAATTAAAAATGCTGAATTTAAATAAATTCTGAAAAATACTTTATGTCTGTCTCATAGACTTAACTTGCATATTCCAGGTGCTAAAAAGCCCTTCAGTAAAGAATCATGTTTAATTTTGTGCCATTAACATTTATTTGACCATGGAAAACTTTTCTCCTGTAACTCCTATTAACAAGAGGGGAACTGGGTTCTGAGGACCACACTTTGAGAATTGATACATGAGATGTTAACTGTCTCATGGTTCAAATAAACAAGTACCCTATATGAGTTTTACTCACCTATTTTATTTGAAAGGAAAAAAATGTGCAATATCTTATGAGAACCCCATATGAAGGCCTCCTCTTGGAAACTGACATAAAACTAAAAAAGAAATAAAAATTAGAAAGAAAATGTTTATAAGTTCTGAATCTAGTAAATACTGCTAACAATATATGTCAAATCTTTGGCAGGAATTACTACCAAATACAATGAATTTGAATCCATGTGGGAAAAATAAGCCATCAAAATTGCTGGGCAACTTCCTTTCCTGAAAATGTGCAGTTTTCAGAGAAGTAACTAAAGCAAATGCAGGCAATTCTCACTAATAGTGAGTTAAGGAGGAACAGGGCAGAAGCACAGGAGGACTTCGGAGAAACAGACTTCTGCCTTGACTACCCTGGCCCAAGGCTAGGCAAGTGCAGAAACTGAACCGACACTTTGCTACACTTTGTTATTGTTTAATCATGCCAATCTCCTTAAAACTGATACATTTTCTCCAACAAAACAATAAAGAAGGGTGTCATAATCTAGAGCCTCTAGAAACAAGGTTGAGCAATTTCCGCAGATGCAAATATGGTTATGTAAGAAATGGGGAAAAAAACCCACGTGTCCTCACCATACTAAAAAACTCGTAGGCCCTGTAACTTTTTCCAACCTGACTTCTAATCTTCTTGGCCTGTTAACAACAAAATACCAGAGACTGAGAAGCCTAAACAAGAGACATTTAGCTTCTCACAGTCTGGAAGCTAGAAGTCTAAGATCAGGGTGGAGTGGGTGTCCTGAGTGCTGTTTTCCTGGCTTCCAGATGGCCATCGTCCTGCTGTGTGCTCACATGGCCTCTCCTCAGTGTGAATACTTCCTCTTCCTGTTCTTGGAAGGGCATGAATTCCATCATGAGTGTCCGCTTCTCACCACTGCATCTAAACCTAATCACTTCCCAAAGGCTCACCCCCAAATACCATTACATTGGGAGTTCGACATACAAATTTGGGGGAACAAAAAACATTCAATCCATAATGCCTGGATGGCTAAGGTAGGTGAGCAATCCAGAAAAGCAGAGATACATCTTTATACCCTCAATAAGGACACACATAGAATTCCTTTCCTTTTCCGCGCTCTTTTCTTTCTAAGTTCAGTGAACATGTCCTTGGGTGAGGATTAAAAATAAATTAAATTAAAAAATAAAAGTAATATGAAGTTTTTAGAATTGGGCAAGTGCTGTTTGGTTTCAAAATCATAAAGAAAACAAGGAAGGGGTTCTTATAAAAGTCAGGATAGTGGGTGCTTCTGGAAAATAAGCTAAATAAGCCTTGGGGATGTAATGTACAGCACAGTGACTACAGTTAATACTGTGTTATATATTTGAAATTGCTAAGGTAGTAGATCTTAAAAGTTCTTGACACAAGAAAAAAATTGTAAGTATGTGTGGTAATGAATGTTAACTAAACTTATTTTGGTGGCGCGCGCGCGCGCGCACACACACACACACACACACAGTCTGTCCAGAAAAAATCCAGCCATTGTCAATATAACGAGAATGATTTGTGTGACATCAATGTAACCTGGAATCCAAGGAAAGTGGACTGGAACGCACATGTATGAACAATGACAACTTCATTGTACTAGTCAGTGTGGGTGGTAGATACCACTGAGTGAGCATGTATACTGTGTGGCTGTTGCATTCAAAACGACTGAATGAGTACAGCAATGAATCTGCATCAGATTTTACATTAGGCCTGAATATTCCACTGCCGAAACTATTCAGATGATTCAGAAGGCCACAGCTATGGGCAAGTGGTGATTGGCAGCTTCATCATGACAATCCACCCAGTCATGCATCACATCTCACACAGAGTTTTTTGACAAAATACCAAATCACCCATGTGACTCAGCCCCTCTACCGCCCAAAATTGGCACGCTGAGACTTCAGGCTTTCCCAAAAATTAAAATCACCTTGCAAAGGGAAGAGATGTATGTATGTACATACATATCAAATCATTATGTCTTACACCTAAAACTAATGCAATACTTTATGTAAATTATATTCAACAGAAAATAAAATTCAATCAAAACAACAACAAAAGACGGGAAAATGAAGGGACTTCTGAGATGGCTGTAAAATTTCTATTTATTGACCTAAAATGAATAAAATTATTTATTTTATTTGTTATGTAAAATAGATAAATTCTTGAGACCTCTATAGCATTCTATGCTTAACACTTGTTAAGAGGGTAGATCTTATGTTAAGTGATTTTCCCACAAAGTAAACTACTACTAATCATAAAGGGAGTAGGGGGAGATTTTGAGAGGCAATGGGTATGTTTATGGCCTTAATGGTGGTGAGGTTTCACAGGTGTACATGTATCTGCAAACTTAGTGAGTTGTACACACAACTATGCACAACTTTTTACATGTCAATTATACCTCAATACAGTGGTTTAAGAAAGATTACCTTATAATAATTCATTGATTTCTGTATTTTTCTTTGTGTTTTATTTTAGAGTAGAAGAGTTTAAAAATATGGCAGAAAACATAGCATTGTAGTATATAGATTAAGCATATTCTCTCCAAAATGATTCACTTCATAAAAGAGAAGAAAATTTTTGTTTAAGATTTTGTTTTATTTATTTTTTAGAGAGGGGGAGGGAGGGAAAAGAGAGGGAAACATCAATGTGTGGTTGCCTCTTGTGCATCCCCAACTGGGATCATGGTCCACAATCCGGGCATGTGCCCTAACCAGGAATCAAACCATCAACCCTTTATTTCAAAGGTCAGTGCACAATCCACTCAACCAGGGCAAGAGAATTTTAAATATATGAAATAACATAAACTATTGTGTACAGGTAATTCTTCTTTTCAAGTTCCCAGGAAAGTTATTATATATATATAAAGTATTCAACCCTATAAGTTTGAAAAGCTGCATGAAAGACATTATTTTCTGGGGAGAAAAAGTAAGCCAAATTTTGTCAAAACAAATTAACAATAAAACAAAGCACCAACAAAGCTATTATGTAACAACAAAGAATGTCTCATAGCAGAATTCTTTTAAATTTCAAGGAAGAGGTTACTTCTTTGAGCACGGAGAGAGAAGAAAAACTTCACTTCACTTTATATGAAGTCAATGTAACCCTGAAACAAAATCTGACCAAAACAGTTATAATAAAACCACAGACTCATCTCAATATTAATTTAACAGCAAAATTGTTAAAATGATAACATTTGTAACCCATTGTTGTATTAAAATTTTACTACCTTATGACTAACCGATGCTTCTTTCCAGGATGTAAGAATGATTTAATGTTAGGAGGCTTGTTCATGTAATTTCTGTTAAAAAACATGGAAAAATACTCTGTAATCATCATAAATGCCAAAATGTTATCAAACATCTACTCTTCAATTTCTTAATTTCTTAATAAAAATCTTTAACATGATTTTAAAAATATACCTCACTAACAGCTAGATACTTTTCTGTCAACACAACTGTTAATATTATTCTAGAAATAACATTGTTTTAGACATATTGCTTTAAATATTGTTCTAGAAATAATGAAGGAATTATTTAAAATGTTTTCTAAAAATGTGAAGTATAAGTAATTGAAAACTTTTTACATAACAAGGGCTCAAAATTGTTAAATAACTTAAATTTGCAGATAAAACAGTTTTCTACATGAAGAAAACAAAAATATTGACTAAAAATAACTTGAAATAAGAGTTCTGCAAAGGCATCTACTTACAAAATTTATATGTTTAAATGTAGCTTCTCAATATCAGCAAATACCTACTTAGAAGAAAATAAACTTTCTCCAGTCACAAAAGCAGTTGCTACTCAATAGTCTTACAGACATCAAAATGTCAACAGTGAGAGGTCAGATTGCCTGTGCTTTTTCCACTTCTTTACTAGGTTCTAATACTGCTTAAATAAAACACATATTAATTTTATTATCAATACCTAAAGGTCTATTTTCTTTAAAAATTGAAAAAATAAAATACATCAACAAATTTTACCATTATATTTTAACAGATGATGTATCAATACTCAGTTCATAGAATATTTTTAGTTATTTTTATCTTATTTGTCATTATTATTTATTTTATTTACTATTTTTAGTACTAAAAGAGTCTTTAGAAGACGTCTAACTCAAGCCTTCATTTTCAACTAGGATATTTAGGACCTGACATTTCATAAGGTTTGTTTAGTCAATGACAAAGCCAGGATTATAGGACAGGACTCAATATTGATTTTGAGACCAATGGTCTGGAAACAATGTGTTGTATTAAATAACTAACAGGTGTCTATGCTTTAAAAAAATTTTTTTAAATTATCTGCTTTAACTAATTGCTTCATGGTATCAGACTAACATATAAATTACTTCCTTGTGGAAGATTTAAGGCAAAGGTCGATGAAACACTGTCCCAGAGGAGTGGATCTATAGAATTTTTTAAATAGAAATATTGTGGTTACTCAGCATAACTGTTAGTTATATTTTTCTACCAAATATGTAGTTTTTCAATTTTTTATCATGATATCTTTTCTTGGCCACTCTGCTGTTACTGTCTTGTCAACAAGGCAAAATGGAGTAAGATGGCAATTTTTTTAGTTAAGTAAGATATCCCGAGTCTCTTCAGCTTATGAGGAGAAGTGATGGAAATAGGTGTGGGAAGTGGAATGGGTGTATGTGGGTAATGACGATGGCTGTGAGAGAAGAAATCAGAATCACTACACTTAATCTAAAAATGATTTAACCTTCTGCATAGTAAGTTACTTCTTAAAAGAAGTACTCAAAAGTGAGGGGAGGATGAATTTAGAAAAGTAGACATAGGTTTAGAAATTTTCAAAATGGTCTTTGTGGAAGATTCAAAGTCATGAGCTCACAGTGCCACTGTATTGTGTTTTATGTTTGGCACTTTGAAAAAACAGCTACTTGAGAGCAAACTCTCAGATATTCAAGGATTTAAGAAGCATCAGAAATGAAAATATCTCCTGAAATTGTCCCGTTTTTACAAAGGGATGTCTTTGATTTATGGAGTTTGTGGGAAGTAAAGCAAGAATTCTTATGCTTATGAGACCAAAGTAATCAATGGAAGACAGTAGAACTCACTGGATTATCATCTTAGTGACTCAAAGGAACAACTGAAACAGGGAAAAATCATGTTTAATTTGGAATCAATATTTCTGGATCCATTAATCAAGAAACGCACAGTATTTTTCTTTTGTATAGTATTTGAAAATAATACAAATTCTATAATTTGAAAAAATAAAAAATAAAATCCAGGACTTCTAATTTTGAATGATATTTCCTTTACTTTTACCTAATTTCTTTTATCTACTCTTCATTATGTTAATAATAATAATGTCTTAGGTGTTCATGGTCTTTGTTTAATCCAACATAGATTCGAGAGTATTAATAAGACACTTCTTTCAACCCATAATATTTTGACATAGTGAAATTTATCAGTGGAGATTAGGAGATTCAGGCTAGCCTAGCATCAAAAATTCTTACATCCATCTTTTCTCATCTGATACAGACCACTCTGCCACAGCCATGAGATAGTTCTTTTCTGCCAAATCAATAAAACTAAATGTGGGAAATTGCTCCTCGACCCCCTGCTCTCCTTCCTATCCATCTATGAACAGAAATAGAAAAACTTGGCATATCCATTTACAAGAACACACCTCCTCCTTGCGCATTTATGAACTATTTAAACAGAATTAAAGGGTTTTTTACCAGATGCTAGGTATCATGTTATTAACAAAGTGGTTATACTAATTTATAATCATGTTTTCCTGATTTCAATTGACAAACATGATTCAGAAACAAAGAGATCTTTCTTTTACATCTAGTCTTAAGTCATAGTTTAGCCAAGCATATACCATGGTCACCATTAAATATTAATATAAAAGTGAATAAGTTACTAAGTGCAAACAATTAACACCTAGGACATTGGGTAAATTGCCAAAGTGCAAGCAGTGCTTTTAAGACAAGGAAAGGGAGAGGAATTATGGGTCCGCTTCTCAGGAACCAGATGCAGAAGAGGAATGGCCAAGGGTCTGAGCTCTGAACTGTCCAGTGCTCTGATGGTTAGGACACCTCACCCACTCCACAGAAGTGTGCATTATGATGATCTAATCTACCCTCCAAATGACTCTTTTCATAAATGTCTCTCCCTCATGCCTCCAAATACTTCTCCCAACGTCACTCTTGGCTTGTGGCTGTACTTCCCTACTCTGTTGAAAAGACTGAAGCAGACAAATGATCTCCTCACTGGCTCCCACCATCATATTTCCCTGTAGTCACTACTCTCCTAGTCTCTGTTTTCCTGTTTTTATGGATGAACTTCCCACATCTTTATTTAAGGTGACCCCTTAGCTAGGTACTTGGTCTCATGCAGCCTAGCCTATTGAAGGACACAGCTCCTCAAATCTCTCTTCTTTACCTCCATCGTCACTTTCTCACTCTGTTTGAGATCATTTCCATTAGCTTTCAATCACTTTATTTTTCCTATTAAATTAAAAGAAGAACACACATTCAACTCTGACCCCATTTCTCGTTGATTCCACACCATTGCTCTGTTCCTTGTACATGCCCTGTGTCCTTTTTCCTGCCTCTACCATTGACCATATTTGGACCATGGTCTTCAGTGATCCCCTATTACTAAATCCACTTGTATACAGAAAGAGAAAAGCAGACTTTTTGCACATCTTTGACAATCCAATATGGAGTCACTGTCAGCCATGACAGCCATGTGCTGTGTCAAGACTGAGGTAATGGGGTTTAATGGAAAAATCCTTAGGACAGGCCTGGAACACCACAAACCACAAGTCAGGACACTTGGATAAGGACTTTATCTGGACACTCATATGAGTGGCACCTCCACCCCTGGTGGGCTATAACAACACTCAGAGCACTGACTACCCAGTGCTTGAGCTCAGCTGTGTCACGGATCATTGCTTGGAGCCCTGCTGTAGCTGCCTGGCTTGAGACTGATGCCCATGCTACTAGTGAGTGAGCAGGAGAGATTTTGTGCCCGATGCTCATCTTACTCTGCTCACTTCTATCACCTATGCTCCCCTCTCTGTGTGTAACCTCCTTGCGACTGTTGGCTTACTGGGGAGGTTTCCCTTAGTAAACTTGCCACTGTGGAAAGATACAAACATGTGTGAGTGACTCTTCTCAGGAATGATCCCTTGCTCACAACACCACTGATCAATTCTCAGTTTTCACCTTATTTGATCAACTAGAAGCACTCTTGACTTGACTTCAAAACATGCTCCTGATTTTCCTCCCCTCACTGGTTGTTCCTACTGTGTCCTTTACACCTTTCATCTCCCAAAGCTTTACTCTCACCTCTAATTACCTCCACTGCATGGGTGATTTTATCCTGATTCATGGCTTTCAATGTCACCCTGTCATGGACAACACTCACATTTATATCTGCAGCTCACAATTCTCCCCTAAACTACATATTCATATATTGAAGGTGACACAATTTGATATATCCAAAGCATCCTTTCTTCCCTCCCAAATGTTGCTCTCTTTCCCTATCTCAGTTTATTGAGTTACAATCCATATAGGTACTCAGATGGAAACCCTTGTACTTATCTTTGTTCCTGTCTTTTCCTCATACCCTCTATTCAACCCATTATCAGATTCGGATGATTCAGTGCTGAGATTATATATAGGATCTAATGGCTCCCTGACATCCTCACTATTGTCACCCTGCACTGTCACCTGCATTGTTGTAACATCTTCCAAACTGGTTTTCCTGCTTTCACTCTTAACCCAATCTAGTCTCTATGTTCAACAGGCAGCCAGAGTGATCATTTAAAAATGTAAGTTGCCTCCCATTACTCTTTTGCTTAAAGTCCTGCAAATTAAATATGTATACATATAGAACCCTGCATATCAATAGATAACTACCCACTTCAGAGCAAAAACCAAATTCTTCGGAGTGTCTCCAAAGCCTTACACACCTGGCCCCACCATGACCTCTGTGACCTCCTGTTGCCTTGCTCCCCACTTTGATCCTTCTGCATCAGCCACAGAGGGTTCCCTAGTGTTCTTGGAAGAAATGAGGAGCCCTTTGCACTTGCTGTTCCCACAGTCTACTTTCAGTCTGTTAACAAATACTGATAGCTCTGTCTTTAAACTAATTTTAGAATCTGATATCTGCACAAAATGTTCTCATATTTCTTCCCCCTTCTAATATTTATAGAGTTCACTCTGCTCAGACATCTCCTTACCAATGAGACCCACCCTGGTGGCAACCCTTAACCCTCTGGGTATTCCACAACTCCCTTACTTTGCTTTATTTTTCTTCATAGTACATATGACCTTCCTACACACCATACAACTTAATCATTTATTTTGTTTTATGTCTCCCTCCCCCTACCATAATGGAAACTCTATAAGGGCATGAATATTTGCTCTTTTGTTCACTGCTTTAGCCACAGCACTCTGAACTACATCTGCCATACAGTAAATCAATAAATAATTATGTGAATGAGTGAGTGAATGTCTCTCCTTGAGTGGCTCATTTCCATGATGGGATTTACAATAAAAATGATGTGCTTCCAGAGTACTCAGTTATGAATATTAAAAAATGACATTTTACATTGCTCAGCACCTTTCTTACTGTTTACTTAAAGTGCTTATTCTATGGGTCTTTCTGCTCTTACAGTTAGCAAAATAGTTTTCTAGAGAAACAAATCTAATTTAAGGCTGAGAAAATCAACAAGATATTCCCAAATATCTGAATCTTTGGTGATCCCCAGGCTTCATTTGTGATACCCCAGGACTCAGATGCTCTGATTCTGCTTGCCTCATATCCTCAGGCTATTTGCTAACTGACCCCACTCTTTCCTTCTGGCGTCATAGTATTGTATAAATTTATTGAATACAACAGTTTAAGATGCCAGCATTTAGTCTGTCATTCCATCTGTTCTGTGACCTCTGGTACAGATAACCTGCCCAGTGGTGCTCTTAGAGGCTAAAGATATAAATTGTAGAGTACCACAAGAATTTAGACTGTCTGCTGAATACAGGTAGACATGTTGTAAATATTGTTTATGTTAAAAATATCAATTTGTGATAAAAGGCAATACTTTCTGATTTGTGCAGTATACAAATTTATCTTCAAAGGTGCCAAATTGAAGAAATGAGACTAGATCACTTTTAAAAATCATCTGTGTCTTAAGAAATTTAGAAATGTGACCCTGCTGATAGTTGGAAGACCTACCTCTAAAACACAAAAATATTATTGCAATAGAGTTTTTTCCACCCCTTTCAATTGTTAAAATACAAAGGATTTCAAAAAACAATAACTGATAAAACAAATACCAATATTTTTTAGTTCTCTCTAAAATAAAACCAACAGACCAATTATATGTAGAGTTTACAACCTGTTGGGAAACCATAGTGGATAGGAGCATTTAAAGATAACAGTTCTTACAATAGCAGAAAACCGGAAGTGTGGCTGTGGCTGCCTGCTCTCTGTGCTGATGGTATGCTCATCTTTTTTTCCTAAAACCATTGTAACCAGGAGTCATCAAAACTTCACAAGGTGAATTATGCTAAGACAGGGGGTCCATTTCATGAATGACAAAGACCTGCTGCTAGACAGAGGGTTGTGGACCTGGCTTAAAAACCTGCCTCTAACCGGGCTACCTGTGGTTAGGTCTCTCTTTCTCTCTCATCTGTCTCTCTCTCTCTCATCTGTCTCTCATCTCTCTCATCTATCTATCTATCTATCTATCATCTATTAATCATCATGTATCATCTCTATCTCTATCTCCCTCGCCACCCTTGTCCCACCACCATCACTCAGACACATTTCTGATGGCAATTTGTAGAATCTCAGTTGTGCAGGCTCTTTTTTCGTGGGTCCCATGGTCCTTGTTAGACCTGTGTAAGGGAAGGGCATCTACATGGGCTTGGCTAAAAAACTGAATATTATTATGTTCTCCTGTAAATGTTACAACACATGACACGTAACTGAAAAATACAATGAATCAATGTTTCACTATTGTCTCTGAGTTTGTCTCTGTGTTTGTCTCTGAGTATACTGTTTTTGTCTCTGAGCATAGTGGAAGTACCCATGACTGTAAATTACTAGATTATTTCACTTAACTGAAAAAAAATATGTTTCTCATTAGCCTGGCAAAATGTTTCTCAGTCCTCCATCTGTATTTTATTTACTACCATGTAAAAGACTGAGTAACTAAGTGAAGAAATAAGGCACCAGCTGAGAGCTACTGAGGAAGAGAGCTGCTTCCTGGTCAGGTTCCCACCCACGGAATCTCTGAATCAGGTGTTTCCCCCTCCCCTGCCCCCCACCGAGACTGGGCCCATCTCTGCTTCCTGCCTGGCCCTCCTCATATGCTCTGCATCCCTGGAACGGATAGACCTCCAGCACAGCTCTATGTGGTATCATGCTGATGTACTGAATGCACGTTTAATGTCATGAGGATATTGCTTAAGGAATGAGCACACCACTAAAATTTTCTTTTTAGTTTAGAAGAAAGAGTCAAGTAAGTTTTAAGATTTGTTACAAAGCTATATCCCTACCTACTAGCATGTGCCAACATAGATCACAGTAGATTAAAGAATTTCATGTTTTAAAAAATAGAAACTAATAAAACTAGAGGAATAGGTATAGATGATTGATATGTACCAACTTCCAGTTATAAGATAAATAAGTCTCGGGGATGTAAATATACAGTATGGTGACTATCGTTAACAACAATACTGCACTGCATAGTTGAGAGTTGCTAAAATAGTACACTTTAAAAATTTTCATCACAAGAGAAATTAATCTTTGTAGCTATAGTTACACATGGCATTTAGACTTATTGTGGTGATCATTTTGCAATATGTACACATATCAGTTCATTATCTTATATCTCACTTATATTTCCATAAAAATAAATACATAAAACTAGAGTAAAATGGATCTATCAAATGTAAGGAGTCTTTTTGATTCTAAAATAGGGGAAAACAACTTTAAAAGTTTTGTAGATTACTCTATTATTTTTAAATTTTTGAACATGAAAATACATCATAAAATTAAAAGGCTATTGATAACCTAGAAAAAATATTTTGGCACAAATGACATAAAAGATTTAATGTAATCTAGTATGTAAAGGTGTTTTATAAATCAATATGAATAGCCTCGCAGAAAAAGGACTAGACAAAGGACATGAAAAAGGGGTTTTACTAAAGAACTAAAGATCATAAAAACAGAAATTTTCAATGAAATATTTAAGTTCAAACTTACTAGTAATAATAACAATTTAAATGAAAACCAATGGTGCAACAATATTTTTTTATGATCATCTCAGTTATTCTGTGGCTCTATGCTAATCCCCAAATCTCAGTAACTCAGAAATTGATTTCTCATTCATTGTGACAAGTTTATCATAGATTGGAGGGAGTCCCTTAAGGATCTCACCCGAGGAAGCTATTTCATCCAAAACTGGTGCCTTCTTAGCAAATGAAGAAGAGATGAGGGAAGAGAATCATGCACAATATTTTCTCTGTCATGTCCCAGAAGTAATATGTCACTTCTCACAATTTTCCTAATGGTACAGTCACATGCCTTCCCAATTCTAGCATTGCTTTCTCTGCCAACCTCTCAAATTGGCAAAGATAAAGAAAAAAGAAAGAAAACCTGTGTAGATCAAGCTATGTCTTGCAGAAAACCAGCGTGTGAAAAGTGAAAGAGACATGAAGCTGCATGACACATTTGGAATTTTGCAAAATATTTAACTAGAAGACAAAGGTTGGTAAGAAATACATTGAAAGTTAGGGAGAGGCTACCTGCTGAAGGTTTTTAATGAGTTCAGGCTTCATTCTGAGGGTAATGGGGACTACTGATGATTTTTAAGCAGAGGAATGTTATGATCAAATGTACATTTTGAAAACTTGTTCTAGCTGCAGTAAAAAAAAAAAAAAGGAAGGGGAAAAACTGGGAACTGACAGATAAGGAGAGCACTATTGCAGGGAGTATTAAAGTATAAATAAAAAATTAAGACTTGCCCCACCAGTCTGCATTCTTACCAATAGTGTACTAGGGTTCCCTTTTCTCCACATCCTTGTCAGCACTTGTTTGTTGATTTATTGATGATAGCCATACTGAGAGTGTGAGGTGATATCTCATAGTTGTTTTAATTTGCATTTCTCTGATAATTAGTGACGCTGAGCATCTCTTAATTTATCCACTGGCAATCTGTATGTGTTCTTTACAGAAGTGTCTGTACATTTGACCATTTTTTAATTGGATTCTTTGGTGTTGAGTTTTGTATGTTCTTCATAAATTCTGGATACTAACCCCTTAGGTATATTGGCAAATATGTGCTCCCATGTTGTGGGTTAAAAAATTAAAAATGGATCTGCCTTTTGACCCTGTGATCCCACTTTTGGAACTATATCTAAATAAACACAAAACACTAATTAGAAAGAACACAAGCACCCCTCTGTTCAGTGCAGCATTATTTACTATCACCAAGATATGGAAGCAGCCCAAGTGTCCATCATTAAATGAGTGGATAAAATAACTATGGGACATTTATACAATGGAATACTACTTGGCCTTAAAAAAAAAGAAAATTTTACCCTTTGCAACAGCATGGATGGACCCGGAGAACATTATGCTGAGTGAAATAAGCCAGTCAGAGAAACAAAATGCAATATGATTTCACTTAGATGTGGAATCTAATGAACAAACTGAACTAACAAGGAAAATAAATACAGAGCAGGATGACAGATAAGTGGGGGTAGGTTATGGGGTAGAGGGATTGAGCAAAAAGGAAAAATAACTCACAGACATGGACAACAGTGCATGATTGCTGGGGGGAAGGGGTATAGGGCGTTAAGTGGTAATGGAAAAATACAATAAAAACATTTTTGAAACATAGAAATAAATGAGTTCAAATTTTTTAAAAAAGAATGTCTACTCCATAACATATTTGCAAATGTCAATCACATTGACTCAGAATAGGGAGATTGTAGTCCCATGTCAATTTCATATAAAAACTAACCATTATAAACCAGCTGAAGCAACCAAATCACAAGGTTTCAAGTTAATAATTTCTTGCAACCGATACAAGAAATTTCAAAACTGTTTGCTCAGCTGTTCATACCATCAAGACTTAATCCTTGTGAGTAACTTTTTTGGGGCACTCTGATCACCTTCCAGTTACTGAAATGAGATAGGTTCCAACAAGCTGCAGCCTCCAGGCACCCAGCTATCTTTGATGGCATGCCTTCTCTCTTTCCAAAACCCACAGGCAAAGCTTTACCCATTTCACAGAGAAAGGAGGACTCCTAGAGTCATCTTCTTGGAGACACCTTCTTTTTTCTTCTAGGTGCCATGTTTATTCTTTTCTCTCTATAGAGTTATTTCAAAGCCCCTTTGAAGTATTTGCTTTTCTCCTCTATCATTCCACCAACTAATTTAAAATCCCACTTGGGAGAGAGAGAGAAAGTAGATTATAAAAGTTAAAAGCATAGACTGAAACTGGACTGCCCGAATTCAAATACTAGTGCCACCATCTAATTACTCCATGACCTTGAGCTGGTTACTTAATTTCTTAATTACTTAAAAATCTCAAGTTCTTATAAAATAAGGATAATGTGAGTACCTATCTATAGAAAAGTTGCAAAAATGTTTTCAGTTCTTTACAAGATCCACACACATTCACGAAGAGACGAGATAAAGGGGGTTAAGGAGAAGTATGCATGTTGAAGGCAAGGTTTCCAGGCCCCTTGCTTCACCCTGGCATTCGTTTATGCTGACTGTCCTGTTTAAGAGATAGGAAGAATCTTCTCTGCTTTTAACAGTAGATATGGACAACAAAACAAAACAAAACAAAACAAAAAGAGAGAGAGAGAGAGAGAGAGAGAGAGAGAGAAGAAGAGATCCAAACAAATGGAGAGAATGTAGGTTAAAAAGGTGGACCTTTAAATATATATTTTCCTCTCTTTCTCAACATAAAAGAAAATATTGCAGTCACAGTCGAGAATAAGGAAAAAGGGGAAGAATCAGAGAATAAAAGCTAAAAACTTGGGACTCCAATTAATCACTCACTCTTTTAAACTGAGACACCAAAAAGTTATAGCCTCATTGTAAACAGGCACTATAGAGTAACATGTCTTTACATAAACTTATAGCCTGAATTTTCATCATTTGGATGGTCCAAGAAACCTTAAACTTGATTAAGATGATCCCAGATTGGAAGTGCCTCAAGTTACCCAGCAAAAGTAAACAAAAATCCTCTCTGGAGGAGGATATCTACCATTTTAGCATTTCAATTATTCTTACAAATTAGGTCTGAAACAATGTGTAGCACACAATATGATATGACCATAACCAGGCACACAAAGAAATTAGACCCTAATGTATGATCCAAGTAGAAACAATAGGAGATAAAAAGTTACCCAGAAATACTTGATATAATAACTTATCATAAATAAGTGGAAATATAAGAAGACTATAAAACATACAGGGTATTTTATTCAATAAAAAATAAAAGATCAGCTTAAATATTTCATTGGGATACTATAAATTAGAAAAAGTTATATAGCATGTTAAAAAAAGAACCAAATAAAAAACCAAGAACAAATGCCTGTTGAAAAAACTTTCTAGGGAGTTTATCATTTGATTAGACATAATTAAAGAAAGAATTATTAAACTGGAAGAAAGATTAGGAGAAACTAAATGATGTGAAGCACTGAAAGATAAAGTGACAAAAATATGGAGGAAAAGGTAAGAGATTTTGAGGTTACAATGAAGAAGTATAACATCTCAGAAGTAGAAGAGAATAGAGCAGAAAAAAATACTTGAAAAAATAATAGCTGAAATTTTTTTTAACTGACAAAAGGTACCAAATTGCAGATTCAAGAAGCTCATAAATCTAAAGCAGGATAAATAAAAAGAAAACTACATCTATATATACCATGGTAAAACTTTAGAAAAATTAATAATGATAGATAAAGTCTTTTAAAAGCCATAGGAAAACAGACAGATTATTTTCAAAAGGGAAACATGTCTTGAGACCCAGCAATTCTACAAGCCTGAGTAAGTTTCACAATGTATATCCTGAATAAGTAAACCTCTAAAATAGACCTGAATACTGCTTGTGAATTAGGCCATGTCAATGTTAGATAGTTCTAAATGTTTCAAAATGCTTTCTTTTGTGAAGCCAGTTTCTCACAATTCTTGAGTCAAGTGGTGTTCTGTAAATGGCTGGCTTCAAGCAATCAATGAAAGATCACTGAACATGGAGCTGAGAAGTGATGCACTCAGTCAGTCCTCACAGGCCAATATGAGCCAGTATCTCCACACTGTTGGCTGTATTCCTGACTATGTCTGTTCTTGTCAAGGTTAAAATCTTTGATTCTTTACAATTTCTCCAATTGTCTGTAGAATATTCATTCATTCCATGGGTATTTATTAAGGGCCTACTCTTTGCCAATAAATGTTCTAGGAACTAGATATATATCAGTGAACAAAAGGTGTCTCCATGGAGCTATGATATAGTGGAAAGAAAAAGGCAATGAACAAAGAAGTAAATATACAATCTGTTAAATGTTGATAAATGACATGGAAAAGAGTATCTAGGGATGAGGAAGGGAGGAGGAATTACTACTTTAGATGGGGAAGCCTCACTGATAAGACCATATGATATATTTCCTCTCTGCTCTCATTCATTAATTATCATACTAAAGTAGAGAGGAAAACTATTGAATTTAGGAAAGGAAAGCTGAATTTATGAAAACTTTTAGAAGAGTTTATATAGAGTGTAAGCATTATAAAGAGGTATTGTAAAGGAGAGATTGTAAATTAAGTGTTCAAAAGAACTGAGCCATTTCTATAAATTCTTTATAAAGAATTTTAAAATTGGGAAGGTCCAGTAAATATGCACATTTTCAGCCTTGCCTGTAAGATCAGAAAATTAGGCACTGCAAACCCTGAATTCTAGAATCCTTTAGACAAGTCCAGCTCTCCAGTGAGTCACTGTGGTTCTCATCGGGCGGTTTGCTTTCACTTTATCTAAACTACCTGCTCCCTATAAACTTTCGAACTTGTGACTTTGCCAAAATTAATTAATAATTTCTAAAAGAATCTCATAATTTGTTTGTTTCTGAACTGCTGCTCTACTGTTTCTGAAAATCAAACCCACTATCAAAAGAAAAAAATTTTAAATAATATACTAGAAGCTCTGCAACCTACTCTATGGATATTTCCAAAAACCATTTTGAAGAATGAGAGCATAAATATAAAACAGGTGTATTAATTAAGGTGCTCACTTTGATGTGAAAAATAAATATCATTAAATAAAATCTCAGAGTGTTAAAATGTACATTATACCTTATATTAGTAATTAAGGTATATAACATTATGCAGACACATATTGTTCAATGTGTCTATTTTAACATTAACTGTAAGCTTTAGAGAACAGTTTCTTCTTATGATTGCCCTTACACTATCAGCATTACTAAAATATAATGAAATATAAGTAGCATTTCATACTTTGAAATCATTTAATATGTGTAGGACAATATGAAGAAATTTGACCAAATTAGTGACAAATCAATGCAAATATTTTTTTCCTCGATGAATGTTGCATGAAGGTTATCAAGTTATTGCGATCAATTCATGTAAAACAGTTTTTAATTCACAGTTCCCAATTTCAAATAAACTTCAAAACAAACACCTACACTGGTCTATAAACATTTCATGGACTGAGTTTATGAAATATCACCTTCCATCTGCCAAGATGCATACTTACAAAATTCTATTTACAATGCTGCCTAGATACCACTATTAGTCATTCTAAATATTGCTATAACCAAATAACTCCCATAAATCAAATGTTGCCAATAAAGACAACTGGTTCTGGAAAAATTTCTAGAGCCAGTCTCATCAATTTCAAATTTGTTTGTTTATTTTGGAAGAAATAAGAGGAGGATAAAATAACTGAATAATTTTAGTTGTAAGCTAAAATTATATTTCAACTAAAATTATATTTCAATTTAATAAAATATATGTAAATGGAATGTTTAAATAAATGTTTGACATAAGAAACTATTTTGTTTTAAACTCAATTGTTTTCCCCTTCACTTTTAGATTTCCTTATAACTATTTTTTAATTATAGAACACACATAAATACATGTATTTGGTTGGCATTAAATCCATTTGGAGGCCGTTTTTAAAAAGCAAGTCTTCTAAATGAAAGCTTTGCTGGATAGAGCAATCTTGGATGTAGGTCCTTGCCTTTCATGACTTGGAATACTTCTTTCCAGCCCCTTCTTGCCTGTAAGGTCTCTTTTGAGAAATCAGCTGACAGTCTGATGGGAACTCCTTTGCAGGTGACTGTCCCCTTATCCCTTGCTGCTTCTAGAATTCTCTCATTCATTTTCATCTTGCCTAATGTAATTATGATGTGCCTTGGTGTGTTCCTCCTTGGGTCCAACTTCTTTGGGACTCTCTGAGCTTCCTGGACTTCCTGGTAGTCTATTTCCCTTGCCAGATTGGGAAAGTTCTCACACCTAAAACAAAAGCAAACTAAGCAAACAACTAGACCAGGAACAGAACCACAGAAATGGAGATTACATTGGAGGGTTAGCAACAGGGGAGTGGGAGGAGGAGAGAGGGGGAAAAGGTACAGAGAATAAGCAGCATAGACGGTGCGTAGAAAATAGACAGGGGGAGGGCAAGAATAGTGTGGGAAATGTAGAAGCTAAAGAACTTATGACACATGGACATGAACTAAAGGGGGGGAATGTGGGTGGGAGGGGGTGTGCAGGGTGGAGGGGAATGATGGGGGAGAAATAGGACAACTGTAATAGCATAATCAATAAAATATATTTTTTAAAAGCATGTTTTTTTTCATTTTTATAGTGTTTTTCTGTCTAAATTACATGAGGTCTGAGGACATTGAATTGTCCTTATAGGAGTTGTCCCTTATATTACACTTTTAACATAGCCAAATATTCTAAGTATCACTTTTGGGATTTTTATGTTTCTTTGTTTAAGTATACTTTATTGATTATGCTATTACACTTGTCTAATTGTTTTTCTCTTTTCTCCCCCCTCCACCCTGTACATCTCCACCCTCCAGTATTCCCCCCACCCTTAGTTCATGTCCTTGGGATGTATATTTAAGTTCTTTGGCTTCTTTATTTCCTATACTATTCTTAACCTCCCCCTGTCTATCTTATGTCTACCAATTATGCTTCTTATTCCCTGTACATTTTCCCCCATTTTCTCCTTCCCCACTGATAACCCACCATGTGATCATTTTTGTGATTCTGTTCCTGTCCTAGTGGTTTTCTTAGTTTTTGTTTTTGTTTTTCAGGATCAGTTGTTGATAGTTGTAAGTTTGTTGTCATTTTACTGTTCATAGTTTTGATCTTCTTTTATTTCTTGTTTGTTTGTTTGTTTTGTTTTCCTTGCAGTGGGTCCTCTCTCTGCCCCTCCTACTGGTCTGGATGAATATTTCTTTAACTCCTTGGTTGTCAGAGTTCCATGCAGTTTGATTTTCCGACAGTTCTGGTTATTTATTGTTTTTAAATTCATTGTTATCCTTCTTTTAGTTGTGCAAGGAAGCAAAGCTCTAACTATGCCTCTTCTTGGCTGGAACTCTCTTAGATATAACTTTTGATATCAGATATGTATGATGAAATAACAATAGTGGATTTGTTGTTCAAATATATGACAAAATTGGGTATTTCCGAAAGGCAGAGTTTGTCTGTGTCTAAAATTTCTGTCTGTATCTAAAGATTAAGGTACTCCAATTAGTCAAATCTTAGTTATCAGCTGATGAGTAAATATACCAGGATGACTACATGCATGTACCTTTAAAATGATATTGGCTGTACATTTACCAGGTGCTTGTGATGCCCAGGGCTGTACATAACATTGAGAATAGATCTGCCATCAAGATTGGTGTTTGGCCCTGGATGGTGTGGCTCAGTAGATTGAGTGCTGGACTGCTAAGCCAAGGGTCACCAGTATGATTCCAAGACAGGGCACATGCCTAGGTTACGGGCAAGGTCCCCGACTGGGGGTGTGCAGGAGGTAACCACACATTGCTTTTCCTATCCTTCTCTTTCTCCCTCTCTTCCACTCTCTCTAGAAATAAATAAATAAAATCTTTTTTAAAAAGATTGGTGTCTGTCCTCAGGAAACTGGTACAGTCTAATAGTGTAGCACATACAACAGCAGAGGTAGCCATCTATTTATTCAACAAACTTGAATGAAACACCTAAGGTAAGACAGCCATGGTGCTGGGCTCAAAGATACCATAAATAAACAGAAGTCTGTGCCATCAAGGATCTCACATTGTAGGGAGAAAATCATCACAATAATTACAATATAGCTGAGAAGTACTTGATGAAGGAAGAACCTAGTCCACACAAATGCCATTATATAGAGCATCCCTCAGGAAATAAAACCTGAGCTTACCCTGAAGGACAGAGTTGACAAGGGCACTCTGGGCAGAAAGAAAAGTATGTGAAGATGTATGGAAGCCTGAAGGTCTGAATTATTTGGTGTTTAGGATGCCGGGTGGGGTGTCTAAGTGATTGAACAGCAGGACAAGATGATGGTACTAAATCATGGAAAACTTTATCTCATATCCAGGGGGGCATGTGGGCACTACCCTTAGGATGGAAACAGGAAACTATTGAAAAACAGTCTGATAGTCAATTTTTTCAAAAATGCCTTTTAAGGAGATTGTGTAGTTGAGAAGAGAGAAAAAGAACACCTAAATGCAGTAGGAATGGCAGACAGAGAATAGTTAGTATCAAGCAAATGGTATCAAACAGGATTTAGTGATTAATTCCATAATTCCTAGGTTTCTAGCTTGGGCTGTAAAATGTACTATTAAAGTATATCTTCTGAAAAGATATAGGATGAGAAGAATAAGGTAAAAAACAAGTGTGTGTGTGTATGCTGAGTTTGAGATATCTTTGAGAAACTCAGGTACAGGTATATCATACATGGCTTGTTGTTAACAGGGCTGGAATTTAAGGTCATGGCAGACTAGGCTGGAAATATAAAATGTGGGGATTAAGCACAAACTTATGGTTGAAACCATCTGAGTGGCTGAGGTGACTCAGGAGGGAAGTGCAACATAGGGATGTCACAATAGACAGACAGAGGAAGAGTCCAGAGCACGAGAAGTAAAGAATTCAATTCTGTAAGACAAGAGTCAGGAGAATGATGTCAGTAGAAACATAGGAGAGAAAACATGCCCAGAAAAGAGTAAGTGTCCAATGCTCCTGAGATGTCAGTCAACTGCGTGGTGAAATGTACCCAAGGCATTTTTACAAAACTGCATCACCCCGAGTGGCCAGCAAGAGAGAACTAGTGGAAAAAATTATGGGCCATTTGTATAGAATGTAGTTATTTTAAAAGTCACAAAAGGTCTGTCTGTCCTGGTGTGGGGAAACTATTTACCTACTGGGAGAAGGAGAAAAGGCTACAAGAGGAAAGAAGTAGTTATTCCACACAGCACTTCCACAGCAGGCTTGTCTTTGTAGTCAGATTTAAAAAATACCATGGAAACAATGAACCTATCATGTATTAAATCAGTAAAGTAACCACAAATAGAAAATATTGATTTTAAGTGACTTTTGAATACAGCATTTTGATGTGATATACATGCTTAGAGAGAGACATTCAGGTAACAGAAGGAACTATAAAGATGGTTTAAAATTCCATTAGAAGTTATATTATTTAATATAATAATTGTATCAATATTTTGCAGCTACTTTATTTATATCTATTGTTTAACAGTAAGCAATTCAGTTAATCATCTCAGGAGTCAGTCAATATTATCAATGAAAAAAGTGATGACATTCTAAATTTTAAAAATTAACTGAATATACCTGAACTATTAAAATGTAATTAGAAAGATCAACACAAACTCACAATTTTTCCAGCTATTACCACTAAAATGGCCTAGAAGCAATGAGTACCTCTAGTGCCCAGGTTGCGGTCACTAATACAATAATCTATTAAAAGAAATGATAACTCCAATGTAATGGATGTTTTGGGGACAATTTTAGAAATTTAATATCTGGTTACTAGGTAAGAATTTATTGAAATATAAAGGTAGAGATAGAGGCCTGAAAACAAAGCATGTTGCAGAACAATATAGTGTTCCACTGCTGGGATTATACCCTAAGAATCCTGAAAAAGCAGTTCAAAAGACCCTATGCACCCCAATGTTCATAGCATCATTATTTACAATAGTCAAGTACTAGAAACAACTTAAATGCCCATCAGTAAATGAGTGTATTAAAAAACTGTGGTACATTTACACAATGGAATTCTATGCAGCAGAAAGAAAGAAGGAGCTCCTGCCCTTTGGAACAGCATGGATGGAACTGGCGAGCATTGTGCTAAGTGAAATAAGCCAGGAGGTGAAAGACAAATACCATATGATCTCACCTATAAGGAATCTAATCAACAAAACAAACAAGAGAGCAAAATAGAACCAGAGACATAGAAATAAAGAACAATCTGACCATGACCAGAAGGGAGGGGAGAGGGGAGAAAGGAGGAAAATAACCAGTCAAGGAACTTGTTTGTATAAAAGACCCATGGACAAGGAAAATGGTGGGGGTAGGCTTGAATGTGGAAGGGGTAGGCAGGGCAGGGAAGAGCAATGGGGGAAAAATGAGGGCAACTGTAACTGAACAATAAAAATATATACACACACACACACGCACACACATATATATTCACAGCATATTAAGCATCACAAGTGCAATGGTTAGATGGAGTTTTTAATTTTGTCTCAATTTATTACATGTTTATATTTAGCATGATCTGCTTTTATTTTGAAAAGGAAATTTAAAAAGTAGCATTGTCAACTAGTTCACTGATGACCTAGGGCATGGTGGACAGAAGCCAGGGTGCCTGGGGTGAAGAATGGCTAGGCGTGGACACCATAAGTGTGGACTACTCAGAATGAGTCAGGCACATGAGAAAGTAAGGACAAAGGAGAGTAATTAAAAGCAGATACCCTAGTCTCCAGGCAAACATTCTCTGCCATAGAGCTTTGGCACTGGCTTTCTTTCCTCTCTCCAGAAGATGCTTTCTTACAGGCATTCATGTAATTCACTCAGTCACCTCATTTCAGTCTTTGTTCCGATGTTACCTTCCTCCTAAAGTCTATTCATAATCACAACCCTTTCTCACCCTATCACTGCCCTCCACATATACAAATCCCCTACTCTGACCTTATTTTTCCATAGACTTTAGTAAATTTCTAATGTTTTATGTAATTTTTTATTGTTTATTGCCTATTGCTTCCACTGGAATGTAAACTCACTTTAATATAAATTATTTGTTTTGTACACTGGTATGTTCCAGGCACCTAGAACAGTGGATGGGCACTTAGTGTTACTTGATAACTATACACAGAATTAAAAGAAGGGTTATTTAGGGTTGGGAAAGACTTGAGCACATTTATGTGTCGACCTTGACTATTACCAGGGAGAAACACAAACCCAGTTAATGAATTTCAGGATGAGAGAAGCAATCCTTATGAGATTTCCTTTGTATGTTCCTAGAGTGTATAGAGTAAGAACAAAAATGCTGTTCAGGATGTTTTACAGGCCAATGAAAGAGTAAACTGATTACCATGTATGTCCTTGCTATTTGACCTCTACTTCTAGTAATACAAAAGTCATTGCCAGAACAAACAGCTACATAAAATTTTATTGGTGCTTTTTCAGGAGGGAGAACAAAACTCATTGCCTTGGCAACAGGACATTTTAGAAACACACAATAATCTGGTACTTAGTATCACTGAAAAACAAAGATCCAGTTAATTTCATTTACTGATATGGTATACTGAACTAGCTGCACTTACTAGTAGTGCACTTACTAGGGCTAAACTGGAAAAAGAATCAGTAAGAACTGCCAAAAAGGTCTACTTGAAAAAAAATTTTGCCTTTCACCACCTGGCTTATTTCACTTAGCATAATGCTCTCCAGTTCCATCCATGCTGTCACAAGGAGTGGGAGCTCTTTTTTCCTTTCTACTACATATATTCCATTGTGTAAATGTACCATAGCTTTTTGATCCATTCATTTACTGGAAGCACTTAGGTTGCTTCCAACACCTGGCTATGGTAAATTGTGCTGCTACAAACTCACCTATAAGTGCAACCTAATCAACAAAACAAACAAGCAAGCAAAATAAAACTAGAGACATTGAAATTAAGAACATACTGACAGTAACCAGAGGAGAGGTGGGAGGGGATAATGGGAGAAAAGGGAGAAGGGTTTTCAGGAACATCTATAAAGGACACTTGGACAAAACCAAAGGTGGGTAGGATCTAGGGTGGGGAGTGGGGATGGCTGGGGTTGGGGGGGAATGGTACGGCTAAAGTGGAGAAAACTTCACTTGGACAACAATTAAAAAAAGTTTTGCCATGAGGCCTATTTACTGCCTTAATATGCAGCTTAATATTCAATAAAAAATTAGCTGGAAATAAGAAGGAATTGTATTAAGTCAAATTCAAGTCAACAAAATAAATTTTTATTAAAGTCATCAAAAGACTTAGAAAAAACTAAAGTCATAAAGAAGATAGTAATCTCAATCAAGATTAACAGCAACTATAGTAGTAATATAGAAACGGAAAAGTATGAATTTGATCTATTCCAGATCTCCTAGCACTGTTTTAGATTCAACCTCCTGAGATTTCTTTGGGGCTCCAAACTTTATCACTTTTTGATAGTGATTGTTTTAGCTCCTGAAAGTCCTCAATTTTGCTGTTTTGTTTCTATTGTTTTTGGATTTTATTTTAAAGTCACTTACTTAAATCTGGCTATTAAACAAAAGTGCCTGAAAACACCTCTAGTCTCAGATGATCATTCTTAAATGATCAGTGTACAAATACACACAATTTTTTTTGTCTTGTTTTTTTGGGTTAGGTCTTATTGTATATTTCATGGAAATACATATATATATAGACATATATATATGTATACATACACTGCAAGCTTAAAAATAAACTCAAACAGCTTAATACAGAGGAACATATTTGTATTTGGCAAGGAGCAATCATTTCATAGTTTTCTTTAAAAAGTTATAAAATGGGTTTTTTGAATATTAAAATCAAAGGAGCTTAACTTTTAAAATCTGAATAAAAGGTCAGAGGTCACAGAGAATAGAAATGGCACAGAATCTTCCTTTGAAAGGAAAGAAATAACAAGAAACAGAAAACATTACATTTTACTGGTAGAAACAATGTCTTACCTAAGACCAGAGATTTTTCAACAGGTGTGCCACAAGAACTTTTAAAACATGCAGTACCTACTTAGTCAGGGGCACTAACCTCTTTCCCCTTACATTGTCAAATAAAAAATGATAACAACCGACAACAATAGCTATCTGGGGTGAGTGAATTAAAATTATACCTATTTTTTTTATCAGATCAGCAAGAAAAGTATTTTTTTGGTGTGCCGCAGAATTTTAGTAATCAGTTTACGTGTGCCATGAAATGAAAAAGGTTGAAAATCACTGCCTAGGGCAGGTCAGAAAAAAAGTTTTTTATCAGAAAAAAAAAAAATAAACCTAATGAATAAGACATACTTAGAAAGCTTGTTAGTTAAACGTTAGGAAAATTGCCAACATAGTAAAAGAAACAAGGAAATCAAAGCCTTTAGCTGCCATTTCATAGAGCATGTCACTGAGAAAAATATATGCCACTTTGTTCCATTGTTTGAAGAAAATATTGATACACTAAAGTTGATGTCCCACTGTTTTAATCTCTTGAAAACTTCCATTTTTGTGCTCTTCTCATTGAGGTGTATTTGTCACTGCCAGCTAACACATTAGCAATGTAGGTGAACATGTTAACGGTAGTTTCAGGCTTATAGGATGTCAGTTAACTGTCACATGATTGATACCCTCAGGAAAACACAAAATCTTTTCAGATTACTGTTTATTGACTTCATTACTGTGACAATACATGTAATCATTCCATGTCACGTACAAATTAATGGAGGTTCTGAGAATTCACTCACAGTCCAAGGTAATGACAATATGTAGGACAAACTTGGCTTGCCTGAAGGAAAGATCGATTGGATTAATTATTTAATATAATAAAAAAAGACTTTAATAGGTTACATAGTCCTTCATATTAGAAAAGGTCTAAATCTATTAAGTATGAGAATTTTGACACCCTTACCAGAAACTTAGGCAAATTCAGGTCAGTCAGTGATTGTTGTTATAACATTACTGGATGTTGTCACAGGTTTACCCCAAGAACTGGTTCTCTGTGAAAACAAGTCAAAACCTGTGCATCTCATTTCTTCCTTTCCCACAAGCCACACTTGGGTAGAATCTGTATCTTGAATGGGATTCTGCTGACTTCAGAGAATTCCAGGTTGAATAAGACACTGCCACTATTGTCCAAGACTTCATAAGAACAACATAGCATCTTCCATAGTAACTGGATGATGTTAAGGGACTCTCTCCAGGGACTTTAAGGCAAAAAAAAGACAATATTTTTCCATTTTCTTCAAATAACTTGCATGAAGAAAACTGTCATAAGCGTAATCGTCCCTAATTAGGCATCTATACAGGCAGTGGTTAAAAGCATAATGTCTCCAGAATTTAGTATACGAAAGATACCTCTGATTGCCCACAACACATTCATTAATGTACAAAAATACTAGATAATGCAAACTACATAGGCTATACTTGCTCCATCTGAAGGTAATTTAGGAAATATTTTTCTCTTCAACTAGCCAATACTCAATCCAGAAGTGGACATGAGAGTATTAAAGGGAACATTTCAATAAAGAACATAAAATTAGGCACTAGATTTACAGTTGGTTCCTATTATGCAGGACTAGATAATTTAAGGACTAAAATGAAAGAGGAGAAAGAAATGAAGGAAGCATAAGAAAAAAACAAATCACATTGGGTTTCTTGGTTCTATCTTTTTCTACTTCTTCAGAAGAGTGCAATTTTACCAATTAATATATAAATATGCTCTAGTACCTCTCCTACACGAAAATTAAAACCTCCATTATGCTGGGCATGCTTTTCAGACCATTACCCAAGTCCTTTCACTTTTACCAGATATCTTTAAAAAGTTGTCTCTCACTTTATTTGTATCTTTGCTTACACCCTACAAACTGGAGTACTGCTTCTAACTATGTTGTTTTTCTCAGACTGTTGTCATAAGGAATACAATCTCTCCTATGCCAAAGTCAGTGGACCCACTTTTCAGACTTCACTTGTTCAATCTCTCTGTGGCATTTGGAAACGCTGACTACCTAATTTAACTTGAAATTCTATCCTCCTTTGCTTTCTGGGACACTAGGTTCTGACTTTCCCATTGTGCTGCCCACTGTTTGTTACTTTGTTGGTGGGCACCCTTTTCTCCATCTACTTTTAGTGTTCAATACTTAAGGTTCCTCCCAGCCTTAGTTCTCTGTCGCTTCCTTCTTAGTTGTAGGTTGGGTAATTTCATTCATTTCTATAGCTCAAGCAATCACCAATATGCCGACATACATATTTCTAGCAGGATTCTTGATAAGTTTTAAAGATTTTATTTATGTAGTTTTAGAGAGAGGAGAAGCGGGGGAGAAAGAGGGAGAGAATCATCAATGTGTGGTTGCCTCTCCCATGCCCCCAACTGGGGACCTGGCCTGCAACCCAGGCATGTGCCCTGGCTGGGAATTGAATTGGTGACCGTTGGGTTCACCAATCCACTGAGGCTGGCACTCAATCCACTGAGCCATACCACCCTGGGCAAGAGTTCTTGATATTTTGACATGGCCTTGATTCAAACTGCAAAAGAAACCCTTTTATTTTCATTCTCATAATGCTCAAAACTGGCAGTCTCATCTTATCCCTGGGCTTCATCCTGCTAAATCAAGTATATTTTTATTGTTGAACTATAGTCAACTATCCAGAAACAAAGAGTTTATATAATACTTAAATAGCTATGGTTTTTAAAAAACAAGAGAATTCCAAAATCCTTTTAGGAAGCTAAAAAATATGACAAAAATAACCCAAGCTCAGTTAAATAAGAGGAACAAACATCTACTAATTAAGAATATAATTACAAAATTCTAAGTTAAATATTAGCAACTTGAATGTAGCATTATGGTAAATTTGTGGTTTATTTAGAAATGGAACAAGAAAAAACATGACTATGTAAATAAATGCTCAATAATCATCTGATAAAATTTAAAATTCATTCTCATGCTCAGGCCTGAAAAACAAAGAGACCTGATTTAATTTATAGCTTCTCCATTATAGCTGTTTTCCTATTGGACAGGTAAATAAACCTTTTTTGAACCCCAGTTTCATTAATCTTTAAAATGAGTCTGCCTAGATTGCCTTAAATCCTTGGTTTGAAATATCAATACACCTTGTCCTTTCTTTTTTATAATATTCTTTTATCTTTGAAATTATGCATTTAACTTCTGATCTCCCCACCAGACTTGCATTGCTATCCACAATGTCTAGCTTAATATGTGTGTGTACACAAGCAGTTACAAAATTTGTGAGGCACAGTTACAAAGTGAAAATGTGAGTGCTTTTGACAAAAAAAAATTAAGAATCACAAGACAGTGACAGTAGAGCATTAAACCAACCATGGAGCCCTTGTAAGCACTAACACAGACCCCTGGGTGATGGCACAGAACACATGCCCATTAAAAATGTCCAACGCGCCCGCGCGCGCGTGTGCGTGTGCGTGTGTGTGTGTGTGTCCAAAATATGTTGAATACTATGCCTGGAAAATTAAGTCATAGGAACTTCAGAAAATATCCACAGACAGGAACATCTAGCATTCAGATCTCAGACTATCAAAAATAGTTATAGTTAGGTAAAAATAGTTCAGATAATTAATTAAGAAAATATTTTCAGGTTACCAATAATTGACTATTTTGATTGAAGGCACTAGACTGCATACAACTCAGGATGGCTATGAATGCAGCCCAACACAAAACCATTAATTTACTTAAAACATTATGAGATTTTTTTGTGATTATGTGTCACAATGTATTTAATGTGTGGCCCAAGACAACTCTTCTTCTTCCAGTGTGGCCCAGAGATGCCAAAAGGTTGGACACCCCTGCTAGAACATTAAAAAAGACACTGATTAACCTTTAACAAGTCTGTCTTTAAGTTGACTTTTATATCATCTTATTTCATTTTTTTCTATTACATTGTATTAATAATCCTGAGAATGTTGTCTTCCTTCTTAGTATTTATTGGTTATAATTTATAAACTTTACATACTGTTTCCATGTTGACTGTTCTGCACAATTCACTGGGGTTATGAGTAAACACAATAGTAACCCACAATAACTCCATTTTTCTAATCATAAAACATCAGCATATAAAAATTCACAGACATTTTGTCCTTGCCCATCTGTCTTGTAAAAAATAATCACAGTTTTTTTTTTATCAAAATGTCAACCATTCATTTAAGACTTCATTTAGAAATTTTTTTCTGATAGAAAAATAATAAAAATGTGGTGAGAATGTGCCCATTCTCATACAAAATTCCAAATCCTATCTTCTGAAGAGTGATTCTTCACATTTGGGGCCAGAATGAGGAATTTACATCTCTCCTGGAGCTTTGAATACTTTCTCCTCATGCTTCCCCAACATTCACTTATGCATACACCCTTATTGTGCCAGGTTTTGTGGTGATTGCATGAAAAAGGAAGATGGATTTTCTCTTGAAGTTATTGATAGAGGCTCTTTTATCTGTCCTGAAAAGTGAAAAAAAAAGGGGGAGTGGACAATTTCTATACCTCAATGTCGCTGTCGGGGACAATAAAGAACCAATCTAAGTGTGTTTAGGGACTGGATTCCCTTTTAAAAGCCACTGCAGCTTCCTGTGTCTCCATGCTCTTCTCTAGGTTCCAGTCACATGGAAGTGCTCTGCTTTGCCCACCCATTCCCTCTCCTGCTCTCATTTGCGTCCTCTTCTCCATCTTCCCTGTTTCCCTCTGCATTCACATCCTTCCCCTCAGGCATGTATCCATTCATGCCCTCTCTCTCTGTTGTTGTCTCACTCTGCCCCTAAGGAGTCCTCTCTGACTGCCTGAGTCTAGATACTGTACTTAGTTGAAGGCAACTTGGCTGGGACAGGAGAAAAACAGGACAATGTGGCTGGCACCACAGAGGGTCAGAGGGGCAGCAGAGCCCAGGTTACCCAGGGCCTTAGGCTTGGGGTAATTGGAAGTAGCCAGGCTCCTGTAAGGAGAAAGGGTCACCTGCAAGAGTGACAGCTGGCCATTCTGGACTTCAGGGTGTCTGGTTGGCCCACAGACAATGCTCAGAGCAGATAGAGTGGATTCGGGAGTTTCAGAGGTAGAGCTGACAGGACTTGACTGTGGTATTGGATGTGGGACATGAGTCTAACAAACAAATAAAGGATCCAAGTTTCAGGCTTGAGCAATCCTGTCTCACTCTCCATTTCATTGGTATTCTCTCTCTTCCTCTCCTCTTTCTCTCTTCCTTCATCCCAGAACAGAATCAGGAATGCTCCTATCCCCAGGTGAACTCCTGATAGGGTCCCAATTCAGAAATCACAACCTCCAGAAACCTTTCCTGAGGTCCTCACACTGAGGCAAGGATGCATCTACACGATGCATGACCCTGTCCCCTTCCTGGCATCAGTTTCTACGTGATTCATGAGGACTTCTAACACAGGGTTCCATGCATAGACTCGGAGCCAGAATGGAGCAGGTTTGTATACAAGCTCCCTCACCAACTGGCTAGGTGAACTCTGCCAAATTACTTAAGGAAGTCTTGGTTCCCACATCTGTGAAGCACAGATAAGAAAACTGTCTACCTCACAGAAAATGTTGCATTAGACCACATGTGCAAAATGCTTACTTAGTATAATACTAGCACAGAACAAACGATAGATACATAATAGCCACTATTATTATCACCGTTATTACTTTACACTACCCACCTTCATTTAAACAAAGCTTCGGCCGACTAACAGAAACCAAACTAAAACAGGATATATTTAAATAATTCAGGCCTGGAAAAAAATGTAACTACTTAGCAACACAGTCAAAACGAAAAGTATGCTGTCTTAGCCAATTCAGATAAATGGGAGAGTTGGTTATTTAACTATGATAGACTCCATTTCCTCCACCTAATTTGGGCTTTGATTTCCATGTCCAAAGATTTCCACTTACCAGCGTAGGTGGACCCACGGAATTATTTTTCCCTAAGATCTCACCTGAGCAGGTGCATCTACAAAGAGCAGAAAGAGAGTGATGACAGGAGTTGAAGAGGCCGAGGGCGTGACTTTCTCAATCCTTCCTACTTTCTTTCTTTCTTTCTTTTGGCATCGGCCATCATACCTGTGGCCAGAGCTGCTAAGCCCCCTCCCTGGCGTCCGCTTGCAGTAGCCCAGCTTTCGTCCTATACTTATGTCGCTTCCGTGACACAGTGGCAACCGATGCTTGATTATTCCAGGGACCTAGCTCTACCAAGGCGGCTAGAGGTCATCTGGAAAGTGTCTTGCCTCGAACCGCTCTAATTCAGAACGCCCCCTCGGCCCTCCTGCGGAGTCCTCCTCTAGTCCTGGTCCAGGTGCACAGAAAGCGCCGGGGGCGGGGGGTACACAGGTGCGCGGGGGAGGGAGGCCACTGAAGGCGCCTGGTGATGAACCCAAAGCTCGAACCTGCAGACCCAGAGCAAAGTAGAAACTGAAAGTACACTGCGGCAGATCCTACGGAAGTTCTAGGAAAGGCAGAGCGCCCAGCCGGGCCGTGGCGTGTGCTGCTCCCCCCCACCCCCTCCCCCGGGATGGATGAAGCAGCGGGCGCGTCGTGGGGCAGAGGAACCAGCCGCGGAGGCACCAGCGGCAGAGGCGGCCGCCGGGCCCGACTACCGGCACCTCCGAGCACACGGTGGTCCTCGCAGTGACCATGGGCTGTGAGAGTCCACTCCTGTTGCAGCTGCGGTCATCATGACCACGCCCGCCTCCCGCAGACCATGTTCCATGGTAAGCGCTCTGCTCCTGGCGCACAGGTTCGCGCGCCCGGCACGCTGGGGGCTCCGGGGCGCGCAGTCGGGCCCCGCGCCCAGGTGCGTCCGGAAACAGCCGGGCCTTGCACTTTGGACCCGTAGAGAGCACTGGCTCTCCCACAAGCAGCCGGTAGCTGCGCCAGAGTCCCCTGGCCCAAAGCCACTGGCACCTGGGGCAGCTGCGCCTCTCTGGCTGCGAGAAGAGAGCCATCCCCGACGCCCCCTTTCTGTCCCGGGACCGAGCGCTGCAGCCTCTGCGGGGGTCAGCTGGGACAGATGGTTCTCCGAGGGAGACCGGGGCTCTGTCAGTTGTCCTCAGCTACGTTGCCCTCGGTCCCCCTAGCACAGTCACCCTGCTCGCGTCCCTGGCCGCTCCAGATACAACTTACCCGCGCCCGGCGTGGGGAGCACTTGGGCTCCTTACAGCTCCCAACTCCCTAGAGAAGTGAAAGCGCGTCTCCCACGAGAAGTGCTTTTAAACCCTAAGGGGATAGGACTCTGGAAAACCCCGTTTTCTTCCCTCAGAGTGTCTGGGAGTTTCCGTCAAGGGCTGTACCTTGTGCCTTTTGCCGGGAACCAAGTCCTCGGGCTGGCACCGGGAGAGGCCAGTTTCAGGTTTCTTTTTCGTCCGATTTTATTTGTGCGGATTTCAGACCTGAAATGAACAAGAGCAGAGGGGGACGAGCTGGGTTGCATTGGCAGCCATGTGGCTAGAGTCCAAAAGTTTACTGGAAGAAGAAATGGGACAAAAAGATGTGAAGGGAGAGAATCTGCTGAGGAAAATTGGAATGTTTTTCAGTAAATTCTTCCTCAAGCAAAAGGAGCCGGGTGGGGGCGAGTGCGGGAATAGGGAGCAGCTCGTTGGTCCCTTTGACACTTGGTCTGTGGGCTTTCCTGGCTCCACTGTGGGATCACAAGAGCCCTTTCCCATCTCCAAGGTATTGAATCAAGAATGGACATAGCTCAGAATTACCAGATCAGTAACAAAATAAAGAGGCACGAGTTAGAGTATAGAAGACAATTATGGAAGAAGATTTATAATGGGCATCCTCCAGAAGTTTATGGAAAATCTAAGCGAAATAAGCCAGGCAGTGAAAGACAAATACCATATGATCTCACCTTTAACAGGAAGCTAATCAACAAAACAAACAAACAAGCATAATATAAACAAAGACACTGAATTTGAGAACAGTCTGACAGTGTCCAGAGGGGGAGGGGAGGGAATTTCAGGGGAAAAGGGGAACGGTTTAGAGCAACAAGTATAAAGGACTCATGGACAAAAACTATGGGGGGTGGAAATGGGAGGAAGGTGGGGAGGGCTGGGGTGGTGGGCTGGGGCGGGGTAAAAGACAGAAAACTGTACAATATCAACAATTAAAAAATACTGATTAAAAATAAAAAAAGAAAAATAAGAAGCAAATATAAATGATATAAAGTAAAAAAAAATACTTTAAATATTTTACTCCAAAAAAAAAAGGAAAATTAAAAATTAGGTATATTCTTGTTTTCCTTTCAATGCCCATGGGTCTTGCTGTTACTTCTTTCTGGATCGTTCCTGGTTGTATCTAATCCTTGCGTCACTTCTGACCCGAAGTGGAAGGTAAAACAAGAAAAGGAAGACAAGGGTGTGCATTATGAACGAGTCTTTATTTTCTGAACTATATTTATATTAATCATGCACCATAAATTGTTATCAGCAAGCAATATTAAAACTCTAAACTTGGAATAATGATTATAATAAGTGGCTTTCTGCAGTTTGTTTCAATAGGTTTCACTAGAAGCTTAAAGATAGGGTTACTCTTCATCCTTTTATTTTGCTACTTCATTTGGGAATTTAAGTTATTGAAGACCTACTATGTGGTCCTCAACTGTGCTATGTAGTTTAAATAATTTACTCATGTTTGAGGACCCGAAAAGGGAATAGTACTGAAAACAGAGAGCTAAGAAAGATTAGAAAACTTGAACATGGATAAAGGAATATTACACACAGTACCACATCAGCGTTTAAATATCTTAAACAGAAATGGAAAAGATCATTTCATGGAACTAACTGACACATCTTATCACATGTGATTTTTTTCTGGTTTCACCTCTGACACATAACCTAGTGAAATAACAGCAAACAATAGTGTCTTTTTTTCCTGCGATAAGACTATATGATGGCAGCGTGTCAGAACTTGGCCAGGAAGTACTGTAGTGAGGTTTGTGTGGAGCAAGGTGGGTTGTACATTTCCCTTGACTGAACAGCACACAGTTGTTGGTGTGTGTGTGTGTGTGTGTGTGTGTGTTTTAGGAAGCAGGGTAAGTTGGTGGCTAAAAGCTGAGTTTCTAGACTCTTTCAACCTAACAAACCTGAATTTGAATCTTGCCTCTCACTAGACAATTTATATATGGGGGGAAAAACCCTCATCTTTTTGGTTTCAGATTCTCCATCTGCAAAAATGTTAATAATTGACAGCCCTTAATTCATGAAATTGATATGAAATATTATATGCAATATCATAGGAGGGCTTCAGAAATGTCATTAGTGTTTATCATGGGATTTGTGGATAGAATTTACAGTCCAATCTGAATACGCTTGTGGCGATTATAAGATTTCTTTATGTAAGCAACATCATATTCATTTCCGAAAGCTTAAAAAGCTGATTTCCATATAACATTCTTTTATACTCATTAACATTTTATTTATTCACCCATTTGCTTGTGCCAGTTGATTATATGAAAACCAAGTCTTATACATTCAGATGTTTTCTAATCCATTCTGAATGTCTTTTTACCACTTTTTAAAATTTCCAGTGAAAATAGGTCTATGTAATGTGAGTAATGGACAATTAACACATATTGGTCTTAAAAGGCTGAAAAAAAGATTGTATTTGGTGGATTGTAGAAACTAATTTATTTATGTTCACTTTGACCTCCTAACTTAAGTAGCTGAGGATTGAATGTATTATTTGGCTTAAATTAAAAACCAACAAGAATTTTTTAGACAGCCATCATTTTGGCTTAACCAAATTCCCTACTGAAAACAAATTCTCCAGTTTCAATCCCTCCAGGAAATCTAAAGAAAATTCCACAAGTCCAAGCTTGCCTTGCATTATTCTTTATGGTTTGTCTTCTCTGTAACTTAATGTAAAGGTCAGGGTTGGGGTAAGTGTGGGTATCAATACATAATTTGAAACAAAACAAAATGAGTCCTTTTCCCATTGTGACAGTGTTAAAGTAGCTCAAACCAGGCAATACTAATGTTACTCTCTATGTGGTGTGGAGAAAAGACTTCAATTACAGACCAAAGTGCAAGTCATTAGCAAGAGAGCTGGGAATCTATGAGATGTAGGTCCGAAGCCCAGGGTGTGCTTGCAGCATTGTCCATGAGCGATTTCAAATCTAAAGAGTTACTGCATGTGGATGGCCAGGTAGATTATGAGCAATAAGATGCTTGAGAATTGGAAGGGGCATGAAGGGATCATTTAGTCTCAAGTCTTCATTTTACAGATCAGGAAAGTGAAGTTTAAAAGATACTCTGTCATTCATTCAGTCCACAACCCATTGTCATACCGAGATACAAACCCCATCTCCACTCTGTAAAATCTCACTGCCCTGCACTGCCTACTCTTACTGAGGGCAACTTATTTAACAGTAATGGCAACAAAGGGTACTTCTTACTGATAAGTCAAATTATGTTTTAGAATTTGAAACTAGTTTTATGACACAAAAAAGACTGAATTTTCCACCAAGTCATCATTCAAAAGCATTGATAAGATGCCTTTCAATGAATAAACAGGCTTATGTGAATTTGGAAGCACAAATTATTAAAAGTTGAGGTGAAGTGGACACAACAGCTAGTGCTCTACATAGACAATAAAACATCCTCCTTTATTAAAGCATAGAAGGTGTTCCTTTGAAATAACATTTATGTATAATGGTAAAAGTACCTCTATTTCATCTGATATTTAATTACTTTATTGTATTTCCCTTAAAGCTTATTTCAAGTTACGTGCCATATGACTTTTCTTTTATCATCTAATTCTCCCAAAGTACACCATGGGGACACCTCTAAGGTGACAGAGAAAAGTTAGTTTCTCTACAATCCACACAAATCTGATTACAAAGTTAGGACCTTGTAAATCATTAGTAGTTGTTCACATTTGAGAATCCTCAGGCTGAAGGAACAGTAGTAGAAGAGAGAGCAGAGCTGTGTGATGTTGCATGGAAGTGGTTTGCATCCAGAAGGCCAATGTAATTACATATTATCAAAAGATGATGACAATTTCTGATGAAGTCCTGGTGAGGTAGCAAGCTCAGGTTAAAATCTAGACCTGGCACCTACTATCTATGTTTCAGAAAAAGATTAACTTGCAGAACTCTTGTTCTTTAGAACTAATACGTATGTGACACTTAACAGTGCTTGTCACATGGTAGGTATTCAATTAAAGGTAACTAGTGTCATCATTATTATTAATCCCCTAAGTGAATTATTGCTTATCATGTATATAGGTATTTCATGCCGAGCAATTAATAGATTCCATGTTTCATTTTGTTTCTACTGCCTTTCCCAGTGTCAGTGACATAGAGGGATGAGATTCATGTACGATTCATGTTTGTTCTCATATCTGCTACCCACCCTACTTTATTTGTAAAATATGGGTATTTAATAGCACATAATTTATTAAATGCTACCAATTTTTTATAACATGACAATGTCATAGATGACAATGTTATTGGGAACTTTGTGATATATTTAATAGTCTTTAGGTCATTGTCACAATATTAGTACCTTGGGTTTTAAGGAGCATTGTTTGTAATCTTAATCAGAGAAGGTGGACATGTGAAATGCCTTGCACTCAGTAAGTACAGTTAAAGTTCATTTGGGAATTCACAGAAAATACGTTGCCAGTATAACCTAAGAGTTTACCAAAAGATGCAGAGAAGATACTCTGGCAGGCTTATGAAGAATTAAGTCCTTATGTAACTAGATTTTTATGTCTCAGGGAACCACTGGCTTTCTATTCCTGCATTATTACTGCTCCAAATCATACCATTTATGATTTCATTCCTTTTGATTACATAATTGCCCCTAATTAGGAAGGCTTATAAAAAAAACAGATAGAAATAATTAGTTAACAGGGTGTGAACTTATTTACTGGGTTTTTCTAACATATCAAGAAGCTAAACAGTGTTTGACGAGAACAGGGGTCTCTGGGTACCTAGAAACAGCAGTTATTGAAAAGATAAGGGGTCTCAAAATACAAATGTCAACTTTACCATTTCTGGGAAGGGTAAACACTACACACACACACACACACACACACACACACGATCACAGAGTAGTACTGTGGAGATTATGTAATGCATCCACTTGGACAACCACTGAGTTTTACATACATATACAATCACATGCCATAGATCATAACACTTCAAAAATACATGCTGTTTTTACCTATCTTTAGTTTACCTGTTCACCTGTGGATGCCTTTTCTTATAGGGATGTTCAACATAAATCAAAATTAGATAAATCGTATTTATATGTTGAGTGTTTCCCAGAAGCAAAGACACTCTGCTGGCATCCACCCTTTTCTGCACTTTCTTAAAGAGTAATTTCTCAATTAAAAAGTGAAAGAAACCTGAACACTAAAATTCTGTCTTACATTTGTTTTTATTTAATATTGAATCTTAGAGTTCTTCCCACTCTATCAAAAAACCAAGATGCATGTTTACAATTAGAACTACGTGGTCAGGCCCATTGAAATGCTACTATCAAATCAGATAATATGACTTATAATGTTTAGCTTATTCTTACTTACTGTTGACTTTAGTTTCTTTTAGGTATATCTTTGGAATTCCTCCCCTGATCCTTGTTCTGTTGCCAGTAGCATCATCTGATTGTGAGATTGAAGGTAAAAATGGTGAAGAATATCAGCATATTATAATGGTCAGCTTCAAGGAGTTGGTATGTACTTCTTTTGCTTTTCTCACACTTCAACTCATTGGGAAAATTTAATAGGTACTGTCACTATGTAGTTTTGTATTCTAGTATCCATTTGAAATTCTTGAAAGTGAAATAAGTAAAGAATAAAATTCATTGAGCTACTGACTACGTATTTTCATAACTGACATCATTATATCCTTTAAAAATAATTCTTTCCTAGACTTTCAGACTCCCACAACTATCCATTTAAACTCTACTGCTATTCATTATCAAATTTTTTGTAAGCATGATTTAGCATAGCTGTGTGCATTTCCTCACCTGTCATTAACAGTTAGTCTCTGTAGAAGCATTATGTTGAGAGGGAAAATAATAGAATATAACATTTAAGATTATCATGAAAAGATATATATATAATTATTTCATTTTATCTGAATATATGTACATGCATATATTATGTATGTGTTTTATACACATGCATATATAATTTGCTATGAGTTAATTTTTCTATTTACCATGGACAATTTCTAATAATAGATTTTATTTTTAAAGCAGTTATAGGTTTACAAAAAAGTTGCACTGAATGTATAGAATTCCTAGATATGCATTTTCCCTCTGCACAATTTATTCTATCATTAACATCTTGCAATTCTGTGGGACATTTGTTACAATTGATGAATCAATCTTGATATGTTATTATTAATTAAAGTTTATAGTTGTCATTGGTTTCATTCTTTGTGTTGTATAGTTCTATAGGTTTTGACAAATACATAGTGTCATACGTCTGCCAATACACTGTCCATAGAATGGTTTCAAAGGCCCTTAAAACTCCCCTATACTCCACTGATTCATCCCTCCTGCCCTCCACTTGAACCCATGGCAACCATTCACCTGTTTGTGGTATTTCTAGTTTTGCCATTCTGGTAGGTCCTGTAGTTGGAGTCAGGCAGTATGCATTTTTTAGACTAGCTTCTTCCACTTAGTAAAGTGTAGTTAAGGTTTCCCAATAACTTATTCTGGAATGACATATCTTATCTCATTTTATTGCTGAATAAAATTCCATTGAATGATTATACCTCAGTTTATTTCTCCATTCACTAATAGAAGGACATGTCTTGGTTGCTCCTAATTTTTGGCACTTATTAGTAAACCTTTATAAACATTTATGTGCAGGGTTTTTTTGTGGACATACAAAGTGAGTTTTTAATTCATTTGTATAAATACCCAGGAGAGTGAATACTGCATTGTATGGGAAGCCATGTTGAGCTTTGAATAAAACTGTCAAACTGTCTTCTAAAGTGCTTATACTATTTTTCATTTTATATTTCATAAATTTTTGACATTCTCTGGACTAAATGATACTACTAAATTAATCTTCCTGAGCCAAGATAATGTTTTTTATTTAACTTTAGTATCTGTGTAGGGAATCAACTAGTATTAGTTCTGCAACACTCCTGTGAAACTGTAAAAAATAAAAATAAATTAAAACGATATTGACAATTCAAAAGGAGAGTTTAGTCACCAGAGTCACAGCTTCCCCCTCCCCTGCCCAGAAATACAGAGGAGCTAATCTCATTAAAATGCACGGCAGCAACAATGACACTATTAAAACAAAGCTAAGTGTGGCTACTGGTCTTAAGGAGATTAATTCACAAGACACAGAAAAGTCAGTGAAGCGATCAATCCAAGTGAAAAGTGCCACGATAATCTCAGGAAAGTTGTAAATATGATGTGATGAGTTGAGAAGATTGAGTCACTCACTCATACATACTTCTCAGACTTGACTATTTAAATCTCAGGGAGACACTTGAAAGTGCTTGTTATGTTCCAGGTTATAACTGATTTAACCATCTCAACGTCCCTATCAGGCAAGTACTCTTCTAGCTTTATTTCACAGAGGAAGAATCTGAGGCATGGGCTGCTCAGTCTGTTAAGTGTTAGAAGGGTCTGAGCCTCTGCTGGTGAACCAGCACCCTCTTCTGCCTCCCAGTAGCACTGTCTGTGTTAGGAGTGGTGCAAGACTGGGGATAAGGCAATGATGGACCAGATATAGACACTTCTTTTAAGAAGCTTACCTTTGGTGATGTTTGCGTCTTGGGAGGAAGCACTCAAGTTGCAACTTGAAAAGTTGTGAGCCAAATTTGGAAAAATATAAAGTGTGTTCTAGGAGGAGGTGAGTAAGATCATCTGGGTGCTAGGAGACAGACCACATTGTGGAGTGGTGTGCTGATCTCTAGACTTTTTAGATAGTACACCCCTTTAGTTAAATCTTTTAAAATATATTTAAGCAATTATGCTATTACAGTTGTCTCATTTTTTTTCCTCCTTTATTCCCCTCCTCTCTGTACACCCCCACCATCATTCTCCCACCTTAGTTCATGTCTATAGGTCAGACATACAAGTTCTTTGGCTTCTACATTTCCTATATTATCTCTCAACCTCCCCCTATTTTGTACCTACCATTTATGCTTCTTATTATCTGTACCTTTTCTCCCATTCTCCCCCCACCCCACTGATAACCCTCCATATGATCTCTATTTCTGTGAATCTATTCCTGTTCTAGTTGTTTGCTTAGTTCATTTTTGTTTTGTTTTGTTTTGTTTTGTTTTGTTTTTAGGTTCCATTGTTGACAGTTGTGAGTTTGTTGTCATTTTACTATGAATATTTTTATCTTCTTTTACTTAGATAAGACCCTTTAACATATCATATAATAGGAGCTTGGTGATGATGAACTCTTTTAACTTTACCTTATCTGGGAAGCACTTTATCTGCCCTCCCATTATAAATGATGGCTTTGCTGGACAGAGTAATCTTGGATGTAGGTCCTTGCCTTTCATAACTTTGAATACTTCTTTCCAACCCCTTCTTGCCTCTAAAGTTTCTTCCGAGAAATCAGCTGATAGTCTAATAGGCACTCCTTTTCTCTTGCTGCTTTAAGATCCTGTCCTTAAAAAAAAAAAAAAAAAAAAAAGATCCTGTCCTTATCTTTAATCTTCGGTAATGTAATTATGTCATGCCTGGTATGTGCTTCCTTGGGTCCAACTTCTTTGGGACTCTCTGAGCTTCCTGGACTTCCTGGAAGTCTATTTCCTTTGCCAGATTGGGGAAGTTCTCCTTCATTATGTTTTCAAATAAGTTTTCAATTTCTTGCTCTTCTTCTTCTCCTTCTGGCACCCCTATGATTCGAATATTGGAACATTTAAAGTTGTCCTGGAGGTTCCTAAGCCTCTCCTCATTTTTTTTTTTTTGAATTCTTGTTTCTTCATTTTGTTCTGGTGGAATGTTTATTTCTTCCTTGTACTTCAAACCATTAATTGAGCCCTGCTTTCCTTTCCTTCATTGTTGATTTCCTGTACATTTTCCTTTATTTCACTTTGCATAGCCTTCACTTTTTCCTCTACTTTGCGACCATACTCAACCATTTCTGTGGGTATCCTGATTACCAGTGTTTTGAACTCTGCATCTGGTAGGTTGTCTATCTCTTCATCACTTAGTTGTATTTTTTCTGGAGCTTTGATATTTTCTTTCATTTGGGCCATATTTCTTTATCTCCACATGCTGGTTACATAGTAAGGGGAAGATCCTTAGGTATTTTCCAAGGCAGGGCAACCTGCAGTGTGGTGCTGTATGTCGGGGAGGAGTCTGAGAGGGAACAATGCTGCCTGCTGGGCTCTTGACCAATTTTCAGTTACTTCCCTGGCTACCTACAAGCAATTTGGCCCTTCTGGTGCTGATTCCCAGGTGTGTGCGTTTGCGTACATCCTAGGACCCTGTGGGCTTCTCCAACAAACTTTCCTGTGAGGCTGGGAGTTTCTCCCACCACCACAACCCCCACAGATTTTTTCAGTCAGAGGTTTTGGGGATTTATTTCACTGTGCTGGAACCTTGGGTTGTGTGGTCTGTCTTGCTCCCCAGTTGTTCCTCTTGGTTTATCTGCATGCAAATGTGGGGCCACCTGCTCTAATACACCTGTCCAGTATTCCAGGCGAGGTGCTGACCATGCTATGAGTCATCCCCATTCCAGCTGCCTGTCCACACCTCCTGCCGGTGTGGATGAATGTTTCTTCTTTAACTCCTTGGTTGTCAGACTTTCATACAGTTTGATTTTCTGTCAGTTCTGGATAGTTTTTGTTTTTAAATTTTTGTTGTCCTTTTGGTTGTGCAAGAAGGCAAATGTGTCTACCTATACCTCCATCTTGTCTGGAAGTCAGCAAGAATTTTTTCAGCCTGTACTTTTAATGAACACTTAACATTTATTTATATATTATAGCATTTTCATGGTATTTTCATATACATTAGTAATGATACATACAAAAATTAAAATTTACCCAGATGAAATAAAAAATAAATTATGATAGAATTTTTAAAATTGACTTCCCTTGTTGCAGTGGACTGTCCATTGTGGACTCCACTTTGAAGATCATGAACATAGCAGAAGACATGAGCGGGCCTATGTGTTATATAGCATTATGGGGAGTGGTCTTGATGTAATTGTATTTAGGCTTTCTTCTAAATACAACTAAAAGTCAATGGTGATTCATTCATAAGGCAACATTTCATTAAAATACAAACTTTTAAGCATTTGCTATGTGCAAAGTGGGCCATTAAAATAAGTGGTAGTCCTTGTTCTTCTGTAATCTATGGTAGTGATGGACACATATGTCACTATAATGCAAAATGATAATAGTACATTATAGAAGAGTTTGACACACATTATCTTACTTGAGCTTCACAATATCTCTATGAGGTGATAATGATGTAATAATAATAGGTTTTGCTATTTGCCAATGCTGATCTGAGCAGTTTCCATGTATCAATTTTATAATTCTTACAAGTCTATGTAATAAAGGTACAGGGAGCCAGATAACTTAGATGGCAAGTGGCAAAGCTGGAATTCAAATGCAAGCATTCTGGTTCTAGAAAATGGCCTTATGAGGCAAAGCAGTTAATAGTACCCCTCTGACCTCTTATTTTTGTGAGAGAACATGGGTTAGGGAGTTGTGATGATAACTAACATCAGAAGGTATCAGGAACTTTAAGATGGTGACCAGACTGGATGAATTGTATAGGGAAAGGAGCTGGGGAGATGAGCAGGTGTTGTAAATACTGTTATAGCCATCTAAATGAGATAAATAAGGTGGAGTCTAGTTGTAGAATTAATAAAATAGACATGATGAAAACCATCACATAAAATCCAAATAGGGTCTAGGGAAGGGAGGTTCATAATAAATGATAAAGACACTAATTTTATATGATCTACCAAATAAGGAGTTTAGATTCCTAGAATTGTGATAACTAAATTAAATAGATTTAGCATTTTTAAGTTTCTTAATACATATAACAAAATTATTTTCCAGAAAGAACCATTCAATTTATAATTCTTACAGAAATAAGAATTCTTGTCAGCACTGAGTATTCTTTTTTTTTTGTTTTTGATAAAATCTGGCAAGGTAATGGAAAAATAACCTTTTGTTTTGATTTACATTTCTTTGATTGCTTGTGACATTGCTTTTTACATTCATTAATTTTATATTTTTAATTATTTTGCATTGAGATAAAATTCAATTTACAATTTACTTTTTTAAATTATGCAATTTAGTGGCTTTTCATATATTTACAAGTTGTGAAGTCATCACCATTATCTACTTCCAAAACATTTGCATCACCTGAAAGAGTGATGAAAATCACTAGTAGTGACTTTCTATTCCCCAATATCAGATGCTGGCAGGCACTAATCTAGTTTCTCTTGCCATGGATCTTTTCCAGGCATTTCATATAAATGGAATCATACAACATGTAGCTTTTATGTTGGGCTTCTTTCACTTAGTGTAATGTTTTCAAGGTTAACCATATTATGGTATGAATCAGTTGTTCTTTTCTTCTTATAAATCAATAGTATGCTCTTCTATGCATATAGTACATTTTGTTTAGCCATTCATGAGTTGACAGGCATTTGAATTGTTTGCATGATGAGTAATACTGCTTAGAACGTTGGTGTACAAGTTTTTGTGCAATTCTCTTGGATGTATATCTACAAGTGAAATTGCTGCATTATATAGTAACTCTGTGTTTAACTTTTGAGGAAAAGCCAAACTATTTCCAAAGTGGCTGCACCATTTTACATTCCCACTAGCAGTATATGTGGGTTGGGGTTTCTCCACATCCTCACCAAAGCTTGTCTGACTACTTTACTCTAGTAAAATAGAGTAAAATAGTGTGTGCAGTGTGTGGAAAATGGTATCTCATTTTGTTTAATCCTCACCCAAGGATATGTTTTTATTGACTTTAGAAAGAGAGGAAGGAAGGGAAAGGGAGAGAGAGAGATGTGAGAGAGAGACGTTGATCTGTTGCCTCCCATATGTGCCCCAACCAGCGTTCAAACCCACAACCTATGTATGTATGTGCCTTAACCGGGGAACAAACATACAATCTTTCGATGTACTGGATGGTGCTCCATCCAAATGAGCCACCTGGCCAGGGCTCATTGTTTTTTGATTTCCATTTCCCTAATGACTAATGATCAAGCATCTTTTCATTACTGAGCATTATTATTGTATGTTCTTTAAAGAGGCATCTCTTTTAATCATCTGCTCACTTTTAAATTGTGTTGTCTTTTTATTGGTCAATTGCAAGAATTTTTTTAATATATTCTGGATACCTTTATCAGGCATGCAGTTTGTAAATATTCTCTCCCATCCTGTGGGTAATATTTTCATTTTCTTTATAGTGTCCCTTGAAGCACAAAAGTTTTGTATTTTGATGGAGTCTTTCTTTTCTTTTCTCTTTTTTCTCTTCTTTCTTTCTTTCTTTCTTTCTTTCTTTCTTTCTTTCTTTCTTTCTATTATTGTTGGTCATGCTTTTGGTATATATACAAAGTACAAGGATTTACAACCTATTTTTTTCTAAGAGATTTATAGTTTAGGCTCACATTTAAGTCTTTGATTAATTTTTAGTTAATTTTTGTAAATGGTATGAGGTGGGGTGTCCAACTTTATTCTTTTTCAGCTGTTCCTGAAACTTTTGGTGTAAAGACTGTTTTTTGAATAGAATGATCTTGTCACCTTTATTAAATATCAATTCAACCCAAAATGTGTGGGCTTATTTCTGGACTTTCAGTTCTATTCCATTGTCTATTTATTTTTCCTAATGTAAGTTATACGCAGTCTTGATTACCATAGCTCAGCAGTTAGTTTGGGGATTGGAAGTGTGTATCCTCCAACTGTATTTTTTTCTTTCAAGATTGTTTTGGCTCTCATGAGTCCCCATCATTTACATTAAATCAATTATTGATATTTATCCTATAGATTGTCTACATTTTTAAAGGGATTCTGTTGTTTAAAAGCTTTAGCATTCAAATGCAATGCAAGACTCTCTGTTGGTAACATGATTCTGCATAATAATTTAACCACGTAACTCCACACACTTGTAAGGATGGCTCAGTTGGTGGCATGGACCATGGAAAGGGTGGTGATGAGCTTAAGGGTATCTTCTCCCTCATAGCTCTCATTGTCCCTTGTCATTCTCTTATGAGCTTTTACTGATATTCCTATTATTTGGTAATAGATCATTACATATTAAGTATAATAATTTAATGATTGTCATATTTATTGAAAACATTTTCCAGTTTATCATTTACATTTTTATCTTGCTTTTTGATACACATTTCTTTGTATATATTTTTTATTTGATCTGCTAATGCTTTGTTGAGGATTTTTGTATCTATGTTCATGAAACATACTGGATTGTAGTTTTCTTTTCATGTAATGTCTTTATCTGATTTTGGTATTAAGGTAATTCTGGTGTCATAGAATGAGTTAGGAAGTATTTCCTTTTCTTTCTTTCTGTAAAAGAAATTGTAGAGATTTGGTCTAACTTATTCCTTAAATGTTAGGTAGAATTCACCAGTAAACCCACCAGGGCCTGGTGCTTGCTCTTTTAAAAAGTTATTAATTATTTATTTTATTTCTTTTATAGATATAGGTCAATTCAGGCCATCTGTTTCTTCTTACATGAATTTTGGTCACACATGATTCTTGAATCTTAAAATACATGTAGGTGTTACCAAAAGCAGTAGAACAGGGTTGCTCGGGGGGGGGGGGCTCCCACAAGGAGAGGATGGACCACTTTACAAAAGAATGTAAGTAGGAAACCCCTTGGCATGCTGTGGCTGGATTGTAGGATGCAGGATGAGAACTGAATCCTCAGAGGCAGCCTGGACCACTCAGTGCTGTGCCTACCATACAGAGGAGTCTAGACTTTTTCCTAAGCACAGGAAGTCACTGAGGAGTTTGTGTGTACAGAGGTGTGGGGAGTGGGAAGAGCCTCAATGTAAGAGCCATAACAACAGAAATCTTTGTCCTTCATAATTCACTGCTGTACTGGGAAGGACTAGAACTCTCAATAAATATTTGATGAATGAATGAAATAATGCCATCAGATTTTTATCTTACAACTTTTTCTTTCTGGCAACCCTGTAGATAATTTGTAGGGTAGGGTGGAAAGCAAGACAATGGGAAACAACTTCAGTCATTTAGGTGAAAATTGTCGATGGGCATAAACCAAAGTAGTGATTCAAAATTTGAGGGTACTTCAGAACAAACTGAAAGGCTTATTAAGATATAATTTGCTAGGCCTCATCCCCAGAGATTCCTATTTTTGAGGAATTTCAGTGATCTGGGAGGCCTAGTGGATAATTTCATGTGTATTCCTCACTTATTTTGAAAGAATTTATGAAGTCAAAGAAAAAATTAGAATAGTCCCTTGATTTTAGTCTGATACTTAAATTCTGTTGCATCAGCTCTGCAAAGCCATATATTACACTCTGTGGGTATTAGCTGATATGAGTTTCCTTGTTTGTTTGTTTTTTAGTAGTTAGCTTAATCACAGTAATAAAACAGAAAAAGACTGAGCTGTAAACTCAATTAGTTATTATTTTTATTACACATTTTATTTTCATGGTTTATTTTAGAATCCATGACTGAACCTCCATTTTAAGAATAAATAAAGCAATATTCTGTATCATGGAAAATATTTTTCCACTAACACCCTCAATTAGATTGCATTTCAGTGAAGCAGCATTACAGTGCAGTGTGAGGGACACTGAGTGAAGGATCAGAAAACCAAGTTTTTACTAGCTTTGTTCTTAGTAAGCACTGTGAACTTGGTACATCATTTAATCTCTTTAGAATCTTCAATCCCCTTAAATGTGAAAATGGAATTATCCCTGGGGTCACTCAGACTGCTAAATTTTTTGAGACCTGGGAAAAATTGTTTTCTTCTTTCTTCCTTCCTTTCCATTTTCCTTTCCTTCATTGCTGACCTGCCTGGATTATTTTCCTCCTTTCATAAGTTTTCATCAATCCTCTACTGTGTACAGTGTTCTATGCCAAATTCTTACAAATAATAATATTAAATGATCTTCAGTGAACATATAATCAAGGACTGAAGTGAAATTTATTCAGAAATATTATCTTATAAAGCAACAAGTAAGCCATACTTGAATAAGAAAAGACTGTTCTTTATTCTGCTGAACAGTCCTGACATCTTTTGACCATACATGTATGGGTTTATTTCTGGATGATTCAATAGAATTATTTATTATTCTACACACACACGCGCGCGCACACATACATTTAGTATCCTGTGCCAGTATACTCTGTCTTTATTGCCATTGATTTGAAGTAAATTTTTAAATCAGGAAGTGTGAGTTCTAGTTTGTTCTTTTTTCAAGATTGTTTTGTCTATTTTAGGTCCCTTTCAATTCCATGTGTATTTTAGAATTAGCTCATCATTTTCTAGGAAGAAGTGATTTGGGAATCTGATAGAGATTTTGTTGAACCTGTATACCAACATGTAGGGTATTGTCTTTTTCACAATGCAAAATGATGGTTATAATCCATGAATATGGTATGCTTTTCCATTTTTTAATTCTTCTTTAATTTCTTTCAACAATGTTTGATGTTTCTAGACTGTAAGTTTTGCACCACTTTTGTTAAATTTATTTCTAAGCCTTTTATGTGTCTTTGATGCTATTGTAAATGGGATTGCTTTTTTAATTTCATTTTAAAATTATCTGTGATTCTTAACTCTGTACTTCTTGAATACTTGCCTAAGTTTGTATCTTATTTCCCCATACTAGTCCATAAGTTTGTCAAGAACAGTTTATGTTTGATTTATCTTTGTATCCCACAGAATACTCAGCACAGTAACTCACACTTAGTAGTTTATCATACAAATAAAAATATGAATTGTAATGATATAAGATAAATAACATATGAATTTTAAATCAATACCATAAGTTAGTGAGAACCCAGAATTTGTTTCAAATAGGCTAGGAAGTCTTTTTTCTTGAACATTTGTTTCTTTGGGAATTTGTTATAAATAAAATGTCAGGTACTTTTTAAATATTCAATATAAACTGGTTTTGGATGTTATACATTATGTTATTCACAAAAAACTGTTTTGCCTAAACATGACTCATGTGATTGAATTACGTAACTCTTAGTCATCAGACTTGAGGCTGGTTAAAATTTAAAGACTACTAGAGAAGGCCAAATACTTTCTAGGAATGCTTCAGTTTCACACATGTTCATGAAGGGCTGTCCTTTCTTTTAAGTTATGAAATTGAATATCTAATGACTAAGTGGTTATAATTGGTTTTTACAATTTCTAATGTCTTTATCTCTATTCTAGAGGCCCTTAGAGATTCAATTTCTGTCTTTGCATAGATCGCTCTCAGTCAGCCACAGGTATACACCTCTTCCATGAACTTTGGAACCATTTAATTCCAATATGAATTATAAATCTCTACCTAGAGGTACTGTGACACATCATGCACAATAGACAGTTAATTATCATCATTTTTATCCTGTTCCTGCTTCTGCATTTTGTGTCTTGGGTAACAGCATTTGTATTTGTCCAGTAATCCAGTCCTAAAAGCCTGGAATCATCCTTGATACCTTCATTCTTTCATATCATTCATCATCAAATCCTATAGATTAGTGTATCCCCATAACACCTGTATAATTCATTCATTCTATTGACTTCCACTGCTGTAGTCTTAGTTCAGGTAGCCATCAAGTATCAGTGGGACAGCTTCTACAGCCTTCAGCCTGGTTGATCTCATTATCACCAGTATACATCTGTCCTCTTCACTGGCATTTGCATTATCTTTCCAAAATTCAAATTTGATACTCTCTCTCCTTTTAAAAATTCTTCAATACCTTAAAGTCTCTTTATCTTAAAAACAAGTTAATGATGTACCTTCTTACTACTCCTAGCTAATGTAGTAATAAAAAAGGAAATAAAATGGTTATTGTTTAGAGAAGATATCACTGTCTTCATAAAAATACAGAAGAGTCAACAAAAGAACTCCTGGACCTAAAAGCAGTTATAACAAGGTTGCAGGATACAAGTACAAAATGCAAAAGATAATTGCTTTTGAACAATCAGCATTTGAAATAAAAAAAAAAACACCATTCATATTAGCATCAAAAAAGAGAAGTACTCAGGTATAAATATACCAAAATATGTACAGTATCTATATGAGAAAACCTATAAAATCCTGAGGTACAGAAATCAATGAAGAACTCGAGATACTCCATGTTCATTGATAGGAAGACTCAATAGTGTTAAGATGTCAATTACCAATGCAATTTCGATAAAATCCAACAAGTTGTTCTGTGGATATCAATGATCTGACTCTAAAGTTTGTATGGAATATTGAAAGACCCACACAGTAGCCAACACAATATTGAAAAAGAAAAAAGATTACTGCCCCCACCCAATCTCAAAACTTATTATAAAACCAGGGTAATCAAAACAGTATGATACTAATGAAAAATATATAAACCAATGAATGGAACAGAATAGAGAACCCAAAATAGACCAACACTAATATAGTTGACTGATTTTTGACAAATAATCAAAGCCAATTCAATGGAGAAAGGATAGTCTTTTCAACAAATAATGTTAGAATAGCTGAACATCCACGCACACACAAAATAGACCTTCTACCTCTCATAAAAATAGACTCAAAATGGATCTTAGACCTAAATATAAAACACAGAACTATAAAACTCATAGAAAACAACCTAGTAATAAAATCCAGGTGACCTTGGACTTGGTAGTAACTTTTCATGCAGAACACCCAACAGTACAATCTATGAAAGAAAAAGAATGAGGTTGAATTAATTAAAAATTAAAACTCTAGTACAAGAATAAAAGATAAGTCACAGAATGGGGGAAAATATTTGCAAAAGTATATAATAAAGGAATTACTTTCAAAATATCCAAAGAACTGTTAAAACTCAACAATAATAAAAAAAATCTAATAAAAAAATGGGCAAAATACCTGGACAGACTTCATACCATTCTATTCAGTGGAATACAACCAATGATAAAAATAAATGAACTACTAAGCCACACAGGACATAGATTTATCTTAAAAGCATGTGATACAAAAGAATTCAGTCTTAAAGGGCTACATACTACATGATTTCAACTATATGACCTTCAAAAATTACAAAACAATGGAGACATTAAACAGATCAGTGGTTGCCAGGGGTTGGGGAGGGAGGGCGAGAGAGAAGAGGGAATGAGTGGATGGTGTATAGTGTAATTTTAAAGCAATGAGACTATCTGTGCAACACTGTAAGGGTGAATTCATGACATACACATCAAAACCCATAGAACTTTACAGCACAAAGAGTGAACCGTAATGTAAGCTATGAGCTTCAGTTACTAATAAGGTAACAATAATGATTCATGTTTTATAACAAAGGTACCACACATTAATGCAAAGACATTAATAATAGGGGAGACTGGATAGAGAGGAGAGGATACATATGAACTCTTTTTTTTCTGTAAACCTACAAGTGTTTTAAAAAAATAAAGTGTATTTTTAAAAGCAAAATAAAATAATTAATTAATTAAAAAATAAAAGTACTTATGTTAAGACTACATAAATTCTCCAAATCTAACATCTTTTTGTATACACAACTAGTTGTTAGGGAGGAAATAATTACATTACCATAGGTATTTTCCTGGGAAGAATGACATTAAAAACCCAACCTCTTATTTTTTGAGGTTCCATGATATTAGATTCTTTACAAAAGACTGAGTCATTCCTGGCTGCTATCCACTGACAGGTAATTCATCATGAGAGAAAGGAATCGTAACTGGTTACCTGGACTCCACATAAGTTTCAAGACATTTGTTGCAGAAAGTTTACTCTAGAAGAATAAGGATTGTTGTCACTTTCTGATTGAGTACTCTGCAATTGCAGATATCTTTGGAGACAATGTTGGGTATATAAATATGAATTAAATAATTATAATTTTGGTCCCTGAGGCCTGTGTATGGTTGGGACTGGTATAGATACTTGGACCAATAAGAACATCAGACTATGTTGCATGGGTTTTCTATGTTGATGCCTCATAGCCACTACAGACATCAAAAGAAGTGCCTTTCTTTCAAAAGAAGAAAGAAAAAGCATGAGCCAAAGGCTGTGGATGGATCAGATAGTCCTGTTTCCTCTACGTGGCAAATGGAAGGAAACATCATCTGTGATTAAATTCTATATTCTGAATTCAGAAGCTTGAAAATAAATATTTCTGCGAATCGAGCAGGTCAAGATAGACCTACTTTAATTGGAAAAATTGAAAAGATGTGAAATTTGAGTACTTTCAACCCACCAAGGCATTCATACCTTTTTTGAAAACTGCTATGGCCTCGTTGCAACAAAGAAATGATATAGTGTAGATTCTAAGCTTTGTAGTGCACTTTAACAGACTGTGTTAGATAACGACACAATAGAATCTATAGGTGCACGTATCACTGTGATTCGTGATTTAAAATGTACTGCAGGGGTAAGATGACAGACAAATGCACATTAAATGAACTAAGGCCTTACAAAAGCATAAAATATAAAATCAAACTAAGGAAATGACAATTATTTTTGCAAAAAAAAAGTCATTGAAAACTGGCAGCCTAGGAATGAGAAAAATCTTTCAAGAAACCACATGGTAACAGCATCTCCTACAAACAATACCCCTCCAAAAATAATGAAATGTGGTTGAATGGTGATGCCCGAAATGACATGCACACTGGGAACTCATGAATGTGACTTAACTTAATTGTATCTGAGAAAACCCTTTTTCCAAGTTAACATGTTCAGCTTGAATGTGCCATTTGCTTAGCTACGTGATGTTGAATAAATTGTTTAATCTTTTTACTCTTTAGTTTCTTCATTTTTAAAATGAGGTGAAAATTAGAACCACTTTTAATGGGGATATTATAAGGATTAAATTAATTAGTATATGCAAAGTTGGTGAAACAGTGCCAGGAACTTGGTGAGCATTCAAGAAGTGATGGCTATCAATATTTTTCATGTTGGAAATATGTCTGTAATAATACATTCTAAATTTCCTATTTTCCATCCTTAAAAAAACAAAAGTAAATAAAAACCTATAATACTTTTGAATGGCAATAAATTACTTGAATTATGAGAGTGAAAATTTTTTAAACATTGAACATATACAAGATGCTTTTGCATTTATAGAACTTAGAGGTAGATCATCAATAACTGGCTTTCAATTTTTTTGTCATGAATTTTTTTTCAAATAAATCCCATACTGAACTCCAGTGAGGCCTCCAGCCTTGATTATTCTTCATCATCTGATGCCCGTTTCTAACCAGACCTTGTGAAAACCACTGCTCAAGTTTATTGTGCTCATTTTACTGGCGAAGAAATTCAAGGAGAGGCAACATGGTATCAGCACAGTGCCACAGGAAGGTCTTCTGGTCTGGAAATGTTTGGGTCAGAATCTCGGCTTTGTCACTTCAGTTGGAAACTTTGGACAAATCAATTACATGCTGTAGGGCTTTAAAATTCATAATTCATAAAATTAGAATTTTGGCTTATGTAATCTCAGAGGCCCATTCCTGCTGAAAAATTACATAATGGCTCTAGTGGAAAAACTATATATTACCACTGGATGCACCTATTCGCACCTGTGCTTCAATGTTCTTTCCATTGCACAAATGTGGGATTACAGTCTATTTAGAATAAGCAGAGAATGGATACCCCATATGAAGCTTCTGTATAATTCTCATAACAGCATTCCTATACACCAGAGTAAGATTCATTACTCTTTCATCTGCAGCACTATACCCTGCACAGGTGAATATGTTGCCGTATTTCTAATATTTAGTGTCTGTATTTGACACCAACATTAATATTTAGGAAAACCTGCCAGTTGCTGAATCATGTATTTCTGGAATACCATTTCTTATCCCCAAGTGTACCTAATCACATCTTGATTAATACAAATGAATAAAAAAGCAAGTTGTGTTGGTGAAGCTGGGAAGACCTTGCATGAATAGAAAATATGTATTCACCTCAAGGAAAAGTCTTCAATGAATATGGAACTTTACACAAGATAAAGAATGGGTTTAACAGCTAAGATTTATTCATCACACTTTGTGGTACCCTCCTTCGTTCTGTAATCATTTGTAAGTGTTTCTAATGCTTTGTGCTGATTGATTCTTCTTCAATTGAACCTTATCAAAGAAATTCTATAGAGGTAGTTTCACAAATGAAAACTCACATTCGTAAGTTTTTTTTTTCCAACTCTTCTGCATAAACAAACATTCTGGGGGCACTTTTATGATATTATTTTGAAACATCATATTTGATAATATAGTCATTTTCAATGTTATTCTTGTGTTCTTTGCTGTATTCCTGGAGTGTTCTCTACAGTGGATGACTATCAATTTTATTGAAGCATTTAACTTTCTCTTTCTGCTATCATTTATATTCTATGAAGACATGCAATATAAAACATGCTATTTTATGAGTGTAAGTTAAATAAGAAGCAAAGTGATAATAAATTTCATTCAAACTAATTTACTTGGAGAAAAATGATCTAATCTTAATAAGTGGGTTATATATTTTATCTTTAAAGTGAACATTTCTTGTGTAAACATACTTCTTTCAGACTAATTTAATTATTCAAAATAAACAGATTATTAATAAAAAAAACTCATTGCGGACAAAAAAAGTACTTTACTTGGGCTACTCTTGGTCATAAGAAAAACTGGAGTATTACCAAAATTACACTTTGGTAGCCTCAGAGCTTTAATTAATTAATTTATAGCTGTGAATTAATAGTACTACATAGTCACCTTAGAATTTTAGCAAAAAAATTAGTAAGAAATATATTTGGGCTATTAAATTACTATATTCAATATCCTCTCTTTCTTAAATGTCAGAGTGTGATTAATATATATTTATTGTCATAAAAAAAGAATAAATGCTAACACCAAAAGATTTTCCCTACTCACCCCCATCCCAACACTTGTTAGCATGCAAAGTTGGACAAGAGACAAAGGAAAGGCAAGGAATGCAGGGTTTGATAAGGATGTACTGTCTCTGTCTTTGCAACATGATACCTTTTGAAAACCTGTCTATTGAGGATGAACTCTCAGTAATAGAGGAATTGAGAATATTAGGACAAGCAGAGTTAAGTACACAAATGTTTGTGTGAAAGTTTTGTATGTGTTTCATTTCTCCTAAATTTTGTTGAAAAATTTAGAAAATGATTATAAGTTTGGAATTAATTAATTGATCATTTGTTTCACAATGACTATTGCAAAATAAAGAAGTCTGTTTACATACTAAAATATCTCCAGATTGGAGTCACTTCCTTTATTCAGTGGGATTTGCCTCAGATGCACGTTTCTAGCTAGACAGAAAGTCTTACAAGCAGCCTGCCTTCTGATCCTCCTGTATTTTTCACAGCTTTATACCTACCTCCTTGCATTGTACTTCTCCATAATTTACATTTACTCATCACCTAATTTGATTCTCCAGGCAACATAGATAAGCATCATGATCACCTATAGAATATGAGCACTTCCCCAGCATGTACTAATCATCATAAGGAAGAGTTGAAATCATGCCACGTCCCTGCCCAGCAATTGTTGATAGGTTACTACTCATTCCCTGCTGAATGCAAGACTAATATCTTCTCTGGGCATCTTGGAAACAGAATCTGTTCCCAGTCTGTATTTCTAGCCTACTTATACTTCCTACATTGCCCCGGACTTCCCGTCCCCCATCACGATAGAACTAGACTACTCACTACATTGCCCCGGACTTCCCGTCCCCCATCACGATAGAACTAGACTACTCACTATTTCCCAAAGGAGTTCCATATTTTTGTACCACCATACCTTTGCTCTGTGTTCTCTAATTTTGGAATTTTCTTCTTCCTCTCTCTCCCCAAATATTCACATGCTCACATTTAAGTATACTTTAAGATTGAGCTGAGATTATACTTCATTCTTAGACTGGTCAAAAGTAATCTTTCTTTTATAGCATTCTATCTTTACAATTAAGTCAGTTATCACTCTATTTTATGCACAGAATATGAATGTGCATATATATCCAATAAATTTCCTAAGTAGACATGTAATGAATAAGCAAAAAAAAAAAAAGGATTGTAAGCTATGTCATATGGACAGGGTTTAAGATTTAGAAAAGAATCTATTTTTCCATTTTTCTTTTGTCTAGAACTTACAACCTCAACCCTTCTATTAAAAAAATTTTGAATCAAGTTCACACTACTTAGATTGCAAAGTTGGTGTAGTAGGAAAATGCATGGGCTTTATAACTGGGCAAACCTAATTGTGTATTAGCTGTGCATGTCATTAGTTTTCCCACCTAGCCTGTTTGTGAATCTGCTTTGGGATTATGAGGTGTAATGGTGGAGGTGCCTGTTGTTGTGCTGAGCACTGTTTGTACCTTCAGTCATTCTAGGAAGAGGATATTCCTGGAATAGGAAATGTGACAGATTATTTTTTCTTTTTTTTTTTAATTTTTATTTTCATTGTTGATCTTGTACAGTTTTCTGTCTTTTATTCTCACCCGAACCCGCCACCCCAACCCTCCCCACCTCCCTCCCATTTCCACCCCCCCCCCATAGTTTTTGTCCATGTGTCCTTTATACTTGTTCCTGTAAATCCTTCCCCTTTTCCCCTGAAATTCCCTCCCCTCTCCCCTCTGGTGACTTTCAGCATGTTCCCAATTTCGATGTCTTTGGTTATATTATGCTTGTTTGTTTGTTTTGTTGATTAGCTTCCTGTTAAAGGTGAGATCATATGGTATTTGTCTTTCACTGCCTGGCTTACTTCGCTTAGCATGATGCTCTCAAGTTCCATCCATGCTGTTGCATAGGGTATGAGCTCCTTCTTTCTTTCTGCTGCATAGAATTCCATTGTGTAAATGTACCACAGTTTTTTGATCCATTCATTTACTGATGGGCATCTAGGTTGCTTCCAACACTTGGCTATTGTAAATTGTGCTGCTATAAACATAGGGATGCATAGTTTCTTTTGGATTGGTGTTTCAGGGTTCTTAGGATATAGTCCTAGCAATGGAATTGCTGGGTCAAAAGGTATATCCATTTTTAGTTTTTTTAGAAAATTCCATACTGTTTTCCATAGTGGTTGTACCAGTCTGCAGTCCCACCAGCAGTGCACTAGTGTCCCCTTTTCTCCACAACCTCTCCAACACTTGCTGTTTGTTGCTTTGTTTATGAGGGCCATTCTGACTGGTGTCAAGTGGTATCTCATTGTGGTTTTAATTTGCATCTCTCTGATAGCTAGCGATATCGAGCATCTTTTCATGTGTCTCTGGATCCTCTGTATGTCCTCCTTGGAGAGGTGTCTGCCCAAGTCCTTTGCCCATTTTTTAATTGGGTTGCTTGTCTTCTTAGAGTGGAGTCGTGTAAGTTCTTTGTATATTTTGGAGATTAAACCCTTATCTGAGATATCATTGGCAAATATGTTTTCCCACACAGTCGGTTCTCTTTTTATTTTAATACTGTTTTCCTTGGCCATGCAGAAGCTTTTTATTTTGATGAGATCCCATTTGTTTATTCTTTCCTTTATGTCCCTTGCTTTAGGGGACATATCAGTAAAAATGTTGCTGCGTGTAATATCTGAGATTTTCCTGCCTATGTTCTCTTCTAGGACTTTAATGGTGTTACGGCTTATGTTTAAGTCTTTTATCCACCTTGAATTTATTTTTGTGTATGGTGTAAGTTGGTGCTCGAGTTTCATTTTCTTGCACGAAGCTGTCCAGTTCTCCCAACACCACTTGTTGAAGAGGCTGTTTTTACTCCATTTTATGTTGCTGCCCCCTTTGTCGAATATTAATTGACTATAGAGACTAGGGTTTATTTCTGGGCTCTCTATTCTATTCCACTGGTCCACGTGCCTGTTTTTATGCCAGTACCAGGCTGTTTTGATTACAGTGGCCTTGTAATACATTTTGGTATCAGGTATTGTGATCCCTCCTGCTTTGCTCTTCTTTCTCAAGATTGCTGCCGCTATTCTGGGTCGTTTATGGTTCCATATAAATTTTTGAAGAGTTTGTTCTATATCTGTGAAATATGCCATTGGTACTTTAATAGGTATTGCATTGAATCTGTAGATTGCTTTGGGAAGTATGGACATTTTGATGATGTTAATTCTTCTGATCCATGAACACGGTATGTGTTTCCATTTATTTGTGTCTTCCTTGATTTCTTTCTTCAGTGTTGTGTAGTTTTCTGCATACAGGTCTTTTACCTCCTTGGTTAGGTTAATTCCTAGGTACTTTATTTTTCTTTTTGCTATATCAAATGGTATTTTTTTCTTGATTTCTGCTTCTGTTGTTTCATTGTTGGTATACAAAAATGCCTTTGATTTCTGGATATTGACTTTGTATCCGGCTGTTTGGCTAAATTCATTTATTAGGTCGAGCAGTTTTTTGGCTGAGACTATAGGATTTTCTATGTATACTAACATGTCATCTGCAAACAATGATAGTTTTGTTTCCTCCTCTCCAAGTTGGATGCCTTTTATTTCCTTTTCTTGTCTAATCGCTGTGGCTAATACTTCCAATACTATGTTGAATAGAAGTGGAGAGAGTGGACAGCCTTGTCTTGTTCCTGATTTTAGTGGAAAAGAATTTAGTCTTTGCCCATTGAGTATGATGCTGGCTGTAGGTTTCTCATATATAGCCTTTATTATGTTGAGGAATGCTCCCTCTATTCCCACTTTGCTGAGTGTTTTTATCATAAATGGGTGCTGTATCTTATCAAATGCTTTTTCCGCATCTATTGATATGATCATGTGATTTTTGTCTTTGCTTTTGTTTATGTGATGAATTACGTTTACTGATTTGCGAATGTTGAACCATCCTTGCATCCCTGGGATGAATCCCACTTGGTCGTGGTGTATGATCTTTTTAATGTGTTGTTGGATGCGGTTTGCCAATATTTTGTTGAGGATTTTAGCATCTATGTTCATCAGCGATATGGGCCTGAAGTTCTCCTTCTTTGTTGTGTCTTTATCTGGTTTTGGGATTAGGATGATGCTGGCTTCATAAAAAGAGTTTGGGAGTCTTCCATCTTTTTGAATTTTTTGGAATAGTCTGTGGAGAATAGGGGTTAGCTCTTCCTTAAATGTTTTGTAGAATTCTCCTGTGAAGCCATCTGGTCCAGGGCTTTTGTGCATCGGGAGTGTTTTGATTACTGATTCAATTTCACCAGCTGTTATTGGTCTGTTCAGGCTTTCTGTTTCTTTTTCATTGAGTTTTGGAAGTTTATATTTTTCTAGAAATCTGTCCATTTCACCTAGGTTTTCAAATTTCTTGGCATACAGTTCTTCATAGTAATTTCTTACAATCCTTTGTATTTCTGCGGTGTCGGTTGTAATCTCTCCTCTTTCATTTCTGATTGTGTTTATTTGAGTCCTCTCTCTTTTTTTCTTGATGAGCCTGCTTAAAGGCTTGTCGATTTTGTTGATCTTTTCAAAGAACCAACTCCTGGATTCATTGATCTTTAGGATTGTGCTTTTAGTCTCTATGTCATTTAATTCTGCTCTTATCTTGGTTATTTCTTTCCTTCTACTTGCTCTGGGCTGTCTTTGTTGTTGTTCCTCGAGTTCTTGTAGGCGAAGGGTTAGGTTGTTTGTTTGAGATGTTTCTGTCTTTTTTAGATAGGCCTGTATCTCTATAAGCTTCCCTCTGAGGACTGCCTTTGCTGTGTCCCATAAGTTTTGGGTCGATGTGAGTTCATTATCGTTTGTTTCCAGAAACTTTTTGATTTCCTCCCTAATTTCATTCTTGACCCATTCATTGTTTAATAGCATGCTATTCAATCTCCATGATTTTGAGGGTTTTGGGTTTTTCTCCTTGGGGTTCGTTTCTAGTTTCAGTCCCTTGTGGTCAGAGAAAATGCTTGGTATGATTTCAATTTTCTTGAATTTGTTGAGGCTTGATTTGTGTCCTATCATGTGGTCTATCTTTGAAAATGTTCCATGTGCATTTGAAAAGAAAGTGTATTTAGCTTCTTTGGGATGAAGGGCTCTATATATATCAGTTAAGTCCATTTCCTCTAGAGTGTTGTTCAATGCCACAATATCTTTGTTGATATTTTGTTTGGAAGATCTGTCCATTTTTGACAGTGGGGTGTTAAAATCACCTACTATAATTGTGTTGCTGTCTATATCTTTCTTGAAGTCCTCTAAAATTTTCTTGATGTATTTAGGTGCTCCTCCGTTGGGTGCATATATATTTACAATATTTATGTCTTCTTGGTGGATTCTTCCCTTGAGTATTATGAAGTGACCTTCTGGGTCTCTCTTTATGGCCCTTCTTTTGAAGTCTATTTTGTCTGATATGAGTATTGCTACCCCAGCTTTTTTTCCTGACCATTTGCTTGGAAAATTTGTTTCCAGCCCTTCACTTTGAGCCTGTGTATGTCTTTTGTCCTGAGGTGAGTTTCTTGTAGGCAGCATATGTGTGGGTCATGCTTTCTTATCCATTCAGCTATTCTATGTCTTTTGATTGGAGCATTTAATCCATTTACATTTAAGGTTATTATTGATAGGTAATTATTCATTGCCATTTTCGTACCTGTGTTCCTCTCTCTCTTTCTCTCTCTGTCTTTTCCTTTCTTCCCTTAAAGCAGTCCCTTTAGTATCTCTTGCAGCATTGGTTTGGTAGAGGTATATTCTGTTAGACTTCTTTTGTTTGGGAAGCTCCTTATTTGGCCTTCTATCTTGATTGAAAGCCTTGCTGGGTAAAGTCGTCTGGGTTGCAGGCCTTTGGTTCTCATTGCTTGGAATATTTCTTGCCATTCTCTTCTGGCTTGGAGCGTTTCCATTGAGAAGTCAGATGCTAACCTGATTGGGGCCCCCTTGTATGTTACTTCCTTTTTCTCCCTTGCTGCTTTTAAGATTCTCTCTTTGTCTTGGAATTTTGCTATTTTAATGATGATGTGTCTTGAAGTGGGCCTGTTTGGGTTCCTTTTGATTGGGACTCTCTGTGTTTCCTGGATTTGTGTGGTTTTTTCTCTCACCAAATGAGGGAAGTTTTCCATCATTACTTTTTCAAACAGGTTTTCTATCCCTTGTTCTTGTTCTTCTCCTTCTGGTATCCCTATTATACGAATGTTATTCCGTTTCATGTTGTCTTGCATTTCTCTTAAACCCTCTTCATTCTTTCTAAGCCTCTTTTCCTTATCTTGCTCATTCTGAGTGTTTTTTTCTATTTTGTCCTCCAACTCGCTGATCCGATCTTCTGCTTCATCGATTCTGCTTTTCATTCCTTCTACTGTGTTCTTCAGTTCAGAGATTGTGTTCTTCATTTCCTCTTGGCCCTTGTTGATAGTTTCTATTTCCTTTTTCATGTTGATATAGTTTGGGGTGAGTTCATCATAACTTCCCTGTAGTTTATGGTAGCTCATTGAGAGCTCATTGAGCTTCCTGACAACCATTGCTTTGAACTCGATATCTGATAGTTGAGTTGCCTCTGTTTCATTTAGCATTCTTTCTTGAGCTTCCTCCTTTCCTTTCATTTGGGGATTGTTCTTTTGTCTTCCCATTGTTTGTAAGACTCTTGTTGTTAGCCTCAGCTTCTTAAATTGATCTGTTCTGGCTCCCTGGGTTTGTGGTATGACCTTCTGTGGTAGAATATCTGTGAGATTCAGTGGTGGATTCTCCTTCGGGTATCCTGTTGTTCACCGCTTTCACTGTCTCATCAGCTGGTATACCCTCTTTTTGGGGCCAACTCTGATTTTTGTTTTTGTTTTTGTTTTTCCCCACAGTTTCAGGTTTGCTTGTTTGTTTGTTTCGTCTCACTCGTGGGTATTTACAAAAAGAAGAGGGGGGAAAATGAAAAAAAGAAGCAAGAGGAAACAAGAGGAAGGTAGAAGAGATAAAATTGAAAAGAAAGGAAGAGGGGATAAGAGAAGAAGGAATTCAAGGGAGGCAAAAGGAGTTGGGGAGTAAAGAAGAAGATGTAAACAATGAAGAAGGAGTAGTTAAAAACTCATATAGATAGTCAGGCTTACAAACAAAAAGACACTAACAAACTGGCAAAACAAAAAAGAGACACGCACACAGACACCCCCACACAAATATAAGCAGCCGGGGGGTGGGGGGAAGGAACAAGCAAAGCACAACAAAATATTTAAAAAAATAAAAAATAAAAAAATAAAAATATATTAAAAAAATGAAAAAAACAAAACAAAACAAAACAAACAAACAAACAAAAAAACACCCTCTTGTTGTTTTCAAAGGTTGCCAGCCTGTTTTTCAGGTCTTGCTGGCTGCAATGGCCGAGGGGTGATCTTACTGCTTTTCTCTGTGTTCAGAACTCAGTCCTCATTGTGCTATGTATCCCAGCGTTAGTGGGCGCCTCTCCCCACAGGGTTTCCAGCGTGTGATCTGAGCCTCCTTGTGTGTGTGCACTTCACCGAGTTTATGGGTGTGTGTTAGGTTCTCCAGACGTGCACAGCCGCCTGCCTTTGTCCCTGGGAGGCTTTCAGTGTTCAGGCACAGCTGCCTGCCTTTGTTTCTGAGAGGGGCCTGCGTTCCAGCTGCTATCCGGCGCCTGCACCTTGGGCCTGAGCTGTCCGCGTTTGCACCTCTGGCTCCACAGCTGTCTCCAGCGGCCTGCGCCTATGTTTTCACGAGTGTCCACTAGCCCGCGACCGTGTGCGGTCCCCTGAGGGTGTCTATTTTCATGCAGTTGTCTCACTTCGCCCGTGCCTCTGTCTCTGTTGGGGGGCCTGTGCTTTCGTAGTCGCCCCGCGACCATGAAAACTCGGTTCAAAGTCGCGCAGTGACCTGGTGCGGGCACCCACTTTCGCTCCCTCGCAGGGCACCCACTTTTGCTCGGGCCGCAGTCGCGCGGTGTACCCTGAGATCTCCCAGCCGGTTCAGCGGCTGACCCAGCTCCCTCCCCAGGGCCCTGGGGCAGGCTTGGCGGAGCGCCAGGCCGGGGCCTCAGTCGCCCCGCTCTCCGCGCGCTGGAACCCTGGGCTCTTTTTGTTCCGAAGAGCTCTCCTTACCGCTTGTTTTTCAGTGTCCGCTACATTTTCCAACCTCTTATTCTCCAATATGCTGTGTTACTGTTCCTTGTCTGTTCTGGTCTTTCAAAGATAGGTTTGGTTTTTCTGCCGTGTGTAGAGGGGGAATAGGGTCTGCTCCCTCCTACCACGCCGCCATCTTCCCTCCTACTCCCAGATTTTTTTTTTTTTAAAGGAAGAGATGCTTTCCTGTCTTTGGAGCTGGAAATAAATTGCTCTAAAAATCTAAGTTAGGACAGGAGCTTTTTTTTAATCCTCATCTGAAGACATGCTCATTGATTTTTAGAGAGAAGGGAAGGGAGGGAGAAAGAGAGGGACAGAAATATCATTTGCTTGCCTCCTGTACTCACACCAATCGGGGACAAAACCCACGACCCAGGCTGACTGGAAATTGAGTCCATGACCTTTTGGTTTATGGATGATGCTCCAACCAACTGAGCCACACTGGCCTGGCGAGAGGAGCTGCTTTAATGCTCAAGGTGGACTTCCTCTGACCATATGAAGGTTGAGTAAGAGCAAGCCATAGATTTTCATTGGTGGAGGTAGCTCATCAGAATTGGGACTGTTTTCAGAGCAGCCAGAATCCAGGGGATGGGTTATGAAAGTCTCCAGGCTCAAGAAGGTATATTAGTTAGTGTGCTTCCACTTACAAGTAGCAGAAAATTGAACATAAATGAATTTAAACATTACAGAGTACTTCATTGGCTTACATAAATGAAAAGTTCAGCAATTGAATGCTCTCAGTTGTGGCTTAGTCAGAACTTCAGTTCTATTTCTTTACAATTTTTTTCATTCTGTGTTTCTCTGTTTGTCACTCGGCTTCATGATGTGGCTTTCCAGTAGCAACCAGAGGTTTTTTTTTTTTTTTTCTTCTTCTTTCAAATCCAGAAGAATGATCATTTTCTTGCCTATAACTAATCAACCAAGCTCCTAGCTATACTCACTGGATTACTTATGAGACAAAGCTCTATGCCAGGTGAACACCAAGGCTCTGATTGTTTTAGACCTTGGTTATTTCAGCCAATTTCTCTGGCAGGGAAAACAGGATAATCCTTATTGTCTTAGTATCTAAGTATTAGACCCATTAAAGCCCAACTTAGGTGGGAGTGGAATTACAGTAGTTTCAAAACAAACAAACAAACAAACAAACAAACAAACCAAGCCAAACACTTTTACTGCTAAATAATGGAGACAGGAGAAGGGAGAATAGGTAAGATGAAAAGAACTCTACAATATCCTTTAAAATACGCGTGCTAGGAGTTCCAATGCTCAAAGAAATGCTTTGGTCTCAATGAGGGCTATGATCCCTCTCTACAACCAAAGTGGGGACATTAATGGTTGTCACTAGAGAAACAGCTTTACTCAGGAAACTGGTGATTTCATTAAAGTTCATCATCTCTGGAGACAGATTTTGACAGCAAGTTGAGTAGACCAAGTGGAAAAACTTGATTTTATTAAAGAGCACACATTAGGCAATACCATGGGGAATTTCAAAAATTGTTTGTGAGGAGTTAGGCTCCATCAGGTAGAAAATTAAAGGCTTATAATGGCAATTTTCAACTGGTGTGCCACAATAATTTTTAAAACATGCCATTCCTGACTATTTAGTCAGAGGCACTGACCCCTTTTCCCTTACATTGTCCAATAAAAAACATGACAACAGCCTACACAATGATAACCAGTGTTAACGCCCTTTGTTGAACCATAAATATATAGATCATATAATAGAGTTACATCTTATTGATCATATCACCTAATAAGTTGCATTGTATTTGTTAATTCTTGGTACCAAAAATTCTCATATATAAATATAGGCACCTTACTTTTTTGAAAAGTCACTTTAGAGCAAAAAGGATAGGTAATTCCTATTATTATTTTTTGTACATCAATCAAAATTATATTTTTGTCAGCAAACAATACATTTTTTGGTGTGCCACGTAGTTTTAGTAATTCATTAATGTGTGCCATGAGATGAAAAAGGTTGAAAATCATTGACTTATTATTATAATGAGTGTATAAAAAAAGAAGAGTGGCTTTATGTTGTAACCATCATAGACGCACATGTAAAGTCTCCCATACAAAAGCAAAGATTTTATATAACTACACAGCTATAAATATTATCTTTTTACCTCTCTTTCTTCCTCTATCTTTCCTCTGTCTTTCTATCTCTTTCTCTCACATACATACACACATATATATACTTACTATTCTGTGTATTTGTGCATAAATACAATTAAGAGAAGGTAATTGATGTCATAGACAGAGTCCAGAGAGATAATCTGTGAATAATAAGGGATTCTCAAGAGAAGCTAACAAATGAAACAGAAGCCAAAATTCCAGAATTGAAGAGAGATATATTTTTCTATTTTGGAAAAACAGTTTGTTCATTGTGAGTCAACAATAATAACAAGAGACAAACACTAGGATATACCAAGGAGAAACTTTTCAAACAACTTCTTTTTGGAAGAATAGGAAGGGAGTGTTTCCAATAAAGGAAATTGAAATCAGGCTACCCTTCATTATTTCATCAAATTTTACCTCCAATTGACCAATTTCTACTGAGATTTGTGATAATAAGAGCATGAATTCAAAATCCTAGACCTAGGCAGATTTCATTGAATGTGCAAGAAAAATAAATATACACAGAGTCAAGTAAGGATACAAATTCCTTATCTAAAACAATCAGGATAACTTGGCTGTAAGATTAGTCCAGTTGAACAATATATTAATAAATAAATGGTGAATAAAGATGAGTTATTAAATAGTGAACTATTTAGTGACATCTGGATAGTTATGACAAATACAGGAATAAAACAATAATGTTTTTTCACCTAAAAACTAATAACATACAAAACATATAGTTACAGATGACTGAAAGTAAAACAAGATAACATATCTCTCTTTTGTATCAAAAGGACTACTATGTTTTAGTATGATATGTTTAGTATTTATATTGAGAGAGAATGTAATTATACTTTTTTTGGAAAACACTTTTAAAAGAATTTTTTAATATACTAAAATTTATATGCCAAAATTACAAAACAAATAAAAAGGAGCAGGAAGAAATAATGAGTCATGGCTGGGTAGCTCAGTTGGTTAGAGCATCGTCCTGATACACTGAGGTTTTGGGTTCAGTTCTAGGTCAGGGCACATATAAGCATCAATCTATGAATGATGATTAAGTAGAACAACAAATAAGTGTTTCTTTTTTCTTTCTAAATGGTTTTATTTCTCTCTTTTTAAAAAATCAGTAAAAAATTAAGAAATAATAATGAATATATGACAAATACAAATTATTTTAAACTATGAAACTAAGTTAGACTAACTGTATAAAACTTGCATTATATGAGATATTCACCTGGAAATAAAACATAGAAAAATTTTTAAATTTTCTAATATAAAATGTACTGATCATTAAGAGACAGATAGCCTATGAGAGTAGATAAGAACAGGCTATTCATATAAAAGAAATGCAAATTGTGGGTAATATGAAATGATACTTATCTTCCAGGAGTTATGGAAATGCAAATTTAAATGGATAATGAAGCAGAAATTGTCTTATGACAGGATTGGTAAAAATTTCAAGGTTGATGACATCTGGTGCTGGAAAGGATGTGACAAAATACACCCCTTAATTTGCTGGTAGAAGTGTGAATTATTTTTTGAAATAAATACATCTTTTTTTTCAGAAAATTTCAATTATGGGAGTCAATTTTAGAGAAATGCAGGCACTAATATCAAAGAAGTTATATATGTATATGTGTACACAAACATACTCACAGACACACACTCACTCCTATCTTGGTACAGTCAGTCCTCATTAATGTCAGTGATAGGTACTTACAACTGCAGAGAAATGACTTGTAAGGAAACTGATTTTATTATATGCTAATTGACATAAACAAGAGTTAAGCAATGTCAACATAAGAAACATTTGAACGTGTGGAGAATTTTTGGTGAGTTTATTTGAATCAAACTGACAATTGCTGGAAAGCAAAATTTCAAATGTTCCCAAGAATGGTAGTGTAACACCTTATTTTATACATTACAATCAAAACAGCAGACATAAAGCAGTTATAAGAAATCCATTGGTGAGAAATTTAGGGAAGCGGGAGAAAGTAAAGCAGGAAAACCTCTGGGATGGGACAAAAGGTAAAATCGGCCTATACTTTTTTACGTGGTTGGGTAAAGGATAGTTAACAGTCCACAATGAACATGATAACAATAACAATGAGGGGATTTGTGTTCTCAGCTTGCCCCAGGGTTCTGGGGAAAAGGGAAGTTACCTTGACATTCCAGAGGTATGTTATCATAGATGCAAAAAGACAACCAGGGTTTAGTTAAGATAAAGACTGACCACTGTTAGAGAATAATACTGACCTAGGACAAGACTACCTGCCATGATTTGTTTTTAGTTAATGGTTTTTTTTTTTAATTTTTTATTGTATTTTTTCATTACCATTTTAAACCCCTTAAAGCTCATCCCTCACACCTCACTCCTCACCCCACCACCCCCCACCTCCTGCAATCACCACACTGTTGTCCATGTCCATGGGTCTTTTTTTCCTTATGCTTAATCCCTTTGCACCCTCCCTGTCCCCCAATTCAGACCACCCTTTGTGATTACTTTAGGTCTATGAGTTTAGAAGGCTGCCTTGCAGACCTGCCCTGTGCTTGTCAGGTTAATATGTGGCCCCTTTTTTTCCACAGTTCCTAGGGCATCTCATCAATGTTATAATGAAACAACGTTATTTAAGGACCTGGTATACTGCCTTGTCTGGGTAAAATCACCTCTGGATGAAATGCTACCTTTTAAAAACACCTAAGATTCTTAAGAAATCAGTCTTTGTGGCTACAAGGTTAATCACAGATACAGTAATTAAATGACAGCATGTTAACCTGTTGATTCCCTGCCTGCCGATGTGAACAACCTTAGGAAGCAAGTCCTAAACAAGAGTTTAATTTGTAAACTTTGTTCTCAAAGATATAGGTGTATGTGTATAAGTAATATACAATGTGATATATTATAGAATGGATATGGATGGTGTTCCTATATATGAATAATATAAATTGCATAAATACATTATATTATAGTGCATATTACACACATACACATCCCAGCTGCATGCATGTGTATGGGTAAGGAGAGTGCTACTTTAATTACTATAATCAGGGGAAAAGTGTATATGTGTCTATCTTGAAGTTTTGATTTTAATGAAATCCCAATTATCAATTACTTCTTTAATAAATCATGCTATCACATTTTGGGGACTTTATTTTAAGCTATCGCCATACTCAAGGTCATCTAAGTTTTCTCCTACATTACCTTCTAGAAGCCTTGTTTCATGTTTTAGACTTAAGACTGTGATACATTTTAAGTAATTTTTTTTGCGATAGGTATAAGGTCTGTGACTATATTTATTTATTTTTGCATATGTATCTCCAGTTGTTCAGCACCATTTGTTGAAGGGACTATCTTTGCTCCACTGCATTGCTTTTGCTTCTTTGTTCAAGATCAGTTGACTGTTTTTATGTGGGTTTATTTCTGTGCCTGCCTTCTGTTTTATTATGTATCTATTACTTTGCCTTTATCACAGTCTTGATTACTGTAGTTTTATAGTAAGTCTTGAGTTGGGTAGTGTCAGTCCCTTGACTTGATCTTCTCTTTCAATATTGATTTGGCTATTTTGGATCTTTTGCTTTTCCATATGCTGATTTTAAAATCAGTTTGTTGATATCCATAAAATAACTTGCTGGGATTTTTATTGAGATTGTGATAAATCTCTAAATCAATTTGGGAGAACCAACATCTTGACAACATTGAGTATTCTTATTCATGAGCATGGCTTATCTCTCCATTTATTTAATTCTTTGATCTTTCATCAGAGTTTTATAGTTTTCCTCATAAAGATCATGCATATTCTGTTAGATTTGTACATACGTATTTCATTTTTGGGTGTGCTAATGTAAATGGTGTGTTTAAGTTCAAAGTCCACTTGTTCATTACTGGTATATGGAAAAACAATTCTACTAACCTGTATACTACAAACTTGCTATAATCATTTTATTAGTTCCAGGAAATTTTGAATTTATTTTTTGATTCTTTTGGATTTTGTGTATAGTTGATTATGTCATATAGTAAAAAAAGACAGTTTTGTTCCATCCTTTCTAATTTATATACCTTTTATTTCCTTTTCTTTTTTTATTGAATCAGCCAGGACTTCTAACAGGGTGTTGAAAAACAATGATAGGAGGAATGTCCTTGCCTTGTTCCTGTCTTAGGAAAGCTTTTAAAGGATAATTTATCAGGGTACAGAATTCTAGATTGGTGGTTTTTCTCTCTCAACACTATAAACATGTCACTTCACTCTCTTCTTGTTTGCGTGTGTTCTGAGGAGCAGCTGGATGTAAGTCATTCTTCTTCTATAAGTAAGGTCCTGCCCCATAGCCTTTTTCATGAATTTTTCTTAATCTTTTATTTCCTAAAGTTTGAATATGATATACGTAGATATAGGATTTAAGGCACTTCTCTTCTTGGTGACGAATGAGCTTCCTGGTTCTGTGGTTTGGTGTGTGGCATTAATTTGGAGAAAATTCTGTCATTATTACTTTAAATGTGGCTTGTGTTCTTTTCCTTCTCATCCTAATACTCTCCTGTGCATATGTTACACATTTTGTAGGTGTTCATAGTTCTTAACTATTCTCCTTTTTTCCCCCCAGTATTTTTTTCTTTTTGCTTTTCAGTTTGGGAAGTTTCCACTGTGATAACATTAAGCTCAAAGATTCCTCAGCCATATCTAGTGTAATAAAGAGCCCATTATTCTATTACAGCTTTTAAAAAATATATAGCATTTCTTTATGATTTTTTCTTAGAATTCCCACCTTTCTGCTTACGTTATTTTTCTCACGTTTTCTACTTTTTCTATTAAAGCCCTTAGCATATTAATCATAGATTTAAAAAATTCCCAATGTTATGATTCTAACATTTCTACCATATCTAACTCTGGTTCTGATAGATGCTCCCTGTCTTCGGATTGTGCTTTTTTCCTTTTAGTAGGCCTTGTAATTTTTGTTGAGATGTGGACAGGATGTAGTGGTAGGTGTGGGGAGAGAGGAAGCAGTGTATAGTCCTGCAATTAGGTCTCAGTCTTTGATAAGTCTGTGCCTCTGGGCTATAAATTTGACTGGTGCTTCTCAGTACCTTCCACCCTGAGGTAAGACAGAATGGGTAGAGGGGCTGAGATGGGTATTTTCCTTACTTCAGATGTAGGTTAGTTTCTGGTTAACTAGTTTCTCCTGAGAATGGGTGTTGTGAAGAACATAAGGCTCTGGCATATACAGAATGGCTCCTTTCCCCTTCCTCTGCCAGAAGGACAAAGGGATTTTTTTCAGATATTCACTGTGAGAAATTTATAGAACTCCTGTATGTAAAATTTGGAAAAGTGTGCTTCCCACCCACAATGATAGGGGTTTCTTAGAGTTTTTACTTCTCAGACTTGTCCACTCTGAGCCTCCAACAATTCATCAATTACATTTGGGGTCTCCATACCCCAGCACTGTTTCCCATAGAGGTTCTGACTCTGGTAAATTGTGGTTATCATATCCACCTGTCTGTCTCTCCAATATTTTGGGTAGCAGTTTGCCCTGTGACTACATTCCTTTAATGGGTATAAGAAGAGTTCCTGATTCTTCAGTCTATTCAACTTTTTTACTTGTTACGATGAAATGGTGACTCCTAAGCTTCTTGATTGTCAAACTGGAAACCAGAAGTCCCCCAAACAACTCTATCCTCATACTAATAGTTCTTAGGTTTATATAGAATTATTAACTGATATATAAATATGTATAACTGAGTGTAATGGAATTGACTTAGTAAATATGTAACTCAAATCATGAGCATGAAAATACATGAGTATATTAGAAACAGATCAAAACTCCAGAAAAATAATTTAGCAATGAGGAGATAGCCAACCTATATGATGCAGAGTTCAAAACACTGGTAACAGGATGCTCACAGAAATGATTGAATTCAATCAAAAACAGAGGAAGAAGTGAAGGCTATGAGAAGTGAAATATAGAAAAATATACAGGAAACCAACAGTGAAAGGAAGGAAACTGGGACTCACATCAAAGATTTGGAACACAAGGAAGAAATAAACATTCAACCAGAATAGAAGGAAGAAATAAGAATTCAAAAAAATGAGGAGAGGCTTGGGATCCTCTGGGACAAATTTAAATGTCCCAATATCCAAATCATAGGGGTGCCAGAGGAAGAAGAGGAAAAGCAAGAAATTGAAAACTTATTTGAAAAAATAATGAAAGAAAACTTTCCCAATCTAGTGAAGGAATTAGACATGCAAGTTCAGGAAGCTCAGAGAGTTCTAAAGAAGTTGGACCCAAGGAGAAACATGCCCAGACACACAAATTACCCAAGATTAAAGGAGAGAATCTTAAAAGCAGCAAGAGAAAAGTAGACAGTTACCTACAAAGGAGTTCCCATAAGACTATCAACTTCCTTATTTATTGATTTCTCAAAAGAAACCTTATAGGCAAGAATGGGCTGGAAAGAAGTATTCAAAGTCGTGAAAAGCAAGGACCTATACCCTAGATTACTCTATCTAGCAAAGCTATCATTTGGAATGGAAGGGTTGATAAAGTGCTTCCTGGATAAGGTAAAGTTAAAGGAGTTCATCATCACCAAGCCCTTATATGAAATATTAAAGGGACTTATATAAGAAAAAGATCAAAACTATGAACAGTAAAATGACAAGAAACTCACAACTATGAACAACTGAACCTAAAAAAAAAAAAAAAACAAATAAGCAAACAACTAGGAGAGGAACAGAATCACAGAAATGGAGATCACATGGAGGGTTATCAGCAGGGAGGGGGAGGAGGGAGAATGGAGGGAAAAGGTACTGGGAATAAGAAACATAATTGGTAGGCACAAAATAGATGGGGGGTTGGTTAAGAATAGTATAGGAAATGGAGAGGCCAAAGAACTTACACATACAACTCCTGGACATATAAGGGTTGGGGGAGTGCTAGAGGGAGGGTTGTGCAGGGCAGGAGGGGAGAAGGGGAAAAAATGGGACAACTGTAATAGCATAATTAATAAAATATACAAAAACGATACTGGACTATAGTTGAGCATGTTCAATGTGCTATGGCAATTAGTCAATATATTTTTACAGAAGGAATAGTGAGAATTGATCAACTCAGCAAGTTGGTTAAATGGAGACCAATTAAGAGAACTTCTAAATATCTTCATGTGACTGAACAATAATCTAATCTATTATCCCTTCAAAAATAACTGGAAAATCAAGAAAGAAACACTATGTACTGATACTAGCAAAATAAATGAACAAATGAATGAACACACCAATAATCAAATGAATACATAAGGAAATAAAGAATTCAGATCACAGATTAACTATCCATGAAAGCAGTAGAAAATGTCAATAATTTTCTACTTAACACTAAGAAATCAAATTACGAAGAACTAAAAATAGCATTATATCAGATGAATGATAGAGAAAAATTAAAGTGAGTTATCTAGATTTGGGGGTGGGTAGTAATAGTGATAAAATAAAAACCAGAAATGAGTGCCCTATTAGAACAGGCATATGGAAGTTATGATGGAGAAAAACCACACATACACACACACAAAACACAAGACACATATACAAAAGGAAAAGTGAAATGAATAATCCATTGCATACATAATTAGTGTTTTTGAAGAAGAGGCTGTTACAATAGAAAAAATCCAAAGATATAATAAAATTGTTGAAATGAGAAAAGATGTACTTTTAAAAAGTGAAAGGACATGTATTTTATGAACAGCTGATATAAAGCAATATTTTACACTGGAAAATATTGCAGTTCAGAGTGAGAGTGATCTTGGCTTTTCTCTTCTGATTTTCCATATCCATAAAAGATATGAAGAAATCTTCAAATATGTTAAGATGCCTATAAGAAACTATTATTGGCAAAGCAATTCTACTATTGGTTAGATCAAAAGATAGATATACCGGGTCCGGTAGAGGTAAGGCCTGCTTGAGTGTGGTTGGTAGGGTCATAATACAGTGTAATAATTTATAGTTTTAATTTGAACATTTCACCTAAAATGTTATATGGTGTGCTTGAGTGTGATATTGTTATGTTATTACATAACATAAGAATTACATGCCTATGATTTTGTAATTAAAAAAAGGTGCATGGTTTGTGCCAGACCCTATAGCAGCTTCTTTCCAACTCCAGGATTCTGTAAATCTTAGTCTGTGTCATCCTTCTTATAGGGCTCAAATGAAAACAATTTCAGAAAGCAAATGTAACAGTACAGTTGTACACTTATGTTTCATTTATTCATAAAATGTACTAAAGTCAACTAGTCAGTTCTGACTTCCATAGAAGTCAACCTTTCAAGAGAATAATAACATCTTTTTTTTATTATTGTTCAAGTACAGTTGTCTCCATTTTCCCTCCACCACTTATCTTCATATACTGTAGCAAACACTTGGCAAATGAATCAGCTGGTATAACATTACCTTTCTGTATCTGCCTAAAATGAGTTTTATTAAATACCAGGAGTAGTGGTTTAAGCAGTATGGCTTTTCAAATATTCAGGAGTCATGCAGTTTGTTAAAATGCCCCAAGAAATGTGTACTAATTCTGTGACATATTTTCATACAAATTTTTTTTGTAAATTGGAGGATATCAGAGATTTGCTGCACATTTGTCTATTTTTTTTTTAAAAAGGATGGCATAGCAAAAAAAACGAATATATGTTTTATCAAAGAAATATACATGTGATATATTCTCCTGCTTGGGGTAAAGTGGAAGTCAATAAGAAGATAATAGACAAGTAGTAGCTCTCTACTACCTTTTCAGGAATGTGTATAAGGGCAACCTGGGGATAGTTATAAAGAATATATGTGTTGTCCTGGCTGTTGTAGCTCAGTGGATTGAGCGCAGGCCTGTGAACCAAAGGGTTGTGGTTCGATTCCGAGTCAGGGCACATGCCTGGGTTGTGGGCCAGGTTACTAGTAGGGGGCAAATGAGAGGCAACCACACATTGATGTTTCTTTCCCTCTCTTTCTCCCTCCCTTCCCAGCTCTCTAAAAATAAACAAATAAAACCTTTAAAAAATAAAGAATATATGTGTTTGCACTAGAGACATCTGCAGTATGGCTGGGGTGGTTTCCACTAACAAATTTGTTTTTAAAAATACACTTTTCCAAAAATAAAAAGTGATATAAAAATGTCTAATGCATATAGCATCCACCCTTTATATCAAAAGGCACAAGAAACTGGAACAGTGTTTTCTTATCTTCATTTTCCTATAGGGTTTGGTAGAGGATCTTGCACATTGGCCTACAGTAAGTGGTGAAAGTTTAAGTGAATGATTATGTGTTCAGACACTAATTCCTGCAAGAAAAACACATAGTATATTCGTTTAGGACCAGGATGAACCCAGAAAACATCTATGCTTTTCATAGGTGGTAAGAGTAATGCATTTTGTGAGAGTCAGATGAAGGAAGATTAAAAGCCCATGACTAAATCCTCATTATTCCACTCCTTATCCTATTTTTTGGTGACAACATACTGACTAAGGCTGCTTGAAGCTCTGGAAGCTCTAACTGCATAGACTTTCCAGTTTGCCAGATAGACCTAGTCCAACCTTGTGCATTAGATTATCTGAATCCTTAGGAAATTCTTCCTAATATGTCCACTAAAGTTTTTCATTCAGGCAGCCCCCACCTTCAAATACTACATTCCTTAGAAATGAATATGAGAATGTACCAGTCTGCTTTCCCACTCCTGTTTTACAGTATGCACACATTCTATTCCATTGTTTCTTAGCAAATTTCTACCTCAAACACTCCAAATTGGATTGTTAAAAAATGCTGCAGAATGACTTTCTACTTTCCTCTCACTCTCAAGAGGTTTCCCCTTCATTCTAATGTAAAGTGACCTTTGTTACTGTTTGATAGTGATAGAAAATCGAACCAAATAACCTCAAGTGCATTTCAATTCCAAGACCTCAAAATTTTTAGTATTTTCTGTGTATAGTATAACTTCCAAATTAGGAACTTTTATTTTCCCAAATGAGCCAGATTCTTTCATTGATTTCTGGGATTAAATGTGGAGTCTGGAGGGAGCTCAAAGTCTGTGAGGCTCTGTGTATATACTTGCTTATTCTTTAACTTCAGAAAACCATTCTACATGCCTTGTCAGCTAGTCCAAGTTAAAGTTATTTTCCTTAAAATGTACATATAACTACCAAGTTCATTGTTATTTTTATAATTACCACTTATTAGAAAAGTCCCCAATTTAATCATTTAATTTTATATTATTTATTACAGGAACATATAAGAGAAAATGCTAGTAATTGCCTGAATAATGAACCTAACTTTTTAAAAAGGCATTCATGTGATGATGATAAGGTAATGACAATTATTTGTAGTTTATATCTCGTTCAAACTTGACTTCATAGAAACTTATATATTTTTGTGCCTCTGTTAGATAATTATATTAATTATATTAATTATATTAATAACAAATTCCTTTGATTCTAACCAGACAATTCCTACTGATCTATTAAGTCACACTATAATCATCTTTGCTGATTTTATATTTATTTATTTAATCATTTCATGTTCACCTATAAAATGCTAGAAGAATTGCTGAATTCAAAGACACATATCTGTTTTATCTGAAATCTTTATGCAGTAAAAATCTTGTTAGTGATTACACACATAAATATAAGTTATGGGCATAATTTAGTTATAGGCATTCAGAAAATTTTTTCACTATTTTCTAATCTTCACATCACTACGCTTGCACTTGATGTAATAATACAATCTACAAAACTTTTAACAAAAATTGGTGTGATTTCTTTCAACAAAAACCAATGTAGTATTAAATAGTCTTTTTTAAAAACTCATAATAGCTGAGTTAACTTCATGGCATCTAATAGTTTATATCTATAAATTATTTTTTTAATTTCCATAATTACATTAAGTGTCTCAAAGACTTGTTTTAGATTAATATGTCCCTTTATTTTCCTATTACCAGCTATTCGTCCATAGCTGAAAGGTGAAAACATAACAGTAATAAAAGCCACACATAAGTTTCATTATTGTCGCTTCCAGAAGACCTCCCTTTTCATTGTTTAAAATTAAATTTGTCATGTGTTCACCCTCAAGTGATAAGATCACACATATGTAACATGGAAAGAGAGTTTAAAAAGCCAGCTAATCATCAAACCAAGTTCCAGGCTCTTCAGGCTGTCACCTAGGAGCTCAGCAGTTTCAGTCTAGTTACTTGTCAGTCATGTGATTAACTGGAATAGAAATCTGGGTGGAGGTAGGGCATTATTTAGAAATAGGTTTCTGGCTTTAGGATCCTTAAGAATGCTTATCATTTCTTAATATTTTATTTGAATCACAGCCCTTCTGGTTTTTTTCTGTAATAGGAAGCTACGTTTTTAAAAACTGCTGCTCGCAAGTTGAAGCAATTTGTTAAAATGAATATCCATGAGGATTTCAAGCACCACTTATCAGTAGTTTCACAGGGCACATTAAAACTGTTGAACTGCACGAGGAAGGTAAGCTGAGGACTGTTTACTTTGAACAAAAATACAAACTATTCCCATGGTAGGATATTATTGTTCTCTGGTGATCCATTATCATGGAATTCTAAGTGCTTATTATAACTTGAATACATTTACTCAACTCTGGAAGAGGACAATCTCAACTTGGAAAGTACCTATTCATCTCTTGGCTAGGGCAAATCAGTAGATTTTAAAAGCGAATAAAATACATGCTTCATTGCCATAATAACTTTCAAGGAGGCTAGTGGGATGAGTTAGGTGAGGAGAGGTAAATTTTTATCTTTAAAACTTCTTAATAATTTTAATCCATGGATGTATAAACTTATAAAAACACAGTCAATAGAATAGGTAATAAATGTATTTAACAAATATCTTTCTATGCTAATACTGGGTATATATACATATATACACACACACATATATATACACCCAGTAATTTCCTCTTTCTTTGCTTTAATAATTTTGATAAGTACATGGCTATTTTTCCCACTTTCCTGATAGTGGTTGTTAAGCAACTAAACAAAATTTGGAAGACATTATCTTGAGACTAGATAACAGCTTCTTCATCTATAAAATGGAGGAAGAATATAGTATCTATGTTATAGGATATTAAAGGCCTAAATGGCATAAGTGCTTAATATTTCATGCAAAGTGCTTAGTGTTGAAGATTTCAATAAATGTTTTATTATTACTATTACCTACCTTCTTCAAGAATTTTACTGACTGCCACACAAAGCCAAAGGATTTCTTATGATTGTTTTTTAGAATTTTTTTAAAAATTATGATAGAAAAAGGATTGTATATTATTTTTTAATGCTAGTGGTTGCTCACAGAGGGTAAAATGGTGAGACTGTGTTTGAGCCTTGCTGACACTGATGATAAAGATGATGTAGGTTGAACCATTCATTTACCATGCATTCCCTACACGACACTAGTCAGTTTCCTTTTGGTGTCCTGGATTTGCCAAGGTTACTTCCCATTTTGTTCCCATTATGTTAGTCCCTTATGTGTTATTTCTACTGCTTTGTATAAATCTGATCTGTTCTGATCTCTAAATCTGTCAAAGCCAAGCTCAAAATTCACAAAGAATTCATCATCTAGCCTACCAGCTCTTAATCCTTACTCATAGTGATTTCAAACTACTCTTTAATGCAGGAATGGCTGATAGATTCTATGTTGCTTACACATCCAGCTGGTTGGTAGTGACTGTTGGAAACACTGAGTTGAGTATAGCCTCAAGTCAGGCTTACCTGAAACACTGCAGAACAAACTAATAATATCAACTCTTGACCAGGGGAGGGGTAAGGGTTATGGGTATGTTATATATTTGCAGTTCCTTCTCTCATGTGTTTAGCTTTGTATGGATCACTGTGTTCCAAAATAAACTATCAAGAATGAAAACACAAATAATTTATTCTTGAAAGCAAGTAAAATTATGTTACTAAACTAACCTAATACAGTCCATTTTTTCTTAAAATAATAAGGTGAGATATTTAAAGATAGTCAGCTACATTGAATTTCTTCGTGAGTCAGGCCTGTTACAAGCATTTCCTATTATTTCATTTTACTTCTGATGGATAAAGCATAATAAAATTTATGGTTAAGATATAACAATTTAATGATTACTTTATTGTCATGTTGATTAAAATTCTAGTTTTGTCTCTGTTACTATATCCTTCTATATTAGTTTTTCATACCTCACAGCCATTAACACAGTGCTGGGCATACCTATAAACTTGTGGATCCAGGGTATTCAGAAGACTAACTTCTCTTGCTTCTTCCTTTTCTCCCATGTGGGCAGACCTCAGAGATAGTGTGGGTTGGATTCCAGACTGCCACAATAAAGCAAGTTGCACAATCATTTTTGTTTTTTCTAGTGTATATTAAAGTTCTGTTTACACTATACTGTAGACTATTAAGTGTGCAATGGCATTATGCCTAAAAAATGTACATACCTTAATTTAAAAATACTTTATTGTTAAAAAATGCTAATTATCATCTGAGCCTTCAGTGAGTCATAATATTTTTGCTGGTGGGGGGTCCTGTCTTGATGTTGATGGCTCCTGACTGATCAAGGGTGATTACTGAAGGCTGGGGTGGCTGTGGTAATTTCTTAAGATAAGGCAATGATGTCTGCCCCATCGACTGACTCTTCCTTTTATGGAATGATTCCTCTGTTGCATGTGATATTGTTTGATAGCATTTACCCATAGTAAACTTTTCAAAATTGGAATCAATATTTTCAAAACTTGCTTTATTAATTGAGTTTTTGTATTATTATAAATCCTTTGTTGACATTTCAGCATCTTCACCAGGGGTAGATTTCATTACTACTTATCCACAGGAAGCAACTCCTCACCCATTAAAGTTTTACTGTAAGATTGCAGCACCTCAATCACAACTTCAGGATCTCCTTCAGATTCTCTTGCCAGTTCTCTTGCCATTTCTCCCACATCTGCAGTTAGTTTGTCCACTGGAATCTTAAACCCTTCAAAGTCATCCATGAGGGTTGGAATCAACCACTTCCAAACTCCTGTTAATGTTGATATTTTGACCTGTTCCCATGAATAACAAATGTTCTTACTGGCCTCTGGAATGGTGAATCTCTTCCAGGTTTTCAATTTATTTTGTCTAGATCCATCAGAGTAATCACTATCTATGAACCTATAGCCTTTTGACATGTATTTCTTAAAAAAATAAGACTCGCAAGTTGAAATTACTCCTTGTTCTATGGACTGCAGAGTGCATGTTGTGTTAACAGGTATGAAAACAAATTAATCTTGTTGTCCAGCTCCATCAGAGCTCTTGAGTGACCAGGTACATTATCAAAGAGCAGTAATATTTCGAAAGGAATCTTTTTTTTTTTTTTCCCTGAGCAGTAAGTCTTAACAATGGGTGGGCCTAATATATTCAGCAAACCATGTTGTAAGCAGATGTGTTATGATCCAGGCTTTTTTGTCCATTTATAGAGACAGGCAGAGAGATTTAGCATAATTCTTAAGGGACCTAGGGTTTTCAGAATGGAAATTGAGTACTGGCTTCAACTTAAAGTCACCAGATGCATTAGCCCCTAATAAGAAAGTCAGCCTGTCCTTTGAAGCTCTGAAGCCAGGCATTGACTTCTCCTCTCTCGCAATGAAAGTTCTAGATGGTATCTTCCAATATAAGTCTGTTGTATCTACATTGAAATCTGTTTTTCAGTGTAGATACCTTCATTATCTGAGCTAGTTCTTCTAGATAACTTGTTACAGCTTCTACATCGGCACTTGCTGCTTCACTTTGTACTTCTGTGTTAAGGAGAAGACTTCTTTCTTTAAACCTTATGAACCAAACACTTGTAGCTTCAAATTTCCCTTCTGCTGCTTCCTCACCTCTCTCGGACTTCATAGAACTGCAGAGTTAGGGCCTTGCTCATGATTAGGCTTTAGCTTAAGGAAATTTTGTGGCTTATTTGACCTTCTATTCAAGCCACAAAAACTTTCTCCATATCAGCAATAAGGCTGTTTTGCTTTCTTATTATTCGTGTGTTCCCTGGAGTAGCACTTTTAATTTCCTTTAAGGATATTTTCTTTGCTTTCACAACATGGTTAACGTTGGTGCAAGAGGCCTAGCTTTCAGTCCATCTTGGCTTTCAGCATGCTTTCCTCGATGAGCTTACTCATTTGCACCTTCTGACCTAAAGTGAAAGAAGTGCAACTCCTCCTTTCACCTGAACACTCAGAGGCCACTGTTGGGTTATGGCCTAAATCAGTATTATTGTGTCACAGGAAATCGGGAGGCCCAAGGAAAGGGAGTGAGACAGAGGAACGGCTGGTCTGGAGCAATGAGAACATACACATGTATCAGTTAAGTTCACTATCTTATATGGGTGCAGTTTGCAGCACCCCAAAACAATTGCAATAGTAACATGAAAGATCACTGATCACAGATCATCATAACAAATATAATAATAATGGCAAAGTTTTAAATATTGAGAGAATTACCAAATTGTGACACAGAGACACAAAGTTAACTAATGTTGGAAAAATGGCACCAATAGACTTGCTCAGTGCAGGGTTGCCACAAATCTTCAATTTGTAAAATAAAGCAATGTTTGTGAAGCACAATAAAATGAAACAAAAGAAAATGAGGTATGCTTGTGTTCTATTTCTAAATGAAATTAGTATTCTGCCATACTAACAATAAATAATTTAAAGTAGATCCTCAAAAAGATTAAATGAGTTGAGAGTAATACATGAAAATTAGCAGTTACATTAATGGGAAAAGTGATAAAAATTAATATTAAATGTTGTAAATGTCATTTTGTTTTTAAGGATAAAGAAAAAAAACAACCTTCCCTGGGTGAAGCCCAGCCCACTAAGAATTTGGTGAGAATAATTGTATAATTTTCTTTCTTCATTAGCTTTTTACTTAATTTCTTCATTTTCCCTTTGAATTTTTTTATGGTTGATTTTGAAATTATTCATTATAATGTTAATAAAAGGAGTAAGAAGCTACTTTTTAGAAATTGGAGTCCTTTGAACTTTTTCTTTAAAAAAAAACCCCCACTATTTTAACATAGAAGAAGCTAGGGGAAATATCAAAGCACTGATTTTGTAAAAAGCAACAGAATTGAGACATGACTAGTTAATAGGCAAAAGACATGAGCAAACTATATAGGAGAGTATAAACCAGAAAATAAGCATGTGAAGAAAAGAGCCATCCTCGTTTGTTAATAAAGAAATACAAATTAAAAATGAATAACCCATTTCTTTTTCATAAAATACCTATTTTATCAGTATAAAGTATACAACATATATATGTGAATACTCTATATTTACATATATATTTACGTTAAATATTTATAATAGTAAATATTGTAATTTATATAGCAATATAAAAATATTTATGAATGAAGAACTCATGATAAATATGATTAAAACATTAATGATATAAATATCAACTAGGAAAGGACATGTAAAAATAAACTCCCCTGGTTCATAAGAGTAATGGGTTTTTCTTTTATATTTTCATTGTTATTATTGTCACTTGATCAATAGATACATGGGAACATGAAAATTCCTTACTCCTTTTAGAGAAGCAGGATGAGCTTGCTCACCCTGGGACTCAGGAAACCTAGGAATTCCATCTAAAGTGGCAGAGTTGAAATGAATACACGAGCAATATAAATACAACGATGGCTTCTAAGAACATTTGGGTGGTGGGCACACAATACAATATGCAGATCATGTGTCATACAAATAAATGTAAACTTGAAACCTATATGATCCTATTAACCAATATCACACCAATAAATTTAATAAAAGAGAAAATAAAAGAAATAAAGGGCATGAGAATAAAAATAGAAATAAAATTTGAAAAGATAAAAAAGGGAGTTAATATCTGTCTTCTCAGGATTACAGAAATAAAATCATGGTTCTTTGTTTTTGTCTTTTTAATGAATGTTCAATCTTGTTCTCTGAGGAAAAGTCACGAAATTTTCACATCTATGTATTTCAAACCTGTTAAGTCACATAAACCTCAATGTATACTTTTAAAATATGTCCTGGGACCCTCATTAAGAAGTCCATAGAAATTCTTTTTCATATTTACCTTTGATATCTGTTGTCTAATCTTTCGAATGGATTATTTAAAGGCCAAAAGTTAATCTGTTACTAAATAAATACCTAAAAGAGATCTGAACCTGTGACTTAAAATAGAATAGCTGAGCTCAAGACCCAGTCATCATACTTGACATGTGACCATGGCAGCTTATTTATCCTCTCTGCAGCTCAGTTTTCTCATCTTTGAAAGGAGGCGAAATCAGCAATACCTTAGAGAAGTAGATAAAATGAAATAATGTATGTGAAGCACTGAGCACAATACTGACCTAGAAAACACCCAATAATTGGATATTATCTCAGTGAAGAATTCCTCTGCCATGTACCAGTCCCACTTCTCAGGGGCTTTCGGGAGTATAACTGAGTATCGGCAACCCTACTCCCCTGTATGTCTCTTCCATGTGAGGTATCTCTTTCTCCATTTTCTGTAGGTTGTATAGGTAACAGTTTTTAAGATTTTCATCAGGAAACAAGGCAGTGTCCTCCATACTCTAGTGAAGACCAAACTGTTGGGGTGGACCTCAGGACACAAGCTCCATCACGTAGATCCTAATTAATCATCTTTGCCAAAATACTGTGCATATTTTCAGTGTTAACTATTCCTTCCACAAAAAAATACAATTGTTCATATTACAAAACCTTTTTGAGTAATTTACAATTATTTTTGTCACAGAAGTTGAAATAACATTCTTGTCTCACTGTTGCAGCCACCCAACACAGCTCTTTAATGAATTCTAGATCTTAAACCACAACCACAACTAGAGTTAGCAATCATAGCTTAAAAATATCATGCAAGATTCTCCTTTTCCATGACACCAAATTTTCATTAGAACCTATGATGATGAGAATTAAAGAAATGCATAGTTGGAAATGTGTATATTTATAAAAATGTGAACTTAAATTATTTTTATGTATTTCTTTAGGAAGAGAAAAAATCTTTAAGGGAACAGAGAAGACAGGATGAAATGTGTTTCCTAAAGATACTACTAGAAAAGATAAAAACTTGTTGGAATAAAATTTTGAGAGGCACAAAAGAACATTGAAAAGTACAGTGTGGCAATATAAAAATGTGTGAACTTTAGTTGAGTCCTTCAAGAATTGATCTGCTCATGCAATTTTTTTGGAGAAGAATGCCTTCTAAAAGTTACTGAATGCGTCCTGGTAAGAATGGGTTAGTGCAGTTGAGAAATACGTACTGTGGTACTTGAAGGATGGACTTAATGGAAACTGAATGCTGCAATCAATGAACTATTTCATATGTATGTGGACACAGATCAGCTGGTGTTAATTTTGTGCTGATTTTTGGAAGATGATCCATGTAAAGTATTAGCCGCAATATTAATTATTTAGACCTGTTAAAAATTTCAAAAGAAATTAAAATCTGTGATGTATATAAAGGTTACAAGAATTAAAAATTAACATTGCTTTATTACTAAAATATTTTATGGCCTCCAATGCATCAGTATACTGCAGTTAAGTGTGGAAATTGTTGTCATCTGTGCTGAAAATGTTTCAGAATTAACAGTGAGCAATGGATAATGCCCATGCAAACAAGTCATTTATCTTAATTAAAGCAGCAACACAAAGGAATACAAGATGCTTAAGAGAGGTATCAAGACATGTAATTAAACATGAATGTATTGCACAGAGCCTGTAATAAATGGCATAGCAAATGCTTTAAAATGAAAATAAAAAATAATTTCACAAAATAGGAAGTCATCTGTTCTAAGGATGCTAAACCATAGTACTGAGTTTCTTCTGTCATTTATGTGTAATAAAACATGTCTAAATGAGCTTTCAATTTGGGAAGTATATTTTTAAGAGAATAATATATGTTTGCCTTTTAATTAATGGAATGTGTATATTTAATTTTGACAGTATATCTGTATATTAAACTATTTTCATACAGTATTACAAACAAATTGCTTACTTTGGACAACATTTCTCCTTTGACAATAAATGACCTATGTATTAACACTGTCAGATTCACTTAATCGCAACAGGATTTTTTCTCAGTTTTATTGGGAAATAATTGACATACATCATCGTGTACGTTTAAGGCATATCGCATGATGATTTGATTTACATATATTGTGAAATGGTTAACACATTAGGTTTAGCTAATATCCATCTTCTCACATAATAAAAAAAAGAAAAAATACTTTCTCCTTGTGATGAAAACTTACAGGATTTACTCTGAACAACTCTCTTATGTAGCATACAGCTACATATGTTAGCTATGTTCATCATTTTGTACATTAGAGTCGTAGTACTTAGTTACCTCGTAACTGGAAGCTTGTACCCTTTGGCCACCTGCCTCCAATTACCACCTCCCCCTACCCTCTATGTCTAGCAACCAGTCTGATCTCTTTTTCTATGAGTTTTTCTTTTTAGTTTCTACATATTAGATCATATGGTGTTTGTCTTTCTCTGACTTATTTTACCTAACATAATGCTTTCAAAGTCTATCCATGTTGTCACAAATGGTAGAATTTCCTCATTTTTATGGCTGAGTTTTATATAAATATATGATATATATGTATCATATATATACATACATGGCATATATGTATATACACATATGTATATATACACACACATACATCTATATACTGTCCAGAAAAAGTCCAGCCATTGTTAATATAATGGGAACAGTTTGAGTGACACTGATGTAACCTGGCAGCCAAGGAGAGTGGACTAGAATGTGTGTGTGTGTGGATAATGATGACTTCACTGCACTAATTACTGGGGACAGTAGATGCTGTCGAGTGAGCATGTGTACTGTGTGGCCATTGCATTCAATATGACTGAGAGAATAAAGCAATGAATCTGCATCAAATTTTGTGTTAAGGTTGAACATTTCTCTGCGGAAACTATTCGGATGATTCAGAAGGACACAGCTGTGGATAACTGGTGATTGACAGCTTCATCACAACAATGTGCCTGCTCATGCATCATATCTCATGCACAGTTTTTAGGCAAAACATCAAGTCCTCAGAGGTGACTCAGCCCTCCTACAGCCCAGATTTGGTGCCCTGTGACTCCTTGGCTTTTACCCAAACTAAAATCACCTTTGAAAGGGAAGAGATTTGGAGAACTGTGTAAAGTCCAAGGTGCCTACTTTGAAGGGGACTGAGGTGTCACGGTCCTATGTACAATGTTTCTTGTATCTTATCATTTCAATAAATGTCTCTGTTTTTTATATTACATGGCTGGATACCTTCTGGATATATATATATAATATATATATATTGTATATATAATCTCACAACTTCATCTATTCATCAGTAGACACTTAGATTTTTCTCATGTTTTGGCTATTGTGAATAATCCTACTATGATAGGGGGTGCAGTTATCTTTTGGAGTTACTGTTTCTGTTTCCTTTGGACATATTTCCAAAAGTGGAATTTCTGCATCACATGGTAGTTGTTTTTAATTTTTCAAGGCTCCTATAGTGGCTGAACCAAATTCCATTCCCAGCAACAGAGCACAAGTGTTCCCTTTACCCCATATCCTAGCCAGCATTTATTACCTCTTGTCTTTTTGATTATGGCCATTCTAATAGGCAAGAGGTGATCTCTCCTCATGGTTTAAATTTGCACTTCCCTAATGACTAGTGACCCAACAGGATTTTTTAAGTTAAGATTTTTAATGTTGCCCCTATTTGATCTGCTTTTTACTGAATATATAACCTTTAATACCATATTACCAAGAATGTATGAGACCAATAACAGTACTATTAAATGTGTTTTGCATAAATATTTTTCCACACTTCAGATTATTCCTCCAAGAATTAATTTTACAAATAAAATTACTAGGTTATGAAACTTGAATATTTTAAAGGCTTTTAAATTAAACTTACTTACCTTATAAAAAGTATTATCAGACTTCCAGCCAAGATGGAAGCGTAGGTAGACACACTGTGCCTCCTCACACAACTAAAATAAGAACAAAAATTTAGAAACAAAAAAACAACCAGTACTTACAGAAAATTGAACTGTACAGAAGTCCGACAACCAAGGAGTTAAAATAGACACATTCATTCAGACCGGTAGGAGGGGCAGAGTCAGGCGATGGAGTGGAGAGGGGTTGCCACAAAAAAAGTGGTGGCTGGCAGACCTGGATGCACAGGTTTCGGCTGGCAGACCCCAGGTGTGGTGTGACAATGGGAGAACCCAGTGAGGCCATGGATTGTGGAGGGGCATGGCTTGCAAGGTGGCTGGCGGACCAGGTGGTCCCACATTCATGCACGGATAAACTAGGCGAAACTGGGGAGTGAGACAGACCGAGCAACCCAGGGTTCCAGCACAGGGAAATAAAGCCTCAAACCACTGACTGAAAATACCTATGGGTGTTAAGGTGCTGGGAGAAACTCTCAGCATCACAGGATAATTCCTTGGAGAGACCCACAGGGTCCTAGAATGTGCACAAGCCCACCAACAAGGAAATCAGCACCAGAAGGGTCCACTTTGCTTGTGGGAAGTGGCAGAAGAGACTGAAATCCATCAGAGAGCTGAGCAAGCGGCATTGTTTCCATTCAAATGGAATACAGCTCACATACACCTCACAACCCAGCGACTGGGTTGCCCCGCCCTGGTGAACACCTAAGGCTCCAGCCTTCATATGTAACAGGCATGTCAAGACAAAAAAAAAAAAAAAAAAAATGGCCCAAATGAAAGAACAGATCAAAGCTTCAGAACAAATACAACTAATCGATGAAGAGATAGCCAACCTATCAGATACACAGTTCAAAGCTCTGGTGATCAGGATGCTCACAGAATTGGTTGAATTTGGTTGCAAATTAGATGAAAAAATGAAGGCTACACTAAGTGAAATAAAGGAAAATGCACAGGGAACCAATAGTGAAGGAAACTGGGACTCAGATCAATCAACTGGAAGAAAGAAGAAAGAAAGAAACAACCAACCAAAAAAGAATGAAGAAACAGGAATTCAAAAAAATGAGGAGAGGCTCAGAAACCTCCAGGACACCTTTAAATGTTCCAACATCTGAATTATAGGGGTACCAGAAGGGGAAGAGGAAGAGCAACAAGTGGAAAAGTTATTTGAACAAACAATGAAGGAGAACTTCCCCAATCTGGCAAAGGAAATAGACTTCCAGGAAGTCCAGGAAGCTCAGAGTCCCAAAGAAGGTGGACCCACAGAGGAACACACCAAGGCACATCATAATTACGTTACCCAAGATTAAATGGAGAGAATCCTAGAAGCAGCAAGAGATAAGGAGACAGTTACCTACAAAGGAGTTCCCATCAGACTGTCAGCTGATTTCTCAAAAGAGACCTTACAGGCAAGAAGGGGCTGGAAAGAAGTATTCCAAGTCATGAAAGGCAAGGACCTACATCCAAGATTGCTCTATCCAGCAAAACTTTCATTTAGAATGGAAGAGCAGATTAAGTGCTTCTCAGATAAGGTCAAGTTAAAGGAGTTCATCATCACCAAGCCCTTATTATATGAAATGTTAAAGGGACTTATCTAAGAAAAAGAAGATAAAAACATATATAGTAAAGTGACAGCAAACTCACAATTATTAACAACCACACCTAAAATAAAAACAAAAACAAACTAAGCAAACAACTAGAACAGGAACAGAACCACAGAAATGGAGATCACATGGAGGGTTACCAACAAGGGAGTGGGAGGAGGAAAAGGGAGGGGGAAAAGGTACAGAGAATAAGTAGCATAGATGGTAGGTAGAAAATAGAAAGGGGGGGGGGCGAGAATAGTATGGGAAATGTAGAAGCTAAAGAACTTATAAGTATGACACACGGACATAAACTAAAGGGGGGGAATGTGGGTGGAAGAGGGAGTGTGGGTGGGAGGGGGTGTGCAGGGTGAAGGGAGTGAAGAGGGGAGAATGAGACAACTGTAATAGCATAATCAATAAGATATATTTAAAAAAAGCTTACATACTTGGAAACTTACATGAGTTCACAGCACAAATTTTCAGTTTATGCTAATTAAAGAATTTACTAGTATTACGAATAAAATGAAATTCCATTTTAAAAGTATTATCAATTTATATTTCCACTGTGAGTGGATAAGGTCTTTCATCATCATGCCCCATGGCAGTTTTCAGTTTTATTATAATTTAAGGTTGCTGATGTGATGAATCGAATCAACACTTCACTGTTGAGTGTACTCAGCACTACCAGCACCCTCCTCCTATTCCCAGCCTAATTGTTGCAAATTCAAAATTGTATAGAAGCTGAGGTGCTTGGACAAAGAGAAAAAAGGAAAGTAAAAGTGAAGAGTTATGTAAGATAACACTGAATGGAGGGGAAGTATCAGTAATTTTCACACAACATCGCTTTTTCTTAGTCATCTGGACAATGCAAGTTGCCCACATTTTATAGCTCGGGCAGACCCACCACACATACATCATCCCATGGCCACCAGCCTTTCCCTTCAAAAGTTAATGCAGCTCTCATATGCCCCAGGTTTCCTCCTGAGCATTGGGACAGGGAAGAAAAATAGAAAATAAGGAATGGCCTGCTGTTCAACCTGTGATAGATAAGAAGCTCCATTTTCAACCTTCTGCATCGTTTTGTTGGTAACTTTATAATAAAATTATGTTAAATCCTTTTTGTCCTAAGTTGTAACTGCTTACACATCAGCTTCAAATAAATTAGTGAATAGGTCAACTTCAGGGCAAAAACTTAATCACATATTATTTCTCTTGATTTTTAAGACTTCACACAATGAAGGCCACATAAAGGATATTTAAAATGTTTATAAATATAAAGCTTTAGCTTTGTGCATGTTAGCCTTATTTAGTCTAAGCACTTTATTCAACTCCTGTTTAAATAGATGTTACTCTCACATGTCATTGTTGTTAGGCTAGATGGCTGAAAAATGTCTTATGTTAAAGGAGATTATAACTGTTGTACAACTAAAATGAAATATTAAAGTAATAGACCAGGGATTATTTGGTAATATGCATGAGTAATATGTTAGAGATGTATAATTGATAACAAAATACTGTGAAGGAAATATTAAATATTTCTATCAATTATAAGCATACTGGTGCCCAAAATGAGCTAGACTAGGTTTCTGAGAACCAACATATGGATTGTAAAATTAGAAAAAAACAAAAGCAACCTAGCTTTTATAAAGCTCTGTAATTTCATGTTTCAAAAAAAAAAGAATCATTCCTCTATTGCTAAGAGGCCTTTAAAATAACTACAGGGCTGGTAATATTATCCAAAAACACCCCCTAGTGGCAAAAAGAGCAAGTCACATACACACTTTTACATGTAGTCAATGAGTATCTTGACCCATAACATTTAACTGAAGAAATTTTAAATGAGACTAAAAATGAGTGTGGCTATCACTAACTTCATTTTAATGATTCCACTGCTCTTTAAATAATATAGTCAGTTGGAAAATTCAATCTATTTTATTACTAAAAAATACCATATAAAATACTTATTAAACGTATCTGCAACGTAAATGCATACAAAAGTCCTGTTCTTTGTAGCTGTGTACCTCTGTACAGGGTGGTGTCACGTCAAACAGCTGGGGAACAGAGTAGGGGTGCCCAGAAGAGGCTTGCCCTCCTTGCAAAGGGAGGAGCCACTGGTGAGGGGAGATTGCCTCAGGTAACTGTAAACAAGCCAGGGTGTGTTGCTCTGGCAACCGAGCAGCAAGCCAGCAGAAAGAAGGGCAGAGAAGGGGGCCCCTGGGGAAAACAAAACAAAAACAAACAAAAACAAAAACAAAAAACAACAACGGAGCTGGGGCTTCATAGCCTTCCCACAGCTTAGGGCTACTGTAAATATTCAACAGTGCTGTGACACTGGCTGCACACCACCTGCGTGAGCTGGGGGACAAACGTCCCGCCCTGGGATGAGATCCATGCAGGACTGGAGACTTTGCCCCCTTGCAGAACATGGCACTCGAAGAGGAGCAAAGGCGAACGTGGTCAACATTAGCACGCATTGGTTGAAAAGTTGGACACTCCCACTGGCTTGTGGCAGGCAGCAGGTGGGATTTTGGGGACTTTAAAACAGAATGCGAGCAGAAGCGCAACCTCTGCTTTTCCTCTCACGGAGGCATGGAGGAGTGACCTGGGAATATTCCTCAGCCCCACGGGTGCAGGCAGCCTTGGGCGCCTGGGCTACATGGATGGTGCTTTCCCTGCAACACAGTCTGGAGTAATCTGGCAGTCCCGAGAGGGAAAGCCGGTGGGGAAATGGAGACACACTGACCTCATGAGTACACACCAGAGGGAGAGAGGCTGGAGCTGGAGAAACAGAGACCCCTTTGCGTAACAAACCTTGAGCTGCAGATAAGGAATGATGGGGAACTTGTGGGCATGGGTTTGGCATTAAGCTTTTGGGGAACAAGGAAATTTTTTTGCTTTGAGGAAGAGGAGGGCTGGGAGCACGAATGCTCCCAGGCCCCTCAAATCTGGAACCCTGTTAACAAGAACTTCTTTCCTTCACCCCAGGTATTTGTGTTATGCGTGAACATAATGGCAAGCTGTCGGACCCCAGGCTGCCGGGTTACACCTCTTCCTATTATTTTTTTCACTTGCTGAGCTTCTACTCATGATAGCAGTGTTCACTTCTAGACTAAGAAACAGTGAGTACAAATATGTCTAATCTGGTATTTTCAGTAGCGATAACTCCTGTTTAAAATTTTAAACATGATAATCTCAATCATTAAGTATTCATCGCAAGTGAATATTTTTTGCCAGTAAATTGTATGTTACCTAATTAGAAACACCCATAATGTTTCTTATCAATCTTGACTTCACTGTTTTCAGTTGCTAAATTGTATTGATTATGAAAAGTTTCTATGCCTTAAAAAGTCTGTGACAAAACATATTTACAACACTCTGAGGTCAAAAACACTTCAATAAAATAATAATTTGACAGCTGATGACACACACAAAAAAACCTCTCAATTAAAAGCTAGTATTTTAAGATATATTTTCTTTTTTTAATTTTTTTTATTTATTTATCTTCAGAGGGGAAGGGTAGGAGAAAGGGAGAGGGAGAGAAATATCAATGTAGGGTTGTCTCTCGTGTGTCCCCTGCTGGGAACTGGCCTGCAACCCAGGCATGTGCCCTGACTGGGAATCGAACCGCGATCCTCTGGTTCGCAGGCCCGCGCTCAATCCACTGAGCTACACCAGCCAGGGCAGATACATTTTCTTTATAGTTCAGTATATTCCTATCTATGTTTGGCTAAAAGATGACATCAATGAAAACTGGCAATTTTTTTCTTCATGTCTTTATTGAATATGTTCAAAAATGAAAACCTATTTGTAATAAAAGAACAGTGAACAGGAGACAACAGCAGTTATAATAATCTTGCCTTTCAAGCTAATAACTTTCAGGATAATATAGAAGCAATTTTTACATTTTAATTTAAGCTTACAATCTCTTAAATCCTAACACACTGGAAAAAAACTAGAAAAAATAAATAAAAGTGATGCTTAGATCTAGAAAAATTTCTTAAAAAACCTATTACACAACAAATCAATGTGAGAATGATATATGCAAGTAATATAAAAATGCATTTAAATGCATTGTCATAACATGTTTCATAATTTATGAATATATTTCACGTACTATTTATAATAATCTCTATGCTCTGGGATTGGATACTTAATAAATTTATTTTCCATGTGGTACAATATAACATTTACTTGCTACTATAAAATTCAGTGAAAAACAAAAATGTACCACTTTATTTGGGCCCATTTTTCTCGTCTTTTCTTGGGCAGACAAAAAATTATATGATACCATACGATATCATTCATATGGAATCTAATGAACAAAATAAATGAAATAGAAATAGACTCATAGATAGAGAACAGATTGATGTCAGAGGTAACAGGGTTGGGGGCTGGGTGAAAAGGTGAAAGGATTAAATGAAAAAAACATGTCATAAACACAGACCAACAGCAAGGAGGGTGGGCGGAGGTGGAAGAGGGTAAAAGGCAGAGATAAATCATATGGTGGTCAAGGGAGACTTGACTTGGGGTGATGAACATGCAATATAATATACAGATGATGTATTATAGAAGTGTACACCTGAAACATATATAATTTTATTAACCAATGTCACTCCAATAAATTCAATAAAAATACTTGAAAGGAAACAGAGCCCAGTTCTAGATAAAACAAGAATTGAAGTTCTTCATATGATTCATAACATTAGGACAGAAGAACATAAATTATTGAGATGGAAATCTAATTGTACGTTATCCTCCTAGATTAATTACAGCTAATCTAGTTTGTGAACTCTTTTCTGACCAATATGAGTGAATAAAGACAACCAGAGCAAGTTAATAAAAAGTCAGGATAGAAACTATAATGTAAGTAAAATTACAATTCCCTTACATTAAGTTTCTATCTCTTGCCTGAATGGAAAAAAATGAATAAAATTATCAAGTATAAGAATAAATGAATTTCAAAGAAAATTGTCAGCCACAAATTTCTACATTGATCCTTATCATTAAGCAGAATCATAAGAAGCTAGAAATTGACAATAAAAGATTTGTTTGTACCTTTATAATATCAATACAATCAGAGTTGTTAGGTTTCATTCAACAGAAATTACTATTGAATTACTGAATATGGCTTTACACAAGCAAAGAGATTTACTACTAAATACTATGTTACATTGAGTGTGACAATAATTAAATGTTATATTTTAGCCAAAGTTAAGGAGTATAATTACATTTTTGCTAATGTTTAATTACGAAAGTCAGATATGCAGTAAAGCAATGCATTTTCAGTGGCTTTTTATTGTGATGTGAATGGTGTTTCAACATGAAAAACTAAAAAGAAAATATAAGTAGGAAAAATTAGATATTCTCTTAACCTACTAATAACTACACCTAACTATACTTGAAGGGGGCTAAAATTCAAAACTGTATGCCCTCCACTACTAATTATTTACCAAATTATTATTTATTAGGTGAGGTGGTTTTAAAATTCATTAAAGAAATTTCTTCTATGTTCAGATACATAGAAATAAACATAAAAGATTCTGAAGAAAATTTTTGCAACTTAATTATATTTTCAAACTTTGTAAAATAAAGTAAAATAAAATGAAGTAGAGTAAATTAAAACTACTCTTTAGACATGAAGTTATGGAAAAGAAAGGAACTGAAATTTGAAGATGCAGCTAGAAGTAAAAAGGAATATACTTTCAACCAATACACACAGAGGTAAAATATTCAGTAATAACAAGAATAGATACATTTGTATTTTCAGCCTTGTGTCTCTGGAAAGAAAATTGCATGATTATATTTTCAGAGAATGAGTAAAAATATTTAAATTATATCATTAATCATACACTAAGTAAAGGGTAACACAGAACTTAGGTTTTTTTCTTTTTAAAAATATTTATAAAATTAATTGTTGAAGAGCTCTATACCAAAATGACCCAATTTAACTAAAAATATTCTCTTCAATTCCAAGCATCCTAATCTACCATCATAGATACTACCTGAAAATAGGCATCAATAAGAAAACATTTATTCTGATTTTTTACTCAAACTAATGATTATCCTAAACTTGAAGGACTAAACACTGTAGTTTAAAAGCACGTAGAATACTTAATGTGTTTTAACAACCAAACAATATAATACGTAAGTTAATGATTCCACTTGAAATTATTTTCTAACATACGAGTGAAAGTTTCCTTGAATGGCACAATGTGGGGTATCAGGAATTTATTATATACAGTATATATACACATATATACACATGCACCCACACACATTATATAGCCAGAGGAATTCTGCTCTAAGAATTCCTGAAAAAAGTGTAACAATTTTAGGACGAAATAACTAGGGGAAACGCTCTAGCAGGAAGCAGCAATAGTCATAAAACTCTGGACTTTGCTCTTTTTCATTTGGGATTTTGTTCACAGAACCATTCTTCGAATGCCACATTCACAGCAGAATTTGGCCCATTCTACAGGGTATTTCGTCCCGCACTCATGGCAGAATTTTGGTAAGTGTCCAGATGAATTTCCTTCAATGCCTTTAATGTTTCCACCATTGAGTGAGGATACACAGTTTCCATCTGGCCTGGAGATGTACAGAAAAAAGTTCACGTTAGTTGTTTCAACACCCTGCCCACATGCTTGGAAACAGGGCATAATACTAAGCATGACTAAAAGCTTGCTTAATCTCATGTTTAATATTCTTGCAGTTCAGATTAAGAAAAAAAAAACTCTTTTAGTAAATAATGAAATGCTAAATGTTTTTTTAGCATTGTGTTTGTTCCTAAGTAATGTCTTTACATCTATCCTCCAGTTCACTTCTCTTCTTTAGCTGTATCTAAACTACAATTTAAATAATCTCTTAAGTCTTTTAGTGTTTTGCCTTATATTGAATTTTGTTTGGTTCTTTTGCACAGATGTTCAAATATCTGTGACAGAATATTGTCATTGTTAATGATTCCAATTCCCGTTTCTTTACAAACTTTAAACAGATTCATAAATTGATGTTTGATGATTTCAACATCTTAGGCATTGGGGGGTTTTTGTTTGTTTTCAAAACTGGTGACGGATTGCTAATTTCTTTGTATAGTTGGGAATTTCCCTGTGTATCTTTTAGGTCAGAACTATGAGCTCATGTTTGCTTACCAGTGAGAACCGGAAAGGGAGCTACTAAACCAAACTAAGTTATTTTTACAGTTAAGAATTTCTTAGAATACGCAGATATTGTACTCGCAAACCCTAAAATCCTGTGAAGGTAAGCCTACAGTTATGAAAAATCAGTGGGAACTCTTGCATTCCTCTGAACCATGGCTGAGACAGACAGGTTTCTTTGGGGTCTCCTCTTCCTGGTTGGCAGAATTTGTTTTCCTAATATATCCTTTGAGTATCGTGAGAAGAGTATCTTGAGAAAAGATTAACAGAACTTTCTCATTTTTGGTGGACATATTTGACCTTGGGATAACTTCCTGGCTGTTTAATGAAAATCTAATAAAGATGGATGGAATGCCAACTGTTTTCCCAGGCAACAGTGTTTACATGTTGTCCACTGAAACTGGACATACCATATGCTCAGGAAAACCTGGAAGCCATGGATATGGAATTGTTACAAGAGATACTGTTTCTTTGGGGACGTAGAATGTCTAATTAAACTGTCTGTATACCCATATATGAGATATTGTTCACACCTGAGCTGTCACTTGGTCACTGGCTCAGAGAAGCACCTGAAGCTGCCTTGCTATCATTCCTTATTTCCTGTAATTTATTCTAACACCAAGTGAACATATAGTCATGTAAGCAGCTCTAGCTGAGCCTAAGATGCCCCTTGGTGGGCATTTTAAAAGTCCTGGCTTGAAAAAGAGGAATGCAGGGTAGGAAGAGAAAGCTGAGTCTCTACTGTTACCCTTTGTATAAGTCCTAGAAGTCAACTCCTCCCTCCCATGATGACATTAAAACCCAAGCCTAAGTGGTGAAGACCAGTCAAAACCTCAATGGAGCTGCAGTATCAGGGTTCATTTACCAGTCTGACCTCCAGTGTCCTTTACATTTATGTCCCTTACTTTTGAGAGCTAAGTACCTTGCTCTTACGGTAACTTTATGTACCTTGTCTTAAAACTTTCTGAAACATTTTGTGGACAAACTTCACCCCTTTTTTTCACTGTTAATTCTTATTGTTCCTCTATTTTTATTGCATTTAAAAAAATTATTGTATCTCACTGTACATCATGAATTTATGCACCTTGCCTTAAAACTTCCTGGACTAAGTTGAGATGTATATAAAAAATATCTATGACTGGGACAATTTCATTATATGTTTAAAAACAGAGTGAATGTGAAAGTTATACAAATACTGTGAGAGTTTAGAAAGGGAAGTACATGAATAGTCGCAAACTTGGCAGAGGAGTTTAAATGAATGAAAATGGTGCTGAAAATTACAATAACAGTGGTTTAAAGAGTCTGTTATTCAATGTGTAGTTAAAAACATGGAGATAAAAAAATATATTAATCCAGTGGAACCAAACAAACTGTCCTTGAGCATTTACAACAGTAATTCTAACTACAAAGTTAAAAACAAAGACAAAAAAATTAATCCAGTGGAACCAAACTGTCCTTGAGCATTTATAAAAGTATTATAATTCTAACTACAAAGTATAGGACTGTATTACTTATATCCAAAGTATTTCTTTAGTCTACAAATTAAAAGCCAGATTAAATAAGAAACAAAGGAAAAAACAGATTTTCTATCAAAGCCTGATACATATTTTTGTATATGGTCCTTGGAAAACTACATATATTCATTTTTATTATGGCTATTAAAATATCAAAACTAAACATACCTGACTATGTAGCTCTCACCATATGTTTTTCTTTTGCTTGTAAGAACACCTGAGGCAGGATTTCGTGCCAAACTAGGTGGTGTGGAGTTTCGAGGTTTGATATTAGCTCTAGAGAGAGAAAGAAGTGGCAGTGAAAAAGTATTGAATAGTAATCATTTATTTCTTAAATTCCTACTTATGTGATTAGAAAAATAATTAGAAGCTGTAAAGAGCTAAGTCAAAAGATTAAAATCCAAATAATTATTTTAAAACTGAAAACAGTAGTTAAAACTAAAGATAAACCAAAGCATTTTTCATTTACTAATCATTATCTTTATGGTGTATAAACTCAATTAAAATATGTATATATGCTTTACATGAAATATTTAAGTTAATTATTCTGAAAAGCTTCAAGTTTTTTAAAGTTTAAAATTGATAGTACCCTCAAAATAAAGATGTGGTTTGTTAAATGCCTATAAATCACTGCTAAATAATATGGTAAGTGTATGCAATATGGTAAAAAAATTAGCTAATCACTTTAAATATTAGCTAACCACTTTAAAGAGTCATAATTCAATTTATGAAAGTCTGTTGTGAGAAACATCAACTCAAATAAATGCGTTAATATAAAACTTTAAAACTTTAGTTTTATATAAATGGGTTAATATAAAACTTTAAAACTTTAGTTTCACTAACTGCATGGCCTGGGCTATTGTTCTTACTAGAGGGAAAGTTTTGGCTGGGTCATCACTAATTCCCTTACTGAGACTCAGGAATCAAGGAAAACTAGATGGTTATATGACAGTTAACTGTGAATGTACAGGATTTGGAGATACAGATGAATCTTCCTTTTCGAATCGCAGCTACTATGGACCAACTTTGTGATAGTGGTGAACCTCTCTGAGACCAAGTTCCCTCATTTATAAAATGGGACTATCTTCACTTACAAAGAAAGTTTAAGACATAAATTACAATTTATATGAACATTCAGCAATGCTATTATTATTACTATGACTGTTGCTACTGCTACAAGTTCACATTTACATAATCGTGCTTACTATATTTGGTATAGCTACATTTCTAATTGCCTTCATATATAAACTTACTTAATTTACATAGTAGGTAGAATTAATAACTCCACTTTACAAATGTGGCATGTGAGGTGAAGAGTGGTTAAGTCACTTACCAAGGTGACAGACACAGCCCGTATGCTACTAAACCAGTGGTTAGATGTTCAGTAAAGCATCAGTTCCCTCCTCCTTTTTAGAGATTTACTCAAATCTTTTCATTTCAGAAATAAGCAATGTTATGTAATAAGCAAGCTGAATGCTTTTCATATTTCCTTTAAATTGAATGACTAAAATTCTTTTTTGTCTACTTACATGGCAAAGTTAGAGAGAGTTTCCTAAAATTTCAAACAGCTATCTTGAAAAATGTATGTAATAAAATATCTACTATTTCTCAAATACCACTATATGCCAAATATGATACATATATAACTTTGTTTAATCTTCACAAAAATCTCTGAGAGTACAATTTATTCCCATTTTAAAGCTGAATAAACATTCACATTCAGAGAGATTAAGTAATTTGCAAAGATGTTACATGGCCGGAGTACCTGAGATTGGATTTGTGTGGGTCGTGTTACAAATCTTATGTTTAATATGCAATGTTGGCATTCAAAGAGGCTGCTTTGAATAGTGACTTTAAATTATAATTGCTAAACTTTGACAAGAATCCCCTTTCACATTAGTGCATGCATAGACTACACCTGGACCTCAAATGCCCTTCGAACAGTCACTGCCAGTCCATCAGTGAGGTGCATTTTACTCTGCTGTTAGCCCCTCTAGGGATGTCGCAGAACTGCTACTATGCCTTTTTAGGAATTCAGTCTCTAAAAAACCATGCCAGTGAGTGGCGGTTCCTTCAGTGAAAGTCATTAGAAGAATAGAAAGAACACATTTTTTTATTTTTTGGCTCTGGAAGCAAGTCTTACTAGAAATCCTATCACTTTCATATACTATGTACATGATATATACAGATAACACCAACACACCCATGCATAAACACACTCGCAATTTCACCAAATGAATAATTTAAAATTGTTTAAATAATTAGAAATAAAAAATTAGGGGAAAATAAGCTTATAAACAATAACTGCCATTATTAAATGTTGATCACATATTTTTAGTAATATCTTCTAAAAGGCAGAATCTGAATGTTAAGACCATTCTCAGAGATTGTGAAGATCTGTCTTGATCAGCTCCCGACACCTGTTGCCCCAGGTTCACAGGGTCAAATCTGCCTGCTATATGTAGCTCAAGCAGTTATAAAAGAAGGTGCAATTTAGCTTACTGCTAGTCATTGTTTCTCTGAGATCTGCTTCAGCAGTAGTAATACAAAGAAAAATGGTTCAGGGCAGATTCTTCCTTCTAGGACTTACCATTAACTACTTAACAATAGCTCATGGCTGCTGGCTGCTAATAAGTTCAAGACTTCTCCCATCTTTATTTTATTTTATATCTAGTTAAAGGTATTACTTTTCACACACAGTAAGAGATGCTGTATAGTAGACCTTGGTTTTAAAGGTACCTAAGTGAACTCTATCAAATAATATATTTTTAAACTTTAATAAGTAATTTAATTTATTAGGCCCTAATTTCATCATTTTAAAATGAGAGGACTAGACCTGTACTGGAGCCCAAATGAGCAAACTTGAAGACTTATGTAGATGAGTTCCAAAGTGACTTTCATATCTTTTCCCTGCTTAAGGTAGAATTTATAACCATCTAACAAAAAGACTGAGGACGCCTACATTAAATGTTTTCTAAGATTATTTTTGTGACTTTTTTTAACCATTCATCATCTGCTTAACTAAAAGATAATCTAGCAATATTATATAATACTCCTGTATATGACATAATACTTCCTATACTCTTCAAAAATATTACACTTAAAAAAAGAGCTTCTTAAAATCAATGATTATTGAAGACTGCTATTCCAACCCTCTAAAATTAAAATTTAATAAAATGTATGCAATAAAGCAGTGTTAGGACAATGAAAATGTTCAGCAAAAATCAAGTGCCCTGGCTGGTATAGCTCAGTAGATTGAACACAGACCTGCGAACCAAAGCATCGCCGGTTTGATTCCCAGTCAGGGCACATGACTGGGTTGCAGGCCAGGTCCCCAGTATGGAGTGTGCTAGAGGCAACCATATATTGATGTTTCACTCCCTCTCTTTCTCCCTCCCTTCCCCATCTCTCTAAGAATAAATAAATAAAATCTTTAGGAAAAAAAAAGTTAAAAAATTAAAAAATAAATAAATCAAGCTGTTGTAAGTCCTAGAAGATTATTTAGCACTTCTTGGCTTAAAAAATTATTGAAATGAGATTTTTTAAGTATAGGAATGTGCAAGTTTATAGTATTACAGTATATAAAGTTTTTAAGGAAATATGTGAAAAAGATTAAGCAAACTGAGTTACAAATACTTACTTGTAAATGGGTAATAACTCATATCTTTTGATGGTACTGTCTGATTTTGTATCACTGTCATAGAACCTTTGCACATATCTTCCAGTTCGAAGTGGAGGGCCTAACTTGTCCATCTTACTATTAAAATATATAAAGGTGTACCCATAAGGAGAGTGCTACATTTGTTTCTTTATATAAATTTTTTTAAAGACATTATTCTGGTTCATCAAAAATCTACTCCCCAAGCTCTTACTTATCTCACTTCCAGGGTCAGGACTAATTTCAAAAGGAATCTTCAGAAAGTTCATACAATGTCCATTATTAAGTATAAAAATTCTGACTGGGTAGGCCATCTTCCCAGTTTTGATGACTAGCCAAAGAAACACCATATTTATGCATAGCAGGGCAATAAAATCAATGAAGACACTTAAGACAACAATTATTTCAAGTAAAATTTGTGAAGCTAGAAGCAAACTGAAAGTTGTTATTCTAGAAGACAGATGAGATGCTTGTTCCCAAATAATCTCACTTTTTCCCTTCCCTGAATTCATACAACCTTTCTCTTTTTTCTTTTTATTTTTCATTTCTCCTGCATTTTAAAAGTCCAAGTATAAAGTAAGAAATCAAATAAGTATTTATATCTTTACCCAATTTAACTTTCTAACAAAGGATGATTATTTTAGATGTTTTTGTAGGGAAAAGTAAAAATAATCCTATGTGAAAAAACATGGATGACAATATGAAAAATCACAGGTAAAATGTGAAGTGGTCATGCCAAAAGTATAATGTATGTCTATTTAGAGGATAATAGAAGAATTGATGGTCTGCAGGTATTTCATTTTTTTCTATCAACCATATAACTGAATCATGTGTACTATCACCAACCAATATGCATTCATGGTAGGGAACAGGGAAAATTAAATTATGAAATTAGGGAACTACCTTATATGTCTATTGAATAACACCTCACTGCTTACTAACTTTTAAAGTACACTCTTTTAAAGGGATGCCTGTTTGCTCATTCATGCTTCCATGCATTTGCTGACCTTACAGATCCTGAGCACCTACTATGTGTCAGGCACTGTGTTACATTCTGGGGATATCATGATAAATAAGAGACTTGATGCTTGTTCTTATGGAGTTTAGTGTTCAAAAAGAATCTGTTCATTTTTCTAGATTATAAGGGTCTCTAAGGAGAAACATATTTCATCCATTTTTTTATGTTCTTTTAGTATCCTATACTATCCTATATACATAACAGGCATTTTGTTGTAATTAACAGGTTCGTATTAATAATTTGCAAGTGGTGAGGTTTATATTACTTAAGACATTTTAAAGTTTTTAAAAATGCCTTCATTAAATACATATTAAATATAATCTCTAAAATATTTGAGATTAAACTTGATGGTTTATTTTACTTGTGAAAAATTACTTAAACCAACAAATCAGAATTTTCTTTGAATTAACAATTATTAAAACATTGTTCCAACTCTAGCTTAACAAAATGAATTTGGATTTGGAATAAGGAACAAAAGATTTTATTTTCTTTCTCAGAAAAAAGTTATGAAAATTAAAATTTAGAAAATCTTAAACTACATTTTTAAGACAGACTCCTCTAACATAAGAACTACTCAGATCTTATATATGATATAACAAAGTTCAAATTTGGAAAGAGGATTGTAAAATCTGATAAAAATCTGGAGGTAATTATCTAATGGAAACATTCCACGTATTCCATATGTGAGAGGATTGCCAGAATTTTCAGATTTTGAAAACCTAACTGAAAGGCCAGTTCCAATGATGACTTATCATCATACCATATGCCTGCGTTGTAAATTCAACTCAACTGATCTATTTATCTACCTATATACGTATATAAGTGTATATATATATACAAACATACACAATTCAAATGTTACTTAGGCTAACTGTAAGTAAATGTTAATCTCAACCTAAAAATCACTTAAACTTAGATTCTGCTAAAATCTGCTACTCTATACTATATTCATATCAAGGTATAACCATATAAAAATTAATTTATAAAGTTAAACAATATAAATAAAATTTTACATATATAAATACATTATATATAATTTATGTAAAAATATATACATACAAAATTTTAATTACACATATATTTTAAATAATAAAAGCCAATGTTGGGGTAATTAAATAAAAATTTAAAAAGACTCATTTATAAAAGAACTTTCAAATATTTAAATCCTTCCCTAAGCTACCCAGATCTAAGATGTTACAGGCTTTTCTCATGTACCATCATCATATTTATTTTGGTATACACAGACATGTCTTTGTTCATGTCTTCTTTTCTATCAAACCCCTGACTTCTGTCTCTCTGCCTCCAGTAGCACTAAGGATAATTTAAAGCAAGCAACAAGATGAAGGGAAATTTGAAAAGAAATGGAAAGTTTTGCACAAGTGGTTATATTAGCAAAGGGAATTTAAAAGCATTAATCTAGCTGATAATTCTCAGGTTGAAGTTTCTTCTCTGTCTTCCTTGGTCTTGTAAACTGTCTGTTCAGGGAGTGAATAATATGAGTATAGAAACCAGCCTTGGCCAGTGTGGCTCAGTGAATTGAGTGCTGGCCTGCAAACCAAAGGGTCACTGGTTTGATTCCCAGTCAGGGCACATGCCTGGGTTGTGGGCCAGGTCCCCAGTTGGGGGCACGTAAGAGGCAACCACACAGTGATGTTTCTCTCCCTCTCTCCCTCCCTTCCCCAATCTCTAAAAATAAATAAATAAAATTTAAAAAAAAATCACAAAACAAAGAAACCAGGAAATCTGTTTCTATTACATGTTTTGCCTTGATCTCAAGGGCTTAGATGCTTCAAATTATGAAAAAAAAATGCAACTTTGTTGATTTTCATACAGAATTCACACATCATCTACTACCGGGGTTACTTTGAAAATTAGTAAATGTTGGAAAATACAATGACAATTCCACTTTATTATGTATTTTTAATTGTTCACGAAGTTTGAGGAATATAAATTCAATCTGATAGTACCCAATTATGGAACTAATAAGATCAATGTTTTTATTGAGTGCTTCAATACCATTTTTGTTTAAAGGCTTCAATTCAGTAATGGCAATTATTATACACCTGAGGTCTTCGAGAAATTAAGGCAGGAATAAACAAATCCATTCACCAGTAAAAGTAGTCTTGCTGCTGCTAAAGAAAACAAAGGAGGGTACTTTGATGCCAACCAAGCACTCGCACATAGCAGACATTTTAGTGCAGACTAAGCAATCCGATCATGTAAGACAACACAGAATTTCAATCTCATATAATATACCCTTAAATTGGCACCTAGATTTGGGCATAGTTAACATGAAAGTACATTTTCAATCCCTCACTATTGTTTGAATTCAATCATTGAATAGTGTTGGATTAATAAAAGTTATAAAACACTTTGGTTCCACAGAATACTAATATGTAGCAAAAGTTCCTAGAGAGCCCAAATGACTTAAAAAAATACCAGTTCTATCTTTGGATGTAAATGAAGAATCCTTAAAAACCCTACCTTTAAATTATAAATATCTAATGCCTACTACAATAACTTACTTATCCTAAAATAAGGAGTGGCAAACTTTTCCTGTAAAGGGCTAGACAGCAAGTAGTTTAGGTTTTGTGGACTGTACTCTCTCTATCATGAACATTTAACTGTGCCATCGGAGCATGAAGAAAGCCACAGACAATGCAAAGCAATTGGGAATGGCCATGTTCCAATAAAAACGGATGCTAGGATAAAGAATTTAGATGATGGGAAGATTCTGGTGAGATAGGTGGGAGCAGAGTCTACTTCCCCCTGCATATGGATGAAACACCTAGCCAATCTTCTGAGGAACAGAGTGAACAACCAACAGTACCCCAGCATATATGAAGACTGGAAACCAAAAATTGTAGAGGACATTGAAAAATGAGATGAGTAGGTAGAAGCTGTGAACACCAGGATACCTGCTGGAAGTGGAAACCCACCAACAAAGGAACCACCAACAGATAACAAAAGAAGAAAGTGAAGGAGGGAGTGGAAGCCACACTAACTCAACCCAGGACCGATCTGGAAATACAACTAAATGGTGGAGAAATTACTCAGAACAAACAACTGAACAAGAGCAAGAGAGAATCCTCAAAACCTTGTACACATGGAAGAATCAGTTTCAGCACAACCTGCCTACACCTGCACAACAGAATACAAGACATGGTAGATGGAGAGACCCTTCAGTTAACCAGCTGGAGGGAAGGACCCATCAAAGAAAGACCCAACAACAATCAAAACCCAAAGACATACAGAGAGCCAACATAAATGACAGCCCAATAGCAGCAAGCTACGGAGATCAAGGAGACTGCACCACTGAGTCTCATGGGTCTCTTACCATAGAAGTTCACACCATAAATCCAGGGAGTCAGAATAGATAAATGTTAAGAAGCAGAGGCTAATGAGAAGAGTCTCACAAATGATGGGAAGACAAAGAAACAATCCCCAAATGAAAGGAAAGAAGGAAGTCTCAGAAAGAATGCTAAATGAAATAGAGGTAACTCAACTATCAGATAGTGAGCTCAAAGCAATGGTTATTAGAAAGCTCAATGAGCTTACAGAGAATTACCAAAAACTATAGGGAAACTACAATGAACTCAGTGAAAACTATATCAACATGAAAAAGGAAACAAAAACTAAGAAAAAGGGCCATGAAGAAATGAAGAATACAATTTCTGAACTGGAGAACACAGTAGAAGGAATCAAAAGCAGGCTAGATGAAGCAGAGTATCGGATCAGGGAGCTGGAGGATAAGGGAGAAAAAAAACACCCAGAATCATCAAGAAAAGGAAAAGAGGCTCCAAAAGACTGAAGAGGGGTTAAGGGAATGCAGGACAAGATGAAATGTAATAATATCTGCATAATAGGGATAACAGAAGGAGAAGAAGACAACCAAGGTATAGAAAACCTGTTTGAAAAAGTAATGATGGAAAACTTCCCTAATTTGATGAGAGAAAAAATATCACACAAATCCAGGAAACACAGAGTCCCAATCAAGAGCAACCCAAAAAGGCCCACTTCAAGACACATCATAATTAAAATGGTGAAATTCCAAGACAAGGAGAGAATCTTAAAGGCAGCAATGGAAAAACAGGAAGCAACATACAAGGGAGCCCGATCAGACTAGCAGTTGACTTCTCAATGGAAATGCTCCAAGCCAGAAGGGAATGGCAAAAAATATTTCAAGTAATGAGAACCAAAGGCCTGCAACCAAGGCCAAGACTACTTTATCCATCAAGGCTCTCAATTAAAATGCCAAATAAGGAGCTTCCCGGACAAAAGACGCTTCAAAGAATATAACTCCTCCAAACCACCTCTGCAAGAGATGCTAAAGGGATTGCTTTAAGAACAAGAAGAAAAACAGTGAAAGAGAAAGGAGTACAGGTGTGAAAAAGTGGCAATGAATAAGTACCTATCAATAATAATCTTAAAAGTAAATGGATTAATTGCCCCAATCAAAAGACACAGAATAGCTGAATGGATAAGAAAACATGACCCGCGCATATGCTGCCTACAAGAGATCCACCTCAGAACAAAAGACCTGCAGAGACTGAAAGTGAAGGGCTGGAAACAAATATTTCAAGCAAATGGATAGGAAAAAAAAAAAAGCCAGGGTAGCAAAACTCATATCAGACAAAATAGACTTCAAAAGAAGAGCCATAAAAAGAGATCCAAAAGGTTGCTTCATAATACTCAAGAAAAGAATCTATCAAGAAGACATAAACATTGTAAATATATATGCACCCAACATAGGAGCACCCAAATACATAAATAATATCTTGGAAACATAGACCAATGGAAAAGAACAGAGAGCCCAGAAATAAACCCAAGTTTCTACAGTCAATTAATATTTGATGAAGGGTGCAAAAGCATAAAATGAGTAAAAATAGCCTCTTCAACAAATGGCGCTGGGAGTTCTGGACAGTTACATGTAAAAAAATGAAACTCCATCACCAACTTACACCATACCATACACAAAAAAATTCAAGGTGGATAAAAAACTTAAATATAAGTTGTGACACCATAAAAGTTCTAGAGGAAAACATTGGCAAGAAAATCTCAGACATTACATGCAGCAACATCTTCACTGATATGTCCCCTAAAGCAAGGAGCATAAACGAAAGAATAAACAAATGGGACCTCATCAAATTAAAAAGCTTCTGCATGGCCAAAGAATACAGCATTAAAATGAAAACAGAACCAACTATGTGGGAAAACATATTTGCCAATGATACCTCATACAAGGGTTTGATCTCCAAAATATATAAAGAACTCACACAACTCCACTCCAGGGAGATAAACAACCCAATTAAAAAATGGGCAAAGGACTTGAATAGACATTTCTCCAAGGAGGACATACAGAGGGCCCAGGGATGTCCCTGAAAAGATGCTCAGCATCACGAGCCATCAGACAGATGCAAATTAAAACAGCAGTGAGCCCTGGCTGGCGTAGCTCAGTGGATTGAGTGTGGGCTGCGAACCAAAGGGTTGCAGGTTCAATTCCCAGTCAGGGCACATGCCTGGGTTGCAGGCCAGGCCCCTAGTGGGGGCCACGTGAGAGGCAACCACACATTGATGTTTCTCTCCCTCTCTTTCTCCCTCCCTTCCCCTCTCTAAAAATAAATAAATAAAATCTTTAAAAAAAATAAAAAATAAAAAATAAAACAGCAGTGAGATTCCACCTCACCCTGGCCAGAATGGCCATCATAAACAAATCAACAAACAAGTGTTGGAGAGGATGCGGAGAAAGGGGAACCCTAGTGCACTGTTGGTGGGAATGCAGAGTGGTGGGAATGCACTGTGGAAAATAGTATGGAATTTCCTCAGAAAACTAAAAATAGAACTGCCTTTTGACCAGGCAATTCCACTGCTGGGACTATACCCTAAGTCCTGAAACACCAATTCAAAAGAACGTATGCACCCCAACATTCATAGCAGCACAATTTACAACAGCCAAGTGCTGAAAGCAACCTTAAGTGCCCATCAGCAAATGAGTGGATCAAGAAACTATGGTACATTTACACAATGGAATTCTACGCAGCAGAGAGAAAGAAGGAGCTCCTACCAGTTGCAACAGCATGGATGGAACTGGAGAACATTATGTTAAGTAAATAAATCAGGTGGTGAGGGACAAATACCATAGGATCTCACCTTTAACTGGAACATAATCAACAAAAGAAAAAAGCAAACAAAATATAACCAGAAACATTGAAATTAAGAACAATCTTAATTGGGACAGGGGCGGGGACAGTGGGAGGAAGGGTTTTCAGGAACTACTATAAAGGACACAGGGACAAAACCAAGGGGGAGGGTGGAAGCAAGGGAGGGAGGTGGGTTTGCCTGGGATTGGGGGGAGTGGTGGGGAGAAAATGCATACAACTAATTGAACAATGATAAAGTAATTTATGAAACGAAAAAAAATTAAAAAATAAGTTAAAAACAGAAGAAAAACAGATGCTAGGATTTGGCTCTCAAGCCATAATTCAAGAAGATCATTTCCTCCAAAATACCAAAATTTCGTATATGAGGTAATGCTAGCATTTTTTGAAAATCTAAATAAAAAGCAAATTTCAATGATAATATTAAAAGCTTTACCATATATTAAAAGGTTATGATATCACTATATCACCTTGTTCCCCAACAAAAATACATTACTTTTGTCAAGCTAAGACATTTCTACAGATGATAAACTGTTCTATTTTGACCAAGACTTATAAATTTAAAATGACTATCTGTAGCTATATATGACTGCCATGGTATGAGTAGTATATCTAGAAAAAAATGATACTTTGGCAAGCTTTCAAAATATTCATAGCTGAATGAGCAGTTTTAGAAATATTTGACAATGATAACAATAATATATTTCTAATCTGAAATAAATTTTAACCTATAGGAGGTCCTTGTTTACTGTTGATATTATGAAAGTGAATTCTCTTAAGAAATAAGCCACTCAGTTTTGTAAAACTATAGCAAGCACAGTAGATTGAGATATAATTAAAATATGACTTCTGAATTACTATTGGGAAAAATTTTATACTACCAGTTGGTATTCTGTCTGTATTATTGTACACCTCCATTGTTATAATATCTGAGGTGTTCAAAGTTCTGAAATGTGTCCTCCTATTTTTGATCTCAAATTTATCTTATACAGATAATTTGGTAAAAGTTATCTTTCCAAATCCAATAATCTCAACCATTGTTGTCCACATGAGAAGCCAAATTCTGCAATTCTAGGTTGTTTTGGGCATTTCTAGGTCAATAAAAAAGAATAATTCATAAAAATTTAAATACAAAATGTACTTAAAAACCAGTTATTTATACTACTGTTAATATAAAGTATGAAGAGCCAAATTCAATTTTTATATTAAGAAATGTTCCTTACATGCATTCTGTTGCTTCAAACTCCTGTTTTATGCAATAACCGAACAGAAGTAAAGCTTTGAAATTTGATCTTTTAGTTATTGAAAATTATCAGCTGTAACATCCACTTAAGCTGGTAATTAACCATTAAGAAAACACAGTTCTCAAGGCACGACTGTGAAGTCGTGACAGAATTCAAATGTAGTAATATTTATTTAAAAGCTTTGTGTTTCATAATACTTCTAAATCTCCTAGGACGAAGGATAGTCATCATTTAGAATAAGGGAAAAAATTCCATTGGGTGTATGCTTCACTTAAAAAAAATGTTAAAATTGGTTGACCCACACGTTGTTTAGAAGTTAATTAGCAAACAAAAGAATTTTTTGAATTCCAAGGATAAATTTTTCTGTGGTATGTTTCCAATATATGCTAAATATTACAGAATCATTGGTATGTGTGATTAAAGCTGAACAAAATACAGATTGTGTACATACAGGCTTTAAACAATTCCAAATCACTTAAATTATTTCATTTTACTAATCACAGAAGTAATGAAATTACTCACAATTTACTAATCAATTTCTTGAACATTTCAGCTAACCAGTCTTAATTCCTTTACTCTACCTGAATCACCTGTGTCAATGGAAATAATAGTTGCCATACAAACTTCATGTAATTATTCCACCAGCACCAGGATCATGATTCTGTGATGTGCCAACAGACTGACAAATGAGAGATTTAATTTATTAATTCATTACTTTTTTCATTTATTTGTCAAAAATTTGTTGAGTGCCTATATGCTGTGCATTATACAACATTTTGTAGTTATATCTGTCCGTATTATATTTACCTGTAAGCAAGGCAGACACTCAGAGCTTTATGATCACAGAGGTTATACTCTAGCAAGGGAAAAGATCATTACCTCAATAATTTTAAAAAAATTAATGAAGTCTGCCACTAAATAGCCATGAATGGTTCTGTTTATTATAGTAATGTTCCAGTTAATATAGTAATATATTAGCCAGAAGCAAACACCACTGTTCACTGTATCTAAAACACTCCTTTAACATGTAAGGATCATATGTAAATGGACAATCGGGGTTTGAGTAGTTATGTCTAACAGTGTAGTATGATGTAAGAGAACCAGAAATTTTAACTCTTCATCATATTATAAATAGTACATAACATAAAATTATGTACTCATAATGTTTGCTTGGAGTAAAAACACATTTTCTCCAAGGGATCATGTAAATGTTGATCAGATTTTCTTATGTCAGCTGTCAAGGTCTAAACAGAGTCACAGATGTTCTCAGAGTGAGACAGAAAAACGAGACAGGCACAAAGTCAAAGTCATACAGCTTTTTAGTGGCAAAGTAGGGCCTGAAGTCTAGTTTTCTAATTTAAAGTCAGGGCCTGGTTCAATTATACCAGCCAGCTTCACATGCCCTACTTAAAGAATACTGGGTGTCAGTACAACTCAGTATAGCCAACTGATAAAGTTACTAGCATGATAGGAGAGGTACTAAAAAATATTAGCTTTTAATTCATGATCAATTGCAAATCAAACTATAAATGGCACTACAAACAAATACTAACTAACATGGAAGGCAATTCTTTGTGATATGGTTAGAGAGGCTTTGTAAATTAAAATACAAATGGCTATGTCTATACTTTAGTTATTAAAGTCAAATCAGTATAGCTGTGGTCCATGTGGCTCAGTTGGTTGGGGTCATTCAGCACACCAAAAGGTCTGAAGTTTGATTCCTCATCAGGGCATATGCACAGGTTTGGTTCCTGGTCGGGGTGTATTTGAAAGGCAACCTACTGATGTTTCTCTCTCACATCAATGTTTGGCTACCTCTTTCTCTCCCTTTCTTCCCCTCTCTCTCTAAAATCAATCAGCATGTCCTCAGGTGAGGATAAAAAATAAAAATGAATAAAATAAAATAAAAATAAAATAAATACAAATAAAAAATAAAATAATAAAATAAAATGTCAAATAAAATCAGTAGAGAAGAAAAAAAATCAAATCCATTTTTACCACTGGAAGATGAGAACCTTTTACTTTTCAGTCACCAGTTTGACTGATAACCTCTCTTTATGTAGGATAGCCTGTTTCTTCTTTTTGGAAGCAAAACAAAAAGAAAAAAAAAACATTTAAATTAATCAGATCTCATTAGTTGATCATTTTTCTTTTTCCATAAAAGAAATTAAGTTCCTTTTAGTTCTTGTATTCTCAATGTAGTCCAAATGAGAAAACAAACAGCAATTACTCTCATTTGATATATATTTTCATATATATTTCCTATATGAAACAAAAGTGGTAACTTACTCTGAAAGTAATATGTGCTATATTTCCTATATTGACTATATCACTATTTCTGAAGACATAGACATAACCTTTATTTTAGTGGTGATATAGTAATCCTTAATTTTCTTACATTGAAATGGAAGAAAAAGTGAATTTCTACTGGATTATGAGGCTTCTATTAAAATCTCCAGCGTTATCAATAATTTTCCCATAGAAACATAATTGTTGAAAGCTAATTATTCTACTTTATTGAATATTATATATATATATAACTGTAGAAAAATAAAAAATATTTAGAAAGTACTAATGACAGGAAAAGAATCACCCACTACTACTATTTCAGCATATTAGGGGTTTTTTACACCTATTTTTCTCATTTCTATCATAGCTAACATGGTGTTTGTATTCTACATTCCATTTGTGTTATGGCAGAATTAGTTTATTAAAATATACATATACATATATTTTATGGTTGTATAATATCCCAATGTAGATTTTTAGTATTTGCTCTTCAAACAAAGCTAGACATATTTAGATAATTTTATACATTATAATAAAAGCATATGAAAGGAGAACAATGTTTAGAGCTAAAGAGACCCTAATTTGTATTCTACTTCCAACTCTAAAGCTGTGCGGCTTTGAGCAAATTATTTTGCTTCTCTGACCCTTTCATCATATGGTAGTCAGGTGGTTTTAATAAAAATATATGTAAAATGTCTAGCACAGTGTCTGATACATAATGCTTAATAATCATTACAAAAATCTTTTGTATTTAAAATGATTTCCTTAGCTAGATTCCCAGAGTAAAATTATTCGATCAAAAATATAAATGTTTTAAGACTCCTGATAAATGCCACCAAGTATTTTTCCAATACGGTTATACTAATTTAGATCCCCAAAGGCAGTGAGTGTGGATCTGACCAGCAATATTAAAAGACAAATTAATTTAGAAAGAAAATTAAGGATAATTAAAAAGCCAATTATCTAAACAAAATAAGGCTTAGTATTATCTATGCATATATATACATATATATGTATGTGTGTGTGTGTGTGTGTGTACATCACTAATAAATTAAATTCAATGTAGACTTACCCTACATGAGGGGCTGCTATGCCTTTATGTGAGGGAGATAAGGTCTGAAGTTTGTTTCCCAAAGAACTGCTAACTGAAGACACTTTACCTGAAGGTACACCTTATAATAAAAAGGTATTAGTTTTAATGACACTATGAAATAAAAATCATAAAATAGCATCTGACAAGGAAAACAATGGTTTAGTGGCAATACATCTAAACAAGTTATCAACTAAGAAGAATTCCACATATAATATCCTTTATTTCTTATTTCTATATTTGTTATAATACACATACAAATAAAGGTACATGTCAGCAATCAATATCTTCTTCAAACCATTAAACATTTGTCTGTTAAGGACACTTGTCGAGTTCAAAGTGGTATAAGTAGAAACGAGGGGAACAACAGTCATAAAAAATCAAGAAAAGAACTTGGTTGACTATTCTGAACAAATGCTTCATCAGCAACATCAAGGATATGCATTGAAGCTTAAAAAAAAGGACTATAAAATATCTAAAGTAGAAGCTATTGAAAGTCACTTTATTTTTACCCAAAAATAATTACTTAATCTCCCCATATCTTAACTATAAATCTAGTTTAATAATCCAAAATAGAACACTACCTTCATTTCCTTTTCTACCAATACTGTTAATAAAAATAAAACAAGTTATTTCAAAGATCTCATTACCTACAGTCTTGCTAGTTCCACTTGGTTGTGGTAATCGTGAAGATCCTGATGATATGGTCCCAGGAGAATTTGACTTTTTAAGAGCAGGAGGCTTATACTAAAATAATGAAAAGAAAATGTTATCAGCATCATTTTTTAACATCTATTTTTAACCCGTATTTCAAAACTAGTATTTTTCATTCCCTTCAATGAGCAATCTTTGTTATTAGCTACTATTATCCAAAATGAGAAAGTATAGATTAAACAATGTCATTTCAGCCCTGGCAAGGTGGCTCAGTTAGTTGGAGCATCATCCCATACACCAAAAGGTTCTGGATTCAAGTCCTGGTGGGCGTGCGCATACCTAAGTTGCAGGTTTGATCCCCGGTCAGGGAGCATATGTGAGGCAACCGATTGTTTCTTCTCACTCTCTTTCCCTTCTTCTTTCTCTCTCAGAAAAAAAAAAAAAAAATCTATCAACACGTCCTCAGGGGAGGATTAATCTTTAAAAAAATAGAGATTCCCCCAAATATGTTCCTTCTCAAAACTGGTGTACTGAAAGTTAGGCTCAGGTGTTCCACTGCTAAAATAAACAAAGAGCAGCTTTTCCCAGTTCACAGAGTAGGGGAAAGGTTTAATGGAAAATATTTCCTCAATGTCAGATTTTAAATGCCAAGCAAGTACTAACAGAAAAACTTAGAGACACATAATGATGCTTACTAGGTGGTACAGCTTTAAAGGTGAGGATTTTGCAAGCTCCTGGTATGGTTTTTTATTCCACATGTATAATCCTATCAAATTTCCTGGTAAAAATTTCTAAGATTACATATCAATAAGGACAAGTTTTACAGTAGCTGCCTTTTGGATATCCCCAGTATGAAGAGACAGAGCCAGGTCTGGCTTCACCATCCTCACCAGACTATGTCAGATGAATGGGATACGGGTGGAGGAAAGATAGAGCACATCAGCTCATTTCATTTTTGCTCCCTTCTCTAGAGGGATATCACTATTAATTTTATTTTACTGTCTTGTATGAGCCAAATTTTGCTCATATACTAAATAAAAAATATCACCTGCTCTGAGAGAAAGAAATGCACTTGCCAAGGGTTACACCCCAACTTAACAACTGAACAGAATTTAAGACTCATGTCACCTTAGTTCCAGCCCAATGCTTCAACCATAAGGTGGCTGCTGTGCTTGCATACACACTTGAGATTTAGCACAATGCATTTAGACTGCTTAGGACTTTGTGAAAATGATTTTAAACCTGATTTTCAAAAATCAAATCGTATTTCATAGCCAATAATCAGTAGTAGCACTACTACTAAAATGCTGCTGGCTAACACAAATTTTAAAGTCAAACATTGTAACTCTTTGAAATTCAGTATGTAACCCTTTAAAAAAATAAATCTTGATACAAGGGTGTCACACACACATTCGAATACCATGCACCTTTGGAACTGTTATGCCAAAAACTGAAATTTCTCAAGCACATAGGAAATAGAAAAGCTTCAACAATTATCTGTTAGATGAACAAATGACTAGAAGACTTTGGAGAGAAGCCATATAAAAGTTTCTTTAAATAACTAACAGGTGTTTCTGGTTTATAAGGACATCTGTTAGTATGTCTCTCTCATTAAAATACCAATGAAGACATAAGGAAAGATTTTAAAATAAACAACAATATGGAAAACAAGACCTAACAAAGACTTGTCAACATATCAGAGACATGTCTACTAAAAATAGGGTCCATGAAACTGAATTAAGAAACAGAATTGGCGATACTCATATTTTGCTAATTACCAAAAAAAGAGCAAAATGATCAGCATAAATGAAGGATGGCATATTATATACCGATTGAGAGGTCAAATCTTTAGGTTGCACATAGGTAGGAAGAGTATATATCAGGGACTGTAGATTTTTATGTACATATTAGAATTTGTTATTAATAAGTTAATGGCTTACAAATAGAAAAAAGCAAAATATTCCTTTCAAAGGGTCCTTTGTTTTTCCACTGTCTATATTAGACCCCCTACCATTTTACTCAATTTTATTGTCAGGTTTTCTGAGGTACCTAGAACCTAGCCCAACCTTATCTGTCTCCTATAATATTTCTATTACTTTCAACAAGAACTAGTCAGGTTAGTTTCCTTTCTGAATCCTCATACTATGAATGCTTCTTGTTTAAAACATACTCACCTGCCTCTCAGTAAGTCACTGTTCCCCTGACCTAGATACTCTGACTTCTTCCTTACTAAGCTGTATTTTATCTTTTCTAAAACATCTAGCTGAGATTCTAGAAGAATTATAAAGGCTTTCAGGATGACTTTAGCTATCAACAATTTTGTATAAGTTCATTCAGAATAACAAAATACTTTTATTTTAATACAATTACAGTCAATGTATATTGCTTTCATTTCAGTATTAGATGTTGATTATTTCATATTTTTATAAAGATCACAAATCTAATATTTCCTTAGTAAAATATTTACATTGACCAAGACTTTATTGAAATTAGAAAAGCTCAAAGAATATGGAGGCCATTCATTTCTTATAAAATGGCAGAAATTGCTATTTGAACCCACTGTTCAGCTAAGCACTAAAAATGCTCAGAACTGATAATACTGAGTATGGTGAAAGTACAGTTGCCAAATATGACATGGATACATTTAAGCATTTAGTTTACTAATAGACCCAGTACTTGCTACAGTGCCTGATTCAAAGAGAGTACTCAATAAAAACTTCTTGAATGGACAAAGATGAGAAAGTATAGGGTTAAACTCAAATGAACATATATGACTAGACATGGAATCAGCACTGAAACCACTGAAGGTGGGAAAATCAACTACCTGGATTTTACATTCATCAATCATTTGTCAACAAATTGTTGGAACATTTTATTGTATATTCTCTGCTCTACTAATTTATTCTTGAAACAAAAAAATACAAAAAATCAGATTACTGTTATTAACTATTTTTATAAAAGATATATGTTGTTTGACCTCTGGTGTGGAAATTATTCGAAAAGAGTCACTGCTCTTTGCACACAATGATGATGATACTGATGTGCTTTATTTCCAATAATATTAACAAAAACTCAATGAAAATACTCTCTCAAAGAGGTCCCAAGTTAAATGGAGTCCTTTAAGTCAATATTTCATTAGTAAGTAATAAGAGAAATGGATTTATTCACTGTCTGCTAGATTTACAGTACTAAAAAACTGTTTACAAATGAAAGCTTTGTAAAAAATGATATTTTCTGGAAGTATGACATTATCAGTGTTTTTGTGTAACAATATGCTTTAAGAAAAACAACAGTATTGTAAAACTCAATTTCATATAACAAAATCCTTATATGGTTAACGGTGTGCTAAGTCTTTCACAGACATTAGTTCACTTGTGTCTCACAATACTCATGTACATTACCACCCACCTCACAGATGAAGAAATAAAGACTAAAAGTAGTATTTTGGATTTGACCCTCCATCCATTACCTAATGTGCATTATTTATATGTAGCATGGAAATATTCAGTACTTACATAATTTTCAAGAGGATTTTACTGTCATTTTTTTTATTCCTGTCACCTCTGCTTTCCTGTGCATCTGCTTCACCTAATTTTACTTATTTTCTTACTTGTCCCTAATACTTCCTTAAAATCTATATATTTTCAAGTCTCAACTAACTCAAGTCCATTTCAAACTGATTATTTTTAAATATTTGTTTTAGACTAGCCATTCAAATTTCTTACTAAATCTTTGAATAGTAATAACTAAATGTTAACAGATGAGAAAACTACTTAAATGTTCTATAAAACATAACCACAAAACAGTAAACTTGAAAAAGTCATTTTCTCATCTGTTTATAGAAATGATTAAGTAGTACATTTCACCTGGGTCCGAGAAGTAGCTTTTCCTTTGGCATCAGATGCAAATTTGCCTTTGTTACTAATACGTGCTGCTTGTTCTTTACAGAAATTTATATGTCTATCAGCTGCATTTTCATTAAATCTCCTCTGGCAATATGGACACTGAATATAATCTAAAGCAAAAAAAAGAAACAACTTAATAACATAATACTTGAAATGAGACATGAAGAATTATGAGTTTATATAAAGACAAGCATAAATACATATATAAAGACATTTGATACACAAAATCTCTTATTTCCTTATAACTACCCAACCTGACTTATCCAAATTTAGTAAAAGATATTTAAGCATAAAGTCTGTTAGTATGATAAATTCCAATGTTCTTCCAGCTTAGAATCAAATTTGAGGGAAAAAACCCACTGATACAAAATATGAATAAGTAGATGAAAAATGTTATTTCTTTTTCATCTCTATAATGCAATATTTTTATCACATATACATATTTTTATATGGTAGAATAGTTAAACAGTAATAACATATTATTTTCAAAATATATTATAAATTTAAAATCTGTTAAAATCTTTTAATTCTATTAGAAGAAAACTGTCATAAAATAGTTTAATTGACTTTATACAGTCAATTTACCTTTGAGAAGAAGTTTACCTTTTAGAATTTACACTCATCTGAAACTCAAAAATTTGTACCATTAATTAGAGAGTAGATCTAAAACTTCTAAAAATAAATGAGTTATTTTGTCAAGACTAAGAGATTTTAAAATTTCTAAAGCCCAAATCAATACACAAATACCTCCAAAACAGAGAGAAAATTCAACTTCACGGAGAAAATTTGGAAGAATTAAAAGAGATCCAAACCTAGTTAGGTCATCCCAGAAACAATCCTAGCCTTAAAGTTAATTACTCTAGAACAGAGGTTGGCAAACTAGGGCCCCTGGGCAAAATCCAGACTGCCTGCTGCCTGTTTTGATAAATAAAGTATTATTAGAACACAACCATGCCCATTTATTTACATATTGCCTGTGGCTGATTTCCTGTAACAGGTGCAACAGAGCTGAGGAGTTGCAAAAGAGAGACCCTGTGGCCTGTAAAGCCTATAATTTGTTGAGTTCTTCCCTACAACTAAACGTGACAATTGATCATATTTAGATTTTCTAAAGAAATTTCTCTTTACTAAGAAATAAATCCCAATCTAGAATACTAACATAATTTTCATGCAGTTAACTTGTTACATTAAAATAACTACCTCTTCAGGCTACTCTAATAACCAATGTTAAAATGTCAACTGTGCTACTTTAAATCTTTTACTATCTTAATATCTCGAATGGGGTTGCCAGCATCCTGCCTTGCTTTTGTTATCCATAACAAACAACTTTTACCCACTCAATGAAGAAAACATAACACATGAGCTTAGGGCATACTTTAGGTATATCAGTTTATATGGCAATTTCCTCACATGAACTGTACATTTCTGAAGCAATATCATGAATTTTTTTCTTTCCCAGATGAGATGATTTCAAAGAACTAGGCAATATTATCTAAATCTTACTGAATGACTACATTTCAATTCACAGTGAGCATCATTAAAATCTTTCTTAGAATACTAACATTTAATAGTAATTATAATAGTTTTAAAATTATGTTTTGTTTAAATAAAAGTATTAAGATAAAAAGATAATGCATTTCTATGTTCAACACTGATGTGTCTTAGTCTGAATGCTTATTTATCATCATTATTTTGTAACAAAAAATTTAAAGATTATACTTCATCATGCTCCATTATAGTGAATTAAGTTTAATAGCAACTTAAAATGTATAAAAATTCTATCACTATTTTCCCCCCACATGAACATTACTGTCCACAACAGTCCATATACCTGGATCATAAGAAGGTGGAGGAGGAGGAGGAAGCTTGCCCCCTTCCTTAAGTGCCTGATCAAGTCCTTTCGCTGCTCTTATTGTGGCAATGAACTCCTCATGTTTTCTTCTCCAATTAGATGGTTTCTTTGGAGGTTCAGGCTATTAAAAAAAAAAGAAAAATGTTTTGAAACATTTTAAAAATAATACATTAAGGTAAAACTTGAAGAAATGCCATATTACTTTAAAAATTCTCTTACCAGGAGTCCTTAAATGATTTCCTTCCCAAATTTACAATCACAAAAAATAATTTTAGGCAACTATCTTATATGCAATTTTAAAAATACAATGGTAATTGTGATAGAAATTGCTAAATTGACTTCTGTAGGTGTGACATGCATTTAAATTACAAGAGTATATTTCCATTTTCCATAGTTTCTCCAACTGAGGTATATTATCACACTTTTGGGTTAACTGATTAGAGGTGAAAAATAGTTCTCTGTATGGTTTTAACTGTCTTTTCTCTTATCATGAATAATTTTGAGCATATGTTCATATCATTAAGAATTATTTGTATTGACTTTTCTGTGGAACTGTTTATATATGCCTCGTCAACTTATCTGTTAGGTTATTGGTCTTTTCCCTCCCTAAACAATTTCCAGTAACTCTTTAGAGACTAGCCCCAACCTTCCCTAACAATTATGTCTGTCTTTCGACCTTATCTAAGGGTCTTCTGATATAAAAATTTATATTTTTAATGTAGTTTAATTTACAAATCTTTTCTTTGTGGTCACTGGATTTGTAGTCACAGTTAGTAAGACCCAATCTCACACCGAAGTAAAATGAAAATCTTCCATGTTTCCACCCAGAACTTTCATGTTTTCATGTAAAAATGTTTAAATCTTTTACTCATTTGGAATTTATCCTGATAGGTGGTGTAGCATATGGATTTCACTTTATTTTTTGTTCATTAACATTGGCTATGTAGCTGTTTCACCATCGCTGATTGACTTTTCTCCCTCCTGAACTGGGATACACCTTTACCAGATTCTCTTTTGTATTTGGGCTTATTTCTTCACTTTTTCATTTATTTTTTTAATTTTTATTATTATAAAAATAATAATAATAAAGAGTTTTATATTTGTATTATTATAAGGCTTATTCTGAAATATGATATACTTGGTATTATTCTTTTATTCATTTTTATGTTATAAACTGTTGAAATATGAAATATAAAAACTAGTAATTTCTGTATACTAACATTATACTTCATTTCTTCACTGATTTCTTTTATGATTGGCAGTAATTTATCAGATTCTCCTGGGTTTTCATCTCATAATAATGGCAGTTCTACCTCCTCTTTTCCAATCCTTAGACACCTTATTTCTTGTTATTATCTAACTATCAGCTGGCACTTACTATATTGGTTAGAACTTAATTTTGCTCTCAACTTTAATGAAACTACTTCTAAGTATCTTTCCACTAAACATGATGCTGGCTCATGTGCTACAAGAGACTTATTTTATTATATTATTGAAGTATCCAACTATTCCTATTATGTCTTTATTTTTTTAATCAAGAATATAGGTTGGGTCAACACAGTCAAAAGATAGTTCTTCAAAAACAATAATAAGGCAAGACTCATCAAAAGAGAGAGAGAAAAAATATATAAATTACCAAGAACAGAAAATAGTACAAGACCCAGTTCTTACAAACACAAAAAAGAAAACATTATAAATATATTTTAAGTTAATGAATTTGATAATTAAGAAATAAACAATATACTTAGCACACTCTATAAATAAGAAATAGAAAAATCATAATAGTCTTATATTCTGATATATGTTTTTAAACTGAATCTGTTATTTAAAAAACCCACAAAAGAAAACTTGGCCCAGATGCCTTTCCTGTTGAGTTCTTAGACGTTTTTTAAAAATAGCATCAATCTTTAAAAAAAGAGAAATGAACAACATTCTAACTAGTCTAATGAGAGTAACAAAACTTTGATAAAAACAAAAATTATAGACTCACTTCTCATTAATATAGATGCAAAAATCTAAACTAAGTATAAGCACATTTCCATGTTTGAGATGACTGATACTTTTGTAACAGGGTGCAGCCAAGAGGGGGGCCCCAAATAGGGATTTGTAACAAGGTCCAAAACTCAAGCTGTCCAGGAAATATTAGAAATATATATAGAATGTCCTCACCCCCACAAGTCTGAGCTGGGGGATGGGACACATGGAGCAGGGCCATTCCGATCTGCGATCTGCGTTGAATAGCAACAGCTTTGCAGCTAACCTCTGGCATGGTCATTTAACATAGCTATAACCTTTAACTGGTTTCATGGATATGTTAAATAGCTGTGGCCATGCTTAGAGCCAGGGATATGGCAGTGACTTCCACCCAAGATGTAACTGGGAGCCAGCTCCGCCTGGTTACAGCACCTGTGTGAGAGCTTGGAGAAGGCTGGCTCCATGCCATGGGACCACACCTGCCCAGACTTACTATGGCAGCCCAGTGAAGCTGGAATACAGGAATGCTGGCAGGTGTAACTGACTGTAGGAGGAGTTGGAAATGGGGCTGCAGAGGAAGACTGGCACAGGGATTTAAACCTGGGTGCAGCGGCCATATCAGGGAGAAACATGCAGCTTTGGCAGAGTTGCGGACCCCACATCTTTGGGATGCTCCCTTTTGCCACGTGGCTTAGGAAGCAGGAGAGACTTTTCCTGGAAGAAAAGGGGTGAAAGGAGTCATGCTGGTGGGCCATAAGAAGGTGCCTCATGGCTTTGGATTAATGGAGATCGCAGCGGCGACATAGCTGATGGTGCTGGGAGTCTGATTCACGGACTTCTACTTCTTGTCCCGAGATACGGTACCCCAGACTAGGGCAGAGGGAGAAGGAAGGACTGTGTGCATTTGTGCGTATTCTAAAGGACTTCAGTATTTTAATGAAGACATTAGTCACAACTCTAAGTCTGTATAGCTTTTAAATAATTCCTTTCCTTTTCACAAATCTCTGGCATTGAGAGGTCTTTCCTCTTGTGGTGGGCATAGGGAACCTAGTGGGAGAGACTCCCAGAGAAAAAGGGGAGTACTTTTGGTAATAGTATATTGTTCAGCACCCCCCATCTGTTCTGTAACACTTTGAAGTTTCGTACTTTATAGTCATAAATGTCTGATCACATTCATCTGCTCCACAAGTATTAGTCATGTACTGGTCAGTCTTACTGCCCTCTTCTACCTTTTTCTTACAGTATCTGTATTAATGCTGAGCTAATGGTTTTTCATTACTCATCACTGAATGAGTTAGGTTTTCCTGGTACAGCTATTTACAAGAGGTTTTAGGGAGAAGGAGAGGCCCAGGGTAGCTTTCCAAGCAACACAAACCAATAGCTCTCTTCTCTGTTGCATCAGCTACAGATGCAAATTAGGCTGTTCTGTGTGCTTAGACACACCCCTTCTGCTTTTCTAAAACAATATGGGTCAAGAGGTTTACTACTGCCAGCCACACTTACTTCAAATAAGACATAGCCTTGTAGAGTGGGCCCCACATCCTCAGAAAGGGTATTTTCCTTTTGGTAGTGCTTTCTGAGAGCCTCTGCTTCTGGCTGGGCCACTTAACTCTCTGTGCCTCTTTTCTTCGCCTCCTCCTTCCTGGCTTTATTCCATTTCAGCAAGGATCATTCTGGTTCCTTGCTATCCAAGGCCCTGCAGCTCTTCTCAGTTCCTGCCCTGGCTGTAGTAAACAAGGGATGTACTTCCTGATAAGGCCCCTCACCATCAAAGTCACCTGTAAACTGAGGAAACCTCTCACCAAAAATGCCTAGTTCCCAGATTCTCAGCCATAATCCCTCCCCCCACCCCCTACCTCCCAGCAACCTCTAGTATTTCCTTAATAGGTAACTTTTCCTGGATCTCAGTTGCTCTGGGACCCTTACATTTGTGTTCTGTGGATTATGACTGCCTTTGCTTTCTCAAAAAACGAAGTTTGTTATTTGCCTTGCTCCACTGTGTTTGTGATTTTGTAAAATTTCCTTGATACAGATAGATACTGAGAACTACACTATGATGTTCAAAATCTTTTAACATACTGCTTCTCAAACTTTAATATGCATATGACTCAAGGATGAAGTTAAAATGTAAGTTCTAATTGAGTATGTCTGGTTGGGACCTGGCACTCTGTATTTCTAACAATTTCCCAAATAGTGCTGATATTATTACTCTACGGACCATCATTTAAGTAGCAAGAATATAAGCTACTTAATATATGGCTTTTATTTTTTCCTGAATATTAATTTTTAAGTATATAAACTCATAAGAAAGATATAGGACAATATTTAACAAGAGACAGCCATGGATAAATTTATACAACCCCACCAAATAGATGCTATCACTCCTATCAGCATTGTACAGGTAAGTAAAAGTATGGATTAAGTAACTCACTCATCACAACACGGTAAGTAGCAGAGTCAGAGTTAAGACCAAGCAGTCTGACTCTTGAGCCCTTGTTTATACCCACTATGTTATACTGCTCCCAAAGATTTCGATAGTATTTCTTCTAAGCTACTTAAAGTGAATACAATTATAAATCTGGCAGGTGACTGAGGAAAACTTCAAATAATGTTTTACCTTATTCAAACTTCACCAGTATTCTCTTAAATAGATGAAAATACAAAAATGAACATGATTTTTCTTTTATCAAATGATTTTATTAGGAAGATTAATTGCCCCATAGAGAAATGCTTTCCTGCACTATTGGGAGAAGGTATTAACACTGAAAGCAGGGTTCTGTTTCAAAAACCTATTCACCAAGGTACTCAAACTTGACTATTTCACTGAAATAACTCTTTAAAACTTTGTCGGACAAAGTATTTACATGACTTATTCTTAGCAATATAACTTATCACAGTGGTTTTAAAGAGACATTATCACAGGAGATTCAGTGCTTTGATTACAAGAAAGAAAAAAAGCTGAAAATGGCTATGTGTAGACAGTTGAGCAACTGATAAAACTTTCCTGAAGAAAGCATAGTAAGATCACAAATAATGACAGTCAACCAAAATAATGAATATTTATTATGCTAAGATATCTATAAATAATAGCTTTACTTTTACATATAGTTATTACACTACTGGTAAGAGAGACTTTAACATACTTAAATTTTATCTGAGGTAATTAACAATGACTTAAAAGGGACATGTGAGGACTTCTAATTAAACCAGCCTACAGCTAAGCAAGTGATTCTCCAATGCTACAGAAACTTCACTGTAATAGTGAGAGTTTGAGATAGTAGTTAGGCTTCTCCTTTGCTGCCAAACTGAGAACACTACACAATATCATGCTTATTCTTCAATCTTAGTATAATAGATAATTATAATTTTTTTCAATATATATATATAATAGCAAGGTTCACACTGTTCAAAGGTTATACAATTACCCTAGGTTTAAGAGGTTTTACTGTTGGAATATCCGTTCCTTCAGCTCTTTGTCTGCTCGAATCAAAAGTCTTCCGTTTTTTAGTGGCAGTTTTCTGGCAAATGGGTCCATGTTTTTTCTGTTAAGATGAAGAAAAGCAATGTATCATTTTCATTTCTACACAAGGGAAGATTTTGAATTGTTATTTTAGACCAGTTTAAACATCTGAAGGTAAAATAAATAATAAATAATAATACATAAATAAGACATACCTTGCTTTGACTAAAATTGTCAAAACATATATATACTGCATGTTATTATCTTTCTCACAGCAAGAAAGTAAAGCTAAATAACCTTTCAAAATTATATTGAGTTATTTAATATTCTAGTTTCACACTGCTTAGAATAAAGGTAATAATCTCAACAAGTCAAGCTATGTGAGTGGGGAAAAAGTTATTTGCAAATACCTGAAAATAAATACTGTATATATATTAAATACATATACATATACAGTAATAAAATACAATGCAGTAATAAAATACTGTACTGTATTTTAAATGCCCCAAAATAATGTATATGGTGAATGTATTTGTGTTAGGATTACAACAGTTAATATAATAGAAGTCATTTAGATTACTAAAGTTGACATAACAGAATTATATTAACATAAAGTCAACATAAAATAATAGGACAAAGTGGTCAGATTTGTATCCGTGTGTCCTTCCTCCACAATCACTCCTTTCCTCCCTCTGGAACTCAAGTTTTCTACCACTCTGTATCCAGGACTTTCCTTGAGCTATCTAGTGTTGCACTCCTACAGGTATTTTTCTTCTTAACATGGCTGACAACTTATTCATTCAATCATTCACTTATTTATTCATTTTAAAAACATTACAATGAAAGCTCTCTTAACTGATCTCCAGTTAACCTACCAAATAAATAACACTTCTCCCTCCACTAAATAAAACGTGTTGACTGATGACATCAGTGCACTAAATGCACCTTTTTCCTTCTGTATTCCTATAAACACTAACTGAATTAGCTGGAACTGTTAAACTTCTCTTGGGACAAGAGGAAACCTCAGAACTGGTAGGTTTGGTACCATGGGGCCTCTCATATTTTTCAATACACAATCAGTAATCAATTGTTTTAAATACTTGTTTTCATTTTGACAAATGAGCACTGTAATTATAGCTATTAGAATAAAAATTTTCTAAATATTAAAAGTGCAGCCAGCAGGTGACTTTCTGGTATATGTCTGTTCTAATATTGAGTTGTCTATGTCAAAAGTATGTAGTGCTTGCCCCCAAAACTGAGGTATTATACAAGTTGGAGTTGTTACAGCAATTATATCATATGATTAAATCTATTACATAATGAGGTCAAAAAATAATTCGTTCTATGAAAACTCAGCTGAATGCTCTGAAAATGATTTGAAAAACAGTGAATTGCTTTTTAAAAATTGTCAAATTAAGTGTGAAAAAGCTGTTTTTGTTTAAAAAAATTTGAGAGAAGAGTTGTCATTTAAGAGTAGTTGAAGTTGCTGGGGCACTGCCATCCCCAAGGTAGCTTCTGTGGATGCTGTGTACGTGCCCCATGGGCAGATGCACCCCTGGCACAAAAGTAGGGCAGGGAGCGGCACGATTTTTTTCTGATGAAGAAGAAAGGTCAGTGTACAGTCCAAGAATGAATGTTCACTGTGGCAGTGAGATGGGCAGGTTATTGCAGCAGACCAGCTGCCTGGTGGATGAAACCCCAGCTGCAGCCCAAGGGAAAAAAAAAACAAATAGCCCGATTTCTGGTCTTCAAAATCTTACCCTTTGGGTCCCAGGAATAGTGACCTTTCACTTGATTATGCCTCTCAGCTAGCAGATCTTCAGTTCCCTCACATAATGCCATTTGCCAAACACATCAAAGGCTCTTGCTTCTTCCAAAGTGGGAGTAAATGAAAACATGAACCAACCCTTTATTGCTCCAGAATGTTCTGGAAACAGGCTTTGGCAGTAATGTTCATTCCAAGGCACCAGAGAAAGTGAGACTTCTTGTAGATGGCGCACGTTTTGTGAGGAATCCACAAATTTTCACTGCTCATCTGGATACCAGTTGGGAAGGACATTTTGACACAGAAGAGAGTATAACTTCACATGGCCCAATGAGAAGGGGGAGTGAGATTGCTGAAGCAATCAGTGCAACTGTCTTTCCAACTGTGGTGGATTACAAAACTGGTATCATCCATTGCCCAGATGACATCTCTATCCCAGAGATACCTAAGGCCTTCAACACTATCTGATACCAAGGTCTGAGTGGCTTACTGAATTAACTGTCTAATGACAATGCTCTCAAGCAGTTTGATCACTTCCTTGAAGAACTGATCCTGCCCATCACGGTGGGCTGTGCCAAGAAAGGGGAGAGAGAGTGCCACATTGTGGTGCTGATGGATGAGGATTCTGTGGACTGGGATGAAGACCCCTCACCCCCTACCTATGAGGGAGGAAAATTTCCAAATTCTTTATAGCTTCACACTCTACAGATTCTTCAAATACATGGAGAATCAAAATGTTGCAAAAACAGGGCCTGAAAACCATTCACATTAGAATTGACTGTTACCCTACTTGTAAAGAAAAAATTAAGAGAAGACCTGGTAGCTGATCTAAAGTAATCTATAATTATGTGCAGTGCACCTTCATCCATATGTCATGGGAAAAGCAAGAAGGAAACAGTTGCCATGTGGCTCTCCAGTGTGTTTGGAGCAAATCCCTCACTAATCTGGTAGCTGCCGGAAAAAACGTCTTGGAGGACAAGGAGATACTAAGGCATCACCTGCCCCCAAGTGGATAAACTTGACTAGCTCAATGCCCCACTTTCTCGGATGGTTTCCAATGACTTTCAGGATTAGGGCCAGTTATGGGTCCACCCTTCCTTGAAACTCTCCTCTGTCTGAGCTGCCCAAAGCCAATCTTACCCATGAGTTAGAGGCATGCTTTTCCACTATCCTTTCCCTTTCTCCCATAATTAATGTGCATCCTTTTCAGTATATCTGCATCTCTGGCAGGGGATACAAAAGCACTTACTGGTAATTAAGGTACAAGCTTTGCAGCAGCCCTAGTAACTTTAAAATTTAGGTCTGCTACTGTTCACTGAATCTTTGCATAACTGCAAAAGCAGAGAAGAAAGTCAAGACTCTTGTTGCCTCGTATTCAGCAAAATAATTCTCATCATTTATGTTTTGTTCTTGGCTTTTGTGTGTTTTCTTTTACACCAGGCACATTACTTAGCAATAAAGGGACCAAACTAAAGAGGAGACCATCTCTATCTTCTACAAATAGGTACTTACAGCACTTACAGCACTTACTCATTAGAGGTTAATAAAGATGCCATTCTTGGTGGCATCTGTGCCCAAACTGCATCAGGGAAGAACTAGGCTCTTATTCAAAATGTCTAAAAGGAAATTCTTAGGTGCTCAAATTAAGTTTTTTTTTTTCATTAATTCAATGAATAATGCAGAACTAACACAGATTCTGTGACAGGAAGGATAATGTCATAACAATGTTTATGAAACCTTGGCTTCATGGTGTTTGAGCCTAAATGAATTAATTATTAATTTTGAAGGAAACTCAAGTAGAAGAACCTCTCCAAATCAGGCCACTTTAATTATTCTGGCTTAGAATCTGGTATGAAGCCACAGGTCTTCACCCTAGAGCAGCATGTTGCTGTAGGTGTGGCTGGGAGACCTTAGATATGATTTAAAGGCCTTTAAGATGTAGGCAAAATTTTTTCACAAGGGCTCAGTTTCTCAATAGGCAGACTTATAACAGCTCCAGTGAGGGAGCATCTGGGGTAAAGCAGATGGGGAAATATCACCTGTCCAGGACTGGCCCCAGTACAGGAGTTTTCTTTTCATATTTATGGAATGTTTTTGGATATCAGAATATTTTAAATAGCCTATCAGCTGCTCATACTGGGTAAGAAACCACACTAATGTCATCCCCAAAGAAAGGATGAGTTGAGGGGAAATGAAAACTAGTAATTGTGTTTGGTCTGTCAGCTATGTGTTAATACATAGTGTATGACAACCCAGATCCCTCCCCCCGGCACTGAACCACCTTTCCGGATGACCCTATGGCTAGAGTCAGATGTGTCATAGGATTACCTCCCATTTTGTGGTACAGGTTGGCCTTCCAATCACCTACCCGGAGCATCATAAATTATGAAGAGGCACACAGTTTCCTTCAAGTTCTTTAAGATAAGAGCATGACTGGTTTTCTTAAATTCTATTCCTATAAGTAACTACAGGGCTAGCTACTTGATTCTGTTTATGATTGCACTAGTCACAGACTCCAAAGGTGAAGTCAGATGGGTGTTGAAAATTGCACTTTCCAAGCTTGAAGAACAAGAATGTCTTAACTCTGTGCATGTGGTTAGAACCACAGTGGAAATCAATGCACTGTCCCATAGTCTGTAAAAAGTAACAGGGATCCAACAGAACCATCAACCCTCTATAGATTTCAGATTACTACTGGCATCCACTTGTAAGGCTGATAGCCAGGGTTAAGGTTTAGGGTTAGGTTTACTTTGCAGCCAGAGGGTAGTTTTATTTCTGTGAACCTACTGGCTCATACTTGAGGTCAGGCTTGGCTGTGACCTTACCAATATACATTCATTCCTACTAGTAGTTGACCAGCCTAGTAATTGTTTAACGGTGCTTTCTTTACACTTTTCAGTTGACTTCCATGTCATCACAAAGAAAATTTGACTGTCTGTGTAGTCTGTGATACGTATAGCTCCTGTTATACAGCTAATGTATTTTTAACATTTAGTAAGTGTCAACACACTGCAGCTAATACTCTAATTTAATTAGTCCTTGCTTAGGTAGAAAGCCAAGTATGAAAGGATGGCATGTACTTAACACTTTTTTTCTATGTACATGATTAATTTACTCAGGCTTTCAAGAACTAGATCATTTTTTTCCCCAAATCATGTTACTGTGCTTTTGGCCCCAACCCCATGGAACACCTGTGGAGATAAATCTGCCAGTGTCACCAAGTGGTGGTAACTAAGGTTCCTGCTGAAGAGGGAGGTTTCTCCTGTACCCCACGTTCTCCTAGCCTGGAGCTCAACATCACTGTAATTTGGTGGCTCCTCTTACTCATAACAGCTCTGTTTCCAGAGCCAGGACCTTTTTCCATAGCAGGACCTCTCAGCCCTCACAGGAACGTGGGCTGGGTTGCGGTCATTCCCTTCAGAGTCAGTTACTGGCCACATGGGCAAGAAGTGTTTTTAATAAAAATGGTGGGACTCAAGTTTGGTGTTTCTTCTAAGTGCCTAAGTAAGTAAGCCAGGCAGTTTATACAGAAACATTTTCATACAAAAATGGTTTTACCCAGACTGACTTACTCAGACGTATCTCAGCAAGCCAAAATGAACCTGAATTTGAAGTTTAGAATGCAAGTTTCTGCCTGCATCATATCAGTTGATGCAGTATAGTTGAGTAGGGAACATTTGCCATTGAGGACTTGGAGAGTAGTGAGGAAGAAGACAGTGTTAAAATGTGTCTGGTGATACAACTTAATGATTTCTACAAAGCGGAGGCAATGTATTGAAAGAATGACAGCAAAAGGTAACAGCTAGAGAGTAGCTGGATTACTACACAAAATATGAAATAGCCAATATTATTTTAAAGTAAAAGCCAAGAGAATGGTGTGCTATCTAATGTATACAGAAATAAGAAGTTCCAGCCAAGATGGAGGTGTGTGGGTAGAAACACTTTGCTTCCTCACACAACCAAAAGAAGGATAACAACCAATTTAAAAACAATAAACAACCAAAAGTGCCAGAATATCAAACTGCATGGAACTCTGACAACCAAGGAATTAAAGAAACATTCAGCCATTCCCGCAGGAGGGGTGGAGATGGGCAGCCAAGCTGAGAGGACACGCAGCAAGATGGCACTTGGGAGAGGCGGGGCTGGCTGAAAAGCAAATAAAGCCTCAATACCTCTAGCTCTGGAATGCTGTGGGAGTTGCAAAGGCGAGGAAACTCCCAGTCTCACAGGAGAGTTTGTTGGAAAGTGGGGCTAGAGCAAAGCCAGCTAGCAGCATTGTTTCCTGTCTGACCCCTCCCCCACAGACAGCGCCACAACACAGCAAAGAGGGTTGCCCCGCCCTGCTGAATACCTAAGACTCCATCCCCTTACAACATAACAGGTGTGCAGAGACAAAGAAATAATGGCCCAAATGAAAAACAGATCAAAACTCCAGAAAAAGAGCTAAGTGACTAGGAGATAGACAACCTATCTGATGCAGAGTTCAAAAAACTGTTAATCAGGATGCTCACAGAATTGAGAGAGCTTGGTCGCAAAATGGAGGAAGACATGAAGGCTACACAAAGTGAAGTAAAGCAAAATACACAGGGAGCCAACAGTGAAGGGAAGGAAACCAGGACTCAAATCAATGATCTGGAACAAAAGGAAGAAAACATCCAGTTGGTACAGAATAAAACAAAAATTAAAAAAAAATGAGGAGTGGCTTAGGTACCTCTGGGACAACTATAAACATTCTAACATCTGAATCAGAGGGATGCTACAAGGAGAAGAACAAGAGCAAGAAATTGAAAACTTATTTGAACAAATAATGAAGGAAAACTTCCCCAATCTGTGGAAGAAAATAGACTTTTGGGGAGTCCAGGAAGCCCAAGAAAGTCCCAAAGAAAGTGGACCCAGAGAGGAACACACCAAGGTACATCATCATTAAGTTACCAATATTACAGATAAAGAGAGAATCTTAAAAGCAGCAAGAGGAAAGGAGAGAGTTACCTACAAAGGAGTTCCCATAAGAGTATCAGCTGATTTCTCAAAAGAAACCTTACAGGCAAGAAGGGACTAGAAAGAAGTGTTCAGTCATAAAATGGACCTACATCCAAGATTACTCTATCCAGCAAAGCTATCATTTAGAATGGAAGGCCAGATAAAGTGTCTCCCAGATAAGGTAAAGTTAACGGAGTTCGTCATTACCAAGCCCTTGTTACATAAAACATTAAAGGAACTTATCTAAGAATTAGAAGAAGACCAAAAACTATGAACAGTAAAATGACAACAACCTCGTAAGTATCAACAACTGAATCTAAAAAACAAAAACAAAAACTAAGCAAACAAATACAGTAGGAACAGAATCAGAGAAATGGAGATCACCTGGAGGGTTATCAGTGGGAAGCGGGAGGGGAAGAATGGTAAGGGGGGAGGGTACAGGGAATAAGAAGCATAATTGGTAGGCATAAAAAAGACAGGGGGAGGTTAAGAATAGTATGGGAAATAGAGAAGACAAAGAACTTATATGTACAACCCATGCACATGAACTAAGGGGGAGGCAGAATGCTATGGGGGGCGGGTGTTGGGCATATTGGGCATAAAGGGCAGAAAAAAATTAGGACAACTGTGATAGCATAATCAGTACAATATAATTAAAAAAGAAAGAAAGAAGCCCAGTAAGGGTATTTGCAAATGGTGTTCTGAGAGGTCCTTGTGTTAGTAAGAACAATCAGAACACAAGCTTTAATTCAAACTGTCAAAGTCAGTGTGATGTGGAGCCTTTTTTATCGATTAAAATTGAAAAAAGGGGTTTGAGTGATGCATTCAATGCCACTTCTTGCAATCATTCTGAAATTGTTAAAGTGGACATAGTGAGTTCAGAAAGCAAACCTGATACATTCATGGGAGATGGAGCCACATTCATGACCTGGTTGGGAACACCTCTGCAGAACATTTCCTCTTAAAGGCAAAATGTCTTTAGTTTTGCCTCTTTACTTTGTATTTAAAGTTGCACATGTTCACCTAACAGTGTTTACAAAATTCTTGGGATGCTTTTTTAATAATAAAATACTATCATTTGAAAAAAGAGAGGACTCTGTGGTCAGACTGACATTTATGGATCATTAATTCCTCACTTCACTTTAAAGAAACAAAATGGAAATACTGGGTATAAAAAGTGCTATATAGCAGAACTCTAATCAAAGGACCCATATTCAAAGAAAAGTCTTTACATCAAAATGTTAATAGATGTCGATTTATATTTGAGGGTACAAAAAGTATGTAAAGTACATAGGCATTTTTCCTTTTCTCTATTTAGATGGGTATTTTATATTAAAATCAGTTAAAAGTGTTTTTATCTGTATATACTAAGTATCAAAAAGTATCCAGAGAATGCTTAATATATTTCAGGTACACTTTTAATTTAAAACAATTTTTCTTTGGACTATTTCAAACATATATAACTATTAAGAAAATAGTGCAATGAACTCCTTATTATTCATCACCCTGCTTCAATAATTACAAACATTTTACCAATCTTGTTTCATCTATCTCAGTTTTTCCTGAAGTACTTTATTTTGTTAAAGATTTTATTTATTTATTTTTAGAGAGGTGGTAAAGGAGGGAGAAAAAGTGGGAGAGATACATTGACCAGTTGCCTCTTGCATGCCTGCAACTGGGTACCTGACCTGCAACCTAGGTGTGTGCCCTGACCAGGAATCAAACCAGAGACCATTTTGTTTGCAGGCCAGTGCTCCATCCACTGAGCAATACCAGGCAGGGCATTTTTCCTTGAGTAGTTTAAAGCAAATACCATACATTATGTCATCCTATACCTTTAAATACAGTATGCATTTCTAATAATTGTGCTTGTTTTTGTTACTATCCCCACAACAAAACGAACACTTTAACACTTTAATAGAGAAATTGTGAAGGCGGATCAAACTCTGAAGGGAAAAAGACCATCATGGAAGAAAGACATAGATGGAACTTATACTCTTCCAATTATTCCAGAGGTTCTTTCCATGAGAGTTGTCCAAAAGAACTGAACAATTACTGATCTATCAAAACCGAAAGGAAAAAGGGTACTCACTAATGCCACTGGAAAAAATGTTCTTCCACAAATCTTGCAAGGTAATAATTCTCCAACTTGAACACTTCCATTTTCTAAAACAGAAAAGATTTAAAACCACCATGAGATACCACTTGACACCAGTCAGAATGGCCCTCATAAACAAAGCAACAAACAGCCAAGTGTTGGAGAGTTTGTGGAGAAAAGGGGACCCTAGTGCACTGTTGGTGGGAGTGCAGACTGGTACAACCACTATGGAAAACAGTATGGAATTTTCTAAGAAAACTAAAAATAGATCTACCTTTTGAGCCAGCAATTCCATTGCTTGGATTATATCCTAAGAACCCAGATTTCTGTCAATAAATTCTATGTTCAAATTGTGAAACTTCCAAGTTTTAATGTCCTCTCCTAACTTCAAGATGTAAGTTGTCAGTTCTTGTGAAAAACACTTTCTTTCATTTGAAATAAATGACATTATCAATTTTAATGGGCACCAGACTCAGAGTTTATCAGTGGTCAGAAAGGCCATGCCAAATACAGAAGTCATGATTTAAAGATAACCAAACTGACTTGTTGTAAGTGTCTTATTTACTTTTAATCAAATCAATATATCATATTCTCTTAATTTATAGCATATGTCTATTGTAAATTACTAAACTTTAAAAATAAAATTTATCTTAAGGTTAGTATTACATATTATTAATCTTCAAAGCATTAAGAAATAACATTGGTGATCAGTGAGGTGGCTTCCTGACATAATCTAGGATGAAATGATGACATGATAGTATACATAGAAAATCATATAGACTCCACCAAAAAACTACTCGACCTAATAAATGAATTTGGCAAAACAGTGGGATACAAAGTCAATATTCAGAAATCAAAGGCATTTTTGTATACCAACAATGAAATATCAGAAACAGAAATCAGGAAAAAATCCCATTTGATATAGCAACAAGAAAAAGAAAGTACCTAGGAATAAACCTAACCAAGGAGGTAAAAGACCTACACTCAGAAAACTACACAACACTGAAGAAAGAAATTAAGGAAGACACAAACAAATGGAAACACATGCTATGTTCATGGATAGGAAGAAAAGAATCTTGTTCTGTTTAACATCATACAATAGGAAGTATTACACTTTAAGGAAACGATCCATCTAGTTACTATGCAAACAGACATATTATGTGAATTATTATTTTATGTATATTATATTAACATTCATGGTCTAGCAGGTTGAGATATTCTGACCTTATGGACATAAAGTCATTAAGCTAGAAGTAGCTGAAACTTCTACTCAATCAAAAATTAATACATATATCACGTACTTTCATGCAACAGATTTGTTATGGAAATGATAAAAACTACATTCTTTGGGATTCTACATAACTGAGTCAATTTGTCACTTTATTATCAAGCAAAATACCACATCTAAATTTATTTCCATACCTGCAATTTTCTAAAAATGATACTTGAACCTATACCTTTACAATATTTTCTGCTGAATATTTTACTGTTACAATGCTTTTATCATATGAAAGACAAATAGAAAAACATTTTCTTTTAGAAGTAACATAAATAAACTCATGCATAAAGTACAGTTACGACTTCATATAATTTGTTCCAAGGCATTTATTTAGTAGGTTCACAGAAAACTGATCATGAAAATCAAAACAGACGTTTGTGGGAATACAATCAAACACTAACAGAAGAACTGTTTGATGTTTCATTCTCCTAATACTCTACTGCCCTATTTTAGTAGAAGGTAGTGACTATGTGTCACTTTAGATGGAGGCAATGTCTGTGGTGGAGTTAAGCAGTGGACACTACAAATGCAAAGCTAATATTTGCCTGATTTGTCCTTCTCCTATACCAGAGGCTAAGTTATTTTGGTAGAGCAACTCTATTTATCTGGATTGCTTAATTCCAGTTGCTAGATGAAATACATTAGGTACATTAAAATAAAAATGTCTTTAAATTATGGTCAAAGTGATACCATATGCTACAAAATCTATTAAGCTTGCTTATTTATAATTTTCATTTATTCCTTTAAATTTTAAGCATAAGATATAAAAATTCATGGAACTGAAATGTCAGAAAGTATCACATATTTTACTTGCTTCAAAGTACATTTCAGAATCTCCTTGTTAAAGAGAAGAAAAAGCAAAATCTTATAAAAATTAACTATTGAGAAAAATCAGTTCAACATATGGAAATAATGTGAGTGCGTACTTGGGCACGTGCTTGCCAAGCATGTATCAAGTAACAGTGACACAGGGTGGAATGACAGAATCATTGCTGTCTAACAGTCTTCATGTCTTCATCTGTCTGAGGACCAAATCATCTTTTTTTTTTAATTCAAAAACTTAAAACTTAACAGCAACTAGAAAACTACAATATAATAAAATACAACTCCTGGGATTAATTCCTACAAATTATCAAACATGTTCAAATTGTCTTTAAAGAAAAAGAAAATCATGATCACTAAAAGGCATAAGAAAAGAGGTACAGCATGAAAGAAAAAGAACTTAAAAACAATTATCACAAAAATTAATTACTCCATTCAAAGTAAATAAAGACATATAAATTTATAATTTCCTCATATTAGCTGGTCTTAGGGCATAGCTTTTTAAGGCATTACTGATCATATAGGTAACCTCAGTTTAATGAGGATAAAACATCAGCTTAATCTACCTTAACATTTAAGAAGATCAACTGAGATGTTACATATAAAAATGCTTCACAACAAATGATATAAAAAAAAACACTGCTGTCCAGGGCATGCAGACAACTCCACTAATCTCTCCAGAATAGCAAAAGCTAGCAAATTCTTCATCTTATAATACAGTACAGAGATGATATTCAGAAGGGGGATTAGTATAGCAGAGAGCAAACACTGTGGAAAGAAGCACTCTAACTGATGTACAGAACAAAGTATATGAAGTACTTTAATAGTCTAAAACTATCAAGATATCAATGTCTCCTTACAGTATTTATCCTGCCCACATTATTGATTCTATCAGGAGTTCCTGTATTTAGCAACTTGAAAACCTATATGATAATAAGACTTGAAATAGGTGATGTGAAATAATATGCTGTTATTTAAAACAGTTATGACGTTCTAAGATGTATAAATTTAAAAAATAGGAGAGAACATTTATAAGAGAAAAGAAATCCTGGAAATTAAGAACTGAGCTGGCCTCTGTTTGTAGCATGTGTTTCCTGAGCATCTGAATGTAACCTTTAAAACTCAACAAGCCTCCCTTTTGAAGCAAATGGCATTTGTCATATCAACTTTCTCCCTATAGCCCGTTTTAGAAATCAAATTACTTCCAGTTCAACAATCTTTAATGTCTAACAAGATTTCCCTTTGTCAGCTTATCCTAGATTTCAACATTTACACTTAGCCTGCTGAACACAATACCTTCACCCTCCACTCCACTTTAGTTCAGCAAAACACCCAAGGTTCCTCCTCTGGACTCTCAAAATACATAGGTCCCTCTCCAATCACAGACTTCTACCTCTCTTTAAATTACTTCTTGATCTCAGGGTGACTTGCGTGTTCTTGATAACTGAACCCTGGCTGCACTTCCCTTTCTATCTAGTCTGAACCTGACTAGTCATTTCCACTACTTTGACCAATCATCTTCATATCCCTTTCTCCATGGTCAAATGTATGAAAAATTCTAAATGACAAAAATGGGTTTTCTTAAACAGAACTTTTGCAGTCTTAAAAACAGATTCAGTATGCTGTTATTTCCTCAACAGACACCTTTTCTGTCCTGTCCCTCACCCCAACCCCTCACCGAGATATTTAGGACCAATGTCCCTAGTAGTACATTTTTGAAAATACATTTACTAACTAGCTCCTCTCTACTACCTCTCATTCACTCCTCATCTAAATTGCAGGCAAACTTTACTAGGTCTAATCACTGTATTAAAATAGATCCATTTGTGGATTCAACAAGTACATACTTACTGAGCACCTATGAGATGGCAAATGTTCTCGGAAGTAAGCAAACAGGGATGATAAAAACAAAGACTCAGATCTTATGAAGCTTCTACTATTCTAATAGGAAAAACATAAAATAAAAACAATTAAATATGAAAAATGGCCCTGGCTGGTGTAGCTCAGTTGGTTGAGGCATCATCCTGTAACCAAAAAGTTGCAAGTTCCATTCCCACATCGGGGCATACACCCAGGTTGTGGGTTTGATCTCTGGCCTGGTTATGTGCAGGAGGCAACCAATCACAATGAGAAAATGTCCTCGGGTCAAGATTTAAAAAAAATGTGGAGTGGGTAGGGTGGGGAGAGTGATAGGGAGGTAGGGAAATGCCAATTAGAGAACTATTAGGGAATATTAAAGAATTATTAAAATTGTTATGTGTCATTATGAAAAAATTATGTAAATATTGAATTATAAAAAATTATTTCTCTCCCTTGCAATAATCTTGAATAAAGTATCTTTTTACTAAGTCTAAAAAAAGTCAGGTGGTAATAAACACAATGTAGAAAAATAGAGCAAAGTAAAGGAATCAAGGACAGTCATAATGCTATGTATGTTTGTATTTGGGGAAGAGGGCAGAACCAGGGAAAGCTCCTTTAATTAGCAGACATTAGAGTAGAGACCTTAAGAAACACCACTGTGTTTCTAATTGTCGAATTTAGAGGCCTCTTTTGAATCCTTATCTTACTGGACCTTTCTATAGCATTAGGCACTGCTGAACAATCCCTTCCACCTTTAAAATCCTTTCTCTCTTGGCTTCAGTGTTTGTCTCTCCTAAACCTGTTTTTCAGATCTTAAGCTTAGCAGAGTTTGACCCGGTTAGTATTTAGACTTCTAGGAATACCAGGGGCCACAGGCTTTTTTTCAGGCACATAATAAATATTAATTTCTTCCCAACTGCTTTTTCTTGACAGTGGTTAAATCTCCTTAAATATCCCCCCCCCCCTTTACAGACACACACACTCCAATTTCCCATCATGCTCAAACCTACAGCATCTGTTCTGCCCAAGTTTCTTTCTTCATTTTGTTAAGTACAGCTTTCAGGAGAATGCATCCAGTTGCTATTATTTCTATGCTGTTGACTACTAAACTAAAAACTCCAGAGATACTTCCTAGTACCTATGAGACTCTTCTACCAGATATCCCTGAAATACTGCACAAACACATTTCAAAAGCCAAACCCATTACCTCATCTCCCAAACTTGGCCTTCCTCTTGGTTAAAGATACTAATATTACCTCTTAATCCAAGCTAGAAAGCTGCTTTATCTTTGATTCCTTTTCCTTCTCATATTCAGCAGTCACATCTCATCTTTCCAGTTCAGAAATGTCTTCTAATCTATCCACTCTTTTCAGTTCCTGCTACCTTCCCCTTAGTTCAAATTCTCATCACATATGTATTTCCAGCCTCTCCCTTCTCCTAATACCCTGCCGCTATGATTATTTGGTGGGATTGTCCCCCAATCCCTTCCAAGCACTCTGTTTTATCTATACTGAACCACTCTTAAGCTCCTAAAATACTTCCTGAATTTGATGGGGGCCTATGTATTAGCCACTTTGCTAAATACTTTACATATTATATCATTTAATAATTAATGTTCTTTAGGCAGATTGGTATTTAATTGCTCCATTTGTTTATAGCTAACTGAGGTTCAGATTAACTGCACAAGTCATAGAGCTGAAAAGAAACAAAGCAAGGATCCTTTCTAGCACATTGGTTTAATATTAAAACACCTCGCAGCTGTCTCATACCAAATACAATAAATTCTAGATATATTAATAAAGATGAAGAATTATTCAGTAAATTAATATGTGTTTAGGGAGAAACAAAACAAAGAAGAAGCTCTAATGGGATAGGATGGCTGTCTTTTGTAGATCAAGAGCTACACTGGGGAAGAGCAATCAGATTTGACATCGAGTTTTAGGGGAAGTACACTTAAGATCTACTAAGTTTACCTATCCATAAAGGATGGGCACCTTCATCGATTTCTGTCACAACTGTTCATAACCTCTCATCAAAGTGTTATCAAAGGAATGACAATGCTGTATATGTGGACAAAATCTGCACAGAGTTCATCATCTCTCCATTTTACCAATGAAAGCTTATGAGAGACTGGAACTCTCCCAAGTCTAGAACTGTCTCTATTGACTTTAGATATACCTTATACCTATCGGTCACAATATTTAGGTGAGAAGACATTAAATGCTTTGCTCTAATTACCCACACAATGCAAAAGTGCTCAGATACAGTTTATACAAAATCATGAGAAATCACTGAAATTTGGTTTTAAAATACAGTGTTTTTAGCCTAATAGCTCATCTTTTCACAATCTGCAAAACATACAGGTCCAGGAAAGCCAAAAATAATATATGTAGTAAAAGATGAACATGCAAATGAAGTTATAAGACAAAGTATATGATATTAGAATTTTTCAGGGGTTCAAATACTTGGTTTTACCATCGAGATTAACATGGTAACTGATGACAGCCAGAAACATGGGTCTAATGTCAAACAGTGCTATACTTGCTCAATTGTTATGACATGTGAACCAAACTCCTAAAAATTTTCTACTGGATACAGCAATATGATGCTTATTAGATAACTTCAACGTGTTAGACTTTAACTTCCAATAGGGCAAACTCATCTATCATTGTATCAACATTTCTTAACTGAAGACACAGATGAATTACAGAATGGTTACCTTAAGACACAAAGGTTTTGATCTCTGCAAATATGACTTAATAAGGACTGATTTTTAAAAAGAACAAAAGAGAAAGAAAGGCACTGTCCTAAGTTCAATAAAAAACCCTCAGTTTTTTTATTAGTTTAAACCATTTGAAATTATGAATATTCAACTGTTCTGCCCTACGAAAAGGACCAAAAAAATCAAAATCAAACAAAGAGTGAAGAGGAAATACTGTTTAACACGACACATCACAAGCTGAGTTCATTAAATATGTCCATCATAACATAGTATATACATCAAAATTCATGTATTTCTCCACTCATGTAATTGAGGACTATATAATAGATTTTCATTACATTTTAAAAGCATTCTTAGTGAGATTTCTATAATAATGCCTTAGCACTTCTAAAATACAAAGTACACTAAAATGTAGGCTGCATGAGAGCAGGACTTTTTTTATTTTTGGCTGCATCCCAGGGCCTACAATAATGTGTATCATAGCCAAAGTCACTTACCTAATAACAAATATTTACTGAATCCCTACTTTGTCTCAGACACTGTTTTTGGTGCTTAGTATACATAAGTGAAAAATCAAATGAAGACCTTTGCTTTAATACAAATGAATAAATTAAAAATATGCAGGGAAACTGTTCTAAAGGACTTTATGTGTATTATAACCTGTGAGAATTCCAGAACCTAAGATCCTACTAAGCTATAATACTATCATGTTTTAAAGTTCATTTAAAAAAAAAAAAAAAAAAAGCTGCCCCTAGGAACCTGCTAAAGTATCTTAAAAGTGATAAGTACTATAATTCCTATTTCACAGAAACTTGAATGACCTGCCTAAAATGAATTAAGAACAAGACCTTTATTTTTATAATATACCACAGCTGCCCACAAATAGACAATTATCATCCTTAAGGTGTTTACTATAAGAACTTCACCTAAGAGCAAAAGCATGAAATATTGATCATGCGCACTATTACATCTGCTTTTTTGTGAGCTTAGGTCACTGCAGTTATTACTTTTTGCTTGAAAACACAATCTGAAATACCAGGTAATTTATTCTTTAACATGCAATAATGCCTAGAGGCTCCATACCTCAATTTACTCTTAATTCCACCCGAATCTATTAGGAGGGGAAAAAAAAGAGCTAAATTCAAACAACAGGATCTTTCAATTCCACAAGCTTATTCTTCATCAAAAGGATTAACCACAATTTGAAAAAGAACCTTGAAACTGTTGTTGCCAATGCTAGTTGGGTATTTTCTTTCTTTGTTGTTTTTAGGCGAATGCCATATTACAGAAGATAAAATGGGTAAAGGGAATAGAGAAAAAAGGGAAAGAACTGGGAACAAAGCGAAATCAGGAGTCACGGTTACAGCACAAGGACAAACCGAAAGATAAGGAATCAATGCTGCCTCTTCCGTACCAGAGTCACCGTAAATAAACCCTTAAATCCTTCAGATAATCTATTGTCCCAGCTGTAAAGCTGGCCAGTGACACTTCCTTGGAAGATGTTCTTGGCATCCTTCCCATAGAAGATGCTGTAGAAATGGTAAAACGGTTACCTAGGAAAACTGGCCAAGGAAAGTGTCGGAAGCTCGAGGCTGGAGACACACCCCAGGGCCCCAGCAGACGCTGGAGGTGGGGAGGCTGTGGACATTCATGTAGGGTTCACTTTGCAAGGAAAATAAAATCTGGCCAGAGGTTGTGATTACCAATAGGACAGCAGGAGTCAGGCAAGACTAGAAAACTGCAGGAACGGACTTTGAGGTGTGTGCTAGAGGGAGATCAGACTCCGGGTCGTGAACCCCAGCTGAAGACCCTCCGAGGTGTCAGTCTGTGGGTCATTAGACCCACGGCATTGGGAGCTGTCGGGCTCCCACCATCTCGCCCGGGCCTCCAGAGGTACCCGAGGGGTCCGCCGCTCAGGACCTGCCCTCGCCTCCCCGGTTCCCGTGTCCGGGGCCCCGCAACTGCTCTGGGCCCGTTCCAGCCGCCCGTCCTGCATCCCTTTACCCGCTCACCTTCCAGTCCCTCCATTGCGCCACCGCCTTTGGCTCTGGGACACTCCTCGGGCAGCGCCCACAGCCGCCCTGCTACGACCGTAGCAACGCGGCCGCACCTCCCACCCGCTAACATCCCCGGTTCCCATTGGTCGGGATGGGGCGTGGCTTATAAGAGGCGGGACCTAGAGAGGCGCGCCGCCAGTGGTCGCGGCCGCTCTGCTTCCCTGCTGCCTGCGTCCGGGAGATCCCGCGGTAAACTTACGCTTCTCCCTAGCATTCCGCCTCCGGGCTGAGCCTTTGTTCCACTCCAGCCGCGTTACCCTCACAGCTTTCCCTCTGTTCAGGCGATCTCTGTACCGCATGGGCTCCCGATTGCCCGTCTCTCAAGCAGGCTGCACTTTTGTGTTCTGGGCTGCCCCTCTGAGTTCTTTTTAAGCCCACAGGCAAACCAGACGCGTGTCCTGGAGGTGGCACCATCTCCATTTTGCACTCTTTGGTCACAAGTCTTGACCTGGGAACATTCCCTAAATGGTACCTCTCACACAGCTTTTGTGAAGTAAGCCACCTTTCCCTAGATATCACACTTTCTGTCCGGGACGCGGCACTGAAAACAGTTTCCTCACCTGCATCTTTTCTTGGCCCATCATGGCCCTCCACTTTATCATTCTTGAGCTCAGTTAGCCTGCTGGCCTCCCCACTAATGATGTAACCTCCATACTAAGTTAAAGGGGAAAATCGTGTACGCCTGACCGAATAAGGCTAATAATAGTTAGCCATAATCAATAGGGAATAAAGGTGTCAACCCGATAAGGACTTTGACACTGCAGAAACCTATCAGGCTTCATAATACCAGTCAGGATGCGCGGTTCTGACCGATCAGGATAATGTTATTTGGACCAATCAAACTGTAAATATAGTTTCTTCATTGTGTAAATGAGGACCAATCAGGGACTAGAGCTGGAACTTTTTCTATATAACAGCTTTCCATTTGTGTCTGGGAGTCCACTGAAGTTGGGTTCCCAGAGATAGTTAATAAATGGCATTCCCTGCTATGGAGGTTGTGTTTCTTCAGTTTGCAAACTGTTCATCAAAAACGAGAATGAAGCCCTGGCTGTTGTAACTTAGTGGATTGAGCAGCAAACTGCAAAACAAAAGGTTACTGGTTCCATTCCTAGTCAGGACACATGCCTGGATTTTGGGCCAGGTCCCCAGTAGGGGGCTCTGGAGAGGCAACCACACATTGATGTTTCTCTCCCTCTCTTTCTCTCTCCCTTCTCTCTAAAAATAAATAAATAAAATCTTTTTAAAAAGGAGAATAAAGTTTCTCCTTTTATTGCATGCCAGATTGGAGACACCTCTTGGCAATGGCTTGGTGGTAGTACCTTTGTCAACCTTTTATTGACAAAGGTAACTTCATAACAAGCTGAAACCTTTTCTTAACAGCTTAACACATTTCTCCAATACTAAATTTCTTTGAAAATTTGATGTGGCAGCAATAAACAAACCATGTTGTTTGTTAACTTTGTATATCTACTGTCAAGTTATAAATTTTAATGTAATTTCCACAACCAATCTTACATTAGTTTTCTTATTAATTTGTTCAGTTGCAAACTTTTGACTTCATTTTGACTAACTTGTTTACTGTTAAATGTATGTATCTTACAAACCTTTCCGAAACAAGAGTCCAGCTCTGTATTCACACGAAAGTATTATTAACACACACTTGAGGGCCACACCAGGTATTATTGGGAAAGTCCTCTAAATGCATTTGAATGTGGTATGGTCCATCTCTTACACGCAGTCATATAAGGGGAAACTTCTATACCCGTCTGGACCCCTGCCCTTGGTCCTGCTCTGGTTCTTCCGCTCTTCTGAGATCTGAGATCATGACCCTGTTGGACAAACCACAGTCATGCTTGCCATGTAACCTAACTCCTATCCCTGGCCTAAGTGTGGCAAGTCCCTTTTTCCTCAGTATTGCTAAGACAAAGTTAGAATTGGCATAGGGACAACTTTAAAAAGAGTACTAAAGAAGAAAAATGCACACAAAGAAAAAAAACTAAATATAAAGAGGCATTTACAAATTACAAGTTCTTAACTGAAGTCAAGACAGTTTCAGTTGACCGATATAAATCTTATTGGGCATAAACATTACAGTAACAACAAAGCAACAACAATAATCATGATAACAATTTTAAAAATCACATTAAGCATGTTTTAGGTCTTTCGTGTTGGGAATGTTCCGCCTGGTTTCAGTAGCTGTGATTCCCACCCCATGGCTAGGATGAATAAGAACCCAGGGGACCCGTTTCATCTGGGTCCGTTCTGCCATGAGGACCTGAGCTACTAAGGAGGCAAAGCTTATCTCCCTGGCAGGAGCGCAGCTTCTGCTTCATCCATAACTGGCCCCCAATGCTTGGTCGGTTAGCCAATGATGGGTAAGATTCCCTCAAGGGAGGGGTCACCTAAGCCAGGCACGACCACTTGGAAGGCTCTCAAGGAAGGACTTGGGGGTCTGCAGTAAAGAGAGGGTGATGGACCCTTGCCCTCCCCCCCCCCCCCAGCTATTCTGACATAGCCTGAGTCCCCAGTCCGTCTGGGAGAATTTTCCTTCTCTCTTGGCATCCTGGTCCTAATCCACTTAAGCCTGAAACTATGAGGGAGGGCGGTGCAGCCCTGTGCTGGCTAGAGCGGCTCCCTGGTGATACGGCATAAGAACGATTCGCAAAGTCCTGTGAAACCTGCTTTGCTAAGAGTGCTCTCATTTAAATGATAAGGGTCTGAGGAGGAAATGAGATTGTCTCCCAGAATTTTGCAACCTCTTAGCTGACAGACACTGACTCAGATTAAGCCCTCAGATTTCTTTGAAATGTTATCTATTGTTTTATCCTTGCTGCCAGACAGTGATTGATGAGCTTTACCTGTATTCCTGCGTATTAGGAACCTAATAAAAACCATTGAGGAAGGGGCTCTTGGCCTTTCTCCTTTGAGAGATTGGCCACCTCTCCTCCCCAAGCAGATCATGGGGCAGATCTACGGGCAGAGCCCCTCCACACTTTTTCATATATTTTCTTATTTAACATTAAAAACAGTCTACAAGTGGATTCCATAATTTTAATTTTTTACAATTACAGATTTTATTTTCTAGATATCTCAGAGAGATTACATATTATTTTTCACCAGTATTTATACTACTAGTGAATGGTAACTTGAATTTAAACTTTGATCTGTCCGACTCTACCTTATGACAATTTCATGGGATTCCTCACCTTGCCTTCTAGCTGCCTCAAATATAAAGCTAAATGTTCAGTTATGTTTTTAAGGAATACTATTTGAGTAGTCATTGCCACTGTCAATCTCAATTCTCTAAAAAATGCCTGCTAATCTCTACAGGGATTGGGCTCTCAGCACTTCTAAAGTACAGCTACCTTCGCTTCTCATGAAGCTTTTCTCTGGTCATGACCCCGGGGTGAAGAGGACGGTTTCTTATCTTCTGTCCTAAATTCTTTCCTCTGCCTCCTGGTCTGAGAGTCTCTCTGGTCTTGGTGCTCTATTTTGATTTCACCTCCTCTATGATTCATTCTATTTTTCTGATGTATTCAAAAAAATTGTTGAATACTTATAATGTTTCAGATCCCTTTCATTCTAGCCAGTTACTAAGATGAGTGAAGCTCAGTTTCTTCTCTTATGTTCCTAAGCTGTTTGTTGTTCGTATTTTTTTTTTAGCTGCCAGGTTATTTCAATTGATGATAGCATTCATAGATGAATGCACATTAGAGATCATCCCACTTCCTTATACGAAAAAGAAAGCAAAGGTTCAGAGATGTTTACTGACTCAACCCAGGTCCCAAGACTAGCAAGTAGATGAAATAGATATTGTTCCCTTTTCTTATTATATCATATTCCCAGTTTTTTCCACTTTGCATTTCTTTCTATTTAATCACCATTCCCTGGAACCAATCCACATCTTTTCTGCACCTTCCAAAGAGCAGAGCAAGCTACATATATCTTCTGTTTCAAAGTTCCAACCTCCTGTTGTTCTTACACAGAGATCAATTTCCATTTCAGAGGCAACCTTTAGCTCTTATTCAAATTGTTTGCAGAGCACAGACAAGTGAGATTTTGAATCTCAGTGAGAATCTGACAGAAGTGTATCAATTCTGCTATGTATGGTGTTTCTTCTTTCCATGGCTTACAGAGGAATAATCCACCACTATTTAGTATATAAAAATTAGTTCATACATTTAATAATAATAAGATGATAATTTTCATCAAAAATAAAAGAAGCATTTTTCCCTTAAAAGTGGGGAGAAAGGGCTATTTAACAGTGTTCTAGATTGATGAAGCACATTCTTAATTGGCTCTTACTAGCTTTATTTGGTAAATTGAAGTAAAAACAAAAAATTTTTAAGTGCTCCAGAAAAATTTAGTTATAGTCCTAGATAAGAAATACCAAGAGAAGGAAAAATAGCAGAACCCAAAGCAAAGTTCATGTCCTTCACTGATTGGAGGGCTGTTCTACTCACAATGTGATAGGGACTATCCTATCTTTCTCCTCTAGTTTCGAAAGGAACTCCAATACCAGGAAACTCCATCCTCCTCCACTTTCAAAACTAATCCCTAGTGGCAAAAGGATACATTTTTAACCTTCAGTTATGATCTCATCTGTCCATAGCCTGCCACCACACTTCCAAATTCCAATTGAAATTCTATGAATCCAAATACTTAACTGAGATACTCCTGTGTATGCAAGCAATGTTCTAGGCACTACAGGAAGCTCCAAAGAAGTCTGTCTAGCCCCTAGGAAGTTAACAACTAGTATTGAAAACCCCTGGAGAAGACATAATACAAAGAAATACAGAACAATATATTCAATACATTATTAAGACAGAGTAATTGGTTTCAGGAAGACATTTACATGAGTAGAAAAATTTTTAAGTTTTCATAGAAATGTAGACTTAAATTGTGTCTTGAATGTTGTCAATGGGTACGTATAGATCACTGAGAATAGCCTAAGTCTCCCTAAGAAAATAATGCAAGACTGGCAAATTCTGGGACAGTCAGTAATGAAATAAGGAGAGTATGAATGTATATTTTTCATATTGCACAGGTATAATTACATAATTTATATATTTTTGATCTCAGGTACAGGTTGTGGTGAGTTAATAATACTTTGTAGTTACAGCAAGTGCATTAACTGTCCATGCACACACATCTCTTTTTTCCATTTTATTATTTTTCCCTTCATCCTTCATTTTAACTCTATCAGTCTCCTCACTGCAAGCACCATTATATTTCATTTAAGCTCCAAGCCCACAGTTATCTCTGGATATATGTAGTTCCTTAAAACATATGGGGTACTGTTTTATATGTGCATCTGTTTTTAATTTATGTATACAGCATTTTTCCATGACCTTCATTCAGTTTGTAATTTTTAAGTAAATATTCATTCAGAGATTCACTGATGCTGCTCTAATACTAGTTTATTGCTTCTAAATGCCGAATAATATTTTACTGTATGCATACACCACATTTTATTTACCTATTCCACAGTGATGGGCACCCAGTTGCCTCTAACCTGCTACCACAATGAACATCTTTGTGCCTGTCCCCTTATGAACCTGGACTCAAGTTTCTTTGGGATGTATCCCTGGAATGGATTACTGGATCACATTCATTTCCAGTAAGTAAGCCCAGATTGTTCTCTACAATGGCTGTGCTAACGTATACTCCTATCAATACTGAGCGAGAGTGCCCACCTTCCTATATCTCACAAATAGCTGGCTTACCTCTAATTTTTGCCAATCTGTTGAAAGTCAAGAGTTGGGAATCTCTTCATATACATGCTAATTGAAATTTGTCTTTCAATGAACTGCAGAGTTTTATCCATATTTTACACTGGGATTGTCATCTTTTTGTGGATTTATAAATTCCTTGTATATTCTAGATGTTAATTTCTTGCTAATTTTGATTATTTATTTTTTCCAGTATGTTCAATATCTGATAACTTTGTTTTTGATGCCTTTCATTAAGCAGAAATCCTTAACTTAATTCTAATAAGCCATCAATATACTTTCCTTAAAAATTGTTTCTTTCTTTAAGGAAGAAAACTTTCCTTAAAGTATTCTTCATTTCCAAATTATGAGGATATTTGCTTACACATTTTCCTATTACTGTAGCCAAACCATGATCCTCAGAAAATAGAGACAATTTGGATACAGTCCAGAAAGAACAATAAAAACATTACTCTTTCATGTTATTGTGTAAATCTCAAAAATTCAAATAGAAACCAATGTCCAGAACTTTTTGAGAACTGTGAATTTTTAGCTTTGTTGAGCAAAGCCAAATGTTTTCAGGTGCTACTTTCCCCCCAGGAGAAAGAGAAGCAGAAAAAAAAATGAAAAAAAATCAAGAATCCTCCTCCCACTTCTCCTTATTATTAATCATAGTAGCTTCCCAGGGCCTTTAAAAGAATTTACTTTAAAATGTTGTGAAGCATCACAAGTAAGTATTATACAATGTTGGTGATGACTTGATGGTATTTATACTAAGGACAAAGAAGAAAAATTCTCCTGTTATAAATCACCAAAATGAATCTCTTGGAACTTTTTTGTAATTTTAAAAGGTTTAAGGCTCTGTTTGTAAAAAGAGTTATTAAATACTATCCTTTTGGCAGTTACTTTTCAACAGAAACAGCTATATGAGAATTCGTCCTATGAGCACACACTCATTACTAATATAATTGAATACTTGGTTTTGCCTTAAGAACAATTAGGAAGTGAAAAATTAATGCTCTAATTTTTATTGTGGATGCACATGCATTTAGAATTATCTGCCATTAACTATTTATACAAATGCCCATTGTTGCAAACTTGTGTTTCTAGAAATGTGTCTTGTTTGTAGTTTTACATTGAAAGTAGATATTTCTATTTACTTCCTTCTTAATTACAGTGTATTTACAAATTTGGTATATTTCTATTTGATCTTATCATATGAATCTAACAATTGTTTGCTTGCAGTTTCCAATAAACAGAGTTGCTTAAGCCTATGTATATTTATGTTTCTGAGCAGCTAACAGACAATAAAATAGAGATGAGTCTGCTCTGGCTCTGTTTTCAAATATAATAAAGTTTATATTTTTATAAGAAAGAGAAATCTCAGATGATAAAATATTAATATTCAAGAAACTTAATTTACATATAATTCAAGAAACACTAGTTTTCAAATAACACTATAAAAGACTATCATGGATCCATATACTGGCTACTGTAAAATAATGCTGCAATGAGCATAGGGGAGCTCATGTTCTTTTGAATTTGTGTTTTGGGTTACTTTAGATATATTCCCAGAAGCGGGATCACTGGGTCAAAAGGCAGATCCATTTTTAATTTTTTGAGGTATCTCCATAGTTCTTTCCATAGTGGGTGTAACAGTGTGCATTCCCACCAACAGTGCAAAAGGGTTCCCCTTTCTTCACATCCTCACCAGCACTTTTTTATTAATGTATTAATGATAGCCATTCTGACAGGTGTGAGGTGATATCTCACTGTGATTTTAGTTTACATTTCTCTGGTGATTAGTGACTTTGAGCATCTTTTCATATGTGTATTGGCCATCTGTATGTCCTCTTTGGAAAAGTATCTATTCAGGTCCTTTGCACATTTTTTAATTGGTTTGTTTGATTTTTTGGTGTTGAGTTTTGTAAGTTCTTTGTAAATTGTGGGTATTAACCCCTTATCAGAATGTGTTGGCAAATATGTTCTCCCATTCCATGGGTTGTCTTTTTATTTTGTTGTTGGTCTCCTTTCCTGTGCAAAAAACTTTTTAGTTGGATATAGTCCCATTTGTCTCTTTTCTTTTTGAAGCAGCTCAAGTGTCAGTCAGTAGATAAGTAGATAAAACAACTATGGGATATTTACACAATGGAATACTACTCGCCATAAAAAAGAAAAACTTACCCTTTGTGACAGCATGGATGAACATGGAGAACATTATGCTAAGTGAAATAAGCCAGTCAGAGAAAGAAAAATACCATATGATTTCACTTATATGTGAAATCTAGTGAACAAACTGAACTTATAAGCAAAGTAGAGACAGATTGGTAGATAAAGAGCAGGATGACAGCTATTGGGTGGGGGTGTTTAGGGAGTGGAGGGATTGAGCAAAATGGAAAAAGAACTCATAGACATGATATAGGGAACCTATCTGTATGTCAGTACAAATGTAGCACAGCCCCTGATTCAGAAAACTGGCAGGAGCGAGTCAGCACACTACACACAGGTCCACAGATAGGTTTTCCCATGGGGAACCAGGCCTGCATTGTACCTAGGCTGCTTTGAGACTTGCTTTTTGCTCACACTCCCTCAACCTGAATTGAGGCAGCAAATGTTTACTGCATACCTCTAAAGTAACTTCCTAAAGTCTGTGCTAAACCTCCCAGGTATGGAGTGTGACCAGTTCAACCACTTTTCCGCTTGCATTTTCAAACATCCTTTTCTTTGAAGTAATTAGCAATATAGTCTCCTTTGTTATCTATAAAAGGTAATCATCTCCAGCGAAACTGTGCATAGTAAATGAAGACCATCCTTGATGTAATATACTCAGAAAAGCAATAAAAGCCTGTCCAGGAAGGGGTGAGGGCCCTCTCTCACTTAAAGAGTGGCCATGCCATCCCTTTTCTCCATAGGACTTCTGTCGTCCATGCAAATTTGTTCATCACAGTCACAACACACGGACCCCACTGGTCAGAGTTTGCATCATGTGGACAATAGTGTGGTGAGTATGAGGGGAAGAGTATAAGGGGGTTAAAGAATAATGGAAAAAATACAATAACTTTTTGAATAAAAGACTACAGTGGATGTCAGTGAGTCTTCCTTTGAAAATTCAGAGAGTTAACACCTTTGCAGAGCCTGTTATTATTATTAATGTCAATGACCCTTTGTAGGCATTGATATTATTGACTATATCAATAACAGGGTTGTTGCCCTTTTCCAATTGCCTTTACTAGAAGGTCCATCCAGCCCAGCTAATGAGAATATTGGCTGATAACCCACAGCTACTTCCTTCTCTAAAGAACTGCCCTTTTTATAAAGAGTGCTGCCAAACCCTTGAGGTTACAGCCCTCATCGTCAGGAGGACAGCCCACAGCCTGTGACTGATTGACTCTGGGATACAACTAGCCTTTGACTCAAGGTGGGCTGAAGCCAGACTTCAGATAAGATCACTTCCTTGCTTACCTTTCTTCTTTTCTACTGCACTAACCTGCTTCTTTCACTAAGAAGAACCATCTCTAAAAATCACTTTCACAAGAATCCCCCTCTCTAGTCTCTGCTTCTAGGGAACATGACCTAGATCCACTTTGTAGATGGATAGTAGTGACAATTCAATGACCTAGTGCTGTTATTAAAATTTACTTCAATCTATGCTCAGCTGTACTTGAGTTGATAATAACTACATGGGATATCAACTATTTATTCAATGTTTTTTGATAATTCTCTACATTTTCATAGGGCATTGTCAGTTTTGAGAAAGGTAGTTTAATACTCACTGATGTTCAATAGATATTTGCTGAATGACAGAATAGATATGAGTGAGTGGTGTGGTCTTCAAACAGTTCTTTGAAGTAGACAGAGAGATTTTATTGAACACATAATGGTTATGATTAATATGCTACTATGCATACTGTTTCCCATATAATCTCATGTGGTTGGTTGGCTAAATGAAGATCTAGAACTCAGGACTTACATTGGCCCTTTGCCCTTCAGGCTGTAGTTGTGTCTCTTTATTTGCAAAATTTTACATAGTTCAGCTCTGGACATTGTAAGAATAAAAGCCTTTGACCTCAGGGAACTTTAAACCCAGTGAATTGAGCAAGAACATCTGAAGATATAATACATGACAAATAGCATAATTAAGGGAAAAATTGGAGCTCTAGGAAATAAGTACTACATATTCACAATAAAGAGATTGTTGGAGACTGAGTGTCCAGGGAAGGATTAATGGAGGAGACAGGATACTGAGAAGGGAAGCCCTGCAGCTGTGTACACTCTACGTGGGGTAATAGGATAGACCTGCAAAGAAACTAGAAGTACTTGTCACACGCACAATACACACAATGCTGGAATAAAGAGTTCAGGTCAAAAGAAGTAGAAGAGTTATAGGGAAAAAAATGTCCATATGGTTTGGAATTGGGAGAGTTTCTCATAGAAAGTGGATTTTGTATTTTTCTAGAATACATAGGATTTTGACAAGTATTTTGGGTAGGGGGTTGATCACAGGAGGAACCAAGGTCAACAATAGCAGGAATGATAATGGCAAAGTTTGGGGACTGTGACAACATGTTGAAGACAGAACATTAATCTTACAAGTATTTCATGAGCATTTTATCATATGTGAAAAATTTAAATTAGGTCCAGATTACAGAGGATCATTAGTGCTAGTCTTTCAGATTAAAATTTATTTTATAGACAATGAGAGATCTTCAGCCTTGGTGATTTGGGGTAGGGTGAAACATTTTTTAAAAGTACAATTTAAGATGACTATCTGGTAGAGACAGTGAGTAGGGTGATCTTTTTACAAGGACATGAAATGACCCAAACTTAATATGATGGTGGTCTAACCTATTGTTGGTAACAGATTTGGTAAATTCAACAGTGTGGTTTTATAATACAGCAGTTCCCTGAATAACATTGTTTTGTTCAATGCCATTTCATTGTAACATTGATGAGAAATCAAAGTACATTTCCAGCCAGGCCCCTGTCTGTGTGGAGTTTGTATGTTCTCCTCATGCCGGCTTGGGGTTTCTCCATATCCTCTGGTTTTCTCCTACATCCCAAGGTGAATCAGGGTATCTGCATTGTCCCAGTCTGTGTGTGTGAGTGACCACAAGATGGATGGAAGAGCATCCTTTCCAAGATGGGTCCCACCTTATGTCCTGAGCTGCCATGAGAGGATCTGGCCACCAGTGACCCTTAACTGGAATAAGTGAGTTGGAAAAGAATTATCTTACTAGTTTTTGTTGTTCTTTCATAAGTGCACGTATAACACATTTATTTCAATGTCAAATATTATAAATGTTTTGGATCTTTATTTAGAAGTTTGGTGATGTTTTAGTCACCAGAAATCTACTGTAGGAACTTAACTCTTGTATGCATTGACTAGTCTATGGTAAAATCAATTTTGTTATATGTTGTTTCACTTAAAGTCCCAGTTTTTCAGAACCTATCAACGACATTAAATGAGGACTTACTGATTTGATATTATCATTCTCTCCAGGACACAACTACAGTTGACCCTTGTACTTAGGGGTGCTGATCCCTGGGCAGTAGAAAATCTACTTATAACTTAAATTGGCCCTCCCTATACACAGATTGCGATGGCTTGTTGAATCTACAGATGTGAAACCCATGGCTATGGAGGGCCAACTGTATATTTATTTTCTAAAATATGCATGTAAGTGGACCCATATAGTTTAAACTCTTGTTCAAGGGTCAGCTGTATATAGATCTTCCTTTGTCAATTATTCCAATCACCAGTGGAGTACCTTAGGTAGATTAGCTATTAAAAATAGTAGTGAAATGTGAAACAAAGTTCCACTTTATTATTAGTTGGGCTAATTTTCAATGCCAGCATTGTAGAACTATGATAAAAGTTGGGTGGCAATCCATAGCATAAGCATTCTATTAGTCAGCTTAGGCTACTATAACAAAATGCCAGAGGCTTAAACAACAGAAGTTTATTTTCCCACAGTTCTAGAGGCTGGAGGTCTGAGCTAAGGCTGGCAGGATAGTCCAGTTCTGATGAAGACACTCTTCATGGCTTATAGATGGCCAGTTTCTTGCTGTGTTCTTACATGGAGGAAAGAAAAAGATCTCTCTCTCTTTCTTTCTTATAAGCCCATAGTCCTATGGGAGTAGAGCCCTATATCATGACTTCATTTAACCTTAATAACCTCCTAAGGGCCCTATATCCAAATGTAGTCACATTGGGGAGTTAGGGCTTAAACATATGAATTTTAGGATGCCCAATTCAGTCCATAGCAGCATTTATTTAGATATTCTACTGAAGAATTAAGAAGTGATATACACTGTGTATGGTAGTGTACTTCACAATGACTTCTCATTGTTAAATGTCACCCCAAAAGAGTGTGTGTGCATAGATGATATAGTGAGACAGAGTGTGCCCTCCCATAACTATATTAACCAAAAAAGGTGTAATAAATATTTCAAAGTAGGAATTTACAGGACTTGTCCATGGGTTAGATGCATATTTTCTTTATTTTTTCTTTACATAGGTATCTACTCCCAGAAATATTTAAGGCAACTTCTAATAATATCATTAAAATATAATCTTACTATTAAAAACCACAGATATAGAAGTAAAAATATAATAAACACTAGGTTTTAATCAACTACATTTAATACATGCTCAGTAGGTACTTGTTGAATAAATTTATACCAGGTTTATGCAAAGCAGGATAAAATGGCTGTAATTATTGAGGATTAGTCAGTATACCATGACTTTCTGGAAATTAGTTACCTCAACCAAAAAAAAAAAAAAGAAACTGAGTTACAAAGTCTCTTTATCAGATATTGGAAAGTATTCTGATTCTTTAGGAAGATTCCTCTTAAAACTGAATTATAAAGCAATTTATTGGTGGGACTTGAGAATCAAAGGCAAATTAGGAAATTGAGATGATTTATTTGGATGAGTAAAAAAATAGAAATTCTAATTGGAGAAGTAGGGCAATTGGAAAGAAGTTTATTTGAAACAAAAGTATACTTTTGGTAATTTATTTTTATGTTTATTTTTAAATATTTCATTTATTTATTTTTAGTGAGAGGGGAAAGGGAGGAGAAAGAGAGGGAGAGAAACATCAATGTGTGGTTGCCTCTTATGTGCCCCCTATTGGGGACCTGGCCCACAACCCAGGCATGTGCCCTAGACTGGGAATTGAACCAGTGACCCTTTGATTTTGCAGGCCCACACTCAATCCACTGAGCTACACCAGCCAGGGCTATATCTGTAATTTGGTACTTTATATTGATGAAAAAATTTTTTAAAGAAAAAATAAAGCTAAGTATGTATTTTCAACAATATATAAAATGTGTCTTCATTAAAGAAATACTTGGATTATATTGCTCTTTAGAAATGAATTGTTAAAGTCATGTTTTTAACAGATATTTCTGTAGCAAGACATGAAGAACTAAAAGTTTTGATGATTAACAAGTCAAACCATCTGTATTCGGGATATCACAGAACAATGATAATCAGATAATATTCAGAAGATTGGTGAGTAAATTTAATCACCTTTCACATCAAAGGATTCAACATAAACTGAACAGATATACATTTCCAAAACAATGTAACTTACTATATCAGTCATTGCTTCAAATTTATAAGTAAGAAGTTGGTAGAACTATAACTCAAAATTTCACTGTTTTTTAAAGCATCTTGACTTTCTTAACAAAAGAAACAGAAAAATTAAATGGTAAATCAATAGATGAAAATTTAATAGTAAAGAAAATATACAGATTAAAATAGATGTAGCTCTTAGAAATGCGCAAGAAATAGAGTGGGGAGGAACCAGATGATCTAATCTAAGTGTCTTTACTTGATGCTGCACTTACAGGCATGCTGAGTCTGGCTGGACTTCAACCCTTGGAGTGGGGGTGGCAAGAATGGGGTTTTTAAAAGGAAAAGTGCAGGATTTATTGGGGGGGATAGTGGAAGGGTTTGTCTCTTGTTCTGGGTGGTTGCCTCAGGGTTTCAGGATGTGAGTCGAGACAATGGGGTTAGGTAAAGGGCCAGGCTGTTCCCAGGTATAGGAAGGTCAGTCTGACCAGCAGCCATTATGGCTGGCATCAGATGTCTTTTGTCGGTAGTGGGAGAGAGTTTCGATTAAGCCGTGGGCTGTCAATTAAGTTGGGATAACTGAGTCATGAGCAGTCTGGCAGGTTGGGAAACTGTCCTGACCCTTTTAATAACCTCAATTTTTAAGTTGGGAATTATAAACATTCAATAACGTAATGGTTAGCTTAAGGCTCTATTTGTTCAAAAACATTAATGATTGTTGTTTTTCATTTTTTCAAGATTTGACCTTAAGTTCGTAACTGAAGCTTTTAGATTTTGGCTTCAGATATATTTTTGCATCCAGAGTTGAAATAATGACTCTGGGGTTCATACTTTCTATTTTAGCATAGTAAAAAAGTAGACATGAGTGGGTTTGTATTGGAATGGATAGCATACACATATGAAATCTAAACGTTAAAGGTTTCATATATTCTTTCTACTATTATCATTTACAAAGATATCCTACTAGTACCAATAAAGCCAAGAAATATAAAGTAAAATAAACTTTATGAGGTTTAAATGATTTATCCTTTACAAATGGACCTTAGAGATAGAAAAATTTAAAGAGACACTCTATGTTTTTGCTGGGATTTTCTTTTATTTGTTTTCTTTATGCAGAGTGAAGCATCTTCATAAGAAACACTTTGTAGTTCTTCCTTACAGACAACAGAATGAAATTACAGAATTACTTCTTGTGCTCCAAATGCATAGTGAGCACTTGGTCCCATTATCCTGTCATGTCTGGCTGCAGATCTGCATTATCACAGCTTTTATACAACTCTGGAACAGAATTGACCTATCTGAGGTCAATATATCTTTTGAGAGTTTATTTAAATTTAACACTCTTTTCTGTGGAAAGTCTAAGATTTTTGCCAGCTTATGGATTTTATATTATCTTGGTCATATCTGACTCCAAGGACATAATCCTACTGAATTATCAACTTTATCCAGGTGTTTGGTCTCAATGACCCTGATGTGGAAGTGAGATTCTTCTCTTTAATTCCTTAAATGTCATTCCCATAAACATCTGCATGGATAGATTTGTGAAACCTTAGCTTTAAGAATAATACTCTGACACCACAAATTTTGATCATGATACTAAAAACTAAAATATTAAAGATAGTTTTTAGAGAGAGGAAGAGAAGGAGAAAGAGTGAGAGAAACATCAATGTTTCCTCCCTCTAGCGTGCCTTCCTAATGGGAACCTAGGCCTGCAACCCAGGCACATTCCCTGATTGGGAATTGAACCGGTGACCCTTTGGTGTGCAGGTGGGCACTCAATCCACTGAGCCACACCAGCTAGGGCAATAGCATTTTTTAATTGTTGGAAATTTCTATATTAAATTAAACCACTCTATCAGATTTAAAAAAATGAAAAGATAAGTATTGTATATCCTCTTTATTGTTTTATATATTTCCAGGTAGAACTTTCAAAATATTCAAATGATTTGCAGGACTTTTCATAGCTCAGTCTAATGAATCACTGTTAAACAGCAACATCATCTATCCAGGACAATTTGCCCTGACTTGTAGGAATGTGGGTGTAAATTGAACAAATTTAATATCATGTTTTCCAACTAAGAGGGTAAACACAGGAGAAGACAGACTAATATGGTAAAGTTCAATGTATTTTATGAATCCTAGGGCACTAAAAATCTATAGATTTATAAAATTTTATATGAATACCATATTATGAAAATAATGGGATTTAGAAAAACTAAAGGAAGAATTGAGATGAATAATGTTTCATGCTATTTTTTTTTGCTAGGAAAAAATGTTGAATTCATTTTTTATAGTCACCATAACTGTTTTTATTGCATTACAATCATTTGGAGTAGTTCCATTTATGAAAAAATTATTACAAATTTCAGATATTTTCAAAGCACATACTCCTATAAACATTTGAAAGTTAATTTTAATCAAAACAGTGGCCATTTGAAAAAAATTTCAATTACAGTTGACATTCACTATTACATTAGTTTCAGCTGTACACCCCAGTGATTAGACATTATGTAACTGAATAAGTGATCATCCTCATAGATCTCACACCCATCCGACACCATACATAGTTATTAGACTATTATTGACTATATTCCCTATGGTATATTTTACATCCCCATGACTATTCAGTACCAACCAATTTGTACTTCTTAATCCTTTCACCTTTTTCACCCATTCCCCCAAACCTCCTCCCATCTGGCAATTATCAAAACATTCTGTATATCTATGATTCTGTTTCTGTTCTGCTTCTTCAATTATCTTTTAGATTTCATTGCTGATAGATACATATTTATGCCATTTTATTGCTTATATGTTTGATCTTCTTGTTAAAGAAGATCTTTTAATATTTCATGTAATACTGGTTTGGTGGTGATGAACTCCTTTAGATTTTTCTTGTCTGGGAAGCTCTTTATCTGTCTTTCAATTCTAAATGATAGCTTTGCTGGGTAAAGTGATCTTGGATATAAGTCCATGCTTTTCAGCACTTTGAATATTTATTGCTAATCCCTTCTGGCCTGCAAAGTTTCTTTAGATAAATCAGCTGACAGTCTAATGGGAGCTCCTTTATAGGTTACTAACTGCTTTGCTCTTGCTGCTTTTAAGATTATCTCGTTGTCTTTAACTTTTGTCATTTTAATTATGATACTCCTCAATGTGGGCCTCTTTGGGTTCATCCAGTTTGGGAATCTCTGGACTTCCTGGACTTGTATGTCTATTTCCTTCACCAAGTTAGGGAAGTTTTCTGTCATTATTGTGTCAAATAGGTTTTCAATTTCATACTCTTTCTCTTCTCCTTCCAGCCCCCTCCATGATGCTGATGTTGGTATGCATGAAGTTGTCCCAGAGGTTCCTTACACTAGCCTCATTTTTTTCTTTGGATTCTCTTTTCTTCTTATTGTGCTGATTGGATGTTTTTTGCTTCCTTAATGTTCTAGACCACTGTTTGATTCTCAGCTTCACTCCACTCTACTGTTGATTCCCTGTAAATTTATGCTGGGCTTGGAGGTGTCCAAGTGAGGTTAATCTGTGAACCAAGGCCACTGTCATTAGTGCTGGGCCTGGGTCCACTTAGGGAATGGTACAGGGCTGGCTGAGGCCAGGTGCTGCTCGTTTGAGAGAAATTAGGAAAATCTGATGCATAAGCTGAGACAAGACATTTGTGTGGAAAAATCACTAGAAACAGCTTAGGTGGGCCCACACGTTGGATGGGGCAGGAACTCAGGGAATCACAAGGGTAGGGCAAACAGTGTAAGCCAGGTCAAAGGATCTCAGATATGGTGTCCCCCCTGCCAGCTCTGTGTGGGGAGGGCTCATCAAAGGAACAATGGCTTCTGCAGCATTTCTATCTGGGAGAAAGTTGCCCCCTGGCCTCGCTCTTGCCCTGATGTGGAACAATTCAGTTCCTCCTTGAATGTCTCTGGCGCCCTCTTTTCAAGCTGCTGCCTTGGCACTAGAGCTCAGAGGGAGTGAGTCTAAATAAGTCCATGAGCAGGCCCTCTAAGAGGAACTGCCTGGGACTCTACAAGTTTCCATCTTCCTCAGCTTCAATCCCTGCTGGTTTTTATAGCCAGAAATTACAGGGACTTCTGCCCTGACCAGTGTGGCTCAGTAGGTTGAGTGTCATCCCACAAAGCAAGAGATCACCATTTTGATTCCCAGTCAGGGCTCATGCCTGGATTGTGGGCCCAGTCCCTGGTAGAGGTACATGGTCCCCAGTTGGAGTGTATGTGAGAGGCAGCTGATCAATATTTCTTTACTTCTCTTTCTCCCTCCCTTACCTTCTCTCTAAAAAGAAATAATTGAATTTTAAAAAAAGAAGAAGAAATCATAGGGACTTCTCCTATCACTAGAACCCTGGGCTGTGGGCCTAGTGTGGGGCTTGGAACCTCATTCCTGAGATATCGCCCCTAATTATTTCCACCACACCAGAGTGTGGAACCAACTCATTCCACAGCTCCAATCCTCCTACCAGTCTCCATGTGGTTCTTCTTTAATTCCATATTTATAGGGCTTCCATTAAGCTTGATTTCTGGCAGTTCTGAATGATGTTTGTTCTGTAGCTATAATTTTGTTATGGTTGGGTAAGGAGGCAAGTACTGTGTTTACCTACACAATCTTGACTGGAAGTCTAAGGGTGGTAATTTTTAAATGTAATGTTTGCTTTGCCCAACATTCCTAGGTCAGCACAATCAAATGATGGAAAACAAATGGATCACATTGCATGTGTCCCACAAAACAGTGTGTGGTTTGATTTGAGTAAACAGTCCCACCTAGGTTCCATTTTAATTGAGTTACACTGCATAGGAATTTAGAACCTAATTTTTATAGGTTATCAAAGCCTTTGCCACCACTATGTAATTCTGTTCTAATATTGGGTGAGCTAAAAAGTTCATCTGTTTTTTTTTCTGTAACATGGCTCTAGTAGCTCTTAGCTGTTTTTAACTTCATTTAAAGCAATTTTGTCATATTGTATTGTGACAGCTGTCATATCAGCGTGCATTTAAAAAAACTTATCAAAATTGGTGAATTTTTGTGTAGGCATTTTCATGTTGAAGATGGAAGAAAATAAGCAACATTTTCAGCATAGTATGCTTCATTTTTTTCAAAAAAAGATAAAAATGCACTGAAACACAAAAAAAGAAAGGTTTGTATAGTATATGGAGAAGGTGCTGTGACTAATCAAATGTGTCAAAAATGGTTTGTGAAATTTTGTGCTGCAGATTTCCTGCTGGATGCTGCTCCGTGGTCAGTTAAACCAGTTGATCAAGACATTAGATCAGCAGATCAAGATTAGACCATCAGATCAAGACATTAACTGAAAACAATCTACATTATGCCATGTGGGAGATAGCTGCATACTCAAAATATCCAAATCAATAAAGTTATTGGTGAAAATGAAAAATGTGTCTTATTTTATGGAAAAAAGTAAATGGACTTTTTGGCATGTTGTTTGCACAAGTTCATTTTATTTTTATTCCAGTGATTTTTTTCTAGACATTTTATGTAAACAATATATACACATTTAGTTTTTTGTAGGCAATAAAAGCTGCCATTTACATTTGTCAAAAAGTAATAGTTTTGAAGGGTTTTCAGGAACATGTATAAAGGGCACATGGATAAAACCAAAGGGGAGTAGGATCAAGGGTGGGAAGTGGGGATGGCTGGGGTGGGGGATTGGTGGGGGGGAAATGGAAGTAACTGTACTTGAACAGCAATAAAAAATTTGAAAAAAGTAATATTTTTGATAATTATGTATTAATGATTTTTAAAAACCTATCAGTTACTATAAAACTGAATTTATATTGAATAACTTCTGTGCTAATATTGTGTAGCATGAAATCTGCTTTGATAAATTCAACAAAACTGGTAGCTACAATTCCTTCAGAAAATGAAAATTATTTCTTTTAAAAGGTTTATTTGCATCAGTTCTTAAAACATAGTCATAATTAGATTAATATTTATTTTACTTTAATAGTTTTAAGTACCAGTTGGCATGATGTTATATTAATTCAGATAAATTTAAGGAAAACATTATCAGCTGAAGAAATGTCGATTACTATGGGTGCCTCTCCCCATAGAGCTAAATGACTTATGTAATGTCTCATCCAAAAGTTTCCAGTTCCACTGTTTTGTGTTTTCATGCTGTAAATACATTTGCGTTTTTCTTTGAGTGCCAATTTCTTACTAACACGATTTCTTAATGTAACATATTTACCTGGAATATATCGTAACTATTTTTGTATAATGTAAACTGAAATATGCACATTTTGAACTCACTTTTGCTTCTTTTCTCCAAATTGTCTTTACTATTTCCCAATCCCACAATTCCCTTTATCATTTCTCATGTTCTCAAGACAACAATTCTATTTACTGTATTTTGCCATGTATAATGCGGTTCCATGTATAATGCACACCCACATTTTTGGGCCAAACTTTCAGAAAAACCCTTTCATTTTATTCTTTAATTCTATTTTTATTTATTTATATTTAGAAACAAAATTGATTATCGCATTCCAGGGTATCATTTTGCATATGGATATCATGATTGCTTTCTAAAGTTATACTTTTAATGCATAAGCATAAAAGAATTAAAAACATTTATATAGATATGGAATTAATACTGCCCATGTATAATGGACATCCTTATTTTTTCCTCAAAAATTTGGGCAAAAAATTGTTCATTATACATGGCAAAATATGGTAGCTGCTTGCTTGACATCAGTTTCCTGTGTAACTTTGTACTAATGTTAAGAAGCATTGTTAGAAACTGCAGAAGGTAGTAGAATAAATGACCATTTCTGGATAATATTTTCTGGCTGGTTGTATTTTTACAGAAGTGTTTGGTTGAAAATTCACCTTGTCCAGTAAATTATAGAAGTTGATGGAATTAAAATAAACAGTGAAAACAAGTAAATGGACAGGAATATCAAATTTTAAAAGTCATCCTAACTTTAAAAAGTACATGTATTTCTAATAACATAATAATACAATCATAACTGATTCTAGTTATTTCTCCTAAAGGACAGTGAGGTCAAGTTCATGGGGCTAGGTGGGAAAAAAAGGATTCATGTAGGGAAAAGAAGTAGTATTGAATAGTGGTTAGATTTTTGGTCTCTGGAGCAGGGGTTGGCAAACTCTAGTGCATGTCCCACCTGCCTGTTTTTGTAAATGAAGTTTTATTGGAACGCAACATCCGTGTTTATGTACAAATGGCTGCTTTCCCTATAGATTGTCAGAGTTGAATACATTCAACAGAGACTTAATGGTAAAAAGGAAGAAATAGAGAAATTCATTGCCCTGGCTGGTGTAGTTCAGTGGATTGAGTGCAGGCCTGTGAAGCAACAGGTCTCTGGTTCAATTCCCAGTCAGGGCACATATCTGGGTTTTGGGCTAGGTCCCCAGCAGAGGGTGTGCAAGAGACAACCACACATTGATGTTTCTCTCCCTGTCTTTCTCCTTCCCCTCCCCTCTAAAAATAAAATCTTAAAAAAAAATGGAGAAATTCAAAATTAGAGTTAGAGATTTCAACTTTCTTTTCCCATTAATTAATAAAGCAAGTAGACAAAACAATCACCAAAAATGTTAAAATAAATGAACAGTCAGTTGAATCAATTAACTAGAACTACTTGACATTTATACATACTTCACTCAACAACAGAAAAATTGTAAATTCTTTTCAAGGCAGATAGTTCATTCACCAAGATAGATGACATCAGGAAATCAAAAAATATTGATATCATTATAGTATATCTCTTATCATAATGAGATTAACTTAGAAATAATAAAGATATATGTAAAATCCCCCTATCATTGGAAATTAAGTAATGCATTTCTGAATAGCCCATGGGACAAATGCAAAAGAAAACCACAATGAGATACCACCACACAATATTGTACACTTTTTAGAACTGTAAACTCAGAAACAGACAATGCCAAAGGCCAGCATGGGTACAGAGACACTGGAAGTCTCATATTTTGTAGATGTGAATGCAAAATGCTACATCCACTCAAAAAAATCAGTGTTACAGTCTCTTGGAAAGATAAATATAGATTTAACCATTTGATATAGCAATTCCACTTTCAAGTGTTTATCCTAAATAAATGAAAATTTTTGTTCACACAAAACCCTACATATGAATTCTATAGCAAGTTTCTTCATAATTGCTAAAAACTGGAAATAACTCAAAAGTCCTTTAATATTGTATAGATAAACTGTTGATACAGCAATACAATGGAATATCACTCAGTAATATAAAAAACAAGTAGTGACCTGTTCAACATGAATGACTCTCAAAGGCATTATACTAAGTGAAAGAAGCTAGTCTTGAAATGTTATATTCTATGTTATTTTATTTATATGACATAGAAAAGGCAAGCCAACAGGTACAGAGAATGCATTAGTGGTTGCTAGGGAGTAAGAGTGTGAGGGGGAGAGTGAATGACTATAAAGGGATGGCACAAGGGAGTACTTTGTGGAGATAGAAATTTTCTATGTCCTGATTGTTATACTGATTATGTAAATCTATACACATGTAAAACCTAAAGAACTATACACACACACATACAATTTGACTGCATGTAAAATTTTAAAAATTAACCAAAATGCCAGTGGGTGATTTACTACCCTAATTAGAATAGCTATACCTAGGAAGCAGGCAGCAATTAGGTCTAAGATGACCTTGTTTCTTCAGTCACTACAAGACCTAGTTGGTTGACTATTTGACAAAATATTGGAATTAAGAATGCATTTTTAAATGGTTGTAGTAGATCTTAAGATGAACATTGTCTACTTAATAAAACTTTTTCTCTTCAGTGGTTACATTTGGGGTCTCTTGGTACATATGCTTTTCCACTCTAATTCAAATATTATTTTACAAAAATTTTAGTGCACATTTCTTTATGGAGGCAAGGTTTTTAGAAATAGAGTTTAGTTCTTGACTTTTAAAAAGTGTTTGCCAAGTGGTTCAACACCCACAATCTATTTTTTGTTACTCTAGTCCAAGTTCTGTCCTTTCACTAGCCATGTAACCCTTGAGTAAATCAATGAACATCTCTGCATTTACTTTCTTCTTTCATAAAACTGAATGTTTTAATACTAACTCTATATAAAAAACATTAACATTAACATTTTGTGATTATTCTGGTATTCTGTAGTCATTTATGGAAGGAATAGCTCTGTGAAGGGTTTGCTCTAATCAAGTCAGCATGTGCAAGGCTCATCTATCCATTGCTTGGTTTACTGCTACATCAGTCAGTATAAAGCTGATCTCAAGTATTACTTGTGATACACTGACGCACAGCCAACTGTCCCAGTAGGGCAGATTGTCTACTTAAAAAGGTTATGTTGATTAAATGCTAAGTTTCTGAACAAGGACAGATCCATGTTATAATCATAATCTTTTCTCCTATCTCCAGTGGCTTCTAGCAACTTTATTTGCTCCAGTTTCTTTGTCTGTAAGTGAAGGTAATAATAACTCTTTCACGTGTTGTTGTGTGCGTTGAATGAAATAATACGTGGACTTACCTAACAGACTGCCTGGCACAAGGTAACTTACTATTATTAGATTCATGTAAATTCCAATTTCTATATTTCTTGAAATTAATCAAGAACTCAGAAGAGCCTTCTTTATTTTCATTACCCAAGAGTGATAACCATTGAATGAAAGGTTTATCAGGAAGCATGGGTACTGCCACCTGTATATTTGAGGGAGGCAGGGGCCAGGGAAAATGTATTTGCTAGCAATGTGATGGAACAAACTACGAGGAAAAAAACAAGTGAAGAAACTAGTCCTTAAATTGTGAAACTTAAGTTACAGTTCTATCTGTTCTGTAGTGCAGTAGACATAAAAACAAAACCAAAGGAAGTCTAGGAGCATTTTGAAAAACTGAACTGTCACTGATACTTCAATTAGGCCATCTTTATCCAACCGCAAAATTTTTTATTACTCGGCACACGTAGTTCTTACATAAATCTTTCATTTTTCTAGCTATAATTATTTATCTTGATGTATTTTATCTTGATGTTTCTGATAATTTGAAAGTAGGTCCCTCTGTATTAATTTCCTAGGGCTGATGTAATAACCAGAGGGAGGTGGGAGGGGATAATGGGAAGAAAGGGGGAAGGGTTTTCAGGAACATCTATAAAGGACACATGGACAAAACCAAGGTGGGGTGGAATCAGGAGGTGGAGGTGGGGAGGGCTAGAGTAGGGGGGGTGGGGGTGAAAGCAGACAACTGTACTTGAACAACAATAAAATAATTTTAAAAAATGACCATAAACTGGGTGCTTTACAACAACAGAAATTTAATTCCTTCCCCTATCCTTCTCTAGCATCCCCTCCATTCCCATCAACTGCTCTAGCTTCTTTTCATTTTAGAAGATAAAAACCATAATTTTGTGTTTTATTTCAGTGTCTTATTGAATCCAGCATAATGCTAGGCTATAAGTATGGATTTATAATCATTACAGCTCTGTTTTATGATTCCAAAAGCTTTTGTTGAATTAAACATCTAAAATCCTTGAAATGAGATATTTTGAGGTACCTATGAGAGAGAATTTGAAACCTAAGAGAGGAGGGAATGGTATGTTACACTCATCTGTCTCTGAGACAGTGGTAAGAGTACTGAAGATGCTGGATTTTGTCCAACCCATTCATCAAGATGGAGAGCTTCTCATGTATAATATATCTGCGTTTATTGAGTGGGAACTCTGTGCTTAATGTGTTATACACAGTATATAAACTAATTCCTTGAGCAATCTCATGAGACTGGAACTCCTTATTCTCTCAACTGTGGCTTAGAGAGATTAACTGGTTTTCTCAAGGTCACACAATTAGCAAACTACAGAACCTGATTTAAAAGCTCAGTAGCTTGACCCCAGAGGCTCATTCTGTCTGGAAAATAAGATGGCAGCATTGGCTTGTTTATTTATAATAGCCTGCTTCATGGTCCAAAGGGTGGGGGAATTGACAGGCAGCTAACTTTTTAAAATTCTTCTCTCTTTTGGCATTGACTCAAATGATAACTATTCATTCCATTTTTGTAAATAAAATACTTTTTTATTATATAGTTGCTTATAGTTTTAGAAATGTCAATAGATAAGTTAATTTGTATTTTTTCACATTTCTTATTAAACCTCAGGCCTTTGGAAGTTAAAACTATTAAAATATTTATTTTAAAATATGTACCAATATAATTTTTATTTGAGATTATTAATATATTTTAATGTTTCTTAAGATAAGCTTCAGGAAAAATACAATAAAATTTATCTGTATGCCAAGCAATTGATTTTCTTAAAACAGACTTACTGTTTATTATAGTTTGTATTCTTTATGTTAGCACATAATTTCTCAAGTGCTAAGAAATGCTCCTAAAACCCATTGTTTCAGATTACTTATTTTACTTTTCAAACTTGTGGTTAATTTATATAATATTACATAATCTTGGAGGGCATAAAGTATTCACTTCTGCTTAAATAAACAATTCATAGTTCACATTTGACCTTTATGCAGATTTTGAGGATTATAACTGCTTAATCAAATGCTTTAAAACTAAATAAAATGTGGGATTTAGAATTTAACTCTTGTGACTTATTTGTATTGGATTCAATTTTGTGCAAACATTTCTAGTAACTTGGAAAATCATCAGGAATAGCAGAGAATTAAGTTATAGTAAAACATTTATACTATGTTAATATTATCTAAATATTAGTAACCAGGGCAAGATATGAAAAAGAAATAATGCTTGGTCACCCCCTAGTGGTTTTTCATTAGGAATTAACTAGGACAAGCTGCACTAGTATGGGAGTCACACACACCTATACACACACACTATACATGCATACATGCATGTATTTATATGTAGATGTAAGCATGTATGTAAATTATGTATACGTAAAATGGATATGGTTATCAAGGCTATTTTATTACATTAAATCTGTATCATCTTGTAAGATATTAGCAAATCACTGTAGAAATAAAAACAGAGTTTCTCAAAAAGTTACTTACATTTTCCTTTTGGAAGATAAAACATGGAATAGCTACTCATGGAAATGGCACAATATTGCACTAAACTTACCATTATTAGAAGATTTTTATTTTACTTATTAACAATTAATATATTTAGAAATTATCAGTTTATATTTTAATAATACAACTAGAGCTAATAGTTGCCAGTTTTTCATGCTATTTTTTCATGCTATTTTCTTATGAATAATTTTTAGTATAATTTTATACATGTTTAAAATTTGAATTTCACACATTTTTTCACTTCACATGTTTCTGATCAAGATATAAAACATGGCTAAAATAAATGTTTAGTTTCGAAAATGGAATAAAAGTAATAGGCTGAAAAATGTGTATACATAGTTATCGTTACTATTGTATCTTCTAAGACGCAGTGCTTACATTTACCTGTCATATTATAATTGCTGGTAAGTAGTTAAGTTTGGCAGCTAAGAGAAGAGTTTTATTTTTGAATCCTGCTTTGGCTAGTTAACAATATGATTTGAGGCAAATAATCACTATATTTCTTTATGTCTGCATCTCATCTGTGAAACAGAAATGTAGTATATCTCTAGTGAGAAGCAGAAATAATAAAGGTCTAGTACTTTGTATTTAAGTGCTCAAAATATAATATTTTTTCCTGAATGCATTTCTACCTATATTAGCATGAGCTTAGGTTTTTTTAAGAAAAAGAGGTTCTTTCAAATTCCTTAATTTTTGGTCTTCATTTTTAACTAGTATTGTTTAGTTTATGCCCAGAAGAAATTATAAAAGATACATGTAAAGTTGACAACTTTGATTTAGTTGTTCTGCTATGATTTAGTTTCCAAGGTCTCTAAAAATACTCTGTTGTTTCAAGATCTGAGAACTTTCTGTGAAATGGAGATTCCATTGAGGGTAGGAGGTGGGGATGGGAGGGGGGGGTGGGGAGGAAATGGAGACAACTGTACTTGAACAACAATAAGAAAAAATAAATGAATACCTACATACATAAAAATAGTGTTTCAAAGAAGAATGGAGTATTGCAGATGTTAGGACAGGGAGGTAGAAATAGTAACTTTTGCCCATATATGCAATATAGGGAGGAAGTAGAAACATGACTTAGATGCTATATGAGAGCATTATTCTATCCATTATTGCTTATTTTAGAGAAAGAAAGTTGGAGCCTGATGTCAACAAAAACATCGATCTTAGAAGTGTATTTGTAAACTTTGTATTTGCTATAGAAATGCCCTGGTGGTACAGAGGTGTTTAAGATGCATAATCTTTAAACTTTACATGTGCCCAGTTCTTAGTGTTAAGTGATGAGTAATCATAATGCCAATAGAGTTGTTGAGTTCATAGAGCTCTACTTATTCCCGTTTCTGATGGCCTGTAGGGCATTTTGACTTAAATATTTTGTCATGATCCTAAACAGTAAAATTAAATGCACTCAAGTCTCCAAAAGTTTTTCTCCCTTCAGTGCTGCCCAATTTCTCTCAGTGATTAGTACCATTCTCCAGGGTTAGAGGATACAATCACTTTCAAGCTATTCTTTTTTTTTTTTTTTTTTTGGTGGTAAAATTATTCTGACAAAAAAATTTGAATCTGTGAAAGGTTTTTAAAAATATTTTATTTATTCATTTTTAGAGAGAGGGCAACTGAGGGAGAAATGAGGGAGAGAAACATTGATGTGAGCCTCACTGGGAATCAAATTTTCAACCTTTGTGTTTGCAGGACGATGGTCAACCCATTGAGCTACACCAGTCGGGACTCTGTGAAGGTTTTTTATTTTTTCCTTTTTTTATTGTGCAATTACAGTTGTCCCCTCCCTCCATTACTTTCCCCTGACCTACCCACCCCTGCCTCCCACATTCGTTGAATCTGTGAAGGGTTTTAATTGTGTATTTAAAAATCCCACTTGACAAACTTGCCTTCATAAGAAGACTGTTTGAATCAGAAAAACATGTTTAGCTGATCCTGTATATGAGATTCCTGTATGAGGAATAAGTCAAGTTTCTAAGTGGTCAATGTAAGTTACTAGGAAATACTGCAATTAGCAGTAAAAGTTATACTTGGGAAGCAAAGTTGCTTTTTTATGTGAATAAAGTTACTGTTTTAAAATCTAAAAAAAGAAAAATCCTATGTATGTTTTCATAATTATTTTCTCCTAATACATTGAGGAAAACCCGGAGGTAGCACCTTTTAGCATAATATGACAGACTCAGAGCTTTTTCTCTCTGCTGATGTTTTCTCTCTCTCAGTCATACATGCTATAAGCATGGCTCTGAGGATAGTTTCAAGAACTTTAATTCATTTCAGAAACTTGAGTGGATCTGGGAGGGTTCAATACTGAAAAGCCTAAACAACAGAAAAGAACCAAAGGTAAGGGCTATGTTGCTAACAGCTGACTGAGGCAAAAGGACTTACAATATATTATATAAAAGATTATAAGGCCAACAGTGCATATTGTATTCAGTTGCTCCATCTTGGTCTCAAGTGAGGTCTATATCAACAATTTCATTTAAAATATGTAACAAAACTTATGGAATGAAGTAATAAATAGAGATTTATTTATCTAGATTTAGAATGAAGTAGTGAAGAGGCCCTTATTTAATGTACAGTCAGTGCACATGAATGTTTTTATAGTATCTGGACCCCACATCTTCTTGTTCATGTTACCAAATCATCTCATCATATCCCTATTGTCAAATATATCATTCTTGGTTAATATCCTAATTACCATTACAATAAAAAGTAGTTGTTCGTACAATGCCATGACTCTTTGGAAATTGTCTTAATGATTTTCTTGCCAATGTGTTTTCAAATACAATTTAAAAATTCTGCTACATCAGCCCTAGCTGGTATAGTTCAGTGGATTGAGCACAGGCCTGCAAAACCAAAGGGTCACCAGTTCGATTCCTAGTCAGGGCACATGCCTGGGTTGCGGGCCAGGTCTCCAGTAAAGGGGGTATGAGAGGCAACCACACGTTGATGGTTCTCTTCCTTTCCTTCTCCTTCCCTTACCCTCTCTCTAAAAATAAATAAATAATTAATTAAAATCTTTAAAAAAATTCTGTTACATCTTTACTTACTTTGCTGTATCATCCATTATGCAACATATGTATGAATGCCATCTTACAGTATCTCTCCCAAAATGTGTTCCTCTGCTTTATTAATCATGTTACAAATCCACAGCTTAATTAGACTATTCAGGAAAATGTGAATCATGCTCATTTTACATTCATGTTACATTTACTGTTTTTAATTTCATAACATATAGTTAGCACCATGTCTTCTCTTGCAGTCTTTCAACTGAAATCAATGCATTCTTTGAATTTGGTCTCTTTCAATGTTGACCACTACCCTGCCTTTCACATCCCACCACCAGTGATGAGTATGTTTAGATTGATAAGAGCACTCTTATTTGTACACCCCCAAAAGGCTCATCCTTCCTCTGTCAGGGCTGGAGAACAAGCATGATGTCACACATTGGCCAGAGACAAGAGAAGACATTAAAATTAGTAGTTTTCTTACTTCAGTCTGTATGTTTATAATAAAAAATATGCATGTATAAAGATGAAAGCAATAGAAATGAAAAGAACTGAACCCTATTAGCTTTTATTTTATTCTACTTTCAATATTATTTTCTATTAGTTTCAGGTATATGGCATTGTTGTTAGACAATCATAAACTTTATAGTGTGCCTTCTTATTGGGAACCATTCCGAGTGGTGTGGAAATGTATGTAGCCCAGCCCCCACTCGGAAAGGCCTGTGGGGAGCGAGGTCCAGCACACAGGACCCATACCCATGGATAGGTTCTCCTGTGTGGAATCAGGCCTGCATTGTACCTAGACTGCTTTGAGACTTGCTTTTTGCTAAAACTCCCTCACCCTGGATTGAGGCAACAAATGTTTACTGCATATCTCTAAAGCAACTTCCTAAAGTCTGTGCTAAACTTCCCCAAAATGGAGTGTAACCAGTTCAACCACTTTTCTACTTGATCTGTAACATCCTTTTCTTTGAAGCAATTAGCAACATTCTTTCCTTTGTTATCTGTAAAAGGTAATTACCTGTGCATAGTAAATGAGGACCATCTTTGATGTAATGTACCCAGAAAAACAATAAAAGCCTGTCCAAGTGGCCGTCTCTCTCTCTCACTGAGAGAGTGGCCATGCTGTCCCTTTTTCTCCACAGGACTTTTGCAGTCCGTGTAAATTCGTTCACTGTGGCCACAGCACACGGACCCTGCTGGCCAGGGTCCGCATCAACTTCTGATATTTCCAGTACCTACCTGACACCATACATAGTTATAAAAATATTACAGGCAGTAGTCCTTATTCTGTACTTTACACCCTCATGAATATTCTTTTTTTTTAGATTTTATTTATTTTTTTAGAAAGAGAGGAAGGGAGGGAGAAAGAGAGGGAGAGAAACATCAATGTGTGGTTGACTCTCACGTGGCCCCCACTGGGGATTTGGCCTGCAACCCAGGCATGTGCCCTAGAACTGGGAATCAAACTGGCGACCCTTTGGTTTGCAGCCCGCGCTCAATCCACTGAGCTACACCAGGCAGGGCCCCATGACTATTCTGTAACAACCAAATTGTACTTCTCAATCCCTTTACCTTTTTCACCCAGTTCTCCAACCTCTTCTCCTCTTTGGCAACCATCAGTCTGTCCTCTGTGTCTATGAGTCTGTTTCATTTTTTTTTTTTTATCCCTATTAGCTCTTTAAAAGGGGGCTACTCATGTAGCCTTACTGACTAAAATTAGGTCAATAAATATTAGAAGTATCATACATATGTATATCTATATACACATATGCAAATATATGACAAGCCTATGTTAGGAGATTTTTTCCCAGCAGAAATAATATAAAATTAGATATGATAGTTTCTGCACTCAGAGGAACTTACAGTTTGGAGGATGGATTTATGCACAAATGCACAAAGGAATAAACATGTACTAACAGCGGTAAGCAGAAGAAAAGATGAGGGTTTTAGTGGGGTGTCTTTTTCCTAGTATGCTTTATGTTGTCAAAGCAAGATATAACTACTACAAAATATGAATTATTCATGAACAAGAACTAGATTGTAAACTGGATATCATGCTAGTTTCCTATTGCCAGAATTATTGCTCTACTATGGCATAGTTAAGTATCCTCAGTGGATCCCTTGTGAAAGGGCCTGAGTCTGTCATAGAGACAGGGTGGGGAGGATTGAGTTGAAGAAATGATGATAACAGTTGTTACTAAATACAAACCTGATGCTTATGCCACTATTATACCAAGGGCAGGGGTAGCTTTTTAAATTTCTGTCTGTGGAACAAGTACAAGAATATTTCTAACAAAATGAACTGAATTTGAATGTTTAGTAGGCCATTCATTGTTGCTAGCTTCAGAAAAAAGCTAATTTTTTTATATATCTTAGTCTTTTTTTAGATTCAACACTCAAGGCTGGTCTGAGGACTAGGTATAGGGGAGATTGGCCTCTTCCCTGCTTCCTGACTTTTAACATTCTTATTTTATTTTGTTGTAACACACCTATTTTCTTAAAATTGGCCTTGATATTTCATGCTAGCCTAATTTTATTTGCATAAGTTAGGGGCTAACAAAAGAATATACCCATAATTTGTTTAGAAATCCTCAGTGGCTCTCTTTATAGTCAAATATTGCAGCCCATAAAACTTGCAAAGTATTTATTCTGTGACTATTTCAGAGCAATGCGATGGTACATTTAACCATGTTTGAAATCAAAATAACTGCCTCAGACCTTTAAATATTATTTTACCCCACATCCTTGGGATAGTAAATCTGTTGAGGTAATTTTAGAGTTTGTTTCCTAGGAGGACCATTATCTGTCAGTTTGTAATAGAAACTTCAGTACTAAATACTATCATTCTCAATCATAAGTTTTTTTGTTATTTTTTTATGAAAAAAATCTGGTCATTCCCAACCAAAGTTAGGAAAGAATAATCTGTTTTTCTTTAAATTAAGCTGCTCTCTGTCCCCAAAGCAAATAGCCTCTCATAATAGGCAAACTGGGACAGAAAGGGCCCTGTGGTGCCTTGCTTAACAGACAAAGACAACTGCAGGAGAGCTTGGAGACAAATTTACATTCTGTTAAGAATAGCAGGAAGTATTTTGGTTCTCAGCAGCCTAAAACCACTTGTGGTTTGTTAGGAACACCAGACAAGTTAGCTCAAGCCTGTGGATTTTTTGGATGGATAGAAACAACTCCCTTCTGTTCTGTCCTGCACTGGAATGCTGACTTGTGTAATATTTGAAAATTCAGATTATTGTATTGGAGTCAGCCAGAGTTTACCCTGGCACTTTGAAGAAGAAACTATTTCAGTGATAGAACCTTCAGTTTCATGTAACAGAAGGTATATAATCATATTCAGAAATGTGAAACTTTAGATTTGTTGCTCTCCAGGTGACATAAGTACAGTGTGGTAGGTGAGAAATTATGGTTGTTTAGCTGTTCTATTTCCTAAACTTTGTGGTACATGAGATAAATCAAGAAATACTTTTCCTTGTATTAAACTTATGGGCTGTAGATCAATAAATAGTATCTCTTATATTAAAATTATAAAATGAATCTTAGATTAAAATTTTTCATACATTTCACTAGTCTATCACGAATTTGAACATTCCTAAGTCTGTGACTATGGATGTGGTTCGATCTTTCAAGTGCTCAAGGGCTCTATTTCCGTTGGCTGCCGTGGGCGCAAATGCAGCCAGTGAAGAATCAAGTAGAAAATGGAGGCATAACTGATGGTTTAAGAGGTTAGGGTGAATGGTAGTCACTAAGTAGAACTGTGCATTCTAGAATTTTATTAATGAAGAAGTTGTTTAAATGTTGGAGTCAGAAGGCTGTTCGTGGTCATGTAACCGGAAAAGACACAGGCATTCGGGCTGCCTGTCACTACCAAATCCAATAAGCAATGACAGTGATTGAATATGGGCGCTTTATTCAGATGGCCGGCGATCTGAGAAGATGGTGGGTTCATACCCTAACAAACCATCCTCCCTTCTCTTTCCTGGCCAGAATTTTTATAAGGGAGGTGGGGGAAGACAAACAAGGTTCAGTGAGGGCTTTGAAATTCAGGGAGGATTAGGTTAGCTAAGCTGCCGAATTTGTTTTCTGGGCAGTGCTGTCCCCAAAGGGAGGGGGAATATCTGTCTCTTCCTAGATACAAAGGCCTGGATGCCTCCAACTGGTCCCCAGTTGGAGTATTAAAGTTTTTAAATATTTAAGTATTTAAGTATTTAAGTTAAAGTTTTTAAGTATTTAAGTTTATTTAAAAACATAAGGTTTTTAAGTATTTAAGTTAAATATTTATTTATTTTTAATTTGTTTTTAAAGATTTTATTATTTTTTAATTTTTAAATATATTTTACTAATTATGCAATTACAGTTGTCCCATTCCCCCCTTCATTCCTCTCCACCCTGGATACCCTCTCCCACCCACATTCCACCCCCCCTTTAGTTCATGTCCATGTGTCATACATATAAGTTATTTGGCTTTTATATTTCCCATACTGTTCTTATCCTCCCCCTATTTTCTACCTACCATCTATGCTACTTATTCTCTGTACCTTTTTCCCCCACTCTCCCACCCCCACTCTCCTGTTGCTAACCCTCCATGTGATCTCCATTTCTGTGGTTCTGTTCCTGTTCTAGCTGTTTGCTTAGTTTGTTTTTGTTTTTTGTTTTAGATGTGGCTGTTAATATCTGTGAGTTTGCTGTCATTTTACTGTATATATTTTTTATCTTCTTTTTCTTAGATAATTCCCTTTAACATTTCATATAATACGGGCTTGGTGATGATGAACTCCTTTAACTTGACCTTCTCTGAGAAGCACTTTATCTTCCCTTCCATTCTAAATGACAGCTTTGTTAGATAGAGCAATTTTGGATGTAGTTCCTTGCCTTTCATGACTTCAAATACTTCTTTCCAGCCTGTTCTTGCCTGTAAGGTCTCTTTTGAGAAATCAGCTGACAGTCTGATGGGAACTCCTTTGTAGGTAACTGCCTCCTTTTCTCTTGCTGATTCTAGGATTCTCTGCTTAATTTTTATCTTGGGTAATGAAATTATGATGTGCCTTGGTGTGTTCCTCTGTGGGTCCAACTTCTTTGGAACTCTCTGAGCTTCCTGGACTTCCTGGAAGACTATTTCCTTTGCCAGATTGGGGAAGTTCTCCTTTATTATTTGTTCAAATAAGGCTTCAATTTGTTGCTCTTCCTCTTCTCCTTCTGTTACCCCTATAATTCAGATATTGGAACATTTAAAGATGTCCTGGAGGTTCCTAAGCCTCTCCTCATTTTTTTTTGAATTCTTGTTTCTTCATTTTTTTTCTGATTGGGTGTTTCTTTGTTCCTTCTGGTCCACACCATTGATTTGAGTCCCAGTTTCCTTCCTTGCTGGGGACCCTGTCCTGGGCGCCAGATGTGGGGGGGCTCCGCCCGCAATGCCCCATCCCTCCGTCACGGATGAAAGTAAAAACTACCAAGACATCTTGTGCTTGGGGAGGAAAGGGGTCAAACTCTCAGAGGAGAATGACCCAGAGCCCCATCCTCACTAGGCTTTTATTGGGCTCCAATACACCGGAATACAAGTTTAACATGTCAAAGAAATCTGAGGGCTTAATCCGAGCCAGTGTTTGTCAGGAAGGGGGATTGCCAGACTTTGGGAGACATGCTCATTTCCTCCTGGGACACTTGTCACCTCAGGAAGAGCACTCTTAGCAAAGCAGGTTTCACAGGACTTTAGGAATTCTTTCTTATGTCCGGATCACCCAGGGAGCTGTCCTGCCCAGCACAGGGCTGCACCACTCACCCCCACAGTTTCAGGCTTTAAGGCAATTAGGAAGCAGGAGACATCTCCCAGATGGAAATGAGGACTCGGGCTATGTCAGAATAGCCGGGGGGGGCGAGGGTCCATCACATCCTCTTTGCTGCAACCCCCCGAGTCCTTCCATGAGGCCTCCCAAGTGGTCGCGTCTGGCTTAGGTTGCCCCTCCCATGAGGAGTCTTACCCGTCATTGACTGCCAACCAAGCTATGGGGCCAGAGATGAGTAAGGCAGAAGCAGTGCTCCTGCCAGGGGGATAAGCTTTGTCTCCTTAATAGGTCACATCCTTGTGACAGAACAGACCCAGATGAAGTGGGTCCCTTGGGCTCTTACACAGCCCACCATGGGGTGAGGGTTACAACTCCTGAAACCAGGCTGAACGGTCCGCAACACTTCCTATCATTTTCGGTTCCCTCTATATTTTCCTTCATTTCACTTAGCATAGCCTTCATTTTTTCATCTAATTTGCAACTAAATTCAACCAATTCTGTGAGCATCCTGATTACCAGTGTTTTGAACTGTGCATCTGATAGGTTGGCTGTCTCTTCATTGCTTAGTTGTATTTTTTCTGGAGCTTTGATCTATTCTTTCATTTGGGCCATTTTGTCTTGACAGCCTGTTACCTAGGAAGGGGCAGAGCCTTAGGTATTCACCAGGGCAGGGTAATCCATGTCACTGGGTTGTGACACTGTATGTGGAGAAGGGGTCTGAGAGGGACAATGGCACTTGCTCCACTCTATGCTGGATTTCAGTCACTTCCTCCACTTCCCACAAGCAAATTGGGCCCTTCTGCATCTGATTCCTAGGTGGGTGGGTTTACGTACTTTCTAGGACCCTGTGGGTCTCCCCAATGAACTCTCCTGTGAGGCTTGGAGTTTCTTCTGCCACCTCAACCCCCACAGGTGTTTTCAATCAGTGGTTTCAGGCTTTATTTCCCCACGCTGGGGCCCTGGGTTGTGTTTCTGTCTTGCTACCCAGTTTCACCCAGTTTATCTGTATGCGAATGTGGGACTGCCCCGTCCACCAGCTGCCTTGCACATGGAGCACCCTTCCACAATCCACTGCCTTGCTGGGTCCACCAGCTGCTGTTTTTCTGTGAGCCCTCTCCGCCCTGGCTGCCCAACTCTGACCCTCCTACTGGTCTGGATGAATGTGTCTTCTTTAACTCCTTGGTTGTTGGACTACCATACAGTTCAATTTCCTGTCAGTCTGGTTGTTTTTTGTTTTTAAATTGTTGCTATCCTTCTTTTGCTTATGCGAGGAGGCACTCTGTGTCTACCTACGCCTTCATCTTGGCCAGAAGTCCTAAAGATTTTATTTATTTTTTTTAGAGAGGAGAAGGGAGAGAGAAAGAGAGGGGGAGAAAAAACAATATGTGGTTTGCCACTTGAAAGCCCCATCACTGGGGACCTGTCCCACAATCCAGGCATTAGCCCTGACTGGAAATCAAAACAGCGACCCTTTGACTTGCAGGCCGGCACTAAGCCACTGAGCCACACCAGCCAGGTAGGTTAAATATTTATAAGTGACATGACATACAACATATTTTGCTGTTATTTCTACTGAGGCACCAGTTCAAAAATTTTTGACTCAGATTTCGATAAATTATATTTTTAAAAATTGCTCAGTAAATTATTATTTTGACAGTTTCGTGCATTTCTAATACATAGTTTTAGTAAGCAATGCTTTATTCCTGTCAAGGAATGTTTGGTACTTCCCAAAAGATTTTATTACATTGCTAAGTTAAGGCACTTAACCAAACAAAAGTGCATACATTTGTTTGGCATATCTGACTGACACAGAGACCTTATATTAGGAGAACATATATGAAGAATATTCCATTTGGCTAAAGTTAGTAAAGGCAAATTGTACTGTGCCTTAGGACTTTGGGACTTAAGGGAAGATATTTGTAATAAATATATTAGAATTACCAAACATTTCAATTTTATTAAACTGATTTTTCTGAAGACTCTTTGGAGATTATGTGCATATATTTATGGCTTACAGGCCAACGGAGTGAGAGGAGTGTTGTGTTGCACAGTGTCCTTGGGAGGCACTCGTGTTGGCTGCAACTGCTGACTTCTCCCTTCCTGGTACCAAGCTGACCAACCATTGCTTTCAGCGTGAGCAGCTTTCTAAAGTGAATTCTAAAACAAAATCTCTTCGTTGTGTTGTAAGAGCCATGGGCTATTTTTTTTCTTTTTTTTTTAGAACTACGCGTGTATGGCCACCAGGAGGCAGATATCTATTACTTATTACTTATCAATGTTTACAATAATGCAGGTTAGAAAACAGAAATATAGAAAAACATAGAAGCATAGAAAAACATAGAGGTATATTTTTATTTTTCATTTGACATATATGAAAAACTGGTTTGCTGTATTTTTTGAATTATAAGACACACCTTTTCCCCCAAATTTGGGAGGAATAATGTTTGTTAATGTTGCTGTTGAGTTTTGTTTACATTTACATTGGTGAAATATTAGGTTATTTATGTTATTAAATATTTTACCACATTTTTTGCTTCAAAATTTTTTTTCCTATTTTCCTCCTCTAAAACCTAGGTGTGTCTTATGGTCTGAAAAACATGGTAATTATTGTTAAATGAGTTGGTTTTCCTATCAAATTGAGAAATGTGGCATATTTAACATAGAAATATTTATTCAAGGGAAATTATAGTAAATATTTTATCAACCAGACTCTGTTACATAGAATTTGCTTAGTATTAAGAGAAAAATGCTTTTTATTTTTAAATTGTTATAAATAATTTTCTGCTGAGTAAATAGGCTAATAAGCTGATTATAACCCCTTTATATGCTGATTGCAATTATGAGGGCTTGAGGGCCATTTTAAAATGTATATCAATAAGAAAATACTTCTGGCCCTGGGTGGTGTGCCTCAGAGGATTGAGTGCTGGTCTGCAAACTGAAAGGCCCTAGTTTGATTCCCAGTCAGGGCATGGGCCTGGTTTGCTGGCTGGGTCCCCAGTTGTATTTATTATTGTATGTAATTAATGTATCTCTTGTACATCAATGTTTCTCTTCCTCTCCTTCTCCCTCCCTTCCCACCTCTCTAAAAACAAGATAAATAAAATCTTCAAAAAAAACCCCAAACTTAACTCAAAAATTAATTAAAAAACACTTCTTTAGTATGTATGAATAATGTATGAGTGTGATATTAATCGTATAATTAATATTGTATGCTGGAAGTTGATACCTATTTAAAGATGGCTTTCATGATGTATATAACTATTGGAAAAGGATAGGGAGACACTTCTATTGATGAAAAAGGGGAATTTTCTGCATTGTGTCTCATCTCCTTTAGAGGCCTGGGTAGGCCTGGAGCCCCTGGACTGTAGTTAACTAGATTAAAATTGAGAAAGCTTCCTTTACTCACCCAAGCAACCTGTTCTCTCTATTTTTTTCTTTTTCATCACCTTGGTATTGATCAGACAAAGAGTCTGATCTCAATTTTACTAAGAGGAATGAGAGAATGAGATTTTTTTAAAAATATATTTTATTGATTATGCTATTACAGTTGTCCCATTTCTCCCCCATCATTCCCCTCCACCCTACACACCCTCTCCCACTCACATTCCCCCCTTTAGTTCATGTCCATGTGTCATAAGTTCTTTAGCTTCTACATTTCCCATACTATTCTTGCCCTCCCCCTGTCTATTTTCTACCCACTATCTATGATACTCATTCTCTGTACCTTTTCCCCCCTCTCTCCTCCTCCCACGCCCCTGTTGCTAACCCTCCATATGATCTCCATTTCTGTGGTTCTGTTCCTGTTCTAGCGGTTTGCTTAGTTTGCTTTTGTTTTAGGTGTGGTTCTTAATAGCTGTGAGTTTGCTGTCTTTTCACTGTCATATTTTTATCTTCTTTTTCTTAGATAAGTCCCTTTAACATTTCATATAATAAGGGCTTGGTGATGATGAACTCCTTTTGTAGGCACTTGAATCACAGGACTAAAAAGGAACAGCTCTCAGAGGTGCCAGTAAGAGATGACAGAGGAAATTGATGTCATCAAATGACTGAGTCTGTCCAGTGATCCTCCCTGTCCTTCTAGGGCCAGTCCCAAAGGCTTTGTTATTCATTAAGTGAACTTATGTCCCCTTCTACTATCTATTGGCATCGTGAAAGTGCAAAGGTAACAGTTGTAAGAAAAAGTTAGAGATGAACTTGAATTTATTCTAAGAGGGTCCTGAAGTACTTTTTCTCTCCTTATTTCACTCCTCAACATTTGACTATCGTAAAATAGGCTAAAGTAAATGCTCTAATTATATAATTTGCTAAGATTTAATGAAATCAGGCATTAGTAGTTTGTGAGCTGCACATGGTCAGAGATCACCCCTGTTGGTGAAGCTATTCATTGTGTAGCTAGCATACTAAAAGTATCGTTCATATTTGTCCGTAAGTAAATAGATAAGACCTCTGTACTGCTGGGAGGCATTTGACTATGGTTTCTGAGTTATCTAAGACTGTAAATACATATTATATAACAACACAACAATCACAATAATGTTACTAGCCAAAATTATGCCTAGTGCCAGGTGCTGTTCTCAGTGCTTTATATGTGTTAATTAGTTTCAACCTTTTAACATTCTCTTACCTACAATTGTTTAACATTCCTAAGAGATGTTATCATTTCCTCTCACAGATAAACTGAAACTCAGAGTAGTTTAAGTAAATTTAGAAAAATCATACATTAGTTAGTAAGATGTCTGGGTTCTGAGCTCATGCTATTAAAATTAGTCTTTTCCAAGTATGCTTTCCAAATGTTTACTAAAATTATCAGTCATTTGGACTTTCAGTGAATGGACAGATGGAAAATCAAGGTGTCTCTCTGACATTTGGGGAACTTGTAATATTTTTGACTTCTGGTGGTGGTGACTGTTGATAGCAGTGACTGCTGGTGGCACTGGCTACCTTCTGCTTCCTCTTCTGTAGTTAATGCATGACTTAATGAAAGTCTGTAGTGATTGAGGTGAGAATTACTCTTGACACCAGGGTTATTTATGCATTATTTCCCTTCATTTTCCCTTATTCCCTTCTTGCTCCTCAATATCTAGGGTCTATTTCCATACTTCCTGAAAACTTTAGATTGATTTCAGAAGCTTAGGTGTGGATTTCCTTTCCTTTTTTTTTCCCCTTTCACATAGTGCTAGGTTGTGGCTGAGCCAAGTGCAGAAAGTCCTAGGTAGAGGGGTTGAAGGAGAAACAAGGAGTTAGGCAGATGGGGAATGACAAACAATTAAGTGGGTGTTCTTGAGGGTTATAATAATCAGAAAGCAATCAAATGGAGGAAAGTAGAGATATTCAGTAGGAGGGGTGGAACGTGGAGAGAGACACAATGGAAGTGAAAATGCTCAAGTGGGAAATGAGGGATGAGGCAGGGGGCCAAGTAAGATGGAGTCAAGGAGAGGATGGCTATGTTAGGATAATGTCACATTAAAAAATGAAGAGAGAGAACAGATGGCCATGCTTTCCTTCTTCCAACTGCAAGTGCTGTCTGCAACATCAGACTCATTCAATTATTCTTGTATGGGCTGAAAGTACAACAAGACATTGTTCTGGGAGCAGGGAAAAACACTGTGAAACAATTGTAATTCTAACAAATGGCAGGCCAAATATTGCTGGGTATTTAATACATGGAGAAGTTCTTTACTCATCAAGCATTATTGTAGCATGAGGCTCAAGGATTTGGACCACTTTTCTGTAGTCGGGCTGGCCAAAGTTAGGAAATGTCTTACTCAGTGATTTTTTTCCCCTGTAAATCAATGAAGGGATATATGTCAGACATCACTTTGATTTTTCTTTTTTCTTTATTATTTATCTATTCACTTATTTTTTATTGTTGTTCAAGTACCGTTGTTTACATTTTCACCCACTATACCCCCCCACCCAGTTATTTGAATTTTCTTAGAAATGTATTTTAAATCACTTGAATCTGAGGAAGGTAAATGATCAACAGGAAGGATAGTGTTGTTTCCAAAAAACTGAATTTATAGGATCAGAGGATCAGTGTGGTAATGGGAATGCTCGAAACAAAAGGTTGGGAAATTAAGTGTTAAGGAAAAAGGTGTAAGCCTGGGATTTATATTAAAAGCCTACTTACTCAGCAGGAAATTGGAATCTGTGTTACTGGCTTTGCAAGTTTGTTGTTTATTTGATCTGGTGATACTGAGGGAGGTAAAACTTAGGTGAGAAAATTGATAGATAGGTGGGGAAAAGATAGCTGATTCCTAGGATCATGCAGCCAAGAAGGGCTGAACTGACATGCAGCCAGTTTGGCAGTCCAGGCCTGAAAGGAAGTTGTCCCTGCATGGACCAGGATATAAAAGGGTTTGAAGGACCTGTGTTTCCTTGACTAGCGATCTGGAGGCAGACAGATGGATTGACATGTGTTTATTATTTCTGGAACTACAAGTTGACCTAAGAAACTTGAGAATAGAACTCTGCAGAAGGGCAATCTGCAATGAGCATTAAGGTATTAGGTGTCAGTTCCAGGCTGACCTCCAGGGCCTACTCTATAAGAACAGATAGCAATTCACCACTTTACCAGTCAGTCCTTGGCAGGGGATGGTGACTAGAAGAGAACCTGGCAGAGGCGCATATGGTGTTGAGGTATTCTGATTCTATATCAGGATACTGATTACCTGAGTATATTTATTTTATGAAAATCCATAAAACTGCACACTTATGTGCACTTTTTAATATTTATATTCAACAAATTTTAAAAAAATAGTGATGCTGGGACCTCATTCTGTAATAACATCAATATCTGTAGAGATGGGGCCCAGTTCTTAGGAGTATGTTTAAAAAGTTTTCCAGGTGATTTTGACAGGCAGCCAGAGTTGAGAATCACTGACAAAGAACTATACACCCACGTCCACATGCTATACTGCATCCTCAAAAAGTAAATCATTTCTCTGCTTAATACTCGGTAACCCTGTGCAATATGGTAACCAGAGCACTTAAAATGTAGCTAATCTGAATTATGGAGCATGTATAAAATGAACTGGATTTTGAAGAATTGATACCTTCCAGATACTGTATTTTTCGGGCTACAAGACACACCTCCCAAATTTGGGAGGAAAAGGAGAGTGTGTCTTATAGTCCAAATGTAGCTTACCTGGCTCACTGTGTGGGGGTGGCCAGCAGTGGAGTAGGGTAACAGGAGGCAGGAGCAGGGTCATCACTGCATTTTCCTCACAAATTTGGGGCAGAAAAAGTGTGTCTTATAGTCCAAAAAATATGCTATTTAATGTTTATATTATTTATTAAATGTCATTATACAAGGTCTGTCTGGAAAAAGTCCAACCATTGTTAACATAACATTTGAACTGCATTGATGTAACCTGGCAGCCAAGGAGAGTGGACAGGAATGCACATGCATGAACAATGATGACTTCACTATACTAGTCAGTGGGAGCGGTAGATGCTGTTGAGTGAGCACGTGTACTGTGTGGCGGTTACATTCAAAATGACTGAGTGAGTAGAGCAACGAATCTGCATCAAATTTTGCATTAAGCTTGAACATTTCTCCTCCGAAATTATTGGGATGATTCAGAATGCTGCAATTATCGGCAACTGGTAATTGGAAGATTCATCACAATGTGCTCACTCATGCCTCACATCTTGTGTAAAGATTTTTGGCCAAATATCAAATCACCCCATTAGGCTGTATGAGGGTGACTTAGCCCCCATACAGCCCAGATTTGATGCCCTGTGACTTCTGGCTTTTCTCAAAACTAAAATCACCTTTGAAAGGAAAGAGATTTCAGAATGTTGATGAGATTCAGGAAAATATAATGGGGCAGCTGATGGAGATTGGGAAAACTGTATGAAGTTCCAAGGTGCCTACTTTGAAGGGGAGTGAGGTGTCATTGTCCTATGTATAACTTTTCTTGTATCTTGTATCTTCTTCAATAAATGTCCTTATTTTGCACAGTATGTGGCTAGATAGACTATATACTTTCTGGACAGACCTCTGTATGTATATATACATATATATGCACACACACACTGGATTTTTCACTGTTTTCTTTTTATTTCAAAGTAACTACTAGAAAATGTAGTTATATGTTTGTCTTGTACTATGGTTCTATTAGACAGCTGTGGTGCTGTTGAAAGAGCTTGGGAATTGTCATCTGGGAAGATGGATGTCAGTTTCAGTCCTGACTTTGCACATAAAAACTACACGGTCTTGGACAAGCACTTGAGTTCTCTGAGCCTTACCTTGGTCACTTACAAGAAGGTAAGTATACACATATTTAAAAGTAATTGTGAGAAATAGAGGTAATATAATCAAGCCTCCACATCTTGTTCAGAACCTGACAGTTATTATTACCCTGAGAAAAGATCAAGGAGTCTTCTACCTGCTTCCTATGGAGCTATATAAAAAGATACATATTTTTTATACATGCACTACATGTTATCAGCAAGACATATGGTGCCTTTAAAACTGAGGATTACGTCTGAACAAGAGCAGGAAGTTGGGTAAAGGACAGTGGCAGCTGCTTTGATGGCACAATCCTGTCCTTCGAGTTGTGTGCATCTCTGCTGCTTCTCACTTTCCCTCTGACGTTGGGCTTTTTCAGCTGCTGGATTCTTAACCTTGGAATAAGTCCTAGGTCTCCTTTCATCTCAAAGCCCTTAGCCTATCATCAAAAACTTCTCTCTCGCTTGCAGAATTCTTTCATTTCTACGTTAGACTCTTTGGCAGGGACCTCATGTGTCTTAGGGTCTTTGTGTTAGGACTTTCCTGGATGCCCATACTCTTGCCTGGGAGTGATCTCTTAGAATTGGCCTGCCCACTGCTGTTGGGCTGTCAGACACAGCCTTGTGTCCTCCATGACCTTCATCAGCTTCTGGGCTTCCAGGTTCTCCTCAGGGTCTCAAGTTTCTACTCTTCCACCTGCTCCAGTGTCTCTCTTTGGACTTAGCGCTCATATACTGTGCTCTGGCCAACTTGGATTATGTGAAAAATATGTGACCCCATGATTTTCTACCTGTGTACCTCAGTGTATGTAATTTTTTTCTATGCAGAATGTCTAACCTTTCTTTCTCCAATTAAATAACCATTTTGAGAAATCATTCTAATTTATTCTTCTCCATGATCTTTCTTGTTGAGTGATATTTTTTCCAGAATTGAAATGCCATGTTCTATGTTCATCTATTATTCCTAATCATACTCAACATTTATCACAGTATGTATATACATCTTATTATTGCTATTAATATATTCTAATAAACCTTGGGTCTCATGTGACCCTGTCTTTGTATGGAACCACATAAAAAAGTATCATCTAAAAACCAGAAATAATTGTAAAGTATTCTCAATATTTACATTTATTATTACACTTAATAATATTAAGGAAAATTTAGTTCAAAACCTATAAAAATCCTTTTATCTCCTTCCCAATTTTTGACTATTTTTTCATTGAAATCTCTTGTCAACCTTCCAAACTTTCTTTGAGAACCCTCAGTTTCATTGCTTTTCTAATCCTCCCTCTACTTTTTAGACTTTTATTATACAAATATACTTAAATATTTTCACTTGGAAAAGAAGTGTCTGCTTGAACCATTACCTAGTTTATTCCTAACAAAAAAACCTTCATACTGATTCATCATGAAAAAATATTTTTCCTCTTATCATTCTGACCTGTGTCTAGATATATTCTCCTAGTTTTGTGTTATAAAGGACTGGGAATCAGCTGAATAAAAAGTAAATTCTCATTAGACACTGGAACCAAAGAAAAATTCCCTATAAAAAGAGATATATGGGGAAAATCGGGGAATACTGATAGAAAAAACTGTGGTCAGTATCATATATATCAGTTTCTATTGGTCAAAGATTTTGTGGTAATTTTTTTATATTTCATTCCTTACTGTAACTAACACAGAGATTTAAACTTACTAAATACTCATTAAATATTTCCTAAATAAATTTGATGATTTACCAGATTTTATTTAGGATCATCTGCAAAGGCAGCTTCTGTTTAAGTTGTCACTCCCTAGCTATGACTATTTTTATGTAACTCTGCACCCCTAAGATTCATGGTTATGTATTATTTATGTACTCCAAAGGACATGTAGGATGAAAGAAAACATAAAAATTCAACAGGATAGTCATAATAATCACACTGTCCTACTCAAGCGCAGTGTGTAAAATGAATTATGGCAGCCAAAAAGCAAACATGTGTTCTATTAGGAGAACCTGCATCACCACCTTGACCATTCTTATTTCATAGTTCCAGAGTCAAGATGTACACGCCACTTCTTTAGTCCTGTGATTTCCAGTGCTATTTTGATTACCGTTGTGTTTCTGTGTTTTCCTAAAGACACAATATTCAGGAAAAAGTCTTTCAGGTTCTGTACATATATGTAAGTGTCCTTTCCTTCTTGAGTGTAGAAAAATATATTTCTTAGTCCCTTTGTATTATTTTCCCCTTTTTTCTACTGATTCCTGCAATTTTGAAGTTCATCATATTCTATTTGCATTCCCATTTCTTTAAGCTATTGCAGTATATTAGTTATATTTCTATAAAGCATATTCTTAGTAACCTCACTGTCCTCTTGTTCAAGGAACACAAACATCTTCCCAGAATCTTCGTCTCTGATTAGTGTCTCACTGAGGCCAGGAGACTAAAGGTACAACCTCCACATTTTGGCTATTCTCACTTCCAGCAAAGTGAAGGAAAGTCTCCCTACAGAGCACGGAGAAATACCTTTACTAGGCTTACATTGAGTTTCTCATTTATTAATACATTATCCTGCAGAACATCTATGTAAGTCATATCAAATCTCTGTGCGTATCTGTAAATGTGCAGCATGCAGTTTGTGAATCAAATTTAAATATAGTGACTATTGCATAAACTAGAAGAAAAATGCAATTTTTCTTTGGTAATGCAATATTATACATTTTCAACTTGCAACTTTATCTCTGAATTTCATTTTCTCCTAATCAATTGTATGCAAATTCTGTCTCAGCTATATTGTGAGCTTTAGGAGGGCAGACATTCACTTACAAATATTTATTAGGTGTTAATAAACAACAAGGATATAAAGATGAACAAAAGTAGACTGCTTCCTTCAAAGAGCTTATATTCTAGATGAGAAGGCACACATGTAAACAAGTAGCTGTTATGTAGTGAGATACAATTGCAGATCAAGTGTTAGGGGAGCAAGGAGTGTAGAACACCTAATTTCTTACGACGTGTCTTGGGAGTCGAGTACAATTCAGAAAGGGTCTAAAGAAAAAGGCAAAATGGGGTATAGTCTAAAATTAATGAGAATTTTCCAACAAGCATGAAGAAAATTTTAGGAACAGGAAAATAGCTAACATAGAGCAAAAAGTTATATAAAAATAAACTGCAGCACTTACACCAAAAAGTTTTTTTCTGGCTAAATTGAAAGATCTTTTTAAATTAGAGGAGTGAAATCATCAGACTTATGCTAATTAGAAAGGTACATCTGGTTGCAAGATGGGTAGAAAAAATGCCAGATGAGGCAGGTCCTGAAGAACAGGCCAGTACATTGTATTAGTTAAGTGATGATTTAAAAGGTTGAAGTGCAGACAAAAAGAAGTGGACCATTTCAAGAAGTAGCTAAGAGTTGGAACTGATGGACTGAAGACATAGTGGGGGAAGAAGAGTTATGAAAATTCTAAGAATTTTGATTTAAGGTTGCTGGGAAAGTAGTCCTACCATTAAATAAGATCTGTAGCATATGAAGAAAAACAGGCTTAGAATGGTGTCATATACTGGATTTAGTGTTGGAATGTTTAGTTTTAAGATAATTTTGGTAAATCCATGTTGATTTAACCAATAGGTCAGGTGATCAGGAGTAAACTTTGGGTTGGAGGTGAAGATACAGGATTAATCATGTTAACTGTGGTGATTGATGGTGTTGGAGTGGAAGAGATCATCTGAAGACTGCGATTGGAGAATGGAATAAGGAAGGAATCCCAGGGAAACACAGTAGTTGGTAGGTAGGTAGAAAAAAATGACCTAGACAAGGAGAGTGAGAAATTGCCAGAGAGAAAGGAACAAAAGATAAAACCATCTAAGGGAAAAAAATAGGAAGGTGAATGAAGCATCTCAAATAAGATTCCATGGTGAACAGGATTATATGCCATTGGGTAGACTAATAAAACATATATAAACTATCCATTATATTTGGCCATTGGCATTAATATATTTATATAGGTCTCATTCAATGAATTGGAGTGAGACTGGGATCAAAGAAGTTGAGTGCTTTCGCATGTGTGTGGCTGCTATTGAGGGGAACTAGTGATATATCACTGGCAGTCATCCAGAGTTTAATAGAACACAGAACTCAAAAACACCACAGGGGAACCATGCCCATCTCTAGATGTCCCGGGCCCAGGTTAGAGCCTATATAGCAACTACCTCCATGAAGAAATGAGCAATGAAGGATCTGAGAACACAGAAAACTCACATGGGAGGATGTGGTCAAAGACAAAGGACACATCCAACCTTGGAAGATGTGAACTTGGAGGAGAAAATTGACATTTTCTTGGGATATATAGATTCCTTCCTTAAGAAGGCTTTATTATTCAGCTATATCCTCTTACACTAACATCAATTAAAATTATATAATTAAACTTGATTTTTGGTGAAGCTTGAGTCCTCTATAATATCATCACTTTTTAATTTTCACATTGGCCAGAACATCAGTGACATACTGAGAGTCTGGGAGCTATTAAAGATATCATTTGTAATGAGAAAAACGTAACTGGAAGTCAAAATGCAAAAAGATAAAAAATAGGAAGGAGATGCATGAAGATAGAAAGCATAGATTACTATTTTGAGAAATATAAGTGGTGAAGAAAAGAGGGGAACTTGGAACTTGAGCATATTTGTGGAGAAGGGTCAAGTCAGTGAAGGGAAACATAATTAATATACCTCCTGTTAAGGTCAGAACGAAAATGATTTTAAAACCTCAGATGAAGGAATAAATTTTAGACAGGAAGTGGGAAGCTGCCACTGTCAACAGGTTATAGTCAGATAGTTTTGTTCATTTTGACTTAACAATGAATGAGAGCTGGCCAGGATCCCAAATCCTCATATCCTGTACCAGATAGATGCAAAAAATACACTAGCAATGATGTAGCGGTGATGCAAACTTGCTTCACTGGCTAGCAGTTTGTCCCATATCCACATGTACTGTTTTATCCTGTGATCCCAGTTAGATGAACTGAAAGATCTACAATTCTCTTCTGTTCCTTTGGCTTAAGACCTTCCCTGGACCCACACCGAGTGCTGTGTGATGCTTACTTTCTCCAGAGCCCCACTTTAATTTCTGCTTGGTCTTTACTGACTCTATGTGGTAAAAATAATATGATAAAAAGAGAGCAACAGAAAGATAAAAGATGCTCATTTCTCCTTGCTCCTCTACACCAAGATGTTATTCCTAATATAGTAAGATCTTGGGTGTATGTGAGCATGGTATGTTGCTATTGACTCATTTTAAAGCTTTTTGGTGGAGTGAATGGGGCAGGTGCATCTGGAAGACTTGCACTTTTAGCTCTCTGGTTCTCAAGTTGCTGGGAGTGAGGGTGGGAAGAAAGATATCAAAGTTGCATAAGAATGCTTTCAAGGGAAGAGAATGCTTGTGAGTGGATGTATGTTTGTGGGAGCTGGTGGAGGAGGGAATGTTGTATAAACTTTCAGGAGATTCTGATAAACATCTGTCTTTCTTCTGATATTAAATCACTGCCCTGCAGAAGAGCAAGTAAGAACCACTAAAGTGATATTCGTGTTTGCAATTTAAGAGTTGGCTGCATTAGATGATAAAGTCCAGGAACTGGGCTCCCATTGGGAAATGGAGTCAGAAATAATTGGAGTAAAGCCCAGGAATAGGTGAGGCTGGAACGCTGGGTTTGTCCACCGCGGGATGGCTGAGGATTTGCATTTCTCCTTTATCATCCACAGCACTTTCTCAAGCAACAAGTATATATAGTGCGTTCAATAAATACTCTTAATAGACTGTGTACATTTCAGAAAAAACGTATACCTTTTAATATCAATTATGTGAGCATGCAACATTGCTAAATACAAAAGTCATACAAGCTCACAAATGACTTCAGAGACTGCCACTCTTTTAATTGAAGAATAATTTAGGGCCTATCGAGATACCATAAATCATAGATCCTTTCCTCTTTTCCCTTAATGACTACGCATTTGCCCCATTACTATAGGTTTCACAAAGCATTCTACACACAGGCAGTTTCATTTCTTTACCCTTTATCTGAAGAGAAATAGAAATATCATTCATCTTCTAAAAGGATGTATTTCCACTGGGTCTGAGTAAGACTCAAGGGTAGGGAGTTGCAGTGCACAGCTCTTGGGGCATTGCCTAAAAATTGAAGGCTGCCTATTATTTATTGGAAAAAAAATTCAATACATTTATGATAATATTATGCTGGCATAGATGCTTACAACTGATAAAATGCAAATTTTATAAGTTCACATTTGTTGCAAATGAGTTGAAAAACTGAATGTGTCCTATTTCTAGTTAAATGCAATGGTTAGCATGGGGCATTAAAAACATCTGAACAATGCTAAATTTATAGACTACATACCAGAAAAATAAGTTTTGGGAAGGATAACACAAAAATAAATACTAATTTAATTTTTTAAAAAGTCTGCTTTATATGATTTATGCAAATCTGTGTCATTACATAGGTAACCTTGAGAAAAAAAATTCCCATTCCTTGGACTCAATTTCCTTCTCTAAAATGTGGAGGCTGAACCCACCTGTCTGTAATTATTCCCTTCCAGAGAGACATGTTCTGTTACTGGCTTTAGTTTTATGGCCTGTGAAGTAGAAACCTCCGTGGAGACAAAGATAGGTTCAAATCTTAATTTCATCATTTATTAGCCTTTTAAACTTGGGAAACTTATACCTCAGTCAGCCTTAATTTTCCAAGTTGTGAAATGGGCAAACACTAATAATTCACTTTTTAAATGAATTATTTGAGGATTAAATGTGTTGAGAAGTGATTAGTATGTTGGTTAATGGGCATTTAATGTGTAGTATCAGCCAGTGCCCTAGACTTCTACTTTCCTTCTCTCCCTAAAAATTCAATTCCTTGTATATTATTGACTTGCAAGTAAAAAATATTACAATAAAATTTGGAAGATACTGTGAACTTTTGCTGAGTAACATTTGTAAAGTAGATTTTTATCTTTCAGCTTGGGAATGCCTCTGGGTTTGAATACAGCAGACAAGTAGCAGTAAGAGGTCAAAATAATTCTAAAGCTCCATACAACTTTGCAGTTCAGCACTATTATATATTCAAAGACAAGCATGACACCACATGCATTAATCATAGTATATCACATAGGAACAGCACCCTCTACATATACTCAGCACTAGTCCTAAACTTCATAAAACCACACGAAATCTGAGTGGAATTTCACAAATTTAAGAGTGAAGAGAACTTAACCTAGATTCACAAGAAAGCTATGAGGATATTGAAAAAGTCATTTTATGGGATGGATGTTTTAAATGGACTACCAGAGATTGTCTAAAATAGCCTCAGGAACCAATTTTCCCACTTATAAGTCTGTTAATGGGTAGATTTGTTTGAATTTAATTGGACATGTTAGACTCTAACAGTTTAGATGGAAGGTAGCTCTCTAAAACTTAATTTTTCCTCTATTTTCTGAGAGACTCATGCTATAACACTTTTTTTCTTAGGAATCTATGATTGAGGACCAAATGATACGTATGCCCACTATCCTTCTCATTTGAAAAGTACTGTAAAGGGAAAGGGTGAGGGCAGACTTATCTTTCATCCCATTTGCAAGTACAAAGGAGGGGATGAGTTCTTGGTAAGTCCTTATACAGCTACCCATTGAAATTCTGTTTAGCCTACTTTACATGGGACTATACTAAGAACTTGAGCGCAGTTAAGTGGGCTCTTTATTGTAAAGGTCTTCCTGTTGTCCAGTAATTCATGAGCCAATGGCATAGTACTGGGTCCTTATTTATGACCACTGATAAATGAGTTCATAATACTGACCAGAGGGATTACACAGCTCACAGAAACTTTCCAAATAAGAACCATGATGTCAAAACACAGCTGAGGCCATCAACGTATTAATGAGGATTTTGTTATCTTCTAATTATGATGATTATTATATCAGAATGCAATTCATGCTAATTATTAGTAAAAATTTACAAACATTAAAAAGTGCATAATAATATTTGGATCTGATAGGGCTGAAAAAAGACAAGAAAAACACAACACAACACAAGGGTGTTAGCTTTGTGATTGGTGTCCACATGATTGCAAAGAAATCATTTTCTCCATTATTTCATTTTCTTGTGCTGTCTTCCAAATTTAAACATTGTTAGAAAAATACAGCATTGTGAGAAGTTTGATTCCATAAGAAGAACAAAACATTTCTACTAGTTATTATTATCTTGGCTTCTCTTTCCCACCTTCCCAATTCTTTAAATCTTCATAATTAAAGATAAAAATATCATTTGGGAAAAGTGTTCCACTTGAGAATAAAACAAGATATGCAGGTGAAATTCTGGTCCGTGCAGACACCAAACAAACTGAATTCAGGTAATATTCACATTAATGGATAATTCCAAATGCCTGCATAAAAAGCAAAGGAGTCTTGATGAATCTGTTACACTTAATTGATCCATCAGCAGAGGATCAAGGGGAAAGATTGTTTAAAAAGTATGTTCTATCCTGTGTATACCACCACACTATGGAAAAGAAAAAAAGACAGCCCTTTAAAAAATGAGTAGTATAAAAATTCACAGTAATGTACATTATTTTTGTTTTTCATGAGCAATCAAAGAAGGGGGCAGTGCCGAGCATCTCTATTGTACAATACAAAAGAGTGTAAGTAACACAGCAGGAACACATGGACACAAAATGCTAAAAACAGTGCTTTCTGGATGGTATGCTTACTGGGTGAATACTTGGGCCAGAGATACTTAAACTCTGGGGTTCAACCAACCCTTTGCAATTACACACAATTAAATCCTCTGACATTGGGAGGGGCCAGATGCTACAGGGAGAATCATCATCTAGGTCGCTGCTACTGTCTACAAGCATTTCATCATGTGGTCAAGTGAAAGGATCCATACGTAATGATGTCCAGACACAAGCCACATGACTTCAGCCATTGCTAATGACAGGGGCAGAGAAGAATCTGTCTGCAGCCAGAGCCTCTACCCCCATGTTTAACATGACAGCGAGCAGGTTCCTGCTGTGTGGAACAACCATGTTCTTTCTCCCCTTGTCACTCGTGTACACAAATGCATTCCAACCAAGCCTGGAGAACTGAGACATGGTCAGGTAGAGGAAGATAAAAGTGGGGTATTAGCTTTCAGATTTGGCTGCTTCCCCCTCAGCTTCCCCACTCTGTTCTGTTGAACTTCGTTGAGCATCTTCCTCACCTTCTGTAAGAGACAGTGGAAAAAAGAACAAGGGCGAAATAAAAACCATTGCTTATATTTACCCACTCTCAGTATATCACATTGGAAATTGACAAAATATTCCACAAGTCTGAAATTCTAATAAAGTGTGTTTTCTCTGTAATTAATTATCTATCAAGAAAATAGTTTAAGGTGGCTAGCTAATTCTGGTCCTGTGAACTTGGGATAGTGTGGTTCAAAAACAAAATAATAACTGAATTTTCACAGTGGCTAGTGATCATCTATGCTTTTGATATAAATAACTGGGAAATCTCATGCTCAGGTTCTGGCACTCATTTTTAAAAGGTTTACAGGTTGCAGAAATCACAAGTGTCTTTGGGCTGAAATCAGAAGTGGAGAGCAAGTTTCACTTCTTATTCCTGACTTTCTTATTTTAAGAATTAAAAAAATGCATTTTATATTATTTATAGCACTTGATGACAACCCAGCTGATTCCTCGGTGGTTTAATTAGTTTAAATGAAAAGCAACAGTGGAAGATGGAAGGACATTATGCCAGCTGGTCAGTCCCTTGTCACACAGTAATAATGACCTCTGCCCTGCCCTTTGAAAACCTACACACTACTCCAATAAAACTACCCTCAAAACTGCACCCTCTGTAGCAATTTTAGCAAGTGACTTGGCAAATACTGAGATTAAACAATGCTTTCTCTCTACATTTAGTCACTTCACCTGAGTGCAAGCTGTAGGCAATCCTTGATTCAATGATTCATATTTTTGCACGTGTTAGTTCATTACTAAGCAACCAATATGGCTTAGTGGCCCAAATATTTTGGTGATGTTGCAATTATGCAAATAATAACAATGCTTGCTAAGAGTTTGTTATCATAATTCAAATGCTTAGAGGTATGTCCATTCAGGGGTGTCCAACCTGTGGCTGCGGGTCACATATAGCTCAGAATGACTATGAATGCAGTCCAAAACAAAATTGTAAATTTTTAAAACATTATGAGTTTTTTTTGTGATTACATGTCACAATGTATTTAATGTGTGGCCCAAGAAAACTGTTCTTCCAGTGTGGCCCAGAGACACCAAAAGCTTGGACACCCCTTTAAGTGATTTGTTCTTTATGCTTAACAGATACACATGAAACATCTCACTGTACACCATACTTTAGGGAAATTGAAAGTAATTCTACATTCAAAAAATTCTGTTCTAAAGGAGACCCAAGGGAATCAGGCATTACATATCATTTTCATACACTACTTTCATTATTAGAGCAATGACTAGACTCCCAAGATGTGCATATGTCTTGAAAATAAGAAGTATAGATGAGCAGGCAACAAAAACTTGATAAATAGAAGCTCTCAGTAACCAAAGGAATAAATTCAGATTAGGTCAGATGCAATAGAGTAGACTATTTAACGATGAAACTGCTGTATAAATAAAAGATGAGGAATTCAACTCCCATGGTGCTCGGGACTTCCTAGGTGATTTTCCTAGAGACTTTCTGAGGATACTTCTCAGGGTTTAGCATAATGCTACAAACAGAGCCATGGCTGTTAAGCCAAGGTAAACATGGGATAGCAATATTGTCAAATATAAATTAAAAAGAAGGTAAAAGGCTAAAGAATTTCAAAGGAAGTCCCTCACAATTCTCAGCTAGTGATATTTTGTCATTATAGTTGTCATTATTGAACAGCTTTTGAGGGTGAAACCCTGTAAAGAGAAGTCACTGACTTTTATCCTGCTTTACACTGTTTATAACTCTACAGGCTACTTTTGAAGGTGGTTTGTCATGTCTTAATCCTACGTAGTGAAATGCTGCAAATCGTCCCTTATTCACAGAGAGATGTGTGTCAAACAGCTCACCTGTCTTGTTGATATCAAGACCTGCTAATTTCAAAGCTAATTCATTGCTGTTGCCACTTGCAGAGGAAACCAGGATGTCATGTATTGCATTTCTTCTACCCGTTCTTCCTGAAGCAATAAAATCTGCATATGTAGTTTCCACATCAGTCATTGCTAACAAATATCCGCATAGCAGGGACTGAAAAAAACGGAGAAAAATTAAGAGGTAACTATAATGTTGGTCAATGGTAAACATTTAACCAAAACACATTAAATTATGGCCCTATAATATGAATATGAAATAATTATCTTGCTTACATGTCTAAAAAGCAAGCAATGCTTTGATTCTTGATCAAGGCAGGGAATGTTTTTGTAATGAGCCTGATAGTAAATATTTTAGATTTGGGGGGACATATGGTCTGTGTTTCAACTACTCAACTCTGTGGTTGTAGTGCAAAAGTAGTCAAAGCTAATATGTTAAACAACTATAATAAACAAACCATGTTTATAAAAATGTGCATAGGGCCAGATTTGGCCCACATGCCATAGTCTGTGGCCACCTGGTTTAGATTATAAAATTCTCCTTCTCTAACACCATTTTAGTCAGTCCTCTACTCCAGAGAGGAGAACTTGAGGTCAGTTGCATACCGAAGTCAGGGGGAGGGTGCAAGTGGTCCATCCTAGAGGTAAGAAGTAAGCAAGTGCCTTGTCTGCAGAACATCTAAGAACAATTATGAAACTGACCAAAGTCCAGTTTGCTTTTTATGCACCCAGCAATTCTAAACCATGTCAGGGATCAAATACTGCTCCCAGTTCAAAACAGCTCTGATGTAGTCCCCTTGGTAAGCCATTGCTTGAGAGGAATAACAATCTTTTTTGACTGAATCTTTACAAAGGGGTCAAGGTGATTTTTTCTGAACAAACTTGATGGTACATATCCTTAATTACAGACATAATGAAGAAAAAATAGTTTCAAGGAAAACTATGTGACATGTATTAAGAAAAGAACATCAAATGCAAAGCTTTAATTTATTTTGTTATCTTTAAATTTTTATCCTTCCCTAAAGGTCAAAAGAGGGATGGTTACTAAAATGAAATAATGACTTTCTGTTGGGTTAATTTGTTTAAACAGGATTTTAAAATAACACAATTTCCCTCCTATACTTAAATATTCCTGTTACATTTTACTATAGTTTAAGATTAAAAACCCATACCATTACTCAAGAGAAAGGAATCTTTTCAAAACGTAAGTATGGAGGAAGCTAAAAGAGTAGAACCCATACATCATCATGGACGCACACCCTGCACTCTGAAATAACTTAATGCCATTGATTGCAATTGAGGCTGGCAGCACATTCCTTTAGGCTGATTCTTCTCCCAGTGCTTATTGAGGGAGCTTCTAACTCAACCTGCAGAAAACCTTATATTCTCTCTTCTTTAAAGCTGACAGAGGACAGAGGGAAGAATTATAGTATAATACAAGCTTTGAAATAGGAAATATTTGTATACTACATGCTTTACTGTGACTGTATTATGGATAACATCCATTTCTTTTCCCTTAATTATATCTACTATTCATTTTATGAGAATATTATTTAATGGTTATTATAATTTTATTTAAAACATCAAAATGCTCTTTAGAAGATCCTGGTTCTGCCACTGGGTCATGTAATGACTTTTGGAAAAATTACTTGAATTCCTGGTCTTCCAATATTTTATAAGTAAAATGGGACAGCTCAGTGACATTATCATTAATGGTACTTCACATGAAGTTTGTGTAAAAGCAATGACCATTCAAAACTATATCATATCTAATACCTTGAACTTGGAAATCTCTTTCTGTGACCACAACCACCTATTTATTCTTTTCCTCTTACTCTTTTACTTTCTTTGAAAAATTAGTTTATTATTTAAAAATATGTCCCACTGGTATCCCACAATGGCATCCTTCTTTTTTTCCTTTCTCTTTCCCTCTCTCTTTTTTATTGTTGTTCAAGGATAGTTGTCTTCATTCCCCACCCCCACCACCACCACTCTCCCCTGCCCCAGCTACCCCCTCAATCCTTCTCCCCTTTGGCTTTGTCTGTGTGTCCTTTATACATGTTCCTTGATGACCTTCCTCCCCCCCTATTATTCCTTCCCACATTCCCTCTGGTTACTATCAATTTGTTCTTTATTTCAATGTCTTCAGTTATATTTTGCTTGCTTGTTTATTTTGTTGATTAGATTCCACTTTTCCTCTTACTCTTAATGAATCTGGTCACATCTTTAATTCTTTTAACCCTTTTAATTTTATTTTCTCCTAGATCCAGTCTGACTCACCCACCATTTCATGTAGCTAGCATCAGGAAATCCCTCTGATCTACAGTGACCTCGACCTTACTAAGCCTCACCTGGGAAAACAGCACAGTGCAATTTCTCTGATCTCATTACTGGGTGGCTAGTGTTACCAGAAAAAAATCACAAAATTGTGCCAACTGGCTCAACTAGAAATTTTTTGACACTATTATTAGTATACACTCTGAGTTGCTGGGAAATTCTTTTTTCACCTCTAGTTGATTCTTCCTTTTGCTTTTCTCTGTGAGGATTCCAAACTCTTTTCTGTCCACACAACCAGTCATTACCTGCCTTAAGAGTTAACTTAGATATTCCTTTTCTGAAAAGATATAGGACACTGTTGTAACTTCTCTTATATCTCCTCTTTCCAACACATTTTTCTGTAAATCACTATTCTTTGTTTTCTAGATGAACTAACCTCTTTGTTTTGGAGGCATGCTGCTGCTTGTATTTTCTAATACCTCCTGGAGGACCTTAATTCATCTATCATTTTTCTCAGTAATTTGAGTTTTGTTTCTCCTCAAAATCTCTCCCTTAAGTTTATAAGGATGTTCAAGTCTTCTTTTACTAAAATATTGAACTAACCATTAAACAAATACCCTCTCTTCAACCTTCACTCATCTTTGCATTGACTAACCTTTTTCCTTCATTAAACATCTCAGAAGGGCTCAGCTATTTTTATTTTTACTTTATCTGAACAAACCTTTATAATTTTTATATTTCATTGGCTTTTATATAGTGTATTTTATGGACACTACTTTCTTATAGATCACTGCAGCGATCTGTGTTAATATGAAGAAACAGCTTAATGCTAAAGTTTCCTGTGAGTGCCCATCCTTTTTGAGCTCTCTGCAATGCATGACACTACCAGCTACATTCTGCTTGAAACACTCCCCTAGCATAAAAAAGCAACTTATAGAGGCATGTTTACTATTATAGGAATCAGACCTATCTGTATTTGAATCTAGACTTTCTATTAACTTGTTATGCTATGTCTAATCTCTTTGTACGCAGTTCTCCATTTATAAATAGTGATAGATATACTTAGTAGTCAAGGTGGCTATGAGAATTTATTTGGATTATGTTTCTAAACAGGCTAACACAATGTTTGGCACATGGTGGGGCAGTGCTGATAAAAAACCAGCTGTCACTTTCTTAGCTTCCATGATATCTTACTATCCTGGTTCTATCCTATTTGACCTTTGTATTCTTCACAGATTTCTCTTTCCTAAAGTCACCTGTTAAAATAAGAGCATATTTTGTAGGAATGAAGGACCAGTCTTTGACCTTCTTTATTTCCTGAATGAATAACTCATCTAACCCCAAGGCTTTAATTCCTCACTATGGATAGTGCTGAAGTGTGCATCTCCTATTTAGACTATCCTCCTAAGATTCTCACTCATGAGGGAAACTGCTATTGAATAGTAGTTCCACTTGGTTTTGCACAAGCATTTCAAATTTAATGAAGCAAAGCAAGACAACAAAACACACAAAGAAAATTGGCCTTATGAATACATTATCTTGGAGCATATTTTTACTCATATCTCTAACTTGATATCCATGTCTTATCATTTACCTAGGTCATGTTGGTTTTTATTCGATGTCACTCATATTTATTTCTTGTGAAAGATGGAAAAAACTCTTTCAAGGATTATTGCTATCTGTAAAGAACCACATTTGCTGCTTTAACCTCAATCACTCAGTTAGATAGGGTGAAAGATAATAATGATGACTGTGAGAAGAGCTAAAACATCCCCTTCCCTTTAGCATTTATGAAATATATTTGCTAGACTGATGTGCACCCAAATTTAAACCTTTAAGGTAACATAGAAACTAAATGCTGGGCATTTAATTGTGGTAGCTATTATGATTATAATAATAATTATTATTATTATTTTACAAGTAGTATTTTATTTTTTATTATATTTTCTTTCTCCAGGCAATTGACTTATTTTTCAGTAAAAAGAATAATAACTGATAAATTACACATATAGGAATATGACAATGAAGGAAGAATAAAATTACATTTTTAAATAAAATATATAGATGCTATGAACTCTATATTTTTCTCTCTCCACAATTATAGTTCTTTTAGTGAATTCTGATCATATACTTGAAAATAGTTATTTTTATATGCATACCAGCTATGTTATTTTTCTCTTCCAGTTAAATATGTAGGCACAGCTCTTTAATTACACCAGATATACCACTGTATAATCACTTGGAGATTTGCTTAGGAATTCTGGAGGAACTGTTGTCAAATAATGTTATCTGACAGATATTCACCAAAAAAATGACAAAAGTCCAAAAAATTGTAATAAATGTCAGAAGCTGGTAGAGGTTTAATAGAGTAGTAATTAGCACACAGTCTGGATTTATAAAAAAATAAACAAATTGGAATAAAACCTGGAACACTTATCAAAGTGGGCTTTGCTTCTTCACTAGAGTTTCCCTATTTATGTTACTATAATTAGAATTTTTTTAGACATGATAAAATGGTAGTATTGGGTATAAACAAGATAACATGCTGTTTTTTAATACCCAGTTTTACAAAAGAGCCAATTGTACTAATAAAGTCTGATTAAAGAAGGAAAAAAGATAATTTATTATTTAAGTACTGTATTATTTAAAGGCAGATTAAATTTTAAAACATAAATCTCTAAATATTGATGTCTAAAATTCATAAAAATCCATGACTAGGAAATAAGCTTGTTCCCTTTTTACTACTTCTCTAAAAGACCCTTCATTCTCACTCTTTAACAAAAGAAGCAGTATATTGGTATTCTAAAGATTCTTCCTTTGTAAAATGGCTTTCTAAACTGAGATTCATGATTTGTGCTGGTCTCTTCCTTGTTTATGCCTTTTACCTTTTTAAATATTGTATACGCAAATTATTAGAGAAAATAAACCAATATATTTTACTCTAGCAGAATTTACAGATTTAGATAGACTGCAGGAGGCTAGGAAAAGTATATACTTACGTCTCCTATATCAAACAAATTGAAGCGTTCCACATAGACGTATCCTATAAGAAGTTGGGCCTGTGGAGCTGCTAAAATGATTTTTATAGTGACATTGAGTCATGAGCCAAATGGTGACTGGATAACATGCTAATTTTACTCCTGTAAATGGGGACATATGAAATGAGACTCACAGACTTGGAAGAAAGAATGGAGAGAATGCCATCAGCATGCGCTGAAAACTTCTTTCTTTCTAATACGAATGGCATGATTTAAGTTTAAAAGAGAAGGAAAGTTCTTCCTGTCCCATTATTACAAAAACAATTATATAACTTCTCAACTGTTACTTTATTAAATCATGGGAAGGGTTAAAATCCCTTGCGTAAATTACTGTGTGCTTAGGGCTTGGTCTACATTAGTGTTTCTGAAGTGTTTTAGTCTCAGATTTTCATTACATTCTCAAAAATTATTGAGAACTCTAGTGAGCTTTTGTTTATGTGGTTATATCTGCCGATGTTTACTATGTGAGAAATTAAAACAGAAAAGATAAATATTTATTAATTACTTAAAAATATAGATAATAAGCCATTAAATTTTTCCATTAATGTTTTTAATGAAATAAGATATTCTCCAAATCAATAAAAAATTACAAAAAAGGCATTGTTTTACATATTGAAATTAACTGGCTTAAATTTGTAAATGTCTGGCTTAATAAAAGACATTTGGTTGCTCCTATCTGCAACTACAATCAATTTGTCTCAATATGTTGTTTTAGTTCAAGTATACGAAGAAAAACTGGACTCACACAGATTTTTGAGTTGGAAAAGTGAAAAGAATCTTAATAGCCTTTTGAGATAATAGTGGGATTTAAAAAATTTTGCAATGTGGAATCTAAAACCATGTTAATATGCTTTCCACATTCTGTTTTATAAAATCCACTATATACCTAGCACTTTAAATGGAAATTTTGCCTATGCAGATCTTTTTTTTTTAATACCAGATATTAGTCATTTGGTAAATATTGGTTTACTAGGTTATATAAAATTTATAGATTCTATCATATTTCATTATACAATAGTACATTTGTTAGTATAGCTACCTCTCTCATCAGAAAAGTTTTTAAGAATTGGGAAGTTGACAAATTCACAGGAACAGAAAATAAGTTCTCCAAAATTGTAATTTTTGTTTGAAAGCTCAGGTTTTATCATTGGCAACAGATACAGTTGGATTTTGCATCTCTTGAAGTAACAAGCTCACATTGTTTATTTTTAAGAAAATCTCTGCCAAATACCCAATTTTGAGAAACCACGGTTTGCCAGTCAGTTGTTCTTTCAAGTAACAATTGTAATGCATGAAAAGGTGCTAGTTCTGACTCAGTACAAGCATTCACAGGACTTTACTTGGGACAACAATGCCCTTTGGTACATGTCAGAAGTGCCTTATAACTTCCCATTTCATCACATGGAATATTAAAAAGACCTGCACTTAAAGTCAAGATTTGACAAAATAATATTTTTTACTTCTTCATTAAGATTCCATGTAAATCTTGTGTTTAAAAATATTAACTATGAGTGTGGGGTAGTGAGGAATACCAGGGTTACTAGTAGAGTTTGCTGCTATTGACTTGACCAGTGCTGAGATGCCAGCATTTCCCCACCATGCTTTTGTACTGGTGGTGCAAATGTCAGATAAGTAAAAAAGGTAGATATCATTAGGACTGTTATAAAACTTATTTTGAACTTGTGGATCTATTGACAGTGTCTCAGCGAATGACTGAAAGGGCTCAGAGGACATGCAGGAATCCAGGGACTAAACTTTGAGAACCATTCATGTACACACTAAAAGGAAGCTATCTGATAAAAACTATAAATTAGACAAGGAACTCCTTAATAAAGAATTAAAGCAAATAATTAATTCCTAGAATATTCTAGAAGTATCAGCTGATCCATTTCCATGCTAAACATTATCCATCTTATTCTCTTATACTCTATAAGGCTATTACTTGCCCAATTCAATTTTAAAAGCAATCTAGCAGCTTATTTCCATAAATAGCTTCTTAATCTCACAAGTCAGAGGGCTTCAAAGTCTTAGGAACTCAGGACAGGGTTCCAAAACTTGATGCTACTTCAATTCCCTATTCTTTTGAATTGGTCTATCGTCAAGTCGTACTTTGGAATAAGTGACAGAAAAGAAAAAATTAAGAAACGCAACCCTATAAATAGAAAGAAGTTAATTGGAAAATGTCCACAAAAGTCTCCTCTGTTCAGGGATAATTATATTTTCTGCACCAGATCATGGCTTGAATGCTCTAGACTATGATTTGATATGACAGGGGCCCATATTCCCCTTCAGAGGAGTTTGGATAGTGTCCTATGAAAACCACACTTAAAAAGGGATCTTAGACAAATACCATAAGATCTCACCTTTAACAGGAACCTAATCAACAAAATGAACAAGAAAGCAAAGTATAACCAAAGACACTGAAATTGAGAACAGGCTGACAGTGACCAGATGGGAGAGGGGAGAAGATTATACGAGGAAAGGGTGAAGGGTTTGCAGGAACAATTATAAAGGACACATGGACAACAACAAGGGGGGGGGGGTGGAAACAGGGGAGGGAGGCGGGAAGGGCTGGGATTGTGGGGAGAGGTGGGGAGAAAAGGCAGAAAACTGTACTTGAACAACAATAAAAAATGTTTAAAAAAGGTGATCTTACATACTGAGTTGTATCACCACGATATACTAGCATCTATTAGCTAGGTCAAGCCAAATTGCTTTTTTTCTATTCTAAACCCAAAGCAATGAACTTTATTATTACAAAACATTGCTAGAATAAAATTGGCCCACTATGAGAAAAAAATATGGTCTTTTAATGGTTTTTACAATAAGTTTTTTTTTACTGATATTGTTAGAGATAATATCCCATCTCCTTAGCCAGGGGAAATTATTCACCTCTTCTCTTACTGTCACTGTGTAATAAAAGTTCTCATTCATAAAAGTTCTGCCCTGGCTGGTGTGGCTCAGTGGACTGAGTGCTGGCCTGTGAACCAAACCAGAAAAGTTCCAATATTTGAGAATGACTACTCCTCTCAATTTTATCCCTATTTATCAATTTATTTCTGATATGATAATTGTGACCCACATATTGTTTTATAAATTCATAACCTAGTCAAACATATCATTAATTTCCTCTCAGAAACTTTCTTTAGCCAAGATTCAAATCTTGTTTTTTGCTTCCACAATGCTTAACAAATCAAAACTTTATATTGAGAAATCTAAGCCTATAAATTTTATGAAGCCAGAGGCCCAGGCTGTCTGCGTTGAGGAAATATTTTCTGTCTACATAGGCAACAAGTAACCTTAAAGTTACTAATAAATCCGGTCACTCATCTGTAGCTCACCTCTTTTACCATAGCTAACAACAGCAATTTCTTTATTTTTCTGTGCTTGTTCAGTTTTGTTTTTTTTTTCAATTACAGTTTGCTTTCAGTATTATTCTGTATCAGTTTCAGAGGCACAGCATAATGGTTAGATAGTCAAGTATTTTACAGAGTGGCCCACCCCAATATTTTAAGTACCCACCTAACCCCATGCACAGTTATTACAATGTTATTGAGTATATTCCCTATGCTATACTTTACATCCTCATGACTATGCTGTAACTACCAATCTGTACTTCTCAATCCCTTCACTGTCTGTAGTTTTATTTATATTCTATTTTCTTACTCTTCACAGAAAATCTTGCCTACTAACTTTATGGAAAAGTAAAGGTCATCCTACATAAATTTCATCAATTCCCCTTCATTATATCAAAAGTTGTTCCTTTCCTTATTCAAGTCCTTTTACCCAACATTAACATCTGACTGGTTCTTGATTCTGTCTGCTCGCCCACTATTTGTCCCCAATGCTGCCTTGTGCTTTCGCAGTCTTATTTACTCTACTTCTCCAATGCCCATAAAGTGGCTTACATTTTCCCCATTGTAAAATAGTTCTTTATTTTAACTCTATATTCTCTTTAATATATTCATGCTTGATTTTCATTTAATCCTAGACTTACAGGAATACAGGTGGATAGTAATTGTTCCTATTTCCTCTAAATTGCTTTACTTTTAATTCCTTTGCCTTTGACTTACATATCTATCAATTTACTATTATTGTTCTCTTGAAGAAAGATTCTTACAGATTAATCACAAAATTCGATTGGCCTTTTACAGTAATTATCTGTATTAAATTTTACACAGCATTTTACATTGTTACTTCTCTCTTCTGTAAATATTTTTCTCCCTTGGCTGCCACAGATACTGTATTTTTGCTTCCCCCATGATCATCTCATATTTTTTCTTGCTCTTTCCTCCATTTACCTCTTGAAGAATTTTTATTCTCTTTTTTATTATTCATGTTTTGTTTGGTAATCACATTCACCCCCAAATCCTAAGTGTCACCAGCATATCAAATCTATATGATTGGGCCCTGGCTGGTGTAGCTCAGTGGATTGAGCGCGGGCCTGCGAACCAAAGGATCGCAGTTCGATTCCCAGTCAGGGCACATGCCTGGGTTGCCAGGCCAGTTCCCGGCAGGGGACATACAAGAGGCAACCGCACATTGATGTTTCTCTCCCTCTCTCCTTCCCTTCCCCTCTAAAGATAAATAAATAAATAATAAAAATAAATAAAATATTAAAAAAAATCTATATGATTGGGGCCTGATATTTTGAGAATTTTTACTGCTGTTTGGTATTCTACCACTGATGTCCTTGAAAACTCAAATTTAGTAAGTTCAAAATGGAACTTCTTGCTTCAGTTCCACCTTCTATTCAAAACTATTCATTCTCCTCATATTGTAGTGTATGAGTTCTATTGGGCAAAAGTCCAAACATTGTTAATATAATGAGAATGACATCAATGTAACCTGGCAGCTAAGTAGAGTGGACTGGGATGTGCATGCATGAACAATGACAACTTCACTATACTAGTCAGTAGGGGCAATAGATGCCATTGAGTGTGCATGTGTACTGTGTGGATATCTCATTCAAAATGACTTAGCAAACTGAGCAACGAGTCTGCATCCAATTTTGCATTAAGCTTGAACATCCCTCCACAGAAACCACTGGGATGATTCAGAAGGCCACAGCCATGGGCAACTGGAGATTGACAGATTCATCACAACAATGTACCTGCTCATGCATCAGGTACAGAGATTTTTGGCAATCACATCACCCAGGTGGCTCAGCCCCCCTACAGCCCATATTTGGTGCCCTGTGACTTCTGGCTTTTCCCAAAACTAAAATCATCTTTGAAAAGGAAGGGATTACAGACCATTGATGAGATTCGGGAAAATATGAGGGGGCAGCTGATGGTGATGGAGAGAGCTGTGTGAGGTACCAAGGTGCCTACTTTGAAGAGGATCGAGGCATGATTGTCCTATGTACAATGTTTCTTGTATCTTGTATCTCCTTCAGTAAATGTCTCTTTTTGCATAGTACATGGTGGATACTTTCTGTACACATCTTGCATATTACCACTATTTTCTCAGACACCTATAACAGAAATCTTAGGATTCTCTTCAGTCACTTCATCTCAGTAATTCTTCACAGCCATTTTGTAAATCTGATTGTTTTAATTCTATTCATTCAATGTCACTTTAGTATTCTTTATTTCCATTCTTTTTCTGGATATTACCTTTGTCATCTCTTTCTTGACTATTGCAATTGTGGACCAACTACTCACTTATGTAGACATACTTTTCTCCAACCTATTCTAGTAAATAACTTTATCACCGTGTTTATTTTATTTGGCACTGTGCAAGAATTATTTTCATGGTACTTTCTCCCTATATCATGTTTTTCTTGAGATCTGGCTCTTTGATTTTTGCATCCCCACAATGTTTGGTACAGGATTTTGTATGTTGTTTTTATATCTACAAAAAGTATATCATTGATCTATTTTGAATTATCTTAATATCCTTATTGGCTTACTACATTTGTCAAAGTTATTCCATGCTCAGTAGTAAAAGTAGGCTGAGAAAACATGTTCCCTTACTCCTAATCAGTTCATTTTCCTATCTTGTAATACTTTTAATTTAAGAAGATGAACTGTAATCATTTCCACTAACACACATTTTCTGTATATTATTAATTATAACAGAAAATTTTAAAAATTAATAGCAACTCAAAGCACTCTAGAATTCTTACTAATCTATCATATTTTTACTTTATTGAGGGCTACCTCTTTTTAAGGTTTTTTTTTTTTACAAAAATATATAACTAAGGTAGTGAATTAATAGAATGACTTGTTCTGTCTTCTTGTTAGGGCTTTTTACAACATTTATTTAATATTTCAAAGGGTTTATAAATTATTTATCAGTTACTCATTGCAGCATCCCTGCTGAGACAGTCAATTGGCTGAAGAAGTACTGAGGGTTGGCAAGTGACAAGTAATATTACTTGCACAGTAAAGATGAAGAAACTGAAGCAGAGAGAAGTTAATTGACTGGACCATGTCTTACACAGTCAGTGGTAGTACTGATGTCAGACTGGGAACCTGGGGTTATTCACATCAAAATCAAAAAAGCATTAAGAGCCTGGGGCTGGTGCTCTCCTTTGTTATATAATACAGTACTTTCTAAATCATTGTCTTATATTCTTGTTTTGTGGCTCTATATGAATCCAAGGAGGAAAAATACTGTCAAACTATATACTTTTTCATTAAACTAACACTATATTTCTTTTTAAAAAGATTTTATTTATTTATTTTTAGAGAGTGGGCAATGAAGGGAGAAAGAGAGGGAGAGAAACATCAATGTGTGGTTGCCTCTCATATGTCTGTCTCTGGGGCCTGGCCTGCAACCCAGGCATGTGTCCTGACTGGGAATTGAACTGGGGACCCTTTTGTCCTCAGGATTGTGCTCAATCCACTGAGTGACACCAGCCCAGGCTAATACTATTTTTCTTATGTCAAATAAATATTTAGCTTCTAAAAGTATTTTAGAATATTGTCATATTTCTTTTCAAAATAACTCATTATTAATATTTTCATTTTTAAAATTACGATGAAAGTTCACATAAAGCCCAGTCGTTTTATTTTGGAGGGTAGAATATCTTCCAACTTGTAACAATGACCATACGAATTACAAAACAGTTTTTGTTTATTAGTGCATTATCAATAATAAAAAAAATCACATATTTGCCGGGTATGACACTAAGGAGTTTATATGAATTATATAACTTAAATTTCTCAACAACTCTATCAAATAGCTAGTTTCATTATCTCTCAGTTTTAAAGTTGAAATAACAAAGGTTTAGAAACATTAAGTCATGAAACTGTAAACTGATTTAACCACTTACTAAACCAGTTGCCATTTTGAATAGTTGTTTTAAAGCATACTAAACAGTATTTTCTATTAATGGATTCCAACTGAGATTTCTTTTTAAATATGTAAGCACCTCACATACTATTTTTGAGACATTACTCTATAAGGTGATATTTTATTGATATCCCTATAGAATCTGGCTTTTAATACTGCCAACTGATACACATAATTTTAAGTGACACCACCATCTCTTCCTTGATTTCTACATTTGTTCTCCAAACATTTGACATCCCAAGTCCCGCGTATCTGGTCTAATGATCCAGGTGATATTCCTCATCTTCAGATGCCTTGTTGTTAGGGCTGTCCTGTGACAGTAAAAGCACACCTGCTAGGAACTATGGGTTTGAGAAGGAGTCACAAAATTGTTTAAGACCTGAAAAAATAATTCTAAAATGTGAGAAAAAATGTGCAAAACTTCAATAAAGATCTATTTAATTAATGTTTTATCACTAATATTGGTACATTTCATCAACTGCAGTGTCACTCAGCTCTTATATATTTGGTTATCTAAAAATTCTATAGAATATTTGATTTGGACACATTTTAACTCATTTGATAAGAGGTAGAGTGGAGCTTCCAAAAGTGCCATTGCCTAGTAATGAGGCATTGAAGTGACTTCAGAAGGAGGCTGCAGGCAGGAGAATGAGAGAACAGATGTATGTTGGAAAGAGCTGTCTGGTATACAAAAGCCAGAAATTCATGACTTACTGAGTGGCAAGCATAAATGTAGGGTACTTTACAATGAGACTATGAGGATGGCTTCTAGATTTCTAACTTGGATGAGTGATAGGATGGTATGCTTTGGTGAATGCCAGAGAAACAGTAACAGCATCAAAAATATAAGAATGGCACTTTCCCCTATCACAATGCCATATTTAAGGAAATATAGTATTCCTTTGTGAATGAATGAAAATGCATTGATTAAACACACACATTCCCACACATGCTAACACCTGCTCTTCTGCAATTAAATATTTTCTGCATAGTGTTTAAATATCTCTTCCAATTGAAGTAGTGCTTAAACACTCCAATATGCCTCTTTTCAGCCAGAAAGAAAAGCTGTTGCTATGACTATGTTTGAACATATTTTAAATACATGTATAATCATTGACAATTTATCTGCTTTTCATACTAGTTTCCAATATAATATTTAACATCTCCACTTATTAAAAATGTCATCACTCAGTATTATAGTTAAGCTTTTCATCTTTATTATGTCTGAATGTTAGAATTGTTGATTAATATCTTTATTAATATGATGATCTTAAGCAACAAGCTTAATACTCTTCTTCTCCACCATTACTATCTGTTATTTAAAGCATTTTCCATACATACACTTTAAATGGGATTTTTAGATTTTTCAAGCTTTTGAAGTCAGTGGGATAGGCTCTATAGAGAAAAGGGAATGCTGAAGAACAGGTATATGAATTAAATAAATTTAATTAAGAAGGTATTAATATAGCCATTAAGAATTATATTATTTTCATTTTTGCAGGTTATTTGTCTAATTTTCCCAACACCATTTATTGAGTAAAGTACCTTTTAAAAATTTTTTAAAAATTTTTTATCGTTGTTCAAGTATAGTTGTCTCCATTTCCCCCCTCCACTCTCCCTGACCCCAGCCATCCCCACCTCCCACCCTTGATCCTAGCCCCCTTTGGCTTTGTCTATGTGTCTTTTATACATGTTCCTTGACAACCCTTCCTCCTAATCCTTCCTATATCCCCTCCCACCTCCCCTCTGGCCCATTATGTTTTTGCTTCCTCTGTCAAATATTAATTACTACTAACTATACAGGCATGGTTTATTTCTGGGCTCTCTTCTGTTTCATTGATCTGTATATCTGTTTTTATGTCAGGACCATAGTGTTTTGATTACTATGGCCTTATAGTATAGTCTGATATTAGGTAGCGTGATTCCTCCAACTTCGTTCTTCTTTCTTAAGATTGCAGTTGCTATCAGGGTCCTTTGTGGTTCCATGTAAAGTTTTGGAATATTTGTTCTAGTTGTGTGAAATGTGAGTTGACCAAAAATTCACTTGGTATTTAAGTGAAAAATAAAAGATACATTTTTCATTTTCACCAATAATTTTATTGGATAACATATTCATAGTTTGATTTTTCTGCCTTCTGCCATATTTTAGGTACTTCATAATTCATTCTTCCCAAAATTTTTACCTTTTTGAGCAAAGAAGTGTTCCAGGTACTTTTTGCAGTCTTCCAAGGAGTTGAAAATTTCCCAATAAAATAATTTTGTAAAGATAGAAATAAATGGAAATCTGAAGGTGCAATGTCTGGTGAACATGGCAGATGAATGAGAACTACCTGGTCAAGCTATAACAGTTTTTTTCTTGGTCATCAAACACACATGCAATCTTGCATTATCCTGATGGAAGATTATGGGTTTTCTGTTGACTAATTCCAGATGCTTTTCATTGAGTGCTGCTTTCAGTAAATCTAATTGGGAGCAGTACCTTTTGGAGTTTATCATTTTCTGAAAGTAGCTCATAATAGTGGACTCCCTTCCAATCCTACGGTATACACAACATCACCTTCTTTGGATGGAGACTGGCCTTTAGTGTGGTTGGTGGTGGTTCATTTCACTTGCCCAGGATCTCTTCCATTCCACATAATTGCAAAGTAGCCACTTTTGATTGCATATCACTATTTGTTTTAAAAACAGAATGTTTTCCTTACTTTTAAGTAGAGAATCACATGCAGAAATAAGGTTAAGAAGTTTTTGTTTTGTTTTGTTTTGCTTACCTTATTAGAACCCAAACATCAGAGCCATTAACATAACCAGTCTAGTACAAATGATTTTAATGCTTGATTTGGATATTTTGAGTATGTTGGCTATCTCCCATGTGGTATAATGCTCATTGTACTCAATTAATGTCTCAATTTGATCTCTGTCAACTTCAACTGGTCTATCCTACCATAGAGATCTCCAGACCAGAACATCACAAACCACTTTTGACATGTTTGATCAGTTACAGGACCTTCTCCACGCACTGCACAAATCTTTGTTTTGTTAGTTTGTTTTGGCTTTCAGTTGCATTTCTACCTTTCTTGAAATAATGAAGCATAATGTGATGAAAATGTTGCTTATTTTTTTCTATTTTCAATATTAAAATGGCTACACAAAATTCACCAATTTTGATGTTTTTTTTTAAATTTACACTGATATGACAGCTGTCAAAATACAATCTAACAAAATTGTTTTGAATAAAGTTGAAGACAACTGAGTATTACTAGAGTCATCTTACAGAAAAAAAAAAAAAACCCAACCAAACATTTAAACATTTTTTTAGAGATTTTATTTATTTACTTTTACAGAGAGGGGAAGGGAGGATGAGAGGGAGAGAAATATCAATATGTGGTTGCCTCTCATATGCTCCCTACTGGTGACCTGGCCTGCAAACCAGGCATGTGCCCTCACTTGGAATTGAACCCGCAATGCTTTGGTTTGCAGGCTGGTGTTCAATCCACTGAGCCACAGCAGCCAGGGCCAACCAAACTTTTTTGACAACCCAATATACAATTGATATCTTGATAGGAATTGCATTGAATCTGTAGATTGCTTTGGGTAATACGGACATTTTAATGATGTTAATTCTTCCTATCCATGAACATGGTATAAGCGTCCACTTATTCATATCTTCTTCAATCTTCTCATGCCACATACAAGAATAAACTCAAAATGGATTAAAGACTTAAGTTTTAGACTCAAAACCATCAAAATCGTAGGAGAAAACATAGACAGTAAAATCTTGGACATTACTCATTACAATATTTTTTCTGATGTATCTCCTTGGGCAAGGGAAACAAAAGAAAAAATAAACCAATGGGACTATATCAAACTAAAAAATTTTTGTACAGCAAAGAAAACCATCAACAAAATGAAAAGGCAACCCACTGAGTGGAAGAACATATTTTCCGATATATCTGATAAGGGACTAATATCAGAAATTTATAAAGAACTTAAAAAACTCAACACCAAAACCCACAAACAATCCAATTACAAAATGAGTCAAGGACCTGAATAGACACTTCTCCAGAGAACATACAGATGGCCAATAGACATATGAAAATATGCTCAATGTCACTAATCATCAGAAAAATGCAAATTAAAACCACAATAAGATATCTCACACATGTCAGAATGGCTAGCATCAATAAATCAACAAATGAAAAGTACTGGCAAGGGTTTGGAGAAAGGAGAACTCTTTACCACTATTGGTGGGCATGTGAATTGGTGCAGCCACTGTGGAAAGCAGTATGGAATTACCTCAGAAAATTAAAAATGGAACTGCCTGATGACCCAGTGATTCCACCTCTGGGAATTTATCTGTACAGACCCAAAACACTAATTTGAAATAATATATGCACCCTTACGTAAATAACAGTGTTATTTACCATAGCCAAGATTTGTAAGCAGCTCAAGTATCTATCAGTAGATGAGTGAATAAAAGAGTTATGGTATATTTACACAATGGAATACTACTTGGCCATAAAGAAGACAAAACTTTTACCATTTGCAATAGCATGGGTGGATGTGGAGAACATTATGCTAAGTGAAATAAACCAATCAGAGAAAGATAAGTACCACACAATTTCACTCATGTGTAATCCAATGAACAAGCTGAACTAAGAAGCAAAATAGAGACAAACTCAGAGAGCAGGCTCACAGCTCTGGGATGGAGGTTTTAGGGGTAGAGGGACTGAGCAAAAAAGAAAAATAACTCACGGACATGGACAACAGTGTGGTGATTGTTGGGGAGGGGATTTGGGTGGAGGTAGAAGAGGTAATAGAGGGAGGTAAATAGTGATGAAAAAATACAATAAAAATAAGAATTAAAAAGAAATATACATTACTATTTACATAATATATAATGGGTATATTAATAAATAGATTAAAATGAGAGATTCCACTGAACAAAATATCTTAAAATATGTAATAAAAGATGTGGTCAAGTCACTATGTTAATAAAATTAAAAAAATTTTGTAAAGTGAGAGATTAATAAATATATGTCAGTCCAGGAGACAAGTTATCTGGAAAACATCATGACATTTCATAGATTATCAAAATCACCTTACTATCAATATGGGTCATTTCTTCTACCAACTCTATTGTAAGTATTGGAAATATCATTATGACTATATTTTATTACTAAGTACATTCAAGAAATTATTCAAAGTGCTGAACACTGGTTTTAACAAATAAAAAAACAACCTATCTGAAGTTACAATCAACTCAGAAATTAAAATATCTCCAAATAGAAACTTTTCATTAACTGAAGTAAAAAGTACTTAGTATGAAGAGTTTCTATTTTTCTAGTTTGTGTTCCAAATTTCACAAAAGGATTCTGAATATGCATAATGCAGAGTACCAAGTAAATATTTAATAAATAAGAATTCTTGAATTTATTACCTTATAATACCAATTATAATTTCTCATGTATGAACATGTAAAAGATTTTAAATTTAACAGTATGATTTATTAATATCTTTATCTAATTCCCATATTATTTGTATCGAACATACTTATTTGAATGCTAATTAGAAGACCTCATGTTCTGTTTTCTAGGCTGTCATTTTGATATCACTTCGTCATTCACGCCACCTCTTGACATTGTTATAATATAACCAAAGAATAAAAGCTCACAGAACAAGCACTTGCAAAAGAACGAAATAAAAGTTTTCAGATATGAAATTAGTGCCATGTGAAGTTACACATCTATTTAAGTGCTTCATCTGAAGAAAACCCTCAAACCATGCTGCACATGTACATCACCTAAGGTAACTTTTACCAATGGCTGAGCCTACTGTCATATCTTATTTTTGTCTAGGTTATAATTTTGACTGTGAATTCTATTTTACTGACTGCAGAGGCAGCACACTAGTTGATAGCAAAGTGTGTGTGTGCACACACACGTACACAATTCCCAATGGTTTAACAAAATGTGGGACAGGGTGAATCATAACTGTAGAAATTAAATGCCATTTACCAAGTTAATAAAGTGAAGCAAGGAGGGAAAATAATTTAAAGACAACTCTTTTTTATTTACTCAAAAAAAATCTCGAAGAAATCTTTAGGAAATCGATACAAAATGTTAGAACACAAAAATCATGTTGCTTTGTTTACTCCCTAGTTCGTGACAACCCAAACGACAAAAGTTAACCTGGAATTTAAATTAGGGAGGACTATATCATATTCGGTACAGTCAAACATGATCTAATTTTCCATTAAGTTTTTTAAATAAATCAAATTTCTGTTCTCTTCCCTCTCTCTGTCTCCCTTTATGTAGACTATTCCCCCAGCCTTGTTGCTCCTACGAAAATGTTTCTGTGCTTATTGTTTTATTATAGTTCAATAGCAAAAGATCATAAATGCAGGGCAGAGGCATTTCAAAATGGAAAGAAAATGCCTCTACACTTTTAAAACATAGAGATAGCATTTCAAAATAAGATACAAAAAGCAAAATTAAAAAATTTTAACTATGGATAAAGTTTCCAAATAATGTTATTATCCCTCATAAAGAAGCAAAGAGGGATGAGGCATCATGGGAATGTGGTATTGTGGATGATGAAAATAAGCTGTTATTGCAATTTATTATATATGTCACATTCAAAGGATTTAGAAGACAGAGGTTTAAGTGCCATCATTATTATTGTTTGTCATTTGATGCTGGGAAAATAATATTTACCTCTTGGGTTTCAGTTTTCATGCCTCCAAAATGTAGGTTCCCAGACTAAGGAAAATACTTAAAGTCTTTTCAAGGTCTATGAGCTTTCTGTTTTTGTGTACTTTATAAAGCCCAAGTTTTCACAAAGGATAGCATCCTTCTAAAAGCCTTTACAGAAAGGAAAAGCTATATATAGAAAGTCCATCCAGCATCCAAGGGTTTCTACAGTCTGACTGCTATTTATAACGAGGTCTGGGCCTGTAGAACAACACACTTTCCTTAACTAATAACTGCCCAGATTTCTTGGAGTTAAAGATTAGTTTTCTATTTTTCTACATGTTGGTTTAAGAAACTGTTGGAAACGAGAATTTTTTTAATGACTTATTGGATTGACCAGTCATTATGTGGCCTGGTATGGAATGTAATTTAAAAAGTTGCATTTCTGTTTGGATGTACATATAGTCTGTTTTGATCATAGACCACTTATAAGATATACATGTACAACCATTTTGAGCTCCTACTGCAAGTATTCCTTCTAATTTTTCCTTATGAATTTTATGCCATTTTACTTGAATTTCAATTCAGGTAGAAATTTATAAATTTCTGTTAGAACTTATTTTTATTCCTATTACTCTTATTGATTTTATTTCAGTAAAGAGGACTTCACCAAATTCATAAACATTTGATAGTTAAAAACAAAAGAAAAAATAATAAAAAACCACAAATAAAAAATGAGAGAGTGAGAGAGAGTGAGTTGATTTTGTGGAAGCTGCAGTATGCTAACTTTTAAATTCCTTTTTTAATAAAAGGGATTTTGTTCCTCTTGGGAGTACATGAGATAGCAACAGCAGATTGCAGAGAGATAGCTGCAGTGCTGCGGCTGTCCCACACACCTCTGGAAAAACACAAATAATAATTTAGCAGCTAGTGATTCTAAAATTGCCCTTCACTTTGTCTTTATAAAAATGCTCTCAAAATTCCATTTTATAAATAATACGACACAAGCTTATAAGAGGGATTTTCTATCCATATTCAAGTCATTTAACAGTAGGTCTAGACAGAAAAAGACAGCAGTGAGGTAGATGGGAGTGGAGCCCAGTTCTTCCTGTGCCCAGCTGGGACACCTAGCTGATCTTCTGAGGAACACAGTGAACAGCCAACCGAAACCCAGCTTATATGAAGTTTGGAGATAAAATATTGTAGAAGACATTGAAAAACAGATGGTGAGGAGATTGTGTTAGGATGAAAAGGTCCCTGGGATCTGCATAGGAACCCAGGCTGCTGTGGCCCCTGCCCAGCGCCTGCCACAGGACACTGGGAGGAGAGTTACATCACCAGCTCCCTACGCTATCAGAGCAGAGAGGACAGCCCAGCACCAGGAGGGACCCAGATGCTTGAAGTCACTGGGGGAATAGAGACAAAGTAGGCGGTATACACACAGAGGTGGTATACACCCGCTGGGACTGTGGATGCTGGCTAGGTCATTACCAGAGAAATTGGGGAGCCGGGTGACACCTGGAGAAGGGATAAGAGTTGGTATGTGTCAGACCCTGACCAGGATAGTCTAGAGACTTGTTAGAAAGTTGGGCTGTGTGAAAAGCCATGTGCTTGTTAAGAACGGCAGGCAGTTGCTTTGTAAGGAACTCTCTCAGAGTGGCTGGCTCACCCCATGGGTGATTTGAGCTTCAAGTCTGTGCTTGACTCAGGCGGCTAGCCTGGCAGCTGAGTCATGCCACTTGCATGGAGGCTGACTGGTAATAATTGCCCTGTGGCTGATTCTTGTGGCACCACTCATCCTGAGGCTGATTTGAGCCCAGCACTGGAGCTCGACTCTCCTAGCTCAACCATAGGCTGAGTGGTGCTGCTTGCCTGGCAGTGGGCTCCAGCCAGAGAGGGCTCAAAAAGAGCAAGGAGGAGGTACATCACACAGACCTCAGTGGAACTGGTGAATTAAAGGCATAGGCCTGGTGCAGATGGACAGTGGGGGCCTGGCAGCTTACAGAGGACATGGGCTGGAGGCTGGACTACTGTAAATATTGTGGCTCAGAGCTGGCCCCCATCCTTCCAAAACCATAAGAAGGGAGAAAAGCAAAGGACAGCCCCTCTCTTCCTGTGGCATCCAGGAAGAGCAGCAGAACTTGCTCAAAGGTTTAAAGTCAGTAGAAGCCTTATTTTTTTCTTTCCTTTCTCTCTTTTTCTTTTTTTTTCTTCCCCCAAGTGAGACAATAAGACAAGGAGTTGTGAAGGGTCCAGAGACAGATCCAAATGGGGAGCACATGGCTAACCACAAAAATTGAGAAACTGAGACAAATGTCACTTTGCTATCCCATAGAACTGGCATTTTATTGTTTATTTGTATAATTATTATTTTTTCATTCTTATTACTTCTTTTATTTTATTAGTATTTTTAAAATTTCTCTTGTTTCTGTTTAGTTTTCTCCATTTTATTTTTCTGTTTAATTGCATGATTTGACTGGTTTTCCTTATTCTCTCTTTATTTTATTTTAATTTTCCTTCTTTCACTTCACCTGTGTTCCAATAACAGACTACTCTTCATCACATACTTTCTACTCTGGTTATCCAAACCGTATATTTCTTGTCATATTATTGTTGATCCAGTACTATTGTAAATAATTGTTGTCTATACAATTGTAAATACTACACAGCAACCCTCTCTGATCTAAGTCCACTTCGCTTTATTCCTAAGCTTTATTATTATTGTGGTTAACTCTATTTTCTCACACACTATGCCTACTTTCTATCCTTTACTCTCACTATATCTTGTCATCTAACCTTGCACAAGTGCTATGTTTTTTGGGTTCAGCTCACAATCCTCCTCTCCTCTAATAAGAGTCTTATCTCTCTTTCACCTTTTATAAAAGTTGGGTAATATATCACAGTTAACACTATACTTATCCAAAGAATCTCTCATCTCTTGTCTACTTGTTGGTACTTTAAATCCAGTAGAATACTCTCTCTCCATCTTAATCCATTTTGTCTACCCCCTACCATTGATCACATACAAGAATAGGTGGGAGCTGCAAACATCAGTATACCTGCTGAAGGAGAGAAACCATCAACAGAGGAACCACCAAAATGTAAAAACCCAAGTACAACAAGAGAGGCCACACAAACAAAAGAAAGAGCAAAATCCAGACAAGATTTTGCTACATCCTAGAGCATCCAGACAAGAAGATCAAAGAGACCACACCGCTGAATCCCATAGAATTCCTAACACAGAAGTTCGCCCTACAAAGAAAGCCAGCAAAGTGAAACATCATGAAGCACAGAAACAAACAAAAAGAGTCACTTAAAATGGGGAGACAAAAAAAACATGCAATCAAAAGGAATGGAAGACTCCCCATTAAAAGAGCTAAATGACATGGAGACAAGCAAACTATCATATATAGAATTCAAAATAATAGTTATAAAGATGTTCAAGGAACTCACAGACAACTACAAGGAACTGAATGAGAACTACAGCAGTATGAAAAGGAAACAGAAACTATAAACAAAAACCAGGAAGAAATGAACAATAAATCTCAGAAATAAAAACACACTAGAAGGAATTACAAGTAGGCTGGATGAAGCAGAGGATCAAATCAGTGAGCTGGAGGACAAAGTAGAAAAAAACATCCAGAAAGAGCAAGAAAAGGAAAAGAGGCTTAGAAAGAATGAAGAAGAGTTAAGGGAACTGCAGGACAATGTGAAATGTAATAATATCCATAAAAAAGGGATACCAGAAGGAGAAGAAGAGTAAGGGATAGAAAACCTGTTTGAAAAAGTAATGATGGGAAGCTTCCCTAATTTGATGAGAGGAAAGGTCATATAAATCCAGGAAACACAGAGAGTCCCAATCAAGAAGAACCCAAAGAGGCCCACTTCAAGACATATCATAATTAAAATGGCGAAATTCCAAGACAAGGAGAGAATCTTAAAGGCAGCAAGGGAGAAACAGGAAGTAACATACAAGGGAGCCCCAATAAGACTAGCAGCTGACTTCTTAATGGAAACACTCCAAGGCAGAAGAGAATGGAGAGGAATATTCAAAGTAATGAAAACCAAGGGCTTGTAACCAACACTACTTTATCCAGCAAGGCTCTCAATTAAAATGGAAGGTGAAATAAGGACTTTCCCAGACAAAAGAAGCCTCAAAGAATACACCTCCACCAAACAAGCTCTGCAAGAGATGCTAAAGGGACTGCTATAAGAAAAGGGAGAAAAAGAGTGTGGGAGAGAGGAAGACAGGTACCAAAAAATGGCAATGAATAAGTACTTATCAATAATAACCTTAAATGTAAATGGATTAAATGCTCCAATTAAAAGATATACAATAGCTGAATGGATAAAAAAGCAGAACCCACGTATATGCTGCCTATAAGAAGCCCACCTCAGAACAAAAGACCTACACAGACTGAAAGTGAAGGGCTGGAAACAAATATTCCAAGCAAATGGACAGGTAAAAAAGGTGGGGTAGCAATACTCATATCAGATAAAATAGGGGCAGGGTCTGAGAGGGAACAATGGCACCTGTTCCGCTCTCTCTTGAGAACCTGTCCCTTCCGCTGCTTCCCCTTCACCTGGATTATCTGTGCACACGAATGTGGGACCACTTGGTCAGCCAGCCGCCTTGTACGGCCTCACTGGGTCTGCACAGTTGCCACCCTGTGCAACAGCCGCCACCTGTGGGCCTGCCAGCCACCTGCACATTTGGGAACCACCAGTCACTGCCACCTGCATTCCCGGGTCCGCACCTCCACTTTTTTCCTGCTGCGACTCCGCCCCTCTTACTGGTCTGGATGAGTGGTTCTTCAAAAAAGGGCCATAAAAGAGACACAAAAGGTCATTTCATAATATTCAAGGGAAGAATCTATCAAGAAGACATAAACATTGTAAATATATATGCACCCAACATAGGAACACCCACATATATAAGGAAAATCTTGGAGGACTTCAAGAAAGATATTGATAGCAACATAATTGTAGTAGAAGATTTTAACAGCCCACTGTCAAAAATGGATAGATCATCCAAACAAAATATCAACAAAGATATTGTGACATTGAGCAATGTCCTAGATCAAATGGACTTAACTGATATTGTATAGAGAGAGTCTTTCATCCCAAAGAAGCAAAATATACATTCTTCTCAAATGCACATAAAACATTTTCAAAGATAGACCACATGATAGGACACAAAACAAACCTCGACAAATTCAAGAAAATTAAAATCATATCATCTTCTTTAACTACAAGGGAGTGAAACTAGAAACCAACCTCTAGAAAGAAGTCAAAAATACTCAAACTCATGGAGACCGAAGAGCATGCTATTAAACAATGAATGGCTCAAGAATGAAATTAAGGAAGATATCAAGAAGTTTCTGGAAACAAATGAAAATAAATTCACAACAACCTAAAACTTATGGGATACAGCAAAAGCAGTCCTGAGAGGGAAGTTTATAGTGATACAGGCCTACCTAAAAAAAAAAAAAAAAAAAAATTCTACCTAAGATAGAAAGATTTCAAATAAACAACATAACCCTACACCTACAAGAACTGGAGGAATAAAAATAAAGACAGTTCAGAGCAAGTAGAAGGAAGGAAATAACAAAGATTAGATCAGAATTAAATGACATAGAGACTAAAAGCACAATTTTAAGGATCAATAAATCCAGGAGCAGGTTCTCTGAAAATATAAACAAAATTGACAAGTCTTTAAGCAAACTCATCAAGAAAAAAAGATAGAGGACCCAAGTAAACACAATCAGAAATGAAAGAGGAGAGATTACAACCGATAGCACAGAAATACAAAGGATTGTAAGAAATTAGTACAAAGAACTATATGCCAAGAAATTTGAAAACCTAGGTGAAATGGACAAATTTCTAGAAACATATAATCTTCCAAAACTCAATGAAGAAGAAGCAGAGAGCCTGACTAGACCAGTAACAGCTGATGAAATTGAAGCAGTAATCAAAAAACTCCCAACACACAAAAGTCCTGGACTGGATGGTTTCACAGGAGAATTCTACAAAGCATTTAAAGAAGAGCTAACCCCTATCCTTCACAGACTATTCCAAAAAACCCAAGCAGATGGAAGACACCCAAACTCTTTTTGTGAAGCCAGCATCATTCCAATCCCAAAACCAGATAAAGACACAACAAAGAAAGAAAATGTGAGGCCAATATCGCTGATGAACATAGATGCTAAAATCATCAACAAAATGTTGGCAAACTGCATCCAGCAATACATTATAAAGATCATATACCATGATCAAGTGGGATTCATCCCAGGGATGCAAGGATGGTATAATATCTGCAAATCAATAAACATAATACATCACATAAACAAAAGCAAAAACAAAAATCACATGATCATATCAATAGATGCGGAAAAAGCATTTGTCAAGGTACAGCCCCCATTTATGATAAAAATAGTCAGCAAAGTGGGAATAGAGGGAGCATTCCTCAACATAATAAAGGCCATATATGAGAGACCTACAGCCAACATCATACTCAATGGGCAAAAATGAAAAACTTTTCCACTAAGATCAGGAACAAGACAAAGTTGTCCACTTTCACCACTTCTATTCAAAATAGTATTGTCCGTCCTAGCCACAGCAATCAGACAAGAAAAAGAAATAAAATGCATCAAAATTGGAAAAGAGGAAACAAAACCGTCACTGTTTGCAGATGACATGATATTGTACATAGAAAATCCTAGAGACTCCACCAAAAAACTGTTCGGCCTAATAAGTGAATTTAGCAAAACAGTGGGATACAAAGTCAATATTCAGAAATTGAAAGCATTTTTCTATACCAACAACAAAATATCAGAAACAGAAATCAGGAAAAAAATCCCATTTGATAAAGCAACAAGAAAAATAAAAAACCTAAGAATAAACATATTCAAGAAGGTAAAAGACCTGTACTTAGCAAACTACACAACACTGAAGAAAGAAATTAGGGAAGACAGAAACAAATGGAAGCATATGTCGTGTTCATGGACTGGAGGAATTAACATCATCAAAATGTCCATACTACCCAAAAGAATTTATAGATTCAATGTGATACCTATTAAAGTACCAATGGCATATTTCACAGCTATAGAACAAACACTTCAAAATTTATATGGAACCATAAATGATCCTCAATAACTGCAGCAATTTTGAGAAAGAGGAACAAAGTACGTTGAATCACAGTGCCTAATATCAAATTGTAATATAAGGCTACTGTAATCAAAACAGCCTTATACTGGCATAAGAATAGACACATGGAACAATGGAACAGAACAGAAAGCCAAGAAATAAGCCTAAGCCTCTATGGTCAATTAATATTTGACAAAGCAGGCAGCAGCTTAAAATGGAGCAAGAATAGCCTCTTCAACAAATAGTATTGGGATAGCTGGACAGCTACATGCAAAAAAATGAAACTCTACCACCAACTTATACCATACACAAAAATAATTCAAGGTGGATAAAGGATTTAAATATAAGTTGCAACACCATAAAAGTCCTTCATGAGAACATAGGCTGGAAAAATCTCAGATATTCCACACAGCAATATTTTCACCAATATGTCCCCTAGGGCAAGGCACATAAAGGAGAGAATAAACAAATGGGATCTCATCAAAATAAAAATCATCTGCATGGCTAAAGTAAACAGCATTAAAATGAATAGAGAAGAAACCATACAGGAAAACTAATTTTCAGATGATACCTCAGACAAGGGTTTGATCTCCAAAATATATAAAGAACTCACACGACTCTACTCTAGGAAGACAAACAACCCAGTTAAAAAATGGGCAAGGGACTTGAACAGACAGTTTTCCAAGGAGGACATACAAAGTGTCCAGAGACATATGAAAGGATGCTCAACATTGCTAGCCATCAGAGAGATGCAAATTAAAGCCACAATGGAATACCAGTTCACACTGGTGAGAATGGCCGTCATAAACAAAGCAACAAACAAGTGTTGGAGAGGATGCAGAGAAGAGGGAACCCTAGTGAACTGTTGGTGGGATTGGGGACTGGTGCAACCCTGTGGAAAACTCTATGGAATTTCCTCAGAAAACTAAAAATGGAACTGCTTTTTGACCTGGCAATTCTATTGCTAGGATGATATCCTAAGATCCATGAAACATCAATCCAAAAGAACCTATGCATCCCAATGTTCATAGTAGCACAATTTACAACAGCCAAGTGCTAGAAGCAACCCAAGTGCCCATCAGTAAATGAATGGATCAAAAAACTATAGTGCATTTACACAATGGAATACTATGCAGCAGAGAAGGAACTCCTACCCTTTGCAACAGCATGGATGGAACTGGAGAGCATTATGCTGTGTGAAATAAGCCAGGTGGTAAAAGACAGATACCATATGATCTCATATTTAAGTGGAACCTAATTAACAAAACAAACAAGCAAGCAAAATATAACCAGTGACATTGAAATTAAGAACAATCTGACAGTAACCAGAGGGGAGGTGGGAGGTGATAATGGGGGGAAGTGGGGAAGGGTTTTCAGGAACAACTATAAGGGATGCATGGACAAAATCAAGTGAGGTTGAATCAGGGGAGGGAGGTAGAGATAACTGGGGTCGGGAGGAGAGGTGGGGAGAAAAGGTAGAAAACTATAGTTGAACAACAATAAAATAAAAACAACCAGTAGGTCTAATATAGGTAGTATGCTGAAATGTAATGGGGTGATATGTAAATGGCTAAAACTAGATGAATTCTGTCTATTATATCAGTAGTCTGAGGTCCACGCTTTCATCTCATGGATACTTCTGCCATAGACTTTGGCAGATCTAGACTTTGGATTCTGTGTTGCTTTATAATTAGCCTTAGAGTCATGGGGATTTAGCTATACTTTCAATAAGTTTTATTGTTTACATTCCAAGTATCAGTTACAGTGCTGGGTCCTTCTAATACAGAAGTAAACACACAGGAAATGCAAGGATAAATACCCTTTCTACCATATTAACCTTTTTTCATTAGTCAATTCACCAGTCATCCAACATGTGTCTTCACATTGAGTACTAACTAAGGGTCAGGTGTTAATCCCAGAGGATTTAACTGTGAATGAGATGGACAGGCCCTGATTTTGATGTCTCTAGTGTCTTGTCTGGCCATATGATAGGATATCTTCATTATTCCCTTTGCCCTAAATTTTTTAATTTCAAGTTGCTAATAAAGATAAAATTGTCCTTAGTTTTGATAAGGATCTATATCAAGAAGACAATCTATGAAAATTATTTGTTTTAGGAGAAAGCACCCAAAGGGTTAATCTGTTCTTCACTTAAACTCTTGGGATTAAGCCACAGACACCAAGATTGCTAAGTGTACTCAGCAACAATGAGCTAAAAATGGAAAAAAGCATCATACTGTTACTGTATCCCTTTTCCTCTAAGGAATTATCTGATAAACACCACAACCTCCAAGGGAATTGCAAACAGCTTCCTATAGGGTAGGTTATATATCCATTTTTTTTTTCCAGGCAGACATATCATGTCCAGCTATCAACACACTTAATTTAAGGTGGTTGAAAGTATGAGATTGAGGTCCTACCTGAGTGGAAACCTTCTTGTCCTTAATTCATTGGCTATGCTGGATTTTTTTTCCTTTGATCAGACCTTCAGACTTCTACCAGAAATTGCTCCTTTGGGTTAACCAGGTCTTCCCAGAAACTGAAGAAACTGAAATGGAGACAGCAGGGGAAAGGGAAATTAACTATACATATAGATCTCAGTTTTTTTAAATCTTAAGTAAATGTTCAAGCACAGGCTTCTAAACAGTTTAACAAAAAATTAAGGGAAATTCAGTTTGTGAGTCTGAATACTCACAAAGTGAATACATGAAAAGAGTCCAGGTAGCTTTTGGGTCTTCCAGCCAAGCAAAGACTGCAGAAAAAGCCCAGGTATCATTTGTTCATTAAGACATAAAGTGACAGCAAAAAAGGTAAATTTTCTTATCTTATTTAAAATATTACCACCTTTCTTTATTTTTTTGCCTGCAGAAGGACATTTCACAGAGAACTTTAATGTGCAATGTCCATTGCGCACAAGCACTGTGACACACAAAAGTGTACATGGGCGTACATGAGCACAGGTGCACTTGCGTCTCTTTTTGTGATGGCATGGAGGGAAGAGGATAAATCTGTTGAATGCCAATTAGTAATTTAGAAAGATAGTTATTAGGGTAAAGGGAAAGGCTACAACAAGTGAAGCAATAAAATCCTGTGGCTGTGCTTCCAAAATAATATTCGCAGTGTTCTGAGTAACTAAAGGAGTAAGTGGTCTCCTCAAATTATAGTCACATCTGTTCTAGACCATCTGCCTATAAATTTCACACCATTATTCACGGAAAACAAGTGGCAGTGATGCAGACACTGGCCTGCAGTGTCCCCATCATTATGGATGAAATGAGACATTCACACAGACTACTGAGTCCAGTGGAGGAAAAGGACAGCATGGCTTTTCTCTCAAGGGGAGCAAAAGCCTGGGGCCTCTGCCATGACAGGCCTTTATTGGGTTTCTCCCCACATAACATGATGATCCTCATTTACTATGCACAGATTCACTTTAGGGGGTTATCTTTTACAGAAAACAAAGGAGATGATGCCGCTAATCACATCACAGAAGAAGAAGGATATTTGCAAATAAAAAGGGAAAAGTGGTTGAACTGGTTGCACTCTATACTGGGGAGTTTTTAGCAAAAGCAAGACTCAAAGAGGCCTAGGCACATTGCAGGCCTCATTCCCCATAGGAAAACCTATCCGTGGGCGTGGGTCCTGTGCATCTCTGAGTGGGAGTTGGGCCCACACCACACAGAACGGTCTCCTACATGGCAGTATCTCTCCTTCCCTTCCTCCATTGGCCATTCTCATGTACATTATTTTTTTCCTTAAAGCTATGCTCTTTCCTACTGTTTAAAAACATTGGGATCGACTTCTGGCCAAGATGGAGGCATAGGTGGACACGCTGTGACTTCTCGCACAACCAAAATTAAGGACAACAAAGATTTAGAAACAAGAAAACAATCAGAAGTGATAGAAAATTAAACGGTATAGAAGTCCAACAACCATTCATCCAGACAGGTAATAGGGGTGGAGTCGCAGCAGGAAAAAGTGGAAGTTGGTGGACCAGATATGCAGGCAGCAGCGGCTGGCAGATCCCAGGCGTGCAGGTGGCGGATAGCATACCCCAGGCACACAGGCGGCAGCTAGTGGACCCTGGGCATGGGGTGGCAATGGTGCAGACCCAGTGAGGCAGTGCAAGGCAGCTGGCTGACCAGGTGGTCTCACATTCGTGCGTAGATAATCGAAGCAAAGGGGAAGCGGCGGAAGGGACCAGAATCTGAGAGAGAGTAGAGCAAGTGCTATTGTTCCCTCTCAGACCCCGCCCCCACATACAGTGTCACAACCCAGAAACTGGGCTGCCCTGCTCTGGGGAATACCTAAGGCTCTGCGCCTCACTCTATGTAACAGCCTTGACCAGGCCAAAAAAACTCCAAAAAACAAACAAACAAAAAACACCAAAAATGGCTCAAATGGAAGAACAGATGAAAGCCCAGAGACAATTCATCTCAGCGACCAAGAGATAGCCAACCTATCAGATGCACAGTTCAAAGCCCTGGTCATCAGGATGCTCACAGAATTGGTTGATTTTGCTCACAAATTAGATGAACAAATGAAAGCTACAATAAGTGAAATAAGGGAAAATGCACAGGGAACCAATAGAGATGAGAGGAAAACTGGGTCTCAAATCAATGGAGTGGACCAGAAGGAAGAAAGAAACAACCAAACAGGAAAGAAGGAAGAAACAAGAATTCAAAAAAAAAAAAAAAAATGAGGAGAGGCTTAGGAACCTCCAGGACATCTTTAAAAGTCCCAACATCCGAATTATAGGGGTACCAGAAGGGGAAGAGGAAGAGCAAGTGGAAAAGTTATTTGAACAAATAATAAAGGAGAACTTCCCCAATCTGGAAAAGGAAATAGACTACCAGGAAGTCCAGGAAGCTCAGACAGTCCCAAAGAAGTTGGACCCAAGGAGGAACACACCAAGGCACATCATAATTACATTAGCCAAGATTAAAATGAAGGAGAGAATTCTAGAAGCAGCAAGGGATAAAGGGACAGTCACCTACAAAAGAGTTCCCATCAGTCAGCTGATTTCTCAAAAGAGACCTTACAGGCAAGAAGGGGCTGGAAAGAAATATTCTAAGTCATGAAAGTCAAAGACCTACATCCAAGATTGCTGTATCCAGCAAAACTTTCATTTATAATGGAAGGGAAGATAAAGTGCTTCTCAGATAAGGTCAAGTTCAAGGAGTTCATCATCACCAAGCCCTTATTATATGAAATGTTAAAGGGTCTTATCTAAGAAAAAGAAGATTAAAAAAATAGGTCAGTAAAAAGACAGTATACTCACAGCTATTAACAACCACACCTAAAACAAAGCAAATAACTAGAACAGGAACAGAAACACAGAAATGGAGATCACATGGAAGGTTAGCAACAGGGGAGTGAGAGGAGGCGAGAGGGGGGAAAGGTACAGAGAATAAGTAGCATAGATGGTAGGTAGAAAATAGACAGGGGAAGGGCAAGAATAGTGTGGGAAATGTAGAAGCTAAAGAATTTATGATACATGGACATGAACTAAAGGGGGGAAATGTGGGTGGGAGGGGGTGTGCAGGGTGGAGGGGAAAGATGGAAAAATGGGACAACTGTAATAGCATAATCAATAAAATATATTAAAAAGTTAAACAAACAAAAAACCAAAAAAACCACATTAGGATCTAGGAGGAGTGACACTTAATGTGCTTTGTCTTGGTACTTCTATCAGTGATGGCTCTGTAAAGAGCATTGGATTGTTAGGGTTCATAAATTGTTTGGGCCTGTATTACTTAATGAATATGTAATTATTCTTTATCTTTATTAATATTAATGTGGAAGAAAAAACTAAGTAACTCTGAAAGGATTTGTAACTTCAATTCAAAAAGCAATAGTTCTTGGTATCACCTCTTTGAAAGAACCCACTGAATAAATCAGACAAATTGTCTTTAAATGCTGAATTATTTTCACTGTTTAATGTTTTATGTGACTCATGTGTACCACAGGCATGACTGCACTTTTCAAAGGCAAAGGCAATCTTCGTCATTGATTGTAGGCAAAGTCTAAAGTACAGGGAAATATTAGTGCAAGATGCTATAACAACCTTAGTTAATGCATTTTATATTATCAAAATTGAGGTATCTTTATTCCAGGCTATAAAGGCTTCACTTTCATGCATTTCCTACCCAACTTTTTCCAAAATCTCACAAGGAAATAACACTATCATTTCATTATGTTCATCAATTTGTTTTTAAGTATATTTTATTGATTATGATATTACAGTTTTCCCAATTTTTCCCCTTACCCATCCTCTGCCCTGCAGCCCCCACCCTTCAGCATTCCCCACCCCTTAGTTCATTTCCACAGGTTGTACATATAAGATCTTTGACTTTTCTGTTTCCTATACCATTCTTAACCTCTCCCTGTCTATTTTATGCCTACCAATTATGCTTATTCCCTGTACCTTCCCCTCATCTTCCCCTCCCTCTGCCCACTGAAAACCCTCCATGTAATGTCCATTTATCTGATTCTGTTCCTCCTCTAGTTGTTTGCTTAGTGTTTTATTTCATTTTTTTCAGGTTCAGTTGTTGATAGTTGTGGGTTTGTTGTCATTTTACTGTTCATAGTTCTTGATCTTCTTCTATTTCTTAGGACCTACATCCAAGATTACTCTATTTAGCAAAGCTATCATTTAGAATGGAAGGGCAGATAAAGTTCTTCCCAGATAAGGTAAAGTTAAAGGAGTTCATCATCACCAAGCCCTTATTATATGAAATGTTAAAGGAACTTATGTTCATCAATTTAAATTGGAGTTGACACTTATGATTTCCAATGATACTGGTATGTATGTTACTTTTACAAATTGCTTCTTTGGCAAAATCTGATTTTCACAGGGACCTAAAAAGCCATTATCACATATAGCTTTGTAGGTAGATTACCAAGCATTTTATTTAGAGGCATAATAGAATGTTGAAAAGGCCATTCTCTCTCTGTATTTGCTATTCAAAGGTCACTCACTATCTTACTTTTTACTAGCAAATTCACAATGTTCCATAAATTTATACTACTTAATGTTATTTAATGTGATTAAAATTCAATATTCTGTCTATAATATAGCTCTAATCTTACATTGTTTTTATTAGTGTCAAATATGGAAGTTATCAAAAGAGTTTTGTGCTTAACTTTTAAAAATAGTTAAAATAAGTTATTCAACAACATCTTTCTTTGTGTTTTTTTAAACAGCATTTTTTCCTAGGTCAGAGCAGGGCACACACGAGTTGGCCTTTTTTTTCCCTTGGACACTTTACTCATCTGTTCTACTAACTCATATTTGTACTACTTCTCAAAAAGTAGCATTAAATCATTCATCCATATACTTATTTATTAAATGAACCTTTTTAAATTTATTTATTTTTATTTTTTATTGTTGTTCAAGCACAGTTGTCTCCATTTTCCCTCTGCTACTCCACCCCCAGCCCAGCCATCCCCACTTCCCACCCTTGATCCTACCCAACTTTGGCTTTGTCCATGTGTCCTTTATAGATGTTCCTGAAAACCTTTCTCCCTTTTCCCCTGATTATCCCCTCCCACTTCCCCTCTGGTTACTGTCAGTTTGTTCTTAATTTCGATGTCTCTGGTTATATTTTGCTTGCTTGTTTGTTTTGTTGATTAGGTTCCACTTATAGGTGAGATCATAAGGCATTTGCTTTCACCATCTGGCTTATTCCACTTAGCATAATGCTCTCCAGTTCCATCTATGCTAATCTTTATTGAAGTACTACAAACAGCAAACAGAAAAGGCAGAAAATGCATCTGGGTTGCAATGGAAGTAATGATTTAGGTTAAAATCTTTCCTGATAATAGGTGTAACTCAATTTATTGGAAATTGCATTTCATTGTGAGGATTCACAGACTCAGGGAAAATTAACACCTAAATAATAATAAATAAAAATAATAGCCACATATTGAGTTCCTGCTTTATATCTGACTGTAAAAAAATCTCTAAAATCATTAGTGATGCTTTGAAGATTGCTGATATAATTATAATCTTCCCTTTACAGATGAAAATAACAAGGCTCAGAGATATCAAGTTACTTGCCTAAAGTGAAATGGCCCAGAAATGGCAGAGCTGGAATTAACATCTTAGACTTCATAATACCACACTCTATGCTCTTAATCACAATGCATGTGTATCCCATGTGTGTCACTGTGTGTGTGTGAGAGACAGAGAGAGAGAAGAGAGAGAAGGAAGAGAGAGAGAGAGAGAGATAATTAGTTTAATAGAGAACTTCTGAGAAATGGCAAGTACTGCCAGGTTTCCATCAACCAATAATTTAAGAGTTCCAAACTATGCAAATAATTGGTAGTCACATGGCTAAACTAAGAACCTTTGACTTTTGAACTAAGAAAATAAAGGCTTTCAGAGGGTGAGTTCAAATTTTATATTTACATAAGATAGTTATTACAGAGGGCCAAAGATGAATTTAGTAACTGAAGAGCTCTGAAAATAATGGAAGCATTCACACTAGCATACTTTCATGATGTGGTTAATAGGGGACACAAGAAGCTGGAAAATACACCTGCCAATTTATTTGTTCTCATTCTGTGAAGGACAAATTAAGTGAATAAGAATGAGAAAAATAGAACAGAATGGCTAGCAATTTTGGAACTTTGCTTAATCTCCATACTAAGAAAGACTAAACAAAAAAATTCTTGAAATGATATATTTAAAGCACTAACATGTGCATATGGTCTCTTTGTACTGAATAACATGGAAGTATGAACTGTCAAAAAAGTCTAATCTTCTCTGATGATGGAATCATTGACTTTATTTGAAAGCATAAAATATAATAATCAGAAACCCTTAAGAAAAGGGGTAAAAGAAACTCCACTAATCTTCTTAAAAAGCAAAATTATAAAATAATATGAGATATGTTAAAGAACATTTTGAAACAAATAGAAAATTCTCATTACTGTTACAGAGCTTTTAAAATTTTATTTTGGTTTAGTTTTTAATAAATATTTTCATGCTTACACAGGGGTTGTCAGAAGGTAAACAGTATTTTAAAATTGGCTTTCTTCATTCTTCCTTCATTAAGAATTATTATATTTTGCCATATAGTCTTATAATTATAATAGAATAACTAGTTTTCTACTAAATAGATATAATTTACTTTAAGAAAACATTTCCTATTGTTGACTATTAAGGGTGGATCCAATTTTTTTGCTATTAGAAATGACATACCAGTAAACACCTTTATTTATATAACAATTTTCTAAATATAAATTATTAGAAATTTCTAGAATTTTAATTAATGTGTAAAAACCATGAACATTTTTATCTTTTTAGAGATTTCCAAATTACTTTTCAAAAGATCAAACCAAATTATACTCAAAGAACTTTGTAGGGAGGGCTGGGGTGGTGGGGAGGGGTGAGGGGAAAAGGCAGAAAACTATACTTGAAAAACAATTTTAAAAAAAGAATTTTGCCAACAAATATATATAATTTTTAATTCTGCTAAATTAATAAAGTAAAAACTCATGTTCCATTTTTAAAAATATTTTATGACTAATGAGGTTGAGCATTATACATATAATATGTACATATATATGTGAAGTATTAATTATATTTTCTCTTGTTTGTCATCTCTCACTCCTTTTTTTTCTTTTTGTAAGACAGTTAAAGAAAAATCATGTGGCAGGGCAAATTGATATTCTAATAAATCAAACCAACTTCAAATGAATTTTCAAGATTGGAAATATATTCTGACTTACCAGCAAGTTCCTTTTAATTCTCCTTAATGACTATTTTTTATTTTATTTTTGAAATTATATTTTATCAATTATGTTATTACAGTTGTTCTCATTTTTCCCCCTTTGCTTCCTTCTACCCAGTACCTGCTACTTCCTTAGGTCTTAGGATATCCCCCTACCATTTTTTATGTCCATGTGTCATGAATATAAGTTCTTTGGCTACTCCATGTTCTAAATTATACTTTACATCCACATGGCTATTCTATAACTAACTATCTGTATTTCTCAATCCCCTCACCTCTTCACCCATTCCCCCCCCAGTCTCCTCCCATCTGGCAACCATCAAAAGCTCTCTGTATCCATGATTCTGTTTCTGTTCTTTTTGTTTGCTTAGTTTGTTTTTCAGATTCAATTAATGAGATGTATTTATGCCATTATATTATTCATAGTTTTGATCTTTTTCTTAAATAAGTCTCTTTAACATTTCATATAATAATGGTTTGGTGACGATGAACTCCTTTAGCTTTTTCTTGTCTGGGAAGCTCTTAATCTACCCTCCTATTCTAAATGATAGCTTTGCTGGGTAGAGCAATCTTGGCTGGGGGTCTCTGCTTTTCATCACTTTGACTATTTCTTGCCAATCCTTTCTAGCCTGCAAAGTTTCTTTTAAGCAACCAGCTGACAGTCTTATGGGAACTTCTCATAGGTAACTAACTGCTATTATCTTGCTGCTTTTAAGATTCTCTTTATCTTTAACCTTTGACATTTTAATTATGATATGTTTTCGAGTAGGCCTCTTCACATCCATCTTGTTTGGAACTCTGTGTTTCCTGGACTTGCATGTCTATTTCCTTCACCAAATTTGGGAAGTTTTCTTTCATTATTTTTTTGAATAGATTTCCAAATTCTTGTTCTTTCTCCTTTCCTTTTGGTACCCCTATGATGTGAATGTTGGACATCTTGAAGTTGTCCCAGAGGTTGGTTACACTTTCCCCATTTTTTTGGATTCTTTTTTCTTCTTGTTGTTCTGATTGGTTGTTTTTTTGCTTATGTTCCAAATCATTGATCTGATTCTTGTGTTCATCCACTGTACTGTTGTTTCCCTGTAAATTGTTCTTTATTTCAATTAGTGCATCCTTTTTTCCTGACTGAATCTTTTTTATACTGTTGAGGTCCTCACTAAGTTCCTTGAGCATCCTTATAAACAGTGTTTTAAACTGTGCATCTGATAGATTGCTTATCTCTATTTTGCTTGGCTGTTTTTCTGGAGTTTTGATCTGTTCTTTCATTTGGGCCACGATTCTTTGCCTCTTCATCTTGGCAGTCTCCCTGTGTTTGCTTCTATGTATTAGAGCTACTTGGACTCCGTGTCTTGGTAGTATGGCCCAACTTGGTAGTTGGTATCCTGTGGAGTCCAGTGGCAGAGCCTTCCCTATAGGTGCACCCTTTGTGTGGGCTGGGTACACCTTCCTCTTTTAGTTGAGCCTTGGTTGGTTTTGGTAGATCAATGGAAGGGATTTACCCAGGCCATTCAGCTGCAAGCACTGGCTGTGACCACTTACCACCAATCTATGCTGTCCATGGAGGACCAGCTATGCAGGGACAGGGTGGTGGTGTTTTAATGTGGTCTGTAGCTGTCCACTGGATGCGCTGGCTCTGAGATGTCCTGGGTAATGCAGACCAAGGTCAGCCCCCAACAATGTTTTGCTCAGGGCCACTCTGCCTGATTTATAATGCAATCTGAGATAGCTGCTGTTTGTGCTGGGCTTGGAGATTCCCAGGCAAAGCCAAGCTGTGAATCTAGGCTGGCTGCTGCTATTCGGATTTGGGGCTCATGGAGGCCAACTATTGTTTATTTGATAGGATTTAGGAAGTCATAAAGCATGAGCCAAGATCAGCCATTCATATGGAAAAGAAGCTTGGGTGGGCCCATACATTGTGTGGGGCAGAGTCTCTGTGGATCTCCAAAGTGGTTCAAAAAGTGTTAGTAAGTTTGATGAAGTCTCAGATATGGCACTAGTTTACCAGCTCTGTGGGAGGAGGGTTCAGAAGAGGGACAATGGCCTCTGTTCACCTTGATGCCAGACACTTCAGTTCATCCCCATGTGTCATGGTGCCTTTCAAAGTGCTACCTCAATGCTGGAGCTCAGAAGGAGTGAGTCTGAGAAGGTGAATCCATGTGTAGGTTCTTTAAGAGGAACTGCTTGAGGCTCCAACAGTTTCTTCCACTAACTCTATCCCCACTGGTTTTGAAGCCGGAAGTTGTGGGGCCTTTTCTTCCTGGTATGGGAACACTGGGCTAGGGGTACTGGTGTGGGAAGGGACTCCTCACTTCTGAGATATCCCTCCTAAATTTTAATCCACCACACATGGGTGAGAAAACAGCCAGTTCTGCATTTGCACCCCTCCTACCACTCTGGATGGATGTGGTTTCTTTAGATGTGGTTTCTTTAATTCTGTGGTTGTCAGACTCGATTCAACTTGATTTCTGATGGTTTTGAATAATGGTTGTTTGATATTTTAGTTGTCATTTTGATGTGTTTGTGCAAAGAGGTGAGCCATGTCTGCTTATGCTGCCAGCTTGACTAGAAGTCCTCTCCTTAATGACTATTTTTAAAAAGCCTTCTCTACTCAAGTATCCCTCTGTTGTCTCTACTTTCTTTGCTGTCAGATGATGAGTTGCCTAATATCTCACTAAGAAAATAGAAATCAGTAAATAGCCCACTGTCCAGTCCATTAATTCATTAACATTCACACTGATCTTTGTATTCCCTTGTATTACAAGAGTTAAAGTTAAAAGGCCATTTGCATTACCTATGGTAGGTATTCTACTTTCTCTTATCTTCTCAAGTACTTCACAGCACTGCATTTCTATAAGCTATCCTCCTTATGAATTATTACCATCAAAATTCAAACTTATTTTAGACTAGTAGTAGCACCTACTTAAAAAGCATACATGCAACATGAAACCCTCCCTTGATTCTTGCATATCTTCTCTATCCACTTCATGGCTGAGCTTTTCAAAATTATCTTCATATATCATTTCTATTTCTGGTCCTATTCATTCTATAAGTTATTTCATCTGTCTTCTCTGGCTTCTCTGGACGTTGCCAGAGAAGCAAATTTGTTTTTATGCTTCTGTATGTTTATATTCTCATAATCTTCTACCTGACTGTATTTTACTGGCTCCTCTTCTTTAATCTGATTTTTAAACATTCTATTAGTTTTATTTATCATCAGTGGCATATACAACTACACGAAGGATTATTCTCAACATTTCAGTTTCATATATCAATACTAGTTACAGCAGTCAATACCTCTATAATGCTTACGAGGTACCAGCCACTATTTTAGGACACTGTTTTACATATATGAGTTTATCCTTCTCATAAGCCTGTGAGATAAGCTTTATTATTTTTACCATAATGTGAAAGAGGAAACTGAGGCATTGAGAGGTTAAGCATTATTTCCCCAAGTTTACATGATCAGTAATTGGTGATGCCCCTAGCTGAGATAATGCTACAACTTTAGAGTAGGCAAGTTAAATAATGTCTTACTGATTGGCTTCAAGTGAACAAAATTTAATTAATGCTCTGTAATATATCAGAAAACAGTGGGTACTCTGTACTGAATGGGAACAAGTAAGTCAAGTATCAGTGACTAAGTATAATTGATTTTATTGAATGAAATTACTTCTTTTTTTCAAACTTCAAAGATTTTATTTATTTCTTTTAGAGAGGGGAGGGGAAGAAAAGAGGGAGAGAAGTATCAATGCTAGAGAGAAACATCAGTTGATTGCTTTTTGTCTGTGCCCCGACCAAGAATGGAAACTGCAGAGTTACAGGAACCACTACCAATGGGGAAACTCTTCAGAATACACTTGCCAGGTCCAAGATCCCCCCACTGGGTACATTTAAACAGTGAGATGAAAGAGAAACTCCAAACAGAGAATTAAAAGTGTTAGAATTTTGGAGGATAGCACCTGGGAACAGGACAGAGAGCTTTGACTCCTACTGAGGCTTGGGAAAGAGAAGAGAGTTTATTCCCCACCTGCTGTCTGGGCTTGCCCCAACACCTGTGGGATGCTTCCTGATCTATCCTCTGATGTTCAGAGCTGCTGAGTTTACTCATACAAAGGGGAAAGTAGAATATACCCATTCTGAACTAGCAGTGCCCCCCTACCCCAAGGAAGCAAGTGCCTAAGTCTCTGGAAAAGACTAAAGGGATTGGCTCTAATTAGGGGCTACTCTCTTCTCACTGAGTACACTACAGACTGCAGAACTGCCAAAGAGGAAAGCTCTATAGGTAACTAAGCAACCTCAGGGAAGGGCAGAGAGGCTGAAAAGAGGAGGCTGACACCAGGGAGCACTGGCTCTTATATAGAACTGCTATCAGCTCCAAGCAGAAAAGAGCTGACCCTCTTACACAGATTGGTCCCTTAATGAAACAGGTGGCTAATTCTTCAGAAACTATTCACTACTGGAAATAATCTTGGACAAAGATGTATAGCACAGGTGGGGAAACACATGCACCATCTTCCCTGAGGTCTGAACGGCTCCTCCTAAGGGAGATCCAGGGGTCCCATCGGTGCATTAGAAGCTCTCTCAGAAACATATGGATCAGTGGCTAGGTTAAGACAAATAGCAAGACCACAGATAGAAGCAGGTGCAGGTGGTACCTCAATATTTTTGGTCATTAGTTGACCCACCCCTGGGCCTTGTGCTGATAAAAAGCCAGCTGTGTAGAGCAGCAAGGACCACTCTGGACACAGTAAGCCTGAAGGAAACATCAACGGACTAGATCACTTGTGGCTTTGAACAGACTACCTAGAACTATACAGGGAGAACATCTGACATTGGCTTCCATCAGTTTCAGACACCAGAGTTGTGTCCAGAAAAATAACTCAGAAGCAAGCACTAAACTCTCCTGAGATACTTTCCACTATTATTTTTCATTATTTTTCCTGTAGCCTTTTAACACGTTTTCCTTCACTTTTCTTCCTTTTTTAATTTTCATTTAAAATTTTATTTTTCCCTTTCATTGCCATTTTATGGCGATTCCTTGTTTCTAGTCCATACTTTACTATTTCTCCCCTCTCTATCCTCTCACAATCATCTTTCTTTCCCTGAGTCATCTCATATCCTTTTTTCCTTTCTTATAATATTCTTATTACTTTCCACTTTTATTATTCTTTGCTCATTTGTCATTGATATTGTTGTTGTTGTTTGGGGGGTTGTCTTTGCTTGTGTGGGTTTTGTTTTCTGTGTTGTTTTGTTTTCTTCAGTCAGCACCTGTAAAACAGCATACAAGATGTGGTGGGGGTTGTGACTCTCCAGTCAGCCAGCTGGAGGGGAGAACTCACCAACAAATGGGTCAATAGCAATCAAAACCCAAATAGATTTAAAAAAGCCCACATAAACTGCATAAAGCACATTCCAAGAGCATCCATCCCATGAGTCAAGGAGGCTGTGACTGGGTCCTAGAAGATTCCTACCACAAAAGGCCGCCCCACAAGGACAGGGAGTCAGAGCAGATCAATTTAATACATAGAAACAAACAAAAGGAGTAACCTACAATGGGGAAACAAAGGAAAACCCTCAGTGAAAGGAAAGGAGGAATTCCCAGAAAAAGTGCTAAATGAATTTCAGGTGAGCAATTTATCAGACATAGAATTCAAAGCAATAGTTACAAGGATGCTCAAGGAACTTGAAAATACAAGGAACTTTATGGAAGCTATAAGGAATTTAGTGAGAACTACATTCGCATCAAAAAAGACATGGAAAAAGAACATAAAATAAAAACAGGTGGAAATGAAGAATACAATATCTGAAATGAACAATACACTAGAAAAAATTAAGCTAGCTAGCTAGATGAAACAAAGGATCAAATCAGTGCATCAGAACACAAGACAGAAAAAAATTCAGTCAGAATAACAAAAAGAAAAAAGAACAAAAAACAGTGAATAGTTTAAACGAGATTTGGGACAACATGAAATGCAACAATATTATTCACATCATAGAGATACCAGAAAAGGAAGAAAGGGATAGAAAATGTGTTTGAAAAAAATAATGAGAGAAAATTTTTCTAAAATGGTGAAAGAAAATGTCAGGCAATTTTGGAATTACAGAGAGTTCCAATCAAGATGAACCCAAAGAGGCCCAATTCAAGACACATTGCAATTTAAATGGCAAAATTTGAAGACAAAGAGATAAGCTTAAAGGCAGCAAGTGAGAAACAGGAAGTAACATAGAACAGAACTCTGATAAGGCTAGCAGCTGACTTCTCAAAAGAAACAGTACACACAGATGGGAATGCAAAGAGATATTCCAAGTAATGATAAGCAAGGATTTACAATCAAGACTACTCTATACAGCAAGACTCTCAATTAAAATGGAAGGCCAAATAAAGTGCTTCCCAGATTGAAAAAGGCTAAAGGAGTACATTTCTACCAAACCAGCAATGCAAGACATAATAAAGAGACTGCTTTAAGAAGAAGAAGAAATAGAGAAAAAGAGGAACATGGGTACAAAGGAAAAAGTGGCAATGAATGAGTACTTATCAATAATAACATTCAGTATCAGAAAAGATGGCAGAAGAGTGAATGAAAGTAACACAAATGTCCTCCCAGGACCAATCTGAAATTACAATTAAATTTTGGAAAAATCACCCAGAATAAACAACTGAACAATAGCAAAAGAGAAGCCTTATAACCTTGGATGGTCAAAAGAATCAGCTTCAGCACATCCTGATTGGTAAGGAGTGTGGTAGAGACCTGAGAAGACTGGCTGGGCACCCACAGGTAGCAGTGCCAGAGGGATAATTAAGTGGCTGCTTGGATCTCCCTAAGAAGAGTGGGGTCTAAACCCTAAGCTGGGATCCCCAGCCTAAAGCACCAGAGCCCAAAAAGTATACAGATTAACAACCAATGGCAAAAAACGGTAGGGTTGCTCTCTTCCAGAGATGGATGGCTAGAGATGCAAAGAGCTTTTTAAATGGGCAATGCACAAATTTTCAGTTGCAGCCATTTACCCAGGGTGCTGGCAAAGGTGGGGCAGAGTGGGTAGAGAAACCTGAGGGAATACTGGGGACTGAAGCTTTGGGGAGAGAACTGAGAGAGTAGACTCTGGAATCTCAGTGATGAATCATCCCCCATAAGGCAGCAGCCATTGTGCTCAGGCAGACCACTACCCTCTGAGCAGCACCAACCTGAGGGGAAACAAGAGCCCCCACCCTAGGAGGGATTCTGCCCTGCTCTATGGTGCTTAAGCCTGACTGCTAAGTGCAGAGTGACTAGCTTAACAACTGAAGGAGACAGCCAGAGATAGTAGATACCTGGAAGTCTTGAACAGACTGCTTAAGGTCAGACAGGGTCAACATCTGATCACCAGAGGTGGATCCAGAAAGAAAAAACAGTGGTAAATACTAGTGGCTACAGAGACGAAATCCACTGTGGTCTTCTCCATGACTTGCAATATTTTCTTTCCTGTATAGATTTTTAACATTTATTTCTTGTCCATGAAGTTTATGCATATTCTGCCTTCTTCATTCCCTTTTTTATTCATGATGTAAATTTTACTTTTTCTCTTCACATTGCTCCACATCCCAACTATTATTAGTGTTCCTTCCTCTGCCCTCTCAAAAACATTTTTCTTTCAGTAGGTCATCTCATATCCACTCTCCTTTCTTGAAATAGTCCTAATGTCTTTACACCTTGATTAATACTGGTTCATTTGCTGTTGGTAGTGTAACTGTGGTGGAGACATATTTTTGTGGGTGTGGGTTTGTTCCCTGGGCTTTGTGGTTTTGTTCTGGCAGTATCTGCACAACAGCATACAAGACATGGTGAGTGGAGTGAACCTCAGTCAACCAGCTGGAGGAAAGGACCCACCAAAGAATGACTCAACAACAATCAAAATCAAATTACATCCAGAAGGCCAACATAAATGGCACAAAGGACATCCTAAAAGCAGCAAGGTCAGGGGATTAAGGAAACTACAAAGCTGAATATGACAGGTATCCTACCATAGAAGATCACATCACAAAGTCAAGGAGTAAAAACAGATCATTTTAAGAAACAGAAGCAAATGAGACAAATCTCATAAATAATGGGAAGACAAAGAAACAACACTCAATTGAAAGGAAAGGAAGCATCCTCAAAAAGAGTGCTAAATGAAATAGAGGCAAGTCAACGATCAGATATTGAATTCAAAACAATGGCTATAAGGAAGTTCAATGAGCTCAGTGAGAATTACCAAAAACTACAAGGAAGATATGAGGAATTTACTGCAAACTGTATCAGCATGAAAAAAGACATAGAAACTATCAAAAAGAGCCAAGAGAAAATGAAGAATACAATTTCTGAATTGAAGAACACAGTAGAAGGAATCAAAACCAGGCTAGATGAAGCAGATGATTGAATAAGCAAGTTAGAGGACAAGATAGAAAAAACTTTACAGAAAGAGTAAGAAAAGACTCAAAAAGAACAAAGAAGGGTTAAAGGAACTTCAGGACAGCATGAAACATAATAATATCTGTATAACAGGGATACCAGAAGGAGAAGAAGAGTAAGGGATAGAAAACCTGTTTGAAAAAGTAATGATGGAAAACTTCCCTAATTTGATGAGATAAAAAGTCATACAAATACAGGAAGCATGGATGGTCCCAAAGCAGATGAACACAAAGAGGTCCACTGCAAGACACATCATAATTAAAATGGCAAAATTCCAAGACAAAGAGAGAATCTTAAAGGCAACAAGGGAGAAACTGGAAGTAACACACAAGGGTGCCCCCAAAAGGCTTGCAACTAACTTCTCAACAGAAACATTATAAGCCAGAAGAGAATGGCAAAAAAAATATTCCAAGTAATAAAAAGTAGAGGCTTACAACCAAGACTACCCAGCAAGGCTCTCAATTAAAATGGAAGGCAAATAAGGAGTTTCCCAGACAAAAGTAGACTGAAGGAATACACCTCCACCAAACCAGCACTGCAAGATACGCTAAAGTCACTGCTATAAGAAGATGAAGGAAAAGAGTGAGAGAGATAGGCACACCAGTACAGAGGGGGTAAAATGCAATGAATAAATACCTATCAATAATAACCTGAAATGTAAATAGATTGATTGCTCCAATCAAAAGACATAGAGTAGCTGAATGGATAAGAAAACATGACCTTCATATGCTGCCTACAAGAGAGCCAACTCAGAACAAAAGACATATACATACTAAGAGTGAAGGGTTGGGAAAAAATATTCCAAGCAAACAGACTGGATAAAAAGCCGGGGTACCAATAGTTATATCAAACAAAATAGATTTCAAAACAAAGGCCATAAAAAGAGACCCAGAAGAACACTTCATAACGATCAAGGGAATAATCCATCAAGAAAACATAAACAATATAAATATAAATGCATCCAACATAGGAACACCCAAATATATAAGGAAAATATTGGAGGACTTCAGGAAAGATATCTACAGCAACACAATTATAGTAGGGGATTTCAACATCCTACTGTCAAAAGTTGATAGCTCTTCCAAACAAAATATCAACAAGGATATTGAGGCACTGAACAATGCCTTAGATCAAAGGATTTAACACACACACACACATATATATAGAACCTTTGATCCCAAAGAACCAAAATACATATTCTTTTCAAATGCACATGGAACATTTTTGAAGATAGACCACATGATAGGATGCAAAACAAGCCCTAACAATTTCAAGAAAATTGAAATCATATTGAGCATTTTCTCAGACCATAGGGCTTGAAACTAGAAACCAACCTCAAGGAAAGAACTAAAAAACATTCAAAATCATGGAGACTGAATAGCATTCTATTAAACAATGAATGGGTTAATAATGAGATCAAGGAAAAAATCAAAAAGTTTCTGGAAACAAATGAAAATGAACGGACAGCAGTCCAAAACTTATGGGACACAGCAAAGGCAGTCCTGAGAGGGAAGTTCATAGCAATACAGGATTACCTTAAAAAGATAGAAAGATTTCAAATAAACAACCTAATCCTACATCTACAAGAACTGGAGGAAAAACAACAAACAAAACCTAGGGCAAGTAGAAAGAAGGATATAATCAATATCAGAACAGAATTGACAGAGACTAAAAGAACAATTCAAAGGATCAATAAATCCAGAAGCTGGTTCTTTGAAGAGATAAACACAATTGACAAAGCTTTAAGGAGACTCATTAAGAAAAAAAGAGAGAGAAACCACATAAAATCAAAATGAAAGTGCAGAAGTAACAACTCTTACCACATATATACAAAGGATTATAGAAATTACCATTAACAACTATATGTCAAGAAATTTGATACCTGGGTGAAATGGAAAAATTTTTAGAAATATATAATCATCCAAAATGGATTCAAAGAGAAGAAGGCCTGAACAGAACAATAACAGCTGGTTAAATTGAAGCAATAATCAAAAAAACTCCTGGCACACAAAAGCCTTGGATCAGGTGGTTTCACAGGAGAATTTTACAAAACATTTAAGGAAGAGCTGACTCCTATCCTTCACAGACTATTCCAAAAAATCCGAGATGAGGGAAGACACTCAAATTCTTTTTATGAGGCCAACATCACCCTAATCTGAAAACTAGATAAAGACACAACAAAGAAAGAAAACTACAGGCTAATATCACTGATGAGCATAGACATTAAAATCCTCAACAAAAATTATTTGCAACTGCATCCAGCAATACAAGATCATACACTATGACCAAGAGGGATTCATCCAATGATGAAAGGATAGTAAAATAACCACAAATCAATAAATGTAATAGATTACATAAAGAAAACAAGACAAAAATCACATGATCTTAATAGATGCAGAAAATGCATTTGATAAATTACAGCAACCATTTATTATAAAAACACTGATCAGATTGGGAGGGGAGGGAGCATATCTCAACATAATAAAGGCCATATATGAGAAACCTACAGCCAACATCATAATCAGCAGACATAAATTGAAAGCTTTCCCCCTAAAATCAGGAACAAGACAAGGATGTACACTTTCACCATTTCTATTTAACACAGTATTGGAAACCTAGCCACAGTGATCAGACAAGAAGAAGTAAAAGTCATCCAAATTGGAAAGGAAGAAGCAAAACTGTTTGCAGATGATATGATTATATGCATAGAAAAGCCTATAGATTCCACCAAAAATCTACTTGACCTGATATGTGAACTGTGCAAGGCAGCAGGATAGAAAGCCAATATTCAGAAATCAAATAAATTTTTGTACACCCCCAGTGAAATATCAGAAAGAGAAATCATGAAAAAAATCCCATTTGCTCTATCAAGAAGAAAAATAAAGTACCCAGGAATAAACATTACCAAGGAGGTAAAAGATCTGTATGTAGAAAATTAGACAACACTGAAGAAAGAAATTATGGAAGACACAAGCAAATGGAAGCATATACCATGTTCCTGGACTGGAAGAATTAACATCATCAAAATGTCCATACTTCCCAAAGCAATTTATAGATTCAATATAATCCCTATTAAAATACCAATGACACATTTCACAGATATGGAATAAACATTTCAAAATTTATATGGAGCCATAAATAACCCCAAATAGCTGTAGCTATTTTGAGAAAGAAAAACAAAGTAGGAGGGATCACAATTCCTGATATGAAACTATATTAAAAGGTCATTGTAATCCAAAGACTCTAGTATTGGCATAAGAACAAACACACAAATCAATAGAACAGAATAGAGAGCTGAGAAATAAATCCATGTCTTTATGGTCAGTTAATATTTGACAAAGGGAGCAGAAGCATAAAATGGAGTAGAAACAGCCTCTTCAACAAATGATGTTGGAAGAGCAGGACAGCTTCATGCAAAAAAAAAAAAAAAATGAAACTCTACCACCAACTTACACCAAACACAAAAATAAACTCAAGATGAATAAAATAGTTAAATATAAGTCATGACACCATAAAAGTCCTACAGGAGAACATAGGTGGGAAAATCTCAGATTTTCCATGCAACAATATTTTCACTGATATGTTTCCTAGAGCAAGGGATGTAAAGGAAAGAAAAAAAAAAACAAATGGGACTTTATCAAATAAAAAGCTTCTACACAGCTAAAGAAAACATCAGCAAAGGGTAGGAGACAAATACCATATGATCTCACTTATAATTAGAACCTAATCAACAAAACAAACAAGCAAGCAAAATATAACCAGAGAAAATGAAATCAAGTACAAACTGACAGTAATCAGAGGGGAGGAGGGAGGGGATAATGGGAGGAAACGGGGCTGGGTTGTCAAGGAACATGTGAAGGACACATGGACAAAGCCAATGAGGGGTAGGATCAAGGGTGGGAGGCAGGTATGGCTGGAGTGTGAGGGAGTGGTGAAGGGAAAATGGAGACAACTGTACTTAAACAACAATAAAAAAGAAAGAAAGAAAGAAATTAAAAAGACAAATGAAAACATCAGCAAAATGAAAAGAGAATCAACCACATGGGAAAATATATTTGCCAATGATGTCTCAGATAAGGGTTTGATCTTTAAAATATATAAAAAACTCATATAACTCCACGCCTGTTAAAGAAATGATACAATTAAAAGATAGGCAAAGAACCTGAACAGACACTTCTCTGAGGAGGACATACAGAGGGTCCAGAGATATAAGAAAGGATGCTCAACATCACCAGCCATTAGAGAGCTACAAATTAAAACCACAATGAGATACCACTTAACACCAGTTGGAATGACCATCATAAACAAATGAACAAATAAGAGATACTGGTGAGGTTGTGGAGAAAAGGGAACCCTAGTGCATTGTTGGTGGGAATGCAGACTGTTGTAGCCACTATAGAAAATAATATGGAATTTCTTCAAAAAAGTACGAATTGAACTGCCTATTGACCTGGCAATTCCACTTCTGGGATTATACCTTTAGAATCCTGAAACACCAATTCAAAAGAAACAATACACCCCTATGTTCACAGCAGCACAATTTACAATAGCCAAGTGTTGGAAGCAACCTCTTACACAATGGAATACTATGCAGCAGAATTAAAGAGAGAGCTCCTACCCTTCTCAGCAGAACCGATGGAACTGGAGACTATTAGGCTAAGTGAAATAAGCCAGGCAGTGAGAGAAAAATACCATATGATCTCACCTATAACTGGAACCTAATCAGCAAGACAAGCAAGCAAGCAAAATATAATCAGAGACATGGAAATAATGAACAAACTAACCATAACCAGAGCTGAGAGTGGAGAGAGATAATGGGGGAAAATAGGGGGAGGGTCATCAAGTAACATGTATAAAAGACCCATGGACAAAGCCAAAGGTGAGTAGGTTGGAGGGTAGGATGTGTGAGTGGGTGGGGCCAAGGAAAGTGGTGGTACAAAAATGGAGACAACTATACTTGAAAAACAATAAAAAAAAATAAAAACAATGATAGCCTTCTATGTAAATGGATTAAATGCTCCAATATAATGACATAGAGTATATGAATAGATAAGAAACACAACCCATACACAAAAGGCCCACTTCCAAACAAAAGATTTACACAGGCTGAAAGTCAAGGCATGGAAAAATGTATTTTGTGCAAATGGGCTTAAAAAAAAAGTTAGGGTAGCAATACTTATATCAGACATAATAGAATTTAAAATGAAGCCCATAACAAGAGTTAAAGAATGTCACTACATAATACTAAGGGAGCAGTCCAACAAGTAGATATAACTCTTATAAAAATATATGCACCCAATATAGGAGCACCTAATATATATAAAGAAAATCTTTGAGGACTGGTTACCTTTGGGAAATCAGGAGATCAAGAGAAACTTCTACCTTGTATACTTTGTACTCTATATTATTTGAATTTTCCATAATTAGTATGTATTATTTACTTGTGAGATGAAAAAAAGAATAAAGTAGGTTGCTCAACATAAAAAAAAAAGAGAGAGAGAGAGAATGACAGCAATACGGTCACTGTAGGGAATTTTAACACCCCAGTGTCAACAATGGACAGATCTTCCAGACAAGAATCCTTAAGGATACTGAGGCATTAAATGGTACTTAAACTACATGGAATTAAACATTTCACTCCAAAGAAGCAAAATATACATTTTTCTCAAGTGCACATGGATCATTCGCAAATACAGATCACATTGCAGGACACCAAACAGGTCTTAACAAATTTAAGAAAATGGATATCATATTAAACAACTTCTTGGATCACAATGGCTTAAAACTAGAAACAAACCTCAAGAAAAAAAAAAAAAACTCAAAAAATTCAAGTACATGGAGGTTGCATAACATATTACATTATGATTGGGTTAACAATATGATCAAAAAAGAAATTAAAAAGTCTCTGGAAGCAAATGAAACTGAACACACGACACAAAACCTATGGGACACAGGGAAAGCAGTCTTAAGTAGGAAGGTCATAGCATTATAGGCCTACCTTAAGAAGACAGAAAAACCTCAAATTTAAAAAACGTAACCCTGGTAGGCGGACACACTGTGCCTCCTCTCACAACCAAAATTAAGGACAACAAATATTTAGAAACAAGAAAACAACCAGAACTGATAGAAAATTGAACTGTACGGAAGTCCAACAACCATTCATCCAGACCGGTAAGAGGGGCGGAGTCGCGGCAGGAGAAAGTGGAGGTGCGGACCCAGGAACGCAAGTAGCAGCGGCTGGCAGTTCCCAGGTGCACAGGCAGCGGCTGGCGGTCCCCGGGCCCACAGGCAGCAGCTGGCGGACCCCGGGCACAGGGGGGCAACTGTGCAGACCCAGTGAGGCCACACAAGGCGGCTGGCTGACTGACCAGGTGGTCTCACATTTGAGCGCGCAGACAGTCCAGGCGGAGGGGAAGTGGCAGAGGGGACTGAATCCAGGAGAGAGCGGAGCAGGCGCCATTGCTCCCTCTCAGGCCCCACCCCCACATACAGCGTCACAACCCAGTGACTGGGCTGCCCCGCACTGGGGAGCGCCAGAGGCTCCACTCTTCACTACGTAACAGCACGCGCACGTGCACAGATAATCCAGGTGAAGGGGAAGCAGTGGAAAGAGCCGGAGTCCAGGAGAGAGCGGAGCAGGCGCCATTGCTCCTTCTCAGACCCCACCCCCACCTACAGCGTCACAATCCAGCGACTGGGCTGCCCCGCCCTGAGGAACACCTAAGGCTCCACCCCTCACTACGTAATAGCCGCAACCAGACTAAAACCAAAACAACAACAACAACAACAACAAAAAAAACCCACCAAAAATGGCTCAAACCGGAAAACAAATAAAAGCCCCAGAGCCAATTCCTCTAAGCAGTGAAGAGATAGCCAACCTGTCAGATGCACAGTTCAAAGCACTGGTCATCAAAATGCTCACGGAATTGGTTGATTTTGCTCACAAACTAGATGAAAAAATGCAGGCTACAATCCGTGAAATGAAGGAAGATGCATGGGGAACTGATAGAGATGGAAGGAAAACTGGGACTCAAATCAATGGAGTGGACCAGAAGGAAGAAACTAACAACCAAACAGAAGACGAGAAAGAAACAAGAATTCAAAAAAATGAGGAGAGGCTTAGGAACCTCTGGGACATCTTTAAACGTCCCAACATCCGAATTATAGGGGTCCCAGAAGGGGAAGAAGAACAGCAACGAGTGGAAAACTTATTTGAACAAATAATAAAGGAGAACTTCCCCAATCTGGCAAAGGAAATAGACTTCCAGGACGTCCAGGAAGCTCAGAGAGTCCCAAAGAAGTTGGACCCAAGGAGGAACACACCAAGGCACATTGTAATTACATTAGCCAAGATTAAAATGAAGCAGAGAATTCTAGAAGCAGCAAGGGATAAGGGGACAGTCACCTACAAGGGAGTTCCCATCAGACTGTCAGCTGATTTCTCAAAAGAGACCTTCCAGGCAAGAAGGGGCTGGAAAGAAATATTTGAAATCTTGAAAAGCAGGGACCTACATCCAAAATTGCTCTATCCAGCAAAGCTGTCATTTAGAATGGAAGGGAAGATAAAGTGCTTCTCAGATAAGGTCAAGTTCAAGGAGTTCATCATCACCAAGCCCTTATTATATGAAATGTTAAAGGGACTTATCTAAGAAAAAGAAGATAAACCTACGACAGTGAAAAGACAACAAACTCATAGCTATCAAGAACCACACCTAAAACAAAAGCAAACTAAGCAAACAGCTAGAACAGGAACAGAACCACAGAAATGGAGATCATATGGAGGGTTAGCAACAGGGGCGTGGGAGGAGGAGAGAGGGGGAAAAGGTACAGAGAATGAGTAACATAGATAATGGGAAAAAAATAGACAGGGGGAGGGCAAGAATAGTATGGGAAATGTAGAAGCTAGAAAACTTATGACCCATGGACATGAACTAAAGGGGGGAATGTGGGTGGGAGAGGGTGGGTAGGGTGGAGGGGAATGATGGGGGAGAAATGGGACAGCTGTAATAGCATAATCAATAAAATATATTTTAAAAAAAAGAAAAGAAAAAAAAGAGCAAATGATTCATGACACTGGGCAATAAACAATGATATCCACGCATTTCTAAAATCAAAAAAAAAAAAAAAAAAAAAAAAAAAACGTAACCCTATATCTAAAACAACTTAGAGGAACAAAAACAAACAAAGCCAAGAGAGAGTAGAAGGAAGGAAATAATAAAGATTAGAGCACAATTAAATTACATAGAGAGAAAAAAAAACATTCAAAAGATCAATGAATCCAGGAGCTTATTCATTGAAAAGATAAACAAAATTGACAAACATCTAACCAGGCTCATCAAGGAAAAAAGAGAGAAGACCTACATAAAATCAAACTAAAAGCAGAGAAGTAAGAACTCTTACCACAGAAATATAAAGGATTGTAAGAAATTAGTATGAACATTAGTATGAACTATATGTCAAGAAATTGGACAACCTGGGAAAAATGGATACATTTCCAGAAACACACAGTCTTCCAAAACTGAATCAGAAAGAAGCAGAAGACCTGACTAGAACAATAACAACTAGAGAAATTGAAGAATTATTCAAAAACCTCCCAGCATAACAAAGCCTTGGACCACATGGCTTCACAGGCAAAGTTTACCAAACTTTCAAAGAAAATCTAATACCTACTCCTTCCAAACTATTCCATAAAAATTCAAGAAGAGGGAAGACTTCCGAAGTCTTTCTATGAGAGCAGTATTATCTTAATTCCAAAAGCAGGTAGACATAACAAAGAAAGACAATTACAGGCCAATATCGCTGATGAACATAAATGCTAAAATTATCAACAAAATATTAGGAAACTGGATTCGGCAATACATTAAAAAGATCATACACCCTGATCAAGTGGGATTCATCCCAGGGATACAAGGATGGTACAATATTTGCAAATCAATAAATGTGATACATTACATAAACAAAATGAAAGATGAAAATCACATGATGATATCAAGAGATACAGAAAAAACATTTGATAAAGTCTGTACTCATTTATGATAAAAACACTCAGCAAAGTGGGAAAAGAGGGAGCATGCCCCAACATAATAAAGGCCATGTATGAAAAACCTACTGCCAACATTATACTCAATGGGCAAAAACTAAAACCATTTCCCTTAAGATCATGACAAGGAACATGACAAGGGTGTCTGCTTTCACCACTTCTATTGGAAGTCCTAGCCACAGCGATCAGAGAAGAAGAAGAAATTAAAGCCATCCTAGTTGGAAAGGATGAAGCAAAACTGTTGTTATTCACAGATGACATGATAATGTACATAAAAAATTCTATAGGGTCCACCAAAAAACTACTTGACAAAATAAGTAAATTACATAAAGTAGGGTGATACTAAGTCAATATTCAGAAATCAATGGCATTGTTGTACACCAACAATAAAATGTCAGAAAGAAAAACTAAGGAAAAATTCCATTTACTTTAGCAACAACAAAAAAAATTAAGTACTTAATAAATCTAAGCAAAGAAGTAAAAGTCTTGTTCTCAGAAAACTATAGGACACTGAAGAAAGAAATTGAGGAAACTACAAGTAAATGGAAACATATACCATGTTCCTGGGTTGGAAGAATTAACATCATTAAAATATCCATACTGCCCAAAGCCATTTATATATTCAATGCAATTACTATTAAAATACCAATGGCATATTTCACAGATGTAAAACCAATATACAAAAAATTTATATGGAGCCAAAAAAGACCCCAAATAGCTCAGCAATTTTGAGAAAGGAGAACAAAACTGGAGATATCACGATACCTGATATCAAACTGTACTAAAATGCCACTGTAATCTAAACAGCTTGGTACTGTCATAAGAACAGACACATAGATCAATGGAACAGAACAGAAAGCCCAGAAATAAACCCATGTATTTATGGTCAATAAATATTTAATAAAGGGGACACAAGCATACAATGGAGAAAAGATAGTCTCTTCAATAAATGGTGTTGGGAGTAGTGGACAGGTGCATGCAAAAAAATTAAAACTTGACCACCAACTTACACCATACACCAGAATAAACTCAAAGTGGACAAAAGAACTAAATATATCCATGATACCATAAAAGTCCTAGCAGAAAATATAGGCAGTAAAACTTTAGACATTCCTCATATCAATATTTTTGTTGACATAACTCCTAGGCCAAGAGAATTAATGAAAAAACAAAAACAAGTAGGACTACATCAAATTAAAAAGCTTCAGCACTGCTACCAAGGAAACTATTGTCAAAATGAAAGTGAGCAATAAAATAATTTAAATTAAAAAAAGGAAGAAAAAATGAAAAGGGAACTGACTGTATGAGAGAACATATTTGCCAATGATACATTGGCAGAGTGTTTAATCTCCAAAATATATAAAGAACTTACATGACTTACTACCAGGAAGACAAACATTCCAATTAAAAAAAATGGACAAAGAATCTGAATAGTCACTCCTCCAAGGAGGACATACAGATGGTCCAAAGACATATGAAAAGATGCTCAACATCACTAGCCATCAGAGATATACGAATTAAAACCACAATGAGATATCACCTCACTCCTGTCAGAATGGCTATCACTAATAAATCAATGAACAACAAGTGTTGGAGAGGATGCAAAGAAAAGGGAACTCTAGTGCACTGTTGGTGGGAATGCAGACTGGTGCAGCCACTGTAGAAGACAGTATAGAATTTCCTCAAAAAATTAAAAATGGAACTGCCTTTTGACCCTGCAATTCCACTTCTGGGAATATACCCTTAGAACCCCAAATATCAATTCAAAAGAACTTATGCACCCCTATGTGCATAGCAGCACAATTTACAATAGCCAAAAATTGGAAAAGCCTAAGTGCCCATCAGTAGATGAGTGGATCAAAAAACTGGTACTTTTACATGACTGCATACTATTCAGCTAGAAAAAAATCAGGAATTCTTATCATTTGTGATAACATGAATGGAACTGGAGAGTATTATGGTATGTGAAATAAGCCAGTTAACAAAAGACAAGTACCATAGGATTTCACTTACAAGAGGAATCTAATGAACAATATAAACCAATGAGGATAACAGAATCAGAGGCTTATTGAAAGAAGGTGAAGGGATTAGTCAAAGAATACATATGAAAGACTCATGGACATGGACAGTGGTGTGGGGATTGACTATGGAACTGGAGGGTAGACTGGGTAGAGGAGAGCAAAGGGGGAAAATTGGGAAAACTAGTAGCATAAATGATAAAACTATAATAATACATAAAATAAAAATAAAAGATGAAAATAATAAAGTGTTATTCTAAATAGAGGTTATATATTTAATCAATTCTCAAAGAGACAAAGACCAACACTGATGTGGCAAATAGAGCTTTGCTCTAGAATTAGTTCAGTTTAGGTTTGCTACTTAACAGTAATTAGGTAACATTCTTAATCTTTCTGAGTCTGTTTCCTATCTGCGAACAGGAATAAAACTATTACAGAAGGATGTAGTTAAACTGAATGACACATGTAAATGCTATACCCTTTCAGATTGTAAGACCATGCCTAGTAAATGTTAAGTGATCTCCAAACACATTTCCTTGAAATGGATGAAATCTGTTCTCATCTCCTTCATACTATTTCTTAGCCAACAGTCTAAATATCGAAGCAATGTCTAGTTAAAAATTATTCTTGTCCTTTCACTGTCCATTTGTACTTGCAACATATTTTCCTTGATGAATTGTATCAATATTAGTGATACTTATCACTGAAGCCATTGCTGTTCATATGTTTAAGACATTTCATGGGAGATCAACCATTACACACGGGGATGGCTCTGTTGTCTGTCAGAATTGAATGAGATATAAAGTATGTCCTAATCAGAATTTATTTTCCAATAAGAAGATACCAAACAGCTTAAGACATTGATGGGAAAACCTTTCTTTTATTTTCAAAATGTTATTTTAATTTGCTCTGGTGGAGAAAAAAGATAGCTTAGAGTCAGTCTAATTTACATCTTATGATTGATTTAAAAGAAAGTGCCACAGTGATTTAGAAAGATAAATAAATCTGCTATCCTTAATCAGGAATACATAGTTACAAAAATCCTCTTCTGAAAGTGAGAAAGGGAAGCACTGTTTGGCCTGCATGTCCAGACTCTGTTGTCATTGTAAAGGCTAATAATCTAAAATGCAAATAGAGTTAGCACTGCACATGCAGTGATGGAAATAATTCATGTACCAGCTATTTCAATTACAGGCTTGCAAACACAGCGCATGAGTAGAAAAGTAAAACTGATGCCAAATGTGAGTGAAAGTAGAATAAACAGAATTACAGCTGTTCTTTGGGGACTAATTAAAATACTCCTGTAGAAAGATTGGTGTGACTTATTCTTATTTAAATGAAGAATATAGGTGACCTATGTTATTATGTTGATACCAGGATACTGCCAGAAATCTTTTGTGATAATATCTGTGGTAGGAATGAATACCACAGGAGGAACTAATTTACCGGAAGAACTAATTAAATACATTAATATTTTATTTGTACTTTGGTATAACTGTATCAAATTGGATTTTCTTGACTATATTAATAGTGAATAGAGATTAAAAAATAAGTATGGGGCGTTGCTGCTGTTGTTTGTTTTTCCTGAGTGCAAAACACACATGAAAGGGAGAACATATCTATGGACTTGGGATAACTGCTCTGTGGACTCTACCTCTGTGGTAGACACATTCAGTCCTAGTCTGAAAGAGGGAGATCCTGGGTTTGTCATTTTCACACATCCGCAAAACAATCATGCTCTAACACAAAGACATTTAATAGGTACCAGGTGCTTTTTTCAAACTGCAAGAAACCTCCCTTAAGTGTACATTCACAACCTCAGTCTTTGAGTTTTCAGGGTGCAGAATTCCTCAGCAAGCAGTACATGTTTATAGGAGTGCTTTCTCTCTACTGTGAATAGCTTTCAGCTTCCCCACAGTACCCATCTCCTGTCTATTTAATGCCTTCATCGACAGTCCAGGAAACTTTCCCAGTGGTACCTGTTGATATTATTTTGATCACCTTAAGCATGTTTAAATCACCTACTTTCTAGGGTAGGTTGTGCATATGAGGGAGGACTACCCACCCAAAACAGATTTTTTTAAATAAAAAATTGTGTATTGATTCTTACATTTTTATACTTTAGTCACCTTCAAAGCACTCTCCATTGGATGCAATACACCTTTCAAGATGTTTTTTCCACTGCTCAAAACAGTTTTTGAACTCGTCGATTTTGATGCCTTTTATTGCTTCTGCCAGTTTTTGTTTCACTTCTTCCACATCAGCAGAATATTTCCCTTTGAGGACTGTTTTCATCCTGGGAAACAACAATAAAAATATCGCTTGGGGCAAGATTGTGTGAATAGGGAGGGTGGGGCACAGGGGTCATGCTATTTTTTGGTCAAAAACTGCTGAACATTCATCCCAGTGTGGGCAGGTGTGCTTCTAAATCACCCATCATGAAATGAGCAAATGCTTTGAAAGGGTCTTCAAAAAAATTTCACTGAAGCTCAATGCAGCTTCTCACAACAATGCCAGCTGGTACACTGATACAGATGGGTTCCTAGAATACTTATCCAGCAGCAGAAGCCTGTACTACAAAGGACCTGCCCTCCAGAAGATAATTCCATTTTTTATGGGTCCCCTCTTGTATGTGAGATTTAAATAAAAGAATGCCTGTAAGTACTTCTGACTGAGCTTACAGCATAACATGAATAATCAGTAGCTGCTGACTAGCATTATTATCATATCATTTATGTTTAAACCAATCTGTACTAGTTTGGGTGTTGCTTCATGATTCTCCATTTCTATCACACATCTCTATTTTTGGTCCTCAACTGGAGTAAAAGAAATAAATGAAGATATACTGATTATCCTCAGTGAGAGGCTATACAGAGTATAGAATTATCAGAGCATAAGACTAAAACTGACTTAGATATGAATTCCATCTTTGTCACTTACTTGGACTTCCCTTTATCTCAGTTCTCTTACCGGGACTTGGATATAACAGATGTTTTCAGGAATTATAAGGACAAAAAATAATTAAAATAGTGTTTGGATGCAGAAGAGGCATTCATTGTCTTGTTTAATGTAAATTGTTAGATAATGTGATTGAATTTTGAGGATTTGATGACAGCTAAAATTAAATAAACAAATAAATAAATTGTTCACAGCATTTTTCATGTAATTCCAGGATTTTGCTATTATAAAAATCAAAGCGTTCAGTTTGCACAAACAACTCAGAAAAATTGTTATAGAGAAAAGAATTGCTTTTCTTCTTGAAACACAGACTACCATCCTGGAGAGAACAAGCGACATTTAATGTAGTCAAAATTTTGATCAAAACTGTTTCTATAATGGTGCCTTCACTTGGTCGGGGATTGAAATTCCAGATACAACTGTCCCCATCACAAACTTGAAAACTTGGCAAATATTGAAGTGTAATCTGTAGTTGAAGAGCTTCATTTCCTTATTTCTAAAATGGGTATGTTAACACCATATGACAAGAGCATTGTGAAGATTAAAGAGCAAAAATAAACTCTCCTGGCACCTGACAGCCAATAAATACATCTTTTTGCTCTTTTATTTCTTTTTTTCCTTCCTTCTTTACCCATCTCCTTTCCTGCCCTGAGTTCTCATTGCTTTATGTCCCATGATGCTGGAGTCATTATCATGCTTTCACTCAGATAATCTCATATAACTTCTAGCATAAGAAACAAAGAAAGCCTAAGAAATGACTGAAGTAAACAGTGCATTATTAGCTTATTTTGACAACTTAATTTGTCCAGAAATATAACTATCGATTCTTCTTTACTGGTTGCTTCTTACCCATGGGCACATATTGGATGTGCATCAACTATGTTAAATCCCTGGAAATTTATCTCTGTTGTCCTTTTGGGTTCCCTTTATTTCCTATAGCTTTCCTAAAAGTAAACTATTATTTCTACCCCTCTTCTGTTTTAATACCTTCAAAACTTCTTTTTTAAGTTTTACCTTTTATTATATTTTTTCATTACCATTTAGTCCCCTTACACTCCCCCCTCATGGCAATCACCACATTGTTGTCTACGCCCATGAACCATGTTCCCTTTTTACTCAATCTTTCCACCCCTACCTCCCTCCCCTTGGCTGTCATTCTGCTCTCTATTTATGAATCTGTCTCTATTTCGCTTATTAGTTCAGTTTGTTCATTAAATTCCACATATAAATGAAATCATATGGTATTTGTCTTTCTCTGACTGGCTTATTTCACTTAGCATAATGTCCTCCAGGTCCATCCATACTGTTGCAAAGGGTAAAATTTTCTTCTTTGTTTATGGCTAAGTAGTATTCCACTGTGTAAATGTCCCATAGTTGTTTTATTCATTCATCTGCTGATGGATACTTGGGCGTTGCATATCTTGGTGATTTAATAGTTATACTAATTGGAATTACATTCATTCTTCTTTGCTTTTTCTCTGATTATATCAAGTATCATCTGACTTGCTAATGAAATGGACTTTCTGAGAATGAGGAAGGTAAAGTGGGAAAAAAAGGATGAGTAAAGTAAGACAATTAGTGAAAGCTTTAGCAGTAATAAAACTAGTGACATTAGACTTCATTAATTAGTGATCAGGAAAATTTTGTTATGCATTGCCATTAATTGGCCAACTAGAGTGATTAGGCTCACACACAATAAAACAGCAATGAGAAGAAAAATCTATTGTTCCTATCAGCTTCTGCTTGTTGTCACAACAATTTGCTCCTACTTTATGAAACAATATAATTTAGTGGTTGAATTTAAATGCAACCGATGTGAGATACGTGAAGCCTATTATACTTTCTTCATAAGTTTAGTGTTACAGCATGATAAATTCCACAGTAAGAGTGATTTAAGATAATTGTAAAATTCATGCAAAGTACAGTAATTGTTTTAAACACTGAAAAATTAAAGCAGATTGCTATGTCCTGACACCCCTCTCTTTGTGGAATGTCAGAATCAGCTTTCTTTTGATTCAGAGCTACTGTGCTCTAGAGAAAGCCTAATTCATTATCAGAACCATCAGGCAAAGCAAGAAGCTGACTTGCTGAAACTAGTGCTTTTTCTTCACTTCTTAGCAAAGAACAGAACATCTGATAAAAAAAATCCCACTTTTGTTAAAAAACAATAAATTATGGAATGTTATAAAATTGATTATGACTACTAAATACTGACCCATGTAAATGAATTGGAGTCTAGTTTTGCTATCTGATTCTAATATGAAATGCATTCATATTCAGGAATCATTTCAAAAAAATTTTTTGGTAATTGAATAATGGTGATGAGTAATAAGATCAGTCTGTTTTTATTTACAAAACTGCTAAATGTAAAATAATAACATGTAGACTTTTTACTTTTTCATTTTAACTTTGCGTGTGAGACAAAGAAAACAGTGCTTTCTGTCATATCTTAGTGTTTGCTCAATTACTACCATCCAAATTCTTGACTGACAGTATTTCCTGTTGTGTCTTTTCAGAACAAACCCCTTGCCTATCAATGCCACACACAAAAAAATCAGTAGCCATAGGAGGCCTTTCAAGAAGTCACTGTTATTGATTCATCCTTCAAATATGACCCAATTTAGCAATAAAATGATGTTGAAATTCAGTTTCTTTTTAGCGTGTTAATAACTTTGGTGGGTTTAAATGTCTTTTTGAGATGACAGAATTGGCTTCTTTACAAACACACACAAACACACATACACATCATTTTGATATCCACTTTCCATCTTTAGTCCACACTAAATTTTCCCAGTCATTCAGCAACACCGAGTCCACCTTATCCAACTCATTTTCTCTGTTTCCTGGTTTGGGTTCAGAAAAGTGGGAGCAATTTTCATGTCTCTTTAGTGAACTATATCCAATTTACGGACTAAGGAATGATTTTTATTTCTGATTTCTGGTATCATGAGCCTTTCATACAATTAATTCTCTCCAACAATATGGCTTGCAGGACTGCTCTTATGATTGGAGATTCAGAACAGTTCTGATGTCTAAAAATGTCTTCCCATCTTACTCACTGAAACTTGACAGTCACCTCTAACCCCTTTATCTCTAAACCTCATCCTTTAGCTGACTTAAATCTTACTTTCCATTGAAATCCAAATACTCTCAGACTTTAAAGTTTTAGTTATTTTCCCTCAATCTGAATGATCCAAAAGCAAGTTTTGATAAAGTGTAGGAAGGAAGAGAACTTTGGGGTATAAGGTTACTGTGGAGGGTATTACCATATTTTGTATAATGTGCACTTTTTGCTCAAATTTTTGAGGGAAAAATAAGGACGTGCATTATACATGGGTAGTACCTGAAGTACCTAGTAAGTGTCCTTGTGTTTCATAATTGTTACATAACATTTCTTGTACCATAATATGTACAAAAATAAAGGCTAAAATTCCTTTATAATTCACAAAACAAATATGTAAATATAAATAAATAAAATTGAATTAAAAAATTAAAATGAAAGTTTTTTTTCTGAAAGTTTGGGCCAAAAACATGGGTAAGCATTATACACAGCAAAATATGGTCAGTAACACAGAGAACAGAAGAGTAAGTTGACTCACAGAGAAAAGCATCTCAGAAAGTAGAGCTTGATGAAACGAGCACATCACAGTTTTACCCAAGGTCTATTTTAATTAATTAGAAAGGAAAGTTCTGAAGATGACTGCAATTCCTGTGTAGAAGTTTGTCTGCAAAGCATAACTTATGAATGCTCTGCACCTCCTGCATATTACAGAATGTATACTAGGATTCAAACAGGGCAAGGACCACGCAGATTCCCACATGGTCTCATCCATGCACCATTTTAAAGCCTGCCCACCTTGAGCATCAGAAACTGAATTGTAGAAATCTGATTTCTATGATTTTAAGCTTCTTGTTTCACAAATTTGAAATAATACTTTAAAACTAGGCTTTTTGAAAAGACCACAAAGAAGACTATATCATTATTATTATTTTCAATAAATATTTGTTCATTTTATTTGAAAATTTCACAAAGACAAATATATATGGAATGGAAGAGCCTGCAGAGGTCATTTACCTGGTGTGTGAATCACCTGGGCTCTACTACGGCTCTGTGCTTAACCCACCATCCTTTGAGCACTTATTTCATTAAAAAGATTATTACTTTACACATGACTCTGTATAGGTAATGAATTCAATATTTATTTTTGAATACATTAATTTTTATTTTACTTATTGTTTTTTTCCAATACCATTTATTTCCCCTATTCCCTCTTCCACCTCCACCCACTCCTTTGTCCCCATAATTACTGTTGTCTATGTCCATGAGCGCTCGCTCTCACTCTCTCTCTCTCTCTCTCTCTCTCTCTCTCTCTCTAACAGACTCATAGATAGAGAGCAGGCTGACAGCTCTGGGGGAAGCGGGGTGGAGGAATTAAGCAAAAAAAAAAAAAGACTATAATGTTATTCATTGCAAAGAAACTAACAGCAAAATATGCTGTTAGTTTATAATACATTACTACTGTAATGTATTATGACTGTTCCTCTAAGTAAATATTTATATATTCCATCCTCTAAAATTTATATATGATTTTGGTGTTAACCATAAAATATCTTACAAATTTGTTGAAATTCTTTGCTACAAAAAGTATGTCCCTGTCTTAAAACACAGTTTCCATACTAATGGCAGCCACATTCCCCAGCAGGTTAATTTTCACTCTGGTAAGCTTCCAGTAAGCCACTTCATTGAATCATGGATAAAATACAAATTGTAGAGAATTTCCCATATCTGTTCATAATTTAAAAATTTTTCACTAGAAGTGCAAAGTTTTCATCGATGATTTCTGTAATTTGCTCTCTCCCTAAACTAACTTGCTTTTTTATGTCAGTGTTAAGTTTCTGGATTTAAATATCTGTGATTCACCACTAATGTGTTTTCTGTTAAAGACTTTCTCTTCCTTTAGAATTATTAGTAGGAGAAATGGTGTTTCTGTGGGATGAAAAGAGTATCTTCTCTACTGCTTAGCAGCCAGTACTTTAGGACTACATCCTCAGTTGCACAATGAAAACCCTGGCCTGACATCAATAGTGGGATTAAAATCTGCTTTCACTTCATTGTGATGAAAATATTTACATAAATTTCTCTTTGTTTTAGACATGGCATATGATCCAGTGTGGCTGTGGCCCATGATTCTGCCTCTCAGACTTGTTGCTTCCTACTTCTTTATTAATGCATCCTTTACCAGTTACTGGAGCCAGTTTTGTTTGCTGCTGTTGGTTCCCAACAAGTCTATGTCATGAAGCATAAAATTATTTCTTTGCTCAGTCTGTAAGTTATTTCACTCCCCTCCCCTCCGTTCAACACACTCTTGTGTTCTGCTGCCTATTTATACTTAACATCTGTAAATAGTCCATTGGGTTTGTTTTTATGGTGGACTGGTTGTTGTCCAAGATTCTGTTTTTGATCTTGTCTGTTTAAGGATGACCTTTTGATGATGTTATAAAACTTCTCAAGTAAAGGAAAACAGATGTGCTCAACTAACCATCTACTAAAGATTTTGAAAAAAAATGCCAGTTGTTTTAAAACAGAATGGCTTGATATAAAGAGCCGAAGCATATTACATCTGTACCTGCATGTTTTCAGCTCCCAGAACTAAAGCTCAGCTCTGCAACATATAATCAGAAACAAAGAAAACCAAAAAGAAGCCAGTTACAAAATTTTTCTGTCAGACATTTGAACAATATTAGTGTACGGACCTGGTACTTCTAACACTCACATAAAGATAATGGCTAAGTAACAAATTCGTTGAAATAACCAATTCTTCCATGAGAGAAACAAGAATGATGCTACTGAGAGTTGATGGTCATGGACATGGAGTATTAGACCTGGAAAGAATATTGGAAGTCTTTTTTTTAAAAGGAGGAATGTGAGGTCTACAATGGTTAAATGACTTGTTCAAGACAGAAACAGGACTAGGATCAGAGCAGTGGTCTTCTGCCTCCCTATGCAGGACCTGAACTTATTCTTTGAATTTGTTGAGTGTTTACATACAGGAGTGTCCAACCTGTGGCCCAGGATGGCTGTGAATGCGGCCAAACACAAAATCGTAGATTTACTTAAAACAAGAGATTTTTTTTGTGTGTGATTACATATCACAATGTATTTAATGTGTGGCCCAAGACAACTCTTCTTCTTCCAGTGTGGCACAGAGATGCCAAAAGGTTGGACACCCCTGAACTGAGACCACATGTACTGGATTTGTTTCCATTATTACTAATAGAAGCAAGCCTGTGCTTTTACTGGTATTGTAGTATAAAATCAGTCCATTAAATTAAACTAGTCAATTCAATTAATCTAGTATTCCCAAAGAGACAGAGCCTTGAAGGCTTTTTGTTTGTTTGTTTGTTTGTTTGTTTGCTTATTGGAAATGGGAATTAGATAGATAATGCATATATATTTCAAATTCAAAAAATAATAAAATTTTTTATTTTTGTGTTTTTATTATCTAATTATATATGGTGACATAAAAGTAGAACACTTAGGTTATTAGTAGTTAATTAGATACATCTGTAGTATTTACTTATTTTTCTGTAAATATCTTCCTTTATATGCTTCTAAAGTTTTAAAGATAATAAATGGGCATAGAAATATTATGCATTATCAAGCCAACCCTGATAATCTTTTTTAAGTGCCCCAAATTATGTAAAGGTTGAAAGCACCATTGTTCTGTCTATTCTATAGAAAGTGGTTCATGTTTAGCTATGAAATAATGGCACACCATTCTCAGACACAGTTCTTGCATTAAAAATTCATTTCCCCATGATGTATTGTCTTTTCACAAAGATTTATCTCAAAGAGTTTGCTTTTTTCAGGTTTGATCACTCTTCACCATTATTTCCATGCATATTCTAGTTAAGGGTGCTTGATTCTGTTGCCAAGCAACTCTGTAGTCTTGCTTGGGGCATGACAATGCACTAATAATTATTTTAAATATGCCTGTTTGTATGTGATCCCTTTAATAATGTCCTTGTATTTTTGTCCAGAGGCTTTATTCTAAGAAGCTGTATGAGAGGGCTCTTCATTTTAATATATGGTTTTATAGGGTATAAGTGGTAGAATGGTGTTTTCTAGAAGACTTGAAATAATGCTAGCAGGGCACTGGAAAGTACAGGCCTTACTTCCTCCTCCTATACTTCATTTTTTTTTTTTTTTCTGGTAAAGGGTAAAACCACTCAGATGGAAAGTCAAGGAAATCACCAAAGGATTTCACAGAAATTAAAAAAAAAATAAAGATAGTCTTTTGCTGACTAATTTTTTCTTCTCACATCAAATTCTTAAGAAACATTGTCAAGCCATATTATTTTGAAAAATAAGTTTCATATAAGCTTAACAAGGGTGTTTCAATTTTATCAGGCTTTCAGATAAACTGAATTGTTAATTGGATTCTCTCTCCCTGCTTGTTCTTGTCTCAGACATCGCTTCCTAGTTCAAGAATATCCTCCTCTTTTAAACAGTTTCTTTAACCAGAAGGGAATGGCACCAGAGGTTTTAATATTTCCTGCTGATATATAGGGACATAAGGGAATTACCAGCACATCTCTTTCAGGATAGAGTTAATAGCATTCCCAAACTGTATCTAAAAAAAAAAACAAAAAGGTTGATTTTTGAATCAGGCTTTTTACACGATAATGGAATCAAATAAACAAACATATTTCTTAAGCATCACAATGTCCTAAGTTCACAAGAAGAGTCCCACTAACATCATCTCCATGTCCATCCAACATACAGCTGATGATGTTGCCAAGAGACATTATCTCTTTGTGGTGATACCATCATCAAAAGTTTTAGAAGGTATCCCAAAACATTGCCTGCCTGCTTTTTAGCCGTCCTTATTTCTAACATTTAAAAATACATCTAGTCCTGGCTGGTGTAGCTCATTAGATTGAGTGCCAGCCTGTGAACCAAAGGGTCACCGGATAGATTCCCAGTCAGGGCACATGCCTGAGTTCAGGGCCATGGTCTCCAGAAGGGGGAGCGTGAGAGGTAACCACACATTGATGTTTCTCTCCCTCTCTGTCTCCTTCCCATTCCCTCTCTCTAAAAATAAATAAATAAAATCTCAAAAAAATGAAAGTAATCTTAAAAGTACATCTAATATTCTGTCGATTTTGTTTATATTTTGAGGGTGATCCCTTATTAGGGGTATCATCTAATGCTCAAAGTTAAAAAATTTTATTATTTTTCTCTTTCTCTAAAAGTATTACAATTTAAGTTTAAGGCAGCCAAGTTTAATGGCTTTATAACTTCAGGCCTTAAAGGTGAGAGTTGAAATCTTGTCTCACTGTATTATAGCTATATGGCCCCTATGGGTGTCAGTTTCCTTACTTACAAAGTGGGGTTTACAATGCTTTCCTCACAGATAAAGGATTCAATCTGATATGCTAACATGGTATCTGCCATATAGCATGTAGTGTACATTAAATGTGAGCCCCCTTCCTGGGGTGTGCCCCCTTTTAGTTTTCTAGGATTTACTAGAAAATTTGTACATTGTAGGAATACCTGGCCTTAGATCATATTTCCTTACAACCTTCAATTTATCAAAATAAAGGCTCTTAATACTTTTGTAATTCCCACATTCTTATTTCCCATGTCACTACCTTTCTCTGAGTTTATTTTAGAGTTCAGTTTATTTTATCAGGTGATGATTAAGGTACTGCGAGGTCAGGGCAATTACAGTAGGTCCTGAGGTTAAAACTATAAACATAATGGTTGTCCTCATGAAGCTTGTAGTCTAGTGTCCAAAAATTGCACTTTGACTTGATACATTTGTGACATTGGCATGCATGCCTGTGCCACCATGAAAATAGTAAGTCAATTTTCTAAATCAGACTAGGGAGGTTGGTAGATTAAGGGGTTACATGTTATCATAGGCTTTTCTCTAGATTTGACAAACAGATCTGTATCTTTGTTCCAGGTTTGCATTAACCAAGATGGCTTTCAACTTCAGACAGATTTCTTCCTTATGATGAGCCTGAGACCTCCCCTTACTTAGAGCATTTACTTTAGAAAACTTGCAATCATAAATTGTTTCTCTGTCCCTTTGACACATAAATCTTCTTTCAGCCTCTTGACAATTTTACAACCAAGGAATGTTTTCCTTAAGAACCTGGGAGCCATCTTTTTGAAATGTAATAATTAAGCAAGATAGGACCCCTATTCTCTGTTGGGAGGGTAAACCCAACTTCAGTAAGTGCCAGTAAGCAAACACCGATGACCTAATCACACTGACCAATCTCCACTTCAAGACTATTCCACCAGCTCACTCCAGTTTTGAAACATTCCTCCAACTTTTGATTTAGTAGAACTGAGTCTAGTTTCTTTCCCCTATTGCAATAGTCTTGAATAGACCTCCCTTTGCCTGTTTAATTCTCCTTTTTGACAGAATGTATCCAGGTTTCCCACAAGGGGGAGAAACTGATTTTTGTCCAATATTTACTTACTTAGATCTAGCACTTGGCCAACTTTTGTAATTGTTGGTTAAAACAGGCCCAATCATGCCAATGTCTAGAAGGAAATATTTTCACTGGCTCTGAATTCCTTCAACAGAGCAAAAAAAAAAGGAAATCTCAGAGTTCATTCAGTATCTTGTAATTGTGACTAGAATTATTTTTCCAAAAAAATATTTCTTTACATTTATGCACTAAATGTGACTTTCCCTCAAAGAGACTGTGAGTTGACTAAAGTATTCACTCTTCCTAGTAACTGTAGTCATTCTTTTGGCATTTCAGTGATTTCAAGGGTTCAGAATTGTAAGAGAACTTGAGAGCTGTTCATTGTATTCACCATCTATAAAGTACTCAACCAGAACTCCCTCTGCTGTCCTCTCAATGAAGCTCCCTACAGGATAAACTCAGGCTCTGGACTCATGGGTGGTCTAAGAAGACTTTAGCTAATTAATGGTTTTAGGCAAAATTTTGGATTCTATAAATGGATGGAAATTTCCAAAACATCATAATAAATTATAAATTATCTCCAAGAAAGATTGAATAATAAAATTTTCTAAAGATTGCTGTAGAAATTAAACTTAAATTCAAATTTAATTCTAAGGTTAATAAACATATTTACTTCACTTAGACACCTTTTTTCAATATAAAATTTATAAGACCAGAATTTCTGTACATCTCTTGTACCAGATTTTTCTCTTTCCCAAAAATGTTTTACTAACATAAGGACATACCATACAACATATGACACCTTATTTTAAAGAAACATAGGAGAATGATTTTGATTACCTCCTCATGCAGTATGGAAATTCATTACTTCTAACTTTCTTGGAGAGTTTTTAAAAGGCTGCCAATCATCTAACTCTCACAAACATCCATATACATATATTTTTCTTTTTGAGGAAAAGGCGTATTGGCGAAAATAAGCGGTAATTAAAGTTAATGTGTTAAATTTATGTAGTTATAATTTAAGATATAGTAGAAAAGTGGTTTTAATATAAAAATATGTACATTTTCAAATATACTGAAGACTCATACAACCATTTCACAGTACATGTATTTGTCCATTACATGAGATTTAGAATATATTTTACTACCTGAATGAGCTGAGTATGATATTTTATAATTATACCTTTGCTTTTATCATATGTTGTGAATGCAGTCTTTGATTAGAAACATACCACGTGCATTATAATAGTATCAAGATTGGAAAATGCAATATTCTTTTAATATATAATTTAACATGAAACTAGGACAGATTTTCAGCAATGAAGGGAATTGCATATATCTGACTTTTGTTGGCAGGCCTGTTTCTCCCTGGTAATTACCCAGTCTTAAATGCATATTATACTTCAGTGTGCTCTTAAGGAAATATTTCCTTAAGAACAAAGAAACAAATATTTCTTTGTTCTTACTGTTTCTTTCTACAAAATATTTGGCAAACACATAGTTATTAGTTCCATGTGAAGTGGTTGTATATATCAAAATTTCTTCACAAGCTCACATAACCTAGGCACTAAGCAATTTGTCCAGCATCCAAGCAAATCAGTTGAAGAATTAATTTTGCAAAAAATCCTGTAACATACTAGATTTCAGTGAGCTGCAGTTTTATTAACTTTATATTACTTAGTAAGCTCAGATTGGGTCCTTGAGTTTCTTTAATTTACAAATGCTTAAGAGCACACTTTAAATGCAGTTATATTATGAAACTATAAGATGAATGCAGTAGAAACATTAGCAATGAAAGGAGAATTAGTCTCGTGTGCCCTTATTGTTCTATGATGAAGAGAGTATCTCAAATTCATAATGAGGTTATTAATATGTTTCTGATGGTAAGTTCTTATCTTTTGAGAGAGAGCATTAAACATTATTATCTGTACTGTTTAATTCTTTTGAACTTGAGATAAACCTTTAGAAATAATACTTTGTTATCATAATAATTTCAGACAGGTCAGCTTTTTGTAGCTATTTATCTCAGTGTTTATGTGAAATAATTATAAAGTCATTTATTAATAATTTTAAGAATACATTTTAATAACGATTTAGTGTTAGACTTTTAGAGAAGAAATAGACCAATTAAGGTACTTCTCCTGGTTTAAATTATACAAATGAAAATTCTGAAGTTAAGTAAATTGTACAAAATGTGTTGCTGTTTATGAAGTTAAAGAAACTAAATTTAGATGACCCTCATTCCTTCATCACATTTTAATTCCATTCAGATTAATCTGGAAAATTTTATCAGGAGGTTTAGTAATATGTAAAGGTGGAAAATATTTTACTGTCTGGCTGATAGTTTGTTTATTTATTTATTTATTTATTTATTTATTTATTTATTGTCTGTGATTGTTAAATTTATTCATCAACTTGGCTCAGCCACTGTGCCCAGATATTGGTCCAACATTATTCTGGATGTGTCTGTGAAGGTGCTTTTCAATGAGATTAAGCATTTAAATTTGTAGACTTTAAAAAAAAATTATGTTATTGTTATTCAATTACAGTTGTATTTTCTTCTCCCCCCTCCCTCTAACCCCCTCCAAATCCACCTCCCTCCCTTGCTTCCACCCTCCCCCTTGGTTTTGTCCATGTGTCCTTTATAGTAGTTCCTGAAAACCCTTTTCCCCTCCGTCCCCTCCCTGCTCCCCTCTGGCTATTTTTAGATTGTTCTTGTTTTCAGTGGCTCTGGTCATATTTTGTTTGCTTTTTTCTTTTGTTGATTATTTAAAACAATGACTAGGACAGGGTTATATAAGTCAAGTCAGTGCAAACAACATCCTGTCTATTCCACCTTAAACACTGTAGAGTAAGTAGAGGCAGTCTGGCTTCCTCACCCAGGTGTCTGGGTAACTAGGGGAAGCACTGTTCCCGTAGCCTTGGAGGGGCCTGATAACCAGCGTTCTCATGGCCTTGAGACGGGGTCCGATAAACTGTTCCCATAACATGAAGTGGGCTCACATGTGCAAAATTATGCTATGATATGTAATGTTCTGGCAGTTTTCTGGCTTTGTTCCCTTCTAATACTTAAACAGGTAGGGACTCCCTGCTGGGGGCAATGATGAGAGACATGCAAGGGGACAGGTGCCACGATAGATGCCACTCCTGGGAGCAAGGGCCACGGCATGAGACATGCCGATAGATACACAGCTTGCAGCGTGCATGGCTCACCCACGTGTGTGTAAAGGCATGCCAGGTATCCCAATGGCTCCGTGAATATTTTCCTATCTGCATGAATACCATGAACTTGCCAGTCCTTGAGTGGTTGCAACAGTCACTCTCCTAAATTTAGTTTATTGACTACTCACCTTTTCTCATGTTTTTCAATTTAGAAAGCCTCAAATTAGCAGCAAGTTTTTAAAGCAGTATAAGAAAATTACAGAATAATTTTGTTAGATTAATTTTTCCCTCAATTGAAACATAGATGATTAAGATATATATTAATTTATTACAGAGAAGCCTTATACAGGGTGGGACAAAACTAGATTTATAGTTGTGATTATGTGAAACACAGAGTTTATGCTTATACTATTATTTATTAATTATTGTATTATTTTCCATAGGAACAAATATAAATCTACTTTTGCTCCACCCTGTATTTTTCAATAGAAAAAGTCTTCCCTTCTGTGTTCCTTATGGTTCTTTGTGTGAAAAATTTAACGAATATTGATTCTACTAATTCTTTCTGATTCAAAACTCCAACGTGAGTGATAATCAGAGGCATGACTCAGTAGACAGTAAGCTCCTGAAGCATTTTTAACCCACGAGTACTGTCTTTTACATGAAGTACCAGCTCAGTAAGTGTTGAATGAATGAGTGGGCAGACCCCAGTCCCACACTATCATAATGACTGCATTCTTGTTTAAGAATCTGAGGATAAATTTTGTGGTCAAACGCCTAAAAATGTAAATAAATTTTAATATTTCCACTTTATAACATGACCACTGTTCTCAGCAGATGGTTAAAAAGTTTAGTTTTACTTTGGCTTCAGAAAACACACTAAAGAGGTTAGAAGAACCAAGATATTTAGGGTTTGTATATTTAATTGGTTTGAGAACTGAGTGAACAGGTATTATTTGTAAGGACAATCAGGTTCCATTCCAATGATATGGCATGAAATGCATGGTTTCAAACTTGGTCCACACCTTATTAATTTTGGCTCATTTCTTAATGCTTCTCCATGCTGCCATGCAGCAACTTATTTTAATGTAATAAATGATGTGATTCTCTGAGCATGTGTATGTTTATATTACACAGAAAACTAGAGGCAAAAGTTAGTATATGGTATGAGAAATGTGATACTATGGGTATATTACTATTTATGATAAACTCAGGTTTACATTAATTAACCTCAAGGTGAAAAAAACATGCTAATTAGAATTTTCTCTGTAAATGGAATTTCTGACAATCTCTTCCTGCTTAGCCATGTGGTCCTCTATTTAAGCTGCTTATTTGTGCCAGATAACAAAAATTCGATCCCCAGAGTACACCATAGAAGAGGCAGATTTTCTAAGTGAAGTCAAGAAACCACTCATATTTTTAGCATGATCAGAAAATTAGCAATTTTAGCGTATTTGTTGCTAGTAAGAGCCATGAGTTTCATTTGCTATTCAGGAAACTTTCATTGTATAAGGAGAACCACAGCATGGCCGGTGGACTGGGCCCACTCTTGTTAACTATAGCAAGCCTGGGTTTATAAAATAATACTGGAGATGTTCTTGATCTAAACTAAAACAGAATGGGATTAGATACATAAATCTTTGCAGTAAGTTTGGACACTGATCTGATTTGTTATTTAGGATGGGAGATCAGTCTAACGAATGAGACAGTGAAATTGTTGGAATATGCCCTTTTCAAGGAAGAATTTACAATGACTTCTATTGATGCTATCAGTATTTCCCCAGGCCCGTATTTTCAAAAGGCCATATATAGTATCACAGAAGAACACTGAAACACATAATTGAGTCTTTATAAAATATATTAAATCTCTCTTGACAAGAAGAATGGAGCTGTTTTATTAATAATAACCATTATTATCATTATAGAATTGATTATACTACCATTAATATTTTTATTATTACACAATGAAGACAAAGTGATATCACATCAGCAATAGTTCACTAAAATCTAAACACTACACAGAATGTGCTGAGCCTAGACTAGAGATTCTAATTCTCATCCTAAATTTATGCTAGTTTATCCCAAACCTTTAGCACGCAGGTAGCAAACACAAGTCCCATGGGCTGAATCTGGCCCTCCACCTTGTTTAATCTGGCTGGGAACCCTGTTTCTACCTGGTGGCAGTGCAGAGATCTCACTTAACTGTTAAGGAGTAGCTACATGTATACAGTCCTAAAATTACATTCAGCCCTTTGAAGGCAACTGTGAGGCTGATGTGGCCCCCAGTGAAAATGAATTTGACACTTCTGCTATCAGAACAGTTTATCAAACTTATTGCATCTTATCTCTCATGATATCAGAGGGAATTTCAGGGGAAAAGGGGAAGGATTTACAGGAACAAGTATAAAGGACACATAGACAAAAACTATGGGGGGTGGAAATGGGAGGGAGGTAGGGAGGGCTGGGGTGGTGGGTTGGGGTGAGAATAAAAGACAGAAAACTGTACAAGATCAACAATTAAAATAAAAATTGAAAAAAAAGAAAAAAGAAGTATATCAAAAGAGGTCTTGTTAATCATCTCCATTAAAAAAATCTGAGCTGTGTCTTTTCTATGTAATCTTTGGATGTTGCTATGACAATGGTATTTCTAGCTCAACCCACAATTCATATTCTTTAGCTCTTACCCAAAGTAACCTGGGTATGCTTGCTAGGTTTCATCTTATAAGATTACAAAAGATATTCCCAAGGTTTTCTCCAAAAACTGGGATTGGAAAAAATAGCATTATTAAATGCTAGATTTAAAAAATCAGATTTTTCCTATTTAAAAGTCCTCTCATAACATCAGACATAATTCTATTGTAGATACAGAAGAAATAAACCTAAAACCTTTTTTGCCAAGACAAACACATTCACAAAGCCCAGTCATTTTTTTTTCTCATTTGGGTCCAGGATCTCTCTGCTGGAATGGGCCATTACCATCTTCAAACATGCTAGACTAAGCCACACATAATACCATAATATCTCCAAATTTTGCCTGTTTCCCAGATTATAAACTTGAAAACAAGGCTTTGACTCCTAAACATCTGCTATGGTCCAAATGTGTGTGTCCCATTACTGATGGTATTTAGCTAGAAAATGGGAGCAAACGGACTTAGACATTGAGCTTAATAAAATGGGAAGCATGAGGCTGTTTGCTTCACCAGTAAGCTACAGCTGTTCACATTTCAGGGGACCACAGCACTGCTCTGCCACAAGAGGATTAACATTCTCCCATTTCCCCTTCAGTACTGGTACCAGTTTGTTGGGGGTGCAGAGTGAGGTGCTGGATCATAGAGGCCTGTCAGTCTAACTAGGAGATGTAAATCCATCCAAAGCCCAGAAAAGCTTGGGAAATTGATTAGTCATTTTGAAAAAGCACCTGGTCTATCCCAAGCCCAAGCTAATATAATCCCAGTGGAAAAAAAGAAGCTTGCAATCTCTCTCTTTCTCCCACCCTCTCCCTCTCTCTCTCTCTCTTTCCTACCTAATGATGTACTCACCCATTTGTTCATGTGTTCTCTCACCTGGGAGCATGTCACCATGTGGGTCTAGCAGCTACCAGGGCCTACAGCATGTAGCTTAGTCTCCTAAAAGACTTTATCTATCTATCTATCTATCTATCTATCTATCTATCTATCTATCTATCTACCTATCATCTATCTTTCTTGCTCATGACTGCACTTGCACCTCTTCTCTCCATGGCCATGTGGCCTTAGCAGCCATGAGGCCCATGGCATCCAGGAGGGAGCCTGAATAGCAAAGCACAGCAATGGGATATAGCTGGAAACACATGCTAAGGTAGCTGGACACTGGACTGTACTGGACTTTGGCATGAAGCAGAAACTCTGAACACTGGCTTTTGTGTTGGCCTTACTGAAGACAAGATTGGACCTTTTCCATGATGGAACAGACAGAGATCGGACACTGGGAAGTCAGGAGAGGAACCCCCTTAATTTTACATCATTAATAAACCACACCACAGAGCCCCATCCTCCCATGAGGATGTCAGGAAATTCTTTTTCTGGCAGCACCAAAAGAACTCCTTTCCCACCAATAACACTCTCAAAATTCATAAGTTGGAATATGATGGTATTACTAGATGAAACTATTGGGAGGTGCTTAAGTCAAGGGGGCAGAACCCTCGTAAATAGGATTAGGGCCCTATAAAAGAGGCTCCAGAGAGGTCACTTGGCCTTCTACCATGTGAGGACACAGGAAGAAAGTGTGAGTTTATGAACCCCCAAAAGGGCTTTCAACAGAAGGCAACCATGCTGGAACATTGCTCTTAGACTTTCTATTTTCCGGAACTGTGAGCTTCCCAGTTGGTGGTATTTTGTTGTACCAGCAGAATTAGATTAAACATCTTTCTCCCCAAGTTCTAGACTAATTACCCAGTAAAATGAATGTATTACCTCAGTACACATGAAGAGATGCCAGGTGAGGCAAAGTCTAGAAAGAGGGTTTCTGACGAATTTTATCCTGATGTACTGAAGAGCTTCCTATGGCAGAGGTTCACTCATGGTAATGTGGGACAATAACATCTCTGTTACTCACTATGCTTCATGAACTGCAATGCCTCTCCCCTCTCCTTTGAGAATTATTCTAGATAGTTTAGAGACTTACTTGCTTGATCTTTTAACTGGTTATTGTCATACATACCTATTCTCTTGACTCTCAGGAACATTCCTTATTACTCTTAATCCCCAAGCAATTTAAGAAGTGTACAACAATGAAGAATAGCTTATTATTAAGAGAAAAAAAATAAATGATTGGTGTTCCCGTATTCAACATTTATGGGTAGTTGCCATGTGCCGGGCACTCCATCTCTGTGCTTTTGATGCCAGAAACAGTGACCAATATGTTATGAAGAGTAGGTTAAGTGACATCCATCATGAAATACTTTGGAGAACAGGATACCTGATTCATGTTTTGATGAAAACATTGGAGTGTGAAAGAAAACAAAACATTTTTAAAAATCCACATTCTAGGCAGAGGCATAATGAGCAGTGGTGGTTCTCAAGAACTGCCAATAGTTAAAAATGACTAGAGTATAAGATGCCAAAGTTTGCAGTGGATAGCCAACTGCAAGGATATATCACAGTTCTTTCTTTTGTTCTAGAAATATTTACTGAGTGACACTTATGTGCCAATGATTAGTGCAGGCTTGTGCAATGAAAAATCTGAGACCTTACCCTCCTGGCATTTGCATTCTACCTGGGAAAGAGACAGACAATAAACCAACACAAAATTTAATGTTTTTCTGGTGGAAAGAAATGGAGGAAAATATATGAGGGATGGGATAGAGCATTGTGTGAATGTGTGCAAGGGTAAAAGTGTGCATTTGCATTTGCCGCCATTGTTCTCTTAGGATGACCACCACCTCACTGATGAGGTGACATTTGACAACAGACTTGAGGGTACTCTTTCTTTCGATTATCATGCCCTCTGTTATAATATTCTGTTGGTATGAGTATTAATTACTTTTCTAGAACATTTCCAGCAGATGAAATTATAAATGCAAGGGCCTTGGGATGGGATAGTGTTGTGTGTTGAAATCACAGCAAGGAGGTGTTGTTGCTAGATAAGGAAAGAGTGAGAAGAATAGTGGATAAAGTGGAGCTGGCTGGTGGTGGAGGAGGGGGTGCAGATAGTGTTTTTAGATTTTTTAAAGTACTTGTTTCCATATGGTTCCAACCTCTAAAGGCCAGGGAAATGGCTAGCCCCAGACAGTAGAGTACAGTTACTTGGTATTTTTAGCTACATAGTTAAGCTTAATATTCATGGAGAGAGATTTTGTTGAATTTTTATACACTTTTTAAAACTATATCAGAGTAACAGATAAATCCAAAGGATTTTTATGCAGGGAAAGCAACATCACATTTGTATTTTTGAAATAACAAAAAAAGAGAAATTACCATTAGTATTTTGAATCCTAGAAAGACTGAAGCTGAGAGGTTAAATGGTTCATTAACTGTAAACTGGGGCATAAGAGTGGGAAAGGTTGGAGTGTTCTACCTGCTGTCCTAGGCCAGTCACTCACTCAGAGGACCACTTACTTTCAATAGGCTCTCTGGAGCAGCAGTGATTATTTTTCTAATAGCTTGGGTAGCTCTAGGAGGATGATCAGAGAGGGGCTGGCTTGAGCTTTCCATAGCTCTCTTATTCCACTTTCCAAATTCCCAAATACTTTTACTTGAGCAGTGGTCCATCAAATGTGCACCAGCAGCAAAAAAAAAAAAAAATATTTCCTAGGAACTTGTTAGAAATTCAGATTTCCAGATTCCAGATGTCCCCAATTACTGTTTTGACAAATCTGATTTAAACTAAAGCTTGAGACTCATTGGTTGAGAGAGAGAGAGAGACAGAGAGAGAGAGAAAGAGAGACAGAGAGAGAGAGACAGAGAGAGAGAGAGAGAGAGAGAGAGAATGAGAATATGAATGAGAGAGAATGCCTTGCAAATTATTCTGGAAAGTAAATTCAAGTAGCTTTTTATATTGAGATTTTACTGTGGTGTTTTCAAATGATTGGAAGCAACCACAGATTGAAAACAATAGTTATGTTAAGGCCTCTTTAGCAATCCCAAGTCATGGTAGTTCTCCTATACTTCTTGACAAGTCATTTCCTCATAGGAATGACTCACAGCAATTCAACAGGTAAAATTCTTTATATTTAAACAACACTTTCTGTTCCAAGATGTCAAAATGCTTGACAGGTAGTCAAAATGAAGCTCACTAATTATTTTTAACTCGTGGCAGCAAATAGCCTGCAATTACCATCACTGATATTTATTGGTGATTTTATGGCAAAGTTAACTGTCTTGGCTATGATTGTTGAAAGTCAACAACTGAAGGAAAAATATCATTTATTTTTGGTTCCCATACGATTGCAGTTGATGAATTACTCACTGACTTCTATTATTACATCTCAATGATAGATAATGATGATCATCAAGAAAAATCCCAAAGAATGTTTTTGCACTTTCTATGATTAAACTTGATTTTTGAAATATCACCTGGGCCATTGTACATTTAATTATGGGTTTTAAATGAAGACAGAAATAAGTTCTAATTGCATAGTAATGCAGAGTAAGTGTTAACTATAAGTACAAATTTCCTGTTAAGAAATAGAATACATCTGATAACCCTGAGTTCAGAGTTGAGGTAAAGGCTTACTTGGGGCATGTTTCCATTTTCTGAGAACGTAGTAAAGGGAGAAGTTGGTGAGGGACCATTCAGGATTTTGCAGGCTCCAAATGGAGTCTGACTCATTTGCATGGAAACAGTGAAAGATGCAAAAGTTCATTGTTTTTGATAAATTAAAGCCTGCCTTGGTACCTGGAGTGGAAGAGAGAGGAGACGGAGGTCCAGGTTCCCAGGATCTTCACTCTCCTTATCTTTTAGGATCAAGCAATGGACAAGAAAGAATGTGGGCACTGCTGCTGTGTATATTTAAATATAGAGTGACCCTAGGTAGCAGTAAAATGTGGCTCCATGAATGTCCAATTAAATCTAACCAATCAGAATAATTCTTCCTTTTTTGCTGGAGTATCTCTATGGAAATGGACAAAGGAGGGTGTGGAGTGGGAAGTGGTACTTCCTTTCTGTTACAGACTCCAAATTTTATTTTAATTTTCCAATGATTTAAATCTAACTTAAAACCTTACTAACATGTTTGGGTTTTTAAAAAAGAATAGGTACTAAAACTAACTAAGCAGGGAGGGTGAAAAAATATCTCATAATAATTTTAAGAAAAGGTAGAATTATTGTGAAAATTACCAGAATTGTTTTTTGTTCAAGCATCTCACATTTTGTTCCAAATGTGAGATGCTATAGTATCTCAATTATAAGTTAATTCAATAGAAATTCACTTGCTGTCTCTGTCTGATAATATTTCCAGAAACTTCACTTGGGAAAATTTAAAATTATTTATTCTATTGAAATTTCTACAAGTCCTTAAATTGAACTTCATTATAAGTTATAGCACACAGTAGTATCAACAAGCCTGCAGAATTCTGACATCTCTTCTGCCTTCTTCTCTCCCTCCTACTTCTCTTTCCCTCCCTGCCTCTCCCCTTCTCTCTTTTTACCTCTTTTCTTTCCACAAAGCAACTAAATGTGCGTATAACAGTAGGGATCCAGACCATTCTGTTCATTATAAGGGTGGGGAATGTGGATTCTCACAATAACAAATATCCTGGTTTTAAATACTATGCTTGTGCCTTACTAGCTATTTGACCATTGGCAATTTATTCAGTCATTCTGTGTCTCAGTTTGCCTATCTGTAAAATAAGTAACAGTAACGCCCACCTGTAGAGCCGATCCATTTGCTTTTGGAAGAGCATTTAGCACAGAATAAGCACAGTTCATATTATTTTTATTTCTCTGGATATTTAAAATTTTGGATCCATAGTCTCAAAATCTAACATTTGCTGATATGAATAACTGATGGGATAAATGGAAAAAATTGCTATAGTAATTATTGCACTGGTTTCTCACCTTATTTTTTAACTGAAAACCAGAATCACCATTTCCTGGCAATATATGTTATCAAACAGTCCAAAGACATATTATTTTTTTGAGAAGTCACTGAATATTTGAAATGAAGATAGAGCTAAGAAATAGTAGAAAATCAACTTTTTGATATTACTTATCCCAAATGAAAAGTGAAAATAACGGTGATATATGTGACAACTGCAAAGGAGTCATACAGAAAGAACCTCACGTATGCACAGCATACTTGAAATTGAAATGGCAGAAAATGACTAATTCTTGAATCAAAAACTTTTCTCTAACATTAAAAACGAATGGTTTCTTTTTCTTGCTTTCTTGTAGGAGGTGAAAGAGAACTTGGTACGTGTCAGACTATTTTAAAAAGCAGATTACAGTGGTAATATTTCAGAAGCATAAAAATACTGAGGCAGATTTCACAAATGCCCTGTTTAAAATAATTTTAGACTTAACAGAAACTTTGTAGAAATGCATTAAAAGTGTCCACTGTAGCACAGGAGAGAATTTTTTTTGTGAATTTTAGCTATAACCTTTTATTACATGGCCAAGTATTCTAATTAGGCTGCAAATTATATAAACAATATTCTAGTTTGGAACAAATTCACCACTTAAGTTTGACCTGGTAAATGTTTGTGTGTGTGTGTGTATAAATAAAATGATATAATTTCCTGAATATCAGCATTATGTCAATGCAAACTTAGATTGGTATATTATTTAACTCAGGTAAGCCATCAGTATTTTCAATGTTTGTTTATTAAGCAAGGCAGACATTTAGGTAGGAGGCATGGCTCTCTGGAAAAGTTGATAGACACCAGATATGCAAACTGGAAAATGGTGAAAAAATAGACAACATAGATTTTACTTTTAAACCTAGGAACTTGTTTAATGTGTCCATCTCTTTTGGGTTGAAGAAAGTAGCTAACATAGATTTTCCTGGTTCAGGCTCCTGTGAGGAAGGACAATAGGAAAATTTGTGACTGGAGGAAGAGCCAGGACTATTTTCATTTTTGCACTTACTCTTAGACCTGTCCAGTTCCTGCAGCATAGAGGAAGGCACCAGATTGTTCAGGGCAGGAAAGAAGTTTGATTCTGGCCCTGCTACTTAATAACTTTGCACACTACCAAGGAAGGCAAATTGCTAAACTTCATGAAGTTCAGTTTTACCCTCTGCAAATTGAGGGTAACCTTTGCTCTACCAGCTTTAGAGTTAGGATTGGCCCAATGAGGTGATGGATATAAAACTGCTTTGAAAATTATATAGTGCTTTAAAAATAATATTTATCATTGCTATTTCAGGATTAAAAAACTCCCTTTCCTCTAATATATTCAGTATTATTGCGGCCAGCCTTGATCTTACAGAAATTGACACAAAAATTAAATATTTTAACAATGCTTAGCATTGCTTACCTGTTAAAGAGCAGGCACATTTCTTCTTAAACATTTCTCAAAGTAAAACATACACAGTACAAGGGATTTGGAAATACAGAATGAGATCAAGAGGAAATAAAGGCCACCTGACTTTCTACTTCTTGAGTTAACCATTGATAATGGATTTTTAAATATTCTTTAGGTCTTTTTCCTTTATGTATGTGATATTTGAAACCAAGTTGTGAATATGCTTTATTTGCTATTTAACATTCTTCTCTTTTCACTTAACATTTCACAAATAGGAAATTTCAATGATCATTTTCTATATTGTTTCTTTTTTCTTTTTACTTTAATTGTTGTTCAAGTACAGTTTCCTCCTTTTACCTCCATCCCAGCCCACACCCCACCCTCCACACCTCCCTCCAGCTTCCACCCCGTCTTGTTATTGTCCATGTGTCCTTTATACTTACTTGTTCCTGCCAACCCTTCACCTTTTCCCCTGAATTCCCTCCTCTATATTGTTTCTTATCTAAGTATCTTAACATATTTAATTGTGAAGACTACCTGTGACTATTATGTAAATGAATAAAGTACAGCATAAACAATCTTGATGAATATATTAGAAATCCATATGCTATAAAGGATATCACTATTTTGTGTCTAATCATTTCAAGTGTTTTAAAGATAATTATAATATTTATATTTAATTAAAGGCCATGTACAATTTTATTTTAAATAAAAAAAATAAAGACTGTTGCACTTGAAAGCTGACATAGAAGTTCTAGAACACTTCCTTCTACTTAATTGAGGAGGTAGATATAAAAGCACTATAGGAATATAGATTATACTTGAGTATAAATAAAAATTGGGACAAATACTATAGCATAGTTGGCTACTCAATACTCTGTTACTAAATTATAGCAGCAAATTGTGGAGAATGACTGAACAATTATAGTCATCTGCCAATTAATAAAATCATATTTGTGTGGTATAATGAATTTATAAAAGTGAAATATGAGGTATGTTTTATTGTTAAAGATTGCCCACCAACTTGAAAGTCATTTCATAGGCTGTGCTCTGAATTATATCATTTTACTGACATCCAAGAGAAATTTTAGTATGTGATTAATAGGGCAGAAATGCTAAGCCAGGGATATTTTTATCTTTAGAATGCATTTATTTGAGATAGCAGTTATTAGAAAGCAGAATAATAATACCTATCAATAACCATCAAATTAAGTTTGAACCTTAAGTTGTAACAATGTCAACAGGTCAGTATATTTACATATCAAAATAAGTTTCTTAAACTAGTATTATAATTGATGCTGTAGTTATACAAAATGTTATTATAATACTTTAATGAATTAATAAAATGAAAACAATAAGAAATGTCATAAATATTTGTATCTTAGAAAAGATTTAGAGGGAATATCTGATAGTATGAATTAATACATTCTTAATCATATTACTCTTATTTACACTTTGGATGATAAAGCATCCAAACATATACACCTCTACAAGATTATACATCTTTGACATCAAAAGAAATGTATTCCAGAATCAATTTTCAAAACACTGCTCTTATTGTGCTTATATTTTCTCATTGAGATGTCTTGCCTTTAAGCATTTATAATCATAGCCCTAATGCTAAATGATATGAAGCGGTAGGAAACCCAACAATCCACCTCATGACATTTGATAATATCAGCTTCTGTATTAAAGTATTATGAAACTAAATTCAAACAAAACAGAACCAAACATAGATGTCATTAATAAACAAGTAGCTATTTTGAAACATCTAGTTAATAGTATACTACCTAGGATAGGGTGGTGAGGAAGTCTGAAATAAATGCCAGACCAAGTTTGGTTCTCTTACTTAAAAAAGTTACAGTATATTGGGTCTATGTCCTAACTAAGAGCTATGTAATATAACTGTCACTCTCAAATTTCTAATTTTACTATGAGAGAGCATTTTTTTTTAATTTAAAAATATGTTTATTGACTTTAGAGAGCGAGGAAGGGGGAGAGAGAGAGCATCAATGTGAGAGACAAACATTGATTGTTGCCTCCCATACATACCCTGACTGGAGATCAAACCCACAACCTAGGTACATGCTCTGTCCCAGAACTGAACCGGAAACATTTTGGTGCACATGATAATGCTTCAACCAAATGAGCCACACTGGCAAGGGCAAGAGTACATTTTTTAAAATAATAAGTGTAGAAAAAGAGCTAGAATGTTCCTTAGTTCAGTTTCCTTCCCCTTTCCTATTCATTCTCCAACAGAAAAAGTGGCCAGAGAGTCCCAAACAGGTTAAACTCAAACAGGCCTACACCAAGAAACATTATAATTAAAATGACAAGGCTTAAAGTCAAGGAGAGGAACCTATAAGCCACAAGAGAAAAGCAGGTAGTTATACACACGGGAGTACCAGTACCAGTTAGATTGTCATCTGATTTCTCAACAGAAGATAAAAATATGACAGTGAAAAGACAGTAAACGCACAGCTATTAAGAACCACACCTAAAACAAAAGCAAACTAAGCAAGCAGCTAGAACAGGAACAGAATCACAGAAATGGAGATCATGTGGAGGGTTAGCAACAGGGGAGTGGGAGGAAGAGAGAGGGGGAAAAGATACAGAGAATAAGTAGCATAGATGGTGGGTAGAAAATAGGGGGAGGGCAAGAACTGTGTGGGAAATGTAGAAGCTAAAGAATTTATGATACACGGACATGAACTAAAGGGGGGGGAATGTGGGTGGGAGGGGTGTGCAGGGTGGAGGAGAATGATGGGGGAGAAATGGGACAACTGTAATAGCGTAATCAATAAAATATATTTAAAAATTTTAAAAAAAAAGAAACAACAGTTCAGGGCAGAGGAGTAGTGTTATATATTCAAGGTGATGAAAAGCAAGGAGCTACAACCAAGGCTACTTTACCCAGCAAGGCTATCATTTAAAATCAAAGGAGAAATAAGGAGCTTCACAGACAAGAAAAAAGGCAAGAAAGTTTGTTTACACCAAACGAGTACTGCAAGAAATGTTAAAAGGCTTGTTTTAATGAGAAGGAGAAAGAGAAAGAAAGAAAAAAAAAACAAAGGAAAATAGTCCAACAATGAAATGGCAATAAATACGTATCTATCAATAGTTGCCTTAAATGTAAATGGCTTAAATGCTCCAACCAAAACACATACGTAGCTGAATGCATAAGAAAACAAGACTCATATGTACGCTGTCTTCAAGAGACTCATCTTAGATCAAAAAATACACACAGACTAAAAATAAAGGGGTGAAAAAACATATTTCATGCAAATGGAAGGGAGAAAAACCTGGGATTTCAGTACTTATATTTGACAAAATAGGTTTTAAAACCAAAGTTATGGTAAGAGACAAAGAAGGACACTACATAATGATAAAGGAGAATCTGAATATTTGAAACAAATCTCAATAGACATAAAGGGAGAGAGTGACAGAAATACAGTCATAGTTGCGGATTTTAACACCAAATTGATTTTAATGGATAGATCTTCCAGGCAGAAAATCAACAAGAAGACAGCAGCCTTAAATGATACACTAGATCAAATGGATTTCATTGCTATCTTCAGAGCATTTCACCTCAAAGCAGCAGAATATACATACTTTTCAAGTGTACATAGAATATTTTCTAGGATAGATAACATGTTAAGACACAAATTGAGTCTCAATAAATTTAAGAAGATTGAAATCATATCAAGCATCTGACCACAATGCTATGAAACTAGAAATCAATCACAATAACATTGAAAAACACTCAAAGACACTGAAGCTGTAAATCATATTATTAAACAATGAATGGGTCAACAATGAGATCAAGGAGGAAATCAAAACCTTCTTGAAACAAATGAAAATGAGGACATAACAATCCAAACTGTGGGACAACATTGGGAAAGCAATCCTAAGGGGAAATTGATAGCAATACAGCCTATCTCAAGAAAAAAGGAAGGAAGGAAGGAAGGAAGGAAGGGGAAAGAAAGGAAGAAAGAAAGAAAGAAAGAGAGAGAGAAAAGAAACAGAAGAAGAAAAATGTTTGAATAAACAATCTATCTTTACACTTCAAGAAACTTGAAAAAGAACAAGTAAAGCCCAAAGGGAATAGAATGAAGCAAATAATAAAGATCAGAGCAGAAATAAATGAAATAGAATAAAAAATGATACAAAAGATCAATGACCAAGAGCTGGTTCTTTTTTTTTCTCACTTTTTTAAAATCAATGTTTGAATACAGTTGCCTCCATTTTCCCACCACCACTTTATCCTGCCCTACCCAGGCCTACCTCCCACTCTCAATCTCACCCCCGCTTGGCCTTGTCCATGGGTCCCTCATACATGTTCACTTACACCCTTTCCCTTTTTTCCCCACGTTATTTCCCTCTCTGCTCCCCTCTGGTTACTGTCAGTTTATTGTCAATTTCAATGTCTCTGGCTATATTTTGCTTGCCCATTTGTTTTGTTAATTAGGTTCTACTTATAGATGAGATCATGTGGTATTTGTCTTTCACTGCCTGGCTTACTTCACTTAGCATAATACTTTCTAAGAGCTGGTTCTTTGAAAAGATAAACAAGATTGACAAACCTTTAACCAGACTCATCAAGACAAAAAAAAGAAGACATCAAAGAAATACAAAGGATTGTAAGAAAATATAAAAAACTATATGCCAACAAACTGGACAACCTGGTGAAATAAATAAATTCCTAGAAACATACAATCTTCCAAAACCAAATCAGGAAGAATCAGAGAATCTGAATAGACAGATTACAACTAGTAAAATTCAGGCAGTAATAAAAAATAAAACAAACAAACAAAAAAACCTCCCAACAAACAAAAGCATTTGACTGGATGGCTTTACAAGTGAATTTTACCAAACATTTCAAGAGCACCTCTCCTTCTCAAACTATTTCATAAAATTCAAGAGAAGGTAAAGCTCCCAAACTCATTCTATGAGGCCAGTATCATCTTAACCCCAAACCCAGTTAAAGATACCACAAAGAAAGAAAATATCCCTGCCGAATATGGATACTAAATTCCTCAACAAAACATTAGCAAACCAAATACAGCAATGCATCAGAAACATCATATACCATGATTAAGTGGTATTTATTCTGGGAATGAAAGGTTGGTACATTTTCAAATCAGTAAGTGTGATTCACCACATTAAAAAAATTAAAGATAAAAACTCATGATCATATCAATAGATGCAGAAAAAGCATTTGATAAAATATAGCATTCATTTATGATAAAAACTCTCAGCAAAGTGGAATTATAGGGAATATACTTACACATAATAAAGTCCATATATGACAACTTCCCTGCCAGCAAAATATTCAACAGGAAAACACTACAAGTTTTCCCCTTAAGATCAGAAACAAGACAGAGATATTGGCTTTTACCTCTCCTATTCAACATCGTACAGGAAGTCCTAGCCACATCAAACAGACAAGAAGAAGAAATAAAAAAAATCCAAATTGGAAAGGAAGAAGTAAAACTGTCATTATTTGTAGATGACATGATACTGTATTTAGAAAACCCCAAAGATTCCAGTGAGAAAGTACTAGAATTGGTAAGTGAATTCAGGAAAGTAGCAGTATGCAAAATTAATATCCAGAAATTAATTGCATTTATGTATGCCAATAACAAACTAACAGAAAGGGAAGTTAAGAAAACACTCCCAGTCACAGTTGCTTTAAAAAGAATAAAATACCTAGGAGTAAACCTAACCAAGGGTGTAAAAGACTCGTATTTGGAAAATTATAAGACACCGAAGAAAGAAATTGAAGAAGATACAAATAAGTGGAAGCACATACCATATTCATGGATAGGAAGAATTAACATCATTAAAATGTCCATCTACCCAATGCAGTCTATTGATTCAATGCAATTCTTATCAAGATTCGAATGACATATTTCACAGAACTAGAAAAAATATTTCAAAAATTTATGTGGGACCACAAAAGGCTCTGCACAGAAACAGCAATCCTGAGAAAGAAGAACAAGGTTGGAGGAATCATGCTACCTAATATGAAACTATACTATGAGACCATAGTAATCAAAATAGCAGGGTGCTGGCATAAAAACAGACACATAGATCAATGGAGCAGAATAGAGAGCCCAGATATAAACCCACACCTTTATAGTCAATTAATAATAATTGACTATATTTAGCCCATTGTATATGCTTATTAGTATTAATAATTGACTATTATTAATATTAATTGACTATAAATAGAGGAAGCAAGCCTATACAATGGGCTAAATACAGTTTATTCAATAAATGGTGCTGACATAATTGGACAGATATGGGAAAAAAAATGAAACTAGACCAACTTCTTACACCACACATAAGAATAAATTCAAAATGAATCAAAGACTTAAATGTCAGACCTGAAACAATAAAAATTGTAGAAAACATAGGCAGGAAAATCTTGGATATGGCTCATAGCAATATTTTATCAGATATATCTCCCCAAGCAAGGAAACAAAAGAAAAAATAACCAAATAGATCTACATCAAATTAAAAAGTTTTCTTCATGGCAAAGGAAATCATCAACAAAATAAAAAGATAACTCACAGAATGGGAAAACATATTAACTGATATATTAAATAAGGGGTTAATATCAAAAATTTATTAAAAACTTATAAAACTCGATAGAGGAGAAGGTGGCGGCGTGGTAGGAGGGAGCAGACCCTATTTCCCCTCTACACACGGGAGAAAAACCGGGCCAATCTAAGAAAGATCAGAACAGACAAGGAACAGTAACACAGCATATTGGAGAATAAGAGGTCGGAAATTGTAGCGGACACTGAAAAACAAGCGGTAAGGAGAGCTCTTCGGAACAATAAGAGCCCAGGGTTCCAGCGTGCGGAGAACAGGGTGGCTGAGGCCCCGGCCTGGCGCTCCTCCAAGCCTGCCCCAGGTCCCTGGGGAGGGAGCTGGGTCAGCCGCTGAACCGGTTGGGAGATCTCAGGGGCCACTGCGCGACTGCGGCCTGAGCAAAAGTGGGTACCCCGCGAGGGAGCAAAAGTGGGTGCCCCGCACCAGGTCACTGCGTGACTTTGAACCGAGTTTTCGTGGTCGCCGGGCGACTACGAAAGCACAGGCGCCCCAACAGAGACAGAGGCGCGGGCGAAGTGAGACAGCTGCATGAAAATAGACACCCTCAGGGGACCGCACATGGTCTCGGGCTAGTGGACACTCGTGAAAACATAGGCGCAGGCCACTGGAGACAGCTGTGGAGCCAGAGGTGCCAGTTCACCGGCGGGTGCTCAAACTCGGACAGCTCAGGCCCAAGGTGCAGGCGCTGGATAGCAGCTGGAACGCAGGCCCCTCTCAGAAGCAAATGCAGGCAGCTGTGCCCGAACACTGAAAGCCTCCCAGGGACAAAGGCAGGCGGCTGTGCAGGTCTGGAGAACCTAGCACACACCCATAAACTCGGAGAAGTGCGCACACACCAGGAGGCTCAGATCACAGGCTGGAAACCCTGTGGGGAGAGGTGCCCACTAACGCTGGGATACATAGCACAATGAGGACTGAGTTCTGAACACAGAAAAGCAATAAGATCACCCCTCGGCCATTGCAGCCAGCAAGACCTGAAAAACCGGCTGGCAAGTTTGAAAACAACAAGAGGGGTTTTTTTTGTTTGTTTGTTTTTGGTTTTGTTTTTTTTTTTTCATTTATTTTATTTTATTTTTTTAATATATTTTTATTTTTTTTTTAAATATTTTGTTTTGCTTTGCTTGTTCTCCCCCCCCCCTTTGGCTGCTTATATTTGTGTGGGGGTGTCTGTGTGCGTGTCTCTTTTTTGTTTTGCCAGTTTGTTAGTGTCTGTTTGTAAGCCTGTCTATCTATATGAGTTTTTAACTACTCCTTCTTCATTGTTTATATCTTCTTCTTTACTCCCCAACTCCTTTTGCCTCCCTTGAATTCCTTCTTCTCTTATCCCCTCTTCCTTTCTTTTCAATTTTATCTCTTCTACCTTCCTCTTGTTTCCTCTTGCTTCTTTTTTTCATTTTCCCCCCTCTTCTTTTTGTAAATACCCACGAGTGAGACAAAACAAACAAACAAGCAAGCCTGGAACTGTGGGGGGGGGAAACAGAGTTGGCCCCCAAAATAGGGTATTCCAGCTGATGAGTGGAAGCGGTGAACAACAGGATATCCGAAGGAGAATCCACCACTGAATCTCACAGATATTCTACTACAGAAGGTCATACCACAAACCCAGGGAGCCAGAACAGATCAATTTAAGAAGTTGAGGCTAACAACAAGAGTCTTACAAACAATGGGAAGACAAAAGAACAATCCCCAAATGAAAGGAAAGGAGGAAGCTCAAGAAAGAATGCTAAATGAAACAGAGGCAACTCAACTATCAGATATCGAGTTCAAAGCAATGGTTGTCAGGAAGCTCAACGAGCTCTCAATGAGCTACCATAAACTACAGGGAAGTTATGATGAACTCACGGCAAACTATATCAACATGAAAAAGGAAATAGAAACTATCAACAAGGGCCAAGAGGAAATGAAGAACACAATCTCTGAACTGAAGAACACAGTAGAAGGAATGAAAAGCAGAATCGATGAAGCAGAAGATCGGATCAGCAAGTTGGAGGACAAAATAGAAAAAAACACTCAGAATGAGCAAGATAAGGAAAAGAGGCTTAGAAAGAATGAAGAGGGTTTAAGAGAAATGCAAGACAACATGAAACGGAATAATATTCGTATAATAGGGATACCAGAAGGAGAAGAACAAGAACAAGGGATAGAAAACCTGTTTGAAAAAGTAATGATGGAAAACTTCCCTCATTTGGTGAGAGAAAAAGCCACACAAATCCAGGAAACACAGAGAGTCCCAATCAAAAGGAACCCAAACAGGCCCACTTCAAGACACATCATCATTAAAATGGCAAAAATTGCAAGACAAAGAGAGAATCTTAAAGGCAGCAAGGGAGAAAAAGGAAGTAACAGACAAGGGGGCCCCAATTAGGTTAGCATCTGACTTCTCAATGGAAACGCTCCAAGCCAGAAGAGAATGGCAAGAAATATTCCAAGCAATGAGAACCAAAGGCCTGCAACCCAGACTACTTTACCCAGCAAGGCTTTCAATCAAGATAGAAGGCCAAATAAGGAGCTTCCCAAACAAAAGAAGTCTAAAAGAATACACCTCTACCAAACCAATGCTGCAAGAGATACTAAAGGGACTGCTTTAAGGGAAGAAAGGAAAAGACAGAGAGAGAAAGAGAGAGAGGAACACAGGTACGAAAATGGCAATGAATAAATACCTATCAATAATAACCTTAAATGTAAATGGATTAAATGCTCCAATCAAAAGACATAGAATAGCTGAATGGATAAGAAAGCATGACCCACACATATGCTGCCTACAAGAAACCCACCTCAGGACAAAAGACATACACAGGCTCAAAGTGAAGGTCTGGAAACAAATTTTCCAAGCAAATGGTCAGGAAAAAAAAGCTGGGGTAGCAATACTCATATCAGACAAAATAGACTTCAAAAGAAGGGCCATAAAGAGAGACCCAGAAGGTCACTTCATAATACTCAAGGGAAGAATCCACCAAGAAGACATAAATATTGTAAATATTTATGCACCCAACGGAGGAGCACCTAAATACATCAAGAAAATTTTAGAGGACTTCAAGAGAGATATAGACAGCAACACAATTATAGTAGGTGATTTTAACACCCCACTGTCGAAAATGGACAGATCTTCCAAACAAAATATCAACAAAGATATTGTGGCATTGAACAACACTCTAGAGGAAATGGACTTAACTGATATATATAGAGCCGTTCATCCCAAAGAAGCTAAATACACTTTCTTTTCGAATGCACATGGAACATTTTCAAAGATAGACCACATGATAGGACACAAATCAAGCCTCAACAAATTCAAGAAAATTGAAATCATACCAAGCATTTTCTCTGACCACAAGGGACTGAAACTAGAAACCAACCCCAAGGAGAAAAACCTAAAACCCTCAAAATCATGGAGATTGAATAGCATGCTATTAAACAATGAATGGGTCAAGAATGAAATTAGGGAGGAAATCAAAAAGTTTCTGGAAACAAACGATAATGAACTCACATCGACCCAAAACTTATGGGACACAGCAAAGGCAGTCCTCAGAGGGAAGCTTATAGCGATACAGGCCTATCTAAAAAAGACAGAAACATCTCAAACAAACAACCTAACCCTTCGCCTACAAGAACTTGAGGAACAACAACAAAGACAGCTCAGAGCAAGTAGAAGGAAAGAAATAACCAAGATCAGAGTAGAATTAAATGACATAGAGACTAAAAGCACAATCCTAAAGATCAATGAATCCAGGAGTTGGTTCTTTGAAAAGATCAACAAAATCAACAAGCCTTTAAGCAGGCTCATCAAGAAAAAAAGAGAGAAGACTCAAATAAACACAATCAGAAATGAAAGAGGAGCTATTACAACCGACACCGCAGAAATACAAAGGATTGTAAGAAATTACTATGAAGAACTGTATGCCAAGAAATTTGAAAACCTAGGTGAAATGGACAGGTTTCTGGAAAAATATAACCTTCCAAAACTCAATGAAAAAGAAACAGAAAGCCTGAACAGACCAATAACAGCTGGTGAAATTGAATCAGTAATCAAAACACTCCCGACGCACAAAAGCCCTGGACCAGGTGGCTTCACAGGCGTATTCTACAAAACATTTAAGGAAGAGCTAACCCCTATTCTCCACAGACTATTCCAAAAACTCCAAAAAGATGGAAGACTCCCAAACTCTTTTTATGAAGCCAGCATCATCCTAATCCCAAAACCAGACAAAGACACAACAAAGAAGGAGAACTTCAGGCCAATATCGCTGATGAACACAGATGCTAAAATCCTCAACAAAATATTGGCAAACCACATCCAACAACACATTAAAAAGATCATACACCACGACCAAGTGGGATTTATCCCAGGGATGCAAGGATGGTTCAACATTCGCAAATCAGTAAATGTAATTCATCACATAAGCAAAAGCAAAGACAAAAATCACATGATCATATCAATAGATGCGGAAAAAGCATTTGATAAGGTTCAGCACCCATTTATGATTAAAACACTCAGCAAAGTGGGAATAGAGGGAGCATTCCTCAACATAATAAAGGCTATATATGAGAAACCTACAGCCAGCATCATACTCAACAGACAAAGACTAAATTCTTTTCCACTAAAATCAGGAACAAGACAAGGCTGTCCACTCTCTCCACTTCTATTCAACATAGTATTGGAAGTATTAGCCACAGTGATTAGACAAGAAAAGGAAATGAAAGGCATCCAACTTGGAAAGGAGGAAACAAAACTATCATTGTTTGCAGATGACATGTTAGTATACATAGAAAATCCTATAGTCTCGGCCAAAAAACTGCTCGACCTAATAAATGAATTTGTCCAAACAGCGGTATACAAAGTCAATATCCAGAAATCAAAGGCATTTTTGTATACCAACAATGAAACAACAGAAGCAGAAATCAAGAAAAAAATCCCCTTTGATATAGCAAAAAGAAAAATAAAGTACCTAGGAATAAACCTAACCAAGGAGGTAAAAGACCTGTATGCAGAAAACTACACAACAGTGAAGAAAGAAATCAAGGAAGACACAAATAAATGGAAACACATACCGTGTTCATGGATCGGAAGAATTAACATCATCAAAATGTCCATACTTCCCAAAGCAATCTACAGATTCAATGCAATACCTATTAAAGTACCAATGGCATATTTCACAGATATAGAACACTCTTCAAAAATTTATATGGAACCATAAACGACCCAGAATAGCGGCAGCAATCTTGAGAAAGAAGAGCAAAGCAGGAGGGATCACAATACCTGATACCAAAATGTATTACGAGGCCACTGTAATCAAAACAGCCTGGTACTGGCATAAAAACAGGCACGTGGACCAGTGGAATAGAACAGAGAGCCCAGAAATAAACCCTAGTGTCTATAGTCAATTAATATTCGACAAAGGGGGCGGCAACATAAAATGTAGTAAAAATAGCCTCTTCAACAAGTGGTGTTGGGAGAACTGGACAGCTTCGTGCAAGAAAATGAAATTCGAGCACCACCTTACACCATACACAAAAATAAATTCAAGGTCGGTAACAGACTTAAACATAAGCCGTAACACCATTAAAGTCCTAGAAGAGAACATAGGCAGGAAAATCTCAGATATTACACGCAGCAACATTTTTACTGATATGTCCCCTAAAGCAAGGGACATAAAGGAAAGAATAAACAAATGGGATCTCATCAAAATAAAAAGCTTCTGCATGGCCAAGGAAAACAGTATTAAAATAAAAAGAGAACCGACTGTGTGGGAAAACATATTTGCCAATGATATCTCAGATAAGGGTTTAATCTCCAAAATATACAAAGAACTTACACGACTCCACTCTAAGAAGACAAGCAACCCAATTAAAAAATGGGCAAAGGACTTGGGCAGACACCTCTCCAAGGAGGACATACAGAGGATCCAGAGACACATGAAAAGATGCTCGATATCGCTAGCTATCAGAGAGATGCAAATTAAAACCACAATGAGATACCACTTGACACCAGTCAGAATGGCCCTCATAAACAAAGCAACAAACAGCAAGTGTTGGAGAGGTTGTGGAGAAAAGGGGACACTAGTGCACTGCTGGTGGGACTGCAGACTGGTACAACCACTATGGAAAACAGTATGGAATTTTCTAAAAAAACTAAAAATGGATATACCTTTTGACCCAGCAATTCCATTGCTAGGACTATATCCTAAGAACCCTGAAACACCAATCCAAAAGAAACTATGCATCCCTATGTTTATAGCAGCACAATTTACAATAGCCAAGTGTTGGAAGCATCCTAGATGCCCATCAGTAAATGAATGGATCAAAAAACTGTGGTACATTTACACAATGGAATTCTATGCAGCAGAAAGAAAGAAGGAGCTCATACCCTATGCAACAGCATGGATGGAACTTGAGAGCATCATGCTAAGCGAAGTAAGCCAGGCAGTGAAAGACAAATACCATATGATCTCACCTTTAACAGGAAGCTAATCAACAAAAGAAACAAACAAACAAGCATAATATAACCAAAGACATGGAAATTGGGAACAGGCTGAAAGTCACCAGAGGGGAGAGGGGAGGGAATTTCAGGGGAAAAGGGGAAGGATTTACAGGAACAAGCATAAAGGACACATGGACAAAAACTATGGTGGGGGTGGAAATGGGAGGGAGGTGGGGAGGGCTGGGGTGGCGAGTTCGGGTGAGAATAAAAGACAGAAAACTGTACAAGATCAACAATTAAAATAAAAATTAAAAAAAAAAACTTATAAAACTCAACCCCCCAAAACAAATGACACAGTTGAAAAATAGGCAAAGGACCTGAATAGACACTTCTTCAAAGAGGAAATACAGATGGCCAATAGACATATGAAAAGATGCTCAACATCAATAATCATCAGAGAAATGCAAATTAAACAATAAGATATCATTTCACACATGTTGGAATGGCTATCATCAATAAATCAACAAAAGACAAGTACTGGTGAGGATGTGGAGAAAGGGGAACCCCTTTGCACTGTTGGGAAGGCAGATTGGTGCAGCCACTGTGAAAAGCAGTATGGAGATACCTCAAAAAATTAAAAATGGATCTGCCTTTTGATCCACTGATTCCACTTCTGGGAATATATCTGAAGGAACCCAAAACACTAATTTGAAACAATATAAGCACCCCTTTGTTTATTGTAGCATTATTTATAGGTTATTATTTATGGACTGTTGTCCGTGTCCATGAGTTTTTTCCTTTTTACACAATCCCTCCACCCTTTCACCCCCCATTACCTGTTATCATGCTCTCCATCTATGAGCCTGTCCACATTTTCCCTGTTAGTTCAGTTTGTTCATTAGATTCCACATATGAGTGAGATCATATGGTATTTGTCTTTCTCTGACTGGTTTATTTTACTTAGTATAATGTTCTCCAGGTCTATCCATACTGTTGCAAAGGGTAAAATTTTCTTCTTTTAGGGCTGAGTAGTATTCCGTTGTGTAAACGTCCCATAGTTGTTTTATCTACTCATCTACTGATGGACATATGGGCGGCTTCCATGGCAACAGTAGAGGGAAGTGGGTATAAGAGGACTAAATGGTAATGAAAAAATATAATAAAGATTAAATCAAAAAACAAAAAGTGAGAAATACCTAAGGAACTGATGTGATGATTCACAATGAGACTATTCTGAACCACTCTATTAAAGTGAGAACAGTTCAAGTTAGGATTTTTAAGATACTGGAAAATTATCACATTTACTACAGGTATAGAAGAATATTTCTTATGCATTGTAAATTACTCAAAGCAGAAAAGCTGATGGAAGGCCAGGAACTGAACGGATAAAATATAATCATGAAATCAGGAGCATGTTCCAAGTTGAAAGGCAACTAGACCACTTGTCTCACAGATTTGGATAGTAGATATAACCCAGTGAGATCAAGGTAAAAATATTTTAATTAAATATATATTTAATTAAATGTATAAAATACATAACATGTAGCAATCTGAAATATATAAATACACATTCATATTTACATATTAAAAATCAGTTGGAAATTTAAAATATTTTTTAACTATTGAAAAATAGGTAGTGAAAAGTATGTTTTCATTGCAAAACCTGACTCCAAAAACAAGGATTTTTAAAATTAATTAATTAATTAATTAACTAATTGTTGTTCAAGTACAGTTTTCTGCCCTTTCCCCACCCCTCCCCACCACACCCCTCCCCACCTCCCTCCCCCATTTCTACCCCCCCTTGTTGTCCATTTGTCCTTTATAATTGTTCCTGTAAACTCTTCACCCTTTCCCCCCCACTATCCCCTCCCCTCTCCCTTCTGATCACTGTCAGCCTATTCTCAATTTCAATGTCTTTGGCTATACTTTTCTTGCTTGTTCATTTTGTTGATTAGGTTCCTGTTAATGGTGAGATCATATGGTATTTGTCTTTCATCACCTGGCTTATTTCACTTAGCATAATGTTCTCCAGATCCGCCCATGCTATCACAAAGGGTAGGAACTCCTCCTTTCCTTCTGCTGCATAGAATTCCATTGTGTAGATGTACCACAGTTTTTTGATCCATTCATTTACTGATAGTCACTTGGGTTGCTTCCAGCACTTGGCTATTGTAAATTGTGTTGTTATGAACATCGGGGTGCATAGGTTCTTTTGGACTGGTGTTTCAGGGTTCTCAAGATATAATCCTAGCAGTGAAATTGCTGGGTAAAAAGGCATTCCCATTTTTAGTTTTCTGAAGAAATTCCATACTGTTTTCCATAGTGGTTGCACAAGTCTATAATCCCATTAATGGTGCACTAGGGTCCCCTTTTCTCCACATCCTCTCCAACATTTGTTGTTTGTTGCTTTGTTTATGATGGCCATTCTGACCCATGTGAAGTGGTATCTCATCGTGGTTTTAATTTGCATTTCCCTGATGGCTAACGATACTAAGGATCCTTTCATATGTCTCTGGACCCTCTGTATGTCCTCCTGAAAATAAGGATTCTTTAAATCCTTCTCCAAGAACTTGTCTGTGTAAGTGAAATTTAGTGATACTATAATCAAGTATTTAAAACTGAAAGAAAATGTTCATGAAATAGACATATATACATGCATATATTATATATAGTTAAACAGATAACTGGTTAAGTATAACTAATATATAATACATACAAAATATAGAAACATATTATATGTACATATATGCATGTACATATATATTTAAAACAGGTATTTTCATTGTTTGCAACATTTCATCTTAGAATCAGACTACACCCAAAAATCGATGCCTCAAGACTTTAATAAATAGCTAAAGAATTCAGTATTGAAACAGGGATTAACAATATCAGCTTGGAAATTTAGGACAAACTTATTCTTATAATGATTTACACTGTTTACTTGAAAGAATAAGGTTAGGTACACATGCATAGCCTCTACCAATAAAAATAAATTAGTTATTGAAATTTGGCTCAAGTTGTTAATCACAAAATTCTCAGTTTTGAACAACTGGCTTATGCATTAGACATAAGTCAGCTTTCATACCTGTTTCCTTAAACCAAAACAGTCCATATCAATAATAAAAATCCATATAAGAAATAAAGGAAAATATGTCCTCTACAAGACCAACAAACATTCTCATCATACTGAAGCATGTGTGTATACTAACAATGCAGTTTTTATAGGCAGGTGTTTCTGGTACTAAGTTTTCACATTAATCGAGGCTCTGTTTTTTTAATTTCAGTTTAAATGTGTTGCTTCTGATCAAATTGATTCAGTAACATCAAGTAATGAACAAGGCCATATATAATGCTTACATTTTCTCTAAAATCTTTGAGCTTCAGTAAAATAGAAAAGTCTCAAATACCAAAAAGAGAACTTTGCATATAATATGCATTGGAGTTAGGGGTTAATTTTTCTGTTGGACAACTTAATAATATTAACAGGAAGAAAATTCTTCAGTAGTAACACATTCAAAAATGTATTTGGCTATATGGTAGATAATTAGCAGGATATTCAAAGTCTTTTGTTAGAGGAAGTCATTGTTAACAAGTCTTTACAAATTAATGCTGCCTCTCCAGGAACTTTAACACTGTAAAAAAAAAAAAAAAAGTCAACTAGTCCTTTTAAGTAAGGGAGATTCCCATTTTATTTGACACTTGCTTCTGAAATCAACACCCTTATTTAACAACCTTAATATTATTTCTAATAATGAGTGAAAAGAGTGATTAGATATTTGGTACAATTCAGAAAAAAAATAAGATGTAGAATTAATAGCCAATTGACTTTTACCAGGTTATTCAATCAACTACTTACACAGTTAAAAATAGAAGCTAAGTTTCATTCCCAGTTAGTGCTAGATCAGAGCCTGACAAGTTTGCACTGTGATTGCCTCAGTATCTCTACTCACTGCCATTATCTCCATGGAGATATCTTCCCACGAGATTCAGAGTCACTTCAAGGCTTAGTTTAACTAACACAGAGAGATGTAGGAAAACAAGTTCATAAACATATTGGTAGTGAGATCTGGTTGTAAATTGTCCATGGCAATTAAAACAATAAAAATTGAAAACATTTATTAATGCTTACTATGTTCCAAATATTACACTAGGTTTTCTTTTATGTTATCTTTAATTTTTGTAACACTGTGATTTTCCTGTTTTAAATATCAAGAAGGAATTCATAGAGGTTAAGCAATGTTCTCTAAGTCAAAGAACTAGAAAGTTGTATAAGTGGGATTCACACCATGTGGGACGTAAAAACCAAATTCACTTCCTGAAAGACATGATTTGGATATACTGGTAGCCCAAACTGCCAGAAGTAAATAAAAATTAAGGAGAGAAAGGGGCCCTGGCTGGTATCGCTTAGTGGATTGAGCACCGACCTGTGAACCAGGGAGTTGCTGCTTTGATTCCCAGTCAGGTCACATGCCTGGGTTGCAGGCCAGGTACCCAGTAGGGGGCATGCAAGAGGCAGCCACACATTGATATTTCTCTTCCTCTCTCCCTCCCTTCCCCTCTCTAAAAACAAAAATAAATGGGATCTTTAAAAAAGAGAGAGAGACAAAGGGAAAGGGAGGTCTTGTGATCAATGTAGTTTGAACTTAATGTTTAGAGCTTTTTGACTGACCTTGAAAATGATCAAAAGCTGTCTGAGAGCTCTAAGAAAAAATGGTAAAAAAAAAAAAATCTATGAGCCTGTCTCTATTTTGCTTGTTAGTTCTCATTAGATTCCACATATTAGTGAAATCATATGGTTTGTCTTTCTCTGACTGGCTTATTTGGCTCAACATAATACCTTCCATGTCCATCTTGCTGTCTCAAAGGGTAAAAGATGACTGGATAAAACAGCTATGGTACATTTACACAGTGGAACACTACTCAGCCATAAAATATGATTGTATTCTTTACAATGTAGTTGAAAAAGACATGGAGATAAGCTAACCACTGATTAATATTTTATGATTAAAATCTCTGTCTTGATTTTGAATAATCTAAGTTTCCAAATCTGTTGCAGTTGAAGAAAGGAGAAAACATATGTCTTCTTGTCCTGGGTACATGGACTGTGCTTGGTTAAGTAACTTGAACTGCTTACTAGCTATATCTCCAACTTTAATATGAATCACCTCTAATTCCAACTTTACCCAAACCTCAGCAGGAAGAAAGCATGGATTGACAGGAAATAAAAGAAAGGGTAGTCCCATGCTTAATTAGTCCTCACCAAACCTATGAAAATAATCACAGTGAAGTTGTATAGAATACCAGTTATTTTGTAGTGGAGGCCAGCTTTTAATAACAAATGGTATTGATACTGGTATTCATTTCATATTGGTATTCATTTTTTTCTTAAATATTTTGTAAATTCTTATAAAAAAGGCAAGTACAAAACTGATCTGTGATACAGAAATATGTATGCTCTTGATATATTACTGTTTTAAAATAACAGTTTACATTTATTGAGTGCTTACCATAATATATGATACCAGTAAGATTCCTGGAAATCTCAACTTTTGTAAAACATACTAAGTGCCTTTCTTTGCTGTCCTGCATGTTCTCTAATATGGAGATGATATAGAAAATATAATTTAGATTTCTCTTCTATAACATCACCCCATGTCTCGACTAACTTTTATCAATGGAGATTCTCAGTAGGTAAATATTCATTTATTATAAAACCATTCTGTGATGATCATATGGTAATTCTAATAAACGTAGATGGGCCACAATAGTTAAGAATGTCAGCCCCATTTCATTTCAGCTTCTTCCACTGCAGGAAAGCACACGTTAGATGATGGTAATTTCCCCAAGAACAATTCACTTTCTTGAGATGAAAGATTAACTTGGATGAACAATTGGTTTGTCACCATTTATTTTTTAGTGTAGTCACTTTTAAAATAGTGCTAATGCAGCCTTTTCAGAATGAATCCTTCTAAAAATGCATTATTCTCCTGTGAATGTACCTTATAATTAAAAACCCATATATATAATTTTACTTTTCTCAACTTTCACATATTGCCACATATAACAAATATTAGAATCCTTAACTCTTTACAATCTGTAACATCCAATAGTCCTTAAATCTGAATTTGATTTTGGTGTGTCTGACTGATTATTATTATCCCATTACCCAATGGGATTCAACCACCAATTCAGATTGAACATGATTTCTGCAAGTCCTGGCAAGATGATATTTGTGAATGGAAGGGGGGTATTAACATCCTGGTAGTTTTTCACTACATTTCAATGATCAGAGAACCTGAGCATGAAGGATCATGGAGAGAAGTGTAAGAAATGGCATGAGAGCCATGACTGACTTTCTCCATTGACTCAGTCAGATTCTGAGTATACAATAGAAAACATGGGGGTAGGTTGTGGTGTTGCTACTATTGCAATGACCAAAAGAGTGACGCTTCTACCTTCAGGTTCAGAGCCACTACAGTGCACTGTTTAAAATGTGGACTTCTTCCAGAAATAAACGCAAGTCTTTATGATCAATTAATATTGGACAAAAGGGGCAGAAGCATAAAATGGAGTAAAAATAGCCTCTTCAACAAATGGAGTTGGGAGAACTGGACAGCTACATGAAAAAAAAAGAAACTTAACCACCAACTTACACCAGACACAAAAATAAACTCAAGATGGATAAAAGGCTTAAATATGAGTTGTGATACTCTAACAGTCCTAGAGGAGAACATAGGCAAGAAAATATCAGATATGCCACACATCAATATTTTTACCATTAGTCTCCTAGAGCAAGAGACATAAATTAAAGAATAAACAAATGGGATCTCATCAAAATAAAAAGCTTCTGCACAGCTAAAGAAAACTGCATTAAAATCAAAATAGAAACAACCATATGGGAAGACTAATTTGCAGATGATACCTCAGACAAGGGTCTGATCTCCAAAATATATAAAGAACTCACATGAATCCACTCCAGGAAGACAAACAACCTAAGTATAAAATGGGCAAAGGACTTGAACAGACACTTCTCCAAGGAGGACACACAGAGGGTGCAGAGATATATGAAAGGATGCTCAGCATCACTAGCCATCAGAGAGATGCAAATTAAAACCACAGTGAGATCCCATTTCACACTGGTAAGAATGGCCATCATAAATAAAGTAACAAATAATAAGTACTGAAGAAGTTGTGGAGAAAAGGGAACCCTAGTACATTGTTGGTGGGAATGCAGACTGGTATAGCCACTGTGAAAACAGTATGGAATTTCCTCAAAAAACAAAAAATGTAACTGCCTTTTTGACCCAGCAATTTCACTATTGGGATTATATCCTAAGAACCCTGAAACACCAATCCAAAAGAACATATGTACCCCAATGATCATAGCAGCACAATTCACAATAGCCAAAGGCTGGAAGCAACCTAAGTGCCCATCAGTAAATGAGTGGATCAAAAAGCTATGGTACATTTATACAATAGAATACTATGCAGCAGAAAGAAGAAAGGAGCTCCTCCTCTTTGCAATGCCATGGGGGTAGCTGGAAAACATTATGCTAAGTGAAATAAGCCAGGTGGTGAAAGACAAATACCATATAATCTCACCTATAAGTGGAACCTAATCAACAAAACAAACAAGCAAGCAAAATACAACCAGAGACATTGAAATAACAAACTGACAGTAATCAGAGAGGAGGTAGGAGAGGGATAATAGGGGATAATGAGGGGGCCATCAAGGAACATGTATGAAGGAGACATGGACAAAGCCAAAGAGGGTGGGTTTGTGGGTGGGAGGCAGGGATGGGTAGGGCAGAGGGGGTGTGGTGTGGTGAAAATGGAGATAAATGTACTTGAACAACAACACCAAAAACAAACAAACGAACAAAAAACTCCCTATATAATGGATATAGTCTACTAGCCAGCTATAGGAATAAATCATAGAATCTGAAAAATGGAAAAATAATAAATTAAATTAAATTAAATTAAATTAAATGTGGGCTTCTCATTGCTTATTCAGGCAAAAATCAGAATGCCTATTGGTTTTACGCCTCCTTTTTTAATGAGAGTTTTATCAGCAGCAGTGAAGATAAATGATAAGAGAAAGAAAAGGCATACCTTAAAGTACCATGGTGAGTGTCTGGGGTGTATTTATGTTCTTGCCACCCATCAGCTTTAGGGAGTTTACCCTTTTAGCATGTTAATGTTTAATCTGTGTAAAACATGATACAATCCCCAGCAAGCTTGTTTCTGTTCGGTGAGACAATCTAAATCAAGACAGTCTCCCTCTGAGGTGGGTGGTTAAAAGTCTTGCCAATTTTGTTCCTACTTCAGATATTCCAATAGTCGGTAATTTAGCCTATATAAGACACTTCTATCATTGGGCATAAATTATTATCTTTCAAGATAAATTACAAAGCATATGCTGAAGAGAAACTAAGGGAAACACAGCAAAATAAAAGATTTACCATAATGCAGGTATTACCATAAATTTGAACTAAATTTACCATAAGTTTGAAATAAATTACCATAAATTTGAACTAAAAAATAGACCAAACTTCAGATTAGGCTGGATACAAATGACCCATTGCTGGAGCTTAAAAGCAAAACAAATCAAAACTAGCTACAGATGCTTCTAGTTTCCCATGTTGTTGCTAGAAATCTCTACTGACATATGTAATGCACTGTGTAATATTTCTAAAGTCATGCAATGGATGACTGAGAGACTCAAAATCTTTCAGTACTTGTGTGTAGTATATTTTCTCCATGAACTAAAAATGAAAAAAGTGAGAATATTGAGACTATTTCCTTGCTCAAATCCTGTCAAATACATTACCTTATATTACACATGGTTATTTTTAAGAAAGTTAGAGATGGTTATACAAAAAACAGAAACACTCTCCATTGAAAAAATTTATGGTTCTTAGTCAATATACATATTCAAATTATAAATATGCATAATCTCTGACCCAACAATACCATTCCATACCACTCCAAGAGTTTTTCAAGCAAAACTAAAAGCACCTACATATAAAGACATGTGTCCATTACCACATAGCTTGAAATCATAAAACAAGTTGAAAATTAGTAAATGCTAGTCAATGGGTTTGGGTTGGATAAAATTATGGCACATTCACAGTAAACATTATTAGGCATTTACTACATATAATATGGTAGTGTTATAACATTATAACACTACTATAATATGGTACTGTTATAAACATTATTAGGCATTTACTACATATAATATGGTAGTTATATCTAACATGTAGTGATCTAATATGGTAGTGATATCTAAATGCTAGTCAATGGGTTTGGGTTGAATAAAATTATGGCACATTCACAGTAAACATTATTAGGCATTAGTGTTATAACATTATAACACTACTATAATATAGTAGTGTTATAAACATTATTAGGCATTTACTACATATAATATGGTAGTGATATCTGACATGTAAACTACATGTTAGATGTCAATATAATAGAAATACAATATACTGAAAGTGTTTTTGCAACTATAAATTACTGTAATACAAGTATAGTTAAATTTCATTTAGCCTTAAAAAGAATGAAATTCTAATACATGTTACAACATGGATGAACCTTGAGGACACTATGCTAAATAAAAGAGGTCAGACATAAAAGGACAAATACTGCATGATTCCACTTATGAGACACCTAGAATTGGCAAATTCATGCATGTAGAAAGTAGAATAGAATTTATCAGAGGATGAGCAGAGGGAAGAATGAGGGGTTATTGTTTATTGGGTATAGATTTTTTTTATTTGGGTTGATGAGAAAGTTCTGAAAATTGATAATGGTTATGATTTTTCAACTTTGTGAATGTGTCACTGAATACCAGTGAAATGTATACTTACAAGTTGCACAATTTTCTATTATGTACGAGGTCTGTCCAGAAAATATTCATCTACATAGTATGAAAGATAAAGACATTTATCAAAGAAGATAAAAGATACAAGAAACATTGTACCTAGGACAATGATGCCTCGGTCTCCTTCAAAGTAGGTACCTTGGGATTTCACACAGTTCTCACAATGGCTATCAGCTGTCCTGCTGTATTTTCTTGAATCTTATTGATAGTTTGAAATCTCTTCCCTTTCAAAAGTGATTTCAGTTTTGGGAAAAACCAGGAGTTGCAAGGTTCCAAATCTGGGCTGTAGAGGGGCTGAGTCACCTAGGTGATTTGATGTTTTGTTAAAAACTCTGCAAGGGATGTGATGCATGAATGGGCACATTGTTATGATGAAGCTGTCAATCACCAGTTGCCCATAGTTGCAGCCTTCTGAATCATCCAAATAGTTTCCACAGAGGAATATTGAAGCTTAATGCAAAATTTGATGCTGATTCGTTGCTCTACTCAGTCATTTTTTAATGTGATGGCCACACAGTACACATGCTCCCTCAGTGGTATCTAGTGCCCCCACTGACTAGTACAGTAAAGTTGTCATTGTTCACAATGTGCATTCCACTCTACTCTCCTTGGCTGCCAGGTCACATCAATGTCACACAAACCATTCTTATATTAACAATGGTTGGACTTTTTCTGGACAGACTTCGTATATTATACCACAATAAAAAATAAAAATCTACTATCAAAGTACAAATGTGCCTCATATTAGGCATATTATGGTGAAGATTCCACCAAGCTGCACTCATTTTAGGAACTTCTATGTACAGTTATTACATAGTTTGGGAAATGTAAAGAAAGCAACAGCTCTGCATTGTCCTTTGGAGTTTTCTGTCTCCATCTCTTCATGTCTGCCTTTTCTAGATCGATGTTGTTCTTGTCACACCTCTCTGAACAACAGCATCAGCAGGAACCATGCTAACTAATACTGCTGTCCTCAAGTATGAGCTCAGAATTTTAATACACTTTTTAACGCTGACAATTGTTTCAGAATCTAGGAGGGATGACCTAACTTACCATTCTTTCCTCAAGTTGGCAAAAGCAAATATATTACTACAGAAAGTACTATCAAAAGGAAACAATAACTATAAGACAGACATATGTCCATCCTAAGAAAAATGAATCTATTTCCAAATAGAATACACCACTCAGCTGCTGGCAGTGCTCTTCAGCATATTTGGCAGTGTAGTCATTCTAAGTCTGAGAACCGTTTCTATTCTGTAAAAATAGTTTTTATATGAAAACCCTAAATAAATCATTTGGAACGTGAACAATCAGACCCTCTTTTAGGATTCCTTTTTCATGAATTGAGGTGCACTGAGTCACTGTTCTCACTGGCACTTGCTGCTTCCTGGTATCTCAGCTGCCTTTGAGTCAGTGCCAGTGAAGAACTTCCTTTTGGTCCTAATGTAGGGAAGACTACAGAACAAGGGTCTCATTTCAAGTACCAGAAATGTCTGGGCTAATAAAGAGCACAGGTGTTGTCAAAGTGAGCCCAGAGTGGATGTGCTCTGACCATTTGCTAAGGAGGTCTTTATTGGTTCCTCACATACCTGCAATGTACACAGAATTGTATGTATGTGTTTGTGTAAGTGCTGGGGGAATGGGAGCACAATCTTTATTGAATTATCAAAGGGGTGTTAAGACCCAAACAGTTAAGAAGCACTGGAAATATTAATCACAAAATAATTTCAAACTTCTCTGATGGCTCTGACCTTATGTTTGAATAATGCTTTTCTGTACTCTGTTGTACTCCAAAGAGCAGTATGGTGATAAGGACAGAATCTCTGACATTTAGGTGTTGACTCTGTATCTCAGTCTCCTCCATGAAAAATGATCATACAGTGGAAGGAAGAAATCAGGTATCATAGATGACAGTCCTCGCAGAGTGCCTTGAACTAGAGAAGGGTTCGTGTATACAGCACCTTCCCCACTTATTATTTTTCAACAGAATGTAAGCATGTTGAAAGCAGGGAAATATCTTTTTTAAAGTTTGTTATTGTTGTTAAGCTTGCCATGCTTTTTGATGTGCATGGGCCAATTTCCATTTAATGCATGCAAGCTTACAATAATATAAGCATTCTGTTTAAAAAAATAACTTTTTTGAAGGTAACTATCTGAATGAAATTTCATATTTTATTATTATGTAAGAAATATAAAAAACCAAGCTGGGACTTGTGCATATATTCAGAGCCTAACTTGGCCACTGGACAAAGTAGTTCTGTATGTACTTTGGGAAATAACTAAATTCTTCACTAAAATCAAATTGCCAAGTATCCACTATGCATATACATAGCTAGGCACTGTACTATGCCTTGTAGGCAATAAAAACTTGTCAATCCTGCTCTCCAAGTTTATTCCAGAGAGAAAAGCATGTTCATACAAAAGGATGGATCAAGATAGAAAATGCCATACGAATTTAAATGAGGGAGAAAACAGGGAAGGCAGGTATGGGGAAGATTTCAGGGTAAAGGTGGTATGTGATGTAAACAAGGCTTCAACATGCAGCAGGGTGAGCAAAAGGAACAAATGGAAACTACAGGCATGACCTCATGGGGCACAAATTGGAAATAATGACCACTTAGTTTAGACTGGTCCTGGGGGGTTTAACAAGGATTAGTGAAAAACTAGATAAAGTGGTATCACAGTGCCTAATATTAATTTTTATTTTAATTGTTGTTCTTGTACAGTTTTCTTTTAATCCCACCCCAGCCTACCACCCCAGCCCTCCCCACCTCCCTCCCATTTCCACCCTCCATAGTGTTTGTCCATGTGTCTTTTATACTTGTTGCTCCAAACCCTTCCCCTTTTCCCCTGAAATTCTCTCCCTTCTCCCCTCTGGTGACTGTCAGCCTGTTCTCAATTTCAGTGTCTTTGGTTATATTGTGCTTGTTTGTTTTGTTGATGAGGTTCCTGTTAAAGGTAAGATCATATGGTATTTGTCTTTCACTGCCTTATTAATAATTGTAAACACAAATATTTAAAAAGTAGCATAAGAGAGAACTTAAAAATATAAACATAGCGAACAGAGTGAAGTGTTGTAGAAATCCAGAAATAAAGAGGTTACTTGACAGATTTCAAAATTGTACTTTTTCTACTCCTTTTCAGTAGAGGCACTGGTTGAAAAGAAGTGACATTTCTTCTTCAGCCTTATTATTCCTACTTTTATTTTCTTTGCCATTTTTCAAAATATTAAGATAAGACCATTTGATTTCACCTACGATGGTCATGCAGCACCATAGAATGGCTTTGTTATGACAGGAAACTCTGATTCCAAAATCTGTACTTTCTAAGTTACTGATAACACTGACTGTCACCAGGCTGAATGTTTTACGTGAATATGAAAGGAGTAGATTGACTTCAGTTCCATCACATCAAAATTACAAAAGGACTTCCATTCATTTAGCATCTAATAGTACACATCATCCTATTTTCATTTCTCCGTTTTGAACACCAGGCAATTAATCTCTCCTTTCCCTAGGAGATGGTTATAGAAAAGGAAATGAAGTTATAAATCAGTTTCAGTCATGAAATCATTCATATATTTCTTTTTAGGGTTCTGAAATTAGAAACTTTCATCAGAAATTGTTTAAATATAACAAAGTCTAAATTCAGTAATTCTTTAAACCTAATTATATTCCTCAGTTGCACTGAACTAAAAAAATTAGATTTTCTAACTTATTTTCTTTCTTCCTGAAAAGGCTTCTCCAAGCCACAACTTCTCCAGTCCATAACTTAGTGGATTCATCTTACCTGCAAAATCCCCAGGGCTGATGCCAAATTAGCAAGCACCAGTCCACTAATCTTGACCCATTTTTGCCAAAGGTCTTGGGAAACAAAGTAATAGACACTTTCATTTTTTAACCACCATTAGAATATTCTCATGCACTATTCTTCAGCAGAAAGATGCCTCTTAAAATTACAGAAATTTCTATTGTTCTTAAAATCAATAGCACTGATCTGTATTTCATATCAGTGGCTAATGATTCATTTCATAAATCAGGAGCTAATTTATTCAAAGTGAATTATTGCATTACTATTTGCTACCACCTAATATTTAGGATAATTATTTATATACTTAAATATTTTAAGATTAGGAAAGAAAGGTGATAAAGGGTTTTGGTGTTCTTGTTCTTTGTTCCCTGTTATAGTTGGTGTGCCTGAGTCAAAATTCTAGAATCTTAAAATTTTATATTTCAAACCCAAACCACATTCAACACATAACAACCACGAGCCCAAAATGAAATGGGCCTGAGGTGTTCGTGGTCTCAGGGAACAGTTTTGGAGGGGCCACTTGGCATGGGGTTTCCCCACCCCCTCCACTCTCTCTGCCTCATGTACTGAAGGTGAAGACAAAGAAACAAACTCAAATCTTTCCAAATGTATTTTATGAAATGGGAATATGTAATTAGAAAAGCAAAAATAATATGTAATAGAAATAACATGATTTTTTAGAACCAGTATCCTTGTCTAAAAGCAACACTTAAAATGGAAAGTAAGCAGAGGTAGATTTGTACCTATAAACCCTGCCCCTCTTTTTCATTGATCTTCTGTTTTAATTTGCTAAAATGAAATTGCATGGCTGTTGAGTAAGAATGTCTCTCTAACTTCAAGTTTAAAGATAACAAATCTTTTAAATAGAATATTGGTACACAGACACCCCACAGTCTGGTTCATTGCAACTGTTCTGTGGGTGAAGTGGCACATTTGAATCCTCATCACAGCCATTTTAACCATTTCACAGCTTATTATTTAGATGTGCATCCCTGGGTGGCAATGGGATTAGGCAATTGGGTTCAGCAGCAGGGCTTGTGGGAAACCCTAGGACAAGCGGCCAGCATCCCTCAATGGGGAGGCCAATTTGCAGGTGGAATAACCTGAGCCTTAGACTGACCCACTCCCATCACTTTCTGAGTGCCTGTGGGGAATCCTCTCTAGAAACTCTTGAGGGTTATTGTGGAATCCTAGGACAAACATACTGCTTGCTTCGGTAGGGAGGACTTACTCAAACCTGACCCAGCTAGATGTCTCACAGCTGAGCTGGGCAAAAAAAAAAAAAAAAAAAAAAAAAGTCTTCAAGAATAACTGGATAACATGCACATTTCAGTTCCTAACACAGGGGGCCAGCGATGTAGGATGGCCTCCTCTCTTATCCCCCACAGATTCTGCTGTCCTGGAAACCTTTCCGGCAGCTCAGTGACTACAATGAAGGGAGTTACTGCAAAGCATGTTGGTATTGGGCTAAAAGCAGAATTTCTGATGCTATGTATTTGGGGGAGGGACATGGGTAACAGTACAAAGAGAGAATACCCAAACTGGGGTAGGGCACTGTCCTTTCTGGACAAAATCAGTCATGAAATAGAGGTGGTGGATAAGAGCTGACAGGCGATGGACTGTGAATGGGTACAATATTCCCCTTTCTGCTCCCACCTACCAAATCAATGAGAATGACTGACAGAGACGATGGTAAATGAAGGAAGAAGTGAAGACGAGTGCTGCTCAATCAAGCTGAACCCCAGGAGATGAGAGACGTTTCTTCACTGATGTAAGAATTCCTATTGGTTTCGTATTGAAGTAAGCGTGGGACATTGAAATCTGCATGGACCCATTCTGACAGCTGGGAAGGGAGAGGCCAGAGTCAGGTAGAAGAAGAAAAGTTCTAATTGCTTCCCCAGGCTGCTGCCAAGCACCTGCTGCTCATAATCCGGAAAAGACCCAAGTGAAGGCTGAAGGTAGAAAGGTGAAAGTAAAACTCTAGTTATTGTACATCTGGAAACCCCTGTCATGTCTAAGGAGTGTGGCGCCGACATGGGCAATTATCTTTAAGCATACAGAGGCTGGTGGCCCTCTTTGTCTGCCCAGTAGTAGTACTAAGGGTTCTCCAATCTCAGGCACTGGTCTGATTAACATTGCAATTCCAGTTGTTTCTTTTCCCATGCAGAGTGCCGCAGAGACAGTCCCCCGATCTGTCTCAAACCCCATTATTAGCCCAGCGGAAAGCACGGCGCTGTTCGGCTGGGGCTAATAATAGCACGGCTGCTTACCTTCCTTCTCCGGATCCAGTCAGCGCACGTCCCTGGCGCCCGCAGTCCAGCCGCAGAGCCTCCGCCGGGGTGTGCACAGTCACTGCTGCCCCCACCCCACCTGCCGGCTGCAGCAGCTGCTCAGCTGCCCAGACCCTCCGTATGAAGTCATCCCTGCCCGGGGCGGGATCACCACATTCCGCGCCAGCCGCGGGGGGAGAGGGACCTCCCCTGGCCTCAGGCAAGGGCGCCTGGGAACTGTGGCCCACTACCGCTACCCCTGTGGGTTTTACGTTTATTATCTATTAATACTTTTATGTAAGAAGCGTCGCAGGATTGTGGCCTGAAAGAGAAGAGTCGGAATGACTTTCTCTGCAAAGCTCCTTTCCTTCGAGTGCGCCCCTGTCATTTAGGCAGCATGGACAGATCCATTCCTCTGTGTGGGTTTCCTACCCTGTTCTTCTTCCTTAACTGTATTGTTCATTTAGCTGAATTCTGAACTGGGGTTGTTTTCTAAGCTAAACATTCAAATAATCCAGGATGTTTTAAATTGGTCATCCATTTCTTTAAGACCCTGTGGCACGCTCCACCCTCCCACGACAAACTCGGCCAAAGCGCTCTCAATTGTGAGAGCTGGCACCTCTCTCCCTCTCTCCTACGTCATGGAAGAGAAACTCTCAAAGCCTAGCAGAAGCAGCACTGACCTGAGAAAGCACTCCAGGAAGCAGAGAGGGGTCTCCCCAGGATTTGTTTATGTTTAGTGGAGCATTTAGTGGACAGGTATTCCTTCTGAATATCCTCTTCTACTCCCCCACCCCCACCACTTGAGCTGGCTGCTATGCTGACAGCTATAACATTTGGAAACCAAAAGCAAAATCCACATTAACATATGGCTTCATCTCTTTCCTTCTAAAAGGATTTACTAGAACTGGCCTTGGGAACAAGATGAGCATACAAGCACAGAAACTCCCTCCCTCTTTAAATAGTCACCATCTACTAACAGGCCTCCATCTGCTCGCTCTCGCGCGCGCTCTCTCTCTCTCTCTCTCTCTCTCTCTCTCTCCCCCCCTCCCTCTCTCTCTCTCTTTCTCTCTCTCTCTTTCTCTCCTCCCTCATTTCTCTCCCTTTCCTCTGCTGACCAGATCAGCGGTTGAGGGGTTAAGTAGAGAGGGGGAAAAAAGCGAAGAACTTGCTGTCCTTACAGCAGAACCAGTGTGGGTAGAGAGGATCTTTGATACAACAGAACTGTATGAGCAGATCCCTCATTCAACCTGCCTTGCTTTTGAAATTGTCCCTCACCAGATCCAGCCTTACAATGTGCATTGACCAGCAACCTGAACAGGGCACTTACTGAACTAAGCCAGGGAAGCATCTTTGCTCAGTGAAATGTTCCCATCCCCCTGGTGATCAGTCCCCAAATTGGGAGGTAGTGTAGCCAACAGGGTTCCAACAAAACTCAGTAAGAATTTTTGGCCCTAGAATGTATGTTTGTTGAAAGCTAGAACAACCTAATTCATCTGCCTGAGCCTCACCTTCATAAAATTAGGCCATTAATATAAACATTGCTTGAGGGGTTCCTAATTTATATCTAAGGAGTATGTGAGATTTGGATGAAAATATGACATTTTTAGTTTCATTAACCTCAAACTAAAATGTAGCATTTAGCATTTCCTTTAAATATACATGCAAACAACAAACTACAATAATATTAGGAGTACTTGTGACTTTGTTACCAATGGAAGCCACAGATTATTTTCTATTGCAGTTTTTATAGATATCTCCAAATGTCATTACTCTGATATTCAAAGAAAATCATCAATACCATTTTTGTTTTATTGAATAAGCTATATTTTAGAATAGTCTTAGAATTGAATACAGAAAAACTAAGGAGATAGTATAAAATTCCCATGTATCGCATTACCTTTTTCCTCTATTATTAACATCTTACATTACTATGGTATCTTTGTTACAATTAATGAACTAGTATTGATACATTAATGTTAACCAAAGTTTGTACTTTATACAGATTTTCTTGGGTTTTACCTAATGTCCTTAATTCTGTTCCAGACTCCCATCCAGGATACCCCATCACATTTGTCATGCCTCTGAGGTTTCTCTGGACTGTGAAAGTTTCTCTGACTTTTCTTGTTTTGATGACCTTAACAGTTTTGAGGGGTGCTGATCAAGTATTACCTCATTGTTGTAATCTCTGTCTGATGATTTTCTCATGCTAAGACTGGAGTTATGGTTTATTGGGAGAAAAACCACAGAGGTAAAGCACCATTTTCATAACATCATATCAAAGGTATATACTATCAACATGATTTATTACTGTTGATGTTGACCTTGATAACCTGGCTGAAGTAGCATCCCAGATTTCTCCACTAGTAAATTACTCCTCTGCCCCTTCAATTTGTACTTGTTGGAAGTCACTATGTGGAGCCCACACCTAAGGAGTAGTGTTAAACCCGCCTCCTTGAGGGTGGAGTCTGTACATAAAGTATTTGGAATTCTTCTGTGCAAAGGATTTGTCTACTCTCCCCCAACCCCAAGTATTGACTTATTGAATTATTTATTTATGTCAATATAGACTCATGGATATCTATTTAACACTTTAGATTTTAATTCAATGCTACTTTGTCTTGTTGTTTCAATCGTTCCAGCTTTGACCATTGAGAGCTGTTTCTGTTGGATCCTATGGTCCTTTGACATACTCCCTTTGGGGTATGTGTGTGAGAACACTTTCTTACTTTCTGGCACTGCAAGACAGTCCAGGCTTACCTTGAATTATTTCCTGCCCCAGTCCTAATATCGGCCATTTCTTCAAGGAGCCCTAATTCCTTTTATTGAAAAATGTAACTAGAAACCAAGATCTAGGCTCTAGGTATACTGATTGCTAATGGGATATCATTTGTTTAGGTTCTCTTAACTGAGAGAGCAAATAAATATATAGGTATACTAACCCATACATGTACACACATCTGTAAATGTTTTGATATATATCTGTATTTATATTGAACTAAATGAGAGCATACTGATTTTGCCAACTCTAATCCATTAACACATGGGTCATTTTAGCTTCCTCCCCTTGCTTATCTGTAAATTCCTTCTCTAGCAGTGAGAGATACGGCTCTCACCATACATTATCCATTTACTTGATTGTTCAATTCCAGTTTATGTGTATAGCAGTACCAAAATTGTTAACACATGGGTCATTTTAGCTTCCTCCCCTTGTTTATCTGTAAATTCCTTCTCTAGCAGTGAGAGATACGGCTCTCACCATACATTATCCATTTACTTGATTGTTCAATTCCAGTTTATGTGTATAGCAGTACCAAAATTGTTAACCCAATACTCCAAACTCACTATTTTTAAGTCATTAGCAAAGTCACTGTTACATCTTTTTAAATAGTTTAAATATTTCATCTAATTCATTTCATTCCATACATTTATGTATCACAAATTTAGTTTTTAAAATACTGCAAAAACTGCATTTTAAATTGGTAATTAGTTTCCTTTGAAATTCTCTACAGTATATTTTATGAATTTAAAACTGCTATTTTAAGAAGAGTTACATAGGCTTCCCCAGATTATTAAAGGGACGCATAGGTAGTAAAAAGGTTATGATCCCAACCATTGTGAGGTTATAATGAGATGATGTGAAATTGCCCTACTGACATTAGGGGGCACTCACACTTAATAAGTGTTATCCTTGCCCACCTGGGCAGACTTTTGTCTCCTTTTACAATTCTAAGTACCTTGGAAAGAGAGCAAGCTAAACCTTATCGTTAATAATTTGCAATTCAGTTGAAGGATTTGCTAGGGATCAGGTATTGGAGGTAAAGGTTCATATAAAGTTAAGGGGAGAGAGGATGAGAAAGTGAAGGGAACCAGAGGACTGAAATGACTCTGAGTTCAGTGCTTTTGTGGGTGAATAGATCTGGGTTGGAATCCCCAGACTGAATGTGTCTCATTTTGAAATAAGGATAACAATGGCAATTACAAATGCCTATCCTAAAGAGTGAAAGTAGGTGTTTTAGATTTTTCTTCACTTAGTCTGAGGCAGTTGGGTTTAAGTGTGATGATTTGGAACATTCTCAGACATATTTTATTGTCTCTTCTAGTACAGTTTCTATTTTGTGAAGCCAGACTCGCTAAAGGTATAGACAGTTTCTCGCAATAATTTAAGCTTCTCCATTTATCAGACTATGCTTGCCAGGGGCATTTTGTTCATGGAAGAGAATTGGTGTTAATGGTGCTAAGAAAATGACAAAATTAGTGATGGTAAATGGCAGGAATTAACATCTTAGTATCTCTGAGAAAATACAAGGGCTGTCCGGGAAAAGGCCATTCATTGCTAATATAATGAGAACAGTTTGCGTGAGATCAATGTAACCTGGAAGCCAAGGAGAGTTGACTGGAATGTGCATCCATGAATAGCGATGATCACAGTAGGGGTGGTAGATGCCATTGAGTAAGCATGTGTACTGTGTGGCTGCTGCATTCAAAATGACTGAGTGACATAGTTCAGAATTTCTGGTTAAGATGGCAGTGTAGGGAGACAAGGCTCACCACTTCACACAACCACATCAAAATTACAAATAAATACAGAACAGCTATCACTCAGAACCATCAGAAATCAAGTTGCATGGAAGTCTGACAACTATAGAATTAAAGAAACCCCATTCATCCAGACAGTTAAGAGGGGCACAGATGTGGAACAGACTGGCCCCACACCCATGTGTGGTGGATAAAAATTGAGGAGGGATATCTCAGGAGTGAGGAGTCCCAGCCCCAACCAGGACCCCCAGCCCAGGTTTCCAATGTCAGGAAAACAAGTTCCCACAACTTCTGGCTACAAAAAAACAGTGGAGACTGAATTAGTGGAGGAAACTTCAGAAGCCCCAAGCAGTTTCTCTTAGACAATGCACACACAGACTCACCTACTCAGACTCACTCCCTCTGAGCTCCAGCACCAGGGCAGCACCTTGAAAGGTATCAGTGGTATACTGGGAAAAACTGAAGTGTCTGGCACCAAGGCAAGCAGAGGCTATTATCCCTTTTCTAAACCCTTCCCCCAAAGAACCACTGAGCTGGCAAGCTGGTGCCATATCTGAGACACCATCAACATAGCTAATGTTGTTTGACCCACCTGGGACATTCCCAGAGACTCCACCTATACAATTTATAGAACCACCCAAGCTGCTTTTGCAAATGAATGGCTGGTCTTGATGCTGCACAACATACTAAATCCTCTTAAACAAGCAACAGCTGGCCTCAATGAACCCAGGCCTGACAGTAGCAGCAGCCAGCCTAGATTCACAGCTTGGCTTTGCCTGGGACTCTCCAAGCCCAGCACAAGTAGCAGCTATTCCAGATTGCTTTACAGGTCAGACAGGGTGGCCCCAGGCAAAACACAGGTAGGACTGACCTTGACCTCCATCACCTGGAAACCCCTGGGCTAGCACACTCAGTGGACAGCTACAGGCTACATCAGAGTACCACCACCCTGTCCCTGCATAGCTGGTCCTTCATGGATGACGGAGGTTGGTGGTAAATTGTCACAGCCAATCCTTGTAGCTGACTGGCCTGGGTAAATCCCTCACATTAATCTGCCAAAAGCAATTAAAGCTCAACTATAAGAGGAGGGTGTACTCAGCCCACAGAAAGGGCACAGCTTGAGTACCTAGCTTGGGTGATAGGGGAGGCTGTGCCACTAGACCCTACAAGACACCTACTACAATAGGTCACACTACCAAGACATGGAGTCAAAGCAACTGTACCTAATACAAGAAAACAAATGAAGGCAGGCTGCCAAAAGGAGGAGACAAAGAATAATGGCCCAAATGGAAGAACAGATCAAAACTCCAGAAAAACAGCCAAGTGAAATAGAGATAAGCAATCTATCAGATGCAGAGTTCAGAACACTGTTTATAAGGATGCTCAAGGAACTTAGTGAGGACCTCAACAGTAAAAAAAAGATCTAGTCAGAAATAAAGGATACACTAATTGAAATAAAGAACAATTTATAGAGAAAGAACAGTAGAGTGGATGAAGCCAAGAATCAAATCAATGATTTGGAATATAAGGAAGCAATAAATAACCAATCAGAACAAAAAGAAAATAAAAGAGGATAGTGTAAGGAGCTTCTGGAACAGCTTCAAGTGATCCAACATTCCCACCATAGGGGTATATGGGGGAAGATTAAGAATAAGAAATTGGAAATCTATTTGAAAAAATAATGAAAGAAAACTTCCCTAATCTGGTGAAGGAAATACATATGCAAGTCCAGGAAGCGCAGAAAGCCATAAATAAGATGAATGCAAAGAGGCCCACTCCAAGACACATCATAATTAAAATGCCAAAGGTTAAAGATAAAGAGAGAATCTTAAGAGCAGCAAGAGAATAGCAGTTAGTTATCTACAGGGGAGTCCCCATAAGACTATCAGCTGATTTCTCAATAGAAACTTCTCATGCTAGAAGGGATTGGCAAGAAATATTCAAAGTCATGAAAAGCAGGGACTTACAGCCAAGGTTTCTCTACCCAACAATGCCATCACTTAGGATTGAAGGGCAGATAAAGAGCTTCTCAGACAAGAAAAAACTAATGGAGTTCATCATCACCAAATCATTATTATAGGAAATGTTAAAAAGATTTATTTAAAAAATTAAAAAGATCAAAACTATGAACAATAAAATGGCAAAAATACATATCCATCAAAATTGAATCTAAAAGTCCCCTATTCTCATCACTTCATAGGTGTCTTCCTATAGCTACAAACTTGTTTCACTGGAAAAGAGTAGGTGAACTCCTTTAACTTAACCTTATCTGGGAAGCACTTTATCTACCCTTCCATTCTATATGATAGCTTTGCTGGATAGAGCAATCTTGGATGTAGGTCCTTGCCTTTCATGACTTTGAGTACTTCTTTCCAGCTCCTTCTTGCATGTAATGTTTCTTTTTAAGAAATCAGCTGACAGACTTATGGGAACTCCTTCGCAGGTAACTATCTCCTTCTCTCTTGCTGCTTTTAAGATTCCCTCCTTATCATTCATCTTGGGTAATGTCATTATGATGTGCCTTGGTGTGAGCTCCAACTTCTTTGGGACTCTCCAAACTTCCTGGACTTCCTGGAAGTCTATTTCCTCACTAAGCCTTATTATATGATTTGTTAAAGAGACTTATCTAAGACAAAGAAGAAGATGAAAACTATGAACAGTAAAATGACAACAAACTCATAAGTATCAACAGAACTTAAAGAAAAAATAAGAACAACATAAGCAAACAACTAGAACAGGAACAAAATCACAGAAATGGGGATCACATGGAGGTTCTCAGCAGGGAAGGGGACAATGGGAGAAAAGGTACAGGGAATGAGAAGCATAATTGGTAGGTAAAAAATAGACAAGGGGAGGTTAAGAATAGTATAGGAAATGAAGAAGCCAAACAACATATGAATGACCCATGGAGCTAAGGTAGGGGGTAGGGAATGCTGGCGTGAGGGTGGCGCAGGGCAGAGGGGAATAAAGGAAAGAAAAAATGGGACAATTGTAATAACATAATCAATAAAATATACTTAAAAAGAGTTGGGCATGTAGTATACAACAGTCAATATTGTTTTATAAAATTTTGAGTTGTGTGAAAGGTTAAGAGAATTTCTATAATAATAGCACATGTCTGCAGGTGTGTGTCTGTGTGTGTGGTTGTAGCTGGTTGGCTTCGGTCGATTCATTATGCTCTACAGAAATCTTACAATTTTATGACAAATATCTACTCTTTCATTGAAGTCAGAAAGTATGTCATGTAAAATACATACAAATATAATTCAGGACTAGCAAAGCTGTGATAATAGAAATAGAGTTGCTTTCAAGTAATTATAGATAGGCTAAAATTTTCTACCTTAATATGAAAGCACAAATACAAGAAAACACTCACTCATTTAAAAGTTGTTAAAGGTATTGAATAGTAGCAGATATAGCAGAAATAGGACAATGAAAGAAGGGGAAGGGAGTACAAACAGAATAACAAACTGTTTCTGTAGCCACTGCTGAGAATTCACCTCATTTGGTAAATTGGCATGTAATATGAGATTTATAAAATACAGGTACTATTCTGTAATTGGAATTCTGCATTACATTTTGAAATGCATTTTCGCTTAACTGACATGCTTAGTAAATAGAGTATGATACATTCAATATTGCGGTGTAAATGATTCTCAGACAAACTTTTTAATCATTGTTATTAAGTCATGAAGTAAAACAATCTATTTAGGCAATGAGCTTTACATTTTTTTTAATTAACCTCCAGTCTTTTAAAGAATCTGATGAAAGTAATAGATAATTTCCGTAAAAAAAAAACCCTTTAAAGAAAACTCTCCTATTGTTATGAATAGATTATTAAATAGTATTTATAAAGATTGTGTCTTTATTATTCTTCATTTTTTTAATCAGAAATTGGGAGCCACCCTGCCTGGTTTCAGGAGTTGTAACACCCCCATTGCTAAGGCGGAGTGAGTGACCTTCAGACTGTAAGCCACTAAGGAGACAAAGCTTATCTCCCTGGCAGGAATGCCTTCTGCTTCCTCCATAACTGGCCCCCAGTGCTTGGTTAGTTAGCCAATGATGGGAAAGATTACCTCAAGGGAGGGGTTGCCTGAGACAGGTACGATGACATAGGAGACCCTCAAGGAAGGACTTGGGGGGGCTACAGCAAAAGGGGATGATGGACCCTTGCCCCTTTGCTATCCTGACATAGCCTGAGTCCTCATTCTGTCTGCAAGAAGCCTCCTAATCTGTTGGCTGCCTTGCTGACTCTGCCTGGCTTAAGCCTGAAACAATGATAGAGGGCAGTGCAGCTCTGTGCTGGGTAGAGCAGGCTCCCTGGGTGATCAAGCCTAAGAAGGAATGTATAAAATCCTGTGAAACCTGCTTTGCTAAGAATGCTCTCAATTAAATAAGGGTCCAAGCAGGAAATGAGTTCGTTTCCCAAAGTTTTGTAGCCCCTTAACTGACAGACCCTGACTCTAAATAAGCCCTCAGAGTTCGTTGAATGTTATCTATTGTTTGATCCTTACTGCCTGACAATGATTGATGAGCTTTACCTGTATTCCTGTGTAAAATGAACCCAATGGGAGCCCATTGAGGAAGAGGCTCTTGGCCCTTCTCCTTTGAGAGATCAACCACCTTTCCTCCCCAAGCAGATCATGTCTTGGTAGACTTATTCTCATCCGTGGCAGACAGGGTGGGCCCTGTGGGTGGAGCCCCCCCACAATGAAAAAGGAATATTCAATTCTTGAAATCTAACTTAGGCTAGTAAAACAAAGCACATTTAAATATAATTAAAATGTAAATTTCAGTGAACTGTATTTGGTTGATATTTGTTCATTCAGCATATATTGATGGAATATTTTAGTCACTGGAGATACAAGAGTGAACAAATAAGTGTCTTTCTCGTAACACTTATGTTCCAGTGGAAGAAAATGACCATAATATGTGAATATAGCATGGTAGTTGGTGGAAAGGGCTGTGAAGGTTCAGTATCACAATGCAGCTTGGGGGCAGTTATATAGGGTGGTCAAGGGACATATGAGCAGAAATGTGAAAGGAACGTGGGATCAAGCCATATGAATACATTGAGAAAGAAGTGTGACACATTCGTGTAGGTGCATTTATACTTTATGTGTTTCATAGACTGGAAAGTTTGTTTGTAGTGAAATGATTTCACCTTACCAAACAAGGTGGTGAAATTGTTAGAAGATGAGGTTAGAAAGGTAGATGCATTAAAAATTATTTAGGGCCATTTAGGCATTGGCCAAGAGAGAGGGTTTGTTTTTTGGCATGCTAAGCTTGTGATGCCTGTCTGATCTTAGTGGAAATGTGAAGCAGACAACTCAATGTACCATTCTGAAATTCAGGAGAGAGAGAGATGCCGTGGCTCTACAAGAAATTTGTGAATCACCATTGTATTTATAGTATTTAGACCAGATGAAGTCAGTTTGAAAGTAAGTGTAAGAAGAGAATAGATGATGTTGGACGACTCAGCCTTGGGACACTCCAGTGTCTAGAGGATCTGGCAGAGAGTACACGAAGAAGTGAGTAGGGCGATCAAAAGAACTGTGTCGGAAGCCAAGTGGATAGGTGTTATAAGGAAGAGGGAGTGGTTATTAGTTCTATACTTCCAGTAGATTAAGATGAAAGCTGATAATTTAGTGTAGGATTTGATACCATAGAGATAACTAGTAGTCTTGAAAAGAATAGTTTCTGTGCAGTGGAGAGAAATGAGAGAAAAGAAAATGAAAACATTAAGTAGAGCTACCAGTAACTTTCTGAGTAGTTTTACTCAAGTAAAGAGGAAAAAACAATGGGACAGTAAGTAGAATGGGATAGGGGAACATAAAAAAGAGTTTTTCCTTTAAGGTGGGAGGTGTAATATCTTGAATGCTGATGGCAACATCTACTGGAAACCAGATATTGATGATGCAGGAAAGAGGAGACACAAGAGAAGATAAATCCTTGAATAGGCAAGAAGGGAGAGAACTGTGCAGAGTGGAGGGTTTGCTCTTAACCAAAGGACAAAAATTTCTTCCACCAGAGGAGGGATGGCAAAGTATGTGGTTTCAGATGCACCCAGTTAGATCAGTAGACCTGATGTTTGGATCTCCCGGAGATTGTACTCTAATTCCACCTATATTTTCAGAGAAATGAGGAGCAGCTGAGAATTTAGAGAGAAAGACTTATGAGAGATGTAGGGAAAAAGAAGTTATGAAATTGTTGCCCAGGACAGAGTGAAAAATTGATTTAGTTTTCTAATAAGTACTAAGTGATCACATAGGGCTAATGATTATGCATTTAAATGAGACCAATTAACGAAGTTCCTCATTTTCCCCTAGTTATATTTAGCTGCTTGGTATAGGTGCTGAGTATGTATGAGGTTCTATTTCACTAGGGTTGGCCATTTTCATGGCCACTGCAACTGAGACTGGGGCCAAGGAATGTCACAGAATCTATACAAAGGAGCGTTTCTCATGATGGACCATGGATTTTAATAAGGGTAAGCAAGGAACTGAGGAATTAGACCTTGAACACTATACTTGATTTTAACTATATATTGGATACAATTTTTGAGAAAATCCTGACTCAGGAGGGTATATTGAGAGCAAGCACACTAGAACCCCCATAGTCACTCTGTTACACAGGAATTCTTCATGTTTCTTACAGCTGAATTACTACCTGTGATTCTTGACTCTTAAGTCAATGATATCATCTGAGATGAGGTAGGCATTTTTGATAAAGTCTTTCAGAAATGCATTTTACAAAACTTTTTTTACAATTTTAAAGTCATTAGAATAATAAGTGTAACAGAGCTTTCAGTATGTTTTCAAGTGCAATGTTTATCTCTAATGAGATATTTGCCTGTTACACCTATCTATCAGATGTACTTCCTTGGCATTGGAATAGGAATAAAAAGCAAAATTAAACAAACATCTCATCTTCAAAGAGCTATGTGGCACTGTTTTCTTTTTTTCTAATATGGGCCAAATCGCTCTATTGACCCCACTTCCCCTTTTTTTCCAGTGTAACTAGTTTATTACTGCAGTTTCCCTTCATAGTGTATGCGATGCATGGTTGCCCCCTCGTGGACTATTCTAGAACTACCAACATGAATTTTTTCATTTTTAGTAGGGGGAAAAAAAAGACTGAAAATGAAGGTGCTGTCGTCAACGGGCATTATTTTTAAAGAAATATAGAGACTGACCAAAAGAAGTTTGGGTATTTAACTCTTTTCTATTATTTTCAAAACTTGGTAGGGAGCATGCTTTACATTTGAAAGAAGATGACAGTCAAGTTAAAATTTTGGTCTTCTTTTTAAATATAAGATTACAGAATTATGGAAGAAAGCTAGTCTCACCTTTATTTAATAATAAAACTCTTAATGTTTATAAGTTAACTGAGAAGGGAGAAATAGCTTTTCTTAAATTAGTTTAAGTTTATATGAAAATAAACAAAGGAAAGCTGGCCTTTGGTTGATCTTTACCTGCTTCCTATGGAAGTATACAAGTCATGAGAAAGCCCAGTCTTAAGACTGTGTACATACCAGTGAGATGACCTATCTTTAAGAGCTTCCTTTAACACACTAGGAAAAAAAATAACTTCAATGTGCTTACCTAAGCATTTATAACTTGGTCCTTTGGGAGCAAAGATTATCTGATAATAATCATTCCTTCTTTTATTTATGACTTCATTGAGCAACAACAAAAACTACTGAGCCCTTGCTATGTAAGTGACACTGTTTTAGGTTATGGAAATAAGATTCAGTTTCTTTCCTCAAGAATTTCAATCTGATACAAAGACCAAAAAATTGCAATACAGTGCCAGAAATTTCTCTGCAGAAGTTTGTGCATGATACAAATGCCAGCAGCACATTTTAAGTTCATTTCAGAGGAGTAGTTTGGGAAAGCTTCATAGAAGAGAGGGCCTGAGTGGTCTTGGGGGTCTTTAAAAAGAAGTAGGAGATGGAATGAGAAGGTTAAGCAGTGTAGCCTTAGAAAGCTAATGTGCACAGACATGGTCTTGTGGCTTAGTCACCTATTCTTGGAGGCCTACTAAAGACACACCAGCTGATAACTTCACATTCATCATCATCATCCACATCATCATCACTATCATCATGTCAATAATTGATGAACAAATTCTTATTGCTAAGTAGTAAAATAGGTTTTTTACCATGTACCTTATGAGTTTAATCTTATAATCTTTCTATTTTTTTTAACTTTTGAAATAGTTTTATTTGTTTGCTGTATCAATTTTATGATTTAGTTATTTACCAATTTTTCTTGTTTTTAATTCTTTTATTCTTTCAAGCTGATTTATTCTTTCTTTTTTTCAATTTTTATTTTAATTGTTGATCTTGTACAGTTTTCTGTCTTTTATTCTTACCCCAACCCACCACCCCAGCCCTCCCCACCTCCCTCCCATTTCCACCCCCCATAGTTTTTGTCCATGTGTCCTTTATACTTGTTCCTGTAAATCCTTCCCCTTTTCCCCTGAAATTCCCTCCCCTCTCCCCTCTGGTGACTTTCAGCCTGTTCTCAATTTCAATGTCTTTGGTTATAGTATGCTTGTTTGTTTTGTTGATTAGCTTCCTGTTAAAGGTGAGATCATATGGTATTTGTCTTTTACTGCCTGGCTTATTTCACTTAGCATGATACTCTCCAGTTCCATCCATGCTGTTGCAAAGGGTATGAGCTCCTTCTTTCTTTCTGCTGCATAGAATTCCATTGTGTAAATGTACCACAGTTTTTTGATCCATTCATTTACTGATGGGCATCTAGGTTGCTTCCAACACTTGGCTATTGTAAATTGTGCTGCTTTAATCTTTCTAATTTTATACACACAAAAATGAAGGCTCAGAGACTTTACACAATCTGCTAATATCTGGGTATGTGCACTTTCAACTCCATGCTCTGGATGTCTGTGCTTTACCAGCTGGGATGGCGTGCCCATACAAAGAGCTCAAATATTGGCTCTTCAGTATATGATTACATAAAAGGTAGAGTGAAGTAGTCTACTTTGATGTTTATGATGCAATTTGGTGAATGAATATAAAGTGCTAATAGAGGAATAATAAAAATGAGAAATACTCAAAGAATAGAGAATAAAAATTTATGTTAGGTATGTCTATTGGGAACAAAGAATCTTTTTGAATATCTAACTTCTTACTACATAGCAGGATGTCACATACATAAGTGATCGTTCAGCATCATCAATGGAGCACCCCTGGACCACACCACAGGACAATGTTACAGATGCCCATTGTAAAGAAGTACATACTACAGTCAGTCTTTAAGGATGAAACCATTGAGCAGGCTTGTATTTTACTTATCAATTGGTATATATGAATAATATTAGGTGAGGAATTATTGGCTGATTGGAAATTTTATGTTTGAATGTTTCACTGATTGCAGTAAAAAATCCTTTCAGGTTTAAAAGATCACATTCAACAAATGAGTTACTATGCTGAAGAAAGTGATCAGTGCAGTAAAGCATTTGGAATCTAAAATATATAAATAATGGCCCTGGCTGGTGTAACTCAGTGGATTGAGCTTGGGCTGCGAACCAAAGAGTCACCAGTTTGATTCCTAGTCAGGGCACATGCCTGGGTTGCAGGCCAGGTCCCCACTGGGGACCATGTGAGAGGCAACCACACATTGATATTTCTCTCCCTTTATAAATAAATAAATAAATAAATAAATAAATAAATAAAATCTTTAAAAAATAAAATAAAATATATAAATAATGAAGGAACTGGTGATAGATGAGATGAGATAAGACTAGGAGGGAATAAGATGGTGGGTCTATTAAATACAATAAATTTTAAACATATTCAGCTGATTCATAACAATAGGAAAATGGTGACTATAGTGGAGACTTCCTATATATTTATTATTTGCACAAATGCGCATTGGACTTTGCCTGTTTTTGTACATTGTATTTTTATGTTCATAAACACATACACACTCATATACACATGTAGTTGGTATTGTACATTTAGTCTTTGTTTTCCCTCCCATCACAGCATGAGAAAATGAGGAAACATTCCTCTGAAATAGTACTATTATTAATGTCAGTACAGGCCATATTTTTTCCTTGGACCTGAAGGCATGGTGGAGAAGTTTCACTGGAAACTGGAATAAGCTTTCAAAGTCCAATTCCACCTCCACTCTTCTGCAGTGTGCTATGTGATTGAAGCATGGGAAACAGAATCAGAGATCTGGGTTGTCTAAACTTGTTTCCCTTGAGATTTGTTTCTTTGGAAAATCATTTATATTTCTAGGTCTCAATGTTTTTCATTTGTAAATGAAGATATTAAAAGTATTGATATTCAGGGTTAATAAAAATGCATATAAGTACTTCATCGGGCACTTAAAAAGTGATCAGTTAACATTGTCTCTGCATTTAAGCACATTTTGTTTATTTTATAACTATACAGTATGGAAATACCTTTTACCTTAAAGATGAACTTTAAGATTAATTGTCCAATATTAATAAGATAATTTAAAATGTCCAAATATTATTTAATTTTAATTGCTTAGCATGAATATATGCCTTGTATTCACTATTGCAAATAAAAACCTTTTAATAAAGATGTCAAATGAATAACTAAGACATTTTTGTATTGAAACCTAAATCCTAAGGAGGTTTTTTGGTGTAGTGAGTGATCAAAATTTTATACTGTTTTGGAACTAATGCTATAGCTGTTCCATTTTTATATTTAAAGATTAACTTTCTATTTACTTCCTAATGTACAATTTTTGAATGGTCTAGAGTGAGACAAATTATTCTCTGGGTTGAAAAAAAAGGGACAAAGAGACTCAATGCTGATGAAGGGAGGAAGACAAGGAAGAAAGAGGAAAGCTGGCTTAGTTGCTCTCTCAAAAGAGAGGTAAGATACTAGACCTTTCCATAGGAAAACTGAAACACAACTTTCTTCCTGAAACTTGAAAGAGAGAGATGCCCTACATTTACATATCTGGAGTATATCTTCCATTTCAAAATGAACTGAGCTAATGACCTAAGGAGGAAGAAAAGAGTAAGAGAGCTTGCGAAGAAGTACTTTTTGTGGTGTTAAATAAAACTGATCTAAATGACTATCAACACCTAATGACTAAGAATGTCTCTTGGACTGGAATCCAACAGAGAGCGGAGCAAGCACCATTGTTCTCTCTCAGAGCCTGCCCCCACATACAGAGTCACAACTCAGCGACTGGGCTGCCCCGCACAGGGGAACACCTAAGGCTCCACCTCTCACTATGTAACAGCCGTGACCAGAACAAAACAAACAAACAAGCAAGCAAAAACAAAAAAATAACCCCACCAAAAATGGCTCAAACTGGAGAACAAATCAAAGCCCCACAGCCAATTCCTCTGAGCAACAAAGAGATACCCAACCTATCAGATGCACAGTTTAAAGCCCTGATCATCGGGATGCTCACAGAATTGGTTGATTTTGCTCACAAATTAGATGAACAAATGCAGGCTACAATACATGAAATGAAGGAAGACACATGGGGAACTGATAGAGATGGGAGGAAAACTGGGACTCAAATCAATGGAGTGGACCAGAAGGAAGGAAAAAACAACCAAACAGAAAACAAGGAAGAAACAAGAATTCAAAACAATGAGGAGAGGCTTAGGAACCTCTGGGACATGTTTAAACGTCCCAACATCCGAATTATAGGGGTCCCAGAGGGGAAGAAGAAGAGCAACAAGTGGAAAACTTATTTGAACAAATAATAAAGGAGAACTTCCCCAATCTGGCAAAGGAAATAGATTACCAGGAAGTCCAGGAAGCTCGGAGAGTCCCAAAGAAGTTGAACCCAAGGAGGAACACACCAAGGCACATTGTAATTACATTACCAAAGATTAAAATGAAGGAGAGAATTCTAGAAGCAGCAAGGGATAAGGGGACAGTCACCTACAAAGGAGTTCCCATCAGACTGTCAGCTGATTTCTCAAGAGACCTTCCAGGCAAGAAGGGGCTGGAAAGAAATATTTGAAATCTTGAAAAGCAGGGACCTACATCCAAAATTGCTCTATCCAGCAAAGCTGTCATTTAGAATGGAAGATAAAGTGCTTCTCAGATAAGGTCAAGTTAAAGGAGCTCATCATCACCAAGCCCTTATTATATGAAATGTTAAAGGGACTTATCTAAGAAAAAGAAGATAAAAAATATGACAGTAGAAAGACAGCAAACTCACAGCTATTAAGAACCACACCTAAAACAAAAGCAAACTAAGCAAACAGCTAGAACAGGAACAGAGCCACAGAAATGGAGATCATGTGGAGGGTTAGCAACAGGGGAGTGGGAGGAGGAGAGAGCAGGAAAAGGTACAGAGAATAAGTAGCATAGATGGTGGGTAGAAAATAGGGTGAGGGCAAGAATAGTGTGGGAAATGTAGAAGCTAAAGAACTTATGACACATAGACATGAACTAAAGGGGGGAATGTGGGTGGGAGGAGGTGTGCAGGATGGAGGGGAATGGTGGGGAGAAATGGGACAACTGTAATAGCATAATCAATAAAATATATTAAAAAAAAGATTATCCCTTGAAAAAACTGGTCTATCTTTTACAAAATGAGTAGGATCCTAGTGAGTTATTTTTGTAGAGTAGGTCAGCTTTACTAACTTCCTAAATTATACTTATTTATTTATTCATTTTTAATTTAATTTTTAAAGCCTTTTTATGTTTCAGTTATAGTTAACCTACATTATTATATGTTTCAAGTGTACACCCTGGTGATTAGACATTACATAACTTATTAAATGATCATCTGATAAATCTCATACTTATTTGACACCATACAAGTTATTAGAATAATGCTGACTATATTCCCATGGCTTTTGCATCTCCATGACTATTCTATAACAACCAGTTTGTACTTCTTAATTCTTTCACCTTTTTCTACCCATCCCCTCAAGACCCCTTCCATCTGGCAACTGTCAAAATGTTCTCTGTATCTATGGGTATGTTTCTGTTTTTCTTGTTTATTTTTTGATTCAATTGTTAGATATGTATTCTTTGCCATTTTATTGTTCACAGTTTTGATTTTTTTTTTAAAAGATCGTTTAACATTTCATATAAATACTGGTTTGGTGGTGATGAACTCCTTTAGTTTTTTATTGTTTGGGAAGCTCTTTATCTGTCCTCCAATTCTGAATGATAGCCTTTCTGGGTAATCTTGGTTGTAGGTTTTTGCTTTTCATCACCTTGATTAATTCTTGCAAATTCCTTCTGTAAAGTTCCTATTGTGAAATCAGCTGACAATCTTATGGGAGCTCCCTTGTAGGTAACTAACTGCTTTTCTTTTGCTGCTTTTAATATTTCTATTTTTCTTTAAACTTTAGCATTTTAATTATGATATGTCTTAGTGTGGTTATCTTTGGGTTCATCTTCTTTGGGACTCTCTGTTCTCCTTGATCTTGTATGTCTATTTCCTTTACCAAGTTAGGAAGTTTCTGCCATTATTTTTTCAAATAGGTTTTCAAGTTCTTACACTCTTCCTTCTTTTGGCAACCCCATTATGCAAATATTGGTACACTTGAAGTTGTGCCCAAGGCTCCTTACACTATCCTTATTTTTTTGGATTCTTTTTACTTTTTGTTGTCTTATTGGGTGTTTTTTGCTTCCTTATATTTCAAATTACTGATTTGATTCTTAGCTATATCTGTTCTACTATCAATTCCCTGTATATTGTTCTTCATTTCAGTTAGTGTATCTCTTATTTCTGACTGGTCCTTTTTATGTTTTTGAAGTTCTAAGTTTATTGAGAATTGTTATAAACAGTGTTTTGAACACTGCACATAGGAGATTGCTTGTCTCCATTTTGTCTAGTTTTTTTTTTTTTTAATTTCATTTGGGACAGATTTCTTTGTCTCCTAATATTAGCATCCCCCTTGTGTTTATTTCTGTGTATTAGGTTGAGCTGCTACACCTAGTGGGCTTGGTAGAGTGACTTAATGTAGTAGATGTTCTGTAGGGTCCAATGACACGGCTTCCCAATCACCCAAGCTGAGCACTAAAGATTTTCCCCTTACTGTGTGTGCTGTGTATAGTCTCTTATTGTAGTTGAGCCATGACTTACCCCCAGGCCAATCAGCTGCAGGACTTTTCACCGCCATGGAGAATCAGCTTTGCTGGGCCCCACCTCACAGAACACGATTTGCTTCAGTAGTTGCTCTGGTGCCTGCTGAGTCTATCCCTTGATTGTGTTGCTCATGGAAGTGGTTGGGTAGTACTTCAATGTGGTCTAAAGCTGTCTACTGGATGTGCTGGCTCTGGGTCTTCCTGCAGGGTACAAGCCAAGGTCAGCCACTGTCTGTGCCCTGTCCATGGCCACATGGCATGTGAAAAAGCTGTTTGCAGATGCTATTTGTGGTGGGCTTGGAGGTGCCCAGATGAGGCCAAGCTGTTAACCAAGGCCAGCTGCTGCTAATGCTGAGCCTGGGGCCACTTTATGAGAGGTATGGAGCACACTGAGGCCAGATGATGCTTCTTTTGAGAAATTTTAGAAAAACCTGAAGCATGAGACAAGATAGGCCATTCATATGGAAAAGATACTGGAAACAGCTTGGTGGCCCACAAGTTGGGTATGTCTGGGTCTCAGGGAATCACCAGCAGCACAAGGCTAACAGGGATACCCAGGATGTTGGAGTCTCAGATATGGTCTCTGCATTCCAGCTTGGCTCTGTGTGTGAAGGTCTCATCAAAGAAACAAAGGCCTCTGCTAGCATTTCAATCTGGAAGAAAGCTACCCTCCATCCCCCTGCTTTTGCTCTGATGCTGGCCAGTTCAGTTCCTCTCTGTATATCTCTGATGCCTTTCAAGCTGCTGCCTCCATTCTGGAATTCAGATAGAGTGAGTCAGAGTAAGTCTGTGCATGGGCTCTTTATGGAGAACTATCTGAGCCCCCAGAAGTTTCTGTCTTCCTCAACCTCAATACCTGCTAGTTTTTATAGCCAGAAGTTATAGGGACTTCTTTTCCTGACACTGAAACCCTGGGCTGGAGACCTAGTGTAGGGCTTGGACCCTACATTCTTCAGAGGGGATCTTCACAGCTGAGATAGCCTTCCTGAATTTTATCCATTATATATCCATTATATGGGACCAGCCCCTTATGCACCTCTGCCCCTCCTACCAGTCTTCTTTGGGATTCTTCTTTAATTCTCTAACTGTAAGACTTCTGATCAGCCAGATTTCAGGCAATTCTGAATGATGGGTGTTCTGTAGTTTATTTGTATTTTTTAATTTTATTTCAATTGTTGTTCTTGTACAGTTTTCTGTCTTTTACTCCCATCCCAGCCCACCACCCAAGCCCTCCCCACCTCCCTCCCATTTCCACCCCACCTAGTTTTTGTCCATGTGTCCTTTATACCTGTTCCTGTAAACCCTTCCACTTTTTGCCTGAAATTCCCTCCCCTATCCCATCTGGTCACTGTCAGTCTGTTCTCAATTTCAGTGTCTTTGGTTATATTTTGCCTGTATATTTGTTTTGTTGTTTAGGTTACTGTTAAAGGTGAGATCATATGGTATTTGTCTTTCACCACCTGGCTTGTTTTGCTTAGCATAATGCTCTCCAGTTCCATCCATGTTGTTGCAAAAGGTAGGAACTCCTTCTTTCTTTCTGCTGCATAGAATTCCATTGTGTAAATATACCATCGTTTTTTTGATCCACTCATTTACTGATGTGCACCTAGGTTGCTTCCAACACTTGGCTATTGTAAATTGTGCTGCTATAAACATTGGGGTGCATAGGTTCTTTTGGATTGGTGTTTCAGGGTTCTTAGGATATAATCCTAGCAGTGGAACTGCTGGGTCAAAAGGTTGATTCACTTTTAGTTTTCTTAGAAAATTCAATACTATTTTTCATAATGGTTGTACCAGTCTGCACTCCCACCAACGGTGCACTAGGGTCCCCCTTTCTCCACAACCTCTCCAACACTTCTTGTTTGTTGCTTTGTTTATGATGGCCATTCTGACCGGTGTGAAGTGGTATCTCATTGTGGTTTTAATTTGCATCTCTCTGATAGCTAGCCATACTGAGTATCTTTTCATATGTCTCTGGATCCTCTGTATGTCCTCCTTGGAGAAGTGACTGCTCAAGTCCTTTGCCCATTTTTTTCATTTGGTTGCTTGTCTTCTTAGAGTGGAGTCGTGTAAGTTCTTCATATATTTTGGAAATTAAACCCTTGTCTGAGGTATCATTGGCAAATATGTTTTCCCACACAGTCAGTTCTCTTTTTATTTTAATACTGTTTTCTTTAGACATGCAGAAGCTTTTTATTCTGATGAGATCCCATTTGTTTATTCTTTCCTTTATGCTCCTTGCTTTAGGGGACATATCAGTAAAAATGTTGCTGTGTGAAATATCTCAGATTTTTCCTGCCTATGTTGTCCTGTAGAACTTTAATGGTGTTACGGCTTATGTTTAAATCTTTTATCCATCTTGAATTTATTTTTATGTATGTTGTAAGTTGCTGTTCAAGTTTCATTTTTTTGCACGTAGCTGTCCAGTTCTCCCAACACCACTTGTTGAAGAGGCTATTTTTACTCCATTTTATGTTGCTGCCACCTTTGTCGAATATTAATTGACTGTAGGGACTTGGGTTTATTTCTGGGCTCTCTGTTCTATTACATTGGTCCATGTACCTGTTTTTATGCCAGTATCAGGCTGTTTTGATTACAGTGGCCTTGTAATACAGTTTGGTATCAGGCATTGTGATTCATCCTACTTTGCTCTTCTTTCTCAAAATTGCAGCAGCTATTCAGGGTGGTTTATGGTTCCATATAAATTTTTGAAGTGTTCGTTCTATGTCTGTGAAATATGCCATTGGTACTTTAATAGATATTGCATTGAATCTGTAAATTGCGTTGGGTAGCATGGACATTTCGATGATGTTAACTTTTCTAATCCATGAACATGGTATATGTTTCCATTTGTTTGTGTCTTCCTTGATTTCTGTCTTCAGTGTTGTGTCATTTTCTGCATACAAGACTTTTACCTCCTTGATTAGGTTTATTCCCAAGTATTTTATATTTCTTTTTGCTATATCAAATGGGATTTTTTCTTGATTTCTGCTTCTGTTGTTTCATTGTCAGTATACAAAAAGGCTTTTGATTTCTGGATATTGATTTTGTATCCTGCTGTTTGGCCAAATGCATTTATTAGGTTGAGCAGTTTTTTGGCTGAGTCTATAGGATTTTCTGTGTACACTATCATGTCATCTGCAAACAGTGACGGTTTTGTTTCCTGCTTTCCAGTTTGGGCACCTTTTATTTCTTTTTCTTGGCTAATTGCTGTGGCTAAAACTTCCAATACTATATTAAACAGAAGTGGTGAAAGTGGACAACCTTGTCTTGTTCCTGATCTTAGTGGAAAAGATTTTAGTTTTTGCCCATTGAGTATGATGTTGGCTATAGGTTTCTCATATATGGCCTTTATTATGTTGAGGAATACTCCCTCTAGTTCCACTTTGCTGAGTGTTTTTATCATAAATGGGTGCTGTACCTTATCAAATGTTTTTTCCACATCTATTGATATGATCATGTGATTTTTATCTTTGCTTTCGTTTATGTGATGTATTACATTTACTGTGAATACAGTAAATGTGTATTATTTGTATTAAATGTGTAAATATTTGTGAATATTCAACCATCCATGCATCCCTGGGATGAATCCACTTGGTCATGGTGTATGATTTTTTAATGTATTGTTGGATGCAGTTTGCCAATATTTTGTTGAGGATTTTAGCGTCTATGTTCATTAGAGATACTGGCCTGATGTTCTCCTTCTTTGTTGTGTCTTTATCTGGTTTTGGGATTGGGATGATGCTGGCTTCATAAAAAGAGTTTGGGAGTCTTCCATCATTTTGGATTTTTTCAAATAGTCTGTGAAGGATAGGGGTTAGCACTTTGTTAGATGCTTTGTAGAATTCTCCTTTGAAACCATCTGGTTCAGGGCTTTTGTGTGTCGGGAGTTTTTTGATTACTGCTTCAATTTCATCTTCTGTTATTGGTCTGTTCAGGCTTTCTGCTTCTTCTTTATTGAATTTTGGAAGATTATATTTTTCTAGAAATTTGTCTATTTCACCTAGGTTTTCAAATTTCTTGGCATACAGTTCTTCATAGTAATTTCTTACAATCCTTTGTATTTCTGTGGTGTCAGTTGTAATCTCTCCTCTTTCATTTCTGATTGTGTTTATTTGTGTCCTCTCTCTTTTTCTTGATGAGCCTGCTTAAAGGCTTGTAGATTTTGTTTATCTTTTCAAAGAACCAGCTCCTGGATTCATTGATCCTTAGAATTGTGCTTTTAGTCTCTATGCCATTTAGTTTTGCTCTCATCTTGGTTATTTCCTTCCTTCTACTTGCTCTGGGCTATCGTTGTTGTTGTTCCTTGAGTTCTTGTATGGGTAGGGTTGGGTTGTTTGTTTAAAATGTCTCTATCTTTTTTAGGTAGGCCTGTATTGCTATGAACTTCCCTCTCAGGACTGCCTTCACTGTGTCCCATAAGTTTTGGGTTCTTGTGAGTTCATTTTCATTTGTTTCCAGAAACTTTTTGATTTCCTCCATAATTTCATTCTTGACTCATTCATTATTTAGTAGCATGCTATTCAATCTCAATGATTTTTAGTGTTTTGAGTTTTTCTCCTTGGAGTTGGTTTCTAGTTTCAGTCACTTGTGGTCAGAGAAAATGGTCGGTATGATTTCAATTTTCTTGATTTTGTTAAGGCTTGTTTTGTGTCCTATCACATGATATGTCTTTGAAAATATTCTATGTGCATTTGAGAAGAATGCATATTTAGCTTCTTTGGAATGAAGGGCTCTATATATATCTGTTAAGTCCATTTCATCTAGAGTATTGTTCAATGCCACAATATCTTTGTTGATATTTTGTTTGGAAGATCTGTCCATTTTTGACAGTGGGGTGTTGAAATCCCATACTATAATTGTGTTGCTGTCAATATCCTTTTTTTTTTTCCCAAACTACAACTTTATTTTTTCTTCTTTTTTTATATATATATTTTTTATTTTTAATCAGTATTTTTTAATTGTTGATATTGTACAGTTTTCTGTCTTTTACCCCACCCCAGGCCTCCACCCCAGGCCTCCACCCCAGCCCTCCCCACCTTCCTCCCATTTCCACCCCCCATAGTTTTTGTCCATGAGTCCTTTATACTTGTTGCTCTAAATCGTTCCCCTTTTCCCCTGAAATTCCCTCCCCTCCCCCTCTGGACACTGTCAGACTGTTCTCAAATTCAGTGTCTTTGTTTATATTATGCTTGTTTCTTTGTTTTGTTGATTAGCTTCCTGTTAGAGGTGAGATCATATGGTTGAAGTCCTCTACAATTTTCTTTATGTATTTGGGAGCTTCTATGTTGGGTGCATATATATCTACAATGTTTATGTCTTCTTGGTGGATTCTTCCCTTGAGTATTATGAAGTGACATTCTGGGTTTCTCTTTATGGCCCTTTTTTGAAGTCTATGTTGTCTGATATGAATATTACTACCCTGGCTTTTTTTTCCTGTCTGTTTGCTTGGAAAATTTGTTTCTAGCTCTTATCCATTCAGCTAGTCTATGTCTTTTGCTTGGAACATTTAATCCATTTACATTTAACGTTATTATTAATAGGTGCTTATTAGTTACCGTTCTCGTACTTGTGCTCCCCCCCTTTTCCTTCCTTTCCTTAAAGCAGTCTTTTTAGCATCTCTTGTATAACTGGCTTGGTGGAGGTGTATTCTTTTAGACTTTTTTTTGTCTGGGAAGCTCCTTATTTGGCCTTCTATCTTGATTGAAAGGTTGCTGGGTAAAGTAGTCTTGGTTGCAGGCCTTTGGTTCTCATTACTTGGAATATTTCTTGCCATTCTCTTCTGGCTTGGAGCGTTTCCATTGAGAAGTCAGCTGCTAACCTTATCAGGGCTCCCTTGTATGTTACTTCCTTTTTCTCCCTTGCTGTCTTTAAGATTCTCTCTCTGTCTTGGAATTTTGCCATTTTAATGATGATTTGTCTTGAAGTGACCTTCTTTGGGTTCCTCTTTATTGGGGCTCTCTGTGTTTCCTGGATTTGTGTGACTTTTTCTCTCCTCAAATTAGGGAAGTTTTCCATCATTACTTTTTCAAACAGGTTTTCTATCCCTTGTTCTTCTTCTTCTCCTTCTGATATTCCTATTATACGGATATTATTACATTTCATGTTGTCTTGCATTTCTCTTAATCCCTCTTCATTCTTTCTGAGCCTCTTTTCCTTTTCTTGCTCTTTCTGGATGCTTTTTTCTACTTTGTCCTGCAACTCACTGATCCGATCCTCTGCTTCATCGATTCTGCTTTTCATTCCTTCTACTGTGTTCTTCAGTTCAGAAATTGTATTCTTCATTTCCTCTTGGCCCTTGTTGATAGTTTCTATTTCCTTTTTCATGTTGATATAGTTTGCAGTGAGTTCATCGCAGCTTCCCTGTAGTTTATGGTAGCTCATTGAGAGCTCATTGAGCTTCCTGATAACCATTGCTTTGAACTCAATATCTGGTAGTTGAGTTGCCTCTATTTCATTTAGTGTTCTTTCTAAGGCTTTTTCCTTTCTTTTCATTTGGAGATTGTTTCTTTGTGTTCCCACTGTTTGTGAGACCCTTCTTGTTAGCCTCGGCTTCTAAAATTGGTCTGTTCTGGTTCCCTGGGTTAATGGTGTGAACTTCTGTGGTAGAATACTTGTGAAATTCAGCAGTCTATTCTCCTTTAGGTATCCTGGTATTCACAACTTCCACCTATTCTTTTTTTGTGATCAGTTGAAGGTTAAGGCAAAATGGTTTAAGACAGAAAGAAAGTATTCTATGATATTTACAGTAGCAGCTGGTAGAGAAGAGACAGGAGATCCTTTGGCTATGTGTAGTGTTAACCATGTTCTATCACCCAACTAAGCACTTTTTAGAAAGAATGGAAAGAAGATAAGACTCTTGTTGGGGATGGAAGGATTGTGAGTTGGATCTAAAAATCAATGAGGTTGTGGGAGGTCAGATTCTGAGGTAAGGTGAGAGTAAAGAGTAGTAAATAGGTGTAGTGTGTGAGAAAATAGAGTTAACCACTACAGTAATAGAGTTCAGGAAACCATGAAGTGGGCTAAGATCTGGGAGGGGTATTGTGTAGTATTTACAATTGTATGGAACAGCTATTATTTACAATAATATTAGAGCAACAATCATATGACAGAATCTATGAGGTCCAAATAACAAGAATAGGGAGTATAGGACCTTGAATAGTGTGCTAATAGAACAGAAGTGGAGTGAAGGACAGTAAAGTAGGAATACACTATGGATGAGAGAAGAGGGGAAACCTGTGAAACAATACAATATAACCAGACAAGAAAAGAAGACTAAACCAAAAGAAGAGGAATACAAAAATACTATTCAAATAAAAGATATAAGAATAATGAAGAAATAATAATACAAATATGCAATAACTTGCAGGTTCTCTGTAATAGCAAAATGAAATTTGTCTCACTTTCTAAGCTGTTGGGATGCCCCCCCCTTTGGGTCCAACTCTGTTTTTTTTCACAGTTCTGGGTTTCTTGTCTCACTTTTGTGTATTTAAAAAGAGAAAAAAATGAAAAAAGAAAAAAGAGGAAGGAAGAAGAGATAAAATTGGAAAGAAAGGAAGAAGGAGTAAAATAAGAAGGAAGGAAACAGAATCAAAAGGCATTGAGGGATAAAAAAAATTAAAATAAAAATATAAAAAAATTTAAAAATCAAACAAACAAATAACAACAACAAAACAAAACAAAACCCTTCTGCTCGTTTCAAACTGGCCAAACCAGTTTTTCTGGTCTTGCTGGCTTCAACAGGCTGCAGGGTGACTGGTACTGCTTTTCTCCCTGTTCAGCACTCAGTCAGCTTTGGGCTACTCTCCCCAGAGCTAGCCCATCCCCTCTCTGCTCAGGTCTTCAGGCATGAACTCTGGACCTCCTGTGGAGAGCGCACTTTCCCCAAGTTTATGGGTGTGAGCTCTGGGTCTCCTACAGGGTGTGTGCACTGCCCCAGTTTATGGGTGTGGTTTCTCAGTTTCCTGCAGTGTGTGTGCTCCCCCCAGGTTCACACAGGCATGGGCTATGGTTCTCCCACAGATCGGGTGCACTCCCTGGATTTACAGGTTTGAGCTCTGGGTCTCCTACAGAGCTTGCTCTTGCTCGAGTGCTCCCTGGGTTGATGGGTGTGATCTCCGAGTCTTCCACAAAGACCTCTCCTCCAGTTGTGGGCCTGTGGTGAGGCCGCCTCTGGTCACACTGCTTGAGTGTGCACTCCTCCTTGGTCTATGAATGGATGCTCACAGCCCCTGTATGTTTGCCACTCAGTCCTTAACTCCCCTCCCTGCAAATTCAAGCAACCAGGACTCTCCCGGTGCTGCTCAAACCTTCTTTGGCCGGGGAGGGAGCTGTTGACCTGGCTCCCTCCCTAAAGCACTGTGGCAGACCCAGTGGGCAATTGGCCTGGGGCTGCCACCGCCCTGGTCTCCCCACTGATCCCTGGGCCCTTATTGTCCTGAAGTACTCTCCTTACCATCTGGTTTTTCAATGTCCGCTACAATTTTTGATCTCCTATTTTCATATATGCTGTGGTACTGTTGGCTGTTTGCTCTGTTCCTCCATAGATTGGCTAGGTTTTTCTCCTGTGTGTAGGGGGAAGCAGAATCTGCTCCCTCCTACCATGCCACCATATTCCCTCTCCTTTTTTTGTAATTTTGATGCGGTTGTGGAGGAGGCAAGTACTGTGTTTACCTATGCTGCCATCTTGACCAGAAATCTAAATTGTACTCATTTAAAGGTCCTGATCAATATCCATCATGATTTCTATAATATATGTAATTATATACATGTTATATATAGTTATACATGTATATATAACATTGACAAAAAAATTCTACCTACGGTTCTTTCATTAGGCTCCCTGTACTAAAATACTTGCCCTTCTTTTTCCAGCTACTGAGTGGTGATAGTTATTTTTAATTGAAGTAAAAAATTGATTGTTAATATAATAATACTCTTGAGGCACTTTGATGAGTATTAGAAAGTCAAATATAGAATTTTGATTGCTCATTGACTTTCTTCAAAAGTCATTAACATTACTTATTACTAAAATTCATATTTTCTAAGTATTGATTAGGCTCTATAACATTTAACTTGATTATATTAACAATTTTATAATTAAAAAAATTAGAAGTTGATACGCTTTCCCATTATTGGCAAATATTTATTTTTAAGATGTAATCAAATATAGTTTTATTTTAAATATATGGAACTTTTGAAATTATATTTTGAATAAATGACATTAGATTTGATGATTGACCTATTTTTTCATCAATTTTGTTAGTTCTGTTTGTTCCAAATCATCCCCTTTACAGTAAAGGGCATGGGCTCTCCTTTCTATCTGTAATAAGTATAGAAAGTTTCCATGGGATTGATGGACATACTCTGAAAAACAAGGAGCCCAAGTACCTACTTTTATGAGGAACATTTTCTATCACTGTCACTCATGGTCAGTTTCTCCCTCCTTGAAACCCTTTTATCTATAACTTCTGTTACACCAGCCTCTCTTAGATTTTCTCTGAACAATTAATCAATTCATCTGGGTTTCCTGTATTGGACATTCCTCCTCTTCTAGATATAGGCTCTTCTCTTTATACCTTTGTATGCTCTGCTCTAGGTAACCCACAACATTTCCTAGGCACAATGGAATAAAAACCTGAACTAGACCATGTCTTGTACAATGCCAGAACCACTGTACTAGCCTTGAAATGTCTACTTTGAAAAGCTTAAGTTAGGGATAAAAAAAGTCTACCTTCAGAAACAATATTATTTGGGTCTGTTCCATGCAGCCTAATTTGCTAACACAGCTGAAGACTCAGAACTGCCCAGCATGATGTGAAGAACTATCTGGTATGGGTTTTCTGGGAGAGACATTTTCACTGCTAAGAGAGTGCTGAAGGAAAAGCTACCTTTCCCCACTCTGTGAACATGTCATATCTGGACTGATGCCTGGAACTGCTGTTGTAATCGTGCTCCAGCTTAAGGCCAAAGCCATCATTGAAGATGACTCTATCAAATAAGAGTTCACTTAGGAAAATCGAAAGAACCCTAAATGTTCATAGAAAGGAAGATTTGATGCAAGTAATTAATTACAAAGTCATTGTAGGGATGACAGAAGGAGTAGGGCAAGGCTGGGGAGTAATGGGAAGAAGAGTGTGACAGCACAAATCAGAAAGCTGCTCCTACCCTTGGGCTGAAGTCCTTGATCCTGAACTTGCCAGCCATTTACTGAAGGCAGTGCTGGCACCACAGAGCAAACTCAGGAGCCTGCACTACTGAACTTGCTGTTGAAAACCCCTCAAAAGCCAACAAAGCCTGAGACTTTTTGAATGGGGTGCTGTCTTGCAATTACCCCCATGGATGTTGCTGTAGCAGAAAGCATCACCAGAAAAAATGAAAACCTTTCTTTCTCTTCCCATCTTCTAATTTATCTTCAAAGTCTCCATTTACATGGGTACCTGGGAAATGTCATTTGAAGTTTTGAGCCCTTGTGACACAGAGGACAAGACAGAGGTGATAATGGAGTCAAGAGTCAACAGAACAGTATCTAAATGTCAGAGTGCAAAAATGGAAAAAACTGCACTCCTTAATCATGTTGCTAAACCAATACGTCCATCAAATCAGAAGCCTGCCATATTTTTGGATTTCCTCTTGTGTGAAATAATTAATTTTCTTATTATTTAAGATAATTTGAATTCAGGTTTTTTTAATTTGTAGCTAAAACTATACTGAATTTGATATAGAAATATGTTAAAATATGCGAGGTTATGTTGTATACATAATTTCCAAAATATCTTCAGCTGATATTATGTATTTTATATACCATTAATATTATTTGTACTGTTATTATTATATTTTAAGGAATTTAGATATCTTTTGGAGACAAGTATTTGATAAAAACAGATTACATAAATGTTATTTATATGAAGAGTTTTATTATCTTGTCCCTCCTCCTTTTTACTTCTAGATGGGTACTACAATGCGATTTTTGGACAACTTTAGGAAGTATCAACAAATTTTATATTAAATGAATTTCTATACTGCGGTTTCCACAGTATCTTTAACCGGACTTAATACTTATCAGGCACTCTACAAATACCTGTGATTTAATAAAAAAGATATATGAATGAATAACAAAAGAATGAGTGACTGAATACATAAGAGAAGGGCTCTCTATTTTGATATATTTGGGCTATGCTCTGTCCTCCTTAATGGAATGAAAACATAAACTTCCATTAGTTGACTACAATCAGTTATATATTTTATACACATTATGTATTTTAATTACCAATCTTTTAAGGTTGGAAATATTATAATGACTGCGTTGATGATGCAAATGAAGTTAAGACATTTTATCAGCCCCTCCAACAAATGTTGAACAACATGAGCAGGATGGATTCAAATTAAATTTTATTTGATTTCCAATAATTTTAATTTTTTTTCATATTGAGAAAACTTTACATGATTACATTTGTACAATGTTAAATTTATATGAGGTTTATATTATACTTCATTGATATTAAGATTTTTATTTTTACTATATCTATTATCATACTTGGGTTTTATATTAGAATTGTCTCCTTATGTTGACTTGCTTTTTAATAAGCGCTTAAACATGTTTCTATTCAATACGAAACTATTAAAAGAAAGTAAATCTCATAGTATTATTGTAGACAACTAATCTACCATCTTTCATCTGATTATCTTTCCTTTATTATGCTATTATTTCAAAATATGCTTATCTATATTGATATATGTTTGATTTAATTGTGTATAACTTAATACATTATGTTTTATTTCTTCTTATTCTAATGAGCAGCCATGATATTGTTTAGATGCATGGGTGCCCTTACTTTAAGTGCACTGAAAATAAATTTAAATTTAACTTAATGGAGCTTAGATTTTCTTGTAAAATCAAAATATAAATTTTAGAGACAAATCCTTACTTTATGTTTAAAAGCTTGTCAATAGAACAAAAGAGCATCAGTGAAACTCTTACAGAACATATACATGCTTTATATCCTGAAGCAATAAGAGAACTCATTACTGTCTGGAAAAATAGATGAATAAAATCTCCTATTTATTGTTTTTCTGCCAAGTTCACTGGACCAGCAAAGTAAAAAACTATAGCAAATAATTGCACAAATCTTGGTTGATCCAAAGGAAAATAGAGTTTAAATTTTTTTTAAGATTTAATTTTATTTATTTTTAGAGAGGGGGAGGGAAAGAAACATCAATGTGTGGTTGCCTCTCATGCATCCCCCCACTGGGGACCTGGCCAGCAACCCAGGCATGTGCCCTAGACTAGAAATCAAACTCGTAACCCTTTGGTTTGCAGGCTAGAACTCAATCTACTTTATACTTGTTGCTCTAAACTGTTCCCCTTTTCCCCTGAAATTCCCTCCCCTCCCACTCTGGACACTGTCAGACTGTTCTCAAATTCAGTGTCTTTGTTTATATTATGCTTGTTTGTTTGTTTTGTTGATTAGCTTCCTGTTAAAGGTGAGATCATATGGTATTTGTCTTTCACTGCCTGGCTTATTTCGCTTAGCATGATACCCTCCAATTCCTTCCATGCTGTCGCAAAGGGTAGGAGGACTCATGGACAAAAACTATGGGGGGTGGAAATGGGAGGAAGGTGGGGAGGGCTGGAGTGGTGGGCTGGGGTGGGGTAAAAGACAGAAAACTGTACAATATCAACAATTAAAAAATACTGATTAAAAAAAAAAAAAAAAAAAAAAAGAACTCAATCTACTGAGCCAAACCAGCCAAAGTGAGTTTAAAGTTTCTATTAAACTCATTAGGCCCTTTGATTGTCAATAGTCTTATTATAATTTAAATACTTCTTAATGAATTTATGAAATAGGTTTTCAAATTTTGTTATGAACCTATAACTCCTCAAGGAATGTAAAGTCTTAATATAAAAACAATTAACTGAGATACTGTGTGTGCAAGAACTATGTAATAAAGTATTTAATAGAAGTTAATCTAGGTTTTTAAATTAATTTCCTCAGAAATAATTGGTGTCTAGCCCTTTGAACTACTCCGAAGTCCATAATTCTTATCTTTTTTAAATTATTTTTAGTCTAACAAGCTTAGATAGATGGAAATTTTCAGTGACCCAGATTTTAAGTGTAGAGAAAGAAATCTGATCCTAAAAACACTCTATTTAAGCCAAAACTGCAAACTATTGGTGAAAGCTAAGTCATCTTGATCTTTTATTTTAAATTATTATATCAATCAGCCCCTCATATCTATGGCAGTATCCCATTAATTTAATAAAATACATTTTAAAACTTAAAAAAAAAAACAAAGTTTTATTGCCTCTATTATAAATGAGTCTTTTTAAGATACAGAGGAAAGTAATAGAAGGTCTCTCCAGAAGAAGCTCTGTTATTGTTCATATAATGAGAATAGTTAGTACAACATCAATGTAACCTGTCAGCAAAGGACAGTGGACTGGAATGCACATGCATGAACAATGACAACTTCACTGTATTAGTCAGTGAGTGTGGTAGATGCTGTTGAGTGAGTAAGCATACTGTGTTGCCTTTCCATTCAAAATTACTGAGCAAGTAGAACAATAGATCTGCATTAAAGTTTGCACTAAGCTTGAACATTCCTCCATGGAAATTATTTGGATGATTCAGAAGTCCACAGCTGTGGACAACTGGCGATTGGAAAATTCTTCATGACAATATGTCCACTCATGCATCATGTCTTGAGCAGAGTTTTTTTGGAGAAACCTCAAATTACTCAGGTGACTCAGTCCCCCTATAGTCAAGATTTGGCACCCCATGACTTCTGGCTTTTCCCAAAAATAAAATCACCTTTGAAAGGGAAGAGATTTCAGACCATCAGTGAGATTCAGGAAACTTCACTGGGGTAGCTGATGGTGATTGGAACTGTGTGAGGTCCCAAGGGGCCTACTTTGAATGGGACTGAATCCTTATTGTCCTAAGTACAATGTTTCTTGTATCTTGTATCCATTTCAATAAATGTCTCTATTTTCCACATTACATTGCTGAATATCTTCTGGACAGACCTCATATATTCACAAATATTAAGAAATTTATTAAAAGTATGATTTTGATGATATTGATTTTCCTTCAATATGTTATAGTTTAAAGATACATTGTATTTAATGTTTAGCTAAGATTTCAAATGTACATATTTCACAAATGTATTAAATATAAATTATATTTCAAATGTTAGTATATGATAACATAGTTATCAATATTTATAATTTATTATAAAAGAATAAATGTTAACCTAAATTCATGAGTTTCTTTTTTAATTTTTATTAATTTTTATTTTTTAATATATTTTATTTATTATGCTATTATAGTTGTCCCATTTCTCACCCATCATTCCCCTCCACCGTGCACACCCTCTCCCACCCACATTCCCCACCTTTAGTTCATGTCCATGTGTTATAAGTTCTTTAGCTTCTGCATTTCCCACACTATTCTTGCCCTCTCCCTGTCTATTTTCTACCCAACATCTATGCTACTTATTCTCTGTACCTTTTCCCCCCTCTCTCCTCCTCCCACTCCCCTGTTGCTAACCCTCCATATGATCTCCATTTCTGTGGCTCTGTTCCTGTTCTAGCTGTTTGCTTAGTTTGCTTTTGTTTTAGGTGTAGTTGTTAATAGCTGTCAGTTTGCTGTCTTTTTACTGTCATATTTGTATCTTCTTTTTCTTAGTTAAGTCCCTTTAACATTTCATATAATAAGGGCTTGGTGATGATGAACTCCTTTAACTTGACCTTATCTGAGAAGCACTTTATCTTCCCTTCCATTCTAAATGAAAGCTTTGCTGGATAGAGCACTTTTGGATGTAGGCCCTTACCTTTCAAGACTTCAAATATTTCTTTCCAGCCCCTTCTTGCCTGGAAGGTCTCTTTTGAGAAATCAGCTGACAGTCTGATGGGAACTCCTTTGTGGGTGACTGTCCCCTTATCCCTTGCTGCTTCTAGAATTCTCTCCTTCATTTGAATCTTGGGTAATGTAATTATGATGTGCCTTGGTGTGTTCCTCCTTGGGTCCAACTTCTTTGGGACTCTCTGAGCTTCCTGGACTTCCTGGTAGTCTATTTCCTTTGCCAGATTGGGGAAGTTCTCCTTTATTATTTGTTCAAATAAGTTTTCCACTTGTTGCTCTTCTTCTTCCCCTCCTGGGACTCCTATAATTTGGATGTTGGGATGTTTAAACATGTCCCGGAGGTTCCTAAGCCTCTCCTCATTGTTTTGAATTCTTGTTTCTTTCTTGTTTTCTGTTTGGTTGTTTGTTTCTTCCTTCTGGTCCACTCCCTTGATTTGAGTCCCAGTTTTCCTCCCATCTCTATTGGTTCCCCATGAGTCTTCCTTCATTTCACGTATTGTAGCCTGCACTTGTTCATCTAATTTGTGAGAAAAATCAACCAATTCTGTGAGCATCCTGATCACCAGGGCTTTGAACTGTGTAACTGATAGGTTGGCTATCCCTTCACAGTTTAGAGGAATTGGCTGTGAGGCTTTGATTTGTTCTCCAGTTTGAGCCATTTTTGGTGTTTTTTTTTTGTTTTTTCCTTTTTGGTTTTGTCACGGCTGTTACATAGTGAGGGGTGGAGCCTTAGGTATTCCCCTGTGCGGGGCAGCCCAGTCACTAAATTGTGACCCTATAGGTGGGGGCGGGGTCTGAGAGGGAACAATGGTGCCTGTTCCACTCTCCTCTGGATTCCAGTCCCTTCCGCCGCTTCCCCTTCACCTGAATTGTCTGCACGCAGAAATGTGGGTCCACCTGGTCAGCCAGCCACCTTGTGCGGCCTCACTGGGCCTGCACAGTTGCCACCCCGTGTCTGGGGCCTGCTAGCTGCTGCCTGTGGGCCCAGAGTCCGCCAGCTGCCGCCTCTGCACCTGGGAACTGCCAGCCGCTGCTGCCTGTGTTCCTGGGTCCGCACCTCCACTTTTTCCTGCTGCGACTCTGCCCCTCTTACCGGTCTGGATGAACGGTTGTTGGGCTTCCATACAGTTCAATTTTCTATAAGTTCTGGTTGTTTTCTTGTTTCTAAATATTTATTGTCCTTAATTTTGGTTGTGAGAGGAGGCACAGTGTGTCCACCTATGCCTCCATCTTGGCTGGAAGTCATCATGAGTTTCTTATAGGTTTCATTTTATGGGGAAAATTTGTCCAAGCACAATTTTGGAAGTACTTGAGAGATTTTTCTGACTATAGTTTTATTTATTATTTCACAATGAATATCTATATTACTGCATTTTTTAAATGAAGAATAATACTGAACCTTGGAATAATTGCTTTTAGTGTCTTTAAGGTTGTCTTTTAGTGACAATGTTAAAACTTTATCATTGTTAAAGTTCTCAGAAACCTAGATGCCTTCCAACTTCTAATGACTGTCAAGCACCATTGAATAGGCAGTTCTGTTTGTTACTCATTTTGCAACATTTCAAGTATTTATGTGTGATAGTTAACTTGACGGGTCTAAGGGATGCCCAAGTAGCTGGTAAAACATGATTTCTGGGTATGTCTGTGAGGCTGTTTGCAAAAGGGATCATCCTTTAAATTGGTAGACAGAGTAAAGAAGATTGCTCTCGTTCTTACAAGTGGGCATCATCCATTCCACTGAGGGCCTGAATAAAACAAAAGTGTGGGGAAAGTACAATTTTTGCTCTCTTCTTTGGTTGGGATATTCATCTTCTCTGGCCCTCAGACATTTGTGTTCTTGGATCCCAGGCCTTTAGACTCAGACTGACTCATACCAGATCTTCTGGTACTTGGGCCTTGGGTTTGGACTGTAGCTGCCCCACAGATCTCCTGGGCCTCCAGTTGCAGACAGCAGATCCCAGGTTCTCTCAGCCTCCATAACCATGTAAGCCAACCTCTTATCATAACTCTCTTTATTTGTATCTTAGCCAGTATCCCATTGGTTCTATTCCCCAGAGACCACTGACTAATACTGATTTTGGTACCAAGAGTGGTTCTAGAGGAACACAACTTTAAGGATGAATTTTCTCATTTAGTTTTGGAGTTTCTGGAATTGTCTCTGTAATCTAATTATATTTAAAGATGCTGATGGTTATATTTCCACTAGTAAAAATAGCCCTCATAGCCTATGACTTGAACTCTTTATAGAGATATGCAAATATGTACATTGGTTACTCCTCATCAACACTTAGCATGGAGCTAAGTAACTCCATATATGATGCTTTTGAACATTTTGGAAAGTTAAGAAATAGAATGGCTTTGGTTGGTGACTTTTAAAGCCTCTGGACAAAGTGATAAAATAAGGATGAACTCAGCTATTTGAATTCCCAGCTCAAGTCACAGAGATGACCTAGGAGCTTCCCTGTGTGCACTGTCACCCTCTTCTCTTGTAACCACAGGGCAGAAAATCCAGTACAGGATCTCATTCTGTGACTGGCTGAATTACAAGTTGAGCTCCCAGCTTCCTAGGGTGTCTATGTTTAAGTGAGCACACTGATGGGGGAAAAGGGATTCTTTAAGTTGCATTGGGGGTATGTGGGAGGATGCTGCTTAAGCTGGGGCCATTGAGTCCTAAATTATGATGAGTCTTCTTTGCCAGTGGAAGAGTTCTCCCTAACCCCACGGGTAGGGTTGTTTTCATTTCTTTCTGAGGGGTATATTTTGCATTACCAGAGGAAACAGTAATGGCCTTTTCTGAGACCATTTCTATGTAAACAATGAAGATGTTCCTCAAACCCCAGCCCCCACCACCTGTCTTTGCTTCTAGACCTTTGATAGACTCAAGTCCCACAGGACTCTAAGGTGAGATACCAAGTGTGATCCACAAAGAGGTGACCTATAGTCAAAAGAACTATTTGAGTTTTCTAATTTACACAAGCATAAATTTGTGGAACATGTGTGGGGACCTGTGTATGGATAGGGGCCACCTCATTCTTGGTTCCTATTTAGTTGTCTCCAGCACATAGAAGGTACTGTAATATTCTGGAACAATTGAGTGATTGCTAAAAATAAAATCCATTTTTTCTTGTTGAAAAATTTATATGTGTATTATGTGTGTATATATAAATGTTTTTTTTGTATGTGCCATTTTTTAATCCACTTGCTCATGAAGTAAAGTGGGGCATGAAGTGGGGCATGAAGTAAAGAGGAAGTGGTAATTCTTGGAAGTTGTCAGCAACCAAAAAATAAAAAATGCAGTCAGACTCTTTACTTTTAATTACATGTGCTTATTTTTATTATAATTATTTTAGAATCTGTTTTCCTCACTTGACTTACAGCACTAGAATGGCAAATACAACTTTTCTGCTTGTGTCTGAATACCAAACACCAACTGTAGTATGCAACATGGAGTAGATTCTCAATAATATCAAATAAACAAATTAAAACAACTATTGGGGAGGGCTGGGGTGGTGGGCTGGGGGTGGGGTAAAAGACAGAAAACTGTACAATATCAACAATTAAAAAATACTGATAAAAACAACTATTTAATAATCAGAGGAATACACATTCTAATAGGAGAAATGGCTGTAAAGTAATTTTAGAGGAGTTACTTGAATAAGATAATTCCATATTATCTTATGGATAATAAGATTTCTATTATTGGCAAGTGAAGATTTCTATTATTGAAGAGGAATATGCTGTGAATACATGAAAAATTTAACCACATACCAAGAAACACACACTGATTGACTGTAAATGAAATTTTTGTGAACAGGAAGCCCAGAAAAGTAAAATGTGCTCACTTGGAAATTGAGAGACATAAGATCTGATTCCATTTTTGTCACTAATTATTTAGCAGCACTAAGTAAGTCACTTAATTTCTTGGCTATTGTTTACTTATCTATGAAAGAAAAGGGCTGGAATGAATGATTTCTAAAATGTGTTAGAATTCTTTTTTATTTTATTTTTTTAAAGATTTTATTTATTTATTTTTAGAGAGAGGGGAAGGAAGGGAGAAAGAGAGGGAGGGAAGCATCACTGTGTGGCTGCCTCTCATGTGGCCCCATTAGGGAACTGGCCTGCAACCCAGGCATGTGCCCTGGCTGGGAATCGAACCGGTGACCCTTTGGTTCACAGCCCATGCTCAATCAACTGAGCCACACCAGCCAGGGCTGTGTTAGAATTTTTAATTCCTATGAATTTGTCAATTCTTGGGCTTCCCCCTCACTTATATTGGAAGAAGTAGAAAGACCTTGAGTTGTTTAGGGCCAGTAAAAAGGCTTTAACTGCTTTTAGGTATAAGTGGATCTTATCACTGATCCATGTTGAGGCTGCCTCATGAGGCAGAGAGGCTGTGCTGGTTTATGAACTTATCCTGTCTGGGCAGATTTACTACTGCATATTTTATTGATTTTCCAATTCAGTAAACCCACTAAACCAAGTTATTGCCCACTCAGAATTGGATGAACTAAAAAAACAAACAAACAGAAAAAACAACAAAAAAAAAACCCACTGGTTGAAGAGAGACTAAAAGTAATACAAAGTTAGAATGAATAAACCAAAACTTAATGGAAAAGAGACAAGCTTGATTTTAAAAAAAGCTAGCATTCAACTTAAAATTCTTATCACATTAAAAAAAAACTTTTGAAATTAAATAAATATGTATGTATAAATATACCCACACACATACTGTACATATACACAAAAATTATAAAGTACAGCTCAATAAAATTTCACAGAATATTATCCTAACCATAGAAACTTCTGTCATGTTCTGTTTAAAGCACTATCTTCAAAATCACAACTTATGTCTTCTTCACCAATGCATATTGAAGACCACTTTACATTCATTAACATAGCTTTAAAGTATTCATTTTTCTAAAAATAATGGCATACTTAGCAGGTCCTAACATACAACTTTTCATTTCCTAAAGTGTAAATCTACTTCCTAGACTTAACTTATTGAGTTTGTTTTTCATTAGTGATTTGTCAAATTTTACTACTTGGTTCCCCACTCACATCTATAACATAGTGGTAGTTATATAATTTTATAATAAATAAGAATAAGGCAAATCTCTGATCTCTGTTTCCAAATTCCAATACCAATGGCTATCCTCTCTTCCCCTTCTGATATAATATTTAGTGACAATAATAAGGCACTTTAAACTTCTACATAGCTGACTGGGTTATTTTTTTAAGGAGCTACTCTTCAAATTAAAACTTAATCTGGGAATATAACACAATAACCTGTAGATTTTATTGGTCTAATTTATTTGACTTGTTTTATACAGAGGCACAACCAGTAATTTTTGATAAGTTAGGTGCATACTGCCAAATATATGTCACTGTCCTGCCATTGGCCATAGCTAAAGGCTCAGTGGTGTGCTATGTTGAGGACCCTCTGACCCAAGGAGAGACAGAAAGGATGGCAATGCTTAATTGGCAGTTGTTCAGAAAAATACAATGCAGATAGAGAAAATAGGTTGAAAAGGCAAGAAAAGCAAGGTTCATGTCTGATTCAGTTTATCTAGGGTCAATCATAGTGTGAAGTGACCTTAAAACTTAGTATTACATACAATGGAGGTATAGAGACCATTCCCTGCAGAGTCAGTTCAAAGCAGAGACCATTAATTAAGACACAACTGTGGGATTTTCTCTTTGTCTATCCAAGATTTGCTATTGTCTTGGTGTCTGGAATTCAATCTGTTACTGCACATTCTGAGAACACAGAAAATGTGTGTCTGGAATGTGTTAAAGGAATGGGAGAAACAATGAGGAACAATCACAAAGTGGAAGAAGTGAGATTTAGTGGTTGCAGTAATGCGTCAGTAGGAAAATAAGGAAATAAGCAAAGAAAGAGGAATAACTAATGCTGTCTTGTGAGAAAATGCAAACACACTAAAAGAGTTTTGAGCACCATTTGCATTTAGAGAAGGAGGAGTTGGAGTTTGTTTAGGCCATGGGAAGTAGCTTGTGTCCTAGCTGCCACCTTAGTTTTCAGTGTTCAGGATGAGGACTATTTATAAGTGTGGGCTGAAAACTGGCAGCATTGGAATTTCTATGGATTGCCTCTCTGTGATCTTCCACCAGAAATATCTATGTGAATAACTCTCTACTCAGGAAAATACCTTCATATGGCCAAGATTCCAAGTGAAGGATTACCGCACCTGGGTGAAGCACAAAAATGAGAAGGGATGCACTAAAGAGGAGAGGTCCATTGACACCACATACCCATTACCCCTCTCAACACCCAGCAACGCAGGAGGAGAGAGAACACTAGAGCTAGGCTTTCTAGTAACAGTCTGACTCTTGCCCTGTGATCCATCAACCCCACTTCTGGGAATTTATCTGAAGGAAATAAGTAAATTAAATTCATTCCTTCGATGTGTTTAGGAAGACTAAAACACTACCTGAAAGAAATATTCACACCAGGATCTTCACTGCAGCATTATTTATGCTGCAAACCATAGCCAAACCATGGAAAATACCTAAATGTCCACAAGTGATGAATGGGTCAAGAAAATACACATACACACACACACACAGCAATATTTTTCAGCTGTAAAAAGAAGGAAATTCTCTTTTGAAACAACATAGTTATCCTTGAGAGCAGTATGGGAAGTGAAATAAGCCAGAGAAAGACAAATACTGTACGATCTCACTTATATGCAGAATCTAAAAAAGCAAAAATCAGAAATAGAGAGTAATAATAGTGGTTGTCAGGGGCTGGAGTTATGTAGGGAAAATGGTAAGATGTTGGTCAAAGGTACAAACTTTCAGCTCTTAGATAAATAAGTTCTGGGGATGCAATTACAGCATGGTGACTATAATTAACAGTACTGTATCATATACTTGAAAGTTGTTGAGTCAATCTTAAATGTTATCTCCACATACACAATGGTAATAGTGGTTAACTAATAATCATTGTCGTAATCATTTTGTGATTTACATGTATATGTGCATCACATTATCCATCATTTATGCCAAAATTTAGGGCTATGTATACTTGGACATGGACATCAGTGCTTTCAAGTGCTGCTGACTGAACATTTCTATTCATCATTACATATAAAAATCAATTTAAAAGGTTTTACAAAATACTTATGTCCAGACTCTCCCCCCAGATATTTAATTTTTTTAATTTTGATTTTTAAACACTTGGTGTAGTTTCCTCCAAATATTTTAAATGAATCAATCAATCAAGAGTGAGGCCCACACAGGAGCATTTTTGAAAGGTACTTAGAGATTTTGTATGCAGCCAGGATCAAGACATTTTAATTTAGTTTATGAAACTTACATCTTACTACTATACTGAAGACACTTATCTGAATATGTTAAGGACCCATCCTGAACTGAAGGGAAGAAATCAAGATGGAAAACCCCTTGGAAATAAAATTATGTTCCCAAATTTAAGAATGTTTTGAAAAAATTTCTAATATTAATCAAATGTTTCTTCTTATAACATTGGCAATCATACGGAAATTTTGCCTTTGAATCAGTATGGAAGCATTTAAGCTTTAAACAAAGCAGAGATATTCTCATGTTGATATCAGTTGTTTCTAAAAGCTTTTACCATTAGGAAGAAATATACTAGCAGCACCCTTAAACTGATTGACATTGTTCAGGTTTAAAGTGGGAAAATGGGAGAAAAACTCAAATCTCTCTTCCTGCTAAGTTCTCATTTTGCTTAAAACTAACAATATGAAGTGATGAGTTCATTTATGAAGTTTTCAAGAAAATAAAAATTGGCATTTCTGGAGATAATATTTTGATTCGGCCAACTATGACAGTCATAGCAGTTCTTGTTTTACAGGTGCTCTTTGCTTTGATTTTCTTGACAAATCACTTGTATCCAAGGAGAATGGAAATAGGAATTTTACTATGTGCTGGGTATTTCACATATTTATTTAATACTTACATTAAATCTGTAAAATAATTTCTGCTTTTTGGGCTTTAGGTTCCTCATATGTAATATTAGGATAATAATAGCATCTGTGTCACAGGGTTATTTGGAGAATTAAATAAGATTATACACACAAAAGCATTAGAAGAATTATCAGTGCAAACACTCAAAACTACTAAAGTCATGATAATGATGAGTTAGTGTTTATATCCCCCTTTCATAGATAATTTAGTCTATGAGTGTGAATAATCTAAAACACATATCTCTAAAATAGTAGAATCAAGATTTGAACCCCGGCTTAGCTAGCTCAAAGTCTTTGCTTATTCTAATACTATAGCCTGCCTCTACATTTCATTTCTTAAGCTGGTTATTAAGTAACCCAGTGAAACCTCGAAGGATTAGCAATATTTTACCAAGTAGATAGGGCTTGGTTTGTGGGTGCAGGACAGGGTGATGATTAGAAAAGGGGAAAATGTGTGTGGATGAAATTGGGGTCATGATTATTCCAGTATGTATGGAGGATTTTCAATAGCTTGGGTTTTCTGTTTCTTTTAATTTAATTTAATAAATATTTAGTCTTTACTATATATTTGTTTAGGGGAATATAGAAAATTTGAATGACTATTTTTCTCTTCTCTAAAGATATATGTCTGACTAGATAGCAAAATGAAAAAGATAGAACTATAGAGTTCATAAAACAGAATTCTGCATTATAGTTAAAAGGGAGGATAAAACTTAATGTAGTATCTATAGCTGAGTCCTGAAGGAGGATGAAATGACTTAATAACTAAGTAGAGAGAAATGGTTTCTTGGGTTAAAAGTAAATGGAGACAATAGTGTTTTACTCAGAAATGAAAGGACTAATGTTGCTTTTCTTTTTTAAAAAGATTATATATATAATTACACACATATATATATAATGGGGAAGGGAAGAAGAAAGAGAGGAAGAGAAACATCAATGTGTGGTTGCCTCTCACATGCCCCCTACTGGGGACCTGGCCTGCAACCAGGTATGCGCTCTAGGCTGGGAATTGAACCACTGCTCTGGTTTGCAGGCTGGCACTCAATCCATTGAGCCACACCATCCAGGGCAGGACTAATGTTTCTTTAAAACTGACTTTAAGAAGTTATATTAGATGAAACAGATTCCTGTTAATCTATCCCTCAAAAGGAGTGGAATTATAAGAAATGATTTTAAATAGCACTTAGTATATGGCTGACTTAACTATTTCTTGAAGAGGCTCTCCAGAGGAGACCTATATCTGGTAGAAACTTTGGATTCTAAAACTCTCCTGAAAGTTGTGATACCAGCTCAAGCCATCCAATCCAGTTGCTTCAAGGGCCTTGTGCCAGGGATGCTTGATGAGATTGAAAAGAAGACAAATTGGGAGAAATTACTTATTGAGGTTGACCCTGTTATAAGTACATTCAAGTGCTAAACTTAATGAGTATGCATGTTCTATTTTTCATTAACTGCAAAGATAGTGGTTAACATTGCTCTTTTTAAACAATTATACATGTTTTTAATAAAATATTACTTGTTGGTTTTCAGGTTTCTGATAAAAATCATTTTGTTTAAAATTGATCATCATCATATTTATAATCATTTATTTTCCTAACATATAGTAATAATAGTATGTACCTTGTGAAACAGACATATTTTTTTCCTCAGGTACCTTATGTACTATTTACAATTTGAAAAAGACTATGTGAATTTTGGCCTAGAAAGCCATATTGAGTATTTTGTTATTTTATTTTTTGTTTCCTTAATTTTCAGATTTTGAATAAAATTAATCAAATTTCTATTCCAAGAGAATATGTAAGCATGTAAATCACTTAAAAAATTCATACAGAATGCAAAATGCTGCTTTTGAAAGGTGAGAATTTTCAACATCACTAATAATAGTGATTGATGTTCCTAAGCATAGAAAATCTTATTTTACTGTTTTGTAACCCTAACCAAGTTCAAGTGAGTGTTGTCATCTTGTGGTTTTTCAGTGTTATTCATTTTTAATTAATCTAAAAAATGACTTGTTAGCTGATTTGTATCCAGGTTGCAAGGGAAATTCTGGAACTATAGCCTTCTCTTACCTATACTGTCAAGTGACCAAGCTGAAACCATACCAAATGCTATTTCATCTAGTAAAGCACAATTAAGAATTGAGCATTAGGTGGGCTGTATATTTTCCTTTCATAGAAGTGTTAGGAAAAGAGATTCTTCCATCCTTACAGTTCATAATTTTGTGAAAAAATGCAATGAAACAATTGGAAAAAAATATTTTATATATTACTCAGGGATCATTGTTACTTCAGATTAAATTTATTGGGATCTTTGAGCCTGTCTTTTCCCTCAGCCATGCCCAAACCAATTGGTCAGTATAAAATTCTCATTGTCTCTTTTGGTCTCTTTGTGTCCCTCTTCAACTTCTCCTTTCTGTTAGAATTTGTGTTTCTAAGTAGCACTACTTAAAAATTTCTTTGTTGGTTGAAGCATTGTCCTGTGAACCTAATGACTGAGGGTTCAATTCCTGGTCAGGGCACATGTTTAGGGTGCACATTCAATTCCTGGTTGGGGTGTCTGTGAAAGGCAACCATTCGACGTTTCTTTCCCTCTCTCTTTCTCCTCTCTCTAAAAATCAATAAGCATGCTTTGGAGTGAGGATAAAAAAATAAAAACTTCTGAGATTTTATTACTGCTTGTCTGAGTTTTCTGTCTTTTGACACTTGACAAAAGCAGCTTATAATATAAGTAAATCAGTTTTTATAACTTGAGGGTGGATGTTATTTAGGTGGGTATTATTCTTATTGATTATGATTTTGATATGAGGTCTTAATAATATCTAGTGAATGTACACATTGACTGGGTCAAGTTTCTTAACTATTAATGAACTGTCACTAGTTGGAAACAAAGCTGTTGCACTCATTCATCACATGACTCTGTTCATCATTTATTCAACAATCATATGAACATATATTCTGTTTATGTTTTGTTAACAAGTAGTTTTGGAAACTCACTGTTCTCTTCTTGTTCTGTGACAATGTGTGTATTTTCAAGACACTACAAGACTTGCTGCCATAATGCATGCACTGTAATCAGTCTGTGTTTTTGCATGTCATTAGTATTCAGAGTTCCTCCTTTGATACTATCTTACATTGAAAATTGAGAAGGGATTTTAGCGCAGTTCCAGGATATAAGATCAATATATAAGCAATGTGTAATTGAATATTAAAAAATGCAGAGTTGTTTGAAATAGCATGATCAATAGGAAATTCTTAGGAACACATGTAACAAAATGTATGCAAGAATTTTATGCTAAAAAGTATAAAATATTGCTAAGGTAAATGAAAGATGACAAATACATGGAGAGATGTACCAGGTTAATGGTAAAGTGATATAATATAGTTAATATATCATTTTTCCCAAATTGATCTATTGATTCAACTCAATCCCAGCAGGCATATTTTTCCTAGAAATTGACAGGCACATTCTAAAATGCTTATACAAATGCAAAAGATCTACAATTGTAAAAAGAACTTTGTAAAAGAACAGAGTTGTAGTGCTTTTCTTAATTTACTTCAAGACATATTAAGTTACAGCCAACAAGACAAGATAGTATTAACACCAAGTTAGACAAATAGACTGTGAAACAGAATAGAGGGCCAAAACCAGACCTGAATATATATGGCCAAATGATGTGTGACAAAGTTTCAAAGGCAATGCTCTAGAAAAGGATAATTTTTTTCCAAAAAAAAATGCTTCAGCAAATGTATATACATATGCAATGAACTTTGATTAATACCTTGAACAGTATGCAAAAATTAACCCCATATGGATCATAAATCCAAGTGTAAAACTAAAACTTGTAAAACTTCTAGAACAAAATATAGGAGAAAGTGACCTTAGGTTAGGCAAACATTTCTTAGATAAGACACCAAAAACATAATCCATAAAAGAAAAACTATGTAACTTAGACTTCATAAAATTAAGACATTTTGTGCTTTGAAAGATACTGTAAAGAACATAGAAAGATAACTACAGCCTAGAAGAAAATTGAAATTACATACAGGGTCTGGCACAAATAACACCCCTTTTTATTACAAAATCTCTTATCACAAAGTCATAAGCATGTAATTCTGTAACATAATATCATACTCAAGCACATCACATGACATTTTAGGTGAAATGTTCAAATTAAAACTATAAATTATTGCAGCTGTATTACTACACTACCAACCACGCTCAAGAAAGTGTTACTTCTGCTGGGCCCTGTATATTATACAATAGGAATTTTATTATAATATGGACTGATTATTCATAGTTAAAGCCTATAATATTATATTTATGTAAACACTGAATTAGTGAATTCTAAGCCATTGCCTCAAGGTGAAATATAGGGTTAGGTTTTCATGAGATTCAGTCACAATATATTAATGAATAGATAAATAAAAACCTACTTTTGAGTGGGTTTCCATTAAGAATGCCTTATTTAATGTATATTGTTTATTTATTAATGTTGAATTAATGGCCAAATAGAGCTTACTTAACACACTATAAGGCACATCACAGCCTTCTTGCACAGAAAAGCAACAGAGAGGACTTAAGCACTATCCTTAGGGGTCATTTTAAATTTACAAATTACCAAGGACAAACCCCAAAATGTAAAAAGCACAATCAATAAAAAAGACAAAAGAAAAAAAAGAGAAAAAATAGACTATAAAAAAAGACACTTGTTGACAATATGAGAAATGAACCTTTATTTGGCCTCAGATAGAAACATGCAGGGAGTCCCACCAGTGCCTACATGAGGAAAAAAACCAACCAGGACATTCTCTCCAGTGCAACCTCAGCCCGTTGGGAGCTGTGAACACCAATATACCTGCAGGAAGAGAGAACCCACCAACAAAGGAACCACAGAAAGATAATAAAAGAAAATGATGGAGGAGGGAGTGGAGACCACACTAACCTCCTCCAAGGACCAATCTGGAATTACAACTAACCTGTGGAAAAATTACCCAGAACAAACAATTGAACCATAGCGAGAGAGAAGCCTTATAACCTTGGACTGACAGAAGAACCAGCTTCAGGAAAACCTGACTGCACCTATACAACAGCATACAAGACATGGTGGGATGAGTAACCCACAGTCAACCAGCTGGTGGGAAGGATCCACCAAAGACCAACCCAACAACCATCAAAACCAAAGTACATTGAGGGAGCCAAAACAAATGTCATCACAAGAGCAGCAAGAAAAAGAGACTGCATCACTGAATCTCACAGGTCCCCTACCAGAGAAGTTCACACCACAAACTCAGGGAGTCAGAACAGATTAATTTAAGAAGCAGAGGCTAACAAGAAGAGTCTCACAAACAATGGGAAGACAAAGAAACTAGCCTCAAATGAAAGGAAAGGAGGGAGCTTCAGAAAGAATGATAAATGAAATAGAAGCAAGTCAACTATCAGATATTGAGTTCAAAGCTCTGGTTAGAAGGAAGCTCAATGAATCACTGAGAATTACCAAAAAACACAGGAAAACTGCAATGAACTCACTGCAAGCTACATGAACATGAAAAGGAAATTGAAACTATCAACAAGAGCAAAGAGGAAATAAATGATACAATTTCTGAATTGAAGAACACAGTAGAAGGAATCAAAAGTAAGCTATATGAAGCTGGAGGACAAGGTAGGAAAAAAAATTCCAGACAGAGTAAGAAAAGGGAAAATGAATCAGAAAGAATGGAGAGGTGGTAAGGGAATTGCAGGAAAATGTGAAATGTAATAATATCTCTATAATAGGGATACCAGAGGAAGAAGAAGAAGATGAAGAGGAAGGGATAGAAAACCTGTCTGAAAAAGTAATGATGGAAAACTTTTCTAATTTGATGAGAGAAAAAGTCACACAAATGCAGGAAGCACAGAGAGTTCCAATCAAGAGGAACTCAAAGAGGCTCACTCCAAGACATACCATAATGAAAATGTCAAAAATTCCAAGACAGAGAGAGAATCTTAAAGGCATCAAAGGAGAAAGAGGAAGTAACATACAAGGGAGCCCTGATAAGGCTAGCAGCTGACTTCTCAATGGAAAATCTCCAAGTCAGAAGGGAATGGCAAGAAATATACCAAGCAATGAAAAGCAAATGCCTGCAATGAAGACTACTCTATCCAACAAGGCTCTCAGTTAAAATGGAAGGCAAAATAAGGAGTTTCCCAGGCAAAAGAAGTCTCAAAGAACACACATCCACCAAACCAACTCTGCAAGATATGTTAAAGTGACTGCTTTAAGAAAGGGAGAAAAAAAGTGAGAGAGAGGGGAACACGGATACAAAGGAAGTAAAATGGCAAAGAATAAGTACCTATCAATATTAGCCTTAAATGTAAATGGTTTAAATGCTCCAATCAAAAGACATAAAATAGCTAAATGGGTAAGAAATCACAACCCACACATATGCTGCCTAAAAGAGACCCACCTCAGAACAAAAGACCTACACAGACTGAAAGTGAAGGGCTGGAAACAAATATTCTAAGCAGAGGGATAGGAAAGAAAAGACAGCATAGCAATACTTGTATCAGACAGAATAGATTTCAAAACAAGACCCATAAAAAGAGCCCCAGAAGGACACTTCATAATACTCAAGGGAAGAACCCATCAAGAAAACATAAATATTGTAAATATAAATGCACCCAACATAGGAGCATCCAAATATATAATGAAAATCTTGGAGGACTTCAAGAAAGATAGACTGCAACACAAATATAGTAGGGGATTTTAACATCACACTGTCACAAATGCATGGATCTTCCAAACAAAATATCAACAAGGATATTGCAGTATTGAACAATGTCCTAGATCAAATGGACTTAACTGATATATATAGAACTTCCCATCCCAAAGAAGCAAAACTACACATTTTTTTCAAATGCACATGGAACATCTTCAAAGATAGACCTCATGACAGGACACAAAATAAGCCCCAACAAATTCAAGAAAAATGAAATCATATTAAGCATTTTTCTCTGACTACAAGGGACTGAAACTAGCAACCAACTGCAGGGAAAAAAACTCTAAACTCTCAAATTCATGTAGATTGAATAGCATGCTGTTGAAGAATGAAGGGGTTAAGAATAAGATTAAGGAAGAAATCAAAAAGTTTCAGAAAACAAATGAAAATGAACTCACAATTATCCAAAATTTATGGGACACAGCAAAGACAGTGTTGAGAGGGAAGTTCATAGAAATTCAGGCCTACCTAAAAAAGGTAGGCATACATTTCAAATAAACAATCTAACCCTACATCTACAAGAACTCAGGAACAACAACAAAGACAGCCCAGAGCAAGTAGAAGGAAGGAAATAACCAAGATCAGAGCAGAATTAAATGACATAGAGACTAAAAGCACAATTAAAAGGATCAATAAATCCTGGAGCTGGTTCTTTGAAAAGATAAACAAAATTGACAAGTCTTTAAGCAGACTCATCAAGAAAAAAGAGAGAGAACCCAAATAAACACAATCAGAAATGAAAGAAGAAAGATTACAACTCATGCCACAGAAATACAAAGGATTGTAAGAAATTACTACAAAGAACTACATGCCAAGAAATTTGAAAACCTGGGTGAAATAGACAAATTTCGAGAAAAATATAATCTCCCAAACTGAATGAAGAAGCACAAAGCATAAACAGACATACAACAGCTGACAAAATCGAAGCAGTAATCAAAAACTCCAAACACACCAAAGCTCTGGACTGGATGGTTTCATAGGAGAATTTTACAAAGCATTTAAAGAAGAGCTAACCCCTATCCTTCACAGATTATTCCAAAAAATCCAAGAATATGGAAGACTCCCAAACTCTTTTTATGAAGCTAGCACCATCCCAATCCCAAAACCAGATAAAGACACAACAAAGAAAGAAAATGTCAGGCCAATATCACTGATGAACATAGATGCTAAAATTCTCAACAAAAGATTTGCAAACTGCATCCAGCATTACATTATAAAGATCATACCCCATGATCAGGTGGGATTCATCCCAGGGATGCAAGGATGGCGCAATATTTGCAAATAGATAAACATAATACATCACATAAACAAAAGGAAAGACAAAAATCTCATGATCTTATCAATAGATGTTAAAAAATCCTTTGATAAGGCTCATCAGCCATTTATGATAAAAACACTCAAGAAAGTGGGAATAGAGGGAGCATTCCTCAACACAATAAAAGCCATATACAGGAGACCTACAGCCAACATCATACTCAATGGGAAAATTTTAAAACTTTCCCATTAAGATCAGGAACAAGACAAAATGTCTGCTTTCATCATTCATATTCAACAGAGTATTGGTAGTCCTGGCCACAGCAATCAGACAAGAAAAAGAAATAAAAGGCAACAAATTAGAAAGAAGGAAGCAAAATTGTCATTGTTTGCTGATGACATGATAGTGTACATAGAAAATTCTATAAAGTCCACCAAAAAACTACTAGACCTAATTAGTGAATTTGGCAAAACAACAGGATACAAAGTCAATATTCAGAAATTAAAGGCATTTTTGTATACCAATAAAGAAAAGACAGCAAACTCACAGCTATTAAGAACTACACCTAAAACAAAAGCAAACTAAGCAAACAGCTAGAACAGGAACAGAACCACAGAAATGGAGATCATATGGAGGGTTAGCACCAGGGGCATGGGAGGAGGAGGGGGGGAAGGTACAGAGAATGAGTAGCATAGATAGTGGGTAGAAAATAGACAGGGGCAGGGTAAGAATAGTATGGGAAATGTAGAAGCTAAAGAACTTATGACACAAGGACATGAACTAAAGGGGGGAATGTGGGTGGGAGAGGGTGTGCAGGGTGGGGGGAATGATGGGGGAGAAACGGGACAACTGTAATAGCATAATCAATAAAATATATTTAAAAAAAGAAATATGAGAGACAAATCAGGAAAAAGATCCCATTTGATATAGCAACAAGAAAATTAAAGTACCTAGGAATAAACAGTATTAAGGAGGTAAAAGAATTGTACTCAGAAAACTACATGACACTGAAGAAAGAAATTGAGGAAGACATGAACAAATGGAAACATGTACCATGTTCATGGATTGGAAAAATTAACATCATCAAAATTGCCATACTACCCAAAGCGATTTATAGATTCAATACAATCCTTACTAAAGTATCTATGACATATTTCACAGACATAAAATAAACATTTCAAAAATGTATATGGAACCATATGATCTTGAATAGCCCCATCAATTTTGAGAAAAAAAAGAACAAATTAAGAGGAATTGCTTCTCCTTATATCAAACTGTATTACAAGTCCACTACAATCAAAAGAGCCTGGTACTGGCATAAGAATAGACACATAGACCAATGGAACAGAATAGAGAGCCCAGAAATAAACCCAAGTCTCTATGGTCAATTAATATTCGACAAAGGGGGCAGCAACATAAAATGGAGCAAAAATAGCCTCTTCAACAAGTGGTGTTGGGAGAGCTGGACAGCTACATCCAAAAAAATGAAACTTGAGCACCAACTTAAACCATACACAAAAATAAATTCAAAGTGGATGAAAGACTTAAATATAGGTCATGACACCATAAAAGTCCTAGAGAACATAGGCATGAAAATCTCAGATATTCCACACATCAATATTTATACCGGTATGTCCCATAGAGCAAGGGACATAAAGGAAAGAATAAACAAATGAGATTTTATCAAATTAAAAAGTTTCTGCACAACTAAAGAAAATGGCATTAAAATCAAAAGAAGACCAGTTATATCGAAAACTAATTTGTGAGTGATACCCTGGACAAGGGTTTGATATCCAAAATATATAAAGAACTCACACAACTCCACTCCAGGAAGACAAACAACCCAATTAAAAAATGGGCAAAGGACTTGAACAGACACTTCTCAAAGGAGGATATACAGAGAGTGCGGAGATATATGAAAGGATGCTCAGCATCACTAGTCATAAGAAAGATGCAAATTAAAACCACAATGAGATACCACTTCACACTGGTGAGAATGGCCATCATAAACAAATCAACAAACAACAAGTGTTGGAGAGGATGCAGAGAAAAGGGAACTCTGGGGCACTATTGGTGGGAATGCAGACTGGTTCAGCCCCTGTGGAAATCAGTATGGAATTTCCTTAAACAACTAAAAATGTAATTGTGTTTTGACCCAGAAAATCCACTTCTGGGAACCCTGCAATACCAATCCTAAGAACCCTGAAACACCAATCCAAAAGAACCTATGCACCCCAATGTTCATAGTAGCACAATTTACAGTAGCCGAATGCTGGAAGCAACTTAAGTGCCGATCAATAAATGAATGGATCAAAAAACTATGGTACATTTACATGATGTAATACTATGCAGAAGAAATTAAGTAGGAGCTGCTACCCTTTGGGACAGCATGGATGAAACTGGAGAACATTATGCTAAGTGAAATAAGCCAGGCAGTGAAAGAGAAATACCACATGATCTCACCTTTAAGTGGAGCCTAATCAACAAAACAAACAAGCAAGCAAAATATAACTGGAGACATTGAAATTGAGAACAAACTGACATAACCAGAGTGGAGATGGGAGGGGATAATGGGGGAAATAATGAAGGGTTTACAGGAACAACTACAAAGGACACATGGACAAAGCCAAGGGGGGTAGGATCAGGGGCAGGAGGTTGGGATGGCTTGGGTGAGGGACAGTGCAGAGGTGGGGGGAGGAATGGGACATCTGTACTTGAACAACTATAAAAAATAAATAATAAATAATAAAACTAACTAAATAAAAGAAACATGCACATTAGACAACTGAAATTTTTCATCCCTCTGGACATGTCCAAAACTGACTGGGAAAGGCTAATGAATATTAATTTTGAGGTTACAAATCAATTATGTGAGTACGCGAATTCATGAATACGGAATCTGTAAACAACGATGATCAATTCCTTTTATCTGTCTCTCCATCTGTATCTATCTATCTATCTATCTATCTATCATCTATCATCTACCTATCTAGTCTCAAAACTCAACAGTAAGACAAACAACCTCATTTTATAAATGGTCAAAGATTGAAGGAGACACTTCACCAAAGAAAATATATGTATGGCAAAATGCTTGACAAAGATGCTCGATATCATTATTCATTATGAAATGCAAATTAAACTACAATGAAATACCATGACACACTTTTTGAACATCCAAAATACAAATGTGTGGCCATTGAGTGGGTTGGCAAGAATATGGAGCACCTGAAACTCATATATCGCTGTGAAAATGTGAATTGGAGCACCACCCTTGGAAAAGTTTGTCAGTTTTTTACAAAGTTAAATATATAATGACAATATACCTGTATCCATTTCACACATAGGTACTTACCCAAATTTTCATCGACAGGTGAAAGGATAAACAAATTGTGGTATGTCCATAAGATGAAATACTATCAAAGGTAATAAAAGGAACTATAGATACAAAAATCCTGTGGATATATCACCAAATTTTTATGATGAACGGAAGAACCAAGATAACAAAAAGGCTAATAAAATGTCAGAAGGTGCTACCTAACTGATACTGACAGAAAGAAATCGTTGTTTATCTGGAGATCCTCATGCTGAGGTAGTTAAGGGAGGGAAAGGAAATTACAAAGGCTGTATAAAACTTCTGTAGCTGATTATGTTTCTTACCTGGATTGTGGTAATCCTTTCACAGCTGTACCCATAAGTCAAAACTTGTCACATTTTACCTTTAAAGGAATGCAGATTATATTATGTTAATTATATAATTAACAAAGTTGATAAAAATATTAGTAGCAGCTATCTCTGTTGCTAGAAATATAGGTAATTAAAAATTTGCTGCTGGTTTTCTTCTAAAGCTCCTTAAAATTAGTATTATTAGGCTTCCGGCCAAGATGGAGGCGTAGGCAGACACACTGTTCCTCCTCTCACAACCAAAATTAAGGGCAACAAATATTTAGAAACAAGAAAACAACCAGAGCTAATAGAAAATTGAACTGTACGGAAGTCCAATAACCATTCATCCAGACCGGTAAAAGGGGAGGAGTCGAGGCAGGAAAAAGTGGAGGTGTGGACCCAGAAACACAGGCAGCAGCGGCTGGCAGTTCCCAGGTGCACAGTCGGCAGCTGGCGGTCCCCAGGCCCACAGGCAGCAGCTGGCAGACCCCGGGCACAGGAGGGCAACTGTGTAGACGCAGTGAGGCCACACAAGGCGGCTGGCTGACCAGATGGTCCCATATTCGCGCACGCAGACAGTCCAGGCAAAGGGGAAGTGGCGGAAGGGACTGAATCTAGGGGAGAGCAAAGCAGGCACCATTGTTCCCTCTCGGACCCCGCCCCCACCTATAGCATCACAACCCAGCGATTGGGCTGCCCCGCCCTGAAGAAAACCTAAGGCTCCACCCCTCACTATGTAATAGCCGTAACCAGACTAAAACCAAACCAAAACAAACAAACAAACAAAAGACCCACTAAAAATGGCTCAAACTGGAGAACAAATCAAATCCCCACAGCCAATTTCTCTAAGCGACCAAGAGATAGCCAACCTATCAGATGCACAGTTCAAAGCCCTGGTCATCAGGATGCTCACAGAATTGGTTGATTTTGCTCACAAATTAGATGAACAAATGCAGGCTACAATACATGAAATGAAGGAAAACACATGGGGAACTGATAGAGATGGGAGGAAAACTGGGACTCAAATCAATGGAGTGGACCAGAAGGAAGGAAAAAACAACCAAACAGAAAACAAGGAAGAAACAAGAATTCAAAAAAATGAGGAGAGGCTTAGGAACCTCTGGGACATGTTTAAACGTCCTAACATCCGAATTATAGGGGTCCCAGAAGGGGAAGAAGAAGAGCAACAAGTGGAAAACTTATTTGAACAAATAATAAAGGAGAACTTCCCCAATCTGGCAAAGGAAATAGACTACCAGGAAGTCCAGGAAGCTCAGAGAGTCCCAAAGAAGTTGGACCCAAGGAGGAACACACCAAGGCACATCATAATTACGTTACCCAAGATTAAAATGAAGGAGAGAATTCTAGAAGCAGCAAGGGATAAGGGGACAGTCACCCACAAAGGAGTTCCCATCAGACTGTCAGCTGATTTCTCGAAAGAGACCTTCCAGGCAAGAAGGGGCTGGAAAGAAATATTTGAAGTCTTGAAAGGCAAGGACCTACATCCAAAATTGCTCTATCCAGCAAAGCTTTCATTTAGAATGGAAGGGCAGATAAAGTGCTTCTGAGATAAGGTCAAGTTAAAGGAGTTCATCATCACCCAGCCCTTATTATATGAAATGTTAAAGGGACTTATCTAAGAAAAAGAAGATAAAAAATATGACAGTGAAAAGACAGCGAACTCACAGCTATTATGAACCACACCTAAAACAAAAGCACACTAAGCAAACAGCTAGAACAGGAACAGAACCACAGAAATGGAGATCATATGGAGGGTTAGCAACAGGGGCATGGGAGAAGGACAGAGGGGGGGAAGGTACAGAGAATAAGTAGCCTAGATAGTGGGTAGAACACAGACAGGGAGGGCAAGAATAGTGTGGGAAATGTAGAAGCTAAAGAACTTATGACACATGGACAGGAACTAAAGGTGGGGAATATGGGTGGGAGAGGGTGTGAAGGGTGGAGGGGAGTGATGGGTGAGAAATGGGACAACTGTAATAGCATAATCAATAAAGTATATTTAAAAAATTAATATTATTAGTTGAATGCTCTTATAATAAGCACATTTTTAAGAAGTTAAAGATTTATTGTTTAATTTCCTTGTCCCTTTCTAAATCTAGATGAGTTTTCTTTCATTAATAAATTTTATTTGAAAACATGTTAAACAATGCAGAATTTACCAGGATAGTACAAGGGACAACTGCACACTCTTCATCTACATTCAGGAATTCTTAACATTTTGCCACAGTTGTTCTGTCTCTATTTCCCAATCTCTATGTCAAAAATATTTTCATTATTAACATTTTGCTGAAACATATGAAAATTATTTCTATAAATGAATACATATTAAGATAATATGAGCCTTTATCACTAAATACTTCAGCACGTATATTCTTGGAAGATGAGTATCCTTCTATATCACATTCTCGCGGTTACAAATTGATGCACTCTTCTATTTAATATATAATTCAGTTTTTGTTTTTCTCCATTAATTTCCTTATGTAATTTCTTTTACTGAAAATCTAATCAAGGAGTTTTGCATTTAGATGTTATGTCAATTTAGTCTTCTATACTCTAGAATAGTTTTCCAACATTTTTGTTGTCATAGTTAATTTTTAAGACATATTTTTATAGAGTACAGATGAGTTATATATTTTTATAGAGTACGGGTCAGTTGCTTTACAGAATATCCCTCAAATATCTATTTGTCTAACATTTTCTTCATTACTGGATTCAGGTTATACATGTTTATCAATAATTCTACATAGGTGATCTTATATTCTTTTTTAATGCAGTCATAGACATTAAAAAATATACTGGAAGACACATTGTGTTAGTTTGTCCCATTACTGGTCTTTCAGGGAGTACTCCTCAATAATGTACTGCATGCAAATTTCAGAGTTCTAAGAAACCAAATTTATGAGTCTGTTTACTGTACTTTTACTACAATCATCATAGCAATTTTTGTTAATTTTTTATCTAACTCATTTTGGGAGAACAGAACGTTGGGGAGAAGTAATATCCTTTGGTTGTGGCTGAGGCAATTAAAATAACACTGTCTTTTTCTTTTGATTAAGAGGCCACATTTTTGCTTTTTGTTTCACATTTAATTTTGAAAATTAAATGTATTGGTTAATAAAATTGTATGTTTCAAGTGCACAATTCTATCATACAGCATTTGTGTATTGTATTGTATTGTGTGTTTATCACCCCAAATCAAATCTGTCACTGTATATTTGACCCCTTACCCTTTTCTACACTCACTACATCCCCCTTTCCCTCTGGTAACCACCATACTGTTATCTGTGTCTATGAGTTCTTGTTTGTCTTGTTTGTTCATTTGCTATTTTCAGTTTTCTATCCCACATATGAGTAAAACCATATGATTCTTGATTTTTTCTGTCTGACTTACTTCTGTAGTACACATATACTACTCAGTATATGAAATACTACTCAGCCATAAGAAAAGGTGAAAAACTGCCATGTGTGATAACATGGATAGATCTTGAGAATATCCTGCTAAGTGAAAGCTATTTATGTTTGAGTTGAGATAAGCATGAGGTCTCCTTTACAATTTTTATGGAATGATTTAGAATTTATTTTTATTCAATATATATTAATAAACTACTACCAAGCTAAGTCCTTAAAATATTTTTACTTCTAGATTTCCACTTTTCATTCTTCCTGCAATGCTGACATATCTTCAAGTTTCTTCTTCTTCCTTTTTAAACCATCCACCCTTCCTTTCTTTGTGAGCTTTCAGTCACAGGACAGCTCACTATTTCAAGTACACCTAAGTTTTATCTAAGTTATAGCTGAGTTGCGAGTAATATCCAGAGGTTTTCAACTAGGTATGGAAGGCTTAAACAGTGAGTGAGCCCCATCTCTTACGTATATTTTTCTGCTCATCTGGTGGTTAAAATAATTAAAGGCAGTGCCTTCCAATTTCAGACATGTCTGCCTTTCAGTGAATTCTGCAGAGATCTGCCTATGCTCTTGGCACCCTCTTTCAATTTGGAATTAGTTGCACTGTTTTTTAAAACAACTATTCATACATCATGCTGTAGAGTTAACTATGCTGTCTTCTAGTTTTATTTTAAAAAGTATCTTATGTATTTTTTTTTATTTTTAACACTTTAATTGACCCAAATTAAGAGAATGAAGACATCGTTCTTTAAACACCACTGTGTGGAAATTCCCAAGATTTCAATAATCATTTTATTACTGCAAACAGATATATAATATATATTTTATGTACTTATTTGAAGTAGAGGGGAGTATATGGTCCTTGTTTTTAGATTTATTGTTTTACATTATTACCCTATGATTTTCCTTTCATCATAATAAGATAGAATGCTTCAGCTTCAAAACTAAATTTGCTTTACCTTTATTAGATTTTGGATTTGGAAGGAACTGGCATCTGTATAACATATTGATATCAATAAGTTAAATGAGAGTTTTTATTTGTCTTTTATAGAAACATGGTTTTAAGTATATTCAGTCAAGTTTAAATTCCTTCTCTAGGAATTCAAAGCAAAGTTATTTTGTGAGTTGTAGCTTGGATTCTCTAGTTACATCAGGAATCAGACTGTGAATACTCTTTGGATGAATTATGCTCAAATTTATTCTTCAGAGAGTCATGCAAGTTGGCTCAGGTGTTTCAAATCCTAAGTAGAATTATATTGTAATTTCAGATAAAGATGTATGTAATTATTGATCTTTTGATAAGTAAAACATAATTTATTCATGCTTTTGTGTGAAAATTTTAGATAATTGCCAATATTAAGTTCCATCCTGACAATTATACACAGATGATTATATTTGTTTCTAAAAGATTTGTCTTACTTTCAGAGTATTTGTCAGAAGTGTTCTGACTTAAACAATAAGGAACAACATCACCTAGCTGCCACTGCTCAAGCTGCTCTCTTGCTAAAGGCAAACATGGGTGTCTCTCTCTATCTCACTGTTTTCTTTCTTATTTATACTGTGTACCAAGCTGATTGTGTATATTTTTCTGTGTATATTTCTTTGGTCTTATACTTAATCAATTCACTTTACCGAGTGAATATTAACAACATGCTAACCTGTAACATTTTATTTGAAGAGGAAAAGTGATGTGGCAAGGGTCATGAGAGGATAAGCCAGCCTCTTGGAGTCCCCATGCCTGCAACTGGGCAATTTAATCATTTAAATTTTCTCAACCTCAATTTCATAATCCATAAAACTGGAAGATCATATAATCTCTAATAACCACTGTAGCTCTATCATCTATACTTTTGTAGTAATTTATTCTTTCTTTAATTTTCATAATTTATTCTTGTTGGATTCTTACATGAAAACAACTGAAGATTATTTATGACCCAGTGAGTAAGGAACAGAGAATTGAATAGAAAATCACTCTCCTGCTAAGAAATCCTTTATACCTCTATTTTCATCTTATACCTCATGTGTAAATGATATCCATTATTTAAAATCTCATATGCAGAGACCATCTGGTCTTCATAAATGCTGTTTCTGCTTTACTGAATATTGATAAATTGTGCAGCTTTGTGCTTCCAAATACTTAGGCCTCTTTGTCATGGCTTCATACCAAATTCAAAATGAATATTGAAGATAATTATTTAGGGATGAAAGAGTAATAGTAAATAAAGCCATATGCTTACTATTAAAGCATTTTATGTGAATAACTCTTAGTAGCATATTTTCAAAACTTGGTCCATTTGTAATGCTGGAATAGTCCCATTTTCATTTGATTCCTGAAATGATAACTTTTGGGCAATAAGCCCATCTGTATTAATGGTCCAGGCTGAACTGAGCTTGATTAGTATTTGAAATTGATTTTGTCCAGATACCAGATGGTTTAAGTTAGTATTTTATTTGTCACTTTCAAAGGAAAAGTATTTATTTTTCAGGGGGAATGAACAGATTGAAGATTATAACTGTTCTCCACCAGGTTTACAAACAACCATTGAGTATTAATGCCTATATAGATGGTCCCAACAAAACTCACAATTATCTCATGACTCTGCTCCAGATATTTATAGACTATATTTTTCTCTCAGTACCCTAGCTCTCTTTAGAGTTCACATTTTATTCCTAACTATTTTAAAAAGTCTACTTTCTTAACTACAATACTGCAGCAAGGGTAGATGGCATACTTCAACTTCTGGAATTGTGCAATGAATGTGTTAATAACCTGTGTTTTAAAGGAAACAGTGAAGAGTTGGCTGGTATTGACTGGAGTGGAGGATTTATAAAATGGAGGATTTATGAAGTGGAGAGTAGGAGGTAAGATGGAAGAATAATGACAAGTTTTTAAGGCAGCTAGATTTTTTAAATGCAGGAAATAGCAATTCTGAAAAAAACTGTCAGGAAAGTGTGAGAGAAGAGCTAACCTAAAGAAGGGGTAGAGAGAGATATTAGCGTTGAGCTATGTGGGAGCCGATGAGGATTTCTGTTTGGCAGGTGCTGGGGCAAAGCAGGGAGGGGTAAGGGACAAGTAGGAGCTCCTTTGAAATAAGAATTCATGGCAGACAGGATTAATCTGATGAGGGGGTGGCACTGCCATCTTGGCTCCTCTGCTTTTCATCCTCTGACAAAAATAAAATCCTCTTGGGAGAGATCTGATGACCTTCTCCATAAGCCCCTGCAGGCATTTTGGAGGTAGTGTGGGCAACTCTTAACAATGAAAGTTGAAACTAAGAGTTGTTTTTCTTCCCACTCCAGATAAAAAAAAAATGCAAGTGGGAGCAGAGATCTGACTTCTCCTCTCAGGACTCACTGGAGTATATCTGAGTATCAGGGGCAAGTTACAAAGCCAGCCACTGATTCTCAAAACAGGAGATGTTCAGGTTCATGATTTACCAAGAAATGCCTTTTTGTTTCATTTTATAAATTTTAAAAATCCTTTAAAAATAAAATGGTAAAGTAAGATAAAATGCACAAATGAGGAAACATGTTTGGCTGTACTTTGAAAAATTTCAGGACACACATTTTGCCTTTCCCACCACTACGTGGCTCTGATGAAATGCCATAGCTCAGGACATGGGATCTGCTTTCCCCAGGGGTCACACGGAGGGGCCTACAGGACAGGTCATGAACCACAGCCAACACTAGCCAATGAGATAAAGGACACAAGGTAGAGGTTTTCCTCTTTTTGGTGGAAAAGTTTCCAGGACATGGTAAAATAATAGTTAATATTAAATATTGTGATTTTTCAGCCTCTCTCTTTCCACGGTTGCTAGATTTATCTTCCCAGATAGGTAGATCAACATTAATTTGCTCTTAAATAGTAACAATGAATGTTTGCTGTAACCACCTCCATTATATACTAAGTAGTTATCTCAAAAATATTGAAAACAGGGAGTGGGTTTGTATGTGTGTGCACATGCGTGGTCATAACTGCTGCTTTATTAAGATAGAGCAACAAAGCATAGGACTACATTGCAGCAGGAAAGGGTTGGATGAAGTCAACATTGAAGAGACTTGTGAAGAATTTCACTTTCATTGAATTTGTAAATGAAAGCCTGGTTGTTTAGATATATTACTTAAACAAAGCAGACTTCTTTAACCTCAGTTTTCATTGAGGACAAGGGGAGACAAATCACTGTTAATCCTAGTGTTTTACCGTCCTCTAGTGGTTACATATGGTATATGTGCACAGAGAGGACAATGTCTCCTACTTGAGAGCAGGAAAGAATCTTAGAGAATTAATCAGGAGCTAGGTCATCTAGGGTTTCATAGGCAGTTACTCCAAAGGAAGGTCTTGAATGATGCTCTGGATTTAGGGAAAACAGTTTTAACTTTACATTTTTGCAGTGATTAATGAGTTAATGTATGTCTCCTCAACCATCTTGAAATCTTCAGGAGACAGGGACAATGCTACTCTGATCACTGTTGTTCTAATAGAATCTAGATATGGATATGGATAAGATTACAGAAGTGAATAGTGAATGAACAGAGTTAAGTTAGTAGATAGTGTGAGAGTCAAGTTTTAAGAAACAGCAACCGTTCAAACTCAATTGTGAAAGTCAGTAAAATATGTCATTGATACCTGGCAATTATTGTGATAAAAAGAGCATGATAATAGAAATAGTATTGTCACCCAATTTTATAGATAAATACTTCGATGCATAGAAAGCTAAAATAATTTGTTTAAGGTCATGTAGCAACTAAAAGGCTAACTCGGGACCTGGCCAAGGAGACTTTGCTCTAACCACTACCTTATACTGTCTCTAAACAAAATTTTCAGAGATATATGCAGTGAATGGGAGGTGAGGTGGACATAGGATTTGTGGAGTGTTATCAAAATATTTCAATAAAAAGAAAAGAGGAGTGAGGGAATGGTAGTTAGAAATAGATACAAAGATAATTAATTCTAAAGGAAAACAGAGTTTAATATGCATGTTAGTGAAAGAGGAAAAATAGCTGGAGTGAAATTATTAGACAAATTTGATATAAATAATTTAGAATTAGTTATTCATGGAATAAAATATGAATGAAAGGATACAAAGTTAAAGACATAAGTAGAATTTAAAGTGGACAATAGAGACAACAAAGAAAAAGTGAAATGATATAAATATGTAGATGTGTAGAAGGTGGAGGGGTATTTAAGTTTGATCATGCTTATTTTCTCAGTAAACTCTGAAAAAAAATAAAATGATTGTTTATTTCTTAAATTTTGACATTTTTGACCTTGAGTAGAAATTGAACAACAATAAAATAAATAATTTAAATTAAAAAGAAATATTTATTGACATATTCTTATGTGATTTTAATTGATTATAATATTAGAAAAACTCTCCTGAGAATAGATTATTGTTACCTTCTTTCCTAGTCCTTTTGAAAATGTTCATTGGGATTTTCCATTTGACTGTACAGTTTTATCTCTAGTTAATTTTAGCACCTGGAATAAAGAGAGTACTAAGTTGATTTGCCCACATGTAACTAGCCTCCTTTTCCCCAATGGCTTTAATTATGTAATTACTCATTAATTCATGATGCCTACATGAATTATGATTGTCATAATTTAAATATTTGAATATACTAAAAACAGTTTCTAGAATATGCATGCTTTTTTCCTTATATTTACTATAAAATATTAAAAAACTAGAGATTAAACTGTAAAGGACAGTCCAGAGAATATTTGAGTGTTATTGCAAATCTTAATTTATTAAGACTCTTCCATTCCATTTTATTTTTTATCCTCACCAGAGAACATTTTTTTCTTGTAGCTGTCAAGAGAGAGAGGGAGGGAAATATTAATGTGAGAGAGAAGCATTGATTGGTTGCCTTCTGCATGTACTCTGACTGGGGCTCGAATTCACAACCTAGGTATGTGTCCTGACTGGGGATCAGACAAGCAACCTTCCAGTTTACAGGACAGCACTCCAACCAACTGAGCCACAGCAGCCAGACTCTCATCCCTCATTTCATTCTCCAGTTTTTTCTCCTATTGCAGCTACTATTGTTGAATAACAAGCCTAAACTTAGTGATATGAACAACAGCTATTTTATATTGTTTATGGATTGTGTATATCAGGCATTGGGAAAAGGGCTCAGTGGGGATGCCTTATCTCCATTCATGAAATCTGGAGCCTCAGCTGGGAAGACATGAAGCATGGAGGTGACTTGATGGCTGGAGACTGGAATTGTTTGAAGGCTGTTTGCTCACATGTCTGTGGGTTGTTGCTGGCTGTCAACTCAGACCTCAGCTGGGGCTCTATGATGCATGAAGTCTCTCCAAGTAACTATTTGGGCTCCTTTACAAATTGCAACTGGGTTGCAGGAGCAAATATCCTCAAAGCACAGGCAGAAATGCATGGCACTTGCATTGATATAACCTCAGAGGTCAAATAGAATCAGTTCTACTGTTCTCTATTGGTTGAGGGAGCCACCAAGGTTCACCTGGGTTTATGGTGAGAGGACATAAACCAACTGTCAATGAGAGAAATGACAAGGTCACAGTGCAAGAAGAGCATGTGGGATGGGAAGTATTATTGTGGTCATTATTGAAATATACAATATGTCATGGTATCGCTACTTTGGTTTTGATATTTAAGATTTCATGAATTTTATTTTTTACTATATATGCGTGAAGAAATAAAAGTATAATGCTGTTTTATATGTTATAAAACATTATGCAAATGATATACTTAAATGTTTCCCATGCTGTTTTTAAGACTAACCCAGATTAATATAATAGCCATAGTTCTTTAATTTTAACATTAGTATATCTTTCTGTATGACTATACTCCTACTGATTTGTTCCGACTCTTGCTAATAGATGTTTAGTATAGCTACATTGGATACCACATATTTTACCAAATATTACCAAATTGATCTCCCAAACTATTAATAACAAATGTGAGAATTCAGTGGGGTTTTTGTTTGAAACTAAAAAAAAAAATGATTATAGGCAACATAGGCAGAGATATATTTATTAGAAAATTACTGAATAACTCATAAAACAGAAGGAAAAGCCAAATAACCAAATCTAAGGAAGGACAGAAACCAGGGTTTTGTGTGAGAACCAGGAATTAATAGTTATCTGTTTTTCTTGATAACTGTGTTATTGTGGTAAAAACATAAAACATAAACTTTGTCCTTTAAACCACTTTAGAGTATATGACCAGTGGCATTTGCACTGTTTTGCAGCCATCACCATTACCTAGTTTCAAACATCATCCCAAAAGGAAAACCTTACCCATTAAGCGCTAATCCCCATATCTCATCCTCTCCCCACCAGCTTCTGCCAACTTCTAACGTGTTATCTGTCTTTACGAATTGGCCTGTTCTGTATATTTACTACAAATGGAATCATACAATATGTAACCTGTTGTATCTGGCTTCTTTCATTTAAGATAATGTTTTCAAGGCTCATCAATGTTTTTTGTTTATTTTAAAGATTGTTTTATTTTTAGAGAGAGGGGAAGGGAGGGAGAAAGAGAGGGAGAGAAACATTGATGTGAGAGAGAACCATCAATTGGTTGCCTCTGATATGCACCCCTTCTGGGGACCAAGCCACAGTCCAGCATGTGCCTGACTGGGAATTAACCTAGCTACCTTTCATTTTGCAGGATGATGACCAATCGACTGAACCACACTAGTCAGGGATCAATCATATTTCATGTATCACTATTTCATTCCTTTAAATTTTTTTTTTTTATCTTTAGAAGGGAAGGGTAGGAGAGAGAGAGAGAAGGAGAGAAACATCAATGTGTGGTTGCCTCTCATGTGCCCCCTGCTGAGAACTGGCCTGCAACCCAGGCATGTGCCCTGACTGGGAATTGAACTGTGGTCCTTTGGTTCGCAGGCTCGCGCTCAATCCACTGAACTACACCAGCCAGGATTTTCATTCCTTTTTTAAAAAATAGTTGAATGTTATTCCATTTTATGGATATAGCACTTTTGTTTATTCATTTATCAGATTTAGTTTATTCCCATAGTTTTCTTTTTAAAGTCTTGCCATTAGTCACCTCCATCTAAAAGCACATTTTCGATCCATTCATTAACTGATGGGCACCTAGGTTGCAAAAACTGTGGTACATTTACACAATGGAATTCTATGCAGCAGAAAGAAAGAAGGAGCTCCTACCCTTTGCGACAGCATGGAAGGAATTGGAGAGTATCATGCTAAGCGAAATAAGCCAGGCAATGAAAGACAAATACCATATGATCTCACCTTTAACAGGAAGCTAATCAACAAAACAAACAAACAAGCATAATATAAACAAAGACACGGAATTTGAGAACAGTCTGACAGTGTCCAGAGGGGGAGGGGAGGGAATTTCAGGGGAAAAGGGGAACGGTTTAGAGCAACAAGTATAAAGGACTCATGGACAAAAACTATGGGGGGGTGGAAATGGGAGGAAGGTGGGGAGGGCTGGGGTGGTGGGCTGGGGCGGGGTAAAAGACAGAAAACTGTACAATATCAACAATTAAAAAATACTGATTAAAAAAAATAAATAAAAGCACATTTTCGTGTCTAGTTTACATTCTTGGGACAGTCAGTCTTACTGGTATAACTTAGCTCTGTCACTGGAAAGTGATGTCCTGTGAGTGACAACCTTATTGGGTTTACATGAAGTTGAGATGGTGAATTTGTTGTATTCCTTAAAAAGTACAAAGTAAAATGAATCAAAATCAATACTCATTTTCAGTCCCTTGGACATTTATCAAGCAGAATTTTCTAGCATTACTTTAACATCATATGTTATTTGAGGATGATCATTTGCTACTATATACTCTATGGAGATCTTGAGCATGGGAGAGAGTGCTGCTCAGATTATTACATATTCAAAAGCTATGATCTAACTATTTACAAAAAACAGTGATGATATGTAAACTACCTCTGTCTAGAAAAGGATCAGCCACAAAATGATCCTGGAAACCAATTGGGAAGATGAGGATCTTCTTTTAGAAACAAGAACACTTGCAGCTAAGTTCAAAACTGTGAATAATCAGATGAAAAATATTGATCTCTATGTAGTTACTGTGGGACAAAGCAGCTGTGGGACTTTATGGGTGAAGAATTTGGCTATGTATAAGGAAGAAACATCCTTGATAACTAGACCTGACCAGCAAAGGAATGAGCTGTCTACTGCAGGAAGTATGTAATGAGGGCCCATGAAGATCTATCACAATAATACAGATTCCTTCATTTATTGGGAGTTATGTGTCCCTCAGATATCTACCAGCTCAGTAATTCCAGGTGTCAGATGAAAGTTAGTTAGGCTTTCCTTGCCTATTTACTGGTATTTTAAAATGATACATCAAGTTTTATGTAGGAAAATAGCATAAAAATACACAGGACCAAAGGTGACAGCTTATGTTTGTTTTAGGTATTTAGTGCTAAACTGCTGAAAATTTGTAATTCCATTTCTTCCTAGACTACTGATACAATAATTTTATTTTTGTAAATTTTTAAAATCAGGTACCTCAAAATCATTATAAAATATATTTAATAGGTGTTAAATCTTTTCAATTAAAATGAAGGGTTTTAGGAGTTTACAATAAAATATCACAGTTACTTCATTAGCATGTCAAGCACCTATCACTTGCAGGCACATGGTAAGCACATGGGCTGTGCCTCTGCACTACTCACTGAAAAGTTTCCCATCGACGTGAGTAATCATCATACTATTAGGTGGTCCAAGGAGGGATGAGTGGACTGTGTAAAGAAGACTTCCCAGGGGAAACAGTTATTTAAATGGGTATAGAAGAATAAGTTATCCCAAAGAACTAGGACAGATAATGTCATTCCAGATAGAAAAAAAATGTTCAAAATAATTAATGTGGCACATTTTGAGGGTTGTATGCAATTTGAAAATGTTGCAGTAAAAGTGTGAAAGGGGAACAGTGGGAAGTGAAGCTGAAGGGGGCCATATCCAGAAGAGCTTTGTATGCCAATTAATAAGATTAAATTTGGTTTGCTAATACGTTGTGGAGCCAAAGAAGTATTCAAGATTATATCACTACCAAGGTTGTAACAATCAGGAACAAGGAGGTTGGGAAGTTACATAATAATGAAGAAGCTCTGTAAAAAAGCAAGGATACTGTTCAGAACAAGGAAAGGATGGAGGCTTGAAGAAGGGAGGAAGTTTCATGCCCAGCAGCCATGCATTGAGGTCGGAGAATATAATATGCGTATTATGATATAAAAATATTGGCTACTGGTCAAGATGGCAACATAGGCAGACATGGTTTGCCTCTTCACGCAACATCAAAATTACAACTAAAATATAGAACAATGATCACTCAGGAATGTCAGAAATCAAGTTGAATGTAAGTCTGACAACTATGAAATTGAGTTGAATCCAAGTCTGATAACTACTAAATAGATTTGAATGGCAGTTTGACAACTACAAAATTGAATTGAATGGAAGTCAGATGACTATGGAATTGAAGAAACCACATCCATCCAGACTAGTAGGAGGGGCAAGGATGTGCAATGGGCTGGGCCCACACCCAAGTGAGTAAAAATTTGGAAAGGATATCTTGGAGGTGGGAGTTCTAGACTCACATCAGGTCCCCTAGCCCAGGATTCCAGTGCTGGGAGGATAAAACCCTACAACTTCTGGCTGGAAAAACCAGCAGGGATTGAGTTGGTGGAGGAGGCTACTAGAGCCCTAAGCAGTTCCTCTTGGGGAACACACACACAGACTTACCTATTCAGAAGTACTCCTTCTGAGCTCCAGTACTGTGATGGCAGCTTGAAGGGCACTAGTGGTATGCAAAGAGAGACTGAAGTGTCTGGCATTGGGGCAAGCAGAGGCCATTGTCCTCTGAAACCTCTCCCTACAGAGCTGGTAGGCTGGTGCCATATCTGAGACTCCATCAGCCTGGCTTACACTGTGTGACCCACTTTGGAGATCCACAGAGGCTCTACCCCACTCACCTTATGGGCCCATTCAAGCTGCCTTTTCATAAGAATGGGTGGTCTTGGCTCCTAAATCATATAAAAAGAGCAACAGCTGGCTTTAGTGAGCCCTAGTAGCAGCTGGTTTAGACTCACAGCTTGGCTTTACCTGATAATTGCCAAGCCCAGCACAAGTAGCAGTCATCTCAGATTGCTTTACAGCTCAGGAAGGGTGCCCTGGGAAAAACACAGGTAGGGCTGACCTTGGCCTGCACCAGTAGGGAAATCCCAGGGCCAGCACACCGGTGGACAGCTACAGACCACACTGGAGTACCACCACCCTGCCCCTGCACAACTTATCATCTATGGTGGGTGGAGGTCAGTGGTCAGTGGTGACAGCCATGTCCTTACAGCTGACTGGCCTGGGTAAATCCTTCCCATTGATCCACCAACAGCAACCAAGGCTCAACTAAAAGAGGAGGGTGTACTCAGCCCACAGAAAGGGCAGACCTCAAGTACCAAGTTTGGGTGATAAGGGAAGCTGTGCCACTGGCTCTTACAGGACATCCACTACATTATACCACACTACAAAGACACAGAGTCAAAGCAGCTCTACCTAATACATAGAAACAAATGCAGGGAGGCTGACAAAACAAGGAGATAAAGAAATATAGCCCAAATGAAAGAATAAATCAAAACTCTAGAAAAAGAGCTAAATGAAATGGAGATAAGCAATCTATCAGATGCAGAGTTCAAAATACTGTTTATAAGGATGCTCAAGGAACTTAGTGAGGATGTCAGAAGTATATAAAAGACCCAGTCAGAAAAAAAGGATACACTAATTGAAAATAAAGGACAATTTACAGGGAAACAATGGTAGAATGGATGACACTGAGAATCAAATTAATGATTTGGAACATAAGGAAGCAAAAATCAACCAATCAGAACAGTAAGAAGAAAAAAGAATCCAAAAAAATAAGGATAGTATAAATAGACTCTGGGTCAACCTTAAGAGGTCCAACATTCATCTCGTAGGGTACCAGAAGGAGAAGAGAAAGAGCAAGAAATTGGAAATCTATCTGAAAAATAGTGAAGGAAAACTTCCCTAACTTGGTGAAGGAAATAGATATGCAAGTACAGGACACATAGAGAGTCCCAATTATGATGCGTGGAAAGAGGCCCACTCCAAGATACATCACAGTTTAAAGGCCAGAGGTTAAAGATAAAGACTCTTAAAAGCAGCAAGAGAAAAGAAGTTAGTTACCGAAAGGTTGACAGATGGGAGGCAGGGAAGGGTAAGAATTTGTGAAGAGGTTAGGGGATTAAGAAGTACAAATTGGGAGTTACAGAATAGCCATGTGGATGTAAATACAGTATAGGAAATGGAGTAGCCAAAGAACTTACACGCATGACCCATGGACATGGACAGTGATGGGGGGATTGCCTGAAAAAGTGGGGGTTGCTGGGTGGAGAGGCCAAAGGGGGAAAAATCAGGACAACTGTAATAGCATAATCAATAAAATATAATTAAAAAACACACACAGGTGAAGAAATAGCACAGTTAAAAAATAAATAAAAATATTTACTATCCTGATTAGTGTCAGAATAGAAAACACACTTCCTTAATTATCTTCAGGTAAGGTTAGAGACAATTTAGGCATAGAAAGGGTATGTATGATGTATAGAGGAATATACTGGAGAATGAATATTATAGAACACTCAAATTATAGATTTTTTTCATGTCAAAGAAAACAGACACTGCATTCATTACTGTGAAAATGGTAGAAAATACTTTTTTAAAAATTATTTTATTGTTCAATTACAGTTGTCTGCATTTCCCTCCCCAACCACCCCCACTCCAGCCAAACAGTAGCAAACACTTTGGTTGTGGTTTCCATTTAATGAATTTATAGTTATAAATGGTCAGCTTACTATATTCCAATTTATATTTTCTGACAGATTACTACCAAATTCATAGAATCGTTAGATTAAGTTTAAACTTTATAGGTATCATGCAAAAAGTCCTAAAAAAAGTAGAATAGGAAATTGGGATTTACTATATTTAGGTTATATGGCTGTATGCATTTTATGTGTATTAATCCATCAAAAGATAATAGAGAAAATCAGTGATTATTTTAACAGTAGAAATAAACCAGAATATATTCTAGAATTAGTTAATATATTATAGAAATAGTACTGTAGAAATACAGATCTGTTTTTTGAGGTAAAAATTTGCTGAACTTAGTAATTAAAAAATCTTAAAAATTACGAGTTTAGGGGAACAAAACATTCTTGAATAATGTCATTTAAAGAGGAAGTCAAATGAAACAAAAATAACCTCAGAGTTATGATTTTGTTCTTCACAGTTCCCACTTTATCAAACAATGAACTGTCTTTGCTGGGAACCATTAGAAATTATGCTTTCATCACAGCTGGGAGATATGTTTTCATTACTAGCCACAGGGAATAAAATGGAAAACTAATTTAGTGAAAACTATTTTTACAACAACTACATTTTAAGCAGAGAGAAAGAATAGTTTATCTTTTAAAAAGAGAAATTAATATTAAATTATACACAATTCTTAATTGCAACATGTCAAAGAAATAAAAATACCTTTTTTTAATGAAAAAGAAGTTCTTTTGATTTAGAAGGACCAACTATGAATTGTTTTAAAACAATACAAAAGGGAAATACATGTATTTCCTGAAGGAAATGTAAATGAAGCCTTTTGTATTTTGCTCTTTTCCTGCCAACAACACTTTTCTCCTACTTAGGGCTCTGCCCCAGCCCTGGGTTAGTCTGACCTGGGCTAACTCCTCCCAGTTCCATGGTTCTGCTCCTGGAGACTGATTCCTTCAGGTGGTGGCATAACTCAGGCCTTGTGTTGAGGGGTTCTGGTAGGTTCACACAGGGAGAGTCATTGGCCACAAAGTGAAAGACAGCCAGGAGAGAAAGAAATGGAGGAGAAGCCTCAGGTGTCACATTTCTATCTAGAGCCTGCCTACATTGCTCCAGCCCCTCCTGGATAGGAATGACATGGTTCCACCCTCTACCCAGTGACACCATCCATGGCTTCTTCACAGTCTCTAATATTTGTGTCTCCACCTACAGATTCATACTGGCTTCCCATTACTATCAATCTTTGACTTTCTTCACTCTTCCCTTTCATAACATGTGTAATGAATTTTTATGTATTAAATACTTTGTGTTAGAATCATTGGACTCTTAGATCTCAACTGAATCAGAAACTTACATATTCCATTCTCTCATAAATTTCTCTTCCACAAAACTACATAATGAAGTAAAATCAGGAGATGACAATGATGTTGGAATGGAAAGAAACCATCTTAGCATGTGAGATGGATAAAATTATGATGAGATGGCATTTAAATATTTGAATATTGTACAGCATCTGACATTGAAATAGCCTTGTCCTGCCTGAAGGAGGTTAAAGGTTGTCCCAGTAATCCTTTTCATCTCCAATGACATTGGCTCTCGAACTTCCTTCCTCACACAGGGGCTTTTGAGAATTTTATCAGCACAGAAGCCATGTACAAGGGGCTTTTGATAACTTCCCCCAGCACCAAGGGGCTTTTGGTGCTATTACAGTGAGGGAGGTTTAAGGACTCTTTTTCCCTGGAACAATGTTAAAGATAATGATCTATATGGAGTATCTTTGCAGGGGGCAAATGAGGGCAGTTTATGCCTAAAACCAAGTTGGGATTAGCACTGCAATGCTATTGAAAGAATGCTGGAGGCCAGGTCCCCAAAGAAGATGCCAGTGACTTTAAACGAGGAAAAATTATTACTATTTCCACATGCAAGATCTGCCTTTTAACCTATGAACTTGGTTTCATAGGTACAGAGAACAGATTGGTGATTGCCAGAGCTGGAGTGGGGTGGGTGGGTGGGTGAAATGTGTAAAGGGGCTCAAAAGGCACCACCTTCCAGTTATAAAATAAATACATACTTGGAATGCATGTACAGCATGTGACTGTAGGTAACAATACTATCACATATTGGAATGTTGTTAAGAAAGTAAATCTTAGAAGTTTTCGTAACAAGAAAAAAAGTCAGTAACTTGTATATAGGGACAAATGTCAACTAGACTTATTGTGTTGATCACTTTGCAATATATACAAATATTGAATCATTATGTTATACACCTGAAACTAAACTAATGTGTTTCAGTTATACCTCAATAAAAAAGAAAATTCATTCATAATTTTCTTTTTGATCTCAAACCATAAGAAAATAATGTTATATAACTGAATAGAATTCCTTTTGTAATGGGAATTCATTTTTTAAAATGTCTCTAAGACAAGAAAAAGAGAAGAAAGCAATTTGGGCCCCTTTGCTGGAACTGAAGTTGATGATGGTGTTTCTGTTTTTGATAATTCTGAAGGTGTGATGTGCTACATACAGGTGCTCAGTGTAGGCAGGATGGGAAGAGAACACTGTAAGAATGACGACAGTTAAAAACCGGTTCATTAGCTTTAATTTTTCCCTGCCTGTGGTTTTTCCAGTAAATAAGAAAAGCTGAAGTAAGCATGACCTATGCATTGGGTAATTTCCCATCAAATACCTGACATGAAATTAATAGGGCTCTTTGTTTTACACAGTGAAGGAAAGAGAAAGAGAAGTAGGCAGAATTTTGAGGATAGTGGGAAGAAATCAGATTTAGGCATCAGCAGGCATGACTGAGGGACCATGTTTTCATCACATGAGAAACCTTTAATAATTCAGACAAAAAATTAAATGGACTGAGAAAGATGAATAATAAACATTTTGTATCTTCATTGATATATTTGTAAAAGAAGGCTAAAAATGGACATAATATGAGCTTAGGGATAATAATACAAATGTAAAACAAATAGAAGAACAAGGTAAACTTTGTTGAGACATTTAATAAAACATCTTTTTACAATTTTTTTAGATGTATTTTGTGATGATGATTTCAAGCACTGAATCACCTGAAATTGATTTGTACTTCAATTTCATCTGGGTATGGCATCCTTATGTATTCATTAGCTAGTCCTTCTAGTGCATTGCTTTACTATATTCTTTCTATTATCATTTGTTCTAGTCCCATTGCTAAAATAGCATATTCTTTTTTTGAGATATCTTAACACTAGGTGTTGAGACTTCTGAGGTGCTTTGTTGTAGTTTCTTACCTGCTACCCTATGACACCACAAAGTAAATAAGTAAAGCTAAGATGTTGCTATGATTGGTTTAAAGTACTCTAAGAGCTTTAGGGTATGGCTTTGCAACTTTAGAACCTGAATATTTTACTGACTCCAAATTCACCAAACTGTAATTTCATAGTTGCTTAAAAATTAAAGGTACATCTTATTTCAGTCAATAAACTACTTATGTAGATATAAGAGCTATGATTTGTTGGCTGTCAGTTATAGTAAAAGTCACTGTATTTCACTCTGAAATAAACGTTCATTCTCTGGATGATTAGGTTTTGAATGAAAAGAAAATATCAAAAGCCTGGGTTATCCTGGAGATGTACTTTTTCCAGCAGTTTGTTATTATGGCCTCATGATGGCACCAAAGAGTAGGGAATTATTTTTTGAATTCTGGCTTACTTACTGAATTGCAATAACAAATAAATAAAATGAGTAAAGGACAGCTAAATTTTCTAAGCTTTTCCCATAAAAAAGGTTGGAGGGGTTGGCCCACTTGTGCCTATATCCCATTTGGTGTAGATGGTTCTAGGTCCCTCCTGGACACTTTTTCTTTTTTCTCAAATTATTTTTGCTCCCTTTCCATGATCCCTTTCTCCCAATTCATTTCCTCTGTTGTAGCAAGGCAGGTGCTGATGAGAAAAAAAAAGAGAGAGAGAGAGAGAGAGAAAATTTGGCTTGATTTAATCAGAACATAAACTGTATCTGAATAACTTTGAAAGACACAATTAGCGGATGGCCAATAAAAAGACTAATGTGAAAGGAAATATACCTCATAAAATATAACAAAATGCCATTTCCGGTGGTATTTTACTTATTTTCTAATTTTTTAGAGAATAAAAATTTTAAATCTAATTTGACACCATAATAACTCTTACTTAAGATTAATGGCAACAATCTTGGCTGTTGTCATCTATTGCCTGTTGGTAGATGAGACGCAGTTAATGTGTGTGCTCCGTGTACTCCTTCATATATCACACCTGAGCTCTAGGTTTCTGTTACACACTGAGAGGGAATGAAGCAGATATAAGATGTGTCCTTTTTCCCTTCAAAGACGCTTACAACCCAGCTCCAGTGAGAAAACATGTGTATGTTGGAAAATAACTAATAATAACAGTAACAATTGGAAGGTCTTGAATAGTTGGAAATAAAAATAGTACAAAATGACTTTTGACTAAGAAAAAACTTAAAATTCGATATAATGGATTTTTCCTCCAAATGTAAAACAAAAACACATTTTTAATTTGGGTAAATTATGTTTAGTTACAAAGCATTCCTCACTCTATGGAATATAAAGATTCTTTAACATGTTTTCTATGTCTTCTCAGTTATCATAATCTTTTGGGGTGGTATGAAGCATTATAAAATAGTTTTTGTATAGCACCCAATCTTTTTTTTTAATTCTCTTTGGGATTTGGGGCCCTGACACCATATTATGTGCAGTGATTGCTGGTATCTTCTTCTACCTCCCATCACAGTCTCTCTTTTCCCTGCCACCATCTCTGGTGAGAAGTTCTTTCCTGCTTCCCCAAAGAACCCCAGACCAAGCTAGCTTAGATGGTGTTCCCTGCTTTTATGTAATGAGTATCACTCCCCAAAGTCACAGCAGTAAACAAAACATGTATTGCTGACATTGGTGTAAAATGACATAGTTCTTTGGTCCTGCTTTCTTATCAAATCTTGTATTTGAAAACATACATATTTTCTCATTTGCTAAAATTCCTGAGATCCTTGAGGATGCGAAATTTGAGAAGCATGACTTGAATCACTGTCTTGGATTGACTTGATTTTTTAACTAGCTTTGCCTTTTAAGGAAAGTTCCTTCTCCATTGGGCACTGTGCCTAGAGAGATAATGGATGGACTTTGTCCCTCAATAGTCTGGATACCTTCATTTTAAAGGTTTTTGTATGTTAGCTTTTAGCATCTAAATTGCAATGCTTATGAGGATTATTAGCATTCTCTTTTTAAAAAATCCTTAGTAGAATCAGCTTGCCAAATACACACACACACACACACACATATACACACATATATACATATATACACACATATATATAATTTATTCTTATATATTATTCATAGTGTGTTCATCGAGCTTAGTCCTTTACTCTGCATTTTCTGTTTCATTGGAAATAATCTATAACTTCAGAGTATTAGTAAAATAACACAACACAGAACAATTTTACACGTTAAAAATATTTTATTTTTTAAGGTCATTCTTATTTTAACAAGAAATGTGAAAGAATTTTTTGAAGACATTTTTATAGTGGGCTACTTTTGACATAAACATGAAGATATATTCTTGCAAAATATTTGTTTCATAACATGTTTTTAACAAATATCTTTTAAATTCAAAGCCCTCATGATCGATAAGCATGGAATAACAGTGATATATATGATAATTGCATTGGACTGAATTGCATAGCAAGCAATGCATTCAGTGTTAGATGTTGAAAAGGCACATAAAAAAAAGTAGTGTTTCCATGAAAACAGAATAATCCTGGAATTTTTTCAAGGGTATCCCCAGCCTGGAGGCAAGGACTTTGAGTGGCCTTGTCTACTTCTCTGCTTTAAATGATTTCCATCATTTCCAGCATGCTTATAATCATGCCAATTCAGGAAATATTAAACCTATAAAAGGGTAATATAGGTATAGATATAAGATTCCACCAATTTTATTTAGTCGCTTTCATCTTTATCAGCTTCTGAAAATGGTAAGTTTTTGCAGGAATTACATTAAAATTAAGTTACATAATTGTATTGTAGAAACTGATAGATATGGTTCTTAAAATTCACTTTAATAGACTGTCTTCCAGATGGGCAAAATCATCCATGGATTTCAAAATTTGAAACTGAAATAATACTATTAGTTGGATTGGTACCCCTCATCTTCAGTTAAAGAAATTGAGGAACATAAAGGTTAATTACTTGAAGCAAGACTAGAATCTAAGACTTTTAGATAATTGTTGAATATTTTTTGTTTTTGTCTCCATTTTTTTCTGCAGAAAAATAAAACCAACATTTTTATCTGCTGGATGAAAAGAAGGAGGGCCTTGAGTTCAGAAACATAAAATCTCATTTTGTATATGAAATTTTTCTTCTAAAATCTCCATTTCTTCCTCAAAGATGGAAAATACTAAGATATACTGTTTTTATTGTTTAGCAGCCTGTACCTTTATCTATTATAGAAGTGAAAAAATAGTATACATTTATTATTAAATTTGTACTTATTAGCAATTTATTGATGCATTTATAAGTGCCAGAATACTATTTTACTTCATTTCTCCAACCTGATATTTATAGGAGCAAAATAAGTACATACATGTATGTATATATACACATATACACATGTATATGCACATGTAAAAACATAGTCACACATACATACATCCACATGTACATATATGATATAAGGTGCATACAAAAATATGCACACACATGAAATCTCTATTGTTAGCAACATTACATGTGTACTTAGAACTTATAATCTCTTTAAGGTTTTCAAAACAATATCTAACATATTGTAAGCATTACATACATACTTCCATTTTGCAATCATGATGTAGCCTATAATCAAAGTAGATTTCAGATCCATGAAGAACAATGCAAACACATAGACCTATTGTGCTTTTAAAAATATATATTCATTTTCTATACAAAAGGATAAAAATGTCTCCACCATGGCTAGAACATTTCTGAAAACATTTCATGTCTACCAGTCAGTAAATAATAAGTGCTAACTGAGAGGTATGGAAAATAGGTCTTGTGGAAGTTTGGAAGAAGGAAAGATTGCTTCCAGATGAAATGGTCAGGGAATGCTTCACAGGAGGTAGGGTTTGAGCTGCACTTTGAAAAATGGGCAGGATTTGGATAAACAGAGCAAGGAGGGTTGGGTTGAGAGGTGTTATAACAGGAGGAAAATGGAAAGGCAGAACTTAATGTTCATCTTTCGCTACCTTGGGGTTGATAAAGGGGATAAATATACTTACGCATGAAGCTAAAAGGGAAATCTCCTTTGTCTCTTTCGGTGACTTTTGAACTTGCTTTCACTATTACTGTGCATGACAAAACAAGGCTCCCTGAAAAAGTCTCCTTTCTGTTATGCTCTTTTGGATACTGATATATACATATCTGTTGCTAACAAAATGATACATTTCCATAATTATGATACTATTTTTTATTTACAATGTCAAAACGAAAGCAAGTAAGTGTGTGTGTGTGCACGTGCTATTTTTTAAGCATGGGTGTCTCTAATTCATAAAGAAACAAGGAAACTGGGATCTTTTCTTCTGTCCAGAGTAGGGAGAAACATATTGTCCCTACACCAGCAAAATAACAATTGAAGTACATACAGCTGAGTATTAGAAGATGCAAAGCATATCATGTTTAATAAACTTTATGAAAATCAGGCCACTCTTATAATAGGTCTAAGGCTAAGCATAGTAGAATATTTAATCCCAGTTTGGATCTTAGCTATTGTGCATTCAGGTAGTTTAAAGTCATTTTCATCATAGGTCTTACAATAGCTAGGACTTTTTACAGTTTAGCTAAAATTTAGCTTTATTATTTAAGTGATCTTAAACATGCTTTATGCTGTATGTCTATTAATTAGGTTGGCTACGGAGACATATATCTCCTAAGAAAACAAAGCACTACTCTCCATCCTCAAATAGCTCTTACCGTTATGACCCTAACTGACAAAAGACACACTCTTGTGTATATTGGCTAACGAAATGTATGCGACAATTTAATTCATTAGTAAGGTGTATATTCACAGAATCTTAACCTAAGGAAAATGAAATTAGGAATGGATGTCTACTGGGAAAAAATCTTGTAAATGCACATCCAAGCTGAAAAGAAATGATTTGGGGATTTCGTGCTGCTCAGGATTATCTGCATCAGTGAGCTTTTCTATTTCTTGTAACTGAGGATTGACTTAGTTTGTCTGCTAGAAGCCTACCCCAGCTGCAAGGATATTTAGTAATTATGATAGATTTAGGTTATCTGTCAATGCAAATCCCTGAATCAGATATGTATACAAATAAAAGTATTTTATTTCTTTATTTTATTTGGTCAAAGTGGTTTTGAAATATACTCAAGGTGAATTTGGGGTTAATATACAAACAGAATACTTTAGCAAATACCAGATTGCTGAAAATTAGCTGGATTTCATTTTCTCTAAATAATGTAGCCTCCTCTGTTAATATACACCAGTTCAATCTACAATATTTATTACACCCTTTTTGTGAGCAAAGTCCTGTGATTGCATCACCTGAAGAGTTATTTAGATGTGATTAAAGGCTAGGATTTCAGCTGGACAAGCCCACAATGCTTGTGGCTCCACTTTGCACCTTAAAACTTGCATTTGCACCTGCAAGAGGCTAAAATGAATCACAAGTCAGCACACGTGTGTTCCATTATTCATTTTTTTTTTTTTTTTTTATGAGCAGATGTGGGTGATGTGGGCAAAACTAGATGCATCTTTAATTGAGAAAACCTGTGGAAAAGCTATCCCTAAATCTCTCCCAGGGAATTGATTTAGAACACGACAACTGTGATTTGGAAACTACGAGTCAGACCCAAATGTTGACCAGACAACCTAAACTTGAACATAGGCTGTCAGAAATGAATATTAAGAACATTAATCCTCACAATTTCCTTTCTTTCAAAATTTCTCTTTGAATAATGCTGTGTCCATTGGTTTTTTTAAAATGTTCACTCTAAAAATAATATAAACCATCAGGATTAAAGATATAAAACTCAGTGGCATTTATTTATAGAAAAATAAATTGGATCCTAAACTTAGTTTCCCATGCTTCATTCACACAGAAAAAAATCTTAGAATTGTGTAATTAAAAGATAGTTTGTTTCATTTATACTAATTAACACATATTTAAATATTTATTCTATAGAAGATACTGTACTACTCTAGTTGCTAGTTATGAGCAATAAAGGCAAAAATGAGTGAGACACGGACCTTAACTTAAAGAAATACATATTTCAGAAGAGCCAGAGAGGAGAAATATTTAAATATTTTTGTGGACAACTCTGGGAATGGAATGTTAACACGATAAAAACAGAGGAAGTAGTAAGGATGACATATTTACAAATTGGTCATGGACAGTAGGGCTGGGGAGTATGGGAATGCAAAGCATAGATAAAAAGCCAAGTGAAATTGTGTTGAGCACTACGGAGGTAGAACACAAGGAAAACCTTATCAGAATCATTATTGGCTTCATGATGCAAGACTCAGTATTGTCTCCTGCCATTAAGCATGTTCTCTGAGCTTAAGACTTCAAGAATTATTCTGACTTAGAACTGGGGCAACATCATTGACCAAACGTTCAACTCTGTAGTTGGTTGGAATCTTACTTGACTTCTCTTATCTCCCAACTCTTAACTACTTATTACCCATCCTATCACCTGAATATATCACATCATCCTTCATCCTGTTCACCTGATTATGTATTTATCTATAGATTCCTTTATGTGCAGAGAACAACTTCTTAGTGATTGGGTATCACTTCTTTCTATCTTTCTAACATTTCACATGGAGTCATGCATGGAAAAGACATTTGAAAACTGTTAAATATATAGTAGAAAAATGTGATATGATAATTTTATAGTACTTTGTAATGAGGATGGATTCACATGACGAATGGGAGGATCTTTTATTTGCTGTCTTTTTGTCAACTTGTAGACAATATAAGTGATGACTGTAGGATATGATATACTACAAGAGCTAAATTAATCCACATTTGAAAAAAAAAGAAAGAAGTAAATGGGCCAAGGTGAAAAAGTACAGCACATTGGGGGAAAGGGATGAGAAGCATCAGGAAGAGAATTTAACAGAGAGAGGAGCTGCATGCTATGGACTGAACTTGTAAGGAAAGCATAGGATTTTAAAGTAAATTATTATGCTCTGAGTTATAGAAAGATATTGTATTAATTCTTTTAAGAATATTTAATAAAATACTCATTCCTCTGAGGAATCTAGTAGAGGTTTGTTGAAATTGTGGGGACTGAGGAGAAGGGCTGAGTCCTGGTCATGGAGGCAAGAACAGAGACTTCCTATAGTGTGCAACTGCCTGGGGTTAGAAAGGAATGTTAGAAAGGAATATAGGTGAAAATAACAAGAAATAAAGTAGGTGTTTTGTCACTGTGGCAAAACATCAGTGTAGCAAGATAAGGAGGAGAAACCATCACCAAGGCAAGTCAGAGCAGGGACAAGGCTCAATAGTGCTGTGGAGAAAGCCACATAGCTCTGGTTCATCATTCAAACTCTATGAGAATCATAGTATCTAAAATGGAGAATTTGACTGCTGGGATTACACCCTTAGAGTCCTGAAACACCTATTCAAAAGAACCAATGCACTCCAATGTTCACAGCAGCACAATTTACAATAGCCAAGTGCTGGAAGCAACCTAAGTGCCCATCAGTAAATGAGTGGATCAAAAAACTTTGGTGCATTTACACAACATAATACTATTTAGCAGAAAGAAAGAAGGAACTCCTACCTTTCATGACAGCTTGGGTGGAATGGAGATCACTTTGCTAGGTGAAATAAGCCAGGTGGTGAAAGATAAACATCATGTGATCTCACCTGTAAGTGGAACCTAATGAACAAAACAGGTAAACAAGCAGAATATAACTAGAGACATTGAAATAAAGAACAAACTGACAGTAACCAGAGGGGAGAGGGGAGGGGGATAATGGGGGAAAGAAGGAGAAGGGTCATCAAGGAATATGTATAAAGGTTCCATGGACAAAGCCAAAGAAGGGAAGGATTGAGTGTGGGATTAGGAAAAGTGGTAGTGGGAATGTGGGGAAAACTGTACTTGAACAATAAAAAAAAAAACATTAAAAAATAAAATGTAAAATTTGAGATACTAAAAGGTTAAATATGTTAAAATATGTTAAAATACAAACCATAGGTGCTTAGAACATAGTAGATGCTCAAATAATGTTTTCTTTTTCCCTGAAACTTCATCTCTTCAGATAGTTGCTTAAATTTTTATTCATGTCTAAACAGTGAGAAGGTAAAGAGAGTGAGGAGACCTACTGCAAAGCTAACTTTTAAAATGGAAAATTGGTTTTTAATATGAGAATACTGAAGACCATGTGAAAAGGGTTGTATCATCTTAAAGTTCCTAGTTGTTAGTGAATGGAAATGCTGGTTATAATCAGACATTTGCCTGAAGTATTGTCATAGGAGGGTTCAAATTCTTCAAAGTGAGGTAGTTCTCAGGCAACACAAGCCTGTGGGAAGGATCATGGTACTAGATCATCACTGTCATCATCATCATCATCATCATCATCATCATCATCATCATCATCCTATTGCTTTTTGGTAATGTCTTTAAAATTATCAGCTCTTTCAACTCTGACTTGTCTCTTGGATTATGGGATGGTAGAAGGTTGTTCCAATACTGTCTTGATTGTTTTAACTACACTGAATGACATGGTGGCTACAGTTTCATAATGCACAATGTAGTACTGTTCCCATCAACTTACCTATCACTAAAGATCAACTTTGCTAAAATTATCTGGCATTAAATCCCTCTTTTCTAACCACAAGAAAGCAGCCATTGCCAGAGACTGGAGTGCAGTCACAAGGCCAGGACATGTCAGTATCACTTTAATGGTCCTTTTATCTATCTCCCCTAGGACTAATAGAATTAGAAAATAGACTGAACACCACAGAACTCATCCAACCTACACAGTTTCTTCCAGGAAAATGATTTATTCTTGTTTCCAGACAGTCACAGTTGCATAAGATTATTTCACTTAAGTCATATCAAGACTAAGCTTCCACCCTAACAAATTTGATCCCCCTGTTTGACCTGCTAAAAGGGAGGATGAGTTAAGAAGCCTGGGAGACTCCCAGAAATAATTTCAGACTCTACAATTACAACTGATCCAAATGAAAAAGGAAACAAAGAAGATAATATATAGAAATAGCTGCACAAAGAGCAATTTACTAAGACATAATTCTAAAAGGATTGGTAGGGAGATGGACTGGATGACATTGAGCTAAGGATGTACATTAGAGTAACAAAAGGATGCATGTTACAGTAACAAAGAACAATATAAGATGCACCATGAGAACTGCAATGAGAAAAATATATAGGCAACAAAAAAGGTGTAGAACAACAAATGTATAGACACCAAAAAGGCTTTTTTAACTTTCTGTTTTTGTTATTTTGTTCAAGGCATGACTATGTAGTGAAGCTAGAGATGAAATGCTTAGTTGACAAAAGTAGATGTGCTCAATATTTTCCTTCCTCCCCACATCGAAGGGGACAGATTTTAGATGAGGAAGTTTAGAATAAGAAATTTCAGCCCTGGGTGACATGGCTCAGTTGGTTGGGCATTGTTCCACCAGCTGAAAGTTAGCTAGTAGGTAGCTGATTTGATTCTTGGTCAGGACACATGCCTGGGTTGGGGGCTCTGTGGTCCATCTCCAGTTAGAGAACTTGCAGAAAGGCAACTAGCAGATGTTTCTCTCTCACATTGATGTTTCTCTCCCTCTATTTTGTCCTCCCTTTCCTCTTTCTAAAAATAAAATTAAAAAATAAAATATTAAAATAAATATCAAATCATGGTTGAGTGAAAAAACTTAAGAGACTACTTAGCAGTTCTTCCACCTAAGAGACTAAACAAATGAAGCTCAGCTACTATAAAGACTTATTTATACACTTGAAATTTTCTCAGTGATATCTGAGCAACTAAAAATATGAAAAGAGATGAAACAGTCACCTGTTGTCCCCATTTTCAAGGGAAAGCTGGAGTCTGCAACGTGTAAATCAATAAGCATGGTTTCAGTGCTGGGCAAAATTCTAGGATGGCTTATCATATAGGTCATTTTCAGAACATTAAGATTTAGAGCACTGCTTGCCTGAATTCATCATGTGCTATAGCACATTCTGTGTTAGCCTCAAGATTTTGATACATTAGATAGATAATATTCAATAAATATATAGACATAGTCTTTGGATGTTAACAAGGAATTTGAATAAGTTTCTCACTATAGTCTTTGAAAGAAAATGGAGAATGATGGCTCTGTAATAGGAAATAACATGATAAAGATGTACTTCCTTGAAACATTTATATAGAATGGGCTGGGTGACAATTGTCTTGAGGACAAGGAGTATCTTTTGTTTACCTTGATACACAAGCATGGACCACACAGTATATGCTCCAAAAATGTTAATTTTTGAATGAATAAGATAATAAATAGTGAAAATATTAATTCACTATATGTTGGTTTTAGGCATTTTTGTCTTTTTAAAATTTTTTATTGTTTTTTAATCTTCGCTTTACATTTTTCATTGCTCAGAGGGGGGGGAGAGAGAGAGAGAGAGAGAGAGAGAGAGAGCGAGAGAGAGAGAGAGAGAGAGAGAGAGAGAGAGAGAGAAACATTGACTGGTTGCCTTTGCCTTCTCATATGCACCCCAGCTGGGGATCAAACACCAAACCTGGGTATATGCCCTGACTGGGAATTAAACCTGCAACCATTCAGCCTATGGGACAACACTCCAACCAATGAACCACACTGGCCAGGGCTATCTGAATATTTAAAATAGAAAATGCTAAGAGAAACCTTGCAAGGTGGCTTTGGTTAAGGGTCCATGGATACTTCTGGATTAAATAGTCGCTGGCAGTGATTAGGTTGATGCCAATCTATTTTTTATTTTGAAACACACTAATGATTATTATCAGTTGGACTGAGACATTTGTGTCAACATTGTAGGTAATTATATCTATAAGTCACAGAAAGTAGAAGCTCAATGATTGCTACGGTGTTTTAAAATATTTTGAATATGTCTAGGTCCCTTGTGGAACTACCTTACATCACAAAAAAATAAAGTTTTTGAAATATTGTCTCTACAATGACCATTATCTTCTGTATGTGATATGGTGACTAACTCGAGGTTGCATATTTAATGAGCTTGAAATACTTTAATTTAATATATCTAGTTTCATTTTGCAATGAGCAAGGAAACTTTGACCTTGCAATGAATAGGTCAGAGTTGGCAAGACTTGTGCATGGTGGTTTTGGGATGCAGATTTCAGCTAATGGACCATGTAATTAAGATGACCAATTGCTAATGCAGTTGGAGAAATTCCAAGAACTCTGATACAAAGCCTACCAATTACAGTGCATTTCCCACTACTATCCAAGGGGATTAATAACGCTTTTCATTGGCTTTGTTGAAATTCTTCAACAAATTTAAGAATATTTCAATTCTTAATGAAAGAAATGGTATTATATCTACTTGTACAATAAAGTACAGGAAATGAGAGATACATAGCTCATCTCTAAATATATATAAATAGTTCTATCTGGTACTTTATGTAATAGTACTTTCATAATTTTATTTTATCTCACTGATATTAAGTGCATAGAAATTAATTCACAATATATTGATCTTTTTGTCAAGGATTAATAATATAAATAGAAGGGAAAGGCAGGGGATAACATACATAGATAAGTTCTTTTTTAAAAATGTACAGTTTCAGTAAATAATAAAGAGATTTTCTCATAATTAGAACATTTTCTTCCCCTTTATTTTCATTGTTAGATCTTTCCTGGGTGCTCTATAGATGTTTTTGGAACCAGATTGACTCATCAATAAAACAGTCATAGTAAAATTTCATTTCATTAGGCATAGTTCCAATTGACCTAAAGTAAAAGTGTTTTAAATCTCCAGTGCTAGGCATTGTATATAATATTTAATTTTGACCCAAAGTGTGATAATTGAAAGAATAAATAAATCCTCTATTCTTCAATTAGCTATAATTTGAAGCTATTTCTTTTGATAACATTGTATAACTCTAAAAGAAGATTAAAACACATTTAGAGGAATGTCAAGATTTATAATATCTGGGTGGTCAGAACTTGATATTTATATTTTATTTTATTTTATATTATCATCTGTATTTTTATATGTTTGAAGTATGTAGAAACTTCTAAAATATTTATTATGTCTTATTTTTGTATTATTATTTTTTAAATATGAACAGTTCTGTAGTATTTGTCAAATAAATATCTTTGTGTTCATATAATACTAAGAGGTGGGAATATAGCTATGTGCAAAAGCATACACAGATTGGTTTCCTTCAAGTTTTTCCTTGAAAAACTTATGGGCATCAACCAAGATAAAATAAACATATTTAAAAATCCATAGCTGAGTTCTCAAGAGAGTAAAGGACATCTTCAAGTTCTGCCGCTTTCCCTTAAAACACAGAGGATTTAGAAGTGAAATCAAAATTGCAAGACAATGTGAAATTGGGAGCATTTCTTGGGGCATGCAGAGGGAACACCTGATGAGGCACCCAGCTGGAATTTGGTGGAATAATAGCTAAACAGGGAGCAAGATATTAGGTCTTGGACTTGTAAAGTAGGAGAAGTCAGGAGAATTTTCATAAAATCTTGTTTCTCCAAAGAGATATACCTTCAGTGATAGGGCAGGATGAAAAAATCTGCTGACCAGATATGGGAACACATGAAAACATGTTTGTTTTGGCCACCACAGAGATAGATAGGGTAGTAAAGTGGATCCTTCGATGTGTGCTACAGGCTTGCCTCACTCCACCCTTATCCTTGGCTTCTGCTTTATATTACCTGGGTGGTCAGGGAACCTGGAAGCTGAGAGGTGAAGTCACAGTGCTCTCAACTTGTTGAGATGTCTTGTCTGTGGCAATAGACTACAAACTTCCTCTCTGGAGGGAATCATCCTTAACCCAGACCCCTCATATTCTTCCATAGGCTAAATTCAACCAGATACAAGCATACAGCTTTAAAAAAATCAAATACGTTCAGTAGAAAACAACCAACAAATTTAAACCCCATGGACACCCGGTATTGAAATCATTGCTTATAGAATATAAAGTAAGAAAGGATAAAGTATACATTTTAAAAAGTGACCAAAGGATAAGAAGATATAAACAAATCAAATAGAGCTGAAAAAGAATGAATTGGAATTTTGTATTAGTCTAGAGACTAATAATTTCTATTAGACTGGGCTGTGCCATAGCAAAATGCAACCCTGAAAGCAAATGTTCCTTTTGCTCATTTAATGTCAGCCAAGAATCAGTTGACTTTCTACAGTAACTATCTTCAATGAAGAAACTTAGATTAGATATCCAGGCTGATTGAATGCCATGCTCTGCTATTTCAACATAAGGTCCTCTTTCTGGCTGAGGCTAAGGGCCAGCTGAGGCACAGCAAACAAGCCCATATGAGGTTCTTCTTGGAAGTGACTCATATCATATGGGTTGAGAAATGTGGAGGAACACAGTATATAGTCCTTCTCTACAATCCTAAAAAAGAAAAATATAATCATGTAAATAAAAAATGTCATTTGATGGGATAAATATAAGACTTAGCAGGAAAGATAAATCATAAGCTGAAAGATCAATTATAAATTAATGTATTAATTTACTAATGTGTTAAATAATATATTACCATGTATAAATTAATAATAAGGTAAATTAAGTAAATGTACCACAGAGATGCTACCCTCTTAACAACTTAACATACAGCAGTGTTAGCTGTAGTCATCATATTATATATTACATCCCTTGTACTTATTTATCTTAGAACTGGAAATTTGTATCTTGACCTTCCTTTAATTTTCTCCCCCAACCACACAGGCCCTGCACTTGTAGTAACCACAATTCTTATTTCTTGTTCTGAGTTTGGGTTTTTGTTTTTTAAAATCCCTATATATGTAAGATCATATAGTATTTCTCCTCCTTTGTCTGACTTATTTTACTTAGTGTAATGCTTTCAAGGTCTATCCATGTTGTTATAAATGGTATAATTTTCTTGTTATTTTATGGTGAAATAATATTCCATTACTCAACATTTTTACCCATTCATCTACTGATGGTTACTTAGATTGTTCTTGTGTCTTGGCTATTATAAATAGTACTATGACATAGGAGTACACATAACTTTTCAAGTTTGTGTTTTTGTTCCTTTGGATATAGTCACAGAAATGGAATTGTTGGATCACATGTAGTTCTTTGTTTTGAATATTTATTACTTGTTTCTAGTGTAACTTATTTAATTTTAAGTTTGTATAACTTATTTTTAAGTGATATTTTATTGATTATGCTACTATAGTTGTTCCAATTACTCCCTCCACCCAGTCCCCAACACTCCTTCAGGCAAATCCCACAATGTCGTCCATGTCCATGGGTAATGCATATGTGTTCTTTGGCTACTCTCTTTCCTATGCTGTCCTTTGCACCTCCATGACTATTGTGTAACTACCAATCTGTACTTGTTAATCCTTCTCCTTTTTCACCCTTTCGCCCAATATCCCTCCCATCTGGCAACTATAAAAATGTTCTCTGTATCTATGATTGTTTCTGTTCTGCTGGTTTGTTTGTTTATTTTGTTTTTTAGATTCAGTTGTTGAGATTATATATAATATATATACACACACACACACCCACACACATATAGTTGGCATTGTATTGTTCATATTTTTAATTTTCTTTTCTTAAAGAAGATCCTTTAACATTTCATGTAATGCTGGTTTGTAATGATAAATGCCTTTAGTTTTTTCTTGTCTGGGGAAGCACTTTATCTATGGTCCATTCTAAATGATAGCTTTGCTGCATAGAGTAATTTTGGTTGTAGGCCCTTGATTTTCATTTCTTTGAATATTTATTACCTGCAACCCCTTCTGGCCTGCAATGTTTCTTTTGAGAAATCAGCCGACAGTCATATGGGGGCTCCTTTGTAGGTAACTAACTGCTTTTCTCTTGTTGCTTTTTAGATTCTCTGTTTGCCTTTAACTTTTGACATTTTCATTATGATGTGTCTGGGTGTGGGCCTATTTGGATTCATCTTGTTTGGAACTCTCTGCACTTCCCGCACTTGTATATCCACTTGCATTACCAAGTTAGGGAAGTTTTCTGTCATTATATTTTCAAATAGATTTACAATTTCTTTCTCTGTCTCTTCTCCTTCTGGACCCCCATGATGCCATGTTAGCATGCTTGAAGTTGTCCCAGAACCTCCTTATACTATCTTCATTGTTTTGGATTCTTTTTTCTTCTGTCTGTTCTGGTTGGATATTTTTTGATTTCTTATATTCCAAAACACTGATTTGATTCTTGGCTTTATTCACATTACTGTTTATTCCCAGTAAATAGTTCTGTATTTTAATTAGTGTATCCTTCATTTCTGACTGGTACTTTCTTATGGTTCTAATACCCCTTTTCATGCTGTTGAAGTTCTCACTATGTTCACTGAGCATCCTTATGACCAATGTTTTAAACTCTGCATCTAGTAGCTTGCTTGTGTATTTTGCTTGCTTTGTTTTGTTGGTTAGGTTCCACTTAAAGGTGAGATCATATGGTATTTGTCTTTCACCACCTGACTTATCTCACTAAGCACAAATCATTTTTCTTATTGTAGATACCGCATATTCTCTTTTCTGTTTCTTATAATATTCCTATTGTCTTTCCACCTTTATTAATCTTTGCTCATAATTGTTGTTATTGACGCTGGTGTGGTTTTTCTTCAATTTTCTTCCTATTGGTTTACTATTTTTTCTTCTCTTTCAAATGTCATATTATACTCTTCCCTTTTCTTACTCCATTTTGCTATCTCCATTCACTTCTGTACCTATGTTTTAAATTTTATATTCTCCCTTTCTTCACATTGTTTCTATTTCCTACTCTTATCATTTCTCCTCCCTCTACCCTCTCAAAATCATTTTTCTTTACTTTAGTCATCTCATATTCTTTTTTCCTATTTTATAATGTTCTTAATCCCTTCCCGCCTTTACTAACATTTTCTCATTTGCTGATGATATTACTGATGTAATGAGAGATATTTTTTTCTGGCATAGGTTTGGTTTTCTGGGTTGTTCTGCTTTGTTCTGTCAGCACCTATACTGTAGCATACAAAACATAGTGGGGTTATAACTCTCACTCAGACAGCTGTAGAAGAGAACCCACCAATGAATGAGCCATCAATAATAAAAGCCCCAGTACAATAAGAGAGCCTGCATAAAGTTAACAAAGGGCATTCCTAGAGCATCCAGCTCAAGAGATCAAAGATACTGCACCACCGAGTCCCACAGAACTCCTACCACAGAAGGCCACCTGACAAAAACATAGAGTCACAGCAGAGCAATCTGATATGCAGAAACAAACAAAAAATGTCACCTAAAATGAGGATACAAAGAAAAAAAATTAAAAGGAAAGGAAGAATCTCCAGAAATGGAGTTAAATAAAATTGAAGCAAGCAATCTATCAGACATAGAGTTGAAAATAATGGTTATAAGGATGTTCAAGGAGCTCAGTGAGAATGACAAGGAAGCTTAAGAGAACTACAAGGAACATAGTGGGAACTACATCAGCATGAAAAGAAAAACATAGAAACTATGAATAAGAACCAGGTGGAAATGAAGAATATCTGAAATGAAGGATATACTAGAAGGAATTAAAAACAGGCTAGATAAAGCAGAGGACCAAATCAGTGACCAGGAATACAAGGTAGGAAAAAAAACATTCACTCAGAACCACAAAACAAAAAAAGACTGAAAAAGAAAAAGGAGAGTTTAAAGAAGCTACAGGACAACATGAAACAGAACAACGCTTGCATCATAGGAATACCAGAGGGAAAAGAAAAAGAGAAATGGATAGAAAACTGATCTGAAAAATTAATGACAAAAACATCTCTAACTTGGTGAGGGAAACAATCAAGCATGCTCGGAATGTCTCAATAAAGATGAACCCAGATAGGCCTACTTCAAGATACATCACAATTAAAATGACAAAATTTAAAGACAGAGAGAATCTTAAAAGCAGCAAGGGAGAAACCACTGGCAGTGTACAAGAGAGCTCTGGCTTATAGTGTTTCTCAACAGAAATGGACTATAAGTCAAAATGGACTGGACTATAATATTCCAGGTAATGAAAAGGGAAGAAAAGGAGGAGGAAGAAGAAGGAGGAGGAGGAGGAGGAGGAGAAGAGGAAGAAGAAGAGGAAGAGGAAGAAGGAGGAAAAGAAGAAGAAGAAGAAAGAAATATATATAGAGAGAAATGAAGATACAAAGGGGAAAATGGCAATGATCAAGTACATATTAACATAACCTTCAATGTAAATTGATTAAATGCTCCAATCAAAAGTCATAAGATAGCAGAGTCAATAAGATAACACAATCCACACATATGCTGTCTACAAGAGACCAACATCAGCATAAGGGACTTATCTAAGAAAAAGAAGATAAAAAATATGAAAGTGAAAAGACAGCAAACTCACAGCTATTAACAACCACACCTAAAACAAAAACAAGCTAAGCAAACATCTAGAACAGAAACAGAACCACAGAAATGGAGATCATACGGAGGGTTAGCAACAGGGGTGTGGGAGGAGGAGAGAAGGGGAAAAGGTACAGAGAATAAGTAGCATAGATGGTGGGTAGAAAATAGACAGGGGGAGGGCAAGAATAGTGTGGGAAATGTAGAAGCTAAAGAACTTATGACACATGGACATGAACTAAAGGGGGGGAATGTAGGGGGGCTGTGCAGTGGGGAGGGGAATGATGGGGAGAAATGGGACAACTGTATTGCATAATCAATAAAATATATTAAAAAAAAAAAAGATCTAAGCCTAAAAAGGCTGACAGTGTAGGGAAAGAAAAATGTTCCAAGCAAATGGATTAAAATAAAAAAAACAAAACCTTGGGTAGCTATACTTATATCAGACAAAATAGACTTCAAAACAAAAGCCATAACAAGAAACAAAGAAAGTCACTACATAATACTTAAGGGTTCACCACAACAAGAGGATATAACCCTTGTAAGCATATATGTGCCCAAAACAGGAGCACCTAAATACATAAGGAAAATCTGGAAGGACTTCAAGGAGGAGACTAACAGCAATACAGTCATTGTAGGGGATTTTAACACCCTACTGTCAATGACGGATAGATCTTCCAAACAAAGAATCAACAAGAATATTGTGGCATTGAATGACACACTATATCAAATAAACTTTGTTGATCTTTGCAGAACATTTCACCTTGAAGAAACAAAGTATACATTCTTTTCAAATGCACAGAAATTATTTTCAACCTTAAGTCACATGATAGGACACAAAACAAGCCTTAACAATTTCAGAAAATTGAAATAATATAAACATCTTCTCAGATCACAATGGCTTAAAATTAGAAACCAATACAAGAAAAAAACTCAAAAACATTCAAATGCATGGAGACTGAATAACCTGTTATTAAATAATAAATGAGTTAACAATGAGATCAAGAAAGAAATCAAAAAGTACCTGGAAACAAATGAATATGAGCCCACAATAACTGAAAACCTATGTGACACAGAGAAGAGAGTCCTCAGAGGGAAGTTCATAGCAATATAGGCCTACCTAAAAAGATGGAAAAATCTCAAATAAACAACTTAACCCTATATCTAAAAGAACCAAAGGAACAACAAACAAAGCCCAGAGCACGTAGAAGGAAGGAAATAATCAAGATCAGAGCAGAATTAGGTAATATAGAGACTGAAAAACAATCAAAGTAATCAATGAATCCAGGAGCTGGTTCTTAGAAAATATAAACAAAATTGACAAACCTTTAATTATACTCATCAAAAAAGGGGGGCATAGGACCCAAATAAATAAAATCAGAAATGAAAGAGGAAAAGTAACAACTGATAACACAGAAATACAAAGGATTGTAAGAAATTACTATGAACAACTATATACCAAGAAATTGGACAACCTACGTAAAATCAACAAATTTCTAGAAGCATACAATCACCCAAAACTGAATCAAGAAGGAGCAGAAAGCCTGAACAGACCAATAACAACTAGCAAAATTGAAGCAGTAAACAAAACACTCCCAGCACACAAAAGCCCTGGGTTGAATGGCTTCACATGTGAATTTTAACAAATATTCAAAGAAGAGCTAACACCTATCCTTCTCAAACTATTTCAAAAAATTCAAGAAGAGGGTAGACTCCAAAATTTTTTTATGAGGCCAGAATTATATTAATTCCAAAACCAGGTAAAGATATAACAGGAAAGAAAATTACAGGTCAATATCTCTGATGAACATAGATGCTAAAATCCTCAACAAAATATTAGCTATCCAGATCCAGCAATGCACTAAACAGATCATACACCAGAGCCAAGTGGGATTTATCCTAGGGATGCAAGGATGGTATAACATTTGTGAATCAATAAACACAATATATCACATAAACACAAGGAAAGACAAAAACCTCATGATCACAGGGAATGCAAATGGGTGCAGCCATGGTGGAGAACAATATAGAATTTCCTCAGAAAACTAAAAATGGAACTGCCTTTTGATCCAGCAATACCACTGCTGGGAGTATTCTATAAGAATCCTGAAACACCAATTCAAAAGAACCTATGCACCCCAATGTTCATAGCAGCACAATTTACAATAGCTGAGTGCTGGAAGCAACCTTAAATGCCCACCAGTAAATGAGTGGATCAAAAAACAGTGGTACATTACACAATGGAATACTATGCAGCAAAAAGAAAGAATGAAGTCATACCCTTTGTGACAGCATGGATGGAACTAAAGAACATTATGCTAAGTGAAATAAGCCAGGTGGTGAAAGACAAATACCACATGATCTCACATTTAACTGGAACCTAATCAACAAAACAAACAAGTAAGCAAAATATAACCAGAAACATTCAATTAAAGAATAAGCTGAGAGTAACCGGAGGTGAGAAGGGAGAGGGATAATGGGAGAAAATAGGGGAAGTTCCATCAAGGAAAATATATAAAGGACACATGGACAAAGCCAAAGAGGATAGGTAGATTTGAGGGTGGGAGGTAGGGATGGGTGTGGTGGAGGGCCCAGGTGGCATGATAATGGAGACAACTGTACTTGAACAACAATTAAAAAAATCCCTCTTGATCATGTCAATATATACTGAAAAAGCATTTGATAAAATCCAGCACCCATTTACAATAAAAAAACCACTCAGCAAAGTGGGAATAGAGGGAGCATGCCTTAACATAATGAAGGCTATATACAAGAATCCTACTGCTAACATCATACTCAACAGGCAAAAGTTAAAAGTGTTTCCCTTAAGATCAGAAACAAGACAAGGGTGTCCACTATCACCACTCTTGCCACATTATTACCCGCAAACACACAAAAAAGGAATAAAAGTCATCCAAATTGGATAGGAAAAAGGAAAACTGTGATTCTCAGACAAATGATAGTATACATAGAACACCCTATAGTCTCCACCAAAAAAACTACTTGAAATAAGAGTGATTTTGGCAAAATAGCAGAATACAAAGGCAATATTCAGAAATTGATGACATTTTTTGTATACCAACAATGAATTATTGGAAAAAAACTAAGAAAAAAATCCCACTTATTCTAGCAGCAAGGCATATAAAGTACCTAAGAATAAATTTAACCAAGGATGTAAAACACCTATCATTAGATAATTATAGAACACTGAAGAAAGAAATTGAGGAAGATATAAATAAATGGAAGTATATACTGTGTTCATAGATTGGAAGAATTAACATAATTAAAATGTCCACACTACCCAAAGCAATCTATAAACTCAGTGCAATTCCTATCAAAATACCAACGGCATATCTTACAGATCTAGAATAAATATTTCAAAAATTTATATGGAGCCAAAAATGACCCCGAAGCCATCTCAGGATGGCTTATATTTAGCCATCCTGAGAAAGAAGAACAAAGTTAGAGGGAATCACAATACCTGATATCAAATTATAATTTAAGGCCATTGTAATCAAGACAGTCTGGTAGTGTTATAAGAACAGACACAAAGATCAATGACACAGAATAGAAAACCTAGAAATAATCCCATGACTCCATGGTCAATTAATATTTGACAAAGGGGACAGAAGCATAAAATGGAGTAAAAATAGCCTCTTCAACAAATGGTGTTGGGAGATCTGGGCAGCTACATGTAAAAAAATGAAACTCGACCACCAATTTACACCATACACAAAAATAAACTCAAGATGGATAAAATACTTAAATATAAGTCATGGTATCATAAAAGTCCTAGAGAAGAACATAGGCAGGGAAATCTCAGATATTCCATGCAGCAATATTTTCACTGATATGTCTCTTAGAGAAAGGGACATAAAGGAAAGTGTAAACAAATGAGACTTCATCAAAATTAAAAGCTTCTGCATGGCTAAAGAAATCATCATCAGAATGAAAGGGGAACCAACTGTGTGGGAGAACATATTTTTCAATAATACATTGGACAAAGGTTTAATATCCAAAATATATGAAGAACTCACATGACTCCACTCCAGGAAGACAACCCAATTTAAAAAATGGGCAAAGGACCTGAACAGACTCTTCTTCAAGAAGGACATACAGATGGCCCAAAGACATATGAAAAGATGTTCAACATCACTAGCCATGAGAGAGATGCAAATTAAAAGTACAATGAGATATGTCACTTCACACCTCAGTGAATGGCCATCATTAATAAACCAATAAACAACCAGTGCTGGCAAGGATGTGGAGAAAAGAGAACCCTAGTGCACTGTTGGTGGGAATGCAGACTGCTGCAGCCACTGTGGAAAACAGTATGGAATTTCCTCAAAAAATTAAAAATTGAACTTCCTTTTGACCCAGTGGTTCTGCTGCTGGGATTATACCCTAAGAGTCCTGAAACACAAATTCAAAAGAACTTATGCACACCTATGTTCATAGCACCAATATTTACAATAACCAAGTATTGAAAACAGTCCAAGACTTGTCAGTAGATGAATGGATTAAAAACTGGTAAATTTATACAATGGAATAGTATGCAGCAGAAAGAAAGAATGAAGTCCTACATTTTGCAACAGCATGAATGGAACCGGAGAGCATTATGCTGAGTGAAATAAACCAATCATGGTACTGGCACAAGAACAGACACATGGACCAGTGGAATAGAACAGAGAGCCCAGAAATAAACCCAAGTCTCTACAGTCAATTAATATTCGACAAAGGGGGCAGCAACATAAAATGGAGCAAAAATAGCCTCTTCAACAAGTGGTGCTGGGAGAATTGGACAGCTACATGCAAAAAAATGAAACTCGAGCACCACCTTACACCATACACAAAAATAAATTCAAGGTGGATAAAAGATTTAAATATAAGCCATGACACCATTAAAATCCTAGAGGATAACATAGGCAGGAAAATCTCAGATATTTCACGCAGCAATATTTTTACTGATATGTCCCCTAGAGCAAGGGACATAAAGAATAAACAAATGGGATCTCATCAAAATAAAAAGCTTCTGCACAGCTAAAGGAAACAGTATTAAAATAAAAAGAGAACCAACTGTATGGGAAAACGTATTTGACAATGATACCTCAGACAAGGGATTAATCTCCAAAATATATAAAGAACTTACAAGACTCTACTCTAAGAAGACAAGCAACCCAATTAAAAAATGGACAAAGGATTTGAACAGACACTTCTCCAAGGAGGACATTCAGAGGATCCAGAGACACATGAAAAGATGCTTGATATCTCTAGCTATCAGAGAGATGCAAATTAAAACTACAGTGAGATACCACTTGACACCAGTCAGAATGGCCATCATAAACAAAGCAACAAACAGCAAGTGTTGGAGAGGTTGTGGAGAAAAGGGGACCCTAGTGCACTGTTGGTGGGATTGCAGATTAGTACAACCACTATGGAAAACAGTATGGGATTTTCTAAGAAAACTAAAAATGGACATACCTTTTGACCCAGCAATTCCACTGCTAGGACTATATCCTAAGAACACTGAAACACCAATCCAAAAGAACCTATGCACCCCTATGTTCATAGCAGCACAATTTACAATAGCCAAGTGCTGGAAGCAACCTAGGTGCCCATCAGTTAATGAATGGATCAAAAAACTGTGGTACATTTACACAATGGAATTCTATGCAGCAGAAAGAAAGAAGGAGCTCCTACCTTTTGCGACAGCATGGATGGAACTGGAGAGCATTATGCTAAGCGAAATAAGCCAGGCAGTGAAAGACAAATACCATATGATCTCACCTTTAACAGGAAGCTAATCAACAAAACAAACAAACAAGCATAATATAAACAAAGACACTGAGATTGAGAACAGTCTGACAGTGACCAGAGTTGGAGGGGAGGGAAGTTCAGGGGAAAAGGGGAACGGTTTAGAGCAACAAGTATAAAGGACTCATGGACAAAAATTATGGGGGGGTGGAGGTGGGAGGAGGGTGGGGAGGGCTGGGGTGGTGGGCTGGGGGCGGGGTAAAAGACAGAAAACTGTACAATATCAACAATTAAAAAATACTGATTAAAAAAATAAAAAAAATTAAAAAAATAAAATAAGTTGCAACTCCTAAAAAATAAATAAATAAATAAACCAATCGGCAAAAGACAAATACCATATGACCTCACTTGTAACTGGAATCTAGTGAACAAAATAAACTAATGAGAAAAATAAAGCCAGAGACCTTGACATATGGCACAGACTAATAGCAATAGGAGGGAAGGCAGAAGGGAGAGAATGGTGGAAGGAATGAGAAGGGATTATTCAAATAACATGTATGAATGACTCATGGGCCTGGACAACAGAGAGAGGATTAACTGTGGGTGAGAGGGATGGGTTAGTGCAGGGGGCAAACGGGAAAAAATTGGGGCAACTGTAATAGAATAAATAATAAAAATAAAGTATAAAAAAGGCAATGATAATTAAAAAAACCCTCAAAAACCAAACCAAAACTTTTGTTTGGGACTAAAGTGAAAAACCCCAGTTGCTTCTAAAGAAGTTTAGCCAACACATAATGAGAAGAATAATTCAAGTAAATGGGACTGAGTTTCATAGAGTAAAAGAAAATAAAAGCAAAAAAAATTTTTAACAAGGAAATTACTTGTTACTATATTTCAGCTTTTACAGTCTTATTTATTAGATTATCTTTTTATTATTCACAATTAAATCATTATTATTATTTTATTTGTTGGGGAAAGGGGCATTAAATTTTTTTATGAAACCACCACCCCAAATTATCCTTCTTTCCTAGAATAAGCATAACTGATATCAGATATTACTTTGTTTTAAAGGGAATATGTGATATCACTGATACTATATTCCACTAATATGATGGAAGATTTTGAATAAGGTTATCAAATAAAAAGTTTATTTTTATATATTTATATGTATAAATGTACATGAGTTCTGTCCAGAAAGTATCCAGCCACATATCTATGTAAAATAGAGACGTATATTGAAGAAGATGCATGAAACATTGTACAAAGAACAATGATGCCTCAGTCTCCTTCAAAGCAGGCACCTTGAGGCCTCACATAGTTCTCCCAATCTCCATTAGCTGTCTTGTTGTATTTTACTGAATCTCATTGATGTCTGAAATCTCTTCCCTTTCAAAGGCAATTTTAGTTTGGGGAAAAGCCAGAAGTCACAGGGTACCAAATCTGGGCTGTAGTGGGGCTGAATCACCTGGGTGATTTGATGTTTCGCCAAAAATCTCTGTAGAAGACAGGAAGTATGAGCAGGTGTATTGTTGTGATGAAGCTGCTAATCACCAGTTGCCCTTAGTCTCAGCCATTTTCATTGTATTACAATCTCTCAACTGATAAAGAACATCAAGGTAGCAGTCCTTATTGTTTGGAGCATTATACTTGTGATGGAAAGCACCTTCCCAAACAAAAAACACAGTTGGCATTGTTTTGATCTTGCTGCAACTTTGCTGAACCTATTCTGGATATGGAAAACCAGACAACTTCCATTGGGATGACTGGGCCTTTGTTTCTGGAGCATAGCTGCAGGGCCATGATTCATGTCTGGTTATAACCTTTTTGAGGGAATATGGTTTATTAGTAGCAGTTTGAGTCAAGTCATTAGTAACTGCAGCATGATGTTCCTCCTGCTCTGGTAACAGAAGCAGTGGAATGAATTTTTGTCATGACGGGTTTCATGTCAAGATCCTGTGTCAAAATCTTGGACACAGTAGTTTTTGGAATCCCCATGTCAGCTTCTGGTTCTTGCACTGTCGCTGATGTTTGTTGACTGCAGCCCGTACACATACAGAATTCTCAGGTGTTCTGCTTGTTGCAGATTTTCCAGAACATGGGTCACTTTCAACAAGTTCTTGACCATCTTTGAAGTGTTTGTGCCACACTTTTATTTGTGCTGTACTTATTGCATCATCCCCACAAGCCTTCTGAATCATCTGATTTCTGTGGGGGAATGTTCAAGCTTAATGCAAAATTTTATGCAGATTTGTTGCTCTACTTGCTCAGTCATTTTGAATGTCCACACATTGCCCATGCTCACTCAATGGCATCTACTGCTCCCATTGAATTCATTTCTCTCACCTGCTCATTTTAGTCTACACTTCTTGTCTTCCAGGTTACATCTATGTTGTGCAAACTATTCTCATTATATTAACAAGGGCTGGACTTTTTCTGGATGGATCTCATATAAATACACATACACACACATATATATACACATATATATGTCTTTTGTTTCTTAATATATATATATACACATATACACACATATTGATATTGTTATATTCTCTGTATCTGTTTATTATGCGTGTACTTTTTCTAATCATGTAGAAAAAAGTCATATTGTTTTGTATAACTAGAATATAAAATATTGTTATAGCCCATGTAAACTATTTATTTTCTGTTTACTGTTATATTCAAATGTCTATAGACTGTTTAGTCTATATCATTGATTCTAAATTCTAAGATACTCATTTCTCCTTTTTACATTTAATGTCTCTGAAATAAGAATGCATGTTATACTAAGTGACCTATTATAATTCAGTTGTTAACATTTTTTTTCTTTCTAGGTTGTTCAAAATATCATTATCCTGTGAGCATCAAACGTTTTTTCCAAGTCTTTTGTCTCTTAATAAGCAGCTGAAAATCAATATCTTAAAAGGCATATTTAAGGATGGCAAAACTTTGGCCCCCCTCAATGCTAATATACCTTTCACAACTAATATTGACAGATGCAATGAACTGTTGAGTGCTGAGACCATCTCTCAGAGGACAGCATACTTTGGCTGAGACTGTCTGCTACCCTGCAATAATTAGTTTTCCTCTTTTTCAAAATTTTGGGTAGACCTAGAGCCACAAAGCTAAATTTTGCTAGACCACCTTACTGTATTGATTTACTAGGGTTGCCATAAAGAAATACTACAAACTAAGCAGTTGGAACAACAGAACTTCCTTGTTTCACAGCTTTTGTGGCTAGATGTGCAAGAAGAAAGTGTCATGTGGGCCATGATCCTGCTGAAAGTACCAAAAAGGTCTGCTCCAGGCCTTTACCCTAGCACCTGCTAGTTTCTTGGCTTATGGCAACTTAATTCTAGTTGTCACTTGGCCTTGCTCTCCTGGTGTTCTCACCTGTCTCTGCATGGCATGCTTAGGACTTTCACCATGTGGAACCATGGGCCCATCCTTCTCAGTGCAACTTCATTTTAACTAATTACACCTTCAAGGGCCCTGTTTCTAAATAAGGTTATATTATGAGGTATGGAGGATTAGAATGTCAACATATGAATTTTGAGGGACACAATTTAACCCATGACCATGACTACATTTGTTACAGGTACAATTTGTGTGCCCAGTACCTCAAAAAAAAAAAAAATCAATACATCAGAAAGAACTTAATACATCAGATACCTCAGATAAGTTGTATTAATAAATCAATACAACTTAGTACATCACAGTTTGAAGTAAAGAAAGGTTTATTTTATTGATTGAGAAGACCCAGCCTAAGAAGATGGTATGCCTTATGGTCTCTGCAAATTCATGTTAAGAGAGGCCAGTGTTCTATTATTGTCAAGGGAAGAGGCACGAGGTGGGCATGGGCACAGATGACTAGAGAGCTAGGCATCAAAAGAGATCCAAAGAACAGCTCAAAAATTCTAAATCTCTTTCTTGTGGTCAGTCTGCAGAACCTCGCTGAGTGTGGCTCTTTTTTACAGAGTCTGTAAATTTACAGAGTCTGGAGACTCTTGTAAATCTTTGAAAAACAGCCATTATTTTGTGCATATTTCCCCACGTCTTTGGGAAAGGTACTCTCTGACAAGGGGCTGCTGGAGCCTCACACAAAATCCCTCTAGTTGATTAGCGTATCTGAGGCAGAAGCTATTAGCCTGAAGACCATGGGAGAAGTGCAGGCTAGAATTAAGATAAAGTGAGCATTTCACTCTGTTGCATGTTTCGGTCAGCAAATGTGGCACCTTACAGTGCTTTCCTTAAGATACAGTCTTTATGTATTCTGATTATTCTTCCATCATACTCCCTGGAAGAGAGATATTGCCTTTGAGTGTGAAGATAAAGCTTATGGCTCAAATGTGTTAGAGTAGTGACCTTGATGGAGTGTGGGTTCCTAAAAGCTTTGTAGAGAACAGCTTTCTTGCAGCCTTGGGTTTAAGTCACTATCATGATGATGTTTTCTGCTTTTCTTAGCCAAAATTAAATTGATTTGCTATAATATGTGAACTTTTCCAAGATCAGTTAGAATCTTTGCTTTACCACTTGCTAGCTTTAGGTCATTCACATGTGTCTTGAACTTTATATAAGCCTCATTTTCCTATTCGTAACAAGAAATTAATCATATAAACTTTAATATTGGTATTAAAATTTCTACTGCATGCATAGCACTTACCATAGTACTGGTGCATACTAGGTAGCTGTTGAGATTTTCATTTGAGTAGAAGATTAGAATAAATATTTATTAAGGACCTCTCAATTCCTTATATTTATTATTTTGTTGAAATAATATTGTAAGTGCTGGAAAGGAATGGATGTTATCAACTCCAAGAGTATTCGCACATTTATGTGTTCATTCAACAAAACTTTATTTCATAATTTCCATGTACTAACATTGTATTAGGCAATGGGTATGGAAGAGTAAACATGCACAGAATAGTCCCCATTTCCACTCACAGGAGGCTTACACTCTAGTTGAGTATAAAAGTGACAGAAGAAAAGTAATGTTGATGATGGTGGTGATATTGCACACATGACCTCATGTATCTTGGAATATATTAAATCATGTAAATGTGGAGCTGTGAGGGGAAAGTCAACCTGGCTTGAGAGAATCCACCTGGGCCATGGGTATGGTGGCACCTCAGATCCACTGTCACTCAATGAATGTGGCTTGCCAGTACACTTCACATTGAACCTAGTGTACTTAAGTTTGCAGTTGCTCTGATTTTTTGACCCCATTAATTTAATAACGCTTATAACAATAAAAAAAGCCAGTGAAGCACATACCATTTATATCAGTAAATAGATGATCCAATATTTTAAGTTAAAAAAGAAAGCTTTTTATTATTACTGAAACCAACAATTACAGTAATTTTGACTTTTTATCAGTGTTTTCTTTTGAACTATATTCCATCATTGCTGTATATAAGTAGTTGTCTATGTTATCTTTGAATAAATAGCTATCTGTCTCTAACTTAAAGTCCATTATATTTGCTATTCGAATTTTCCTTGCAGTAGAGATTTTTACTTGTCTTGTGTTTTCTCAGCAGAAATACTGTTTTAAATGGATTTCTATGTTTATATATTCTGCCCCTGGGACTGACATGATTATATTTATGTCTTAATGGGAGAATTATTAAAAGGAAGATTTCATCTCCATAAAACTAGACCTTGTCTTTGACCATAAAAAAATCAAGAAAAGATTTGTCATAAGAGATATTATTTTAGAAAGAAATATTCAAATTAACCATATTAAAGTAATTCCTAGTTAGTAGAATTGAAATTGGTTCATCCTTCAGGACAGCCTGTGGAAGAATGAATACCCATGGCTTTGCTGATACATAGTGTCTAATAGTAAATAAAGAGTAATACAATAACATAACTTCCATGCTTATATTTATGTCTTCTCCAGTTTATCTGAGACTAGAGTTCATCATCTGGATTGGGCTCTGCTCTCCTTAGTTGTCTGTCAGAGCCTAAATAATTATAGGTAATTATAATTACCTATAATTATACTAACAGCTAAACTTGTACTACCAAGATAGAGGACATTTAGATAATATAAAAGTATACATTTATTTTTTTTGTGCCAATATTTTTATGATTCTTAACTACTTGCAATAAATGTGCTCTCAAAGTTAACTGATTATTATGTAATCCTCATGTATTATGTAACCTTAATGACAACCACAAATTAAAATCTTATAGTAAATGCTCAAAAACATAAAGACAAAGGAGTTTAAGCATGTCACTAATGAAAGTCATCAAACCACTGTGGGGGGCCCCTGTCCTGGGTGCCAGATGTGGGGGGCTCCACACGCAGAGCCCCATCCCTCCGTCACAGATGAAAATAAAACTACCAAGACATGATCTGCTTGGGGAGGAAAGGTGGTCAAACTCTCAGGAGAATGACCCAGAGCCCTTCCTCACTAGGCTTTCATTGGGTTCAAATACACAGGAATACAGGTTTAACATTTCAAAGAAATCTGAGGGCTTAATCTGAGTCAGTGTTTGTCAGGAAAGAGGGTTGCAAAACTTTGGGAGACATACTCATTTCCTCCTTGGACCCTTGTCATTTAAATGAGAGCACTCTTGGCAAAGCAGGTTTCACAGGACTTTAGGAATTCTTTCTTATGCCCAATCACCCAGGGAACTGCTCTGGCCAGCACTGGGCTGCACCGCTCCTGCCGTCATAGTTTCAGGCTTTAAGTCCATTAGGCTCAGGAAGCAGAAGACATCTCCCAGATGGAAACAGGGACTCGGGCTATGTCAGAATAGCCAGGGGGCAAGAGTCCATCACCCATCTTTGCTGCAACCCCCCCGAGTCCTTCCATGAGGGCCTCCCAAGTGGAGTCTTACCCGTCATTGACTACCTACCGACCAAGCATTGGGGCCAGAGATGGATGAGGCAGAAGCAGCACTCCTGCCAGGGAGATAAGCTTTGTCTCCTTAGTAGCTCACATCGTCTTGACAGAACAGACCCAGATGAAATGGGTCCCCAGGCTCTTACTCAGCCCACCATGGGGTGAGGGTTACAACTCCTGAGACCAGGCTGAATGGTCCACAACAAACCACAAAAGAAGATAACAAAAGGAGAATAAGAGAGGAACTACCAAAACAGCCAGAAAACAATGAACAAAATGTCAATAAGGCCATACCTATCAATAATTGCTTCAAATGTAAATAGACTAAATTCTCCAATCAAAAAACACAGAATGGCTGGTTGGATTACAAAAACATGATCCATGTATATGCTGCCTATGATAGATTCATTTCACATGTAAAGACGCACAGACAAAAAGTGGAGCAATAAAAAAAGTTATCCCATGAAAATGAAAATCAAAAGAACTCTGGAGTAGCTATATTTACATCAGAAAAAAACAGATTCTAAAACAGATTGTAATCAAGATAAGAACATTACATAATGATAAAAGGGTCAATCCAACAAGAAGACATAATGTTTATAAATATTTATGCAGCTAAAATAAGAGCACCTACATATGTACAACAAATATTAATGAACATGAAAGTAGAAGTAGACAAGAATTAGAATAATAGTAGGGAAATTTAATAACCACTTACATCAATGAATAGGTTATCCAGGCTGAAAATCATTAAGGAAACTTTAGACTTAAATGACACATAAGGCCACATAGATATATTTACAGAATATTCATTCCAAAAGCAAGAGAATACACATGCTTTTCAGGTTCACATGAAAAAATTTTCAAGGTAGATCATATGTTAGGACATAAAACAAGTCTCAATAAATTTAAGAAGATTGAGATCATATCAAGCACCCAAGCATCATTTCCAAACACAATGGTATTAAATTAATTGCATGAAGAAAACTGGAAAATTCACAAATCTGTGGAGACTAAACAACATACTACTGAACAACCAATGAATCAAAAAATAAATAAAAGGAGAAATAAAAATACCTTGGTACAAATGATAATGGAAATGTAACATACCAAAATTTGTGGGATGTAGCAAAATTTGTTCTGAAAGGAAGTTCATAATGATAAATGCCTACCTCAAGAAACAAGGAAAATCTTAAATAAAGAACCTAACTTTACACCTCAAGTAACTACAAAAAGAATAGCAAATGAAGCCCAAAGGTAGTAGAAGAAAGGAAATAAAAATATGAGCAAAAATAAAAGTGAGTCTAAAAAGACAAAAGATCAGAGACTTCCAGCCAAGATGGAGGCATAGGTAGACCCATTGTACCTCCTCCCACAACTAAAAGAAGAGCAACAAATTTAAAAACAAAAAGCATACAGAACTGACAGAAAATCAAACTGTATGCAAATCTGACAACCAAAGAGTTAAAGAAGAAACATTCATCCAGACAAGTAGGAGGGGCCAAGATGGGCAGCCAGGTGGAGAGGACTCACAGCAAGGCAGCAGCTTGCAGACTGAGCAGTCCCACATTTGCGTGCAGATAAACCAGGAGGAACAAATGGGGAGTGAGATAGACTGTGCAACTCAGGGTTCCAGCTTGAGGAGGTAAAGACTCAAAACTTCTGACTGAAAACACCTGTGGGGGTTGAGGCAGTAGGGGGAGAAACTCCCAGCATCACAGAGGAGTTCGTTGGAGAGACCCATAGGGCCCTAGAACAGACACAAACTCACCCAACTGGGAATCAGCACCAGAGGGGCACAATTTGATTGCAGGTAGGGGCAGATGGTGACTGAAAACTGGCAGAGAGTGGAGCAAATGGCCCTGTTTCCTCTCCAACCCCTTCCCACATACAGTGTCACAATGCATTGGGGAGGTAGCCCCACCCTAGTGAACACCTAAGGCTCTGCCCCTTACTACATAACAGGCGCACGAAGACAAAAAAAAAAAAAAAAAAAAAAAAGGCCCAAATAAAAGAACAGATCAAAGCTCCAGAAAAAACAACTAAGTGACAAAGAGATAGCCAACCTACAGATGCACAGTTCAAAACACTGGTAATCAGGTTGCTCACAGAATTGGTTGAATATGGTCACAAATTAGAGGAAAAAATGAAGGCTATGCTAAGTGAAATAAAGGAAAATGTACAAGGAACCAACAGTTATGGGAAGGAAACTGGGACTCAAATCAACAGCATAGAGCAGAAGGAAGAAAGAAACATTCGACCAGAACAGAATGAAGAAACAAGAATTCAAAAAATGAGGAGAGGCTTAGGAACCTCCAGGACATCTTTAAACGTTCCAACATCAGAATCATAGGGGTGCCAGAAGGAGAAGAGGAAGAGCAACAAATTGAAGCCTTATTTGAACAAATAATAAAGGAGAACTTCCCCAATCTGGCAAAGGAAAGACTTTCAGGAAGTCCAGGAAGCTCAGAGAGTCCCAAAGAGGTTGGACCCACAGAGAAACACACCAAAGCACATCATAATTTCATTACCCAAGATAAAAATTAAGCAGAGAATCCTAGAATTGGCAAGAGAAAAGGAGGCAGTTACCTACAAAGGAGTTTCCATCAGACTGTCAGCTGATTTCTGAAAAGAAAACTTGCAGGCAGGAAGGGGCTGGAAAGAAGTATTCTGAGTCATGAAAGGCAAAGACCTACATCCAAGATTACTCTATCCAGCAAAGCCATCATTTAGAAAGGAAGGACAGATAAAGTGCTTCCCAGATAAGGTCAAGTTAAAGGAATTCACCATCACCCAGGCCTTATTATATAAAATGTTAAATGGACTTATCAAAGAAAAAGAAGGTAAATAATATGAATAGTGAAATAACAACAAACTCACAACTATTAACAACCAAACCTAAAAACAAAAAAACAAAAACAAACTAAGCAAACGACTAGAATAGGAAGAGAATCACAGAAATGGAGATCATATGGAGGGTTATCACAGGGGTGTGGGACGGGGAGAGAAGGTGAAAAGGTACAGAGAATATGTAGAATAAATGGTAGGTAGAAAATAGACAGGGGAGGGCAAGAATAGTGTGGGAAATGTAGAAGCTAAAGAACTTATGACACATGGACATGAACTAAAGTGGGGGAATGTGGGTGGGAGGGTGTGTGCAGGGTGGAGGGGAATAAGGGGCGTAATGGGACAATTGTAATAACATAATCAATAAAATACACTAAAAAAGAAAAGATAAACGAAACTCAGATCTGTGTTTTTTTAAGATAATCGAAATTAGCAAACCTTTACTTAGACTCACTAAGAAAAAAAGAGAAGGGACTAAAAAAATCAGAAATGGAAGAGTAGATGTTCTGACTGATACTCTAGAAACACATCATGAGACATAAGTACACCACCAAATTGGACAACGTAGAAGAAATGGAGAATTGCTAGAAATGAATCATCATGAAAGTCTGAATAAACAATAGTAAGGATAATGAATCAAAAACCTCCCAACAAACAAAAGTCCAGGACCAGACAGCTTCACTGGTGAATTCTACTATTCAAAGAAGAATTAATACCAATCCTTCTCAAAATCTTCCAAACAATAGAAGAAGGAATGCTTCCAAAATATTTCATGAGACCCTGGTGCCAAAACTAGACAAAGGGCCCAAAGAAAGAAAATTGCAGGCCAATGTCTATGGTAAACATAGATGCAAAAATTTCCAAGAAAATATTAGCAAACTGAATATAACAATACATTAAAAGGATCATATGATCAAGCAAAAAATCTTGATCAAATGGGTTTTATTCTATTCTAGAGGAGGGATGCTGAGTGTACTGGTATAGATGCAGATAAAAGTAATAGTTTTGTTGATAGGCAAAGGAGGATCTCACTCCTGTTTGTATTTTTTCCTCCTTTGTTTCCTGTTTTATTCCAACTCAAGTAGGGGGAGAAATATTTTCAGTTTGTTCACCATGAGGTGCTGATGATTTCCAAATTTTGAAATATACTAAATAAAGTCTTTCCCAGGAGTAAGAATTTCATTTTAATGTAAATACTGACATACTGAGTAAAGACCATATTTTGATTTCATAGAGATAGATAAATAATAGACAAATATATGAGGATGGACAAAAGTAGGTTTATAGTTGCTCTATGGGAAAACGTAATGTAGGTTGTGATTGTTACGATAGTTTTCTTAACTCAAAAGAATGTCACTCACAACTGTAAACCTACTTTTCTTCAACCCTGAATATCAAAACTTCAAAAGGTTTAGCTATCATTAATTTTTTAAAAAAATTTATTAGTTCTATTTTAGACTAAAATTCTGAGTACAGAACTTATTAATTTATTGACTGAGCTCTTTATAACAAGAGGAATACCTACATCAGGATAGAATTATTGAATTAGCGTAGCCACAATTCTTTTGAGATATGAAATTGTGAGGTTAAACTGAATAAAATCGAATTACATTATTCAAACTATATGTTTGGTCAGAACTCCCTGAATATAATCAAGTTTCTTGTTCATAATTAAATATTACAATAGTCTACTATAATTTTATCTTAATGAAATGTGGGCAGTCATGTTAAGCAAATAGGGCACAGAGAAAACAAATTAACTGATTATTAATTTAGATCCTGTGTTACATTTATTGCACTGTTATATTATTACATATTTTGCATGGTCTGTAATCAATAACAGCAAAAAATCTGTATGGTACCTTTTTGTTTTACCTATGCATATGTTCAGCTGTGTTTACTTTTTTCAGTATAAGGAATGTCTAAAATATTTTCTGACACTTTATGCTTTAGGGAAAAAGGGAAAGGAATTTTAGGATTGTCCTTTACATTAGATGTTAAAGCATTGGCCAAATTTGACTTATAATGAACTCTGTTGTAGTTCAGTACTTCCTTTGATCTTCACTTGAAACAATTTCTAAATCTACACACCATCTGGGTAACTGCCATGGGTGCATTTGAGCCACTGAAGCAACCAGTTACTGGCCCCTGGGATGGCTGCATTAATGCACTGTGGTAAGGAGCCTTTAATTCATTTCCACCCTTTCTCATAGTCACAACTGAAATGAATTTCATGCTTTGATCATGTGCCTTAGTTGATAACAAATTAATTTTTCTCATCAGGGTTGGAAAGAAGATTGCATAAGTTTGAGTTCTCACAAAGTGACTTTATTTTTTTAATTTTATTTGTTTTATTATTTTATTTTAATTGTTGTTCAAGTACAGTTTTCTTCCTTTTACTCCTATCCCAGCCCACCCCCCAACCCTCCCCACCTCCTTCCCATTTCCACCTGCCTCCCTTGTTTTTGTCCATGTGTCCTTTATACTTGTTCCTGTAAATCCTTGCCTGTTCCCCTGAAATTCCCTCTCTTCTCCCCTCTGGTCACTGTCAGCCTGTTCTCTATTTCAGTGTCTTTGGTTATATTTTGCTTGTTGGTTTGTTTCGTTGATTAGGTTCAAAGTGACTTTAAACTGTTGATAGATCCCATTGGAAGAGAAATAGCCATCATCCTCCTACAACATTTTTTCTTTTTGAACATTGTCATGTATAGGCATTTGAGAGTCCTGTGAGTGATCAAAAATATATTGGAAGACTCTTTGTGCGGCTCTCTGCGTCATCATAGCGACAGAGAATCCAAGGGCAGAGGCAATAGAGATAGCAAGGTAGACTCAGGGTGGCTTGGGCTTACGGACACCACATAATTTTACCAGCTTTGCACTCTTATGAAATGTATCTGCCCCCCAAGCCTCAATTTCTTTGCACAGCAATTATGGTAGAAATAAGAGACAACACAGTCTTTTTTTCTTTTATTAATGCAGAAACAGCGAGATATTGCCAAACACAACTACAGTATAATTGCTTCTTTCAAAATTTTAAGACACACCTGGGAAGCAGGCAAGGAAGAAAATATAAATCTTATTTTTTGCCTTAAAATGAATTAATTGAGTTAAATTACTGACTTTCTCTTATTACTCATCCAAAGGCACTTGAAATGAGTGGTTATTAAAAGGAGTGACTATTTGGAAGAATGGCGTCTGTCTGAAAGACAGAAGGTAGAATGTCTCAGTGAAAGGGCACATAGGCGCTGGGTACATGGAAGGAGGAGGAGTCGAAGGATGGAGAAATGTGAGTGGCAACAGGACATTTTCCCTCATTTGCAACATTACTTGGGATTGACACTGTTAATTTTTCCAAAGGAACTGTATGTCTTCCTTTCATTCATTTAATAAATACATATTAAGTAGCTACTATGTTTTGTGTATTTCTTGTGCCTCAAGGCAGTGATGAACAAGAGAGGTAATGGAGCTGACTCACAAAGCCTATATGCTGTTAGGAGAAGAAAGATTAAACAAACAAGTTAACAAAATAATTGAATCCAGTAAGTTCAGATTGTGATTGGTAAAATAAAGGAAATTATCAATGAGATGAGATAGAAAGTAATGAAGTGTTCTTACTTTGGATACTCAAGGAAAACTTCATCTAAAGATATATGGAATGGTGACTATTATAAGAAACATGGAAAGTTTATGAACGGAGGTGGTAAATTAAGGAAACTTTTTAGTAAGAATGAGAGTTACTAGTAACGCACTATTGGTGGGATTGCAGACTGGTACAACCACTATGGAAAACAGTATGGATTTTCTAAGAAAACTGCAAATGGATCTACCTTTTGACCCAGCAATTCCACTGCTAGGATCATATCCTAAGAATCCTGAAACAGCAATCCAAGAGAACCTATGCACCCCTATGTTCATAGCAACACAATTTACAATAGTCAAGTGTTGGAAGCAACTTAAGTGCCCATCAGTAAATGAATGGATCAAAAAGCTATAGTACATTTACACAATGGAATTCTATGCAGCAGAAAGAAAGAAGGAGCTCATACCCTTTGCAACAGTATGGATGGAACTGGAGAGCATCATGCTAAGCGAATTAAGCCAGGCGGTGAAAGACAAATACCATATGATCTCACCTTTAACAGGAAGCTAATCAACAAAACAAACAAACAAACAAAATATAACCAAAGACACTGAAATTGAGAACAGCCTGATAGTCACCAGAGGGGAGAGGGGAGGGAATTTCAGGGGAAAAGGCGAAGGGTTTACAGGAACAAGCATAAAAGACACATGGACAAAAACTAGGGGTGGGGTGGAAATGGGAGGGAGGTGGGGAGGGCTGGGGTGGTGGGCTGGGATGGGAGTAAAAGAAAACTGTACAAGAACAACAATGAAAATAAATTTTAAAAAAATTAAAAAAATAGAATGTGATGTACTAAGGTATACTTATGCATTTTGGAGAATAATCAAATGTAAAGGAAGAATTTGACTAGGCCAAAGGAGGATAATTTCAGGTGGAATCCTGAATGGTGAACTGGGATGGAATCCACAGCCCTGAGAGAGCCACAGCCTTGGGTTGGGACTGACATTCCTTTCATTCCAGAGGAGAAATGCTGAGTATGCAGGACGGATGCAGATAAGTTAGTAGTTCTGTTCATAAGCAAAATAAAAAGCCCCCCATTTCCCCCTATGTTTCCTGTTTTAGTCCCACCCAGGTAAGGAGAGAAACATTTAAATTTTTCACCATGATGTGCTACTTAAACCCAAACTTCTAAATACACTAAGTAAAGCATTTCCCATGGGTAAGAATTTTATTTTAATGTAAATGCTGACATACTGAGTAGAGTTTATATTTTAATTTCAAAATGTGAAGAAAAATGTTTTGTATAAACTATTAATTCTATAAAGAGGAATGCACCCAACACTGAACAATTTCATGAATCGTTGGTCTCTGCTGTCACACATGAGAAAGTTTTTTAGATTATATCTAAAGCACTGCTCTGTAGCATTCTAGTCATGTTTGTATGCCCACAGGGAAGCATTACATTTTTATAAACAAAATGTCTTAACACATGACAAGAACACAAAAACTGCTTTAAGAAGGACACAAATGCAAAATTAGCAAAAATGTTTTTTATTTTGAAAAATCATTATCTTGAAAATATCAGTCTCATCTTTACCTTAGTACAAACTTCTGATATACCGGAAAAGAAAACTTGAATTTCAGTGCCATTTTCATTTGATTAACATGGTACATATTCTAAGAGGTTTGCATCTCATATGTCATTTGAATGAATTATGATGCCAATTAGTGTTGAAATCATAGAATTCAGTACACTAATGAATTCTTATATCCTGTTTCTTCAATACTTCAGTACAGAATGTTAATTTTATTTTAGTTTCTAACTTTCCCTAGTGAGTCAGGAGATAGCATAGAAAATCCTGAGACACTACAGCTGTCATCAGTCAGCATCCTGATTTCCGAGAATCGCCTTGTGACACCTGATAATAATTAACCTTATGGTTTCCTCCACAAGTGAGCAATCAAGGGAGATTGTGGGAAATCACAGGTTTAGAAGCTTAAGTAAAAACCCTTCACTAAAGCCTGTAACCCTTCAATAGGGGAGCTATTCCCTGGCCTGGGACAGCCTGCTCCTAGGTCTTGGGAAGAGTATTTTCCTTAACAAATTTCCCACTTGCTTTGTTCTACAATAACTGTGTGGTCAGTCCAGTGCTTTGTATGTGATGACCACGAGCCTGGACTCCATCTCCATCTGCAACACTAGGACTTAGGTAACTTGAAATCTACTTCTTCACCTACTCATGCTTTACTGTTTGCTAACTTCCTTCATATAACATTTTATATACCAAAATTTTAAAAATATTTTATTTATTTTTAGAGAGGGGAAGGGAGGAAGAAAGAGAGGGAGAGAAACATTGATGTGTGGTTTCTTGTTGGGTGCCCCCTACTGGGGACCTAGCCTGCAACCCAGGCATGTGCCCTAGACTGGAAATTGAACAGCTGACCCTTTGGTTTGCAGGCCACCACTCAATCCACTGAGCAATACCAGCCAGGGCTGCGTGCCAAATTTTAAACAAACCATCACCAGGTAAAATTTTTGGTAATGACAAGGTCAATTCAAACTTTCCAGCTTCCATTCCCTGATTCATTTATCAGTCTGATTAGTTAGGTTTTCTCTCCTTTATTAAATAATTACGTTATTCAACAAATATTGATCTTTAATATGATTGCATTAGATATATAGAAGAAAATAAGACAGCAGAGGCCCTTGAGCTAATAAACCTATTGTTTAATGGAAGAAATAGGCATCTAACTAATAAGTTCAAGGATGTTAAGTACAAATAAACAGAGAAATACAAGTTTTGTGGAAGTATAAGCCTAGCCTGGGTTTCATGGCCCAGAGGAAGGATGGAAACAATCAGATGGCAGAAACATATGCATTGTCCAACCAATCCTTGATCTTAATTTTCAAACATGATTTTTACATTCTTGGCTGGGAAATACACTTGTATAATTTTATAAAATGATGGCATCCTGGACCCTGGGACTGAGTAGATTAATAACTTAAGTTCATAGAGCAAAAATCATCCCGATTTCTACATAATTACAGCATATTTAGTTCAGTCTGATAATGAAACTCTATCTACAGTTGTCCAAATATCTTGGGTCTAGAAATAGCTGTAGGTCTCCAAACAAATCACTTCTAATTTTTATGTGCTAAATATAATGACAGCTTGAGAACTCAGTTCTAAATGAATAATGTCAGAAAATATATCAGTGTTTCTAATTTGTACTCTTTTTGCATTTGGCAGATAAACATTTACAATGGAGATTATGAAATCAGTGGAGACAAGGCTGCTTTTATTTAAAAAGAGGAATGAAAAGCAAGTTTTTAAACTAGTGATTGGCAAACAAAGTCAGGGTTTAAAAGATCTGGCTATAGCCTGACTAATTTAAAGGTATAAATATCTAGAACTTGGAAGACTTACTTTTAAACTATTTTTTAAAAATATGATATCCCTTTAATCAGTTATCAAGATACATAAAACTTTTTCACTGTTCTACATCACAAAAAAAAATCTTCATGTGGCTCCTGAATAATGAGGAAAATTGCATAAAACTTTACATTTTAATGAACTAATATGAATAGCTAGATCTCCTATACATGATATAAGAAATCCCTTTGAAATTCATTTAAAAACTCAGTTTACCAAATTGCAGTACAGCTAAACTTTCTGCTTTATTTACTAAAAGTAAATAGTTAAGGTCCTGTGAAACCATAATGAACTGGGATGGATTTTTAGTGGACTTCAAGTATACCTCTTCTAAATCAAGCATACCACTTCTAAATCACTCTGCCTGTTTAGTAAGTTCTGTATATGAGCTAATTTAAAGTTTTTACTTAACTAAAATTGATGTGTGTGTAAATTATATTTATGATTAGTTGGCAATGACAGAGATTAAATGAGTGTGCATTTAATAAAAAATACAGATTAATTATCTTGCTATAATCAAGCAAAGTTAGAACTCTCTGTGACAGAGACAAAATGTCATCTGAAACTGTGAGTTAGAAACTGAGACTGAGAGAGGGCATACTATGCCAATGATGATGTAGGAAAGAAATATAAGTTGGATTCAGACCTAGGCTTTATTATTTATCTATCTATTTATTCCTAAAGCATTTATTTATTGAGGGTCTGTTGGGTGCTAAGCACTGTTCATGGAACCTAAAGAACAAAGATGAATGTCTGTTACAGGGTTCAACTCTTTTCCCAGGATTCTAGTGCTTCCAGGCATCCCTATTTCAACCCTTCACATTCTTTGTAAAACATCATAAACACAATGGAAAGGTGACAGAGAAGAAAATAAGATCTGGAATATTAATTTGGAAACTCTGTAAAGAAATAGAACAAAAAAGACTTCCGGCCAAGATGGAGATGTAGGCGGACACACTGTGCCTCCTCTCACAAAATTAACCAAAATTAAGGACAACAAATATTTAGAAACAAGAAAACAACCAGAACTGATAGAAAATTGAACTGTATGGAAGTCCAACAACCATTCATCCAGACTGGTAAGAGGGGCAGAGTCGCAGCAGGAAAAAGTGGAGGTGCGGACCCGAGAATGAAAGCAGCAGTGGCTGGCAGTTCCCAGGTGCAGAGGCACGGCTGGCGGTCCCCGGGCCCACAGGCAGCAGCTGGCGGACCCCGGGCACAGGGGGCAGCTGTGTGGAACCAGTGAAGCCGCACAGGGCGGCTGGCTGACCAGGTGGTCCCACATTCGCGCGCACGGATGGACCAGGCAGAGGGGAGGTGGCGGAGGGGACTGAATTCAGGAGAGAGCGGAGCAGGTACCATTGTTCCCTCTCAGACCCTGCCCCCACATACAGCGTCACAACCCAGCGACTGGGCTGCCCTACACTGGGGAGCGCCTGAGGCTCCATTCCTCACTACGTAACAGCATGCGGAAGCGGCGGAAGGGACCAGAGTCCAGGAGAGAGCAGAGCAGGCACCATTCTTCCCTCTCGGACCCCGCCCCCACCTATAGCGTCACAACCCAGCGACTGGGCTGCCCCACCCTGAGGAACACCTAAGACTCCACCCCTCACTACATAATAGCCAAGACCAGACTAAAACCAAACCAAAACAAAACAAAACAAAAAACCCACCAAAAATGACTCAAACCGGAGAAAAAATGAAAACCCCAGAGTCAATTCCTCTAAGCAGTGAAGAGATAGCCAACCTATCAGATGCACAGTTCAAAGCACTCGTCATCAAAATGCTCACAGAATTGGTTGATATTACTCACAAATTAGATGAAAAAATGCAGGCTACAATATGTGAAATGAAGGAAGACGCATGGGGAACCGATAGAGATGGAAGAAAAACTGGGACTCAAATCAATGGAGTGGACCAGAAGGAAGAAACTAACAACCAAACAGAAAACAAGGAAGAAACAAGAATTCAAAAAAATGAGGAGAGGCTTAGGAACCTCCGGGACATCGTTAAACGTCCCAACATCCGAATTATAGGGGTACCAGAAGGGGAAGAAGAAGAGCAACAAGTGGAAAACTTATTTGAACAAATAATAAAGGAGAACTTCCCCAATCTGGCAAAGGAAATAGACTACCAGGACGTCCAGGAAGCTCAGAGAGTCCCAAAGAAGTTGGACCCAAGGAGGAACACACCAAGGCACATCGTAATTACATTAGCCAAGATTCAAATGAAGCAGAGAATTCTAGAAGCAGCAAGGGATAAGGGGGAAGTCACCTACAAGGGAGTTCCCATCAGACTGTCAGCTGATTTCTCAAAAGAGACCTTCCAGGCAAGAAGGGGCTGGAAAGAAATATTTGAAATCTTGAAAAGCAGGGACCTACATCCAAAATTGCTCTATCCAGCAAAGCTGTCATTTAGAATGGATGGACAGATAAAGTGCTTCTCAGATAAGGTCAAGTTGAAGGAGTTCATCATCACCAAGCCCTTATTATAGGAAATGTTAAAGGGACTTATCTAAGAAAGAGAAGATAAAAATATGACAGTGAAAAGACAGCAAACTCACAGCTATTAAGAACCACACCTAAAACAAAAGCAAACTAAGCAAACAGCTAGAACAGGAACAGAGCCACAGAAATGGAGATCATATGGAGGGTTAGCAACAGGGGAGTGGGAGGAGGAGAGGGGGGGAAGGTACAGAGAATAAATAGCATAGACGGTGGACAGAAAATAGACAGGGGAGGGCAAGAATAGTGTGGGAAATGTAGAAGCTAAAGAACTTATGACACATGGACATGAACTAAAGTGGGGGAATGTGGGTGGGAGAGGGTGTGTAGGGTGGAGGGGAATGATGGGGGAGAAATGGGACAACTGTAATAGCATAATCAATAAAATATATTTAAAAAAAGAAATAGAACAAAAAAGACAGGTAAACAAGATAGGGAGCCAATTGGAAAGGTAATTCAAGAAATATCAATATTTGAATACTACAAGTTCCAGAAGGACAGAGTATAGAAAGGCTACAAGGAGGACTCAGAGAAGTAGTTTTCTAATTCTTCAGTCCTTTCTTACTTTGGGATACTGGTCTGAAAGCCACTGTTTCCTTATATGACAAATGTTGGGAACCGCCCTGCCTGGTTTCAGAACCTGTAACCCCCATGGCTAAGGCTGAGTGAGAAAACTTGGGACCATAAGCCACTGAAGAGACAAACCTTATCTCCCTGGCAGGAATGCTACTTCTGCTCCTTCATCCATAACTGACCCCCAATGATCAATTGGTTAGCCAATGACAGCTGCTCCAAGTGGGGAATGACCTAAGACAGGCATAATCATGGGAGGCCCCAGGGAAAGACCTGGGGGGCTATAGCAAAAGGGGGTGATAGACCCTCGCCCCTTGGCTTTGACATAGCCTGAGTCCTCATTCTGTCTGTAAGAAGTCTCCTAATCTCTTGGCTACCTTACCTTGAGTTGTTTCCCAAAGTTTTGTAGCCCTTTAGCTAACAGATCCTGACTCAGAATAGGCCCTCGTAGTTCTTTGTTTGCTATCTATTGTTTGATCCTTTCTGTCTGACAATGATTAATGAACTTTACCTGTATTCCTATGCAAATTGAAGCCCAATAAAAACCTGTCAAGGCAAGGGCCGGCACTCTCCTCTTGAGAGAGTGGCCAGGCCACTCTGAGGTGCTCTCCCCTTGGGAGAGTAGCTATGTCATCCCTTTTCCTCCACAGGACTTGGTAGTCCATGTGAATTTGTCTTGTATCTCATCCATAATTCCGTGGACACTGTGGGCTGGTGTCTGTGTCATCTGGTGCCTGGAACAGGGACCTGAGGATTCAGGACCTGCTTTGACCAGAGGCTATGAGCCATCGTCACAGATGGCATGCCTAAAAGGACAGAAATTAGTGCTTTATCATGTCTTGGTAGACTTATTCTCATCCACAGCGGTGTGGGGGGGAGGGGTCCCTATGGGCAGAGCCCCCTGCCCAGCCAAATATAAAAGTAAGTAAAAATAAACAAGCAAACAAATGAAAGTGTTTAAAAAACCAACTCTTTTCTCCCTCATCCATGTTAATTCTCTTCTACCTAAAATTACTTCCTAGAAGTAATTATGTTTCTTAGCGACTTACATACTTATATCCATAGAATTATAGACCAAACTGCTTTTTTCTAGATAGCATACATTTTCTATTTGAAAAATTATTTATTTTCTTATCTCACTCAAGGGTTTATCCATTCTCCTAGATGTGCATTTTTCCTGTGCACTTCCATATCGTTAGAAGATAAATTCTACTATTGATAGTGGTAGCCTGGTTATTGAGTCACAGAAAGTTATTATTTTCACAATTTTTCAGTAATGTGAAGATTTTGTGGGGGTGTACTATTAAGATGTAGGTATGTTTTTCTATACTTAAGCTACACTCCCCTTGTCATAGAAATTGACCAGTGATGCAGGTTCCTGACTTTTTCAAAATCTATGTACGTATAAGCCTTTATGATTGTATATAATATTGGTCAGAAAAGCATACTGTGAAATGTTGCTTTTATTGAAATTCCCTCTAATATCATAGTACAGACAGCTTCACGATGTAACTTCTTTATTGCCCTCTGCTGGTGGGCTCTTCCAACTACACATTTAGAGGTCTGATGGCATTATTTTCTTTTTTTATTTTTATTTTTTTTATTTTTTATTTTTTATTTTTTTTATTGTTGATATTGTACAGTTTTCTGTCTTTTACCCCGCCCCAGCCCACCACCCCAGCCCTCCCCACCTTCCTCCCATTTCCACCCCCCATAATTTTTGTCCATGAGTCCTTTATACTTGTTGCTCTAAACCGTTCCCCTTTTCCCCTGAAATTCCCTCCCCTCCCACTCTGGACACTGTCAGACTGTTCTCAAATTCAGTGTCTTTGTTTATATTATGCTTGTTTGTTTGTTTTGTTGATTAGCTTCCTGTTAAAGGTGAGATCATATGGTATTTGTCTTTCACTGCCTGGCTTATTTCTCTTAGCATGATACTCTCCAATTCCTTCCATGCTGTCGCAAAGGGTAGGAGCTCCTTCTTTCTTTCTGCTGCATAGAATTCCATTGTGTAAATGTACCACAGTTTTTTGATCCATTCATTAACTGATGGGCACTTTCAAGGAGCTAAGTAGATACTCAACTTCTTAGTACAGACTGAGGAGTAGGTGATGGGAAACACTGAGATTTGTTGAGATGACTAAAGAGGTAAATAATTTGACTGTTAGAGTTTTCGAAGATGTGATATATTTATTCTTTTTGTCAAATAATTATATTTCATGAAGAGGATATAATTCCTTGTTTTCTTTGAAATAAAATAACAATAATTGAAGATTTTCTTCATTTGTACAAAATATCTTCCCTGAAAAAATAAAGTAGTTATTGGGCTTTCCAAAAGATTCTTGTAAAAATAAGTCTCCACAAATAACTTCAAATTTTTATTTATTAATAATTTCACCTTAAATTTAAGTATCTGTATCTATGTTGACTGAAAGTTTGTACACTGTAGTTTCAGATGGCACCCTAATTCTTATGTTCTTCCTCCCTTTGATATACATAAACTACATACTGAGGGCCTAACATCAGTTAGGAAGTGAAACGAGCAATTGTGATGCTGGTAAATCCTGATCTTGACTGAGCAGAACATGTTGCTACCAGTTTATCAATGTATTTTTCTAGGGGGTGTGGAAGATGGTGGATGGGGAGAGGTCAGGCTTGTCTCTGTCCTCCCCAATTTTATTTGTCAGCTGCCAGCCTCCAGCATTAGAAATACTTTCCTTTGTCTGAAAGGGTTTGAGTCATTAAAAGTTTTCTATTAAAGTGCAAGTGTTTTCAAAGTCTGTGAAAGATAGGACATTATATGCTTCCTTAGTGTAAGCCGAATCTCAACAGAGCAAACTGGGGACTCTAGGTATGTGTGCACCTGTGTGCATGTGTGTGCATGCATGTATGTGTAGGCCCACCAAGGCTATAAAGGAGATCCTGGACAGGAAAGAGCAGTGGAATAGGAGAGGGGAAAGAGCATAAAAGACAAACTTCACCTACTTAATTTGATCCGTAGCCTGCAGGTCATCCTATTTTCTACCATCCTTTGCTGATCTATTTACTAAATGCTCAGTGTCTCTACATGGCTCTATAAGTTTTAGAAGCCCATCACTATCCCATGTGCAGGGGATAGAACCTTGTAATTTTGCCCATGTTGTTTTCTTTTCCCTCAGAGTTTTTCTCTGAGCCCTGTAGGGAAGTAGATACTTTGGTGAAAATCTGTATTTCTTTGTTAAATACAGGGTAGAACAAAAGTAGGTTTACAATTGCTTGTATGAAAAATAATACAATAATTAATAAATAATACAAGAATAAACTCTGCTTTACGTACTCACACACCTACTTTTGTCCCACCCTTTAGAAACCACTCTTAACTATTTAAACAAACAAACAGTATTTTGAGTCAGTTTTATGATACCTACAGCTTCCACATGACAGAGATACTTTGGGACTAGTAAGTAGGTCCTTTAATATCCTCTTGAGTCAGAGCACAAAGCTATTGAGCAATTCTGAGACCAACATTACAGACACAAAATGTGGGAAGAGATATCCTGGGTTTGGTCATGGTCTGCTTATCCCCTTACAGAGATCAAACAGCTCTTATCCTGAAGTCAAAAGAAAGAATAATACTGGCACAAGGTGTATGTTTAAAGTCCATGTCTAATTTGTATCCTCCCCTGGCAATAGGGTGGGTAACTGACTGTTCATTCTCCTCTTGATAAATTTTGAAAGTCTCAAATATGCGTCATTTATAGAGATCATATTTATAGAGGTCAATTTCAACTTTTGGTGTAGGTGTTGATGATGATGACAGGTCACTCTTGATTCTGTTCCATGTTCATTTTTCTGATTTGAGGACAGCAGAGAGTAGCACTTAGATGGGAAAAAAATTACCAAGAGGTGCAGAAGTTGAATAAAAGCACTTGTGCCATTGTTTTCTTAGAATGTTGTTTATTGGTTTTTAGCATCTAACTTGGAAGAGCTGCCTGGAGGCTGCCCAGAACCTGCCACAAGTCTCACAGATGTGCAGACCTGCCCCGTCCCCACAGAGGGGACAGAGTGGTCCAGTAGGGCTGGCTCAGCCCCACATTCTCTGCCCGTCTGAGTGCCACTCAGAGCAGTGCTTTCCTCTGCTAGCCTCATCCCACTGCACTTGACTCTGTTTTCTCCAGCTTTATAGACACATAACTGACATATGACATGGTGTCATTTTAGTGCACAGTGTGATAACTTGATGCATGTATATATGGCAAAATGCATGCATGTATGAACAAAATGTAGTTAACATGTCTATCATCATGTGTAATTACTTTTTTGTGTGTGTATGGTGAGACGATTTAAGTACTATCATAGTAGCATTCAATTATACAGTATGTATGTATCGTTAACTAAAGTCACCGTGCTGCACATTAGCTTCTCAGAACTTACTCCACTTATAACTGGAAGCTTGCACATTTTGACCAACATTTCCCCATTTCCCCCACCCTCCAGCCTCTGGCATCCACCATTTTACTCTTTGTTTCTTTGAGTTTATCTCACATAAGATGTCACATGAAAGTGAGATCATACAGTGTTTGTCTTTGTCTGCCTTATTTCACTCAGCATAATACCCTCAAATTTCACCAATGTTGTCACAAATGGCAGACTTTCCCTCTTTTCAATGTCTAAATACTATTCCATTATATATGTATATATTATATTTTCTTTATCCACTCATCCATCCATTGATGGACACTATAATAATAGTGACTCAGTCAGTTCCTATAAGTGGCTAAGGAACAACTGATAAGATCTGGCTGTTATTACCATGTAGAAAAATCTCTGATAGCAGAGCAGATGTGGGCTATATATTAGGTTACTCCCCACAGGCAGAAAAAACATATTTTGGAAGTAGCTGCTTTGAATATGCATCAAATAAATCAAATAATTGATTCATATGGCTAGGACAGAGTGTACTCATATGTTTTAGGTGTCACACCATAGATATCAGTGGGATGAGTGGGAAAGGAGGCTTCTGAAGGCAAACAGTCATTATAATTCCATTTTTATTATTCTGTGGAAGAAAGAATATACAATCATACCTTCAGAACCTGAAATCAAACAATGACATCTAGCAGACTCCATGGGATGTAATTACAGCAAAAAAAAAAAAAAAAAAAAATACAAGCAGAAAGCAGAGAAGAAAGAAGTTTAATTTAGTATTGGAACAAATAGCTTGACATACTGCAAAAAATTTTGAAAAATTAGCCTAGATTTTAATATTAATTAACAGTAATAATTTATATTTAACATTAATATTCATAAGCCTCAAGTCTTAAGAAAAAATAAAACTGTACCTTTTGCTTTCTTTCAGAAAGTGATCGAAAGGTAACTATTTTTGAGGAATTTGAATAAATATAAAGATTTAGTGTACTTAAACATTTGGTCTAATACTTTAAAAATATTTTTTAGAGAATATATCTTCTTTTGATGAAATAAAGGGGAAATAAAGTGCTAAGGGGTGAAAAGGGTATGAGTTATACAAATCTGACTATTTTTCCTTATTTTACCTGAATATATTTTTCCAAGCCTAAATGTTGCAGACCGTTCAGCCTGGTTTCAGGAATTGTAACCCTCACCCCATGGTGGTCTGAGTAAGAGCCTAGGGACCCACTTCATCTGGATCTGTTCTGTCAAGAGGACGTGAGCTACTAAGGAGACAAAGCTTAGCTCCCTGGCAGGAGTGCTGCTTCTGCCTCATCCATCTCTGGCCCCAGTGCTTGGTCGATTACTCAATGATGGGTAAGACTCCTCATGGAAGGGGCAACCTAAGCCAGACACGACCACTTGGGAGGCCCTCATTGAAGGACTCGGGGGGCTGCAGCAAAGAGGGGGTGATGGACCCTTGTCCCCCAGCTATTCTGACATAGCCCAAGTCCCCATTTCCATCTGGGAGATGTCTTCTGCTTCCTGGGACTAATCAGCTTAAAGCCTGAAACTATGATGGTGAGCTGCAGCCCTGTGGCAGCCAGAGCGGTTCCCTGGGTGATCGGGCATAAGAAAGAATTTGTAAAGTCCTGTGAAACCTTATTTGTTTGCTAAGAGTGCTCTCATTTAAATGATAAGGGTTGGAGGAGGAAATGAGTATGTCTCCCAAAGTTTTGCAACCCCTTTTCCTGTGGGACACTGACTCAGATTAAGCCCTCAGATTTCTTTGAAATGTTAAACCTGTATTCCTGTGTATTTGAACCTAATAAAAGCCTAGTGAGGAAGGGGCTCTGGGTCATTGTCCTCTGAGAGTTTGGCCACCTCTCCTTCCCAAGCAGATCATGTCTTGGTAGTTTTATTTTCATCCATGATGGAGGAATGGGGCTCTGTGGGTGGAGCCCCCCCCCACACCTAAAGAAATAGTAAAATTGTTTATCTAAGTTTGAATGAAAGGTTTCATAGACACATTTAATGTATATGCATGCAATTTGACATCCATAGAATTACTTGGATTGCTGACAAGTTTGCTTGGTTAAGCTGAGATGCCCCCACATCTGAACAAAGCCCTTAAAGAAGCTAACTACTGTGTACACCAGCTTGTTTGTTCTGTAACTTTGCCCCAAGAGTAGACTAAACCCTTCTTTTAACCTCACTGTTTGTACCCATTATGCTTAATTGGGAATCACCATTCCTGAAAATAGAGAAAGGGTGAGGGAGGGGTGTTTACCTGGGAAATTGAACAAGAGAAAAGATCTAATTAGGGACTCTTTGCAGATTCTCAAATGTTGGCTGGCAGGTTCATTTTCAATGGCTGTAAAGCACGGGTGTCCAACCTTTTGGCGTCTCTAGGACATACTGGAACAAGAGTTGTCTTGGGCTACACATTCAATACACAAACACTAATTAAAGCTGATGAGCATAAAAAAGGTCCATGCATAATTTTCATATCTGCCACCACAGAGAAGAAAAAAAGTACTCACACGATAGCCCTAATTATGCAGCAGCCCTTTTGATAATCTTTTAAAATTGTCGAACAGGTCCCAAGTTTGTGATCACTAATAAAGAAAATGTACATATCTAAGTAGTAAAGTGTAAGAAAACATCATTAATTTTTAAAATATCTTATTATGAAAGTAAAAGAAAAGAGGGCTACATAGAAGGAGCTCCTACCCTTTGCGACAGCATGGAAGGAATTGGAGAGTATCATGCTAAGCGAAATAAGCCAGGCAGTGAAAGACAAATACCATATAATCTCACCTTTAACAGGAAGCTAATCAACAAAACAAACAAACAAGCATAATATAAACAAAGACACTGAATTTTAGAACAGTCTGATAGTGTCCAGAGGGGGAGGGGAGGGAATTTCAGGGGAAAAGGGGAACGGTTTAGAGCAACAAGTATAAAGGACTCATGGACAAAAATTATGGGGGGTGGAAATGGGAGGAAGGTGGGGAGGGCTGGGGTGGTGGGCTGGGGCGGGGTAAAAGACAGAAAACTGTACAATATCAACAATTAAAAAATACTGATAAAAAAAAGTAGTGGGGTGTTGGACATTGTATTTGAGAAACTAGTGTATCAGTACCTGGTTTGATAGAAGTAGTTGCAATTCTCAGGGAGTTCTCAGGTGCTCATAAGATATTTTGGTTTTAATTTTACTCTTAATGTGTTTCATTCTTGAAAATAGTTGCTTGCAAATGTAGGTGCTGCCAAATAGCAATGACATGAATAAGGCATGATTGTGAAGCAAGGGATGTGTATCTCTGGGAAGACAGGATCTATAAAAGTCCAGTAAAGAGACAGCATCAAATTTTTCTTTTATGTTGAATGTCAGATTGCACTTCTATGCATTCCATATGAATATTGTCAGGTAACATTTATGTCAACTGAAAATGGAGTCACAAATACAGCAGAATATTGATTATTTTCCCAGAAATCTTGAAATCTGTTTTCAAATTCTTGTATCAAGTCAAAAAGCAAAGCTGCATATTTTTCTCTCTTCACAGGACTGTGTTTAGTCAATGTGTTAAGTGCATAAAATCATTTGCCTTAATTTGAGCTTACCATAATTTCAGTTTAATTTGGAACACTGCTATAGTTTGAAACACAGTATTGATAAGTTGGTTTTCACCTTGAAGATGCATGTTTAACTCATTTAAATGACTGGTTAAACCCACTAAAAATGGTAAATCTATAAGACAGTTTTCATTGTCAAGTTCTGGCACAAATTTGTTTTTTGATACCATAAAACACTTGATAACATGTCATACATCACAAAATCATTTTGACATTTGGCCTTGACTTAACTGTCTTACTTCTGAAAAGTAAGTGATGTTGCCATAGTCAGTATTAATACTTTTAAGGAATTCCTGGAACTGGCGATGATTCAAACATTCAGCTCTTATGAAATTCAGAGTCCTAATGATTTGCACAACGTTATCCATTTTTAAAGCTTTTGTGCATGAATTTTCTTGATGTACTATGTTGTGATACTTCATCAGACATGCTGAGCATACAATTTTGGGTCGCAATTTCAATATCTTCTGTTACTTTTACAAGTCCCTTTCTTTTACCTGCCATCACCAGGGCACCTTTGGTACCTATACCAGATATGTTCATAATAGACAAATCAAATCATTTTAACATATTTTAATGCTTTGTACAAATCTCTTGATTTAGTTGTATCTTTTAATGACAGTAAAGAAGCCATTTATTCAATGACATTATATTTGTCATCAATACCTCTAATAAAAATGACAAGTTGAGCCCTATCTGTAGCATCAGTGCTATTATCCATTGCCAAAGCATAAAATTTAAAATTAGCAGTTTCACTCTCCAAACTTCTTTCAATAGATTTTCCAATTTCTTAAGTTTGCCTGGCTATAGTCTGGTGAGACAAATTGATTTTAGAAATATCCCCCTTTTTTCAGGGCAAATTATATCTGCCATACATTCTATACATTGCTTAATAAACTCACCATCAGTAAATGGTTTTGATTTTTTGCTATTAAATATACTACCACATAACTAGGTTTTACAATGGAATACGCTTGAATTGTAACTTTTTGAAAAAAAAATTTTGTTGAGAAGACAGACTTTTTTCAGTTCCATTATTTTGTCCTTATGACACAATCCTTCATAAACATTGAATTTGGCAGCATGCATAGTCTTTGAAAATGTGCACGAATTCCCTACAAGTTAAGCAGAGTGCCTTACTATTTGCCTTGAGAGAAAAAAATAGTCATCTGTCCACTTTTCATTGAACAATCTGAGTTCATCCATAATTTTTCTTTTGGGGAGTTCTTTTTTTTTTTTTGAGATGTTGTAGAAGCCATGCTGGAATTAAAAAAATAATAATTGATAAAGGAATTTATTTACTTTTATTATTAAAATTAATTGACAGGAAAATAGAGAGCAAGGTTTGGGCCCTTCAATAGCTCTCTCAGCTGCTGATGCAGGGCTAAGGTGGAGGGCTGATCATAAAGCAGGGCAGGTGAGGTGTGAGTTGATGCTGAGGTGTGGAATTAATAATCAGGTAAAAATGCTTACCTGACTTCTAAATAATATTAAATGCCTAACACTGCAATGGTATGTTGAAGTATTATTAATAATTGCTGCCTCACTAAGTCACCATGAGCACACATAACATCTGATGATGTCGATTCTACTGTCAGCGCTTGGAAGATAACACACTGGAAGCTGCACACTGCAGTAAAACTGAAGCCACGCATGTCTACAAATAGCAAGAACATACGTACATTTATTTTATGCGACATTGGGACACATAATCACAAAAAATTTCATAGTGGTTACAATTTTACAATTATGATTTTGTGTTGGTCCACATCCATAGCCATCTGTGAGCCACAGGTGGGACACTGCTGCTCTAAAGAGAGAAGAGAAGCTGGGTTTTTTTGGTCTACTTTCAAGTTCTAATTCCAGTGCTGGTGCTGTCTGAATTCCAGTCCAGACTGAGTGAGTCACTGAAGGGTCATTTCTTAACATGTAGCAGTGGTTTTCTAATTTTAATCTTTGTTTTTTAATTTTAAATAATTTTTTTCTTTAATCATTTCTAATTTTGTCCAAGTGAAGTAACTTTAATGAGGGATTTTAAAATTGTTAAATTGTGCTAAAGTTAAATCAGAAAAGTTGGTGTTCATGCTACCTGTCAGTACCAGAACCAAAGTAGAAACAAGGATTAAATCTTTATGGGTGCTTTATTCAGATGGCCCTTGATCTGAGAAGACATTGGAATTCATAGCCTCAAAACCTGTCTTAACATCTCATTTCAATCTGACCATTTTATAAGGAGAAGAAAGGGTAGGTAAGGTGTTGGAAAACAAGGTTAATTGGATAAGAATCACAGGCCAGTGGCAATTTTCCTAGTAGTTCTTTATCTTTTGATCAACAATTCTTGTATGTTCCCTCTCTGGGTCACAATGACTTAGATATCATCTCCATCACTTGCAGACCCCTGGATACAAAGGGTGAATCACTTGTAGACCTCTTGGAGTCATATGGTTATGCACTGCAATATCCTGGAATAACAACCACCAACATGCATTAATCACTTAACTCTAAGTGATTAGACTAACTACAGCTAAAATCTTTACTTCTCTTTTATTTTTTAAAGATTTTTATTTATTTATTTTTAGAGAGAGGGGAAGGGAAGGAGAAAGAGAGGGAGAGAAATATCAATGTGTAGTTGCCTCTTGTGTACCCCCTACTGGGGACCTGGCCCACAACCCAGGCATGTGCCCTGACTGGGAATCGAATCAGTGACCCTTTGGTTCACAGGCCAACACTCAATCTACTGAGCTACACCAGTCAGGGCAAAAACCTTGACTTCTTGAGTTCCCCTATAAAAAGGACTTGATTTTGTAATAACACCAAAGTTTGGAAAATAAAGGAAGGAGAGATTGGTGAATTCTTAACAAATTATAATAATTCGAATTGAGTGTCTCATAAGGAGAAATGGACTGGATCATTTAAGAATCTGATTGAATACTTTGTATTTCATCTATTTCTATTAAAACTACAGGTTAGGTGAGTCAAAAATTTTAGTTATAAAATATTCCTTGTGTAATAAAATTTGTTTTAACCCTTCTTTCAATTATAAATTTAAACAATGATCAGTTTACAAGTACCTGTTTACAGTCAATGGATTGGCCAATTGCTTTTGGGATAATTCATTTTTTAGTCTAGGATTTCCAGTTCTATCTCTATTCTCTTATTTATACTCTATTTCACATATTTTATTATTAGTAGTAGTAATGGTAGTATCATTATTACTTAGTTAGGATAGAGTTGTTTCTATAACTTCTTATGGTCAAACATACACCAAGCAACAGAAATTTTTAAAGCACTTGTGTTGGGGATGGGGACACCAAAAGTAAATTTAGTGTTGGTCATTCTGTTTGCTGCCCTTAAAGGAGATTAGAACTAGTTGGAAAGGAGTGACCAGTGCAACAATCTGGTGGATTAAATAAATAAATGTGGCTAGAGCAGAGGTGCCTAAGAGTGTGTGGTATATGGAAGAAGCAAACTACAAAGAACCCATTTCAAATCCTGGCATTCATGATTCATAGATCTGCTTACAGTCCACCTTTTCATGACAGTATAGGCAGCAAACAAGGCTGGAGAACACACTTCCTTGGCCCAAATTCAATATCATTTCTGCCTAGATGATTATGTCTAGGCTTTGAGTATATAATTTGGAAGCTAACTAAATAATAAATTTACTTCTGAAAATGAAAAAAGAAATTTGCTGCAATAGTATTCACAACAGTAATGATTGTTTGCTTTGGAAAAACTGCATTTTAAAAAATCTTATATTAACATTACAGCATCTGCCCTAGACCTAGGGTCAGAGTTGATTCTTTGTTGCGTTTGTCTTATTAAGACTGATGAGTTTTTTTTTATTGTTTTTGTTAATTTTACCATGAAAGCCCTCAGAGCAATCTGGGTGCCAAAGTTCTAGTCTTGGATAGGGAGACAGAATTGTCATTAAAACCACTGACCACAGAGGAAGGATTCTTACCGAGAATGGCTTTCTCTCTTTTGAGAGCACAGAAGAGCAAATTTCAATTCAACTGCTTTATAAAGCAATGTTTTAGTACAGAAAATTTCAAACATCTGCGGAGAGTAGAAACCTTCATCAGTTGGCCTCATCAAATATCAATTGCTGGCCAATGTATTTTCTCTATACTGTCTTCCATGCCAACCATGATAATTCTCAGCATTTTGAAACAAATTCCAGATTTCTTTTGCTTAGTAAAAAAAAATTAGTATCTGTATTTCTAAAATTTAGGAACTGTCCTTTTAAACCCATCTATAGAGTCATCATCACACAACCCCAAATAACAGTGATTTCTTAACATCAACAAATATCTAGTCAGTTCATCTTTCCTTGATTGTCCTATAAATGTACTTTTATTTTAATAACCATGATTTATTTTAGTAATGATCCTAACACAATTTCTTTTAAACTATATGTTTAAAAGATCCCATGTATTCTTATTTTCTTGTTATTTACTTGTTATTAAATTCAAAGAATTTTTTCTGTAGGGTTCACAACTGTTTGTGTTATGCTTATTGGATTCCCTCATGCCTCCACATTTATTGTGCTCCTTTGACACATGTATTTACTGTCGTTTATAGGTAGATGTAAAGGTCTGACAAAATTTAGGCTTGATTTTTTTTGCAAGTCTACTTTGTAGGTAATTTTGATTAATCCCAAAAGGAGTTATAAAGTGTCTGCTAGTCTTAATTGTGATGCTGCAGCCATTACTGATCAGTGTCTATACCCATTCATGCATTATAGGTACCAAGTAGTGATATTCTACTAATTGGAATTTTATTATTCATTTATTAGCTGGAATATTTTTGTCATAAAATATTTGGTTGCTGTGAGTTACAGTCTAATTAGGAAAGGCAGAATAAATGCATCTTTTATTTTATTTACCAGTTTTACAGGGGAAAAAATGGAAAAAGAAGGCTCCAGAGTATCTTCCCAAGATGATCAGTTATGGATTTTATTTGTTGCTGTCTTCAGTGAGATTACTACAATTATTAGTATACAGATTGTCTCTTCTTAAGTCCCTGTATCCTTTCAAAGTTGGGTCCTGAATCTTTTTGACACATTGCAGTAGTCTTTGATAGTATTCCCAGCTCTCTAGTCTGACAAGATGGAACAAGAACATCTTGATCACTTCCTACGCAGGATCTCAAATTAGCCATTTCTCCAAGGAGACAGTACACATTGTGTTTTTCAAACTTGTGTTCCTTCTAGTTTAACCTTTATTCAGTAATTGATTTTTTAATTTATTTTAATTTATTAATTTTTTCGGTCTTGTTTAGGTAACAACAGTTTCTTTTTCTTTTTCTTTTATTATTTTATTGTTGTTCAAGTACAGGTGTTTCCCCTCATTACTCCCCACACCCCAGCCATACCCACCTTCATTCCCTGCTTCTACTCCCCTTAGTTTTGTCCACATGTACTTTATTGTTGTTCCTGAAAACCCTTCCCCCCATTATCCCCTCCTACCTCCCTCTGGTTACTGTCAGATTGTTCTTAATTTCAATATCTCTGGTTATATTTTTCTTGCTTGTTTGTTTTGTTGATTAGGTTCCACTTAAAGGTGAGATCATATGGTATTTGCCCCTCACTGCCTGCATTATTGCACTTGGCATAATGCTCTCTAGATCCATTTGCACTGTTGCAAAGGGTAGGAGCTCTTTCTCTCTGCTGCATAGAATTCCATTGTGTAAATGTACCATAGTTTCTTGATCCACTCATTTGCTGATGGACACTTAGGTTGCTTTCAGCACTTGGCTATTGTAAATTGTGCTGCTATGAACATGGGGGTGCACAGGTTCTTTTGGACTGATGTTGCACAGATATAAAACAAACATTTCAAAAATTTATATGGAACCATAAATGACCCCAAATAGCTGCAGCAGTTTTGAGAAAGAAGAACAAAATAGGAAAGATCACAATACCTGATATCAAACTGTATTACAAGGCCACTGTAGTCAAACCAACTTGGTACTGGCACAAAACAGACACATAGACCAATGGAACAGAATAGAGAGCCCAGAAATAAACACAAGTATCTATGGTCAATTAATATTCGACAAAGGGGGCAGAAGCATAAAATGGAGTAAATATAGCCTCTTCAACAAATGGTGGTGGGAGATCTGGACAGCTATATGCAAAAAAAAAAAAAAAAGAAAACGAAACTGAATCACCAGCTTACACCATACACAAAAATAAATTCTAAGTGGATAAAAGACTTAAATATAAGCTGTGACACCATAAAAGTCCTGGAAGAAAACATAGGTAGGAAAATCTCAGACATCCCATGTAGCAATATTTTCACTGATATGTCCCCTACAGCAAGGGCCATAAAGGAAAGAATAAACAAATGGGACCTCATCAACATAAAAAGCTTCTGCACAGCTGAAGAAAACAGCATTAAAATCAAAAGAGAACCTACTATATAGGAAAACATATTTGCCAGTGATACCTCAGACAAGCCTTTGATCTCCAAAATATATAAAGAACTCACACAACTCCACTCCAGGAAGACAAACAACCCAATTAAAAAATGGACAAAGGAATTGGGCAGACACTTCTCCAAGGAGGACACACAGAGGGTGCAGAGGTATATGAAAGGATGCTCAGCATCACTAGCCCTCAGAGACATGCAAATTAAAACCACAATGAGATACCACTTCACACTGGTGAGAATGGCCATCATAAACAAATCAGCAAACAACAAATGTTGGAGAGGATGTGGAGAAAAGGGAACCCTAGTGCATTGTTGGTGGGAATGCAGATTTATGCAGCCACTGTGGAAAACAGTATGGAATTTCCTCAGAAAACTCAAAATGGAAATGCCTTTTGACACAGCAATTCCACTGCTGGAATTATATCCAATAATTGATCTTTTAAAACAAATTGTTTCCTCAGTTTTTCACATTTTTATTTTTTTTAATATTTTATTTATTTATTTTTATTATTTATTTATTTATCCTTAGAGGGGAAGGGAAGGAGAGAGGGAGAGAAACATCAATGTACGGTTGCCTCTTGTATGTCCCCTGCCGGGAACTGGCCTGGCAACCCAGGCATATGCCCTGACTGGGAATCTAACCGCGATCCTTCGGTTCGCAGGCCCGCGCTCAATCCACTGAGCTACACCAGCCAGGGCCAGTTTTTCACATTTTTAAATCTTCCTATTCTTTAATCACTTCATTTCTGAATTTTTTAAGTCATCTTTATTTAAAGAAGTTTTTAACACTTTTTACATTCCTTTTACTTTAAAAATAATATCAGGCAACAATTTTGGTTTGTTTTGTGGGCATATTTTTCTGTCAGGCTTTTAGAATCTGCTGGGACTCTCTTCTCATTCTTTATTTTCCTATTAAATTTCTATAGGGTTTGGCAGTAGTACTTTCATCTTGCCCATATTTAAATGAAGTAAGTTTCTCTTTTATGAGGGAAGTGTAGATCAGAATATATTTTCTATCTTCACAACTTCAAAGTTCCTCTGCCTTCCCACTTCCATTTATTGGAGTCTCATCCCTCTTGTCCCAGCTGAGTATGGGGATTTGTTCTGGAAGGGTGCCTTGATTTTCTAGTTGCCAGAGTTTCATAGGCTCAGAGAATGACAGCCTCAGCATCTCCAAGTTCTTGGACTCATCTGAGAATTAGAGCCTGCAGTGTGCGGTGTCTCCTGCTCTCTATGTGTTTTGATGCTATTCATTGGAATCTTTGGCTCTTCCAAAAGATAAAGTCACCTTTATTTCCCTCGACTTGCTCCCACACACACTTTTAGGTACCTGATGTAGGTCTTTTTGCTGCTGTTGATTTGTCCCTAACTGGTTGCATGTGCAGTTCACCTGGATATCTTGTTATAGATGTATTCTGTGAGTTTCGGGGCATGTTATCCTGGTTGCTTTTCCCTGTGTGTGTGTGTGTCTTTGGTGAGGGTGGGCTGGGATATTCAGAGATAAAAACATGTGTAGTTGCCACCATTTTCATAGACTTATCTGCCATTTACAAAACAAATTGGTAAGAGTTATTACTGTAATCATCATTACATGTGTCTATTTCCTTTTCCAGGCTTCAAGATACTAACAGCTCCCACTTTAGCATCCTGAGACAATTGAGCAATACTTAATTTGGGGGCTCTTTCTGTACTACTTCCTCCTATCCATGGCACTTTTGTGCCCTGTACGTAGTTTTGTTGACTAATAGAGAATTTAGAAAATAAAGGAGACTATGGGCTTAATGGTTCAAACTGTATTAGTACATTATATTTCTCAAGTAAAATATCCTAAGAATCTTTAGGCCAAAGTTTTGAAATGAAATCTCAAATATCCTGGACTTATATTGCAAAGGTGAATGCCCACGTACAGAACATTAAGACTTCAATCCAAGGAGCAAAACATTTTTAGAATCTCCGAATTTACCTTAGTATGATTCTGCATTCTTTTTGAGGTAACTGAATAAAATAATTTCATAATAAAATACAAATAGATTTTATTAAATATAATTATTATTTTAAAAATATTGTATTTATTTATGTTTAGAGAGAGGGGTAGGGAGGGAGAAAGAGAAGGAGAGAAACATCAGTGTGTGGTTGCCTCTCACATGGCCCCCACTGGGGACCTGGCCTATAACACAGGCATGCGCCCTGACTGGGAATCGAACTGGTAACCCTTTGGTTCACAGTCTGCACTCAGTCCACTGAGTTACATCAGCCAGGGCTAAATACAATTATTTTGAAACATATGCATATATACATTTAAGAAAAGTGTTAAGATTATCAATTTTTATTTATTTTGTAGAATCTGGGATCAGTTAAGGGTAAACACAGTATAAAATGGGATAATGCAACAGTGAAGATAGTTTACTGTATCTATTGCTATTAATGAGCCACCCCTAAACTTGGTGATTTAAAAAGACAGCATTTTATCTCCTCACAATTTAAGTCCTCATCTCAGACTATTGGATTCAGGCTGGTTGCTTTCACGTCTGGCCATTGACATGGGCTATGGCTGGGCCAGGTGCCTCCAGTAGGCCAGCTAGGCTTCTTTGTGTCTCCACGTGACAGGTTTCCCTGATGCACAAGTATTATACAATACTTTCCAAGTCACAGCTCCTCATATACTATTGGGCAAAATTCAGTCACTTGACCATCCCCTGTCAATATGGAAGGGATGGATGTACACATGGCCAGGAAACAGGCATTGGGGCCAATAGTTTCACAACCTACTACACTAATTATATTAAGAAACACCTCCAAGGGCAGCTGATGAAAAGTAAACATGTGTAGTAGGGTTGGTGTGGGATCAAGGGACAATAATCAAGGTTACCCCCTGACCAGTGTGACTTTGTTGGTCATCCTACTGCAAAGGGAAAGGTCACTGGTTGGATTCCAGGTCAGGCACATGCCTGAATGTCAAGTTCAGGCCCAATTCAGGGTGAATATGAGAGGCAACCCATCAATGTTTCTCTTCTTTTCTTTCTCCCTTCCTCCCATCTCTCTGAAATAAATAGATAAAACTAAAAAAAAATAAATATTACCGAAGTCTGAAGATTTCGGTATTTTTGGAAAAACCACTGAAATGAAAGTAGTTATATAACCATGTTCTGACACCAAAAGAAAGTTTCCTATTGAACATCGGGGAAGTCCATCTCTTCAATCTCTTCAATTCCCATGTTCCTTCAACTCAGTAGCATAGTTTTAGAATAAATCAGAACTTTCTCTCTAAAAACTGTTTACTTTAGCTTTACAAAGAAATTTTGACCCCTTCCTATCTGCTGTTCATAGAAAAGAGTTTCCTGTATAAAACCTGTTAAATCTCTCATTAGGTGAAATCCTATATACCCATTAGAAGTAAGAGTTATTAAGAATCACATATACTCAAAGTATAAATAATATTCCTCCTCTTCTAAAACTTAACACAGGATTTCTGCTGATTACTAAAGGGTTATTTTCCTCTACAACAAGAGATGACTTAGGCCATTTCTTACCCATGGAATCTATGCATAGAGATTGGTGTATGCCTGCCCTCTGACCTTCGCTCACACTGTCTTCAGAGAATGTGACAGGTGGGAGCACACATGGCTCAGCCATCAGTATTGCTCCTGATAAATATTATCAGCCACTTCCAATCTGAAGCAACACATTTCTGACATCTCGGGTTTCCTATCAAGTTTTCCAGATATTCCACAGCAATTTCAATGTTTATACAATATAAAAACACTGATAGGAAGCTTAGAAAAGCATTTCATTTAAAGACCCATGAATATTAGTCTATGAAACTGCTTAAAATTTCTGAAGGATTGCACTAATTTGCTATCGTAAGTTACTCTAGTATAAATTTAGCTAATATAAGTAAAATAATAGTTGCCAAGCTATCGGTTACCTTAGAAGCAGTGGCCACTGACTAGCTCAGAGTAGTTTTTTGAATTCTTTAGTAGGAACAATTATTGGATGCCAACTTATTCTTGAAGAAGCTTATTCCTTTGATACTATTCACTTTTTTTACATAATTTTTTTCACATTTTAAAAAATTTTTCTTAAAGTACAGTTGTCTCCATTTTACCGCACCCCACCCAAGCCATCCCCACATATCCCCTTGAAACTTCCCCCTTTGGTTTTGTCCAGGTGTCCTTTAAGCATGTTCCTGAAAACCTTTTACCTTTTCCCCCCGATTATCCCCTCTCACCTCCCCTCTGGTTACTGTCAGTTTGTTCTCAATTTCAATGTCTCCGGTTATATTTTGCTTGCTTGTTTGTATTGTTGATTAAGTTCTACTTATAGGTAAGATGATATGGCATTTGCCTTCACCATCCAGCTTATTTTCTTAGCATAATGCTCTCCAGATCCATTTGTGCTATCAAAAGGGTAGAGGCACCTTACTTCTGCTACAATAATATTTCATTGTGTAAATGTACCATAGTTTTTTGATCCATTCATTTACTGATGGGCTCTTAGGTTGCTTCTAGAACTTGGCTATTGTAAACTGTGCTGCTATGAACATTGTGGTGCATAGGTTCCTTTCAATTTGTGTTTCAAGGTTCTTAGGGTATAATCCCAGCAGTGGAATTGCTGTGTCAAAAGGCATTTCCATTTTGAGTTTTCTGAGGAAATTCCATACTGTTTTCCACAGTGGCTGCATAAATCTGCATTCCCACCAACAATGCACTAGGGTTCCCTTTTCTCCACATCCTCTCCAACATTTGTTGTTTGCTGATTTGTTTATGATGGCCATTCTCACCAGTGTGAAGTGGTATCTCATTGTGGTTTTAATTTGCATGTCTCTGAGGGCTAGTGATGCTGAGCATCCTTTCATATACCTCTGCACCCTCTGTGTGTCCTCCTTGGAGAAGTGTCTGCCCAATTCCTTTGTCCATTTTTTAATTGGGTTGTTTGTCTTCCTGGAGTGGAGTTGTGTGAGTTCTTTATATATTTTGGAGATCAAAGGCTTGTCTGAGGTATCACTGGCAAATATGTTTTCCTATATAGTAGGTTCTCTTTTGATTTTAATGCTGTTTTCTTCAGCTGTGCAGAAGCTTTTTATGTTGATGAGGTCCCATTTGTTTATTCTTTCCTTTATGGCCCTTGCTGTAGGGGACATATCAGTGAAAATATTGCTACATGGGATGTCTGAGATTTTCCTACCTATGTTTTCTTCCAGGACTTTTATGGTGTCACAGCTTATATTTAAGTCTTTTATCCACTTAGAATTTATTTTTGTGTATGGTGTAAGCTGGTGATTCAGTTTCTTTTTTCTTTTCTTTTTTTTTTTTTTTTTGCATATAGCTGTCCAGATCTCCCACCACCATTTGTTGAAGAGGCTATATTTACTCCATTTTATGCTTCTGCCCCCTTTGTCGAATATTAATTGACCATAGATACTTGTGTTTATTTCTGGGCTCTCTATTCTGTTCCATTGGTCTATGTGTCTGTTTTGTGCCAGTACCAAGCTGGTTTGATTACAGTGGCCTTGTAATACAGTTTGATATCAGGTATTTCGATCTTTCCTACTTTGTTCTTCTTTCTCAAAACTGCTGCAGCTATTCGGGGTCATTTATTGGTTCCATATAAATTTTTGAAATGTTTGTTCTATATGTTTGAAATATGCCATTGGTAGTTTAACAGGGATTGTGTTGAATGTATAAATTTTTTTGGGTAGTATGGAAATTTAGAAATTCTTCCAATCTATGAACATGGTATATGCTTCCATTTGTTTGTGCCATCCTTAGTTCTTTCTTCAGTGCTGTGTGCTCTCGTGAGTGCAGGTCTTTTATGTCTTTCATTCGGTTTAATCCTAGGTCCTTTATTTTTCTTTTTGCTATACCAAATGGTATTTTTTTTTTCTGGTTTCTGTTTCTGATATTTCATTGTCAGTGAACAAAAATGCCTTCCATTTATGAATATTGACTTTGTATCCTGCTATTCTATTTTGTCAAATCCACCTATTAGGTCAAGTAGTTTGGTGGAGGCTCTCCTATACACTATATGCTTTATGTACACTGTGCCAATAATGACAATTTTCCTTCCTCTTTTTCAATTTGGACATTTTTTATTTCTTCTCTTTGTCAGATTGCTGTAGCTAGGACTTCCAATACTATGTTGAAGAGAAATGGTGAAAGTGAACATCCTTTTCATGTTACTGATCTTACTGGGAAAGCTTTTTTTTGTCCATTGAGTATGATGTTGGCTATAGGTTTCTTGTATATGGCCTTTGTTATGTTGAGGTAAGCTGCTTCTATTCCCTTTGCTGAGCGTTTTTATCATAAATGGGTGCTGAACCTTATCAAAAGCTTTTTCTGCATCTATTGATATGATCATATGATTTTTGTCCTTCCTTTTCTTTATGTGACCTGTTATGTTTGTTGATTTGTGAATATTGAACCATCCTTGCATTCTTGGGATGAATCCCACTTTATCATGTTGTATGATCTTTTTAATGTATTGCTTAATGAAGTTTGCCAATATTTTATTGAAGGATTTTTGCATCTATGTTCATAAGTGATATTAGCTTTTAGTTTTCTTTCTTTGTTGTGTCTTTATATACTTTTGGGATTAGGATGATGCTGGCTTCGTAAGAAGAGTTTGGAAGTCTTCCATCTTCTTGGACTTTTTGGAATGGTCTGTGAAGGACAGGGGTTAGTTCTTCCTTAAATGCTTTGTAAAACTCTTCTGTGAATTTGTCATGTCCAGGGCTGCTGTGTGCTGTGGTTTTTTAAATTACTTTTTCGATTTCATCAGCTGTTATTTGTTTGTTCAGGCTTTCTGCTTCTTCATTCCCTTTTGGAAGATTATATTTTTCTAGAAAATTTTCCACTACACCAGGTTTTCAAATTTCTTGGCATATAGGTCTTCATAGTAATTTCTTACAATCCTTTGTATTTCTGTTTTATCAGTTGTAATCTCTCCTCTTTCATTTCTGATTGCATTTATTTGAGTCCTCTCCCTTTTTTTTGATGAGTCTGCTTAAAGGATTGTCAATTGTGTTTATCTTCTCAAAGAACCAGCTTTAGAATTGTTCTTTTAGTCTTTATGTCATTTAATTCTTCTGTGATCTTGGTTATTTACTTCTTTCTACTTGCTGTGGGCTGTCTTTGTTGTTGTTCCTCTAGTTCTTATAGATGTAAGATTAGGTTGTTTATTTGAAATGTTTCTGTCTTTTTTAGGTAGGCCTGTATTGCTATGAACTTCCCTCTCAGGACTGCCTTTGCTGTGTGCCATAAGTTTTGGATGGTATTAAGTTCATTTTCATTTGTTTCCAGAAACTTTTTGATTTGTTCCTTGATCTCTTAACCCTGTCATTGTTTAGTAGCATGCTATCCATCTCTATGAATTTGAGTGTTTTTAGTTTTTTCCTTGAGATTGGTTTCTAGTTTCAGTCCCGTGTGGTTGGAGAAAATGCTTGATGAAATTTCAATTTTCTTGAATTTGTTGAGGCTTGTTTTGTGTCCTGCCATGTGATCTATCTTTGAAAATGTTCCATGTGCATTTGAAAAGAATGTGTATTTTGCTTCTTTGGGATGACAGGTAGTATATATAGTTAAGTCTATTTGATCTAGCACATTGTTCAATGCTGCAATATCTTTGTTGATATTTTATTTGAAAGATCTGTCCATTTTTGACAGTGGGATGTTAAAATTTCCTACTATAATTGTGTTGCTGTCAATCTTTCTTGAAGTCCTCCAAGATTTTCCTTATATGTTTGGGTGTTCTTATGTTGGGTGCTTATATGTTTATAATGTTTATGTGTTCTTGATGGATTCTTTCCTTAAGTATTATGAAGTGTCTTTCTGGGTCTCCTTTTATGATCCTTGTTTTTAAATCTATTTTGTCTGATATGAGTATTGCTACCCTGTCTCCTTTTTCCTGTCCATTTTCTTGGAATATTTGTTTTCAGCCCTTCCCTTTTAATCATCTGTGTCAGTTTCGTTCTGAAGTAGGTCTCTTGTAGGTAGCATATGAGTAGGTCATGATTTCTTATCCATTTGGCTATTCTATGTTTTTTGATTGGAGCATTTCATCCATTTACATTTAAAGTTATTATTTATAGGTGCTTATTCATTGCCATTTTATTTCCTTTGTACCTGTGTTCCTCTCTCTCACTCTTTTTCTTCCTGTTCTTAAAGCAGCCCCTTTAGCATATCTTGCACTGCTAATTTGTGGAGGTATTCTTTTAGTCTACTTTTGTCTGGGAAACTCCTATTTTGCCTTCCATTTTTTTTTAATCAGTATTTTTTAATTGTTGATATTGTACAGTTTTCTGTCTTTTACCCCACCCCAGCCCACCACCCCAGCCCTCCCCACCTTCCTCCCATTTCCACCCCCCATAGTTTTTGTCCATGAGTCCTTTATACTTGTTGCTCTAAACCGTTCCCCTTTTCCCCTGAAATTCCCTCCCCTCCCTCTCTGAACACTGTCAGACTGTTCTCAAATTCAGTGTCTTTGTTTATATTATGCTTGTTTGTTTGTTTTGTTGATTAGCTTCCTGTTAAAGGTGAGATCATATGGTATTTGTCTTTCACTGTGTGGCTTATTTCGCTTAGCATGATACTCTCCAATTCCTTCCATGCTGTTGCAAAGGGTAGGAGCTCCTTCTTTCCTTCTGCTGCATAGAATTCCATTGTGTAAATGTACCACAGTTTTTTGATCCATTCATTAACTGATGGGCACCTAGGTTGCTTCCAGCACTTGGCTATTGTAAATTGTGCTGCTATGAACATAGGGGTGCATAGATTCTTTTGGATTGGTGTTTCAGGATTCTTAGGATATAATCCAACTGAAAGCCTTGGTAGGTAGAGTATTCTTGGTTGCAGGTCTTTGCTTTTCATTGCTTGGTATATTTCTTGCCATTTTCTTCTGGCTTGGAGAATTTCCATTAAGAAGTCAGCTGCTAGCCTTATCAGGGCTCTCTTGTATGTTATTTACTCTTTCTCCCTTGATGCCTTTAAGATTCTCTCTCTGTCTTGGAATTTTTGACATTTTCATTATGGTATGTCTTGGAGTGGGCCTCTTTGAGTTCCTCTTGATTGGGACCGTCTGTGCTTCTTGCATTTGTGTGACTTTTTCTCTCATCAAATTTTAGAAGTTTTCCATCATTATTTTTTCAGACAGGTTTTCTATCCCTTCCTCTTCATCATCTCCTTCTTCCTCTAGTATCCCTATTATAGAGATATGATTACATTTCACATTTTCCTGCAATTCCCTTACCACCTCTCCATTCTTTCTGAGTCTTTTTTCCTTTTCTTACTCTATCTGGGATTTTTTTCCTACCTTGTCCTCCAGCTTCATCTAGCCTGCTTTTGATTCCTTCTACTGTGTTCTTCAATTCAGAATTATATTCTTCATTTCCTCTTGGCTCCAGTTTTAAGTTTCTATTTCCTTTTTCATATTGATGTAGTTTGTAGTATGTTCCTCATAGTTTCCTTTTAGTTTTTGGTAATTCACAGTAAGCTCATTGAGCTTCCTTATAATCATTGCTTTGAACTCAATATCTCATAATTGTCTTTCCTCTATTTCATTTAGCATTCTTTCTGAGCCCTCCATCTTTCCTTTCATTTGGCGTTTGTTTCTTTGTCTTCCCATTGTTTGTGGGACTCTTCTTGTTTGCCTCTGCTTCTTAAATTGATCTGTTCTGACTCTCTGAGTTTGTGATGTGAACTTCTATTGTAGAAGACCTGTGAGATTCAGTGGTGCAGTCTCCTTGATCTCCTGAACTTGCTTCTCTTGGGATGCTGTTTATGTTGGTTCTCTGGATATATTTGGGTTTTGATTGTTGTTGGGTCATTGTTTGGTGGTCCTTCTCTCCAACTGGTTGACTTTGGGTCACTCCACCCACCATGTCTTATATGCTGTTTTCAGGTGCTGTCAGAAGAAAACCACAAAGCACAAGGGACAAACCTACATCCACAAATATATCTCCCCCCTGCAGTCTCAGTATCCACAGCAAATGAACCAGTATTAATAATGGTGCAAAGAGATTAAGACTTTATAAGAAAGGAGAGAAGTAAACTAGTATAAAATAATATAAAATCTAGTGACTTAATATACACAAACTTGATAGCCAAGAAATGAATGTTAAAAAGTTATGCAGGAAAGAAAATATTGCAAATCATGGAGAAGACCACAGTGGATATCATCTTGGTAGCCTCCAGTATTTATCACTATGTTTTCTTTCTGCATCTCCCTCTGGTGATATCAGATGTTGACCCCATCTGGCCTTAGGCAGACAGTTGGATACTTCAGGGGATCTACTGTCTGTTGCTGCTTCCTTCAGTTGTTAATCTAGTCACTCTGCACTCTGAAGCCATGCTTAATCACCATAGGGCTTTTCCCCTTAGGCTGCTGCTGCTCGGAGGGGAGTGGTCTGCCTAAGCAGTATGGATGCTTTGGTATGGGTGACAACTCAGTGCAGGGATCCCAGCAGCCAATCTCTCAGTTCTCTCACCTAAACTTCTGTCCCCAGTCTGTCCTCAAGCATCGCTTGTCCACTCTGCCCCCACCTTTGCCAAGGATCTATGTTTGTGGCTGTCTCCTTCAGGTATTAATCTTGTCATTCTGTAATGAGCAGTCAGGCTTAAGTACCACAGAGCTGGGACAGAGTCTCTCTTGGGGGCAGGGCTGTTGTTTCCCCTCTAGCTTCTGCCACTCTGAGGGGAGTGGTCTGTCTGTGTATGATGACTGCCCCCATTTGAGGTATGACTAAGCACTGGGATTCCTGCAGCTACTCTCTCCACTCTCTCCCCAAAGCTTCTGTCCCTAGTCTATTTTCAAGTGCCTCCAGCCTTCTCTGCTCTTACCTTTGCCAGAACCCTGGGTAAGTGACAGAAATGAAAATTTGTGTGTTGGCCCTTTAAATGGCTCTTTATGTCTCCAGCTGCCTGTCTCTAGAGGGAACAACCCTAACACTTTTCACAGCCAGTTGTTATCTGTGTACTTTTTGGGCCCTTGTGCTCTAGGCCGGGGATCTCAGCTTAAGAGTTTATCTTTCTCAGGGAGATCCAACTGCTGCTTAATTACCCATCCAGTGCTACTGCTTGTGGGTACCCAGCCAGCCCTCTGGATTCTCCACCACAGAATCTCCACTCCTTACCAGACCAGTTGTGCTGAAGGTGATTCTTCTGTCTGTCTGAGGTTATAAGGCTTCTCTCTTGCTATTGTTCAGTTGTTTGTTCTGGGTAATTTCTCCACAATTTAGTTGTAATTCCAGATTGATCCTGGGAGGAGGTTGGTGAGGCTTCCACTTACTCCTCTACCCTCTTGCCAAGTCCTGATTCACTTTAATGAACATGTAGAAACTATTATTAGTTCTGCCTTTCCATATTCAATGCTGCTTAAGTTCTGGATATCTGTTGCTTCTACTGTTGGCTGGAACCTCAGATGATGAAGATTATAAACAGAAAAGACAAACAAATAAAGATATTTAACAAAGAACTGATACTGTTTTATTTACTACAATATTAAAGAATAAAAATAAAACTATTTCTACCTTGGTCAGTAAGAACTTGGGCAAATTTTGGAAGCATCTGTTTCATAAAGGTATTTCAGGAGCTGGATATTTCCTGGTAGTGTTAGCTCCTCATCACCTGGAACAGGGTGAACTTCTGTTACCTTTTTTCCTGGGCATTTTCAGTTTTTTTACATTAGAAATTTGTAAAACTTATGTTCAGGAATATAATACAAAGAAGGGATAGAAGAGTCGTGAGAAAATACTGTTTTGTAAAGCCCACAAGACAGAAATGACATTCTCCAGTTGCGTTTGCCTGACCATCCACTTCCTTTGTGGAAAGCATCAGTACTCTGACCCGTCTCTGCACCCCTTAATTGGACAGGACAGCTTAGTGGCATTCTTAGGGAGCATTGTTGATCACTCTAGAAACTGTGGTGAGAAATTGTGCAACCCAAGTGTGCAGGAAAGAAAGCAATATACTTAATATAATATACTTACTTTGTTTATCTTAATTAACATTTATTCTCTCTAAGTGGTTGATTTCTGCTTTGACAGGGATTAATCTAATTCTGTATCTGTCCAAACCATAAAAGTCAGGGTTAACATATCTTGCTGGTAGAATTGTATGAAATTTCAAGTTATTTTTTAATTGCTGCTGTTTAGAATGCCCGAAGCCCATTAGCTGAACTGGTTTAAAGCACAGTGTTAATGAAGATTTTTTTTTTTTTCCTGCCACAGCATGTATTATCAGCCCAAAGTATGCCCCTGTTCTAACAATACAGGCAGGTGACAACTGTCATTTCGTCACCACTAAGCCATAGGACAACTACAAGTATTTCTCTCCAGAGTTAACATTGATGAGATTCTTTGCAGAAAAGAGCCTCCTCTTTCTGTAGAAATAAAATGTAATACAAGTTATGGTCTCTCCAATTCCACTACTAGAAAAATAATTCACAGTCAATACCAGCATTTTATTGGTCTTCTAATAACATACACAGTGTCTACAATAAGGAATAAAAGATAGGAGATTTTCCATACAGTGTTTCAAGAAGTATTTTCTAAAGGCAGAATTCAGTCCCAACTTTGGGAAAGGCACACCTTGAGATCAAAGTATCAGTTAAGTTTTCCTTTCATATTAGTTTCCTAAAGACACATTGTTTTCTCTTGTTGTCAGGAATAACTGTATGGTGGCCACTTGAGGAAGAAGTGGCTCTTAGAAAGGTATTTATTTGACCTTATCATTTGTAATAAAATATCTCTTGATTTCAAGGGCTGACACAGGTTTCCTCCAAATGATAAACTTAATACATTTTCCCTACCAATGAGTTCATCTGAAAGTACCTTTACAGATACTTCTGAAACAATCTGGTTAAGTAATTACTGGTCACTGCTTTTTCAGATTTATATGTCTTTGTGCAGAACAAATTCCTACATTTAGAAAAATCAATACCACCATTCTTGGCTCCTTGACTATTTCATAGTGACATTTCTTAAGGAGAGAGCTCATATTCTTTAGGGGAAACTTCACACTTTGAGCTAAAACTTCATTAAAACTAGATCTTTGTCTAATGTTAGTGTGATGAAGACTTCCCAGATAGTGTGGGAATGGGATGCCATGGTCTAGAAAGGGCTGAAGCTCATGAGGATTGCACTATGTTGCTGTGTCACTGGGGGATTTTATTTGAATGGTGTTTTATATCCTGTTCTGTGAAAACCCACAATCATTCTTGTACTAATTATTAACTAATTAAATGCTACCTTCTGTTTCCTGGCATCCTTGGACCAATAACTTCCTCTCTGCTGAGACCTTGGCCTACATTCCCATGCAGCTGCAGGTCAAGGCTAGACTTCTCAGTTCTGAAGTCAGAGAGATATCTTCAAGACCAGTTTCATCATGTACCACTTAGCTTCTGATCAGTTCATAGCAGAGCTGGCAATCATGGTCATTTGGCTTTTTACTTTCCCAGGGTTCTTGGTATTTTTACAGAGGATCACAGCATTGAGGTAGAGTTGGGATGGGTGGAAAGGAAGAGCAGGAAAAGATGTGGATAGGAAGGTCTGAAATGCAATTCCATACAAGTAACTGCTTGAGATAAATACCTGAGTATTGGCAGTAAAGAGAGACAGGGAAGAAAACAATTAAATTGACCACTAAATATGTTGTTCTTTAGAAGAGTAGAATGTATAAGGAAGTCCCTTTGCAATGAGATATATTTGTTTTCCTAAAGGAAGCTGTTTGAAAAGTAGTAGTGAATACCTACTTTTTAAGAATCTACAATGTTGAGTACCTGCTGCATCTGCAGTGTTCTATGTTAAGTTTAATGAACATTACATACAGGATAAAAGTGATGGCCAAAGACCATGCGTAAGAGACAGATTCCAGAGCTTTTGCAGGGTCTTCTGTACCCATGACCTCCCCTCGCTTGTGCTGCTCATCCAGCAAGGACCTGAAATACCTGAATTAAAAACTCTCTTTCAAGTTGTTGTTGAACATCCATTAGATAATAAACAAGTACAACACCTGAAAAATAGAACAGAGGGCCTCACTTAAAACAGAAACAGAACAAATGCTCATCTAGTATCATTTAAATCACCTTTAAATTACCTTTTTTGAATCAACATGCTTATATTTTGGGGGAACTTTCTTTTTTCTAGTTACTTTCACTTTTGCTACTTTGCTTTTTCTCTTTTTCCATCTGAAGTGTTTATGGTCTCACAAGTCATTACTTCTTAAAGTTTTCATGGATACTAAATGCTACCTAATGGAAGCCATAAGCATCAAGTCTGCTAGCATTTAGAATGGTAGAATACATGTGCCAGGTTGAATCAAGTGGGAAAAAGGTTATTCATTCTTTTAAACTGGCAGTGTTGCTAGAGGTTGATTCATAAGCTTTGTGAATTCCATATGTGCTGTGAAGCTGCATGATCACAAACACTGTTCATTGTTTAGGGTTGAATTAAAGGTATCTCCTGTGGTCAGCTGGACCAACTCTCCCAATCTCTCTGGAAAAATTAGGTGATAATTTTCATATTTCAATATGTAATATATGAGATCTTTTTGGGAAAAGTCCAGCCATTGTTAATATAATGAGAATGATTTGCAGGACATCAATGTAACCTGTCAGCCAAGGAGGGTAGACTGAAATGTGCATGCACGAACAATGATAACTTCACTGTACTAGTCAGTGGGGGCAGTAGATGCTACTGAGTGAGCATGTGTACTGTGTGGCTGTCACATTCAAAATGATTAAGCAAGTAGAGCAGTGAATCTGCATCAAATTTTGCATTAAGCTTGAACATTCCTCCACAGAAACAATTTGGATGATTCAGAGGGCCACGGCTATGGGAACCTGGTGATTGGCTGCTTCATCACAACAATGCACCCACTTATGCATTACATCTCCTGTGGAGTTTTTGGTGAAAGATCAAATCACCGAGGTGACTCAGCCCCATCCCCCACACCTTCAGCCCAGATTTGGCATCCTGTGATTTCTGTTTTTCCCCAAAATTAAATTCACCTTTGAAATGGAAGAGATTTCAGACCATTGATGAGATTCAGGAAAATACGATAGGGCAGCTGATGGATATTGGGAAAACTGTACGAGGTCCCAAGGTGCCTACTTTGAAGGGGACTGAGGCGTCATTGTCCTAAGTACAATGTATCTTGTATCTTGTATCTTCTTCAATAAATGTCTCTACTTTCCACATTACATGGCTGGATACCTTCTGGACATATCTTGTATGTTAGAGAAAGTGTTGATGATACTACAGTCTAATGTGGGTACCGGAAAATGGAAGTCTCTCTACTGATGATTAATCATAATTTTTTCTATTGTGAATCTAGTCCTTACCCTATGTGATGCAGGAACACTGTAAAGGAGAGTATTTGTGTGACTATGGAACCTGGAGTGCTTGTAACCTCTCAACTCACTGGCACAACAGGCTTTGCCCAGACACCAAAGTACACAATATGAAATTGGCACCAGCCAGGCTCTGCATTGCATGGGATATCCCTATTTACATTTGACAAACAGAACATTTGACAACTTGAAATTTGTTTCATATGGTTTTCTTTAGTTTCTTCTTTGGAAATGAAAGCTTTGGTTTAAAAAAATCTGGACATCTGATGGTGAGACTTAACCATATCTATCAAATCATCAATCAGCAAACATAGACTGAAGCTTAAGACTCTTTCAGGTGTTGGAATCTCAGACACATCACAGAGAGAAGCCCTTCTTATCATTGTACTTATATACTTTTTTCCTAAATGTATCCAGAGCTCAGGTTAAAAATAAAAAAGATATAAATTTGAGTCTGCAATAAACAAAACTGATGGAGTTGATCCCTTCATTTCCCAGAATTATTTTGTCCCAAATAGTAATTATCACAGCTTCATGGGACCAAGTTTTGTCATCTTTCTGTTAATATAATATTTAACATGATAGTTGTTGTTATTTGATTTTTAGTAAGGAACTTAAGATGGAATATGTCTAAACACTGTAATATGTCTAGGTTCTATGAGTAAGTGCAGAAAATGATATGAGTACAATTGAAGATGAGAGCAAAAGTGAAAAAGGCAGTTCTAAAGAGATACAGTAGGGTAGATGGTATTTGAAAAAAAATCAGATATAAAATATTGAAATTGGTACAACAAGGAATGGAGAGCTTTGGAGAATTTTTCAGTAGGTGAAAACTTGACTTTTGTTTTTAAAGAACACATCCAGCAGTTATATGCCAGGTAAAATTATAAGGGAAGTGACTGTACGTATGACGTCCAGTGAGAACACTAACACTGTACATCACTGCTCATGTTTTGAGTGCACCCTCTGTAGTACTAGAAATTAAGTTAGTAAAGAAAGAGTAATCTGTAGTCATTTTAAATGAAAGATTCATAAAATATTGGTTCTAGAATGTATCTTTACTTACTTAGCCTACATTTGGTGAGCACCTACTATGTGCAAACACTATATTTATGGGCTAGAGATAATAGAAAAAATTAGAACTAGAGGAATTCAAAAGATAGTGTAAGAGATACATAAACAACCCATAACTATCAAGAAGGAATATGCTATTAAATAATTATAACATAACTTTGCACAACAGAATTTGGCATGGATAACCCTGCTTGGGAATATTGAAGAGGTTGTCAAAATGAGGAAGCATCTGAATAGGGCTTTGAATATTAGGAATTTTTCAGATGGGGAAAATCTCAAAGGAGTATAAAGCATAAAGAACACCCTGGACACGAGACAAAGGCAACATGTTTAAGGTATTGTAAAATATTATATATATTTTGACTAGAGCATAGGGTATAAGTTGATAAATGGTGGAAAATAAAGTGTAAAATATAGGTTGAAATAAAAGTATAAAGTATCTTATATATCCTATGAAGAAATATAAGTGTTTTCTTTTAAAATGGGTTATTTATAAATGCTTTAAAATAGAGGCTGAAAAACACAAAATTAGAATTGTACTGAGCACATGGATGACTGGTGAATTTTTCTGTATATTTTTTCCAGTTTAGACACTTATAATTCTTTATTTTTTTCCTAAGTAAAGCCATCTGGTGAAAGTGTGTGATCCATTTTATCCTCAAAGTTTTGTCTTAACTCTTTTTCTATTTAAAGTGCAAAGTCTAATCATTATGAACTTCAAGTGCTTCATATACCAGTTTATATTTTTTCTTAAATATAATGGAGTTAATCAGAAAGTCTTCTCTAATTTTGAGAGCTAGAATGACTGCTCTCTCCTGTTGGTCATTCACACTTTAGCTTCACTGCATAAGAGTCATCTGAGTGACTTTTTAAACTTAATCCACACGGATTCTGATTTAGTGGGAATGAGGTGATATCCAAGAATATTTACACAAAATAGGACATTCCAGTGATTCTAGTAAGCAGCTACAACTGAGAACAGTAGTTCTATATTCTGCCAGGGATACAGAGGGATCATGGTTACCATATATGGAGACTAGGAAAAGGTTCCCGGTAATTCAGATCCTAAAAGTAGATAAAACATTTTGGAATTCAAAGAGATTTCAGGGTTTCAATTAAATTTATTTTTAGTCATCACTTAATTTGTTCAATGAATTATTTACCTACCTATTTAATATTTCTGAAAAGTCTAATATGTTTCAGGCATAGTGCTAAACTGTGATGGCACAGAAATGAATAGGGCATTATCCCTGTCATTAGACAGGAAAGAAGAGAATAATAATTGAGTGTGCTAAGTGCTATATAGATATAAGCAATAGGAATTTGTAGTAAACACAAAATTCCTATTGTGTAGTAAAACACAAAAAGATAAAGATCATTCACAACCTTTCAGAAGATCTTATTTTCTCTCAAAGCCTAAATTGTTAACTACATGCTATTTACCAAATCTATATCCAACTTTTTTTTTTCTGCATTCTGGATCTAAATATAAAATTACTTACTGAATACTACTTCTTGGATTCTCCCAGGTATGTCAAAAAACATAAACAGTAAAGCAAACTCATCATGTTTCCCCTCAAACCAATTGTTTTCCTAGTGTCTCCTATTTCAGTAAATAACATCACAATAACCCCAATTCTTGACCAAAGAAGAATCTGAGAGTTTTTCTTCACTGTGCTCTCCTCCCTAAAACTCTGCATGCAACCATCCCCAGAATCTGCCATAATTATACTATATATACACGTATACGAACACGCACATACCTCATGTGTATGCACATACATACACCACATGTATATGCATCACATGCATATCTACAACATATATGCATGCATGCCCACACATGTGTACACATGTGTATGTATATGAGGTCTGTCCAGAGTGTGTCCATCCATGTGATGTGCAAAATAGAGGTATTTCTTGAAGAAGATACAAGATACAGGAAACATTGTACTTAGGACAATGACACCTCTATCCTCTTCAAAGTAGGCACCGTGGGTCTTCTTCACACAGTTGTCCTAATAGCCATCAGCTGGCCCATTGTATTTTCCTGAATTTCATCAATGGTCTGAAATCTCTTCCCTTTCAAAATCAGAAGTAACAGGTCACTAAATTTGTGTTGAAGAGAGGTCAGAAGTAACAGGTCACTAAATTTGTGTTGAAGGGAGGTATCTGAGTCATGTTTTACAAAGAAACGTCACAAGACACGATGCATGAGTGGGCATGTGGTCATGATGAAGCTGCCAATCAGCTGACCATAGCTGTGGCCTTTTGAATCATCCAAATAGTTTCCATGGAGGAATGTTCAAGCTTAACCCAAAATCTGATGCAGATTCATTGTTCTACTCAGTCAATCATTATGAATGTGATGGACACATAGTACGCGTACTCACTCAACAGTGTCTACCACCCCCGCTGACTTGTACAGTGAAGTCACCATTGTTCATGCATGCACACATCAGTCCACTCTTCTTGGTTGCCAGGTTACACTGATGTCCTGCAAATCATTCTCATTTTATTAACAATGGCTGGAATTTTTCCAGACAGGTGTGTGTGTGTATAAGCACATACACACACACACACATACATGCATATATACACATATATGCATATATATTTGTTTACTCTTCTCTATGTCCATTGTCATACTCTCTACATTTCTAACTCAGATGTTACAGCCCATTTACTTTCTCCCTTACTCCAGTATTATTTTCTCATTCATTCTCTGCATTACAACCTGAGTTTCACTCTATTTCTTAGAGCTCTGTGATAGTTCCTCCTTAATTTGGGGGAAAGGCCCTCAACTGTTGCGTTCCCGCCTACTACTCCATCCTCATTTGGTACCTCTGTCCTTACTTACTTTCTCCTCTATAAATTTTCAGCAATACTTGGTAGTCTTCAAGCTTTCAGTTTTTAAAACATCCTCTCCTACCTCTCAACTTTCTCCAGGTTATGCCATCAGTTTGGATCATTTTTAACTACTCAACTCTTGGCTAATGCATTCTCATCATTTAAGTTTCAAAGATAGTAGTCCCCGTTATCCCTAGATACATTCTAAAACTCCAGTAGATGGCTGAAACTGTGGGTAACACCTCACCCTATATATACTTGAGTTTTTTTTTTTTTTTGTATATACATACCTATGAAAAAGTTTGATTTATAATTAGGCACAGTGAGAGATTAATGACAGTAAATAAAATAGAACAATTTTAACTATACATTAATAAAAGTTAGTTAATGTTGTCTCTCCTTTTCAAAATATCTTATTGTACTGTATGTACAGTTATGGGTGTGCTAGACAAAGAATTAATTTATTTCCTGGGTAAAGTTTTTGCTAAAAAATCTGCTGATAGTCTTATGTGGTTTCTTGTGTATGTAACAAGCAGTTTTCCTCTTACTGCTTTTAAGATTTTTTTTTTTGTCTTTTGCTATTTCAATTATAATGTGTCTTAGTGTGGATCTCTTTAAGTTCATCTTATTTGGAACTCTCAAGTTTCCTAAATATGTATATTTGTTTCCTTCCCCAGGTTAGGGAAATTTTCACCCATTATTTCTTCAAATAACTTTTCTTCCTTTTTCTCTCCCTTTTTCTGGGACCCTTATAATGCAAATTCTATTCAACTTGACGTTGTCTTATGGGTCCCTTAAATAATTTTTTTAAATTTTCTTTTTGCTGTTCTGTTTGTGAGTTTTATTGCTTTGTCTTTCAGCTAGCTGATCCATTATTCTGTTTCATTCAGTCTACTGTTGAATTCCATTAGTGTATTTTTTATTCAGTTATTGCATTACTCAGCTCTGTGACTTCTGTTTGGTATGTTTTTGTGTTTTCTATTTGTTGAATTTATCATTGTGTCTATCCATTTTTCCCTTTTGTTGAAGATCTTTATTACCATTACTTTGAATTCTCTAGTAGGTAGATTACTTATCTCAATATCATGAAGATATTTTTTCTGAGATTTTTTTGGAATACATTTTCTTGTTTATTTTTTGACTCTCTGTGTTTGTTTCTATGCATTAGGCAAGATGGTTACCTCTCTCAATCTTGAAGGAGTAGCTTTATGTAGGAGATTTATTCAACCTTCCCCAAGTTTTTGGTTGTTTCTCTAACTTTGTGATTATCTAAACAACCTATTATTCTTAATAGGTCCTTTACTGAGGGTGCACAGAGACCTGTCAGTGTTCCAAGGGGAGCACCTAGTATGTGGCTGGTTGGTAGCCAGACCCTCAAGCAGGAATTTTGAATGTATGCAAATATGTGAAGTCCTATGTCCGCCATTTAAAACCCTGCTGGTCTCTAGACAAGAAAATCTAGAAGTGTCCCATAGATAACAGTTACAAAAATTAGGGCTCCAGATAAATACATAAACATCTTTCTGAGAGGTTTCTCTGAGCTGTAGCAAGGCCAAAGTGGTATGGAAGAGTGGGTGTCTCCCTGCTTATCTTCTCTGGGAGCACCTTTAGAGTCTCTAGATGTGTGATGTGAGAAACCTGAAGCCTTTATCACAGGCTGAAGTGCCAGCATAAGTAAATAATGTATTTTTTATAGGAAGTCTGGAGTCGTGTTTCAGTTTGCTCTTTCTGCAGTGCCCTGATGGTGGTATTCTGCCAAATCCTGTCTTTGCAGTTGTTAAAATCCCATAGATCCCAAGAGTGACATCCTCCTTGGCAACCAGGGCTAAGTGATCCAGGGGCAACCCCTGTATGGATTGTATATCCCTGCTGGTTTTATTAAGGCAGTTGGAGTATGTAGGGGTAGGGCATTCTTTCCATGTCCAGTAAAGCAGCAGAAAAATGCCTTGACCATGAAAACCTGCAGGCTTCAGTGATGCAGAAGGAGATGGTCTTATCTCTGCATATGCACACACTGGCTTTAGACAGAAAGCTGGAGAGTGCTATGAGCATTTGTACTTGCCTGTGCAGCCAGGAAGCTGGGCAGTGCTATACAGACCCACACTCCCAGTTTCAGCATCTCAGTGGGACAGTGCCACAGCTGCTTGCTTCCACGCATTCCAGGAAGACAGCAGGAGGGGGACACATTGAGCTTTTCTGCCTGTGCTAGCAGTACAGGCAGTGAGTACAAAAAAAGGGTGCCTGTCAGAGCCTCCATCCTGAGGAGAGTTTCAACTGTCGTTGCCCCTCCAGCAGATGCTTTAAAATTAACTGACTTTCCTTTATGTATAGGCTAGGTGCTTTTTAAACTTCTGCTTTTGTGCTGGGCTCCAAGGCAAGTGAGACCACATATGAGCCCTTTAAGAGGGAAATTTTATTTTCCTAGAGCCCTATGGATATCAACCCCATGGGTTTTCTAAGCTAGATGTCTTTGGGGCTTGTCTCTCCAGGGTAGATCCCAAGAGCTGGGTGATTACTGTGGGGCACAAACCCCTCACTCTTCCAGGAAAAGTACTGGACTGGTGAGATTCCTCCCTACTGTGTGTCACTATGCAGGGATAGGGGAGGTGTTTGGTTTTTGTATGTATGTATGTATGTAGGTATGTATGTATGTATGTATTTGCAATACCATGTCTCTGCAGCTCCTATCTGTCTCAATGTATTCCTTTTACTTTATGTAGTGGAGCAGGTCCTCTGGTTTTCAGATCTATTTTTTAGAGGGAAATGATTCATGTGTAACTATAGTTTTGGTGGGTCTGTGGGAGGCTTTGAGTGCAGGGTCTTCTTAGACTGTTCTCTTGGATTCCTCTACTCCCTTGGCTTTAAAAAAAAACATATTTCTATTTTGCTTCAATTTATTTTACCAGAATAGTCTCAGGATTATAGGAGGAATTTGTTTTTTTACATTCCTAAAATTGTTCACAAAGTGACTGAATAACTAGCACCACTTTCCTCACATTAGATTCACTTTGGATGATCATTAGTACAAACTCAAAATTTTGGGAAACTTTATAGACTTATACCATACTTGGCAGCTTAATGGATCCTCAAAAGAAAGGGTTATTTTTTCTTTGAATATTTTTCCTACTAGAGGGTTTCATGCCTGAAAGCTGAACTACCTAAGGCCCCCATTGTTAACATCTGTATTTTTGTCTACTGAGTTGGGGTCTTGTTTTTATATTTAACAAGGATGTCATACTGCTTTCATGTAGTTACTTCATTCTCTTCTCAATTTTAAGATCATCCTCCTCAGTGTCTTTGCTTTTTCCCACAGTCTCCCTTCATGACTGAATGTGGCCTTATAGGTCTACACAGTGGAGATGAAGGAATAGTAAAAAGTGGAATACTTGTGGTAGATACTTCCTTTAGAGAATTCCTCTTTCTAAGTAAATCATTTTTTTCTTTTGAAAATATTCCTTATTTTTCTCTTTAGATCTTAAGAAAATATCCATGATGTCTGTCATTTAAACCTGCTCCTGGGACAGATTACAAAATAAAAAAGTACTATGAAGAAAATTTGAAATACAAGGAAATGTGTATAAAGACACAAAGCAAGTGGCAGAAAAACCTCAAAGGGTTTGGATGCTCAGTGAAACACCCCAAAGACAGCTTATTTTTAGCATGTCTTTTCATCTGGAAAGTCAAATTATATCTCTCACCGAAAAACACATTTTGAAAAGAAATGACTGTTTTGAGCTAAGCTAAAAGGAGTCATGGGAATTGGCCCACCACAATTTCATTGTGATTTGGCTTGTGGATAAAATTTTTTAAAAAGGCAAGCCAAAGGAAATATAGCACTTTATGCATAAGGAGATGGCATAATATCTGTTGCTACAAAATTCACTGCAAGCTACAAATAATGCTTTTATTTGGGGAAACTTTAAAGGTAATGTCCCCTTTTTAGTGTTTTTCATCTCTCTTTAGTAACTTTTAAAAGTTAAAAAGACAACTGAAGTTGAAAAAACAGGGAAAAATCTACATATTTTCAAAACCAAAACAAGTCTTCAGCATCAAAAACAATTGTTCAAGTGTTCTTTTGACTTTGGTCCAGATTGAGATACACAGAAATTTGTGGCATGGTTAAAATGAAAGGGCATAGGCCTTATACATGGAAAGACTTGGGTTTAATTTCTGACTTAGCTATCCCAGTGTTATATTCTGTCTTAATTTCTTCATCTGAAAAATGGGAATAATTTTAATATAAAGTACATATGAAAATTACAGAAAATGATATACAGGATCTGCAGCCCAATACCTGGCTTAGCTGATACAGCACTAGCTTTTTAAATATATTTGAGGGCTATTATTCATCTGAGAATTGTGGTGATGTTGACTTAGTAAAATAAGAAATTAAATTCAGAATTATTGAACAGTAAGTATTCTTTTACACATGCAAAAAAAGCTTGTCTGTGTATAGATAGCTAAGCACTTGTTAGAATATTTTAATTTTTTTCTAGAATAATAGGGAAAAATTACCACAAAAGCAGAGTAGAAGTAAAATATTTTTCAAAATTTGTAATTATTAATCTTATCAGTAACACTTTTTTGGTTCAAGATTTGGGTAAAGAGCTTGAGTGAAGAAAAGATCAAATGGAGGAGGAATAAAACTATAAAATATTAAAAAACATTATGATATATTACAGTGATTATGTTATATTTTGAGCACTAAAAGTAATTATTATATCTTTTAAGTAGAGATGCTGCTAATTTAAAATTACTTATAAATATATGAGTATATGTGATTATAATTTGTATGAAATATGAAAAATGTGTTCAATTCTAAAGAAATTACATTTTCAGCTATGAGGTTAGAACTGGACCAAAGAAATCCTGAAATAGAAAAATTGTTCCCTAGGGAAAATAAAACTTCTCAATAAGAGTTAAAGTAATGTAAACATTTATGATTAAAAGCAAACTAGTAAATGAAACAGTTTAAATATAAACTAAGTGGCTAGCGAATCTGGAGATATATAAATGATATGCAAGGTGAGTATATTTCTCAAAATAACGTATAATGGATCCAGTTCAGTAATAAAGCCAAAGTAAACAACTGAAATTATATGAATTTTAAACTGTTGGGAACCACCCTGCCTGGTGTCAGAAGCTGTAACTCCCCATGGCCAAGACTGAGTAAAAAGACCTTGGGACCATAAGCCACTAAGGAGACAAAACTTATCCTACCAGCAGGGGTGCAGCCTCTGTCCCCTTTACTTCACCTGCTTGGTCCCTGGAGGATGACTAGATAGTCAATGATGCGTAAGATTCCTCAAGGGTGGGACAATCTAAGACAGGCACAGTTGAGAATGCGGACCTCAGGGAAGGCCTTAGGAGACTATAGAAAAAGGGGTGATGGACCCTCACCCCTCAGCTTTGTCATAGCCTGAGTCCTCATTCTATCTGTAAAAGGTCTCCTAATCTCTTGGCTGCCTAAATCCCTCACCTGATTCAGGCCTAAAATAATGCCAGAGGGTGGTGCAGCCCAGTGCTAGAAAAGGAGGTTCCTGGCAGGGGGGCAATCAGGCCTAAGAAAGAATGCATAAAATCCTGTGAAAACTGCTTTGCTAAGAATGCCCTCAATTTAAATGATAAGAGTCCAAACATAAAATGAGTTTGTTTCCCAGCGTTTTATGGCCCTTTGACATCACTCTATCTATCTGACCCTGACTCAGAATAAACCCTCCTAGTTCTCTGAATGTTATCTATTGCTTGATCATTATTGTCTGACAATGACCGATTAGCTTTACATATATGCCCTGCATTCCTATGCAAACTAAACCCAATAAAAAACCCATTGAGAAACAGGCTCAAGGCCTTTCTCTTCTGAGAGACTAGTCAGCCTTTTACCCCCAAGCAGATTATGTCTTGGTAGACTTATTCTCATCTGTGATGGCAGGGGGAGCTTTGCTGGACGAAGTTCTCCAACATTAAACATACCAAAGAAAGGTACCATATATATAGCAATCTGTAACTGAAAATTGTTGGGAACCACCCTGCCTGGTTTCAGGAGCTGTAACCCACCTATGGTTAAGGCTGAGTGAGCAACCTTTGGACTGTGAACCACTAAGGAGACAAAGCTTATCTCCCTGGCAGGAGCACCACTTCTGCTTCCTCCATAACTGGGACCCAATGCTTGGTCGGTTAGCCAATGATGAGTAAGATTCCCTCAAGGGATGGGTTGCTTAAGACAGGCACAATTATGTGGAAGGCCCTCAAGGAAGGACTGGGGGGCTACAGCAAAAGGGGGTGATGGACCCTTTCCCCCAGCTATCCTGGCATAGTCTGAGTCCTCATTCCATCTGGGAGAAGTTTCCTTATCTCTTGGCTGCCTTACTCTGCTCCATTTAAGCCTGAAACAATGACAGAAGGTAGTGCAGGTCTGTGCTGGATAGGGCGGGCTGCCCAGGTGATCAGGCACAAGAAAGAATTTGTAAAATCCCGTGAAACCTGTTTTGCTAAGAATGCTCTCAATTAAATGATAAGGGTCCTGTGCAGGAAATGAGTTTGTCTCTCAAAGTTTTATAGCCCTTTAGCTGACAGACTGTGACTCAGATTAAGCCCTCAGAGTTCTTTGCATGTTATCTATTGTTTGATTCTTGCCACCTGACAATGATTGATGAGCTTTACCTGTATTCCTGTGTAAAATGGACCTAATAAAAGCCATTGCAGAAGGGGCTCTTGGCCCTTCTCCTTTGAGAGACTGACCACTTCTCCTCCCCAAGCAGATCATTTCTTGGTAGACTTACTCTCATCCGTGGGGGCTAGGCAGGGCTCTGCGGGCAGAGCCCCCTCACAGAAAATGGCATAATACTCTTGAGGATGAAACTATGTAGATATAAAAAAAAGTGTTATGTTTGGTATGTTATATACAAATTATACAAATAACTCTCAAAGTTTTTTCTATTTTTTTAAAAGTTCATGAGGTAGAATACAATATGATTGACTGCAGATTGAGTAGCAATCTTTTCTATACTTGTTCTTTAAAAAATCTACTATATGGTGGGTATTATACAGAATTGGGGTTCCAGAAAATTGGATTCTGTTCTTAACTAGCTACTCTTTTCAAAGGACAAAGCAAGGCCATGGGAGATTTTACACTCATGTAGGGGTATGGCTCTGAATGGGAGCAAATTATAACACCCCAGAATATGCCTTTTTGGAATGTTGATTATTTTAAGCTGGTTATTTTTAAAAAACTGCAGACACACATGAAGCTTGGAAAACTGAGTAGCAATTACTCTTTATTAGAAACATTTATATCTGTAAAGTAAATATCCATTCGTAAGAGTGCTTCGCTTTCTGTACCAGAAACAGAAGGATGTGTCTGAATCTCTAGAAGCTCATACTATTGCAGAAGCAATGAGTTAAATCTCTCTAACAACCTTTCCCTGTTTACTGTGCTTTTCCTGGTAACCACCCATAACTGGATGTTCCTGTCAACTCTAGTGTCTTTTGTCTTTAGCTGGAGATGCCATTTAAGGTGGTGACCTGAGCCATTTTTGGGAATTGCTCTGTTTTCCTGGGTGTCTCTCATGTATGCAGGAAGCATATGTGTTATTAAACTTCTGTTTATCTCCTGTTAGTCTGTTTTTTTTTTTTTAATTGCAAGGGTATCTCAGCCTAGAACCCTGAAGGGTAGAATAAAAATCACCTTATTTTCCCCAAAGCTCACAGTGCTAGGAAAGAATGACAGTGGACATGACTAGCCTGGTATGTAGACCTTTTTGTCTAGAGAACTTTGATATAAAGAGCTTAGAAAAAGGCTAGCCAAAACTTTCACTCTGCCTACTTATATCTTAAAGGCTAAAAACTTAATTTTGTACATTACTATTTTAAAAGTTAGGGGCTGTCAGTAGGTTCCTAGTTATGGTAAGGCACAGTGAAAGAACAGTATGTTTGTGTATATCTATGTGTTTACATGTATGCATGTTGGAGACAGGTAGGGAAGAGAGAGAGAGAGCAAGTGAGCTGCCCACAAAGAAATGTATCACACCCTTCTTTACTTCTCTGCTTTTTCAGAAATTGGGAATTGCAAAAGACAGGCATAATAACACCTTAGCTATGTGGTTTAACTAAATATTATTGCCCTGATCAAACATTTCTTCCTTTTCTGAGTGAAGCAAGAAAGAAATAGGAGAGATGACTGAGTTTCTTTAAGAGGTAGATTTTTCATTTGGTTTACAAGTGAGAAAGTCAATAAAGTTTTATAATTTCCATTAGCCACTACACACAAATCTCTACACTGGTTTTTATTCTTAGGTTCTGTTATGGTTTGAATGTTTGCCACCCACCCCCACAAATTCTTATGTTGAAATTTGATCCCCAGTGTATTTGGAGGTGGGGACTTTGAGTGGTAATTAGATCATGGGGATGAAACTCTTAGGGATGGAGTTGGTGCTCTTAGAAGAGGCCAAAGAGCTAACTGAATCTCTTTTTCCATGTGAGGATACAGAGAAAAGTGAGCAGCCTGCAACCTAGAAGAGGAATGAACCATTAGGAATATACCATGCTGGCACTGTGATGCTGGACTTCAGACTCCAGGACTGTGAGTAGTAAGTTTCTGTTGTTTATAAACAACTCAGGTTGTGATACTTTGCCATAGCAGCCCAAACTAAGACATTATTAAAGAATTTCCTCATATCAAGGTTTTAAAAAATATTTTTAGTTGTGGAAATAGAATATATTGACAAAAATAGAAATTCTTGGAGGTCTTATTCAACAAATATTTTTTACATGACTACAATGTGTCAGATACAGTTTTAGGCCTGGGACAATGTTGAGCAATAATTCTTTGTGGATTTTTATGTTTCTGCATATTTTTGTAAGCAGAGGTACTGATAGATTTTGTTTCAGATTATCTTTTCATGAATGTTTGTATAGCTAATAGCCTGGGAAAATAGATAGCATCTCCCGCCAGACAAAGGGAAAGTTTGTTGTATAATAAAAGTAATGATTCCCTCCAGGGAAAAGGGTAGGTTGGCTTGCAGCTCACTGTAAAGATTTAAATTCCTAATCTTGAGGTGTCTCATCTTGGGGTATTTGAGCTTCAACTAACCCTACACACAGCATCTACCTGAGCCACACTGCATTGTTCCTGTGACATTTGTGTGGCAGGGATTATTGATATGAGCGTGAGTTTATAATGCTTTCAATGCAGTGAGTAATAGAGTTCAGTGCTTTTGAACCAGGAATCTTGTGTCTTCTGCCAACTTCCATGAAACTGTGGCAGGCTAACTTGTTGTACACAAGATATAGTAAAATCTCAGATCCTCCACAATTCTTTTCAGATGGAAGAATAAATAAGACTGCTCCTCTTCCTGTAGCTATAGCAAAAGCCACAGGCAAGACCAACAATGAAGAGGAATGTCATTCTAATGTCATTTTTTGGATAGAAAGATAGTTGAGAGAAGATTGTTTTTTTTTCAATCCTCACCCAAGGATATGTTTTACTGATTTTCGAGACAGTGGACAAGGACAGAAGAGAGAGAGAGAAAGGAAAAGAGAAAGAAACATCAATTGGTTTTCTCCCATGCATGCACCTTGACCAGGGATCTCACCAGCAGTCTCTTTGGTGCATGTCATGATGCTCCAACCAACTGAGCCACCCAGCCAGGGCAAAAAGAGGTTGTTTTGAATGGAAGTTTGGTGGAGAAAAGTGGGAATTCAGAGGGATGATTGTTTGTCATTGGATGAGTGGCTGGGGTGTTGATTTCTTGTAGGAGATGCAACGTATATCTTTTTCTTTTGAGGCCTGAGATTGGTAATTCTTTTCTGTTGATGATTGTTCTGTTGGAGTCTGTAATTGACAATTCTTAAAACTGATCCTTCAATCAATATTATCCCAGAATTTCACTTCCCCAAAGTAGGAGCTTGGGAGCTAAGGGAGCTGCCTGTTGACCCCATTGAGGGTGGCTTGTGCCTCCTCTTACAGCAGGGCATAATCTTCATATTCTTAATTTAATATACTATCTGAGAGTCCCCCAACACACAGCCTGACCACATGCCGGATAGATTTTAATGTGTTTTAATTCTCTGCTAGCCTGCAAAATTATCTAAATAAACCAATCATATGTTCAAGATGTGATCCAGAGGACACACTACTCTTGTCACTATAAAGCCTGCCTTTGCCAGTCTCTGCTGGTTCACTCTAGTCCCAAAGTGCCACCCTTGTGTGGCCCTGCCTGGAGTGTGGTGTCCTCCTCTACTGGACTATGTGTTTCTCTGACCAGTAACTGCCATCAGTCTCATCTGTCCAGTGTTGAGTGTCATGTGCTAGCCATTTCATACTATTGATGGGGAGGATTCATCCTTCACCACTCACAACAATCACCATCTGTGAATGTTTTTTCTGTTACAAGCTTCCTCCTCCCACCCTATAGTGTGCTCTCAACACCACATTCAGAGTGTTGAAACAATATATTGAATGTCCTCTGCTATCATCCATCTGGTGCCTTCCTATCTCATGTAGAGTCACAAAGCCCTAGTCCAAACAGAGCTTACAAAGCCCTAACGTTTTAGCCATGTTATTGCTCTTTGACCCCATACCTATTATTCTTGTTCTCATCGAACCTGATCCAGACACCCTTGCCCCCTGCCGGTCCTTCCTGTTATGCTCCCACAGAGAGGCATACAGAAGGTGGGCTGGAGGCAGCAGTCCACCTGACTCAGCAGAAACCATAGCAACTGTTTAGAACTTAGATCAATAGATAATATTTTCTGGGAGGAATATTTTATCACTGATATTGTTTACACTTGTCTGCAGGGTGAGAATATAATTGTAATTAAATTAGTTTTATTGTTGCTTTGAAATTTTCTGTAGACAATGCATACCTCAGTGCCTATATCCATGGTGACTGCTCCCACTGACCACTGCCTCCCCTACTGCCATTGCATCTTAGGGAGCATGTACCATCTGTTCCCTTTATCAAAAAGGTGTTTTCCTCTGAGTCTCAAATGGCTTGTATCCTCACTTCTTTCAGGAATTTATTCAGATATCACTTTCTCTTTAAGTCTTCTATAACTACATTATTTAAAAATTGCAATATTCTGTTCTCTGTGTGATTGAATAGAAAGGATTTCAACATCAAAATAAAATATTTTGTAAATATTTATGTTTTCTCTCTTAAAATTCAATTTAATTTTATACTACATCCAATTTTACATCCACTTTTGAGAAATCATGAAAGACAATATTTTTCTTAAAACATTTGTGTTGAATACAAATGGCTGAGTTTAATTGCATACATCATTACATGTGAGTTCCTTCAGGCCTTTAACTTTAGAAATAAAGCTGAAATGAGATTACCTGAGGAATAAACTATGCTTTGACTCTATTCAAAGATCTTTGATGTTGCTATCCATATATAAATACCCATAATGTATAATAATAATAATTATAATGGTAATGACTTATTTGGTTACCAAGGACTAGAAACATTTTATATACTTTGTTATAATAATCCCATGCAACTGGCATTATTATGTCTGTTTTATAGATGTAAAAAATGAGACCAGAGTAGATAAGTCATTTGACCAAGGTCACCCAGCTAGTGACTGGCCATCAAGGTTTTTGTTTAGGTTACTGCCATTGGAAGCCTTACACTTAATTAGAGCACTATGCATTCCCTCTGTGGAAGTGACATGCCATGGGAGCAAATGATGTGTGGCAATTAATTATAGTATAATATTATGAAAACATATCTATATTCAGTTAAGGTAAGAAATGATGCAAAATCTTTTGTTTGTAGGTTTGGTACAAGCAGTGCAGGGGTCCATAAACCACAGTCTATTTATTGATGATGTGACTGACAAATGTTAGTCATTTGACAGGTAGAAATACAGCTCTTGATCCAATGTTAATGTAATAAATCTAAATGCTATTAAAGGTTACTTTGGTAACTGCAAACCAAAGGTGCAATCATTTACATGAAATGTATAAATAAGGCTTTTGACTTACGTGTCGCAGGCATAAATTCAGTTTACATTTTCTAAAAGGCAGAACTTGGCTATGAACAATAAAGATGACTTGTATGACCATGTTAATCTTTCCACCTCATATTTCAATTTTTATGGAAACTTTATTACTAAATAATATATCTCCATGCTCTGCTTTTGGAGCTTTGCTGCCCATTACTTGCCTAAGCTACATTCTGTCATTACTTGTAGCAGTTTTATGCCTCATATACTGCACAGTCCATGATGGCTGTCTTCCTAATAAATTCTTCATTGCTTTCAATTTAATCATTTGCATTGCAGCTTCATTAATATCATTTCATTCCAAGATCCAGGTAAGCATCATCTTGCTGAGTAAAAGGCTTCAAAACATTTAGGCCACAGGAGACTGCTTCTGGGTTGTAGTCAATGACACGAAATAATACAGTTAATAACATAATACTGCTGGCTTTCGAGGAACAGATTAATTAGGAACATCCTTATATGGAGGAGTAAATCTAGTATTCATGATATGATTTTCACTACAACAATAAAATGCAAAAGCTCAATATTCAACCAAGTTTAAACCTAACTTTGTTCCCTTGATATGTGCAGGTTTCTGACACTCAGAAACATTCACTGTAGAATGGTCCTACAGACTGTCTCATCCCACTCATGCCAGAACCTTCCATATCAAATGATCTCACCTCCCCATGCTTTCTCTATATCATCTATTAAGGTAATGCTCTCAAGAGTTTTGCCTTATATCCCAGATGCCCTGATTTACCATGGTTTTTGTTTGGGGTAGAATCTGCATTCAACACTCCCTTTTCCTTTTCTTTCAGAGAGTATCTCTGTTTTTTGAAGAGGATGCCAAGGCTACCATAATCTAGGAGGTGAATACTGTATTCTGAAATTATGATTGTCATAGGTGGGAAGCTGAAGTATCTTCAGCTGTAAATTAGAAAATACATTAAGAAAAAAATCTCATAGGAAATGAAAACAGGAGTGATGAACTAGATGTAATAATGTTTGAGGATGAGCTCAAATGGACCAAATGATGAAGGAAATTTTTTGTTACAAAAGTTGATACAGTTTATAGACACATACTGAATTTTAATATCTAAGTGGTGACTAGGTAAGAAAAATTTCATTTAGATTTTGTAAGGCTTAACTAAAATCTAAGTAAGAATTTTAAATTTTATGTAAATAAGATTTACATAAGCATTTTAGTGAATTAGAATATTACATTGTAATTTTAATATGTGAATGTGACAGAGAAGTCATTTTGGTAAGCAGATTGTGATATAGTTCTTCATTGGAACACTATACAGCAATGAGAATGAACAAATATCTCTATGCAAAATTGTGAAGACCACAAATACAATGCTGACTGAAAGAAGCCAGACCTAAAATGAGATATGTCATATCACTCCAGGCAAAACCTACTGACTCCCCCAACTCCAGGTCCTGGGAACACTTACCTGATTTTAAACCTTATAGTTTTGTCTTTTGTAAATTGTCATAAAACAGAATTAGATACTGTAGATTTTTTTTGTGTCTGGCTTCTGTCACCATAGTGGACAATAGTTAAGCTCTATTTATTGCTGTTTTCTCATTGCTGAGAATCTCCTTATATGAATGTATCATGTTTTTTTAATAACTTACCTGTTGATGGATGTCTGTCTGGCTTCTTTCTAGGTTTTGGCTATTATGGATAAATCTGCTATAAACATTTGTGTAGAAGCTTTTGTGTGGGCCAGTGTTTTCAGTTCTATTGTATCAACACCCAGGACTGTGTGTCTAACTTTAGAAGAAATGGTCAAACTATTTGCCAAAGTACTGTAACATTTTGCATTCCCATCAGCTATATATATCAGTTCCAGCTGCACTGCACTTTGTAAGCTCTTTGCAGCATTTTTTTTAATTTTATGCCATTCCAGGAGCTGTGTGGTAGTATCTTATTGTGGTTTCAATTGATATTTTCTTTCTTTTTGAATTGAGCATTTGTTTATTTATTATTTTAATTGAATTTATTGGAATGACATTGGTTAATAAAATAATGTAGGCTTCAGGCATACAATTCTGGCATGCATAGGGAAGTATATCCCTATAATACTTTTGGGTTACCTTTTTTCCCTTTTTTAGATTTTATTTATTTATTTTTAGACAGAAGGGAAGGAGGAAGAAAGGGAGAGAAACAGCCATGTGTGGGAGAAACACTGATCAGTTGTCTCTTGCACATGCCCCAATCAGAGACTGGATCTGGAACCTAGATGTGTACCCTGACTGTGAATCTAACAGGTGACCTTGCTCTTCATGGCTTATCTTTTCATTTTGTATGTAGTAGTCTTTCAAAACTTTTAGATTTTAAGTCCAATGTACCACTCTATATTTTTTTATCATTTATGATGAAGTCTGTGATCTATTTCAAGTTAACTTTTATGTGGTGAAAGGTAAGGGTTGACAGTTTGCATACAGAATCTAATTGTTACTGAAAAGACTATCCTTGTTCTATTCAATTATCTTGATACCTTTGTCAAAATCAATTTATTATACATGTATGGTATACATACATCTACTTAGAAATTATATTGTGTTTCAATGATTAATATATAAATAAATACTGATTAATATGTATTATTTATATATAATATATTAATACACATTAATCTGTATATATTATATGTACATAATCTGCCTTACTGCATTATCTTAATTATTGTAATTGCATGATTTGAGATCAATTCTTGTGTGTACTCCAACTCTGTCCTCTCTCTTCTTTTAAAGATTTTATTTATTTTTAGAGAAAGGGGAAAGGAGAGAGAGAGGGAGCAAAACATAGCCTACAACCCTGGCTTCTGCTCTGACAGGGAATTAAACTGGTGATTGCAGTCCAGCCTTCCATACACTGAGCCACCAGACAAGACAAACTTTGTTCTGTTTAAAAATTATTTTGCTTGTTGTAAATGTTTTCACTTTAAAAATATATTTTAATATTATCTTACCAATTTCTCCAAAAAGTATTATCTGGGACTTTAATTGACATTTCTTTGAATTCATCATCCATACCCTTGAGAAGTGTTAACATGTAAACAATGAACTGAGTTTATCTCTCTAGGTCTTCTTTAATTACTATCATCGATGTTTGATAGTTTTTGCATAAAATTTATACATGTATTGTGCTGCTATGAACATTGGGGTACATAGGTTCTTTTGGATTGGTGTTTCAGGGTTCTTAGGATATAATCCTAGCAGTGGAACTGCTGGGTCAAAAGGTAGATCCATTTTTAGTTTTCTTAGAAAATTCCATACTGTTTTCCATAGTGGTTGTACCAGTCTGCAATCCCACCAACAGTGCACTAGGGTCCCCTTTTCTCCACAACCTCTCCAAGACTTGTTGTTTGCTGCTTTGTTTATGATGGCCATTCTGACTGGTGTGAAGTGGTATCTCATTGTGGTTTTAATTTGCATCTCTCTGATAGCTAGCGATGTTGAGCATCTTTTCATGTGTCCTCTGTATGTCCTCCTTGGAGAAGTGTCTGTTCAAGACCTTTGCTCATTTTTTTTTAATTTTTATTTTAATTGTTGTTCTTGTACAGTTTTCTGTCTTTTATTCCCATCCCAGCCCACATCCCAGCCCTCCCCACCTCCCTCCCATTTCCACCCCCCTAGTTTTTCTCCATGTGTCCTTTATACTTGTTGCTCTAAACCCTTCCTCTTTTCCCCTGAAATTCCCTCCACTTTCCCCTCTGGTGACTGTCAGCCTGTTCTCAATTTCAGTGTCTTTGGTTTTATTATGCTTGTTTGTTTTGTTGATTAGATTCCTGTTAAATCATATGATACTTGCCTTTCACCGCCTGGCTTATTTTGCTTAGCATGATGCTCTCCAGTTCCATCCATCCTGTTGCAAAGGGTAGGAGCTCCTTCTTTCTTTCTGCTGCATAGAATACCATTGTGTGAATGTACCATAGTTTTTTGATCCATTCATTTACTGATGGGCACCTGGGTTGCTTTCAACACTTGGCTATTGTCAGTTGTGCTGCTATGAACATAGGGGTGCACAGGTTCTTTTGGATTGGTGTTCTAGGGTTCTTAGGATATAATCCCAGCAGTGGAATTGCTGGGTCAAAAGGTAGATTTATTTTTAGTTTTTTTATAGAAAATTCCATACTGTTTTCCATAGTGGTTGTATCAGTCTGCAATCCCACCAACAATGCACTAGGGGCCCCTTTTCTCCACAGCCTCTCCAACACTTGTTTGTTGCTTTGTTTATAATGGCCATTCTGACTGGTATCAAGTGGTATCTCATTATGGTTTTAATTTGCATCTCTCTGATAGCTAGTGATGTTGAGCATCTTTCCATGTGTCTCTGGATCCTCTGTATGTCCTCCTTGGAGAAGTGTCTGTTCAAGTTCTTTGCCCATTTCTTAATTGAGTTGTTTGTCTTCCTAGAGTGGAGTAGTGTAAGGTTTTCATATATTTTGGAGATTAAACCCTTGTCTGAGGTATCATTGGCAAATATGTTTTCCTATATAGTTTGTTCTCTTTTTATTTTAATATTGTTTTCTTTGGGCATGCAGAAGCTTTTTATTTTGATGAGATCATATTTGTTTATTCTTTCCTTTACACCCCTTGCTTTAGGGGACATATCAGTAAAAATGTTGCTTTGTGAAATATCTGAGATTTTCCTGCCTATGTTCTCCTCTGGAACTTTAATGGTGTTATGGCTTACATTTAAATCTTTTATCCACCTCGAATTCATTTTTGTGTATGGTGTAAGCTGGTGCTCGTGTTTCTTTCTTTCTTTCTTTCTTTTTTTTTTTTTTTTTTTTTTGCATGTAGCTATACAGTTCTCCCAACACCATTTGTTGAAGAGGCTATTTTTATTCCATTTTATGTTCTGCCCACTTTGTTGAATATTGACTATAGAGACTTGGTTTTATTTCTGGGCTCTCTGTTCTGTTCCACTGGTCAATGTGCTTGTTTTAAAGCCAGTATTAGGTTGTTTTGATTACAGTGACCTTGTAGTACAGTTTGGTATCAGGTATTGTTATCCATCCTACTTTGCTCTTTTTTCTCAAAATTGCAGCAGCTATTCGGGGTCGTTTATGGTTCCATATAAATTTTTGAAGTGTTTGTTCTATGTCTGTGAAATATGCCATCGGCACTTTAATAGGTATTGCATTGAATTTGTAAATTACTTTGGGTACTATGGACATTTTGATGATGTTAATTCTTCTGATCCGTGAACATGGTATATGTTTCCATTTGTTTGTGTCCTCCTTGATTTCTTTCTTCAGTGTTGTGTAGTTTTCTGCATACAAGACTTTTACTTCTTTGGTTAGGTTTATTCCTAGGTATTTTATTTTTCTTTTTGCTATTTTGAATGGGATTTTTTTCTTGATTTCTGATTCTGCTGTTTCATTGTTGGTATAGAAAAATGCCTTTGATTTCTGGATATTGACTTTGTATCCTGCTGTTTAGCCAAATTTATTTATTAGGTCAATCAGCTTTTTGGCCAAGTCCACAGGATTTTCTCTGTGCACTATCATGTCATCTGCAAACAATGATAGATTTGATTCCTGCTTTCCAATTCAAATGCCTTTTATTAACTTTTCTTGTCTAATAACTGTAGCTAAAATTTCTAATACTATATTGAATAGAAGTGGTGAAAGTGGACAACCACTTTCTTGTTCCTGATCTTATGGAAGAAGATTTTAGTTTTTGACCATTGAGTATGATGTTGGCTGTAGGTCTCTCATATATAGCCTTTATTATGTTGAGGAATGTTCCCTTTATTCCCACTTTGCTGAGTATTTTTATCATAAATGGGTGCTGTACCTTATCAAATGCTTTTTCTGCATCTATGGAAATGATCATGTGATTTTTGTCTTTGCTTTTGTTTATGTGATGTATTACATTTACTGATTTGCAAATATTGAACCAACCTTGCATCCCTGGAATGAATCCCACTTGGTCATGGTGTATGATCTTTTTAATGTATTGTTGGATGCAGTTTGCCAATATTTTGTTGAGGATTTTAGCATCTATGTTCATCAGTGTTATTGGCCTGAAGTTTTCTTTTTTGTTGTGTCTTTATCTGGTTTTGGGATTAGGATGATGCTGGCTTCCTAAAAAGAGTTTGGGAGTCTTCCATCATTTTTGAGTTTTTGGAATTGTCTGTGAAGGATAGGGGTTAGCTCTTCCTTAAATGCTTTGTAGAATTCTCTTTGAAACCATCTGGTTCAGGGCTTTTGTGTGGCAGGAGTTTTTTGATTACTGCTTCAATTTCATCTTCTGTTATTGGTCTGTTCAGGCTTTCTGCTTCTTCTTCTTTGAGTTTTGGAAGATTATATTATTCTAGGAACTTGTCCATTTCACCTAGGTTTTCAAATTTCTTGGCATACAGTTCTTCATAGTAATTTCTTACAATCCTTTGTATTTCTGTGGTGTCAGTTATAATCTCTCCTCTTTCAGTTCTGATTGTGTTTATTTGGGTCCACTCTCTTTTTTTCTTGATGAGCCTGCTTAAAGGCCTGTCAATTTTATTTATCTATTCAAAGAACCAGCTCCTGGAATCATTGATCCTTAGAACTGTGCTTTTAGTCAATATGCCATTTAATTCTGCTCTGATCTTGGTTATTTCCTTCCTTCTACTTGCTCTGGGCTGTCTTTGTTTTTGTTCCTTGAGTTCATGTAGGCATAAAGTCAGGTTGTTTGTTTGAAATGTTTCTATCTTTTTTAGATAGGCCTGTATTGCTATGAACTTTCCTCTCAGGACTGCCTTTGCTGTGTCCCCTAAATTTTGGATTGTTGTGAGTTCATTTTCATTTGTTTCCAGAAACTTTTTGATTTCTTCCCAAATTTCATTCTTGACCCATTCATTGTTTAATAGCATGTTATTCAGTGTTCATGATTTTGGCTGTTTAGGGCTTTCCCCCTTGGGGTTGGTTTCTAGTTTCAGTCCCTTGTGGTCAGAGAAAATGCCTGGTATGATTTCCATTTTCTTGAATTTGTTGAGGCTTGTTTTGTGTCCTATCATGTGGTCTATCTTTAAAAATGTTCCATGTGCATTTAAAAAGAATGCATATTTAGTTTCTTTGGGATGAAGGGCTCTATACATATCAGTTAAGTCCATTTCCTCTAGAGTATTGTTCAATGCCACAATATCTTTGTTGATATTTTGTTTGGAAGATCTGTCCATTTTTGACAGTGGGGTGTTGAAATCCCCTACTATAATTGTGTTGCTGTCGATATCTTTCTTGAAGTCCTCTAAGATTTTCTTGATATATTTAGGTGCTCCTATGTTGGGTGCATATATATTTACAATGTTTATGTCTTTTTGGTTGATTCTTCTCTTGAGTAATATGAAGTGACTTTTGGCTTTATGTTTATGGCCCTTCTTTTGAAGTCTATTTTGTCTGATGTGAGTATTGCTACCTCAGCTTTTATTTCCTGTCCATTTGCTTGGAAAATTTGTTTCCAGCCATTCACTTTGAGTCTGTATAGGTCTTTTGTCCTCAGGTGGGTCTCTTGTAGGCAGCATATGTGTGGGTCATGCTTTCTTATTCATTCAGCTATTCTGTGTCTTTTGTTTTTGTTTTTTGTTTTTTTTTTATAAGATTTTATTTATTTATCTTTAAAGGGGAAGGGAAGGAGAGAGGGAGAGAAACATCAATGTGCGGTTGCCTCTTGTATGTCCCCTGCCGGGAACTGGCCTGGCAACCTAGGCATGTGCCCTGACTGGGAATCGAACCTCGATCCTTCTATTCGCAGGCCCGAGCTCAATCCACTTAGCTACACCAGCCAGGGCTATTCTGTGTCTTTTGATTGGAGCATGTAATCCATTTATGTTTAAGGTTATTATTGATAGGTATTTATTCATTGCCATTTTCATGCCTGTGTTCCTCTTTCTCTCTCTTTTCCTTCCTTCCCTTAAAGCTGTACCTTCAGTATCTCTTGCAGAACTGGTTTGGTAGGTTTATTCTTTTGGATTTCTTTTGTCTGGGAAGCTCCTTATTTGGCCTTCTATCTTGATTGAGAGCTTTGCTGGGTAAAGCAGTCTTGGTTACAGGCCTCCAGTTGTCATTACTTGGAGTATATTTTGCCCTTCTCTTCTGGCTTGGAGTGTTTCCATTGAGAAGTCAGCTGCCAACCTTATCAAAGCTCCCTTGTATGTTACTTCCTGTTTCTCCCTTGCTGCCTTTAAGATTCTCTCTTTGTCTTGGAATTTTGCCATTTTAATGATGATGTGTCTTGAAGTGGGCCCCTTTGGATTCCTCTTCATTGGGACTCTCTGTGTTTCCTGGATTTGTGCGACTTTTTCTCTCATCAAATTAGGGAAGTTTTCCATCATTACTTGTTCAAATAGGTTTCCTATCCCTTGCTCTTCTTCTCCTCTGGTATCCCTATTATAGAGATATTATTATGTTTCATAGTGTCTTGCATTTCTCTTAATCCCTCTTCATTCTTTCTGAGCCTCTTTTCCTTTTCTCACTCTTTCTGAGTGTTTTTTCCTACTTTGTCCTCCAACTCGCTGATCCGATCTATGCTTCATGGATTCTGCTTTTCATTCCTTCTACTGTGTTCTACAATTCAGAAATTGTATTCTTCATTTCCTCTTGGCCCTTGTTGATAGTTTCTATTTCCTGTTTCATGTTGATATAGTTTGCAGTGAGTTCATTGTAGCTTCCCTGTAGTTTCTGGTAGCTCATTGTGAGCTCATTGAAATTCCTGATAAGCATTGCTTTGAATTCAGTATCTGATAGTTGAGTTGCCTCTATTTCATTTAGCATTATTTCTGAGGCTTCCTCATTTCCTTTCATTTGGGGATTGTTTCTTTGTCTTCCCATTTTTTGTGATACTCTTCTTGTTAGCCTCAACTTCTTAAATTGAGGTGTTCTGGCTCCCTGCCTTCCTGGGTGAACTTCTGTGGTAGAAAACCTGTGAGATTCAATGATGCAGTCTCCTTGATCTCCTAAGCTCACTGGTCTTGGGCTATCATTTAATTTGGCTCTGTGTTCGTCTTTGGGTTTTGATTGTTGTTGGGTCTTTCTTTGGTGGGTTCTTCCCACCAGCTGGTTAACTGAGGGTCACTCTGACCATCATCTCTTGTTTTGTTCTGCTGATGAGGGCAGGTTGTTTTGAAGCTGGTTCTTCCATGTATACAAGGTTTTGAGGATTCTTTCTTTCTCTTGTTCAGTCATTTGTACTAGGTAGTTTCTCCACCATTTAGTTGTATTTCCAGATAGGTTCTGGATTAGGATTTGTGTGGTTTCCACTCCCTCCTTCACCTTCTCCTATTGTTATCTGTTGGTGGTTCCTTTGTTGTTGGGTTTCCTCTTCCAGTGTGTATCCTGGTGTTCACCGCTTCCACCTACTCTTTTTTGTGATCAGTTGGAGGGGAATGCAAAATGGTTTAATATAGCAAGAGAGTATTCTATGATATTTACAGTAGCAGCTGGTATAGAAGAGATAGGAGATCCTTTGGCTACGGATGGTGTTAACCGTGATCTTCTACTCTTTGGAAAGGATGAAAAGAAGATAAGACTCTTGCTTGGGAAGGAAGGCTTGTGGGTTGGATCTAGAAAGCAGTGAGGTTGTGGAGGTCAGATTCTGAGGTAAGGTTAGAGTAAAGGATAGTAAACAGGTGTAGTGTGTGAGAGAATAGAGTTAACTGCTACAGAAATAGAGTTCAGGAAACCGTGCAGTGGGCTAAGATCTGGGAGGGGTGTTGTGAAGTGTTTACAATTGTATGAAACAGCTATTATTTACAATAATATTAGAACATCAATAATATGATAGAATCTATGAGATCTAGATGATAAGAATAGGGAGTATCGGACCTTGAGTAGTGTGCTAATGGAACATGAGTGAAGTGAAGGACAGTAAGTTAGTAATACACTATGAAAGAGAGAACAGGGGAAACCTGTCAAATGATACAATATAACCAGCCAAGCAAAGAAGACTATACAGAAAGAAGTGGAGTACAAAAATACTATTAAAATTAAAGATGTAAGAATAATGGGAAAAATAATAATACAAATATGCAATAACTTGCAGGTTCTCTGTAATAGCAAAGTGAAATTTGTCTCACTGTCACAGCTGTTGGGATGCCCCCTCTTTGGGTCCAACTCTGGTCTTTTCACAGTTCCAGGTTTTTTATCTCACTTGTGGGTATTTAAAAAAAACAGAGGGAGGAAGGAAGATGAGATGAATTGGAAAGAAAGGAAGAAGAAAGAAAACAGAAAAGAAGGAAAGAGAGGAAAAAGGAATTCAAAGATTAAAAATAATAAAAATTTAAAAAATTACTTAAAAACAACAACAGTGAAAAAACCCCAAGAGTCTCTTGTTGGTTTCAAACTGGCCAAACCGGTTTTTCTGGTCTTGCTGGCTATAGCAGGCTGAGGGGCGATTGGTATGGCTTTTCTCCCTTCCATAACTGCACACACTTCCCACCCCTAGTGCCTTGGGTATGTGACAGGGTTACTGCTGTGGGCTGGGGTGCAGGCATATGCTTGGCCAGTCTGCCTTGGTCCCAGGGGTTTGGGAGTGCACCCCTCATTTCCAGTGCTATGGGGATGCACAGGGCCTTCTACTAAACCTCGGGATCGCTGCCTGGCTGGGTGGGGAGCTAACCAGCTGGAATGGCTACTACTGGAGAATTCCCCAAATAGTGTTGTCTCTCTTTTCACTTTTTTTTTTTTTGAGAAATTCCTCCTACTGAATCCTGCCGCTCTGTACAATGGCCTGGTCTCTGGCACAGCCCAATTCTCCAGCCAGACCCAAACTATTGGGGTCAGGGCCCACCACTTTGCAACTCTCAACTCTTCCTAACCAGCGCCCACAGACTCCGTGGGTGCTCACAGTCCCTGTGTGTTTGCTACTTAGTCCTTATTCCTCTCTCTGTTACGTCAAGCAGCCAGGTCTCTCCCGGTGCTGCTCAAACCTTGTTTGTCAGGGGAGGGAGCAGTTGACTCAGCTCTCTCCCAAGGACCCTGTGGCAGACCCAGCAGGTGCTGGGCCTGGGGCTGCAGCTGCCCTGGTCCCCCCACCTCCCTCTGGGACCTTATTATCCTGAAGCAGTCTCCTTATCATCTGGTTTTTCAGTGTCCGCTACAATTTTTGGTCTCTTATTTTCATATATGCTGGGGTACTGTTGGCTGTTTGCCCTGTTCCTCCATGTATCAGCTAGGTTTTTCTCCCATGTGAAGGGGGAAGTGGAATCTGCTCTCTCCTACCACGCTGCCATCTTCCTCCTACAACCTATTTAATAAGCTATTTTATTTATTTTTTTAAAGCTTTTGTTTATTTTTAGAGAAGAGAAGGGAGGGAGAAAGAGAGAGAGAAACATCGGTGTGTGGTTGCCACTCATACACCCCCTACTGGGGACCTGGCCCGTAATGGGCATGTGCCCTGACCAAGCAGGAAGTGAACCAGTGACCATTTGGTTCACAGGCTACTGCTCAGTCCACTGAGCCACATCAGCCAGTTTGAATCACCAGTTTTAAAGAACCTGTGCACTCCAATGTTCATAGCAGCTCAATTTACAATAGCCAAGTGCTGGAAACAGCCTAAGTGCCTGTCAGTAAACAAGTTGATCAAAAAACTATGGTACATTTACATAATGGTTTCTATGTAGCAGAAAAAAAGAAGGAGCTCCTACCATTAGTGACAGTATGGATGGATCTGGAGGGCATTATGCTACGTGAAATAAGCCAGGCGGTGAAAGACAAATACCATATGATTTCACCTATAAATGGAAAAATGGAACCTAATTAGCAAGGCACACAAACAAGCAAAATAGGACCAGAGACATTGAAATGGAAAACAGACAGTAACCAAGAGGAGGGGGGAGAGGGATAATAGGAAATAATAGGGGAAGGGCTCTCAAAGAACATGTGTGGAGGACACATGGACAAAGCTAAATGGGGTAGGTTTGAGGGCAGGGAGCTAGGGATGGGATGGGGAGGTGGGGTGTGGTGTAGTGAAAATGGAGATAACTGTACTTGAACAACAATAAAAAAATCATTAAAAATGAAAAAAATAAAAGTCATCATTTTATTTTATGGATTTTCAATTTTATTGATTTGTACTCTTATTGTTATTATTTCATTTTCAGCTTGCTTTGGGTTTAATTTGCCTTTCTTTATTTTCAAATATTTGAGAATATTTCAGTTATCTTTGTTATTGAGTTCTTATTAAATTATTCTGTAATCAGAAAATCAGATTGCTTTGAGTTTGATTGTTATAAAAGTTGTTTTCTGGCTGAGAATATGTCAATGTAAGAAACATCCAAACCTGTAAGAATTTTTATGAGTTTATTTGAGCCAAATTGATGGTGATTGCTGGGAAGCAAAACCTCAACAGATTGAGAAAATGCTCTGGAAAATGGCATTTTTTGCCTTATTTTATTCATTACAATCAAAGGAGGAGGAATAAAGGGGTTACATGAAATACACTGGTGATAGGTTATGAAGGTGGGAGAAAGCAAAGTAGGGAAACCTTTGAGATTGATTAAAAAGGTAAAATGATAGACTCATACCTTTTTTATGTAAGTGGATACAGGATACTTAACAGTCAACAATTAACATGCTAATAATAACAGTAAGGGGATTTGTGGTCTCTGATCTGGTGTAGGTTTTGTGCCCCAGGGCTTTGGAAAAAAAGGGAAGTCACCAGATATTCCAATGGTTTGTTATGATAGATGCAAAAAGACAATAGACAAGCTGGATTAAGGTAAAGATTGACTTTTTGTCAAGGAAGATTCTAGTTTAGGGCAATGACTGTCCCTCATGACCTGCTCTTAGTTAATAAGTTTTAATTTCAAATCATCCTTTGAGTTTGTAACATTATTATGCAGACCTCCCTGAACTTGTTAGGTTTCACATGTGACCCCTTTTTGTCTGCAAGTATAATCAATCTTGGCCAATGTCCCATGTGTAAGGGTGTATTATGTTTTTCTTGGGTGGTTGTCTTATAAATGCCAGTTGGGTCAGTTTGATCAATTGCAGTGTTCATGTCTTTTAACCCTTGCTGATTTTGTGTACTTTGTATATAAATTACTAAGAGTAGTGAGTTTTCCAACAAATATTGTGGATTTGCCTTTTACAGCTGTCAATTTTTGTTTTATATATTCTAGAGCTCTTTTGATAGACACATACTCAGTATAGTTATGTGTTTTTGACAGATTATCCCCTTTGTTGTGTTGTGATGCCATCTTTATATTGGGCAACATTCACAGTTTTAAAGTATATTTTGTGTCATATAAATATAGCCAGAGAGCAACTCTAGCTATATATTTTTGCTATATCTTTTAGTATACCTGATAGAGGAACTCAAGAACTAAAAATTTTAGCTTGAGTATTAGGTAATAGGCTTACCTGATTAATGCATGTGGAAAGCTGTTATTCCAGGAACTGGAATGTATGACCCTTGACAAGCAATGCAACTTTTGTGCCCAGAGGGTCTGCAAGCAATTGAGATGGTATCTAATGTGAGCCATTGTGTTCCAGGAAGGGAATGTCAGTGACTCAGATAAAGAATTGTTGATTAGCATATTACTGGAGCTCAGTTCTTCATACTAACACAGTAAAAAATTACAGGTCAGCAAGACAAAAGTGGATGAGTAAGAAATAAGAGTTTTATTAGTATATCAAGGGAAAGAACGGGTCTGCTGAGAGTGGTGAGAAAAGCGTGAGTCTCCTGAGTCTGCTGCCTTAAGTACATTTGTGATTGTATTAGTATAGGGTTGGCTTCTATATTAATTGACAGATACTTTGGTCATATAACTTTATTGTCTTCTTGCATGCCCTTATCCATACTTTTCCTTGACTATCTACATGAGTTGGAGGGGTAAAACTGCAATGAAATTTTGCTATTTCACAAGAATGGTTAACTGAAACTATTTCAACTATTTGCCTTAGGTCAACAAGAGCAGTGGTCCACCCATCCTCCTGCTGATCATTCTTAACTGCTGCCTGACATTCTCCCCTCAAGCAACAAGGACTCAAATCTTTGTGGACTACTGAGGGTTGATAACTCTGGATTCTTCCTGCTGGAGAGGGGAGTCAGTCATAATCTTGGGTTCCCGTGCTTGCTAATTGTTAGTAGGAAGAGATGAAGCAAAGTGTCCATCCAATGGTCCATGATAGATGGTCAAGGACTGTAGTCCCAGAGGCTGATAATTTTTTGTAAAAATCATTTGTAATTTTATGACTTTTATTCTGGAAGAAATGAATTTAGTTAATAGATTAATTATCATTGGCCCAAACATTAGTATATTAGGATGATTAGTAGGGGAGCCAAAAAATGGAGCAATAGAGATGTGAGCCATGACCTTGAAACCCAAATGAAGTTGATGCTTTAATTTTGAATGTGAGTCAAGGATACCTTGAATGTTCTGTTGTACTTGTCCTTTTGTGATTTGGTGACATAGAAGGAACACTGATCTTTGAGAGGTAGACACATGCCTCTTTCCAAGGCAGTGAGGAGATCTAATGCCCTTCAATTCTGGAGGGCAACCCCTGCTAGAGAGTTTGTCTGATCCTGGAGGAACGCTAAGGTCTCCCCTGTATTAGCTATCACTCAGTAGTGTCCTGTGATAGACAATGGTGGGTGTGTAAAGAGGATCTCCCTACTACCTTTCCTATAGCCAGGAGAATGCCTATAAATTATATTAGGGGAGTGAGGACACCAGTCCTTTTAAGTGTCTTTGTGACCTTAATGGGAATTGGACAGTGCCATTTTCCTAGGCAATGGAAACATCTGGAAGGATGTAACCAAGGGAGAAAATTTTCCTTCACTATGAAGCTGGGGGAGTCCAATAGGCCTTAGACCCACAAATCCAGTGTACCCCTGATGGAAGGGGTAGTTCTGCTGCCAGGGTATTGTCAACAAGTTTAATTGGCTGGGTTTCAGAGGTATATTTGCCATTAACTAGTTGTTCAGTTTTTGAAGATTTGGTCCCCCACTACTGGACTCCTTGGGCCACTAGAGAGGCTGCTACTAGAGGATCAATAGTAGGGCTGTGGGACTGGGTATTGTTTATGAACTCAATAAAGTTAGAATCTCTTTTTGAACCAAATTATCTGGCCACTGGGGAATTGCAAAAGAGAGTGGTACAGGATCTGTTTCCTGTGGAAGAAAGTGGTTGACTTGAAAGGAGGGTATGTCATGACAATAAGCCTTTTTTTTTTTTTTTTTTTTTTGGTGAATAAGGGCAAATTAGGAATGATGGCTTCAGAAAGCAGGTGTGTAAAAAGTTTGTCTGATCTCCTGGATTGGGAATTCCTCCAGAGATGTATGGTATTGCAATTAGAGAAATTCCATGAATAGTATTAGTACAACAAGGATCAGGGTCTGGGAAACTGTAGACATTGACTGTCAGAAAGTCCTCCTACAGGTGTGCTCCCTGAGGCATTACTAATGATGTAACAGTGATAGCTGACCTGGAAATGGTTGATTATGTGAGAAAATAGGGCCCCTTGAGGGGAGCACTCACAGCTGATAGAGAAAGTCTTAGGAAATTGTTTAATTTTGGGTTGTGAAAACACCCCTGAATTGGAGTATAGAGTTCGCTGATCAAGAGAGGTGGAAATATTTCCCCATTCATACAGGGATACAGGTTGAACATATCCCTGCTGTGGTTAGAAGGGCAGAACCTGCAAGAAGTATTTGGCCTTAGGAGTTGGACTGTGTGGTTTGTCAGATCATAAGCAGTCTCAGGTTGGGACTGGGTGGGAATAAATAAGAAAAAAGAGAAAAGAGAGCAGGCTACTTACTGAGCTAAGGAAGATGCTTTCAAAAGAGGATTTTGAGATCTTCTAGCGGCTCACAGGACTATGTGGAATCATTTTGTCATTTTGCTGGCTTAGCTGGCTTTTTCCATGGCGTAACTCAGTAATGGTGGATCCTGCTGGAAATACTTGGGAGCTTGATGACTGTTGGAGAGGACATAAGAACAGGGAGAGACACTTTTTGTGAGGGTTGTAGTTGGGAATTGGGGGAACCATCTTTCCAAACCTTTATTAAAACCTGTGCTCCTGAAGGGTACAATGGGGTAGCTGAGTCCTGGCTAGGTTTTTGTCACAGGCCAAATTCCTTAAGGGTGGTTTGAAACTGAGCTACTGTTTGCACATAGGCTTCTAAGAAGGAAGTCTCCATGTCTAGTAGGAGTTCTGAATATAGGAAGAGTGAGCCATATAAGGCCTCAAAGGGACTGAACGTTGCCTGAGGCATGGGGGCTACTCTAGTCTGGAGTAAGGCAATTGGTAGAGCTTCCTTCCAATTGAAAGAAGTTCCCTGAGTAATTTTTCTTTACAAATTCAAAACTTCCATAAACTTCTACAACCTTCACAAACCTTTCTGCAACTTTCACAAACTTTTCTATCTATTCAGAAATAACCATTTTTAAAATAACTCACTTTCAATCTCTGCAATCTCTGTCCTTCAAAATTGCATCTCCATGCCTTATGCCTTTCTATTAATAAAACCATACGATAACTTAATTTGAATGTTTAACTGTTAGAAACCCTCAGTTTCTAAAGGTGACCAAAAAGTAGCAACCAGCATTCCCTAGACTGTCTTTTATAAACACATTTCATGACCTTTAGAAACACAAGTTCCTCTACTGGCAAACACACTCTCACTTTCATAAAACATATCTCCAATAAAGCACAAGGCATTTGTTGGCTGCTCCAAATCTACTCTACAGCCTCTTTGTAATAAAAAGCCAAAAAACAGGTGAACTTGAGACTTATCCAGCATTTCATATTTCATGTTCTTTCAAAACATCTAGATATTCAATAACTTTTACCAGAATTGACTAGTTTAGAAAGGAATAACTGATATAAATTACATTGAGTTGCTCAGCTATAGCTAGGGTTTTCTCCTGTTTGTTAAGAATTATCTCTCAAAATTTGTATTTTAATAGATAGCCTAGACAAGAGTTCTTGGAGAAAAACAAGCATTTGCATTTCACAAATGTCGAGAAAGAAAAGCTAGCTCCTTCCAAAAGGACTTTGGTTTTATAAAGTCAATTACTTGTAAGTATTGTGAAATGAATAGAGGAGGTTTTGGAAAAACAAAAGGATTTGATAGGCTTTGATATTCTGGAGCCACACTGTCCTTGTAAAGACTTCATTTGTAAAGCAAAGTTATTGATAATACCTGAATAGTTGGGTTGCCACTCAAATATTTGTAAAGGGCTTGGTGAGGAACCCCATTGTCTCATACTGCTGGATCATTGGCATTCCCATGAAGGAGTAAGGGTATTCAGGAAACCTCTAGCCTGCACTATGAACATTTGAAGTGGGGACCTTGATGTAGGGCTGCCCATTATAATTGTTTTAGTTCCTAATAATTGAAGGAGGTCTTTTCTGAGTAGAGGGGTAGGACACTCAAGAAAAGAATTAGTGAAGTAATACCCATCCCTGGGACAACCCAAAGGAAGGATGTAGTTTTTGGTTGTAGGCTTTTGGGTTACCCCTAGGATGGTGCAGGATTGTAAGAAGGGTCCAGAAAAGAAAACAAGGACAGAGTAGGTGGCCCCAGTATCTAATAAGAAAGTCACTGTCTTACCCGCCACATCCATGTGTACCCTAGGCTTTAGTCCAGGAATGGTGACCTCTTGAGGCAGGGCTGGAAGGATTTCACAACTTTAGCCCTGTGCCACCATCAGCAAGGCAGTTGCGGACTTGAGCACAAGAGTTCTTTGACTCAAGGGACAGTAGCTTGCCTTTTTGTACTTGTAACATGGCACTTGGGGTGACTTGTCATGATTTGGACATTCCTTAGCCCAGTGCCCTGCCTTCTGGCACATGGCACTTAGTGTTCTTTGAGGTGGACTGGGAGGGGCTTATGGAGTATGTACCTGATTGTCCTGCAAAAGTGGCTAGAAATTGGGCATGGCTAGAAATTGGTCATGCCTACTCTCCTTCCTCTTCTTCTCCTTCTCCTGAGCCATAGCCTCCTTCTCCTGGCCCCAGTGGTAAAAGACTGCATTGGTTATAGTTAACATTTCATCCAAGAAAACTCCACACTCCTGAATGAGCTTTTGTAAATTTCTCTTACTATCAGAGGCTGATTAAGTCAAAAATTGTCTTTCAGTATTACCTGGCCCTCATATGATTCTAAATTTAGATTGGTGTGCTTGATGAGTGACTCTCTTAGCCTTTCTAGAAATGTGGTGGGGTTTTCATCTGGACCCTAACTAACAGCAGAGATCTTGCAATAGTTAATGGCCTTCTCATGGTCGGCCCTAAGTCCCGCTTTAATGCAGAGTAGGAAATGATTCTTTTCCCATTTCTGGGAAGAGGTTTTATAGTCCCATTCAGTATCCATTGGTGGGACTGCTGTTTCTCCTATAGGATATTAACTATCTGATAAATGTAAGTTGTTAACAAATTTTCTGGCCTCCTTTACTACTTTATCCTTCTCTATATCTGATAGAGTCTGACCCAAGACAATCATAATATCCTTCTAATTTAGTTCATAAGCCAAGCTAAGGTGTTGAAAGCATCTATATATTTATCTGGGTTGTCAGAATAGTTCCCTAAATCAGTTTTAATTTGCTTGAGCTCAACAAAAGGGTTTGTGGATTAACTGGGACCTAAACTCTCCCACAGTTTCTGCTAGAGGTAAGAGCCTTATGGGTGGGGAAGTGTTAGAAGTAGAGGAAGTGGGGGCTGTTGGTTGGGCTATGGGCCCCAGATATGGGTGCAGTAAAGAAGACAGTGGGAGGGTTTTTTCCTGAGTTTCTACAGCTAGACTAGGCTCTGAAGGGGCCTGGGAATTAAAGGGAAAGCCATCAGGTGAAGTAGTAGTGGAAATAAGCTTACACTTATGACATAAATCTTGACTCATTAGATAAAAGAACACTTGTACCTATGAGATTTCAGACCATTTACGAAGACAATTGCAAAAAAAAAAAAAAAGAGGTCAAGATGTAAGAGTGTATTGTAATTTAAGGTCCCATTTAGTGGCCAAACTTAAACCAGAAAACCCAGCATTTGTGCTGCCTATCACCTACCAGACCCAATAATCAGAGACAGGGATTGAATCTTCAAGGGTGCTTTGTTTAGATGGCCAGCAGTCTGAGAAGATGGCAGGTTTGTACCCTAACAGACTGTCTTACATCTCTTCTCAAGCCAGCCTTTTTATAACATAGAACAAAGTATGGTAAGGGGGTTGAAATTCAGAGAAATTAGATTAAAAAACTACAGCATGCTTGCTCTGGGTGGTTAGCTGTCCCTGGAGGGTGGGGCAGTCCTCTATCTCTCCCTGGAACACAATGGCTCTGACGTCTCTAGCTGTGCCCCAGACAGTGGTTTTTAGCTGTGTCCTGGGCAGTGGTCATCTCACTCTGGAGTACAATGGCTCAGATTCAATCTTGAATTGCTTGCAGCCCTCCTGAGGCACAAAGGGAATGCTTATGGTCTTCTGGAGTCTGGGTGGGTCATGCTTTCAGTTTCTGGAACAACAGCTTTTACATGCATTGGTTACTAAGCTTATTAGTTATTACTTAAACTAAAATTTTCATATTTTCGAGTCCCCCATCAAAACCTCCCCATCTCCTAGACAATATTTAGGCCAGACAGTGTTGCAGAAAAATATGTTGACTTTTCTTCAGGGTCTGGGGATGAAACTGAGGCCAACTGCAAAGGATATATCCTGGAGGGGTGCCAGCAGGAATGGATTATTGGCTTCCCACCTGGAAGGGAGAGATACCATGAGGTTAGAGAGCTCAGCATCCTGGTGTCTAAACCTGAGGGTTTTAGCATCCTAAAATATGGGGATCTGGGCCTCAGTGTCCCAAGACCCTGGAAAACAAGACAGACGTTTCCATCATGGATAGAGTGGAGGCAGAGGCAAACTGCTCTTTCCCTTCCTGAGAGATTGCTTACCATTCATAGAAAGAGTCTTGGCAGTTGTGGCATTCTTCTGGGAGCTGAAAAGCCTTGACCAGAAGTGGGAGCCAAAGCGGCTCAACCAGTGATTAAAGAGAAAATTATACAGGGCTAAGGTGAAAATAGGAAGAGTGGAGCCATACAGAGCCTAGGTATAAGCATAGTAGAGGTGAAAACTTTGGTCACATTGAATCTGGCCTGCTTGCTGAAGGAATTTTATGGGCTGGATTCCTACTAAAAGCTATAAAGCTGGGACCAGGTGAGTCTTTAACCACATGTCTGAACAGATTGTAGGCCTAAACTGAAGTGACTAATCCAGTAACAATGACTTTCAAAATGGGGAAATACTCTTCAGGACCAATACTCTGGACTGGCCCAGTCTCGTGGGTCCTCAGGCCTTAAATAAAGGATATGGCTGAGGAAGAGGGGGATCCCTGTCTCAATAAAGAACCAGAGGGACTGATTGTGAATTTGTCCCTTGTGCTTCTCAAAGGCACACAGAGAAGAAGTTTGCACCAACTTTTCTGCCCTTTCAAGTTACTTTTGGAAATAGACCATTCAAAAAAGTGTGCCTGGGGCAACTGATAAGGTAAAATGCATAGCCTGAGGTGTGGCCATTGATTGGCAAGTGAGCAAATGCAATAGCTTCTCTGCCTGCACGATAAGCAGAGAGGATAGAGGTATAAATAGAGTGGCCAAAAGGCAGCAGAAGAGGCTAGATTTAAAATGAAAGATAAAGACTTATGAGCAAGATTAACTGAACAAGAAAGCATGGTTATAAGAAAGGGGCATAGAAAGGCCACAGTTTTCTGCTGAAGGTTATATACTTGCCTCCTCTTCCCCAGAATTAAACCTAAATAGGGAAAGCACCACAGGGGTGGGAGTGTGATTGTTTTTACAATGTTCCTTTTTGCAGGATGTTTGATTGTGGCTGGCGAGGGACCTGATGTCCTTTCCCTAGTCCATGATAAGCTTATCCTTTCATGGGCGTCTTCTAGCAGTGAGCCTCCTAGTGGCTGTTAAATGTTTGACCCATACTTGAAGGGTGCAACAATTTCTTGAGAGGAAGATAGCAAGATATTCTCAGCAAAACCCGAAAATGGTAGGCCTACCATCTGACCATGAAGAGGGCCAGGAAACATAAAAGAGCATGACAAGATCAAGGCTGCATGGTGACATGGTGAAAGAAAAATTATGGAGAAGACTTACCCTATCTAGTGATCTGAGTTACAGTACCAAAAGATGTTACACGAGCTCAGTTATTCTCACTTACACTGTAAAGAATTACAAATCAGCTGCCTTGTGTACACACATGATTGTATTATCATAGGGGAAGGGTTCTATACTGATTGACAGACACTTTGGTCATATAACTTTAGTCTCTTCTGTGCATGTCCTTTCCCATATTTCTCCTTGACTGCCCACATGGGGAGAGGGGAGAAGAAGTAAAACCTCAGTGGAAATTTTGCTATTTTACAACAAGGGTGGTTAACTGAAACTATTTCAATTATTTGACCTGAGTCAACAAGGGTGGTTCTCCCCCTTCCTCCTTCCTCCTATGGCTCATTTCTAATGTCTGCCTAACAAGCAGATAAAGAAATACCAGGCAATGAGAATGGCCATCATAAACAAATCAACAAACAATGCGTTGGAGAGGTTGTGGAGAAAAGGGGACTCTAGTGCACTGTCGGTGGGAATGCAGACTGGTGCAGCCACTGTGGAAAACAAGATGGAATTTCCTGAGAAAACTAAAAATAGAATTGCCTTTTGACCCAGCAATTCCACTGCTGGGACTATACCCTAAGAATCCTGAAACACCAATTCAAAAGAACCTATGCTCCCCAGTGTTCATAGAAGCACAATAACCAAGTGCTGGAAGCAACCTAAGTGCCCATCAGTAAATGAATGGATCAAAAAACTGTGGTACATTTACACAATGGAATACTATGCAGCAGAAAGAAAGAAGGAGCTCCTATACTTCAACGCAGCATGGATGGAACTGGAAAGCATTATGCTAAGCAAGATAAGCCAGGCAGTAAAAGACAAATACCGTATGATCTCACCTCTAACTGGAACATAATCAACAAAATGAACCAGCAAGCAAAATACAACCAGAGACATGGAAATACAGAACAATCTGACAGCAATGAGAAAGGAGGGGGCAGAGAGATAATAGGGGGTAATAGGGGGCCATCAAGGAACATGTGTGAAGGACACATAGACAAAGGCAAAGGGGGTGGGTTTGAGGGTTAGAGGCAGGGATGAGGGGCTGGGGAGGTGTGATGCAGTGAAAATGGAAACAACTGAACAACAATAAAAAGAAAAAAAAGAAATACCAGGGGAATCACTTCTAGACCACAACTCTTATCTGATTGACCTTTTTATAAACTTCTTACCTACCCTTTCCTTCTCCCTATGAAAAGGTCAGCTTGGGATGAGACATGAAGATGGACTTCAGGACACGTAATCTGTCATCATCGCATCACCAGCATCTGAATAAAACACCCATAAGATCCAATCCTTGTCTTTACTTATTAGTTCTGGTAGTGACAGGCAGCACAAATGCCAACTTTTCCAGTTTTATACCTGTTTTTTCTTTTACAGTTATTGTACTTACATTTTCATGTTTGCATTGCATTTCCTGTAGTTTGCAAAGAATTTGGTCTTGATATGGCAATCTCTGGTTTTAAATTAGGATACTTCAACCTTTATAGAGTATACATTATTCTTATGTTTCTATTTGAATTTATCATCTTATTATTTTCTGTATCTTCTATCTGTTCTTTGCTAATTTTGTCTTCTCTCTCTTCCTTATTTTGAATTAAGCGTTTTTAAATTATTTTATTTTTATTATTGTCATTCAAATACAGTTGTCTCCATTTTTTCCCCGCCAATCCCCCTCACCTCACCCATCTCTGCCTCCCACCCTTATTCCTACCCACTCTGGCTTTGTCCATGTGTCCTTTATATATGTTCCTTGATAACCCTTCCCCTATTTTACCCCATTATCTCTCTCACCAGGGAGAGTATTATGCTAAGTGAAATTATTTTATTTTTATGTTCATTACTGGTTCATTGTCTAGTCTTTGTAATTTCTTTAATTTTATTATGTTTGAATTGTGCTCCTTTTTCAGCAATTGTATGTTATGTTTTATACAATTTGCCATTTAATCTGTAAAGACTTTTGTTTAATTAATTATACTTTTAGGTCCTAGAAGTATAAGTTGGTTATTTTTCAAATTTGCCTGATCTTTATTTGATAGTATTCATTTAATAAATTTGTGTAATATGCCAGATACTTCTTAGGCACTTGGGATATATTAATGAAAAATAAAAACAAACGATAACAAGATCTTTGTCCATGTGAAGTCTAATAGGACAAGGCAGGGAGTAACCAACAGACATACAATAATAAGTAAGTCTACTGGCATCAAGAAGTGTTACATAAATAAAATGCATGATGGAGCTTGAGCATCATATGGGATATTGACAGTGCTGAGGTTGGAAGTTAGTTACCATTTCAAAAAGGGTGGTTAAGGAAAGCATCACTGAAAAGGTGATATTTGCTCAAGATTCTGAAGTTCTGAGGAGGTGATGGATGTAGTTATCTGGGAGAAGATGGTTCCAAGCAGAAGTGTTAGCCAATGCAAAGTTACTAAAGTGAGCTCAGAGAAAATAAGGAAGGCAGATCTTCTGCCTGAAGCACATACATGAGGAAGAAGAGAAGGGAGGGGTGGGAATGATGCTGAGATTATGCTGGAATCATGTCAGGTTTGTGGGCCATCTGAGGACTTGAGTTTTATTCTGAGAGAGATGGGAGCCATCCCAGGGCTCAAGCAGAAGAATCACTGCATCTGACACATGTTAAAATGATCTTTCAAGAGTCTGTGTTCTGAATCGATTATAGGACGTCAAGGATGGAATGTATGTTATTCTTCGTTTCTGTTGTTATTTGTATATTTTACTTTCTATGCATTTTAGACATAAATATGTGTGTGCATATATATAATATTTTTATCCAACAAAAGAATATCTGAAATTATTGCTGCTGCAGTGATGCTGATTATTAATTTTCTGACCCTTGCTTATACTGCTTTGTTTTCTTGATGGTTTGTAATTTTGAATTATAAACTCATTGCAGGGAGGGGGTGTAATCCTGCTGGCATATTAGGAGATCTACACTAGTGGGTGTCCCTCTAGTAAAGATTTACTAACCTGGGACAAATTTAATTTTTTTTTTTGGTTTGGGGTTTCTTCAGTCACACTGGTAGTATGTCATCTAGCCTTATTGTAAAGCAAAAGCAGTTGTTGAAGTACTAGTCCCTGTTTCTCAGAGGGTCCAGACTGTGTGTGAGTCCACATTTTGATAGCACATGTGAAATAGGCCTGAGACTGTCTTCTGTGATTTTTTATGTTCAATCCTTTTAGTTTCAGGAATCAATAATTCTATCCCCAAGAAACACATAGTTCAATTTCATATCTGGTTCCTATTCCCTTTTCATTTTTCTATGCCCAAGGGCTTTTCCTTATTTTTATGCCAGAATAGTAATTATGTTTATTTATTTATTATTCAAATACTTTTATCATACATGGAAAATTATATTTTTTATTTGTAATATAAAAATATAATCAGTTTAAAGGATGTTTGCTTCATTTCTTTTTTATTGTTATAAAGAAGTCTCCTTAGATATTTAGTTTGCTATATTAGAAAAACAAAATTATTACAAAAAATTAAAAAACAGAAACTTCACTTAAAACAGAATGGGGAGGCTGAAAGACAACTCCCACCCATGTATCACTCAACACATGTTACTAAACCAGACAGGAAATTATATACCTGTATCTTTGGCAGAAAGTGGTACTACTTTACTACCTTAGTAGGAGAAAGGACAGTCCTCTCTGCCCAGTAATAGCTCAGCCAATGAGAAGTCACTATACTTTGAACTTCAGTTTCCTGTAATGGACATTTCATTTACAACAAAGAGCTCCTCCCAAGATCATAAAAGAGCATCCCTGGCCCTGGCTGGGGAGCTCAGCTGGTTAGAGTATAGTCTGGATACACTAAGGTTGTGGGTTGGATCTCCAGTGAGGGTACATTTAAGAATCAACCAATGAATGCATAAATAAGTGGAACAACAAACTGAGGTCTCTGTCTCTCTCTTCCCCTCCTTTCTCTCTCTCTAAAATAAATAAATAAATAAATTTTAAAAGGGAGCCTTCCTCTCTTCTGTTTCTCTGTACTTGCAGTGTTTTGCCATTAGATTACTTTCACAAGTTGCAATTCTTGGTTGTTCCCAAATAAATCCACTTTTCTAGAGAAATATCTAGCTGTCTATCTTTTACAGGTCAGTATCATAAAAATTATTTTAAGTGCTAAAGAGAGATAAGAAATATAATAAACTCATTTTAACATAAAAATTAAGTAGAAAATAAAACCCAAAATGCTTGGCATAGCAATGGTAAAAAAAAATAAAGAAAGAAAGAATAAAATTGTTTTTCTTTTTTTAGTGAAATTCAAAGAAGTAAAATATTTATATAAATTCAACAAAACAAAATGTCAGTAGAGTAAAAATAAATGTGTAATAATATATATGGAATTAAATCTTAAGTATTAGAACTTTGAAAAATATTATTTTAATATGCAAAAGGCAACATTGTTACAAGATAAAATCATATGTACAATAATGTTATCTATAATATAATTAATAATTCCTTCTAAATTTATACCTTAAGAATTCTGGAGTTCTAGAAGAGGGAAGATGGTGGCATGGTAGGAGGGAGCAGATCCCTTTCCCCCCTACACATGGGAGAAAAACCTCACCCATCTATGGAAGAACAGAGCAGACAAGGAACAATAATACAGCATATTTGAGAACAAGAGAACGAAAATTGTAGCGGACATTGAAAAACCAGCGGTAAGGAGAGCTCTTCAGAACAATAGGAGCCCAGGGATCAGCACGGAGAGCGAGTGGCTGAGGCCTTGGCCCAGCGCTCCCACAAGCCTGCCCCAGGGCTCTAGGGAGGGAGCTGGGTCAGCTGCTGAACTGGCTGGGAGATCTCAGGGGCCACTGCGTCTGTGGCCAGCGAAAGTGGGTGCCCCATGCCAGGTCACTGCGAGACTTTGAACCGAATTTTCGTGGTCGCCGGGCAACTGCGAAAGCATAGTCACCCCAACCGCAGACAGAGGCCCCTGTGAAGTGAGACAGCTGCATGAAAATAGGCACCCACACGGGAACGCACACATGGTTGTGGGATCGTGGGCACTCACAAAAACATAGGCGCTGGCCACTGGAGACAGTTGTGGAGCCATAGTTGCCAGTGCACGGGCAGGCGCTCGAACGCGGACAGCTCAGGACCATAGGCGCAGGCATGAGATAGCTGCTGGAGCATAGGCCCCCCGCAGGGGCAAAGGCAGGCTGCTGCACCCACCACAGAAAGCCACCACAGAAAGCCCCAGGGGCAAAGGCAGGTGGCTGCACACTACTGGAGAACCGAGCACACACCCATAAACTTCAGGAAGTGAGCACACACCAGGAGGCTCAGAACACACGCTGGAAGACCTGAGGGGAGAGGCACCTACTAATGCTGGGATACTTAGCACAATGAGGACTGAGTTCTGAACACAGAGAAAAGCAGTAAGATCACCCCTCAGCCACTGCAGCCAGCAAGACCAGAAAAACTGGCTCGGCAAGTTTGAAATAACAAGAGGGTTTTTTTGTTTGAGGTTTTTTTTTTGGATTATTTTATTTTGTTTTGTTTGTTCCCTTTTTTGGTTATTTGCATTTTTGTGTGTGTGTTTGTTTTTTGTTTTTTGTTTCGCTAGTTTGTGTTTTTTTGTTTGTGTGCCTATTTATATAAGTGTTTTTAATTATTCCTCCTTTATTATTTTTATCTTCTTCTTTACTCCCCAACTCCTTTTGCCTCTCTTTAATTCTTTCTTGTTTTATTCCCTCTTCCCTTCTTTCCAATCTTATCTCTTCTACCTTCCTCTTTTTTCTTCTTTCTTCTTTTTTCATTTTCCCCCTCTTCTCTTTTTAAATACCCACGAGTGAGACAAAACAAACAAACAAACAAACAAGCCTGGAACTGTGAAAAAAAAACAGATGTGGCCCCCCAAAAGAGGGTGTCCTAGCTGATGAGACAGTGGAAGCTATGAACAACAGGATAACCAAAGGAGAATCCACCACTGAATCTCACAGGTATTTTACCACAGAAGGTCATACCACAAACCCAGGGAGGCAGAACAGATCAATTTAAGAAGTTCAGGCTAACAACAAGAGTCTTACAAACAATGGGAAGACAAAGAAACAATCCCCAAATGAAAGGAAAGGAGGAAGCTCCAAAAAGAATGCTAAATGAAATGGAGGCAACTCAACTATCAGATAAGGAGTTCAAAGCAATGGTTGTAAGGAAGCTCAATGAGCTCTCAATGAGCTACCAGAAACTAAAGGGAAGTTATGATGAACTCACCGCAAACTATATCAACGTGCAAAAGGAAAGAGAAATAATCAACAAGGACCAAGAGGAAATGAAGAACACAATTTCTGAACTGAAACACAGTAGAAGGAATGAAAAGCAGAATCCATGAAGCATAAGATCGGATCAGCGAGTTGGAGGACAAAATAGAAAAAAAACACCCAGAAAGAGCAAGATAAGGAAAAGAGGCTCAGAAAGAATGAAGAGGGTTTAAGACAAATGCAAGACAACATGAAACATAATAATATCCGTATAATAGGGATACCAGAAGGAGAAGAAGAAGAGCAAGGGATAGAAAACCTGTTTAAAAAAGTAATGATGGAAAACACCCCTAATTTGGTGAGAGAAAAAGCCACACAAATCCAGGAAACACAGAGAGTCCCAATCAAGAGGAACCCAAAGAGGCCCACTTCAAGACACATCATCATTAAAATGGCAAAATTCCAAGACAAAGAGAGAATCTTAAAGGCAGCAAGGGAGAAAAAGGAAGTAACATACAAGGGAGCCCTGATAAGGTTAGCAGCTGACTTCTCAATGGAAACGCTTCAAGCCAGAAGAGAATGGCAAGAAATATTCCAAGCAATGAGAACCAAAGGCCTGCAACCCAGACTACTTTACCCAGCAAAGCTTTCAATCAAGATAGAAGGCCAAATAAGGAGCTTCCCAGACAAAAGAAGTCTAAAAGAATACACCTTTACGAAACCAATTCTGCAAGAGATACTAAAGGGACTGCTTTAAGAGAAGAAAGGAAAAGACAGAGAGAGAAAGAGAGAGATGAACACAGGTACGGAAATGGCAATGAATAAATACCTATCAATAATAACCTTAAATGTAAATGGATTAAATGCTCAAATCAAAAGACATAGAATAGATGAATGGATAAGAAAGCATGACCCACACATATGCTGCCTACAAGAAACCCACCTCAGGACAAAAGATATACACAGACTCAAAATGAAGGTCTGGAAACAAATTTTCCAAGCAAATGGTTAGGAAAAAAAAGCTGGTGTAGCAATACTGATATCAGACAAAATAGACTTCAAAAGAAGGGCCATAAAGAGCGACCCAGAAGGTCACTTCATAATACGCCAGGGAAGAATGCACCAAGAAGACATAAACATTGTAAATATATATGCACCCAACATAGGAGCACCTAAATAGATCAAGAAAATCGTAGAGGACTTCAAGAAAGATATTGACAGCAACACAATTATAGTAGGTGATTTTAACACCCCACTGTCAAAAATGGACAGATCTTCCAAACAAAATATCAACAAAGATATTGTGGCATTGAACAACACTCTAGAGGAAATGGACTTAACTGATATATATAGAGAGCCCTTCATCCCAAAGAAACTAAATACACTTTCTTTTCAAATGCACATGGAACATTTTCAAAGATAGACCACATGATAGGTCACAAAACAAGCCTCAACAAATTCAAGAAAATTGAAATCATACCAAGAATTTTCTCTTACCACAAGGGACTGAAACTAGAAACCAACCTGAAGGGGAAAAACCTAAAACCCTCAAAATCATGGAGATTGAATAGCATGCTATTAAACAATGAATAGATCAAGAATGAAATTAGGGAGGAAATCAAAAAGTTTCTGGAAACAAACAATAATGAACTTACATCGACCCAAAATTTATGGGACACAGCAAAGGCAGTCCTGAGAGGGAAGCTTATAGTGATACAGGCCTACCTAAAAAAGATAGAAACATCTCAAACAAACAACCTAACCCTACGCCTACAAGAACTCGAGGAACAACAACAAAGACAGCCCAGAGCAAGTAGAAGGAAGAAAATAACCAAGATCAGAGCAGAATTCAATGACATAGAGACTAAAAGCACAATCCTAAGAATCAATGAATCCTGGAAATGGTTCTTTGAAAAGATAAACAAAATCGACAAGCCTTTAAGCAGGCTCATCAAGAAAAAACGAGAGAGGACTCAAATAAACACAATCAGAGATGAAAGAGGAGAGATTATAACTGACACCACAGAAATAAAATGGATTGTAAGAAATTACTATGAAGAACGGTATGCCAAGAAATTTGAAAACCTAGGTGAAATGGATAGGTTTCTAGAAAAATATAATCTTCCAAAACTCAATGAAGAAGAAGCAGAAAGCCTGAACAGACCAATAACAGAAGATGAAATTGAAGCAGTAATCAAAAAACTCCCAACACACAAAAGCCCTGGACCAGATGGTTTCACAGGATAATTCTACAAAACATTTAAGGAAGAGCTAAACCCTATCCTTCACAGACTATTCCAAAAAATCCAAAATGATGGAAGACTCCCAAACTCTTTTTATGAAGCCAGCATCATCCTAATCCCAAAACCAGGTAAAGACACAACAAAGGAGGAGGACTTCAGGCCAATATCGCTGATGAACATAGATGCTAAAATCCTGAACAAAATATTGGCAAACCACATCCAACAATACATTAAAAAGATCATACACCATGACCAAGTGGGATTCATCCCAGGGATGCAAGGATGGTTCAACATTCGCAAATCAGTAAATGTAATTCATCACATAAACAAAAGCAAAGACAGAAATCACATGATCATATCAACAGATGCGGAAAAAGCATTTGATAAGGTACAGCACCCATTTATGATAAAAACACTCAGCAAAGTGGGAATAGAAGGAGCATTCCTCAACATAATAAAGGCCATATATGAGAAACCTACAGCCAGCATCATATTCAATGGGAAAAAACTAAATTCTTTTCCACTAAAATGAGGAACAAGACAAGGCTGCCCACTTTCACCACTTCTATTCAATATAGTATTGGGAGTCTTAGCCACAGCAATTAGACAAGAAAAGGAAATAAAAGGCATCCGAATTGGAAAGAAGGAAACAAAACTATTATTGTTTGCAGATGACATGATAGTATACATAGAAAATCCTATAGACTTGGCCCAAAAACTGCTCGACCTAATAAATGAATTTGGCCAAACAGCTGGATACAAAGTCAATATCCAGAAATCAAAGGCATTTTTGTATACCAACAGTGAAACAACAGAAGCAGAAATCAAGAAAAAAATACCACTCGATATAGCAAAAAGAAAAATAAAGTACCTAGGAATAAACCTAACCAAGGAGGTAAAAGACCTGTATGCAGAAAACTACACAACACTGAAGGAAGAAATCAAGGAAGACACAAACAAATAGAAACACATACCGTGTTCATGGATCGGAAGAATTATCATCATCAAATGTCCATACTTCCCAAAGCAATCTACAGATTCAATGCAATACCTATTAAAGTACCAATGGCATATTTCACAGACATAGAACAAACACTTCAAAAATTTATACAGAACAATAAACGACCCAGAATAGCAACAGCAATCTTGAGAAAGAAGAGCAAAGTAGGAGGGATCACAATACCTGATACCAAACTGTATTACAAGGCCACTGTAATCAAAACAGCCTGGTACTGGCATAAAAACAGGCACGTGGACCAGTGGAATAGAATGGAGAGCCCAGAAATAAACCCAAGTCTCTATAGTCAATTAATATTCAACAAAGTGGGCAGCAACATAAAATAGCCTCTTCAACAAGTGGTGTTGGGAGAACTGGACAGCTTCGTGCAAGAAAATGAAACTCGAGCACCAACTTACACCATATACAAAAATAAATTCAAGATGGATAAAAGATTTAAACATAAGCCGTAACACCATTAAAGTCCTAGAGGAGAACATAGTCAGGAAAATCTCAGATATTCCACGCAGCAACATTTTTACGGATATGTCCCCTAAAGCAAGGGACATAAAGGAAAGAATAAACAAATGGGATCTCATCAAAATAAAAAGCTTCTGCATGGCCAAGGAAAATAGTATTAAAATGAAAAGAGAACTGACTGTGTGGGAAAACATATTTGACAACAATACCTCAGACAAGGGTTTAATCTCCAAAATATACAAAGAACTTACAAGACTCCACTCTAAGAAGACAAGCAACCCAATTAAAAAATGGGCAAAGGACTTGAACAGACACTTCTCCAAGGAGGACATACAGAGGATCCAGAGATACATGGAAAGATGTTCAACATCACTAGCTATCAGAGAGATGCAAATTAAAACCACAATGAGATACCACTTGACACCAGCCAGAATGGCCCTCATAAACAAAGCAACAAACAGCAAGTGCTGGAGAGGTTGTGGAGCCAAGGGGACCCTAGTGCATTGTTGGTAGGATTGCAGACTGGTACAACCACTATGGTAAACAGTATGGAATTTTCTAAAAAAACTAAAAATGGATATTCCTTTTGACCCAGCAATTCCACTGCTAGGACTATATCCTAAGAATCCTGAAACACCAATCCAAAGGAACCTATGCACCCCTATGTTTATAGCAGCACAATTTACAATAGCCAAGTGTTGGAAACAACCTAGATGCCCATCAGTAAATGAATGGATCAAACAACTGTGATACATTTACACAATGAAATTCTATGCAGTGGAAAGAAAGAAGGAGCTCCTACCCTTTGCAACAGCATGGATGGAACTTGAGATCATCATGCTAAGTGAAATAAGCAGGCGGTGAAAGACAAATATCATATGATCTCACCTTTAACAGGAATCTAATCAACAAAACAAACAAACAGGCATACTATAGCCAAAGACGTTGAAATTGAGAGCAGGCTGAGAGTCACCAGAGGGGCGAGGGGAGGGAATTTCAGGGGAAAAGGGGAGGGATCTACAGGAACAAGTATAAAGGACACATGGACAAAGGCTATGGGGGGTGGGGATGGGAGGGAGGTAGGGAGGGCTGGAGTGGTGGGTTGGGGTGAGAGTAAAAGACAGAAAACTGTGCAAGATCAACAATTAAAATAAAAATTGGAAAAAAAAAAGAATTCTGGAGTTAGAGGGCCTGAGTTTAAATACCTCTCTATCATATTTCTATGTGAACTTTAAAATATACTTAATTGTTCTTTGGTTCAGTGTCCTCACAGGCATAATAATGTTATAGAGCTGACACACACACACAGGGCCAAGGGGGTCACAATATACTATTACCAAAAGGACCCCCTACTAGGTTCGATTGTTTGTTGCCAGAGGAACGATGTCTCTCAATGCCAGAGATTTGTGAAAAGGAAAGAAAATGTTTATTTAATGCTATACAGACTTAAAGTAGTGACCTAATGTCTTCATTAAAATATCAAAGTCCTGTTGGATACTCACAGATGCCCGCAGTGCTTCCTTCTCCCCCTGCCCTAATTCAGGGTACCCTAATTCAGGGAAAAAGAGCAAACATCTGGGATCCAGGCTCCTGATACCATCAGCTATGTCGCCATCCTGGAATGATCTCTAATTAATCCAAAGCCATATGGCACCTTCTCATGGCCTACTGGCAAGAGTTCTTTCTCCCTTCTTCCAGGCAAAGTTTCTTCTGCTTTCCAGGCCATACAGCCAAAGGGAGCACCCCAAAGCCATATGGTCCTCTTCTACCAAAGCTGTGGGAGTCCCCACTCTGGCCAACACTGCATGGTTCTTCTCCCCACCAAAGCTGCGGAGGTCCCTACTTTGGCAAAGCCGCGTGGTACTCTCTTCACCTAAGCTGTGGGGAGGGGATCTCCACTCTGGCAAAGCTGTGTGGCACTCTCCCTAATGGCTGCCTTGTTTGGGTTTAAATCCCCGCACCAATCTTCCTCTGCACCCCCATTTCCAACTCCTCCTACAATCAGTTACATCTGCCAGCATTCCTGTATTATTCCACATTTACTGGGCTGCCATCGTGAGTCTGGGCAGGTGTGGCCCCATGTCATGGAGCCAATCTTCTCCAAGCTCTCACACAGGCACTGTCACCTGGGGGAACTGCCCCCTGTTACATCTTGTGGAGGAGAGTCCCTTCCATCCCCCTCATTCAGAGCATGGCCACAGCCATTTAACATATCTATGCAACCAGTTAAAGGTTATAGATATGTTAAATGACCATGCCATGGATTAGCTGCAAAGCTGTGGCTGTACAAAACAACTCTGCATGTTCCTGCTTTATGTGTCCCTTCCCCAACTCACACCTGAGGGGGAAGGGGTGAGGACATCTTATATGTCTTTCTAATATTTCCTGGACACCCTGAGTCTGGGCTCCATTCTAAATCTGTATTTGCCTCCCACCCCTCTTGGCTGCACTTTGTATCATTAATAATTGTAATATCAACCACTTAATTTGTTTAGGAGAATGACTGAGAAAATATATAAAAAGAACACAGTGTAATTTGTGGCATACAGTAACTGCGAGCTATTGGTTTTATTAATGAGAAAGCAGTTAATACTGATGGTAGGGTGCAGGGTTTCACACTTCTATGTGGGGTTAGACACCTAGGAGCATGTCTGAGACAAGAGCAGATAACCAGCGGGCTCTCTGTTCTAATCTCCCAGTTGAACAAGTCCTGCTGGCAGATTCTGAGGTTTATCGATGGAGACAGGCAGCCCAATAGGATACTTCAATGGTATGATCCGATTTTATCTTTAAAGTCTGACAGGCCTGAAAGGCTTGAGAATGTTATAAAATCCTTTGTTCCCTGTATTTCCAGTACTCCGTTGATCTTGTTTACTTCTTCGGAACAAAGCCAGTGGGATAAGGGGCATTTGCTGTCCTTCCTTGTGTTGAAATACTTGTTTACTGGAAGGAGAGCTTCAGATATACTTTGGCAAAGTATTCAAAAAGCACACACATTGCAATGACTTCTAGTTGAACTAATGCTACTCCTTGGTCAGTCCCTGAATTTGTTGATTCCTCCATTCATTACCTGGGATAAGCAGCAAGTATTTCTACGGTCATGCAAATGTGATGACAATTCCTTTTGTGGGCCTTCAATTTTAGTGACTCTTTCTTCCCAGTCAGTTATGAAAGCGAACATTGCACCTTTGTTCTCTTTTCAGTCTTGTCATCAGTTCTCTTGTTACTATCTAAAGCCTTGTAGATTTCTAGCAGTATTTTAAGATGGCCCTTGAAGATGGCCCTTGAACTGTGTTGGAGTTATATTTTGCCTCAAAACCAATTATTTACTCTAGCTTACATTTCCACAGAACAGCAATTTGACCAATGAACAATGCTGTCAAGAAGAAATAAACAAAACAAAACAAAAATAAGTATACGTTTGTAAGTTCACTTTACAATATTTCTTTATGGTATCCCATGCTAATCTGTGTGTTTAAATGCAGTTGTGGCCTGTTGTGGAAATCTTTTATCACTATAACTGTTAATGGAATAACAGTTAATAAGAAATAAAAGTGAAAATTTGTTAAGAAATATAACATCATTACGAACTCAAAGTCAACAATCTAGGCTGAAAAAATTTTAAAATACATTAAGAGGCAAAAACTAAATTGGCTACTATGATTATAATACTACTTGTATGATGCAGACACCGGCCTGTAGTGTCCAAGTCATTATGGATAAAATGAGACATTCACACAAACTATGGAGTCCGGTGGAGGATAAAGGACAACAGCGTGGCTTTTCTCTCAAGGGGAGCAAAAGCTTCAGCCTCCGCCATGGCAGGCCTTTTTTGGGTTTCTGGTCAAATTACATGATGGTCCTCATTTACTATGCACAAGTTCGCTATAGGTGGTTACCTTTTACAAGCAACAAAGGAGCCAATGCAGCTAATCACATCACAGAAGAAGGATATTTGCAAATGAAAAAGGAAAAAGTGGTCAAACCGGTTACACTCATCCTAGGAAGGTTTAGCATGGATTTTAGGAAGTTATAATAAGCACTTGCTGTCTCAATTCAGGGTGAGGGAGTTTTAGCAAAAGCAAGACTCAAGGCAGCGTAGGTACAAATGCAGGCCTGATTCCCCACGGGAGAACCTATTGTGGGTGTGGGTCCTGTGCATCTCTGAGTGGGAGCTGGGCCCACACCACGCAGAACGGTCTCCTACAATTGTACATGAAGTGCTTCAGTTTATTTATTTTTATTTTTATTTTTATTTTTATTGTTGTTCAAGTAGTTTTCTGCCTTTTACCCCATCCCAGCCCATCCCCCCACCCTCCTCCCCTCCTGTTTCCACCCCGTCTTGTTATTGTCCATGTGTCCTTTATACTTGAAGTGCTTCAGTTTAAAATGGAGTCCAGAAAGTACCTTTACAGAGAATATATATTTTACATAATATTCCTATGAGAATTTACTACAATGTCATTGTTAATAGAGTTTACTGAAAATGCAAATTTGATGCTTTTCTGGGAGTTCTTCATTAAAAATACCATCCCTTTCTCTCTCACCCAATGAAGTCTCCTCTTTTTCTCCTTAGCTGTTTTAGTGAACGGAAGTGGGGTGACTTCTGCCTACCATTGACCACAGGCATCAAACGAAGTTTTGTGAAGAAGGCAAAAGGTCTTTATTAAATTGTTGCATAATTAGAAGGGAACAGGTAACTCTCCAGCTCTGGGCCAGTCTCAAGCAGACAAAACCCAGCTGCCTCCAGAACAAAAAACAGTGTCCAGAAATGCCATTCTACCCTTATCTGTAGCCTGAGGCTGCCAAGTGGATGGCTCTCCAGCTTCAGTCTCCCTCTGTGGAGTCCACAGGTGTAGGGCAAGTGCCACCATCACCACACTGCATCTTCCCACTCCTGGGGCCTGGGACCACTGCCAACCACTACAGTTGGTTGTGCAGAGGCTCTGTCTGTGGGTTCCATTTCCCAAGGCTACCCCAACTTCCAGGACCAGAAAATTCTCCAGCCCACATGTCCATGCACAGATCTCAGAGGTAGAAAAGTTATAATAGGTGGACCCCAGCACACTGGAAATGGGGGAGGAGTTGGGAAGCGCCAAGGACAATGTATGAGCAGCAGCCACAGGCGATCTGGGTGATGCTCAGCTGACCTTACAGGATATTCTATGATGGGTGGAAGGAAGCCTTTAGAAGGGTGAGAACATGCTTGGATTCTCCCCTCTTTCTCAACTGCCAGGGGCTGGAGTCTCTGGGCCCATGGCCTTGGGGACTACATGGTTTGGGAATGTTCCTGGGGCTCCTACCTAAGCTCTCTAGGGTCTGCTTGGAGCACAGCAGACACTAGGATGGTAAGAGCGGAGGGGAGGAGGCTCAGGATGGCAGGCTTGGGGAGCATGGCTGGGCAGCAAGGCCCCTGCCCCTCCCCTGCATGAGAAGCCATAGTGGTAGCCATCCACCCTACCCCAGTGCAGATCTGTCAGCGACAGTGTCCTGCTGCCACTGCTGCTCCTCATGATCTAGCCTGGGCAGGGCCTCAGACTCGACATTCAAGGAGGAGCTTCCCCTCTTCCACAGGAGAAGCCAGGGTGGCAACTGCCCACCCACTGCTCATACCTCCAGGTTGGACCTTTCAGCGGCAGTTTCCTATCTCTGCTGCTCTGCCTGCTCCAGCCTAAGTAGGCTTAATGGACCAGTCAGTGTTGGTCCTGGAGGTAGTGCAGCAGGAAGAGAGGTGTTAAAGTAGAGGAGGCCTGGGCGATGGACCCTGGGTTCTGTGCAGCAGGGCAACAAGCCCCATACCCCTCCTCCCACACAGGAAGCCACAGTGGCAAGGGATACACCTGAGGGCGGCAGCCAGAGAAAAAAAGACGGCACACCACAGCAGGGTGCCTAAACACACAGACTTTAAAAGATCCCTGAAGCCAGACAGCAACTGGAAACCAGCTAAGCCACCTACATTTCTTAAAAAAACAAAACAAAACAAAACAAAACAAAAAAACAATACTTTTGGGTAGGAGAAGAGGTTTCTGGCACAACCTTTAACTGAGCTAGGGTGGCAGTATGATTTTCTTAGGGTGTTTTAGAGGAAATGGTGTTTGAGGCAGAAACCTGCTGTTATTTTAAACTGTATAGACTTTGAATAAAAGATTCCTTTTCCTTTCCACTGAAATTGCCCCCAGAGTTTTTACCTGTTGGTGACACGCACTAGGACTCCACTTTTTTTTTTTTCCCGTGGCAAAGGGGTGAGTCTCTCTCCTGCCTCCATTTAAATCTCCTCACCCAAACTTCCATGTACTCCAGAAGTATCCAACCAATCCTGTCCTTTTCCCAGGCTTGAACATCAGGTCTGCATCTTCCCCTGGTGCCATGTTAACCTTCAGGTATATGTGTCTCTGTGATCTCTGGTTTCCTCCTCAATCAAGAACCAGAAGCGGGTAGGAGGGCTATTCCCTTTGTCCATCATATTCTAGCTTTGGATAGAATCCATTCAAGGTTTCCTCCTGCCATGTCTCTTCCCAGGGCAGGGGATCTGTCATCAGGTGCCATGCTAGTTTTATTGCCAAGGCAATGTGACACTGCCATACTAGTTTATTTACCCTTTACTCAGAAAATGCAGCCTCTTCTGTGCCACCTTTGGGACCTTCTGTGAATGGCCCAGCAATCTGGCCAGATCTCCCTGTATCAGCCCTCTCCCTAGACAGTCCTTTTTCTTCCCAATGAAATGTGTTAACAAGATTGGCTACCCTGTGGTTTTTCATTTCTGTTTCCTCAATTTCTATTCCTTACTTTATTAAGTCCTATCTGGTTTCTTTTTCTATTACTCCAGCAAAATAGTTCTTGCTGAGGTCACCGGTAACTTCCAGGTCACTAATTCCTTGGACCATTTTTGTAGGTTTTATCTCATGTAACCTCTCAGCAGCATTCAACACTTTTGACTCTCCCTTCGTGAGAGATTATTTGGCTTCCATGACACCAAACTTTTTTCTTTTCTCTGACCATTCCCTTTGTATCTTTTTTCTATCTCCTTCAGATACATCTTATTCTGAACCAGAAATGTATGGAATTCTATTGGTAGATAACTTTATATTTGTCTTTTCAGCCTAGATTTCTTCTCTGTGCTCTAAATTATGTATTACATAATGGTTCCTTGAAATTGTACATAGATATTTCAAAGGCATTATAAACTCATCACATTCAGAATACATTTATACTCTTTTTATCCTATCCCGAGAAATTGTTTATTGTTTATTTTTTAGAGATGGGGTGGGGAGAAACACTGATTGGTTGCCTTCTAATATGCACCCTGACGAGGGATTGAATCTGCAACTTTGGTATGCGCCCTGACTGAGAATCACACCCACGATGCTTCAATATATGGGGCAATGCTCCAAACAATCGAGCCACACCAGCTAGGGTCATTATATTTTTTCTTACTTTCTAGCTGACTTTCTTCTACTGACCCCATGTTGATGAATGGCCCACACTCTATTTAATAGAAAAAGTTCAAAAACAAAAATTCATCTATAACACTTCCTTCTCCCTTACATTCTTTCTTTAATCTATTTGCAAGTTCTTTTGATTTTACTGTGTAACAAACTCTCGAATCTGATAACTTTTCTCTGTCACAACCAATATCTCACTAATCCAAGCTCTATCATTCTTTCCTAAATGGATACTGATGTATTGTGGAAGTGCCTCCATTAAGTGTTTCCAATTTTATATTTACTGTGAAGCTAAAATAAACTTTATAAATGTAAATTTTATCATAGCAGTCCCTTAGATACCAACTGGCAATTCTTCAATAACTCTTCATTAATCTTGGTACAAAACTAAAAGTTACAAAGCATGGCCAATGAGTACCTCCATCCTCCCACTGATAGTGATTCTTCCAGCTTTATCTTCCATTTCTTCTTCCAGGAACTCTTTCTGATTTCATACTCACTATCAAAAAAAGACACCATTCAATAGGAGAAACAAACAAAAAACATAGTTTATTCCTTGCCAAGCAAGGGATAGTCGTAATTTCAAAACACAGTGCCTCTTAACACAGAAAATGCTGATCTGATATAGGGCTTTAGGAAGCAAGGAGTTCTGGAAGTAGAGAACTTTCAGAAACCTAAGTGTTCAACGATTGGCTGACTGTGGGCTGTGGAAATGTTAGGTAGTATACGTAGTAGACTAAGGCAAGGAGGAAGAGGAAGGAGACATGTCTCACCTGTTGACTCAGCAGTCCTGAGCCTGGTCCAATAAGATTGCTGGGCATTCCAAACTTCACAAACAGGGATAGTACAGGAGGAGGGGAGTCCTTGAGACTCTGTGCTGGTAAAGGGAGCCTTCATAGCAATTTCACTAATTAAGGCAAATAGCCTTTACTAGCTGAGAAAGAAAGTCTTTTTAGCTATGCCTTATCCCCAAGATTTAGAAGAAGAAGGAGGGAGACTAGAAACCAATTAAAGTACATAACCCCTGAACCCTAATAGTCAGCACACTCAGGAAGGAGTATTCAGACATGCTGGGCATGTGTTTGGAGGCAAAAACAAGGATAAGATCTAAAATGAGTGCTCAGGTTCTCCTGGGCACTGAAGATTGAAGAGACATTTCCTCCCTCTGGTATAAGTTCTCGGGAATCCTTACTTGAATAGAGGCCTCATGGAGGTGTCTGGTGTGAATTCCTAAGATGTGCAGGGGCCTCATAAAAAAAAAAAAACCACCACTGTAATGTAACTTTTGCTTATCCAGGGAGGTACAAAATAAGTGTTGGTCACATGGCACTCAGAGCCACCCTGGCTATAGATGACCAGGGGAGAAACTAACACATGTAAGAGAACTGGGGGTGACCAAAGGTATAATGGCTTTTGGGAGCCCCTCTCACAAAACAGCACACTCTGACCCAATACTCAAAATCCTCTGGTCTTTTCTGTATCTAAACCATGGCCAGGGAACAATGAGTTTAAAACATTGACCTGTTGTAAGCCTGCTGCATCTCTCCCCTACAGCAGGGGCAGTGTTGTATTTGCCAGGTGAATGTCTTGCTCTTGCCCTCTCAAGAAATAGCCATCCCCTTTCTCATGCCTGTTGTTCCTCTTAAATTCCAAGGGTCCCCAAAAGACAGCCAGGGGAGCAGTGGGCAGCAGAAGATCTACCCAAGATCATAAGGAAGGGGTACATCCAGAGGACACAGAGGTTCCCTTCAAAGTCTCCCCCAGGACAAGATGAAGAGGAAGGTAAAGGAGAAGGATGTTTCCCCCTCAAGAATAGAGACATCTGGGAAAAAAGTTTTCTATATCAGCCTAAAAGCAAAGGTTATGTTTTATTAAATAATCATGTGACATATCATAGTAATCAGATGCTTGATTAACTTTAAAGAAAATTCACCTCTCAATCCGAAGAACTGAAATTTTGTCAGCCTATATTGATGTAGCATGCCTGTTAGTATCACCTTCAATAAATTGTGTGTGTGTGTGTGTGTGTGTGTGTGTGTGTGTGTGTGTGTAGTATATATTCCTTAGGTCAAGTATGTTTGGCAAGATGTTCAGGGTTTAAATTTTAAAAGACTTTTCTTTAACTTAAAAATGGCTTTGAGGTCCCTGAAATATTTCAAAAATTATTCTTTCTTCTTATGAAAAGAAAATTTGGATTAGTCAGGCTTGTTTAATATACTTAAAATGCATGGGAAGTTTTGCCAAATAAAGCAATCATATAAAAATCTCCCAAAACTACAAAATTCTAATATACTTTCATGTATAACTCTGCTGGTTATTTTAGCATGTTGTGTTTTGCAGAAAGGAACTAGGGAAGCTGTAGAAGGGTTGTGTACATTGCGGAGATTCTGTGCAAGCTGAAAAAGGGTTGTGTAAGGGGAAGGAGCAAAAAGATAGGTAACCAAGGAAGTGAAGAAAGGAAAGAAAGGATGAAGGACAGAGACACATAGGAAGAAAGGGCATCGGAGTACAAAACTCAAGGAGGGAAATGGGAATGAGAAAAAGTAAAAATAATAAAGAAAAGAAAAGGCACATAAATAAATGATAAAGTAATAATTTTAGTGACAAATAAGAAAGTAAAAATCTGCCTTTGATTTTACAAAGCAAATTATCATTTTCCAATAGAAACTGCAGGTACAATTAGGCAATGGAAAACTAATTAAATAATTCAAAATATTGTTACAAAAATAAATTCTTTGGTCAATTGCAATGTACTCAGAGACTTATGACCCAACTTGGAAGTAATTTACAGATTGTTCTCTCCCACTGCTGCACTGTAGAAAACAAAACAAAACAAAACAACCAAACCAAACCAAACCAACTAACCAACCAACCAACCAACAAACAAACAAACAAAAAAAACTAAGACCAAAAGAATCTGCCAGGGCTTATACTGATAAATTAGTTGGTTGTGGTACTCAACAGTGCATATATCAATCAGAGGTAAATGCCATCCCATATTAGGACCCTAACTAGGTCAATCAAACTAGAGCACATGAAGGACAAGAGGGGGAAAAATCCTGCCCTTTTTCAGAGACAATTAACTGGAAATTTACAAAAATACACAAACATCAACCCTAAGTCTACTGAGGCAGAGCACTTCTGTGAACACATTTTATCCTGCAGGAAACTCCAGACATCAGGTGCAAAAGCTAGCCTTAGGACCCCAGACACTCACTAAGCAACTGGTAGAAATAGCCATCAGTGTTTTTAACAATTAAAACAGGGAAGAGGAAAGGCAAAAGCCATCTCTCAATGGCAACACAAGGCTCAATGGTCAGTCACAGTTTTAAGCCCTATGCCATCCTAGGGGCTTGCCAATTGGTAAGCTGTTTCTCACTGGCATCACTGGCTGAAGGAAGGTAGAGACAAACACTCTTACCCCCGCAAAGGATCCATCCATGATGAAGATGTCTACTCTGGATGTGCAGGTTCTTGGGTCTCAGGAAGCCGAGTCCCCGTATTACACCCCAGGATGCTGGACTCACTAATCTTTTGGTGTTTCTTCCTTCCAAATGGGAAATCAGGAGTCCATTCCAGGTGGGATCCCACTGGGATATATTCTTTCTAACTGATCACAGTTGCATCCCCAAACTCTAAAGAAGAAAAGACTCGTATTTTGCAACACTTGGCCTCAATAATCAGTTAGCTGATGGGGAATCGTGGCTACTACATGGAAGCTTAAATCACAATACCATATTCCAACTTGATCTCTTTTGCAAATGCCTAGGCAGGTGGTCAGAAATTCGGTATGTGTAGGCATTCTCTATTTAAGGGGCAGAGGGGAACTGTGCTCCAAATGTAAGCTAACTCTTACCACAATGCCTTCTAGTGGCCATATCATAGGCACCTTCCCATCCACAACCCCAACTTTAGTAAAAAAAACCCTTTTAAAAAAGACACCCTCAACATATTCATCATTACTGTCATATGCTGGACCTCCAACTCAATTAACAACCTTCATGACTTCTGGTGCTAGGCTCTCTTCACCAACTAAGCTTTTACCACTGGTTGAGGCTGCAAGAGAGTGTGGTCCTCAGCTAGTAGATAAGACCTTCTCTTTTGTAGAACTCAAACAAATTAAGGCAGACTTGGGAAACTACTCCAATAACCCAAATAAATACATAGATGCATTGCAACACCTTACCTTACTTAGCTTATAAGTTAACCTGGAAGGAAATTATAGTTTTCTTGGGGCAGACCTTATTGGATCTTGAGCAGTAAAAGATAATCAGGGAAGCCAGGAAGTTTGCTAACAGTTTACACCTATATAATAACAAACACCCAATAGGAGAGACAGCAGTTCCACCAGCAGACCCTGAATGGGACTACAATAAGTCCTCCCCAAAATAGGAAAAAGATCAATTCCTAATGTACATTAAAGCAGGCCTCCAGGCATGTAGACAAAAGGCCATTAGCTCTTCCAAAGTATCTGCTATTAGCCAAGGCTCAGATGAGAACCCCACCACATTTTTAGAAAAGCTAAAAAAGGCACTTATCAAACACAACAACCTAGATTTAGAATCAATCATATGAAAGCCAAGATAAATTTCTAACACAATCTATCTCTAATATTGGAGGAAAACTCCAGAAGCTTATCCAGGAACCTCGAGTCCCCTTAAATAAGATGTTCACCATAGCCAACACAGTCTTCTACAACTGGGATCAGGAGACAGAGGCCAGGGCTCAGGAGAAGAAAAAAAAGGAAAGAGGTTAAATATGCCCAAATTCTAGCTGCTCTTGTGAGACAGCCACTTCCCACGGGCCCTTCCAGGTTCATTACCAAGGACACTAAGTGTTCAATATGTCGAAAGATAGGACATTGGGCCAAGGAATGTTCAAACTATGACAAACCACCTCAGACACTATGCCATAAGTGCAAGAAGGCAGGCCACTGGGTGGCACTCTGTTCCTTGGGTCGAAGAGACCCTGGGCCTGATGCTGGGACTGCCTTACAGATGTTAGCTCAGGACTGAAGCTGACCACCCCAGCCAGCCCCCTGTCAAGAGGTCACCACTACTGGACTGGAGCCTAGGATATACATGGATATGGCAGGTAGGACTGTAACTTTCTTGTTGGATACTGGGGCCACCTACTTTGTCCTTACTTCCTTCTCCAGCCCTCTCTCCTCACAATCCTGTACCATTTTAGGAGTAGCAGGAAAGCCTACCACGAAGAATTTTACTCCTCCTTTGGGTTTTCTCTGGGCCAAATATTATTTCATTCATTCCTTTCTTATAGTCCCTGAATGCCCAACTCCTCTCCTCGGGAGGAACCTTCCCCAATTAGGAACGAACATAGTTATAAGAGAGAATCTTATCTTGAGACCACCCCTCCAAATGTTAGTTGTGAAAGCTGAAGATCATCTGAACCCTCCCATCACTATATGGGAGGGACAAATTAATCCAGAGGTCTGGGATAGCAGGGTCTCTAGTAAGGCTAAAAATGTTACCCTAGTCTCATTAATCTTAAAAATCCTTCATAGTTTCCCTACTAGAAGCAATACCCCCTAAGGCCTGAGCAAGGGCTAGACTCTAGCCTATAATTTCTAACTTCCTTTCTCATGAGCTACTCAACCCCACTAATTCCCCTTGTAATATTCCTATATTAACAGTCAGAAAAAAAGGACAACAACTCTTATATACTAGTTCAAGATCTAACAATTATTAATGAAGTATTAGTTCCACTATACCCTGGTCTTCAGCTCAGATACTTATGGGGACAATTCCTGCGGATTCTGCATGGCTTACTGGGTTAAATCTAATGGATGCATTCTTTTGCATCCCGTTAGACATAAGTCCCAATTTCTTTTTACTTTTGAAAGGATATTCCCTAAAGGGTGGTCCCAATAACTAACTTGGACTGTCTTACCCTATGGATTCAGGGAAAGCCCCCATTTATTTGGTCATGCTCTGGCTGAGGACTTGACTAACTTATAGCTAGAAAATCGGGCACTTCTTCAGTATGTGATTTACTTATCTACTCCCCAAATCAGAAACTTATACATCGTTCAGACATTAAATATTTTAGCTATATGGGGATATAAGGTTTCTAAGTTCAAGGCTCAGTTATTCAAGCAGGAAATACATTATTTAGATCTAATTCTTACTTCTGGGAAGCAAGGCCTTTCCCTACACAGAGTCCAGGCTATCACTCACCTTCCCAAGCCTAGCACCTGGAAATAGTCAAGGACCTTTCTTGGTCCAACCAGTTATTGCAGAATCTGGGTACTAGCTCTAACTAGAGCTTCATTGAACAACCCCTTTACAATAACCTCAAGGGTCTGAAAAATTCAGACCCTTTACAATGGAGACAAAATCAACAAAAGACTTTCAATCAACTTAAGATCCTACGCATTTAGACCCCAGCCCTAGGACTCCCCAACCCCTCCAAACCTTTTCAACTATACACACATGAAAGGATACTGCCAAAAATTAGGCAATGTCCACCAACCCACGGCCTACATATCTAAGAAGCTAGAGTTTACGTCCTGTTTTTAAGCTGTTGGGGCCCTTACCCTTCTTTTAGAAGAGGCTTTTAAATTAACTCTTGGAGTTCTAATTCAGACATATACTAGTCTTTGATTCCCAAAACTGCTACAAACTAAGGGCCACTATTGGCTTTCAGATAATAGACTGAGAACACCAGACCCTACTTTTAGAAAATCCTGATATTACTATCTTTGCCTGCAGGACCTAAATCCTGCCACTCTCCTTCCTAACTCAGTGGAGGACTTACCATTCCATTCCTGAAATTCTATCTCCTTTAACCCTTGTTCCAGTCTCTCCAACTGGACTCTACAAAATCCAGATATTATTTGGTTCACAAATGGCAACAGTTTTGCTCTAGAGAGAAACAAAGAAAGGTAGGGTATGTAGTAGTTTCTCTCCACCAGATGACAGAGGCATGAGTACTCCCTATCAAGTCCTCACTCAATTAACAGCATTAATAGCTCTAACCTGAGTGCTTACACTGGCAGAGGGAAAAGGGCAAATATTTTCACAAATTCTAAATATGCTTTCTAGGTCTTACATGCTCATGCAGCAATATGGAAGGAAAGGGGCTACTTCACTTCTAAGAACAGCCCTATCAAATATGGACCCAAAATCCTAAATCTCCTTGAGGCTCTTCAGAGGCCTCAGCAAATATCAGTGATTCATTGTAAAGGGCATCAGAAGGGAAACTGTGAAATAGCCAAGGGCAATCATCTAGCAGACACTGCTGCCAGGCAGGGGGCCCTTCAGAATATACAGGCTCCCAGTAACCCACTCACTATAGGAGCTCTCATTCCTCAGGTTTCCCTGCTACCTCCATCCTACACTGAAGAATGGCGTTAGACAACACAGAAAGGGTTCAATTTCTCCCTTACGAATGGCTCAGCCGAGGAACTATTTTAATCCTACCCCAAAATATACAATGGAAAATTAAATCCTTCCATGATTTATGGATTCCATGAATCTCCATGAACTTGGAGAGGAAATCTTTAACCACTCTTATTAACAGGGTATTTCATGGGAAAGGGCTGTCCAAGACCATCGATCAAGTAGTGTCTTCCTGTCCCACCTGCCTCCTTAATAACCCCCAAGGAGCAATTAAGCCATCGCTGGCCCAGCCTGCCCAGCACAAGGAATCCTATCCAGGGAAGACTAGGCAAATAAAGTTCACCCAAATGCTCCCTATATAAGGAAATAAATGCCTGTTAGTCTTTGTACACACCTTTATGGGGTGGATAGAAGCCTTTTCAACCCAAACTGAGGGCTCAAGAAGCTAAAACTCTTCTACATGAAATTATTCCTAGGTTCAGGTTACACTGCTCACTTCAAAGCAATCACTTCAAAGCCTTTACTTCCACTATAGTCCAAAAGATCTCCAAGGCCCTGGAAATAGAATATATTCTCCATTATGCATGGTGCCCTTAGTCATCAGGACAGGTAAAAAGGGCCAATTAATTTAAGAAAAAACTGCCATTAGAAAAATCACGCAAGAAACCTCTCTTACTTGGAAAGAAGCTTTACCAATTGCCTTACTTCAGACAAGGGTAGCCCCCAAAGCCCACTTGACATTCAGTCCCTTTGAGATTCTATATGGCTGACCTTTTCTATATTCAGAACTCCTGCTAGACACAGACGCTTCCTCCCTAGAGGCGTATGTGCAAATAGTAGCTCATTTTCAACCTACTCTTCAGGAATTTGGCCTACAACAAAAATCTAGTCAAAATACAATTGCTCTCCTGTATCCTCTGGGAACCTAGGTTTTAATAAAGGTTAGAAAGGACAGTTCCCCTGGTTCTCATCTACAACCCTCGTGGAAAAGACCCCTGCCTGTTTGTCCATCTTCCTCAATATCCATCAAGGTCCCTGACATCTCCAGCTAGAAACATCACTTTCAAGTTAAACCGTGGAAGGAGCCAAATCCTTCAGGACTTTCAAAACAGCAGGACATTACTACCTACTCCTGAGAATTGGTAAAAAACCTCAAACTCCTCTTCAAAAAAAAAAAAAACCCAAAAAAACCTTTTATAAATATGTAACACAGCCCCTAGACCTTAATATAATTTTCTTTCTCATATTTCTTTTTTTTAAGATTTTATTTATTTATGTTTAGAGAGAGGAGAAGGGAGGGAAAAAGAGAGGGTCAGAAACATCAGTGTGTGGTTGCCTCTTTTGAGCCCACAACTGGGGACCTGGCCTGCAACCCAGGTATGTGCCCTCACTGGGAATCAGACCAGCACCCCTTTGGTTCATCGGCAGGCACTCAATCCACTGAGCCACACAAGCCAGGGCTCTTTCTCATATTTCTGACACCCTGTCCACCAACCTGTCAATATTCTCCACCTCTCCCCACCCAGAAAGGAATTTTTCTAACACTGTTGAATTTAACACTTATCAAATAAAATGCCAGGTCCACTCCACTAACCTTCTTGTCAAATTCGTTGCTTCTGGGATACAACAATCACTATCAATCTCTGGGACCCCGGGGTCTGGACATCTATTATGGAGCAATGGACAGGCACTTCTCTCCACCTCATTGGACAAATAGTTAGCAATTGGATGAAACCCAAGGAAATATTAATGTCCCTTTTAAAGCAGGAAATAACCAAAAAATGGTCATTGCCCTGAAGTCCCCATAGATTTGGGTTCTGAATGCTTGAGGTGGGGAATGCTAAGTAGTATAGGTAGTAAACTAAGGCAAGGAAGAGGAGGGAGACATGTCTCACCCATTGATTCAGCATTCCTAAACCTGGTCTGATATGATTGTTGGGCATTTGGAACATCACAAACACAGGATGGATGGTAGCACAGGAGGATGGGAGTCTTTGAGATTCTGTTCTGATAAAGGGAGGCTCTGTAGCAATTTCACTAATTATGACAAAGAGCCTTTACTAGCTGAGAAAGAAAGGCCATGTAAGCTGTATATTATTCCCAAGGTTTAGAAGGGGGAAAAGGAGGGGAAACCTAGAAATTGGCTAAAGTATATAACCCCTGAATCCCAATAGTTGGCACACTCAGATTATCTGAGTTCCCACTTGTAGCCTCAGCTCAAGTGTATAGAGTAAATTTACAAATGAACCTACTATCAACTTTATTTCCTCTGTCCGTGGGGCATTCAGACTAGCCAGGTGCCTATTTGCAGCTTTGTGCTCATATTTGTTTCATAAATAAACTTGCTATCTTATTACCAGCATACACACAGTCTCTCATTTGAATTTACCTCTTTAGGGCAAAACAAGAACCAAGGCTGGAGGAGAGTCCCCTGACTTGGGTCTCCCCTGGTAACAGAAGCATGGTTTCTAAATAGGATTGCAGCTGATTGGCTTTCATAAGTAAACCCTAGGAAATGGCTGTTGCTTGACTGGCTTTCAGAATAGTGATACTGCTGCTGATTGGTTGGTATTCAGAGGCACTGTTACTGAAACAAAGGCATGGTCACAGTTAGACTGGGACAGATTTAAACTAAATTCTAGTGGTAGATAGTTCACAACAGTGCAATGTTCTGAGAACAGTCTATCTTTTCTTGAGTTTAGAGATTAGGAAGTCTTTATTTTTATCACTGATCTGCCTCATATCCATTACACATGCTAATGTTTCTCCAAGAAATAGTCCTCCATTTATTCTTCATTTCTCATCATAAACAAATTTCCTGAGGAATCACAAGGTTTTTTTCTTCATTGTCATAGAATTCTTGCTGATTCTGCACCCTCCACTTGTTTCTCTCTCAAACTGGAACACCGAAGACAGGGAAGAAATAGAACTGGAAAAATGTTTCTTATATTGCTGTGTCCTATACTGTGTCACATTTATCTTTTTTTTCTTTTTTGTAAAATATATTTTATTGATTATGCTATTACAGTTGTCCCGTTTCTCCCCCATCATTCCCCCCACCCTGCACACCCTCTCCCACCCACATTCCCCCCTTTAGTTCATGTCCTTGTGTCATAAGTTCTTTAGCTTCTACATTTCCCATACTATTCTTACCCTGCCCCTGTCTATTTTCTACCCACTATCTATGCTACTCATTCTCTGTACCTTCCCCCCCTCCTCCCACGCCCCTGTTGCTAACCCTCTATATGATCTCCATTTCTGTGGTTCTGTTCCTGTTCTAGCTGTTTGCTTCGTTTGCTTTTGTTTTAGGTGTGGTTCTTAATAGCTGTGAGTTTGCTGTCTTTTCATTGTCATATTTTTTATCTTCTTTTTCTTAGATAAGTCCCTTTAACATTTCATATAATAAGAGCTTGGTGATGATGAACTCCTTGAACTTGACCTTATCTGAGAAGCGCTTTATCTGTCCTTCCATTCTTGCTGAAAGAAAGCTGGTGAATTGCTGGCTGTTACATTCTCTATAATGGAGGTAGACAAGGGAGAGAGGGGCTAGAAGGGAAAGTGGATTCTGCTAACCTACAGTGACTGCCACATAAGGTAAAGCAGATAACAGAACAACAGAGATTTTTTCATAGGAAGCTCAAGGACAATAACTCTTATCCTTATAACTGCAATTTTGTGTCTGTTGGGAAGGTGGCTGCTGATGTGTGTGTGAGAGAGTGACTAACAACATTTATTTTGACCTGAAGTAATCACAGGCAGAATTAATTTTATTCTAGATACTGTAGATAAATTTGAGCAATACTTCTTATCCTGGGATTAAACAAACAAACAAACAAACAAACAAACAAACAAAGACTTGACCAGAAATTCTCAATCACTCAAAAATAACTTGTTATTTTGCATAACTGAGGATCTTGGAAATCAGATGTGAGGTTGACATATGAGAGTTTACAATGTCTAGGACAAAACTCTAAAAGTTTTAGAAGTATTTAGCTTTTTAAATCCTCAAAATAGGACTATGAGGTACATATTTTTGTTAATATCTAATAAAGAGGAGTAAGCTTAGGTACAAGAGGTTAGGTAGTCCCGTCACATTCTCATAGCCATACTGTGAAGCCAGAAGTGTGAAGACAGAATTTGAACCCAGTTGTGAGGCAGACGGAGATACCCAGATTTATAAAAGTGAAGAAAAAAAGTGTATAATATGTATAAGTAGCAAATAACCAGAGAGAGTTCTATAGAATTTCCCACAACCAGCGTGGCCCATAAGCTTCAGAAAGTGTGCTGTGTAGTTATAAATGCCACAGGAATCACTGAGAGAAACATGGAAGTGCAATATAGGAGAAGGTTTGCAGATAGTAACCTGGGGCAACACAGCATTGGTTTAGTGGACTGATACATGAGGCATCATGGGTGCAAACACAGACACCTTAGAGGAAAACTTAGGGATCTCTCTCTCCCTCATTCTCTCTCAGTCCGTCTACCTCTACCTCTATCTCAAGTACCTCTACCTGTTCTCTTTATCTATTACTTTCTCCTCCAACACTTTGATAGTCTTTTCTCCCGAATGTTGATGTGACAGATATAACAGAAATAGCAGGAAGAGGGAATACTGAAATGTCTAAGATAAAGTTTTTAATACTTAAATGTTTTCTAATAACAGGTATTTTCATATTTCTAATGAAATTTATTGAAGTTAATTAAAATAAAAATTTACTCAGTGGTCCTAGCCAAATTTCAAGTTTTCAGTAGCCACATATGAGTAGTGGGTACTATATTAGACAGTATTTCCATCCTGCTGAGTGACTGTTAATCACTAACATTTCTCACATTATCTTGTGAATTTATCTCTGATCTCCTGCTCATCATTTTCTCTCAAATTATGACAGTTTTCTCAATCCATAATCCTAACAAATTTTGTTCCTATTTTCAAATAGAAAACTTTTTTCTTTTTCCTTTATCACATGGGAAGATTTATTTTAAAAATTGGTCTCAGCTTGGTATACCTTCTTCATAAAAACAACCTGTGCTCTAAATGCATAAACTGACACTAATGGGGATATGTAGTTTGTACATGTTTCAATAATAGAACATGCTATGAAAGAGAGACCATTTGCATCTATTTATGTATTTTTCTATTGGAATCAAATTTGTTTGAATATATTGTGTAACAAAATTATTTTATAATTAATAATCAGTATTAAACATAAAAGCACAAAAATAATTTCAGTTATATAACATCCTAAAAATAGTTAACTGAATCTTCATTGCAGACTTACTTTTTTTCACTCTGTGAATTTAAGGTGATTGAAAAAAGAAGGTATCATTACATATACATACTGTCAATGGGATTATAGGTATAAAACAATTGCTAATTAATCATCGGTGGTAATTAGTGACTCTTGATGACACTTCTGTTAAGTCACTGGTTCTTAGCATGATACAGGGCATAGAGCAGAGTTCAGAAAAGAAGCCTCCACAGCCTTGGCTTTAAGGATGGAAGAGTGGAGGACAGCCATTGGGAGGTATTTTGCATATCTTTAGCAGCTTGGCTAACTTCATAGTTAGGCTAAAGTAGCTGAGCCTGCTGTACTGGGGGCGAGGGAAATGGATGTGACTTTAACCTGTGATATAACCAGAGCTTGCCGCACCTGCATGAGAACCTGGAGGTGGTTTGCTCTTCATATGGAGTCTTACCTGGACTAGCAATGGCAGCCAGAGAAAGACAGAAGACACAGAGAAGGGGCAGATGTAACCCGTTGTGGGAGGAGTCATAAATGGAGTTACAGCAGAAGCTCCAGGCCAGGATTTAAAGTAGGTACGGCAGTCATTTAGGCTCTTGGACATGCGGCAAAGGATAGAAGAGCCATGAAGGACTGATGATGTAGCAGCCATGAGGCTCTCTTGCTCCTGCTTTCTCACTCCTGTGCGCTCTCTCTCTTTCTCTCTCTCATATAGGGCTCTTGGCCATGTGTGGGGTAGTAGTGGAGGAAGAGGCATGGTGTCTGTAGTAAGGAATTTTTTCCATGCAGCTTGAAAGAGAGCAGTTTGAGAGCAAGCAGTTATGTAGTTTATAGTGAGGAAGGAGGCCTGGACTAAAAAGAAAGGAGATACTGCTGTTGTGATCATGCCTGCTCTAGCTGACTCCAGAGCTGCAAAGGACTTTCTTGCAAGATCCTGTCTTGCTACACCTGGATTTTACCTGGACTCTTGGGACTTGTGCCTTTTCTGAACTATTGTATAGAGGCTAATGACCATGTATTCCAGATCCTAAGAGAGCTGCTGTGTGAGGGTGGTGACTTCGGTACCTCCCAGAGAGACTAGAGAACAGTTTGTACAGCTGGATTAAGAACCAATAAGAACATGGGAAACTTTGGAGGACGTTTTTGGCTCGTAGCCTGGTGGGGAGCATGGAAAGTACTGGGTCTCATGGGAAGGGAGGGCTTCAAGCTGAGGTGCTCTAAGCTCTCCCAAGGTTGGGATGCTGTAAATAAAGACCTGTTTCTACCAGCTTTAATTGTTGGATCTTTCACCAAGGTGACATGTGGATGGGTCCCAGTCCGCTCAGTTCAGTAACAAGCATAATGTTTGGCACATGGCCCATATTCAATATATTTTGATGAATGTAATCATGTTGATGAAATTGGTAACATTTGGAAAAATTCTCCAGTAAATAATAAACATCCTAGAAAATAATATTTTTCTTAAACTTTTTGGCAATATAACCATTGGAATTATAAACCTCATTACAGGCTGTCAAAAATCATTCAAGGATATTCTTTGGCTTAAGCTACATTTAAAAGCACACTTTTGCCCTGGCTGGTGTAGCTCAGTGGATTGAGCTCGGGCCTGCGAACCAGAGGATCGAGGTTCGATTTCCAGTCAGGGCACATGCCTGGGTTGCAGGCCAGTTCCCAGCAGGGGACACACGAGAGACAACCCTACATTGATATTTCTCTCCCTCTCCCTTTCTCCTACCCTTCCCCTCTAAAGATAAACAAATAAAAATCTTTAAAAAAAAAAAAAATAAAAAAATAAAAGCACACTTTTTCCTAAATTATAATTATTGTTTATAGACAAAGTATTTTACATCATATATTTTTTGCAACAACAGTAAATAATCGATTAGTAAGAAGATAAAGGATGTACTGACAATTTTTTAAAATAATTTTAAATGGATATAACAAATGTTTGTGGAAGTCATACCCAATTTTACTGAAATAAACCTACGATTTCAAAAATAAGGTTGTTCTTTTTTGTTCATTTATTTTGTTGATTAGTTCCACTTATAGGACAAGGAGAGTGGGATGGGGCTTGTCTTTGGGAGCAGGGGTTGGACTGGTCAAGGGAAAGCAACAGGGGGAAAATGGGGACAATTGTAACTGAACAACAATAAAAAATAAACAAAAAAGAAATACTGTTGTCCATATTAAGTGCATTTCAAAACACAAGGCATTCTAGTTTTTGTTTTTAACTGGAACATTATTAAGATCTCATTCTATTTCTTCACGAAGTATATTGTTATTGTTCTAATTTTTTAATAAACTCCACTTAATTTTATTTTAGCTCCATTTGAAAATAGTTAAAATTATAAAGCTCTTTTGGACTAAAAGGGAACTTCATTTAATCTTTGTTCTCATCTACCCATCCCCTTTCCTTACTGCTCATTTTACTCAATACTAACTGAGGCAATTCAGTTATTAACTCAATAATAAATGAGACAATTCCATTTTTAGAGCAATTCAAAGAGGAATTTTCTATTGTATTTGATAAGGCTTTCTGATATTAAACTGGTCTCAAGATTAATTTTTGGCAAAAGGTAGATTTACAAATGGAAGACATGGGATATAGACAAGCTTTAAACTTTGTTACTTGTAGGGACATATAATTCTACAAAATAAGCTCAGTAACACTGCCATGCATTTCTCACAGGACTGGTATGCAAATGACTTGCCAATTCTATATTAAGATTTTTATTATTTTATAACATTTCCCAATTTTAAAGATGATTGCATTATAAATAATAGCAAATTACTTGTGTGGTTTTCAAAATTCTCAAAGAAAATCTTTCTAGATATAAACCATTCTAATGACTCACTTTCATTAGGCAAGATAAATCTAGTTTTAAGAATGGAAGGTCGTTGCTCTTTAAATAAGCCAGTAATAAGAATATCTAAAGAGACTGAATGAATAAAATCTCTTCAACTCACAGTCAAGTACAAAAGCAGAAGCTTGTCTACTTCCTGTTATCCATGAGAGACTTACATTTTTGTAAGGGAAGTTTCACCAGGGTGATTGTCTTAATTATTTTTTATTTGAGTAGCAGTACCTAATAAAACACTAGGGATTGTTACCTAGCTCAGTAGGAGAGAAAATAATAGGGTATCCTCACATCTTCTGCCTAGAAATCATGTTCTCAGTTACTTTGTTTCTTTTGCTCTTATTGTGCTATGGGGAGTGGAAAGGAAGTCTCACTGAGATGTAACCTGGTTTTACGCTGCCTTTCAAGAGTCTTTGCAGAGTTTGGAAAAGCACATTTCCAATACACACACATGCACACTAATTTAGTGTGGATTTAGACTCCCTTTGATCCTCAGAGTTTGAAAGGCTTGACAAGGAAGGAGAAGAATCCCATGGTGGATGGTGACAGAACTCATGTGTCTGACTCAGGTGACCAAGATGGCACTGTTCTGGTGCTTCAGAGAGACCCATTCTTACAATCAGCAAGGAAAGAGATCCTTTTATGTTAAACAACAACAATACGATCTTCTTTTATCAACAGTATATTATGAAATGTTAAGCTCATTAGGAAAAAATGCAACAGAATAGTGAAATGTGTTTCTTTTTTTTCCCTCTTCATTCACACTAGCTTTGATTATTAGAAAATTGAAAGGACTCCATGTGCCTTCAAACCACAGGGAGGGGAGTAGTAGGGGAAGAAGATATTTTGAGTATTTGCATTAATCTGTTATATCAGAAAGAATAAGTGTTCTGGGTTAAACTGTCCATTTCCAAATTTGAAAGATCTATTTTCCTCAGCAACTCATTTCTGGAAAGAAACTTGTAAGTGAAGCTCATTGAGAAAGTTTTTTTTTTCCCTCAGATTTCAAAAGAAATGGGTGTGAACTTTTCCTGAGTTAAAAAATTTAACAATCTGCCCTAGCCAGTTAGCTCCGTTGGTAAGAGAATCAAGGTGGCAAGGTTTGATCTCCAGTCAGGGCACACACAAGAATCAACCACTGAATGTATAAATAAGTGGAACAACAAGTCAATGTCTGTCTGTCTGTCTCTCTTCCTACCTCTCTCTCAAATCAATAAATAAAAATTAAATATAACATTTCTCAAGATATATGATTCCTAAAGCTTCTCTTCATTATCTTTCAATGCCCATTGAAGCATTTTCTTATACTGCATCAGTGCAATAATCAGTGATTCAGTCCATTTTTCTGAATTAGAAATTTTAACACTTTCTTTTTGTTCTTGAAATAGTTTATTTTAGAAAAATTTTAATGTATTTTTCTGCTATTTTGTGCACAGCTTTCATTGTTCAGCAACTGTTGCAGATTGGCAACAAATAGAAAAGAGTAATGCCTGTTAGCAAATTTAAAGAAATTTAAAGAAAATATTGAAATTTTAAAATAATTAAATATATTATAGAAGGGTAATTTCTATGAATGAAAATACAGAAAAAGAAATAAAAAAACCAATGAAATGTGTACATACTCCCATTTAAAGGTATGCATCAATATAACAATATTTAAAGTATAGTTGTCTATAATGACAGTTGATAAAAATGGAACTATAGCCCTGGCTGGTGTGGCTCAGTGGATTGAGTGCCAGCCTGTGAACCAAAGGGTCACTCCTTTGATTCCCAGTCAGGGCACATATATGGATTGCAGGCCACGTCTCCAGTAGGGGGCAAGTGAGAGGCAACCACACATTGATGTTTCTCTCCCTCTCTTCCTCCCTCCCTTCCCCTCTGTCTAAAAATAAATAAAAATAATATATATTTTAAAATTGAACTATATGCATATTTCATATATATACTATATTCAAATATATATGCTATATATGTACATTGCTCTTCAAATATAAACATATTTTATATATACTATGTAATGAATATTTTCATTATATTTTCACTATATAATGAATATAATATATAATAAATAATATATAAATACATAATGAATAATATATTCATATAATTAATACAATGAATATATATACTATATAATGAATATATTTCATTATATTTTCAATATATTTTTCAATATATTTTGTTCTTCAAATATAAACATATTCTATATATATAATGAATATATTTGAAGAGAAATGTATGTAACTGTTTTCTTGGTCATTTTAACTCAAGAAATTATGTACTACTGCCTTTTACTCAGTCATTTCTCACAAAGTTTATAGTTTATTTATTTTACTGATTGACTTCCGAAAGAAACAAAATCTGTCTTTTGTCAATGTTCTGTTATTTAAAGAAGTTTTTGACTTTCCTGATTAGTTGGATTCAGGGATATTTTACCCAAAATTGAAGTCAGCAGTTCATAGTGACAGGGATGGGGGTAAGTGTAAATGTCATCTCTCATTTGAACTGGAGTTAGAGACTGTAGTCCTATTACAGAACCAGCCAATGATATTCTGAAACATCTGTGGGATTCAGTTGCCCACTGCCCAGAAGTGTGATTCCCAGCGAAGGAATTAAGTGAAAAAGGAAAGGGGTTATTTAAAAGGAATACAGATTTAGAATAGTGGCAGATTTCTGCTGTTAAGTCTAACTTCCTTTAAAAACACCCCAAAACTGCCTTCCTCTGCCAAACTTGGCCACTTAGAGGTACCTACCATCTTTCAGAAAAGCAGGAAGTCCGCAGCTCAGCATTCTCGGTCAAAGTTCAGCTCCAAGCACCTGAGTCTGGGTCGTTAAGTAGGTCCCCTGCAGCACCACCAGCTCTGACACCATCTTCTCCAGGCAGACCTCCCAGGCAGACTTCCAGGCAGACTTCCCAACCTTGTGGCAGACTCACTAACCTTCAGACCTTCCAGAAGACCTCCTCTGCAGACATTTCTGACATTTTGTCTCTCCCCTTCTGTCTTTCAGACCTTCTGGCAGACCTCCTTTCTCATGGCTCTCCCCTGACCTTCAGCCCACTCTCATTTAAATGCTTGGCTTAGAACTTCCTTTGTGATTTCCTATTCAGCTCTTCCTATAGTGCCTTAGTGTCTGACAGTTTTACCAGTGCTCCAGTGTCTCTTATCCTCTTTTGGCTGTCATTTTTAGTCAGAGCAAGAGTTCCTAGTGATGCAGGGCCATCTGGTGTTGGTATCCATCCATTGCCTCTTGCACAGGTGCTATATGAGCTTCCTCCTGGCTACATCATGAGTTCCTGCACATTCTTCAAGTTGAATACACAACTCTGCAGCTTCCAAGATCTTCCTTTCAGGAAGGCACAGCTATTAACTTGCCTGTTGTTACGCCATGTATCTAAATGTTGCACCTTCCATTCTTCCCCTTTCACCCAATTCTGCCTGCGAAGGTTGTTCCCCTACTTTCAGAGGATACACGCTCTGCAACGCATTACAGTCCTAGAGTCCAAAATATATCTGTTCCATCCCCCACTGTTCCCCTCAAATATTTGCAAAAATCACAAATTAGATGTGATCAGTTTCATCAGTTTTTAGTAAGATGAGAATTTTGGTTCTTTTTAAAAATATAGTTATATGCAATATTATTAGTTTCAAGTATACAACATAGTGATTTTATCACCATTCTGGCAATCTTTGACACCATAAAATGTTGTTATAATATTATTGACCATATTACCTATTCTGCACATTAAATCTCCATGACTTATTTATTTTATAACTGAAAATTTATACTTTTAAATTTCCTTTATTTTTTCACCCATCTCTCACTCCCTTATATTAATTATGGTGATTAATGTTTGCTGACATATTTCTATTTTTGACATGAGTTTAATAGTACTACCTATATTAGTGCTGGTAAGACCAGGAATTTCTTAGTCACTTAAGTTGTTGTGGGATCAGTTTATTAGGCATACAATACATATTTTGTCCTCTAATATATGGAAGACTTAGGGCTGTTTGCTGTATTAAAGGGTACCTAAGCCTTTCTTATTGTGGACAAGTGCTAGATTAACATGGTGATATTTTACAGTTGTTTCAGCAGTGTTTGTATAGGTTTGGGAATTTACTAAATTGGAATTGGAATACATTTATATATCTCTGTTTTTTAGCCTCTCTTTTTAGTCCACTTCCTGTACCTTTTTAAAATGTCTTTCCCATTCAATGCATAATGGAGTCAGGTGGACAGAAGAAAAACCACAGCTGGATCTCACTTCATTTTCTGGCTTTGCCTCAACATCTAGTAGTAAAGATTAAAGCTAAATGTACATTTTCCTCCCCTCACATTGCCATGGTGAGAAACATTAGCTAGAGTAACAACATATGATTTACCTTTCTACCGATTTCTATTCTTCCCCATGAAATGAATAATGACCCAGTACGTTGGTGAGCCTGAGAGAAGAAATGGGTGTTCATAGCTCAGTTCTCCTAAGCCTCACTGCTCTAAGCCCACATGTGCTGAGAAGGCGCTTTCTGTCCTGCACTCCTGCATGTTGGCAGCCTCATAAATGTTCTGATGTAGCTCTGTCAAAGTCGTGTGTTGGTGGATAAGATCTGATGTTCTACAGCAAAACCTTAGTATTGCTTATTCATCATGTGTTAAGCCATAATCTTATTCATAGTAAACATTTATTGAATGATTATTATTTGCTAGTTTTTACATTGTGCAATAGGGATTTAAAGTAAAAAAAAAACATTATGTTTATAATTGATTTACACTAAGAGACACAGAAAAATAGATAACCTAGCCATCTATCTCTGAAGGAGGGCTAGGAAAAGAAGCCATGAAGTAGACTATTAGTGTATCTATGCTCTAAATTTTGCCATAATCTCAATCATTAAATAATTCCGGTTATCATTTTATTTTGGTTTGTATTTGCTTATATAACTTAACCAAGGCCTTATATCACATAACATATTCAACATACTATCTGACTACTAGAAGACCACCACATAAATGCCCTGCCTTCTCATTGCTCATCACTTGTCCTGTCCTGCAGTATTGTCCAGAACTATGTTCCTTCAACACTTTAGCAGTCCAGGGCATAAAGGGTACCTGAAAAATACACATTAACTTCTTTGCTTGCTTATATATGCTTCTCTAATCCATACCCCTCTTCTCTTTGGCTTGTCTTTATTTTTTAGACTGGCTTCTTAGTATTAAGAACACAGTTGTATACATAGATTTATATTAATTGTTAGTGACTTAATGATTTTATGTAATCTATAAAATATACAACATACTGAAATTAACATATGGATTGGATATTCCTCTGCCTATGGATCATAGAACATTGGATCTAGTGTGGTCTGCGTGTGTACGATACTTAAAGCTTTAGCATCTGCAGAAATCTCCATAGGGACTATCATGTTGGTAATTGTTAGGCCAAGTTGCCATGTATAATTTAATCTGAATATCTGGGTTTCCTCTTTGGTTTTCCTTTTGCTGGATGATCAAATTTCCTTTGAAAGCAAGAAGTTGAGTTGTTTCATAGCTAGTTCTGGGATACCCATTATTTTGTCCGGGGTTATCTCAAGTCAAGGCTCTACTATCACTAACAAATGACTCATTCACTTTGAATGTGCATGGCCCATGGCTATTCTTATTTGATTATTCACTTAGTTGAAATCTTTAATTGAACTTTAAAACTATTTTTTACTTCTGCTCTTTATTATTTTAGAGGCCAAAGAGTTTTTAATGACATCGAATTGTATCCATTTTTAAATTATTTTGCTTATTTCACAGCCTTCTTTAATTTCAGAAAAGCAGCTACTTTTAATAATAAAATAGTTTCAGTTTCCATCACCATGGATTTCCAGATTTATACATTGATTTAACTTTTTTCAACAAGGGTGGAGATGACATTTTATTTTCCTCTGTTATCTACAACCTTATGACTCTTAAGCTTTTATGAGTGGAATACTTACTATAAATGTTTCAGAAATCATTCCATTTTTAAATAAGGGGAGTGTTCTTAAATCGATAATGTGTACAGCAAACCTTATACACATCTAAATTGCAGTGAATTGTTATAACTATATCATGGAAAGAATGGAATTTTAAGCTTGCAACACATTCTAAATCCCCAATAAAAATTATAATGAGAGAGAGCTTTGTCCAGTGGTTAACTGTCTGTCTAGTATTTGAAACCCAGCTCTGACTCTAACCACGTATTGGACAAGTCATTTAATCTCTGTGTCACTGAAGTTGTTCCACTGTTCTCAAGTTGTAGTGATAAATTCTCAAGAGATAATTATCTGATTAGCTGGATAAATTATCTAATTAGCTGGATAGTGTAATGTACACAAAGTACTTAGCATTTAATTTGATGTAAATATTTGGGATTGCATGACAAATGTTCAATGGTATTGATGAGGATGATAGGGAAATGATAATGAAGGTAATTTTGATTGAAGCAGAAACGAATGCGTTGGAGATGTTGATAAGCTAGGCTAGCTTCAGCTCAGGCTAAAATTAATCTCTCTTCCCCCACAATAGGAGTTGAGGAGGAGGCTTGCCCATTCTAATGAGGTTTTGTATACGCTGGGATGGAAAAGACTTTCCCCCATGGTTCTAGATATATGGCAAATCCAGAGTAAAGAGCAAAGATAAAAGATGGATTAGAAATGGAGATTATAGGATGAAAAATGAGAGTTGAATGATGAGACAGTGGCGCGTATGGCAGGTTGCAAACAGGTATCAAAGTTACCAAACTATGCAAAGAATATGAGTGTAACAAAGACAAAGGCTAAGTGTTAGATTGCTTTCCTAAAATTTCTATTTTTACTTAAATGTGAGTGTGGAATGTACTTTCAGTTAAAAATGGAGGGTTCCAGCTCTATAGAGATACTGTATTTTTAAAACTTCATCATGAATTCATGCCTATACAGTGCCCATTACATAATGAATCATAGCAAATATTTAACATATATTTACTGATTAAGTATTATTTAAGTAACAGAAAAATTGAAAGTAGAAAATATGGTGGAAAGAAGAATGGCAATTCTGGTTATAATAAGAAGGTTAAAAATTATTACTTATATGTTCTATTACTATGATATGTAATTTCATTTTTAATTCCAATGTTTTTATTTTTTTAGTTTTATTTTTTTACTTCACTTTTGAATCCTTGATTTATTTTATATTTTATGTTATTTGAATAAATCTCTCTTATGAAGAAACTATGAATTACAAAGACAAAATTAAAAGGAACTTTTAGCTTAATTCAGATTATTGTTTGAATCTCTCAGACTCAGTTGGCCTTTGTGACAGACCCTAAGGTAACCCCACCCCATACAACTGCATTCTAATGTTTATACTCATTGAATGTGGATGGGATCTGTGACTTTCTTTTAACCAACTGAATATTGTGAACTTGATAACACATCACTGTCATGATGTTGCTATGGTATATAAGACGCAATCTTGTTAGCAGTTCTTGCCATATTATGAAATGACTATGGAAATATCATATGGCAGGAACTGTGAGTGGTCTCTAAAACCCAGAGTGGACTCCCTCTGATTGCAGTGAGGAAGCTGGGACACTGTCATAGCAACAAGTAATACAACTCAGCTTTTGTTATAGCCTTGGGAGAACCTGACTCAAGGCCTAGGTAAGCTATGCTTGGAATCTTGACCCATAGAAATTACGAGACAATAACTGGGTGTTGTTTTAAGTGGCTAATTTTGTGCTAATTTATTACATACCATAGAAACCAATATGGCCCTTTCAATATTTGACTTATTTTTCATTTTATTTACAAAAAATATAGTTGGATTATAGTTTAAAAATATCACTTCTCTTCCATTGTTTTATTTTTCTCTTTCAAGATCTTCAATTGTATATACATTGGACCTTTTTTTGGTTACCCTATATTATAGTCATTTTCTCTTCAACCACTTTATTTTCTTTTTATTCTCTTGAGTGTTTATTATTTTATTATATATTTTTTAGTAAGTTTGCTTTCAAATCTATTGGTTTTAGGGTACCTTAGAATTTAATTTTTATTTCTGTCACTTTTTTCTTTCCCAAGTTCAATTACTTCTCATTTCATTACTCCTTTTCATCTTTATTAGTTTTTGAATTTCTGGTTGGATATGCTTTAGTATATTCCTAAATGTTTGTTTGATGATATGTAACACAATTTACATACAATTTTAAAACAGCTTGAATTTAAAACTTAGAATTATTTAGGTATAATTTGGTTCTTTGTTGCTCTTAAAAAACTTATTTCTTACTACTGGAACAATGTTATTTGTTAGGTGTGAAATAAAGATGACTGATAAAATTCTAATGCAAAGTTTCCATCAATGTGAAGACTCATTCTGATGCACATCTTTGTGTAAAAAATAGAATCTCTTGCCAAAAGTTAATGGGTGTCAAAGAGACCAGTGGATGAACAACAAAAAAAAATAAGAACTAGAATATTCACTGAATATGGAAATTCTGCTTACTGAGTTTTTACTTGAATTTAGAAAACATTTAAAGGAAAGGGGCTTAATGGAAACTTTCTTTGTTAAGCATATATTCCTTGTCTACTTTAAATGTTAGCATTCTCTCAACTACTTTCATTATCTAGTGAAGGAGATTCTAATACAAGGAACTTTGTTCTCAAGCAAGGAGAATGAGAGTCAAAATTTAATCTAAAATGTTAAATAGACAATAATTTAAACAGTCTGTTAACTGGCAAAGTATGCTACATAACTTCCCAAAGTATGCTAGTGTCCTTCCCATTATGGTATTACCTGAGATTACTTCTAACTAAAGACTTGACATCAAAATTGCATTTACCTTATTTAAGCATAATAGCATTGAAGTGAATCACAGAGAAATTAGAGATTTTATTATTTTCCTATTAGAACTTTAAACAACTTTTATAGAGAAGAAAATTGACAACTTTTTGTAACTATAGTTATATTTGAGACTTGTGTTCATTTTATTAACTATCAACAAATTTATCATTTTTCTGACCAACATAAACTTACTTTATAGAAATTTAGAGTTTTTATTATTTTTGGCATTAAGGGAGAATGTTGGTAAACTTTCTTTTCACTGCAATATGTTTTGACATGGTTAATTACTATATTTCTTCATAATTTTGACTCATTTATCTTTCAAAATATATCTTATTGATTATGCTATTACAGTTGTCCCATTTTTTCCCCTTTATTCCCCTCCACTCTGCACACCCCTTCCCACCAGTATTCTCCCACATTAGTTCAAGTCCATGGGTCATACATATAAATTCTTTGGCTTCTCCATTTCCCATACTATTCTTAACCTCCCCTTGTCTATTTTGTACCTACCATTTATGCTGTTTATTCCCTAAACCCTTTCCCCTGTCTTTCCATCTCACCCTCCCTTCTGATAACCCTCCATATGATCTCTATTTCTGTGATTCTGTTCCAGTTCTAGTTGTTTGCTTTGTTTTTATTTTTTTATTTTTATTTTTTTAGGATCAATTGTTGATCATTGTGAGTTTGTTGTCATTTTACTGTTCATGTTTTTAATCATCTTCTTTTTCTTAGATAAGTTTCTTTAACAATTAATAGAATAAGGGCTTGGTGATGATGAATTCCTTTAACTTGACCTTATCAGGGAGCACTTTATCTGCCCTTCCATTCTAAATGATAGCTTTGCTGGATAGAGTAATCTTGGGTGTAGGTCCTTGCCTTTCATGACTTTGAATTCTGGTTTCCATCATCTTCTTGCCTGCAAGGTTTCTTTTGAGAAATCAGCTGACAGTCTTATGGGAACTTCTTTGTAGGTGACTATCTCCTTATCCCTTGCTACTTCTAGAATTCTCTCCTTCATTTGAATCTTTGGTAATGTAATTACAATGTGCCTTGGTGTGTTCCTTTTTGGGTCCAACTTCTTTGGGACTCTCTGAGCTTCCTGGACTTCCTGGAAGTCTATTTCCTTTGTCAAGATAGGGAAGTTCTCCATTATTTTTTCAAATAAGTTTTCAATTTCTTGCTCTTCCTTTTCTTCTGGCACCCCTACGAACTGGATGTTGGGATGTTTAAAGTTGTTCTGGAAATTCCTAAGCCTCTCCTCATTTTTTGAATTCTTGTTTCTTCATTCTGTTCTGGTTGAATGTTTATTTCTTCCTTCTTGTCCAAATCATTTATTCAAGACCCAGTTTCCTTCCTGTCGCTGTTGGTTCCCAGTACAGTTTCATTTATGTCACTTTGTATAGTCTTCCCTTCTTTTTCTATTTTGTGACCATACTGAACCATTTTTTTTTGTGAGCACCCTGATTACCAGTGTTTTGAACTCTGCATCTGATAGTTTGGCTGTCTCTTCATTGCTTAGTTCTATTTTTGGAGCTTTGATCTGTTCTTTCATTTGGGTCATATTTTCTTTGTCTCAGCACACCTGTTATGTAGTAAAAGGTAGAACCTTAGGTGTTGGGCAGTGCAACCCACGTTGCTGGGTTGTGGTACTGTACGTGGGCGAGAGGACCTAAAGAGAACATTGCTGCTTGTTTGGCTCTTGGATGGCTTTCAGTCACCTCTGCCACTATCCACAAGCAAATTGGGTCCTTCTGGTGCTGATTCCCAGGTGAGTGGGCTTGTGTATGTTTTAGGACCCTGGGATCTCTCCAACAAACTCTCCTGTGAGACTGGTTGTTTCTCCTGTTGCCACAACCCCTATTCGGATTTTACAGTCAGAGGTTTTGAGGCTTTATTTCCCAGCACTGGAACCCTGGGTTTCGTGGTCTGTCTTACTCTCCAGTTGTTCCTCCTAGTTTATCTGTGCACAAATGTGGGACTGCCAGTCCACCAGCCACCACCTTGCCCAACCTGGTTCCTCCAGTTGCCACCTGTCCCGAGTCCTCTCCACCCTGGCTGCCTGCCTCTGCCCCACCTACTGGTCTGGATGAATGATTCTTCTTTAACTCCTTGGTTGTCAGACTTCCATACAGTTCAATTTTCTGGAAGTTCTTGTCATTTTTTGTTTTTAAATTTGTTATTGCCCTTCTTTTGGGTGTGCAAGGAGGCACAGTGTATCTACCAAAGCTTCCATCTTGGCCAGAAGTCCTAATTTTGATTCATTTCGGAGAATAGGTACTAGCTTTTCAAATCTTTCTTCTCTTCTTTAAAGTTTCCCTTTTTGTGTTCTTACTCTTTCAACTTCAACTTTTATGCATTGCATTTGGTTTTTGGAAATGATTGAAATATTGGAGAAATTTAATGTTTTTATAAATTACAAAGTTTAGAATAATATGTAAAAGTCAAGCTTGCATAATGGGTTTGGTACAAATGTGTATGCATAATTTTCAAAAGTGATAGACAATGTCAGAACTTTTCTATGAAATTATACTTTAGTTTCTAGACAATTGCCTATCTTTGTTGGATTACTCAATCTCTACTGTTTGGAATGCTATAGAAGGTGAGTTTTAACAGTGAAGTGTATAAAGCAAATTTGATTGCTTCCTTCCTGACCTTTATTTCCTGGAAGTACTGAATTAGGAATGCTTTTTTTCCCCTTTTACCTTAATTAAAAATCATTTTTATAAGTATGGTCCATTTTAATAAAACATTCATTTTTATTTTATGGAATAATTGTAAGGAACTATACATCTCAGGAATTGTTAAAATAAAAAAGAAAAAGATGGAAAGTGACATTGTAGTAATTTATCAGTAAATGCTTCACAGTAAAAAATATATATATACACATATATATTTTGTTGTAGTCCTTATGACCATTGTGGAACTCACTGAACCAGGACCTGCTACTTCAAATAATGTATCTAAACAGCATGCAGCAATACTTGAGCTTGCCATTTTTAATTTCTGTACTTAGGCATCTATATTTTAGCAAGGTCTCAGCTCACTAGCACACTGAGCTATGTAGTGGATATAATCTGAATCAAAGCACAATTGCAAAAATGTCAAACATGATGAAAAAGAGAAAATCACTACAAAGGAGAATTCACCACGGTAACTCTTTGCAGTTCCCAACACAGAGGCCTGGTAGCCTCGTCAAAGATACAAGAGATGAAAAAGCCCTTATTAGGTCATCAAACCTATCCCTTCACCAAAGGAAGAAAATGAATTCAAGCAACCCTATCTGCTGGCTTCAAACCAAATTCAGGATAGAAAGGCCCAGCTGCTGCTCTTGATACATTATTTTATGACATTAGATGTCATTTATATAAAAAAAAAAACAAAAAACCCTGAAATGAATTGTCTGCACCCAGCATCCTCGAATCACAGAATAGGCTTCAAGAGCTGGAAGGTACCTGAGCCCAGCCTCCTCATTTTATAGAAGAGTACTCTGAGGGCCTGAGAGGTTAAATGACTAGCTCAAATCCACAGAGCCACTCACAGCTGGACCAGTATTAAAACCAAAGTTTCCAGAGCTATCTAAATTGTTATTTCTAGCAAATAATTCTGTTTGTTTAAAAAAAGGTATTGACAAAAACCTATTCTGTACATTATACTTAACACATTTGGATTTAACTTATCTTTTTCAATGAACTCATTTTTAAAATTCTAACTTTTTAAGTGTCAAATCTAGGGCTTCACTCTGAAAAAATGAATTCCCACATTGATGTTAACTCTAATAAGAGACTTTCAGTTGTGCACCAATTCCCTCTTCTCTGCTAGGCTCAAAGCTATCTAAAGAGATATAATAGCTTTACTAGTTGACTATATATGTAATGGGAATGAAAATACATAGGTTTAAAAATGTATCCAGACATCATACTTCCCACTCCCAAGTAGCCATTGGAATTCTACTGTGATTGAGTTTACTATTTCACTAGTGGAGAAATAGGAAAGATTGATGGCCTGGGAAGAGATGTGGCATTTACTGAGGATTTTTTTTGTGCCAAGCTTGTTTTAGGATGATGCACATCAGATGCCTGCAGCACCCATACAGGTAAGTTGAGTGTAGTCAGCTGAGCTAGCAGCAATCACACTCAAAATCCAGGAGAGTGGTCACTACTAGAGCCCTAGAAAAGCTTAGTACCAATATTGCTGGACCTTATAGTTTTTCAAAAGAAGCTGGTATTTCCAATTTTTATAAGAAAATTTTTTCTTCCAAAACATTTTTCAGATTAAGTAAAACAATTGCAGATATGGTCAACAAGTATTGGGTTTTCAGGGACATGTGTATATTATATTATACCATTCTAAAGGCCATGTTAAATACCTTCATAAAAGTTAAGAAAATCTTGGATATAAGAATTATGTAAACCAATTTATGTAGAATAGTTTACCTCTTGCAAGCTCTCAAAGTAAAAATCAGTAGTATTTGATTCTCACCTTTAAGTCTTATTTCTTCATAATTTAATTAGTTCTTTCCTATTTTCTAGAATTTTTTTCTTCATGATATTTTTTTCGAACTGCAGCTAGGGGTTTTAGTTAGTAACTTTGGATTATTTTTAGAATTTAAAAAATATATAACATTAACATGAATCATGTTTAGATCTAAGTTATTTTGAACAATAGTTATTATTCACTTAAAAAGAAATCTTTATTTTCAGCAGTTTAGAAATTATCACTCTCTCCATAGGGAGGAACACATCTGGAGTTTGGGGGTTTATTAGCCCAATAATTCTAGAATCTTTGTGAGCATCAGAATCATACAAAAAAAAGCAGACTGATAGTTTCCATTCTTGAAGTTTCTGATTCAGTAGGACCTCACTGGGGCTTGATAATTTGCATGTATAAAAAAGCTCCCAAGTAATGCTGATACTCTAGTTTTGGGAATAATGCTTTGAAAAACACAGTTTTTGAAAATTGATGTGTTTCAAGGTGTAAAATGTTTAGAGTCAACCAGACTCTTCTCGCATTGTTGGTAAGCTGTCAGAAGGCAGCATGATGGGCATGATTGGCTTAAGAAACTCTTTGGTCTGTGTCTGTGTTCAACTCAAGATAAACTATTTCTAGTAATTCTAATAATAGCCTCTATAATGCTTTTACTGTGCCAGATTGTGCTCTCAGTTTCTGAGTTATTTATTTAATCTTCATAAAAATTCTATTTCTGATCATCCCTATTCTACAAAAAAAGAAGTGAGACACAGAGAAGTAAAGTAACTCACCCAAGTTATGCAAGCTAGCAGGATGTGGTGTTGAGATTTAAGCTCAGGTATCTGAATCCTGAGACCATGTCCTGACTGGCTGTACACACTACCTGTCAGGATCACGACTGCTTTCTGTCATTTACCTCATTCTGTGAGTCAAGCCTGCATCAGTTAGGAAGCGAACTGTGCATCAATATTTACAGATATCTTTATTGGGCAGTTTATTGTTTAGTACCTTTACTCAAATGAAAGTTGTTGTATAAGTCTGATAATAGATGCTAAATACCAAGTGAGTGCAAATAAATTCTGTAACTACCCATTTCTTCACTGACTTGTATTTTGTAACTGGAAAATGAACATAATTTAGGTTACGATCAGCACAACCACAGAATGGTTTACTTTACAAAAAGCATTTTTGGAAAATAAGGTTCATCATCACATCAACATTTCTTATGGTAATGCTCATTAAATGCCAGTTTATAAAATTTCTGCTTTCTCAACTAAGTTTTTAGTGTGTGTGTTTGTGTGTGTGTGTGTGTGTGAACATTGACGTGAGCATAGTCTTGTGTTTGTCTTTAAGTATCCCTTCATTCCTGTATTTCCCACTTTTTCTTTTTAATTTTTTCATGAATGTTACTGGATGGAATACTGCTTGTATGAGAATTAGACTAAAAATACAGCTTGGGACCATTAGTGTATTTATTCTCTCACATGATTATTTTAGTGTTGTTTGAAGTGCTATTTTGGAGGCAGACATAATCATATTCTACAGTTCCTCACCTTATTAAATGACAGAGCTCTGTTCCTGTTAGACCACTGATCCTGGACAGATGAAACCATTACAAACAGTACTAATTAGCTGAAGAGGGGAGACAGTAATGCAGGCTGCCTTCCTTCCTTTTATGCTTAAGGAAGTTGAAGTTCCAGACAAATAATAATTGATATGCAGTCTGCCTTAATTGTAGTTGTTAACAGCTAGTATTATAATGACAGGCTGTCAATTTCTGTCTGGCCTATTGTATGTTTATTTCAGAATCCAAGATACACTGTGCATTCTTTTTGGTTAACTTGAATCTCATAAAATACATTTTATAATGTCCCTGAAATCAAAATTTGAGAGCTAAACCAAGCTTATGGGTTATTTGTTACATATCTCCAGTGTCAGATGTTTATCCTGGATGAGCATGGTGCCCAAAACTATGTGGATTTACAGAATGGTGTGTTTGGATAAAGAACAGCTGGGTTGGAGCAGAATAGTGTGTGCTCTCTCTCTGTCTCTTTCTTTCTCTCTTTTATTTTCAAACAACAACTTAGGTATAAATGCTAATTTGATTCAATTTGTTGTAGTGCAATGCTATATGCAGCCAACTACAGTAGTAAAATCTCTTAGAGTCTTTTCACTCATAATCATAACATATATATCTATTTGTAAATTGAAAGTTATCTTGATTTAGTGATATGTTTAGTAGATATCTGATAAAATCTCAATATACTGTCAATTTTAACATTATATGTCCCAAGAAATGCCTGGATCTTCTATTAACTGATATAGTTTTAATTTAATCATTTCAAGAGTAGATGTAGACAGTTGTTCCTCGGTGTGAAACTATCCACAACATCACACTAAGGTTAAACACCAAATTTCTTCTACTAAAGACTGTTCATCCCCAAAGGCCTCCTTTTTAAGTATTTTCTACAAAAGACATAATAGGAACTGATGATGTTTGTGTCACCTTGGGGACAAAGAAGAGGATGTGTGAGACAGGGTGACCTGGCTTGGGAATTCTGGACCTGTTTGGGAGAACAAGAACTGAGGGGATGGGCATCTTGGCATCTGAGTCCCTCTCCAGTCTTTTCTGCTGACACTGGTGGGGAAGCTGTGAGGTAGAGTATGTTGTGGGAATCAGTAGAGCTGAGAAGATTACAAAAGTAACCTCCTCTACTTCACCCAAATGACCAAAAGCACTTTTACTCTAAGCCTATATTAAACTAAAAAGCTGTATCAAAATAAAAAGCTTATGCGCAGCAAAGGAAACAATCAACAGGGTAAAAAGACAACCTACAGAGTGGGAAAAATATTTGCAAACCATATATCTGATACAGGATCAGTCATCAAAATATAGAAGGAATTGTATAATTCAACAACTAAATTAATAATTCCATTATAAAAGGGTTAAGGACTTGAATAGACATTTTTTGAAGGACAATATACAAATGGCAATAGGTATATGGAAAAATGATCACCATCACTAATCATCAGAAAAATGCAACTCAAAACTGCAAAGAAATATCATCCCACACCTGTTAGAATACTAGCTAAAATACCACGGGTTTATTTTAATAAGCATCCCTGTTTTAATGGTAACCGAGATTCATTTAAATCAGGTTTGACAAGACACACATACACAGAAATAATTGTAATGAAGGAATAAGTTTATACTCACAGATCCTTAGAAACAGGAGGCATGATTCACCATGCAGGGTTCACATGGAGAAGGACAAAGAATGCTCAGTAGTCAGAAGTGTGAGAGAGGAGAATATGACCTATAGCTCTTTTTTTTTAATATATATATTTTTTAATTGTTGATCTACAGTTTTCTGTCTTTTACTCCCACCCCAGCCCATCACCCCAGCCCTCCCCACTTCCCTCCCATTTCCACCCCCCATAGATTTTGTCCATGTGTCCTTTATACTTGTTCCTGTAAACCCTTCGCCTTTTCCCCTGAAATTCCCTCCCCTCTCCCCTCTGGTGACTGTCAGCCTATTCTCAGTTTCAATGTCATTGGTTATATTATGCTTGTTTGTTTGTTTTGTTGATTAGGTTCTTGTTAAAGGTGAGATCATATGATATTTGTCTTTCACTGCGTTGCTTATTTCACTTAGCATGATGCTCTCAAGTTCCATCCATGCTGTTGCAAAGGGTAGGAGCTCCTTCTTTCTTTCTGCTGCATAGAATTCCATTGTGTAAATGTACCACAGTTTTTTGATCCATTCATTTACTGATGGGCACCTAGGTTGCTTCCAAGATTTGGCTATTGTAAATTGTGCTGCTATAAACATTGGGGTACATATGTTCTTTTGGATTGGTGTTTCGGAGTTCTTAGGATATAGTCCTAGCAATGGAATTACTGGGTCAAAAGGTATATCCATTTTTAGTTTTTTTAGAAAATTCCATACTGTTTTCCATAGTGGTTGTACTAGTCTGCACTCCCACCAACAGTGCACTAGGGTCCCCTTTGATCCACAACCTCTCCAGCACTTCTGTTTGTTGCTTTGTTGATGATGGCCATTCTGACTGGTGCCAAGTGGTATCTCATTGTGATTTTAATTTGCATCTCTCTGATAGCTAGCGATGTTGAGCATCTTTCCATGTGTCTCTGGATCCTCTGTAGGTCCTCCTTGGAGAAGTGTCTGCCCAAGTCCTTTGCCCATTTTTTAATTGGATTGCTTGTCTTCTTAGAGTGGAGTCTTGTAAGTTCTTTGTATATTTTGGAGATTAAACCCTTGTCTGAGGTATAATTGGTGAATATGTTTTCCCACACAGTCAGTTCTCTTTTCATTTTAATACTATTTTCCTTGGCCATGCAGAAGCTTTTTATTTTGATGAGATCCCATTTGTTTATTCTTTCCTTTATGTCCCTTGCTTTAGGGGACATATCCGTAAAAATGTTGCCGCGTGGAATATCTGAGATTTTCCTGCCTATGTTCTCCTCTAGGACTGTCATGGTGTTACGGCTTATGTTTAAATCTTTTATCCATCTTGAATTTATTTTTGTATATGGTGTAAGTTGGTGCTCAAGTTTCATTTTCTTGCACGTAGCTGTCCAGTTCTCCCAACACCACTTGTTGAAGAGGCTATTTTTACTCCATTTTATGTTGTTTCCCCCTTTGTCGAATATTAATTGACTGTAGATACTTGGGTTTATTTCTGGGGTCTCTGTTCTATTCCACTGATCCACCTGCCTGTTTTTTTTTTTTTTTATGCCAGTACCAGGCTGTTTTGATTACAGTGGCCTTGTAATACAGTTTGGTATCAGGTATTGTGATCCCTCCTACTTTGCTCTTCTTTGTCAAGATTGCTGTCACTATTCTGGGTCGTTTATTGTTCTGTATAAATTTTTGAAGTGTTTGTTCTATGTCTGTGAAATATGCCATTGGTACTTTAATAGGTATTGCATTGAATCTGTAAATTGCTTTGGGAAGTATGGACATTTTGATGATGTTAATTCTTCTGATCCATGAACATGGTATGTGTTTCCATTTGTTTGTGTCTTCCTTGATTTCTTCCTTAAGTGTTGTGTACTTTTCTGCATATAGATCTTTTACCTCCTTGGTTAGGTTTATTCCTAGGTATTTTATTTTTATTTTTTTTTGCTATATCGAGTGGTATTTTTTTCTTGATTTCTGCTTCTGTTGTTTCACTGTTGGTATACAAAAATGCCTTTGATTTCTGGATATTGACTTTGTATCCAGCTGTTTGGCCAAATTCATTGATTAGGTCGAGCAGTTTTTGGGCTGAGTCTATAGGATTTTCTAGGTACACTATCATGTCATCTGCAAACAATGATAGTTTTGTTTCCTTCTTTCCAATTTGGATGCCTTTTATTTCCTTTTCTTGTCTAATCGCTGTGGCTAAGATTTCCAATGCTATATTGAATAGAAGTAGTGAAAGTGGACAGCCTTGTCTTGCTCCTGATTTTAGTGAAAAATATTTTAGTTTTTGCTCGTTCAGTATGATATTGGCTGTAGGTTTCTCATATATGGCCTTTATTATGTTGAGGAATGCTTCCTCTATTCCCACATTGCTGAGTGTTTTTATCATAAATGGGTGTTGTACCTTATCAAATGCTTTTTCTGCATCTATTGATATGACCAGGTGATTTTTGTCTTTGCTTTTGTTTATGTGATGAATTATATTTACTGATTTGTGAATGTTGAACCATCCTTGCATCCCTGGGATGAATCCCACTTGGTCATGGTGTATGATCTTTTTAATGTATTGTCGGATGTGGTTTGCCAATATTTTGTTGAGAATTTTAGCATCTATGTTCATCAGTGTTATTGGCCTGAAGTCCTCCTTTTTTGTTGTGTCTTTATCTGGTTTTGGGATGAGGATGATGCTGGCTTCATAAAAGGAGTTTGGGAGTCTCCATCATTTTGGATTTTTTGGAATAGTCTGTGAAGGATAGGGGTTAGCTCTTTTTAAAATGTTTTGTAGAATTCTCCTTTGAAACCATCTAGTCCAGGGCTTTTGTGTGTCGGGAGTTTTTTGATTACTGCTTCAATTTCATCTTCTGTTATTGGTCTGTTCAGGCTTTCTGTTTCTTCTTCATTGAGTTTTGGAAGATTATATTTTTCTAGAAACTTGTCCATTTAAACTAGGTTTTCAAATTTCTTGGCATACAGTTCTTCATAGTAATTTCTTACAATCCTTTGTATTTCTGCAGTGTCAGTCATAATCTCTCCTCTTTCATTTCTGATTGTGTTTATTTGAGTCCTCTCTCTTTTTTTCTTGATGAGCCTGCTTAAAGGCTTGTCGATTTTGTTGATCTTTTCAAAGAACCATCTCCTGGATTCATTAATTTTTAGGATTGTGCTTTTAGTCTCTATGTCATTGAATTCTGCTCTGATCTTGGTTATTTCCTTCCTTCTACTTGCTCTAGGCTGTCTTTGTTGTTGTTCCTCGAGTTCTTGTAGGCGTAGGGTTAGGTTGTTAGTTTGTGATGTTTCTATCTTTTTTAGGTAGGCCTGTATCACTATAAGCTTCCCTCTCAGGACTGCCTTTGCTGTGTCCCATAAGTTTTGGGTCGATGTGAGTTCATTATCGTTTGTGTCTAGAAACTTTTTGATTTTCTCCCTAATTTCATTCTTGACCCATTCATTGTTTAATAGCATGCTATTCAATCTCCATGATTTTGAGGGTTTTGTGTTTTCCCCCTTCGGATTGGTTTCTAGTTTCAGTCCCTTGTGATCAGAGAAAATGCTTGGTATGATTTCAATTTTCTTGAATTTGTTGAGGCTTGTTTTGTGTCCTATCATGTGGTCTATCTTTGAAAATGTTCCATGTGCATTTGAAAAGAAAGTGTATTTAGTTTCTTTGGGATGAAGGGCTCTATATATATCAGTTAAGTCTATTTCCTCTAGAGTGTTGTTGAATGCCATGATATCTTTGTTGATATTTTGTTTGGAAGATCTGTCCATTTTTGTCAGTGGGGTGTTGAAATCCCCTACTATAATTGTGTTGCTGTCGATATCTTTCTTGAAGTCCTCTAAGATTTTCTTGATGTATTTAGGTGCTCCTCCATTGGGTGCATATATATTTACAATATTTATGTCTTCTTGGTGGATTCTTCCCTTAAGTAATATGAATTGACCTTCTGGGTCTCTCTTTATGGCCCTTTTTTTGAAGTCTATTTTGTCCGATATGAGTATTGCTACCCCAGCTTTTTTTTCCTGTCCATTTGCTTGGAAAATTTGTTTCCAGCCCTTCACTTTGAGTCTGTGTATGTCTTTTGTCCTGAGGTGGGTTTCTTGTAGGCAGCATATGTGTGGGTCATGCTTTCTTATTCATTCAGCTATTCAATGTCTTTTGATTTGAGCATTTAATCCATTTACATTTAAGGTTATTATTGATAGGTATTTATTTAATGCCATTTTCGTACCTGTGTTCCTCACTCTCTTTCTCTCTCTGTCTTTTCCTTTCTTCCCTTAAAGCAGTCCCTTTAGTATCTCTTGAAGAACTAGTTTGGTGGAGGTGTATTCTTTTAGACTTCTTTTGTCTGGAAAATTACTTATCTGGCCTTCTATCTTGATTGAAAGCCTTGCTAGGTAAAGTAGTCTGGGTTGCAGGCCATTGGTTCATATTGCTTGGAATATTTCTTGCCATTCTCTTCTGGCTTGGAGTGTTTCCATTGAGAAGTCAGCTGCTAACCTTATCGGGGTTCCTTAGTATGTTAGTTCCTTTTTTTCCCTTTCTGCCTTTAAGATTCTCTCTTTGTCTTGGAATTTTGGCATTTTAATGATGATGTGTCTTGAAGTGGGCCTCTTTGGGTCCCTCTTGACTGGGACTCTCTGTGTTTCCTGAATTTGTGTGTCTTTTTCTCTCACCAAATTAGGGAAGTTTTCCATCATTACTTTTTCAAACAGGTTTTCTATCCCTTGCTCTTCTTCTTCTCCTTCTGGTATTCCTATTATACGGATATTATTATGTTTCATGTTGTCTTGCATTTCTCTTAAACCCTTTTCATTCTTTCTGAGCCTCTTTTCCTTAATCATGCTCATTCTGGGTGTTTTTTTCTGTTTTGTCCTCCAACTCGCTGATCCGATCTTATGCTTCATCGGTTCTGCTTTTCATTCCTTCTACTGTGTTCTTCAGTTCAGAAATTGTATTCTTCATTTCCTCTTGGCCCTTGTTGATAGTTTCTATTTCCTTTTTCATGTTGATATAGTTTGCAGTGAGTTCATCTTAACTTCCCTTTAGTTTCTGGTAGCTCATTGAGAGCTAATGGAGCTTCCTGACAACCATTGCTTTGAACTCAATATCTGATGGTTGAGTTGCCTCCGTTTCATTTAGTATTCTTTCTGGAGCTTCCTCCTTACCGTTCATTTGGGGATTGTTTCTTTGTCTTCTCATTGTTTGTAAGACTCTTGTTGTTAGCCTGAACTTCTTAAATTGATCTGTTCTGGCTCCCTGGGTTTGTGGTGTGACCTTCTGTGGTAGAATACCTGTGAGATTAAGTGGTGGATTCTCCTTTGGATATCCTGTTGTTCACAGCTTCCACTGTCTCATCAGCTGGGATGCCCTCTTTTGGGGACCAACTCTGGCTTTTTTTCACATTTCCAGTTTTTTTTTTTTTTTCGTCTCACTCGTGGGTATTTAAGAAGAGAAGAGAGGGGAAAGTATGAAAAAAGAAAGAAGAAAAAATAGGAAGGAAGAAGAGTTAAAATTGGAAAGAAAGGAAGAGGGAATAAAACTAGAAAGAAGTAAAGAGAGGCAAAAGGAGCTGGGGAGTAAAAAAGAAGATAAAATAATAAAGAAGTAGTAATTAAAACAATTATATAAATAGACAGGCACACCAACAAAAGAAAAAAAAGAAAAACAAACAAGCAAAACAAAAAAAAAAAACAACAAAAAAAGGAAAAGAAAAGAAAAGGAAAAAAAAAAACACCCAAAACTAAACCAAAAAGAAAAGAGAAAAGAAAAAAGAAAAAAAAAAAAACCAAAACCAAAAACAAACAACAACAAAAAACTCTTGTTGTTTTCCAACTTGCCGAGCCGGATTTTCTGGTCTTGCTGGCTGCAATGGTCGAGGGGTGATCGTATTGCTTTTCTCTGTGTTCAGCACTGAGTCATCATGGTTCTACGGTCCTCAGAGTTAATATGGTCACCAAAGTTAGAACGGTGCCTCTCTCCCTAGGGCTTCCAGCGTGTGTTCTGAGCCTCCTGGTGTGCTCGCACTTCCCCGAGTTTATGGGTGTGAGTTCAGTTCTCCGGTTCTCCAGCATTGGCGCCAGTGCAGCTTTCTGTGGTGGGTGGGGGCCTATGCCCCTAAGCTGCGTTTGCTCGCCCGCCTGCGCACTGGTGACTATGATCTCACAGCAGTCTCCCGTGGCCAGCGCCTATGCTTTTGCGCGTGCCTATGATCCCATGACCATGTATGTTCTCATGTGGGTGTCTATTTTCCTGCAGCCGTCTCACTTCACACGAGCCTCCGTCTGCAGACGGGGTGATTATGATCGCTGAGTTCACAGTCGCCATGAAAACTCAGTTCAAAGTCGCGCAGTGACCTGGCGTGGGGCACCCACTTTCACTCAGCCGCAGTCGCACGGTGGTCCCTGGGATCTCCCAGCCCAGCCGATTCCAGCGGCTGACCCAACTCCCTCCCTAGAGCCCTGGGACAGGCTTGGCAGAGCACTGGACCAGGACCTCAGCGGCCCTGCTCTCCAAGCTGATCCCTGGGCTCCTATTTTTCTGAAGTACTCTCCTTACCGACTGGTTTTTCAATGTCCGCTACAATTTTCGATCTCGTATTCTCAAATATGCTGTGTTACTGTTCCTTGTCCACTCTGTTCTTCTGTAGATAGGCAGGTTTTTCTCCCGTGTGTAGAGAGAAATGGAATCTGCTCCCTCCTACTACGCTGCCATCTTCATTCCTGACCTATAGCTCTTTATGATAGTTTTGAGGGGTAAGGCAAGGTGAGTAGATATGCTGAATATGCTTAGAGTTGGATAGTTTGAATAATATCAGCAGCCTCTAGACCTTTAGGATTGTCTCTAGTTGCCTTATAACTGATCCTGGGGTGATTTAGGGCAGGGAAATATTCAAGGCTTGGTGTATGTGAGAATTTCATAAAGGAGGTAGTTGGGATGTGGGCTGTGAATGAGGTGGTTGGTTTGTGTGTCACAGGTGTGCTGGCAGGGGGGTTGTTTACTATCTCTAAATTAACTATCACTTGGAGAGGTAGTCTCTTCAAGATCAAGGCCTTAAATGCCAGAACATCAAGAATATAGAACTAAGAAACCATAGTCAATACAAATCCCAACAGCCTCAGTTCCTGTTTATCTCTGTAATGAACTATGTTCTTGTGCATCATAACATGTATTGGATTCTGCTAATAATAATGCCAACAAGATCTGTAAAATGCAAAGATTTCTTAAAATTTTTAAACTTAGAATGTCTTTATAAGTCATTTTGTTGTCAAATAATAGATTGATTTTAATTTTCACAGTTTGGGAATTATTATAAAATTAAAACTAAACACTTTTCAGTTAGTCTTTTCAAGGTTGTTTATTTTATTTTCACTTGAATTAAGAATGACAATTGGGTAAACAGTATCCAAAAAAAACTGTAGACTCAAAGTTTGCCAAGGACAAAAATAAATCTGACAAAGGAGATCAAGATCTCCTGAGCCAAAGAATCTATAGATAATTGGTATGTGTTTCTATATAAACTCAATTCAGGCCATTCTACTGACAATATCAGCATTCAGATATTATGTAGGACATATGAATTAAATTGTTAAGACCCACCAACCTTATTTATAAGAAAAAAATACAATACAGAAATAGTGAAGCGTGGGTCACTGGGACAAAAATAAGGTCAATTTCATTGTATGGCATTTGTATTCATCTATATCATTATAAGCTAAGTTAAAAAAATGATTTTACTTTATTCGTTCATAATTAATATAAATTTACTGATACAAATGCTAGACAGAAACTGATGATACAAAGAGCCACAACTTTCGTCCTTTTCCTTCTTCAGTCCTCCCCTCCACCCTGGTGACAAATGACTTGAATCTGTTAAACTCCTCAGAAGCTGTGCCCAGTTCACTTTGCCTTAGTTTCTGAGGCCTCCATGTGGCCCCCTGATATTCGGGAGGTAAAGTTTCAATGAGGAATCATAAGTCTTGTGTTCTAATATTTGTTTCCTCATTTATGGAGACTTGAGCAAATTACTTAATCTCCCTGAAACTTATCTGAAGGAGAATTAGCCACAATCAATAAACATGTATAAGGAACTATCTGTTGGACACAATTATCATTGTGTTCAGGCATTAGGACGTAAGATATGCTCTCCTCAAGCTGTTCCACCCAGTATCATAGTTAAACAAGTGAATAAATGATTACACTACCCTGAGAAAAACATTGTATGTGTTCTAGGCAGAGAAAGTGCAAATAAAAGTGCAGAAAAATTAAATTTTTAAAAACATAATATGCCTGTGAAAATTCAAATAATTCAGAATATATGACACTTGAATTTTATAACAGGAGTTTGAGAGATGATGCTCTTTCTAAATCATGTATACTTTACCTGTAGTCCATACGTATTCATTAAACAATTTGATATAAGTTGTGTTTGAGAATTTGGTAACACTCAAGAAATGGAGTTTGGAAGGGAGGGCTGGAATCTTGAAGGCAGATGATTAGGGGGACTATTTCCACAGCTCAGGCAAAGGACACCTGAATAAAAAACAGAGACTATATCTTTGAGGGCTGTTAGAAATATATCATAAATGTTTTCAAAGATTCCTTGAGGTAATAGATGTAAAGGGTTTTTAATCCATAAATCACTTCATTAAGTTTTATTACAATGTCCTAAAATTAAAATTTATTGTGAGATAGTGTCAAAAAAAAAGATAAAACTGACTTGTTAGAATTTCTGGTGATGCTGCCATGTCTTTTCTCTGCTACCACATCCCTAATTTACTTGATCAAAACCAAAATTTCTGTAGGTCAAAATAGGTTTTTGTATGTCAGTTTCACCTGCCTTCCATGGAGTCAATTTGCTAAACTGTATTTTACATGATTTTGGAACAAGTGTCCATTTGTGGATGGCTTGATATGTGTGTTAAGAGGTTATCAAATTCTTATGATTGGTACACCCAATAGAATCACATGGTAAGGGTGCTATATACATTGTTTCCAAAGAAAAATGAGCTGTCTTCTCCAACTGATTTGTGAGATGATTGGCTTAATTTAATGTCACTTCTTGACAACCGTAAACAGAATTATTCTCTTCTCTCTGTTTATAGTGCTTTGGCATTATCTTACTAGATGTTTTGTTCTTTTAATTCACCAAGTATCTATATCAACTGTGTCAGGTACTATGGTAGGCATGGATAAGTAGCAGTGAAGAAGATACACACAGTCCTTGCCCTCTTCCAGTTTATAGTCTTAGATCCTGCTTGTTTGTCCTTTCTTTGAAGTAGAGGCAGGTTGAAGTCTTCTTATTCCTGGTCTAGGAGTGACTTGTGCATCATATATGCTAAATATATACATTATTTATTCAATGAGGAAAAGCATAAATTAAATTATATAAGTAAAATAAAGCTATAGATCATTTAAAGTAGTTGAATATATTTCATGATTACATTGAAAACAATATGAATTACATTATTTTTTATATACCTTTCCTGAATTCAGATTTGCCTTTGGCAATTTGTAGCTTATTATTAGAGAATGGAGCCGTGGGTGGTGTAGATCAGTGGATTGAGCATTGGGCTGCAAACCAAAGGGTTGCTGGTTTGATCCTCAGTCATGGCTTATGCCTGGGTTGCGGGCTGGGTCCCCAGTGGGGGCCAGGGGAGAGGCAACCACACTTTAATTCTTGTCTCCCTTTCTTTTTCCTTCCATTCACCTCTCTTTAAAAATAAACAAAATATTCAAACAAAAGAATGGAGAAAACTTTTATGTAAGATATAATCTTTGTAAGCTTGATCTTTTAATCTTTCTTTGAATTTTTCCTGTAGATTTATTTAAAAAAATACTCTAATCTAGTTTTGCTTTATTTTTTCTTTGATAGGAGTACACATACATGTTGTTTGTTTCAACAACAACACCAAAAAACAACTTATGAGGTCATCAGTAACAGTGTGTTCATTAAATCTAATGTTGTTTTTAATAATATTGATAATTTGGGAGGCTAAGAAATATTATAATTTAGGTAATGCTAAAGTAAATAAAGGATAATATTAATAGAAATTATGTAGAAATATACAGGATTTCTGACAGTAATCAGAAGGGAGAAGAGATGGAAATAACATGGGAAAGAAGGGAAAGGGATGTAAATGAACATGAATGAGGAACCCATGGATGGAACCAAGGCGGGGTGGGATTGAGGGTGGGGGTGACCATGGGTAGGGTGGGGGAAAGTCGTGGTGGGAAAATTGAGACAACTGTATTTGAACATCAATAAAAATGGAAAAATTTAAAAAATAAATAAAATGATGCAAAAAAGAAATATACAGGATTTTTACATATTATGCTAGAACAAGTGAAGAAAGGAAATAGCAAAAAGGAAGTTCAGAGAAGTCAGTTCACATGCACATTAAGAAGAAATTAAAAGATGAAATAAAATTTCACGCAAGATGTTTAGTACTAAAATGATTATTTCATATATTTGACTTGGATGAGAACACATACTCTGAATTAAAATAGAGAGGAATTAACTTAGTTCCTTATTCCTCAAACAAATCTTCAGGTCAGGTCCAATAATTTTGTGTCTCTCATTAAACTAAGTGTGTGTGCGTGTAAATGCGTGTGTGTGTGTGTGTGTGTGTGTGTGTGTGTGTTTAGCCAACATGGAACATATATTTTCCAAAAATAGTTCTTACTCCTGCTCTGGTTCATTTTGGAAGATATTTTTCCTTTTGATTAGTTTTTCATGATTATGCCATGACAGCATACCCCCCAAAATTGAACAAATGAGCATATAGTAAAATATAATACTGAGCAAGTATCTTTGAGTAAAAAATAATTAACTGCCTGATCCTGGGGGTAAAATGCTACATTCTTTGTTTCTCTTCAGAGAAAAACATAAATTATTCACTAAAGAATTAAAACCCTTTTTATTGTTGTCAGCCTCTAATTTGTTTTCCTTTGATTACTTGTGGATAAGGCTGCGGAATTATGAGCATTTATCTATAATACAACTAGTAATTTTGTGAGAGTAAGAAGTTTACAAAGTATGATACTGAGTTTAATGAATACATTTTAAAAACCTTTAGTTTTTCTTTTAAAATAAAAAAACAAATGAAGAGAAATCATAGAAACTCTGTGATACACAATTATTTTCCTTCCAATATTGTAAGTAAAATTTTAATAATTAAAAATATTGATTTGGTTGTTTCCTATGTTTAGAATAAATAAGTAAGGCACTTTGTAGGTGTTCCTGTGAATTATTTACAGATGTCTGTACTGAAAATTTAAAATGCCAGAGTGCACAGTAAAACATTCAGTCATTCATTCATCAAATTTTTATTGCATCTTTGTTATGTATCAAACACTGTGTTCATAGTTAAGGGATAAAATTTAGAAAAGAAATTGCTTGTGTTGTCAAGGGATTATATTTAGTAGCACAGTTAAAATATGTACATAAATAACTATAAAATAAAGCAAGAATATCTCTAACTGGCATATAAAAATAATGCTCTGTCCTCAATACATTAATATTTTTTGAAATTATGAAATATTTTAAACATACACAGAATATTTCAATGAATAATAAGCATTTGTGTTTCCATCATCTGGGTTGAGCAAATGTTGACACTTTGACTTATTTATCATGAGTCTTTTTATTTTTATTATTTAAGAAATACAATTGAATTTTATTCCCTAACTCATTCACCTCCACTCTTTCTCAGAGATAACTGCTATCCTGAAGTTGGTATGTATCCTCCAACACAACATAATGTTTTATGTATTTAAAATTTTAAAATGAATGATATCTTTCATATATTGTTTCCACATTTTTTACTAGAGTATTGTTCCTTCAAACAAGTTTTCCATTCCTCACCAAAGGGTTGTACTCTACTAAACATTACTTTTGGTTAAGTGCATACATTATATTTTTAAGTATATTTTATTGATTATGCTATTACAGTTTTCCCAATTTTCTCCCTTTACCCCCCTCTGCCCTGTACCCCTCAACCTTCCATCATCCCCCCCTCAGTTCATGTCCATGGGTTGTACATATAAGTTCTTTGAGTTCTCTGTTTCCTATACCATTTTTGACCTCTCCCCATTTATTTTATGCCTACCAATTCTTCTTCTTTCCTGTACCTTTTTCCCAATATTCCTCCCTTCCCCCTCCCCACTGAAAACCCTCCATGTGATGTCCATTTCTCTGATTCTATTCCTGTTCCAGTTGTTTGCTTAGTTTTTGTTTTCATTGTTTTTCTCTTTTTTAGGTTCCTTTGTTAATAGTTGTATTTGTTGTCATTTTACTGTTCGTATTTTATATCTTCTTTGTCTCAGATAACTCCCTTTAACATTTCATATAATAATGGTTTGGTGATGATGAACTCCTTTAACTTGACCTTATCTGGGAAGCACTTTATCTGCCCTTCCATTCTAAATGATAGCTTTGCTGGATAGAGCAATCTTGGATGTAGGTCCTTGTCTTTCATGACTTTGAATTCTTATTTCCATTTTCTTCTTGCCTGCAAGGTTTCTTTTGAGAAATCAGCTGATAGTCTTATGGGAACTCCTTTGTAGGTAACTCTCTCCTTTCCTCTTGCTGTTTCTAAGATTCTCATTTTATCTTTAATCTTGGACAACTTAATGATGATGTGCCTTGGTGTGTTTCTCTTTGGGTTCAACTTCTTTGGGACTCTCTGTGCTTCCTGGACTTTTTGGAAATCTAGTTCCTTCACCAGATTGGCGGAGTTTTCCTTCATTACTTGCTTAATTAAGTTTTCAATTTCTTGCTGTTGTTCTTCTCCTTCTGGCACCCCTATAATTCAGATATTGGAACATTTCAAGTTGTCCCAAAGGTTTCTCAGCCTCTCTTCATTTTTTAAAAAATTGTTTCTTCATTCTGTTCCAGTTGGATGTTTATTTCTTCCTTTCATTCCAATTCACTGATTTCAGTCCTGGTTTCCTTCCTGTTACTATTAGTTCCCTGAATATTGCTTTATTTCATTTTGGGTATCTTTCATTTGTTTCATTTTTCAACCAAGCTCAATCAGTTCTGTGAACATTTTGATTACCGGGGCTTTAAATTCTCCATCAGATAGGTTTGCTATCTCCTCATTGCTTAGCTCCCTTTCTGAAATTTTGCTCTGTTCTTTCATTTTGGCCATATTTCTTTGACTCTGTGCACCTGTTAAGCTGTAAGGGCATGGGGCCTTAGGTATTCACCCAAGCAGGGCAAACCTCCTTTCTGTGCTGTGGCTCTCTCTGTGGGGGAGGGGCCAGACAGGGAACAATACAGCTCACCTGCTGGGCTCTAGCCTACTTTCCAATGAACCCTTGTGTGAGATTTGGAGTTTCTCCCACCACGGCAACCCCCACCATAGTCCACAGTCAGCTCTGAGTTCAAGTTTCCTGTTCAGCCAGCTCTGCCTGTGCAGTCCACCACCTGGCCGACGGTTCTCCCCATCCATAGTCTTAGAGATTTGTTTGGGCTGGTTGACTGTTTCTTTAGTTCCTTGGATGTCAGAATTCCATGCAGTTTGATTTTCTGGCACTTCTGGCTGTTTATTGATTTTAGATTGATTGTTATCCTCCTTTGGTTGTGTGAGGAAGCAAAGGGTTTCTATCTACGCCTCCATCTTGGCTGGAATTCCCACAGTTTACCTTTTTGAAGGCTTTGTTCCTGTGATTCCTACCTTCCTGACAATGAAATAATTGGCGCCATTTATTGAGCTGTCTCCTTGTGCCAAGTACTGTTCTTTCTCATCTTTTGCCTATTCTAAACCACTTAGTTCTCACAATAAATATGTAAGTTTGGTAGAATTATTATTATTATCATTTTGGGTGAAGAGGATCTTGAGAAATGGAAATAGCATGCCAAAATATACATAGCTAGTAAGTGGTTGAACATCTTTGGAAATTAGGAAGTCTGGTTTCAAAACCCAAGTTCATCATTCAGTTGATTCCTGATATGGTTGAGATTTTATGTGTACCTGGCCTCAAGTTTGCTCTTGTGTGATCTGTGAAGTTACACTTCTTGATCTTTAATTTTATTGGCATATTTGCATTTTTCTCATTTATTTGTAAGAGGTTCTTCCTGTGGAGACTAATTCTATGTCAATTATTGTCATTAAAATATATTTTCCCAAAAAGAGAATCATCTTTTAATTTTGTTTTAATGATTATTATTAAAACAATAATATTATTGTACAGATAATTTATATATTTTAAATTAATGATGTCATTTTTTTGTGTGTGTGTGTCTTGTTCAGGCAATACTACTCTACATTTCTTATACAGCCTCATAAAATCCTCCCCTAGTCTTTCATATTCAAATTCATAAAAATGTTCCCTTATATTTTCCCAAAAAATTTGACTTGTTTTTCCTGTTTTTATATTATTAATTTAAACATAATTTATTTGTATGTGGTCAAAAGCAGGGATCTAATTACTTTTCCAAATGATATGCAATTTAGTACTGATTAGTAATTCAACTCTGGATTCTGGATTCTAGCCTAATGATAAATTGGTGTATACCTGTGAAGAGATCATACCATCTTAATTATTATTGGTTAGAATTGATATTTGAAAATGCAAATTCTCTTTACTTTTCTTCATAAGAAAAATTTTTAGCCTTTTAGTCTTACATAAAAATTTTAAGGATCAGATTTTATACTTTTTCCCAGTTTCTTTACACTACTCTATTAGATTTACTTATGTTATAATTTATTAGATTTATTTTTGTCTTTATGATTGTGAATTATATAAATTTTATCATTATATTTTGTCTGATAGCTTTGAATGATGTGTAAGAAACCTAGTGTTTTGAATATTGGTCATGAATCCATGAAATTGTTAACTACTCATTAATAATTCCAACAGACTTTCTACAGATTCTTTTAGTTTTCATTATGGATAATTACATTGATGAAAAATGTAGTGATTTTCCTATCTTTCTAATTTTAATGTTTTCTCAATTTGTTTCATGGTGCAGAAATCACAAAATAATATGTATTATGTGGGGTGATTACAGATGTCCTTGTCTTTTGGCTTACCTACAGAATAATTTTCACATTTATCATTAATATGATATTTATCATGTTTTTTAAGATTTATTTTTATTCTTGTTTATTCTGTTACAGTTGTTTGAATTTTCCCCCCTTTGCCCTTCTCCATCCAGGCCAACCCCCAATCTAACAGTCCATTTCCACACTGTTGTCTAATATCCATGTCCATTCATACATGTTCTTTGACTAATCTCTTCCCCTTCTTTCCACTATTTCTCCCTACCTGCCTTTCCTCTGGCAGCTCTCAGTCTGACCCCTGTTTCCATATCTCTGGTTTTGTTTTGATCTTTAGTTTGTTTTGTTCATTAGATTCCTTTTATAAGTGAAATCATATAATATTTGTCTTTCTCCACCTGGCTTATTTCCCTTAGCATAATACTCTTCAGTTCCATCCATGCTTTCACAAAGGGTAGGATTCCTTCTTTCTTTCTGCTGCATAGTATTCTGTTGTGTAAATGTACCACAGTTTTTTTAATCCACTCATCTACTAATGGACACTTAGGTTACTTCCAGCACTTGACTATTGTAAATAGTGTTGCTATGAACATAGAGGTACATAAGATCCTTTGAACTGGTGTTTTGGGATTTTTAGGGTATATTCCCAGCAGTAGAATCAATCACTGGGTCAAAAATTTTTGTGCAAGGGATAGGTAGAAATTCTTTATCAAGTAAAGATATTTCATCTTATTCCTATTATTTGACTTTTAAAAAATATAAATGACTGTTAAATATTATCTAAATATTCTTTCAACATTTAAAACAAGCAGGAAAAAAAATTGAATCTACATCTAGGTGTATGGGTAACATCTAGAGATTGGATCCATCTAGAAATTATAAGACATGAAAAGCAAATGGAAAATTATAAACCAGCCTGAGAGAAAAAGTTGGATTATTCAGTGACAACAAAAAGAGCATAGCCAACTTCTATTCATAACAGTTCAGAAGACAGAAGTGTTGTATTTTACGTGGCTTATGAGGAAAAAAAAGAGCAGCAACATAGATTCAGTTTATCTGAACAGACTTTCACAAAAGGAAAGCAAATTACCCCAAAAGAACAATTTGTAATAGACTTGAACTAAAGGAATTTCTAAATAACATGTGTAGGACAAAGGAAAATGACCTCGAAGACCAATTGGAGATGCAAGGAAAAACAGCACAAAATTTATTAAAATATAAAGGTAAATCTGCCCTGGCTGGTGTAGCTCAGTGGATTGAGCGCGGGCCTGTGAACCAAAAGATCGCGGTTCGATTCCCAGTCAGGGCACATGCCTGGGTTGCAGGCCAGTTCCCAGCATGGGACACATAAGAGGCAACCATACATTGATATTTCTCTCCTTCTCTCCTACCCTTCCCCTCTAAAGATAAATAAATAAATAAATAAATATTTTTTAAAGGTAAATCTAAATGCATGTTTTTGTTATAAGAACAATGTTAATAATGACATTATAATAAAAACTGGTGCTTTGAGGGACATAGACAGAACTAAAGGAAAATGATAACAAATGAATTTGAAGGTAGAAATCAAAACATTCTAGGGCATTGTATGGAAGGTAAGTTAAGATGTAACTTTATAGTTTGATGTACACATACTGGATAATTTTTTTTATTGTTGTTCAAACACATTTGTCTTCCTCTTCCTCCCACCACTTTCCTCCACCCCAGCTTCACAGAATGGATGGACCTGGAGAGCATTAGGCTAAGTGGATAGTTTTAAGAATTATTGCTTTGAGAAAAGAATAAATGAGTGAACTTCCAAACCAAAAGAGGGGAAAATGAGTACTAAAAACATTTAAAATTTTATTATCAGTTTATTAATATATAGAACACAATACTTTTAAAAGCCACAGGAAATAATGAGACAAATTTTAAAAAAGAAAACAAAAATGACTGATGTAGCTCAGTAGATTGAGCATGGGCTGTGAACCTAATTGTCACCAGTTCGATTCCCAGTCAGGGCACATGCCTGGGTTGGGAGCCAGGTCCCCAGTGGGGGCCGTGTGAGAGGCAACCACACATTGATGTTTTTCTCCCTCTCTTTCTCCTTCCCTTCTCCTGTTTCTAGAAATAAATAAATAAAATCTTTAAAAATATATAAATAAATAAAAATAGAAATATGAAATGCATAATTTGGAATTAAATCTAAATTACCATTTCATAAAATAAAATATAAATAAACACATACAATGAATGAAAACACATTAAAAGTAAGTAAAACAAGATTTGGGCTTTGCTTCGACCACACATGATGATATATTGAAGAGTGTAATTATAGTGAGGAGTGTAATTAACGTGACATCCCGCACCTAACTTAAACAAACACTCGCTTTCCATCCCTCTTTTCCTTATCCTTTCCTTTACCTTTGGAAAAAATTAGTCTTAAAGCTGTTAGGTGGCACAAGACAATGTTAGTATCTGTGCTTGGAGTAGTGGGAAGGACAGGGTGGTTTAAGATGGGCCTCTGGGCAGGTGCTCATGTGGGTGCTTGGCCTGCTGGGGTTGTCACAGCTAGAGCACAATTCACTGGTTTCTCCCTGGAAAGTGGTGGCCCAGCAGGTGCTGAAATTCAGTGAGGTGAATGAACGAACTCGGCTATTCCTTAGGGAGGGGATGGTGGTGGCAATGGGAGATTAGTTAAATATAGCCAGTTAATTAAAAGATATGTCAAAGATGATTAACAGAAAAAATAATTAGAATTAACCATGTAACTGTGGATTGGACATGTAGTGTACATGTTTCAGCAAATATAAATACATGCAGGAATATTCCCTGACTCTGTCCACTGAGAGGGCCCATGAGCAATGGCCATCCTGTAGCAATAAATGCCCAAATCTTTTAAGTAAGGTTATAAAGCAGAACCATTATAAGAATAACCTGGACTATTTTATTGTGTCAGAAAGCATAGAATAATAGGGACATAACAGAAGTCCATAGGAGCCAGCATAAGGGGAGTCCAGCTTATCCAAACTGGGTCAATCTGAGCCCCGATATAAGTAACGGTAGTAGTGGATTGGAACCAATTGTATAAAACAGTGTATGAAACTTGAGTCTCTATGGATAGAAATTAAGAAAGAAATAAACAAAGTCTTGAGGAGGAATGGATACTTCCATAACTCAACCTCCTCAGAAAATGCATACAAATTACAAAGAGAAGACAAAAGTAACTTTAGAGTTGACAAGCCTCACAGATATCACCTTCATCAAATAAATAGAACAAAATAGTGATGAGTCAAATATAGGTTGTATGTTACCCGAGAGGATGCAAGAAGAGGAGCAAATACCTTGTTACTCTCGTGATGCCCTGATACTATTTTTTTAGACTTTTAAAAATTTTAATTGTTGTTCAAGTATAGTTTTCTGCCTTTTACTCCCATTCCAACCCTCATACTATTAACCTGACTCTAATCTGACAAACCGAAACTGGGAGACACCATTCACAATTGCATTATTGGAATATTCGAGACTGTCAAGGTCTTGAAAGATCAGGAAGTACTGAGGAAATTTCCCAAACTGAAGGACACAAAAGAGACTTGAAAACTAAAGACAATGTGCAATTCCAAACACTTTGGGGACAGTTAATGAAACCTGAGAGGAGCCTGAGGATTAGTAATAGTGAGGTATCAGTGGTAATTTCCTGCTTATATAGTGATTATGTATGAAAATGTCTCTGTTTATAGAAAATAGGCACTAAAATATTAGGAAGTGATGGTGTATCTAGCTGGCAACTTGTTCTCAAAATGATTCAGGAAAAAATTCTATGTAGTACTACAATTATTCTGTAAAGCACAGAAATGCCTTAAATGAAGGCCAACTCTAGCATACATGGCTCATTTCATCAGTTTTTAAGTAGAGGTTTCAGTGAATGTCAGACCCTCAGAGCCCCATGTGGTCCATCCTTTTACTCAGTTCAAAAACCTAGTAACCATACACATCAGCTCTGCATTAAAAGAATATTTTATGTGGAATATTTTTGGCAGAAATGGAGATCTACATTAACTTTTTTAAGGAATATAATTTAAAAATAAAATACTTGAAAAATTTTCCTCATTCATGAATTTACATTTGGTTAAGGCATTTAGCTATAAGACTGATTTATTTAAACAAGATTATGAACTGTGAAAGTAGAGAATACAAATTATGCTTGATTCATCTATCGTCAAAAATATGTGTAGGAAAGAAAGGTGCCTACTAGAAATATTAACAGTATTCTATTTACCATGTCTTTGATTTGTTCAAATATAATTAATTATAAATATAAATTATATGTACAGCTTAGAAACAAAGTCTTTATAATTTAAGGATTAACTGTGAGTCACAATAATTTGTTTAGTCTAGTAATAATTTAATTGCAATTTGTTTGAAGTGTACACACACAATAAATATTACATGTTGAATGAGACAAAGAATGTCAAAGAATTTGACAGTTTGACAAATATTTGGCAAATATAATAAAAATTTTTTATCCTTTGCTTAGGAATGGAATCAATTTGAGATTAAATAATTAAAGCCTAACACAAACTCTATTTCTGAGTTTGTGGGTTTTTAGATGTTAGCAATGTGATGATTTTTATCATGAAATTAAATGTGAATTAGAAAAGCTCATATTTGCTTCTTTCTCACACATTTAATAGATGATTAATTCTTTGAAGGAAAATCTCATGCATCAAGGACCAATTAAACCTTGTGAGTCTCTATAAAGTTAAACCTATTGGCATTAGCCAGTCACTGTTTAAACCGTCCCTGTAATACATGATCTCCTGACCTCATTTACATTTTATTGTGATTAGATTTCAAAATACCTAAGATTGTCCCAAAAAGGGAAATTTTCAGCATTCATTTTGAGAAGCCCTTTTCCATATTCCATCACAACATCCTCACTCTTCAAGTTGTGCCTTCTTCCAGGTACTTATAAATTGAACATTTCTGAATGCAACTTGGTCATAGTTTCAATGAGGTTTAGTCACTAAGGGGGGTTTACCCACCATTATTGGTATCAAAATGATAATTAGGAATCTTCTCTTCATATCTCCAAAGAAAATATATAAATCACAAGTTTACATCTCTGCTTTTGCCCATTTAGGTAAATTACTTAATATGGCTTTACTTGGGGGGATAAATTATTAGACAAGTAATTGTATCAAAGCATTAACTTTGGATTAAGACTATTGCAAAATCACCATCTGGAAAATTGTACAAATTACATTTTTATCAGGGAAGAATCAGAGAGTCTATTATTCCATAAACTTGCCAACATATATTTGCATTTTTAAACTTTTCCATTTTAATAGATAAAGAAAAGTATCTACTAACTACTTTCAGTGTCTTTTTTAAAAACATAGCTGACCTTTTTATTTATTTTGAACATGGTGTGTGAGCTTTAAACGTCTTATTTTCATTAATTCCTGTTTATATTGTGTCTTTTTCTCAAGATGTTTTGTTACAAAATGGACCTATTGGGGGGCAAGATACTATTACAAAGTGGACTCCCCTTTTGCTGGGGTCCCCTATAGGGAACTGTTTCACAAGGTATGGAAATGTAGCTCAGCACCCATGTGGAAAACCAGTGGGGAGTGAGTTGGCATGCAGGACCATGCCTGTGAAGAAGTTATCCTGTGGGAAATCAGGCGTGCATTATACCTAGACTGCTTTGTGATTTGCTTTTGCTAAAACTCTCTCACCCTGAGTTCAGGTAGCAAATGCTTACTGCATATCTTTAAAGTAACTTCCTGAAGTCTGTGCTAATTCTCCCAAGGACTGAAGTCTAACCAGACCTGTTACTCTTATTGTTCCCTTGCATTTGTGACATTTTTTCCTTGTTAATCTGTAAGAAGTAATCAGTAACATCCCTTCCATTGCTATCTATAAAAAGTAGTTACCGAAAGCAAACCTAAGTATAATAAATGAAAACCTTCTTTGATGTATGCTATTAGAAAGCCAATAAAAGTTTGTCAAGGCAAGGGTTGAGGCATTCTCCCCTTGAGAGGGTGGCCATGCCGTCCTTTTTCCTCCATAGGATTTGGTAGTCTGTGTGAATTCATCTCATCTCATCCATAACACTCTGGACACTGAGGGCCAGTGTACTAGGCCCTCAGTCCCTCTGTACTAGGTTCACTTTGCCCACCACCAGGGAATTATAGCTCTCAATGCCAGAGACTGGTGAAAAGGAAAGGAACTATTTATTTAAAAGTTATACAGGCTTAGAGTAATGACTTAATTGACAGTCTGTTCTGACCTTGCATAAAGGCACCCTAACCAGCAAGACAGGATATTGGAACAAACAGACCAGGGTGGGACAGCACCCAAGTAATCAGTCAGGGACAGGATAGTTCCAGGAACTAGAGAGCCATGGGATAGAAACACCCAATAAGAGAAGGAAGAAATTAGAGCAGTTCAAAGTAATCAATTATAAGACGATTTCCCCATAGTGTGTGCGCTTTTTCTTCTTCAAAAGCCCTGTGCAGAACCATAGGGGTGGGAACTGGTCTGAGCTGGGAACTGGCCTCAGTTCCTCTGCTTCCCCTCCCTTACTCCTGAGGGACCCCGCTTTCAATAAACTCCTTGCTTTGCTATTAGCTTGCTGTCTTCTCATGGTTCCTCAGCAGCTCCAATCTCACATTAATGTCTTCATTAAAATCCAGCATCCCTTAAAACACCCACAGTCTTTCTTTTTTTTTTCCTTTTTTTAAATATATTTTATTGATTATGCTATTACAGTTGTCCCATTTCTCCCCCATCATTCCCCTCCACCCTACCCACCCTCTCCCACCCACATTCCCCCCTTTAGTTCATGTCCATGGGTCATAAGTTTTCTAGCTTCTACATTTCCCATACTATTCTTGCCCTCCCCCTGTCTATTTTTTTCCCATTATCTATGCCACTCATTCTCTGTACCTTTTCCTCCTCTCTCCTCCTCCCACGCCCTTATTGCTAACCCTCCATATGATCTCCATTTCTGTGGTTCTGTTCCTGTTCTAGCTGTTTGCTTAGTTTGCTTTTGTTTTAGGTGTGGTTCTTGATAGCTATGAGTTTGTTGTCTTTTCACTGTCATAGTTTTATCTTCTTTTTCTTAGATAAGTCCCTTTAACATTTCATATAATAAGGGCTTGGTGATGATGAACTCCTTGAACTTGACCTTATCTGAGAAGCACTTTATCTTCCCTTCCATTCTAAATGACAGCTTTGCTGGATAGAGCAATTTTGGATGTAGGTCCCTGCTTTTCAAGATTTCAAATATTTCTTTCCAGCCTCTTCCTGCCTGTAAGGTCTCTTTTGAGAAATCAGCTGACAGTCTGATGGGAACTCCCTTGTAGGTGACTGTCCCCTTATCCCTTGCTGCTTCTAGAATTCTCTGCTTCATTTTAATCTTGGCTAATGTAATTACAATGTGCCTTGGTGTGTTCCTCCTTGGGTCCAACTTCTTTGGGACTCTCTGAGCTTCCTGGACTTCCTGGTAGTCTATTTCCTTTGCCAGATTGGGGAAGTTCTCCTTTATTATTTGTTCAAATAAGTTTTCCACTCGTTGCTGTTCTTCTTCCCCTTCTGGGACCCCTATAATTCGGATGTTGGGACGTTTAAAGATGTCCTGGAGGTTCCTAAGCCTCTCCTCATTTTTTTAAATTCTTGTTTCTTCCTCGTCTTCTGTTTGGTTGTTAGTTTCTTCCTTCTGGTCCACTCCATTGATTTGAGTCCCAGTTTTCCTTCCATCTCTATCAGTTCCCCATGCATCTTCCTTCATTTCACGGATTGTAGCCTGCATTTTTTCATCTAGTTTGTGAGCAAAATCAACCAATTCTGTGAGCATTTTGATGACCAGTGCTTTGAACTGTGCATCTGACAGGTTGGCTATCTCTTCACTGCTTAGAGGAATTGGCTCTGGTGCTTTTATTTGTTTTCCGGTTTGAGCCATTTTTGGTGGGGGTTTTTTTGTTGTTGTTGTTTTGGTTTTAGTCTGGTCGCGGCTATTACGTAGTGAGGGGGTGGAGCCTTAGGTGTTCCTCAGGGCGGGGCAGCCCAGTCTCTGGGTTGTGACGCTATAGGTGGGGGCGGGGTCTGAGAAGGAGCAATGGCGCCTGCTCCGCTCTCTCCTGGATTCAGTCCCCTCCGCCACTTCCCCTCCGCCTGGACCGTCTGCGCGCTCGAATGTGAGACCCCCTGGTCAGTCAGCCAGCCGCCTTATGCGGCCTCACTGGCTCTGCACAGTTGCCCCCCTGTGCCCGGGGTCCGCCAGCTGCTGCCTGTGGGCCCGGGGACCGCCAGCCGCCACCTATGCACCTGGGAACTGCCAGCTGCTGCTGCTTGCGTTCCTGGGGCCGCACCTCCACTTTCTCCTGCCGCGACTCCGCCCCTCTTACCGGTCTGGATGAATGGTTGTTGGACTTCCGTACAGTTCAGTTTTCTATAAGTTCTAGTTGTTTTCTTGTTTCTAAATATTTGTTGTCCTTAATTTTGGTTGTGAGAGGAGGCACAGTGTGTCCGCCTACGCCTCCATCTTGGCCGGAAGTCTGACTCCACCCACAGTCTTTCTTTTCCCACTTTGACCAGTCCCAAGTACGTATCTCAAGAAAAGAAATAGGAGTCTGTGGCTCAGGTAGCCCTCGGTTCTTCCTAGTTATCTGTGGCTGGTGGGCCTTCCTTAGTTCCCAGCCCCATCAGCTGTGTCACCACCACAATCTCCAGTTTTTAATCCAAAACCATATCGCACCTTCTCCTGGCCCACCAGCAAGAGTCCTTTCACCCCTTTCCTTCCCTGCAACATCTCTGCTGCATTCTTTCAAACTGCTAATAGAGAGCTCTACATCTTGCTTTCCAGCTTCCTAAACTGTGAGGCAAAGGCAGAACCAAAACCATGTGGTTCCAACTCACATGAATGCTGCACCTGGGATTAAATCCCTGTGCTGATCTTCCTCTGCATCCCCATTTCCGACTCCTTCCACAGTTGGCTACACCTGCCAGCATTCCCATATTTTTCCAACTTTTCTGGGCTGCCATAGTTAGTCTAGGCAGGTGTGGCCCGGTGGCATAGAGGGAACCATCTCCAAGCTTTTGCACATGTTCTGTAATCGGGGGAGTTGCCTTCCAGTTACTTCAGAGGTTGAAGTCACTCCCATCTCCCTGGCTCAAAGCATGACCACAGCTATTTAACATATCCATGAAACCAATCAAAAGTTATAGATATGGTAAATAACCATTTCTTTAGTTATTTGCAAAACTGTTGATATGCAAAATAACTCTCAATGGTCCTGCTCCATGTGTTCCATCCCTCAGGTCAGATTTGTGGGGGTGAGGGCATCCTATATATATATATTTTTTTTTTAAAGATTTATTTATTTATTTATTTATCTTTAGAGGGGAAGGGTAGGAGAGAGGGAGAGGGAGAGAGATATCAATGTACGGTTGCCTCTCATGCGTCCCCTGCTGGGAACTGGCCTGCAACCCAGGCATGTGCCCTGACTGGGAATCGAACCGCGATCCCCTGGTTCGCAGGCCCGCGCTCAATCCACTGAGCTACACCAGCCAGGGCATATTTTTAATATTTTATGGGCACCCCAAGATCTGGACTCCATCACAAATCCCTCTTTGGGGGGTCCTGGCTGCACCCTGTTACAGTTTGACTTGTATATTTATAAGAATCCTTTATATTAATATATTGTATACACAGAAATACAATAAAACTATTTTTCATTGTGATATTTACCTTTTAATTATATTATTATCAGAGTTTTTCCTGATGTACATTTTTTAATTTTCCATTTTTATGGTTAAAAGCATCTGCCCCCATTCACTTCAAGTCTTAATCAGATCCATTCATCTTGCATTTATTCATTTTCTTCCTAACCTTTCAAAATGATAGTGAGTAGTAATTTCAAAAAAGTGTGTGCCCCCTAAATTAATATGTTGGGATTGTAACTCCCAATGTAATGTTATTAAGAGGTGCAGCCTTTGGTGGTAATTCGATCATAAGAGTGGAGTCCTCATAAATGAGGTTAGTGCCCTTATAAAGAGACTCCAGAGAGCTTCTTCACCCTCTCTCTGCTATGTGAGGACAATGAGAAGTCATTAGTCTACAAACGTGAAGAGAGACCTCACCAGAATTTAACTATGCTGCCACCATGATCTCCAACTGACGGGTTCCAGAACTGTGAGAAATAAAGTTCTGTTGTTTATAAGCAACTCAGCCTATGGTACTTTGTTATATAGCAGTCTGAAATGACTAAGAAAATAATGCAAGTCCACACAAGTACATACACAAATGTGCTCATTAAAGTGTTATTTGTAGCAGAGAAAACTTGGGTTCACTTTAAATATCTGCCAATAATGAACTTCTTCAATAACTTTGTTGTGTGTCTTTATACACCAGAATATTATAATAATAAATATTGTAAATAATGGGTTTATATGTGTGTGTTTGTATATCTATTCCCTACAATGCTATTAACATTGTGAAGAGGGTTACCAATGACTATTGGGGTATACCCCAAATAACTTATAATAATATATGGCACTTTTACGTGATATATGTGTTAATTTCATAATTGTAAAAATAACACTGTGTTTTGAGACTAAACAAAGAACAGGTTGGTTTTCTATAGGTGTATCTCAAAGCTCAAGAGAATAATGCCCAAAGAGAAAAAAAAATATCTTCTTTTCACCACATGTGTGATTTTGGCTGTCCTGTTGAGTTGCGGATCCCTGACTAGTGATGCCAGCAGAAGCAGGAGAGGTGTAGTGGCATTAGAAAAATCTCAGTGGGAATGAAAATGCAAAGAAGCAGAGTCCAGAAGTGCAGGAAGAGTGAAGTATTGGCTATGATGATTTAGGAAATGATAAATTTATTTCAAATAGGTAAGAGGATTTGCAGGAAAGCAAATAGAGGATCTATAATATAGTCAAAAGATCCACAGTAGGCAAGTCTCAGAAGGAATCCTTTATAATTCAAAGTCTGGGAACCGGCAATTGTCACCATTAAGTAATTCATACCTATGCTCTATAAATGTTGAAATTATTTTTCAACAGTTGTGCTGATTTATAACCCAAACATATCTATGCTTTATAAAAATATTTGTCTTCACTCTAGTTTTATGTTAAACCTTCAATTGTTGGATATTTACAGATTTATAAATAACTTAGAAATGGATACAAATATGTTTATTTTGTATTCAAGTGAAAATGAATATAACTGTGAATTTTCAAAACTTGCTCATATAGTAGTTAATGGCTATGATTCAAAAATTAGGAAGATCCAAGTCTGAATCCACTTACATCATAACCATGGGAAAATTAAATCTGACCCTTCACGTTATCATGTGTTTTTTAAAGGGATAATATTAAGATGATTATTATTTATGATATTTTGAGGATTAAATTATATATGGTGTATACTATTTTAAGAAAAGAGCCTTGAACAGAATAAGTCCTAAGTTGAATTGTCAGTATTATTATCACCTCTTTTGAACTCTCACAGTGCTGATTCTCTCTACAACCCTGCTATAATAGATGTAATTGAATTTGACATCCTTCTCTCTCATTACAAGGCATGTTATTGTTTAATCCTGACCTATTTCTCTGATTTTATTCCCTACTACCTTATACAGATATGCTTCAGCCATACTAGAAATACATGATATTTACTAAATCCTATTTTGATTTTTGTATACATTTATTTCTCTACTTGAAGTCTCTTTTCCCCAATTTTTATTTTCCTTCCCTCTACACACACACCCCATTACCCTTCTATTCTTCAAGACTCAGTTACTCCTTAGATTATGTTCTTCTCAAGAGGTCCTTCTCAATCTCTCTTCTTCTCTGGATATCTTTACCACTTACCACTCAGTACTTTTTTGTGTCTCTAATGGCTTAAAATTCAGTATTTAGCAAGGCTGTCACAAAATAGACACTTGATTAATAAATGACTTCAAAAAATGAAGAAGAATGGATGAAAAAATAAGAAGGAAGGAAGAAAGGAGAGAGAGAAAGGGAAAGAAGGAAGGAAGGATAAAAAGGGAAAGAAAATGAAAGGAAAGAAAGAAAAAGAAAATAAAGATGTTTCTAGGTTCAAACCTCTTATAATTCATGTTATTATCAGGAGATGGAGTTGCTAGAGGGAATCTGAGATTGTTCTTATGGAAGACTTTAGTCTGAGGTCAAAAGTTAATGATGGAAATGTTCAACCAAGTCTCCTCCAGGGCATCAACATCCTTTTGTTCAAACCCATCTTATCTCTAATTCTGACCATTTTCCTACCCTGTTCCTAAAAGATGTTCAAGACTAACACTATGCACTTGGTGCTGATCAGTGTGGTGATCCCTCCTGCCCTGCTCTCTGCTGCATCTTGATGGTGTGGTACCTATTCCTGTTAGCAGCTCCTATCTGTCCTAATTCCCCTTGCTGTAGAAGAGGGGTATACAATACCAACTTCATCAAATTCAGTAAAGACATCCAGACTATTTAGTTTGATTGTGACATCTGTTCACAAGGTACACCTTCCACATGTTATGGAATGAAAAAGCAAATATTTGCTTTCTAAATGCCTATTTTGGCTGTAAGGTTTTCTGCTTTTGACTTCCTTTTCATGGACAGGCTTTTCAACAGGAATGTTACTAACTTTTAAACAAAACCCCCCTCAACTCCTGCCATAAAACTGAGGTTGAGTTTAGAGCCAGTAATCATCATAGTGCTATACCCACTTTTGTGGTTTTAACAATAAGTTAGATAAACAATGCAAAGATATTAGACATGGACATAATATATTTAAATATTGATGACTTAAATAATAATATACATTTGTTATAACAATTTTCAAAGTAGGTTCTCATAGACATATATTTGATTCTCACAAAAGCCTGTGATTAGACATGAGTGTTATGTTATTTCCATTTCACTGATACAAACTTGAGTATCAGAAACATTAAATGTAATTTCCTGTAAACTTTCCCTGTTATAAAATTGTAGGCTTGTTTTCAGAATTATTCAATGCCATGTTGATTTCCAAGTCTACAGCACAATGAGAAATTTAACAAACAAGAGTGCCAAATAACTTTTATTTAATAGTAGACCAGTTTTTAGAGCAATTTTAGGTTTATGAGAAAATTGAGCCAGAAAGTACGGAGACTGTCTATACTAACCCTCTTCTTCCAAGTTTCCTCTATAATTAACGTGTTGTATTGGTGTTGCACATATAACTGATGAAGCAATATTGATGTATGATTATTATCATCATCATTATTATTAACTAGAAGCTATAGCTCACATTAGGTTTCAGTCTTTGTGTTGTATAACTGTATGGAATTGGCCAAATGCAAATATCACGTGTCTAACATTAGTGTCATACACAATAGTTTTGTTTCCCTAAAAATTCTCTGTGCTCTACCTATTCATCCTTCTCTGCCTTCCTCTAAACTTTTGGTAACCACTGATCTTTTTACTGTTTCCATAGTTATCTTTTCTAGAACATCATATATTTGGAATTATACAGTATTTAGCCTTTTCCAGGTGGCTTCTTTCACTTAGCAATGTGTGCATTCAAGGTTCTTTATGTCTTTTTTGTGGCTTAATAACTTATTTATTTTTATTGCTATATAATATATTCTTGAATGGATACACCACAGTGTATTTATCCATTCATCTATTATTGAGATTCATCACAGTTGCTTCCATGTTTTGACACTTATGGATAAAGCTGTTAATAATATCTGTGTATGGTTTTTGTGTGGACCTGTTTTCAACTCATTTAGGTAAATACCAAGGCCTATAACCACTAGATTGCATGGAAAGATATGTTTAGCTTTGCAAGATATTGCCAAACTGTTTCCAAAGCTACTGCACCCTTTTGCCTTCTCATCAGTAATTAAGGAGTGCCTGTTGTTCTACATCTTCACCAGCATTTGGTGTTGTCAGTGTTTTAGATATTGAGGTATTTGTTTGCATCTTTTCCTTGCTTTTTAATTGGGTTGTTTGTTGAGGTTTAACATTTCTTTGTACACTGTGCTTTACCAGATGTGAATTTTACAGAATTTTCTCCTATTCTGTGCCTTGTGTTTTCATTCTTTCAAGAGTATCTTTTGTAGAGCAGAAATATTTAATTTTAATTAGGCCCAATTTATTAATTCTTTCTTTCTTATATTGTGCTTTTGATGTTGTATTTAAAAAGCCATTGCCAAATCCAGGACTAAGATTTTCTTGTATATTATCTTCTAGAGATTTTATAGCTTTGTATTTGGTCTATGTTTTTAAACATAATATTATATTTTCTTGACTAATTTAGGTCATCAACAGAAATGTCCTTAGTACAGCTGTTAGTATAATGTTTGGAGCTGGTCTTTCTAAGTTCTAAAATCTTAGATGTGCTCATTTGCTTGGTGGGGCATTTGTCAGGTTACTTAAACCCTATGTTTTCATTAGCTGTAAAGCAGAATTAATGATATTGCCTACGATATAAAATTGGATTTTGTGGGATAACACATTTGAAGTGTTTTAGAACAGTTAACAAACAGGACAAACAATGATTTATGATAGTAATTTTGTTGTGTTGTAGCAGAATGATGCACTTGGATTGACTGAGGTTTGGGAGACTTTTGTCCCCCGTCTATGTTGCTTCTGTCTCCTTTGTGTCAGGCTCTGTTCTGCTTTACTGATGCTATGATCCTGACTGCAGGAGCAATAACCAAATCCAACTAACAATTCTGCTCTGAGTTGGAAAGCTCTATTGCAGTTGTGCCTGAAAGCAAAAAAATTAGATGTCATGAAGTCATTTTCTTTTAGTATACAACATAGTGTACAAACTATCCACCATGTATTCTCCATCTCAACTGGTTTCTGTTTTCCAAAAGTTGTGTTCACTATTTAGCTAAATGCTAAGTAAAATAGAATTACAAATTTGAATGAATATGTTAGCTCCTTTGTTATAATTAGTAGTGCATCATATAATTGCATAGACATAAACAATATTCTGGAAAATATAAATATAACATGAGTAGCTCTTCAGTTAGACTACATTTACATTCTTATTTTATCATACTGTAGAGCTGTATGTGTTGGCTATCAACAAAAGCCCATCATGGGAGTACTGCCTAGTGCATATTACAAGCCCTCAGCTGCTCCCCTCACTCAGAATGGGGTATAGAGCAATAATTTTGTATGTTCCCATCCCCATGACCCCAGCCATGCACAAATAGATACATCTGGGAAGGTATCTATAATTAGGAAGCATAAAAAATTGGTTATTTATGGCATATATGGGATATCTCTATTTATTTCTTTCAGTGTTGCTTTGAACCTAAAACTGCTCCAAAAGATAAAATCTATTTTTAAAAAATTGGTTATTTTCTGCAAATGCTGAGTATGTAATATATAAACCCAGGAACTTCCAGCAGCCATGTTTTTTCACATGATTGAGAAGCAGATGAAGTTGATCTGTAAGACAGAAAAAACAACAGAGCAGACACCTGTGATAGAACTCTGATGACCGCTGCTGACTTGCCTGCCCATTCCCTCAACTTCTAAAGGCCAGACTCTTTTTGGTTCTGGACTTCGATTATGCATTCCTATTAATAAAACCTTCCCTTTTGTTTAATGGTTTTTGTTCATTGCAGCAACAAATAAAAATCCCTGATTATAAATAAGCTGAATAAATAAACTAAGGGTGATGGTACGGTTACTGTAATTGGAGGGGGAGACTTTACCACCCATGCAAATTTTCCAACTTCCTAGTCCTGCCTAGCTCAGATCTCAGCTTGAGAGAGTCCTCTTGAATGGCTCCTTGTCAGTTTTTGTTCCTATTGACTAAAATACTGTGGAAGGAGTTCTTTTTAATTATGTTTTCATTAATGGTAAATTTGAAGAATTCTAAGCCTGGTGTTCATCTAGACCAGGAACACACAACTTGATTATGCCTCATAATTTGTTGTGTTGTTTTTTTAACCATACAAGTGTCTAGTTCCTACCCCCAATCTGATTCTCTAGGTTTGTGGGAGTGTCTGGGAATTGATATTGTGGTAATGTGAGAGAGCAAATTCAAATATTAAGTTTGAGAAGTGCTCTTCTAAACCAAATACCTCAGTTCATAAAACTTCTTTTAATCTTGAAATCTTACTGTGACCAAACCCTGGGTATTTAACTTTCTTGTTCATTGAACCTCATCCACTGTTTTTTTTTTTTTTAAAGAAACATATTTCCATAGTCATATTTTAATTACCCAGGCCACTTTCCAAGTTCCAATGTTATTTTTATCTTTAGTTTAGACATAAGATAATTTCAATAATTTTACTGATAAATGAAGTATCTACAACTCACTAACTAAAAATTGACACCTATTGTGTTGTTTTGTTTTTTCTCATTTTGTGTCTTCAACATCTAGACTGGTAATTTCTGACTGCCCCCTGCATTGCTTTGATTCTAGCTTTGATGAAGAAAGCTGTGAAATTCTATTGATTGGGACCAAAATCATATTACTTAATTGATGCCGAGCCCTCAGTGTTTCTTGGCAGTTTTTGATAACTCATTTCCCTCCTTATTGCGCTCTCTACTGGACCCACCTCACCTTCTTCACCTTCTCGACATCCTGAGTGGCACTTGATCCCAGCAGATGACTTTAACACCTTCTTTACAGAGACAAAAGTTGTCTTACTGTGCCTTCTTTCTACCTCAAAATCTTTTTTATCTGTAGTTTATATTTCCTTCTTAGTTCTTATCACTTAAAAAGACCTGCTCCTTTTCTTTACTGAAACTAACCCCTAGATTCTTGCTCTTTATTTATCTTCTTTGTCTCAGATTCTTACTGCATCAATCAGTCTCCTTGTTAGCATCCCGAGTCTTTTGTTCTCTACTGGCTTCTTCTCCTCTGCCTTCAAATATGTTTCAGTATCCCCTTCCTTGCACAAAAGAGGTTGTTCCATAAATATTTAATGAAGTAATATTGAATTGAATTGAACTTAATTCTTCGAGCTCACAGAGTCACTAATGACAGAGTCAAAATTTAAAACCCAGGATTCCTGATTTTAGTTCAATATTCTTTCCAAAGATACAAACATTTCTGGAGTATATTTTGGAGCTAAATGTCTTCCAAAATCCAAATCTGGAGACAATATTTGTTGAAGTGTAAATGTTTAACCCACTAAAATATAATATTATTTGTCTATGCAACAATAAATAGTATTGATTGTAATACAATATGATATTTGGTCATTAAAATCACATATTATACATTATACATGTAAAAATTAGTTATGGAATTCAAAACATATTAGTCATATATAATAGATAAACTAATTTAAGGGCTTATTTTATTATTTAAATGATGTTATAGGTTAATTTAATACCAAAGACTTTTTATTTATTACTAAATTGATTACTATTTAATAGGTTATCATGTTTATCTCCTGAAGATGCTTGAAAAACAGTCACTATTAATTTAAAAATCAATTATAGTAGTTGAATAAAGAACCATTATCTTTTTTCCTATCTAGAAAATAAAGTCGTAGGACTGAAACAATACATCACTTTTTAGAATTAAAATCTATTCAGAGAAAAATGATGCCAGTCACACACATGCAGAACAAACCTCTGACCAGATATAATTCTATTGTATTAATTTATTGGTTAACTTCTGTTAGGCTGCTGTAAATGTAACTGGAGCCAGACTATGAATTACAAGACATTTTCATGTGACATAACCAGATGCCCAGAATTTCAATGTTATATAAAGGAGCATTGCCCTGAACATGAAACTCAACTTCTGGTTTCTTGTTTACATAAAGTCATGATGCTTTCTTTTCTGAAGTAATTTAAAATAATTACATGATAACAAATTTTAAATGAAATAATTTATATGTAGCAGATATGTGACCACATCCTCTCAAGCTGAAGCTATGGATTCTAAATTTTGGTGGTTTTTTAGATAGCCAGGTATCTGAAGGTAATAAATACTCTTTAGAATTTCTCAAGGCATTTTATTAATTTGACTGCCTTTTAGTTTTGCACACTCAAAATCATATAAAGAAATAGTTTTAGGTCAGATTTCCTAAAAATTGATGTACATGATTTTGTCAGCACCTGATAACTTTATATCTAGTAGCCTATCAAGTCCTTTCTAATTCCAAGCTTTTGTCAAATGGAGTTTATAGTAACTTTATAAGAATTTTAAAAAATAAATTCCAAGATGGATAAGAACTAAACTTCTATGCGTCTTAATATTCCACATGATACCTGTCCATCTGGTCATGCCATCTGCTGTCACCACTGTACCAGAATAGAGATGAGATAACCATGTATGTTGCATGTGACTTTGATATTAGAAATAGATTGTGAACCAATGAGTTGTACAAGACCACAGTGAGTCTTAAGTAGATTTAGCTAGAATCATTATATGTTCTAGCAAGTCAATTCTAATATTTCTGTTTTGTCACAGGAACAAGAAAGTTTTGTGCAGGAAATCCATTAATAACAGTATTTCAGTCTTTGCAAAGTGTTTTAATAGAATATGTATTGATTTATTCTACTTCTGTCTTTAAAATCCTGATTCTGGATAATGTAACCAAGTGCATAATAAAACAGGATGCATACTTTGGTTTTGTGAAAACCTTCATTTCCTCCATCATCAGTGTTACCCTGCTAGTGTTTATATCCTGTTTAGAAGGGGGGGAAGGACAAGAATGCCACTGTACCTTTGTTTGCTATTGTTAGATGAATTGCTTACAGGACTCGTGTCTTTCAGCATCCACTAATCAGCATCTTCCAATTACAAGGAGAAAGAAAGGGGAAGTTGATGGCAGAAAACAGTGGATCCTCAGAAGGGGTTTTCCTATAGTTTATATAATTACAGTTCTTTAACTTCAAAAATTCTTTTAAATGCATCATGGATGCTCATTCCTTCCTTTCTAGCCTGTCACAAGAAGTCTTAAAAGTTACATTATTCTAACATAATTTTAATTTTTTATTTATTAATTTATTTCTACATATTTGGTTAGTTTTATTTCTTAGTGCTTTATGTTCCTTATTGTACTTGAAAATTATTTTTTAATTACATTGACCGAACTTACTGGGGTAAAGGACTGTAACTATTACTTGTAAGATTCTTTTTTTTAATTGTTGTTCATGTACAGTTGTTTCCATTTTCCCCACCACCACTTTATCCCCCACCCTCACCTCCCACCCTCAATCCTTCGCCCCTTTGGCTTAGATTGATTACACACTTTATTTTAGAATATAAATGTTTTAAATTTTAAAACTGGTCTTAAATATTTTTGCTGTCTCAACAAATTATAAGTGTACTCTGATAGTTAAGACTGTACTATTTAATGCATTACAAATAAAAAGAGAGGGAAACATCTCATCACTGTACCCCTGTTTCCTCTACTTTAGTACTAACCCTGGCCTCATTTTTTCCTCTTAATTTGATGTGGCAATTTCTCTTTTATGGCTTTTGTCTTTGTTTCCTTTGCAGAACCACATTTCTTCCACTGACCTTTCCTGGCCATCTGTTTTTTCCTCAAATTTCTTCTCCTCAATAAGGAATACCTTGTTAGTCTTTCTAATGTTGTCCTCTCAATCCATTCTGTGTTTGTGATATATCAATATCAGATGTTATTTTAATTTCTTTTATTTTCTTTTATTTCCACTATACTGTGAGATCCTTGAGATGAAGATATTGCATGTTGTTTACTGCTCTATTTTCACTGCCTAGAATATCTGTGGCTGGTACATTTTTGATATTAAGTTTTTGTTTGACTTAAGTAAATGGATGGATGAATGAATCAATACATGAATTAATACATAGTGTTATGTCTTAAGTAACTCACTGTATAATGAGCATGTCAATTACTATTATCTAAATGCATTGTGAATACTGCGAGTATTTATTAAAGCCACCATCTCAATGTGCCGAAAATGATTATTAGCTCCAATTGCTTCCACTGAAACTGGAATAAGGTAATAACATTATCTGTTTAAATGCACATAGGAGTTTTCCAATCTTACAAACATTAAAAAATATTAAGACAAAAAATATTTTACAAGAAAAGGTAGTTTATTGAAATCTTATTGGTCAATATTCTTTAATCTGATTTTGTTTTTATGTATGAATATGCACTAATTAACATTACATGGATAAGGTAAGCAAATGACAAAGAAGGAAGTCAATTTTGAGTAGAAAAAAATGTTAAAATTTTTCTCTTTAATATAATTGATTGTGAAAATCAAAGGAGATAGAGTTATCGCTATTAGTGCAATTGCTTTATGTATACCAAAATTCAATTTAAAGATAAGTTTTCAACTTTTGTGTGTGTGGTTTGGTTTCTTTCACATAGTAGTAATTTAATATACACTTTTAAAGGAAATACAATAGTTTCTTAAAATTGTCAACTCACTAATGGAAATCTAAGAGAACTATCATTGGCTTTGTTAATTAATCAGAGCAACATTACCCAATAGAACTTTCTGTGGTGTTGGAAGTATTCAATAATCTCTAGTCACATGTAGCTCTTGAGTACTTGAAATATGTCTAATATGACTGAGGAACTGATTTTTAAATTTTATTTTATTTTTATTAACTTTAATTTAAATATATATCATAGTATGTGGCCAGTGGCTGCCATTTTGAACATTATCATGCTGAATGTAAAAGATAATGATTTCTAACAAATTAACTAGTATCTTCTTACAAAGCTTTTGGTTCGGGTTCTACATAGAATTCCACTATTGCACATTTCTCATGAAGGTTCAATGTGATACCCAACAAAGTCCCTTCCAAGTATAATTCCATAATATTTTAAACAGTAAAGTGAAACATCAACCATTTAATGGATAATTCTTGGGAAGATGTTAATGAGGTAAGTGGGAGCTGAACCCACTTGCTCATGCACTCAACTGGGACACCTAGCCAATCTTCTGAAGAACAGAGTGAACAGCCAATGGAACCCCAGCTTATATAAAGTTTAGAACCCAAAGACTGCAGAGGATGTTTAAAAACAGATGGTAAGGAGTTTACATAGGCCAATGGGAAGTTCCCTGGGACCTGCATCAGGACCCTGGCTGCTCTGAGCCACAGGCCACCACCAGGGACAGTGACTGCCACAGGAGCTTTGGAAGAGAGCCAAATCAGCTATCTTAACTTGGCAGCTCCCTCCCCTCCCAGAGCAGGGAAGCCTGTCCTTCTCCAGGAGAGACTTGGATGCTTGAAGTTGCTGGGGCAGATAGACACAGTGGGAAATAGACAGAGGCAGTATTAAGGCACTGGGACTGGGGTCACCAGTTGGGACAGTACCAGAGAAACTGGGGAGCCAGGTGACACCTGGAGATGGGAGAAGAGTTGGACCACAAATGACTCTGACCCAGATAGTCTCGGGATTGGGCTGAGAGCTGGGCTGTGTAAAAGCCAGGCACTTGTTAAGAATGGCTGGCTATAACCAAGGGGAATTTGCTCAAAAAATGGCTCCACACCTCTGTGCAAGGAACTCTCGCAGGCCATGGCCAGGCAAGCAAAGAGGGAAGAGGAGGGGAGCGATGTGCTGCAAATCAGGGAGCCTCATGGACTGATCAAAGTCAGGCAGCAGGGGATCAGAGGAGTAGCAGTCCCCAAGAACCTTAATTTAATATGGAACTGAACTTTCCTGAAGGGTCTTGTGCTTGTGCTGCACCTAGACCAACAAAGAGGATGGAGGGGTGTGAGTTGCTCCCACTTGGTGCACCTCAAGGACTAATCAAAGGGTGACACAATAAGGTAGATTAAAGACATTGGCCTGGTGCATATGGACGGTGGGGGCTGCACAGTGCTCTGAGGGCTTGGGCTGGAGGCTGGACACCTGTGAATATTATAGCCCAGACTGAGCCCACAACGCAGAACAACAGGAAAGGGAAAAAAGCAAATCCCAGCCCTCCTTGCCTGAAGCATCCAGGAAGACCAGCAGAACCACCTGGAGGGTTTAAAGTCAGCAGGAGGCCTTTTTTTTTTTTAAATATTCCAAGTGTAAGACAATAAGATCTGGTACTGTGAAAGGACCAAAGACAAATCCAGAGAGAGATCAGATTAACACCAACAATGGAGACAAAGTTCATTCTGCTATCCTATAGAACTTGCATTTTATTTTTTACTTTTTATTATTATTTTTTATTTTTCTTCATCTGTTTAGTTTACTTTGTTTTGTTTTTTCATTTCATTGTTTAACTGGTTTATTTTGCTCTCCCCTTCATATTACATTTTAATTTCTCTTCCTTTACTTCACTTGTATTCCAATAACACACTACTCCTGGCTTTTTACTTTTTATTCCTTTTAGTCAGATCATAAATTATTTTCATATTATTGTTGTTCTCATTTCCACATAGCACCCTTCCCTGGCTCAGTCTATTTCACTGTCTTCTTGAGCTTTATTACTATTGTAGTTAACTTCATCCTATACTCACACTACACCAAGTTTCTATCACTTACTCTCACTATATCTTACCATCCAACCTAGCTAGGCATTCTGCTTTCTGCAGTCAGCTTACATCCTTTTTCCTCTCAAATGAGAGTCTTATTTCTTTTTCAGAAAGTGGCTAGTTGGGTGAAATATCACAGTTGTTGCTGTACTTCTCCAAAGGATCTCCTCTTTGTTTTCTAATTGTTGGTACTTTAAATTCCATAAAATACTTTCCTGCTGTCTTATTCCATTTCACCTTCACCCTGCCCCTGATCGTATACAAGATAATGTGGGAGTTGTGAATACCAATAAATCCGCTGGAGGAGAGAACTCAACAACAGAGGAGACACCAACAGGTGAAACCCAAGTACAACAAGAGAGCCCACACAGAAGAAAGAGAAACAGTAGAACATCCGGGCAAGGAGATCAAAGAGACCACACCACTGGGCCCCACATAACTCTTACCATAAAAGTTAACCCTACAAAGACAACTAGCAAAGCAGAATATTCGGAATTGCAGAAACAAACAAAAAGACTCACCTAAAGTAGGGAGACAAAGAAAGAACCTGCAATCAAAAGGAATGGAGACTCCCACTAAAAGAGATAAATGAAATGGAGGCAAGCAAACTATCAGATATAGAATTCAAAAGGACGTTTATAAAGATGCTCAAGGAACTCACTGACAACTACAAGGAACTGACAACTATAGTCAGAACAATAACTGTAAGCAAAAGGAAATAGAAGCTATAAACAGGAACCAGGAAGAAATGAAGAATACAATTTCTGAAATACACAGCACAAAAGAAGGAATTATAAGAAGCCTGTATGAAGCAGAGGACCGAGTTAGTGTACTGGACTGAGTTAGTAAACTGGAAGAAAAGGTAGAAAGAAACATCCAGATAGAGCAGCTACATGAAAAAATACTAAAAAAATGAAGATAGCTTAGGGGAACGCAAGACAACATGAAATGCAACAACATTCTAATCACAGGGATACAAGGAGAATAAAGGAGCAAGATATAGAAACCCTGTTTTAGAAAAAAAATGACAGAAAACTTTCTGAACTTGGAGAGGGGCAAAACATGCAAGTTAAGGAAGCACAGAAGGTCCCGGTCAAGATGAACCAAAAACGTTCTACTCTAAGACACATCATAATTGAATGCCAAGTTTTAAAGGAAAAAAAAAAAAAAAAAACAATCTCCAAAGCAACAAGGGAGAAGCAAGAAGTAACACATGGGGGACCTCCAATAATCAACCTCCAGTTGATTTCTCAAGAGAAACACTACAAGCCAGGAGAAAATGGCAAGAATGTTTGAAGTAATGAACATCAAAGGCCTGCAACCAAGACTATTCTATGCAGCAAGGCTCTCATTTAAAATGGAAGGTACAATAAGGAGACCTATACAAAAGAAAGCTGAAAGAATACACTCCACCAAACCAGCATTGCAACACATTCTAAAGGGAGTGCTAAAAGAAGAAGAAGAAGAAAAAGAGTGAGAGAGAGAGGAAAACAGGTACAAAGGGGGGAAATGAATAAGTACCTATCAATAATAACCTTAAGTGTTAATGGATGAAATGCTCCAATCAAAAGACATAGGGTAGCTTACTGGATGAGAAATCATGACCCACATATATGCTGCCTACAAGACACCTGCCTCAGAACAAAAGACCTAAACAGACTGAAAGGAGAGGGTTGGAAGAGAATATTCCAATAAAATGGACAGGAAAAAAAAAAGCTAGAGTAGCAATGGTTATATCAGAAAAAATAGATTTCAAAACAAAAGCCATAAAAAGAGATACTGAAGGACACTTCATAAACCTCAAGGGAATAATCCATCAAGAAGACATAAACATTGTAAACATATATCTAACATAGGAACATCCAAATATATAAGAAAAATCTTGGAGGACTTCAAGAAAAATACAGACAGCAACACACTTGTACTAGGAGATTTTCACACCCCACTGTCAAAATTGGATAGATCTAAACAAAATATCAATAAGGATATTGTGACATTGAACAATGCCCTAGATCAAATGGACTTAACAGAAATATAAAGAAGCTTTCATCCCAAAGAAGCAAAATGCACATTGTTTTTAAATGCACATGGAACATTTTCAAAGATAGATCACATGGTAGGACACAAAACAAACCTCAACATATTCAAGAAAATTGAAATCATATCAAGTGTTTTCTCAGACCACAAGGGCCTGAACCTAGAAACCAATCTCAAGGGAAAAACTCAAAAACACTCAAATTCATGGAGATTGAATAGCATGCTGTTAAACAATGAATGCATTAAGAATAAGATTAAGGAAGAAATCAAAAAGTGTCTGGAAACAAATAAGAATGAACTCACAACAGTCCAAAACTTATGGAACACAACAAAAGCAGTCCTGAGGAGAAAGTTTATAATGATACAGGCCTGCCTAAAAAAGATAGAAAAATTTCAAATAACCAACCTAACACTACATCTACAAGAACTTGAGGAACAACAATAAATGAAGCCCACAGCAAGTAGAAGGAAGGAAATAACCAAGAGCAGAGCAGAATTAAATGATATAAAAACCAAAAGGAAAAATTCAAAGGATCAATAAATCCAGGAGCTGGTTCTTTGAAAAGATAAACAAAATCAACAAGATTTTAGCAGACACATCAAGACAAAAAGAGAGAGGACCCAAATAAGCACAATCAGAAATGAAAGAAGAGAGATTAAAACTTATAACACAGAAATACAACATATTGTAAGAAATTACTATGAACAACTACATGCCAAGAAATTTAAAAACTAGGGTGCCACCAGGGGGCGCATGATTCCCCACCTGCGGTAGCCCACTAGAGTCCCTGAGTCTGTTTTTCAAGTGCTCCTGGGCCATTGCTCTACCCAAATTGGGCTTGGCTGATTTGCATTTTGATAAGTGAAACATCCATGCAGGGGCAAAATGGTAAGGCATTACAAGCTCATCAGTGGCAGCTTTACCTAGTTGTCATCTTGTCTCCCTTATGAAAAACAATAAATTTGTTACAACTGGTAAAAAAAAAAAACAACCCCCCAAAAACAAAACAAAACAAAACAAAAAACAAAAACAAAAACCCTAGGGTGAAATCGACAAATTTCTAGAAAAATATATAACCTTCTAAAGCTGAATGAAGGAGAAGCACAAAGCCTGAACAGACTGAGAATAGTTGTTGAAACAGAGCCATTAATCAAAAAACTCCCAGCACACAAAAGCCCTGGACCTGATGGTTCCACAGAATTTTAGAAAACATTTAAGGAAGAGCTAACCCTTATCCTTCTCAGAGTATTCCAAAAGAAGAAGGAACACTTCCAAACTCTTTTTATGAAGCCAGCATCATCCAATTTCCAAAACCAGGTAAAGACACAACAAAGAAAGAAAACTACAGGCCAATATTGCTGATAAATATAGACACTAAAATCCTCAACAAAATATTGACAAACCACATCCAGCAATACATTAAAAAGATCATACATCATGAACAAGTGAGATTCATCTCAGGGATGCAAGGATGGTACAAAATTCACAAATCAATAAACACAATACATCACATAAACAAAAGGAAACACAAAAAAACACATGGTCATATAAATAGATGTGGAAAAAGCATTAGATAAGGTACATCACTCATTTATGACAAAACACTCATCAAAGTTGGAATAGAGGGAACATTCCTCAACCTATTAAAGACCATATATGAGAGACCTACAGCCAATATCACGCTCAATGGGCAAAAACTAAAAGCGTTCCCACTAAGATCACGAACAAGACAAGGATGTCTGTTTTCACCACTTCTTTTCAACATAGTATTGGAAGTCCTACCACAGTGATCAGGGAAGAAAAAGAAATAAAAAGCATCCCAATTTGAAAGATGGAACTAAAATTGTCACTGCAGATGACATGATAGTGTATATAGAAAACCCTATAGGCTCCACCAAAAAACTACTCAACCTAATAAATGAATTTGGCAAAACAGCAGCATTCAAAGTCAATATTCAGAAACTGAAGGCATTTTTATACACTAACCATAAAATATTAGAATCAAAAATCAGGAAAAACTCCTGGCTGGTGTGAGTCAGCGGACTGAGTGCCGGCCTGCAATCAATGTGTCCCAAGTTCAATTCCCTGTCAGGGCACATTCCTGGGTTTTGTGCTAGGTCCCCAGTAGGGGATGTTTGAGAAGGATATTTCTCTCCCTCTCTTTCTTTTTCCTTCCTCCCTCTATGTAAAAATAACTAAATAAATATTTTAAATTAAACAATAAATCAGGAAAAAAAATCCCATTTACTATAGCAACAAGAAAAATAAAGTACCTAGAATAGACCTTACCAAGGAAACAAAAGACCATACTCAGGAAAACTATACAACACTGAAGAAGGAAATTAAGGAAGACACAAATAAGTGGAAGTATATACCATGTTCATGGTTTGGAAGAATTAACATCAACAAAGTGTTCATATTATCCCAAGCCATTTATAGATTCAACACAATCCCTATTAAAATACCAATGACCTATTTCACAGATATAGAATAAACATTTCAAAAATTTGTATGGAACCATAAACAACACCAAATAGCCACAGCAATTTTGAGAAAGAAGAACAAAGTAGGAGGGATCACAATACCTGATATAAAACTATATTACAAGACTACTTCAAAATAATATGGTACTGGCATAAGAACAGACACATAGACCAATGGAACAGAATAGAAAGCTCAAGTCTCTATTGTCAATAAATATTTGACAAAGGGGGCAGAAGCACAAAATGGAGTAAAAATATCCCCTTCAACAAAAGGTATTGGGAGATCTGGACAACTATATGCAAAAACAAAAACAAAAACAAAACAAAACAAAAAAAACACCCGAAATGCAATCACCAACTTACACCATACACAAAAATAAATCCAAGGCTGATAAATGACTTAAACACAAGCCATGGCACCATGAAATTCCTAGAAGAGAAAATAGGCAGGAAAATCTCAGATATTCCATGAAGTAATATTTTCACCGAAATGTCTCCTACAGCAAGGGACATAAAGGAAAGAATAAAAACAAATGGGACTTCATCAAATTACAAACCTTCTACACAGCTAAAGAAAACAGCAAAATGAAAAAAGAACCAATTTTATGGGAAATATATTTGCTGATGATACTTTGGACAAGGGTTTGATCTCCAAAATATATAAAGAACTCACACAATTCCAATCCAGGAGAACAAAAAACCCAATTAAATAATGGGCAAAAGACTTGAACAGGTACTTCTCTACTGAGGACACACAGAGGGCCCAGAGACATGAAAGGATGCTCAGCATCGCTAGTCATCAGAGAGATGCAAACTAAAACTACCACTTCACACTGGTGAGAATGGTCATCATAAACAAATCAATAAACAGCAAGTGCTGGTGAGGCTGTGGAGAAAAGGGAACCCTACTACCCTGTTGGTGGGATTGCAGACTGGTACAGCCACTGTGGAAAACAGTGTGGAATTTCCTCAGAAAACTCAAAATGGAACTGCCTTTTGACCCAGCAATTCCACTGCTGGGATTATATTCCAGGAATCCTGCAACACCAATTCAAAAGAACCTATGAACCCCAATGTTCATAGCAGCACAATTTACAATAGCCAAGTGCTAGAAGCAACCTAAGTGTCCATCAGTAAATGAGTGGATAAAAAAAAGCTATGGTACATTTACACAACGGAATTCTATGCAGCAGAAAGAAAGAAGGAGCTCCTGCCCTTTGTGACAGCATGGATGGAACTGGAGAGTATTATACTAAGTGAAATAAGCTAGGCAGTGGAAGATAAATACCATATGATCTCACCTATATGTGGAACCTAATCAATAAAACAAGCAAGCAAAATATCACCAGAGACATTGAAACAAATAAACTGACAGTAACCAGAGGGGAGGGAGGAGAGGGATAACAGGGGAAGGTACGGGACAGGCCATCAAGGAACATGTATAAAGGACACATGGGCAAAGCCAAAGGGGGTAGGTTAGAGGGAAGGAGGTGGGGATGAGTAGGGTGTGGGGGCATGGTGGAGTAAAAATGGAGACAACTGTACTTAAACAACAATAAAAATAAATAAAAATAAATATAAAATAGATACTTCTTATTAGTTCTTTTATGTTGATTTGGGAGATGCTGGATGACAGGAAGAAAGCTAGCTTATAAGTCTGAAAGATGTGTAACTGTTAATATAGAAGCCTAAGTAACTTTTCCCTGCTTTCATCAATGGTTTTCTTTCTTTCTTTCTTTTTTTTTTTTTTTTGTCTACAAGGGTTTTATTTATTTATTTTTTTTTAAATTTTTATTTTCATTGTTGATCTTGTACAGTTTTCTGTCTTTTATTCTCACCCGAACCCGCCACCCCAGCCCTCCCCACCTCCCTCCCATTTCCACCCCCCCATAGTTTTTGTCCATGTGTCCTTTATACCTGTTCATGTAAATCCTTCCCCTTTTCCCCTGAAATTCCCTCCCCTCTCCCCTCTGGTGACTTTCAGCATGTTCCCAATGTCCATGTCTTTGGTTATTATATAAGAACTACTATCTAAGTCACTGAAATGATTTGAATAGCAAAGGGTAATTGTAACACAATAAAGGAAATCATTTTATAAGAAAATAACATCATTTTACAATGCTGTAAAATATGTGTATGGGAGTAATGCTCTATTCATATATAAAAGATTCAATAACAGAATAAGTAAATAAACATTATATTCTTAGTTTGTTTAATTTGAGCTTGGGCTATGGAGTTAGATGCTACATGTCAGTACTTTTTTCAAGATTTTTAATTCCCCATATGTTTATGAGAATTACTCCCACCTTGCAGAGCTACCTTGGAAAATATATAAAATTGTGTAGCACGGTGTCTGTCACATAGTAGGCATGTAGTAAGTGTTGTTTTCCATTTTTCTTATTTTCTCAGAAGTCACTGTATCTCTCAGTAAGAGATCAAAACATGAGAGATGGTTATACATTTTTTCTCTGTGAATTGAGGTAACTGCCTTGCAAAAGCAATGTACGTAGATATATACTTGCCAAAGACATGAGAAAAAGGAGAAAAAGAGGATCTGCCATTTACAAATAACAAGGATAGAACTTACTAACTAATGAGGTGTCAATTCTGTAAATAAACACATTTGCTTAGTAAACTATGATTTTGAAGAAAAAGTTACATTTTAAATGCAAACTACAACTAACATTGCAAAAATGCACAAAATAAGATGTTTTTATTTCCAAATGTCCACATATAAAAGATTACAGAAAGATGCTGTAAGCTCCAAAAGTCTTTTTCCCCCATAAAATGTAATGGGGGAAATGGTAGAGCAGAGGAGAAAGAATGAGAAACCAAAGGATGCTTGAATTTTCTGGGTTTGTGTCACTTTCACCTTAACATATTTTTCAGCATGTTCATTTTCTTTGTGTGCTTTTCTCTCTCAAAGAATAAAAGAAATATCTGCCTCATGAAAATGCAGGAGAGTCATCCCACATAAAGACCATCTTTAAAATGCGCATTATTTATTTGACAGACTGTAATGGCTGTTTCAGGGATATTATGTGCTGTCACGTGAATATGTATTTTAAATGAATACTACAGTACAAATACTGTGCTTGCACAATGCTCATCAAAAATATAACCTAATTATATCTGTTGAAGATTAGACCATATGTAACAAGGAAATGGAAAACTCAGATGAGTTAAAATAGGGAAAGATCTTACAACCCTAAATGATACATAGGTTGACTTCTCTGGAAGATGAAGGAGTAGAAAAGAAAAACAAAACAAAATGTAACAATTTTGAATGATAACTATACTTTCAGATCTTGATTCTGACATGATGTGAACTAGAGCATTTTGGAATTGTATATTTGGTTGATAGTGATAAATCATTATTGTTCTAGAATTACATTGTATTTGAAAGATTAGAGGCACCCTTATCACATAGGATAATTAAATTTAAGGAAGGAAAATTATTTTAGGTTAGAATAAAATGATTCATGCATTCATCTAATGCATTTTTGTGAATACCTCTAATTCCTATGGTTTTGTATTAAGTTCAGTAGCAGATACAGGATGCAGTGTATACTAATTCTTATCTGAAAGAGCTTAGAGTCAAGAGGGGAGGTATAATAACATTATGAAACTTACTATACTTCAGGCTAAAAACAGTAAGGGGTATAAAAGGCATGTAGGTAAGGTGCTCCAGCAGCATCAGAGGAAATAAAAAATAAAAAGAACAATGTGGCAAATCTGCAATAGATAGATGACCGTTTGGATTGCATTCCATCAGTAATTGTTACTTCAATTTAAAGTCACTTTTATCCGTGTATACCCATGTTTTTACCCAATATTGCATACTTATTTAATGTTTAAGAAGTTTTTTGGTTGTTATTGTATTTTTTAAAAGAACAAATAAGCATATACTTTATAAGTTATTGTATTACAAATTATTTCAGTGATTACCAGGGTTTTCTAATTCAAACCATTTTAGTAAATATATACAATAAATATGGTATATAAACTTCACATAAATCATTGATTCTTAGCTTTTAGTAGATACCCTTATTTCTTAATTTTTACCTTTCTTCATTTCTCCCTTCATTTTCCCCAAATTGTCAAAATAGTTATTTTGCTGAGATGCAGATGATTCTGCCAATCAAAGCTCCTTTGTTCATGAGCTTTTCAACAGAACAGAATTTCTCCTTAGTATTTCTTCATTGATCTTCAGAGGAACTTGCAGAACTCTGAACAAGGACATGAAATTTTTAAAAAGTCTGACATAACTGCCTCAAGTATTGATATTACATTGTTTTTAAGCACTTGAGAAGTACAATGCATTCTTTTAGATTGACATTCATTAGAACTATAATGCGACCCATGTATATACTTTTATTATATTTATTGAGATAAAAGTGGTATATTAGCTTCAGGTGTACAACATAATAATTCAATACTTGTATACAGTAAATATTGATCATCACAATAAGTCTAGTTACCTTCTGTCACCATACAATTGACTCCCTTTACCCATTTCACCCAACTTTCACCTCTTTCCCCTATGAGTATTTTTATTTATTTGTTTGTTTTGTTTTTTAGATTCCACATATAAGTGAAATCATATGGTACCTCTCTGACCTATTTCACTTAGCATAATGCCATCAAGGTCCATCCATATTTTGCAAATTATAAGATTTCATTTTTTATAACATCAGTATTCCATTGTGTGTGTGTGTGTGTGTGTGTGTGTGTATTCTTTATTCCCCCATAAGTGGATGTTTAGGTTGTTTTTATATATCAGCTATTATAAATAAAAATGCAGCGAACATATGGGTACATATATTTGTTTGAATTAGTGTTTTCATTTTCCTCAAATAAACACCCAGAAGTAGAATAGCACAATCATAAGGTAGTTCTATTTTCAATTATTTATTCCTTTTCCCCACATCTTTTTCAACATTTGCTATTTCTTGTCTTTTGAATAATATCCATTTGAAAAGGTATGAGGCGATATGTCATTGTGATTTTGATTTGCATTTCACTGATAATAAGTGATGCTGGACATCTTTTCACATGCCTGTTGGCCTTCTGTATGCCTTCTTTAATATATGTGTAATTGGACTCTGCCCATTTTAAAAATCAAATACTTTTTCTTTCCATTGAGTTGCTTGAGTTCTTTATATATTCTGAATATTTTCTCCAATTCAGTAGATTGTCTTTTCACTTTGTTGATTTTTTTCTTTGCTTTGCAGAAGGTTTTTAGTTTGATATAGTGCCACTTGCTTATTTTTTCTTTTGTTGCCTTTGTTTTGGACACAGATCCAAAAATTCAACATCAAGACCAATGTCATGGTGCTTACTGCTTATGTTTTCTTCAACAGCTTTTTTGATTTCAGGTCTTACATTCAAGTCTTTAATCCATTTTGAACTAAGTTTTGTGTATGGTAAGATAGGGGTCCAGTTTTCTTTTACCCGTGGCTGCCTAGTTTTTGCATCACCACTTAAAGAGACTATTCTTTTCAATTGTGTATTTTTTGATCCTTTGTCATAAATTCATTGACCATATATACGTAAGTTTACTTCTTGGCCCTCTATTCTTTTCCATTGATCTATGTGTCTAACACACTTATAAATTCTTTATGTTACATTAAAAAAGAAAAGAAAATCAACAAAACAAACAAACAAGCATGATATAAACAAAGACACTGAATTTGAGAACACTCTGACAGTGACCAGAGGGGAGAGGGGAGAGAATTTCAGGGGAAAAGGGGAACGGTTTAGAGCAACAAGTATAAAGGACACATGGACAAAAACTATGGAGGGTGGAAATGGGAGGGAGGTGAGCTGGGGGGGAGTAAAAGACAGAAAAAACTGTACCAGATCAACAATTAAAAATAATAAAATAAAAAAGCAAAATTAACTTTAATTTTAATAATGCATTTATATTATCACTTCAATATATATTTATTTATGAGATACTTTAGATTCATTTTTATACTAATTCATTTTTATACTAATTCATTTATACCTAAATACATTAGGTCTTTGAAATATAATGTATTTCTAATTCTCAATATATTTTACCCTTACAGCACACCTCAGGTATGACTAGACAAATTTCCAGTGCTTGGTAGCCTCATGTGGCTAAGGGTTATCCTACTGAGCCATGCTGGCTTAGTATTTTCAGTTATGCTATCTTATTTAACTTTCACAACCATTCTGTGTGGTCACTTTTATTAATCTCCTTTCACAGATGAAAAAGCTAATTCAGAAAGTGTAAGTGCCTTCACACAGCTGATAAGTGATGGGAACAAATCTTGAAACTCATTTTATTACAATCTATTCCATATTCTTATATTTTTTAAATGAAGTGAGGAATTTAGGTATTTAGATTTTCAGTTAATTGTTCTTTATATAAACTGCTCTTTCTGGGATTTTTTCTAAAAACTAAAGGACTTCTCTCACAGAATACCTTTCAAGGATAGACAAGGCTGAAAATATCTATTTTATAGCCTTTAATGACTCCTGATCTGTTCACTTTCAAAGCATAAATGGCATATAACTGACATTAGTCCTTTGATTATGTAACCTTTCCTGGGGCTCTACTAAAAACATAAGTCTGTTTACTATTTATTTTTCTCAGAATTGTGATTTTTCAGATTACAGTGCAAAATTTTGTTCACTAAAGTTCTACTTGATATAATTGTTCTCAATATTTTGGTTGTTGCTTGAAACTCCTTATTTTTGTAGTTCTCATTTTTAAGTAAAGAGACTCGAAAGCTGATAAAATATATGGTGGAACTCTATAATAAAATTCAATCAGAGAAAGTGGGCTCACGTTCAGCACAAGAGACTTCAGCAGGTGTAACTGAACTAACAAGGAAAACAGAGACTGACTGATACACAGAGAGATGGCTAACAGCTCTGGGTAGGGGAGTTAGGTGGTGGAGGGAAGAAGCAAAAAAGACTCGTGGACATCAGTGTGGTGATTGCCACAGGGATGGGGTAAGTGGAGGTGGAGAAGGTTATGGGTAAATGGTAACAGGAAAAATACAATAAAGATAAATTTAAAAAAGATTATTGCTGTTTGTTACATATGTTATTGTTTGAATACCAGTTGATAGCCTTGGTAATGAAAAACAGAAATAATAATAAAAAAAGAGAGTTTGTCAGCAACGAGCATCTAAGCCCAGAAAGTCTTTGTGACATTGTGCATTCTTTATGAAATTCCATTTAAGCAAAAAGTTTTAACATTTCTAAAAGGTTTATTTATCCTCTGCTAAACCTGTACCAAACACAAGACTGAGTTCAGAGAAAAAGAAGACATTTTCCGTTGTGGAGGAGCTTAGTTATAGAATGTGGATGACAGATGTAACATGTTCATTAGGGAACACAAAAGTTGTAAAATTTAAATACAGTATTTTAAGAATATAAGAATATAGGTAAGATCCAAATTCATTCTGATGAGATGAGTTTCAGAGCCTGAGACCAAGTTAGAGATGGTGGAAAGAAGAACTGGAGGAGTAAGCAAGTGATATGCTGCGTAGATAAAGTTGAACTGACTCTATTCAAATACGTAACATTTACCAGATGTTTAAATAGCCCAGTCCCCCTAATTCAGCTGTGCTCAAGTGGAAGAGGTAAACACTCGGAAGCCTTAGATCTGTACACTATAATTTGTGGGTAATAATCCAGAGGCATATCTTTTTCTATTTCAGCCCTACATCCCACTTTCTTTTTCATAGATTCTTTTTGGTTGTGGTTCCAACTCATTAATCTTTCAAGAAATGTTTAAAAGGAGACAAGAAAAAATGGTGGAGACGCTCATATCTGTTGTGATTTTCCTGAAATTCTCCCTGCAGTCGGCACTCAGAATGGTTGAATTGAATAAAGTAGGGCCATCTTCCTGAATACAAGTCTAATCTCATAGGTGTAGACATTTAGTCTTGCTCTTTTGTTTGGGTAGTGTTTTTATTTTTCTTCTCTCTTTTTAACAGACCATGCTTCATTTTTATATGTTCATCAATCTGATTTCTTATTATAGGGTCTACCTCTTCTCATTTGGTACCAGTCGGTGATTAGGGACATTGTCAAGGAAAGGACATGAAAGACAAAGCAGGTTAACTGAATGCTTCCTTCTTGGACTTAAAACTTGATCATAGTCAGAGACTGAAAATGTTTGGAGTTTGACTCTTTCCCAGTTCCATTTGGGAGGAACTCTGTCAGTTCCTGCTTCCAAGTCTTTGTCCCTGTGGTGGAAATATTAGTCAGTTGTGGGTGCTCTTAATTTCCATTTTGAAATCACCTTTTGCTTAATTTATCCAGAGACAATATCTACTGCTTTTAATCCAAAGAACCCTAATTGGCATACTAATCAAGTTGATAGCAATGTGTTTAAATTTTTTTTTTAGAAATAAGATTTTTTTTATTTTAATTGTTGATCTTGTACAGTTTTCTGTCTTTTACTCCCACCCCAACCCACCACCCCAGCCCTCCCCATCTCCCTCCCATTTCCGCCCCCCATAGTTTTTGTTTATGTGTCCTTTATACTTGTTCCTATAAACCCTTCCCCTTTTCCCCTGAAATTCCCTCCCCTCTCCCCTCTGGTGACTTTCAGCCTGTTCTCAATTTCAATGTCTTTGGTTATATTATGCTTGTTTGGTTTTTTTTGTTGCTGTTGATTAGATTCCTGTTAAAGGTGAGATCATATGGTATTTGTCTTTCACTGCCTGGCTTATTTTGCTTAGCATGATGCTTGCCTTGAGTCCTGGAAAGGTTATTTAACTTTTCAATAATCGCCTTTTTTCTGTAAAATGGAAATATTGACAGCTACCTAGAAGTTGGGACTATCAAATGAAATAATAATATAAAGTTCCTGATTCAGAATGGGTGCTCAGAAATGCTGCTTAAATATGCACATTGAAATTACTACCATGTGCTACATTTCTGTCTATATACTCTGCATCATTCCACACAGGCACACACATGTACTTTCAAATCCGTAGTCACATTCAATTATTTCTCTCTTCCTCTGTCACTGAAGGAAGAGTGTTTAAAGTTCAGGGAATGGTTTACCTCTTCTATCTCTCAACTGCTAGAATCACAGACTTGGATTTAGAAATTGTCTAGGGACAAATGTGCACGTGAACAAAAAAGTCATTCAGCCAGAGCTAGTTGGTGAAAATAAAAACAATATTTAAGATATATAAAGTCCTATGGTAGATTACATATTTTTTTCTAGTAAGTTTCCTGTATTGAAGCCTAACACAGAAACTTAAATATAAACATATATGGAGAACTATTATACATACTTACACATATAAATAACCTATTATATACGTACAAACCTACCATATATATATATATACTTATACACACATACATACATAACCTAAAATGTGTGTATGTGTGTTTAGTAAATATTGTGGTTTTCCATGTCAATATTCTGGAGTCAGTTGTTGCAACAATGGCACACTTTGTAGTCTCTAAAGGTTCATTTTAGATGTCTTGCACTTGGTTTGGCATAGTCATTGGTGCTATTTTCTTGAGATAGGAGATAAGGTTTCAGTTAAATTATTGAATCTGATTGCTATAACCCTGGAATTAATCAGTGTATAATATGTTACTGTAATTAATGTTTTAATGATTTACCTTGCTTGGTTGGTTTTGTAGACTGCTTCTTACCTGTATATTTCAGGAGAAAAAATGTAGTAAGGGAAGTGTATAAAAAGGAATTTTTTGAGGACTTCAATCATATGTATATACCCTGTCTAATTAGGTATTTTTTAGAAAAACTTTTTTTTGGGGGGTGTCTAACATGGGTAGCAAGATACTGAGTTGTTGCCTCAAAGATGACCATGTAAAATTGTTTGATAAGAAGGAATAAATCTATAAGCCATCATCAACTAGACTTAATTATTTATGCATTCTGTTAAACAGAAGTTGGGCTGTTAAAGTTTAGGGTTTATACCTATTTGAGAAGATTCATTTACCAGGCTGATATGCATAGTATTGGGTGATATCACATGGGCCTTTTCTATCCCTTGCTGAAGGAAGGGATGCTTTCTGAGATTACGTTAGTCATGTCCATAAAAATGGTGGGAAAACTGATCTCTCCTTCACTATATTGCAAAAAATTGATTATCTAGCTTCATTAGAAACTCTGGTTGAAGCTAGTAGTAAAAAAATTGAAATTTTAACATCAAATAAAAAATGTTTAGTTTTAATTAGAGTAATAGAGAAACAACAATAAGCAATTAATTCAGTGATTTTTCAACTGTAAAAATTCACAAGAATTTTTAAAGCATACATTATCTATTTAGTCAGGGGCACTGATCTCTTCTCCTTTAGACTGTCAAATAAAAATATTACAACAGCCAACACAACAATAGCTGTCCAGGGTGAATGAATAAAAATTGTACCTATTTTTTTGTCAGAAGAGCAAAAAATATATTTTTGGTGTGTTGCAGAATTTTAGCAACTAGTTTATGTGTGTCATGAGATGAAAAGGCAAAATTGCTAAATCAATCAATCAGTGCTGTCAGGTTGATTGCTTCTGAAGTATTTGTTTGCAAACTCAGGTTACATTTAAAGGAAACCATTTGTATACCAAAAAAAAAAAAAAAAAAAAAAAAAAAAGAAGACAATCAACCAACCAAACCAACCAACCAGCCAACCAAACAACCAACTAACCAAACAGACAAACAAACCATAGGTTACAAAGTTATAAAGTACATAAACTTGAAGGAAAGAACAGCATCTACAATTCCTTTGTATTTACCACTCATGCCATACAGGGTCAATTGCTAGATTCTACTGAAAGCCTCAGTTTACAGATGCCACATTTCTTTTGCCTGTTTGCCCTGCCTGTCGTGCAGTAGTGCCTGACTCTTCCTCAGCAGTCAACTGTAAATGTTTCCATAGTCTGTCTATGTCTTTTGTGGTATTTAATAGAAAATAATACAGAACATTCAAACAGCAACATTTTAAGTAATACAGTTTTTAACAAAACCCTGAAAAAAGTGCACTAATGAAATTTCCCATTAAGAAATATTGAAGAAAAACTACAAATACTAAATTTCACAACACTATGACGTATTGCAATCTGTAGAAAGAGATTACAAATGTCTGGACTTCCTGAGAAAATTAAGAAGGAAATAAAACAAAAATGACTTTGATATACTGTATATAATTGTTTACCTTAGCAATCATACACACACATGAACACACTTGCAGCAATTTAAGTATTTCGTTCTGTTTGATACATGTCATTTAAAAAATACTTTTTTACAAACTATGTTTTCTTCAAAAATTTCTGTGATTAATGCATTGTTTATCTTCCCAGTGTAGACTGCTGCTAGGCAGATTCTGATATTATTTATTTTTATTAGTTTATAATATGTCAATTTTTCTTTGTTATCTGTCAACTCCCAGAAAAATGCATAAATCAAAAATATAGCAATATGGACACTAACAAGATGTAATTATTGTACAGTCTGTCCTCCTTTAAAGAAAAAATACAATTACCTCCAGAATGCTGCTGGGATTAGGTCAGAATTTGCATAATACTGACTCATATTTTCTTAACAATTTTAACAACAGACAATTGCTTTTGCGAATCTATAATCCCTTATTATTTTCTAGCTTTAGTTTTTGGACTCTATTAAGGAGTTCAGTCAAAATAAGATAATTATTAGAATCTAACCCATAGAAAACTTTAATTAGTGGCATGTTTTTGAGATTAGGTCAGGTTTTTAAAATTTTATATAAAGTAACACAAGACAATTAAGCATGTGTAAATGTAATTTTTTACAGTTAAATTTACTTATTTTTATGCAGATAAATATATAATAGAATGTACTTCTGTCCTTGTATAAACAAGAAAAAAATTCTTCTTCAGCATAATCTCTAAACAGCAGTTTTAAGACTGAAATTATTAAGCAGTTAGAAGGCTAAAAGTCAAGAGATAATGACAATTTAGAAAATGTTAACTGCTATAAAATAATAGCTGCTAATGTGGAGGATTATGAAACACCCAGTAGCAGAGTAAGGAACAAGTAGATCCTTTCTGAAGTCCTGAAGGCTGGGGGTGGGATTTGGGGTTAAGTAACTGTGATATATTTATAGAGGGTAAGGGATCACCATAAAGTAAAGCAGCAAATAGTAAAGAAGTCAATGTAAAAGAGAGGCTGGGGATTTAGGGTATAGAGATCATAAATTTACATCAATATAAACAGCCTGTGTACCTCAGGAGTTGAGGCTGAGCTATAATTTCAGGTCTGACCTATAGGCCTTTTGTGTTCACAGTGCAGGCAAGATCAAGATGCCATCTAAGGAGGTGTAAAAAAAAAAAAAGGAGAAAAAATGTTTCAGATCTGTGTGATTTACTTATTTAATCATCCCAAATCCATCCCTAACACAACGGCACAATAGTTGAGATGCTATTGTTCACTAAATTACATTTAATTCTTACCCTAGCATATCCTATAAACAAGAAGATTGAATGATGTTTTCCTCCACCATGTTCTTTCAAAGGAAAATTGTTGAACTTTTACACATGACTTCTCAGAAAGTCATTTCCCTTCCTCTATATCGCTCAAGCTTCCATGTTTACATGTCTTAATTCTAAAAATATATTTTAAAAACCACTTAAAACTTAATGGGTTAAAAAAATCGTTAGTGATCAAATGAGCTTGTTTAATGGTTTAACAGAAACAATAAAAAAGCAAGTCAACACAAAAGAAGAACTACCACATATTTAGCTTTTGGAGTTATCCTGAAATGGAATACTTAATGGACATTGATTTTAATATACATAGGTACTGAAATAAACTTTCTATTCTAAAGTGTCACTCAATGAGCAAACTATATTATTGTGTTTGTATGTGTGTGATATATATGCCTATTATGTAATATCTATTTTTCTCTCTCTATATATAATATGTAATACCTATTCCTCTGTGTATGTACGTATGTGTACAGGACATTCTGGAGACATAGACATAGAATGTTTTGTACACACACACACATGCATGGTTACTACAAGACTAGAACAGAAAGGTAGCTGAGTAAGTGATATATTAATTGTGATTCTTTTTTATTGTGAATAGCTTATTCAGTATATTTAAATTAAGCTTTCAGCAAATATACCTTCCAGTCATTTGAATACTCAGTTATTAACCTTAAAAATAGTTGATGGAATCAGCCATATTTCCATTTTATGGGGATTTTTTCTCTTTTTACCGCTGTAAAAATGAGATGCATCAGGCTAGTCTGGAATGATCTTTCAAAGAATAATATCTGTTGAAGAACCCTCATTGCCTGCCTTAGTAGGCCTGAGAACAGGGCTCTTTCCATCATCCACTAGGGGGCACTGTTGTACAGAAAAACAGAACGTTTGTGTGCCCTGTGGAAGAACAGCAGGGTGCCCTGAGCAGTCTCTTAAATGCTGTTACCCTGTTTTCACTAACTACAGAAAGAAAAATCAAGACAGGAAGACTAGCATTTAAATATGTTTTTCCCCCTTAAAGCCAGGGCCACTGTCCTGGATTTGTGTAGATTTTCCTTGAAGACAGACAAAAGATACTAAATTTTTAATTCTGGCAGTGAGAGAAAAGGTGTAAATAGTAGTCACTGGGAAAGAAGTTGATCAACAATTTTCAAATTAATATATGAAGGCCCATTAAAAATTTCAATTATTGACCCTTCTCAGAAGAAATGACAAAAGTATTCCTTGTAACTTCCTCTTGCAATCAGGCATTGTTTAAATGTAAAATTCCATGAAAATTAACTATAGACTTTCTTATTGGAGTCACAGTGTGACAGCTAATGATTATGCTTGAACCAGTAATTATGACTGTATCACTTATTATTTTTTCTCCCAGGGCATCATACAAAGTCTTGATCTCTTTATATGAGTAAATAAATAAACAAAGAAATAAAAATAAATACTAACGGAGTTCCTTTACCTTATTTGGTATTATTAAAAACATACTAAGAGAATATTTATAGATTTGCTCTTGTATCTGTTAAAATATCTGCCTCTCTGCATATGGGCTGTACTTTACCAAGAAAATTACTTAAAGTGAATCCAGTAGGAGGAAAGGGGGAAAAGAAAAGCTATTCCTTTAGTTCTGGTGTAAATCAATGGAAATTTTTTGCTTCATGGATTAACACCTCTTCTATCCCTCATCTTTTCAGGGCAGTAAGCTGAGACAATCATAATGAATACCAGAGCTATTGGCTACCACCATCGCAAAACTTCTAGGAGAAATAGGTCATCAAAAAACTTGAGTCTGGAACTGGTTATTTCAGTTGGCTTGATATAAGTCTCACATTTGATAAGTGCCCAACTTCAAGATTTTTAATATTTCATGAACAACTTTTAGCCTACCTAATTAATTTCTCACTGTGTTTTGAATATGACACAGACGGACTTTTGGTCCAAAGGACAGAAAGGGAAAATCCCATGAAGTTTGCAATTGTATTTATGCATGTATTAACCCATATATGGCACACATTATGGAGAAGGAGTAATGTTTATGAAAAATCAGGGAACCCATTAAATGCAACAAAGGACTCATGGGCTTTTGTGTCTAAAATGTTCTCTAAGAGGTCACTTTCCCTGGACTACTACCTTCAGATTAGATTTTGTTCTATATCTGTTGTAGATCCATAGATCATATTCAGTATTTAATAGTTTCCAGGACATGAAAGTTTACAGCTTTATTTCATTGTCAGCATTTCTCCTCATAGTCAAACTATGCTCTACCTACTATAGTTGGTCTCTGCTTTCTTTCCAACTGTCACATCCAGAGAAATGGAAATTAGTATTTTATGTGTACCAAAAATTGTTTACATATCCTTTTAGTTTTTTTTCCTTTTTAATTTGACAATTTCTTCATTTCCTTTTGGAGGTGATGGTGTTCCACACAATACATTTGAAACATGACCAGCAGAGTACCTAAAATACCTTTTGCATTCAATATTGAATATAAAAATGCATGTATTTACCAGGTAGCTACTATTTATTGAGCCCTTTCTATCTGTCACCCTGGTATTTTACATTTATATGCATTATGTCATATGATGCATATTATAATATCCCCATTGTTACATATAAAAAAGTGAGGCTACGATGGTTAAGACATTTTCCAAATTAGTGAAAAATAGATTTAGGATTTCAACTCAAATCTATTGTGTCTCCTTTTTGCTATTCATTTTTTTTCTTTTTCTTTTTAAAAAATTGTTGTTCAAGTATGATTTTCTGCTGTTTCCCCTGATACTATTCATTTTTCAATTGCACTTTACTATGAATTCAAGTTCGATAAACCAGTATACATACATTTATAGAGTACTTCCCCTATACTCAAATCTAATGAGATTACAAAAACTAGAAAGCAAATTTGCTAACCTTGAGACGTATCTGATGAAGTTGGAGAGAGAGATAAAATGTAGACAAAAGATCTTAAAGCAGTAAGGAATTTGGTACTATATCATATGGTATATGTGCAAGTCTTTTTGACATTCATAAAAGAGACAACCATTATTGGACAACTTATCAACAATGATTTCAGGATACAAACTGTTTATTCAGCAAGTATCTAGAATCCATCTGGCAAGTGCTGGTGAGGTACTAAAGTAAAAAGCATAAAATTCCTATGCAAAGCATTCAAAGGAGTTAGAAATAAAGGATTTTAGAGTGGGGTCAAAGAGAATAAAGAAGGGAAACATTGAATTGAGTCATAGCTTCTAAGGAAGACGTGATTCCAACCTGAGTCCTTTTTTTTTTTTTTTTTTTTTAAGATTTTATTTATTTATTTTATTTTTAGAGAGGGGGAGGGAGGGAGAAAGAGAGGGAGAGAAACATCAGTGTGTGGTTGCCTCTCACGTGGCCCCCACTAGGGGCCTGGCCTGCAACCCAGGCATGTGCCCTGACTGGGAATCGAACCTGTGACACTTTGGTTCGCAGCCCGCGCTCAATCCACTGAGCTACGCCAGCCAGGGCCCTGAGTCCTTTTTTTAATTTTAATTTTTAATTTTAATTGTTGTTCTTGTACAGTTTTATGTCTTTTACTCCCATTCCAGCCTACCACCCCAGCCTTCCCCACCTCCATCCCATTTCCAACCCTCCCCCCCCAGTTTTTGTCCATGTGTCTTTTATACTTGTTGCTCTAAACCCTTCCCCTTTTCCCCTGAAATTCCTTCCCCTCTCCCCTCTGGTGACTGTCAGCCTGTTCCCAATTTCAGTGTCTTTGGTTATAATGCTTGTTTGTTTGTTTTGTTGATTAGTTTCCTATTAAAGGTGAGATCATATGGTATTTGTCTTTCACTGCCTGGCTTATTTTGCTTAGCATGATGCTCTCTAGTTCTATCCATGGTGTTGCAAAGGGTAGGAGCTCCTTCTTTCTTTCTGCTGCATAGAATTCCATTGTACGAATGTATCACAGTTTTTTGAGCCATTCATTTACTAATAGACACTTAGGTTGCTTCCAACACTTGGCTACTGTAAATTGTGCTGCTATGAACATTGGGGTGCATAGGTTCTTTTGGATTGGTGTTTCAGGGTTCTCATATTATATCCTAAGAACTCTGAAACACCCACCCAAAAAACAACCTGAGTCTTAAAAATACACTTAGGTTCTGTTTGTTGAAACCTTTAAAGAAAGAGTGGGATAGGGAGTTGAAATTTATCTGATTAGTAAGTCATTCTGAAATTTCCTAGAAAGGAAGTTTTAAGGAGTGCTTTTAGATATACTCATTGGGATAGATTACTGAGGTTGAACATGGAGGGAGTAAGGTTAATTGCTTCTTTAATTTTTTGAAAGCATGGAATGAAATGGTTCCTGGGTATTCATGTATTGTCACTAATAGATTTTTGAATCCTATCTGGTTATATTAGATCATCCTTTTGTAAGATAGAATACTGCTAATAACCATTATATCACTAGTGCCTGGTATAGTGCCTGGAACATAATTCATGCTCACTAAACACATGTGTAATTGAAATTAATTTGGATTTCTCATAGACATATTCATACTTTAAACTTGTCAAGTAAGTCCAAATATATCAATATAAAATAAATGTTTCCTGACCAATATATATTTTTCTACCTCAAGTATTGATTATTTTACATTACTAATTTGGTCCATGTTTCTCAATTGAGTGAAAATTTTTAGTAAAATATATATCTGCAGAAATATATGTATGATATCCAGAACTGATGTGTATGTAAACAAATTTTAAAATAGGGCTGCTAATTTTCCTGGAATCTGAAATAGCACAATAAATGTAAATATCAACTATATACAAGATGGTAGAATAGTAGATTTAGGAATTTGGATAGAAGAGGATGACACTTAAAAGTACAGATATGCATTCTGCATCAACCTCATAAGATGACGCATGGCAAGAAAAAAAGTTACATTTGCAAATGCACATGAAGGTGTGTTGGAAAATAGAAAATGTAAATCTGTTAGCATCAGTACAAATTTCTGAAAATTGTTCATTATTTAGCATGGGTTTGAAATCTTTGCTATATTTTTCCAATACAAAGTGGGAAAATAACCCATATTAAGTAACACACTCCATCCAAGGGAGGGGCATATCAACTGGTCCAGTTTATCTAAAAGCAGAGTGAACATATCCAACAAACACAATTTAAAGAATTATATAATCCATACTCTTTTCTTCTCTTTTTAAAGTTGGCTAATAATTTCACCTGGTGCATTAGACTATTGTTACTGATCTGACTGCTTTGCAAATGCAAAAGGCAAAATTCATATGAAGAAATATTGATTTTAAGTAAATGTACAAGAGAAAGATGGTGGCTAGGTAAGTTGAATTAGGCTTTATATAAGTCATCATTTCTTCACGTTCTTTTCTTTGTGTGGGGACGTTTTTTCACATTTTATCTTTGTGCAGAGATAGTTGCTTTTTCTGAATCTCTACGTAGCCTGCCTTCCCCAGTTATTATCACTAAGCTCACACTTATTCAGCGAATATTTTATTTGATTTTTTAATACTTTTTTTCTTTTAGATTTTATTTATTTATCTTTAGAGAGGAAGGGAAGGAGAGAGGGAGAGAAACATCAATGTGTGGTTGCCTCTTGTATGTCCCCTGCCGGGAACTGGCCTGGCAACCCAGGCATGTGCCCTGACTGGGAATCGAACCGCGATCCTTCTGTTCGCAGGCCCGCGCTCAAGATTTTTAATTTGTTAATTTAAGGACAAATTCTGTCACTGTATCCTTGTTGCTAAGACTCAGTTTTAAACATTTAATGAACAAGGTAAGTCCAACAATAGAAGAGTCCTTGTGCTTCTGTTCAGAGATGTTATGTGCTCTGTAGACAATCAATATAGTGCATAAAAACAATGACTTTGGCAAATACAATACACTTGTATGTACCTGGCTAATAGACACATCATGGAATTGTGGCAGGTAAAGATATACAGTGAACAAGTCAAGTAATAGTGATTCTCTGCTCTTCCATATCAATAATTCAATACATATACAAAGAAAATATTTTTATTAAATTTATTGGGGTGACAATGGTTAATAAGATTATATAGGCTTCAGGTGTACAATTCTAGGATACATCATCTATATATTGTATTGTGCATTTACCATCCAAAGTTAAATCTTCTCTATCACCATATATTTTATGCGACACCCTTTACTCTTTATGACCCTCCCACATCCATTCCCTCTGGTAAGCACCACACTGTTGTCTGTGATTATGAGTTTTTGTCTGTTTGGAATTTTTTTGTTTGTTCATTTGTTGCTTACAGTTTTATATCCCACATATGACTGAAATCATATGGTTCTTGATTTTTTTCTGACTGATTTAAAAGGAAATCTTTCCCAAAGAAGCATATCACTATTGCTAATCCACTGATGGTAAATCTGGGCATAAACACATGCACACACATTTGAACACATATATATTTGGAATATAAAGTCCAAATTAAAATATGAATCAAATTACCCTTTAGAAAACAGCATATTTCACTGCACCATGTTACACATTTATTGCAATTATGTGGGTGGTGTTCCTTCTTTTAGAATTGTGACCCTGCATCTTTCTGCTCATCCTTCCCCCTCACTATCCATCTCCCTAATTCTCCCCTTGCCTTTCTGCGTAGTGTTTCCTGTAGGTAAAGCTGCTTTATATTTATTGTAATAACACCCACTCCCACTCTCAGTCTCTTTTAGTAGGAATAATAAGCTAACTGATGGCTAGAAGCTTAGCTCAGGAAACTCTCTTTTTTCTATTTCTTTACACACTCATCTTCCCTCATTTTCCTTGTTATATTAGTGAAGGATTTAACTTGTGACTTTGTCACATACTCATCATTAGGCCAAGCACATTTCAGTCCCATTTCTGCTCTAACATGCCTATAGGACATCATTTTCTTCTCTTTTAATTTGTGGAATTACCAAAAGGTTCTAGAAGTATCTAAGAGTCGTCCTGCAGATGTACATTTAATTAAACATGATAAGATGTTATGCTACCTTAAGAAGTAGGGTCCTCATGTTCAGCACTGTCCAGAGAGTTTTAGTCAGAGACCGTGCAGTGGAATGTTTGGAACCGCTTAATCTCCCCTAACATTTTGAAAGTATCCTTAACAATGTTTATCTGAGTGAACTTCTACTTTTTTCTTGAATGACTGCTTTCTTTTCTAAACCAGGCTGTTCGAGAAAACTCTCTGAAGAGATGAGAAAGTTCTATGGTCTGAATGACAACCACAGTAATGACTAGCCACTTTTGGCCAGTGAGCACTTGAAATGTGGCAGGTATGACTGAAGAAGTGCATTTCTAATGCTGTTTAATTTTGAATAATTTAAATTTCAGTAGCTCCCTGTGGCTAGTGGCTACTGCTGGACAACTCTAGTTTGTGAGCTCTGCCAGGATGGAACTCTGTGTTGTATATTTTTCTGTCTCTGGCATCCTGTGAAGTAGACAATAAATGTACGTTGAATGAATGAACAAAACATATAAAGAAATTGGACATGTGGAATTAAAAAAAAAAACAATCGATTGGAGAGGTATCAATAGTTCCTCTATAAGAGAAGGGACAGTTAATGATAGATAGTGGTGACAAATTTCTTGTGTTTAACAGGGCTTCCTAAATTCAGTTTTTTTACCAGGAGAAAATACTAGAGTTGGAGTACAATTTGTCATAGAGGAGAGAGCTGCACGTATGACCTCCTTGGTCTCTGATATGTCTAATGTTAGAATCATGAGAATAGAGGGATCTTTTCCTGTATTTCAAACAATTTCTAAACATGGATTTTTCTTATGAAACCATTATAATACAATATTATTACACATTGAATTATTTGGGGGCATAAAGAGTGATAGTCATTAACCTATAAAATATATCTTCTTCACTTGCCATAATGCAGATTGAAAAGCAGATTCCAGATGCTGAAAATCCCTTTTCATCTTAAAATTGAATTATTTCAATCCATCTAATATTCTAAGCTGTTACTTTTAGAATATGAAAATGATCCCTTGCAAAATAGGGCAACTGTTTAGGATATTTTAATATGCAGAAAGTTTAATTACTCAACTCTATGCAAATTTCATTTTCTAATCCATGGGCCTGAACTTGGCAATGAACAGTGAATGGGGCTATTTTAGTTCCACTAGAGCAGAGGTCAGTGTTGCACTGTGGATTTACTTGTCAAAGAGCTTGAAAAGGGATACTTACTCAATATAGGTACTCTATATCTAGTCTCAGAAATGATTCCTTATTTTTCATTTGTAGTGATGTTGGGCCCTGTCTTTCAGAGCCCTTTGAAGAAATTTTTTATCTTCTATGAACATCTGAAAATCTTCTAATTTCATTGCCTTGCAAAATATTGGATTTCTCCCATAGTAGACATGCTTATGTTTGCATAAGACTGATAATTAATTAGGATATTTCAAGTAGTGTACCTTATGAGTAAATGGACAAAAGGGCTCACTTCTAACTAATCTCACCATTTTTATTTTAAAAATGTTGATTTAAACAAAGAGGTAAGAAAACCAAAAGCACGTTAGATTTTAATGTAGTGCAGATACAGCCTGGAGGGGCTATTTTAGAGGACATGAAATTTCACTACTTATCTTTGAGGTGCCATTTTATTTATTTATTTATTTATTTATTTATTTATTTATTTATTTTAACTTAATCAAAACTTTAATAAGTAAACTGTAGCATTAGTGAATTTACATCCATTTCTGACTTGCTTGTCATTCTTGTTCATAAATACAACTCGTTATATCCATTTCTCAAAGCTCTTTTTTTCTTTTTTTAATATATTTTATTGATTATGCTATTACAGTTGTCCCGTTTCTCCCCCATCATTCCCCCCCACCCTGCACACCCTCTCCCACCCACATTCCCCCCTTTAGTTCATGTCCTTGTGTCATAAGTTCTTTAGCTTCTACATTTCCCATACTATTCTTACCCTGCCCCTGTCTATTTTCTACCCACTATCTATGCTACTCATTCTCTGTACCTCCCCCCCCTCCTCCCACGCCCCTGTTGCTAACCCTCTATATGATCTCCATTTCTGTGGTTCTGTTCCTGTTCTAGCTGCTTGCTTAGTTTGATTTTGTTTTAGGTGTGGTTCTTAATAGCTGTGAGTTTGCTGTCTTTTCACTGTCATATTTTTGAGGTGCCATTTTAAATTCCTTTCCACTTTAAAGCATTTGAGGTCTGTTCCTACTTAAAAATTTTAGGTCAAAATAATTTCAGATGAAATTATTTTTCTTTACCCACAAGAGACTCTCATTAGCTGCAACACAGTTAAAAATTAACAAAAATTTATTTTTCTAGTTTTCTAATCGATACTGATAGAAATAGTTTTGATAAACTTGATATGAAAGTCTGCAGATTAAAAGTTTTATGTTCTTTTCTTCAAGATTTTCCTTGTTAGTGTGAAAATGTAACTGTAGTGGAGGTTTTAGGAGAGTGTGACTGTAGTTTCAGAAATCAAAGCTGTTTCCTGCACAATTATGCTGAATTAACTATCATTCTCTCCAATGGACCATATCTGTTATTTTCTAATAACTGGATGATGCTTATGTTTGATTCTTCCAATCTGACAGTGGAAATTATCCCAGGCTGTGGCAAACTTGTTTAATTCCAAAATGAATCTTGAATTATGTTATCCTTGTAGACGTTTTTTGTCTTTGTTTATATGCGACATATGCCATACATGAATCACTAATAGGAAACTTTCTGTACCCAGACACAGTTGAAAGTTAATATCTAATTACTTAACCTGAAGAAATGAGAAAGAATAGGTTTCTACATAGCACACAAAATCAGAAGTTGGTGACTGATAACGACTTCCTGCACTATAAACATATAACTTCTCTTTTCATTCCTACATATGACCGTGTAATTGCAAAGCCCGCATGCCCTGTGCAGTGGAAGTACTGAATATACACTATTCTTTCTAATGACCTAAACTATCAGTGAGGTGCCATGAGTTTCTTTTGATTTTTTTCTTTTTTCTTTTTTCTTTCTTTATTTAAAATTTATATCCTGTAATAAGGAAAGGCAGGGAATATTGGTCTATGCTGTACAATATTCATTCAGTAAATTAGAATTTTATTTTGAATATTATTTCAAATTGAGTCTGTAACAAATCTTACAAATTTATTTTCATACATTAAGCTATAATACCAAGTTGACAGCCAAAAATTATTATGGTTTTATGATTTTGATCAGCATGTTTTTTAAAAATGGTATTCATCTTTAAAAATGATTTTTATTTTATGGAAAATAATGTTTTAAAAGAATTCAGTTTGTGTGTACACGTATATATATTTTATTGAAGCCATTTTCTTTGATATTGGTATGTTTTGATAGTGCCAAATCAGTAAAAAAAAAAAAAAAAAAAAAAACCTCTTCACAAATCTCAAAACACTTCCACTGCCTTTTGTTTTGCTTTTTTTTTATGTCTTAGAGACTTTTTGAAAGATTATATCATAAGAATCCTTAAACCAATTCAAAAGAATCCATGTACCCCCATGTTCGTAGCATTATTTACAATAGCCAAGTGGTAGAAACAGCCTAAGCACCCTAAGCATCAGTGTATTAATAGAACAAAAAACTGCAGTACATTTACACAATGGAATACTACGCAGCAGAAAGAAACAAGGAATTCCTACTCTTTGTGACAGAACTAGAGAGCATTATGCTAAGTGAAATAAGCCAGGTGGTGAAACACAAATCCTATATGATCTCACCTGTAAGTGAAACCTAATGAATAGAACAAATGAACAAAATAGAACCAGAGACATGGAAACATGGAACAAACTGACACTGACCAGAGTGGAGAGGGATAACAGGGGAAAGGAGGTGAAGGGTCTGTTCAAGGCACATGTATAAAGGACCCATGATAATGGACAACTGGGTGGGGATTGACTGAGGGAGCAAGTGATGGGTGGGGCAAGGGAATGCAACAGAAGAAAAATCAGAACAACTACAATTGAACAGAATAAAAAATAAGTATATTGCTAAATTTAAAAAAAGTATATAGAAAGCATGATATATGCTAAATCCACTTGATCCAGGAACCAAATAATTAAATTCACATATGCTACCTGAAAATTAACACCTTTGTTCTCCCCTACTTATGTTTCTTGATCACAGAAAAAAAATGGTGCCCTTTGAAAATGTATCTGTTATTTTTTTCTGTAGCTTTTTTTGAGATATAGCCACTTAAAATATATGTACATACACACACCTTAATTTTGTGACTATTTCTTCTATAGGTTTAATCATTCGCCATATTTAATAAATTCTATCTTTCAAAAGAAATATTTGGAAATCAAAAGAATTTTAGGATCTTAGTGACATTTTCAGTTTTTCCAATGTTCTAAATAATGCTTGATTTTTTTTACTCCTTTAACAAGTAGTGATCTAACCTCTTTTTCGATATCTACTTGACAAATACTGACTAAATTTCTAAAATTCATGAAAAATTTCATAAGTTCTAGGTATAGAGCAATGGACAAACAGATCATCTCTCTCCACTCTATAGCCCAGTTATCTATTAGATATTCTCTCTCTCAGATTCTAGTTCCTTAGAATTTAGCTTTCAACATTGGTGTAAGACCATAGCACAATCAAATTTTTCATTTTTAGTTATAGTTATTTGTGAATTTTTTGTTTTTTTATTTTTAAATGTTTATTTACAAAAAACCTCTCCCAAGGATATTTTTTTGAGAGCGGGGGGGGGGAAGGATAGAGAGATATCAATGTGTCAGACAAACATCAATGTGAGAGAGAAACCCAGTTGCCACCCATATGTGCCTTTACTGGGGATTAAACCTGAAACCTAGGTATGTGCCCTGACTGGGTCTTGACCCTCAACCATTTGGTCCTTTAAAGATTGAATGATATCAAGTAGATAAAAATTCCTGGCACATCACCGAATAAAAGTTATCATTGCCTCTTTAACCTCTTTAATTTGCTTGTTGGGTTTTACCTATAGGATAAACTATTCATTTATCCTAGTCCTGCTCCCTGAAGTCACAGAAAAACATGTCCTCACCAGTCACTGACAACTTGCATGTGATGGGACTTTAATTTGTCTATGTCAGTGTGGTGTCAATCACTGAACACAATATTCTAGAAATGATGTGACTGGTACAATGTAAAACAAGGTTACTACTTACCTTATTCTGACTATTGGATGTCTGTGAGGGTCATTTTAGAAAGGTGGTCAGCATAAATGCATGGTGATTTGAAGTGAGTAAGGGGTAAGAGCATCCTCATTCAGAGAATGAATAGTGAACAAAGGTGTGAAGTTTAGAAAATGTGTGGCTTAAGGGCCATTCTTGCTGCTCTTGAAATAACACTGGAGAATAGATGGGCCCAGAGGGTGAATGATCTTTGATTAACAAATAAATAAGGAAATAAATAAATAAATAAATAAATAAAATTTACTTGTAGTAGATAGTGAGCTAAAAAGAATATTAGGTTATGGAGAAATTATTAGGCTCAGAATGTTTATATATACAGCTTGGAGTGCAGAATAAAGTGAGGGAAAATTAATGATTGGTAAACTATTTGAAAGGCTATAGTAACAATTTAAATAAGAGATGATGCTCTTGGTTGTGATTCATTATATCTTTTCTACATATTATGCATACAAAATTACCATTATTAACTTTTTTCTTTTTACTGAATTTATTGAGGTGACACTGGTTAACAAAATTATACAGGTTTCAGGTGCACAATTGTATACCACATCATCTGAATGCTGCATTGTGTGCTCATGATCCCAAGTCAAGTCTTCATCCATCACCATTTATCCCCCCGAACTCTCTTCCAACTCCCCTACCTTGCCTCCCCCAACAATCACCATGCTGTTGTGTCCATGAGATTTTTTCTTTTGTGCTCAATTTCTCCTCCCTTATAGTACCTTCCTGAGGGAAACAAATGCCCATCTAGACTGACTACTCCTTATCTATCAATACCTTCAGTTTAATACAGCTAGAAATTGACTCAAATTATTAGTGTTCTTATATTTCTCCATTTTATTCATAAAGATGTAGTAGAATTGTACAATTGTTACTGGTTCACATATTCAATTCTTTATAATTTCATAAAATGAAATTTTAGTTTCCATTTGGAAGAGTAGGTTGGATTGATTATGTAGACAAGTATTCTTTAAATATTTTTAAATGAAAAAATTATGTTTGTATGTGCATTCATATATACACAATTATACACACATTGTATATCTGCCATACATATCAAAATGATTCAACATTTACTTAAACTTTCAAAGGAACATTATTTTTTACAGTATACTATTATTTTGCTTAATCCTTAAGCCTGTCAAAAATACAAGACTTGCTCACTTATTGATATTTCATTAAAATTCATAGTTCTGAACTTACTTTAGCATGTAAAAGGACCAATTCCTTATAGAAAACAGACTCAAATAAAATCACAACCAAAATATCATCTACATTCACCTCCAAATTGCATTTCATAAATTTTGGCAATTTTAAATAGCATTACAATATCTGCTGTTTTAATAAGAATAAAACTTTCCAATTGACCTGTATAAATCCATGTAGTAAAACCTTAGAAGGCTTATATTTTTATATTCCAAATCTGAACTCAGAACAGACTTTCAAATAGTTTTACAGAAATCAGAACCTCTGCTGCCATGGCACAAAGAACGCACGAAGATACACATGGGCTCTCTGTAATGATTACAAATACTTGGTGGAATTTTTTTCTCCTTAACCTTTGCTTTGTTTCTGCCTCTTCTTTATTCTTAACAATCTCCTTGCCTTCTGCTCTCTGTCTGTCTCTTCTTTGTGTGTCTCTCCATGCTTTCTTCCTGTTATTAGACTTCCTTGTTTCTTTTTTTCTCTAGGTATCCCCCAGGCCCAGGCCACACTGGCATCTCTTCTGTCACTTTTCTCCCTTAGCAGTTTGCTTAATATGACCACTCTGTTTTGTTTTTAATATTTCCTTCTCAGTTCTTGTCTTTCTTTACTTGGCTCTTTTTTCTTACTTGAATTAAATTTTTATCTCTCTCCTTATTCCTCTGCTACTTCTCCATCTTTCATCTAGATTCCCCTTTATGTGTATTTTCTCTTATGGATATATGCAGATAATTTTTTCTTCTGACTCTTTATTTGGTCCTTACTCAGGCTCCTCCCCTCATCCTTGACTTTTTAATTCCCTTTCTGATTCCACTGATATGTTCCACATTTACTATTCTAATTTTTTTTTCATTTTCTTCTATGTATCTTATCATCCAGTTAGTAAGTTATAGTGACAGTGCAATAAGAAAATAATTTCAAGTATCATTTCACAGAAAATAGCATGAAAGTATTCATTTTCCATTTTGTTGTTTTTATCTGATGGATACAACAATGGATACATTAAAGTATTCTTAGTTTTTTAAAAGTATGCACAGCTTATTCAATTGTTTTAGAATTATAATATATACTATATATCTTGTTTCTGTCTCTATATAACGACCTTGAGACACTTAACTCTTTACTTTAGAGGACAGAAATGATATCAGTGACAAAGTTCAGAAACTGAATTCAGACTGTTCTTTGACAAAATTAATTTACGTTTTATATATATATAAATCACACATATATATAAATCACACACACACACACACACACACATATATGATTCAGGGAGATGTAACCCAATCCACATGTTCTGTGCATACGTACTGGAAGCTATGTCCCCTTTATTGGTGGGTGTGCTGAATTTCTCAAGACTGGGGAAGGAATGCGGGTAACAACTGATTCCCTCATTGAAGAACATTTAAGTTGATTCCAGCTGTGATGCTATTTTATGCCTATCAGAGAACTATTACGTAGGAAGAAGTTATTTAGGAAAAAGGGCAGCACCACTGTCTGTCTGTCTTTGCTCCTGTAATGAGAGTACTGCATTAATCCTGCCTTCCTTAACAGATGAGGTTTACTATATGTTTTGTCCCAAATAAATAGCAGCATGTTTGCTACAGTGTCGCTGATGGACTACCATATATTTGAGGCTACCAAGACTGAAAATACTACCTGATGCTATGCAACAGTTCGGGAAGTCTGGGCACTACTTTTGTGGTCAGACATACTGATTTTTAGGCTTTTGCATTGTTATCTGTGTTTGGAGGAGACAGATGTTTTGCTTTCTTATCCTTTCCTGCTCCAGGAAGTATCGTCCCCATACTTGTTCTAATGATTCTGGTTTTGCTGTGCCTTGCTGTTGTGTTAAAATCATTTATCAAAACAAACAGATGAATAGATAAATGAATATATAGGTGTTGACATACACTAATAAGAAGAATTTCCTCATTCTGCCTCAAACTTGGGAAAGTCATGTATGTGAGTGAAAAGGAATAAATTAAAAATATTAATTGCAAATTTTTAGTTTTTAATTCTTAATTGTGAAAAATTGAAATCAATAATTAGGACATTTTTAGTGAGAACTTAAAATATATAGATATTTTTAAAAGTTTTTATCTCTCTGCATCTATGCCCCCTTACCTATCTGGCTCTCCATGCATTCTGTGGGACTGAAAGCAGTGTGTCTGACAGTAGGAAACACACACACACGCACTGGGGAAAGACTATGGAAGAAGGAATGTGAGCAATGCCTAAACAACATATAGTTTTAAAACTGAAAAAATATTGCTTTTTCTATCAGAATATAGACTAGGCAAATGAATATGACTTTCAAAGACTGTTGGTATTAAAGTTTTATAACTTCTGAAAATGAAAAATGAGAAGTTTTAGTTTTAAAAGTTAAACCTGCAGTTATACAAAATTCTGACTTCTGTCCATTCACCCAGAAAATAGAGAATAATGTAATTTTCTTTATAGATGACACAAAAACAAAATGAAAGAAGTTTCTTTGTTGAGAAAACAGAGTAGGACACTTAGCTGAATTTTTCATCTCTCTAAAGATTCCAAAATCTCTTAATATTGTTCTTTTCACACATGCTTTACATTGGGCTTGCTGAATAACATTTGACACTGAGTAAACTGAGTATAGAAGAGTAATTATTTCATAACCATAGTTTTGGATGGGAAAGGAATGAAAAGTCATCAAAATACAACATTGAAAATAGGAATGTTTTATTTGAGATGCTATGACCATTTACCCCTTGATGTGTGCACTGCAAAACCCACAAAATTGCCTGCTAAATGTTATGTTTTCCAGAGCCAAGAGAAACTGCAAGTTAAGCTCAAACTGAATTGAGATGGAATATACAACTTTATGGAGATGTACAGACAGTAATTCACTATGTGATCAAAGCCCACAGTGTAATAACATTAAAGAACCAGTAAAATACATATGTTTATTTTTGTTTTTAAAAAATTTTTGACTTATGTATTTTAACCTAGTTGATTGTCATCATAGTTAATATTGTTACATTCAATCTAGTTTCCCACCTCAATAGCATGGTTTAATTTGAGAACATCGTTTTAAGAAAACAAACTAACTTTTATGATTAAAGTACTCTCTCAGTGTTCATGTAATTATTAAAGTTGGAATATCAGCTACAAATAGTATTAATCATGTGATTACAAAACATAGAACCTCTCTTTTTCTGAAATGTTTTACAACAAAAATTTTGATTTTTAAATATAAGAATCACATTGAATGACAATGTGAAGAATCACACTTCTTCACATTGAATAGTCATTAATAAGAGAAATCCTGAGTATGATGTTTAATGATTAGCAAAGGCTAATAATTATTTCTCTCACATATCTGTTACTTAGTTATTTATTTTCTTAAATAACAGTCCTGTAGGTAGATTTTCTATTTTTAAGATAGATTTCTTCATTCATCTTATATATTAATTCATTTAGTATTTCTCTGAATTCAAAGAAACATTTAGAAAAATTCACAGAAACTGAAATACTTTATTTCAAACCATAGTCACATGATAATGCTAGTGCCAATAACAATGCATTCTTAAAATAAGATATTTATAAATTTGTATTAAAATACTTCACTTTCAAAGCAAAAGTATCTATTTATAACAACCTAAATTAGCAAATGTCCATTGTATGATACAAATGCAGCATGCATATCTTTTATCATTTAGGTTTAATTTTATTTAAAACCATATTTTTAAAGCATGTCTTACGTAGAGGCTTTTTCTATTTCACCCTTTCCCCATTTCTAACTTACTAGAATTACAAAAATGCTTTTGGAAGGAAAGGGGAAAGAAGACAGTATAATTGAACATCTGGCTTTTTCAATGATTTGAAATATTGTCTTATATGTTGAAGAATATTGAGGAAGTAGAAATATGGGAGTGGGGGTGGTTAAAATGGGATGCATCCTGGCTTTCACATCATGCTGGATACAATGCATGCTGTACTCAGTAATGCATTCTGCAGGGCCGGCCAGTTACGCCCGACATAACACCGTATCTTTAACAAAGCATTGTTCTCGCTGTAACAGGTTTGTGAGGGAAAATGATGCTGGCTCACCTTCTGGACTTTGATGTCTCCAGTATCAATATACCCTGGTGTGCTAAATGCGGAGGTAAACCGTTAAAAGAGGTGCACAACGGAAGTTTGCTTTCATAAACTCCTTTTTCTCCTTTTCCTTTTCCCTCTTTCTTTCATTAGAGGAAAACTAGTTTTTAGTAACTAGACATGAAAGAAACACAAAATGAGAATTGAAAATGATAAAGCCTGAATAGAATTTGTATCATTTCATTTTCTTGCTTTCGCCTTTGTCACTATAATTCAAATGTCATGGAAGTAAGAATAAAACATCTCAGGCATTAGGATTGAATGATAGCTCATTCATATGACAATGACTGCTCTGAGGACAGAACATTTCTGAGAATGTAGTCATTCTTGTGGCAAAGATTATAATGACAAGGAGAAATGGAGCAAAATTAACCAATTCTAGGATCTTTGTAAAGAAATCTTTTGAGTCTCCCTTATGTGGTACTACGCATTATGTTAGCTAAGAAGTAAAAAAGGGGAGGGGGAAACCTTCCTGATGTCCACTCAAACTTACTCTTTGATTCTTACAAGAGAAGCCTTCTTAGGAAAGTCTGCGTTTCGACCAGTAGATGTCACTGCAATCAACAGAAATACCCCAGAGGCGAGGAGAACTGATAATTGGAATGCATGACCCTAAAGAACACAATGAAGGTAAAACGGAGAACTTACCATGATAAATTCCGCATGAAACAATAAAAACTCTAGATGGTTTGGGTTTTCATTTGATCTGATACGTCCTTGTCATTATGATGGGAGTATCTAATGAGGACCTTGCCTTTCAGAAACTGGTGCTGTTCCACGGTAGTCCCTGCATTTGAGGTCCCTGTGCAAGTTCCCTGGTGAATTCTTGGGGCCTGGTGCTCTCTTGGCAAGGAGCTAAGGCTGCTACTTAACCCTTGCTCGGGTTTTGACTCACTCTGTGATATGGGATTAAACTGAATATGAAACGAATTTTGTAGGAGGAGTGTGTACTGCTCCTATTTCCACTCACAACAGGAGCTGTGAGTGGCAGGGGGACTCAGAGTGAGGGGTACAAGTTGCTGAACATTTTGTTCTTACTTCTCCCTCTGCCTATCTTTCACAGGGTGAAAATAATTGGTAGTTTTAACAATATTCCCTTTTTTTTTGGTCCATCTCAAATGCATGTCTGAGCATCAAGAGTGTGTTTGCTTGCATGTGTGAGTTTGTGCATACACACATCTTCTGACACTTTGCTCTTTTTGGAGAGTTTTTCAGACCATACACAACATACCAGCTCTTGCTAGCAGCTTCACCTTGAAATTTAAATGCCACAAAAAAACCAGATTTCATCTACCCAAGGACCTCATTCATTTGTGTATTCTAGTGCTTCATCAGTTCACCCTGGTTAAATTGCTAGTAGCAGAAAAATCTCAAATTAGAAGGGTTTATGGGGTCATGCTCCATTCTCTGGCCAACACCTGACCCTTCCTTTCCATGCATTTTGTAGGCTCTCTCATGTGCCTTCTGAATGAAATGAAGTTGATCAAGGCAGAAGTAACTTCAAGCCACTAGTTCATGTTAATCTCCATTCCCATATCTTTTTGGTACATGCCAGATTATGGCAATTCTTGCACAAGATGGCAAGGCCACATTCCACCTTAAGTGGACTTGCAGCATTGCCTGCAATTCTGATAACCTGAGGTGACATGTTTAGCTTGTCCTGAATCTTGTCCTAAGAGTGTTCTGGCTTTTTCTGTGTCCCTTGAAGTGCTGCAAAAGGTGACAGCCTTGCAGATCTCTTTTGTTCCAGTCTAAAAAAAAAAATCAGCCAGTTTTCCATTAGTCCTCATGGCTCTTTTGAACACTAGGCTTTTATTTCACACTTAAAAGAAAATCTGTCAAGTATTTTGGTCACCAAATATATCCTACCTACAAATATCAGATAATGATGATTAGATACTATATACTAGACATCCTTTCTTTAAAAAATTCTAGTTTTCTGACATTAATAATTCTATGTATTTCAAATAATGACCAATATTTGCAATATTTTTGATACTTTGGGGTCTTCTTGGATGAGATATGGTAAATATTTGAATGGTAGAGCTATGTAATATCAGAAATCCTCTATGGGAAAAATAAGAACAAATAAAAGGTAAACAAAGCTATTGTGTTTCTTCATAAAAAGTGTAGGTGAAAAATACAGAACAGGAGATAAACCAATTTATTCCAGATGCAAAAGGAGAAAGCAGATTGAGGACTATTTTCATCTGAATATAAAATTTACTAGAAATTATTTAAAAATGCATATGAAGTTCCATATGATGCTGTCCCTTTAAATGTTCTATTCTTTGCAGTTTTGCTTGTCTCTCTGGCTCTTGATATTGCTTGATCCTTCTGGAATTCTTTCATTAGTTTGAATCTGTGACCCTAAAGTCTCTGAAATTGCTTATTCTCAGAGATTTCAATATTTACTTTGATGACATTTTTTGAAGACATCCTTAGTAGTTTTGAATTTACTTTGTATCCTTTAGTCCATATAAATCTGGCAATCGAGATTTCTCTCAGTTTAATTTGCTTTCTGTTGAGGATTTAAATGATATTATCCTGAAGCTTTAGCCGTCCACTTCCAGTGCTTAATCCTTGGCCTTCTTCCCTAGTGAAAGGTGGTTCTCAGTTTCTTTGGTTCAGTTTAACCCTCCTAGTTAATCTCTGACTTCTGGTAAATTGCCATCATATTTGAAATCTGGAATTGTAATGCTTTTCTTAAAAATAAAAAAAATCCTGCTCACAGAGGACAATATGACTAACTTACATCACCTTATTTTTTTAAAATTTAACTAAGATCAGTGGAAGAAAGTTGCTGCCGATCAGCTCAAGCAATATCTTAGCTGTCATCAGATTTAGAATAAATTTTAATCGGGATTTTTGTCCTTTCATAGCACATCAATTGCACTACTTAAAGTTAGAAATGGTCTGACTGTCTCCCTGACCCTCTTGGGCACTTCATAACTTTCTGCTCCCCAGCCCAGCCTTTTTGATTGGGCAGCTGCCACCTTTCAACAGGAATTATAATAAAAATGTATTTTTAATCTTATAAAGGTGGATGTGGCATTGTTTGTTGTTTTTGTTTTTTATTTATTTTCTGTTTCACATCCCAGACTCATCAAGAGATTGTTGCCGTTGCATAACAGGGTGCCCTAAGGGTTAGGGTTTACATGCTCACAGGCACACAGCTCTGGGAGGCACACTCTGCTCAGCTATCTCCACATAAACAGCATGCAGAGCTTTTACTCTGCTTTAAGAAATACTATACAAGTTCTTTTCAGTGGATCTGTTTATTTGGCTGGCTGACTTACAGTGGGGAAATCGCCAAAAGTTTGCTAAAATTGAATCCAGATAAGACAGAATTCCTTTTGATTGGATCTTATCCCTAGGTCGATCAACACTCTTCCATCACGCTGAAAGTTGGCAATTCACTCAGAGCACTGGTCCCAAAGGGGAAAACCTTGGTTTTATGCTTGACTCTACTCTATCATTTATGAATCATGTAAATACAAATATTAAACTGTTGTAGTTTCCTCTGAGACATACAGCAAGGAAAGATAAATAATATATATACAATATTTGGTAGTGTTACTTTCTGATTACCTATTTTCACTTGAACTACAGAAATTTCTTATTAATTTGGTGGATTGAGAAAGTACTTTCTAAATGTATATATTTTAATACTAACTTCAGGGATACTAAGCAGCATTCTACATCCTAAAAATGAGATACTGAACTTGACTTGCTCTATGAACATCCTTCAGAAAGGAAGGGATTTAAAGATCCCTGGGTGACAAAGTTCTTACTGTCCCCCGTTCCAATGACATAGACAACAGCATGGCACTGGAGAACCTATCACAATGGAAACTCCAATTCTAGTTGAGTTATGATGAGAATTTCAAGAAGAATACCCAACTGTCGGTGGATCAGAAGATAGTTTATTTATTATGTTCCAACTACAATTCCTTATAGATCTATGCAACTGGAATAAGTACTGAGTGCCAGCGAACGTACCACGGTCCAAAAGGTTTCACATGACTGAAAAGTGGGTGTTTTCCCAAGCAGAAGTTCACTTTGCTGTTAGGAAAAAAAATCTGTTGAAGTTGTATTTAGTGATGGCATTTTCTCAGAGCACAGGATTACACAAATTCTGCCCTGAATCTGGATCTTCATCCTGAAAGCTAGATACACAGGCGTTAAACAAGGTAAAATGGTACTCCATTATCACCAAAGCCATTGTACATCAAGTCCAGAAGTATTTCTTTGATAGATTAAATTAGATCTCATAAGAGATTATTTTTCTAGATTAGTGAAGTCAAAACTCTAGAACAAAGATAGACAGAAAAAGTACCTTTTGTCGACTATACTCACTTTCTTACTCATTCAACAAATAATTGATCTTAGTTATTTCCTTGTTAATGCAGCAATCTGTAAATATATTTCCAGTCCTTATATGCAAGGTGAAATCATATATACCCAGTATTATTTGTAACTAAAAAGATTGGAAACAACCCAAACATTTATCAATAGAACATGGTTGGCTGAATTACAACATACATATGTATTTGAATAATATGCAGCTATAATTTTTTTTAATAAAACATGAGAAAACTTCTTACATATTGGTATGGAAATCCTCCATGATACACTAAGTTAAAAAGAGCAAAGCACAAAAGAGTGGGCTTATGTATTTATTTTTTTCTGGTGACAAATTGTGGAAGCAGCCCAAGTATCCATCAGTAGATAAGTGGATAAAACAACTATGGGACATTTACACAATGGAATACTACTCAACAGTAAAAAAAAAATAAAAATAAAAATAAATAAATAAATAAATAAATAAATAAAATAAACAAAGCAACAAGTGTTGGAGAGGTTTTGGAGAAAAGGGGACCCTAGTGCACTGTTGGTGGGAGTGCAGACCGGTGCAACTACTATGGAAAACACTATGAAATTTTCTAAGAAAATGAAAAATGGATCTACCTTTTGACCCAGCAATTCCACTGCTTGGATTATATCCTAAGAACCCTGAAACTCCAATCCAAAAGAACCTATGCACCCCTATGTTCATAGCAGCACAATTTACAATAGCCAAGTGTTGGAAACAACCTAGGTGCCTATCAGTAAATGAATGGATCAAGAAACTATGGTACATTTACACAATGGAATTCTATGCAGCAGAAAGAAAGAAGGAGCCCCTACCCTTTGCTACAGCATGGATGGAACTGGAGAGCATCATGCTAAGTGAAATAAGCCAGGCAGTGAAAGGCAAATACCATATGATCTCACCTTTAACCGGAATCTAATCAACAAAACAAACAAACAAGCAAAACATAACCAAAGACACTGAAATTGAGAATAGGCTGACAGTCACCAGAGGGGAGAGGGGAAGAAATTTCATGGGAAAAGGGGAAGGATTTAGAGCAACAAGTATAAAAGACACATGGACAAAAACTAAGGGGTGTGGAAATGGGAGGGAGCTGGGGAGGGCTGGGGCGCTGGGCTGGGATGGGAGTAAAAGATAGAAAACTGTACAAGAACAACCATTAAAATAAAAAAATTTAAAAAAAGAAAAAAAAATTTACCCTTTATAACAGTATAAATGGACCTGGAAAACATCATGCTAAGTGAAATAAGCCAGGCAGAAAAAGGAAAATACCATATGATTTCACTCATAGATAAAATGTAAAGAACAAACTGAACTAATAAGCAAAATAGAGATGGACTTATAGAGAGCAGGCTGACAGCTCTGGGAGGGGGTGTTAGGGAGTGTAGGGACCAAGCGCAAAAGGAAAAGGAACTTATGGGCATGGATAACAGTGTAGTCATTGCAGGGGGAAGGGTGGATAGAGGTGAAAGATATAGAGGGCTAAATGGTAATGAAAAATACAATTAAAAAGCAAAATAATAATAATAATAGTAGTAGTAATAATAATGTATTTTCCTAAACATCGGTTTTATAAAATGAAATTAAGAGTGCTCCACAGATTTTTTCGAAGCTTAAATTACATCATATGTGTTTAAAATGAGTGCAGTTTACTTTTGCTGTTACTATAGTAACTATGGTTGCTATAAGAATTAATCTAAGAAATATTTATCTGGAATTTTTCTATAAAGAAAAAAACACAATTTAGAAATGTTTCCATTATTTTATGTATCCACTTAATTGAAAATCATGTACCTCTTTTTTCCACTTCCTGAATGACATGCACTTACCCACTCTTATATTGGCATGAAATAAATACGAAAATACTCCATAAACGTTAGTCCTAGATAAAATAAGTACAGAGGCAGGTATGGATGTGGCTCTTCTTATATTATTTATTTATTTATTTATTTAGTATTTATTTATTAACTTCATCTTTAAGGTAGCATAGCCCATTATAGACACAAACCAGATCTATCTTTTAAAACTCTTAGCAACTCCTGGGTTGTCTAGGGTAGGGTTTTATCTGACTTGAGGTGGACTAGTCCAGATAAGTTCAGGGTTAGAATTGCAATGTATGAAAGTGGGCTCTAATGTATTGTCTAAGTGGATCCCCTATCCCCCCTCTCACAAAAGGATTTATCTGCATGTCCCCTGAAATAACATTCTGTTTAGATAAATAAAAACTCACATTTAGAGTCGGCCAGAGAAGGAAGAAGAGAAGCAACAGTAGTAGCAGCAGCAGCTATTACTTGTTATGATTACTGGTGGTGGGAGGAAGGTTACAAAGAATAGAAGGTTCAGTAGGTGCTAATATTTCCATAGCCTGAAAGGAAGCACTGCTGTATGGGTAGCTACAGAACAGAGGAGCTGGGTTGCTGAAACAGAATTCTCCCTCACCTTCCCTTTCCTCCATGAGATTCTTCGATTCTTCTTTTCCTCACTTTTTAAAATCTCTCTTCACCTGGAAGTTACCCTCTGTCCTCAGAAGGACTAGGGCTCTGTCTCAGCCTCCCACCAGATACCAGGTAAATTGCTTGCAGAGGTCTCACAGCTGCACCCTTTTCTGGGCATTGCCCTGGAAAGCAGATGACTGTATTGCCCATAGCCATGCCCTTGGGCATGACTGTATTGCCCATGGCTGACGATGAAATAGAGACCTACTGTCTTTCCATTTGAGATAATTCTGCAGAGCCATTGCAGTTTTCCATGTGAATGGCTGAGTCTTCTACAGTGAGGGTCAACATCCTACTCTTTTCCTCCATTTCTACCTTCCTCATTTTTCTAATCAGTGTAGCTGCCAATAATACTCCCCAATAAACCTTCCAAATACAATTCTTGCTGAGTCTGTTTCCCAAGGACTCAATCTAAGGTAAGTGTTCTGGCAGCCTCAATAGTGGTAGAGGTGGCTACGTTTGACTTTGGCTGCATCCTGCATCTCAAGTCATGAGCAAGTAAGTATGTCCTTCTAGACTCAAAGGTCCTGACATCCGTGATCAGTTAGGTTTGTTTTCTGCTCTCAGTTATTTAGTCATCCTAAAGGGTCTCTTCTAGATGTGAACTGCAATCTTCAAGCCCAGAGGATTTCCCTAGGAACCCTCTGAGTAACTCTAACAAAAGAACATTGTTCTTCAGATGGCTGTTCAGAGTTTCTAGACTAGATTGATTTTTTTTAGAATAGTTAGTCTTCAAGTGTTGCTTTAAATTTCATTATACATTTGTTTCAGAACATTGATCCCATGCTTGGTCTCGGAATTTCTATTTTTTTCTGTAGATTTTAAGTCAATGTCTGATTATATCACTTATGAAAATTCTGCCTTTAATGTATAATTTACATCATTAGAGAGACGATATATCTTATGGCTACCACTAAGGAACTGAAAATGACAATGAATATTTATTTCTTTTTCTCATTCATAATAGACTCATAACCATTATTAAACGCTGGAGCAAATTATACAATATACAAAGAGTCTATTCTGACTAGATTTTTCTCTTCATGACTAGCCTCAGTTTTGAAATTCTGGTGCTGGATGAAGTTATTATGACTCAGCAACTGTTAGTACATGGGCTTAATTTCCTGTACTGTTTCCATATCTTCCAAAGTAGACTGAAAGACTTTTAAGACACTTTTATGTTACTCTTGCATTCACTAGAGTATATAGCACAAGAATTATTCAACTTGTAACAATCAGCCACTTGTAACAGTGACATGCAGTTAATCTGTATGTCACTAAGGCTAAAATCTAAGTGGTACTAATGATAAATTTCTACTCTATATAAAGGAACTATAGGGTTGTGGTTAGGGATTGGAACTTTAACAACAGACTTGAGTTCAGGTCCCAGGGCTGTGAGATTCTAGCTTGTGGTAACTCTGGCAAATCAGTTGAAATTCTGGAACTTTAATTCCCCTTCTTTAAATTTAAGATAATAAGAACATTTATCTTCTAGAGTTATTAGAAATATTGATGACTAACTTAATAAATAAAAAAATACTCAATGCAATGATAAGGAATGCTTGTTATTATTATATGAAAATATTATTAGAACATAATTCTAGATTCACTGTTACAAAGAGAATAATATAAGATTGTATTAAAATAGTATTAAAATGGGATGCCTTTCTATTTAACATCTTTCTAATTTCTATTTTTTAAAGTTTTAGATGACTTGAGCTCATAAATAGAGTGAAGTATTTTTAGGAAGAGAATTAATATCATAATATGTTCTTAGGAACCTTCCTTCCAGAGCTGCATATCTTATCTATTCTGGCCAATGGAAGTAGTAAATGCATTTTTGTCCCCCATCTGCTCCTGCTGGGGCTTAGCCTTCTGATCTTGCTCATTTGACTTCATTGTGCTATTATTTACAATTTGCTATAGATTCCCCTATAAACATTGTGTTTTATCTTCAATGTACCAAGTTGACCTCCAGACTTTAACTTTCCTCCCCAAGTGAGACTGAAGAAAGAGCTAGAGATGATTCATTGTATCAGTTACCTATGGTTGTGTTACAAATTACCACAACTTTATCAGCTTAAAACTGCAAATAGTCACTATCTTATGATTTCTCTGGGTCAGCTATCTGGGCACGATGGCTGGGTTTCTCAGGTAAAGGTCTCTGAGGAGGCTGTAGTATGGTTGTCAATCTCAGCAGAGGTCTCATCAAAAGGCAGTCTTACAAATACCCTGATGTTAGTAGCAATAACAACAACAAAAAGCATCACTGAGGAAAGTCCACTTCCAAACTGATTAGTAAAATTGATGTCAGGTTTCAGTTCCTTTTGGGTTGTTACACTCGGGGTCTCAAATCAAATGTTTTCTGAGTGTGGGCTGCAGGCCTCCCCTCTGTCATCTTGGTGTTCTATAGAGAAATGGCAGAAATGATATTCCACTACCTTTGCTACCTTCTGTTCACTAGAAGCAAGTCACAAAGTCAGATTTTTATTGGAGGCAAGATTCCAGAAGGGCCTGGCAATTAGGCAGCCAGGATTATTCTGATCATTCATGAGGCTCTGCACCACACCCATTATGATCAAGAATTACTTAATTAATCATGCTGCACTGGGAGAAACAGGTTAAACACTATGCCACTTCTTTATAAATGCTCAAAATTTTAAAGACATTTTCTGTAATGCCTACTGCAATTATTTCCCAAGGATTTCTCATTTATATAAATTTGGGCCAAATTCTAGCATTTTAAAGATTGTCTGGAGCATTATGATTTTACAAAGTGGACTGAAAATGAGAGCACTTGTTTACTTGACTTATTAAGTACTTACTATTGACTCTCACTTGCTGAGTTTCTAAATTGCTGTCTCTTTTTCATTCACAAAAAGGAGGCAACAGTTTCAGTTTACAAGTAGTAAGGCTATGAGTACAATTATTTTAAAAAGCACTTTACAGCTGTGCTTTGAAATTATCTAAGTGGTTTTAATACCAGTAATTTTTAAACAACAACAAATGCCACTCTTGTACTTGAAGTTCATGGCTACATTTTAGGTTGTATAATAATTTACTGGCAATAAATTCTTTATTTCCCTTTCATGAGTTACATGTAATTTTATGATGTCTTTGGAGATTCCTATTAGTACACAACCTGCATTTATAGCAGAAGGAGTGTGAATACAACAAAAGACCAACTCAATAAAATGAACCTAAACAGAGAGCTGGTTTTTTTAAAGTCAGTTACTTCACACCCTTTCCTTTCATTTTCTTTTCTTGAATATGAGGTATATGGATATTTGATCACAGCTATCTCAACTTAGAAATGCAATGCTGATATTACTTGAAATAAAATCAGATAATTCAGCTCAAATTTTGTCATTACAAAGTTAAAATTAGTTCCCACTTCAAATGGACTTCTTTAATTAGAAAATATCTCAACAAAAGACATCACTTTCTAAGGAACATTGGACTATTATGCTAATTGGAGTGGCCACTGTATAAGTCTTGGGTGCATCTGAAAAAAGTACCAGTTGTTATTCTGTCTGGAGTTTCCAACCACAGTCATTTTGCTAAATTGCATTTTTGTAGGAGAGCAGCCTGATAGGTTACAAGTGTTACTAATTCTATTAAAAAAGCCCCCTTTTACTATTCTTTCATACTTAACCATCAAAAACCTTAACAACTGTATTTTTAAATGATATAGTTCCATAAACAGATTGAAATACTTGAATAACCACTACATGATAATTAGGTTTTCCTGAGTGACCGACCACCTTGTTCCTTTTAATTTTCCCAAGCTGCAATTCTAAATTACACAAATCATAAAATTATGTTTTAAAAGTTGTGTAATTTTAGAGTTGGTTTGCATAATTTAATTTGAAAAATGACAGGGTTGATATATATGTTATTAGGACAATAGGTTCAAATCCAAACAGCCCCATGGCAGCCTATCAGACAGTGTGCATATCCCTTCCCTCTCCTCCATGCTCATCTCCTGCTTCCCAAGGCTCTGGGATCCAGAGGACCTGTTCAGGCTCTCTTGAGGGAGCATTTTCAGGAAAGCAAAGCCATGGCAGATAGTCAGAGACATAAATTATTTAAAAAAACTTAATGAATACAATTTTAATCTACTGATTAAGCTATTTCCAGTATGTATGCATATGTGCTATATAAAACCTTTGCCAATAGTCTAAAATGCAGCAGGAAACTTTTAACTGGGTTCATTTTCATTACCATCAGAAAAGGAACTCCAGGAAGCTCAGAGAGTCTCAAAAAAGTTGGGCCCAAGGAAGCACACACCAAGGCACATCAGAGTTACATTACCCATGATTAAAGATAAGCAGAGAATCTTAAAAGCAGCAAGAGTAAAGGAGACAGTTACCTACAAAGGATTTCCCATAAGACTATCAGCTGATTCCTCAAAAGAAACCTTACAGGCAAGAAGAGGCTGGAAACAAGAATTCAAAGTCATGAAAGGCAAGGACCTATATCCAAGACTACTCTATCCAGCAAAGCTATCATTTAGAATGGAAGGGCAGATAAAGTGCTTCCCAGATAAGGTCAAGTTCAAGGAGTTCATCATTACCAAGCCCTTATTATATGAAACATTAAAAGGACTTATCTAAGAAAAAGAAAAAGATCAAAACTATGAACAGTAAAATGACAAAAAAAAAAAAAAACTCACAACTATCAACAACCAAACATAAATGGAAAACAAAAACAAAAAATAAAAACAAACTGAGCAAACTAGACCAGGAACAGATTCACAGAAATATAGATCACATGGAAGGTTATCAGTGGGAAGGTGGGGAGTGGGGGGAAAGGCACAAGATACAGGTAATAAGGAGCATAAATGGTAGGTACAAAGTAGACAGGGAGAGGTTACGAATAGTACAGGAAATGGAGAAGCCAAAGAACTTAATACGTATGACCCATGGACATGAACTAAGGTGGAGGAATGATGGTGGGAGGTGGGTACAGGGCAGAGGGGAATAAAGGGGAGAAAAAGTGGGACAACTGTCATAGCACACTCAATAGAATACATTTTTTTTAAAGATTTTATTTATTTATCTTTAGAGGGGAAGGGAAGGAGAGATGGAGAGAAATATCAATGTATGGTTGCCTCTCGTGCGTCCCCTGCTGGGAACTGTCGCTGGGAACTGTCCTGCAACCCAGGCAACGTGCCCTGACTGGGAATCAAACTGCGATCCTTTGGTTTGCAGACCCATGCTCAATCCACTGAGCTACACCAGCCAGGGCCAATAGAATACATTTTAAGAAAGAGAAAAGTATGCTTCTTTTACATGGTTTCCACATCTTTCCCAAAATCCCTCCCTTTTGTTTTGCTTGATTTAATATCCAATCTATATTTTAACACATTTTTGCTCAAAAATTCTTTTCTATTTCCTAAACAAGACACAATAATTACAGAGAATTTACAGTCTCTGTGTATGCAATTTTAAAAGAAATATAGAGCATATCAAGTTTAAATGTCATCATTTCACATTTCTAAAACTTGTCTTTTTTTCTGATTCTCCATATTAACTTCATTCCATATTCTTGCCATCATTTACTTTATCATCTTTTCTTATTTCCAATGAGTTTACATCTGAGGACAAGTAACTAGAAAGTTTTGAAACAATTTTTTTTCTTTCACAGTTTCTGTTTCAGTCTGAGTTGCTCTTGAGTTTTGTTTTTTATTCCTGTTCTTATTATAAAGTAAAAAAGTAATTGAGAAGATGACTTTGCATGGAAAGTGCTCTTTCATTGGCTTTTTCTGATTGTATTCTGTACAGCATTAAAATACAATGAACTGAACATTCAAAGTTCTTAAGAAAATCTTTATATGGCCCATGAAGTAAAAAAAAAAGGTTAATAACTAATGGAAATGTATATGTGTAACCATAACTCTCTCTCTAATATATTTTAGATATTCTTAATACTTCTCTTTAGAAATGACACCATTACAAAGTTGGTTTGCATCATTTAAATATTTTAATGGATACATAACTCTTCAAGTGTCTATGCAAAAATTTTAAAATGAACATTCAGTATTATAATAAAAATTGGCCTATATCTTACAAAATATTTTTATATTTTTTTCACTTAGTAACTTATTTTTATGCCTTTACTTTTAAGAAAATATGTATGAACCTCATTTTTTTCTCCTGACCAAGATAAATATGCCATAATATATCTAATCAACCCTCTGATAGGGCATTTAGATTACTCCTAATATATTGCTATTACAAACAATCTTGTAGCAGCAATATAGTTTAAAAGTTTTTTTTTTCTTTTTCCATCATACAAGTTTCCTACTTGATAAATTCCTAAACTAAAAGTGTTGAGTCAAATAGTCATGCTAAATTTTCTGCCAAAATATTGTACTCATTTATATCTCTGTCAGTATAATGTATGAGATTACAGGCATTCTCACTTTACAGACCTAATTTAAGATAAAGAATATTTAGACTTTAGTTTCTGATTTTCTATTTTTCATCTTAGCAAAACTGAACCTATTTCCACACATCTATGATCATTTTTGTACATTTTCTGTAAAATATATATCTCTTTATCTAACATAATATTTTTGTTTTTTTCTTATTGCTTTATTTTGCATGATTATTTAAAATTTATTTTTGCTACATGTTGCAGACACTCTCAGACTCTTGCTGTCTTTTTATTTGGTTTAGCATTACTTTTGGAGAACATTCCCATTTAAAAATAGAGTTGTTGTTGCCAATCCCTTTCAAACTTATGTATCTTAGTTTAATGTTTGACTGACTCCTGAAGTTTATACCTAACACTTATGTACTTGGCTTAAAGCACAGTCTCATGGAGAGAGAGAGAGAGAGAGAGAGAGAGAGAGAGAGAGAGAGAGAGAGAGAGAGAGAGAGAGAGAGAGAGAGAGAGAGAGAGAGAGAGAGAGAGAGAGGAGAGAGAGAGAGAGAGAGACATCAAAACAGAGAAATAAAACGTAACAGATTTCAAAGCAAGATCACTCACGTAGAATTCACCAAAATTTGTTTGACCTCCATGCATCCATTCTAGAGTGGTGAGCTGCAAACTGTGGGGATAGAGCGTAGCTTTGAAGTCCCTACAAAGAACAGCCCAGATAAATAAGACCAGCATACTGACTTGCAAACACAAAATAAAGGAAATCTATTTAAAGTAAAGTAAGTAAAAATCACTAAGCATTGTGCAAAAGAAAAAAAAAGTTACCATAAAACTCTCAGGTGCAAGAATGATTATTTTCTAATAACAATTGAAAATAATGGGGATTTTTTTTTTTTAATAATATAAATCACTCCATCAAACCCAAGTGGACTGCCTTCTCCAGATAAGAATGTACCCTGTCTGGAAAGGGTGTTTGTGATATAGATACTTTGTTCTGCTATTTGTCAAGTATACTCTGGAAATACAGTGCTTCAGTCTGGTCTATCCTTGCCTTTATCTCTATTTTGTATAAATCAGGAGATCTTGGCTTTCTCAGCTTTCCTTCCTCCTCCCCCTCCTCTCCCTCCTCTCCTCCCTTTCCTCCTCTCCCTCCTCTTCTCTAGCTATTTCAACCCTGATAGCTGTGCCAGGGTAATATGCATGTTATGAAGGTGTCGCTGCAGTAAATCGTTGGTGAGTTTATTGTTCTTTATCTCACCTTGTAACTTTGTCCAAGTTGGAAACTTTCAGAGAAATTAACATAAAATCAGTTATGTGTTCTTAGATATAACAAAATACTCTGCTAATCCCAGCTCTTTGCTTAGCATTTTACTGCTTACCAAATGCAACAAGCATCTTACAAAAAAGGCTACAGAACTTTGGCTCATCTACCAAAATCTTTCTTTTCTTTTTCTAAGTCCTTTTAAAAATCCGTGGAAATAGGAAAGGTGAAGCTTCGTTCTATGGCAATTGCTTCCTTTATAATGCAGTTTTCAAAAATAATACATATCTGTGCTCATGACAATAAATACTTCTCATGAACAGTAAGATCTGCATCTGTGAGGGAGTCATTTGCTAGAAAGAGGCACTGTTTTAGGTGATTAAGATATGGGCCTACCAGAAGCTGGCCCGGAATTCTTTGGTTTACAAATTTAAAATCGGGAATCTCTTTTCTGTCTTTACTTATTTGAGTGTTCTAATTTGTTACATAATACATAAGTGCACAAGAAACACTTCACTTGTCTCCATTAAATGCATACTTTGGGAGTTTGTAAAACTGCTTCTAGGTAAAAATCAAGCATTTCTTGGAACTCTCATTACTTAATACCTAGCATACCTTGGTCACTCTACGTGACCATGTAAGAGTTAATCTTACACAGGGACACCTCAAGACTTTCTCAAAATTCCACTAGGTATGATCATTATGGACAAACAGAACTCTTGATGCTTAGATTCTTTTATTAAGCAACTCAATGGTAACTAAAACAAAAATATATTCAGAGTAAATAATTCACTACATAGACTGTGCCATGTCCTTTATTGCTATGGAGATACCATGATAAGATGCTTGTTTAGTTCATTGCTTTAGAGATGCAGCCCTCAGAAAACATTTCACTATAGCTATTGCTACAAACTATAGCAATTGTTGAGAATACATTTTAAAAGACACATTTGAGGAAAAACCATTTAAACATAATTCTAATCATCTTGACATCTTTGATAAGTTTGGTGTGGTATAAAAGATGTGTGTGTGTGTGTGCGTGTGTGGTGTGTCTTTCATATATAGTAATTACTCGTTTATCTGCTGTCTCCAATGGAGGAGCAGAATATATATTGAATGGAGCACGTTATCCATCTCACTGTCAGTGTGCTCATCAGTAGTGTTTTTTGTTTCTATCTTTCTTTGAATTCCTTACTTTGTTGTCTGTAAACTTCAGGTAAACCTTGACATATAATTTACATTTATTTTATAACATGCTTTCTCTTATTTTATTTTATTAAAATTCACTTCTCAATATTATATCGTAAAATTTTATAAAGATGCTGCCATGTCCCACTCTATGGGAAAGCATCATTGTGCCAGTAATATGTTAACTCTGGTAGATGCTCATGCACTTGAGAGTCCTAAGTATTGCTTAGTGTCTTCTGGTACAGTCACCTCTTACCATCACCCAATTCTTCCTCTAGTTCTATAGTATGTGGCTAATTTCGCATGAGACTTGTGGACTGTCTGTGGCTCCTTCAGCTGTGGCTAAAATGTTTGTTGCTTTTGCAATTTGCACTGATTGCCTAAGAAAAGAACAGTTTGTTTTGCAAGGGCTGCTTTTAGTTTAGTGGGTTCTGTGCATAGTTAGCTACACTGCTTTTATTTTGTGGTGATGGTCCAGATTGTGTGTTTTGGAGGCATTTATTGCATTCTTACAAATTATACATGTTGCTGAAGGGCTGTTTTTATCCATACATGGAAAAGAGACACAGGACTTGACCGAGTAAAAAACCTGATGAATAGGATCATGTCTCAAGTAGTTAAGAAGGAACAAAGAAATACTTTTCTGGAATGTCTATTCCAAGTATTGGAATATTTTCATATTTTAAATTAGTTTAAGTACATTTAATGTTATTCTAGTATCCCTAGCACCTTCAACGATAATACCTACTTGATGATCTCTTTTGTGATAATTACAAATGTTGTTAATTTTTACTGTTATTGTATGTTATATATTACAGAAGCATATTATGTGCAAGGTGATATTTATAAAAATGGCCTTATTTAGGTCTTAACATAGAATGTTGAAAAACCATTTTTTCTTTTATTGATAAGGAAACTGAGCCTCCAGAAGTTCAGTAACTTGATTAAATTTGCATGCCTAGTAGCAGGACGAAAATTAAAATTTAGCTCTGACTGATTTCAATTTCTTTGCTCACTTTGTTCTATAATCTCCCTAACAACAACTACTCCAATATATTTATGTGGTCAATTTGGGAACTCCTTTTTTCTCCTTATTTTTAAAAGTAACTTTACAAGTTTTTTCCTTAGAAAATTAAAAAAAATGAAATAATAAATCCAGTGCACACCAGAGGGGAGGGGAGAGGGGATATTGGGGAGAAAGGGAAGAAGGGTTTTCAGGAACAACTATAAAGGACACATGGAAAAACCACCACGGGGTGAGGGCTGGAATCAGGGGAGGGAGGTGGGATGGCTGGGGTGGAGGGGAAATGCAGACAACTGTACTTGAACAACATAAAATATTTAAAATATAAAATAAAATTAACTATTTCATCAGCATTAAAAATGTCAAATATAAGCACAGAATTCACAAGCTTGTTGTCTGATGAGTTGGTGATAGCTGCTTGCAAGGAAGGAGGGAAGGAGGGAAAGAGGAAGGGAGGAAAGGAAGAAAGAGAAAGAAAGAAAGAAAGAAAGAAAGAAAGAAAGAAAGAAAGAAAGAAAGAAAGAAAGAAAGAAAGAAAGAAGAAAGAGACAGAAGGAACCACCAACCTTCCATACTTGGGCAACATTTGCCTATTAAACATATCAGCTGCTAAATCTCATCTCTTGTGAAAGATGTTATTACTGTTATTACTAAGATAAATATTGATAGAGATGAAGACCTAGAATAACCTTTACTCATCTGCTCTAACAGTAATGACCATGATCCTCTATGCTTTATGCTTTCCTAGTAAGTTTTTCATATATTTATATGTTTTTCCAATTGCCTTTTAACTACTTTCTTACTTCTTTGCCTCTTTCTGTATCTGGAACTTTTTCATGTTTATATTCTGTCTTTATTGTTGGGTACATAACACTATTATTTCAGCACATCAACTTTGTAATGCTTAAAATGTGCACAAAAATTGTTGGTTAAATGAATGATTTTAAAATTAGCAGTCTTGTGATTTGAAGCTAATTTAGTTTATTACTGTCTACCTACAATTTAATATTTCTGTTATTTGGAATATTGATACATTTTAATTGATTACTTAAAATAAGCTTTTTTGATGGTTTTTAGGATGGTGATGATAAGAATGTTGATGAAATTGGTGATCATTATCAACAATTTCATTTCACCACCACCATCTAATAAGATGAGTGATCTTGGCTCTGTCCCTTTGCCTCATTTAGGTTTCTATCTCATTATCTTTAAAATGAAGAAAATAATAATACATACCCTCTAAATATTCTAAGGATTAAACAGGATACTCTTTTTCATAAAAGACCTTTGTAAACTGTAAAGTATTTAATATATAAATGGTAGCTAATGTCATTCCCAAAATTCTTAGTTCAAATGCATCAGTAAATATAATTTCTTTGATGGTTCATGGATATCCCTTATAGTCTAGTAATTTTAGGTCAATTTTCCATGAACACCTCATTAAACAGACTAAGATCAACTTCCATCATGATGTAGACTATTTAGTTTCACATATTCTCCAAGAGATTATATTTAACCTTGGTGCTTCTTCCTGTTATTTCTTTTTTAAAACTTTCTTTGTTTTTAAATATATTTTATTGATTATGCTATTACAGTTGTCCCATTTCTCCCCATCATTGCTCTCCACCCTGCACACCCCATCCCACCCACATTCCCCCGCTTTAGTTCATGTCCACGTGTCATAAGTTCTTTAGCTTCTACATTTCCCAAACTATTCTTGCCCTCCCTCTGTCTATTTTCTACCCACCATCTATGCTACTTATTCTCTGTACCTTACCCCCTCTCTCCTCCTCCCACTCCCTCTTCCTAACCCTCCATGTGATCTCCATTTCTGTGGTTCTGTTCCTGTTCTAGTTCTTTGCTTAGTTTGCTTTTGTTTTAGGTGTGGCTGTTAATATCTGTGAGTTTGCTGTCTTTTCACTGTCATATTTTTTATCTTTTCTTAGATAAGTCCCTTTAACATTTCATATAATAAGAGCTTGGTGATGATGAACTCCTTGAACTTGACCTTATCTGAGGAGCTCTTTATCTGTCCTTCCATTCTAAATGACAGCTTTGCTGGATAGAGCAATTTTGGATGTAGGTCCCTGCTTTTCAAGATTTCAAATATTTCTTTCCAGCCCCTTCTTGCCTGTAAGGTGTCTTTTGAGAATTCAGCTGACAGTCTGATGGGAACTCCTTTGTAGGTGACTATCCCCTTATCCCTTGCTGCTTCTAGAATTCTCTCCTTCATTTGAATCCTGAGTAATGTAATTATAATGTGTCTTGGTGTGTTCCTCCTTGGGTCCAACTTCTTTGGGACTGTATGAGCTTCCTGGATGTCCTGGTAGTCTATTTCCTTTGCCAGATTGGGGAAGTTTTCCTTCATTATTTGTTCAAATAAGTTTTCCACTTGTTGCTCTTCTTCTTCCCCTTCTGGTACCTCTATAATTCAGATGTTGGGATGTTTAAAGATGTCCCAGATGTTCTTCAGCCTCTCCTCATTTTTTTGAATTCTTTCTTCCTTGTTTTCTGTTTGGTTGTTTCTTTCTTCCTTCTGGTCCACTCCATTGATTTGAGTTCCAGTTTTCCTCCCATTTCTATTGGTTCCCTGTGAATTTTCCTTCATTTTACTTATTGTAGCCTTCATTTGTTCATCTAATTTGTGAGCAAAATCAACCAATTCTTGAACATCCTGATCACCAGGGCTTTGAACTGTGCATCTGATATGTTGGCTATCCCTTGGTCACATAGATGAATTGGCTCTGGGGCTTTGATTTTTTCTCTGGTTTGAGCCATTTTTGGTTTTTATTTTTTGTCTGGTTATGGCTGTTATATAGTGAGGGGCAGAGCCTTAGGTATTCCCCAGGGCGGGGCAGCCCAGTTGCTGGGTTGTGATACTGTATGTGGGGGCGGGGTCCGAGAGGGAACAATGGTGCTGGCTCCACTCTCTCTAGGATTCCAGTCCCTTCCACTACTTCCCCTTTGCCTGGATTATCTGTGTGCAAATGTGGGACTGCCTGGTCATCCAGCCACCTTGCACAGTGTCACTGGCTCTGCACCATTGCCACCCCATGCCTGGGGTCCACTAGCCACCGCCTGTTTGTTTGGGATCTTCCAGCCACTGCTGCCTGCATGCCCAGGTCTGCCAACATCCACTTTTTTCTGCTGTGACTCTGCCCCTCTGGATGAATGGTTGTTGGACTTCTGTACAGTTCAATTTTCTATAAGTTCTGGTTGTTTTCTTATTTCTAAATATTTGTTGTCTTTAATTTTGATTGTGAGAGAAGGCACAGTGTGTCTACCTACACCTCCATCTTGTCCAGAAGTCCCCGGTTAACTTTTCTTCCTGTTACTTCTTGTTTCTGATGAATTCACAATGTTTGACATGCACTTGGTCCTCTGTCTCTAGGTATCTTTGTAAATTATTTACCCTCAAGGTACCCCCCCCATGTTGCTTTATCTCATAGAGTAGTAGTAACACAGGTTCTTCTGTTAAACAGATTTCTAATGATGATTTGGAGAAGATCTTAGGACATGCTTCAGGTAGAAACTTAAATTGAATATCAATGATTATTTTTCTTAAGAACAAAGTCATTGTTGGTGTGTTCTGCTCTTACAGAACCAACCCAGGGCAGGGGGAGTGAACAATATGCTATTACCAAGTGGACCCACCCTTGTGCTCCTGGGGTCCCCCACCCCGTACTAGGTTTGCCTTCCCACTGCCAGGGAAAGATATCTCTCAATGCCAGAGATTGGTGAAAAAGAAAGGGATTATTTATTTAGAGTTATACAAACTTGAGAATAATGAATTAATGTTTTCATTGAGATCCCAACGTCCTTTAGAATACCCACAAACACACAATCCTTCCTTCCTCCCTTTGCCCAGTCTGGGGTATCATATCTCAGAAAAAGAAATAGAAGTCCATGGTTCTTTTCTGCTGAAGCTGCACTGTCCCAAAAAGACCCCCATGGATGCAGTGCCTGGGTTTAAATACCAGCACCAATCTTCCTCTGCTGCACCATTTCCAACTCCTCCCACAATGGGCCACAGCTGCCAGCATCCCATATTTTCCCAGCTTTACTGGGCTGCCATAGTAAGTCTGGGCAGGTGTGGCCCTGTAGTGTGGAGAAAATCATCTCCAAGCTCTTATGCAGGCTCTGTAACCAGGGGGAGTTGCCTCCCAGCTACATCATGGGTTGAAGTCACTCCCACCCCCCTGGCTCAAAGCATGACCACAGCTATTTAACATATCTATCAAACCAGTTAAAGGTTATAGATATGTTAAATGACCATTCTAGAGGTTATCTGCAAAACTGTTGTCATGCAAAACAACTCTCAATGGCTCTGCTCCTGCTTCCCATCCCCTAGCTAAGACTTGTGGGGATGAGGACATCCTATATGTATATTTTTCTAATATTTCCTGGACATTGAGTTCTGGACCTCATTACAAATCCCTATTCTCCACCCCCCTGCCCTTGGGCTGCATCCTGTTACACTGCTAGTTCAGTCTTCTTTTAGGTGTTATCTAGCTAACTAACTAGAGAAGTAACTAACTCTTATTTATCTAAACTTATTCAGGTAAGATCTACACAGAAAACATTTGGTTTTCAAAACTGTGCAGGCCAATTAATGCTTTTGCTTTTATATTTGCATAAAAGAGAAAAGTTCTGTCTCAGACTTATGTGAGCTTGGGCAAGCTGAAGAAAACTGTCAAACTAATATTTCTTTTTTTTCCTCTATATATCCTAAATATTTAAGATGACTAAGTACAGATGATACCTCTCCTATTCCACAAAGCTTAAGTTTGTCTTACTTTGTAAAAAAACATAAGTCAAGATTTATAGCTTACGTTTTAATTTATTTACTACTAATTAAGTACTTCTGTGCTCCATGTTAACACTGTTAAACTGAATTATAATGAGCAATAGCAATATAATTTTAAAATGTTTATCTATGTTAAAAAAGAAAAAAGATACATTTAATTTTGTATATCCAAAATATTACTATTTCAACATGTAACATTATAAAATAGTATGCAATATTTGATGTCCTGTTTTGTATTAAGTCTTTGAAATCTGTTGTGTATTGAACTCTGTATATCCCAATTCACACTAACCATGATTAGAGTAAACTATAGTTATATGTGGCCAGTGCCTATACTTCATTCCCATCACAATTCTAAGCACAGGTAGTGTTGCATGTCTTATCTCATATAACTCTCACAATGGTCTGATATTAATTCCATGTGACAGCTAAGGAAGAGGGAACACAGAGAAGTTGTTTAAATTCACACATCTATATGAAGGTCAGACAGTGAATTTAGCTCATTGTGATGGCAGAGTTTTTTATCTTAACATGTTACCCCTAATTCTGTGTTTTACTTAGTTGTTAGCAAACATTGGCTAAATCTTTGTCTGATAAACTCAGAGTTAGGTGCCCTTCTTTCTCTTTCTATTGTCTGTGTGAATTTGGTAAAGAATGCTGAATTGACGTATCTGTGGAGTACATTGTTTTTGTGGTCAGAGTGTTATTATAAGAATAGACTTAGATTGCATAAGTACATGCTGTTCTTTGAAATGACGTACCTTAACATGGCCTCAAAGAGATTTGATCTATGAAATTCTTGGCCCTTCTACTGAATGAATTAAGAAGGGGACTTTTGTGGGTAGGAAGTTAGATTGAGTTAGGTGGTGAGCCTACTACATTTTAGTGTTTACTAGTTTCATGTTAATTTGAAGAATCTAAATTGTATCTAGTATCATTGTCCCTTCCAAATTACTTGTATTCTTTCTTTCTTTAAAAAAAAATAAAAAGTAGTTTTTGAGGTAGTTAACTTTGCTGACAGCAAAATTGTTTGAAACATTCTAATACTGTTTATAATGGGTAATTTTTTTGAGGAATATTGGTTTATCATTTCATTAAAAATTCTGGATAGAATTATTTAACCAGGTTATTTAGCTTCATAAACAGTAATGCACTTACTTTTTCTACATAAGTTACCAGAAATATTTCAAGTGAAAACCTAAAATATCTTCCCTGGCATTCTCATAAAGTGTTTCTCATGGGAACCATTATCCCCAGGCTGCAAGCCAAAGTGGTGCACTGTCCCCCATCCCAGAGGTCTCTGGTGAAGGAATCCATGGAGGACTTCACAGGGATTCTCTCAGAAGTCATTCTTCTGTTGTTTTTTTCCAGATTCCTTGGTGCTATTTTGGTTGTATCATGCCCATTGACACATTATTGGCTTTTGCCAATTTTCAGCATAAAACTGGGAGAAATGCTGAAAGTCAGGATGACTTCCACACATCTCTTTTGCTGACTGGCTGCATAAAGGCTGAAGGAGAAACAAAGTCTTGTGTAGTTTATAGAAGATGGAATAAGTTCCATATGTTCACCACACAGGCAGTTTGTGTACACAGCAACGGCTGTCCCAGCACCTATATTTAATTTCCACACAAAATAGGAGCTTTGCAAAAACCTCACCACATTTTACTGTGTCTGCATAATTTAAAGTTTTCTTTTATGAATCACACATAGAGAAAAATAGTGCTCCATCCACATGAACTATTAATTTATTTACAAAAGAAAATTCTCCCTCTCCCTCTCCCCTTCTTTCTTTCTTTTAAAACTCACATTGAAATTTTTGCTTAAGCCAATAACAAAGAGTAGATGAACTTTCTCACTGCCTTCTGTGTGCTACAAGCCTCCAACTTTAGTATTTCTATGTTGTCTGGGCCTGCCTCTCAACTTGTTGTGGGGGTTCTACATTGTCTCCATGAAACAAAAATATGTCCCAGTATTCCATGGCCCAATTCTTTTATTTTTATTTTTATTTATTAACTTGAGAGAGAGACGGTTCTTTTTGCACATATTTATGGAAATTAGCTGCACTGGGTAATTTTTGTATGTGCACTGACTAAAGATCAGACCTGCAACCTTGGCATGTTGGGATGATGCTCTAACCAACTGATCTACCTGGTCCATGATCCGATTCTAAAGACCCTAGAAAGTAAGGTGGCCCAGATCTTCTTCCTTGGCCAGGTTTACCAGTGAGGAAATTGGCTGCATGTGAATTGAATGCCCAGAACACACCCTGATCCATTGGGCTCTGGCTAAGGGAAGTTTTGTGCAAGAAGTTGGGTTAAAAATACAGAAAATAACCTCGGACTGTGGCAGGGGTGGGCAGGTATGGATCCTGGCCTCTCTCTTTTAAATCTGTAGCTTGATTCCTTCCTGCCATCATATTCTCTCTCCACATACTGAACAGGAATTAACTTGTACTTAATTTAGCAACAGCATTGTTTTAGACCTTTAAACTATATTTGACTAACCCTCTAAGTCCCTGTGTCAATTTAAGTTATAATAACTTATATGAATAAGTCTGGTCAAGCCCAGGCAGTGTTTCATTACTATCTTGGGGTCCTTCATATGCTAGAAATGTGATAGGTAGATAAGTAATTTAGTGAAAATGAATTAGTTCTTTTATAGAGAAAGGAACTACACTTATTGAGCACATATTACATACTACATATTTGTATACACTCTCCCTTAATCCTCACTGGAAGCCACTGAGGTTGATATTACTGATCTCCATTTTGAATTTGATTGAACAGGCTGAGAAACAAGTTACTTTGATTATAACCAAGTGGCTAGTAATGGCTGCAGTGCAATCTGAGTTTAGGATACTCTGTTACTGCAACTCCTGATTTTTCTGCCACATTTCTCCAACTGTAAGCAAAAACTCAATCTACTTAAGAAACAAAGTCGGCTCTAAGTTTTTGCTCAATTTAATTTTCTTTGCAAATATTATTCATCACCAGAGAGTTATTGGAGAGAATATACCCCCCTTCCATTTCAATTCCCTAAAGGGGAAAAAAAGAGTTAGGTTTAAGGCAGAACATACGTGATTTGACAAAAATCCTTGCAAAATCCTTGATTACTAGGTTTCCTGGAAGCTTCATCACTGTGCTGGTAAGAAAAGAAGGTCACATTCTTTTAAAATTATTTCTATAATAATAATGATGGCATTCTTTTCAGAAAATTTTCTTGCCCACATAATGTATGTTCTTTCTTTCATGTTATTTTTCTCACCTCTAATGCATAAAAATATGAATTAGTTATCAACATTAATATACATTTTTTCCTGAAGTCCCAGTGATTTATTTATTTTTTTATTTTTATTTTTAAAAAAATTTTTTTTTCTTTTAGATTTTATTTATTTATCTTCAGAGGGGAAGGGAAGGAGAGAGGGAGAGAAACATCAATGTGCGGTTGCCTCTTGTATGTCCCCTGCCGGGAACTGGCCTGGCAACCCAGGCATGTGCCCTGACTGGGAATCGAACCGCGATCCTTTGGTTTGCAGGCCCGCGCTCAATCCACTGAGCTACACCAGCCAGGGCGCAGTGATTTAAATAGTTATGTCAAATTGTTCCTTTCCATCCCAGTGGGGTTTATTTATTTATTTCTTTATTTCATTCGCTTTTGTTTTCACTATTGAAAGAGAAAAAAAAACTATCAAGATCCCCAGGGCAGTCTCATTACTATTATGCTTATCATGATCTTGTGACTTAAAGATCTCACAGACTTTTTAACTTTTTTTTGCATTAATATTACATTATTCCAAAAGCCTATTGTGCTTTCCCCTTTCCATATCTCCCTCTACAAATATGTCCCCTATATTTGTAACCACCTTAAGAGAATTTGGCAAGAAAAAGGAAAGAAAGAATAAGAGGTATATGAATCACTTCCTACCCTACAACTAACACATGAAGTGAAAACTCAATGGAAAGTAATTCCTCAGGAATACATGGTTCTTGTCTTTGAGGCAGCATAGTTACCCTCTGTTATTCATCGGCTGCCATTTTGTAAATAAGAATCAACTTTAAGTGTTTTAGCAAATTAGAATTCATACTGCTCTTATCATTTAATTTAAGGGTTTACTCCATATTCACTCTACGGAATTGTTAAAGAACAATCCCCTTTGGCAAAAGCCCCAGTAAAACACTATGAAACCATTTCTCTGGAAAAGCAACCTTTTAATGTTCAGTCTATGCATAGAGTATTTGTTTATTTATATATATATAGTTAGTTGGTTAGCCAGTATTTTATGACCACAATGAAAATGACTTCTAAATTTTACTGTCAGTGATTTTCAAGTTATTGTTTGGCCACCACTTAGTGGATTATGATATTAACTTGGCTGATAGAGGTGAGCCTTGAGAAGAGAATGTGAGAGTGCCCTGTACTTAGTGAAAGGGAGCATTGTGAGTTGGTACCATTAAGCATCGAAGTGAAAAATATTAGCATGTATTATTCAAAGTAAAAATAAGCTTCCTATTGGGAAACATTTTCTTCAATTATATACACACTTGTGTCTGTTTATATATTTATGTGTGTGTATGTATGTTTCAGATCACTGTGTAAAATGTATTCACTGCAGACCATTGTAAAAATATTTGAAGGTCACAGAAATAAATCAACAAGAATTTTAAACATGTGGGGTTTTTTTGTATGTTGCTTAGAGCCTGGGATACTAAGTGAAGACTCCATTTTCTGAATGGCCAAATGTAATCAACAGGTTAGAGACTGGCAATCTTAGATTCCTTAATCTTACTCAAATCTTTGGAAATTGTGTTTTTAAATCATTGATCAAAAAAGGTTTCCATAGTGTGTATTAATGAAAAATTTCTTCTACAGAATCATTACTAGTCTCCAGAAGAAATAAGTGCAGTTACTTACAGTAAATGGAAGAACACAAATAAATAAAAATTGAACTACAGTGGTCCTAGTATGTATGGTATGTACATATGCACACATGTATGTGTGTACATCTATGTATGCATACATGCATTCATACACAAACATGCACAAACACTGTCAAAGAAAACTTTGCTAGACATAGTTAATAGGGCAAGAAGACTTTATTCAAGACTATTGCAACAGGGGGAGAGATTGAACTCAACTCCATGAAAGAAAAAGCAGGAAAGTTTTTAAGCCCTAGGGTGAGCCACTAGAAGGAGTAGTGGAGGCTGTTAAGGGAGAGGTTGGTCAACATCATTATACCACCTGTCTTTGCTAATTTTCACCCATCTAAGTTAGGCCTCTACTCTCCCACAGAAACTTGGAGGTGGGGGCTCTATATTTCCTGATGATTCCCTGATGCCCAAATTCTTGAAAAAAATAATCCTGGACTATGAAACAGGAAATACACTGAGAGAAGATTTACATCTGAAATGGACTGACAAAAAATTTACAATCACAAGTTTTCTAAAGTAAATGCTCCAAGAAAAGAATGGTAGGGGCCTCTAGTCAGGAAGACACCTGTCTAAAATTTAGTCAAGCTGAGGTGAACATTAATACTATCTTGAGATATACACACATACACACACACATATATATACATATATATGAATGATTAAGTCTTTCAATAGTCAATAATTTGTTTAAATGGTACTGGGTTATTATGGTAAAATATATATGATATTTGTAATTGTATCTTGATGTAACTTTAATTTTTTATTCCAAAATTTGAGAATATACACACACACACACACACACACACACACACACACACACATATATATATATATATATAAACACACACACACACGCACACGCACATACACATATATATAATCTCCCATCCCAATCTGGGAGCAGAAGTACTGAATATAAGAAGTAATTTATTAATAGTAATGTATTTTCTAGAATCTATTAGACATCATTCAGGGGGAAAATAACCTTACACTGTTATAGTCTCCATAAATATTGGTTAACTGTTAATTGTTTAACTGTTAAAACTTTTACATAAGATGAATGATATTCATATTCAACTTACATCTTTCAAACAATCTAAAAGTTGCTTTTCTGAAAAGACTGTAAAGGCTATCAAAATCCTTTTTACAAAAAGAGCTCAGGCATGATTGTAGTGAATGTATAATCAGCTGGAAAGAACACTGATAAAGAGTAGTTGCAAAATTTCAATGAAAGATAGAAAGTTAAATTAAGAAAAAAATCTAGATTATAAAGTTAAATATACATGTGTATATTAACCAGGAATTACATGCTTAGGTATTTACCTAAGAGAAATGTAGACTTATATCATACCAATTTGGACACAAAATTCGATAGCATTATTAATCATGATAGCTAAGCAGGATGCAACCTAAGTGTCCAATAAGATTTAAATGGCTGTGATGGTCATAATCTATCCATACAACAAAACTGCACTTAGCAATAAAATGATTGCATTATAATCAGGTCACATGGATGAATCTCAAACACATTATGTTGAGCAAAAAAAGCTAGACACAAGAGTATGCACTCTATGTTTCTGTTTATATGAATTTCTAGAAAAGGTAAAATTGATCTATGTGAGAGAAAGCATGTCACTGGCTGTATGTACCAGATATGGAGTGGAGAGGGAATAAACTATGAATATTTTGGGTGGTAGGAAAGTGTTTGTCTTGTGGTAACATAGTTACACAAATGTTGACATAGCTCAAAATTCACTGAAATGTACATGCAAGTTGGTATATTTTTATATGTATAATATTATACCACAATGAATTTCTTTTAATAAAAATAATTATAAACCAATGGGTAAAAGGCAGAGGGCCTGAAGCAATGTTAGCTACATAAAAGCTTTAAAATAGAGACATGCTCAAGTTACTCCAAATTAAAACAACAACAACAACAACAAAAACAGGAAAATGCACACATGTTGCAGTAAATATACATTTTTATTTAATAGTAAGTTTTCTAAAAATTAGAGCTTCCTGAAAATCGAATAAGCTTACATTTGAGATGGCAATATTCTTTTCAATGAAGAAATTTCAGTACAAGCTGATGATCATTCATCAGGTGTGTTGTAGAAGTACCTTAGAGACTAGAGTATATAGTAACCAGTCTTTAAGAAAATTCGGTAACGTGGCAGAGTTCTGCCTATAATATTTTCAAAAATATCACCTATTTTAATTGTAGTCTCCAGTACTGCAGTTGTAGGCAACAAAGTTAGATCTGGGAACAGTGTATATTTTTTAAAGAAGTACCTCATCTGGAAGGGAAGAGAAACATAAAAGTGTTATAGCAAAATATTGTAAATTCCATAATAGGGATATTCCCAAAGGTCTAATATGACATAGAAACAGTGTCACATTCTTAATGTGTTAGCACTTCCTGAAATATTTAAGTATTCATTAGGACAAATTATAATAATTAAGGCATGAATTATTTATGGAGGGATTCCTGTTATTGTTAAAATATTGGGAGATTATTTTAACATGCAGTTATTTTTAGCATACCTCCAGTAAACTTCCAAAACATGTCTTTCAAAACCCAAATGTATTTATCATCTAGTTTGTACAATCCAGGAAAACCTCAAGGTAAAATGTAGTGTTTCAGGATATTCACCATTTTACATTTTCTAGGCTATGACATTTTTCCATTTAGTATAAATAATTGACTATGAACTATGCAAAGACTTGCATTCCCTGAATGACTTTCAGATTCATTAGAAATGACAATTAAGATGAACCAGTCTCCTCTATCACCACTGCCCACTGTGCATGCTTCCACTTAAGCACTGGGGAAGGTAACACAACTCAATTTGAATTTGAAATTCAAGGTAATGAAACTAAACAAGATAGTCCTATCCTTTTCCTCCTATTTTCCCTTAGAGAATTTTTGAGGTCAGGGATTTGTAAAATGAACATATTAAACCAAATTTAACAGTAAAATGGATCATTGATATCATTCAAGAAAGCAATCCCAGCTTCCATTTATCCTCAGGTATAAATTGCCTATCTGAGAAGCAGCTCCAATTTAAATCAAGTCAGAGCAGTTGGCTTTCTGAGTTTTAGTCTGGAATTCTTATTTGAAGTCATTTCTCAATCAACAGCATCTCAGTATTTATAGCAATATACTTAGCTCAGCAGAGACCTGGATGTACAGAAGTGACATTGCTCCAGAAGACAGCTTCTTTCCTAGTGTACCTTTTATCCCAGCCCCATCTCATGTTAAAATCCCTGATATCACAGAGTGCATTTTTCATCCCCACTACATCCTCTCATTTTGGCAGAAATCCACCCCTCCATTTTTGTGCTATGTATTAACAAGTAGGAATTTAAATGGATTCATTGAGAATGTAATATCAACAACAGGCACTCTTTTTTTGAAGTTGAAATTCTTAAAACTTACTTTCCCCTCTGCAAGAAAGAATGACTCCCTTACTCCTTTGCCCACTTAGCCTAAGACATTTTAGCCCCAGGTGGCTCAGTTGGTTGAAGCACCACTGTCCTGTGCACTGAAAGTTTGTGGATTTGATTCCCAATCAGGGCACGTACCTTGGTTGTGGGTTGGATCTTCAGCCAACACATGTACCAGAGTCAAGTGGTCGATATTTCTCTGTCACATCTATGTTTCTCTCTCTCTCCTTCAAACCAATAAACGTATCCTTGGGTAAGGATTTAAAAAATTTCTTCAGGATGCTTTTCTTCATCTGTCCAGATGTAGACAGGCTTCCTGTTCTATGTCTCATACTCTCTTGTCTACCCTGTGTGTATTTAGTAGTAGAATTAGTCATTATTCATTAGACTATAGGTTATAAGAAAATATAGATAATGCTTGCTTTTTCTAGCTTTGTATTACCAGCAACTAATGCAATACCTGAGAGATAGTAAAAACTCTAAAAATGTTCAATGATTAATGAATAAATAAATGAATAAAGGTGTTAATGACAAGGTAAATGGATGAATATGTGTAATACATAATATGCTTACAAAGTCATTTCATAAATATTTATCAATTTACATATACCTTTATATCTTAGAATTACATTTACATTATATCTTAGAATTAGAATTGATTTATATCAGTAAGGTTATAGGATTTAACTTGAGTAAACTGTGACAACAGGTATGAAAACATTTATAAATGAGTAAGCACAATGCCAAGGCAAGAAGAAAAATAATTAAAAGATATTGCTGTATTCTTGACTCAAGCTATACTAAATATTATTTATTATATCTTATGTCTCACATACATACACATTCTTGCTAGCATGGCATCATATACATTATTATAATTTCCATTTCTTTCTTAATTCTTTTAAAGTCTGTATGTCACCTGTGGGGTTATTGAATTGCATTGTTTTAAACGACTTCTCCAATTTGTCAAGGTCATATGGTCATGTTGAATTTTGATCTTAACAATAAGAGTGTTAGTCAATCTTTCCATCTACAGATAACTGTAAATTACTACATTTGTAGACATTTTTTTCATCATCCAAGTCATTGATGAAAGTATCAAACAGCCTCTGGCCAGGACTGACACCTACATAATAAAACTTCTGTCCATCTCAGATAATAAAGAACTACTAATGATTTCGAGTTGTTCTACATACTCTGCTTCTAATAAATAGGACTATAGTGCTGGTCCATTTTTATCAACTTGTGAATAAATTCAGTTATTGATATATTTGCAATATCAATATTTAATATCTGATTTTGAACTTTGGATGAAAAATGTTATCGATGACAAATATTACTTGTCCAAGTAGATTCATAATAGTAAAAGCAGTTGAAGTAAATCTTGAATCCATTGTCTTATTTCCTTTCTCACATTGTTTTCATTGTCCTGTTTTCTACTCTGAGCATGACAGCTTCATGCATTATATCCTCCTCTAGATACTTTGACATGAATAAGTCTTAGGTAATGATCTGTGATGGATAATGAAATAAATATGGTTGTATCTTATTAATCATAAATCCACCTCTAGGACATTGAAATGATGTTTTTTGTTGTTTGCTCTGGGAACTTATTCCTCTGAATAAATAAGACATTATTTTATTTCTTTATGTAGTCATCTGTTCAGAGTTCTGTATTCCTTAAACACAAATGCATATTCATTCACCTTTGATCCCCAGTGCTTAGCACATAGAGTAATGGTTCAATAAACATTTGTTTAATAAATTAAACACTGATAGGCCATGAGGTGGGGAAATATGGAGGTATGAATGGCCTTTCTGAACTGCAAGAACAACATACATAGAATGGAATAGATGAGCAATTGGAGGAGTTATGTAGATTGTAGCTAATATCTATTTAATTTAAAATTATATATTATGAGCATCTTTGGATGCCCTTGTAGGTGTTTATATTCTCATGACCTGTATTGCTTCTTAAGGCTATCTCTGTATATCTTAACACAACCACTTTCAAGAAGCTGAGAAATTCTTAAGTAAATAAAAATTATAGAAACAGTTTCTAGTACTTGAAAAATATATAAAATATATTTATTAAAAATTTCAACCAGACTTAGATTTTATAGGATTTGGCTATCAGAGAAAATAAAATAATTAAATAGCCAATATGATAAGATGCATATATGTATATAAAATTAGCATTCATTTTACACTTTAAGTTAATGAGTGTTCCCATGATTGATTTGCAGACTTCCAATAATAAGAACTAAGTACATATATTTTTTTTATCTTTGGTACCAGTAATAATATTTATTTAAAATTTTGAGTCATTTTTCTTTTTTTGGTAAATTTTAAAAGTATAGGAAAGTACAAAAGGTCATATTCCTAGTATACAAAATTAACCACTAACTATAATTATTCATGCTCACTTTATTTATTTTTTTAATTTTTATTTTAATTGTCGATCTTGCACAGTTTTCTGTCTTTTACTCCTACCCCAGCCCACCACCCCAGCCCTCCCCACCTCCCTCCCATTTCCACACCCACTACTTTTTGTCCATGTGTCCTTTATACTTCTTGCTCTAAACACTTCCCCTTTTCCTCTGGAATTCCCTACCTCTCCACTCTGGTGACTATCAGCCTGTTCTCAATTTCAGTGTCTTTGGTTATATTATGCTTGTTTGTTTGTTTTGTGGATTAGGTTACTGTTAAAGGTGAGATCATATGGTATTCGTCTTTCACTGCTTGGCTTATTTCGCTTAGCATGATGCTCTTCAGTTCCATCCATGCTACTGCAAAGAGTAGGAGTTTCTTCTTTCTTTCTGCTGCATAGAATTCTATTGCATAAATATACCACAGTTTTTTGATCCATTCACTTACTGATGGGCACCTAGGTTGCTTCCAGCACTTGGCTATTGTAAATTGTGCTGCTATGAACATAGGGGTGCATGGGTTCTTTTGGATTGGAATTTCAGGGTTCTTGGGATATAATCCAAGCAGTGGAATTGCTGGGTCAAAAGGTAGATCCATTTTTAGATTTCTTAGAAAATTCCATACAGTTTTCCATAATGGTTGCACCAGTCTGCAATCCCACCAACAGTGCACTAGGGTCCCCTTTGCTCCACAACCTCTCCAACACTTGCTGTTTGTTGCTTTGTTGATGATAGCCATTCTGACTGGTGTTAAGTGGTATCTCACTGTGGTTTTAATTTGCATCTCCCTGATAGCTAGCGATATCGAGCATCTTTTCATGTGTCTCTGGATCCTCTGTATGTCCTCTTTGGAGAAGTGTCTGTTCAAGCCCTTTGCCCATTTTTAAATTGGGTTGCTTATCTTCTTAGAGTAGAGTTGTGTAAGTTCTTTATATATTTTGGAGATTAAACCCTTGTCTGAGGTATCATTGGCAAATATGTTTTCCCACACAGTCGGTTCTCTTTTTATTTTAATAGTTTTCCTTAGCCATACAGAAGCTTTTTATTTTGGTGAGATCCCATTTGTTTGTTCTTTCCTTTATGTCCCTTGCTTTAGGGGAAATATCAGTAAAAATGTTTCGGCATGAAATCTCTGAGATTTTTCTGCCTATGTTCTCCTCTAGGATTTTCATGGTGTCACAGCTTATATTTAAATCTTTTATCCACCTTGAATTTATTTTTCTGTATGGTGTAAGTTGGTGCTCGTGTTTCATTTTTTTGCATGTAGCTGTCCAGTTCTCCCAACACCACTTGTTGAAGAGGCTATTTTTGCTCCATTTTATGTTGCTGCCCCCTTTGCCAAATATTAATTGACCATAGAGACTTGGGTTTATTTCTGGGCTCTCTGTTCTGTTCCACTTGTCCATGTGCCTGTTTTTATGCCAGTACCAGGCTGTTTTGATTATAGTGGCCTTGTAATACAGTTTGGTAACAGGTATTGTGATCTCTCCTACTTTGCTCTTCTTTCTCAAAATTGCTGCAGCTATTCTGGGTCATTTATGGTTCCGTATAAATTTTTGAAGTGATTGTTCTGTGCCTGTGAAATATGCCATTGGTACTTTAATCGGTATTGCATTCAATCTGTAAATTGCTTTGGGTAGTATGGACATTTTTATGATGTTAATTCTTCCGATCCATGAACATGGCATATGCTTCCATTTGTTTGTGTCTTCCTTCATTTCTTTCTTTACTGTGGTGTAGTTTTCTTCATACAGGTCTTTTACCTCCTTGGTTAGGTTTATTCCTAGGTATTTTATTTTTCTTTTTGCTATATGAAATGAGATTTTTTTTCTTGATTTCTGCTTCTGTTGTTTCATTGTTGGTATACAAAAACGCCTTTGATTTCTGGATATTGACTTTGTATCCAGCTGTTTGGCCAAATTCATTTATTAGGTCGAGCAGCTTTTTGGCCGAGTCTATAGGATTTTCTATGTACACTACTATGTCATCTGCAAACAATGCTAGTTTTGTTTCCTCCTTTCCGAGTTGGATGACTTTTATTTCCTTTTTCCTTCTAATTGCTGTGGCTAAGGCTTCCAATACTATATAGAATAGAAGTGGTGAAAGTGGACAACCTTGTCTTGTTCCTAATCTTAGTGGAGAAGATTTTAGTTTTTGCCCATTGTGTATGATGTTGGCTGTAGGTCTCTCATATATGGCCTTTATTCTGTTGAGGAATGCACCCTCTATTCCCACTTTGCTGAGTGTTTTTATCATAAATGGGTGCAGTACCTTATCAAATGCTTTTTACACATCTATTGATATGATCATGTAATTTTTTGTCTTTGCTTTTGTTTATATGATGTATTATATTTACTGATTTGTGAATATTCAACCATCCTTGCATCCCTGGGATGAATCCCACTTGGTCATGATGTATGGTTTTTTTAAATGTATTGTTGGATTGTTTGCCAGTATCTTGTTGAGGATTTTAGCATCTATATTCATCAACAATATTGGCCTGAAGTTTTCTTTCTTTGTTGTGTCTTTATTTGGTTTTGGGATTAGGATGAGGCTGGCTTCATAAAAAAAAATTTGGGAGTCTCCCATCATTTTGGATCTTTTGGAATAGTCTGTGAAGGATAGGGGTTAGCTCTTTTTTAAATGTTTTGTAGAATTCTCCTTTGAAACCATCTGGTCCAGGGCTTTTGTGTGTCAGGAGTTCTTTGATTACTGATTCAATTTCATCTTCTGTTATTGGTCTGTTCAGGCTTTCTGTTTCTTCTTCATTGAGTTTTGGAAGATTATATTTTTCTAGAAACTTGTTCATTTAAACTAGGTTTTCAAATTTCTTGGCATAGCGTTCTTCATAGTAATTTCTTACAATCCGTTGTACTTCTGCGGCGTCAGTTGTAATCTCTCCTCTTTCATTTCTGATTGTGTTTATTTGAGTCCTCTCTTTTTTTCTTGATGAGCCTGCTTAAAAGCTTGTCAATTTTGTTTATCTTTTCAAAGAACCATCTCCTGGATTCATTGATTTTTAGGATTGTGCTTTTAGTCTCTATGCCATTTAATTCTGCTCTGATCTTGGTTATTTCCTTCCTTCTACTTGCTCTGGGCTTTCTTTGTTGTTGTTCCTTAAGTTCTTGCAGGCAGAGGGTCAGGTTGTTTGTTTGAAATGTTTCTATCTCTTTTTATGTAGGCCTGTATCTCTATAAACTTCCCTCTGAGGACTGCCTTTCCTGTGTCCTATAGGTTTTGGGTTGTTGTGAGTTCATTTTTCTTTGTTTCCAGGAACTTTTTTTTATTTCTTCCCTAATTTCATTCTTGATCTATTTATTGTTTAATAGCATGCTATTCAGTCTCCATGATTTTGCGTGTTTAGGGTTTTTCCCCTTGGAGTTGGTTTCTAGTTTCAGTCCCTTGTGGTTGGGAAATGCTTGGTATGATTTCAATTTTCTTGAATTTGTTGAGGCTTGATTTGTGTCCTATCATGTGGTCTATCTTTGAAAATGTTCCATGTGTATTTGAAAAGAATGTATATTTAGCTTCTTTGGGATGAAGGGCTCTATATATATCAGTTAAGTCCATTTCATCTAGGGTATTGTTCAATGCCACAGCATCTTTGTTGATTTTTTGTTTGGATGATCTGTGCATTTTTGACAGTGGGGTGTTAAAATCCACTACTAAAATTATGTTGTTGTCCATGTCTTTCCCGAAGTCCTCTAAGATTTTCTTGATGTATTTGGGTGCTCCTATGTTGGGTGCATATATATTTACAACATTTAAGTCTTCTTGGTCTATTCTTCCCTTGAGTATTATGAAGTGACCTTCTGGGTCTCTCTTTATCGCCCTTGTTTTGAAGTCTATTTTGTCTGATATCAGTATTGCTACCCCAGCTTTTTATTCCTGTCTGCTTGCTTGGAAAATTTGTTTCTAGCCCTTCACTTTGAGTCTGTGTATGTCTTTTGTGCTGAGGTGGGTCTCTTGTAGGCAGCATATGTGTGGGTCATGCTTTCTTTTCCATTCAGCTCTTCTATGTCTTTTGATCAGAGTATTTAATCCATTTATGTTCAAGGTTATTATTGATAGGTACTGATTCATTGCCATTTTCATACCTGTGTTTCTCTCTCTCTCTCTCTCTCTCTCTCTTTCTCTCTCTCTTCCTTCCTTTCCTTAAAGCAGTCCCTTTAGTATCTCTTGCAGTACTGGTTTGATGGAGGTGTATTCTTCTAGACTTCTTTTGTCTGAGAAGCTCCTTATTTAGCCCTCTATCTTGATTGAAAGCCTTGCTGGGTAAAGTAGCCTTGGTTGCAGTCCTCTGGTTCTCATTACTTGGAATATTTGTTGCCATTCTCTTCTGACTTGGAGCGTTTCCATTGAGAAGTCAGATGCTAAACTTATCGGGGCTCCCGTGTATGTTACTTCTTGTTTCTCCCTTGCTGCCTTTAAAATTCTCTCTTTGTCTTGGAATTTTGCCATTTTAATTATGATGTGTCTTGAATTGGGCATGTTTGGGTTCCTCTTGATTGGGACTCTCTGTGTTTCCTGGATTTGTGTGACTTTTTCCCTCATCAAATTAGGGAAGTTTTCCATCATTACTTTTTCAAACAGTTTTTCTATCCCTTGTTCTTCTTCTTCTCCTTCTGGTATCCCTATTACACGAACATTATTACATTTCATATTGTGTTGTGTTTCTCTTAATCTCTCTTCATTCTTTCTGAGCCTCTTTTCCTTTTCTTGCTCTTTCTGGGTGTTTTTTCCTGCTTTGTCCTCCAACTGGCTGATCTGATCTTCTGCTTCTTCTATTCTGCTTTTGATTCCTTCTACTGTGTTCTTCAGTTCAGAAATTGTATTCTTCACTTCCTCTTGGCCCTTGTTGATAGTTTCTATTTCCCTTTCCATGTTGATATGATCTGCAGTGAGTTCATTGTAGTTTTCCCATAGTTTCTGGTAGGTCATTGTGACCTCATTGATCTTCCTGATAACCATTGCTTTGTACTCAATATCTGATAGTTGTGTTGCCTCTATTTCATTTAGCATTCCTTCTGAGGCTTCCTCCTTTCCTTTCATTTTGGGATTGTTCGTCTTCCCATTGTTTGTGAGACTCTTCTTGTTAACCTCAGCTTCTTAAATTGATCTGTTCTGGCTCCCTGAGTTTATGGTGTAACCTTCTGTGGTGGAATACCTGTGAGATTGAGTGGTGCAGTCTTGTTGATCTCCTGAGCTCACTGGTCTTGGGTTGTTGTTTAAGTTGGCTCTGTGTTTGTCTTTGGGTTTTGATTTCTGTTGGGTTTTTCTTTGGTGGGTCCTTCCCAATAACTGGTTAACTGAGGGTCACTCTGTCAATCTCCTCTTGTATCTTGTTATGCTGGTGAGGGAAGGTTGTGTTGAAGCTGGTTCTTCCATGTATACAAGTTTTTCAGGATTCTCTCTTGCTCTTGTTCAGTTGTTTGTACTGGGTAGTTTCTCCACTATTTAGTTGTATTTCCAGATAGGTCCTGGATTGAAGTTTGTGTGGTTTCCACTCCCTCCATCTTCTTCTGTTGTTATCTGTTGGTAGTTCCTTTGTTGTTGGGTTTCCTCTTCCAGTGGGCATCCTGGTGTTCACTGCTTCCACCTACGTGTCTGGTTTTTCAGTGTCTGCTAAATTTTTGGTCTCCTATTTTCATATATGTTGTTGTACTGTTGACTGTTTGCTCTGTTCCTCCATAGATTGGCTAGGTTTTTCTCTCATGTTTAGGGGGGCATGGAATCCTCTCTCTACTACCACACCACCATCTTCCCGTCCCCTGTTTAATCATTTTAATTGCAGTAAACACAAACACACACAAACATACATCAATCATTAACTGAATCCTGTCACAGGACGGCCACACAGTGAGATCTCAGACATAGTAGAAGCTAAATGTTTATGAGAAAAGTTGTGTCTATAAATATTGAATGTCTTCATATTAGAAATAACTCTAATACAATAAATTTGCATTTGGGAAATGTGCCATTTACTTTAGGAAGGCTAAACAAAAATGCTATTTTTTAGTAGGAGGTTATGAAATGTGTTATACCTTGGGGGTGACATCAAAAGAGATTTTTTTTAATGATTCAAACAAATATATTTCAAGAATATTGTTAAAAATTTTCAAATAAATTATATGTGATAGCCATCAATTAAAGACATAAAATGAATGCCTGCTATTTCAAAACATATTTAAACAAAGAAAAAACTGTGCATAACTAGCATGTTCTGTAAAAATAATTGATTCATTAAAAAAACTATGTCATCCCATTCTCATTTCTAGGTTCTAATTGAAGAATGAATGGGAATAGTTAGAGGAACTCATTACACAATCCATGTTTGCATGAGACAATTATAATTTTTGCATAAATGCCCATATTGTTTGAAATCTTATTAATATTACAGCAGAATACAGTGTATCATGCTGTGAGAGAAGCAATTTAAAAGGTTACAAATGTTGGATAATATGATGAATAACATTTTGTCCATTTATTTAGGTGTGGTCATCTCAAATTGGTCATATAGAATTCACTACTGGAAATAGGAATGTTATAGTCTATTTTAGAATGAAATCAAAACAATGTAGTCATATTTGCAATAAAATTATTAGAATATAATTTTCCCAAATTCATTTCAAGTTCCCCTTATTATTTGAAGGCCTTTTTTGGTCCTCTCTACTTTCACTTTACTCCCATTTTTCTTTTTCTTAGATAGCTGTTATTTTGAAATTGGTATAAATATTTTCTTTCCATACTTTGCTATTTTAATTGTATTTAAATATATCCATGAACAATATGTGATTGCTTTGACTTTTAAAAAATTCCTTCACATTTCACCATGCAAAGTATGTAATCTTGAAACAACATTTATCACATTATAATAAATTATTTTGCTTGAAGTATGGTATTACATCTTAAAAATGGTTAATATATGTCTTCCATAAGTAGCACACAACTAAATTTTTATTCTCTTTATAATCAAATGTATTGTGATTATTGATGTCTGTTGGCATTTATTTATTTATTCACATTTTTTAGGGGATAGCTTTTTAGTAACTATATATATATTTTTGTTCATTTCTAAAAATTTCAATATGAATTTCTAACTTTATAAAATCTAAAATTATTCATTATCTCATGTTCTCATGAGCTCCCAAAATTTTCACTATGATTTCCAATCTTTCATAACATTATCTAGTTTAACTCTGTACCTACCTCCTATTTACTATTCTCATGTTTTACATTCAACAGTTATTTAAATTTATCCTCAAATTGCTAATTTCTTTGCGCATCATTGTTCAGCGCATCTTTTATTTCTTTTATTTTTTAAGTATATTTTATTAATTGTGCTATTACAGTTGTCCCATGTTTTTCTCCTCTTTATTCCACTCTGCCCTGTACACCCTCTTCCACCAGCATTCACCACTAGGTTCATGTCCATGGGTCGTACATGTAAGTTCTTTGGCTTCTCAATTTCCCATACTATTCTTAACCTCCCTCTGTTTATTTTGTACCTACCATTCATGCTTCTTACTCCTTGTACCTTTTCTCCATTTTCCCTGCTCAACACTGATCACTCCATGTGATCTGCATTTCTGTAATTCTCTTCCTGTACCAGTTGTTTGCTTAGAGTGTGTGTGTGTGTGTGTGTGTGTGTGTGTGTGTGTGTTAGGTTCAGTTGTTGATCATTGTGAGCCTGGGCTGAAACACATGAGAACCATTTGAGAAATTTTATAAACTCTAGGGTGTTTTGAGCATCACCCCAAATCAATTAATAAAATAATCACAGGATTTGGGTTCAGGCATCAAAATATTCTTTAATGCTCCTCAGATGATTTGAATAGCTACCTCCACTGCTTTAGTCAGTTTTCAGTTACAGTTTGTGTCTGGTAATTCCTCTATTTATCTATGAATGTATATGTCTTTTTTTACATTTTGTTCTACAGTGATTTTTTAACTGGATATTAAGTGTTAATTTGGACAGCTATATGTCCTCAGTAGTTTGAAGATTCTATTGTCTTCCAGAATCTATTTTCTTTTGGAAAAGAAACAACATATATTTAAGCCTCTCTCTCACAAACAAAGTGTGTCTCCCCTTGAATTTTTTGGCTTGAGCTCCAACTCACTTCTCATTAACTTTCTTCAGTTATTATTATTATTTTTTGCTTTTTATATGTTGCTATGCTTTAGTCAACATGACTATGTGTTTAGATTGGGAGGAAGTATTTCCAACATGAGCCTATCCTATTACTGAAAGCATCTTCCTTTCCTTCCTTCCTTCCTTCCTTCCTTCCTTCCTTCCTCTCTCAGTCTTCCCTTTCTCTCTCACTCTCCCTCGTTCTCTACATCTCTTCCTCTTCCTTCCTTCCTTCCTTCCTTCCTTCCTTCCTTCCTTCCTTCCTTCCTTCCTTCCTTCTTTCTTTCTTTCTTTCTTTCTTTCTTTCTTTTCTTTCTTCTACTTTCCTTTCTTTCTCTCCTTCTGTATTTCTTTCTTACATTCTTTTTTCTTTCTTTTACAATTAACTTAAATATTTTGAGTCTTACATTTTAATATACTCTTCCCCTTTCTTGAGATATTGATGCTCAGTGACAACATAGCTTGATATAACTTCATGTGGAGTTCCAGTCTGTTCCATTTGCGTAGAATAATCTTATATCTAACTAGAATCATTTTCCTTCTTATTTGCTTCTAAGTTTTATGTAGCAGACAGACTCTCATGAAGCTCTTTTATCCCTAATGGTTCCAATTCCATGGCCTAAAAATAGTAGATTTCTTTATCACAGAGCCATTTGTCTTTATAGTGCCTAATTTCTGTTTTATGCATTAGTGTTTGTGATATGGCCAATGAAACATGAAAGCAGTTAATTTATTGAATGTTACACATGGTAAAGAATCCAGCAAATAGTATTATGTAGATGTTTATTTCATATTTCTACAATTAACAGTAACCACAATAATAGTAATAAAAAGTTAATTTCTATAGCAGTTTTATTTTTTCTTAAATGCGGTAGAAGGCCCTTCACACTGTATTTGTCAGTTTGGCTTTAAATTTTTCATTTTGTTGGCTAACAGACAGATAAAGGGGATTACAGACAGAACTGAGCCTGGTTTCTGCTAATCCCCAACTTGAATTCTTTCAAGGGTTGCAAAATATGATTCAAGAATTTCACAAGCCTTTATAAATTCAGCCATACTTTGTCATCTGTCTGGTATATGTGCCATCATGGGTGGATTAGGAACTGACATTTTATATCTCTGATCTCAACTGTAAAAATATTTGTTTAGAGTGACTATCAACATAACACACAGGTGATTTCTCCTCTGATGTGTGGATGATAGAATGGTTTTTAACTGGGTCCTCTGGATTGGACTGGGACAAATTATCAGAGGGCTGGAAGGCAAATTTTTAGTGAACTAAGATTTCATATGTCCATAGGTAGAATGTAGAGCCATTGCTTTTATTCTAAAAAACTATTTATTATAATTAGGGTTACATTAAAACTATTTCATATATATATATAGCCATTTATCTGAATCTATAACGGTGAATTAATTTTCCACAATACCATGTATGTGGAGTCCTCCTTAGTTTAAAATTAAGATTCTATTTTTTTTCTATCATCTTTCCTATTACTATCCTCTAGGAAAACATCCTTAAAGCATCAAGAGAAATGTTCTATGCAATATTATTTAAATACCTTAGCCCTTATTAGATGTTTTAATATTTTCAAGGTCATAGCTCATGCTCATTTTATGGAAATAAGGTTACATTGATGCTTTGGATATTATCATTTATAAGTAAATTATATGTTAATATACTCAGTATACTTTGTAAAATCTGTAATTTTAATAAGAGAATAGATTACTTTAAATAGTTTAGTAAATCTTAAAAAAGACAAAGCTCAAAGTCATGGATATTGAAAAGACACAGAAGCTTTGAGACCTCGGAATTTAGAACCATTTGTTCCTTCCCTGTCTCCCTCAGATGAGGAAATGCAGGCTGACACCTTAGCAAGATCTGGAAATCCCTCAAAAATTATCAGCCTTTCTTATAGAATTAAAGAGTAACTTAAAGTTTTAATAACTTCAGTACCAATCACATGAATTGCATCACTGATGCAAAAATATTTTAAAATCTACCTTTACCAAGCATTTTGCTAGGTTGCAGAGATGAATAACATTGTCCCTAGTCTCAAATAACTTAGAGCAAAAATCCCTAAGTATCATTCAATGCTGAGGAAATTAAGGATGATGCTGTGAGGAATTATTTTATAATGTTAAATTTATTAAGTTAAATAAAATATTCTATTTTTGAGAAGAGAGAGTCCTGTTTTCATTTTAACAAATAATAGTTTTATTTTGCAGTTTTTATGTACCAAAATAAGAAGTTGGTAGTGCGATATAAATTTTGTCCCCCAGAGTAAGTGACCTAAGTGCAGTGTTATAAAGTCTACAGTAGTGTATAGTGATGTCCCAGGCCTTCACGTTCACTCGCGGCACTCTCACTGACTCTCCCAGGGAAACTTCTAGTCCTGCAAGCTCCACTCATGGTAAGTGCCCTATACAGGTTTACCACTACTTATCTTTTATACCATATTTTTTCTGTACCTTTTCTATGTTTAGATACACCAGTGCCATTCTGTTATAATTGCCTGTGGTATTCGGGACATTAATATGCTATACAGACTTGCAGCCTAGGCACAGGAGGCTACACTATGTAGCCCAGGTGTGTAGCAGGCTGTACCATCTAGATTTCTGTAAATGACCTCTATTAAGTTCAAACATTGACAAAAATCACCTACTGGTGCATTTCTCAGAAAGATCCTTATTGTTAAGGGACATATGACTGGTATTGATTTTCTGTTGTGTCCTCCAGTATTCAGTGTACTAATGTCAGTTACTTCATTTATCTGATCTCTCTCTCTCTACTCTGCCCCTTTCCCACTTCTCTTGCTGGTTCAGACTAAAACTAATGCGTGTTTGGTCTTCAGCTACTTTTGAGAAACGTAGCTGCTTGCCTTACTGCAGTTGCAGCTAGCCAGGAGCCTATCCCTCTGACGTTTCCTCAAAAGTAAGAGAAATGCTGTGTCTCATATCTACTTGTGGTTCAGGGACTCCTGCCATCCATAAGGTCAAACAATTTTCTTAATAATACTTACACATCATTGCCTTTTTCATCCTTATTGTTTCATAAATGGAGTTTTCTAAATTGTGTGCCTCCTGTGGTATCAAAACCAGTTCAATTCAAAAATAATTGAGCCAGATATTAAAAAAAATGTAAAATAATGTCCTTTTTCTCTTTGATATTTTTCTTCTTGCAAGTATAGTTATTATTTTTTTCTTGTGCAATTAAATTTTTTTCCAATTTTTAGTTTAATTGTTGATCTTGTACAGTTTTCTGTCTTTTATTCTCACCCCAACCCACCACCCCAGCCGTCCCTACCTCACTCCCACTTCTACCACCCATAGTTTTTGTCCATGTGTCCTTTATACTTATTCCTGTAGATCCTCCCCTTTTCCACTGAAATTCCCTCCCTTCTCCCCTCTGGTGACTTTCAGCCTGTTCTCAATTTCAATGTCTTTGGTTATAGTATGCTTCTTTGTTTGTTTTGTTGATTAGATTCCTGTTAAAGGTGAGATCATATGGTATTTGTCTTTCACTGCCTGGCTTATTTCGCATAGCATGATTCTCTCAAGTTCCATCCATGCTGTTGCAAAGGGTAGGAGCTCCTTCTTTCTTTCTGCTGCATAGAATTCCATTATGTAAATGTACCACAGTTTTTTGATCCATTCATTTACTGATGGGCATCTAGGTTGCTTCCCACACTTCGTTATTGTAAATTGTGCTGCTATAAACATAGGGGTGCATAGGTTCTTTTGGATTACTGTTTCAGGGTTCTTAGGATATAGTCCTAGCAGTGGAATTGCTGGGTCAAAAGGTATATCCATTTTCAGTTTTTTTAGAAAATTCCATACTGTTTTCCATAGTGGTTGCACCAGTCTGCACTCCCACCAACAGTGCACTAGGATCCCCTTTTCTCCACAACCTCTCCAGCACTTGCTGTTTGTTGCTTTGTTTATGAGGGCCATTCTGACTGGTGTCAAGTGGTATCTCATTGTGGTTTTAAATTGCATCTCTCTGATAGCTAGCGATATCGAGCATCTTTTCATATGTCTCTGGATCCTCTGTAGGTCCTCCTTGGAGAAGTGTCTGCCCAAGTCCTTTGCCCATTTTTTAATTGGGTTGCTTGTCTTAGAGTGGAGTCTTGCAAGTTCTTTATATATATTGGAGATTAAACCCTTATCTGAGGTATCATTGTCAAATATGTTTTCCCACACAGTTGGTTCTCTTTTTTATTTTAATACTGTTTTCTTTAGCTGTGCAGAAGCTTTTTATTTTGATGAGATCCCATTTGTTTATTCTTTCCTTTATGTCCCTTGCTTTAGGGGACATATCCGTAAAAATGTTGCTGCATGGAATATCAGATTTTCCTGCCTATGGTCTCCTCTAGGACTTTAATGGTGTTACGGATTATGTTTAAATATTTTATCCACCTTGAATTTATTTTTGTATATGGTGTAAGTTGGTGCTCAAGTTTCATTTTCTTGCACGAAGCTGTCCAGTTCTCCCAACACCACTTGTTGAAGAGGCTATTTTTACTCCATTTTATGTTGCTGCCCCCTTTGTCGAATATTAATTGACTATAGAGACTTGGGTTTATTTCTGGGCTCTCTGTTCTATTCCACTGGTCCACCTGCCTGTTTTTATGCCACTACCAGGCTGTTTTGATTACAGTGGCCTTGTAATATGGTTTGGTATCAGGTATTGTGATCCCTCCTACTTTGCTCTTCTTTCTCAAGATTGCTGCCTCTATTCTGGGTTGTTTATTGTTCCATATAAATTTTTGAAGTGTTTGTTCTATGTCTGTGAAATATGCCATTGGAACTTGAATAGGTATTGCATTGAATCTGTAGATTGTTTTGGGAAGTATGGACATTTTTATGATGTTAATTCTTCCGATCCATGAACATGGCATATATTTCCATTTATTTGTGTCTTCCTTCATTTCTTTCTTTACTGTGGTGTAGTTTTCTTCATACAGGTCTTTTACCTCCTTGGTTAGGTTTATTCCTAGGTATTTTATTTTTCTTTTTGCTATATGAAATGGGATTTTTTTCTTGATTTCTGCTTCTGTTGTTTCATTGTTGGTATACAAAAATGCCTTTGATTTCTAGATATTGACTTTGTATCCAGCTGTTTGGCTAAATTCATTTATTAGGTCAAGCAGCTTTTTGGTCGAGTCTATAGGATTTTCTATGTATACTAACATGTCATCTGCAAACAATGATAGTTTGTTTCCTTCTTTCCAATTTGGATGCCTTTTATTTCCTTTTCTTGTCTAATCTCTGTGGCTAAGACTTCCAATACTATATTGAATAGAAGTGGTGAAAGTGGACAGCCTTGTCTTGTTCCTGATTTAGTGGAAAAGAATTTAGCTTTTGCCCTTTGAGTATGATTCTGGCTGTAGGTTTCTCATATATGGCCTTTATTATGTTGAGGAATGCTCCCTCTATTCCCACTTTGCTGAGTGTTTTTATCATAAATGGGTGCTGTACCTTATCAAATGCTTTTTCCCCATCTATTGATATGATCACGTGATTTTTGTCTTTGCTTTTGTTTATGTGATGAATTACATTTACTGATTTGCGGATGTTGAACCATGCTTGCATCCCTGGGATGAATCCCACTTGGTCATGGTGTATGATCTTTTTAATGTATTGTTGGATGCGGTTTGCCAATATTTTGTTAAGGATTTTGGCATCTATGTTCATCAGTGAATTGGCCTGACATTCTTCTTCTTTGTTGTGTCTTTATCTGGTTTTGGGATTAGGATGATGCTGGCTTCATAAAAAGAGTTTGGGAGTCTTCCATCATTTTGGATCTTTTGGAATAGTCTGTGAAGAATAGGGGTTAGCTCTTCCTTAAATGTTTTGTAGAATTCTCCTGTGAAGCCATCTGGTCCAGGACTTTTGTGTGTTGGGAGTTTTTTGATTACTGCTTCAATTTCATCAGCTGTTATTGGTCTCTTCAGGTTTTCTGTTTCTTCTTCATTGAGTTTTGGAAGATTATATTTTTCTAGAAACCTATCCATTTCACCTAGGTTTTCAAATTTCTTGGCATACCGTTCTTCATAGTAATTTCTTACAATCCATTGTATTTCTGCGGTGTCAGTTGTAGTCTCTCCTCTTTCATTTCTGATTGTGTTTATTTGAGTCCTCTCTCTTTTTTTCTTGATGAGCCTGCTTAAAGGCTTGTTGATTTTGTTGATCTTTTCAAAGAACCAACTCCTGGATTCATTGATCTTTAGGATTGTGCTTTTAGTCTCTATGTCATTGAATTCTGCTCTCATCTTGGTTATTTCCTTCCTTCTACTTGCTCTGGGCTGTCTTTGTTGTTGTTCCTCAAGTTCTTGTAGGCTTAGGGTTAGGTTGTTAGTTTGAGATGTTTCTATCTTTTTTAGGTAGGCCTGTATGGCTATAAGCTTCCCTCTGAGGACTGCCTTTCCTGTGTCCCATAAATTTTGGGTTGATGTGAGTTCATTATCGTTTGTTTCCAGAAACCTTTTGATTTCCTCCCTAATTTCATTCTTGACCCATTCATTGTTTAATAGCATGCTATTCAATCTCCATGATTTTGAGGGTTTTGTGTTTTTCCCCTTGGGGTTGGTTTCTAGTTTCAGTCCCTTGTGGTCAGAGAAAATGCTTGGTATGATTTCAATTTTATTGAATTTGTTGAGGCTTGTTTTGTGTCCTATCATGTGGTCTATCTTTGAAAATGTTCCATGTGCATTTGAAAAGAAAGTGTATTTAGTTTCTTTGGGATGAAGGTCTCTCTCTATATATATATCAGTTAAGTCCATTTCCTCTAGAGTGTTGTTCCATGCCACAATATTTTGTTGATATTTTTTTTGGAAGATCTGTCCATTTTTGACAGTGAGGTGTTAAAATTGCCTACTATAATTGTGTTGCTGTCAATATCTTTCTTGAAGTCCTCTAAGATTTTCTTGATGTATTTAGGTGCTCCTCCATTGGGTGCATATATATTTACAATATTTATGTCTTCTTGGTGGATTCTTCCCTTGAGTATTCTGAAGTGACCTTCTGGGTCTCTCTTTATGGCCCTTCTTTTGAAGTCTACTTTGTCTGATGTGAGTATTGCTACCCTGGCTTTTTTTTTCCTGACCATTTGCTTGGAAAATTTGTTTCTTGCCCTTCAATTTGAGTCTGTGTGTGTCTTTTGTCCTGAGGTGGGTCTCTTGTAGGCAGCATATGTGTGGGTCATACTTTCTTATCCGTTCAGCTCTTCTATGTCTTTTGATTGGAGCATTTAATCCATTTACATTTAAGGTTATTATTGATAGGCATTTGTTCATTGCCATTTTTGTACCTGTGTTCCTCTCTCTCTTTCTCTCTCTGTCTTTTCCTTTCTTCCCTTAAAGCAGTCCCTTTAGTATGTCTTGCTGAATTGTTTTGGTAGAGGTGTATTCTTTTAGACTTCTTTTGTCTGGGAAGCTCCTTATTTGGCCTTCTATCTTGATTGAAAGCCTTGCTGGGTAAAGTAGTCTGGGTTGCAGGCCTTTGGTTCTCATTGCTTAGAATATTTCTTGCCATTCTCTTCTGACTTGAAGCGTTTCCATTGAGAAGTCGGCTGCTCACCTTATCGGGGTTTCCTTGTATGTTATTTCTTGTTTCTTCCTTGCTGCCTTTAAGATTCTCTCTTTGTCTTGGAATTTTGCCATTTTAATGATGATGTGTCTTGAAGTGGGCCTGTTTGGGTTCCTATTGATTGGGACTCTCTGTGTTTCCTGGATTTGTGTGGCTTTTTCTCTCACCAAATTAGGGGTGTTTTCCATCATTACTTTTTCAAACAGTTTTTCTATCCCTTGTTCTTCTTCTTCTCCTTCTGGTATCCCTATTATACAGGTATTATTCCGTTTCACGTTGCCTTGTATTTCTCTTAATCTCTCTTCATTCTTTCTGAGCCTCTTTTCCTTTTCTTGATTTTTCTGAGTGTTTTTTTCCTGCTTTGTCCTCCAACTGGCTGATCTGATCTTCTGCTTCATGGATTCTGCTTTTCATTCCTTCTACTGTGTTCTTCAGTTCAGAAATTGTATTCTTTATTTCCTTTTGGCCCTTTTTGATTATTTCTATTTCCTTTTGTATGTTGAAATAGTTTGCAGTGAGTTCATCATAACTTCCCTGTAGTTTCTGGTAGCTCATTGAGAGCTCATGGAGCTTCCTGACAACCTTTGCTTTGAACTCCTTATCTGATAGTTGAGTTGCCTCCATTTCATTTAGCATTTTTTCTGGAGCTTCCTCCTTTCCTTTCATTTGGGGGTTGTTTCTTTGTCTTTCCATTGTTTGTAAGACTCTTGTTGTTAGCCTCAACTTCTTAAATTGATCTGTTCTGCCTCCCTGGGTTTGTGGTATGACCTTCTGTGGTAGAATACCTGTGAGATTCGGTGGTGGATTCTCCTTCGTATATCCTGTTGTTCACAGTTTCCACTGTCTCATCAGCTAGGATACCCTCTTTTCGGGGCCAACTCTGTTTTTTTTCACAGTTCCAGGTTTGTTTGTTTGTTTTGTCTCACTCGTGGGTATTTAAAAAGAGAAGAAGCGAAAAATGAAAAAAGAAGAAAGAAGAAAAAAGAGGAAGGTAGAAGAGATAAGATTGGAAAGAAAGGAAGCAGGAATAAAAGAAGAAAGAATTAAAGAGAGGCAAAAGCAGTTGGGGAGTAAAGAAGAAGATAAAAATAATAAAGAAGGAATAATTAAAAACACTTATATAGATAGGTACAGAAACAAAAAAACACAAACAAACTAGCAAAACAAAAAACAAACACACATGCAAAAATACAAATAACCCCCCCAAAAAAGGAACAAACAAAACAAAACAAAATAATAATAAAAAAAAAAACATGCAAACAAAAAAAACCCTCTTGTTGTTTCAAACTTGCCAAGCCAGTTTTTCTGGTCTTGCTGGCTGCAATGGCCGAGGGGTGATCTTATTGCTTTTCTCTGTGTTCAGAACTCAGTCCTCATTGTGCTAAGTATCCCAGTGTCAGTAGGCGCCTCTCCCCACAGGTCTTCCAGCGTGTGTTCTGAGCCTCCTGGTGTGTATGCACTTCCCAGGGTTTATGGGTGTGTGCTGGGTTCTCCAGTCGTGCGCAGCTGCCTGCCTTTGCCCCTGCGACTTTCTGTGGTGGCTTTCTGTGGTCAGGTGCAGCCGACCGGGGCCTGTGCTCCAGCAGGTATCTCGCGCCTGCGCCTATGGTCCTGAGCTTTCTGCGTTGGAGCGCCCACACGTGCACTAGCAACTATGGCTCCACAGCTATCTCCAGTGGCCAGCGCCTATGTTTTTGCAACCGTGTGTGTATCCCGTGTGGGTGCCTATTTTCATGCAGCTGTCTCACTTCACACGGGACTCTGTCTGCGGTTGGGGCGAATATGCTTCCACAGTTGCCCAGTGACCACAAAAACTCAGTTCAAAGTCTTGAAGTGACCTGGCATGGGGCACCCACTTTCGCTGACTGCAGACGCAGTGGCCCCTGAGATCTTCCAGCCAGTTCAGCAGCTGACCCAGCTCCCTCCCTAGAGCCCTGGGGCAGGCTTGTGGGAGCACTGGGCCACGGCCTCAGCCGCGCCGCTCCCTGCGCTGATCCCTGGGCTCCTATTGTTCTGAAGAGCTCTCCTTACTGCTGGTTTTTTAATGTCTGCTACAATTTTTGTTCTCTTGTTCTCAAATATGCTGTGTTATTGTTCCTTGTCTGTTCTGTTCTTCTGTAGATGGACCAGGTTTTTCTCCCGTGTGTAGGGGGGAATGGGATCTGCTCCCTCCTACCATGCCACCATCTTCAAAACCTTAGCTATTATTCTTAAAATAAATTATTTGAACTCATGCAATGTTCTTGCTATTGTTATTTTAAAATCTATTAATTAAAAATTAGATTTAACTTTGAATCCATGAAATAAATATAACCTACAAAGAACTGAAGAACTTTGAAGTCTACAATAAGAGTGTAAGGTGTCCTTTCAGAAAACAAACAAACTGTTAATCTAGAAGATTAAATTAATACTCTCAGTTCTGATTTGACCTATTAATTCCCTGAATATAAAGTTTAGTGTTAACTTTCTGTAAATGTGTCCATCATATTACTTGGAAGAAGAGGTAGAAATTTTCCTGGGGTAATGTTTACTTTATTATAATATTTTTAAAAAAACACTAGTGAACAAAATAATGCTTTCAAACACAAAGAAACATGGGAATAAGTTTAGACAATCAACCAGAAACTGCGCTTACAAATATCTAATTCAAACTTATTTTTCCTCTGAATTTCCTTTTGTTGAGAATTTGAATATGCATAAGAATAGTACTGGTCATACTAGTTTGCACACGAATTGGCCTGAGAATGCCAAAATTATTTTATGATTCTGCAGCATCAAATATAATGTTTGTATGCTATATGCATGGGAATTGCCTTTTATTTTTTTTTGGTTTTCAATTTAACTTTTTTCTATCTCTACAGCTTTTCAAATTTTCATGTACAATATTCTTTTATATATTCTAATAGTAACATAGAAAACATTTTCTATATTTTCTAAATATATATTTTTGTACAAAGTGATAACATAGTTGACTGAGTTATCTCTATGTACAAAAATATAATTTGAGCATTATTTTCTGATTACTTTAAGAATTATATAATTCAATGTTAGCTATTGCTGTTTCAATCATTACTACTTTGATTCTATAAAAATCATAATAAAGTATAACTTAATATTTATTATTGCCAAGATATATAATAAAATATCCTATTTTTATAGTTGTTTTAAATATAATTATATTATCGTAAACCATAGTTTGTGTTTAGACAGTAATTCTAAACATTCTTATAAGTTCCCGACATAATTTTCCAGTTTATCATAAGTTTCAAGAAAAATTAGCTATATTTTTCAGAATTTTCTTCTTTCCAGTACACCCTTTATTTTAAGTAGCATAGCACCATATTTCTTTAACATCAATATAGCAGAATTGAATTTTAACATCAATATAGTAGAATTGAATTTTAGAATGAATAAATTTCAGAGATAGAACAAGAATATATACAGAAGAAATTATGCAAATGTTTCTGTTGGACTTTGAATTTTATCATTTTATTTTCATATTTAATTATGAAATGTACAAAGCATTCATGAGTAAGAATAATGTAACAATGGCTCTTGTGAGTAATTTTCAAATTTAACACTTATGAAAAATGGAGACTGCCTTGTCTCTATCTTCTTTCTCTTTTTTATTCTTTGTGGGAGTTTTAAAAATCATAATTTCTAAAGTTTTAATGTCTATAAAAATAATTTTTATTAAGTACCAGGAGAGGCTGATGCTACTGGTCTGGTGATCACACTTTAACACATTTGCAAACCATGCTTCAGATATGCTTTTTCAGCAGTCCTAATTCAACACGCATCTCTCAAAATATGGATATTTTCCTACAGAAACATGTGTTATTAATCTGCTTGAAAATCAACAATAAGTCCTTGACCCTCTAAGTCCCAACCCATAAGCATATTTCCTCAATTATCTTAGTTATTTACATGTTCCACCACTCAGTACATAATTTGTCTTGCCTCTTAAAATTTTGTTTAATATGTAATAGTCTCCCATTGCTTTTTTAAAAAAATCCAATGACTAATGAATGTTATCCTGTACCATATATCACCATCTGGGTTTGTTTATAAGTTTCAGGATCTTTTATCTTGTCTCTCTATACCCATTCATATTTAGGGCAAAACAGAAGAATTTCATTGCTTTTTTGCCAACTTTTCCTAGTAAATATACTTTTTTCCACTTCATCTTTGTGTTGAGCATTACAGGTTTTGTGAGACACTTGTTTCCAACTCTTCACTTGTTAACTTGAGGCCTGTCTCCTATCCTCGTCCCAATCTCCAGCATCCTAGTGTTACAAGGGCTCACAGGGCAGAAGTGGCTTCATTTTCTACCCATCACATTGTTCTCAGACCCTTCTTTGTCTAAGAATACAAGTGTTCTCTTTATTTCCCAAAATATTATTATAAACAATTATAAAGCTGTTCAAAAATAAAAAGTAAGCATATATAATAAGAACTGGAGAGCATTAGGCTAAATGAAATAAGCCAGGTGGTGAAAGACAAATACCATATGATCTCACTTATAAGTAGAACCTAATCAACAAAACAAACAAGCCAGCAAAATAGAACCAGAGACATGGAAATTAAGAACAAACTGACAGTAACCAGAAGGGAGGGAGATAATGGGGGAAAGAAAAGGAAGGACCATTAAGGAACATGTATAAAGGACCCATGGACAAAGACAATGGAAGGATGATTGAATGTGGAAGGTGGGGTAGGTCGAGGGAGAGTACAGGGGGGAAATGGGGACAAATGTAATTAAACAACAATAAAAACATTAAAAAAAAAGATTAAGCCCCCCATACTTATCACCATCCTATACAAATGATCAGTTTCCTAACCAATCTTATTTTGACCCAGAGCTCCATGCATTCCTTCAAACAATATTGAATCAGATTTCAAGTAACCTATTTTATCTGCCATAATATAACTAAAAGATAAGAACTTTAAAAATTTAGAACATGTCAAAATTATCATTGCACCTAAAAATTAATAATGACTTTTGAATGTCTTTAAATATCAATGTAATAGTCACATTTACATCAATTATTCAAGAGCTCACTATTCTCCTTTCATGTTGTTATTTTGTGATTTGTAAAAAGCCCAGAATATTTCTCATTTTTCCACATTCTAGATTTTGCTAAATTGTATTCCCATGATGTCATTTAATACATTGTTCTGCCCCTGTGTTTCTTGTAAATTGGTAGTTAGATATGGAGACCTGATCATACTCAGGTTTAATACATTTGATGGGCAGAAAATCTAAGTTATAAGTGATATTTTCATCATTTGTTATAAAAATTTAGAAAAATATTTGATTATTTTCCCCTCTGCCCCCCGCTCTTTTCCTCCTCCTTTTTTTCTTTTTATTAATTTTTACATTTGATCTTAGCCAAAAGGCCAAGAAGCAATCTTTTTATTAATTTTTAAAGTGTGTTGGTTATTTGTTTTTTTTTTCCCAGTGGTGACCAATCAGGTTTTTGTTGCTGTTGTTTCTTAATATCAATAACAAACTTGTGGTTTTAAGCATATTTGATATATCTCAATGCACTGCATTTAATTTTAAAGATTCTTAAAATGTTTTGACTTTGTAAATTCATGGCCTTTTTAAAGTTGCTTCTTCAATATTTTTGACAAGATCATAGTAGATTCAGATGAGTTCTATGCTCTGTTGTCATACTAAGAACCAGAAAGCTAAACCATTGAAAAACTCAGTACATTAAATTATGTTTTTTATTCCTATACTTTAGCATGCCGCATGGTGAAGTTTGTAAAGCATGTTTAAGTGATCGTATTTGATAAAAGAAACAAGGGAAATGGTTATGCATCTTTAACTTAGCATTTTACATGGGATTCTGGCAATTGACTTTGGCTTTTAGCCTATAAGTTTTCTACTCAAGAATATTCTCATATTTTACTGATTAGCTATATACCAAATCCTTATATTCTATAAAGGTTAAGTTTCATGCTGCATATGTTTCAATAGTGCTATCTGTATTTTTTTTTAATTGTTATTCAAGTGCAGTTGTCTCCATTTCCCCCACTTCAATCCCCCGCCCCACCTATCCCCACCTATCCCCACCTCCCACTCTTGATCCTACCCAGTTTGGGTTTTTCCATGAGTCCTTTGTACATGTTCCTTGACAACCCTTCTCCTATTTCTCCCATTACCCTCCTCCCCTCTCCCCTGGGGTTACTGTCAGTTTGTTCTTTATTTCTCTGTCTCTGGTTATATTTTGCTTGCTTGTTTATTTTGTTGATTAGGTTCCACTTAAAGGTGAGATCATATGGCATTTGTCTTTCACTGCCTGGCTTATTTCGCTTAGCATGATGCTCTCCAGTTCCATCCATGCTGTCCCAAAGGGTAGGAGCTCCTTCTTTCTTTTTGCTGTGTAGTATTCCATTGTGTAAATATACCACAGTTTTTTGATCCATTCATTTACTGATGGGCACCTAGGTTGTTTCCAGTACTTGCTATTGTAAATTGTGCTGCTGTGAACATTGGGGTGCATAAGTTCTTTTGAATTAGTGTTCCATGATTCTTAAGGTATAATCCCAGCAGTAAGATTCTCAGGTCAAAAGGCAGTTCATTTTAGTTTTCTGAGGAAATTCCATACCGTATTTTTTCTTCAGTAAACTTATTCTGGTAACAAACATAGTGGCTATAAAATAACATTTTTTAATTTTTTTTTTTTTTTTTTGCATTTACAGACAATTAAAAAATGATTTTTGCTTTATTTTTATCATCTACTAAGCTTTTGTACTACCAACTCTGTTACAATTTTCTTTTCTTTTCTTTTTTTATTTTTTTTTTTTTTTGCTTTTAAACTTTCTTCTTTTTTTTTTTTTAAATCAGTATTTTTTAATTGTTGATATTGTACAGTTTTTTAGATAGGGGAAGAGAAGGAGAAACAGAGGGATAGAAACATCAATATTTGGTTGCCTCTCATGTACCCCCTACTGGGGACCTGGCCTGCAACGTAGGCATATGCCCTGACTGAAAATTGAACTGGCAACCCCTGGGTTGCACACTGGTGCTCAATGCACTGAGCCACAACAGCCAGGGATAGAATAACATGTTTTAACTCAATAGTACATCAAAGAGGCTGATTTTTCTAATTATTAAACCCAATGACTTAGGTCATTGGGGTACCTCATTGAGGTACCAGTCTTTCTTTAAGCCTAATGATGCTTCATAAAAGATTCTAACATACTATACTTTGTGGTATACATTGGGTCCTTATTTTGTTAAAGGAAATGTGTTTGTCTGAACCACACTTTCTCTCCAGGTAATCAGATATTCCAAATATGCCATACCAGGAAGATGAAAGATGGTTTCTTGGAGGAGTCTTAGACTAGTTTTAATGGTTATGCACTTTTAGTATAATCAATACTAAGGAGATTGTTTTAATTGAGAACACCATTAAAGCTCAGTTATCTCACAGTTAAAATTATTGAAATCATGTGAAAATCTCACATTTACTGTAAATTAACCAATTTGAGTTTTTTTTTAAATTTAGACTTCCTATGGAGGGTTTTCAATTTCAGAAATCACTCTCAAATAAGTAACAAAGTTTAAAGCTTGTACTTACAAGGTTATCATGCATGTTATTTCCAAGAGTGTTGAAATGTGATACAAGAAAAAGCAAGATAACACTACAATAAAAACTTTTATAGCTAAATCATTTAGCATTCATTACATTTGCCTTTAAAGTTCTTTAGGTTCATTTAATAAAATAAAATAATTATTAGGCCTGAAGTCTCCTCTTATACATCTTGCCATTTAGCCTTGTTTTTACCCTCACCATCCTTTTAGAGCTATTAAACTCTAAATATTTTTAGGGTTAGGTGATTTTTTTTGTTTCTTCTAGAGGAAGAAAAAAAACTCCTGAGAACAAAGAAACCAGGAAACAAATCTCCTAACTTTCTGAAATCTCCTTATTTTCATCATGATTATGTAAAAAAAGGTTTTTAAAAGAGAAAACGTGGTTGATCATAGTAGGAATATTGCCATTGACATGGCTAGTAATTAGTCTCAAATTATGTTCTGCATGGTTCACATCCACACACCACAGAACAGAAAATGGGAGTGTTAGACAAAGAGTCCAGGCAGAAAATCAATAAGATTCCCACTGTGACGACATGCTATGTGAAACTACATTGTTTCAAATTAGTCATCCATATTGTTCTTTATTTTACACTGTGGAAGATACCAAATTATGTCACGAATCCATAGCTGTTATACCTTTATGACTAGAGTAGCATACTATACATTTCTATTTATGAATAGCACTGAAAATATTCTGTTTTCTTAGTAAATGTTATTTGCAATGCAGTGAAAAATTGTTTAATTCTATTGAACAACTTTTCACCATTGAGTTTTGAATTTGTAGCTTCTTTATGAGACTATTCAATGTTCTGCTAGTGAAAAATGAAGTTCTAAGGAAGATTTTTGGATCAAATATTTTTGGTTAATCAATTTTTAAATGACATCATTAATTATTTTATTTTATAGACTATACAATAGATTTACAAGTGTTTATTTCAGACAGTACAAATTAATTTTCACAAAAATATTTGCAGTATACATATTTCATATGTGACATTGTTCCTTAATTGTCGACTATATTTTTTGATGGAAGCATGATCTGGAGACTTAGAAATGTTTTTCCATAAATTCTCTGATGAGTCATACATTAAATCAGTTAATTAGATACTTAATCTGTGAGAACTTACAATCAATTTGAATGGCTTTATTTAAAAAATTAAGTGAAATAATTAATAGTGTATTTCTCAGATATACAAATATTATTCACTTATTTTTCTCAGATTTTGTTTCTTTTTAAAAAGGTGTTTATTTGTTTATTAATTAACTAATTAATTAATTTGGAGTATCTCACTTTTCTGCTTTGGTGAAAATTACTGGTAGTTGTCTCAGCCCTATTATCCCATTTTCTGTCCATTTCAGTCTTCAGTTGCTTTCAATACGTAATCTCAGTCAGACAAGACTCGAGCTTACATCCCCAACCCTGTCTATCTAACAGGGCAGTTAAGCAGAATCAAATGAATTTTGTCCAATCATATGATCTGAGGTTTGCCTTTTCTCTACAGTTACACCTAAAAAATCAAATACTATAATTATGGACTCTATCTCAATATATTCAGAGCTCAGCTTTCAGACTAACCTGAATATGAAGTCTGTGTCTCAGAAGTTCTACTTTCTTCCGGAAGTTACCTAACCTCTCTGAGACTGGTTCCTCACCTGTAAAGTGGGGGGATAATTTCACTGATATCTAAATTTTCCCCGAAAGTGTTTAAAGGGGTAATAGAGATACTTTATAGATATGATAAAATATGTATAACAACATGTCACACTTATTAACTCACTAATCTTCACAAAAACACTATGAAGGGCATACCATTCTTATTCCTATTTTATAGACCAGGAAATTGAAACATTGAGGTGCCAACACTAAAAACTTTCTTTTAAAAAATTAAGGAATAAATGGATTACTTTTTTCTCTTTACCCATCCCTCAAACCCTTTGACAATCCCTTTGACCATCCCTTTGACAGTCATCAGCTTGTTCTCTCTACCTATAGGTCTTTTTTTCTGAATTTGTTTTTTAAAATGACCTACAAGCATTTCCCTTCCTGAAAAATGCTAACACCTCATACCTAACTTAAAAGATAAAGTAAAATATGAAAGTTCTCCAGTATATGGACCAGGGGGAGAGAGGCATTATAGACCAGAGGAATGATCTGGCTAAAGGTGGAAAGCATAGTTTTTATTATTTATGATACAATAAATGAGAAAGGACATGTACACACTTGAACAATGAAACTATCTCCACATCTTTGTTTGAATTCATTGTAGGATATTTTATTCATTCAACTGAACTTAATACTTATATATTTTATATAGAATGTTTTTTATAGTAGTGCATTTTTAAATTTTTTTTTATTTTTGTTGATATTGTACAGTTTTCTGTCTTTTACCCCGCCCCAGCCCACCACCCCAGCCCTCCCCACCTTCGTCCCATTTCCACCCCCCCATAGTTTTTGTTTACTGGTTGGCTAATACAGAGTAGGGCAAAGTAGCTTTATAGTTGTGCATATGGAAAATAATACAATAATTAATAAATAATAATACAAGAATAAACTCTGTGTTGCATACTCATGACTGTAAACCTGTTATTGACCCACCTTGCAAATGTTTGGCATAATGATAAATTTTGCCTTAAAAAGTTAACAAAAAAGTAAAGGAACAAATAAGTTTTAAAAAGTGATGAGATAATAAGACAATTTAATAATTACTGATGGGTGATATAAATGGTGGAAACATAAAGGGTATACATGAGCCCTTTGACTTTTGTGGAAGGATAAATTAAAACCTACAAGTTCCCCAGGCAGTAAGGAGGGAAGATGTAAGACATTGTAAACCAAAGAACAATGAGGATTAGGGGAAAACAATACATGTAGATGATATAGATACAGATAGGTTTTTATTTTTTATGGGACACTAAAGAGGGGAACATAAATTATGAAAAACAAATTCAAGGATTAAGTTCATAAAGGTAAGCCATGACTGAAGAAACATTTATTTAATGGGCTACATACTCCACATTTTAAGGAAACAAGATAATAATGGATTCACAAACACTTAGTGATTATTTTACTTTAATTAAAATATTACTATGATCAAAGAGTGGAAAGGTAAGTAAAAGGAAAAGAAATACTATATATGTATATATATATTTTTTTCTATATATGTATATATGTAGAGAGAGAAATAGTGAGGAAATGTTATTCCTTTCCTTCAAAACTAACAAAAAAAGAATTAAAAAATAATAAAATAATGTAATCTATAAGTTAATATTATAATATATTCTTAAATATAGTATATAATTATTAATATACAAAATTATGTATCTATCCTATATAGTTAATATTTTATATCTATATTGTAAAACCATACAACAATAAACAGCTATAAAGTATTCTTTTCAAACACTGGCTATTGTTTGGACTTGTTTTATAGAAATATTTTTTTCTCAAATCTAGAGTCAAATACATGTTTCCCTAAAAAATGTTTCATAGCTCCAAATTGTCTGCCCTATGATAATTAATTTAATGCAATGAAATTTATAAATGTGGATGGGCTACCTAAAATTTCTTTAAGATTCCCTGTTAGCAATCCAGACCAATATTATTAAATGTCAGGTAATATGTTGCAGTAGGGCAGAGAAAGTATGACATAATAATTCTGCTGAATATTTAGCTGCCAGGAGTTTAGAAGAACTTCATGAGGTATTCCAGTCCTTTATTCATGATTGGCAGGGTGGGTCATAGACGCATGAAATAAAAATTGAACCCAAGTAGAAATAAGCAGCACAAAGGAGTGGAAATTGGACTGAGTGGGTATAGGGACCAGAAACAGCAAAATAAAATGGTTTTGGTCATGGAAACCTCTGTCAAATGTAACAAACTGTAGTCTACATCTTAGTTGATTTAGCAGTTCGCACTGTTGATCAATCACTCCCTTTTTCCTGAAAACCTTCAACTACTACCCCATCTAATCTCCCATTCCTGTTACTGACTTTTTTAAGGGCACTCTCTTTATTATTTGTTCTAATAATTCTCATACTTTTCCTGCACTTGATCTTATAAATATGATCATGTTTATATGTTATCTACTGGTGTTCTGTCTTATCTGTCTTCTCTTTTCAATACTTTTTTTATAGTACCCACTATTTTATACTTAAAAATAAGATATCAAAATCTGTCACCTCTACTAAATCAGGAATTTGAAATAGTCTTAGATTTCTCTTTTTGTTATATTCTACATATTGTTCTTGTTACCCATTATTATGTAACATACTACCTCAAAATCTGGAATTTAAAACAAAACATGTTTTATTATTGTATACCTTAATTGTGTGAGATGATTCTAAAATGTAAAAATTCTCCTGCTGCTATGGGCTGAATGTTTGGGTCCACCCAAACTTTATGTGTTGAAACTTAATACTCAGTGTGATGGTATTAGAAGGTGGGGTCCTTTGGAGATGACACTAGCCAAGATATGGAAGTAACTTTCCATTGGAAGACAACTGGGTAAAGAAGATGTGATACATATACAAAATGTGATATTACTAGGTATTAAAAGAAGGAAGTTTTACCATTTGTGACAACATAGATGAGCCTATTTCGCTAAGTGAAATAAGTCAGATAGATAAAGACAAAAACTGTATGATTTCACTTATTTGTGGATCTAAAAAAGAAAATAAATGAACAGAAAAAGAGAAACTCATGTACTTAGGACACATGCTCACTGCAACATCAAACAACAGCAATTAGGGTGAGAGTATAAATAAAGTGTGCTGATTTGCTATAGAAATATGACAATTCTCACTTGAATTATGTAGTTGAAATAGAGGGAGAAACTTTTCCACAAATAGAAAAGTGGCATTATAATAAAGCAGCCATTGGTATACTGATATATTATAGCTGACCATTGAACAGTGCAGGGGTTAGGGTCACTGACTGCTGTGCAGTTGAATATTGACACATAACTTTTGACTCCCCAGAAACTTAATAACAGTTGATATTCAGTCCCTGTGAGGACTAGGTTCTAGGACGACAACTCCCCTCCTCCTTTTGAAATATACTAAAATCTACTGATGCTCAAGTGGCTTATATCGAATGGTGTAGAACAATGCATATAGTCAGGCTTCCATATTCATGGATTCCCAATTGCAAATTGAAAATAGTGTTTTCAGTTTGTGGTTGGTTGAATCTATGGGTGCGGAACTTGGGGATATGGAGAGCTGACTGTATATTTATTGAAAAAAAATCTTTTTGTAAATAGGTCCACACTGTTCAAATCTGTGTTGTTCAAGGGTCAGTGGTACATAGCTTGTATCTGCTAGAAAATGTCTTTGTTAACAGCGAAGACACAAGATAGAAATAACTTCAATAAAATAGTATTTTCTTTCAATTCTTCATAACAAAATTATATTTAGCTTTGCATTGTCATTTCACAATAACCTCATTGACCTAAGTTCCTTTAGTTTTTCTCTTCTGCCATCCTTCTCCTGTGGCTTCCATTTGCAAGCTCTCTTTGTGGTCATAAAATGATTACTGCCACTTCAGTAGTGATGCATACAATACCAGTAGGATGATGGAAGAAATTATCAAAAGAAGGAATATGTCATTAGACATAGATTTAGGAGCTTTTAAAGAAGCCTTGATCGATGCTAGAAATTTTTTCCTGGGCCTACTGCCATCTCCTAAAATTTCAGGGATCTGTAATAAAAGAAACAACATAAGCGTGAATATTGGATAAGCAACTATCAATTTCTGCCACATGTTTCAATTTCTCTGATAAGGTTTTGCTTAGGCCTTAAAACATAAATATCTCAAGGAATAAGTACTACATTACAGGTAAACTTTAAATTTGATTCAAAATAAGCCACAAATTAAACTATAAATCCAAAATAGTTATTATTCATTATTCTAAGATATGTCACAGTCTGAGTTTCACCCAAGATCATAGTTCTTCTGTTTCTTAGATTAAGTGAATAAAATCAACATTCTCTATTATTGGCTAAATAATAGTAGTCCATGATCATGAACATGTGTGTGTATGCAAGCAAAGCTAAACATCAAAAGTGTTATAGAAAAACTTGATTTTCTGATGTTATTTATTCAACACCTTTCATTAAGATAGATGAAAACCACCCTGCAATTTTAATAATTTTCTTTTCCAATTAAGAAAATAAAAGCTACATGAAACATGACTGTTTTTTGTGCCAACAAGTATGTTTTTATTTTAGCTATTGCTTTTGTGTTCATTTTCTGACACCAAAAAATCTGTTTATAAACCTTTCCAAATGTCCTACAAATACTGTAACTTGGTGATGAAATTTGAAGACACCAAGAAGAAAGAGATTTTGAATATGTCTATCCTTTAAAAACAAGTTATTAAAAATAATTCTTTTGGACCCAAAGGAGACCTGTTTTTAAGGTATTTACTTCTTGATAATGTCACTGCCCCATAAATCTTTTTAAATAATGGGATTAGCTATTTCAGTAATCACTGCCCCCAAAAGTTCCAAAGTCTTCTTCCTAGAAAACTCAGCATTCTTGCTGCTCATTCAATCAAATTATTCAAAGTGATTAATTTGTCAAATACTGAGAGAGAGAGTAGTGACATGGAAGTCTTCAAGTTTCAGGCTACAATAATATATTCTACAAACTTTCATAGCACAGAAAAGTACGCTTTCTGGCAGGAATGTTGTGACTTAGAGCCAATGCATTACACTCCACAGGATGGGGAGAAAGGATTCCTATGGTTAACCTTTCATGAGTAAATTGGTACCAATTTCAGGAAAAATTTGTATCCATGCTGACAAAAAGGAGTAAGAAAATCACTTATTTCAGACTTTACCTAACAAAAGGGTTCTGCTTAGATTCAGAATTTTTCTTGCTTGATTAAAAGAACTTTTTTTTTTCAGATTACCCTACATAAAAAGAATAAGTGAGAAATTTATGAAGCTTTATTAAACAATATTAATGTATTTCTGGGCATGGGGTGTGTATATGTGCATGTGTGACCAGAGTTTGAACACCAGTGGTGACAATTTGGTGAGATAAAAGCAGCACCAGATACAATTCTCAGCTAGATCTGTGGATGAAGAGATAGGTGGGATAACCAAATACTTTGGATGAAATAAAATAAGAACACTCTTGTCTCTCCCACTGAATGTAGCTATAGCTGGACAGACATGTCTAGAGACACGCTTCAAAGGCTCTGAAAAGCAAATACTAGCCAACAAGTTAGCAAAGAGTAGAATTCAAAGTCATATCAAACTGTCGGTGGGTTTAATTTTTTTCCTCCAATATTTTCAGGACTTGAATCATGAGTGGAAACAAAGAAATGGGCATTTACACTGAGAGAGAAAGCTCCAACAGGCCTCTTAGAGTTCTTTTCTTGGAAGAGGGTCTTCTAACATTCAGGAAGAGTTCAGGAAATTTTCACTGATGCTTTTCTTTCTTTCTTTCTTTCTTTCTTTCTTTCTTTCTTTCTTTCTTTCTTTCTTTCTTTCTTTCATTTCTTTCATCTTTCTTTTTTTTCTTTCCTCTTTCCTTCTGTGTGTGTGTGTGTGTGTGTGTGTGTGTGTGTCAGCCAACAGCCATTCCTATGACACTGATGTTATGGGGCCTATAACTGTGAAGGAGAGTAAACTTCCTTCTAATGGAAGGGATTGTGGTCCCAAGAGTGTGGTGCCATCTATGGTCTTTTTTTCTCTGCCTTCTCATTGTTTGTCCCGCAACTGTGGGATGTACATGGCAGAACAGGATAAAATAAAACCTCCAAGATTTTGGGATGTACATGGCAGAACAGGATAAAATAAAACCTCCAAGATTTCGGCCCAGGGAACCAAGAAATACCCAAGGATTCCAAGGTACCAGGAAATACTACAGAGATTGTGGAGAAGGGATATTTTGTAAGAGTGGCTCCCTTGATTTGTGTATGAATTTTTGTACTTATTCCTGTATTGTGTGTTCACAGATTTGACCCTATACAGCAGGTGTTGAGAACTAAACTTAAAGAAAGACTATTGTCTTGGTCACAGACTGGCTAGTGCATGGGTGTGACTAATTTGAAGAGCATTGTAGACACTAAAAATTCACCCCACAAAATTTATTTGAAATTTTGCTTTGAGCACAACTGGGTCCATTGACTGTTAAAACAAATAAAAAAAAATATCAGCATTCTCCATAGAATTTAAAGACCCAAGTTCTGATAATATAACATTCAAGTATCTGGGGATAAAATCCAATTTATTAGGCAAAATATCAGCAAGGAAAATTTCAACTCACTTGAGGAAAGGCATTCAACAGAATCAAAACTAAGGTGACAAAACCGTTGGGATAATTTGGTTCAGACATTAAAGTAGCTACTATATATAAGAATACTCCAACAAGTAAGATGAATCTTTTGAAAACAAATAGGGAGGTAGAAATATCATAAAAAATATAAGGTAAAAGAAGCTACTGGGAATTTTTAAATTTAACTGTATAGTAACTGGAATATAAAGTCACTGGTTGGCCTCAATAACCATATGGAAATGCAAATAAGTCTGTAAATTTAAAGATGTATTAATAGAAGTTATCTAACCTGAATAAAATAGAGGGAAATTTTTTGAAAAAATCAGAATGGTTTTGAGATCTTTGGAACAATACAAAAGTTCTAACATTCATATCATTACAATCTCAGAAAGAAAAAGTATGTCATGCAAAAAAAAAAGAGACTGAAATCTCAAATTTGGTGAAACATACATGTCCACAGATTTAAGAAGCTCAGTGAGTCCACAAAAACATAAAGACACCTATGTCCAGTTACCTCACATTCAAACTGATGAAAACTGAAAATAAGAAAAATATCTTGAAAGCAACCAGAGAAAAAATGACACATGATTTATAAGAAATGACTAGGAATTTTTAATCATAAACCATGCAGAACAAAATGCTGAAAGAAAGTAACCGTCAACCCAGAATTCTATACCCAGAGAGTATATCTTTTAGGAATGAAGAGAAAAGTAAGATTTCTCAAATGAAGAAAATCTTAGATATTTATTTTTTAGCGGACATGCTGTCAAGCAATTGTTAAAGTAGTTTTCAGACAGAAAGGAAATGTTATCAACATCAACTTGGAACATCAAGAATGAAAGCAAACAACTGAGAAGTAAATGTCCAGGTCAATAAAATGGACTACCATTTCTTTAATAGTTCTCTATTACATACATTATGGTTGAGAGCAAAATCCATACACTTACTGATGAAATTCAATATCTATAAAATGTAATATACAATGTAAGTAAATAATCATAAGCAGGATAATGAGATCTATATGGCAGTAAGATTTATATAGTTCACCAGAGGTACTAAAAATATTGGTTCCAATCAGACTGAATAGTTAAGTATTCTACTGCAATTTTAAAAACAACCATAGAAAAATACATACAGCTATATTAAAGAAAATATTAAGTATACTAAAAAGGTTCAAATAATCCCAAAGAGGGTAGGAAGCAATGAAAGAATGACAACAGAAAAAAAAAAAGCAGCTGATGGGAATCCCAAAAAGGCTGAATAAGAACTTCAGCAAATCCTTTATCCAAAATGAAATGGTAAATGATGTAAAATTTTAAAAACCAACCATTTAAAAAGTGTGAAACTGATCAAAGTCACAGAGAAAAATGTGAAGTATTTATTCATCAAAATAACTTTGGAGCCTGTGGCTTTTTAGTTGGAGGCTGTGCCTATCCCCCCATTCAGCTCCATGGCATAAAATAAAAGTAAAAAAATAGGATGGGGCAACTTCTTTTGGAGAAGAATACTAAAAATGCCATGATTATGGTATCATAAAAGGAAATGGAGATCTCAATGACAAACTATCTGGATAGACCAACAACCCATGATTTCAATATTAGGTGGTATAAGCAATAGATCAACAGACCAGCCAAAAACAACAGGGAGAACTGGGGACTAACACAAGCAAAGCAAACTTTGATAAAACACTGGACTAGAAGGTTTAGGTATACATAAGTCTGTATGCACATGCAGGAGATACTGGAGAGTGTCTGTTGAGCTAATTGTATCTGGTTGAATGTGAGGTATTGAGAACATAGCAGTAAAAAAGGCACATGCTTATACATTGCCTAAATGCAATACTGAGGTAGATTTTTAGTGTAATTGTTATTCATTTCATGCATTACTTTCTCTGACCTGAACTGGCTCAACACTATAACATCCTGTATCATCTTATCTATATGTATTTATTTATGTATTGAGTTTTAGAGATAGAAAAAGGGGGAGAGAGAGAAAGAGCGAGGGAGAGAACATTAATTTGTTGTTCCACTTATTTATGCATTTTTTGGGTTGATTCTTGTATGTGTCCTGACTAGGGATCAATCTCACAACCGTGGCATATTGGGATGACACTCTAACCAATTGAGCTACTCGGCTCGGGCTCCTGTAGCATCTCATAAGTTTAGGAAATTTAATTTCTTTATTTAAAATAGAATTTTTTAAATAAAGAAATGATTTGTAGGAATAATTTCTATTAAGTAGTAACATCTATCCAAAATTTTATTTATGTCATTATTTATCCTTCGTGATCTAACTGACTAACTTCAAATAGTAAATAACATCTCTTAGAAATAATTGTCAAAACTGAGAATAAATAAAAATGACTTGAAAGAAGAGGAGGGTGAAACAATTACATGACTGTATTGAGCTCATTAAGCAGAGTAGTCACATTTTTTGCGGGAAAGAGTTGGAGAAATAGAAAAAAAAGCTAACGCTAGAATGGATGTCAGTAGTTGTCAGGAACTGAAAACTTTATAATAGATGCCGCTACCAGAAAAGAGTAACTCAGAGAGTATTACTCAACTACTACTGCAGGTATCAAAATGTCTGTTTTGGTCTTGTGGTTGGAGTCAAGCTCACCTGCCTTGTCAACTTCTACTCATTTGTTAATGGGAAATTCTTATCTTAAATGCAATGTTCCCATTTTTTCTGTTATCTTTTGGCATTTTACTCTATTTCAACTGTAAATGCTTCTTCTGTAACTCTTGCTTTTGTGTTTCTACACAACTGACAGCTTATGATAGGATTTATTTCAGAAAATGTATTGACTAGCAATCTACTATACTAGAAACAGGTAGGGGAGAAAGGGAAAGGAATACTTCTGAAAGCAGAAAGATGAGGACATGAAATTCAGCTCCACCTTTATGAGTAAGAAACTGTTTATTCCTCTAAACTTCATTTGTGTCATCCATAAAAATGGGAATAATATCTACTTCACAGAATTGTGAGAATTAAATTAGCACAATTCTTGATAGTTAAATAGTAAGCTCATGGATGGAACTGGAGATCATTATGTTAAGAGAAATAAGCTAGAAGGTGAAAGACAAATACCATAACATCTCACTTATAAGTGGAACCTAATCAACAAAAACAAATGAGTAAAACAGAACCAGAGAATTGGAAATAAAGAACAAACTGACAGTGACCAGAGGGGAAGGGGAGAGGGATAACTGGGGAAAGAAAGGGAAGGGGCAAACAAATGAACACAAATAGAGGACTCATGGGCATGAACAATGGAAAGGCATTGACTGTGGGAGTGGGAGTGCAGGGTAAGGGAGAGCAATAGGGAAAAAGGAAGGACAACTATAATTGAACAACAATTAAAAAATGAAATGCTACAATAGTAACTGACATTATAACTCAGAATAGATGATGATGCTCCCTGAAGGCTACTAAATAATGAATATATTGAAATACTGTTTGCTTATCAGTTTTTTGAATTTCTTATGTCTTTCCACAGTGGCAGAATTAAACTCCTCTGTAGTTATTAATGCTTTATATAACATGTATATTTATTTTTATTTTATTTTTGATATTGTTATGGACATTCTATAGATATTAAAAAGAAAATGGGGGACTATTATATCAGGTTATCACAAATAAAATTGATATTTTAAATTTTTTTTCCTTTTTTCAATATATTTTATTGATTATGCTATTACAGTTGTCCCATTTCTCCCCCATCATTTCCCCCACCCTGCACACCCTCTCCCACCCACATTCCGTGCTTTAGTTCATGTCCATGTGTTGTAAGTTCTTTAGCCTCTACATTTCCCATACTATTCCTGCCCTACCCCTGTCTATTTTCTATCCACTATCTATGCTACTAATTCTCTGTACCTTTTCCCCCCTCTCCTCCTCCCACGCCCCTGTTGCTAACCCTCCATATGATCTCTATTTCTGTGGTTCTGGTCCTGTTCTAGATGTTTGCTTAGTTTGCTTTTGTTTTAGGTGTGGTTCATAATAGCTGTGAGTTTGCTGTCTTTTCACTGTCATATTTTTGATCTTTTCTTAGATAAGTCCCTTTAACATTTCATATAATAAGAGCTTGTTGATGATGAACTCCTTGAACTTGACCTTATCTGAGGAGCGCTTTATCTGTCCTTCCCTTCTAAATGACAGCTTTGCTGGATAGAGCAATTTTGGATGTAGGTCCCTGCTTTTCAAGATTTCAAATATTTCTTTCCAGCCCCTTCTTGCCTGGAAGGTCTCTTTTGAGAAATCAGCTGACAGTCTGATGGGAACTCCCTTATAGGTGACTTTCCCCTTATCCCTCGCTGCTTCGAGAATTCTCTGCTTCATTTGAATCTTGGCTAATGTAATTACGATGTGCCTTGGTGTGTTCCTCCTTGGGTCCAACTTCTTTGGGACTCTCTGAGCTTCCTGGACATCCTGGTAGTCTATTTCCTTTGCCAGATTGGGGAAGTTCTCCTTTATTATTTGTTCAAATAAGTTTTCTACTTGTTGCTCTTCTTCCCCTTCTGGGACCCCTATAATTTGGATGTTGGGACTTTTAACGATGTCCCGGAGGTTCCTAACCCTCTCCTCATTGTTTTGAATTCTTGTTTCTTCCTTGTTTTCTGTTTGGTTGTTAGTTTCTTCCTTCTGGTCCACTCCATTGATTTGAGTCCCAGTTTTCCTCCCATCTGTATTGGTTCCCCATGTGTCTTCCTTCATTTCACGTATTGTAGCCTGCATTTTTTCATCTAATTTGTGAACAAAATCAACCAATTCTGTGAGCATTTTGATGACCAGTGCTTTGAACTGTGCATCTGATAGGTTGGCTATCTCTTCGTTGCTTAGAGGAATCGACTCTGGGGTTTTCATTTTTTCTCCGGTTTGAGCCATTTTTGGTGGGGTTTTTTTTGTTTTGTTTTGTTTTGGTTTGGTTTTAGTCTGGTCGCGGCTATTACGTAATGAGGAGTGGAGCCTTAGGTGTTCCTCAGGGCAGGGCGGCCCAGTCGCTGGATTGTGACGCTATAGGTGGGGGCAGGGTCCGAGAGGGAAGAATGGTGACTGCTCCGCTCTCTCCTGGATTCAGTCCCTTCTGCCACTTCCCCTTTGCCTTAACCGTCTGCAAGCGCGAATGTGGGACCACCCGGTCAGCCAGCCGCCTTGTGTGTCCTCGCTGGGTCTGCACAGTTGCCCCCCTGTGCCCGGGGTCTGCCAGCTGCTGCCTGTGCATCTGGGAACTGCCAGCCGCTGCTGCTTTTATTCCTGGGTCCACACCTCCACTTTTTCCTGCCGCAACTCTGCCCCTCTTACCGGTCTGTGTGAATAGTTGTTGGACTTCCGTACAGTTCAATTTTCTATAAGTTCTGGTTGTTTTCTTGTTTCTAAATATTTGTTGTCCTTAATTTTGGTTGTGAGAGGAGGCACAGTGTGTCCACCTATTCCTCCATCTTGGCCGGAAGTCCTGATCTTTTTAAATTTTTAATTGAATTAATTGTCAAGACATCGGTTAATGAAATCATATAGGTTTCAGATGTGTAATTCTATAATGTCATCTACAAAGTAATCTTTATGTGTTACTTTCCCAAAGCATGTAGGGTCTAGCAGTAAGTAAACCACCTATACGTAATCTCATTCCCTATTAGGCAAAGGCCCACAAATGCAAAAATATCTGAATAATTGAACCAGAGGGTGTGTGTTTGTGGATGTTTGTGTTTATTTATCTATCCGTCTACCCCTGAATATTCAGGCAAAGCTAAATACAATGAATGAAGACATGAAATGTATTTAATTCTCTCCTTTTCTAAACAAACTGTAGTCTTAATCTTACTTACCAAATACACATACACACATACAGAACAATTATTCATTCACATACATAGACTGTGAATAGGTTCATACCCATAGGACAAGGACATAACTTTCATAATATTATTTCCCTACTTGAAGATTTCACTAGAAATGACTCAACAGCTGTGTATGTGGAATTGAGCCAACATATTCTTAAGTGTAGAAAATGGTCCAGATGTCATTGCTACTGATGGAGAGAGATACTCCAGAGGTTGTCATCTGGGCACTATTACTGCCAAAGTTTTTGCCTTGACTGCAGCTGTTGGATTTCTGGCTTGAAGATTATGGAGCAAGAAAGCATTTGAAAGTCTTGCCAAAACAGTGGGAGGCAACTACAAAATAAATACACATTGGTGTAAAACTCACTGCTCAATTTGTGTTGTCACAAATCTGATATAACATGGACTTGTCCATGTATTAATTATAATACCATGTTTATATGTATAAACTTCATAATTGTTTATAAATTGCATTGCAATATTAAAGGGATAATTTTAAAGCTCATAAAGACCTGATCAGTTACTGGTTGAGTTTATTAATTATCTACTTAACATAATGTTAATGTATGAGAGTCAAGTGTTTCAAACCCAAACTTTGAGATAGAAATACAAAAGTATTTGTTTATAGATAACTTCTTATATTTGTATCTCTTAGTTCCTAAAACAATTGTTTTTTTTTTTTATAGTAGATATTCAATACTTGCTGTCAAAGTGATGTGAACTGAGCATTTAATTGAATAGAATGGAATTGAATTCAATCTAATCTTATCTATTGGCAATGTGAATTACCTTTTAGTCTTTGATTTTGCTATAAACTTACACTGGTAAATATATTTTATTGTGAGTCACTCATAGGACTTTTTCCTATACATTTCAATATTCAGAAAATAATCAAAGCTAAAGTGAAAAAAGTGAGATCCAGATGTCTTGGTTAATGCACTGACACACACATTCATCATGATTCATTTCTATTTTGATTCAGTATTTAGAGATAAATGACAATAAGAATTATACAATAGATATTAACTTATGAATGAAAATAATAAAATTTTTCTTGGAACAATAAGGAGAAAAATATTTTCCCATGGAAACATAGTACCTTCCATGGTTTATTATATAAGCATGCATTGAACTATAACTTTGTGTGAGATAGTCTCCTAGCATATACAGAATAAATGAGATATGGTCCTTTCATTGAAAGGTTTTTAGAAGTATTGAAAATCCATATATAAATGTAGAAAATTATAATATTTTGGTAAGGATTGTGATAGAAATATGTATAGAAAATCTTTTGAGAAAAATAGAGAAGATTATTGGAAAGGTGAGACATGAGCACATTCTTAAAAGAAATGTAGAAGAGATTCAGATAAGGGAATAAAGTAAACAGAAAGAACAGTCCAGAAAAAGAGGCAACATTAATAAAATCAGGAAAACATGAGACTTCATATCTAGATCACTAAGTTTCTTTCACCTTACAGTATTAATCAGATGTTTTATTTTTCTTATTTTTCTTTAGTAGTGTGATACAGAATTTTAGTTTAAATATTCTTAAAAACAAATGAGAGACTCTTTGCTCTTATCTAAACTTTGAAATAAACAAGGACATAACTTCAACTTGAACCAAGGGCAGAATTTTCTTCTTTCTTGTCTACTATTTCATGTACTTTTATTTTCTCAAAATGTTCAATGGCTTTATCACATAGTCAAGCTCAAAGCCACAGGTATTCACTTATTTCATCTTCATAACCCAACAGAGGAGAGTGTTCTCCAGAAGTTCCAATTAGCAGAATTTATGGGAGAAGCAGTGATGGGCTCTGTTTGGACCACATGGCAACACTGGATATGTTGCTGAGACCAATCAGAAAAGCAGTATGATTGGCTTCATTTTTTTTATATAGCAAATCTATCAACAACACCTATGAGAATCATATGGAGTTCAGGAGAAATTTCCTCTAAAATATGGAAAAAGGTGATACGCACAAAATGAGAACAGGATGTTATTCCCATAAACACATCAAATGTGCATATGATTCTACTAAGGAGTCTGGAATTTTTCCTTTAGATCATGTGAATTGTGGAAGGGATATTTTTTCAGTGGAGTAATTTGTCTGTGTTGCAGGATCTATCTATGTCAACCTGGTGGAAGACAATAAGACTCTACACTGGCAGTGGCCAGAGATAGGGATAGAGGAAATAAATTTGAGAAATGGGAACAAAGATGAACTCCTTTAACTTGACCTTATCTGGGAAACAGTTTATTTGCCCTTCCATTCTAAATGGTAGCTTTGCTGGATAGGGCAATCTTGGATGTAGGTCCTTGGCTTTTATGACTTCGAATACTTTTTTCCAGCTTCTTCTTGCCTGTGAGGTTTCTTTTGAGAAATCAGCTGATAGTCTTATGGGAACTCCTTTGTAGGTAACTGTCTCCTTTACTATTGCTGCTTTTAAGATTCTCTCCTTACCTTTCATATTGGGTAATGTAATTATGATGTGCCTTGGTATGTGCTTCCTTGGGTCCAACTTCCCTGGGGCTCTCTGAGCTTCCTGGACTTCCTGGTAGTCTATTTCCTTTGCCAGATTGGGGAAGTCCTCCATCATGTTTTCAAATAAGTTTCCAATTTCTTGCTCTTCCTCTTCTCCTTCTGGCACCCCTATGATTCGGATGTTGGAACGTTTCAAGTTGTTCTGGATGTTCTTAAGCCTCTCCTGTTTGTATGTATGTATGTATGTATGTATGTATGTATGTATGTATTTATTGTTTCATGATTCTGTTCTGGATGAATGTTTATTTCTTCCTTATGGTCCAAACCATTGATCTGAGTCCTGGTTTCCTTCTCGTCACTGTTGATTCCCTGTACATTTTCCTTTAGTTCACTTTTCATAGCCTTCATTTTTTTCCTCTATTTTGTGACTATAATCAACAAATTCTGTGAACATCTTGATTACCAGTGTTTTGAACTGTGCATCTGATAGGTTGGCTATCTCATTGCTTAGTTGTAATTTTTTTCTGGAGCTTTGATCTGTTCTTTCATTTGGGACATTTTTCTCTTTCTTTCTTTCTTTCTTTCTTTCTCTTTCTTTCTTTCTTTCTTTCTTTCTTTCTTTCTTTCTTTCTTCCTTCCTTCCTTCCTTCCTTCCTTCCTTCCTTCCTTCCTTCCTTTCCCCTCCCTCCCTCCCTCCCCCCTCCCTCCCTCTCCCTCCCTCCCTCCCTCCCTCCCTCCCTCCCTCCCTCCCTCCCTCCCTCCCTCCCTCTCTTTCTTTCTTTCTTTCTTTCTTTCTTTCTTTCTTTCTTTCTTTCTTTCTTTCTTTCTTTCTTTCTTTCTTTCATCTCATTGCACCTGTTATATAGCAAGGGGTGGAGTGTTAGGTGTTCACCAGGGCAAAGCAACCCATGTTAAGGTGTTGTGGCTCTCTATGTTGGGGAGGGGTCTGAGAGGTAATAATGACACTTGGTAAGCTCTCTGTTGGCTTTCAGACACTTCTCCTGCTACCCACAGAAGAGCAAATTTGACCCTCCTGGTGCTGATTCCCAGGTGGGTGATTTTGTGTATGTTCTAGGACCCCGTGGGTCTCTCCATCGAACTCTCCTGTGAGGCTGGGAGTTTCTCCCACTGCCTAAACTCACACAGGTTTTTTTCAGTCAGAGGTTTTGAGGTTTTGTTTCCCCACACTGGAACTCTGGGTTGTGCAGTCTGTCTCACTCTCCAGTTGTTCCTCCCAGTTTATCTGCATACAAATGTGGGACTGCCCGCTCTGGCAGTCACTGCCTCGCCTGGTCCTCCAGCCTCTGCCTTTCCTTGAGTCTTCTCCACCCAGCTGCCCATCTCTGCACCTCCTAGCAGTCTGGATGATTGTTTGTTCTTTAACTCTTTGGTTGTCAGACTTCCATACATTTCGATTTTCTGTCAGTTCTGATAGTTTTTTATTTTTAAATTTGTTGTCCTTTTTTTGGTTGTGTGAGGAGACAACAGTGTGTCTATGTACCCCTCCATCTTGGCTGTAAGTCCCTCTAGAAATGTTCTTTCAAATCTGATGCCTCATCCCTGGAGCCAGATGTGTTGTCAAATATTTCTTATGGTTTGTGCAGCCTCATGACTCTGCAAGTGTCAGTGGCAAATCTGAGAACTATCAGCAATTTTACTTAATCTCAAAATGTCTAGCCTTTTTATCAGTTTTGTGAAAAAATATTATCTGGTATAAAATAATTTTCCACTTGAAATGTCTAGAATGGTTATTATCATCCTCACAAACCTGAATTGAGAGTTTTATTATTATAAATGGTTCTATGAAACTAATTATAATAATAAAATTCTGGGATTTATTATCTGATGTCTTTGCATTTGAAAACAGGTGACATAATTGCTGATGGAAAATAGCTGGTGTATTTGATGCAGTGGCTGTATGATTATTTCACATACTTGGTGCAATCAGGTGCCTAGTGAATGCAGTTTGGTAAACCAGGTGGCAGAAAATTAGCATATTATAGTGAAAATAAGAACCATGATGCAAGTTAGTTTCTTTGGCTGTACTTCAAAGCTTACAAAATGAAATGGCATATGAGTCCAAGCCCATAATTGCTCAGTTTAAGATATGCTCGAAGGGGTAAATAACCTCCTTCATGTTTGGCTCCAAAATAATTTTTTAAACTATTCTAGCTCCAGGGCAAATGTATCCAAAATACAGACCTAAAGTTTAATCCTGTACATTTTATATCACAGTGCAATTTTGTTGGAGCATGTTTGTGAAAGATCCTTATCTTTCAGTTTTGTAGAATTTTTATCAGTTTGACTACTTTTACTCCTTCTCCCCACATGCCATTGAACATCTCTTGCCAGGAAAATCAACTTTTCCTCCCCTGTCTGAAGACATCTGCCACTTTGATTTAGTTACTCCAAGTCCCTTTGAAACTTACCCCATCAATGCATTTAGAACTCCAGACTCATAATTATGGTCACACCTAACATTTCCCATACATTTCAATGCAAGATACTTTATCCTTTGAAAACAATTGTATAGCATACAACTTTAACAAAAACCTAACAAATGTATAATTGATTCCATAGGTGTATGAATACTAAAGAAATAACATATAATTTGATCATATTGAATTTATGGATATGGGTGCAGTTAAGATTCTTAGTTTGAGTACATGGGAGTGGATTTAACTCTTACTCTGTAATCAGGTTGGTTTCAACTTGATTGTTAAAACCAACATTTTAACAATCAAAGAGACAACTTCATAAAGTTGAAATGTTAAAAATGCATAGTCTTTTAATACAGGAGTCATTATATGATTAACTGAACATTCAAATTGCTACATTTTCAATGACTACATTTTTAAGCATCCAGTACATCACTGTAGTTTAATTGTATTTAACATTTTAATGTCACAATAATATTACAAGGTGGGTAATAATATTTTTTTCATTTTTCTTTTATTGTTGTTCAAGTATAGTTGGCTCCATTCCCCCCCCACTACTCTCCCCCACCCCAGCCATCTCCACCTGCCAACTTTGATCCTATCCACCCCCCCAGTTTTGTCCATGGTACAGGTGTCCTTCACAAATGTCCCTGAAAATCCCTTCCCCTTTCCCCTCATTATGCCCTCCCACCTCCCCTTAGTTACTTCAGCTTGTTCTTAATTTCACTGTCTCTGGCTATATTTTGCTTGCTTGTTTGTTTTGTTGATTAGGTTCCACTTATAGGTGAGATCATATGGTATTTGTCTTTCACTGCCCGACTTATTTCACTTGGTGCAATGATCTCCAGATCCATCCATGCTGTCGCAAACGGTAGGAGCTCCTTCTTTCTGCTGTGTAATACCACATTGTGTAAATGTACCATAGATTTTTGATCCACTCATTTACTGATGGGTGCTTAGGTTGCTTTCAATACTTGGCTATTGTAAATTGTGCTGCTATGAGTACTAGGGGTCATAGGTTCTTCTGCATTGGTGTTTCAGGGTTCTCAGTGGAATTGTTGGGTCAAAAGGCACCTTCATTTTTATTTTTCTGAGGCAATTTCATAGTGTTTTCCATGATGGCTGCACCAGTCTGCATTGCCACCAACAGTGTACTAGGGTTCCCTTCTCTCCACAGCCTTAATAGCATTTGTTGTTGCTTTGTTTATGATGGCCATTCTCAATGGTGTGAAGTGATATCTCATTGTGGTTTTAATTTGCATCATCTCCCTGATGGCTGGTGATGCTGAGCATCCTTTCAGATGCCTGTGGGCCCTTTGCATGTCTTCCTTGGAGAAATGTCTGTTCAAGTCCTTTGCCCATGTTTTAATTGGGTTGTTTGTCTTCCTGGAGTGGAGTCATGTAAGTTCTTTGTATATTTTGGAGACCAAACCCTTGTTCGAGGTATCACTGGCAAATATAGTTTCCCATAGGGATGGTTCTCTTTTTTCATTTTGCTGATGTTTTCTTTAGCCATGCAGAAACTTTTTTATTTTGGTGAGATCCCATTCTCAATTTTAATATGTGGAAACTGAGATTTGTGTAGATGAAATCACTAACTAATACAAGGAAGATCAATTCATGATGATGTAGATGCCATTTCTTGCATCTCCAATCAGAATAAACAAGTAGAAAAGTGAAGTTACTTTTAGGATCTCATTAAAAAGACAAGAAAGAGAAAGGTTTGCTGTTTTATTAATTATATTTATAATTTCATTTACATTTTTGTATTTATTGTAACGTGTTAGTATCACCCAAGACGCAAGTTCAAATGCGCAACTTTGATAGATGTTCTTCTTTGTGACTGGTGCCAGTATTTTGAACTTAGGCATATTGAGAATATGCAGGGGAGTAATAAATCTCATTTTATTTATTGAATTTATTGGGTTGACATTGTTATTAAACTTATATAGTTTTCAGGGCTACATTCTATAATACATCATCTGTATGTTGTATTGTGTTCACCACCCCAAGTCAAGTCTTACTTTCTGTAGAATAGACAGACTTCTTTGGTCAACCAATACAAAAACTGAAATTTGGAAATTTATCATAGGTTAGATCAAGCATATATTTTTTTCTCATTATAGAAATACATTGAGGAAGTGTCTGAAATGTCTGCTTTTCAGATTCTGCCCATGGTATGCAGAAATTCTATGCAGCAGTGGTGGAGTTTTAGTTATGAACTCCCATGCTTTGAAATTTGAGACTACAGTATATCTTTTGGTGCTTTGGTTAGAAATCTGAAACTCTCATTATTTCTGCATTTGTTAAACTATGTCTTTTGTTCCACTTGCAGACCAAGTAGGAGGCTTTGATAAAACTTGATCTGCATTCAAAGATCTGCTCTGATCTTGGATTTCTAAATGTTTCATCCCAGAGCACCCTCGAATGTTTGGAGAAGATACTTTTAACTGGGTTCTCTTTTTCTTACTTTTTATCTGGACTGTTTTCATTTACATACCTAAAACTTTTGAATTTTGCACTTGCCCTGTCTATTTCTAAGACTGAATGATTTTGTGGCTGTTTTAAAAATCATAAGCCCTTACATTACATGTATTTTGCAGGGTTTTCATAAATCAATACCCTTATTTCAAATAAAAAATCTCATTTAATGATTTCTTAGATGTAAATATACATGTATTTGAATATGCACATGTTTCATATAAAGAATTTGCTGGTGTTACTAATATTACAAAGACTTTTCCAGACTCTTCTTTGGACCACAGGTAATTCATTCACATTGCAATGCAGTGATTTAGATTTTTCTGTAGTGTTTAGAATAATAAAAGGTTTAGGTAATGGTGCATGTTTTCTCTCTTAAAAGAGAAATGGTGGGTGTATTCCACCTATGGATACTCAAAATGCTCTTGTCAAGTTCAGAAATTTAAAGGTAATTCTATATCTTTTTTTTTTTTTCAAAAAATATGTTCACTGAAGAATATAGTCTGATTCTTAGCAGCCAAAGGTATCTTCAGGATTTTGTGAATAGACAACTTGTGAGACTTTGAATTAATCTAACCCTATGAGGATTATCAGGAGTGCTAGAGCCTACCTGCCCTCTATATACTTCAGGGTGTATTATTTCCCTTCACAGCAATAAAATCTTACCATTGCATTTAAATTTAAGAAACAATTTAAATAAACTATAGTGTTATTTTTATATTTCAAGCTACCTTCTGCATTTCATCTTTTAATTCATGGGATTAATTTAGTAATGCTAAAAGGTACCCTCACACACGAACACACACACACACACACACACACACACACACTATAATCATGTCATTCCTCTGGGGTTTTATATCTATTAGGTGTTCCACCAAAGGACCTTCATAAGGGGATAAAGGACTTCTTCTGAATTGTCTATCCAGCTTGCATTCCACTCTTCCATCTCTTTTTTGACATTTTCTATATCCTTCAGATCCCCTCTAGTATTGTACTATACCATAAAGCCAATATGTGTCAAGTGAAATTGTTCTCTTTTTCCTTTCCTTTCCTTTCCTTTCCTTTCCTTTCCTTTCCTTTCCTTTCCTTTCCTTTCCTTTCCTTTCCTTTCCTTTCCTTTCCTTTCCCTTCCTTCCTTCCTTCCTTCCTTCCTTCCTTCCTTCCTTCCTTCCTTCCTTCCTTCCTTCCTTCCTTCCTTCCTTCCTTCCTTTCCTGAATAATGTGACCCAAGAAGCCCACCTAAGAGTATAGAGTTAGCATGGATGCTTTTCAGAGCAGTGGGTAAATTGATGGCTCATGGAGCTCCCCTGTAGAAATGAGGGTTTTGGTTTACTTGGCACCTTCTGAGCTTTCTTTCATTGGTTTAATAACAGGGATCTAGGTGAATACAACTTACTCAAACTTATATGTAAAATTTAGGTTGTGGATGGTTATAAAAATACACTGGTCAGATCTTATGTTCTGAGGAACATACTTGTCCAAGACCTTGGTTTTTGTCCCTATGGAGTCATTTATTTTCTGTGTCCTGTTCCCAGACAGGGACTTAACACGATGGGGGCACTAAGGCAGGTCTGCTCTAGCATGAAACTGAGCTCCTTAAGTCTTGCTTTGTTTTGAGAACACTTAGCATGCAGCTACAACATTCTTTGAACTAAGGCTGCTAGTTGTAATACCTCCTACAGCAATCCTCATTGCATTATTCTTTTCTTACACAAGACTCATATTTACCTCCATCACAAGAGACGCTCTAACCTTTCAAGTATCAGGGCTGCAGTCTTTCCTGTAAACCAGAATCCAGCCTTTGTCATGGACCAGAGGTGCTGGGCCACTTATATGGCCACCAGCCCTGCAGGCAACATTGGCAACAAGGAATAGCAATGAGTCAAAACAAGTGACTTTGCTATTCACTGAGCTTTGATTAATGAAGATTCAATCCAAATCTATAATAACCCAATAATAATAATAATCACACAGAAACACTCAACAATGATATCACACAAGAGAATTGGGGGATAATGAATCCTTGTCCCAGGAGTCCAGATCATGTCCAGTTCCAGAGGCAGTCTTGGAAGGCAGAGGCCACAGTAGCTTCAGAGTCAGCTAGACCAGGCTTGATAGGCACAGTGAAGCATCTCAGCTCCTCTCTGCTGTCTCAGTGGTCTGTTTGAAGGTCTTTGCATTCATAGTCTTGTATGATGTAATGTTGTATCAGCCTTTGATTAACACATGTTGTTTTGTGCCACCTTGATAAACACATTATGCCACTCTATTGTGCATGTGCTAAGAGGGTGGTGTTTCCCTTCAGATAAGCATATGTTATCTACCACATTATACCGCTCAGGCTCCAGGGGTTGCATCATTCCCCTGAGTCATTGCTATACTGTGCATGCTCTAAACATGGTTTCTTAGTTGATAGTACTGATGCCATCTTAGTTCAGTCCTGCTTTCCACAACATCTTAACCCAAAGATTCTCTCCATTTCTTCCTGTGGCATTTCCATGTCTCTTTCATCCCTCACTTCATTCTGTCTTCTGCTTTTTGGGGAACCTAAACTAAAAAAAATGGAAACTATTGTAGTTCAAGGAAACTGGTGGTTAGATGATGATTTGGGGTCAATTCATTGTCCACCATGCTGGTGAAAAGTACAACATTCTGAGTGAGAACTGGGCATAGGTGGTTCCTAACACAAAATGCTCACCCTCTTACTAACAACTTCCTTGTTGAAGACCTAGAAAAATATACTGGTGGACAAAAATATCTTTGAAGTTGTAGTTGATTTGGGCATTTGTAAGACATTATGGGAACTATGCCTAGAACATAGCAAAAGTGCTGTTATTGCCTATCTATATCTACCTCTTGCAGAAGGATAATGAGAAACCAAGGACAATGAGCAAGCAGTTAGATGCCCTCAGTAACTAATGAAAGGGCCCTCACCTGCCATAGTAAAGTCTGAGCAGCATATTGAAGATATATTGGAGTGGAGACTGAGACATTAGAATGCTCCTGCAAGGCAAATCTGAACACCTTCAAATGTGAAAGTGGGGTTGGGAGTCCTGAAAACATACCTGTGAGAATGGGGCTTTGCAGACTACTAAACCCTGAGAGTGTATAATTTAAACAATTAGCCTGTCCTGTCTTCTATACCAAGAGCTAGCACTTCTATTTTAGAAGATGCAAAAAAAAAAAAAATCCTCTTCTCCACATTACTAATGTTCCACTTTTAAGATTGTCCTCAGGAAGATGAGCTCATAGGAACCATGGAGGAACTGTTCCCCAAAATATTATGAAGTGGTTATGTGTAGCACAAGGGATGGACTAAGGTAGCTTTGAAAACATGACACTCAGATTTCCTTCTACAGGGATCATAATTAACTGATGGCCGAAGTTATTGTTACACTTTCTGCTTCCCCCAACATAGGATCTAACCTGGAATGTTCAGCAAATCAGACCATCCCTGTGAAACATGAGATTGAGCCAGTGGGTGACTTTGGCTCTAGGATGCCCCATTGGCTTTGACAAACCTTTCCTGGAACAGCAATGTAGTCTGAGATTCTTACTCCTCAATCTTCCTTCCTTTTCTCTGTCCTTGCATGGGCATAGATCTGCATCATGTACTGAAGTCTATCTTCACCTTCTCCTGCTCCTTTCCCTAATATATTTCTTTCATCTCTAATCCTGTTTTACAGGATTTTCCATGGCTTTCCATGAACCCAAAATAACTCAGAATATGAACTTAATGAGCTACCTGAGACAATCCAATGTGATTTTCTCTTATGAACCTCAAGAGAATTCAGGAAACATTTCTCAAATATTTCCTGAATGAACCTTTGTTGGCATGTGCATGAGGACAGACTAGCAGCCTTCATTTATTGCTGCTTGCCATGTTACCATGTTTTATCTTTTGTACTGAGTGAATGCAGCCAACTATGAGCCTGCATGGAACGAAAGAAAGGCATCCTCATTTCAAAGGTGAGTGACAATAGCAAGTGGACTCTGTACATGAGTGTTGAGAGTTGTATCTTGTGAAGGGGCAAAATATGGTTGTCCCAAGCAGACAACCATTGTCATTTAGGTCAGAAACAGTCCTCTGTCAAATAAGGGTGGACAGAAGTGGAGTATTGTTAACCAAGCTGGATTTTTTTTACAAAGTATGAGGGATTTTCCCTCTAATTTGGTCAAGGAATAAAAGAAAAAGTGAGAAAGAACTGCAAAATAAAACAGTCAAGTATAACATTATTACAAAACTATTGGAAATGAGCTCTTAACATTACTATGGAACCAACTATTATTTGGGAACTTAGAATTACTCTGGTAATTGTTCATGGACACATTCACACACATACCCATATATTATACTGCAGTTATACTGAATAAGATTAAAACCTCAAAAATATTCTCAGTGTTGGATCCTCATTTGTGACCCTTGTGGTATTTTTAAAAAAATACCCATACCTGGGATACTTCTCCAGAGATTCTGATTAGATTGGTCTGGATGAGGTCAAGGGATTCATACTTTTAAAAATTCATTGGATGTTTCTAAAATGAAACCAGGAATGAGAATGAGAGAGAGGGAGAGGGAGACAATGAGGGTAAGGGAGGGAAAGAGGATGAGGGAGAAGGGTGAGAGAAAGAGAGACACTGATTACTACTTCCATTTTCTAGGTCAGTGGGAAGTTGCATTATGAACTGCTTTCAGAGGTGACAGAGCAATTATATTGTGCTAGTAAGGGTTGAAATGTTTTCTTGTCATCTAATTTCCTGATTCACTAGCTCAATTTATACTTTATCTTTATGGGCCTTTAGATTAAAGACCCATGCCAAAATTTTTAATTAATTATATTTAAAAACTCACTGTTGATCTCAATGTAACTTTGTTATGGTTCCAGCCTGGTCCATGAGAGTTACATGTTTTCCTAATTATTGTTTACATTCATACCATTTTAAATTGTATTTTCATATTATAGCAATTTTTGATCAATAAAATGTAAATTTATTTATAATATACTTAACAGTGAACATTTTAGAGTGTATGCTTTTTTCTTTTTTTATTGTTGTTGTCTCCATCTGCCCAACTCCATTCCCCCCTGCCCCTCCCATCCACCTCTCCCACCCTCCATCCCACCCCTCTTTGGCTTTGTCCATGTATCCTTTATACATGTTCCTTGACGATGCTTCCCCTTTTTCCTCTTGTTATCCCCTTCCCCCTCCCCTCCAGTTACTGTCAGTTTGTTCTTAATTTCACTTTCTCTGGTTATATTTTGCTTGCTTGTTTGTTTTGTTGATTAGGTTCCACTTATAGGTGAGATCATATGGTATTTGTCTTTCACTTGGTGCAATGATCTCCAGATCCATCCATGCTGTCACAAACGGTAGAAGCTCCTTCTTTCTGCTGTGTAATACCACATTGTGTAAATGTACCACAGATTTTTGATCCACTCATTTACTGATGGGTGTTTAGGTTGCTTCCAATACTTGGCTATTGTAAATTGTGCTGCTATGAGTACTAGGGGGCATAGGTTCTTCTGCATTGGTGTTTCAGGGTTCTCAGTGGAATTGTTGGGTCAAAAGGCACCTTCATTTTTAATTTTCTGAGGCAATTTCATAGTGTTTTCCATGATGGCTGCACCAGTCTGCATTGCCACCAACAGTGTACTAGGGTTCCCTTCTCTCCACAGCCTTAATAGCATTTGTTGTTGCTTTGTTTATGATGGCCATTCTCAATGGTGTGAAGTGATATCTCATTGTGGTTTTAATTTGCATCATCTCCCTGATGGCTGGTGATGCTGAGCATCCTTTCAGATGCCTGTGGGCCCTTTGCATGTCTTCCTTGGAGAAATGTCTGTTCAAGTCCTTTGCCCATGTTTTAATTGGGTTGTTTGTCTTCCTGGAGTGGAGTCATGTAAGTTCTTTGTATATTTTGGAGACCAAACCCTTGTTCGAGATATCACTGGCAAATATAGTTTCCCATAGGGATGGTTCTCTTTTTTCATTTTGCTGATGTTTTCTTTAGCCATGCAGAAGCTTTTTATTTTGATCAAGTCCCATTTGTTTATTCTTTCCATTATGTTCCTTGCCCTAGGGGACATATCAGTGAAAATATTGCCCCATAGAAAATTTGAGATTTTCCTGATGATATTTTTCTCTAGGACTTTTATGGTGTCTCAACTTATATTTAAATCTTTTTTCCAACTTGAATTTATTTTTGTGTACGGTATAAGTTGGTGATTTAGTTTCCCTTTTTTTTTTTTTTTTTGCATGTAGCTGTCCAGATGTCCCAACTTCATTTCTTGAAGAGGCTATTCTTATTCCATTATATGCTTCTGCCTTCTTTGTCGAATATTAATTGACCACAGAGACTTGGGTTTATTTCTGGGTTCTCTATTCAGTTTCATTAATCTCTTTATCTGTTCTTGTGCCAGTACCAAACCATTTTGATTATTGTGGCCTTGTAATACAGTTTAATATCAGGCATCGTGGTCTTTCCTACTTTGTTCTTCTTTTTCAAAATTGCTGTGGCTATTCGGAGTCATTTATAATTCCACATAAATTTTTGAAATGCTTGTTCTTATCTGTGAAATATGTCATTGGTATTTTAAAATGGATTGCTTAGAATCTATAAATTGCTTTGGGTAGTATGGACATTTTGATGATGTTAATGCTTCCAAACCATGAATATGGTATGTGCTTCCATTTGTTTGTATCTTCCTTAATTTATTTAGTGTTGTATAGTTTTCTGAGTACAGGTCTTTTACCTCCTTGGTTAGGTTTATTACTAGGTACTTTATCTTTCTTGTATCTATAGCAAGTGTGATTTTTTTCTGATTTCTGTTTCTGATAATTCATTTTTGGAGTACAAAAATGCCTTTGATTTCTAAATATCAACTTTGTGTCCCATTGTTTTGCCATGTTCAATTATTAGGGTGAGTAGTCTTTTTTCTTAAGATTTTATTTATTTATTTTTAGAGAGAAGGGAAGTGGGGAGAAAGAAAGATTGAGAAACATCATTGTGTGGTTGCCTCTCATGTATCCCCCAATGGGGACCTGGCTTGCAACCCAGGCATGTGCCCTGACTGGGAATCAAACCAGTGACCCTTTGTTTCACAGGCACATGCTCAATCCACTGAACTACACCAGCCAGGGCTAGGGCGAATAGTTTTTCAGTGGAGTTTACAGGATTTTCTATGTACACTATCATGTCATCTAAAAACAGTGACAGCTTTAGTTCCTCCTTTCTAATTAGGATGTTTTTAAATTCTTTTTCTTGTCTGATCACTGAAGCTAAGACTTCCAATACTGTGTTGAATAGAAGTGGTGAAAGCATGCATCCTTGTATTGTTCCTGATTTTAGTGGGGAAACTTTTAGTTTTTGCTCATTGTGTATGATGTTGACTGTAGGTTTCTCATATATGGTCTTTATTATATTGAGGAGTATTTTCTCTACTCCCACTTTGCTGAGTGTTTTTATCATAAATGGGTGTTGTACCTTATCAAATGCTTTTTCTGCATCTATTGATACGATTGTGTGATTTTTGTATTTGCTTTTTTGTGTGTGTGAGCGAATAGAGTTAACCACAGCAGTAATAAAGCTCAGGAAGATAATAAAATGGACCAGGACCAGGGAAGGGTGCTGTGTGGGAATGGGAACCACAATAATATAAAGAAATATATGATCTAAATAAAAAGGATAAAAAGTAAAAGACCAAGAGTAGTGTGTTATAAGACTATAAGTGAATCGAAAGAAGAGAAATTAAAATACAAGATAAAAGAGTGAACAAAGAAAAGCCATCAAACAATGAAATGAAATCAACAAAACAAACTACATGGAAGGAAGAAAAATAAAATAATAACTAAAAATAGTAATAATTACAAAATATAAAAATAAAAATAAAAGGTAAGAAATAAAATGCAAATTCTGTAGGATAACAAGGTGAATTTTGTCTCAGTTGTTCATGTTAGTCTTCTGATGTCTCTCTGGATCTGTCTTTGATCCTTTCACAGCTCCAGGTCTGCTAGAAAAAAGAAAATAAAGAGAAAAAAATCCACCCCGTCCTGACTTTGCACCCACCAAGCAAGTTCTGCTGGTCTTCCTGAATGCTGTAGGCAGAAGAGAGCATGGCTCCATTTTTTATTTTTTGTTTTTTTCTTTCTTGTGTTTCTGCATTGGGGGCTGGGTCTGAGTTCCAATATTCACATGTGTCCAACCTCCAGCCTAAGCCCTTACACTGTTGCTTGACCCCCACTGTCCATATGCTCCAGGCCTGTGCTTTAATCCATCTCATTGTGCTGTCCTTTGATTAGTCTGTGAGGTGCACAGAATGGGAGCAACCCACTGTCCTCCCTCTTTACTGGTCTGGGCACTGTTCATTTGCAGAGTCCCTTCAGGGTAGTTTGGTTCCCCTATTACATTAAGTCTTTCTGGGGACTATTACCCCTCTGAGCCCCTACAGCCCCACATTGATGGGTCCATGACACACTCTGATTTTGAGTATCCCTCCTCCCTCTTTGCTGGCCTGGCCGTGGCACAAGAGTTCCTTAACAGAGGCCGAGAGCCTTTTTTTTTTTTTTTTTTTTTTTTTTTTTGAGTAAATTCCTCTTGTTTGAACCCACTGTTGTTAACAAGCACCCAGCTTTTCATACAGCCCAAATCTCTGAGCACTCGAGACTATCTGCATCAGGGTCCATCATGGCCCAACTCTTCTCCCACCTCCAGGTATCACTCAGCTCCCCATTTTCTCTGGTACTGTCCCAGCCAGCGACCACCACCTCTGTGCATTTCCCACTGTGTCTTTATTCCCCCAGTGACTTCAAGCATCCAGGTCTCTCCTGGGGGCGGGGGGGACTGCTTTCCCTGATCTGGGAGGGGAGGGAGCTGTGAAGTTACAATGGCTGATCTGGCCCTCCTCCAAAGCTCCTGCAGCAGCTGCTATCCCTGGTGCCAGGAGTCAGGCTGGGGACTGTAGCAGCCTTGGTCTTTGCATAGATCCCAGGGACATTACCATCCCTTTATAATCTCCTTACTTTGTTTTTCAACGTCCTCTTCAATCTTTGGCTTCCAAACTTCATATAAGATGGAATTCCATTGGCTGTTCACTTTGTTCTTCAGAAGATCAGCTAGGTGTCCCAGTTGGGTGCATGAGCAAGTGGGTTCAGCTCCCACCTACTTCATTGCCATCTTCCAACTCCTATTTAGTTCTCTTTTTAATGAAAGAAGATATTGCATTGTGTCAAAGACATTTTTGTAAATAAATCTGACTAAATAGTAAATTGATGCTTGGGGATTAGACTTCAGAGTCAGTCCCCTGTTGCCCATTCTTCCATTGAACTACTAAGGCATGCTGCTAGTATATGGCTTTCATGATGCCACAGATGCTTTGGATTAATCCTTAGCCTTAATTCCTTAAGGTTAGTGAGCTGCAACACACCAGTTTCCACATGTCCTGTTTCCTTTAGTGATGGGTTAGTTTTTACTTCATCATTTGTCAAGTGTTACATGTCAAAGGGGTCAATAAAAACATCAACATTAGGACAGTGCATGTCCTAGTGGTCAGTTAGTGCCACATGCTGAGAAGCAAGTGGTGTAACATTCCATGAACGTTCCCAAGATATGAAGGTGAAGGCTGCAGTGACATGATTCTCAGATAGAACAAAACAATAATTTTTAATCTGCTACATTCCATTGTTGGGTTCCTCAGTCATTTCCCAGAGACTTCTGGTAACAATTAATACAGCCATAAAAATGGAAAATAACAGGGGAAAACATGCACGCAAATTGAAAGCAGATATCTGAATGCTGTTGTCCCACAAATTCAGATCAACCACATGTCTGCCTGGAAACTTGTAAATAGCATTCACAAGTGATGTTATCATATAAAGAGTGATGGAGAAATCACAATGGAGCCTATTTGTACATTCTGGAATTAATATGTATGTGCAGATAATTAAGTGAACAATAAAAATAAACCAAATGAATGTACTCAGGGGAAGGTAGGAACTGAACATGATCCAAAAATGTCATATTGTGGAAACCTTGGGGACATAAAGATTTATAGAATGCTGGCAGATAACATTGCTGCTGGAACCAGAATTTGAAGTCTTGCAGCTTGGAAATAACGCCTTCATTTAACAAGAATATGTGGGTGGAACTAAGCTCACCACTCTCACCATTCTCACCATTCTCACCATTGTAGTCAGGATTATGTGCCTAATTTTGGTACACAGTCCTGGAAATAATTTTGCAACCTCTTTTATGAGAATGCTTTCAAACAAGCCATGGTAGCATCAACTGGTATCAAGATAAGCCCTCTTCCTGTTGCCATACACACATCCTCCTAACACTGTAATGGTTTCGACATGCATGCAGGTCTCAGGAAAACTCCAGCATGTCCCAAGAGAACAAATCTTAGCCAAATGAGTCAATTTAAAATTTTGATCCAATGAAAATTCTTTTGAAAGCTGTGGGGTTATTAAAAGGCAGCAACACTGCAATAAGCAGTTCCTTCACATCCTACTGCTTACTGGTTTTAAGAATGTGTGTTGAAAGGATATTTTCAATAATATAGATACAAGCCCAGATGTGGTTTAAGTGACTTGATTTTTTAAAATATTTCCTAGAATAATTCAGCAGTCTTTATGAAAAAGCAAGTTTTATATTTTAGGCACAATTAAGTATACGTGCAGCTTTCTGTGCATAATTCAGTGAACTTTGATTTATAACAGACCGGATTTCAAAATCAGTAAGTTTATATTATCAGTTATGTGTGTTCATGTGTGTGTAGGGGGAGGGTATGGGTCTGTGTGTGTGTTGGTAAAAGGAGTTCAGATTTGTTTTAAGAGGTCCTTGGTATTACTTTACAAATAAATTCCAATAAAAATGAAACATAGGTTTTATAAACAATTTGAAAGGATAATAGAAAAAATTAAACACAAAGGAATTTCTGGAAACAGTTTCAAATAGCCAAAAACATGTATTTTCTTTTGAAAGAGATAGACAAAATGGATTAAGCTCATTGAATAGTGTTAAGCAAGAAGGTTTCTGTCAAAAATTGTTTTAAAACCATGTGTTCTTTTATCTTTGTGAAATTGCAATACATAAATAAGAATAGCATTACTCTTGGTAGGGAAAACACAGTAAGTGGAACCTTAACATATGCATTTTTAGATGTCCTTCAGTAAAGTGTTTAATCAAAATGCCAAAAATAAAAAAATAATAAAACCACATATATATTACTTCCTAATAAATAATTATTTCATAACATAGTGTTGTACCCTCTAATGATTCACAACAAATTGTTTTGTATGTCATTATGAAAAATACAACTTTCCTCACATGCCAACAAGTCTCAAATGACTTAAAATGAAAATGCTTTTGAATTGTGACATAGTATGTGCTTCTGCAGGCAAGTATTAATAAGAGATTTATTTATCATTAAAATATATCTCATGATGTTAGTAATGGAAAGGTCATAAAAATATTTGCTATTGGTTCAGTAAAAGGACAATTAGTCACCACAGGAGAAGGGACCACACATTGAAAGATGCTTCTATTCAACACTTGTAGAATCTGTGTTAAAATTATTATCTCACAGCATTAGTCTGGGAAGATTCAAGGAAAAAGACTTTGTGACTCTGATGTTGTCCATACTCCCACTAATTCTCAGAGTGGGTCATTCTAGAAAAAGGAAAATCCTCCCAGTAAAAAAAAAACTGTGACAAAGGTAAAGTGTTGCTTTATGCCCACAGAGGTACACGGTGTTACCCCTTGACTCCCTTCCCCATCTCTGTGGTGCATGTTCTCGGCCCTGTCCCCTAGTGAAACTGACTCTGGAAAATACACTCATATTCATAGTGCCAGGGACAAAAGGTCACTTCTTCCTGGGGCCTTTGTGATTTTAAATGATGCACTTAGACTCTTAGGCTTAAGCTAAATTCTCAGAGTGACTTTCAGAAATAAAAGAATGTCCTAATGGGTGTGTGTGTGTGTGTGTGTGTGTGTGTGTGTGTGTGTACATGTGCTATTCTGGGAACAATGGAACGTTTTCTTGAGGTGACATAGTCTGGAGACTGCACCCTATTCTTTCATATAGGAGGACAATCCTATCTTTGGGAATTCCTCAAAGATTAAAACCCCTTCATATTCACAATGCTCTCAGCATCCACATCATTAAAAAAACATAACAAAAATGAACTTTTAACTATTTCTCTTCAGGATTTACCTTTATTAATTAGGATCTCACAGATATTTACTGAGTTATTCTCTTCCAGTTTACCTGGCACATTGTAGACACTCGGCATTTATTTACCTTATGAGATATGTGATATGACTGCAAGTGATGCTACACTGAGTGATATCACCCCAAGATTGGTTCTTGAGGGCCACCCTCATGATTGTACAAGGAAGCCAAAATTAGTGATAAATCAGTGGTGATCATAATATGCATAAAGAAAATAGATAAATATAAGCATTATTTACTTTAATAGTTTGTCCAAATTTGGGATTTGATTGTATCATAATAAAAGTAAAAGTTAAAAATTATGCTGTACCTGAAACCACTATTTCACCAAACAAACATAATACTCTATTAAAGTGGAAAAGACTTACTCAGAATTTGCAGTATGGATCCTTGTGCCCAGGGCACAAGGGATCCCTTATGTAAAAAGTAACCTAAAAGTCTACATCTACAAATCTAAAATCTACAAGTGAATTATCTAAAGAATGATTAAGAATGACAAATTCTCAGTTTTTGTTAAAGCGTATATTCAGATACTTGCATTTAGGGATCCTTTCCATGTAAGATCTGCCACTCCCTCCCTCCACTGTTTTCTTTAATCTTTCAAGCTCTTACTCTATATTATTTTAATCCCTGGGTGAATAAAATATGCACGATAAATTCTCCAGTTGAGTGAAAAATATAATGCATAAGCAAATAATTTCACTACAAGGTAATGACATCTTCCAGAGCAGTAGGAGAATCTGCAAAGCATGAAGCAGTGTGACTCTGAAAGCATGAACAGATTCACAAAATAGCTCATTTTTCAGATGATTATTGAAGGACCAGTAAGAAATTGTTACAGGCAGAGTGAGATACAGGACAAGCCAAGCACAAGTAGAAATCATATTTAAAAAGCCATAAGAACTTCACGTGGCTGGAGAATAAAGGTGAGTAGGAGGGGGCAGAGGAAGTGGTTAAAAGCAAGCATGATGAGATAGGTTGGGTCTAGACTGGACAAATGATACCTGTGTACAAAAGTAATTTGTGTCTCACCTTATTATGCACAAGAGGAGGTTTGAAACATATTCATGATATTTGTGGTCATAGGGAAATGAATAGATTATGAAGGGAGAGAATTAGATGAGGGAGGAGTAATAAAACAATCAATTTTGACTGAGTTGGAAACTTTATTTCTCCTGTTTTAACAGAAGACCCAACCTGGAAAGAAACCAAGTAGCAGACTGTCAAATTTGCATTGATCAAATGGGAAAGCATGCAAGATCATCATACCCTTTGGAAGACTGGCTGATGCTGTGTCTGCCTTGCACATGGGAGATAGTGTACAGCCAAAATATTGAGTGATTCTCATTCTTCATGGCTCATTAAGATGAGATGAAAAGGGGCGAGAATCACACTTTCAGCTCCACGTCTCTAATAGAGAAATGTCAATGGGTTGTGGCAAATTGGAATGACAAAATATTATTCTTTTGTGTATTTCCAATGAAGATACAGGGTATGATGAAAATGTGTACATAATGGTATCAAAATCCAGAAAAATAACTCCAGACCCAATGCAATTATGTTTTCTACAATTGTCTGTGTTAGCCTGACATAAATATTCTTTCCAGTGTCATGGAAAGAGATATCTCATGAAATATTATAATATGGTTATAATAATATGGTTATTATACTATGATTATATCCATTATATATATACATATGTATACACACATATATACACAAGGCTAATGCAAAATGAATCTGCTATTGAGGGATGTTGAGGCTGGTAGAGATAGAAGATAGACATACAAATAGATAAATCATAACATAATGCTGCAGGTGCAATTGGAAGTTGGAGCAACTCTGTCTAGTGTAAGTCCAAGAAAGAGTCACAGAAATGATACCAGAATTTTGTACTTTAGTATGAATGGCAGTGAACCAGGTTTAAAGCCATCATAACTAAAAATATGTATCTCTAAAGTTTAAAATCTTGAGATATAATACAATAATACTTTTAAAAGCCATAGGTTTTCAGGAACAAGTATAAAGGACACATAGACAAAACCAAAGCAGGTAGGATGGAGGGTGGCATGTAGGGATGGCTGAAGTGAGGAGGAGTGGTGGGAGAAAATGGAGACAACTGTGCTTGAATAACCATAAAAATGCAGAAAAAATAAAACCTACTATAGTAAAAAAAAAAAAAAATCCAAAGGTAACAGATACATTTGAATGCAGTAAGCAGCTTGGAGTCTCTTATCCATCCAGGAAGTGCTGGATATTCAACTGCTTTTGCCAAAACAGTAACAAAGAAAATATTTTGTTCCATTCAGTGCTAATGTTTCTCCTCCTAATGTAATGTTTTTCTTCTATCACACTCTCATTTTCAATAGTAACATAATTAAATATGTTATTTTGGATATGAGTATATGGAGATAATATTTACACTTAGTGGAAAATAATTTCTTGAGTTGGAATTTCATCTGTTGAATTAGATTCTTGGTTTTGTTTCTTAATAAATATATTGAATTTAAGCAACCTATTTATTATGTTCTTAGAACTTTAGTTTACTAGACTTTCAATTTCTCAGCTTACCTATTACCCAAAGTGGAAATGACAAATTCTCTGTGGATCCTGCTTCATATTGGAAAAGGTAAAGTGATATAAATGTGAATGAATGTGACATTGTGTAATCATTATTATCTCTGGCATTAATGTATGTCTATTGAGTTAGGGTTAAAATGAATGTCCTGTTAATGAGAAACATGTTCTACTGAGCTTTGCCTTTGAAAGATGATGAGGGAATCTTCAGTAAAAATATATATTTTTCTTCTTAGCCCTCCTAATTATTGGTCATGTGACAATTGACTTACCTTTCTGAATATCAGTGTTTCTCATGTGCAAATTGTCAATGGAAATAATAACATATTTACATAATACATTTCTGTATACAGTAATTTTGCATAGAATAGTTTATGAAGTTTACAACATACATACATATGTATGCATAAAACATACATGCATACAATTGTTTCTTTAAGCCACAACTTGAAGAACTAAGGAAGTCAAAGGCTGATTCCTCTCTTTTGCTGTTGTATCCTAGGTCCTTTCAAAAATATCATGTACTTTCTTCCCTAATTCTAGTTGTGCTACATTTCTTAAAACATTGTAGGGATGATGAAATGAAATAGTATATTTATATTTTATTTAAATTCATACTTATACATAAGATACTGTTATTGTTATCATGCTGTAGGAAATGAGGGTAACAGACATGTAACATATTTGTGCCTATTTCCATGTATAGGTATATCTTTTAATTCACTCAAATTATATAAATATCTTAATCCCACAAATTATAAAACAAAGTAAATGTTCTGCTTGGATTTTTAGACTTTGATGATTTTTCTATGAAGATTTTTCATGAGTATGGAAGATTTTAATTTAATTTTAGATACATAAGATAAGGCATCAATGTCCTGCTAATTTAAGTATTTTAGAAAAAGAAAAAGCTTGTCCGAGTCCCAGTTGCTCCTTATTCACACACTTAAACTTACTTAGGTCTCGTTTTAAGCTATGGCATCCTCAAAGAATTAGCTGTGGGCAAGGAAGAAATCTTGATTCCCTTAGAATAATCAAGTGAATTGCCCTAGGATAGGAAGACAAGAGTGAAACAAGAATTTGAGTACTTTCAAGCCCAGTATTAGATTCGAGGACCCTTGTCTGCATACACTAAGGGGTTTTAAACAAAAATGTATCCATTTACCTTAAGAAGTACAAGGTTTATTTAAGAGCTCCTGATTTCTTTAGAATATGATACGAGTCTTGGCAATGAGCAGAAACACGTGACTTCATGTGTCCACATGTAGTTCACACACTCCACATGTGCTCTTTCAGTGGGTCCTGTGACCTAGCTGTGGATCACATGTGTTTTACATATGCTTTGTATTGTTCACATCTGCTTTAAACATATTTTCCCTGACAGTAGACACTATTGTAATATTACCATTTGCTATAATAATTAAATTCAAGGAACTTAACTTGAGAGGATTTGTGGGGGGGAGGGTGTTTGTTCATTTTGATTTATATTTGGTGCTGTGTTGAGTGATACCCATTATAACTGCTTATCGTATCTCTTTCTAGGCAATAATGTTTCTGTGCTTAACCTCACTGAAGCCAGACTAATCCAGAGATGTTCTTAAACTCCTATGACTTATATGAAGTTTATCATTTTAGAAGAGGCCTTGAAAACATGCTCTGGACTTAGAGTAAGAAAAATTAAATAAACTGACATTTCCAAAGGAAAAAACTTATTTTAAATTTTATATGGTAGATGCAGAGCTAAAAGCATTTAAGCACACACAGAAAAAACGTAATATTAACCATGCAACAAAGATTTAAATTTCAATGAGAACTTTATACAGTAGATTACTGTCACAGAAGAAGATACAAAATTAATGTGGACACCTGCTTGTTTCACTAATATCAGGAGAAACTAAAATTCATGTAATTTAATGAATTATTTTCTGTTATAGTACACTTGATTTTCCCTTCTTTTACCCCCAGGAAGTTTCTCTTTTAAACTCACAGCTGTATCTCAATGCATGCTACCTATTAAACAGGGAAGCAATACTTTTTATTAATTTCAGTGTATTTGTTTTTATCTGTCTTTAAAGAACATTCTAAAATTAGAGACTTGCCCTGAATCCAACAATACCAAGTTTAACTAAGTCTGAGAAGCAGGGGCCCCAATCTGTATCATCTCTTGATATGTGGATGTAATGCTTATTAGCCTTAATAATACTTGGGGGTAAATGAAGCACATTGGATTGAGGCTAAGTTATCCATACACTGAGGACAAACATGGCACCACCCTACTCATCCCCTGCAGCCAACAAGTTCCTAAAGCTCACTTGGCCAAATGTTAAAAGACATTTGGTGCTCTAGGTGATTAAATGCACCGTGTGCCCCTGCAGACCAGGCAGCCGTAAATAAGCATTTTAAAAGAAGCTCAGGCTTTAATGAAGAACAGGGGAATTTCAATCAGTAATCAGAAACAGCTTTAGAAATCTATGGACAGTGGTATGCATATTTTGATTTGGTGCACAAAACACTCATTGTTTTAAGAGAAATTCCAAAGACTGTATTAGTAAACGGTTAGCTGATTTTAAACATTTTGAAGAATTTAGAAGTAATAATCTAGAATAAAAAGAAGCATCCTGGTGAGAAATGATTATACTTAATTACAAATAAATGGCATAGAATGAAATGAAGGAAAGAACAGTCATCAAAAAAGGAAAATGTATGAAATGAAAAGTGTAGCAATTCTAATCCTTCCAGGCACTGCTTATGAATTTGAGTATGTATTTAGAAAGAACTTTTAAATAAAAAAGTAAAAACATATTCTATCTTATAATACGTAACAACAAGCATATTAATGCAGTGTACAAAATCATCCCCACTAATGAGTTATCAGCATTTTCAGGAGCAGATAAAATTTCATTCCCATATAGGTAAATATACTTAGGCAAGATCAGGAAAAAAAGAAAAGGTAAAGGTAGGTCAGAGGAAAAAAGAGAACTGGTAAGGGGAGGAACACACATTTAGACAGATGCAATGAACATGATATAAAATGTGTATCTTCTTCCTCTGTGGGGATCACTATTCTGACTAAATTGAATAGTGAAAAGTGATCAATTATTTTGTCTTATTTTTTTCATTCTGCTTATAGTCAATAATTACCCTATCTATCTTATTGTGTGTGACTGAAATTCAGCAAGCTGTGAACTGAGAGATATAATGTAAACCAAATAACGTCTAATGGTGAAGTGGTGGCAAAAATGGTATTAAAAATTGGTAAAGCAACCCCATTGCCTCACACCAGGCAGCTGTACATCATGCCTGCAGAGATGATCTCTTACAGGTCTGCTAACACCTTGTTGGATGAAGCAAAAATGAAGATATTTGTATTACTTATTGTCATACTAATTTGCATGAGACAAATGACCACCATAAGGATGACTCTACTTCTTTGATCTCACTCCCAGAGCAACCACAACTTGACAATGTACCTCACTGCCTCCTTGATATGACCAGGTAAATATCTCATTGTAATTGCATATTTAAACAAATTCACAACTAGAACTAGACTTCTGTTTCTCCCCAATTCCTCAACCCTTCCATTCCACCATTTTGCTGACTCATTAAAAGTCAAGGCCATCCTCCTAGATACTTATACCGAAAACACTGAAGTTGTTCATAACCTTTCTCTTTATTTCATGTCCACATCTAGCTGTGGACAAACCCAGTTGACTCTATTCCCAAAAGCTATATGCTCAGAATACAAATTATTTTTCTTTCTTCATCATGGTTTCCCTTGTCCAAGATACCATCCTTTTTTGTCTGGATTTTTGCAACAGCAGCCTTGTAATGTCATTGTCTCTTGCCTTCTTTCAATCTATTTGCTACACATCAAAGGCTTTTTTTTTTTTTTTTTGTAAACCATATTTGATGTTGGCCCTTTTTTCTTTTATTGGAACTGTTCATGGATGGATCAACTTTAAAAAAATAGTATTCTTAATGGGAATGACTACACACTTAGGTTATAAGCCTAAATTTCTTTACTTAATGTAACTATTGCAGAGTAAGAACAGGCCAATTTTTGCATATATGACTTTAACCAACTTTGAATTAGAACTGTTGAATTTTAATCACCCCCATTATTTACATCTTAGTCACTTACAAGCTCAATAGTATATCTCATAGAATTAAGATGGCTAATGTTTATTTGAGAAGGTATATGTTTTAATGCTTATATCATATTCAATATGCTGTCCATTTGTTTGTACTCTTATGTCTATGCAGGTGTGGGTGAATGCCACAGATGCACATACACATATAACATGCTCACATGCTTGCATTTCTCCTTGAAAATATTTGGCATCACATACAAAGGTAGATACTGCATCTGATATTGAAACTTGGCCTTTTTCGTCTTCAAACTATGAGAAAGGTTCCTGAATTCAGCTTAAGAAAATAATTATTATTAAAAAATAATTTGTGTAATTTTAGTCTATACTTCTTATGCCCTAGAGATAGAAGAAACCTAAGAATTTGTGGTACAAAAGTGGGGTATGATCAAGGGTGGGAAGTAGGGATGGTTGGGGTGGGGGGAGTAGTGAAGGAAAATGGAGACAACTGTACTTGAACAACAATAAGGAAATGTGAAAAAAAATACATTGATCTGCCTGCCGTATGGCTAAACTGAGGCATAGGACAGTTTAATGGTTATGCAAAAAGTATGCTGTTATTAAATAGCAAAGAAAGAATTCAATGTTGTGTTACTTTCTAGCTGTTGCTTCATGAATGTGCACACAGAGAGCAGAGACAGATATTTATCTTAAATAACTAAGCTGCAGGATCCTTACAGATAGATAAAGGGTCTCTATGGCTCCCTAGGGTCCTTTATGTCACCATTATTATGGCATGTTGTTTCTGACCCTTTCTTTTATTCTCTTATTTTTTTGAGTGTCTCTCTATAGAGGGAAACATTGGTATTTTAAAAAAATAAGTGCATCAAGTGATAGTATGTTTTGAATTTAAATATAAATTTATATGTGTAGATAGCTTAGTAGGCAAATAATCTCATTAGCCCTACTTCACTGATAGTCATTTAGTATGAAAACTCAGAATTGACACATTGGGGAAAGGTGAATCAGCAGTGTAATAGTTGAAACTGAATATCATTTCTCTTTTCACATCAAAAGTGGGAAAATGCACACTTTTCTCCTTATTTTTCCTTGCTTTTTGATAGCAATTCATTTTCCATTATTTCAGTCAGGCCTGGTTCTTGTATGAGGCTTTATTTTTAGAATTCATAAACCTGGCCTTTATACTTGTAATTCTTCCATAGAAAATAATTCTCTTGGCTTCCTATGTGGATTAACACAGAAATTTAGAGGAAAGGATGAACAAAGTAGTCAATAGGCCTGTTTATAAGGCATCTGCCACAGTGTATGGCAAGCATTCTAGACTCTGAAGAGCTTTTAAGAAATATAAGCTTTTAATGCCAAGCTTGTTATTGTGTTAACAAATACTTTTGTATAAACTCAAACTCCACAGCTATATGAAACATCTTTCTATTTCTTTTCTTGGTTTAAAATTTTTATTGAAGCCAAGAGAGTCATCTTTTATGGTCACTCATTTTAAATGCACCGTTGGATTAAGTATTACTACTTTGGTATAATAAACAAAAAGATGAAAATTGAGCAGCTGAAGGAAGCCCCTAAAACCCTGAACTTTTTGTCACTTGACTAGGCCACCTGGTTACCCACAAAGAGATCTTGACCTATGTCACAAAAGCATTGCTGTGAAGATTAAATAACACATAGCTGCAAGTAATTTTGAAGGGCAACTCTGAATGACTCTTGGATGTTAGTTTAGCCTGGCTGCCCTGTGAGAGGGCAGACAATAGGATGCACTTGGACTTTGGTGCTTGACTTGACTACTGGCAGGTAACTAATACGCCTTATTTTAATCGTAGTAGGAGGCCAGGATTAAAACCAAAATATTCACTTAAAGATCAGATTATGTTCAGTCCAAATAACAGATGATCTTATAATTCTGGCTTTTCCTGTTTTTTCAAAGAAAGAAGGAGGTGGAGAAAATAATTTATATTCATCATTAAAAAAAAAACTTTTAATTTCATCAAATGGGGAGGTAGGTAAAATATTACCTCTTTGGCCTAAGATTTTATTTTCATGTTTTTTTTCTTTTCTTAAAATGGGAAGGACCAGTTCTTTGTTAAATTAATTCAAGTCTCATATCTTTTTTCAGTGTAGACTCTGTTAAGAAATTGTCAGCAATCACATTTGAGTGAGTTTCTGTATATGCAAATGGATGTGGGCAGCTCAGTGAACAGTAAATATTTTCATTTATTTATTTTTATTGTTGTTCAATTACAGTTGTCCTCATTTCCCCCCCATTAATCTCCCCTGCCCTACCCACCCCCACTTTCCATACTGAGTCCTCTCCCCCCACCCCGGTTGTGTTTGTCCATGGGCCCTTTATACATGTTCCTTGATGACCCGTACCTTTCTTTGCCCTGTTACCACCCTTCCTTCTGGTCACTGTCAATTTGCTCTTTATTTCAATGTCTCTGGTTTATTTTGCTCACTTGTTTGTTTTATTGGTTAGGATTCACTTATAGGTGAGATCATTTTATTTGTATTTATTTAGAGAGAGGAAGGCAGGGAGAAAAAGAGGGAGAGAAACATCAATGTGTAAGAGAAACATCCATAGGTCGCCTCTTATACACCCATGACCAGGAACCTGGCTTGCAACCCAGGCACACGCCCTGACAAGAATGGAACTGGCAACCTTTAGGGTTCACAGGACAACACCCACCCCACTGAGCCACACAAGTCAGGGCAATGAACAGTAAATACTAATCAAATAACAAAATTGCTTTGCAATTTATTGATTAAAATCTAAGTAAATTCATTTTACTACTGACATTTGTTTATTTTCAATTGTAAGAGATACTGGTTAATAGGGAGAGATCCACTTTGTTGGAATGTATTTGCCATACTTATTCACGAAAGATTTTCCCCTATTTCATAAGTGAAGGTATATCTTTTTGTTACCTACTTTCACCTGAGCCCAGGTTCTCATCACAGTCTCGGACAATTGTCTCTCTCTTTCACCATACCTTCTCTCTCACCAAATCCTTGCTAAACAACATGTCTCTCTGTTTTTTTCTCATCCGACTTATATGACTTCCACTGTTTTCTAGAGGATGAATTTCAAAACCCATAGTCTGGCAGTAAAAATTGTTCTACACATACCCTTTATTTATCTGCTCAATTTTATCTCTTACTATTTCTCTGTATAAACCTTTGTTGTTGTTGGTTTCCAAATGTTCTTAAAATTTTTAATTATATTTGTTGAAGTTATATCAGTTAATAAGATTATATAGGTTTCAAGTGTACAATTATATGACACATCATCTTGTATATTGTATTGTGTGCCCACAACTCTAAGTCAAATAATTTTTTGCTACCATAGATTTGACCTCTTTTATACTTTACCACCCTGAGACTCTTTCCCTGTAGTAACCACCACCATACAGTTGTCTGTGTCTATAAGTTTCAGTTTTATATCCCATATGTGAATGAATTCATATGGTTCTTCGCTCTTTCTCACTGACTTGTTTAGCTTAGCAAAATATTCTCAAGATCCATCCATGTTATTTCAAATGGCAGTATTTTGTCTTTTTAGAGTTTACATACTTTTTATCAACTCTTCTATCAAAGGACACCTTGGTTGTTTCTATTGTCTTGGCCACTGTGAATAATACTTCAGTGAACATAGGGGTGCATATATCTTTGCAAATAAATGTTTTCAAATTTGCCAGACAGATAGCTAGAAGAGGGATTTCTGGGTCATATGGTAACTCTATTCTTATTTTTTTGAGGAAACTCCATACTGTTTTCCATAGTGTCCATACCAATTAACATTCCCACCATTAGTGAATAAGGGTTTCCTTTTCTCCACCACATCTTCAACACTCATTATTACTTGTCTTATTGATAATAGCCATTCTAACAGGTGTAATGTGCTCTCATTGTAGTTTTGATTTTCATTTCCTTAATAGCTACTGAAGTTGAGCATCTTTCCATACATCTGTTGGCCATTAGTATGGCTTCCTGGGAGAAGTGTCTGTTCAGGTCCTTTGCCCATTTTTAAATTTGATTGGGTTTTTTTTGTTTGTTTGTTTGTTTGTGATGATTTTTATAAGTTCTTTACTTATTTTGGATATTTAACCCTTTGTTGGGACTGTTTGGAAATATCTTCTCTCATTTGATTGGTTGACTTTTTTTGTGTATATTGGTGGTTTCTTTTGCTGTGCAGAAGCTTTTTAGTTTGTTATATATAGCCCCCTTCATTTCGTTTTGCCTTTACTTCCCACGCCTTTGGAGTAAAATTCATAAAATGTTCTCTAAGGCCAAGGTCCATATGTTTAGTACCTATGTTTTCTTATATGTAATTTATTGTTTCAGGCCTTATATTTAGGTCTTTGATCCATTTTGAATTAATTTTTGTACATGGGGACAAAGAGTAGTCTTGTTTCATTCTTTTGCATGTGGCTTTCCAATTTTTCCAATACCATTTATTGAAGAGATAGTTTTTCTTCATTGTATGGTTTTGGCTCCTTTGTGAAAAATCATTTGCCCATATACATGTGGTTTTATTTCAGGTCTCTCAATTCAATTCAGTTCCGTTGGTCTGTGTATCTATTTTCCTGCCAATACCATACTGTTTTGATTATCATTGCTCTGTAGTATAATTTCAAACCAGATTGTGTGATACCTTGAGTTTTGTTTTTTATTCTCAGGATTGATTTGTCTACTCAGAGTCTTTTGTGGTTCCATACAAATCTGATGACACTTTTGTTCTATTTCTTTCAAAAAAAGTCATTCGATTTTGATGGGGATTTTGTAAAATCTGTATATTGCTTTCGGTAATATGGACATTTTAACTAAGTAGATTCTTCTAATTTTTTAACAAGGCCAAATCTCTTTATTGCTACCATCTTTCCCTGATTTTCCTATTCCCCACAGTACAGGTAGGAACCATTATCAGATTCCAGGCTCAAGGATTCCCTTTGAGTACCCAGTGCAGGGGTAGGAAGAATCTAGTATCCAACTCTTGGAGTGCTCTCAGAGAGTACAGTCCCAGTCTTACAATGCAGGGGACCCTACCAGTTGCCAGGTCTGTCCTCTTGGGGAGAATTTTCAACCCCTTGTTTATGGGTTTGTTCTAGTTTTAGGTCATGGGCTCCTTGGAGGGACCCCTCAGCATGTGTCAATTTCTGTGTGTCATTGGTACCTTTGGGAGCATTGTATTCCCCTCTTTTCAGATGCCTCTATTCAGGCTCTCTCCAGGGTCCTCAAATATCTTTCCATTTCATTGTCTTTTTCAATCTCTTTTAGTAAAGCTTTATAGTTTTCAGTACATAGATTCTTTACATTACTTGTTAAGCTTGTTCCCAGGTATTTTAAGCTTTCTGTTGCAATTACAAAAGAATTTTTTCATTTCTTTTCCTGAAATTTCATTGTTAGTGTGGAATTTTGTACACTGGTTTTGTATCCTGCAGCTATACTGTTTGTTTATTGTTCCTAATATTTATTTGGGTGGAGTATTTATGGTTTTGTATATAAAGGATCATGTCATCAGCAAAAAGTGACATCTTTACTTTTTCATTCCCAATTTGGATGCCTTTTATTTCTTTCTTTTGACTGATTACTCTGGCTAGGACTCTCAGTAGTACATTGAATGAGAATTGTACAAGTAACATACTTTTCTTGTTTCTAATTTTAGAGGAAAAGCTTTCAGTTTTTTACTATTGAGTATTATATTGGCTGATGGTTTGTCTTATATGGGCTTTATTATGTTGAAGTACTTTCCTTTTATATATATTTTATGAAGTGTTTCAATCATAAATGAATGTTGTACCTTATGTAATAATTTTTCTGTATCTATTGATAAAGTCATACGATTTTTATCATTTGCTTTGTTGATGTGGTGTATTACATTAATTAATTTGCATATGTTGAGCCATCCTTGTGCTCCTGGAATGAACCCTACCTGATTGTGATGTATTTTTTAAATGTATTGTTGCATTCAGTTAGCTAGTATTTTATTTAAGATTTTTGCATCTGTACTCAGCAAATATATTGCTCTGAAGTTTTCTTTTTTGTTTTATCTTTGCTTTATAAAATGTGTTAGGAAGTATTGGAAAGAATTTTTGAAGAATTTAAGATAGATAGCTATCAAATCTTCTTTGAATTTTTGGTATAATTAAATTATGAAGTCATCTGGTCAGACTTTAATTTTGGGGGAGCTTTTTGATGTTATTTCAATTTCCTCACTATTGATTAGTCTATTTATATGTTCTAATTCTTCATGATTCAGTCTTGGAAGGTTATATATTTCTAGGAACTTAGCCATTTCTTCTGGGTTATTGAATTTTGTGGTATACAATCTTTCATAATCTAGTATGCTCATTTGTATTTCTGTGATGTCTGTGGTAACTTCTCTTTCATTTCTGATTTTCTTTATATAAGTTTTTTCTCTTTTTTCCTTAGTAAGTCTAACCAGGGGTTTGCCAATTATATTAATCTTTTCAAAGAACAAGTTCTTTGTTGTATTTTTTTTTGCATAACCTTTTGTTTTCTATTTCATTCAATATTGCTCTAATTTTTATAATTTATTTTCTTCTGCTGACTTAGGGATGCTTTTGTTCTTCTTTTTGCAGTTCTTTAAGATGTAATATTATATTCTTTACTTGATATTTTTCTTTTCTTTTTGAGATAGACCTATCATGTCATAAATTTCCCTCTTATTACTGTTTTTTGCTGCATCCTCAACCGTTTTGATCTCGTATTGTCATTCTCATTCATCTCTTTATATCTTTTGATCTCACCTATTATTTATTGTTTGATCCAGTAATTTTTAAATAGTATGTTAGTCTCTACATATTTGTTTGTTTTATTTCCTATTTTTGTAGTTGATTTCTAATTTCAAAGTCTTGTGGTCAGAGAATATTCTTGGTATGATTTCAATCTTCTTATATTTGTTGAAGCTAGATTTGTGACCCAACATATGGTCTAACCTTGAGAATGTTCCATGTGCACTGGGGAAGAATGTATAATCTGATGTTTTGGGATGGAAGGCTCTTAAAATGTCAATTATGTCTATTTGGTCTCATGAGTTATTTAAGGATAACATTTCTTTATTGATTTTCTGTTTGGATAATCTATCTTGAGCTGCCAATGAAATATTTAGGTCCCCAATACGATTGTGTTTTTGTCAGTTTCTTCCTTTAGTTCTGTTAGTAGTTTTTTTACATGTTTAGGTGATCCCTGTTTGGGTGCATATATATTGAAAAATGTTATGTCTTGTTGATGTAGTGTCCCTATTATTGTTGTAATATGTCCACCTTTGTTTCATGTTACCTTTCGTATCTTGAAATTTATTTTTTCAGCTATAAGTATGGCTACACTGGATTTTCTGTAGATGTTATTTTCTTGGAGAATCATTATCCATCCTTTAACTTTGAATCTATCTTTGCCTCTTTATTGGTAAATTCAGTCCATTTATATTTAGGGAAATTATTTATGTGTGAAGATTTCCTGTAACCATTTTATTTTTTGTTTTCTGGTGGTTCTGTGCCTTCATTTGCTCCTTTCCTTTGTGTTTATGCCTGTTGTTTTTGTTTGGTGGTATTCCATACTCTTTTCCTTTGTTTCCTCTTTTTGTAAGCTGTGTGTCAGGTGTTTTGTTTGTTTGCTTTTGAGTGAGATTGCAATAAGGTTTATACAAAAGAAAGTTTCATTCATAACGTCATTTTTTTTGTTTGAATGCTTCTGATCTCCATCCTGCTTTGCAAATCCTTTACTCAATCCTCTTTTATGTTTTTGTTGTCATAAATTAACCTTATTTATGCTGTAAATTTGTTAGTGATCTTACTCATAGTTCTGTGACCTTTTGCTTTTTTTGTTTCAAAGAGTCACCTCTTTGAGTAATTCCTGCAATGGAGGTCTTATGGTGGCAAATTTCTTCAACTTCTGTATGTCTGGAAAAGCCTTTGTCTCTTCTTCATATTTAAATGATCACTTTAATGGATATATTATTCTTGGATGGTAATTTCTCTTTCAGTAGTTTGAATATTTGTTTCTACTATCTTCTAGCCTGTAGAGCTTCTGCTGAAAAGTCCAATGATAACCCAATGGGCTTTCCTTTATAGGTTACTTTCTTGTTTTCCCCAGCTTCCTTGAGAATTTTTTCTTTGTCATTAATTTTTGACAGTTTTAATACAATGTGCCTTGGAGAAGGTCTTTTTGGATTATGGTAATTAGGTGTTCTGTTTGCTTGTGAATTTGAGGATCTAGCTCTTTCCATTGGTTTAGGAAGTTCTTGTCAACTATTTGTTTGAATAGGTTTTTTGTTCCCTTATCCCTCTCTTCTTCTGATATGCCTATTATTATTATATTGTTCTTTGTGTTGGAGTCACATAGATTTCATAGAGTTATTTAATTTTTTATACTCAAGTCTCTCTCTTCTTCTCTCTGCATTATTTATTGATTTCTTTCTTTGATGTCACTAAGTCTTTCCTCTATCTGCTCAGCTCTATTTTCTATGCTTGCTATTTCATTCATTATCTCTTTTATTGAGTTCTTTATCTCAAGAATTTCTATTTGGTTCTTTTTTAAAGTTTCAATCTCTTTAGTGAAATGCTCATTTTGTTCATTGGTTTGGTTTCTGATTTCATTAAACTACCTGTGTTTTCTTGCATATTGAGTTTTTTCAGAACTGCAATCTTGAATTTTCTGTCATTTAAATAATATATTTCCATGTTTTTATTTTATGTAGGTTTTTCATTTCCTTTCTGACCTGCCTCATTTCCTTGGTTATTCATGTATTTGGTGGATTCCTTCTTTGTCTAGGTATTTATGTCCTAGTGGCACTTTTCTAGCAGATTGATCTAGTAGACTTTTTTCCAGTAGGTGGTATTGAATCACAAAGCTTTTAGCTCTTTTGCACTTCTCTAGCTTTTAAGATCTTGGTAGGGTAATGAAAAATGGCCTGTGTTCCTTGGGAAGGTGAATGTCTCCCCTGTGATCTCATCATTCTGGTCCCAGGGAACCAACCCTTCAGGGCAATATGGTGGTTGATGGGGCTCTAAACTTGTGAAATCATAGTACTGTCCTCCACAACCAGACACCTCTGGCAGTACAATCTCAATATGTAGAGGTGGGGTGAGCTGGGGGAACCTGGCCGCCTTCTTCATTGAGTTCCCTCCCAGCTATGGTGACAAAGAAACATCTGTAGCACCCACCCAACCTTGGGCTTAGTGATGAAGGGCTCAGAAAAAAAGTGTTTCTGTAGTACCAATTCTGGTGTTTGAAAATAATGTGTTCTGCAACCTGATACAAAGGGCGAGTGAAGGGAACCTCAATGAGGTTAAGGCATGGCAGCCAGTCTCCAATAGCTTTGTTTCTCTGTCTGGAATACTGATTGCCAGACAACTGAGGCTTTATCTCTGTGATTTGTCCCTTCTCAGGTCACTGGTCTCAGCTGCAGTTCATACTGCCCACTCTACAGGATTCTCACTGATTCTTTTTGCTCCTCTCCGCTGATGGGAATGACAGCCACAACCTTATTCCTCCCTTCTCTAGGCTGAGCCCCACAGTGAGCTCTGAGCTGCAGAGCTGTGTCTGCAGCTCCTTTGAGCTCTTCTCCCTTCTTGCTTACCTGGTTCGTTCTTTCTCACTCACCTTTAAATGTTTCAATGTGCAGATCTCTCAGAGGTATTGGTGTTTTGAGAGGATATTCTTTGTCAAATTATAACTGTTCAAATTGTTGAAACTTCAAGGGGAAAAATTGAGGGGATCTCTCACACAACCATTCCTATGACATCACTTCCACATAAAACCTTTACTTGAATCAAACTATTAACCAATCCTCATACCCATTAATTCAACAACTATTTATCATCTGCTCTGTGTAAGATTTAGCCTCATGCTTGTGACAATTCAAAGGAATGCCAGGCTATGGCTCTCAACTTCCTTCAGTGGGAATTGCATGCTCTTTTTTCAGCCAGGAAGCTATTGCTCCTTTCTCAGCTTCATGTGAAGATTTTCCTGGAAAGATCTAGTCTTAATGATCAATTATTCTTCTTCTTCAACATATACAAATATTATATCATTGTATCAATAAATTTGCTTATCAGATAACACATAGGAAGTAGGGACCTTATGCTTAATTGTAGCCTTTTTAGGTTCTTCCCATTATTCATCATAAATAATTATTTATTGGGAGGAAATATAAGGAAGTAAGAGAATATGTTTTAGTTATACACAAGTTTGAATTCTATTTGTGCCACTATCTAGTTGTGTGTCCTTAGGCAATTTATTTAATCCTTCTTAGTGCTTTCTTTTTTTCATCTTATAATGGGCATGATAATAACTACTCCATAGGGAGCTGTGAGTACTACATATTTAATCACCTTTTCTCTTCATGATGAAGAGGTACTAAAATTAGAAACTGTAAATTTATTCTTTGGATAATCATTTTCTTTTTAAAGAAAAGATTACTGAAGAATAGTAACCCATTCCTGCGACAATCAAACATGGATTATCTTTCTGGTTTATGTATACATTTAACATTTATATCTATATGATTTCATTATGGCTGACTTGAGGTTATTTCCCCCTTTAAAAAGGTCTAGTTTTGATATTTTGTGATAAATAGAAGAAATACATTTTCTATTTGCAAGTATCATTAAACGTAGTTTTCACAAGACTGAAGCTTTTGCATTTAATCATATTTACCTTGTAACAAACTGCTTAGCAGAATATTATGAATTCACATAATCAGTAGATTTTTCAATGGTCCCAATCTTTGTTAATATAGACTGCTTCATTACTCAGGAAAAAGCTTTCTCTTCTGAACTGTGAGCTGCATTTTCCCTTCATATGCCATAGCCCAGGCAATCTCCTTTTGGAAACTATAGGTCCTGACACAGGGGGTCCTTAGCATAGGAAACTGTCACCTTAGAAAATTTAGATGCCACTCAATTAGAATGAACCCTCATAGTATTTAGCTCTGCAAGCTATTTAGCTATTTCTTAAGCTTTAATAAGAAATATCTCCAGATTGGGAAGTATTGTAGGCACTGACAATCTTTTCTAGGGCCTCAGCATCACAGTGCCTAAGGTTTGTGTAGGCACCTATGGGACTTATAAATGGTTCTCATAAAAGCTGAAAATATAGAAGCCTGTGAGACAGAAAGCACCAGCAAATTAATTATTTTTCTCATCTCAGTGAAGTAATCAACCTGAACAATTATGAAAAATAAAAGAATAACAATTTTTGGTTTGGATGAGAAGAAAATTTAGCAGTTGAGTGAGTGTGATCATTATAGATACTTATTATTTGCATATATTATCTGAGGGCTTTTTTACTTTGACAAAATGTACATGACAGAAAACTTACCATCTTAATCACTTCTAAGTATACAGCACAATGGCATTAATTATATTCACATTGTTGTGTACAACAGTCACCACTATCCATCCCTGGAATATTTTCATCATCCCATCTTGTGCTCTCTACAGGAGAGTAAACAATAATTCCCCATTCCTCCCTCCTGATTCCAGCCCATGGTAACCACTGTCCTACTTTCTGTCTCAATGAGTTTAACCAATTGGGTACTTCATATATTTGTTTTCCTTCCTTCACTTTTCACCTCCTAAGAATATAAATTCTTAACTTTGTTGTCTTTGGAAATGTGGACTTGATTACAAACAATTAGCCGAGAAGTGACTCAGCCCCATGGGAGCCCATGTGCTGGTATGAATTTGATTCCAACCCAGGCAGCACAGGCCTGGCACTCCTCTGCTGAGTAAAGCTTGGTGACCACACCCCAGGGCTGCTCCTCCGGTTTACTTTAAGAGACTGTTAAGTGACCCTGCTGAGGCAACTTTGGATCACAGATGCCCAAGCAAAAACATTTACCATTATATTGTAATGGAAAGCAGATTTTAACATTCAGGGAAAATGTGATTTCAGAAATATTAAAGGTTTTTATGGAAAAGGCAACTTTTTAACTCAGTCCCTGCAGGAAACAAATTCTCTCTTGGGTGTTATGTAACATAAGCATGGTTCAGGTTTTGAGATAGGGTTTAGGCAATTTAATAGGGGACATGCCACAAACCCAAGATATCCAGACTTTAACTTAAAAACACTACAAATGGAAAATATATAAAATAATCAAAATGTATACAACATTGCTCTGATCAGAAAATAAGTTCATCAAATGGTTTGTAAAGTATTTATAACTTAATAATTTAATATATTCCTTTTTCGTAAGTTGTATTTTAATGCTCCATTACATGATAGAGTACAGTATTATACATAATAAATTCCTAAAATTGACTTATTTTTCATTCATAAATATTTACATGTATAGAGAATAATGTACTGCCTGCAGAGAATATCAGGTTTTAATTCACTTAACATATAAATTGGAAAAATATGTATTCATTTTTCTTTGGATCATCTCTTGGTGTTATCATCACTAGTAATAATAATCATAATATTGCATATGCTACTTATAATTAAATCATTTTTAAGAAATTTATAAAAGTATTGAAGTTTTCCAATTCTCATTTCTAAACATGCAGATGTCAATGCTAAGATATTGTAAAAGCATTAAAACTGAATTATGATGCATTGATTTAGCAGGAAGCAGTTTCCATTGATGTCAGTGAAAGAAAATTACTGGTTTATTCTCTGTGATCTACCCCTGAGAAATAAGCTGGCATTTGCATGTTATAAATAGCCAAATAGCATCTTTTATATATAAAACTTTACAATCAAATGCCAGTGTTAGATCTGATATGAATTCTCTGATAAGTATTAGGGCATACTGAGTAAAATACCAGGAAAACCAAGTCTTATAGGAGAATTTCTCAAGGGAAACCAAGTTCAAAGCCCTTCAATCAAAGCATCAGACACATTTCTATTCTCACATTAATCCAGTGGTATTGATACTGATTTATATTCTAAAGGAAAAAGAATATAAAATTTGAATAACTGGAGGACATGAAGTAGAGCTATGCTCTGACCTCTGCTTTTGCATGTAAGCAATGTCTTCACAATGGAAATACTACCAGTTTGGAAGCAAAGGAAATTTGAAACACTATTTGTGAAGCATTTCCCTATACCTGTTTCCCATAACTCCTCACACATCTTGAACTGTCTTAGAGTTTACTAACATCAATGGACTCCTGTAGTACTTATTTTGTATATTACATCCATGCTAAAGTAAAAATTGTCCATACCTTTAAAATTTTTGTCCATATTTTTCTTTTCCTTTGGATTTAATTTTGACTCTAGTAATAATAGCTAAACAATATCAGTAATGTCTGCATGAAATATTGAGGAAACCTATGTTTTTCTCACAAAGAGGCTGACGTTCCAGTTCCTGCCGGTGAGAAATCTGAGTTCTGTTGGCAATAACCACCAGACAGGTTTTACAACTATCTGTCACCCACCCTCCCAGCTACACTGATTTTCTCATTGCTCCAAACACAGCAATCTATTTTCCATTTTCCACTCCATACATTTTTATATTCCATTAGGTCCTATGGAATATTTTTTTCTCTTCTTTTCAGTGACAATCCTAAACTCCTCTGTGAAGCTTTCTTTAGGCATTCAGACAAATTTTATAGTACTTTATCTCTTTTGCTCTTGTAAGTAGATTGTGTTTGCATGTGCAATTCCTAAAATTATCTTTAATCACATATAACTGCAGGAATGTGTCTTTGTTTGTCCTCTGTAGTCCCTTTAGTGCTAACTTTTATATAGGATAGTGAGTAGTCATGTCTCACTGAAATCTATCCTCCTTTTAAATTATAAGGAGTCAATCAATCTACAAAGATGAGTAATCTGTTCACATGGACACTCTATGATCTCACCTCTGCCTTTCTCTTCAACTTTATCCTTAACCTACCATTGTTTTTATGCTCTTGTGGTCTGAAATTGTGTGTCTTACAGTACATGCTGTTGCTTGCATGTGTGTAGGCCCTCCGTCCCCTTGTCCTGCCATTTTCTTCTCATTCTCCCATCAATTCTTAATCATGTTTTAAGATTCAAATCACACATCACCTCCTTCTGGATGCTCTAGCCCCCAAAGACACACATCTCTCCATAAGTAACATCTGGCCTCGGATGATGCCTAAGGTATCAGTGTCACTGTGGGCTTCATATTACATAGTATTCAAAGGTACCACTGATGTCTCATTTTCCCTTGGTGGACTGTAGATTCTTCAAGGAAAAAGGTTGTGGCCCTCGTCAGTGTGGCTTAGTTGACTGGAACTTCATCTCGTAACTGAAAGTTTGTGATTTCAATCCTTTGTCATTTGGGCACTTACAATCCCTGGTCCAAGTGCATATGGGAGGCAACCAATTGATGGTTCTCTCTTGCATTGATATTTCTCTCTCTCTCTAAAAGCAATGAAAAAAATACCCTTCAATGAGGATAGAAAGAAAAGTGTTGTGGTTTATCTGTCCCTGAAATTTTTGTACATGGCCCAAGACTGTCACATAGCAAACAGGTAACAAATCTGACCAGAACTGAGGCTACAAGAATAGAGTGCCTGTTTCTGATGTAAATTGTGGCTTTCTGCCTAGGACTGAATGCCACCCCCTTCTCCAGCTGGCTGCATACAGAATGGTTCAGGCTGTTTCCTGCCAGCACTGAACCATCATATTGTAGTGCTCCTGGGAGAAGCTCAGGAGGGTGATACAATCTCTGGAGAGATGGTGCTGGGGCAAAGGCCCTGACAGAGAGGCTCATGAAGCAAGGGACAAAGAAGAGGGACTCAATGAAAGATGAATGCATACACAGAGATTGTTTTTCTCTCAAAGTGTGCCCTTGCATTCTGTATTCTCCCCAAAACATGTCAAGAGCTATGTTTCATTTTATTAAATCTTATTTGTTTTCACTTCATGTTCTCCGTTACTATTGAATTACGCATAAATCTATGAACTCTTGCTCCTTTGTACTTCTACCACTTCATATATTAAATTAAAGAATGGAAGTATAGTATTCCTAACATCTTTTAAATCTATCCTGTATATGTAGAAAGATCTCAGATATTTCAAGGACTAAGACTGAAAGGAAACCTGCAGTGGCTGATGTCCGGACTATGGAAGGGTACCAGACACACATGGATACCTTTTGTTTAATTGATTGCAGCAGTCAAACCCACCTAAAGCAGTTATAAGGGCTCTTCTTTAGCATTGTTTTATGTTATTTTTTATTATTTAAATATTATATTATATCTAACTACATTTAAACAAGATGTAATGTAAATAAATAGGTAACAATGCATTTTTAACTGCCAGTTTCTACTCTGAAATGAGTTTACTAAAAATACAGATTTTATTTATCCTAACAATAGAAATGCATGAATTAACCTCCCAATTGATACAAATGCAAAAATCAGTATGCTCCCTAACAATGTAAAACAAATTAGATATAACTATTTTTGAAAAAAAATGGATCATCAGATTTTTTGGTCGTGAGAATCTACATTGTTAGTCTGGGGCGTACTTACTCTCCATCCGCGGAAGGAAGGCCATCTTTTCCTGTTTTACACACTGTTAAGTGTGTATCTTATGTTTTCTTACATTTCTTGCATATAATTTAAACAAAAAAAGACATATAAAAAGAGAATATTTTAACTCTTCTTTAATTCTATCCCTGTTTGGGGCATTTATGGTATGATTGCTTCTGTATTTTCTCTACTTTTTTTCTAGTTTTATTGAGATGATTGACATATAACATTGTATGAGATTCAAGTGAACAATCTGGTGATTTGATACATGTGTATTGCAGAATGATTATCATAACAAACTTAGTTGACATCCATCATCTCACATTGTTATGACTTTTTTCCCTTGCGATGAGAACTTTTAAGATGTACTCTTAGCAACTTTTAAATATGCAAAACTATAGTCACTGTGTTGTACATTACATCCCCAGACTTACTTATCTTATAACTGCAAGTTTCTACCATTTGACCACCTTCTTCCAATTTCCTAATCCCCTAACCCACACCTATGACAACCACTAATTTGAGCTTTCTTTTTATGAATTTTCTTTTTTTCAGATTTCACCTATAAGTCAGATCATATAATTTTTTCTCTGACTTACTTCATTTAGTATAAAGCCCTCCTACTTTCTTGATGACTTTCTTTTCTCTCTAATTTTACAACAACAAAATGTTTATTGAAGCTCAATGTGAATATTAAGACTAAATTTATCCATGTGTCTTTTATGCTTGCTGCTCTAAACCCTTCCCCTTTTCCCCTGAAATTCCCTCCCCTATCCCCTCTGATGACTGTCAGCCTGTTCTCAATTTCAATGTCTTTGGTTATATTTTTCTTGTTTGTTTGTTTTGTTGAATAGGTTCCTGTTAAAGGTTACAAGTATAAAACACACGTGGACAAAAATTAGGGGGGTGTGGAAATAGGAGGGAGGTGGGGAGGGCTGGGGCAGTGGGCTGGGATGGGAGTAAAAGACAGAAAACTGTACAAGAACAACAATTAAAATATAAAAAAATTAAAAAAGACTAAATTTAGAACCTGTCTGACATTTACAAAATGTCTCACAGGTCATTTAACTAACCCACCTCCTGTTTACACATATTCAAACACTACATTTGACTCCTAGTTGACTTTTCAAGTTCTGTTACAGAATTTGCTGGCTACTTTTTCTTCATAGTTGTTGATGAGAATAATCTGTAAAACCTGAAAAAATATTTGTCAGTTTCTCTGTTTCTTGGATGCATGGGATGAATCCACTATTCCTCTGACATTGATATTTATTTACATCTTAGCCATGGTAGTTAAACATTTGGGCACCTTACATTAATGGCGAAATTACCTTCTTGATACATGGTTAACCTTACCTTCAACTATGCTGTGATCAAATGTGGGACAGCAGGGATGACTGGTCCTTTACTCTGTTCACAAGAGAATGTATAAACTATGAAGAAGCAAACTATATTGCTATTGTGACTAAAATAATTTACTGTGTGGGGATGTGCATGCTTTATTTGTTACTCCTGGGATCCCATCTGCTTCTCTTTTTTTCTTTTATACTGCACATGTCAACATTTAGAGCCAACTCCATTCTTCAATGATGTGAGAGAAATATCAGTTTAAACTCATGTCACTGATTACAAGAGTGAATTGGAACTATAAAAAGTGATTATGAATTGAGGACTACGCCTTACATTAAGTGAGTCAGAGAAGATCTGGAACTTTGCCAAAGACCCATAGACACTGAAACTATAACTTAGTTATAAAGGAAAAGAACTGTAAGAAGGAAAGCATCAGTTAAACTGAAATGGAAATAGATATGGAAGATATTAGCTAAACAAAGCCAGAAATATTTTAAGAGTTTCATTTCAAAATTAGGTTTTCAATATATAAACTTGTTTTTTTAACATGTTCCTTTAGTAATATGGAATTCTATCTTATTTTATTATTTTACCCAAAAAGTATGATCAATTTTAACAAGCTAATATATTTTTGAATTGATAATAAGTAAATTAAAATGCATTAGGACTCAGCATTCTTAATTTTAAGGTGCTGTTAATATTTACATGTTAATTTTCCTACTTATATCACATAACAAGGTTCAAGTTTGTCAATAAAATTACACAAAATTCTGCATATTTTCCTATAACAATCACTTTAATCAGACAGTAAAATATAGTTATACAATGTGTTTATTAGTACTTGAAATATTCTGGCCTATAGCTATTTAAGAATAATAGAATGAATTTGAAATACCCTTCATTAAAATAGTCTTTAGCTGCCAACTCCTATTGTGCCTTCTCCCATTTTTTTTAAATGTGTATGAATGATCCACATAAACTAAAAATTTGTACTGAAAACATTCTTACAGAGTCATTATATTGTAGTGTATGGTATTTTTGAAGGCATGATCCTTCTGATTGAAAGTATTGAAAACATTCAAAAGAAAATTTTTTCAGCCACAATGTTAAGGAATTAGAGTTAAAACAAACATACAAACAATACGAATACTGCTTATTTACTCTCCCTAGGCTGGAAAAAAAAAAAGAACACCTTTATGCAAGGAGCTCAGTCAGGCGCAGTCCACAGAAGACAAGGGTTAGAGATAATCAATCTGCTATTCTCTGTTGTAGGGAAATAGTGCTTTGTTAGGAAATACAAGGTCTGTCCATAAAATATGGAGCCACACAATCTGAAAAATAGAGACATTTACCGAAAAGATACAATGTGCATAAAAAACTGTGCATAGGACAATGATGTCTCAGTTCCCTTCAAAGTAGGCACCTTGGAACCTCACACAGTTCCAATTGCCATCAGCTGCCCTGTCATACTTTCCTGAATCTGATTGAAGGTCTGAAATCTCTTCCCTTTCAAAGGTGATTTTAGTTCTGGGAAAAGTCAGAAGTCACAGGGTACCAAATCTGGGGTGTAGGGGGACTGAGTCACTTGGGTGATTTGATGATTTAACAAAAAAACTGCATAAGGTGTGATGCATGAGCAGGCATTTTGTCATAATAAAGCTGCCAATCACAAGTTGCCCATAGGGGCAGCCATTTTTGTCATATTGTATCTCTTAACTAATGAAGGACATTGAGGTAGTATGCCCCATTAATAGTTTGGCCTGATGGTATATATTTATGATACATAACACTTTCCCAATCAAAAACCACAGTTAGCATGATCCTGATCTAGCTTTGACTTTGCCATAACTTTTCTTAGTGTAGAGAACCAGGTGACTTCTCTTGGGATGACTGGGCCTTCATTTCTGGATCATGGCCATATGTATAGACCCACCATTCATCTCTAGTTATGACCTTCTTGAGGGAATCAGGTCCATTGGTAGCAGTTTGAATCAAGTCATTATCAACTACATCATAATATTGCCTCTTCTCTGGGAGCAGAAGCCACAGAACAAATTTTGCCACATGTTTAATGCCAAGACTCTGTCTGCATCAAAATCTCAGATGCAGTATATTTCTGAATCTCCAGATCAGCTTCTAACTCTTGCTCTGTCAGTTGTCAATCTTTGCTGATTGCAGCCTGTAGACATTGACCATTCTTAGGTGTTCTGTTTGTCTCAGGCCTTCCAGAATGTGGATCACTTTCAGCAGATTCTAGACCATCTTTGAAGTATTTGCCACACTTTTCTTTGCACTGCACGCATTGTATTGTGCTTAAAAGCCTTCTGAAGCATCTGAATAGGTTCCATGGAGGAATGTTCAAGCTCAATGCAAAATTTTGATGCAGATTCATTGCTTTACTCAGTCATTTTGAATGTGATGGCCACACAGTACACATGCTCACTCAATGGTGCCTACCTCCTCCACTGACTAGCACAGTGAAGTCATCAGTGTTCATGATGTGCATTCCAGTCCACTCTCCCTGGTTGTAAGGTTACATTGATATCACACAAACTGTTGCACACACCATTCTCATTATATTAACAATGGCTGGACTTTTTTTCTGGGCAGATCTCAGTATACATATATATGAGCTCCTATCTATAGCCATATATACATATATATATGTATATATGACTATAGAATACTGTATATATACATATATGTATATATATGACTATAGATAGGAGCTCATATATATGAGTAATAACTAATTTTGAATAATATAATAACATGTTTAAAATATAAAGTGCAGAATTATACTCAATGTGAAGAAAAATACAAAGCTTTGGTGAAATATATAAAAGAGGCTTTAATGAATAAATAATCCTACAGGGTTTCTGAAAGAGAAGATAAAATTTAGTTAAAGTATTTCTTGCCTCTAAATTAATCTAAAAAGATTAAGTAAAATTATAATAAGGTGTTGTATGAAATTTAGCAAGATGAAAAAATTTTCTAGAAAAGGAAATAGTAAACATAAAATTTAATTCAGTAAATCCTTTAAAAGGCTAAGATACTTAGGTTGAGTTAAACTATCTAATATTTTTAAAACACACTTAAAATCAAAGTGATTCAGAATATTTAAAATGAAAAACACATACTGAGATTTCCATCAAAGTATAAACAAACAAAAGACTTATGGGGAAAACCAGTCCTCCAAATGCCTGTGTCCCTTTGAGATTCTGAGTAGATATGTCCACCTCACCACACAGCCCATATTAAAGGGGTGACCATGTTTACACAGCATTTAAGCCATGGTATGTGATAGGACACAACCATATTGAAAGGTAAAACATTTAAAATTTCATAATGGATCATACTTAATATCAACATTTGCAATTTGTAACTGATTTTGATGATAGGGAACAGTGACTGAATCCCACTAAGTAAAATGATAACCCCTCAGAAAAGAATCCATTTTTCTCATCAGTCTGTATTACAAAAGAACATTACTGCAAATTGTTATTACATTTTGAATTCTGTATAAATTTGTTTTCTCTTTATGTAAGTATACAGATGTTACTCTCAATTTTAACCTTTACCTGCCATACTTTAAATAAGCCTTCTAGCTTCAACACTAGCTTTCCTGAGTCTCCAGTTGCCTCCATAATCATGTGAGCCAATTTTTTTATCATCTCTATAGAGAAATGTTGGCATGGACATGGGTATAGACATATCTATTTACTTTCTATATGCTGCTTTTGTTTTACTGGAGAACCATGACTAAAAGAACATCCTGTTTTGTTTAAGAAAAATTTTGGAATATTTCTTCTTGAGAAAAAAAGGAATGACTCCAACAGAAGTACCAGGAGTGTTGTCTAAAATATTAAAATTGGAAGCAAAATTTATTAATCAAAACTGAATGTATAACTTCATATTAAAAAGTTGTAGGTACTAATGAATACATAATAGTAATGACTATGTTTTAAATAGAGCATATAATCAATTTGAAAAATAAATGAGTTTTATAAAACGATCCATTTATCAGAAAGTAATACTTGTTTTTAGTTGTGACAGAATAACTAGATAAAAATAATACAGACAATAGGGTTGAATTAATATCTATAGGATATTAAACTTTGTATGTAATAGTCTGATAATATTTATTTGTCTACACATCTTCACAAAATTGTTTATGTTCTAGGCCATAAGAATAACTTTATTTCATTTTATCATAATTTATATTATTTGCTTACACTGGAAAAAAGTATTTTTTTAAAGATGATAACTAGATCACCTAAAAACTAAAAAAAAATCTTGCCAATATGATTCTGGGTGAAATATGATAGCAAAATTAAAATGTTAGAAAAGAAAAAAGAATACTATAGATTGTATCATGTATATAAAATATGGTTAAATACTTATTTCGGAAACACAAAGCTTAAAATAATTGAATCATTTTTAAAAGAGGGTGCAAATAGAGTTAAGTATTTCATTCAAAATGCATCAAGATCTGCGAGTAAAACTAAGAATACAAATGAAAAGAAATAATATTGCTGAAAACAGAAATAATAATAGGAAAAGTACTGTTGAAAAAAGACACAAGATAATATTAAAGGTTAAACTGTAATTAAATTTAGCCAGTGTAGCCTTAGTAGAGGTAATTAAGGGGAAAGAATAAACTCTTGCCAATCTGGACACGTGGTGATTCCTCTCCTTCCAGACACAAGCAAGGACTGCATTTTTTTACCCCTTGAAACAGAACTTGGCCATGTACCTTGCTTTGGGCAATGAACTTACAGTGAAGGCAGCAAACATGGGGTGTTCAGTGCCATCATGATGGTACACATCCATTTATCTGAAGTACTAAGTTAGCACATGACTGAGCATTGCTCAGGAAAATCACCTAGACTTGCAGCAGATTTGTGAGATTGAAATTAAACTTCAATGTTTTAAGTCACCAAGATGGTGGAAATTTTGTCTAGCCTAATATTGACTCCAGGAGATTTACATACCAACTTTTGAATCAATCCTTTGTTTCCCTTATATTTCCTTCATTTATTAGTTATTTTAACTCTATGGGCTCTATTTTTTTCTAAAAATTCACCACCCAACTTTCTGCTTAGTAATTTTCTCTTTAGCTATAACCAGTCTGCTATTTATTTCATATGCTGTTTCTTTCATGTTAAATATAAATAAATTTATTTAATTTTTGAACAAATTTTTATCTTTCTCATAGTAATAAATATGCTCATTTTGAACATGTTTTAACCATTCTATTGACTTTGTTTTCTCTGAAGTTATACCATTTGTCTAATGGTGTACCTTTTTTTTTAAAGATTTTTTTAAAATTTATCTTTAGAGGGGAAGAGTAGGAGAGAGGGAGAGGGAGAGAAATATCAATGTATGGTTGTCTCTCATGTGTCCCCTGCTGGGAACTGGCCTGCAACCCAGGCATGTGCCCTGACTGGGAATCGAACCGCGATCCTTGGGTTCACAGGCCCGCGCTCAATCCACTGAGCTACACCAGCCAGGCATAATGGTGTACCTTTTCAAAAGTGTTGCCTTTCCTAAAATTTTCTGTGATCATCAGTAATGTATCATTTTAAATTAATATTTCTTGAATCAGCTTTTGGAAGACTACTTGGAGGTCAGGATATAATGTTCTGGAATGGATTCTATTCTTTTTTTTTTTTTTTTTTTTCTGTAAGAATGGAAGATGGAGTAGGAATGCAGGGTCTCAGAGAACACCTGGGTGGCAAGTGCTCTGGGTGTAGATTCTTCCTATGTATCATTAGCTTCCTAGGCCACTGTCTCTTCTTCCACAGAATCGCCTAGGTCTACTGCTGGACCCATGTTGTGTGCACATGCACACACATGCACATATACACAAGACTCTTTCCAAAGAGTTTCTCCTGCTACAGAACCAAACATCATATTCATCTTAATTGTCCCTGGATTCCCTATTGTTTCTAGATTTTACTGCTGTTAGTCAAGGACTCTCTTTTTTCAACATTATTTTCCTATGAATATACAATCAATCAGTGAAATGAGTTGGGTATTGAAGGAAACAATCAGATATCAACTGTGTGAATTCTCCCACTGACTTCTTCAGATATTCTCAGTGGACTAACTCATTTCTGCCTCACATATGAAATTTCAAGGAAGTTCAATAGAAGTTTTTGTTTGTTTTTTGTTACTATTACTTAGTAAATATTTTTTATTCCCAGGTATTAAAAAATCTAAACTGAACTAATACTGCATGGCTATTATACAAACTCTATTCCAATTAAAATTTTTGTCATATTCTAGCTTAGGCTGTCCTAGACCCTTGAAATACAGATTCTTTTTTTTTTTTTTGAAATTTATTTATTTATTTATTTTTAATTTTTAAAATTTTTTTTAATCAGTATTTTTTGATTGTTGATATTGTACAGTTTTCTGTCTTTTACCCCACCCCAGCCCACCACCCCAGCCCTCCCCACCTTCCTCCCATTTCCACCCCCCATAGTTTTTGTCCATGAGTCCTTTATACTTGTTGCTCTAAACCCTTTTCCCCCGAAATTCCCTCCCCTTCCACTTTGGACACTGTCAGACTGTTCTCAAATTCAGTGTCTTTGTTTATATTATGCTTGTTTGTTTGTTTTGTTGATTAGCTTCCTGTTAAAGGTGAGATCATATGGTATTTGTCTTTCACTGCCTGGCTTATTTCGCTTAGCATGATGCTCTCCAATTCCATCCATGCTGTTGCAAAGGGTAGGAGCTCCTTCTTTCTTTCTGCTGCATAGAATTCCATTGTGTAAATGTACCACAGTTTTTTGATCCATTCATTAACTGATGGGCACCTAGGTTGCTTCCAGCACTTCGCTATTGTAAATTGTGCTGCTATGAACATAGGGGTGCATGGGTTCTTTTGGATTGGTGTTTCAGGATTCTTAGGATATAATCCAAGCAGTGGAATTGCTGGGTCAAAAGGTATGTCCATTTTTAGTTTTCTTAGAAAATTCCATACTGTTTTCCTTAGTGGTTGTACCAATCTGCAATCCCACCAACAGTGCACTAGGGTCCCCTTTTCTCCACAACCTCTCCAACACTTGCTGTTTGTTGCTTTGTTTATGAAGGCCATTCTGACTGGTGTCAAGTGGTATCTCATTGTGGTTTTAATTTGCATCTCTCTGATAGCTAGAGATATTGAGCATCTTTTCATGTGTCTCTGGATCCTCTGTATGTCCTCCTTGGAGAAGTGTCTGTTCAAATCCTTTGCCCATTTTTTAATTGGGTTGCTTGTCTTCTTAGAGAAACAAAACTATCATTGTTTGCAGATGACATGATAGTGTACATAGAAAATCCTATAGACTCGGCCAAAAAGCTGCTCGACGTAATAAATGAATTTGGCCAAATAGCTGGATACAAAGTCAATATCCAAAAATCAAAGGCATTTTTGTATACCAACAGTGAAACAGCAGAAGCAGAAATCAAGAAAAAAATCCCATTCGATATAGCAAAAAGAAAAATAAAATACCTAGGAATAAACCTAACCAAGGAGGTAAAAGACCTGTATGCAGAAAACTACACAACACTGAAGAATGAAATCAAGGAAGACACAAACAAATGGAAGCATATACCATGTTCATGGATCGGAAGAATTAATATTATCAAAATGTCCATATTACCCAAAGCAATTTACAGATTCAATGCAGTACCTATTAAAGTTCCAATGGCATATTTCACAGACATAGAACAAACACTTCAAAAATTTATATGGAATGATAAACGACCCCGGATAGCGGCAGCAATTTTGAGAAAGAAGAGCAAAGTAAGAGGGATCACAATACCTGATACCAAACTGTATTACAAAGCCACTGTAATCAAAACAGCCTGGTACTGGCACAAGAAATACAGATTCTGAAGGAGGGAGAGAGGTAAGGTCGTGGTGGATAAGGTCTTACATGATGATTCCACTGTGATCTAGCAAGGGAGCCTTCTGGGTGTCATACAATTCCAAAAATGACCCTTCCTTTCCCAGGTGGCACTTGCAGACCTTCTCATTTAGAGACCTTCACCTATTGTTATTAGTTCTGGGACATACCCCTTCTCCAGCTGGCAGCCACTTAAAATTTCTCCCTTCCCCTGAGCTTTTGACAATTTCTTTGGTATAGTCCACACTCTCAAGTATTCTTTGGCAGCTCCTCTTTGAGGACAGTTCCAGAGTGGCTGCTTCTATGACCATATCTGTTCCACAGGAAAATATGTCATTTGTAGAAAGTAGCTTTCTCTCAACTTCCCTCTTCCACTTTGCTCTGCTAGTTCTAGTCAATTGTCATAAAAATTCAACTGTAGAAGTTAAAAACCCATCTATACTTTCCAAATTCGAGAGAATACAAATCCAGTCTGTTTGAGTGCTTTGACAATAGCCTTCAGTGTGAGTTGTGTTTTTTCTTCCAACCTCTGCTTCTCTCTCAAGGGATCCTGACTAATAGCTCTGAGGAATCCCACTAGAGGCTTCCTCCACCTCGGTGCCCACTGTAGGACAGTGATGGGCAACAGATGGCAGCACAAACTGAATTTATTAGTATGCCCTTCATGTAAGTATTCTTGGCAATTGTTTTATTTTCTTCTTTTGAATCCTTAGTTGAAAGAGACCACTTAAAAGTTTTACTATATTTGTCAAAAGTTTCAATCTGATCTTGTCTTCTCTATTTCTAATAAGACCCTTGACATTATTTTCTGGTCAGTGAAGAGGTACTGTTCTTGTCTTTCTGCACATTATGGTTTGTGAAGTAAGTATCACATTAATCATTTTTGGGGACCTAGAACAGCAATGGAAGACTGGAAATATGGGCTCAGTCCATGAAATAAAAGTTTTTGAGTTGTTTCACTGCGTATAGAATACGTTACTTTTCTCACCAGGCATCTTCACCTTTTATTCTGAACAACCATATCCCAAAGTGTTCAACTGTATAGATAAATCGCTTCCATTGAATATGTAGTAGTATTATAGAGTTCCTGTTTTGTGCCAGGCACTTAGTGTTCTAATGATCAACAAACTGACAAAATATGATAATAGAAAGATAAATGCCTGCTATGTAGACACACATATATTATTAAATATTTCAAATAGTGAGAATTGATAAAATAATATGTAACCACAGCATCAGGAATACTATAAGGCATATGTACATGTTTGTGTGTGAGAAGCATGCAGAGGAATTTTAGACACAGGGCCTTTCCTAGGCTTTATTTTCACCTCTTGACTCTTGGTCTTAGGTCAAGTGTTCATTTAGGTAATTTTATTTCTAGTTGAATCAGAATTCTAGAAGCACTGCCAAATTTGGAAGGGTGCCATAACATGAACTTTTCCGGGTCAGTGATATAGATACTCTTTTTGCCATAACAGTAAAATCTGCTGCCAAATGGCATTCTCATATTTTCAGATGGTCATTTAAAATGGTAAGCAAAGACCTTGATGTTCAGTTTATCTTCTAAAAAACAAGGCTGCTTGCAACCATAAGTCACTTATACTTTGATCTTCCTTGAACATTCTGCAAAGTTCCTAAATAATTTTCTTTTTTTAGTTGATACTTTGTTATATGTTTTTGTGCTGGTATTGCTTTGGTTTTATGTCACACTTGATGTGATGTCTTATAGGCTATATTGCTTCCTACTGTATTGTTCCATTATGCACAGAGGGATTAATGCAGTGATTCATTTTATCAATGCCTACTTGCATGTCCTTTGAAAATTCTTCTCAGAAATAGTGTGAAGGGTAAAACTAAGGCAGCAATTTAATCTCTAGAAGCTCTCTATTTTTAGTTTCAAATTTGTTTTTCTAAATGGGAAGCAAACTTTTATAGTGACTTTGGTTCATCGTCATACTTAGCATTAGGAAAGTATCCTCACCTTTACCAGTCTGACAGCTGTATTGGGTTGCCAGGTACCTGTACTGATGGTACTTAGTATGCAAACACCTATAGGTCATTGAGAACCCAAAGAGACCACTTACCCATTCCTAGAACAAGGGAACTTCGGGAAATCAGGTTAGTGTCTATTTCTAATGTTTTTCATATAAAAACAATAACAATAGTACTGAATTAAGCTTCCCAAATCCCGCTGCTATGGTGCTGAAGTGCAATGAACCTGGCTTCAGTGCCTGTGAAGTGATGGCATTCCCCAATCTCATTACTGGAAACTCAGTCTTGTCATTTAATGTTTCATGGAGCACGCAATGTTGCAGGTGGAATTTTCTTTCAGTTTAAATACACGACTGTAGCAGAAAGTTGGAGTGCTCTTTCTCTGAAGGAGGATAGGTAGCAGCATTTATTCATGCATATACGGACACATTTTCTTAAGTACCTGTTGTATGCTAACATAATGACATTTGCCAAGGGAGTCAGGGAAGTATTATTCATGATCCCAAGAGTAGGGATAGTTACACTGGAATCTTCTATTTTATTTTAAGCTACACTTAACCTCACTTCTTACTGAGCAACAATGATGACAGGCACCACTTTTTGGTCACTCATCATATTTTGGACATCATGCTAAGTACCTTGTAAAATCAGCTCATTGATTTCATTATTATCTTTACAAAAACCCTTACCAGTTTCCACATTCAGAAACTGAGTCAGAGAGAGGCTAATATCTTGCCCCAAGCAACACAGTCAGCAAATAAAGTCATATCACAATAAGTAAAATGATGGCACTGGGACCTCAATTCACATTTGTTATACTCCAAAGTCATTTATTTTACCTTCTCTTTTATACTGCCTCCAAAGTACTGAATTAAAATTGAGGTTCTTGTACTTTCAAAGTAAAGAAAAATGAAAGCAGGCAAATGATCATTTAGAAACACTGTGAAGCCTGCTTCTGCATCAGAAGCCTCGGAGACACAGAAGACTATCCTCTTCTCATCCCTCACATATAAATCTTTTCAAATGTCCCTCCTCTTTCTCCTTAGTGTTGTTCCATTACAACAGTTTCCTGACTTCTTTCTCTGTCTCAGATTTTGTCCTATTATTCCATCTTCTTCATTACCACATAATGATCAATCTACTATACAAATCTGACCATGTCACCCTCCTGTGGAAAACTTTCAATGGCCCTCTGTCTTGCAGCCTTTCAAGGCTGGGAAGTTTCTCTTGGGATTCAGGAAGATGGAAGAAAATCCATGGAGCTGTGGAAATGCCTGACTTGCCTTTAGTCAAGGATGGGGCAATCCATACAAGCCACACTTGCACCACAGGGAGTCCAACTCCTTTATATACTAAATGAACATAAAGCTGGCGGGGTGCCAAGATGTTGTATAACAAAGCATGATTCTGCCCATGTAGGCCCATTCTAAAGATTATGGGAAGGAATACTTCTTATTGGGCCCAGTGGGGGAGTCTGAATGACTCAATTTCCCCTACAACCCACCCCCTTGGGGTTTGTCACCACATAATCTACACGAGTGAGTCTTCCTTGAGGGTCCCTTGTCAAGGAGGGCAGAGGCCTGCATCTAAATGCTGCAACAGCAGTATAAACTACAGCAGCATGCAACCAAAACACAGGTGCTGCCACCCAAGACAGCAAAGACCCATCACCATTCAGTAGTTAGGGATGCCCACCATTCCTGCAGGGGATCATGTGTCAGGTGTTCAATAGCACAGGTCTCAGAAGCTAATGTCCATAAAGCTTGGCTAACATTGTGATGGACATCTGGAATGTACGTACAGCGTTCAGCCCCTACTAGGGCACATGCCCCACTTTGTGATGCAGTAAACATATCTAAAGCCATACAATGTTATAAGACTAATTTTCTAAATTGATATACTTCCTCATTTAGGAGGCTTAAAGAATCATGTGTTGCATTCAACTCATGAGCAGTGTGCAAAACCAAAGCAGCTATCTCAGCCTCAGTGAATATAGAAGCAGCTTGAGAAGAAAAAAATAACTAATGAATAATATCACCAGAGAGTATGCTTTACCTGGTGTGCTTCTTAAACGCTTCCCAATTGGTTGGCTGGATTGCAAGAGTTTTCTGAACTCATGCAGACAAATAGGACCATCCCCAAGTACAATGGCCCATCCAGTTTCTGGGCAGGTACAGCCACTCATGTGAGCCACACACCCAGAGAGCTCCAGTAGGAACTGCAGCCCACGCATCAGTCTGTGCCTCACAGGAATGCTTTAGAGTCTGAGTCTGACACAGACCTGTTGGAGCCTAGTCCACTTAAGCTTGCCCTTTGAGGTTCTCAATACAAAGGGTAACTAGTCCAGCCAACTCCATGGCCTGAGCCATGAATCGCCCCAAGTCATCCCATATGGAGTAGCTGACCAACAGCCTGGCCCAGTCATACTGCTGCTTTGCCCCCGTGTAAATGTCAGTGCAAATCACATTCCACAAGGGATGTGCACTATTCTACTGGTTTTTCAACCAAATCGAATTTGAGTTAAAAACTGGAGAGATGTGCCATGGGAGGTTGGCAGCTATGATCGGGGGACTTCAGTGCAGACCCAGCATATTGATTGGTTAGCCACTGAGGCATGGGTATATACCCAGTTCACTAAGGTGTTACTTTGCACCTTAGGGGCAAAACAGCAAAGCAGCTATTGGCACTAACAATGGCAAATCATAACCCTCAGAAAACATACAAAGCAAGTTTCTGGTCAGCTGATAAGACAGTGGCTGGCAGAGGGGGCCTTCCTGGGCATGAATGCCATACCTTCTGCGCCTCAACTGGAGTTCAGCATCTACTTGCAACAACAGTGGAGAACTCATAATGGGCCATAGGATATCACAAAGGTGCCACTGAGAAGCATCTCATGACTTGCTGGCCCTGGGTATGTCATCTTTAAGACTGGGAACCAGTCTTGGCTGGTGTGGCTTGGTGGTTTGAGTGCAAGCCTGCCAACCAAATGGTTGCTGGTTTGATTCCCAGTGAGGGTACATGCCTGGGTTGTTGGCCAGGTCCTCATTTGGGGGTGTGCGAGAGGCAACCACACATTGATGTTTCTCTCCCTCTCTTTCTCTTTCCCTTCCCCTCTCTCTAAAAATAAACAAATAAAATCTTTAAAAAATTGGGGGCCATGTCCCAATCACCCAGAGCATTATTTGCAAGTTTCTCTCCATCCCTTTTCCTTAAGGGGCAACAAGAGCCACCCAGCACATGTGAAGGCCTTTTATTTCCCAAGGCCATGTCCAAGTGACTGTTTGCCCTCAGATTCAGGCACGAGAATATTTCTTTGTTTTTCCATGCATGGCTTCAGCAAAGCATCCTTAACCTATCCCTGCAACTGAATTGGAGCTGCAGTGCAATGGAGCAATGCTTCCACTGGAACTGAGCCCCTCCTCCAACTCCTCTCATTTAGAGTCCAGAGGACAGTCCATAAGCATTTTATCCTACCCCCAACATAGGGGTAGTATCTGCAGATCATTTGTCCTGCTTTAAGAGACTATTGTACCATTCAATCATTCCAGCAGCTTGGGGGTGATAGGCCACATGGAACTTCCAGTCAATCTGCAGGTCTTGGGCCCATCGTTGCACCAAAGCCCCTATAAAATGCATCCTCTGATCACTTTCAATGATCAAGGCTCACCCATAAGCAGAGCATAAATATTTCAGTGCAATGATTACCACTCTGATCCAGGTGTCATGTGGGGTAAGCAGCTAAAAGTCCAGTAACCATGTCCACATATGTGGTTGCATACTTATAACCCTCTGAACTAGACAAGGGTCAGATTATGTCAACCTGCCACCAGGTCAGTGGTACCCGTCCGTGCACCCCTACCCAGTAGTTCCCACAGGCCTCTGGGGATGCTCTCATGAACAGACAACACAGGTCTCACAAGCTTCCTATACCTTTTCTAAGGTGACAGTTAACTCTGAAGGTTTTATAGTAGAACACATAGTCTTCTGTCCAGCATGTAAGAGGTAAGAATGTAGCCAATGGGTTATTTCTGTTCGTGGTGGGCCAGCAGGCACCGTTTTCAGCCATCACACCTTGGCTAGAGTATCATCCTCATCATTCCCAGGGGATGCAAGAGGTGCATGCCTGGTCATGTGGTATACAGTTTAGTTTTTGCTTTTGGTGGCCTAGTTCCCATAGGTCTTGACACAAGGACTGCTCCTATAATGGCCTATGCATGACCACCAATTTATTTGCATGTCAAGTAGAGATCCACAAAGTAAGTCCCTGATACACTGCCCAACTATCTGTGCAAATAGTCAGGGGTGGGGCTTCATTGACTGCCACGAGCCACAGAGCTCACAGCTCTGCCCACTGGCACCACAATCAAACCAGATCATGTCTGTTTCTGATTGAATTGCCAGCAGTCCACATGGCAGGCTGACTCCTGCTGGACCCATCAGTATACCATGCATCTGAGGGACTAGGTTCTTGCCCTTCATGGTTAGCTTCTATTTCTTCTATAGGGGCAGGAGCAGTAGATTTTTTATCCACATAGGTACAGGGCCCAACACTTTCCACAACTTGGCACAAAGAGGACTAGTCAACAGAGTACTCCTTTGTTGCAGATAAGCCTCCCACTTAGCCAATGTGCACATCTGAGCTGTCCCACTGCGAGGCTTGGTCACCCAGTTCCAGAATCTCCCTGCCATGGAGTAAGTGGTCCTTACTGTCGCAGGGCAGTAGCCTCTGTAGCCAACAGGACAGCAGCCAATTGCTTTGCAATCAGAGAGTATCACACCTCTGCTCCTTTCCAGAGTTGGGATCAGAAACCCAAGGGTTGACACAGCTGTTCTAATCACTGCCATAAATCCCACCCAAAGCCTTCTTGTGTCACATGCACATCTAGCTCATAAGGTCTAGCAGGATCCAGAGTGTGCAAGGCCTAAGTGCATTTATCGATATGCTACATTCTTTGGAACATTTGTTCCCAGGTCAGGGTCCAGTCCCAGATCACTCCCTTTTTCAGGAAGGTGTACAAAAGGTGAATAACTTGAGCAAAGTGAGGCAAAAACCTCCAGCAGGCCCCAAAATCTCTGGAGCTGTTTCATGGTGGTTAGGGGTAAGATACACCTGAATTTCATCTGTCACTGCATCAGGGATTACTTTTTATTACCTGACCAGACAACCCCCAAGAATTTGACAGACAATCCAGGCCCTTGCCATTTGCCTCCGTTGACTGCCCAGCCATATGACTTCAGGTGTGACATCACTTGCAGCACTGCTTTCTCTAACTCTAAGATAATCATTGGTTAGCAAAATGTCATCTATGTAATGGAAAAAGTGCACTTCTGCAGGATGCAGTCCTTTAACCAGGTCTTCCACCACAAGCCCATGACAAATGTTCGGGGCTGTGCAAGTACCCTTGAGGGAGCACAGTAAAGGTCCACTGTTGGCCCTCCCATGTGAAGGCAAACTGATCTTGACTCTTCAGAGCAAGATCAATGGAGAAAAAGGCATTTGCTAGATTGGCTACAAAGTGGTAAGATCCCAGCTCATTAGTTCACTGGTGCATCAAGTCCACCACAGAAGGAACTGCTGCATGCAGTAGAGGAACGGCCTTATTGAGCTCCTGATAACCTACTATCAGGCTTTATCACTGGCCACACAGGGTAGTTAAAGGGACTGTGAGAAGCCCTAATTATCCCCACCTTTTCCAATTCTCCTATAGTTGGCATAGTTCCCTTATGTCCCTTGGGCAACTGGTATTGCTTCACTGCTGTTGCCTGTCACAGGGGTGGCAATGGAAAGGGGGGAAGCTCAGCATGTCCCTACAGAATGGCTTTTACCATTCATACCCTCAGGCAAAAATCTCCTGCAGTGGTGTGTAACCACAGTCCTTGGAGCACATCAATACCCAGGATATACTCGGGAGCAGGGGACGCATAAACAGTATATTCACTGGGGGCAAATATCCAATACCCAGAGAGACCTGCACAGTCTTCACCTTTATCCTACATCCCCATAACCATCAACAGAGGCCTCAGGCCCCAGAAACTTCTCAGGGTTTTTATACAGGAGGGTATACTTTGCTCTCGTGTCCACTAGAACCAGGATCCGCTGGACATTTGTAGGTGACCAACAGATAGCCAATTCTACATGTAGCTTCTGGTTCCCATCCATACCCCACTGATGGATTCCTCTGCCTGTCCCCTATTCAAATTTCCACAGGATATGTTCTCCCTCTTCTTAGGAGGTTGGCACAGTCAGGTGGTCTTCCAGTCAGACTGGACAGGCCTCTCAGGTTGCATTCCTGGGCTTCCTCCTCACTGCCTTCTTCTTCTGGAGCTGCAGGAAAGGTTGGTCAGCCCACAATTATTTCCAAAGTTCTAATAAGTACATGTTTGGCTTCCTATGAGTCTTAGTTCAATCTACTCCAGCCCCTAAAAGATCTGACCAAATTCATGTCTTGGTCACCCACATGGAGTCTGTTTGACTGAGGAACAGAGGAAGTGTGGGATACCACCCATACTCCTTTCTGCTGCCTGTGAGAGTCTGCCTTCCCAAAACTCACGACCATCGTGGTGACACCATTAATGTGGTGGCTGACAAATGAGGCCAAGATTGTTATCATGGATCCAAACAAGAAGGAAGAGACGTGTTGCAACACTAGATCCCGCATTCCTGCTGTAAAGCATTCATCATCAGGGCCCTGGATATTGGGATTGAACATAGCTGGGCACATGCCTAGCTCCCGCAGGATTTGCACTAAGTCCTCAAAGGACTGCCATTTTCTCACAGTGTCTAGCACATCTCCTGCATCTGCCCAGACTGTACAAATAGCTGCTATGACCCACTCCAACAGAGAATGTGATCCCTTCCCCACTTCATGCTGCCAGCTATTCTACAGCCATTGGTGCAGAGATGGGTGAGTCATGATGGAAGCTAACTTTTCCATCTTATTATCAGTGCACATGATACTGTTCACCCCTAGATCCTAAAGGTGTGAGAGCCATGATGCTAAGGGCTTTCTGGGTCACTGGCCAAACTAATTCAAGAGATTGACCAGTTTAGCCTGTGAATAGGGAAGATAGGTTGTATGTTCAACCAACTGGGCAGGGCCAGCCAGATATCCTCCAGGCACCAGGGCCTGCTGTGACTTCATCTTCTGTAGTACTACTGGGCAGGCCCTCAGGGAACTTGGCTCCTCCTCATCATCCTCCTCGCTCTTGTCTGCTATGACCAGGGAGGGAGAGAGCTGCAACTCTGCCATTTGGAGGTCTTACTTCAGGGTGCAGATCCTAACCTCCAAGGCTTCCTCTCTTCCTTGGAGTTCAGATAATTCTGCTGCATTGCAAAGCACAGCCACCATCTCAGCTCACAAAGCTGAAAGAAACCCCAGCCCATGGCCCCCACAGATGCCCTGGAGCGTGGTTTCTGCAGGGTCTCCCCTAAGACCTGTACGGCCTTCTCTATTGCATCAGATGGTGACCAGCCACCCTTCCAGCCCCACTCTGGGGGTCCTGCTGCTGGCTCCTCCATATTCATATCTTACTATGATGAATCCTGCCTACAGTGCCAATTGTGTTGCAGCCTTTCAAGACCAGGCAGGTTACTTGGGATTTGGGCAGAGGGAGGAAAATCCACTAAGCCCTGGGAATGCCTGACATGCCTTTATTCAAGGGTGGGGTGATCCACAAATACAGCAGCCATGTGTCGTGCCACAGTAAGTCCAACTCCCTAATATACTAAATACCCAGAAAGCCAGTAGAGTGACAAGATATTTATAACTAAGTGTGATTCTACCCTTGTGGGTCCATTCTCAAGATTGTAGGAATACTGCTTATCGGCTGGTAAGGAGGCCTGCTTGACTCCACTTCCCCTACACCCTCCATCATCAGATCTAATACCCCATATATGGCCTGAGATTTAGCCCCAAATTTCCTCTACTGTCAAATGGTTGCTTCCTACTAGAATCCCAGCTGTACAAAAACATATATATTTTTGTATACATTATTCTTTTGTAAACATCCTTTACATGTGTGATTTCTGTCTCCTTGGATGCTTACGGACCTCACTGTATTTCCAATACATCCAGTCCATTTCTCTATCTTAGAACTTCCCATGTGAGATAATATATATATATATATATATATAATTTTTTTCTCTCCCAGCAAGCTGGACTCCTTCAGCTCATGCCTTTTCATATTCGAGCCCTCAGTACCCAGATAAGGGCTTAACAGTAAATGTTTGCCAAGCTGAATTAAAACAAACTGACAGCAAAATCAACTGATGAAGAACAAAAATCTGAGACAGAGCTAGCCCTAGTTTTCCTAGTAAAACATGGAGATTGCTTTGATGAATGTGTTGAGAAATTAAAAGAGGTAGGTTTACCACATTTTGCATCCGTTTGTTTTGTGATCTCAGACCAAATGCTTCAGGATCTGAAGTGAATCTCAATTTTCTAATTAGTCGAGTGGTTGCATTGGATCATCCTTGGATATTATTCCAGGAACAAACTCAACAGTTACCATTCTATCTACCCTGCATAACAGAAATGACACTTCAGGAAATATAATTCTTCTAGAGCCCACAGTATGAATCAAGACAGTACCTACACACAAAGAAAAAGTAAGCCATAATAAAAAGTTTGTTTTGTAGGCAGAAACTGCTCCCCTGACCCAACTACCCACCTTAGAATGACAGGGCACTAGATAGATGAAACAAAGTAAGAAAATGAAGGCAGAAAAATACAATACAACACCCCAAGTGGAAAGAACACATTGGGGATCTCTCACAGCATTCATGTGTTTTAATATTTTCTTCTATATTTAAAGCTGTCAGCATGGTCCTACATAGTGCTTTGATATCTAACTAAGGAGCCTACTGAAGCCTTACAGGTCTGAAGATTTGGGAGCAGCCATCCTTGGCTCCAGAAATCCCTGCTTTTTCAGTGAAACAACGGAAACAATGGTTTAGCTTGAGAAACAGGATCAGCTAAGGCCCTGGATTCCGCATGAAAAAAATCCCTCATTTGTATGGCTGGGCTATTGGTTTTCTGGGGCTGGCACTTTGGCTCTTTAGCTACAACATACTCAAGTTACTGGTCTTTGAATGCCGTCCATCCATAGAGTTTACAAAAATAGTAGCACATTGCCTGCAAGTCATACACAGTATATTTCCGTCAAGTCCCCTTTTAGAAGGCTAAAATTATAGTTCTAAAATTTAGGGTCTTTATGGGTTGGGTGAACAAGTGGAAATAAAAATTCATTGTCAATTTTTTACATTGTTAAAAGTTTAAGGCTTTGATAAAGTGAGATTTGGTCACAGTTAGCTGGTCCCTGAAACTGGAATCATTTTGAGGTTATTAAGAATCAATTAAACATTGTTTTTCCTAGGTATTTCCATGGTCCTTTGGCAATTTATCCAGGGTTTGTACATTCACAGCCTTTTTGTAGGTGCGGTGTACATAAATATGATTTAGATGGATAGTTTTAAAATTCATTAGTGGATCTCAGAGGCAGAATAAGAAAAAGCTTTACCAGAAATTTTCTCAGCTAACTTCTCTGCATGTGCCCAACTTTAAAGCATTTAGCAGTTCCCACAACCTTCTTCAGAACAAAGTGAAAAAACTAAGGACCATATTTACTAAAGTCCCAATAAAAATTACACTGAATTATATAAACACAACTAAAAGTATATAATTTATAGTAGCATCGAGACTTACATTTGTTTTCAGAAAAGTAGACAGTTGATCTTACTCTAGGAAATTATGACAGTCATATTTTTTTTTAAAAAAAGCATTGTTGAGGGATTTGTTAAAAGCAGATCATGGGTCTCAGCTTTTAGTGAATTTATGTTGAACCCCCTGAAGCAGACACTGCAAATTTTTACATTCTAATGAGTGAACTAAAAACATATATTTCAAAGCAAATAGCACTCATAAATTACATTTATGACACGAGGTTGCAGACTGCTGTGCAGGGAGAACCCAGTAATGGTGCTAATATGCACTCTCCCTTAATTTCTCAGTTTCCAACATGCTCTAATTCCACACTACAAATCTTTAAATGGCAGTTATATTTTAATTAATGTGATTATGTGCTGCCATTAGCAAACCCTCCCCCAGCACGTTTCTCCTGCCAAATCCACTGATGCCAGTAAACCATTAACATAAAAGGGCTGTTTGCTTATTAAATTCATCTACACAAACAGGCAAGGGTTGCAGTTGTTGATTTGCCACTGAAAGATCCGAATGACAAGGAGTTGTTCAGAGCCTGGCTGTTGCAATTATCTGGTGTAATTAAGTCTAATTTATAAAGCCCCCCTCAAAAGAGAAAGTAACAATTTTTGTTAATTAACAAGAGCATTTGTGAAGCTTGTTAACTCCATCATTCATAGCCGCCTGGAAAAATGAAAGCATATGGCTGTTCTATAGGACATGTTGCATATGTGTATTTGGGCATTAATCTGTTGGCAAGGTCTAATGATTGAAATGGGAGCTAGAAATGGATGTTATAGTATGGAGGAAAGAAGACCTACTGTTTTCATTTATCTTTACAGCAATGTGAGTGTTTTGTCATTATCTTTTGCATACGGTTTCATTATTCTGATACAGCACTCCACACAGACTCACACCATCATGCCCATAAGCCTGCGGGATACAAGAGCACTTATCTTTCCTGATGACTATTGAATCATTTAAAACAAGTTATTAGTGAAACAATTAAAATGATATTGGTTCACAATTGTATTTATAGCTGGCAGGCATAATGGAATATTCTGAACAGCAGTTGGGGGTTTCCCAGAATGGATGGAAAATACTGTTAGAGACAAGAGAAACCTCTAAAGAAAACCTAAATTGCAAGAGCACACTAATTGTGTTGCAGTATTTTATTTAATTGAGAACAAAGGAAAGGTAAGAATCATATTATCGATGTTTTATGAACATGAACACGTAGGGAAATTACTGTCATTTGTCACATATCTTGGAAGTGAAAATTAAAAAGGCAGTATTTAACCTTAACCTGAACACACTAAATGCATCATGTTGTTAAACATTTTCATTTTCAAAGGGAGCACCAAAATAAAATACAACAAGTAAATTAATTAGCCAACAAATAACAGAGAAAGACATTGGGCAGAATACATGGGAAGATTTCCAATGAAACTTAGAGATTGTTAAATGGCTATAAAGGCCAATGAAAGTTATCCCTACTGAGTTCCACTTATGATCCTTAAAAAATTACTGTGATCAGATTATTTTATAAGGGAATAAGATATGTAATTTCTTTCTTGCCTTGGTCACAGAAGTCACTGGAATTCATCAGAGATGGTTGACGGCATATAGGTAAATGAATAGCAAAGTTCTTCTCTCAAATAAACCAATTCATCTGAAACAGGCCATAACTGGTATTGTGAATGGAAACTGTCAATCACACAACATGATGTGTGTGGACTATGTTTATATCTGCTTGGAAAAGTTAAGAATAAAAGACAGAGTTGGGGTAGGTGACAGTAAGAATGATGTTGATTGGAATAAACAAGGTTCAGATTACAGTTTTCCTCTACTGAATCAACTCATTTGGGAACTCACATTTTTTCTTTAAGTGAACGGCTAGTTCATTAAACCAATAAGCTGAACTCTGTAGTTCAAATCAGTTTATTTTGGGGTTGTATTCAAAATACAGACCTCAGTCTAGATAGTTTTATTGCTGTCAACAACCTTGCTGACAAAATTTTTGATTGGGTTAAACATAAATATAGAAAGTCCAAATAGGTTAAGTTAGCTATCAATCCAAACACAGTTAAGTCCACATCAATTATTTGGATAAAATGCACAGATAGGGAACAGAAAACAAGTTTTTGTACACAAGAAGAACTTAAAGTGGGAAATTAAAATAGTGAGATGAGGTTTTAGATGAGGGCATGTTTTATTGATTGAGAGGGCCTGAACCTGTTGAAATGATTGCGTCAACAAACTTAGACAATTTAAGGAGACTAGCAAGATTGTGGATCTTAAAGTAATTGATTCCAATAGTAACAACTAAGCTTATTGAATTACTGCATACCAATCATTGTTCTAAATTTATGAACTATTTTAAAAGCTACATAGCAACCCTCAACATAACTCTATAAGCTGTCAATATCTTCATTTAACAGACAAGGAAATTTGTAACTTGCCCAGTGACACATGGCCATTCACTGAGAAAAATTCTTTCAATTGATTAGAGTAGTTATAATCTATGAAAAATTCAACATACAAGTTGCATCTATTCACATACCACTTCCATTGAGAAGTAAATATTTAAAAATATTTTCTACGACAGTTTCCCCATATTTGTTTTTTTCTGGTTCTGAAATTACTAGCCTGTCTATTCACCTTGCAAGTCTATCTTACTCAGAATTACTAGGACCCACTGTTTGGTGAAAGTACACAAATTAGACCTATGCTGAAGTTTCTTATCTGCATATACCATTCTATTCCATTTTACTTAAATTTCATATATGAAATTATATATATATTAATTATATATAATTATGAACTACATTGCTACACTGCTATGTAGTTATATATATATATATATATATATATATATATATATATATATATATATATATATAAAATCTTCAGAGAAGGGAATCTAAAATCTACAAAAAATTATTACAAATAATTTAATGAGATAATGCAGTCATGAAGTTCACAGCTTGAAAGAATTGTTTTTATCTGTCTGTTTTATTGATCATAATGTCCTGATGGGTACCAGACTTATTGGAACACCTTGTGAGGTATAGTAATATCTAATCACCATGTTGTACACCTGAAACTACTATAATATTATATGTCAAATGTAATTGAAAAATAAATGTAGCAAAAATAAAAAAAAAAACATAATGTCCATAGTGAAATAAGCAACAAGATAGAGATTCAGTTAAAAAATACTGACAAAAGAAAGACAAGAAAACTATAAATGCACATGTTGTTAAGTACTGAAAGGTTCCATCACAACAGCTTGTTGTATTTCCTAGACTGAGATTTTAGAAATAGTGGAGAATTACATGTATGGTCTCTTAAGAATCTCAGAAGAAGATATTATATAAAGGATTCCTCATCTAGTCTGATGGATTTAAAAATGTTCACTAAACTATATTTATAAAAGAGTCATCAAGCCCTGGCCAATTGCTCAGATGGCTGGAGCATTGTCTCATACACCAAAATGCTGATGATTCGATCACTGGTTGGAGTGTGTATGGAAGGAAGCAGATTGATGTTTCTCTCTCACTTGATGTCTCTCTCTTCCTCTCTCTCCTCCATCCTCTCTCTCTAAAATCAATAAACATATCCTCAGGTGAGGATTTTTTTTAAATGTCATCAGAAAATAAGGTAACCCAAATATATAGTTCAGCACCTACTGCCATTAAAATTGCCTAAATAATATGTTTGATTACAGCTTCAAACATTTAACTCTTAAAGCACTATCACTTTAATTGCTCTATCAATAACTAAAATTTCTAGCATTCTAGGGCAAATTACATGTCATTGATATTCTCATTGTATATAAAGATCAATTTATAAAAATGACAAGTAAAAATATAATAACCACTAGTAAACGTTTCTCTTCTATATTATCAAACTCAAGGTTTTAGTTTAATGTTGAATTGTAGCCAGTGTTAGTGAGGAGGATAAGTATTACTGCTTTGTGACAATGTCATATAAATTTGACTTGCAAGATACATATATGGCAAAACTATCTTCAACTCTCCTGTACTCACAAATCTACCCATGCACATGTATAGTAACTCTAAAACCAATTTCAGAATAAAACATAGTTTAGCAAAAATTATCCTTCTCCAGGGAGTTAATCAAGTTGAATTTTACTAGTCAATGTCATCCAATTAATTTAATAAAAATTTTAAAAAGATGATTAGAATTTGTCTTTGCTGTACAGCACCCTTCCAGCTGGTGGCGCTGTGTGCCTTGTACTGGATTCTGGTCAGTACAGTATTGTAATGGAGTGGCTATGTAGCTTGCAGTACTTTCACAGCCCTGCCAGCTTCAAGACCACTGTGAGATAGGGGAAGGTACTGGGAAATACAAATAATGAGCAGGAAAAAAATTATATATTAACTTTCCATTAGCATTTTTAAATTTTCATGGTTAAATATTTCTTAGAAAAATTATTAGAATTCACTCAAATAGGCTGTTTTTCACCTTGTAGGGGGTATTTAAGGGCAAGTCACATGCTGATTTTTAGTTCCTTTAGTTCATTTTGTTTATACTGAATTGAAAGAATAAAGAGAAAATAAAACTTAACTTTCCTAATAATAAACTTTATTATGCCTAATTTTTGTCTTCCTCATTTAGAGATAAAGAAATAATGGGTGGGAAGCTAAAATGAACCTGAGTCTGAAACTGAAGTGGAGTATTCCCTTACTTTTCCCCAATTCCAATATTCCTAAATATTTCTCTGGCTTCTCTATGGCCCCCCGAAACAGGGAAAATGAAGAAGTCAGGAAAATTTTTGTTTCACTATACTACTAAAGGTCTTTCCTAAATGATAGTGGAATTCATTGTGGTTTCATAATGGGTCCAGTTAAATTTAACTACTGTTTTCTTTTTTAAATCATTTTTATTGTTGTTTGAATATGTTTGTCTGCGTTTTCTCACCACAACTTTCCCTTGCCCCACACCCCTACCTCCTACCCTCCATCCTTCTCCCCTTTGGCTTTGTCCATGGGTCCTTTACACGTGGCCCTTGATGACCCTTCCGCTTCTTTCCCCCATTATCTCCCTCCATCCCCCCCCTCCGGTAACTGTCAGTTTCTTCTTTATTTCCATGTCTCTAATTATATTTTGCTTGCTTCTTTGTTTTAGTGATTAGGTTCCACTTACAGGTGAGATCATATGATATTTGTCTTTCACCACCTGGATTACTTCACTTAGCATAATATTCTCCAGTTCTACTCATGCTTTCATGAAGGGTAGGAGGTCCTTCTTTCTTTCTGCTGCATAGTATTCCATTGCGTAAATGTACCAGAGTTTTTCATCCACTCATTTACTGATGGGAACCTAGGTTGCTTCTAGCACTTAGCTATTATAAATTGTGCTTCTGTGAACATTGATATGCATAGGTTCTTTTGAATAGATTCAATGCAATCCCTATTAAAATATCAATAACATATTTCACAGATATAGAACAAACACTTCAAAATTTGTATGGAACCACAAAGAACCCCACATAGCCAAAGCAATTTTGAGAAAGAAGAACAAAGTAGGAGTGATGACTATACTTGACATCAAATTATATTACAAGGCCACAGTAATCAAAACAATCTGGTACTGGCAGAAGAACAGATACATAGACCAATGGAACAGAATAAAACCCAATATAAACCCAAGTCTCTATGGTCAATTAATATTAGACAAAGTGGGAAGAAGCATAAAACAGAGTAAAAATAGCCTCTTCCACAAATGGTGTTGGGTGGACAGCTACATGCAAAAAAAAAAAAAAAAAGAAAAGAAAGAAACTTGACCACCAACTTACACCACACACAAAAATAAACTCAAGATGGATAAAAGACTTAAATATAAATCATGATACCATAAAAGTCCTGGAGGAGAACATAGTCAGGAAAATCTCAGATATTCCATGCATCAATATTTTCACTGATATGAACCCTAGAGCAAGGGACATAAAGGAAAGAGTAAACAAATGGGATCTCATCAGAATAAGAAGCACCCTGGCTGATGTGGCTCAGTGGACTGAACGCCATCCTGCAAACCAAGTGTTGCTGGTCGGATTCCCTGGATTGTGGGCCAGGTCCCCAGTAGGAGGTGCATGAGAGGCAACCACAATTGATGTTTCTCTCCTTCTCTTTCTCCCTCCCTTTCCCTCTCTCTAAAAATAAATAAATAAAATATTTAAAACATAAAAAAATTAAAAAGCTTCTGCATAGCTAAAGAAAACATCAGTAAAATGAAAAGGGAATCAACTGTATGGGAACATATAATTGCCAATGATATCTTGGACAAGAGTTTAATATCCAAAATATATAAAGATCTCACACAATTCTGCTCCAGGAAGACTAACTTATGTTTTCTCAGTTGCGTGATCACAATGTCAGACTCTGCTCTGTTGGAGTCTATCAAGGTTCTTGGTGTGTTCACATGCTACCAGAGCAGTTAGGTACCAAGTGGAAAATTCTCTTTGGCAAAACTCCCATAATCCCTTTGTTTGACCATCATCTCCAAATGTTATTTTCCAATCACATTTATTTTATTTTTTAAATGTTTTATCTTTATTATATTTTTTCCATAACCATTTAGTCCCCTTCTACTCCCCTCACTCCTGCAATCACCACACTGTTGTCAATGTCCATGAATCCTTTTTCTTTTTTTCTCAATCCCTCCACCCTGTAACCTCTGCCCTTACCACCCACTAGCTGTCATCTGCTCTCTATCTATGAGTCTGTCCCCATTCTCCTTGTCAGTTCAGTTAATTAGATTCCACATATGAGTAAAATCATATGGCATTTGTCCTTCTCTGACTGCCTTATTTCACTTAGCATAATGTTCTCTAGGTCCATCCACAGTGTTGTAAAGGGTAAAATTTTCTTCTTTGTTTTTAGAACAAGTAGTATTGCATTGTGTAAATGTCCCAAAGTTGTTTTATCCACTCATCTATTGATGGACCCTTGAGCTACTTCCAAGTCTTGGCAAGTAAATAATGTTGCAATGAACATAAGGGTGCTTATGTTCTTTTAAATTAGGGAGGGGACAGAGGGAAGAAGGGTTTTCAGGAACTACTGTAAAGGACACATGGATAAAACCAAGGGGGGGGGTGGAAGCAAGGGAAGTAGGTGGGTTTGGCTGGGGTGGGGAGCAGTGGTGGGCAGAAAAGGCAGACAACTGTAATTGAACAATAAAGTAATTAAATTAGAGTTTTTGGTTCTTTTGGATATATTTCCAGAAGTGTTATTGTTGGGTCAAAAGGCAGGTCCATTTTTAATTTTTTGAGGTCTCTCCATACTGCTTTCCACAGTGGCTGTACCGATCTGCATTCCCACCAGCAGTGCAAAAGTGTTCTCCTTTTTCCACATCCTCAACAGCATTTGTTGTTTGTTGATTTATTGATGATACCACTTCTGACATGTGTGAGATAATATCTCATTGTTTAATTTGCATTTCTCTGATGATCAGTGACATCGAGCATCTTTTCATATGTCTATTTGCCATCTGTATGTTCTCTTTGGAGAAATGTCTATTTGGATACTTTGTCCATTTTTTTTAATATTTATTTTAATGGTTGATCTTGTACAGTTTTCTGTCTTTTACTCCCACCCAAGCTCACCACCCCAGCCCACCACCCCAGCCCTCCCTACCTCCCTCCCATTTCCACCCCCCATAGCTTTTGTCCATGAATCCTTTATACTTGTTCCTCTAAACCCTTCCCCCTTTCCCCTGAAATTCCCTCACCTCTCCCCTGTAGTGACTGTCAGCCTGTTCTCAATTTCAGTGTCTTTGGTTATATTATGCTTGTTTGTTTGTTTTGTTGATTAGGTTCCTGTTAAAGTTGAGATCATATGGTATTTGTCTTTCACTGCCTGGCTTATTTCACTTAGCTTGATGCTCTCCAGTTTCAATTGAGGGTTTTGTTTTGTTTTTTGGTGTTGAGCTTTGTAAGTACTTCATAAATTTTGGATATTTATCTCTCATCAAATGTACTGCCCAATGATGATTTCCTTTGCTGTGCAAAAACTTTTTAGTTTGAAGTAGTTCCATTTGTTTATTTTTTCTATTGTTTCCCTTGCCTGGGGAGATATATCTGATAAAGTATTGTTACCAGCAGTGACCAAGATTTTGCTGCTTATGTTTTCTTCTATAATTTTCATGTTTTCAGGTCTAATATGTAAGTCTTTGATCCATATTGAATTTATTCTTTTGTGTGGTGCAAGAATGCGGTCTAGTTTCATTTTTCTGCATGTGTCTGTCCAGTTTTCCCAACACCATTCATTGAATCAACAATCTTTAGTCTATTATATGTATCTGCTTCCTCTGTTGAATATTAATTGACTATAAAGATGTGGATTTATTTCTGGGCTCTCTATTCTGTTCCATTGATCTATGTGTCCATTTTTATGCCAGTTCCATGCTGTTTTGATTATTATGGCCTTATATTATAGTTTGATATTAGGTAGTGTGATTCTTCCAATTTTGTTTTTATTTCTCAGGATCACTGTTATTATGTGGGACCTTTTGTGGTTCCATATAAATTTATGGAATATTTGTTTTAGTTCTTTGAAATACATCATTAGAATCTTGATAGGAATTTCATTGAGTCTATAGATTGCTTTGGGTAGTATGGACATTTTAATGATGTTAATTCTTCCTCTCAATGAACACAGTATATGCTTTCACTTATTTGTATCTTCAAGTTCTTTCTTCAGCGTCTTACAATTTTCTGAGTACAGGCCTTTTATATCCTTGGTTAGTTTTATATGCCAATAACAATGTAATAGAAAGGGAAATTAGGAAACAATCCCATTCACAATTACTTAAAAAAGAATAAAATACAAAGGAATAAACCTAACGAAGATTGTAAAAGACCTATGCTCAGAAAATTATAACTGCATTTAACTTGATTTTGTCACATCTCATGTTCCTGTGATGCTTTTTCACTATGTAATCTTCTAGGCCCTCAAGTAATCTACTGCTCTGTTGCTTCTTTGCTTCATTTCTCCCTGCTTCTGCTTCCTGGCCTATTGAACTCTCCCAGGAATATTCTGAAACTTTATAAAATGCTGAACACTCCATATTCATCCTTAGTTAGTTATTTATTACAGGATCCAAAGGTTGGAAAAGCATTGTCACATTTTCTAATTGCCAGCTTCTGACCCCATGTGCTGCCCCAGGTACCCACCATCCCAACACACTCCATTGCCTTTCTCATCACTACCATCCTCCATTTTTTTAGTAACTGCCTTCTAGTTAAGGATTTGTGCTGCTGTTCCATTTCCCAGGCTCCACGCTCTGTGACAACACTCTCACAGGGTTGTCCATCCAACCACCCACATTCATGGCTCTTAACTTTTGATTTCCCCTGATACCTCTACCCCATCACCCATGCACCCTACATGCACAGAGTACACACTACATTTATCCATCCCCACAAGTAAATCACAGATCTGTCATCTAGAAATGCCATCAGATTGAAACATTTGAACTCTAATCCCTTCATTTGTATCCAAAGCTACATAATTATTGTGACTCTCCTTTGCTCTCACAAAGATGTGGTACCTTTCATGAGCTCCATTTTCCATTTACCCTACCTACATCTTTCTCTACACGCTACACCCCACTCATAAGCAACATCTCTTACCAAGCTTGGCTTATAGTGCTCAGGAGTTCAGGAACTATAAACTACACATTTCTTGATTTATGCAAAGAATGTTAGAAGATAGTATAACAAGGCAGAGTTCATCTTTGATTACCATATGATTAACTTACCTGCATGCAACTTTGCACTTACTCTTATCCCCAAACCAGGTTTGGGTTTGCCTGTGGCATAGTTGGTCATGGGAACTACAGATCCACCAGTCCCCCACATTACAGTATCTCATCATCTGCATTCTGAAGTCTGTATTTTACATGATATATTTAAATTACTTGGTGCTTTTCAAACTACACCAGGATCAAAAAAGCAGAATAAAAATCTATCTGTATCCTATGTTATCAAGTAAATAAAGCATTTGACATTATCTGCCAGAAAACACATTAAAAAAAAGCAAATTTACTAGAAGAATTTTCATTTAAATTCTGCAGGGAAAAAGCCTTAAAAATTTCCAGTGTCTAGCAAATAAAAATTAATTATAAACATATCACAATGTGTAACTCCTCATAGCTATTCTCTTGATTTAATTTGCTCTTTATTGCTTTATTTTAGTGAAGGTAAAATACTTATATGTAGTTTTATATGCATATGCACTCTTTTTTCTAGGCAATTTATTTTAATGTAATTTAATTTAAATTTATTGTTATTCAGTCACAGCCGTCCTGCCTTTTCCCCATTATTCACCCTTACCTGGTCTCCTCGGCTCCCACATTCAATTCCCCACATTGTCTATGCTCATGAGTCCTCTATTGATGTTCCTTTGCTTTCCCCTTCCCCTCCCATTATCTTCCACCTCCTCCCCTCTGGTCACTGTCAGTTTGTTCTTTATTTCCAAGCCTCTGGTTCTATTTGTTTTTTGTAGATTAGTTTCCACTTATAGGTGAGATCATATGGTATTTTTCTTTCATCGCCTGGCTTATTTCATTTAGCATAATGCTCTCTAGTTCCATCCATGATATCTGGAAGGGTAGGAGCTCCTTTTTTCTCTCTGCTGTGCAGTATTCCATTGTGTAAATGTACCAGTTTTTTGAGCCACCCATTCAGTTATGGACACTTAGGCTGTTTCCAGCACTTGACTATTGTAAATTGTGCTGCTATGAACATTGGGGTGCATAGGTTCTTTTGAATTGGTGTTTCAGGATTCTTAAGGTATAGTCCCAGCAGTATACACTCCCAATCTCAAACCTTCTAGTTCTATTTTTTTAAAGTCACAATTTTGAAATTTTAATATTAGTATTATGCATCTTTTAGTAATGTAATCTGAAGGTTGGAAAGGTAACAATATTTATATTTATTAACATTTTCAAAACCTCAGGTCAGAATTAAAAATTTAAAAAATATAATCTCTTAAAATTATATTTAATTTTTAATTGACTATATTATTGTTGAAACTACCAAAAAAAGTCATTCTAGCTGGTGTGGCAAAGGGGGTCTTGCAGCATTTAACTCAGCACCAAAAGCCCTAAATCAGGGCAATAATTATATCTACAAAATGATGCCCTCTGTTTGGTAGCCACAGGAAAACAATAACACACACTTATCCTTAACTATCCCAAAATAGAATGTGCCTGGTGTCTGTGTTTTAAGTGAAATGAATGGGCCAAGTTGGAGGAATAAATCCTGGACTTAAAGCTTCCACTAAGTTCTCTTTGTCCCTTAATTATCAACATAAAACAAGAGAGTCAAATAGAGCCCACATAGCACACTATCAGTGACAATGAAAACTCACCCATCATCCTTCTGCATTGGCTGTTCTCTCCCTAGCACAAATCACAGGTCTCCAAAATGCTGCTTACAGTGGGCAGGAGTGTTTGAATTACTGGCTGAGTCACTGGATCACATAGACCTCAAATCAGAATTGCTGTTGTTTCTTTAGGAAATGAAAGATTAGTAGAAATATGGAAATTATAGTCTGTCATTTGCAGGAAAATCTCTTTGTTTTAGGCATTCTGAACAAATATGCAAGTGCTATAGACAACCTAACACTAAAAGTTTTTTTGATGTTTCAATTCAGAGAAATAATAAATGCAATTGATAGGCTTGGAGATCATGAAGGAGCTATTGTTTCTTGAGGGGTTTTTGCACCACAATGTTCCATTACTGAAATAATTTACTTTTATATCTGATGCTGATATTGGAATCTGCACATTTCTGGTATAAAATAACTTTAGGCATTTTAAATATGTTTTATGTCCAAGTGAAAACCAGAGAAAGAAGCTTTGTTGTTACTAAACCACTTTGGTTATCCAATATTTCCTTCTGTTTGAAGAGGGCACCACAGTCATTCAATGTGCAAGGAGAGAAATCTTCTGCTGAAATACTGTTAGGCAGTGGTGAGAACACTGTCAGCTGAATGACTTCCCAGGTCTGTGCAGCATGTTGAACTCCAGACTGGCTGAAGCACTGCTCGCTAAATCACCCCTACTTTAATATCCCGGCCCTGCTGAAGGCAAGGGGTAGTAGACATATGCCTCAATACAAGCCTACCCCTGCTGGATTTCATTCAACTGGAAAAACGAGTATGTAACAGCCACTGGGAATGGGCTTTGCTTACATGGGAAATCCTCCCAGCCACTGCTTTAACTGGGGTGACCTCTCCTCCAATACTTAAGACTGCAAGGAACTTGGCAATGTGGGAGAGAAGGAAAAAAAATAGTTTTCAGAATTTGGGTTGGCAGGGCTGCAAGCTACTGAGACTATATGAATTCTGCAAGAGGCCAGCTGTGAATACTGAGGTTCACTCCTGTCAGAGCAGAGAGCCTGCTTAATGATACATGCACCTTTTTATTTCAAGAATATTTCCCATCATGGTGCCACACCTCTTCCTATGCTCCTCCCACCAGCCTGAATTAAGTTCCTTCAGCCCTTCACATCAGCTCTGGAAGATGTTTTTCTCTTGCTGAAGACTGGATGGTGACTTTTGGTTAGCTAATTGTTAGTCTGTGGACTTGCAACATTTCTCATTTTACCCAGAGTGAAAACTGAAACCTCCACAAGAAGCTAGCACGTCCTTATAAGAATGACTGTTTTCTTGCTTGTAGCACTTTAGGAGGTGAGTGTACACAAAGCACCACTTTTCACTGGACTTGAGTTCTTGTTTGGTTTTGCAGATAGCCACATGGAGGCAAAGAAGCACCATGCCCTAGAGCAAATTAGGAATCTATGGTAAATCTGTCATAGGAGACAAAAATACAAATCATTCCCTATCAAAACTCTGCGAATGTTCATTGTTTCCAAGTTTACTGGCTAAATATATATAAACTTCTCTTAAAGACTACCCTGTACATTCACCTATTTTGACAAATCACTATACACAATTGAACACTGCATTTAGGAAGTATAGATGCTTTTATTCTAATACTACAAAGTAGAATTCAGAATACTTAAAAATTATGAAAGCTGTGGTTGCTGTTTTCTTGGGAGGAAATCCTCTATTTCTCGACCCTCATTTATTACAAAATGAGTTTTGATCGATAGAGAGAATCGAGAATTGTTTTTGATCTTGAGAGAGAATGTTTCTTCAAAGGAATTTGTTCTTTGTCAGTTTGTTACACAAATGGCCTCTAACCCTACTTTGTAAGGTTTGAAAGATCTTTTTGTATGATGTGGAAGGCAGCAGTGGCTTGCTTCCCTATTATTCTAAGTGATGGCTCTATTCATGTGAATTTAACTTGCACTTGATAGATAAAATTGGAATACACTGTTTCTAATTATTTCATGGAAAGATTAGTTAACAAGTTTCTAACTGCAGTCTTGATACTACCTTAGGAGAAACCATCTCCAATTAGAATAATACACAATGTCTATGAGACAATTTCATACAACAAAACACCTACTATTTGGTGTCAACTGGACCCCACACCTCTCACCGATGGTGGTTAATCAGTTACAAAGTGAACTGAATCCTCAAATATTGCAAAACTATTTTGCTGCTTAAAACTTTCTGATCTGTAGAACATATTAACCCTCGATATTTCAGGAGCTTAGCCACTTATTAACCTTTAATAGACATGGTAATTTTTACTCACATGGGAGAAAAATAAAATCCTCTTGATATAGCAATGAAAACATGCAAACAAATAGGAAATTGAAAAAAAAAACAGACTCAATCTTTTCTTAAATTCTGTTTTTACATCTTATGTAGATGTTGATGACTTGATTTACTTTCTATACCACAAGAAATATCTTTTGTAAGGTGATATTAAATTAGTTTTTAATGATAGTGGACTAAGTTATGACAATTAAGTAAAGTCAAACTAAAGTTATGACTTCAAAAATAAATTTAGTGATTTTTAGCTTAGGTTTTGTTACATGAAATCAGATGAATGTTAGCTAAATACTCTATTAGATGTTGGTTGGACTTAAAGGTGATAATGTCTTAATTGCCAATATTACTTTATTAAATATACCAGTGAAAAGTTTGAGAGAATAACATTTCAGGATTAATGCTTTAAATTAACAACTTGCAACTTTGTATACTTCATTACAACCAATCGTGTTGGAGAGATGTGAAGTTTGTATTCAGGGATGCCTCTTACATTTTCTAGGATTCCTTGGCCTTGTTAATTTAGGTCTTACTCTCCATGCATGCATGTAGCCAAGATAATTACTAGAAGGCAAGATCAAAGCCAGCATATTACAGTCCTATTCCATTTTCTGCTGCTGTGAGCGATCTGCCTGTCCTTTGATGTTGTATGCTTCTACAAGGAAAGTGCAGAGGATAAAAATACTACACCATGTAATCTGGCATTTATCCCATGAGAGCAGGATTCCAAATTGTGACACATGTCAAGAAGTTAAAAAAATAACTTAAAAGAGTCCTATGCTTTATAAAGTGACACACTCTGCATTTAAACACCATCAAACATCATTTTCCATTACACATTTAGTCCCATATATAAAATTCAAAGAATTTTTGTAACTTTAGTAGAAGAAAATAGTTACCATATTTACTAGCAATTGCATTTAACATGTGTCTGAGCTTTTATTCCCCTTAATGAGGGTAGTTGAGAGGAAGCAGACAGAGTGTACACACATCTATTTGTGTTTGTACATCTATTCAAGGATCTAGAGTCACTGCGTGTGTATTCTACACATATGTCCAGCTGGTTTTAGTTTGCTATGAATCTTCTATCACCTTATGTCATGAGGTTGAGCAACTGGCATATTGCTGGACTGCTTCTTGTTGCAGAGAAATCAAGTTTTGGTCGATAATATTATATTTAACAAATATTTTCCCTTAGGATCTATCCCTAGCAATGTTCTATTGGATAACAAATGTTGTTAGTCTGATCTTAGTCTATCTGACAATATCCTTCCCTGCCCCATTTTACTTTTTAGACATACATTAAATGTGTGTGCAGTGTGTGGTATGTGTAGTGTGCTTACCTGTCTGTGAACTTAGAGATTGCAGTATGCTTTCTAAATGACCTTTCATGGTAAATTAAATGTTATTAGAAAATAAACTTTCTAGTTGATTCTGGTCCACTCCATTTTACACTCAGAGCTCTCCAAGATACAGTGATCAGACATAAAGACATAAATGTTTTGTCAGGACAATGAAAAACTGTTCATGGCTGTCACCTTTAAAGCACAACACCCCAAGTTGAGAAAATTGGTTCAATAGGGTATGACTTAACCCATGAACTTCACTTCAAATTAAAATAAACGCTATTTTTATTTTGAAAAAATAATGGTTCCTTTTTATCACAAACTAAGTTTTAAAGAACTTCCAATTGCAGAATGATTGTAAGATGTGGTAACGAACAAGATTACACAAAAATGTATTATCTCAGATTTACCATGTCTCAACTCTAACTCCTGATTTCTTCTCCAGAACCAATCTGGTCTCAGTTTTCATGCCAATACATGGTACATCCCTCCATTCTTCCTATTGCTTTAAAATACTTGGATATTCTTTATTGCTGGGAAACCACATGCAAACTATCAGCAAATGTGCCAAGTATCTGACTGTACCTTGAGGCCAACATCATCATCTCTCATCTGGAATCTTGCAATACCCTCCTAACATCATCCTGCAGCCAGAATAGTCCTGTTGGGTTAACAGTGTGTAACTCCTATGCTCATTATCACATTAGGGCTTCCCATTTCCTGTAAAATAAAATGTGGCATCCTTAGTATGGCCTAAAATATTTTCTTGATGTGGTCCCATCTAACATCTCCAATGCTTCTCCTCTCATTTCCTTCTCTTAACTCACTCTTTTCTACATTAGGTCCTTTGGATATACATGTTAATGTCATCCTTTACCAAAGTTGCTTTTCTTTACCTCACTAGCTCCAGTAGCACCTAACTCACCCCATCACTCTACATTCTCTTTTTGTTTTTTTCAATCACCGTAATTTTCAAATTATGTACTCATTAGTTTTTGTTTATATCCCTCTTTCTCTACCACAACATAATTATCATAGGATTGTGACCTTTTATTTTTCCCATTATTGAATCTTAAATGCCTAAACTATGTTTAGCACTACTTATCAACAAATATTAGATGATTGAATTAATGAATTGATAAAACAGTTTTAACAATTGCCCCAAACTGCTAGTTATTAATTTCCTTAAAGATGGATTAAACTACAATAAGAATGATAAATTTTGTAGAGAGAGAATTCTACAAACTTGGACAAGCATGGAAACTGGCATACTAAGATTATAGTAACAGAATAATATCTTAACTGTTAACAACAGCTATTTAAGTTGGTTAAAATTTATCTAAACTACTCAGGTTTGTATATTTCCATTTGTTCTCAAGCATACTCTTGCTCTATTATTCTACAATCACTTCAATTGTTGACACCATTAAGAAAATAATTTTTTCTATATGCTATGTTTTAAACTCAAATTATAATATCCATTGCTTTTTTATCCACTTACTATGACTGTATGGTATGGAGGAGACACAGTTTTCTTATTTATTGTTCTTACTAGAATGTGTGCTTGTGTTTTCTATAACTGGGCCATCCACTGCCCACTGTAAGGCTGTATTTTCCAGACTCAATGGTAAATATCTGGGGCCATGCAACCACATTCTAGTAAATGGAAGTATTTTGTGTGTGTGTGTGTGTGTGTGTGTGTGTGTGTGTGTATGTACGCATGCCACATGTCTTTGAAAGGAATGCACAGGCTATTTGTGGAGCAGACTTCTAAATATAAAATAAAATTTGTTTTTTTTTCTGTTTTCATAATGATAAATTTGTATCTGGGAGATAGATGCCCAGGCAGACTCTGCATTTCTCCAGCCTCAGTCACTCCGAAATGTTACCATGTAATGACATCTTGCCATTAGGATGAGTAGAAGTGATTGATGGGTGTCATTTTTGGATCTAGGATTTAAAATATTGCATACATGTTCTACTTTTTCCCTTTTCTGAGAGCTGAAAGTTGGACATGCCTAATTCCAGTTTCCACTGTATAAACTAAAACCAAGAATTATGAAGAAAAAGGTGGAAAGAATCTGTCCCTTGCCAACCCCTGAAGTGGAGAGCATAAACTTACCTAACCTGGAATGATGTATGTAAAGGAAACGAAAGTCTTTGTTCCTTAATCACCTATTTGGGATGTGTCGGTAGCCCAGACTTTGCTCTTAAATAAAGCACATTTCCTTATCCTTCACCCTTCCTCTGGTCCAAATGTGAACTTGGAATGTTGGAGCTTGAGCAGCCATCTTGGAAAATGAGGTAAAAGCTACTGGTAAATGACATGAGGGACCCAGGCTGCTTTTAATCTTGAAACACATAAGAACCCTGAGAGTCATATCACCAGACTTGATGTGAAAGAGTGAAAAAAGGAGCTTTATTTTGGGTTTCTTTCACTTGACCTGAAGCTAATTCCAATGAATAAACCATGTTGTATTTTCTATCATAAACCTATTATAACTTGAAAACATTGTAAGTCCAAAATGCATTTAGCACACCTAACTTCACAGCTTGCTTAGCCTACCTTAACCCTTCTCACAACGCATACATCAGCCTATAGTTGGGCAATTGTTTTAATTTTCATCTCAAGAATAATTGTCTACCACTTCTCACCAGAAGCAGGAGACACAGCTGGGCATTCTGTAGACATGATGAGATGCAAAATATGCCATATCCAAAAAAATGTTAGCAAAGAGTACAGTGTACAGTGTTGTTGTTTACACTTGTAACCATGTGTGTCTGCTTGCGACCACTGCCCAACACCATGAGAGTATTGTCCTGCATGTCTTAGTTTGGGAAAAGATCAACATTTGAAATTCAAAGTGTACTTTCTTAATGCAGACATCAGCCTGCAGTGTCTGTGTCTTTATGGATGAAATGAGACATACACACAGACTACCGAGTCTGGTTGAGAAAAAAGGACAGCATGGCTTTTTTCTCAAGGGGAGCCAAAGCTGCGGCCTCTGCCATGACTGGCCTTTATTTGGTTTCTGGTCACATTACATGATGGTCCTCATTTACTATGCATAGGTTTGCTATAGGTGGTTACCTTTTACAGACAACAAAGGAGCCAATGCTGCTAATCACATCACAGAAGAAGGGTATTTGCAAATGAAACAGAGAAAATTGGTTGAGCCAGTTATATTCCATACTGGAGAGTTTTATTTAGCATGGATTTTAGGAAGTTACAATAAGCACTTGCTATCTCAATTCAGGGTGAGGAAGTTTTAGCAAAAACAAGACCCAAAGCGACTTAAGCACATTGCAAACCTGATTTCCCATGACAGAACCTATCTGTTTTTTTTTTTTAAGTTTTATTTTTTATCAGTATTTTTTAATTGTTGATATTGTACAGTTTTCTGTCTTTTACCCCGCCCCTAGCCCACCACCCCAGCCCTCCCCACCTTCCTCCCATTTCCACCCCCATAGTTTTTGTCCATATGTCCTTTATACTTGTTGCTCTAAACCGTTCCCCTTTTCCCCTGAAATTCCCTCCCCTCTCCCCTCTGGTCACTGTCAGCCTGTTCTCAAATTCAGTGTCTTTGTTTATATTATGCTTGTTTGTTTGTTTTGTTGATTAGGTTCCTGTTAAAGGTGAGATCATATGGTATTTGTCTTTCACTGCCTGGCTTATTATGGTTCTTTTTTATGCTTACAAGGTCTGAGGCTTAAATTTAATGATCTTCAAATCATTTAAAAAATTAATCTTGAAAATAGCTTCCTGGTACATTACTATGAAGCACCTGCATATCATGAACAATACTATTTATGTAATTTTTCAAATATAAATTGTACCTTTATTTTTGACACTCAATGTTTCTTTTCTATCTGTAATACTCTCATTAATATAATGGTGAGCTTAAAAATAACAATATGCAGTGAACTATGAAAATCAGAATCTATAGGCCCTTTCTAAATCAGGTTTATATTAAAGATTAATTTAATTAAAAAAAAAGAAACTTTCTGTGGGCATGGGTCCTGTGCATCTCCGAGTGGGAGCTGGGGTCATGCCACACAGAGGGTCTCCCACACTTTCTATTGAATGGGTATCATTTTTGCACCATCGTAAATTCAAAAATCAAAAGTTGGGACCATCTGTATGTACATTCTGTAATTATTTTAGAGGTAGCTCAGAAGCAGTTCTGCTTTGTCTGAATGTTGCCACAGTCTGGACATCAGCACATTTTTTATTTATTATCCAGGGGAGCATGGTTCCTCTATAGGCAGCCCTTCTTCATGAGTTATTATGTCACATGGACAAACGAGTGGGTATTATTGTAGACCTGAGATACAGGAGTTTTCATTACAAAGTTTCCATTTGTCTTGTTTGAAGAGTTGCCTATTTCTTTTCTGTGATATCCCCAGAAGATAAATTTGTTGCAATAAGATAAAGGAAACTGCATTGAAAACCACAGCAGACAATTCAGGTCAGTTTTAAAGTGTATTTTCCACACCTCATATTATTAGAGCAAGTCCAGTTAAATTTTAGTGCTCACAGACAATTTTTGCTATTATTTTTAATAGAATCTGGTGTAATATTATTTCTGAAACAGGTTCCAGATTCCTAAATCCCCACCCTCCCCACCTCACCCTATCTTTACCGGAATCCTTCTGAAAATAAGGAACCCAAATTGTCTCCAAATTCACATCCTATAGTTTCAGGCCAAGATTTGGATTTTTCATATATTTGAAGGATAGCTTTACAATCAATCTCATTTTAGAACAAATTTCTATAATCATAATCAAGAAAGGATAAGAAAACATTGTAAGTTGATATCCTGATTATACATATAGGTAAAATATATATAATACATATAGTATATGTTATATATATATATGTGTGTGTGTGTGTTTATGGAAGAACTGTTCTCTCATTTTATTTAGCTATGAAAAGATTTTGGTATGTTTCAAAGTCACAGGCAATTAGTAATTGACAATTTTGAAAATAATAATGACAGGTAATAGTGATGAAGTAAAATAATTTAGACTTAATGTGGAAAATCATAATAATTTTTAGTACACTACAGTTTCTGAAACACTTAAGTAGAAATCACTTCATCTGATTTTCATAGTATTTCTATGAAGCAGGGTGAACAGGTATTAGCATATTACAAACACACACACACACACACACACACACACACACATATTGGATATGTAACCTAAGGCTCCTATAACTTAAAAAAACTAGATAGTTATCACCTGCCAGGGTTTCCAGTTCCAGAGCCTATCCTCTTTCTACTGGCATAAAGAGTATAAATTAATAACTTAAAATTTCTCTCTGGAAGTTTGCATTGCTGTCTAACTTTGCACATATGGAAAAATAGTACCAGTGATACGAAAATGGAGTATGTAAGAGTTAAGCGTTAATAAGACTTCAGCTTGCTTCACTGGAGTTCTGATCACTAGGGGGAGCATACTTCAAGCTGAAGACAGAAAAGATATTAATTAAATATTTTAATGAAGTTAGATGTTTCTGATATGACTTCTCCTAATGCAAAATTTGTTTTTATCTTGAAAAAACCATCATGAGCCAGAAGATAAACATGTATGGTGAACTATCACTCATAATTTTCATTACTATAATCATTACCACCATTATGAAAAATATATCACCTATTATATTTTATGTTTTCTATAAAACTGAAAATTTAACATGGGGCACCTTTTTGTCCAACACCAACAATGTATTGGGTTCCTTTCTGGCCTGTGTGCGTGTGCTCTGATTATGTTCATGGAGAATGATATGATTTCCTGTGAAAACTCTGAGGTGGTAATTCTGGATACCTTAGCATCTGTATGTGGCCTGCTGCCTGAATATTTTGGGCAAAGTGTCTACTCAGTATTATCAAACAAACAATGACTTGTTTGTTGTTGTTTAATAAAATTTAATTCTAATGGAATTTTATGCAGCAGAAAGAAAGGAGCTCCTACTCTTCGAAACAGCATGGATGGAACTGGAGAGCATCATACTAAGTGAAATAAGCCAGGCAGTGAAAGACAAATACCATATGATCTCACCTTTAAGTGGAACCTAATCAACAAAACAAATAAACAAGCAAAATATAACCAAAGACACTGAAATTGAGAAGAGGCTGACAGTCACTACAGGGGAGAGGGGAGGGAATTTCAGGGCAAAAGGGGAAGGGTTTAGAGCAACAGGTATAAAGACACATGGGCAAAAACTAGTGGGGATGAAATGGGAGGAATGTGGGGAGGGCTGGGGTGGTGGGCTGGATGGGAGTAAAAGACAGAAAACTGTACAAGAACAACAATTAAACTAAAAAAAAAAATAAAATTTAATTCTTCCACGAATCTGCTTGATTGGTAGTTTTGGCATCTTCTGGGGATGACCAGTTTCTTTAACGATTATTCCTATGCCTAGTAAATAGTGATTTCTTAAAGGAACTCATATGACATAAATGTCTTAAATATGATTTAGTAATTTGAGGGGCAAACAAGGAAGTTTGAAAAGGGGTAATTGAGGCAGCTCAGAAACCTCTGTAAATATGTGAAAATATATGCTTCTCCCCTTTCCCTGAGTAAACTACACAGGAACCCACATAAATGGTGTACAAAGCTTTCATGATTTAGACCCTAGGCAACATATTTAAGTGGTACCCACTGTATTCACACATAAACAGTGGCACTATGTATTAAGAACAGCAATTATAACAAAACAACTATAACATTATTAGCATGATTTTATTTTTATGGCTCATTGGCTAGTTTGACAACTACCTACTGGCTCTTAGGAAATTCCTAAAATGCCAGTTATACATACTTTATGTCAGAGAAAACAGACAGCTTTAGTTCTACTTATGGGAACATCTATAGGAAAACTTCTCAGTCAAAAATTTGGGGTTCTTGAGTTACAATGAACATTTTATATACAGGCCTCCTTGTTATCAATTAATTCAACTGACTTCTTCATCAATTTTTCTCCCCTTCAGTCTTGATGGTTTTGTGACCTAGACCCAGGCAATACCCTTAGGCAGTCCATGTGATAATTGACACATTTTCTAACACGGTATAGTGATGCCCAAGTCACTGCTTTCAGGCCGTGATTTGAGCTGATTGGAGTCTGCAGCAGGGGGGCCTTCATCTTCATACATCAGAATATCCTGACAGCTCTCCCAGGCAGGGAAGTGTTACTCTCTCCCCCAGGAAAATAGATGCAAACACCTCTGGAACATTGTAATGGTTGCTAGGCATCACAATGGTGACATCTTTATGATAAACACAGTATGCAGAAGAAGGTCTAATAAAAGAATAACAAATTATTACATCTAGAGGGCAATTTTACAAGATTAACAGGTATAATAAATTACCTCTAGAGTCAGAATACCAGCTTACCTTTTAAGGTATTTCACAGTGGAGACAAAATGAACTGGCCTATAAAACCCAGAGAATATAGGAGAAGATAACAAACTGCTTCTTCACATTTCTGAAAGATAGCCATGTTACTTGCCTTACAGGGTGGTCCGTTTGGCAAGTAATTATTGTAAAATAGGGTTACTATTTTTCATTCTGCAGTTGGAAGTTTAGTAACATTGTGATCTATATAGTACCAACTTAATCAAAAGCTTATAGCATTTTATTTTTAAAACAACTTTAATACATAAAATATTATATAGTAAATGCCAGGACTTGAATATATTTTATAATAATTAGCAAGAGTTTTGGTGTTTCTATAAAGGACAATGAATTTATTTGATGATTTTGATTAAGTGTTCAAAAAATTAAAAGTTAATTGTTTCTAGACTTCCATATTTAATGTTATTTTTTAATTCAATGCTTCTTTACTTTTTCTTGCCTGTACTTATATTACAAAAGTGAGGGAATAAATAGGCTTAAACATTGGAGACATGTAATTTGTGATCTTTGGATTTATTATTTTCTTTATTAAAAATAGCTATTCAGACATTTTCAGTGATGAGTCTAGTCTTCTCTAACAAACACAGAAAGTTAAAAGAAATAATAAAGGGAATGGAGGAAGGGTAAGAGAGAGAAAGGAACAGAAGGAGAAGAGAGAAGAAAGCAGGAAGGAAGGGAGGGGGGGAGGAAAGCAGGTATCCCTTGAGGCTCTCCAGGTTTTATCCTCTCTTCAAATGTCCTGATACCTGAAGGTGAAAAGTTGAGTTTCTGTTAAAATATTTTTAAGTAGATTCTTTAACTTTTGGCTCATTGGATATTAATAATGCAGCTAGTTTTTATGGGTGATTATTTTGAGCCATTAGTTGTTGACCTAAGGAAATAATGAAATAAAAAGTATTACATTTATAGTCCTTCCACTATTTTTATTGTGGTTCATGAATGCTTGAGATCAGGAGTATGTGTATTCATCATCTCCTTCCCACCACCCTCCACCCTCAGAGTGCTTTCTGTTGTGGCTGTCATATAGTGGTGATTTGTAAGTGGATGAGTGAACACAGAGTGCAGTGTTCCAGGACTTCAAGTGTCTAAAACGATAGTCCTCACCTGAACAGAATAGTAAATATTCCTTTTGACTGATCTTGAGATCTAATCAAGGTGAGTTTGCTGACAAAATAGTTCTTGTAGTGGAGGACGGGAGGGGGTGATTTAGTATTGATAATTACTGGCTGTAGATTGGAGAAAGAATTGAGGATTGAATAATAAGGAAGGCTTGAATCTCCTCAGAAAGAATTCATGATTATCCTCATTGGGAGATATAAAAAGAGAAAATGGAAACTCAATGAACTTGAATATCTAATGAACATTAATTAGATAGCTATCTGTGGGAGTCATTACTCATTTTTTCTTTTAAATACGAATTGCTATTCTAATTATGATGTAGAAAATGCTTTATTTATTCCTTCCCTAATGCTCTCCCTTTCTTTGTGTAGGTCCAAGTTTCTGACCTATGTCAGAAGAATCCTGTGTGTCCAGCTTCCTCATCTGTAAAAATGAGAATAACAGCATTATCTTGGAGCTATTGTAGAGATTAAGAGCATTGGCACATTTAATGCACTTAAAACAGTGCATCTTAGTATATTTTGGAGATTAAACCCTTATCTGAGGTATCATTGTCAAATATGTTTTCCCACACACTCGGTTCTCTTTTTATTTTAATACTGTTTTCCTTGGCCATGCAGAAGCTTTTTATTTTGATGAGATCCCATTTGCTTATTCTTTCCTTTATGTCCCTTGCTTTAGGGGACATATCAGTAAAAATGTTGCTGCATGTAATATCTGAGATTTTCCTGCCTATGTTCTCCTCTAGGACTTTAATGAATGGTGTTACGGCTTATGTTTAAATCTTTTATCCACCTTGAATTTATTTTTGTGTATGGTGTAAGTTGGTGCTCGAGTTTCATTTTCTTACACAAAGCTGTCCAGTTCTCCCAACACCACTTGTTGAAGAGGCTATTTTTACTTCATTTTATGTTGCTGCCCCCTTTGTCGAATATTAATTGACGAACCCTGAAACACCAATCCAAAAGAACCTATGCACCTCTATGTTTATAACAGCACAATTTACAATAGCCAAGTGTTGGAAGCAACCTAGATGCCCATCAGTAAATGAATGGATCAAAAAACTATGGTACATTTACACAATGGAATTCTATGCAGCAGAAAGAAAGAAGGAGCTCATACCCTTTGCAGCAGCATGGATGGAACCTGAGAGCATCATGCTAAGCGAAGTAAGCCAGGCAGTGAAAGACAAATACCATATGATCTCACCTTTAACAGAAATCTAATCAACAAAACAAACAAACAAGCATAATATAACCAAAGACATGGAAATTGAGAACAGGCTGAAAGTCACCAGAGGGGAGAGGGGAGAGAATTTCAGGGGGAAAGGGGAAGGATTTACAGGAACAAGTATAAAGGACACATGGACAAAAACTATGGGGTAATGGAATTGGGAGGGAGGTGGGGAGGGCTGGGGTGGTGGGTTGGGGTGAGAATAAAAGAGAGAAAACTGTACAAGATAAACAATTAAAATAAAAAATAAAAAAAAACAGTGCATCTTAAGTCTTAAACAGTATCTCAAGAAAAATGTTCTTTATGAGAGCTGTCATCCTGACTTCCAATTTGGTTCTTGTAGCATTGATTTCAAATTTAGGCTTATCTCTACAGGCTTTCACAGGAATATTTTAGCTAATAAAGTTATTTATATTTTTTCTATAAAACTGGGAAAAAGCATTCTTACTCACAATGGGATTAAGATAAGGATATGATTTGTTTTGTTGGTGTCACTGCAGTAATTGCTATTGTTATGATATTTCCATTTAAAAACAGGTTGGTTAGCTCTGACTTATTAGGAACCAATTAACACAAATTGATAAAAATGCAATAACAGCATTAAGTAATAAATATTTATTTGGTAGATGAAAAATTCAAAGAATATATGCACAAGTGAAAAAAAATAGCAGAAGTTCTTGACTAAGAAAGTCAGGGTGAACCACCGGGCTATGTTCCTATAAATTAGTAGACATTTTAAAAAAAGGAGGTTTTAGCTTTCTACAACTCTATTCCCTAGGTTCCATGCCTAGTATGTGCTGAATAACCCTGAAGATTAGCTCATTTTTCAATGTTCTTTATAATGTTTTGTACTTGGCTTGGAATAAAGAAAATATTCCACTAGCATCTGAGCCAAAAAATGCCTTTTCAGCTCTTATTTCAATAAAACATTCTATGTACTTTATAGTAATTAAATATACCCATAATCCATGGATCAGTGAAAGAAGATCACCAATTTTTCAGTTGCATAGTAGCTGTACCTTTACATACAATGATTTTTATGTTAATATGTCATATTTAAAGAATCCTCTATAGGAGAAATTCAAAGTATTTTATAAACATTAAACCAATTAATCCTACATGACAAGTGTTACTATTCCCAGGGTACAGATGAAGATACAACAGAGAGGCTGACATGCCAGGAAAAGAGTTCGTTCTATGTCTTTGGAGGAAGAAAAGTGCAACATATCCAAGACTTTTCTATTAAGGAGGCCTTGGAGACTGATTTTTGGGACTGAAGAAAAGGCATAGGTCGATGACAGTTTTTGAAGTTCTTAGAGCTAAGTTAGTCTCAGCTCAAAAAGCTGAGGCAATATTTATTAATTTGTTACCTAAGCATTCTCACTATTCTGAGTTAACAACAGGCTCAGGACACTAGAGGATTGTTCAGAAATCTTGCTTCATTAAATGAGGGCATTTTTCTTAGAGATATTGTTGCCTTGGCCTCAGAGAATGGGCACAAGTATCTTCCTTTGCTTGGATGAGAATTGAGTAAAATGTTGGGACACAGTTCACCTTGTGGCCTCTTTGTTTCCATCTGTCTTAGCCTTTCACCTGATCTCTGATCTCCAATTCAGTTTAGTTCCATTAATTTTGGGGTTTTATAAATTTTGACCTTTATTGAATTTTTGATTTGTGGTCTTTTTCTTGACCTTTGTTTTGCTCTTATATATGTTGGATATTCATAGATAAATAAAGCTAAGAATATGGGGCTCTTCCTACAAGAATCAGTGAGTAGATAAAAGAAAGACATGCCAATTGGAGAGCAAAGGAAAAGGAAAAGTGCAGGACACACTTCTACTAATTCACAGACAGTTGAAATAGATCAATATTTTCGATTTTGTCCAAAGAGGTAAAAACTTGAAAGAAATATTTTTCTGTAAAATTAAAATTCTGATGAGTACTCTACTTAATATCAAATTAAAATTATAAGACTATTATAATTCTTAATATCAGAATTAGCACCAGTGCTCATGGCTACAAATAAATGCCAAATCTATGGGAAGATCATTCTAGTTAAACTTTGTATTTAAAACTGGTAAATTTAAGTTCTTCAATGTTATTATCATTTGAGAATGACCTTGTATATTCTATTTATTAATTATCTAAGGTCCCTCAGTTATTTTTTTCAGAATTAATGAATGTAACACCATTAAGCAATATAAACGTTGTTGTTTTTGTGGCTGAATGTTGTCGAACCTAAAAAAAGTAAAAATAGCTCAAAGACCCTAAATATTATTTCGAAATATCATGTATTATTCTTTAAACTCTTCTTAGGGTTTTGATTTGATTTACTCACTGGCTATCTCTAGTTCTAGACTGAGCTCTACTTGATCTTATTATCCCTTATGGTGTTCTCTTAAGACTTACTCTAGTTATGTCTTGTGATTTAGGATTTAGTATTTTTCCCATATATTACTAATCAAGGAAATGTCATTTCCTTCCTAACTTTGACTTAATGTTGCCATCTTTGTACTGATAGAGTACACGGATGTTGGTGTCAACATAGGAGGTGAGTAGATACCTATATCTTTATTTCTAGAAACCCCCTAAAGGTCACTTATAAACATAGCCAGAAGATTTATTGTCCAAGCTATTACCTGAATTTGGAAGCCACAAGATTAGGAGAATTCAATTAATAAGCAGTAAGTAAGACTGAAACCAAAAAATGGCTGGAGATAAGCTAACTGCAATCAGGTTTGGGAATCTGTGAGATATCAGCTAGAAATATTTTCTGAGAGAGAGAGAGAGAGAGAGAGAGAGAGAGAGAGAGAGAGAGAGAGAGAGAGAGAGAGAGAGAGATTAGTTCTTTAGTTCAGAACACTGTATTAGCACTGCTCTAAAGTATTTCTCTCATTAGCCTAGGATTTATGTACGAACAACATGATCAAAGGTTGAGAATGTGGAATAAGAATAAGGATGTCACAGTTTTTTGATCCATTCATTTACTGATGGGCATCTAGGTTGCTTCCAACACTTGGCTATTGTAAATTGTGCTGCTGTGAACATAGGGGTGCATAGGTTCTTTTGGATTGGTGTTTCCGGGTTCTTAGGATATAATCCAAGCAGTGGAATTGCTGGGTCAAAAGGTATGTCCATTTTTAGTTTTCTTAGAAAATTCCATACTGTTTTCCATAGTGGTTGTACCAGTCTGCACTCCCACCAACAGTGCACTAGGGTCCCCTTTTCTCCACAATCTCTCCAACACTTGCTGTTTGTTGCTTTGTTGATGATGACCATTCTGACTGGTGTCAAGTGGTATCTCATTGTGGTTTTAAATTGCATCTCTCTGATAGCTAGCGATATCGAGCATCTTTTCATGTATCTCTGGATCCTCTGTATGTCCTCCTTGGAGAAGTGTCTGCCCAAGTCCTTTGCCCATTTTTTAATTGGGTTGCTTGTCTTCTTACACAATGGAATTCTATGCAGCAGAAAGAAAGAAGGAGCTCCTACCCTTTGCAGCAGCATGGATGGAACTGGAGAGCATCATACTAAGCAAAATAAGCCAGGCAGTGAAAGACAAATACCATATGATCTCACCTTTAACAGGAACCTAGTCAACAAAACAAACAAGCATAATATAACCAAAGACACTGAAATTGAGAACAGGCTGACAGTCACCAGAGGGGAGAGGGGAGGGAATTTCAGGGAAAGGGGAAGGATTTCGAGGAACAAGTATAAAGGACTCATGGACAAAAACTATGGGGGGGGGGTGGAAATGGGAGGGAGGTGGGGAGGGCTGGGGTGGTGGGCTGGGAGTGAAAGACAGAAAACTGTACAAGATCAACAATTAAAGTAAAAAATAAATAAAATAAAATAAAATAAAATAAAATAAAATAAAATAAAATAAAATAAAATAAAATAAAATAAAATAAAATAAATTTCTTTAAAAAAAGGGAATAAGGATGTCACTTAGTGAAATAAGCCAGGTGGTGAAAGACAAATACTATACGATCTCACCTATAAGTGCAACCTAATCAACAAAACAAACAAGCAAGCAAAATATAACGAGACATTGAAATTAAGAACAAACTGACAGCAACCAGAGGTGAAATAGGAGGGAGATAATGGGAGGGGGGAGGGGGAAGGGTTTTCAGGAACATGTATAAAGGACACATGGACAAAACCAAAGAAGGGTAAGATCAAGGGTGGGGAGTGGAGGTGGCTGGGGTGACAGGGAGTGGTAGGGCATAAGTGGAGACAACTATTCTTGAACAACAATAAAAAATGTGAAAAAATAAAAATAAAAAGTAAAAAAAAAGAATAAGGACTTGAATAAGAATGACAACACTCCCATCCAAGTACTAACCAGGCCCGACCCAAAAACTATGGGGGGTGGAAATGGGAGGAAGGTGGGGAGGGCTGGGGTGGTGGGCTGGGGCGGGGTAAAAGACAGAAAACTGTACAATATCAACAATTAAAAAATACTGATTTAAAAAAGAATAAAATAAAAAATGGAAAAAAAATTAAAAAAAATTTAAAAAAATAAAAATAGCACATTCATGTAAAAAAAAAAAAAGAATGACAACACTCTTATTTCCCAATAATTTTTTCATTATTACAGCCATGTAGATAGATCATGGTTGAGAAGGATTAAGGACTTATACATTTGATGTCCTTGATACACAGGGATCATCCCTTTTTTTGCTTAATCAACTCTTTATAAGTGTTACTTAAATTGATTTCAGATAAAAACAGAAAGTAAAATCCATAAAAAGTTGGTCTTTGCAAAAGGGACATATTATTTATTACAATAATAACAGTTACCATCTTTTCAGTAGCTACTATGCACCAGAACAAGTTTACCCTATTTGCATATAAACCTTAATTTAATCCTCTTAATGACCTTGCAAAATAGGAGATATTATCATCTCATTTTTGTTGAGGGAGGAAATGACAAAGAATACATAATTTTCCAGAAATTTCAAAACTTGTAAGTAGTGTCAAAGTTTCTGCTCTCTCCTTTAACATATGCCATGGCTCTTATCTCCCTAAATATGGTCCAAAGAAATAATTCATTGATTTATTTTTAAAAACATCTAGTGAGCACCGACTATATGTCAGATACTATGCTATATTTATGGTAGTATATCAATAAGTAAGGCACTGTTAGAATCATTTATAAGAGTTGTTACAAAAATATATGTTAGGGAAATAATCACAGTGATTTTAAAAATAGGCATTAAACACAGATATACAAATTATTCACATATGCACACACACACACACTCTAGACATATAGTCAAAAGAAACAAAAAATTACAGTGAATTTTCATTTTTTAGCTGGGATATTAATTGGTCATAGTGAATGTAATCAATCTATTTATATGACTTGAAAAATGTCACCCAATTCTCACCAACTAGAATATTTCAATGTCAGCCAATTAATTAGAATATTTCATTGCTTGTTGATCTACCACTTGCTTGTAAAGACTTTTTTGGGAGGTCTTGGATAATATATGTCAATCTTAGCTAATTATCAATTAAATGCTAGATAGTTCTTAATTTTCTATGTTTCAGTTAAATAAAACTCTACCCTCAGTTCTATTCATTTTCATTACCTTCTTTTTCTATACAATCATATTCACATCCCCACATAGGTCTCCCAAATCTGTATCTTCACTTTACTTCACTTGAAACCTATGGGCATATTTTTAATTGTTGTTGGTCTTGACAGCCCTGACATATATTTTACTTACCAATGGAATTAACTTACTTTTCCCATAAATTCCTTTGTCTATAGTCATAAAAATAGTTGTGACATCATCATTACTTGAATTTCTATTGAAAAACTACTCTCTCTTTTTTTGAAAAAATATTTTATTTATTTACTTATTTTTTAGAGAGGGGAGGGAGAGAGAAAGGGAGGGAGAAAAACATCAATGTGTGGCTTCCTCTTGTGTACCCTACTGGAGACCTGGCCTGCAACCCAGGCATGTGCCCTGACTGGGAATAGAACTGGCAGCCTTTTGTTCTCAATCCACTGAGCACACCAACCAGGGCAAGAAACCATTCTCTTTTCCACGACACTGCCATCATCATATTTCGTCTAATACTAAGATGCTAGTGATTATGACTTGTTTTTATTTTACTTTGCATGAAAAATTACAATTATGTAATAAGGCAATTCTATCTTCTTACTTGGAATACTATTTTATATTTTAAAAGGCATTGATTTTATGATCAAATTTTTGCACTTACATTAAAAGCAAACTATGAAAGAAAATAATTTGTTTAAGCTACTTCTACTTAACCATCAAATCATACATTTCTGAACTACTTTTAGAATTGAAAATTGTTAATAATGCCTGTGCTTTAACACTCAGTTGAGCCCTAGAGTGACCATGATGTAGTATCCATGAAAGAACTAAAAGTCATTGGTGCTCAGGTCTTAAGCCAGCTATTTTTTTTATTTGTTTTAAATAATAAACTATTTTTTTAGAGAGAATTTATGTCGTAGCAAAACTGAATGGAGAGTATCTTGTCCCCCCACATATACAACCTCCTCTGTTATCAAAATCCCACAACACAGTGGTACACATTACCATCAATGACTATACATTCAGTCACACATAATCATATTGCAATGTTCATAGCTTATGGTTCACTATTGGTGTTGTATATTTCACAGGATTTGGCAAATGTAGTCACATGTATCCATCATAGTACCACACAAAGCATTTTCACTGTCCTAAAAATCCTGTGTGCTTTGCCTGTTCATTCTTCCCTCTCTTCTAACTCCTAGCATTCATTAATCTTTCTACTCTTTCTGTCGCTTTGTTTTTTTCAAAGTGTCATATAGTTGGAATCATATAGTATGTAACCTTTTCAGATTGACTTCATGAACTCAATGATATGCATTTTAGTTTCCCTTATGTCTTTCCATGGCTTGAAACTCGTTTATTTTTATTATTGAACAATATTTCATTGTATGAATGTACCATAATTTCTGTATCCATTCAGCTGCTGAAGGATATCTTGGTTACTTTTAAGTTTTGGCAATTATGAATAAAGTGGCTATAAATATCTGTGTGCAGGTTTCTGTCCGGATATAAATGGTTATCTTATTTGAGTAAATACCAACGAGTGTGATTTCTGGCTAGTAGGATAACAGTGTGTCAAAGTGGGTATGCCATTTTCCATTTTCACCAACAATGAATAAGAGTTATTATTAATTCAAATCTTTGTCAGCATTTGGTGTTGTTGTGTTTTGCATTTGAGTATTCTAATTTAGACATGGTGTGGCATGTTATTGTTTTAATTAGAAATTCTATGATGACATTTGTGCTGAACATCTTTTCATATGTTTATTTACCATCATTATATCTTTGTTGAGATGTATGTTCAGATTCTGCCCATTTTTTATTTATTTACTTGTTAGTTTCAAGAGGGCTTTGTATGTTTTGGACAACATTTCTTTATCACTTGTATACTTTTGAAACACATATTTTCTTTTAGTCTATGGCTTGTCTTCTTATTCTATTGACATTTTCTCCCAGAAAGCAAATGTTTTTAACTATAATGAAGTCAAGTTTTTCAATATTTTCTTTCATGGATCATACCTTTGATGCAGCGTTTAAAAAATTACCATACTCAAGATCACCTACATTTTCTCCTATATTTTAGGTGATTTATAATTTTGCATTTATTTACATGTATAATCTATATTGACTTAATTCCTCTTTGCTTCTAATTTAGGATAATATTTACTGACCTACTAGAGCTAGGAATGAGTTAGAAAACATTACCTCTGTGTTTTTTCTATGAAAGTGATTATAGAGAATTGGTATATATTTTTTCTTAAATGTTTGGTAGAATTTAACAATAAATCCAAATGGACTTTTTGCTTTCTTCTTTTTTGAACATTATTAATGGTTGACTCAATCAGTTTTATAGATATAAGCCTATTTAGATTGTGTGTTTTTCCTTGTGAGAGTTTTGGAAGATTGTGGCTTTTAAGGAATTGGTTCATTTCGTCTGTTCATAGATTGTGTGGGCATAGAATTGAACATAGTATTCCTTTATTAAACTTTTAATGTCTATGGAATCTCTAGTGATACAATTTTTCCATTTCTTGTTAGTAATTTGTGTCTTCTATTTTTTTCTTACTCTGGCTAGAAGGTTATTGATTTTATTAATTTTTTCAAATAACTCACTTTTGGTTTCATAATTTTTTCTTTTGATTTTTTATTTTTAATATTATTTATTTCTGCTTTAATCTTATTTTTTTCTGATTACTTTGCACTTAATTTACTCTTTTATTCTAGCTTCATAAGGTAGAAGCTCAGATCATTGATTTTTGGATCTTCTTTTCTAATTCAAAACTATTGATTTCTCTTTAAGCACTTCATGGTTGCATCCCACAAATTTTGAAAGCTGTATTTTAATTTTATAAATTTGTTTAAAATATTTATTAATTTCTTTTGAAATTTCTCCTTTATTCCATGTGGTATTTAGAAGTGTGTTTACTCTCAAAGTGTTTGGGGATTTCCAGCTACCTTTTATTGATTTATGTAATATAACATCATGTTCTGACAGAAGACATGATACAATTTCTACATTTTTAAACTTGGTAAGGTATGTTTTACGGTCCAGAATATGATCTATATTGGTGAAGGTTCCATATGAACTTGTAAAGAATGTGCTATCCATTAGATGAAGTCGTCTCTTGATGTCATTTACATCCAGTTGATTGAAGTGCTATTGAGTTCTTGAACCAGCTTTTCAGTTACCAACTGAAGTTTAGACATGCTGCTAAACAAAGCTGATCTACCAACCTACCAAGCAACCTTTTGATTCTTAGGGATAACAGTAGATGAGAACTCAACTTTGGTCTCTGAGATTTCATTCTAAGCCTCTGACACATATTTATGAGCTGGTTTTGGTGTCAGTGATTTTCACAGTTGAACATAATTTGGCAATGACACTGTCAGACAACATTTTTCAGACTTGGACGTATCAAAGATATGACTGGGTATCCTTTCTGGTACAGTCCTGGGCATTGTCTAGTAAACTTCCATTCTATAGATTATTAGACTTTATGGAGGAATGTACATGTTTGTCTTTCTGTTATTTAGGATATTATACAGCTCTACTAAGGTTGAAATTAAGTAGTTAAAAATATAAAGCAAGTGATTCTTATTTCCAGAAATAAAAATGCATTTTGTTTGAAAGAAACAAAATTTCTGTTGAAAATATAGGCCCATTCATTATTTGTTATTGCTTTAAAGGATATTAATCAGTTTTGCATTTATTAGATAATAAATTTTGGTCTTCCAGATTGCTTATGCATTTATGTTTTTTCTTCAAATTCTCCTTGAACTGGTTTTACCACCTTAAATGTTTCTTAAATAATAAATTTAATAAATGTGAGACATAAGTTCATTTTCCCCCACAAAGACAATTATTTAAGACCTTTATTAACAGGTGCTTGCAGTTTGTTGACTTTTTTGAAAATACCAAGTAGTAAACTTTTGAAAAATTTTTTCACATCTGGTCAAGTTGAGATTTATCTTTACAGGTGTATTGAAAAAAACAGAAGAAAACAAAACATGTTTGTCCTTACCAAAGAGAGATGTTTTTAGATAAAAATAATAAAAACTCAATGCTGCATAGAATGCAGGTAGTTCCAGTCATCTGGTAAATAAAAAAAGCAAGCACTTAAAGTCTTAAGCTCCAGTCTTTTGTTCATTTCTTATTGCTGGAGTTTCATATTTATTTCTTCTTGTTGGATGACTAAATTGGCTGACAGTAGAGGTGGGAAGCCTGCATTTCCTCAGCCCCACCCTGCTCAGCCCCAGGAGCCAATGAGTTCCCAGCTGGTAGATTGGTTACTCACGTCTCTTTGGAGTTTAGAGTTTTTCAGATGTCTGCATCAGTGATTGAGGTTGCAGAGGTACTGATGTTGAGGTGACTGCTGACCTTGGGTCTCAGCAACTTGATTTTCCTTATCCTCTTCATTTAATCCTCTCTAGGGTGTCTTTAGTAAGGAGGGCTCCTATGGATTCATGGTCTACCATGAATCCTCCATATGGAGATACCTCCATATTCTGTCTCACTGGTCTACCTTGGTCTCCTACACCCTGGTTGCCTGGTTGCCAGCACCCTCCATCACCTCTCCCTGCACTGGGGGATTGGAATACTGAGGTTGACACCCATAGGATCTCCTCATGTAGTAAGGTGGAACCGTTGCTACATGAGGGCCAAAGCCGTTGGGTCTGGCCTTCCTGAGCATTCTCTGATCCATTATTCTTTTCTCCACTCCCAATATTCTGGTAATTCTGCTAGTAATTGTGTGGAGGACCCCTGCAATGTGGATAGCATCTATAAGGGTTACATCAGACTCCACAGCATCTCCATCTCCTCCTACACTTCAAAGGTCCTTCCTGAGGTTATTCTTTATGGCAGTCTGGTGGACAAATACACCTTCCTTGGTGTCATTCCTATTGATGAAACCATATCAGTTTCTTACATTGAACTATTTTACTGTTCCAAAAAAGCTTCCTTGTGATGTCCTTCTCGTTCCTGGGCACCCCTAGGGTCTCCACTCCCTGCACTACTGCCTGTGGTGTGGGGTTGGTGAGGGCGGGGGCGGCTGCTGGGTTTGGGCTTCTCTGCTCATGGTTGCAGCGATGGTGACTGGGACCAGTGGTGGCAGCTGCAGCTCCTCCCGGGCGATGGCAACTAGGCCTGAGGTGGTGGGGCTACTCAGGGGTCTCTGAGGTCACTCTCTGCTCCCATGATGATGGAACTAACATGAGTTCATTTTAAACTTGTATGTTAGTCATGACATTACCCTTTTGAAAATTATACTTTCATATAATTAAACTACGACACACCTATGCTTCAACGATTTATAATACACTGTACATCCACTAAGATTTCATAAATTTTATTTCATTATTTTTTGACTTGAAATTTATTGGGTTGACATTGGCTAAGAAGATCATATAAGTTTCATTTCTATGATATATGATCTGTATATTGCAGTGTGTAACCATCACTCAAAGTCAAATCTTCCCTCATCATATATTTGGCCCCCATTACCCTTTACTACTCTCCCACCCCCTTCCTTCTGGTAGCCAACATAGTGTCATCTGTGTCTATGGGTTTTAGTTTTACATCCCCCCATGAGTGAAATCATATGGTTCCTAGCTTTTTCTGACTTATTTTACTTAACATAATATTCTCAAGGCCCAAACTTGTTGTCATAATGGCAATATCTCATCTCTTCTCATGGTTGAGTAATATTCCATTGTATATACATACCACATCTTCTTTATCTCATCATCTATTGAAGGACACTTTGGTTGTCTCCATGTCCTGGCCACTATGAATAATGCTGCAGTGAACATAGGGGGCATATGTTTTTCTGAATAAATGTTAGAGTTTTTTTCTAGTAAATACCCAGGAGAGGGATTGCTGAGTCATGTGGTAACTCTATCATTCATTTTTTGAGAAACATCGATCCCATTTTCCATAGTGAGTGTACTAGTTTACATTCCCACCAGCAGTGCGTGAGGATTCCCTTTTCTCTACAGCCCTTGCAACACTTGTCATTACCTGTCCTGTTGATAATAGCCATTCTAAAGGGCAACCAACCCAATGGAAAATAACATTTGCAAACAACAGTTCTGGCAAGGGCTTAATATCCAAAATATGTAAAGAACTCATACCACTGAACACTAAACAAACAGTCTAATTAAAAAAACTTGGCAGAGGACCTGAACAGACACTTCCCCCAGAAAGACTTACAAATAGCCTACAGATACATCAAAAGATGTTCAACCTTGCTAGCTATTGGAGAAATACAAGTCAAAATTACAATGAGGTATCACCTCACACTTGTTAGAATCACAATTATTAGAAATTTTAAAATGTGAAATTGTACATCTTAAAATTGGTGAAATATGGCAATTACTAAGTCCTTTTAATTCTATTTCTAAATATCTCTTGAATATATCTTTCTTTTTCAGTTCCCATTATCTTTGAATCTTTGTACTTCTTAACTTCCTATTATCTATAACTTTCTAACTTATTTCCTTTCCTTTAGTTTCTATTCTATCCAGTTTGATTTTTGCAATGCTGACTGAGTAGTGATTCTCCATCCAACTGTTTATGTGCATTGCTGTTTTAAACCCCAAAATGATTCTATTTTTTGATATTGAAAATTAAGATCTTCACAATTTAAAACCTGTATATCTTACTACCAACATTCTTCCTGCATATCTTACTTCATAATTTACTTAACTGATCTCAGATTTTGCGACCTTCTTAGAGGTCAGCCACTCATAGTATAGTATTATTTTCTGGTTAGAGATTTTTCAGGATTGTACAATCTTATCATTGTTTCATAATACTTAGTACACTCCATACCATTCTATATACCTATTTGATTTGTATTTATAAAAGTGATACTTTCTCATAAAGCTTATGAATGGCTGGCTATCTTAAGTATTTTTAGTATGTGCATCCCTTTGGACAAAGAGTTTAGCAAATTCCAGATCATTTACCCAGTACATAATGAGACTTAATTAAATTTCACATTCACATTTAAAAACAGTAATAATATACATAAATTCTGAAAATGATGTCAAAATTAATTAAAATAATAACTGGATCTGCCTTTTCTCATTCAATTTTGTACATCTAGGATATAAATTAGGAGTACTAAAAGGAGTTTTAATGAACCACAATGAAAATAAATTTAATTCATACTTAGCATTTTAATTTAAGCATTTTGTATAGCCTGAGTTTGTATGCGTATATATGTAGAGAGATATAGATACAAATGTGTGTGCATTTAAAGATTAGTGTACACACAAATCATTAATTTTTTAAAGATTTTATTTATTTATATTTAGAGGGGAAGGGAAGGAGAGAGGGAGAGAGAGAGAGGGAGAGAAATATCAATGTATGGTTGCCTCTCATGCATCCCCTGCTGGGAACTGGCCCGAAACCCAGGCATGTGTCCTGACTGGGAATCGAACCACGACCCTTTGGTTCGCAGGCCCGAGCTCAATCCACTGAGCTACACCAGCCAGGGCACAAATCATTAATTTTTGGCACTTATTTTGTAGTGATGACAAAGAATGTTGTTTTTCATATCAAAAAATCTGATTAAGTAATAGATGTTGTAACAAAATAAATTATATAAAAACTATTTGTATCATAGGTAGCCAAGAAGCAAAGTGCAGAGAAGCTTTATTTGAAGATAATTTCTTCTTTATAGTTTTTAAAGTTGCATTAGAAAAACAGTTATCATATTTAGAAAATCTCTTTGTTGACACACTTTTGTTCCCTAGCTCCTGAGTCACTAAATTACTGGACTGGATTTTAAGAAAAATGGGTCATTACTTCTTCATAGGAATATGAAGAATTATTTTATTTTCATCATGTAAGGCATACATATTTTATTTATATCAGGATTTCATCTTGCAAATTTGGCCTTTTTTCTGAGCTATCTCTATGAGAAAAAGTGCCTGTTTGTATACATTTACTAACCTAAACTTTTGTTCTACTTAAGTTAGTTCATGGATATATCTTACGCTTTCTCTTCTTTTGTTTGTTATATACAAAGGTGGGCAAAATTAGGTTTACAGTTATGAGTATGTTAAACAGTTTATTCTTGTATTGTTTATTAATTATTACTTATTCATCATATTTATACATTTTATAGTTCATATAAGGGATTGGCTACCTTATTATATATCTTAACTTACTTATTATATGTATTATAAAACACATTTTCCCTTCTTTCTATGCCTGATTTCTTCCTGCTCTTGAACCACCTTTTATGCCCTGAGCAGAACACAACAATAGTAAACAAATAAAGAAACAAACAGAAACGTCAAAGTCTAAGTTGTGCATTTAAAGTAACTTTCTTTCTTCTAGACTTAAAGACATCTCTTTCAGGTATCACTATCTCAGCCAGTTATGAATTTCTGCTCTGTCATTTGTTGATTCTTTTTTTTTTTCAGTTGGATTTAAATTCTTTTTAAATTTTTATTTTAATTGCTGATCTTGTACAGTTTTCTGTCTTTTACTCCCATCCCAGCCCACCACCCCAGCCCTCCCCACCTCCCTCCCATTTTCACCTCCCATAGTTTTTGTCCATGCGTCCTTTATAATTGTTGCTCTAAACCCTTCCCCTTTTCCCCTGAAATTCCCTCCCCTCCCCCCTCTGGTCACTGTTAGCCTGTTCTCAATTTCAGTGTCTTTGGTTATATTATGCTTGTTTGTTTGTTTTGTTGATTAGATTCCTGTTAAAGGTGAGATCATATGGTATTTGTCTTTCATTGCCTGGCTTATTTTGCTTAGTATGATGCTCTCCAGTTCCATCCATGCTGTTGCAAAGGGTAGGAGCTCCTTCTTTCTTTCTGCTCCATAGAATTCCATTGTGTAAATGTACCACAGTTTTTTGATCCATTCATTTACTGATGGGCACCTAGGTTGCTTCCAACACTTGGCTATTGTAAATTGTGCTGATATGAACATAGGGGTGCATAGGTTCTTTTGGATCGGTGTTTCACTTGTCCTCAATCTTTTCCTTCTCATCGGCCTGGTAACTTTTAAAATTTTTAGTGAACTTAAATATCATGTTGGCCAAAGGAAGTCCAGTTCTTATGCCTATTTATTTTGAGGTTAATCTCCACTAGTCTGATCCCTAAAATTCCTTCACTATTATCCACAAAAGTATGACTAGAGCCACCTAGGTGTTTGGATGCTGGGCAGGAACACACTACTAAGTCCACAGTATCCAGTCAAAAAGTCCCATTTTTTCTTGCCTTATCTTCTAAAACTCAGCTTTCTTTTCACTATTTCTATATCTCTCTTAGGCACATGGAGTTACTTGAATCTCCTAAATCAATGGTTTTGATAGCATAAAAACATTTAGGAGTAAAATTGCTCAGCAAAAATCAAAGTAGTGATATCAGTTTATAATAGTAGTTATTTGTCACCAGTATAAAAACCAGTATTTTATAAGTAACTAGTTACAAAACTGGTAAAATCACCAATCAAAGCATGAGAGACCAGTGGGGTAATAGTATATGGTTAGGAAACTACCACTTGTATAGTGTTGGCACAGTAATATAAAAAGATATTCAAAATTATCTTTTAGAATATAATTGAAATAGTCCTATCATTTCCATCTAAATGCCTGGGTATGGCTGGATATTCTTCAACAATAACAATATATTGCAAATGATATGCTGTTGACTAAAGAAGGGAATATAGGAAAGCAGCTGTCTTTTAGCATGCCAGAAATGAAGAAAAATGTCAAAGTTCTCTTATCACTGTTTTTTAAAAAAAATACTGAATTTTCATGAAATATTTTTTCATGTTCAGATTAAATTTTCTGTTTGAATTTCCAGCACAGTAATATCACACACAAACAGGGGACTTGGGACTCTTCTCAAACTTATCATGATGAGATTAAGCTTTCCCTCAACTAATTTCATTCTGCCTTTTCAAGTTTACCATATTGTCCAGAGAAGCAAAAAAAAAAAAAAAAAAAAAAAAAAAGTTTGTTAATGTTTGTTCATTTAGACTTTTCTGTCATTTATCACTCCTAGATACATCTGACTTCTTAGTTTCAGGTGTAGTTATTCAATATTAATATACATAACTAAATGATCACCATGGTACATCTAGTAACCCTCCTTTGTGGTACAGGGTTATTATGATATTATCTGCTCTAATCCCTGTGCTGTACATTGCATCACTTAATTTACTTTATGGTGTCAATTTATATAACTTATTCCCCTTTAACTATTTTGTCTTTCACCTCTGGTAATCATCAGTTTGTTCTCTATGTTTATGAAATCTAAAAAAAAACAAACAAAACAATCTAAAAACAGAACATTTTCATACACGTCTGAGTTCTTAATTCTTCCTCTCTCTTTTCAGAATACACTTCTCTCCCCACTCTCTCCTCCATTCCAACAGACTATAAGTGCTTTCTAATTGGTTGGAAAGTCAAGCTTTTAAGATAAACGATGCACAGCATACAATGTAGTTTTAAAAGTCTATTTTAAAACTCAGTGTTTAGAGATGAAGCAACAACTTTTATTGTTCTAAGTCATTTCTGCACTTAATGGTTACAAAATTAGGATTGGAAAATAATCATATACCTACATTTGTACATGCACAAAAATTAAAGTAAGTTGACAAATATATCAAAACATTATTTCACTAATTGTTTTTTTCTCTTCATGGTGCACCTGGTTCACATTCAACCATCCTATGGACCATTTTTTTTTTCTGTGATATCATTCTTATTCTCTCCTCTTTAATAAGTGGCTTCATGTATAAATTTTGAGACTGAACACTGTAATGAACTGAATTGTCTCCCCCACAAAAACCTATATGTTGAAGTCCTAAAGCTCATTACCTCAGGATGTGATTATTTGGAGAGAGGGCCTTTGCATAGGTAATTAAGGTAAAATAACATCATTAGCATTGGCCCTCATTCAAGGTGACTGGTGGCCTCATAAGAAGAACATGATAGAGATATGCACAAAGGAAAGACAGGGAGAAGATGGGAATCTATCTACAAGCTAAGGAGAGAGACCTTGGAATAAAGCAACCCTTTTGGCATCCTGAACTCAGATTCCTGGCCTCCAAAACTGAAAAGCACAACTCTAATTAGACTGGTTATCCCAGGTGGTCTCCATAGCTGACTCAAATATTGTTTGTTTTAAGAATTATTTTTAACATCCCACCTGATTTGTATGCCTGTCTTGCTTGCTGTGTTTTCATTTCATAATGGCTTTCATTTATACCTTTATGATATTATTTATCTCACTGGACTGAAATTGATAATTCACTTGATTCTATTCATTTTTACCAAATTATATTTGATAGATGAATCCATGTTCCATTAAAATTTTCATGCTAAATAATTTATATCAGCATTAACCTAATGGAAATATAAATATTATTTCTGAGCATGAAAGGGCCATAGTGTTGGGAAATCTTTAAATAAGTAAAAAGATTACAGGCTAGTCTTTCAATGGAATACTCAATGTTGTCCAGTAAGTCCTTGGAAATATTCTATTCTATAGGGTTCTCATCCCATCATTGTTTTTACCTTGTCTATTTTGCAGTTTTTAAAGATAGAAGCTAATTTGTATAGGGCTGATATTTATACAAACAATCCCTGCTTATAAAGAGGTCAGTGTCCTGGCCAGTGTGGCTCATTTGGTTGGAGCATAGACTGAAATGTCACAGGTTCAATTCCTGGTCAGGGCAAATGCCTGGGTTGAAGGGTTATTCCCCAGTTGGGGATCATGCAAGAAGCAATGAATCATTGTTTATCTCTCACATCAATGTTTTTCTCCCTCTCTGTCTTCCTTCTTTCCTTTCTCTAAGCAAGTCCTCAGTTAGGATTAAAAAATAAATAAAAGATGCTCAGTTTTTCTGGTAACAATGTAGAATCTAACCTCCCTGCCTTAAGAGATAATTCCAAACATCCAAACGTACAATTTATTGCACTTTGTATGTAAAGCAGTTGTGCATCTATTTATAAATTAATTTCAGTTTTCCTGATTACATGTGTATGTCTTTGGATTTTTCACTCACTCTAACATATTGCTGATTCCTTTGCTTATTAGTGAGTTAAATTTTGACATGTTTGTTATATATATATATGAATTATACATTTCACTTTTTAACATAATCATTTAACAATATTATATTGACAAAATTATCTCTATAAAATATTATGACAGTTTATCCAATTGTACCTTAAATAGAAATTTACTTTCTATTTGCCAATTTTCTAGTTTATAAAAATCTGAAAAAGCCGAACTTAGACTTTTAACTAAATAACAAACAATAAGATATAATCAGCTATTATATTAAGATTCTTTCCCCCTTTCTTCCTTCCTTTCATTGTTCTTTTTGTTTTTTGAATTATGTTAACTTTATTTGAAAGAGATATTTGTATTATAATGGCCACATCACAGCGCCACTAGCACTTTCTTTGATTGCTTTTATTCTTTATAGTTTCTTTTATATATCAATTAAGTCATTTGAGTGAGGCATTTTTTAAATTCATTATTTCTACCACATTGTTAGTGTACTGTTATCCTGAAATTGTCTTGCTTAAGGGTATTTACTATACTTTTATTTTATTTTGATTAGAATACACTTGGCCTAATTAAAAATGTGAAATCAGGATGGACGATGGCAATGCTCAAGCTTCACTTCAAATGATCGTACAGTCATTTCAAGAAGAGGTCAAAGAAATAATTGTAACTCGTTAATCTGGGGCTCTGAGTGATCTCCCGGCCATCCTGGAAATTGGTGACTCTTCTGTCTTTTGTTCCTATGGAGTTGGAATACTGAACTAATTGTTAAATATACCACATGGACTGACAATAAAATAACAGGCTTTGTTGACATGTATAGAATAGAAAAGGCTATTAATTTCACAAAAGACCCTTTTTGATTAATATTTACAAGCAATTTTTATTTCAATAACTTGTGACATACCACAGACAAATCTCTAAAGTACAGATGGTCTGAACCTTTTCTGCTTTTTGTTATACAGAAGTGGTTTTAATGATATCTCAAGCAATTATATAAAAAGATCCTTTAGAAGAGAGAATAAAAACATCCCACATGTTTTATTTATGGAGAGTGATATGCCTGTTATTTGGGAATATAATTAGCTCCATTAATAAGCAAAGTATTTACATATTATTATTTCAGTGAACCAACATGTTTTAAAAAGTAATATTTTGCTAAATGTTTTCTTTTCATTATTCTCAGTGCTTAAGTGTTGAATCCTTGCCATCTTGATTTCATGGGCAAATATCATTGGTTTGATTCAAAATTCTCAGAATTTATTGAGTACGTTTCTTTATTTAGTTGAATACTTGTACTAGGCACTCCATAAAACAAAAGATACATTAGCTCTCTTCTGGAATGCAACTGTTTTGAGTTAATTATTATGATATAGATTAAATGATTGAAAATGGAAGTCAGTATGCCATAGCTAATAAATTAACTGTATCTGGATGACTATTGGTGACATAACCATCATAAAATATCTAATTCAAAGAGATAAAGATAATGAAAATGAGTTATTTCAATAATTTAAAGAAGTATTTCAATAATAAGTAATTTCAGAAACATCTCTTCATATATCTCCCAGATATTAAAAAATATGCCTTTCTTGGTGTTCTCTTCATATCTTAGAGTGTTTTATATCTTGCTATTACCAATTCATGTATGTGTTTGTTTTATGGTCAAAATATCAGTTAAATTATTCCGTGTCACTTCCTTGCATTGAGACTTTAATGGGTTGAATCACCCTGAATCTTTGTTTTCACATCGCATTATTGCGAAGGCCAGATGAATGAACATGTCAAAACAGTTTTGGACATAGAACCAAGGTAAAATCATGTTAGTCCTGCCTTTCTTATTGAAAATACCTTCTAACAAACTCTGCAGTGCCTCTTTTCTTCTCTTGTTATTATTACCACCACCTAAACCATTCTGAGTTCCAGCTTGGCCTTCTCTACCCATTTATGCAAATTATTCACTCAACACTTGTGATTAGTAGCTAGTCCTGCAGTGAACCAAATGCTGCTTTAGACTCTGCACACATAACAGTTATTCTTTCAATTAATCTTTCATTTTGATATAATATTACTTAACAATTCAGAATTAATTTTGTTATATAATGAATTTAATGCCTCCTGTGTCTTCACAATGCTCACAAGTTAAGATCTGACTTTCAAATCTGCCTTGTTGTCCTGAAGGACTTTGTCTACAACTCATTTTCAAATCTCTGAGTTTCCTTCCCAAACCTCCAGGTAATCTGTCATTAGTGTACATGTGACCTCATGTGCACCATCTTCTAGGTGCATTGTTTTTTTTCTGCTTACAGTTCTTACTACTTTTTGGTATTTCTTACATTTAAAATATCTGAGATTCCATTCCTATACTGGAAAATAGCTATTTGGTCTTCAAATTTTACTGGTTCTTTTTAATGTTTTTTGGCTTCCACATTTTATTTGGTGTGCTTATTTACTTTAGATACGTGTTCCCAGAACACTTTAGGCCAAACTTGCATAGTAATTATTTAGCTTTGTAAAACTTAACAGCCCAGAGCAGGAGCTCTGAGCCCATGCCCTGTGCTGGCATCCAGGTACCAAAGAGAAATAGGAGCTGAAGGCACCAAATTTATACAAAAGAATAACCAATAATTAAGATAGTTCTCCTTTCCATGGAATGTGTTATATATCTGGATGTTTGTTTACTTGGAAAGATGAAATGTAGTCAACTAAATGTTTGCCCCTTCCCCTGAAACTTGCTCAGTTGTCGGTAACTATAGAAAAATAGAGATGGTTAGTAGGTACTCAGAAATGCTTGCCTGGATCGTAGAAGAGGCAGGGCTTGAAAAAATCCACTGGGGATTAATTTATAAGTCTACTATAATTTGGTAGTCAAGTAATGACAATATTTGAGATGATCTAGAGATAACATTTATAAGTCAAATACAAATTGTTGAAAACATAAAAATAACAAATAAGGAAACATTAGAATAAAAGAAGCTAGTGAAAGAAAGAGAAGAAGAACATCTAAGAGACCCAAAAGGTTGTAGCATCTTAGAAACTGAGGGAGATTTCAAAACAAGACATGGTTGGTAGTATTAAAGGCTTCATAAAAAACAGGATTTCAAGGATCCAAAAGATCTTGACTTGATAATAGTAGAAATTACTGGAGAAAAAGAAAGTAACATTGTAAGAGAAAGAAGGAAAAATGGGTGCATCTAACCTTGAAAGGAAACAGGAAAAAGTGTGGAGGTGGGAGGAACGCCCAGATATACAGCATAACTTTTGGAAAGGATCTCAAGAACCAGAAGGATGTAGGACAAGGTAAAGAGATGAAAGTGTTTGGGAGGGAACTTGTGAAGCTCATGCCATTAGCTGTCTTAATTTCGATGTGGCAGGGAATGGGTCATCTGCTAAGTGAAGAGGCCATCCAGAGGAGGGGGCCTGGTGAAAGTCTTGGAACAGCTGTGGTGGAAAAAGGTAGAAACAGTGGGCTGTACCTAAGTTTGGGGGTAATGATTGCTGGGGAAACATCAGAGTTTAAATGTTTCCCTAAGTCTTTCAAAAGATGATCTAATCTACAAAAGTGCTGTTCTCACCAATTGCTGTGTAAGTGTGTACTGCAGGTTTTTTTCCCCTTTTCTTCTTCTTTTAACCAAATATTTACCTTTTAATAAAGAACAAAACAAAAGCCTTTATTTCTGAATTGCCACAGCCTTTGCCCCTGAAAATATCTATGCTCCAAAGACTTATGTAAGGCTTTAGTAAAACATCTGTTTTCTATTAATCCCTGTTTATTTAAGCTCCACTTCATTATTTTATAAACAGTAGCACAGATAACAAAATTATGGATGGTTATTTTTGTTGGAAGAGTGTGTTAAACAGGGCTCAACAAGAATTTTTTAAAAAATTTCTGTGAGGAAAAGTTTCAAAATCTCCTTTTTTGAGGAAAAACTAGTTAAAGTTTTAATTTACTTGTGCAGAAAACATGTTTTCCCATTTTAAGTATAAATGATGGCAGTAGAAGGTTGCGAGGGTTTTCTAAGTATTTGATAGTTCAGATTTGGTGGTGGCACAATGAAGAGAACACTTCTGTGCTGAAATCTAGGACACGCATCATGATGGGACGGTGCTTCTATTTATCTGGTGATGTTCAAGGGAGATTTGATCTTGGGTGTTAAACATGCAATGCAATATGCAGATAATGTATTGATGTACAATATGCATAATTGTACACTTGAAACCTATATAATATTATTAACTGTAATCCCAATACATTCAATAAAAATAATTAAAAATAAAATTATAAAGGCTGATGGTGATAAACTAGAGTTTCAAGGTAAGAAGTATTACACTACTCAGGCTTTTCAACACACACATTTGGTGCTGGAAAAAATTCAACTGAGTAAATTTTAAGGCTCTATTGGTTTTATTCAATGATTCATGAATCATGAAGTATCCAATATAGCAGAGAGAAAGGAGCTCTGAGTTTTTGTACTAAATCAAAGACTTGTACAGGCAGAAGGAAATGGGATCCTAGTCAAAAAGTGATCCTAGACAAAATCAGATTGCTTATGGCAAGGTCACTTTCTTTTAGGGGATGACAGGGGTCAAACAGACAGATGACCTAACTAGCACTGATCAGATGATTCCTGATTGACTGGTTTAAAATTCCATTTGTCAGAGGGCCAATACTTTATTTTATTTATTTATATATTTTTTACTTTAATTTTTTTCTAATTTTAATTGCTGTTCAAGTATAGTTTTCTGCCTTTTACTCTTATCCCAGCCCACTCTCCCAGCCCTCCCTACCTCCCTCCCGTTTCCTCCCTCCACCCCCTTGTTTTTATTAAGTCTCAGTTTGGTGATGTGGGGCTTAGCATATGTGACTCCATTTTGGGCCTGTTGTCCTGATTTCAACAGGATTGTCAAACCTACTCCCATTGTTTCTACAAGGAAGGTTGTTCTCTAATATTGCCTGGTCATCAGCCATATCCCTTTTCCTTTCAAGGGCTGGAATATATTATCTGGTTGTTGGGATGAGGAAAGGAATTAGCATGTGTAGCTCAGCTCTTGGTTCCCACTTTTTCCAAAGGTTTATCCATACCATAAGTTTTTACAGGTGAGACCATCACAAAATCTGGCAGTTATTCTCTGACTGGGACTAAATGATATCCTCAATCTAATTTGGAGGTTCAGGATTAAAATTACTATTGTTGTTGCAGACATAATACATATCCTCAACTTTGGCATTTTTTAAATAATAAAGGTGATATTTTTTTATTGTATACCAATAACGTTTGTCTCTTTCTTGATGAAATCAAAACTCTGGCTGGGGGCAGATTTGTTGTCAATTGAAGATTGAGAAGATCAGTTAATATCCTATACCAGAAAGTATCCTGATGATAAAGCCAGAGCATACAGCAATCACACTGTCATTTCCCAGTACAATGCACATATCTCTATTATATAATTTCTATCATTGTTAAAATGGTTAATGTATTTATTTATTTATGATTTATATCTATGCCCAGTTCCTAGTTTGGTGAGTAGCCAATATAAAAGGTACTTCATAATTATTTGTGGAATGAACAAATAAATAGAATTCAAAATATCCTTAAGGAATATCAATTTCATTCCCTTTTCTATACCTTTAATTTAAAAGTAACAAAATCTGAAGCTTGACATCACACTAAAAATTGTAGCCTTGAGCATTTCAGAGTTTGTTTAAAACATTTATCATATTATGAAGGAGAAGACATCCCATATTTTAAGACTAATTTGTTATTTTACAAGTACCGTATTAGGTATGGACCTGAATTTTAAAAGGGTCCTTTTAATTAGATATAGTGGTTGGGAAGTAACAGAGATAGAAAATCATGCTATTGATCCCAAAGGGGAAAAATTATGTGGAAATCAGAAAGAGTATAATGTAGACCATAGTACAATTATTAGTAGTATTATTATTTCTGCAAATAAATGCTATCACCAGATGTAATGAGATTTTTACAATTCAGTTTATACAAACTTTGACCTAAAGATTAACCATGGGAATTGTGGATAAAACAGAATTGAAAATATAACTACAAAATCCTGTGATGACTTGAAGACAAATTGATACAAAGCATGTGTCTTCGAGTGTGAAAGCACTTAGTTTCAAACCTTCATGGAACTAGCTGGCTTTCCAACGAGACCTGCACATGTGTGTACACAGGGTTTTGAGTGAACGGAACCTGCATTTTTACAAAGAAACCTGGATGCCACATAGTTAGGATGAGATAACTCAATTTGAAAATTATTAGAGTAATGAGGCTGAAAAGGATATTTTATGTTATTCCAATATGAAGTCATAAGTTTATATAAGTCACCTTGGGGCTAATGTGTATGTTAGATAGTTTCTCAATTAGTTAGAATTACATTTCAGGATACATAGTATACTAAAAACATATCTTTTCCCAAAATCAACGTAGGAAATTAGGGACTTTTCATTAATATGACCAAGAGTTACTGAAGCCAACAAATCTCTTTGTAAATATATTTTCGGTGCAAAAATGTCCTATTTAATGTGATCATTCACTCTTCACATGACTAGTATTTGCTCTTGATGACTTGATGTAATATTTTAATAAGCCCAATGTTGAATAAGCAAATTAAAACACATTGATATGTGAACTTCATTACAATAGAGGCTTTTGCTTAAGTTTTGGCATCATTTTTGTGGGCTTGACTTTCTGTGTGATGACAAGGTGATCAAATCTGCATGTGCAATTTATAACCTCTTTATATTATGCATACAATATTTTAATGTGATAATAAAACACAAAATGATTTTTCCCAAATAGATTTTTTATCTTGAGGAGAAAGTGGGAATATATTCAAGCATCCTTATACAGAAGAATATCAAATAATAAACTCATAGACAATTGGCATGGTGCTTATTTTTCCCCAACCACTTCAAGCAGCTATTACAACTCGAATTGTCAGATTCCAGTGAAAGACTGGGCATTTAATTTTATTAAATATCATTTCATGATATAAAATTAAATATACATATAAGTATATAATCCCCATGATAAAATGACATATTTTCTGCACTGACACAAGTTAAATAACAAATATATATAAATTGCTTGGAAATGCTTTCCTTCTAGAAATCTGTTCTTTCAAGTATAGAATTTTGTAAAAATTCATATCAAAATTTGTTAGTGTCTATTTCCCTGTGGGTGTTTTTTACCATTCTCAGAGGTGCGAATTTTCTAGAACTCTGTGTCTTTGTCTGGGACCTGAGAACAATCCTTTTGAAATGTAATCATCAAGAAAGATAGGGTTCCAGTCTCCTATCCTAGTCTCTGTGAGAAGGTAGGAGCCTACTTTCTATGGGGACGATTATCAAGCATTGACAGACCTGAACATTATATTCCTCCAGTTTTTTTTTTTTTTTCCCATTAGCTTGCCTCACATTTAAAGATCCTCCCATGTTTTATTTTAGGGAAGAGTAATATGAAAAACTCAGGCTTGAAGAAATATTACATCCCTGATGACCAAGACAATATAAAGCCTGAATTCAAAGGTAAAAATTGAAGTTTACTATCGTTCATGTCTTGGGAAATATAAATAAATGGATACAGTACATTTATGCTTGATGTTTTATTTTAATATCGTGGTCAGTGGGAGGAGCTGTTTAATTGTGATAATACGGTCGTTGAAAATAAAAAGTACTTGTGCAATTTTTACTCAAGTATTATTTCTTTTTGTCCATTTATTCAAACCAACTCAATGTATTGCAAATTTTAGATGGGCAATCATTATAATATGAATTTGGAAGATGAAAGAAATAACCTATGGGAGTGGGGGACTACTGTGTGGGACCAGAGAGTAATGAAGAAAAGATTGGAACTGCTGTAATTGAACAACAATAAAAAATAAAATAGTAAAATACAAAGTAAAAACTATTCATATATTCTTATATTACTGATCCAACATTTCAACTTTTAAAAATTTAGGTTATACATATATTTACCTATGAGCACACAGATATATGTCAAGTGCCTATGGTGGAATGCTTTGTGTTGTAACTGAGAGAATCATTAGGATACTAATGATTCTAAGCAGACATCAACAATAGTGATGTGTATTATACAGACTGTATGGTTGTGTATGCTGATACATTATTAAGTGACAAAGGCAACACATGTGTGCACATGTGTATGTGGGGTGTGCACAAATGCATGAAGATGTCTGGGACATACACAAGGAAATGTTCCCAGTATACTCCCAGGAAGAGGTTCTCAAAGTACTATTTTCTATTGCAGTTTTTGGTTGTTTGAATAAGTTTATCTATGTTGATCATACTCATTAAATGCAATATAATTTTTTATAAATAGCAAATGTTCTTGTCTATAAACTATTAAATGCAGAAATGATAATTTCAGGAATGTGATATGTCATTTTGAAATTATAGCATCTTGTGATATAGGTTGGAATATATTTCCTCTACAATTTTGATCAACAAAAGTGATGCCCTTTGCTTGAGAGGCTTAGGAAAAAGAGGGATCCTTTGTTATGAATGGCAAATGCATCCCTAGCCAGAAGAGCATCTTGCATAATTGAAGCTCGGGTCCTGGACTGTCATCTATATCACAGCACACTGTTTCATATGCAGGCCTTCAATACATGTTTAGTGATACAACCGACAACTGGGTCTTCAAATTCAGAATTGAATAGCTAATATAGATATTTTTCTATACCTATAGATAGGATATCTATATCTATCAATATATATCTATAGATATTTATCTATAAATATTTATAAATATCTATAGATAGATATACCTATAAATAGATATAAATAGACTCTGTGGAGTGTAGTTGTATTTACATGGAGACACCAGAAATTAATCATTTAGATAAAATTAGTCAAATTTTCACACCTCTGATTACTAAACTTAAACATTCAATTCCGTTTCAGGCAATTAACTTTGCACATTTAGGGGAAATGTGAACTGTTCAGCCTTGGGAAGGGCAGTGTGGGCTTGTTAAAGAATCCATGACATATGAAGAGAGTTAACCTAAGTCGTATGCACTGAGCGTGAAATAGGAAATGCAGAGCTCAAAGATACCGGTTAAGATCTTCTTATCTCCCTGCAGAAGGAAACTGAACTTTAAGTGTTGCTGGTGCTAGTGAGGTAGCTTCCTATGTTTATCACAAATAAGGGCTGGGAGGCTAGTTAAAAGGATTGTATACTCTTTCAGCTTCAGCACAAAACCAGCTGCAGAAATATCCACCCCTGCCTCCACCATCACCAAACACAATTTATTAAGCACCCACATCCACATGGATTCCATCAGAGTCAGACTAATGGAAATCAACTCCAAATACAGCCAACACAGGGGTAAATGAACATTTTTTATCGTGAATCACTATTTTTCTTAGAATACCCTGGTATTTCAAGGTTATGAGATATTGTTTGTTCTTATATTTCACATAAGAAGTGGGAGCAACTCTCAGACTGAGGAATTTGGCAGATGTTAAACCATATGCAAAGTCTCATTATTTATAGTTGTTGGAATTTCAATCTCATACTTCTGAGTTTTTTCACCAGCTTGGCTCACTTGAAATTAAATTTAGTGAAAACTACTAGATGATGAAAATTGTCTTCTTATTTGCTTTTACCCTTCACAAAGTCTTAACACATCTTATTCCTGATGCCTAACTTACTTGTCTTTGCCAATAGGTTCGGTTCAAGCTATATTTATCTATCATTGAAGTTTATAATTCTCCTTTTCCAATGTATCTAGGCCAAGAGCACCCCCTTTAGAATGTAAGATCAAAATTCAAATGTCTACTTTCCCCCTGAAATATGCTACAAATGGGTCCACACTGAAAATAACATGAATCCAAATAGTTGTCTGAAGATGGAATATCTATTTATACAAAGTTCTCTTGACAGTTGATGCGATCATATTGCCCCTGAATCATGGCCTCCAAGTATGATTTCAGATGCAACTCTGACTTATTCAGGAAATTCTAAAATATAGGGTCCAATTATCCTTGTATATTTAAAAAGAAAAACAAAAATGGCACAGAAGATAGCCTTCCTTTTATATATTTGAATATCCCTGAGAATTATAATTCAGCTCTAAAACATCTATGAAAGTTGGAGAATACAATATTCTGAAGTGGTGGTTTGGACATTAAATGGCTGCATCCAGAATCAATTTTTGAAAATCAAGGCGGTAATTCCATTAAACAAAAAGAGGAAGTAAATAATTCAACATTACTTTAATAAAGATGCCCTATTACATGGGAAAATTAAATCAAATGAAATTAATCCTGTTTCTTTAATGCACTCAAATATTCACAGATTAAAAATTAATCAAAAACTCTAGAGAAATCAGAGTTTTATGATCTTAACACATTAAAATGAGTTGTTGGTTTTCAAAAAATCTTATTTTTTAAAAATGAAGTACCAGAAATATTAGAGATCCTAACAATTTCAGTAATCACCACAAATTTTGAAAAAATACAGAAAACACTCTGAATATATAATTTACCTCTAGGGCTGTGTAATCCTGGTAAAATATTCATTTCATCACATGAGGTAACTTGATAGACCTGAGATAAAGAATGGGAGAGATAGCACTGAAATTCTAGTAGTTTTGCTAAATAAAGGAGACATTTTTGATATTCTCTCTTGAGTTTCAGTAGCCCACTTGTAGTTCTTCCCGAAATTAATTTAATTGCTAAAATCTGTGTTTCACACAGATGATGGTTTGGTGAAAAACTTCGACTATTGTATGGACATTCATGGTTTTGGCTCTTGCATCAGCACTGACCCTGACCTAAACCTAAACCTACAGGTCACAATTGGAACAAATAATTGCATGGGTGCTAGCAGTGTTGTCTATAGAACAAAAAGACAGTCAATAGGAAGAAGGTTTTTGGATCTAGCTCTTTCCTTGTGTTAGGATCCAATTTTGGGGACAGCTGCTTATTTACTATGACCATGAGGCAAGATGGGGAAAGACAGAACACCATCCACAAAGATCCCCTGTGATAGGGCTCTAACTACAGCATTTTCTACCATCTTCAGAGAAGCAGTGCTTTTTTCTTTCTCTTGTTGTAAATGTTATCTCAATGTACATCATAATCACCCTTCCCCAGGCCTTGCCAATTTTATTGCATCGTTTCTCATCCTTCTCATCAGGCAGGTCCCAGTTTAAAGGACCGTTCTCAGACATAATTTATCTGATCATTATAGCCCACAAAGTTTCCCCCACTGCTTTTTTCTGTAACAGAAACATTTTACTTACATAAACATTTTACTTTTTATTTCATGACATTTTATTACAATTTTTGTATATATTTCTGATTCCTTAACCATATTAACTTGTATTGTAATCCTGATGAGGACAGGGGTTAAATATGTTACCTCAGATACCCAGCTCCAAGCCAGGAGATTTTTAGCATGTGCTAGGTGATTGATGACTACTTGTTGAATGAATAGATGCATAGAGCTATTGGTTGGTAGTTCAAAGTAACACATGGCAACACCCATTTAAATATGTTAGTCCCTTGGAAAATCAGACATCAGGGTAACGAGAAGTGAGTCTGATGCTTAAGTGAAGAAATGTAATCCTTATCCTATAGTGTATCTTCCTGCAAATTACCACTATTGTTAAATCAGTGAAGTCCCATGATGTTGGTGTTATGTGTTCTGATTCTTTGAGCATTTTTATGTGTATACATTACTTCCACGAACAGGGAAGTGTGAGTCAGTGTACTTATTTCACTTTTCATTTGCCTGTGTGCTAAACCAATGGGGATGATTTTATTTCAGTTATATGGTTACAAAATTCCCTTTATTAATTTATATCCCTCTTATGAAATAGTATGACATCTTTTCATTGCCTCATAAAAATAAAGTTGCTACATTGTAATAATGAGATAACAAATCTAACATCCGAATTTTTTAAATGTGCTACATGGGTAACTTGTCCAAGTAATACCAGGAAAAAGAACAACTTGTAATGACGACAGGGTAGAAATAATGACATTTACCAGTTAGATTTCATTATTAGGTATGTTGGTTAGAAATTACATTTAGCTGCAGATAAATGAGACCTTAATATAGTAGCCTGTGGTGGCTACTATATTAAGTAGAACCCCATCCATCCATCATGGATGAAAATAAGTCTACCAAGACATGATCTGCTTGGGGAAGAGAGGTGGCCAATCTCTCAAAGGAGAAGGGCCATGAGCCCCTTCCTCAATGATTTTTATTAGGTTTGTAATACACAGGAATACAGGTAAAGCTCATCAATCCATGTCAGGTGGCAAGGATCAAACAATGGATAACATTTCAAAGAACTCTGAGGGTTTAATTGAGTCAGGATCTGTCAGCTAAGGGGTTACAAAACTTTGGGAGACAATCTCATTCCCTCCTCAGATTCTTATCATTTAAATGAGAGCACTCTAAGCAAAGCAGGTTTCACAGGACTTTAGAAATTCTTTCTTATACCTGATCACCTGGGGAGCCGCTCTAGCCAGCACAGGGCTGCACCGCACACCCTCCCTCATAGTTTCGGGCTTAAGTGGATTAGGACCAAGATGCCAAGAGACAAGGAAAACTTCTCTCAGATGGATTGGGGACTCAGGCTATGTCAGAATAGCTGGGGGGCAAGGGTCCATCAACCCCTCTTTGCTGCAGCGCCACCCCAGTCCTTCCTTGAGGGCCAAGTGCTGGTGCCTGGCTTAGGAGACCCCTCCCTTGAGGGAATCTTACCAATCATTGGCTAACCGACCAAGCATTGGGAGCCAGTTACAGATGAAGCAGAAGCAGCGCTCCTGCCAGGGAGATAAGCTTTGTCTCCTTCGTGGCTTACAGTCTGAAAGTCACTCACTCAGCCTTAGCTATGGGGTTCAGTTACAACTCCTGAAACCAGGCAGAATGGTCCCCAACAGTAGCCTAATGAAATTGGGATTTTATTTTCCCCACAAAATAGAAAATTATTTGTTGATATGGGTTCAGGGGCTAATGAATGTTGGGGACAAGTTCTAGGATTTCCTTAGCCTTTTTGTTATGGTCATGATGTGGTCACAAGATTGATCTTGATGCGGAAGCTCTGATCTTCACTTCTGCATTCCAGTCAGGAATAATTATAAATGAATCACATTTATTGAGAAAATCTCATGTGGCTTCCACTTACATCATATTGGCCAAAACTGGATCTCATGCCTATGACTAGCTATAAGGCAGGTTAAAAATACATATGTTTATACTAAGTGAAACAAACTAGTCAAAGAAAGACAAATGCCATATGATTTCACTTACATGTGGAATCTAATAAACAAAATAAGCTAACAAAATAGAAACAGACTCAGAGGAAAGAGACTGACAGCTGTCAGAGAGGAGAGGTTTGTGGGGGCTGGGTGAAAAAGGTGAAGGGACTAAGAAAAAAACTTATAGACACAGACAACAGCATGATGATTAACAGAGAGAAAGCAGGTAGGAGATGTTGAAGAGGGTAACAGGAGAATAAAGAGTGACAGGAGACGACTTGAGGTGGTGAAAACACTGTACAATATACAGATGATGTATTATAGAATTGTACACCTGAAATCTCTGTAATTTCATTAACCAATGTTACCCCAATAAATTGATATATATTTGTCCTGGGAAATCAGGGTTATGTTAATTATGAAGAAAGAAAAAATGACTGCTTGGTGAAAAAGTAATAATTTTACCAAAGTAGCCAATTCTGTCTAGGAAAGATATATATCTTTGTGCCCAATGGCCACATTCTTAATGTCACCCCAAAACTGTGAACTGTGTGATATGAAATAGCATACATTTTGCAATGCACACTATAGGCCCCCTGCCTCCCATGAGACCATTGTGCATTGGAGAGAGAATGATAAGGTTTTCACTTCTGTTTATTACCAAAAATGTCCTCTTCATGAAGTGAAGTTTAATAATAAGTTCTTAGGGAAGAAACAGCAGGTCCAAATTTGCCACTGGTATACAGAATACATTGCTAGAGCGAGAAAGTGCTCTTATCCAAAGCTAAGAAACAACAATCCATAGTTCCTTATTGTTTTGCATGTGGACATTCCATTGCCCCAGAATGATTCATTTTGTTCTTTACCCATTGTGTTATCTTGGCATTCTTGTAGAGATAAAGTGTCCTAAAATGTATAAGTTTATATGTAGACTCTCCATTTTATTCCATTGATCAATATTTCTATCCTTATGCTGTTAATCACATGGTACTGGTTATTGTAGCTTTTTAGTAAGAATTTCAATCAGAAAGCAAGAGTCCTCCAACTTTCTTCTTCTTTCTTTCTTCTTCTGAGTCTCTTTAATTTCTGCAAGAATTTTGGGACCAGCTTATCAAACTCTGCAAAAAAGGAAACAGATTTCTATTGGAATTGTGTTGAGTCTGCATATTCATTGCGGAGTAAGTATTATTATCTTAACAATACTTTCTTCTAATCTATGATTGTTTTTTTCATTTATATAGGTCTTATTATTTCAAACATGTTGCTGTTCTTTTCATTGTGCTTCATATTTTTGATACATTTATTTGTAAGGATTTTACTTTTATTGCTATTGTAAATAAAATTTTCTTAATTTCTTTTATATAATGTTCACTGCTAGTGTATTGAAAAAGAACATTTTTTTCTTTAATGATCTAGTATTTTATAATCTTGCTGAACTCATAAACTCTACTTCTATTTTGGGGGGGTTACTCAGGATTTCTTATATTATAAAATCATTCCATTGCTAAATATAAATATTTTTTCTTCTTCATTTTGATACTGGGAACCTTTTATTTCTTTTTCTTACCTAATTGCCCTAGCTAGAACATCCACTACCATGTTGAATGAAAATGATGAAAGTGAACACCTTTGTCTTGTTCCTAATCTTAGAACTATTTTAGTCTTTCAATATTAAGTATAGGGTAGTTTTTATGTTTTTGTAGATGACCTTTGAAAACTGTCACATCCATTTCTAGTTTGTTGATTTTTTTACATCAGGAAAGATTGCTGAATTATATTTAAATTTTCCTGCATCTGTTGTGATGAACTGATGGTCTGGGTTTTGTCCTTTTTTCCCTATTAATATGGCATATGGATTGATTTTATATGCAGAATAAAACTTGCATTCATAGAATAAAACCTGGGCATGGAATATAATTTTCTTATATATTGCTAGATTTAGTTTGGTAGTATTTCTGCATGTATATTCATAAGGAATATTAGTCTGTAATTTTCTTTTGATAATTTTGTCCAAATTACCAAAGTAATATTGGCTTCATAGCCAATATTCAATTTCATAGGATGAAATAAGAAATGTTCCATCCTCTTTATTTTGGGAGAAGAATTTGTGAAGTTATGTGTTAATTATTTTTAACCATATTGTGGAATTATCCAGTGAAACCATTTGGTCTTGGACTTTTCATTATTGGGATTTTATCTCTCATCTATTGATCTATCAATTTTTATTACAGTTTTATTTCTTTACTTGTTTTACATCTATTCAGATTTTTAAATTTTCTTCTTGAGCCAGTTTCAGTATTTGTATCTTTCTAGGACTATGTCATTTCATCTAGATTATCTACACATTGACATAGAATTATTCATAGTATTCCTTATAATTTGTTTATTTCTATAAGGTCAGCAATAACATGTTCATTTTCAGTTCTCATTTTTCTAACTTGGATCTTCTTTCTTTTTTCTTGACTAGTCTTGTAGACATTTGAATTAGTGGTAGTGGAGTAAGTTTAAAAGATTTTCCTCAATACAGCAGAAAGAAAAAGAAACTCATAAGATGGTAAGGTGTGTGATATGGAAGAAAAAGAAAATATATAAAATAGTTATTTGGTTTTCCAAAATATTAAATAACATAAAAAAGAACTGATCCTAACTATGAAAGAGTGAACTGAGATAAAGGATACATGAAGTAACAAATTTAAAATCATTACCTGTACCATGCAAAATCAATGAAAAAGAGCACCCAAGTATGTCAATAAATATTTATTGTATTTCTACTATGTTACAAGTACTTACCTTACATGCTAAACATAAATCAATCTATATCTTGTTTATTCTTCACAATCAGACTATGGAATAGAAGTTATTTTGGATCCTATTTGACTGACAAAAATATATTGTATATGAAATATTAAAAAGTAGACTCATTTTGACAGTAAAATTGCAGTTTTCAGAAACTGGGAAGTGAAGAGAATGGGGAGATGTTGGTCAAAGGGTATAAACCACCAGTTGTAAGATCAATAAGTTCTGGGAGTCCAATAAATAGCATGACTATTATATGATAATTTCATTATCATTTACTTCATTATCTTAGATTTTTAAAAAAGGAAAATAGAGGTGCAGAGAGATTAAAGAAACTTTACCCTGGTCAGAGAATTGGTATGAAGTAGGGCCAGATTTTAATCTATAGATGTATTTCTCCATTGCTCTTGTTTTCCAAATACAACCTTTCACTTGTGGTTTTTGCCTAACATTTGGTTTCCTTCAAGATCATCATAATAAAGCAAATGTAACAAAAAAACTGAGTCACAATAAATCTCTTAGCTGGTAGATGGTCCAATAAAGTGACGTGTTATAAAACAAAGTATGGCTGCATTGATTTGGTTGTCGACTAAAAAATAAGATTATATATATGTGTATGTGTATATATATATATATATATATTTCTGATTACATATAATCACAAATTTATATCAATAGAGTTCAATAGGAGTTAATTGATTTATATCTTTTCTGTAACTTAAAGCAAGCCCAGGATACTCAACAGAATATATAATTTATGCTTTGTTCAACGTCCAAAATGAGAACATTACATCTACTAAGGACATGTACTGCTTTCTGTCTTTTGGATTATGCAATTTATCTCATAATTCAGCACATGTATGTGACAGTTTAGACCTGAAACAAATATTGCATGTGTGGAAACTCCAGACCCAGCAGCTGATGTATTTTCATGTCTGGCCAGTGACTTTCCAAACATGTGTTTGCATCTTAAGAAGATTAGATGTATAACTTCTCAGGAAGAGGCTACAGCAAAGTAGAATCAAATAAGCAAAAATCAGTATTAATTTCTGGAGAAATGTCTGTGACAGGAATAGGCAGTGATTCTTGGTTGTCATGAGAGCAGTGTTTAAGAGGTGTTGTAGCCATGTCATGGGCCTTTGCAGAGGTTACAGAAAGCAGCACGGCTTTGGAACATCACCTTTAAGTGTTCTTTCCTTCAAATGTCATCACTCTTCCATGTAATTGCAGATTTGAGTTTAATTGTGGAGTTTGTCTCATTGAGAATGTCAAATTTGGGGCCAGAATGTGTGGGTGTCATTTGCAGTTCAGTCCTTAGCAGCTGGGTGTCCTACCCTCTCATGTCCAAAGGGCTGCCAGGAAAAGGGGTTAGAAGAGCAACTGGTACTGAGCAGGGTTTCAATAATATTAATGGTATTACTATAATTACCCCAAAGTTAGATTTTTAAAAAGCCACTTGCCAACTAATCTCCAAGTTATTAGCTGGATCAGTCAAGGTGTTTAAATTTATACTTTAGGATATTAACATTTAATGAGGTGACTCCCTAAGGTTAGAAAACCTTCAAAGTCCTGAAGACGGGACATCTAATTGTGGAATTGCAGATACTCTGTGTCAGGCCCAGGAGAGAAAGGGTGGCTATCACAGTGGTTTGTGTTCCTGGCACCCCTTGAATTACTGTGTATGGATAAATGCTTTCTCCATCTGTCTGCAGAGAAGGCCTGAATAAGGAATCAAGAGAGTAAATAAAACCTAAACTCACAGGAGGAAATGGGTACAGGCTGAAGAAAGAACAGAGGGAGAGCCCCATGACAGGTGGCTATTTTTGTATCCTCAAACTGCTTAATGGAATAAAGTTGTGACATTTTTCAGAAATTATTGAAATAACCTTGATTTGTGATTTCACATGGCTTCTACATGAATCTTGAAAATGTGGGAATGAGTGCCAAATGGGCTTAGTCTGTTTACAGATCAGACATTTGGTGAAATTATCTGATGAGAGAAGTGTGCATGTAGATGACAAACCTCAATGACCTTTGACTATCCTCCCATAATTTTATATTCGTAAGGAAGCTACATTAACTCATATGAATAATGAATCAAGTAAACCATAAAACAATGGAAGAATATAGTATAACTTTTATTCCTCCCATATATCAAGAATTACAAACTTGTGTCTGAATTGGTTGTTGGCAAGTACAATGAATTGACAGGAAAAAAGGAAGGAAGGAAGAAAGGAAGAAAGGAAGGATGGAAGGAAGGAAGGAAGGAAGGGAGGAAGGAAGGGAGGAAGGAGGAAGGAAGATAAAAATGGTGGAGATGCAAAAGTTCTTGAAATAAAATGGTAAAATTAAAACTTAGCAAATTGGGGTTGTTACTTTATTCTCAAGCTCTGTAGAGAGCAGTTACTTAACCTGATGAAATGATTATGGTTGGGAAAATCAGAGAAGTGAAATCTTGATGGCCGTTGTTTGGCTTATGGATGGCAAAGGTTATACTCTCTTCCTTCGAGTATTTCCTTACATTTTCTCTGGATATATGAGACATTTTGTTCAAGATACTTTTGGTAGGCTGCCTCTAAAAGAATTACTAGTAATCTTCACTAGCTCTCTGTTTCTTCCTTGCTTCCCTTGATGAAACCCTTTCTTGAAATCCTAAAAAATGCAAGTTGGGGTGCAAATCTCCAACAGTGGTTACTGCTAGGCCATTCATTGTGGTATTTCAAGAGGCTGGATTAAGCCTGTCAATGTTGTAAAGGCTATCTGTTAAAGAGTGCTCCTAATTAGCTTACTGACTATTTAGAGAAAGTTCTGGCTTTTCTGTGCCTGGTGTTTATTGAGTGAGCTATTGCTGAATGAAACAAATGTATACTTTATAAGGATGAGGTCATTTTTATGCTTATTAGTCTTTAAGCAAGCTATTTCTTAAAGACTAAGGTATTTGAGAGAGAGAAAGCGCAAAGATAATGACTTAAGAAAGGAAAAATAAAAGCTGTTTTGTGTATGTGTCCATGTATTTTATTAAAAGTTTTAGTAGCTACTCCAAGAGCAAGGTGTCTGTACATTTAATCATTTTCATTTTAAAAACAGAGCCTTATAGTTCCACATCTTCAGCTATCCCAGAGGGCAGCTAGGCCAACTTGAACAACATTAATTTTTCTTTATGACAAGACTAGTGCTTCCCTAGGTCTTCAGAACTGCCTAAAATGTCTGGAAAAGTAGATTATGAAGAGGATATTAGAATTGTAAACAAGAACAATTTTGTAATAAAAACCATATATTTTATCCATTGGACTTTGGGCTTAATACTGTGGCTGCAAAAGTGTCACGAGTAATAATTTGTTGATGGCTACTGAGCATTAGTTACAGTCAGCGCATTTGCAGAAGGGCCAGGCCTCCTGGCATCCCATTAAAGGAGATCTTGGATGGGCAATTGCACTTTCATTCTAATGCATCTGTCCCATTTGAATTTGCTCCGTGGAGCCTAATGAAAAGAACGTGTGCATAGTAACTGTCTAGGCTGATCACAGAGATATGTGCCCTGATAGGTAGGTATTTTGCACAAGTTTAAAGGATTGATGAACAGTGAATGGGAAAGAATCACCTTAGTAAAAGTCAAAGGAGACCGATGTCCAAACCTGGACTTCCTCCAAAAAGTTTGGGAAGGCTCTTGATTGGATTCTTGGAAAAAGGAGCTTTTTCTTCCCTGGTCTGCATTTCTTTAGCAGTGCATTCCGCCTCCCTCTATCTTTTCATCCTTCCCGCTGACAGGGTTTATGAGTCTGATACAATGAACTAAGAAACAGTAGATTTTCCCGAAGAAACAGGGTGTTCTTCTTTGTCTGCATGGAATGTGGAAGCCAAGTGTGAAATGCAAGCATTATCATCTGTTAATGTTATAAAAAGTGCTACCTTCCTGTCTTAAGGAACATGTCAGCTGTGAAAGTTCATATTGTGCTTAACCTTTTGTCTTCCCCTCATCCTTTGTTATACTGAATCACACGGAAGAACCCTGAACAAATCATCCCACAAATATAACTATTTCCAATGATACTTCTTGTTTGCATTTCATATCTGCTTTTATTACACTCAGCAGCCTATGTTTCATAATCTAGTCCCTGAATTTAGTTTTGCTGGTAAAACAAAGATGCACAAAACCTCTTAATTTCTTTTGAGATCCTTTACTATGGAAGGTAATAAAGACCATATTTATGTTTTTAATTAGCCAGAACTTCTTTGCACATTGGTGTGATTTTCAAGATTGGCACTAGTATAATAGCATGTTTCAAAAAAAAAGACAAGGCTTTGCCTAATGAAGGCTACAGTAATATCTCATATAGTTTAATTTTGAAGTGAAAAGAGAAGGCATATAGTGTTCTATGAAATCTTTTTAAATATTATGATTTTCAAAATAAGGGAAGAAACCTCCTATCTGCATCTATTGACACCTACTTCCCTTCCCAAAGTCAGGATGTGCAGGTAGTCAGCTTCACCCCTGCAGGGAGATCAGCTTAGTGCGGAGACTTTCAGATGAACCAGGGCAGTGGGATCCAATTCTGTGACAGAGCTCACTTGGGCTTCATATACCATGAAAGATAAAAATGAGCTCTCTTCCACTATTTAGGCACCTGTCCAGAGGTTGGACAAAAAAAAATTCCTTGTGTAGATTTAGCCTGAGAGAGGAGAGATAACCACCTCGCCTTCTGTGTCTAATCAGATGTGAACAGGGGCAGAAATAATGAGTTTTACATTGTATTTTACATGTAAAAAGCCCCAGAAACAAAACATTCTGAACACCAGCAGTGATTCAAGTCATTTTCAAATGAAAAGGGCTATTTGTTTCCAAATTACAGCAGCCACTGGAATGCATACGTTCATGGCTCAGAAATCCTCATTTTGTGAAGTAAAATTACCTTTCAGTAATTTAGTCACTGCGGGCTTCGTCCTGCTGGCTGGTCAGAGCTATCACATAGCTTGCAGCTGCGGGCTGAAGCCCTGCCATTTTTTTCCCCAGGACAGGCAGTTAGCTAGTAGAGCCATCAGGGCGGCATCTGTCATCCTGCTAGGCCCAAATTGTTTTCTATGATGGATGTCACAGTCTGTATGATCAAAATAGAAGCCCTGCTGCTTTTAATTGCAAAATCGGACTACTTGCACATTTGTTATTATGCCAGGGTTATTACCTCACACAAAATGAATTAACAGGTGAAAATAATTGATGAGAGGAGTCTAGGGATTTTTAGCCTCTTCAAAGAGACTTTGTAATTATGGCATAATGAATGTTCTGAGACATATCTGTGGGGGGCAGCATGAGACCACCAAAGATCTCTTCAGATGGATGATAAATTCTACCGAAATCTATGGTAATACTGCTTAAAATTACTTAGCAATTAGTTTAATAGGCCTACATGATTCATGCTAACATACTGAGAATTTTTAAATAAGTTTGTTTCATCCATCTATAAATTAAGCTACTTACCTTAGCTTTCTTCCCAAGGTGATGATGAAACAGACTTTCTCACACAAAGATGACAGAGGATAGGGGTTTGGGCCTTGGAAATATCTGACCAAATTTTGTTGAACCTTAGATTATTTCTCTGCCCCTCTCCCATGAGCATGTGAAAGAAGCCTCCCAAATTTGGTCCAAATACAATATAGTTTTAAGAGTTTTGTGCACACAGACACTCCGAATTTGTCCTGTGAAGGAAATCATAAATCATTTAAACATTTTGCAAGCTGTAAGTAATTGCTTTTGACTTTCTGACCACTCTTGCATTCAGATTTGGTCATATTTCAGATTCCTCCAGCTCCTGAATGCCTCCAGAGTGATGGTATCCATCCACCCTGCCCTTCCTTGTGATATTCTGAAGATACACAGAGGCACCCCTGTCACCCAGAACACAGAAGGCCCTTCCCCAGCTAACAGGGTAACAACAGGCTGGAATACTGCTTTTAACGTGTGCTTACCTAGGTACAGACTGCAGTTGCAGATGGAATACCTAAAAGTTGCAAAGGCAGCAAAATATTATTAAATACTACAGGGACCTTTTAAGGAAAAGGAAAAAAAATAGCCAAAAAAAATCATGAGCATATTTCTTTTCCACAACCACATATTATCCACATACTATATGATTTCAATTCTTAAGGTAATTCTTCAATTAGCAAGAGGCAAAATTACATTCATTGTAAATACTACTAGCAATATGAAGAAAAGAAACCTCAAGATGAAGGGAATCTTTAGTTACAAGTAGAAGAGAGAAAAAGAAATGGAAAGCAGGACTGTAAGTTTTGAGAAGTTTTAAACTCAGTGAAAGGGTCACGTGTTTAAAAACATCTGTATTCATTTTTTAAGTGACAGGGAGCTTTATTACAGATTAAAACTAGATTGATTAATCTATACTTCTAGAAGATATGCATTTACCGTTGGTCTTTTGCCTTTTGTCTCTCTCTCTCTCACACACACAAACATGCTTGTGCACGCATATACACTTTCCTGCACAAAGGTCAGTATCATCTTGGTAAAGCATATCATCTATTTGAAGTAGTTTTTAATGACTATTTGTTTTTATTCTTGTTGAAGTTTAAATGCAATGTATATTTGGGTCATGCAATTGATATTGGGCTGTTTCTTTTTATATTATTTATATAGCATTATATATAATATAAAATGTAATGATATAGATCATTCTTTTCAGACTTAGCGTTAACATATCCTATTTAAGAGTATATAATGTCAAAGAGTCTCAATAACAGGAAGAAAAATACATGGTAAGAAAATGCAATGAAAGCAGGGCTGGCAAGGGTGCCTCTCATGTGAAACAGAAACAGACTGTGGTCACTCGTATCACACTGCCCACCACTTGCAGACACATTTCTTCATAAGCCTTCATATGCCTGTATTTATCTTCAGTATAAACCCCAAGATGAATCCTCCAAAGACATTAACAATAGGTAAATGGTTTTTAAACAAAATAGTCTATTTGAAAAAATCTGTTACAAAAGAGCGTATTATGCACTCGAACTTCAACTGTGTCAAAAGCCATAACATCAATTGTAATATTACTTTATTGTGATTTTAACTGTAATTTATAAGTTAATGCTGTAAAATGTTGATGCCCATTTCATTTAAATTATATTAGATTATTGTTATGAAACACCATGGAAAGCACTCATGGATTCCAACTTAAATGAAAACAATACAGGTGAAAAAGTAAATTTCTAAACAAAAATATTTTAATGACAGTCAGATACAATTTTTGAAATATGAACACTAAGGACAGTTGAAAACAATGTCCATAATACCAACCAGAGAGCAATAGATGACACAATTTAAGTTTCAGTGTAAGCTATACAAACACAAACAGATGTGTCTTACCTAGAAGTGAAGAGCAGAGGGGTTGGGTGTGCTTTATGATAGCTTTGTGAGAAATGACACATGCACAGAGTGCAGCATAACTGAGTCTCCAGTAAAGTCAGCTGCTTTTTCTTGTCTTTTCTTTGTTCTGTATATAATATGTACAGAGGTACAAATGTTTAGACGATGTTCAGTGACTACAAAGAGCTTTCAATGCAGTGTGTATATATTTACCAAAGAAATTGTGTTATAGATGAGAAAATCTGATGTCCTTTTTAACAACTGTAGACTGTGAAGTAGTGAGGAGTTTTTGTTTTATTCATGGGCCACTGCAAAATAACTCTTGTGTGTTGTAGGGGCTAGTGAGCTCATGGAGTCTGAATCACTGACTTACCAGACAGATCCATTTCCAGGAAAAGAAACAATTTTGTAGATAATTTAATGAAGATGTAAATAACTCCTTGATAATGCTAAAATTTTGGGAGTATTAGTCTGCCTCTAGCATGCTATAAGTTCTGTGTGATTAAATGGAATTGGATTTTGGACCTGGTTTTATGTAGATGGCACTGGTTTCTGAGTAATACCCCATTCGAACACCTCACACTGATGCATTGCATTAATAGATCATCAGAAGCAGTTGTCATTCCAATGATGAATTAGTGTAATACATGAGAATGAGACTCACTGATGATGTATTCAGTACTTACGATGGCAGTGTCCAAAGAAGAAATGGGACCAGTAAGGAAGCCATTATAATTACAGGATGAAGTCAGTCAGCATGCAGACCTTTTCCAAGCTTTTTCAGGGGACTAAGTTCACGGATTGGTGCCAAAGCCACTTTTAGGAAACATTTGCTGGCAACGATAACAGCACTATTTTTCCAGTTCGGAACAATTTCCACTGGTGAAGTGCAAGTTCCTCTGCATACATGTCTGGTTACCATTCGGTATTTTAGCGCACGTCATCTGTATTGGCAGAAAATAGTGTGTTTTGTTAATGTTGGCTTGTGTGTAAAAATATCAGTCTTAAGCAGGATTTTCTGGGATGATACTCAAATATATGATTGTAACAGCAGTTTTCCAACGGACAGTTTCTGCCAAAGGGGAAGCTCTTGCTGGTAAGCGTCTACATGCCACCAATCATGGGCACAGCTTCTGGCACTAGCTAGAAAGGCAGATATTTTAAGTACAACATTAAACTTAGGTCTGACTGTCATACATTTTCTGCTAATAGAGCTTGCAACACCTACTATAAATGCAGATGAATTAGAGACTCTCAGTGACCTCCATCTACCTCCTGCTGGGCTTTTTCTAAAAGAGTAAAAGAGAAGCTTGTAAATGTTTATTACATGGGGCTAAAAAGCCTTTTTTTATGCAATGGAATAGCAGTTACTGTTCACCTTACAGCAGTTGATTGCATCATAAATAAAACAGTAGGGTGAGTGCTAGTCATCCCAGCTGTGGGAAAGATGTACCCATATAGCAGCCAAATGCATTGGGGAGAGACAGAAAGTTCCTTCCCAGGACCTGGGCTGGTGATAATTGAGGCTGCTGTAGTGTGTGTGCATGTGCTGCCGCACATGTGCAGTTTGGAAAGAGGAAGTGGAGGAGGAAACAGAAAAGGGACAGATGCTGAAGCAGGGCTTATTCCCACTTTCCTAGCCAGGCTGGTCATGGCTTCTTAGACAACATTAAACAGCCAAATGGAGAGCAGCAGACTAAATTTGGAAGGAACACGGAGAACTTTCTTTTTATTAAAAAGTGGCATTTCTATTCTCAGATATATTATCATTTCTTAAATCTAAAAAAGAGAAACCACTTTATGATTTATGAATAATAAGTAGGAAATCTTTCAGCGGACTTCTTTAACCACCCCTGTTTTGTCTAAAGACTTAGAAAATGTTACAGAAAATGAATTGTCTAATTTACAATGACAAGAAATATGATTTTGAAAATCTTAATGTACCAAACTCTTTTAAAGAATGATTGTTTTCTGAAATACCCATTAAAGTATGCATTCTCCAAAATGTCTATTGGTTTTCCAACCTGTTAACCCCTAATACTCAGTTATTTTTAGGTTTATTAGTAACACTGATAAATACTGGATGGTTATTATATGGTGTAAGTTATCTTAACATTTTGGAACTATGGCTCAGTATATAAGCCTAAACCTGAGGATAACAGAAGTCAGGTAAAATTTTAACATATATTTTTGTAGGTGCATAAAACACCAAAAAGAAATGAATCATGGACATAAACTCTAAATTGTTATACTACAGCTAGCCAACAATTATTTTTATGTGACATAAAAACAATTTTTCACATTGAGTACTGTTATGTATCTAAAGGCTCGTATGTATTCTTAGTTTTGCCTTAAACATATTTGTATAAAACATATGTAATTATTTATCTAAAGAGTTTGAAAAGTCTTTATATTAAAAATGTTCATGACTAATTCAGTAAATATTTGCTATAGATTTCCACATTATTAAGGAATGTGTTTTACCATGTTTCCACACATCTAAGCAACTGTGCTAACAATATCTAAAAGAAAACCCTGGAGATTTTCTTTGCTTTAGGTAGCAGAAACAACCTAGGCACTACCCATATTTCCTTTCCCCCCTCCACCCCTTCTCCCCTCTTCTCTCTCTCCCTTCTTCCTTCTTTCTTCCTTCCTTTCTTCCTTCTTTAGGTTAAGTAGACAGTAGTGGAAGAAGGTTAGATAGACACAGGAAGATACAGTATCACCTTCATTGCGATAACCATGAAACAATTATTTACCTAGTAACTTGTAATATTTCTAAAATGCCACATAGTTTCAAAGGTATGTTATTGATTTTTTCTTAAGATAACATGCATTTTTCTATATATAGGCATAATTGTTGTAAATGAGTAAAAAGCATATAATTAACTGTAAAATCAATGATAAAAATATTTCAGAAATAAAACCATGCTTCAGCAAAACACAAATCTACTTCTTCCACCTGATACTAATATAGAGAAATCTTCACCAATTCAGTAATTATTCAAAGGATTCACTAAAATTCCAGTAGTGTTCACAATGTTTGATAGTGTTATTTCTTTGCTTAAGCAGTTTTGGCACCTGAGTGTTTCCATGGACTTTCCCTTGTAAATCCCCCCTCTGTATAACATCAGTTATCAGCTGTAACTATCATTCCCCATGGAATATGTGGTGGTTCTATGAGGGCAGTGCCTGTGTCTTAATTCTAGCTTTCTTCCCACACCTTGTCTCCCAGTGGTCCTGTGTGCATATTTTTTAATTCTCCCCAAATATCCATTACCCTCTCTTCCCCTCCCATCATCTCTTCTTTCCTCCCTTACCCCTCCTTCCTCCTCCTCCTCCTCCTCCTCCTCCTCCTCCTCCTCCTCCTCCTCCTCCTCCTCCTCCTTCTTCTTCTTCTTCTTCTTCTTCTTCTTCTTCTCTCTCTCTCTCTCTCTCTCTCTCTCTCTCTCTCTCTCTCTCTCTCTCTCTCTCTCTCTCTCTCTCTCTCCCCTCTCTCCTTTCTTCTCTCCTATAGGAAATAGTCTAAGTTCCTGTGTTTTAGCTACGTAAATGTTCCCTTCTCACTTAATATAAATTTCCCTCATTGCTATTCTTTATCCTTTCAGGTTGTCTAGTCCTCTCATTCTGGAAATGACTATTCTTTTACTTTTTACATGAGGAGTTATTTTTCCCATTACTAGCTTTCACATTCACAGACATAAAAATGTGATTGTGCACCATGGTACAAATGAAATCTGAAATTATCAAGTGCAAAATTAGCATTAAAAATCATAAGACAACAAACAATAGGGCTTTTATGTGATTCTTATAATTGCATGAAACTAGTTACTTTGGCAGCAATTGTTTGTGCTTCATTAACATACAAAATGGTGTTATAGACTAAGACACACAAAAGAAATCATTTTTTTGTTGAGAATCGTGCTTTGTTTAATGTTAGACGCCACTGTATTTACTTTCCTAATATAACAGTTCTAATTACTACCTAGCACTCGTCCTCAGTGTTTTAGCTTGAACACTGTGAAGGCAACAATGAGTCAATATTCCATGGCGCTCTTTGTCAGTACCTGTCAAAATACAGCTAAGCCTTTAAAAATTGTGATCTAAATACTGAAAGAAAAAAATGTTAACAGTCCAGAAACAATATGTCTCCAGATAATTTTAATACATAAAGTTGAACATTAGAGCTTGCTTAACAACAGATATCATTAATGCTACCCCATTAAACACACCCTTTACAAAACTAGATTTGTCCTAATAAATTTTAGCATTGTTTTTATCATCTGATATTTATATATTTGCCTGATTCATTTGATTTTACCTTTCTGTTGAGGAAGCCCAGGTAGATAAATAGCAAACCTTTAAATAAAATCATAAGTACATGCACTCTTTCTAAAGGTGATAAGCAGTTTGTTTTAAAAGCATCAAAACTATCTTTTTTAACTGCATTGGAGAAGTGACTCTATTAGGCAAAGACTCTGTGAATTAACTATCATGAAAAGTCCAATTTGATTCAAATGTGAAAAGAACACAGGTACTAGTTTGGGGCTTGTCTCTGTTTAGGAGAGAACACAGATTCAAAGACATAGGAGAGGATTTCCCAACTGTCACTGAAGCCCATATCCTTCCACTCACAGAACTGACTCTACAAGGCCACACAAGTGGAAACAACTAAGTTTATCCTGAAATGCTGTCATCCATGGACCCTGACCCCCAAAACATATCAAACAGAAGAACTGTTACTTTTGGGAAAATGACACAAAGGTACACCGTTTTAAACCTTTTCCCCAGATTGGGCTCATAAATAATTGTGTGAACACTGTTTTTTTTTTGTTGTTGTTGTTGTTTGTTTGTTTGTTTGGTACCAGATTGCAGTCATTTATTTTTCACACATTTTTAAATTAGTTTATACATATATGCTATGTAACTTAGGTTTTGGCTAAAAAGTTTTTGTCTTTTTGAATTGATGATTTGAGTTTCTGGAAAAATATCTAGAAGTAGAATTGCTGTATCGGATAGTAGTTCCATTTTAATTTTTCTGAGGATGCTCCATACTGCTTTCCACTAGTGGCTGTACCCATTTGCAATCCCACCAACAGTGCAATATTTCCTTTCCTCTACCTCCTCACCAACACTTGTAATTTTCCCAGTTTAGATGGGATTGACTGGAGTCTGTAATAGATTTAGGAAAGTATTTTCTAAAGTACAATTGTTCAAATTCGTTTCTCATTAAAACCCAACAAAAATAGCTCATATTAATGTTATATAATATTTAATAATAAAAGATGAAACATATGTAAAATGACTATATTATTATCCACGTGATTTGAGTCATTTGGACTCTTGAACTCTGAATCATCTATGATGAAATATTTCTAAACTCTTATGATAAGGTGTCTTTTTAACAAATATATTATATTATTATGCTACTTCAGATGTACCAATTTTCCCCCTTTGCCTTCTTCTACCCAGTACTCCCCATTCCCTCTAGCAATCCTCCCTTAATTCATGTCCATAGGTCATACACACAGTAGTTGACTACTCTATTTTCTATACTGTTCTTAAGATCCCCCTGACTATTCTATACCTACTAATTTGTACTTAATCCCTGAACCTCCCCCCCCATTCTCCCGTTCCCCTCCCATCTAGCGACCATCCAAATAATCTCCATATCTATGATTCTGTCTGTGTTCTGCTTGTTTTCTCAGTTTGTTTTTAGATTCAATTTTTGATAGTTATGATTTTATTGCCATTTTAATGATCATATTTTTTATCTTTTTCTTAAATAAGTCTCTTTGACATTTCATATAATAATGGTTTGGTGATGATAAATTCCTTTAACTTTACCTTGTCTGGGAAGCAGGGAAGCACTATGCACTCTTCAATTTTAAATGATAGCTTTGCTGGATAGCATAATCTAGGTTGTAGATCTTTGGTTTTCATCACTTTGAATACTTCTTGCCACTCCCTTCTAGCCTGCAAAATTTCTTTTGAGAAAGTCTTATGGGAACTCCTTTGTAGGTAACTCTCTGCTTTTCTCTTGCAGCTTTTAAGATTCTATCTTTACCTTTAAACTTTGGCACTTTAACTATAATGTATCTTGGTGTGGTCCTCTTTGTATCCATATTGTTTGGGACTCTGTGCTTCCTGGACTTGTATGTCTATTTTATTTTATTATTCTTTCAAATAAGTTTTCAATGTCCTGCTCTTTCTCTTCTCCCTCCAGCACCTCTATGATTCAAATGTTGCTATGTTTGATGTTGTCTCAGAGGCTCCTTACCGTACCCTCATTTTTTTGGATTCTTTTTTCTTCTCGCTGTTCTGATTGAATATTTGTTTCTAACTTGTGTTCTAAATCATTGATTTGATTTTTGATTTCATCCACTACACTATTGATTCTTGTAAATTTTTCTTTATTTTCCTTAGTGTTACCTTTATTTCTGGCTGGATCTTTTTAATGCTTTGAAGTACCCAATGAGTTTGTTAACATCTTAATAACCAGTGTTTTGAACTCTATGTCTGATAGCCTATCTCCATTTTATTTAGTTCTTTTTCTGGAGTTTTATTCTGTTCTTTCATTTGGGTCATATGTTTTGTCTCTTCATTTTGGCAGCCCCCCAACACCATGTGTGTTTCTATGTATTAGGTAGAGCTTCTTTGACCCCCTGTCTTAGTAGCATAGTCTACTGCAGAAAAGTGCACCTGTAAGTTGGATGGTCAGAGCCTTAGGTAATCACCTGGGCAGGGCAACCCATGTAAACCAGGTTGACAGAATCTCAGATATGTTGCTGCCTATTCTTTGGCTGTGTGTGAGTGAGGGCTCAGAAAAGGGACAATGGCCACTGCCTACCCTCTGGAGTTTTGTCCAGAAGCTAGCTGTCCCCTGGCACTTACCTTGTTGCTAGACACTTCATTTTCTTCCTGTATTCTACTGGTGCCCTTCAAGTTGCTGCCCTGGTGCTGGAGCCCAGAGGGAGTGAGTCTGCATAAGTCCTAAGTTGTTTTAAGAGGAGATGACTGAGAATCCTGCAGTTTTTGTGGCCACCCCACCCTTACTGGTTTTTATAACCAGAAGTTATGGGGTCTAATATTCCTGGCACTGGAACCCTGGGCTGGATGGTCTACTGTGGGTCTTGGATCCCTTGCTGCCAAGATATCCCTACCAATTTTTATCTACATGTGGGTGTGGACTACCTGTTCTCTGTCACTATGTCTCTGCCCCTCCTACACATCTGAATGAATGTGACTTCTGTAATTCCTTTGTTGTCAGAATTCCATACAGTTAGATTTTCTGGCGATTCTGGGTGATAGTTATTTTGTAGTTTAGTTGTCATTTTTTTGCTGTAGTTGTACAAGGCAGTGAGCTTTGTTTACCTATACCTCCATCTTGACTGGAAATCCAATGTATGTGACTCTTAAAGACACATCTAATTACTTATGTTCTGGAAGAATTAGAATTTCAGGAGCCTTGAGTAAGGTTTCCATATAAAATAATTGCTGATCACTTCTTTCTCCAAAAACTCGTAAGAAAATTTTCTTCTAATTTCGTTTATGAAGGTAAATGTTACATCCCAATCTTTCCATGTTAGTGCCACATATTACAACTCTATTCTTATTTTTCCCCACCAACTTACAGTCATGTTTTATTTCCTATTTTTCATAATTCACATAATACATGATGAAGACAAATTTTTCATCTCCCTTTTAATTTTTACACAAACATAACAAAATTTTCTAAACGTTTGCAATTTTTGCTACAAAGGACTTAAAATCAACAAATAAAATAAAGTCTTTTGTGTGATCTGTTTTGAAGGAAAAACTAGTGAGCAAAATTTTGATGAACAAGATCATTGACACATAAATAATAGAATCCATAGATCAGAATGTTAAGAGGAGTCTTGAAGTCTTCCATCCACATCCCAAACAAGATAATTAAAGACTCTAGCTCCTTGGATATAGAGTTATTAAGCTTCTGTTTGAAAAAAAAAACCCAATGATTGGAAAATTATTACTTTATTCTATAGTATTCTTTCACAGTTCTTATGTTAGGAAATGATTTCAAGTATCCTCTTCACCCTTTTCTTCTGCGTGTTCTCTAGCTTTTCAATTAATCTCTTAAAGAGTGACATTCAAAATATCTCTCTCTCTGTAGTTTATCTATCTATCTATCTATCAATTTTAATATGCATACTATGTTCAGTGGGCAAAGTGCTAAGTTCAGAGTGCTACATTAATTCATAATCATGGCCCTAATGTAACTCATAAGTCACTAATAGAAAAGACAAGTAATAAACTATGCTGTTCAATTATAAGTATGAGCAATGGTCTGTTGAATAAATAAAAAAATAAGAGCAGAGACTTGTTTTATGAGAGTGAAAAAGTAAGTCAGGGGAAGTTTTCCTTGTGGAAAAAATAGGATTTTTTTGAAGACTAAATAATGTAAAGACTGAATAAAACTAAAACTTCTAGTAGGTAAACGACTATACATTGTGGCTTCTGTATTTTAAAAAAGAAAGGCTGTTTGTGGCCCATTACCTATTGTATATATTAGACAATCAATCATGATCAAGCAAGAGCCTCATATTGTCTATACTTACATTTTTATTGTGACTACATTTGAGTCATGACAGAATAGACCTAGATCCACTCCACAAAATTCACTTTCAATTTGAGCAAGTATCTTATGTGTTTTGAACAGTTCATTAAATGTAAATGCAGAATCCTGTATTCACTATGAGATAGTCACCTCAAACTTTTATGGTCTAAGATAATTCTTTTTGGGATCTCAACCTTCTTTGAACCCTTACTCACTGTATGACTCTTCCCTTAATTTAAATCATCCCACATTAGATTCTGTACATGTTTCAGAATCCTTAAATGCAAAGAATAACTACAGTGTCATTCTAAACAGTGGAAAATATGTAGCTGCTTTTTTTTCAGAGTAGATAATACTTCAATCGCTAATAACATTTTTTCTCTAATTTTGTGTCCCATTTACACCACACAGTGATATATTCAGGGTAGCTTTTGATGATGAAGTAGAGGAATCATAGCCAATTTAGTCATCCTCAATGGCCACTGACAAATATAATAACATTCAAACACACTTCTATTCTTCATTCCAGTAATATGCAAACCTCATCATCAACTAAATCTAAGCAATGTGCGTGTTTGGGGAGGGGAGATGGTTTGCAACTGCGCAAATAATCAAAGCACAGGAATGAATACAGCCATCTGTATGGAAATTGGTAAACTGCAAATTGGTCCCTTAACTGGAATTAGGAAGAATACATGTTTTTCCAAGCTCTGCTTCTTTCCCAGAATTTCACATACATCAATAACAATGGCTTTTACTTCCTTCAGCTGAAGATGGAGAGAGAGATGCTTTAGAGTTATCAATGTCAGGGAGGGTTTTTCCTGCATAGTTATAAGCCCATTATTTTAAAGAAGAAAATGAAGGCTCGTTTCCTACAGTGAATTTAATACATCTCCTGCTCTGTGTTATGATGACAGTACTGAAAAGTAGAGTCAGAAAAAAAGGAAAACAAAGGAATGAATTTTTTAAACTTAAAACTAGTGTAACCCTTTCTGGTATGATAACTGTGCTGGAATATTTATCTATTAATGTAACCTTTAAAACCACCGTTAGAGGCAAAAATTGATAAGATTTTCTGTCATTAATTACTATTTTTGCAGAAATCCTTCCTGGGTTTTGTTAGGAGCCTAGTATAATGTACTAGAGTATGGTATGTGCACAGACATTAGTGCACTCCCAATGTGCCATTGTCAAAAATGTATATACTATGAAAAGATGACCAAGAGAGAAGCAAATAAAAGATGATCTAGCCTGAACAATCAGTCCTAATTTTATTATCTACATAAACCTGAAATATTGAGTTTCTTTAGAGTTTTGAAAAGCTCTACAACCTTTGATAAACTATTCATAATTGGGGAAGAACACAGAACAGAATATTTAAGATGCCAAATGTCTATTTAAAATAAATACTTAAATATAAGTCATAGCACCATAAAAATCCTAGCAGAGAACATAGGCAGGAAAATCTCAGATATTCCATGCAGCAATATTTTCACTGATATGTCCCCTAGAGAAAGAGACATAAAAGAAAGAGTAAACATATGGGACTATGTCAAACTAAAAAGCTAATGCACAGATAAAAAAGGCATCAGCAAAATGAAAAGGGAACCAAGTGTATGGGAAAATTGATTTGCAAATCAAATATGGGGTACCTTGTCTTATACCCCAGACAAGGGTTTGATCTCCAAAATATATAAAGAACTTACACAATTCCACACCAGAAAGACAAAAAAATCCAATGAAAAATTGAGTAAAGGAACTGAACAGACACTTCTTCAAGGAGGACATGCAATGGACCCAGAGACAAATGAAAAACTGCTCAGCATCACTAGCCATCAGAGAGATGTAAATTAAAACCACAATGAGATAGCACTTCACACCAGTCAGAATGGCCATAATGACCAAATCAACAAACAACAAATACTGGAGAGGATGTGGAGAAAAGGGAACTCTAGTACCCTGTTGGTGGGAAGGCAGAGTGGTACAGGCACTGTGGAAAATAGTGTGGGATTTCCTCAAAAAACTAAAGATGGAACTGTCTTTTGACTCAGCAATTTTACTGCTGGGATTATACCCTAAGAATTCTGAAACACCAATTCAAAAGAACTTATGCACCCCAATGTTCATAGCAGCCCAATTTCCAGCCAACTGCTGCAAGCAACCTAAGTGCTCATCAGTAAATGAGTGGATCAAAAAACTCTGTACATTTATACAATGGAATACTGGGCAGCAAAGAGAAGGAACTCCTACCCTTCCAGACATCATAGATGGAACTGGAAAGCATTCATCAGGCGATAAAAGAAAAATGCCATATGATCTCGCCTATACGTGGAAACTAATCATCAAAACAAACAAGCAAGCAGAGTAAACCAGAGACATGGAAATAAAAAACAAAAGGACAGTAACCACAGGGAAGAGAGAGAGGGATAATGGGGGAAGAAGGGGAAAGGTCAAGTCAAGGAACATATATTAAAGGCCAATGGACAAGGACAATTGGGTGTGGGGATTAAATGTGGGAAGTGGGGGTGTGGATAGGGCAAGGGAAAGTAATGAGAGGGAAATGGGGACAACTGTAACTGAACAACAATAAAAACCCACACACATAAAAAAGCCATATTTATGATGTTTTTCTGAACAAAAATATAAAACTTTGAAAACGAGTTACCTAAAATAAGAATTTGTCAAAAAATAAGTAAAATACTTCATGTACATAAATATAAACAGTTGTTTCTGATTACAAAATGTGGACTCTTTCTATTTAAATAAAGCAATTCATGCCAGGAAAAAAATTCTTAAAACATAGTTTTCCTCCGTAAGTATGAACATATGAGCAAGCTGATTAGCGAGAGTAAGATGTTGGCATTATATTGTGAGACAACCTAGTAAAACTAATTTTAGTTGGTTGATAGCAACCCCTCAAAAAGAGAGATATCTGAATCCTAACATCTAGTATCTGTGAATTTGGCCTTATTTTTTGGAGAAAAAAGATCTTCGTAGATGTACTTAAATGAAGAATCTCAAGATGAGATCATCCTGGATCTACCTGGTAGCCCCCAAATTCAGGCAAATGTCCATTTCAGAAGAAGAGAAACATAGACACAGAAGAGAAGACAGAAACTGGAACTAAAATTTGGTGGCAATGCCCAGGAGATAGGAGAGAAGAAAATAATTATTTCTTTTTCAGCATCTCTAGAGGGAAACCTGCCCATACCTTGATTTCTGACTTCTAGCTTCTAGAACTGTGAGAAAATAAATTTCTATTTTTTAAATTGTTGTTCAAGTACAGTTGTCTTCATTTTCACCCCACCATGCCTTCCTGCTTCAACTGTCCCCACCTCTACCCTTGAACCTACCCCCTTTGGCTTTGTCCATGTGTCTTTTATACCTATTCCTTGATGGCCCTTCCCCTATTATCCCCTATTATCCTTCTCCCCCCTCCTCTCTGTTTATTGTCAGTTTCTTCTTTATTTCAGTGTCTCTGGTTGTATTTTTCTTGCTTGTTTGTTTTGTTTACTAGGTTCCACTTATAGGTGAGATTATATGGTATTTTTCTTTCACCACATGGCTTATTTCACTTAGCATAATGCTTCCCAGTTCTATCCATTCTGTCTCAAAAGGGAGGAGCTCCTTCTTTCTTTCTGCTGCGTAGTATTCCATTGTGTAAATGTACCACAGTTTTTTGATCCACTCATTTACTGATGGACATTTAGGTTGCTTCTAGCAGTTGGCTCTTATAAATTGTGCTGCTATGAACATTGAGGTGCATAACTTCTTTTGAATTGGTGTTTCAGGATTCTTAGGGTATAATCCCACCAGTGGTATTGCTGTGTCAAAAGGCAGTTACATTTTTAGTTTCCTGAGGATATTCAGTCATTTTCATCATCTCGAGAGTCACAGATACCAAAAGACCAAATCTGTAGATGAAAATAAAGTTAACAAAGGAAATAATAGCTCCAAACTTACAATGACTTGTTTATGAGGGAGTAATGCAGAGCAACTAGACTTTAAGAAACTTTCTCTGGGGTACCTAACTTCTAATTTTCTTATTTTCTAAAGACATTTTACAGAAGTTTTTTTTTTTTTTTTTTTTTTTTAATCAGTATTTTTTAATTGTTGATATTGTACAGTTTTCTGTCTTTTACCCCGCCCCAGCCCACCACCCCAGCCCTCCCCACCTTCCTCCCATTTCCACCCCCCCATAGTTTTTGTCCATGAGTCCTTTATACTTGTTGCTCTACAGAAGTTTTATGTTCATGAGAACATTGAACAGCAGGTATAGGGAGTTTACATATATTCCCTACATACTTACACAGCCTCTCTGTCAACATACACCAGAAAGGGAGATTTCTTATAATCTATATTGACATCATTATCATCCAAAGTCTGTATTTTACATTTGGTTTTACTCTTGGTGTTTTATATTTTATTGCTTTGACAAATATATAATTACATGTATCTGCCATTAAAGTATTGCACAGAATATTTTCACTGTCCTAATAGTCCTCTGTCCTCTACCATTCATCCCACTCCCTTTCAACCTCTGGCAACCACTCATCATTTCACTGTCTCCGTAATTTTGCTTTTTCCAGAATGTCATATAATTGGAATTATATAGTTTGTAGCTTTTTCAGATAGACTTCTTTCATTTAGCAACATTCATTTAATTTTTTTCTATGTTCCTTCATAGCTCAATAGCTCATCTCTTTTTAGCTTGAATAATATCCCATTGTCTGGATGTACCATAGTTTACTTACCCATTCACCTATTGAAGGACACTTGGATTACTTCCAAGTTTTGGTAATTATGAATAAATCTGCTATAAACATTGGTGTGCAGATTTTTGTGTAGACATATGTTTTCAACCCATTTGAGTAAGTATCAAGGAGGCAAAATTGCTGAATAGTATAGTAAGAGTATGTTTAGTTTTGTAAGAAACTATGCAACTGTCTTCCAAAGTAACTGTACCATTTTGTGTCTCCACCAGCAATGATGGAGAGTTCCTATTCCTCCACACCCTTGCCAGAATTTGGTGTTGTTAGTGTTTTGTATTTTGATCATTCTAATAGACATTAAGTAAGATTTCATTTTTAATTTGCAGTTCCCTAAAGATATATGATGTTGATCATATTTTCATACATTTAATTGGCTATTATCTACCTATCATATATCTACCTATGTGTATATGTATGTATGTATGTATGTATGTATGTAGGTATCATCATCTTGGTGAGATAATCTATTTAGGTATTTTACTTTTTTTAAGGGTTATTTGATTTCTATTATTGAGTTTTAAGAATATTTTATATATTATGGATAATAGTCATCTACCACATACAGGGGGACACAAACACTAGAATTTATTTATCAAAAATTGTGTATTTATTTTTACATGTTTAAACTTCAGCCATCTTCAAAGTACTCTCCACTTGATGTAATGCACCTATCAGATGTACTAATTTAAACCCATTTTGAAAATTTCATTCAGCTACCTTTAAATAATTAAGTATTTAGAGATATACTTACCTTTTTAAAATAGGCTAAGTTGTGTAACTGGAAATAAGCAGCAGTTTGGAACTCTCCATTAAGGAAAATAATAAACTTTTAAAATGAGACATCAGCCCTGCCCAGTGTTGCTCATTTTGTTGGAGCATCACCCTGCATACCAATAGGTTTCAGGTTTAATTCCTGGTTAGGACACATACCCAGGTTGCATGTTAGATGTTCGGTCTGGGTGTGCATGATAAAGCAACCAATTAATTTTTTTCTCTAACATTGATCTCTCTCTCTGTCTCTCTTTCCCCCTTCTTCTCTCTCTAAAAACAATGAAAAAATGTCCTCAGATGAAGAGAAAAAATTTTTAAAACAAAGAGACTTTATTTCACTCTTATCAAGACTTTTATCAACCCTAGTTTTTTTAAATATATTTTATTGATTATGCTATTACAGTTGTCCCATTTCTCCCCCATCATTCCCCTCCACCCTGTACACCCCCTCCCACCCACATTCCCCCCTTTAGTTCATGTCCATGTGTCATAAGTTCTTTAGCTTCTACATTTCCCATACTATTCATGGCCTCCCCCTGTCTATTTTCTTCCCACTATCTATCTATGATACTCATTCTCTGTACCTTTTCCCCCTCTCTCCTCCTCCCACGCCCCTGTTGCTAACCCTCCATATGATCTCCATTTCTGTGGTTCTGTTCCTGTTCTAGCTGTTTGCTTAGTTTGCTTTTGTTTTAGGTGTGGTTCTTAATAGCTGTGAGTTTGCTGTCTTTTCACTGTCACATTTTTATCTTCTTTTTCTTAGATAAGTCCCTTTAACATTTCATATAATAAAGGCTCGGTGATGATGAACTCCTTCAATTTGATCTTATCTGAGAAGCACTTTATCTTCCCTTCCATTCTAAATGACAGCTTTGCTGGATAGAGCAATTTTGGATGTAGGTCCCTGCTTTTCAAGATTTCAAATATTTCTTTCCAGCCTCTTCTTGCCTGGAAGGTCTCTTTTGAGAAATCAGCTGACAGTCTGATGGGAACTCCCTTGTAGGTCACTGTCCCCTTATCCCTTGCTGCTTCTAGAATTCTCTGCTTCATTTTAATCTTGGCTAATGTAATTATGATGTGCCTTGGTGTGTTCCCCCTTGGGTCCAGCTTCTTTGGGACTCTCTGAGCTTCCTGGACGTCCTGGTAGTCTATTTCCTTTGCCAGATTGGGAAAGTTCTCCTTGATTATTTGTTCAAATAAGTTTTCCACTTGTTGCTCTTCTTCTTCCCCTTCTGGGACCCCTATAATTCGGATGTTGGGACGTTTAACGATGTCCCGGAGGTTCCTAAGCCTCTCCTCATTTTTTTGAATTCTTGTTTCTTCCTCATTTTCTGTTTGGTTGGTTGTTTTTTCCTTCTGGTCCACTCCATTGATTTGAGTCCCAGTTTTCCTTCCATCTCTATCAGTTCCCCATGCATCTTCCTTCATTTCACGTATTGTAGCCTGCATTTTTTCATCTAGTTTGTCAGCAAAATCAACCAATTCTGTGAGCATTTTGATGACCAGTGCATCTGATAGGTTGGCTATCTCTTCACTGCTTAGAGGAATTGGCTCTGCGGCTTTTATTTGTTTTCCGGTTTGAGCCATTTTTGGTGGGATTTTTTGGTTGTTGTTGTTTTGGTTTTAGTCTGGTCGAGGCTATTACGTAGTTAGGGGTGGAGCCTTAGGTGTTCCTCAGGGCGGGGCAGCCTAGTCGCCGGGTTGTGACACTATAGGTGGGGGCGGAGTCTGAGAGGGAACAATGGTGCCTGTTCTGCTCTCTCCTGGACTCCTGCCCTTTCCGCCGCTTCCCCTTCACCTGGATTATCTGCACATGCGAGAGTGCTGTTACGTAGTGAAGAGTGGAGCCTCTGGCGCTCCCCAGTGCGGGGCAGCCCAGTCGCTGGTTTGTGACGCTATATGTGGGGGCAGGATCTGAGAGGGAACAATGGCGCCTGCTCAGCTCTCTCCTGGATTCAGTCCCTTCCGCCACTTCCCCTCTGCCTGGACCGTCTGCGTGCGCGAATGTGAGACCACCTGGTCAGCCAGCCGCCTTGTGTGGCCTCACTGGGTCTGCACAGTTGCCCCCCTGTGCCCGGGGTCCGCCAGCTGCTGCCTGTGCACCTGGGAACTGCCTGCAAATGCCCCTCTGGATGAATGGTTGTTGGACTTCCGTACAGTTCAATTTTCTATAAGTTCTGGTTGTTTTCTTGTTTCTAAATATTTGTTGTCCTTAATTTTGGTTGTTAGAGGAGGCACAGTGTGTCCGCCTACGCCTCCATCTTGGCCGGAAGTCCTTATCAGCCCTAGTTTTTGAGAGTTAGAGCCAGGTATGAATTCTCTCACTGCTTTTCTGAATCTTCTACATCAGTTATCAACAATGGATTATTTATTTATTAGAAACAACAGTCCAGGAATATTAAAATGGTCTACAGGACACATTTCACCCCCCCTTGAATAAATATACCCAGTTTTATGGTGATGAAAATGCCTATTCATAAAGCACAGGCCAACTGATTTATGAATTACAAATGTCAGTGAGGACAGTGAATATTTTCTAAGCACATAATCATAATATTTGTGCACATTTGAAAATTAGCAACCTGAGGGAGCTTTCTTATATTTTCTGAAATTATTTTTTAGCTCATTATTTCCAGCTCCTTCTTCTTTGACAACTATCAACTAGTTTTCTGTATCTATGGGTTGTTTCTGTCTTTTGTTTATTCTTTTGTTTGTTTTTAGATTCTACATATAAATTCTTTCTGAAATTAAATAGAAAGCTTAGAATATCTCTGTTTATTTCTTCACATGCCATTCTAAGGCATTGTATACCTAACTGTAGTTGGTCTTGGAATAGTTGCTATAAATTGTCATGTTCAATATATCATTAATTAATTATGCACATATATAGTACACTTCAGATACTGTGTAATGGGGTTGTTGTTCAGTACTTGTGCACATGGAGTTTCCATTTGATATGTATGTGTGTATATATGTGTGTGTGTGTATATATATATGTGTGTGTGTATATATATATATATATATATACACACACAGATATATAATATTAAGTAGGAAATATTTCCATGGAAGAATCACCTTTATTAAGGGTGGAATGCTGTAATAGTGTTGGTGGTAGGTGGGAAATTTTTTCTCTAATTTTATTTATATAAAAAATCAAAGAAGAAAAATTTTGATAATGTAAAATTTAAAGAGAATTTTGAGTCATGGGTTTTTCCCAGGGGAAAGAATATCTTAAGCAAAATAAATAGTAAGAACCTTGGGTAAAAGTTACTTGGATTTTTCAGAGAACAACAAGGAGGTTAGAAAGCCAAGATTGAAAATAGAAAGAAATAAAACCATACAGGTTGAAAGGACATAGAACCATGTAGGCTATTGTAAAGAGTTTAGACTGTACTCTAAGGCATTTAGGAAATTGTCAACAGGCCAAGAACAAGATGTGGAATGATCTGATTTATGAATTGAGAGGATGGCTTCAATGTTGGCTTTAAAATAGATTCCAGAGAAAGTGAAGAAGGCAAACTATCAGTTGTAAAGTGATTTTAATAAAGTATAGGTGTTAACTGAAAGCAGCCTGATAGGATAACAGGGAATACCTGATAAAATTGGCAGATTCAAGATGTAATTTGACATCAGAACTGACAGTATCTATTTATAGCTATTGTTGAAGTAGGGGTGGGTTATAAAAGAAAGGTATCAATGAATAAGGATTACAATTTTTTTGACCTGATAGATTGAAAATTGAAATTGAGAAAACTATCAGGGGAGTAAGGTTGAATGTATAATCAAAAGTTTAGCTTTGGTGATGTTAAACTTGAAATACTGAATAGGCAGTTTGGGACTGTGTGTGAAGTCAGTAGAAAGGTCCAGACTGGACATATACATTTAAGAGTCATCCATGTCCAGATGATATCTAAAACCACGAGTCTCACTAAGAGTACCAAGTAACACTGTGTGTGAAAAAATAGATTTAGAGGACAAAGTCATGATGACATTAGACATTTATAGTTTTTTGACCAGGATAGCCAGGTTTTATGGAGCCTAGAGCTTCACAATTTTGGTGATCATTTAAAAAAATCATAGGCAATTATAAATACCAATCATGTACAAAACTTTGAAAGGGGCCCATCAAAATCAGGAATAGCAGACAACTTTAATTAACTACATGGTCAATCTGCTTCTGGTTGGGGAGATGAGGGATAAGCAATGGACGACACTAAGCAGTTGCCCACACGTGAGAAGAAAAGATCATATGGTATCCCAAAGCCAAGTATTTTCCAGGAGATCTTTCCTCCTCAAAACCGTATTGGATTAAATTCTGACAACTCAGCAAAGGAGGTGAAGACCAAGAATGCATCATTGGATTTGGCAACATGGAAGCATTGGTGAATTTGACAGAGTCATGTTGGTTGGTGGGATGGAGGCAAATGTCAGCTAGGGTAGATGTAGACAGATAAGTGGAGAAAAGTATGGAACAGTGCATTTTAATGTAAAGGAAAGAGACATATGGAGCAGAGCAAAAGGGGGATATGAGATCAAGGGAGAGTTTGGAAATAGTTTATATACATATGGTTTGACTGTCTGGTTAACAAATATTTATTTAGATTACTAGAAAACAACCTATTAAATGTATGAATATAAGAAAAAAAACACCGAAGCATCACTTCTTTGGGAAAAGAACCCCCTCTCAATACTCCCAGTTCCTAAAGCACACAAATTTATAATATATATAAATATATATATAATACATATAACTATATAATATAATATATAAATGTAATATATTTATTTATACAGTATAATATATTATATATTTATATATATATAAAAATGTAGAGATGGAAAAGTTTTTACCCAAGTAGATGTTAATCATAAATCGTGAGGCAGATTTCAGGCTCAACATTAATTTTGTTTTAATATAATCAATATATATAGTGCTATTTAAAAATCAATATTATTGAGACATAACTTCTATTTAATATAAGTTTATACAACAGACCCTTGAAGAACACAGAGGTTAAGCTTTCCTATTTCACTTCCCTCAAGTCCTCACTTGTGCGTCCTGGTATCACTTCCCAAATAATACTCTGGTTTCTCTTCAGATCATATAAATCTTTCGCCTTTTACTTCCCAAATAATTAACTTGTCTCAGGGTCATTTTTTTTTGACAAGTTTATTGTAGAATAAAGATTTCCTTCCTTCCTTCATTCATTCATTCACTCATTCATTCTCTCATTCAGTCAATATTTATTATATTGTTACAATCTCCTAAGCAACTAATGTGTGCCGAGAAGGATTATTACTATTGCGAATACACTAATAAAGAAAAGAGATGAAATCCCTACCCACACAGAATTAACATTTTAGTTACTGTAGCACTGCTCTCTATATGCTTATAATCTCTTGTTCAGTGTCAGCCCTCTCCATGAACCTATTAGCTCTTTGTGGACAAGCAATATTTTTAAAAAGATAAAAAAAAATTTTAAAAAGATAAAAAATATTTTTAAAAAGATAAAAAATATTTTTAAAAAGATAAAAAATATTTTTAAAAAGATAAAAAAATATTTTTAAAAAGATAAAAATATTGCTTGTCCACAAAGAGCTAACAGGTTCATGGAGAGGACTGACACTGAACAAGAGATTATAAGCATATAGAGAGCAGTGCTACAGTAACTAAAATGTCAATTTTGTGTGGGTAGGGGTTTCATCTCTTTTCTTTATTAGTGTATTCGCAATAGTGAGAATCCTTCTCGTCACACACTAGTTGCTAAATAATGAATCAGTACTAAGTCTTAGACTACAAGCTTTAATAATTACAATTAGGGGAGTGCATAGAAAATTGGGAAACTGCACTGGAAAATAAGTTTAATTCTCTTATTCCTGGGGAGCTCAGGATAGAAAAAAAAAGTAACACATTGTGAGAGATTAAATTCCCATCTGGGTCAGTTGGTGATTTCACTTTCAAAAAGAGCTTGAAATAGAAAAGAAAAGGTATTTAGTGAATCCATTACCCCAATAAGCCATTGTCACACTGAAATTCTGTAGTTTGATATTTTTAACTTCTAAATTAAGGGAGAGAAAGGTACATAAATTATAAAATATCAGGTATAATATATCCCTTTATAATAGTGCTAGAGCTGTATAAAGTACCACAAACTGGATAAACAATAGAAATTAATTGTCTCACAGTTTTGAAGGCTACAAGTCCAATGGTTAAGTGTCAGTAGGGCCATGATACCTTTAAAGACACCAGGAAGTGACCTGTTCCATGCTTGTATCCTAGCTTATGGTAATTTGCTGTTGCTGGCAATCTTTGGTGTTTCTTGATTCGTTGATGCATCACACTGACCTGTGCCTTCATGTTCACATGATGCTCTCCCTGTGTTTATGCCTATCTCCAAATTTACCATTTTAATAAGGGCATCAGTCATATTGGATTAGGAACCTACCCTATACCAGTATGACCTCATCTTAACAAATTACATCAGCAATGATCTTATTTCTAAATCAGGTTACATTCTCTGGGACTGGGAGTTAGAACTTCGACATATGAATATTGAGGGCTCACAGTTTAACTCTTAACACACCCAATAATCTAGCCTTTGAGTTGCATGAGAGGGGGTATCATATGTAGCAAATGAGACTCAGTAATAAAGATGCTAATTCACTATCACATGTGTGGCTTGAGGGTATTCCTTTTATATTAATATGTGTAATATCAGAAAACTGTAAATCACTTTTATTTAGGCAGATTTAAGACTAAATTTTCTTGTTTGGTGGAAGACAACCCACATATCAAGAGACTACATTTAGATTTCTCTAAATAATACACTACTTAAAAACCCATAAGTTTGAATAATAACAAAGTTGTGATAAACAAGTAAGCTAATCTAAGTATTTTTTCTGTTACTGTTATAAATCTAAAATAACTTTCATCTCACAACTATTAAAATTAACTTGTTAAATTTACCATTAGTTGTTCCATTCTATGGCTCCTATATTCCCTACAAGAAGTTTTATTTTAATATATTCTGATCTATCTTTAATTATTAGACATATTATCATAAAATTTTAGAAATACCATAATTTACCTTATTAATTCATAATACAACTTGCATAGATGTAACAAAGTAAAAGAGCTTATAAAGTTTTAAATAGATGCATTTATTTTTCCCAAATAGTTAAATATTAGTAAATAATATATTTATGTAAAAGAGGATAGTTGAGCTAAATACCATAACATAATATAAATAACACATTTTGTAAGAATTATGAAATACCTTAATATATTTAATATTACCAGTTAAAAATCAAAAAAGCTCTTTTACATAAGTTTTCTATTTAATACCAAAAATGTAAATATGGAAATTAAACTGTAAATTAATTAATAGATAAGAAGCTAAGTATGCTTATTGTAAAATTATTTTAAAATAATCTTTCTTCTTTTAGTCAGTTAATTCCTACCTCACAACAGAAATAATGCACTTAATTAACAAAGATATTTTGACATTTGATATTCAGATGAATTATTGAATTTGACATCACATCTGGAATTTCAGAATTTTGTTAAACTCTGCTTATTAAAATAATGTTGTAAGGATGCCCCCCTCCCCAAACAAAAATCCATCATAAAGCCTTTACTTTAGTAATGACAATGTTCCAGAACATGACTACTTGACTTAGAATTAGTTGAAGAATTGATTTGAGAACCATCATAAATAGAAAACAGTGGCAGAAACTGGTCTTTCTGAAGTTAACAGTTTCAAAGAAGAGCCAGCAGTGCTGTCCAAAGGGCAGCATCCAGACTAAAGGTCTTCCAGTTTGCTCTGCTATTTGATCTTTTGATCTCCACTCAATGTTTCAATGTCATTACCTAACAGTAAGAAAGAAAGGTCATTTTTTTCCCCTTAAAATTGAAGCTCTTAAACTTCAGTCTGTCTTCATTTCTCTCTTTCCTTTGAGGTTTCAATTTATCTCATCTGGTCCATGGTAGTCAAAAGTTCTCACATTGGCATTGGTAATAATGCGTAGACCAAGATTTTTCTCTAGGAAAATCAAGTAAATCAGGACGTCAGAGTTGTTAAAACATTCATGGCTTTGCAGCCAGAACTTTCTTCTACTCTCAGCTCTGTTTCTACTTAACTATGCAACTGGACCAATTACATAACTTTTCTTTAGTCTTAATAAGTATAATATAAAATAGCAATACTCTTTATTTTACATTTTTTTAATATTATTCCTCATCTCTAACAGATGTGTGCTTTGGGCTAAGTAGGGAGAAGCTTATGATTTGGGCAATAAAAAAGTGGAAAACATTTATATTTTCCTATATATGAGGTCTTTCCAGATGCATTTGCCATGTACTCTTAAAAACAGAGTTATTTCCCTGGTTGGTGTGGCTAAGTGGACTGAACACCAGCCTGAGAACCAAATGGTCACCAGTTCAATTTCCAGTCTAGGTCACATTCCTGGGTTGCAGGCCAGGTCCCCAGTGGAGGGGCGCACGAGAGGCAACCACACATTGATGTTTCTCTCCCTCTCTTTCTCCTTCCCTTCCCTTCTTTCTAAAAATAAATAGAATCTTTAAAAAAATGAGACATTATTGAAGCAGAGAGAAGACACATTGTATACAGGACAATGATGCCATGGTATCCCCTTCAAAGTAGGCACCTTGGGACCTCACGCAGTTCTCCCAATTGCCATCAACTTCCCCATCACACTTTCCTGAATCTCATCAACAATCTAAAATCTCTTCCCTTTCAAAGATGATTTTAGTTTTAGGAAAAGTCAGAAGTCACAGGGTGCCTAATCTAGGCTGTAATGGGGCTGAGTCACCTGGGTGATTTGATGTTTTGCCAAAACCTCTGCATGAGATGTGATTTTGAGTGGCTGCATTATTGTGATAAAACTTCTAATTACCATTTGCCTATAGCTGTGGCCTTCTGAATCATCCAAACAATTTCTGTGGAGGAATGTTCAAGCGTCATGCAACATCTGATGCAGATTCATTGCTCTACTCCCTCAGTCATCTTGACTATGTTGGTCACACAGTACGCATGCTCACTCAATGGTGTCTACCACCCCCACTGACTAGTAAAGGAAGTCTTCATTGTTCATACATGCACATTATAGTTCACTCTCTTTGGAGGCCAGGTTACATCAATGTTGCACAAACCATTCTCATCATAATAACAATGGCTGGACTTTTTCCAGACAGACCTGGTATTAGCCTTTATGTAGGTGACTTTTTTAGAAGCCACACAGCTGTAGTCTCATAGTCCACTTGCAATTAAATATTAATTCCTATGCCCTGGCCTCGTGGCTCAGTTGGTTGGAGCATCATCCCTTATACCAAAAAGTTGCAGGTTTGATCCTCAGTCAGCACACATACCTAGGTTGCAGATTTGATCCCCCTTTGGGGCATGTACAAGAGGCAACCAATCAATGCCTCTTTCTCACACTGATTTTTCTGCCCCCCCTTCCTCTCTCTTTAAAAATCAATAAACACACCCTCCTCGGGTGAAGATTGAAAAAACACATTTAAAAAATATTCATATCTAAATATCTTATATGAATTAAATGTTTGCAAGTTACTTTAGCAATCTCACCATATTGTGTGACTTCTGGTGTGTATTTGGAAGAACCGTGGGCCTCATCTGTTGCATAATCTGAAGTACTGGAATAGTGAGGGGGGAAGGCAAAACCAGAGGACACACTAATATCAAATGGAGGGATTATTTGACTAGTAATTATAACTAGGGATTATATATATAATAAGTGACACTACTTAAGTGGGAGGATTTGGAAGTAGCTCTGAATTGGAATAGTGTCATGAAAAGAAAAGCCAAATGTAGTTTGCTCCACATGGGGAAGTAAACAGGTAGGCTAGAGAGGAAGAAGATAGAAAATGGTAGTGGATGGGGACCAAGTCCAACTTTACAACCAGCAAAAGGGAGAAAATAACACCCATGGTCTGTTGACCAGGGCATGCGGCAGCAATTGCTGGGGATGGAGTGAAAGAAATGACACCACAGTCCCATGGAGACAGCTTGCTGAGAGACCAGACTCATGCTAGTGCTTAGATACAAATATGATCCAGGCTCTTTTGACAAAGCATTTCTATATCTTCTGGGCAAAATCAAAACTCATTAGCTTAAGTAATTTTTAAGAACTTGGTATATGTATTTCAGGCATGTCTTTTGAGATCTTTTATCACCTGTCACTTTTTCTCTCCTGTCAGTATCCTTGCTTATACTTAGTATCTCCCAAATTTTGAATTATTTCTGATTCCAGCAATCTTTCTTACAATCCTATGTCTCATTAGCTTTCATTTTTCTCTCTGACATACTGGAGTTTAACCCTGGTATCTCAACTCAAAAGTTGCCTTCTTGCAGAAACTCTCCCTAACTTTGCCAGGCTGGCCAATTTTCCCATCCCCACACCATATATATCCCTGTGAACTGACAACCTTATTTTATCATAGTTGTTGGCATGTTTTTCCCTAGTAGAATTTAAGGATGTGTAGAGGTCCATCTCCTTCAATGCTCCTCTTTCCTTTTAAGTTCTAGTACATGCCTGATCAGTTAGTATTCATCAGATATTGAAGGAACCAGAGAGATGAACACCATTACAGTATTGGTGGCAAATTTTGGAACATTATAAATATTCAGTTTTATATATAGGATGTTGCCAGGCATGTGGTAAATGATTGATAAAATGGTTTGTATATTCCACCTCTCAACCTAAATCTAAAAATGTCTGTGATCTCCTGGTAGACATAAATATCTACTTAAATGTAACTAAATATGAAAATCAAAATACAATGTAGTGCCTTGCTCTACAGCATTCAATACGTGCCTTTTGACTGATCCATGACATGAATACATATTCAAAATGAATGAATTAATTTATTGTTCAATTGGCAAGGACAAGTGGGTTTTATATTTCCTTCGGTTCTGAGTTTAAACTGTGACCCTGGAATCATAGAAGCACTAAAAGTCATTTTAAACATGCAATACTGTTGAATTAGAATGCTTTATTTTTCACATATTATTTTTTGTTTAAATATATCTCACTTGTTGATGAGAGAAATATTTTCTGTGTGATTTTTTTTTCATGAATTTCTACAGATTCTCCTACCTAAATGCTCTATATTAATATCCTTTTTCCCCTGTCTGGGGAACCTCTTCTTCAAGAGAAAAAAATTACATTTAACAAAGAACAAAGGCTAATGCTATTACAATGTATGTTCTTGTGAACTGAGAACTGCTATAGAGATAGATTTATAAACACTACTGCCATTTTGCACTGCAGGAACCTTGCAATTTGGTCAAGGTCCACCTTTAATTCTTGTGTTTATATTCAGATATACTTGTATTTTCTTCTTAGAATCTTTAAATGCTACTTTATACAAAAGAATTATATTAATGATGAGTCAGTCTGTCTTTATATATGCCCAAAATTGGATTAGATAGGTAAAGAGATAGGTAGCAGCTGAGATAAATTAAAAAAATACTAGCATTGTTTCATCTGATTTGTAAATATAGTGAAAATAACAACTTGTAACTTAGGAAAGGAAGCTTTAAATGAATTTCCAGTGTCATAACCTTATCGTGATAAAAATATACATGCACAGTATTCTTACTTGATATTTGTAATAAAATATTTCTTTTTGTGATAATTAAATATTAACTTATATCTTCTATATTTTAAAAAGTCTGTTATGATTATTGCATATGTGTTTGTGGAGCATGCTTTTATAAATAATGTATATTATTTTTTCACCACTGGATTTTATATTCAAATATAGCTCTGTAAAGTTTTTTATTACTGTCCAAATACAGTTGTCCCATTCCCCACTATTCAATTCCTTTGCCCTACCTACACCCCCTTTCCCACATTCAACTCTTCTTACCTTTGTCCAAACCTGTGGGTCCTTTACACACCTGCCTTGATTTGACCCTTCCCCTTCCTTCCCCTGTTATCACACAGTTCCCCTCTGGTTATTGTCAATTTGATTCTTGTTTCTGTGTTTCTAGTTCTATTTTGTCCTTTGTTTTGTTCATTAGGTTTCATTTATAAATGTGATCATATGGTATCTGTCTTTCACCATCTGGATTACTTCACTTAACACTCTCCAGTTTCATCCATGCTGTCATGCAGGGTCAGAGATCCTTCTTTCTACTGCATAGTATTCCACTGTGTTAATGTACCACAGGTTTTTGATTCACTCATTTACTGATGGTCACTTAGGCTATTTCCAGCACTTGGCTATTGTAAATAACATTACTATGAACATTGGGGTGTATAAGTTCTTTTGAATTGGTGTTTCAGAATTCTTAGGGCATAATCATGCAATGGAATTGCTGAGTCAAAAGGCAGTTCCATCTTTAGTTGTTTCAGGATATTCCATAGAGTTTTCCATAGTGGCTGCACCAGTCTGCCTTCCCACCAACAGAATACTAGGGTTCCCTATATTCCACAACCTTACCTGAACTTGTTTGTTTCTTTGGTTATGATGAACATTCCGACTGGTATGAAGTGGTATCTCATTGTAGTTTTAATTTGCACCTCTCTGATGGCTACTGATGCTGAGCAGTTTTTTCATTTGTCTCTGGGTTCACTGTATGTCCTCCTTGAAAGTGTCTGTTCAGGTCTTTTGCCCATTTTTAATTGGATTGTTTGTCTTCCTGGTGTGAAACTGTTTGAGTTCTTTATATATTTTGGAGTTCAAACCCTTGTCTGGGGTATTAATGGCAAATCAATTTTCTCATACATTTGGCTCCCTTTTCATTTTTCTGATGTTTTCTTTAGCCATGCAGATGCTTTTTATTTTGATGAAGACTCATTTATTTATTCTTGTCTTAGTGTCCCTTGCTCTAGAGGACATATCAGTAAAAATATTGTTGCGAGGAATATTTGAGTTTCTCCTGCTTATGTTTTCCTCTAGAACTTTTATCATGTCATGACTTATATTTAAATCTTTTATCCATCTTGAGTTTATTTTTGTGTTTGGTAAGTTGGTGGTCCAGTTCCTTTTTCTTATTTTTGCATGTAGCTGTCCAGATCTTCCAATACCATTTGTTGAAGGAGTTATTTTTACTCCATTTTATCCTTCTGTCTCACCTGGGTTGAATATTAATTGGCTATAGAGACTTGGGTTTATTTCTGGACTGTATCCTGCTCCATTACTCTATTTGTTATTATGCCAGTACCAGACTGTTTTGATTACAGTGACCTAATATAGTTTGATACCAAGTGTTGAGATCCATCCTACTTTGTTCTTCTTTCTCAAAATTGCTGTGGCTATTCAGGGTCATTTATGGTTCCATATTAATTTTTGAAATGTTTGTTCTATATCTGTGAAATATGTCACTGGCATTTTAATAAGGGTTACATTGAATCTATAAATTGCTTTTGGTAGTATGGACATTTTGATGATGCTAACTCTTCTAATCCATGAACATGGTATAGGCTTCCATTTGTTTGTGTCTTCTTTAATATTTTTCTTCAGTGTTGTGGTTTTCTATGTACAGCTCTTTTACCTCCTGGTTAGGTTGATTTCTAGGTACTTTATTTTTATTGTTGCTATATGAAATGGGATTTTTTTCCTTATTTTTTGATTCTGATCTTTCATCATTGGTATACAAAAATGCCTTTGATGTCTGAATGTTGACTTTTTATCCTGCTGTTTGCCAAATTTACTTATTAGGTAAAGTAGATTTTTAGTGAAGTCTATATGGTTTTCTACATACACTATTATTTCGTCTGCAAACAATGACAATTTTACTTCCTCCTTTATAATTTGGGTGCCTTTTATTTCTTTTCCTTGTCTGATCACTGTGGCTAGAACTTCCAATACTATATTGAATAGAAGTGGTGAAAGTTGACACATTTGTCTTGTTCTTGATCTTAGTGTAAAGCTTTTATTTTTTGACTGTTGAGCACGATGTTTGCTGTAAGTTTCTCATAGATGGCCCTTATTATGTTGAGGAATGCTCCCTCTACTCCCACTGGTCTGAGTGTTTTTGTCATAAATGAGCCATGTACCTTATCACATGCTTTTTTTCTCCATCTATTGATATGATCATGTAGTTTTTGTCTTTCTTTTTTTAATGTTCTGTATTAAGTTTATTGATTTGCTAATATTCTACCATCCTTGCATTCCTGGAATGAATCCCACTTGATCATGTGTATGATCTTTTTTAATGTATTGCTGGACCCAATTTGATAGGACTTTGTTGAAGATTTTTTGGTTTATATTCATCAGTGATATTGGCCTGTAGTTTTTTTTTTTTCCTTGTTGTATCTTTATCTGATTTTAGGATTAGTATGATGCTGCATCATAAAATGGGTTTGTAGTCTTCTCTCTTCTTGAATATTCTTGAATATTTTGGAATGTTTGAGAAGGAATGGGGTTAGCTCTTCCTTAAATATTTTGTCAAATTCTTCTGTGAAACCATCTGGTCCAGGGCTTTTGTGTACTGGGAGGTTTTTGATTACTGCTTTGATTTCACTAGCTGTTATAGGTCTGTTTAAGCTTTCTGCTTACTCTTGATTAAGTTTTAGAAGATTATATGTTTCTAAGAATATGTCCATTTCTCCCATGTTTTCAATTTTCTTGGCATTTAGATGTCTACAGTAAATTCTTACAATCCTTTGTATTTTTGTGGTATCAGTTGTAATTTCTCTTCTTTCATTTCTGATTTTATTTATTTGGGCCCTCTTTTTTTTTTTCTTTATGAGGCTGGTTAAAGGCTTGTTGATTTTGTTTATACTTTCAAAGAACCAATTACTAGATTTATTGATCCTTTGAATTATTCTTTTAGTCTTTATGTCATTTAATTCTGCTCTGATCTTAGTTATTCCTTCTTTCTACTTGCTCTGGGCTTTGTTTGTTGTTCCTCCAATTCCTGTAGATGTTGGGTTAGGTTGTGTATTTGAAATTTTTCTATCTTTTTCATGTAGGCCTGTATTGCTATGACCTTCCCTCTCAGGACTGTCTTCACTGTGTCCCATAGGTTTTGGGCTCCTGAGTGTTCATTTCATTTGTTTCCAGAAACTTTTTTATTTCTTCCTTGATCTCATTAACCCATTCATTGTTTATTGGCATGCTACTCAGTCTTCATGAATTTGAATATTTTTTGAGTTTTTTCCTTGAGGTTGGTTTCTAGTTTCAAGGTCTTGTGATCAGAGAAAATGTTTGATATGATTTCAATTTTCTTGAATTTTTGGAGGCTTGTTTTGTGTCCTACCATGTGGTCTTTGAAAATGTTTTATATGCATTTGGCAAGAATGTGTATTTTGCTTCTTTAGGATAAAAACTATATATATCAATTAAGTCCATTTGATCTAATGCATTGTTCTGTGTAACAATATCCTTTTTGATATTTTATTTGGTAGATCTATCCATTTTTGGCAGTGGAGTGTTAAAATCCCCTACAATAAGCATGTTGCTGTCTATATCTTTCTTGAAGTCCTCCAAGATTTTCCTTATGTATTTGCATGCTCCTATGTTGCCTGCTTATATGTTTATAATATTTATATGTTCTTGAGATATTCTTCCCTTGAGTATTATGAAGTGTCCTTCTGTGTCTGTTTTTATGGTCTTTGTTTTGAAGTCTTTTTTTCCTGAAATAACTATTGCTATCATGGGTGTTTTTTTCTTGTCCATTTGCTTGGAATTTTTTTTTCAACCCTTCACTTTCAGTCTGTGTAGGTACTTTATTCTGAGGTTTGTCTCTTTCAGGCAGCATTTGTTCAGATCATGTTTTCTTATCCATTCACGTACACTATATCTTTTGATTGGAGCATTCAATCCATTTACATTTAAGGTTATTATTGATAGGTACTTATTCATTGTCATTTTTCTTCATCAACCTATGTTTTTCTCTCTTTCACTGTCTCTCTTCCTTTTCTTAAAGCAGTCCCTTTAGCATATCTTGCAATGCTCGTTTGGTGGAGGTATATTCTTTTAGCCTTCTTTTGTCTTGGAAACACATTTTCTCCCTCCATTTTAATTGAGAGCCTTGCTGGATGGAGTAGTCTTAGTTGGATTCCTTTGCTTTTCATTACTTGGAATATTTCTTTGCATTCCCTTCTGGTCTGTAATGTTTCTGTTGAGAAATCACTTGCTGGTCTTATTGGGGCTCCCTTGTATGTTACTTCCTGTTTTTCCATTGCTGTCTTTTAGAATCTCTCTTTGTCTTGGAATTATGCCATTTTAATTATGATGTGCCTTGCAGTGGGGCTCTTTGGGTTTGTCTTGATTGGGACCCTCTCTGCTTCCTGGATTTTTGTGGCTTTTTTCTCTCATCAAATTAGGGAAGTTTTCCATCATTACTTTTTCAAATAAATTTTCTATCCTTTGTTCCTCTTCTTCTCCTTCTACTATCTCTATTGTTTGGATGTTATTATGTTTCATGTTGTTCTGCATTTCCCTTGACCCTTCTTCATTGTTTTTGAGTCTTTTTTCCTTTTCTTGCTCTGTTTGAGAGTTTTTTTTCTACCTTGTCCTTCAGCTCACTGATTCAGTCCTCTGCTTCATCTAGCCAGCTTTTGATTCCTTCTACTGTGCTCTTCAATTCAGAAATTGTATTCTTTATTTCTCCTAGCCTTTGCTGATAGATTCTACATTTTTTCTCATGCTGATGTTGTACTCACTACATACTCAGTATGTAGTTTTTTTGGTAATTCTCACTGAGCTCATTGAGCTTCCTTATAACCATTGTTTTGATCTCAGTATCTGATAGTTTACTTGCCTCTATTCCATTTAGTGCTCTTCCTGGGGATTCCTCCTTTCCATTCATTTGTGGTTGTTTTTTGGTGTTCTTATTTTTGGTGATACTTTTCCTGTTTCCTTCTGCTTCTTAAATTGATCTGTTTTGGCCCCCTGTCTTGGTGGTATGAACTTGTGTGGTAGGAAACCTGTGTGAGTCAATGGTGCTATCTCCTTGATCTCTTGAACTTGATCCTTTTGAGATCCCCTTTATGCCATTTATGTTGGCCCTCTAGATGTAATTGGGTTTTGATTATTGTTGGGTTTACTTTGGTGTGTAACCTTCCTTTCAGCTGGTTGACTGAGGGTCACTCCATCCACCACTTTTTGTATTCTGTTGTGAAGTTGCTGCCAGAACAAAACCACAAAGCCCAGGGAAAAAAAGCACAACTGACAAAAACAACTCCCACCTGCAAACCCTCTATCAACAGCCAATGAACCAATATTAAAAAGGGTGTGATGAGATTAAGACTATTATATGAAAGGAGAGCAAATATGAGATGACATACTTAATAAAAATGATTTTGAGAGGTTAGAGGAGGAAAACTAATGAGAGTAGGAAATTGGAGCAATGAGAAGAAAGTAAATTTTTTTTAATGAATAAAAAAAGGAATGAAGAAGGTGAAATGGGGTAAGAGAAGGGAAGTTAGTACAGCATTAGGCTTAAACATAAAGTAAAATAAGATAAAAAGGTAAAGAGTTATAAAAAGGAAAAATAAAGTAAATAAATAAATAGTAAAAAATAGGAATCAAATTGGAGAAAGATCCACAATAGCAGTATCAACAAGTGAGCTGAAATTAATACATGTGGGATGGTAATAAGGAAAAAAATCAAGAAAGAAAAGCTTAAGTGATGTCTAGAGGAAAGGGAAGTAATTTTGAGATGACAGAGTGAGAGACAATACAAAGAGTGAGGAATTAAAACAAGATTAAGACTGGAAAAAATAAAAAATTAAGACAAAAAGAAGGAAAATGCAAGTGAAAAAGAAAAAAGAACAGGCTGTGATGGGGCAAAATTAAAATGTGAGAGGACGAAAAATATAGGAGATGGGGATGGTAAAATTTGATATTTGAAATACAAAATTAGTGAAGATCTAGAGAAAAAGTTGAAAATATTCAACAACTATCCTATCTACAACCAACTAGCAAAGATTGCTAAAGGTGGAAAGAGAATGCAGGTATTTTAAGAGCAGGAAAAAGAATATGAGATGACCTTTGACAAAATTGTTTTTGAGAGGCTGGAGGCAGGGAATAGTAAGACAGCAGAATGGAAACAAGTTGTAGCAAGAGAGAAAGAAAAATTTAAAACAAAAATAATAAGAGGAAGAAAGAAGGTAAAATGGAGTAAGAGAAGGGAAGGGCAAAATATGTGAATTGAAATAAACTATAGTATAAAACCTAGTGACTTAATGCAGAAACTTGAAGGACAAGAAATTAAAGTTAAAAAGCTATGCAGGAAAGAAAATATTGCAAATCTTGAAGAAGACCTCGGTGGATTTTGTCTCACTATCATCTAGTATTTGCCGCTGTTTTTTTCTTTCTGGTTCCACCTCTGGGGATGTCAGATGGTGACTCTGTCTGACCTTAGGCAGCCTGTTTGAGACTCTCAGGGATCTTCCTGTGGCTGACTCCATCAGTTGTTAATCTGGTCACTCTACACTCAGCAGTCAGTCTTAAGCACCATAGAGGGGGCTGAATCCCTCCTGGGGTGGGGGATATTGTTTCCCCTCAGGCTGCTGCCACTCAGGGGAGTGGTGTGCCTGAAAAAGATGGCTGCTGCAGTCAGAGATGGCACAGCACCAGGATCCTGGTGCCTAGTGTTTCAGTTCTTTCTCCAAAGCCTCCATCCCCAGTCTCTCCTCAAGGTTCTTTAGTCCACACTGCCCCTCTCCCCCTCTTTGCCAGAGCCCAGGGTAAGTGGCTGCAAATGAAAATTTATCCCTTGGTCCCTTAAATGGCTCTATGCATTTCTAGCTATCTATCCCTGGCAGAGAGCAACCTTGCTGCTTTTGGCAGCTGGATGTTATCTGTGTTATCTGTGTACTTTTCAGGCTCTGGTGCCCTAGGCTGGGAATCCCAGGTTAGGGTTTATATCCCACACTTCTCAGAGGGACCCAACTGGCTGCTTAAATATCCTTCTGGTCCTTTAGCTGCTGCCTGCAGGCCCCCAGCCAGTCCTCTCCTGTCTCCATCACACTCCATAATAGTTGTTTTGCTGAAGCTGATTCTTCTGTCTGTCCAAGGTTATATGTCTTCTCTCTCACTATTGTTCCATTGTTTGTTCTGGATGGTTTCTTCTCAATTTAATTATAATTCCAGACTGGTCCTGGGAGGAGGTTAGTGTGACTAACTTCCCACAATCAAATTGGGACCTTCTGGTGCTGATTCCCAGGTGGGTAGGTTTGTGTACATTCTAGGACCCTGTGGGTCTCTCCAACAAACTCTCCTGTGAGGCTGGAAAATGTACAGGGCACCAACAACAATGGGAAGGAAACCGGGATTCAAATCAATGGCTTGGAGCAGAAGAAAGAAAGAAACATTCGACCAGAACAGAATGAAGAAACAAGCACTCAGAAAACATGAGGAGAGGCTTAGGAACCTCCAGGACAACTTTAAAGGTTCCACCATCCTAATCATAGTGGTTCCAGAAAGAGAAAAGGAAGAACAAGAAATTGAAAACTTATTTGAAAAAATAATGGAGAACTTCCCCAATCTGGCAAAGAAAATGGACTTTCAGGAAGTCCAGTAAGCTCCAAGAGTCCCAAATAAGTTGAACCCAAGGAAGCACACACCAAGGCACATCACAATCACATTACCCAAGATTAAAGATAAGGTAAGAACAATAAAAGCAGCAAGAGAAAAGAAGTCAGTTAACTACAAAGGAGTTTCCATTAGACTATCAGCTGATTTCTTCAAAGAAACCTTGCAGGCAAAAAGGAGCTGGAAAGAAGTATTCAGAGTCATGAAAGGCAAGGACCTAAATCCAAAATTACTCTATCCAGCAAAGCTATCATTTAGAATGAAAGGGCAGATAAAGTGCTTTCCCAATAAGGTCAAGTTAAAGGAGTTCATCATCACCAAGTCCTTATTATATGAAATGTTAAGGGAACTTTTCTAAGAAAGATGTCTTCATATAAAAATATGAACAGTAAAATGACAACAAACTCACAGCTATTAATAACCAAGCCTAAAAAAAAAAAAATAAACAACTAGAGCAGGAACAGAAGAATCACAGAAATGGAGATCACATGGAGGGGGGAGTGGGACTGTGAGAGAGGGGGAAAAGGTACAGAGAATAAGTAGCATAACGGTAGGTAGAAAATAGATAGGGAGAGGTTAAGAATAGTGTAGGAAATGTACAAGCCAAAAGAACTTATATGTACAACCGATGAACATGAACTAAAGGTGGGAGGATATGGGTGGGAGGGCATGTGCAGGGTGAAGGGGGAATAAATGGGGGGATGGGACAACTGTAATTGCATAATCAAGAAAATATATTTTAAAGAAAGAATATATGCATTTTTCTGTTTCAAGAAGTTTGAAAACACCACTGATCTGATGAAATTTTATAAAAATACTATTATTTATTGATATACAAAGCTTTATCTTTATTAATATAAATATATACAGCACATATAAAATTATCTACAATAGTTACACAGAGTACCTCAGAGATGCCTTTGTGAAAAGTATAAACATCATATAATAGCAATTCTAAATTTAATTTTCTCACTTGAAATTATTCATAAATAAACACTTTCTATGAAAGGTATCAATTCTGAAGGTGACTACATGGACAAATTATAGAATGATTTCTTGATAATTTAATCTACATTTAAGTCAAGTATCTATTCCCTTCAAAATACAGATTTAAAATTATGACCTCGCACACTTGATAAAAAATTGGGGCAAATAAACTATATCCATGTCACAGTACTTGTTTAAAACAAAAATATGTGTGAATACTGCATTATTCTTTCCAAGAATATTCAAAATGGTGTCTAAGAATTTTCTCTCCTAGTTTGCCTCTTGCTCCAAAACTAATGATCATTTCAGTGCTAAATGTCTGTTATTATTTGATATCCAATTTTTAGTACATAGAATATATAGTAACAGCTATTTCCTCCCTTAGTAATTAAATTAAAATGATAAGGAAAGGGGAAAATGTAAAAGTCCTGAGATGACCAAGAGATGGAAAACTCATCCAAAAGAGAATTGGACATGTGCTTATTATAACGGGAAGATGTAACATCTCAAAAGAAATGGCTCTGTCTGTGCTGAGGCAGGATAAGTCCGCACTGATAGGAACTTCACCTCTGAGCATCTCATTCTAATTGTCTCAATTACTAATTCTTCTAGAACTTCTAAGACTAAGTCCCAAAGTAGTGACTAAGAAGTTATATATGACAAGTGTATAAAGTCAGTAGAAATCTTGTTAGTACTGTGTGTCTCAAAGCTAGTAATATGTGAGGAAGTTTACTTATAAAACAAATTTGCTGGTGCAAGGGTCCCACATCAGCTTACCACCTGTGACAGCAGCTGGTAGCATGGTACAAAGGACCCAGATGGTAGTAATCACCAGTTCATTCAGTTAGAACCAAAAGGTAAACCTCTTTAGGTGAAGCCCCAAATGAATTCATATCTCAAAACTACTAAGATTTTATACTTGGAATAATTTTAGAGAAATTTACAGGAAAACTTCATTATGAATCTCTCATACACAAAGTCCCCTGAGAAGCCTATTACTGTTTGTCAACTGCAGTAGAAGACATAATGCTTTTTTTATTAATAAGGTTCTCATTTTGTTACCAAAAGGATTGTTGTAAAATGGCACGATTAATTGAAGATTTCTTTTTACTTCTGATTTGCCTGATTGACACAAGTAACCCTTATTAATTTCTCCAGATGCCTGAAGTACTATAAGCAAAAAAACACAAGACAATGAATTATGTATTCTGATATTCAATGGTCATTTTCATCTTTGTCACAAGTATTAATTTAATGAGGTCACATTAGCATGCTGTCCACTGACATTAACATGGGGAGTGCTGAAACTATTTAAACTCTTTAAATTAAGAAAATTTACTCAAATTCATGTTCAGACACTTAAAACTCTAGCCATGTATTATACCATGAATAATGTGTTTCCCATTACCAGTTGTGTTAAAAATGACAGAACACAATAATTTACATCAAAAAGTTAGAAACACTCACCAAAACCCTCATATCTCTGCTCAATACTTAAAGCAATTTGACAATGTCAGGTTTAAAATTTAATGGACTTGATAAATTTTTGCTTCACTCATTTATTTGGAGAACATAATATTTTTATCAATATTTTGTATAGATTTTAGTCTTGTAATAGATAAAAACACTGTGTATCACTCTGTCAGTTATATTTTGTTAAACGTTGTAGATCTTACTAAAATGTTATTAATATTTAATATGGTATGATATATATCTTCATTCATAGCATAAATTCTAGATCTCTTCTACTTCCCTCATGGACTTTTATTTCAGTTAATATTTAAGTATATGTACATTGGAAATACAATATTTAAAAATCTAAATATTTTATTTAAAGATGACAAGGCTATGGTGAATTTTGAAGGACTAACATTTATATAATTAATGCACTCCCTTAATTAGAATCAGAAGTTCATGCTTGAAAGACTTTCTATGCCCTATTCATCCCTGGTTCTCAGTGCTTAGCACTTGATTGCAGCTATTTTTTTAAAGATTTTATTTATTTATTTTTTAGAGAGGGGAAAGGAAAGAGAAGAGAGGGAGAGAAACATCAATGTGTGGTTGCCTCTCGCCCCCCCCTGCCCCCGCACAGGGGACCTGGCTGACATCCCAGGCGTGTGCCCTAGACAACGGATTGAACTGGCAACCCTTTGATTCGCAGGAAGGCCCTCAATCATTGAGCCACACCAGCCAGGGCTGATTACTGCTATTTTGAGAACTACCATGATTGCAAAGGAAGAGAAGTCCTGCTCTGTAATTTATAGCTCATAATACATTTATGAGCTATAAGTATCATAACTCATAATGTTATAACTTATAACTCATAATGTATTATTTTTAATGGTCATTTACTCTTTCAAGTCCTCAGTTTCTTTATCTATAAGGTAGAGAAAATAACACCATACTATTTATATTTATTTTATTTCATTCAATAAAGATTTGAGGTGGCTTTAAAATTCACAGTATTATTTATGTTACAAATGTAAAAAGAGATAAAACACAATTCAGAAAAGGGTAAAATGAAAATAAAATTGGTAGATTCTAAATACAATAGCTACTTAAAGACAATTTTGTGTAGTCTCATTTTATTTTGACCTTTCAAATAATTCATGAATATGGTAAGCTATGTAATAATATCTGTCCCATGTTTCTCAGAACTTTTTTTTGGAGAAGTGGGTGAGCAATATTGAATACAGTAATTTACAAAAAAAAACACTTTGTAAAGAGTAAACATACATTTACTATTATTTGTAAATAATATGATATATTTTAATAGCCTCTCTCTAAGTTGCATTTTCTTAGTTTATATTATGTAGAGTTCTGTATAATTTTATCTTACTTGCATTTTCCTTTTTATATAAAACTCTGCTCTCTCCCTTAGGAGATTAAAAGAATGTTGAGTAATAGGACTTCACATTTTTTAAAAACATAGTGCATATCTTTTCTATATTTCTTTTCCTGAAACAATCCTCATGCTAACCATGTGGTGGATAGAAGCTGAGTGCTGGCTATCAACATGTTTAGAACTGAAGATAGTTAAAAATTACAGAAGGGACTTTGTAATTTTCAACATATTGTAGACAGAATGTATGCCACTGAGGAATGCATGCATATGTCCTCTTTTTTTCAGAATTGTGCTTTTCTTTTGGTTTGATAAAATATGTTAATGCATATCCTGAGTTTCATGAGTGTTTTAGACATTTATGATGATGAGCCTAACACCTCTTCTATAGTAACACCCATTCACCACAAAGAGGTATTTTCTGCTCAGTCTTCCCCTCAGAGATGACTACCTATCTCATGACTCACAGGAAGCTATTTTCACAGTATGAAAATAAAAAATTGAAACACTTGCCCATAATATGTTTTACATACAATGCACTGCATGGTCTATGAAAAATTAACTTTATCACATTTACAAAGCATGGAGGTTAGAACAATGACCACAGAATTACCTTTGGGATATGCTTTTTTGGTGTAAATAAGTAAATAAATCTTATGTCTGTATTGGTAAGAGAAGTAAAGCTCATTACACAATAAAAAATAAGTTTATGAAAAATAAGTAAAGGAACAAGTACCGACTGATATTTTAAATATGAAGAGGAAGTGACATTTAGGATCCAAAATTATGTTTTTTGTTTCTTTTATTTTGTAATGCCATTGAAAACCAGTCTTCAATATACAGATTGAGATATTACCATAAAATTTCCTCCAGTATTCCTCAGGAGGTATTTTTCTTTAAGGATATAGTATAGAACAGTTAATGAATTATTTACTAAAATTCTTAACAAAGTATACCTAATAAAAGATCCAATTTTAAAAAAAAAAAACGAACAACATATTATGACTATATAAACTGAATCTTAAAAACACCAGCATAAATTACTTTTTGTATAAACATTAAAAACAGGAAAAACTTGAGCTTATCTGGAGTAATTATGGAAATACATGTTTAAAACTAAAAACCCAGTTCAGGAGAAGATGGCGGAATAGTGAATGGAAATAACACTAACCACTTCCCAGGACCAATCTAGAATTACAGTTCAATTGTGGAGAAACTACCTGGAACAAACAACTGAGCAATAGTGAGAGAGAAGCCCTGTATCTTTGAATAGACAGAAGAATCAGCTTCCGCACAATCTGTCTAGTAAGGAGTGCAGTAGAGACTCGAGAGTGCTGGCTGGGTACCCACAGGTTGCAGCGTCAGAGGGATAATTAAGCGGCCAGTTAGATGCCCCTGAGAGGAATGGGCTCTAAACCCTAAGCTGGGATCCCCAGCCTAGAGCACGATATCCTAAAAGGCACACAGATGACATCCAGTGGCAAAAAGCAGAATGGTTGTAGAGACTCAAGAGTCATTTGAAGGGACAACGCACAAACTTTCATTTGCAGTCACTTACTCTGAGGTTCTGGCAAAGGCAGGGGCCAAGTGGACTGCAGACAACTGAGGAAAGATTGGAGATGGAAGCTTTGGAGAAAGAACCCAGAAAGTAGTCACAGGGATCCAGTGCTGAGCCAACATCCATATGCAGCAACCATCCAGCTCAGGCAGAACTCCCCTCTGAGCAGCAGCATCCTGCGGGGAAACAATAGCCTCCACCCCAGGAGGGATTCGGCCACACTCTAAAGTACTTAAACCTGACTGCTAAGTGCACAGTGGCTAGATGAACAATTGAAGGGATAATCAGGGACAGCAAATCTCTGGAAGTATTGAACAGGCTGCCTAAGGTCAGACAGGGTCAACATCTGACATCACCAGAGGCAGATCCTGGGGGGGGGGGGGGGAAACGGAAAAAGAAAAAAAAAGGTAAATACAAGAGGCTACCCAGATGAAAGCCACTGTGGCCTTCTCCATGATTTGTGATATCTTCTTTCCTGCATAGCTTTTTAACATTCATTTCTCGTCTAGGCAGTTTGTACATATTACGTCACCAGATTTTATACTATAGAATATTTCAATTCAAAACTTGTCCCTCCCTCCTCTTAGCCCATTTTACCTTCTTCTTTCCTGACTTTATTTTCATTTCAAATTTTATTTTCTTTCTTGCTGCAACTTGTTTCCATTTTGCACTCTTACTATTTCTCCCCCATCCAGGCACACAAAACCAATTTTCTTATCAAAGGTCATTTTACATCCTTTTGCCCAGCTCTTAAAACACCCGCATTCTCTTTCCACCTTTTATAATATTTGCTAGTTGGTTGTGCATATGGTAGTTGTTGTTGTTTTGTTTTTTTTTAATTTTATTTTTAGAGCTTCACTAATTCTGTATTTCAAATGTTAAATTTTACCGATCCCCTCTCCTACTCTTTTTTTACTCTCAAATTTAAATTTTGCCATCTTAGCCTGTTTTTCTCTTTATTGCCTTTTTTTATTTCTCTTTCATACTGCCCTTTTATTTTTCTTTATGCTCCCTTTTTTACTTTTTTTCTTTTTTTACATCCCAAATTTTATTTTTTCCCTGTCTTAGTCTGGTTTTTGTCCCTTGCTCTTAGTATTTTCACTAACTAATTTCAAAATCACTTCTCATTCCTCTAAACATCTCTTAGACTTTTCTTTGTTTATTTTTCTCTCTTATTCCCATACCAAGTATATTAACTTTAGCTCATTTGTTGTTGATAGTACTGTGTAGATCTTTCCCTACAATTTGGCTCCCATATTTTTATTAATTATTTACTATTTTTTCTTCCTTTTTCTTTCTTTCTCTCACTTTATCTTGTATTATTTTAATTTCTATTTAAACCTAATACTACACACCTACCGCTCATACTCAAAGGGGTAGGATTGAGGGTGTGATGTGGAAGTGGCTAAAGCAGGGGAAAGTGGTGGTGGGAAAATGAAGGCAATGTTAATAAAATTATTAATAAACAAACAAATAAATAAATAAAAATAAAAATATAATCCATAAAATAAATTAGTAACCCATATAAAATTTATAGCTGCATTTAATATTATAGAGTTTTTAATCTTCTAAAACTCCTTATTAAATTGCTCTGGATAAACGTGTTAGAAAAAACAATCCAAATTAAACTTGGAATTGAAATAAATGTCCTCACTCTTTTCAATTGTTTTTATTGCAGTTAAGATGGAATTTTAGTGTAATTTGATAGGGCACTGTAAAGGCTGTTTTTAGGAATTAGTGATCACAATGAATAAGAATAACTTGTTCATACAATAATATAGTATGGGCTTCCTAGTCTAAAAATCCCACCAGATTCTTTCAATGAAATAGCAAGAACTGCATTGTGTTTGTGCAAAGCCATAATTCTTCCTTGAGGACTCAATAAATATATGATATATAATAGCAAAATTCATAAAATAATTGTTGGTGCACTTCCTGTTTCTTTGCATCCTGTATATAGAGTGCTGTGAGGGTTTGGGTTACTACTCTGTCTGTGCAGTTCAGCCTGATTGACATAGAGTAACTCTGAGAAATAATGGGAAGACTATCCAGTGTCAAATGACTAATGCACAATAATAGACAATTTTACATGTAAATACAATATGACAAAAGATAAAAGTATGTATCCCCAGAAATCCCTCCTTTCTATAAAATAACAATATTTGACTATTGATTGACCGTGCAATTTAATATTCAAAATGGAACACTTTTGAATGTGAAAGTAGTCAGGACAACAGGCATGAATCAGAATCAACCCAAGCCAACATATTTGCCTTATTCAATGGACAGTTTTAGTCAATTCTCTCTCTTTTTCTATCTCTTCCCCTTTCTTTTTCTGTCATTTCTTGCATTTTTCAATACTACAATACTATAATATGTTTTATAGCTATCTTCATATCCAATTATTAATATCATATGATTTGTATTATTACAAATTTCAAAGCTAAAAATGTCAGTAAATTTATTTTTCAGTTATATTCAGACAAAATTCAATTATATTAGTAATTATACTGAATGCAGAGAACTGTGATCTTGCTCAGAGTAATTATCATCTGAAAATAACCACTTGCACAAAAAGGGTCACACAAATCTTTACGGTAGTAACATGTAAGATGTGAACCTTCTGATGCTTTTACCTCTAGAGCACATAATGCATTTTTTACATTAAGTACTACAATTACATTCCATTAAATATTAAGCATTTAACACCGTCATGTGCAGCCATTTGTAAAAGGTATAAATACCTAGATGCATTTCATGACTGTCTGATATATGAATTGTGTCTATTCTCTACATGCAGAAGATAATATGTTTAGTACAAGAACTGTAATCAAAACTAATGAAAAAAAAGATACTTCTTAGATGTGTCTTTGGATAGAAACCAAGGCTAAGACTATCCACACCCTCCTATTCAAAATTACTATGTATGGATACAAAAGTTGGACAATGAAGATGGCTGATAGGGGGAAAAATCATTCATTTGAAATACAGTGTTGGATGAGAGCTCTGTAGATACTCTGGACCAGCAGAAAAACAAGAAAGTGGATCCAGAGCAAATTAAGCCTGAAACTAGCTAGAGATGAAAATAACAAAACTGAAGTTGCCCTACTTTGGGCACATCATGAGAAGGCAGAGTTCTTTGAAAATCAGAGTTGTATTAGGAAAAATAGAAAGTATCAGGAAAAGAGGTAAGCTACATATGAAATGAAGTGACTCCATGAAGACATTATAGGCCTGTGTGTGCAGGAGGTGAGCAGGGTTCCTGAGCAGAGGCCATTATAGAGTCACCAGAAATGTGGGCTGACTCAACGACACATAACCACAACAAAGTTTAAGGTGAGCAACGTGATGATCTGATGCTCATATACAGTGAAATGATTACTACAGTAGGGTTAGTTAATATCTCCATCACCACACATAATTACCTTTGTGTGTATGTGTGTGGTGAGAACATTTAACATCTACTCTGTTAGCAACTTTAAAGTATACAATACGATATAGTTAATTATAGTCATCATAATGTGCATTGATTCCCAGAACTCATTCATCTTATTACTGGAAGTTAGTGCTCCGTGATCAATGTCACCCATGTCCTCTATTTACAGAGGGATTTTAATGTGCAATATTAATAATGGTAATGATAATAAATATTATTTAATTTAATTTTTATGTGTAGTGAATATACTTGGCTTAAAATCCATATATATATATATATATATACACATATACATATATGCATATATATACACATACACATACTTTTTTGTGTCAGGTTTATAGAAAAATTGAGCAGAAAGTACACTACCAACATATGACCTCTTCCCTATATTAACATTTTGTATCAGTGGGGTGAATTTCCTAGAACTGATGAGCCGATACTGATCTAATATTAATAACTAAAGTTCATAGGTTATATTAGGGTTCTCTCTTTGTGCTGAAACTTCTATGAGTTTGACAAATGTATAATAACATATATCCACTATTATACATGGGACAACTTTACTGCATTCCATCTATTTGCCCAAAATGTTGACAATAAGGACAACAATAGCATTCATATGACTCAACCCAATGATGCTTTCCCTGATCATTCCCCACCATGACAATAGATTCTGGACACACTTTATTGGCCTCTAAGACCACATATTCTGTTGGTTTCTCCTTCTTTCTTACCATTTCTTAGCCTTTGTTTGTTTCCCTAATTCTGCATAATCTAGTAGTGGATTATCGTAAGGCTCCTTTTCTGTTCCAATTTACCTCTTACACTCATCACCTGATGATCTCATACAGTCTCATGATTTTTAATAGCATATATATGTTAATGACTTACTAATTTATGGCTCTGGTCCAGACTCCTCTCTCATCTGGACTCATATATTCAACTACTCTTTCGATGGTTCAACTGTGATGTCCAATAGACATTTTAAATTAAAATAACAAATGATATTCATTCTCTGACCTGTCTTTCCAGAGTTCTACCAATTCAGTTTGTTGGTAAATCTCTTCTACCAATTGCTCAGTCCAAAAACTTTGGAACCGTCCTTGACTCCTCCATTTCCATCATATCTTGCAGCCAATGTTTCAGAAAGTCTTACCAGTTCTAACTTTAAAATCCAAGCAGAATTCAACCAATTTCTGCTTCCTTTATTTCTGTTACCTTGGTCTGAGTCACCAGGATATATAGACTATACTATTGTAATAACCTGTTAACTCCCCACTCCCCAACATTACATAGCTGTTTCCCTGCTATTATATAAATATCAAGAATGATTATTTTAAAATATTAGTCAGATAATGTCACTCTTTGTTTAAAACTCTGCTTTACTTCCCTATATTACTCCAAGTAAAAGTCGAGTCTCTACAATGGCTGTTTGTTCACCATTATTGTTCATCACTATTACATCTTATTTTCCTAAATCACTTTATATTGCATCACTCTAGCCACAGCCCCTTCTTGTATTACCACAGCAGCCAAATTGAGGTAACATTTTGAGGAGAAAAAGGTAATTGATAGCAACTATAGGTAATTTTTATTTTGGAATTTATTAAGAGTAGGTGAATTGTGTACTTTATTTGGAGAAAATTAAGGCTTTAGATTATAATTGTAGTCTCTGCTTATCCAAAGATGAATGTTTGGTCAAATGGTAGACTCAGGTCTTGTTTCCTAACAAAATAATTGAAATTCTTTTGAATTTCTCTTACCAACTATTTGGTTTTTTGTTATTACATTGTGATTTTTGATGTGTTACATTATAATATCTTATGCATTTGTTTTATCTATATATATAGATATATATTTTTGAAATGATTTCATTAAATTTGTAATCCCTGTCTCATTTATTGCTGAAGAAAAGGGCCTAAACTATATACCAGTGTAATAAAACATTCTCTGTAGCTTTTCAATGCAGTGAATATATTAGTCAGATTTAAATTATAACCAACAGGATACCTCTGAAAACAAGGCATTGTTAATCTTACATTGCATTCCAACAATGTTTGATTACTTATTTTGAAACTGATAAAATATCAGCCAGCTTTATACAGTATAAAGTTTTCAAACAGCCTAACTTAGTATTTCAAGTATTTTGATTTCCATTAGATATTATACTTCTTTAGCTTATTGAAAAGGAGTAAAATGGTTCAAACCATGCCACTCTACTGAACGATGGGTAGAAGCCCTGCTTCAGAAAATCTGTAATGTATTCAGTTAATTAAATTCTTTAGAGAATGTGACAATCCTGTTCATTTGTCTTATGCAGTCCTTGCATACTTTCTTTTTTACTGTACTGCTTCACATTCCATGATAAAATTATGTCTGAGATTTTCTGGTTTCCCAGTAAATTCAATTTTAAACTTCATCAGCCTTTCAGTCACAATAAACAGAGTGTCCCATTAGCTCCATTTAGTGACTTGCAGCATCACAACTTCATTCAAAGCATCCTTTGACTCCCTGGACAAGTTTTGGAAATTTTACTTAACTTAACCTACAATATGTCAAATATTGTAAAGCTCCATAGATAAGTATATATCATAACATGAACATGATTTTTTTCTCATGTCTTTATGAAGTGTTTTAAATCAAATTGAAGCAAGTGTTAAAATCTAAAAAATTTGGTCCATGGCAGTATATACCTGATCAGTAGATCAAATAACCAGCAAGTCCAATTAGGTAAATAGATCTTGAGGTAACTTATTTAAGGAGCATTATTTTAGGCCACACTCTTGAATTTTTCTACAAGAAACTGTGTTGTTTAACAATCATTGGATAATAAATCTAGAGAGAAAGCAGCCATGTCTTTGAAGACAAAATTTGAAACAGCAATATCTACTTCCATGTGTGATGGTGCTTGGTTCAGTTTTGGACTTCCAGATCTTTGATTTTAAAGCAGCACATTCCAACAAGAAAAAAAAAATAAATGATAATCTTTATGTTAGAGTTAACTGAAGGATACTGAAGCAGTGAACATGCTATCATAAATTTAGAGATTTCATATCAACATCTAAATATGTCAAACATAGAATATTATTTTATTTTGAAAGCTGTCTTAATGTTTATTACTGGTACACTGAGGAATGTGCATGTGTGTTTGCACTTACTTTACAGGTAAAGCACATTTCTTGTCTTAATAGAGTGCAATAAAATAAATTAGCTAAAGGCAAATTAGTGGAGAATATTTATGTTTGAAAGGAATTGAATACATAATGTTGAAAACATTTTGGTAAATTAAGTAAACTCCAGACAAACTAGAACCATTGTTTTATAAAAGCAGTGAGCTTCACCTTCTGTGGAGTTTAGAACTCCTGTCTACCCCATCCTCTCCTCCTAGAGTGGTAAATATATGTTTAAGGATAGGAAGTATACTCTGAACTCCAGTAATGATTCTGAGAAAACATGTACTCCCCAACCGCACTCCCAACTAGTTTTAGAATATTCATCCTGAATGGTGAGGCTTCAGGCCAGGAAGACATTTACCTTCCTATGTGCCCCTATTGTCTGCCATAGATGCTTAAAATATCACCATTGTTAACTCATCATGTGGATCTTGGAGGATATTAGAATTCATGGTCATTGTGGAGACTTTTACCCTGGTACCCTAAAACAACTACAAGCTACTTTCCCAGGAAACCTTAGGTGAAGAACAGTTTTAGGTATAAGGAGATACATCATTTATCTCTATAGTACTTCCGAAAGACAAAATTTGTACTCAATGTCAACATCATTAGTGTTATCTTAGCATGCAATTTGAATAAGTTGTCTCCAAGGGTTATTTATTGTACAACAATCCTAGACAAAAGTCAATATTCTGGATGGCTGAGAGTCCAGTAACTGTTAACAGTTCTTATGGAAGCCAAATTTTGAGGGAGGTAGAATTTTTACTTAGTTCTTTTTTTTTTAATTTTAATTGTTGATCTTGTACAGTTTTCTGTCTTTTATTCTCACCCGAACCCACCACCCTAGCCTTCCCCTCCTCCCTCCCATTTCCACCCCCCCATAGTTTTTGTCCATGTGTCCTTTATACTTGTTCCTTCCCCTTTTCCCCTGAAATTCCCCCCCCTCCCCACTCTGGTGACTTTCAGCCTGTTCTCAATTTCCATGTCTTTGGTTATATTATGCTTGTTTGTTTGTTTTGTTGATTAGCTTCCTGTTAAAGGTGAGATCATATGGTATTTGTCTTTCACTGCCTGGCTTACTTCACTTAACTTGATGCTCTCAAGTTCCATCCATGCTGTTGCAAAGGGTATGAGCTCCTTCTTTCTTTCTGCTGCATAGAATTCCATTGTGTAAATGTACCACAGTTTTTTGATCCATTCATTTACTGATGGGCACCTAGGTTGCTTCCAACACTTGGCTATTGTAAATTGTGCTGCTATAAACATAGGGGTGCATAGGTTCTTTTGGATTGGTGTTTCAGGGTTCTTAGGATATAGTCCTAGCAGTGGGATTGCTGGGTCAAAAGGTAGATCCATTTTTAGTTTTTTTAGAAAATTCCATACTGTTTTCCATAGTGGTTGTACCAGCCTGCACTCCCACCAGCAGTGCACTAGTGTCCCCTTTTCTCCACAACCTCTCCAACACTTGTTGTTTGTTGCTTTGTTTATGAGGGCCATTCTGACTGGAGTCAAGTGGTATCTCATTGTGGTTTTAATTTGCATCTCTCTGATAGCTAGCAATATCGAGCATCTTTTCATGTGTCTCTGGATCCTCTGTATGTCCTCCCCCCAAGTCCTCTGCCCATTTTTTAATTGGGTTGCTTGTCTTCTTAGAGTGGAGTCATGTAAGTTCTTTGTGTATTTTGGAGATTAAACCCTTATCTGAGGTATCATTGGCAAATATGTTTTCCCACACAGTCGGTTCTCTTTTTATTTTAATATTGTTTTCCTTGGCCATGCAGAAGCTTTTTATTTTGATGAGATCCCATTTGTTTATTCTTTCCTTTATGTCCCTTTACTTAGTTCTTTTTTCACTACTTGGCGATCATTTTATCATGCCTCCAGGACTTGGAATCATCCTATCATACGTCCACTCCTCTAACTTCTCTTTTCCACCTCTTTTTCCGTCTAAAAAGTGAGAGTCTATTCTATCCTATATATCCCTTATCAGAGTGCTTCTCTTCACAGATCTATTTCTCATAAGAAACATTAGTGTTAGATGTGTGACACATTTACTTTAGTCAAGAAAAAAGCAAAGTCCCATATACATAAGTCCAAAGTAAATGCAGTGTGTTGGTGAAGAAAACAACCAAACTTTGCATAAATGCTCATTCTAAAATAAAGTTTTGCCAATTGTCTTTTCACTGAGCTTTAAAATGACTCTTAAAATACAAATTTTAAATGAATCTTCCCATTTAAATTGACTAATATTTTCTTTGAATTGTCAGTTTTTTAAAGAATCAATTCAGTCAAAAGTCTGGTTGATATAGGGAGATGTGAGTACAATGTTCTTGCTGAATGCAAGTATGTATTTTTTATTATTGTAATGAGGAACAGGTTGGGTGTCACATTTTAGTGTTGAAGCCAGTGGTTTCACAGAAATATAGTAAATACTAAGTATTATTTTATTTTTAAATATCAAAGAAAATATTTGCAAGCATTTCTGAATTCATTCACTTACTTTCACAATAGTATATACCTTAATTGTAAGTGGATTTTATTAAATTATTAAACTTCAGTGAAAACATTTTTGATGTTATGTATATTTTACATTGATATAACTGCTTTCATTTAATCTGTAGGAACTTTATATTTAAATTCATGACAATGAATATTTATCATGTAAACTTAATAATAAGATGATATGGAACAGTAGTGTGATTATTTTAATATGCATATTTTGTATTTCTTTCTTCATATTCATTGCTATTTCCACCATGCTAGATTATAACTCTTCAATAAAGATTTCAAAAGCAAGACCTTCTCTTTGCTTTTAGTGCACTTATTTGACAACTTCACTCTGTTTTTTTTTTTTTTTTTCAGGAATCATTATTATTTCCCTGGAATCCATATAATAAAATCTATACTCCTTATTCTGTCAATAAAATTTATCCCAATTTTAGGTTAATTATTATATTTTCTACATCTGTTTCCATCAATTGTGTTTGTGTTTGTGTTTGTTTTAATGATCTATGCACAATAATACTGTTTCATTTCCCAACCCCACATATTGTTTATATGATTCCAAAAGTCTAGAATGCCTTGTTCCTTCTCTTTACCTAATTAAATTCCGTTCATCCTTTGTGTTAGTCATAATAACTCCTGCTCTTTTCTGCAATGGATAAACAGAATCTCAGTGGTTTATTATAACCAAGATATCTCTCTCCCTCAGGTCAAGCCCAGTGGGTCAGTAGCTCTGGTTACTCTCCTCCATCCTGTAACTAAACCATCGAGAGGAAGACATGACTTCCAAGGGTACAAGGCAGGAGAGGAAAATCAGGGAGGAGACCCGTTGACACCTAATTGCTCTCATCGAGGAAACACAGGTCACCTCCTCTCACAGTCCTCTGGATGGTTCCGTGGTTCCAAATCCAACCATAAAGGAGGCTAGAAAAAGTGGGGGAACACATGGAATATTTGGGACATACTTAGTGACTTTTTATTAGCCCAGCCCCAATGCACAAGCTTAACCTACCACCTCAAACGAAAGCAATCTTTTCTCCTCTGAAATTCTCCACCAGTTCCCTGTAATTGATCAAAATGAACAGCCCTGTAGCATCTTTTCTACCATCTTTTTAATTAAGACAACTTTTCCAAAATGTCTGTGGTAAATACCTTCTGAGATTTCTTAGCAAGCTGCCATCCACATAACAAAAGGTCATTCAGTGGTTTTTCTAATTTCACATTCAGTTCCAGTTAATGGAGAAACATCTAATAATATGAGATTTCTAGTACACTGCAGGCTTCTTGTGTATGACAGACATTATTAACACTGATAGTAATTTAGCTGATGATGTTTCTTTAAAAACAAAATGTTGGTTGAGGAACAGATTCATCTGAAAGAGTTTAGAAATGAGTAACACACGATATATGTTACTGCTTTTCTGAATCCTTCTGTTTTCCTCAGACAACTTTGTATTCTCTCAGGGTTGCTAATACCTACTGTGACTGATGACAATAACAACAACTTTCAGTGGTAATGTATGTTTTCCAAAAAGTTTAAAAAATTACTTTGATTCTCAAAAGAAACCTAAACAAAGGAAGATATTATCATAAAGTACATTGTTTAAATGAGGAAACTGAAGGTCAAAGTTATTATGGGACTTACACAACAAGCTCAGCAATGGCAAAGATATTACAGATGTTCCTATCCAGCAGTCTCATGTACAGTTAATAAAAAAAAAAAAAAGAAAGAAAGAAAGAAAAAGAAAACCACAGCCTGTTGCAGACCGTTCAGCCTGGTTTCAGGAGCTGTAACCTGCACCCCATGGTGGGCTGAATAAGAGCCAAGGGACCCATTTCATCTGGGTCTGTTTTGTCCAGAGGACCTGAGCCACAAAGGAGACAAAGCTTATCTCCCCGGCAGTAGCGCTGCTTCTGCTTCATCCATATCAGGCTCCCAATGCTTAGTCGGTTAGTCAATGACCGGTAAGACTCCTCATGGGAAGGGCAAGCTAAGCCAGACATGACCACTTGGAAGGCCCTCATGGAAGGACTTGGGTGCTTCAGCAAAGAGGAGGTGATGGACCCTTGCCCCCTGTCTATTCTGACATTGCCCGAGTCCCCATTTCTGTCTGGGAGAGGCTTCCTGGCTCTAATCTTCTTAAAACTGAAACTATGACAGTGAGCGATGCAGCCCTGTGCCAGCCAGAATGGTTCCTGGGGTGATCAGGCATAAGAAAGAATTCGTAAAGTCCTGTGAAACCTGCTTTGTTTGCTAAGAATGCTCTCATTTAAATGATAAGGGTCCGAGGAGGAAATGAGTATGTCTCCCAAAGTTTTGAACCCCCTTTCCTGACAGACTCTGACTCAGATTAAGCCCTCAGATTTCTTTGAAATGTTAACCATTGTTTGATCCTTGCTGCCTGACTTACCTGTATTCCTGTGTATTTGAACCCAATAAAAGCCCAATGTGGAAGGGGCTCTGGGTCATTCTCCTTTGAGAGTTTGGCCACCTCTCCTCCCCAAGCAGATCATGTCTTGGTAGTTTTATTTTTATCCATGACGGAGGGATGGGGCTCTGCGGGCAGAACCTCCCCACAACAGCCCACGTAGATGAAGTAACTGCTGCAGTATCCCGAAGAGAATGTGTGAATACAATGAAATTAGAATGTCTCAAGTCTAGTGGTATTTTGACTGCATTAGCCTATCATTTATTTAACTAATAAATAATAAGTACAATCCAAAATGCACAGTTTAAAAAAGCTATTTAAAACAGCCTCCACCTGAAAGGGTGTAAGTGTCAAAGGACTTTATAAATCATAGGTTTTTAACATCTTTTACTTCTTCCTCATTAAAAAGAAGATTTTTGGGGGGGGGGAGAGAGGTCTCTCTTATATAGAGTGGTATAAATTTTGAAACTTAATTATATTTGACTTTAAGTTGTGTATCTAGAAAGAATGTGAAGTTAACCATAGGCTTAAATTTTATTCAACCTGTTTACAAACCTAGGATATCCAGCAAATACAAAGAGAACATAGGATATTTAAAGGAAGACTTCATATAAAATTGATTTGATCACATTTGGTTCCCAAAATATTTTGTAGCAATCATTTTAAACTAGTAACTACAATTTGACTATGAATTATTCCCACAATTATTTTAAAATTGGGTTACAATGGATAGTGTTTAATGTGAACACTTTCAATATCCTAGAGTCTGTAAGAAACAAATAAAATGCCTAGTTGTTTCTAGGACAATTTTATTTGCATTTCATTACACTTAAACCCTCAATTTTTATTCTTTTAGAGGCTATTACAGGAACTTATTATCATACCTTACATATTATATACAACACAGGTCATCAAAAACACCATGTGGTCCATTCTCTTGCTTCTGAGTATGATAACCTTATATCATTCAAAAGTACTCTAATTTTTCAAGATACCAGGTGTGATGATCACATCAATCAAATTTTAGAAAGTATTCTTTCTTGGGAGCTGATTTGCAAAAGAAATTAATCTATTCTCTTTTTTCCTTTTTAAATTGATGTTTGAATACAGTTGTCTTCATTTTCCCACCTCCACCTTTCCCCGCCCTACCCATGCCCGTATCTCTCACCCTCAATCTCACCCCCACCTTGGCTCCATCCATGGACCCCTCATTCATGTTCATTTATGTCCCTTTCCCTTATTTCCCACATTATTTACCTCTCCCCTCCCCTCTGTCTACTGTCAGTTTGTTGTCAATTTCACTGTCTCTGGCTATATTTTGCTTATGAGGAATAAAATAATTAGCATTTAGTCTCAAGCTTACAATCAAAATGGTAAACAAAAAGCACAAGAGGCAAAATAGCATTTTAATAAAACAATAGCAAAGTCATGAAATGATATTCAGTTTATTCTCAAATGATTGATTTTAGGCAATATTTGATGTTAGAGTTTAGAGAGAGAGAAATATATCCAGACAATCAATAGAAATCCTTTCCTGCTAAAACTAAAAGTGATTTTATTTGACTTAGTCTTTTGTAATCACTAGAACTGGCAAGTTGCAAGTATCCTTTTTTTTATCTTCCTATGTTAGACATTACCCATAACTTCTAAGTCTTCTTTTCTTTTTTTAATAGTTTATTTTATTTTTATTGTATTTTCCATTACTATTTATCCTCCTACTCTCTTCCACATCCACCCACCACCCATGCCCCTGTAAGCACCACACTGTTGTCTGTGTCCATGAGTTCTTTTACTTTTTCTCTGTTTTTAACCTTATTTTAAACCTTTCTTCTAGGTCTTAGTTATATATGTGTTAAATGATTTATATTTATTGATAATTACACCATAAGCCAATCTTTGTGATATATGAAACTTTAAAGGAATGGAAAGCTATTTCCTACCTCCCATGCATATACAGGATAGTTAAAGACATGCTGTCACCTGTTTCATACTTTCCAATCAGTCCTAGCCTTATCTGAGTCTAGGTAGGCCTTTTTCATCTCAAATGTATGCAGTACTTTCTTGAAGTAATATGAGTTCCAATGCCATAACTGTATTTTTAAAATATAGCTTGATTTGATTCTACTCAAATATGTTAATACTGCCATTACAAATAACTTACAAGGCAGGGACTAAAATAGTTAACATGGCAATGTAATTAGAAAAGAGGGTAAGGCTGTGGAATAAGTGAGGGAGGCAGTTTAGAATTAATCAAGATAAGAGTATAGGCACCTAATATTTTATCCCAGCAAAGGCTGGGGTATAGGCAACGTATCCTTTCCTTGGCCTTATTCTTTCACTTTCCTCTGTAATTGGTAAATTATTTCTTTAATCAATCAGTTTTGTTTTTAGGCTACAAAATATTACATAGAATGTTCTTCTTGATTTATTTTTTTCTTGCAAACTAAATTTCTAAATATACATGTTGTGAGGCAGGAATAGAAATAGTAAGTTTGGGTAGGTGGTAGATATTAAAGACACTTCTGGGAACATATCCAAAGGAACCCAAAACTCTAATTCAAAAGAAAATAAGCACCCCTATGCTCATTGCAGTGTTATTTATAATCACCATACATGGAAGCAGCCCAAGTGTCCATGAATAGACGAGTGGATAAAACCACTATGGGATGCTTACACAATGGAATTCTACTCAGTGGTAAAAAAAGAAAATTTCATCCTTTGTAACAGCATGGATGGATCTGGAGAATATTATACTAAGTGAAATAAGCCAATCAGAGAAAGACAAATACTATATGATTTTACTCATTTGGGGAATCTAACACACAAATGTACTAACAAGCAAAATGGAGACAGACTTATAGATGGAGAGCAGATGACAGCTAGTAGGAGGAGGTTGGGAGGATGAGGGATTGAGCAAAAAGGAAAATAAATCCGTGGACATGGACAATAGTGTGATGATTGCTAGGGGGAGGGGGTCTAAAGGGACTAAATGGTAATGGAAAAAAATACAATAAAGATTAAATTTAAAAATAGTGATTAAAAAATACACTATGGTATACAGGGAAAAAAGCTATTTTAATTGCAACCTTTTTCCAATATAACACACAAATCTGAAAAACATACCCTGAGATCTGAGGGGAGTTTCTCTACAGTGACTAATGCTCCTAGATCCAGGTATGTATGCCAGTGCTGTCATGACTAGTAGATGAGAAACAACTCCTCATATTCTACTTCTCCAAGTCACTGTAGTAATATAAAATTATTGGTATGTAACAACACAACCAAATCTTCTCTAGCTATCCTTCGTAGCAAAATACATTATTGCAGTTTTTCTTTCAGGGAATCAATACATAAGAGTGAAAATGAAAAATGCATGTCTCTTCCCAAATTTTCCTTCATGTTTATGCCACTGTCCAAAGCAGGAGGAAATCCAGTGTGAAACAAAGAACAAGTAGAATTGAACTATGTAGAGCTGTGAGTCATAGAAGCTTCATACTCCTGGCACAGATCTACTCTTACCCCAGATGAAATGGTACCTCTGTGGACACTATGAAGAGTGTAATTCAGTCATAAACACAGAGATAACATCAACAAGCGAATTTGACATCAATCTTCAGATAAGATTTTATTTCCACTAAATTAGTGTGAATCTTCTTAATAACACTAGAAACTGGCATGAGGGGAAAAAAAAAAACAAAAAACTGGAAAAAATTTAAACCTAGACTACAGTTGAAAATACTTCATATTAAATGTGCTGGTGCAAGTACTCAAGCAATTGACTGTATACCAATAATTATATCTTTTGCCCTGCCTATCCATCATTTAATTAAATAAGTTTCCTGAAAATCATGCTAGGTTTCACAAATTCTCTCACAGCAGCTTAATGTGTAGTGATTTCCACTAAAGAACAGAATGGTTATTGAAGTGAAAAGCAGAATCTTACCCACCCTTTCTCACATACAATGATATTGAATTGTATTCATATCATCTATGTATTTCCAAAGTATAATAGAGCCACCTAAAATAACAGGTCATCCTCTCATTCAGCCAGAAGCTGAAAAGCATTCTTTGCATGCCAGTCATTATTATAAATGATAAGCTTTGAAAGAAAAGTAGAAGCCCCTGCAAATGCCAACTGCATATTTTTTACTTGCTAGAAACAGAATGAGATTCAAACCCATTCAATCAACAACTAAGTTATGACTGGGTGGTCACTAGGGGAAGAAATAGCAGTGAAGCTGGGAAGAAATTAATTATTTATTACAAAAGCATGTGGTTGTTTAAGTAAATACCACTTTAAAAATGTAAAAACATTGTTCCATATTACTATTAAGTTATCACTATGAAGATTCCTTGAAGTTAAGAGGGGAAAAGAGGAACACAGAAAAACCCACTACTTCCTGGACTTACAAGCTGATAATGGTAATGAGACCAAAATCCATTGATGTATTACTTATATTCTTCATAAGTCACATCACCTCTTTGCAACATATTGAGCACTGGATGTACAAGCTGTGTGTGTATGTGTATATTATAAACAAAGCTATAGAAATGCATTGTATATGTATTTTCTAAATTTAGAAAAAGTACTAAACATATAATGATTAAGAAGAAAATGGAAAAGTTACCCACTTAAAAAAAAGAAAATGGAAATGAATGTGTAAATATCTGCATTCTAAACTATAAAACTTTTATTTATTTTTTTACTTTAATTGTTGATCTTGTACAGTTTTCTGTCTTTTATTCTCACCCGAACCCACCACCCCAGCCTTCCCCACCTCCCTCCCATTTCCAACCCCCATAGTTTTTGACCATGTGTCCTTTATACTTGTTCCTGTAAATCCTTCCCCTTTTCCCCTGAAATTCCCCCCCCTCCCCACTCTGGTGACTTTCAGCCTGTTCTCAATTTCCATGTCTTTGGTTATATTATGCTTGTTTGTTTGTTTTGTTGATTAGCTTCCTGTTAAAGGTGAGATCATATGGTATTTGTCTTTCACTGCCTGGCTTACTTCGCTTAGCATGATGCTCTCAAGTTCCATCCATGCTGTTGCAAAGGGTATGAGCTCCTTCTTTCTTTCTGCTGCATAGAATTCCATTGTGTAAATGTACCACAGTTTTTTGATCCATTCATTTACTGATGGGCACCTAGGTTGCTTCCAACACTTGGCTATTGTAAATTGTGCTGCTATAAACATAGGGGTGCATAGGTTCTTTTGGATTGGTGTTTCAGGGTTCTTAGGATATAGTCCTAGCAGTGGAATTGCTGGGTCAAAAGGTAGATCCATTTTTAGTTTTCTTAGAAAATTCCATACTGTTTTCCATACTGGTTGTACCAGTCTGCACTTCCACCAGCAGTGCACTAGTGTCCCCTTTTCTCCACAACCTCTCCAACACTTGCTGTTTGTTGCTTTGTTTATGAGGGCCATTCCGACTGGTGTCAAGTTGTATCTCATTGTGGTTTTAATTTGCATCTCTCTGATAGCTAGAGATATCGAGCATCTTTTCATGTGTGTCTGGATCCTCTGTATGTCCTCTTGGAGAAGTGTCTGCCCAAGTCCTTTGCCCATTTTTTAATTGGGTGGCTTGTCTTCTTAGAGTGGAGTTGTGTAAGTTCTTTGTATATTTTGGAGATTAAACCCTTATCTGAGGTATCATTGGCAAATATGTTTTCCCACACAGTCGGTTCTCTTTTTGTTTTAATACTGTTTTCCTTGGCCATGCAGAAGCTTTTTATTTTGATGAGATCCCATTTGTTTATTCTTTCCTTTATGTCCCTTGCTTTAGGGGACATATCAGTAAAAATGTTGCTGCGTGGAATATCTGAGATTTTCCTGCCTATGTTCTCCTCTAGGACTTTAATGGTGTTACGGCTTATGTTTAAATCTTTTATCCACCTTGAATTTATTTTTAAGTATGGTGTAAGTTGGTGCTCGAGTTTCATTTTCTTGAATGAAGCTGTCCAGTTCTCCCAACACCACTTGTTGAACAGGCTATTTTTCCTCCATTTTATGTTGCTGCCCCCTTTGTCGAATATTCAAAGGCATTTTTGTATACCAACAATGAAACAACAGAAGCAGAAATCAAGAAAAAAATCCCATTCGATATAGCAAAAAGAAAAATAAAGTACCTAGGAATAAACCTAACCAAGGAGGTAAAAGACCTGTATGCAGAAAACTACACAACACTGAAGAAAGAAATCAAGGAAGACACAAATAAATGGAAACACATACCGTGTTCATGGATCGGAAGAATTAACATCATCAAAATGTCCATACTTCCCAAAACAATCTACAGATTCAATGCAATACCTATTAAAGTACCAATGGCATATTTCACAGATATAGAACAAACTCTTCAAAAATTTATATGGAACCATAAACGACCCAGAATAGCGGCAGCAATCTTGAGAAAGAAGAGCAAAGTAGGAGGGATCACAATACCTGATACCAAAATGTATTACAAGGCCACTGTAATCAAAACAGCCTGGTACTGACATAAAAACAAGCATGTGGACCAGTGGAATAGAACAGAGCCCAGAAATAAACCCTAGTCTCTATAGTCAATTAATATTCAACAAAGGGGGCAGTAAAATATAAAACTTTTAGAATAAACTCACGTATCAGAAAATTCCACAGGTAGAGGATATATTTCAAAAGTGTATTGTTAGAACCAGAAGCCTCATTGTCATTGCTCTTATACTACAAGCCTATGAGTCATTTCCTTGGGTTTCATATTAAGAAGGTTTCCATTTTTCAGCAAAAGGAATTTATGACAGTTGGGATATGAAAGTTTTCTGTCACCATGACTACATTATACAATGAAAAAAATTTTTAAAAATTGAGCAAGTCTTCTTCATCTAGAAATAAACTTCAGTGCACCTTTCACCACTCTATACCCATAGAAATTTACCTTGTTACTCACATAAAATCAACTGGTTTCAAAATAGTATTGGAAAAAGATAGGGGACTAATTTTAATTACATTTTTTGATGCTAACTTTGGTTCATTGTAGGTTCTTTTTCTACTTTTGCATGATGTCTTTTGATAACATGATTCTATTATAGTGAATGGAATAATTTGACACAGGCAAAATTAATTATATTTTAACTGGATTTTTAAATAAGGAAATTTTTAGAGTCAGCAATGTAGGCTCAGTTAAGAATCATAATAATACACATTCTCTCATACTAACAACACACACAAACACACTAACCTAGTTTTCCATATGCTGCTTTGACTGATGGTTCCCGATCACATACACTGAATGACAGTGCTGATTAAATTCTGTGATCTTTTCTCCATGTTTAATTCGTCTTGTCAGTATTGGAAGACCAATGGCTTCATTTAAAAAGGGGAAGAAAAAAGAGCACAGAGCTTTGTTCCTTGACCTTTAGTTCTGAGAAAAATACTAAATACTGAAATACAGTGAGAGATACTTAAGCTTTCAAATGCAGCTGAGTTTGGGAGTCAAGGCCGTTTTTCTCTTCTGTCTAGGACAACTGTTGGAGAAATGGCCTCCCAGTCTCTGTCATATCCCCACACACAGCCTGTGAAGTTACCCTGAGTTTGCCGGCTGCTTATTGCACAAATCTGTGGAAAGCTCCGGTGAATAATTTATACCAGGCATGACACGACAAGTTGAACATACCCATTTGTCTAAAATGCTATGAAGGCAGAGAGATGGAGGCAGGATGCAGGGCAAAGGGAGCTCAGGATGAGGACCTGAGTCTGTGCAGAAGAGAGGACACTGCTGTAAAGAAAATGAAATGTAATCACATACTTTTCATGCATAATTCATAGGTGAAAACATGACTGCATAAAAAGCCATGATTTTAACAAGGCCGGTCTGCAATCATGCACATTATCTTCCCAGAGGAACTTTATATAACATTGGTCAAAAAGAAGAGGATTCTGAATACTGGTTCAAAATAAAGCTGACAGGTTTTCAAATGCAGCCAAATTTACTTCAATGTACAATGCCTGTAAAAGAAACAATTTCTATGTCTGAAAATATTGCTTGGCCAAAAATTTTCCTTAAAACATTTGCTATCTCTTCTTAAAATGAAAAAAAAAAAGAGAAAAAGAAAAATAGAAATTTATATTGATAAGCATAACTCAAATGCATAAACTGTATTTCCTGAATATTGTGGGGTTAGGGTGAATTTGGACTTGGCAGTCATTTCCAGTCTTCTGGGACAATAGCTTAGATAGAAATGGAGGCAACAGAGAGGCTTTAAAAATGATAACATGTTAGCTATTATCAACATAAAATTTAATTTGGTTGTGTTGTAAGAGCAAATATTATAGTATGCTTTCAGAACCAGTTTAGGGGTTAACACATGCCTGATTGGAAATGGTGTTTAACACATGGGACTTTTAGTTGAGGGATTAAAAAAAAAAGAATGTTGATTAAAGCTTTGTATGTCTTCAGTTTATCAGCACCAAACCCCAAAGATGCCTTCACTTGAAAGAATTGGCTAGATGGAGGTTGGGGGTGGGGACAGTCCTTTGTCCACACTTAGGAAGTACACAGGAATACAGGGAATGCACAAGAGGGGTGAGAAGCATATGTAAAACATACAAGCTGGAGAGCTGTTCAGGATCCTTTGCTTGGCTTGTGCTATATAATATCAATATTTATAAAGAAAGTAGCTACATTGTATCCAGTTACAGTTTTATGGCTCCGATATTTGGCTGAAGAAAGCAGTAAGTGTTGAAAAGGTTGACAACAGTATCAGAAGTGACTGTCAACCACAGGAACTTTTTAAAATGTTCATGGCTTAAGGAACAAAAAGATGCTCCATAAAGAACAGCAGTTGAAGTCACTTAGATGCCAAGTAATCTAAAACTATTCCATTTAAACAGAATAGTTTTATTAGCCTCTGTTTAATATAACTCAGTTATGCTTCAGATTTTGACAACATCTGAAATACGTGGACTCTGGGAATAAGGTCATGACTTAATTTTTCAATATAGAATTTCAGCTTTTTGTGACTTGGTGGCAGAAAAAAGTTTATCCACTCCTGGAGCTGGTCATGAGGAAGGTTCTTTCAAAATTCTAGGTCTTCCATCTAGTTTCCAGTGTTAAATTTAAAACTGAGTTTTACCATTTTCAGTATGTTTAACTCTTCCCTTGAATACTACTCTGATATATTCCTGGTACTTTTGCTTTTGAAAGCTGTTTATAACCCAGTTCCCCCTGTATAGTTGACACAAGGTTATCTTTCCAGGGCAGCCAGAACTAAACAGCTAGTTATACTTGTTTAACTTAACAACAGAATTTAATATTCCATGGCTTTCTTTTGTTTCTTTTCTTCCTTCCTTCTTTTCTTTAAATACAAAACAAAAAAAAAATTCCACACAAAAACTATCTCTGCTTTTAATAAATCCAAATGTTCAGTGTGGCTGGAAAAAGATATTTTCGGGTGACAGTATCTATTTCTGACTCTGCTAGAAGGTGAGAAGAGGTGATCACCATCTGTTCCCTCTACCTGACAGATGTGCTCTCTCCCGACCCTTCTGGCCCATTATGAATGCTGCTGGGAGCTTGCTATAGTGAAGGATCAATTTCCAAGCAAAGAAAGAATTTGTTTGCTTGTACACCTGTGCTCTAAAGGAAGTTTTCCTATTGCTATGCCAGTTGGATGAGTTGCTGAATTCTTTAGCATATATAAAAATGCAAAATGCCTGAAATAGGAATCAAATGATAACATTATTAGAATTCTCTCTTGGGGTCACATGAGACAGATGGCTGCATTAGGAGGATGTGCCTGGGTACAGTTTCTTTATTCTAAATTTGTTCCCTATTTGTTTCCCTTCTGTGAAAGCAATACACATATTAAATATCATACAGAACAGAAAGCACATTTGAAATAAAGATGGCGCAGAATGAGACATGAATTTCAAAATTTCCGTTGACTGAGTTTAAGGTGCAAGCACTGGGTAAGGCTGCCATAGGTCTTTTGAATTCCACATTTCTCCTGCTCTCTCCTCTAGTCAGGCAATCTCACAAGAACAAGTTGCGTGAATAAAGAGCTGTCACCCTCGAATCAAATGAATTTGCTTTTCTCAAACTGTCCAAATTTTCAAGTAAATTCAGACTATATCAACACATATTTAAATTGTTAAAATGTCTTCTATGACACTAAAACCGTAGGTCTCTTTTAGTATTTGGCCCCTGCCTGCCCCTCTAACGTAATTTCTCACCACTCTCCTCTCTTCCTCTGTGTCAGCCATTCTGGCTTCCATGATCAGAAAGATGACAGAGTCTAGAGACAAGAGGGAAGGGGGAAGTTTGCTTTTAAGGTAAGAACTGTATCCCTTTTATAATAATGAGCAAAAGATGTATAGACACAGATGGGAAAAACTAGGAAATTCTTCTTTAATGATGTACTCTTTTATGAGTAAGATATGAATTAACAAAAATTTTTGGAAGAATCTCAAATTCCTGGTTTTCTCATAAAGTGACCTAAAGAAATTAGAGTTGTTTCATGTACCTAGGAAAAGAAATGATGATAACTAGAAACCAGCATGTGTTCACTAAGAATCACAATTTTGGTGGCAAATTTTATTTCTTTTTAGGCAGTGTTATTAGATGAGAAGATTAAGACATAAAAATAGCATTTGGCAAGGTCTTTTTGATGAAAAACCCTACCTCCATGTTTATAAATTTGATAGATTAGAAGCAAAATAAGTGACTTTGCCCAAAGCTACTGACCGATAGCAAACCAGAAAAGGAATTCAGTTGTGACTCAGAGGCTCAATATCCTCTCCTCTGTTCACAACATAGGAACATTTGGGATGAGAACATTCAAGACACTTTTATCAAATGTATGACCACCTGAAACTTGGAAGCAGAATGGATACTTATGTGCAGAATGCGTATTTAGAAAAATCATTACAAATAAAAGCATGTGCTTGATTCTTAAAGTCCTGAATATTCCTTTGTTTCCTTTTCTTTGAAGAGCTTTACAAGTTCAAGTGTTTCCCCCATGATTTTCCTTAAACCAAGTATGGAATGTGGTTGGATAAAAGAGTTCTACATGACTGTAAAATGGTGCAGGGTGACGATATCTATTCTGAGAAGTGTTTGACAGTATGGTGGTCCACATTTGTTCTCTCTACCTGGAGAAGAAGCTTTAATTGTCCCTTCCCCTCTCTACCCTGATTATTTTGAGGGATTATAGTCCCAACCACTTTCTGGTTCTCTCTTCTGGTTTAACTATCCTTGAAGTTGGGAACATCCAAAACATGAACCACACTGTGTCCAGTTTTGAGATTATTTTTTCCCCTAGTAGGATTTATCTCCATGCCAGGAGGGAATGTGATGTGTTTGGTCTAAACAAGAAAAAGCTAGGCTCATTTGCTACAGATAGATTCCTATATTGAAATGGTGTAGAAATATGTTTTTAACACTCTATTCCATTCAAAAGGCAAATTTCTAATAGTGGATTTTGTGCTGAGACACTTGCCAGCCAGGTTCATGGCCAGAGATAATAGAAAAACTTTTAAAGCTTCTGATTTTTTGTTTGTAATTGAGCCTTCAACCCTTGCTGATTTATGAGAAACTTGAACTAAGATGAACCAGAAGATGGGCATTTGGTTTGTTTTAATATGTCAGAGGACTAGTTCTTGGAAGCCAACTAATATTTACTTAGCTGCTTCCTCATACAAGGGCTTTATACTTTCTTACTCATGTAACAAAATGCTTAAACATGCTGAATTGTAATCTGTGAGGAAAAAACAAGAGCATTGTAGATTGTTCAAGGAAGAGATGAATTGTTTTTTAAAATACACTGAATTCATGGGGATGTGAGGCTGTACTCATTTACCACTGCTAAATTGTGCTGAGTAGATGGAAGTCCTCATTTTAAAAAATATTTCTGGCAAGATCATTTGCAGAGAATAAAGTTAAAATTTGAGAAAAAATTGTAGAATTTGATGAACATAAGTTTTTGTTTCTCTTCTAAATTATGTTAATGTAAGGCAATAAAAAACACTTTAGGATGTTTTCCAAAATTTATTTAATGGGATTGTTGTGGAATTAACATGTTTCTCATAAATTATGGGCTTAGAAAAGCTGCAAATTTTATATATTCCCAAACCAAAAATGTTCATAACAGGTGACTGGGTAAAGAAGTTATGGTGTATCTGGAATCAGAGGTTACTACTTGTCAATGAAAAGGAATAAACTACTGGTAACTGCAACAATGTTGGTGAATTTCAACAAGAATATGTTGTGTGAAAGAGGCCATACATAAGAGAGTATATATTGTATGATTTCACTTATATGAGTCTCAAGAACATGATCTAACTAATTGACAAATTCAGAGGATCTGTGTCTTCCTGACCCAGGTTTGGGGATGCAAAGTAATATGGACACACTTTTCTGGGTGATGTAAATGTTTTGATCTTGATTATGTTGGTAGTGATGCAAATGTGTACTTGTGTTAAAAACAAATTAAACTATATATTCAAAATTGGTATAATTTATTTATGTAAATTATATCTCAATAAATTTGTTTCCAAAAATGAACAAAAAAAGTATAAAAAGTGTCTAGATGTGGATTTCTGATCACGTGGTCCACCATAAAAATATTTACATGTCTTTTATTTCAAACACCAAAACAAACCTTGTAAACTTGTAAAAAGTCTCTTCTTTCTGATTACAGAAGTTCCCACAGCCTGTAGGTCAACCAGAGCTTAAAATGGGGGTTGCCGTGGAGAAAAGTGAAGTGATGTTTATGAAGTATCCTCTCAGATCTGCATAGGGTACTTCCAATGCATGTGATATGTAGTGTTGTTTTGAAGAATTTCTCTTAAGAAAGAGATCTTCTGTTGTGATGGGAGTATCTTACATGCAAGAGGCCTGAATATAGCAGAAGTGTTCTCTACAGAAATCAAGTCAAGAGACTGTGAATTGCCACAGGAAGCCCTTGGAAGCTGGGATGCAGTGGCCCACTGTTTAGATAGAGTAAGTAGGTAGGAGAAATTTGTGGGAATTCTGTTGAGAACCTGCCACATGACCTTCTAAGTCTACAACAGAGTCTTTAAATGTTTATAACAGAGTTGCCAGCTTGATTTAGGATGACCAGAGTGGAAAAAAAAAAAAAAAAAAAGAATTAGCGAAGAACAGGATTCAGATTACCAGGCCTACTTGCTGTAAATTAACAGAAGACTTGGAAGGCTCAGGGTTTGCCTGTAATGAATGTACTGGTTGCATCTTTCCTACATGAATCTGCAGAACTGATTTGACTTTCTGGGTTACACATTTATACAATATTGATTTTATAACATGTAACTTTTAAAAATTATCTCAATGTAACAAATGACAATAACAAAGCTCTAAGATGTCAGAGCTGAGAAAGGAGAAGGAACCTCAAAGTCTGGCTTTCAGCCTTTTGAAATCCACGTACTGTGAGTGTGAATTTACTCTTTTATTGTGGATTGTGTGTAAATTCCCAAATATCAGATATTTGTGTAAATATGTATTTTGAAGCCAAAGTTTGTTTTGGTGAGACTTTGTTTTAAAATAACCTATTATATGACACTCTACTCAAGGTGGTCAAAAATTTAGGAATATATTTAAGTTAAAATTTCAAATATTAGTATTAAAAGTTTACTTTCTATATATCAGATTCACTGTTATAAAGTTTTTTAAATGACACCATTTTGCTTTTACTTTAATTCTATTTAGATTTTTTTAATGTTAAATTCTTAAATGCTTCCTTTTTACATCTTAGGGGATAACCAAAACCAGTTTAGATCTAGGAGAAAGAAAATCAGTCTTCCTTATAAGTAAGGAATTATTTATATTACCACATTAAATATAAGCATTGCCTTCCTAGTGAACACAAGAACACCAGGGTGCCAGCCAAAGAATAGTTTTAATTCTGGCTGTGTCTTTTCTCTTTTATTTTCTCAATTTAGTGTTTGTCAAAATATTGAACAGCTTCACTATTTTTTTCCTGAATGAATAAATTTAATTAGCCTATAATTTTGGCGTACTTAGTTTTTTATGTATAGATTAGAGTATGCAGATTGTTAAATGACTTTAAGAACAAGGTTTCCAACCTTTAACATGTGGCCCATAGAAAAATGAAATGATAGAAAATACTAGAGTTCAATACTGAAGATGGCAGTCAAGTAGGTGGAAGCTGAGTCCACTTGCTTCTGACCACAACCCAGATTTTCAACTGAACTTCCAGCAGTCAACAGAACAATCAACAGAATCCAGCAGATACGAAGTTCTGAAGCCAAGGAGTACAGAAAATGCTTCATACCATCCAGTAAGGGGGTTTTATAAGTGGAAAGGAAAATAACCTGTGCGTGGCTCCTGTCACAGCCAAAGGCCAGACAAATCTCAGCTTTGAACCTCCCTCATTCCTCACAGCAAGGGGCCTCAGTCCCACATAGGGATCCCTAACCCTAATTGGGGAAATTTAGGGGAATCCACCAAGTCTGTGAGACCCCAGTTGCACACTTACAGTGAGCAGAGCTATCGTTGTTGAAGCTCCAACCTGCAGAGCTCAGGGTAGAGGTTCCGACTGCTAAATGGAACAGGTTGCCTCAATCAGATCTGTCAGAAACACCTATAAGCTGTAGCAAGTCATGACTTTGAGAGATATTTTGCTTTTGGGGGAGGATTTTTTGCCTAGAGAACCAGACAGTGAATCTACTGCAGTGTCAGTACTGCATAGAGACTTTTTAAAAGGAACTAAAACATGGTCAGGCAAGGAACCTGTGCGACTTGCAATACCAGTGACAGTGTTCCTTCCCCTTTGGACTGTGGGGCCATAAAAATACTCACAGCAATAGGGAGGGAAGGGGAAGCTGTGGGGTCACTGGTGGCAGGATACAACGAGGTTCCAACACACCTGTGAAAATCAGAGATGACAAATTCAGTATGAATGGTGTCTAAGGTTGGGGCACCAGACAGAAGTGTTCAGTATAAAAGCTCAGACTAAAAGAGAAGCCATGCTGAAACAACAGGGCTTCTGAGGGTGGCAGATATCAGTGGCACAGAAGGGATCTCTGACTGTGGGGAAGGCACAAGTAGGAGACCAAAACAGAGAACGTGCTGAGTGAATTGGGAAAAATTTACCAGCCTCCCTACCCTCAAGGGTGCAGATAGTTCCCCCACCCAATTGTGTGATACCCCTGTTGCTGCTGCTGCAGAGGAACCTAGCTAAATGGGAAAATTGATTTCTGGCCCATTCTGAATTTTTCTTAGCTGCACAATGCCACGCTGGATCTTTGGGTCCTTTCCTACTAAGAACAGCTGGGCATGGAGACCAGAAATTTATGCAGCATTGTTTTGGGGGCCCTTTCCAGCTCTGCTTGTAAGCAAACTGGAGGCTGAACAGAGCAGAGAGTTCTGGACTGTGTCTCCTGCAAAGGCTGTGGGCTGGGAATTAGAAGAGTGAGAGTTGAGTGCCTGGAGTTCTTTGTAGTGAGGTAAACCACTTGCAGCCTATCATCCCTTGGGAAGGAAAAGGAATGCCTGTCCACCTCCTGAAGGATTGCTGGCACCACTTTCAAAGGGGAAACTGAATATCAGCCTGCCAGGTCCAAGATTCCCCTGCTAGGTGCATTTCTGCAGAGGGAAGAAAGAGAAACTCCAAATGGGGCCTTTCAAAGAGTGAGACTTGTGAGTGATATCACATAGGAACAGGACAGAGATTAGCCTCCTACCGAGGTCTTGGAATAAGAGAGGTTAGCTCCCACCTGTGGTCTGGTCTTGCCCCAACCTCAATGGGAGGCTCGTTTGATCTATCCCCTGAAGTTGTGAGCTGCTGAGCTCATTCCTGAAAAGGGGAAAGTTGAATGTATCCATCCTGAATCAGCAGTGACCGCCCCCTCGCCCCCATAAAGCAAGTGCCAGAATCTTTGACAAAGACTGAAGGGGTTGGCTTTGAGTAGGGGCTACTCTCCCCTCATTGAGTGGCCTATAGAGTGCAGGACCAACAAAATGAAAACTTGCTAGTCCTATTTCAACAGACATCAGTTTACGGACCCTGATAAGAAGGTTCTGGAAAATGGTCATGTAACCTCAGGGAAGGGCAGAGAGGCTGAATGAGGAGGATGACCCCAGAGATCTTTGGCTCTTATATAGAGCTGCCACCAGCTCCAAGCAGGAAAGCACTGACTCTTTTACACACAGACTGGCCCCTCAAATGCACAGGCAAGTCTGGTAAACACAGACACAAGCAAGTGAATGTCCTGGTAGCTACAGAGAGACAGCCTAAGGATGGTTTCACACGTAGTCTGAAAGCAACTTGTTTCTGAACATCGCCCAGTTGGACCAAGAAACAATAAAACCAGTGGTGCGCTTCAGCCCTCAGCAAAGCTCAAACCAACTAGCTAGATCATCAGTGCACCCAAAGAGGGATAGTTTAAGGCTCCAAACATTGCTGAGAACAACGATGCATCAAGGAGAAACAACTGCACAGCATCCCATCTATGAAGGTTGAGGGTTATTCTCAGTTACCCAGTGTGAAAGGATACTATCTATACTCACAAGAGAGTCATAAGCATTTAGTATGCAAATACAGCAAAAGAGTCACAGAACCCACAAGAAACCCTCCTGGACCATGGAGTTCATGTGCTCCAAAAGACTTGGCAACAAAGCCCAGCAAGACACCTTTATAATAAAACAAGCAAAGTAGGTTCAGGAGACATAGCACACCTACCTAACAAATGGGGTTACAAAGAAAAATGTCCAGGAAAAAGAACAACAGAAATATCCACAAAAATAATTAAATATATGTACATGAAATGGAAACAATACAAATACCAGGTGCAGAGTTTAAGATACTGGTTATAAGGATGTTCAAAACTCTTAGGGGAAGAACATATGATCTCAGTGAGAATTTAAATAAAGAGATGGTAAGCATTAAAAAGGATATAGAAGCCATAAATAAGAACCAGTCAAAAATGAATATTAAAATATCTGAAATGAAGAATTTGCTTGAAGGAATCAATAGTGGGTTAGATGAAGCAGAGAATCAAGTCAGCAAATTAGAGGACAAGATGACAGTATCTACTCAAAGGGAAAAAAAAAAAAAGAAAAGAGACTTAAGATAAATGAGGAAAGCCTAAGGGGCATTTGGGATAACATCAAGCATAAAAAGTCCACATCAAGATGAGTGTAAGAGAGAGCTAGAGAACCTATTTGGAGAAATAATTACAGAAAACTTTCCCAACCTGGTGAAGGAGTCACAGAAGTCCAGGAAGGATAGACAATCCCAATAAAGATGAACCCAAGCAGACCTACACCAAGACACATTATAATTAAAATGGTAAAGCTTGAAGACAAAGGAGAATTTTAAAGACAGCAAGAGAGAGACAGTCAATTATATATAAGGGAGCCCCCATTAGAATCTCAGCTGATTTCTCAACAGAGATGCTACAGGCCAGAAAACATTGGCAGGAAATATTCAGAGTAATAAAAGCTAAGAACGTGGAGTCTAGATTACACTACCCAGCAAGGTTATCATTTAAAATTGAAGGCCAAATAAAGAGCTTCCCAGAAAATGTAAGTTTAAAGGAGTTCATTAGCACCAAACCAGAATTGAAAGAAATGTCAAAGGACCCTCTGTAAGAAGAATAAGGAATATACAGAGACAAAAACATAAGTACAATATAAAAATGTCAATAAATAAGTACCTACCTATACTAATCTTAGATGTAAATGTATTAAATTCTCCATCAAAAGGCATAGAGTAGCCAACTGGACAAGAAATATGCACATATATGCTGTCTACAGGAGACCCACCTCAAAGCAAAAGATTCTGCAGGCTGAGAGTAAAGGGATGGAGGAAAATATCCCACGCACATGAAAAGGAAAAAAAGTGGATGTAGCAATCCTTATATCTGTAAAAACAGACTCTAAAGCAAAAGTCATAAAAATATAAAGGAGGTCACTTCATGACTCTCAAGGATTTAGTCTAAAAGAGGATATAACCCTTGTGTGTGTGTGTGTGTGTGCACAGTACATGAGCAACTAAATATAAAAACATGTTGATGGATTTTAAGGAAGATATCAACAACAATACTGTCAAAGTAGGGGATTTTTTTCACTTCAATATCAATGATAGACTGATCTTTCAGACCCCCCAAAAATCAACAATGATATAGTGGCATTAAATGACACACTAGATCAAGTGGATTTAATCGATAGCTACAGAACATATCACCCCAAAGAAGAAATATATACATTCTTCTCAAGGGCACATGGATCATTCTCAAAGATAGAGCACATATTAGACCACAGAATAAGCCTTAACAAATTCACTAGAACTGAAATTATATCACACATTTTCTTGGATCACCATGACATGAAATTAAAATCAACCTCAATAAAAAAGAGTCAAAAACATTCAAATACTTGGAGGCTAAATAGCATGTTATTGGACAATGAATGGGTAACCAATAAGAGCAAGGAGTAGATTGAAAAATTCCTGGAAACAAGTGAAAGTGAACACACAACAAACCAAAATCTATATGACACAGCAAAATCAGTCCTGAGAGGGAAGTTCATAGCATTACAGGCCTACATTAAAAAAACAAGAAAATTTTCAAATACACAATCTAATGCTACACCTAAAAGAACTAGATAAACAACAACAACACCCAAAGCAGGTAGAAGGAGGAAAATAATCAAGAGCAGAGCTGAAATCAATGGCTAAGAGACTAAAATATACAGTACAGAAGATCAATGAAATCAGGAGCTGATTCTTTGAAAACATACACCAGATTGAAGAACTTTTAACTAGACACTAAAAAAAAAAAAAAAAAAGTGAGGACCCAAATAAATAAAATCAGAAATGAAAGAGGCAAAATAAGAACTGATATCACAGAAGTACAAGGTATTATAAGAAATTACTATGAACAACAATATGCCAACATATTGGTAAACCTGGGCAAAATGGACACATTTCTAGAAACAAATAATCTCCTAAAACTGAATCAGGAAGAAGAAAACCTGAATAGACTGATAACGATGAATGAAATTGAAGCAGAAATCAAACTTCTGGCACATAAAGGCTCTGGGCCAGATGGCTTCAAAGGAGAACTTTACCAATTAATCAAAGGACAAATATCAGAAAACCTTCTCAAAGTATTCCAAAAAATTCAAGAGTACTGAAGACCTTCAAGCTCTTTCAACAAAGATAGTATTATCCTAATTCCAAATCAAGGTAAAGGCACAACAAAGAAAGAAAATTATAGGACAATATCCCTAATAAACATAGATACTAAAATCCTCAACACGATATTAGCAATCCAGATCCAGCAATACACCAAAAAGATCATACACCACGATCAAGTGGGATTTATTCAGGGATGCAAGGTTGGTACAATATTCTCAAATCAATAAAGGTAATACACGACATAAACAAAATGGAAGACAAATCACATGATCATATCAATAGATGCGAAAAGAGCATTTGATAAAATCTAACACTCATTCATGATAAAGAAAGTCTTAGCAGAGTGGGAATAGAGGGATGTTACCTCAATATAATAAAGCTATATATGAAAAACCTATAGCTAACATCATTCACAATGGCTAAAAACTAAAAGCATTCCCCTAGAGATAAAGTACAAAATAGGGATGTCCGATTTCACCAGCTTTATTCAACATAGTTCTGGAAGTCCTAGCCACAGTAATCAGATAAGAAGAAGAAATAAAGGGTATTAAAATTGGAAAGAAGGAAGTAAGCAGTCATTATTCACTTAGAAAACCCTAAAAACTCTACCAAATTGTACATAGAAAACTCCAAAGACTCCATTAAAAAACTACTAGACAGAATGAATTAGGCAAAAATAGCAGGATGCAAAACTAATACCCAGAAACTAATGGTATCTTTATATACCAATAATGAGTTATCAGAAACAGAAACTAAGAAAACAACTCCATATACTGCTGTAACAAAAATATGGTACCTAGGAATGAATTTAACCAAGGAGGTAAAAGACCTGTACTCAGAAAACTATAGATCACTGAAGAAAGAAATCAAAGAACACACAAATAAGTAGAAGCACAAAATGACTCATAGATTAGAATAACTAACATCATTAAAATAGCTATTCTACCCAAAGCAATTGATACATCCAATGCCATTCCCATTAAAATACTGATGGCTCACTTCACAGAACTAGAACAAATATTCCAAAAAATTATATGGAGCCAAAAAAGACCCCAAATAGCTTCAGAAGCCTTATGAAAGAAGAACAAAGCTGTAGGTATCACAATTCCTGATATCAACCTATACTCTAAGGTCACTGTAATAAAAACAGCCTAATGATAGTACAAAAACAGACTATCACTGGAACAGAATAGGGAGCCCAGGAATAACACACTGGTATAATCAAATGATATTGGACAATGGTGGAAAGATCATACAATGTAGCAAAGACAGTCTCTTCAATAAATGATGTTTGAAAAACTGAAGTGGTACATGCAAAAATTGAAACTAGACCACCAACTTTAACCATTTGGAAAAATGAACTCATGGATAAAAGACTTAAATGTAAGCTGCAAAACCATGAAAATCCTTGAAGAAATCATAAACAGTAAAATCTCAGATATACAGCATAGAAATATCTTTGCCTGTATATCTCTTATGGCAGTGAAAATAAAGCAGAAAATAAACACATGGAACTACATCAAATTAAAAAGCTTCTGTATAGCTAAAAACAAAACAAAGCAAAACAAAAACAAAACAAAACAAAACCTCATCAAGACCCACTGTATCAGAAAACATTTTCTCTGATGATGCATCAGAGAAATAAGGGAACCCACTGTATCAGAGAACATTTTCACCAATGATGCATCTGGCAATTCAAAATATATAAAGAACTAATGCAACTCAATGGCAGGAAGACAAACGACCCACTTAAGAAATGGACCAAAAAACTGAACACACACTTCTCTGAAGAAGGCATACAGAACCCTCTGAACATATTAAAAAATTCCCAGCACTACTAATCATCAGAGAAATGCATATTAAAATCTCAGCAAGATATCAGCTTACCCCTATCAGAATGGCTACCATCAACAAATGGCTAAATAAACAAACAACAAGTGTTTGCCAGGTTGTGGAGAAAAGGGAACCCTAATGCACTGTTGATGGGAATGCAGTCCAGTGCAGTAACTGTGGAAAATAATATGGAATTACCTAAAAAAATTAAAAATGGAACTCCCTTTTGATCCATTGATTACACTTCTGGGAATTAACGCAAGGACCATGAAACACCAATGCAAAAACAATATGAACCCCTATGTTTATAGCAGCACTATTTACAATAGCCAAGACCTGGAAACAGCCTATGTGCCAACCTGTAGATGAGTGGATAAAAATTGTTGTGGTACATTTACACAATAGAATACTATGCATCAGTAAAAAAGAATAACTCTTACACTTTACAATAGCATGGATGGACCTAGAGAAAATTATGCTAAATGAATTTTCAGTGAAAAACAAATACCACATGATCTTATGTATATATGGAATGTAATGAACACAAAAGCTCATGAACAAAATAGTAACAGAAGCTTAAATACAAAAGACAGACTGACAGCTGACCGAAAGAGCGGGTGGAAGAGCATGAGATATGGTGAAGGGATTAACCAAAGAACATTTATGCACAACCCATGGACACGGACAACAATATGGGATTGACTTGGGGAGGGGAGAAAGTGGGACTGGGCAGAAGCAGGGAAAGGGAGAAAAGTCAGGAATGACTGTAAAGGCATAAACAATAAAAATAGACTTTAAAGAAAGAACACACTAGATAGAAATCATAACACATAGAAAACATAAATATTGTTTTGTGAAACAGTTTTCAGACATTTATGCACATGCCTCTGTGTGTGTGAGAGAGAGAGGCTGAGACACAGAGAGAAGGAGAGGTTCAGAGAGAAAGAGAAAACTGGATTGACAAATTAAGAAGCATTCTTTACCATGAGTTGAGAACAGCAAATGTAGTTTATAAAAGTATTTTAGAGAATCATCTAGGAGTTTGTGATGGCTGAAATAATTGAGCATCCTTCCCATAAAGGAATAGGCAGCAAATGATTGTTTAGCTGAATACTTTGAACCACAAATTGCATTACAATGGGATTGACTAAAAATCTTCGGTACAAAGATAACTCTCCTGTGTCTCTTTACTGAAGTCATTAAACATTTTTTTAATTCTTTGCTTAAACAACATACCTTAAAAGATTTTGTCAATATATTTTCAAGATACTTTAAAAATCAAAATATCGAGGGAGTTCAAGATGGTGGCATGGTAGGAGGACGCAGATTGCACTTCCTCCTGAACATGGGAGAAAAACCTAACTGTTCTTCAGATCAAAATCTGTAGAAGACATTGGAAAACTAGACGTGGCAGCCGAGCGACCAGAGGCAGCCTGGAGACCAGAGGAGGCTCTGTGACCAGGACAGAAGGAGCTCTGTGACCGGAGGTGGCTCTGCGACCAACTGGAGGCAGCCCTGGGACCGGAGGTGGCCCTGCAACTAGAGGAGGGGACACTGTGGAAGACCCGGAGCTCACATCTGTGATCCTGGGGTGAGTGCGTGCAACTCGGGAAACTCGTGGAGCCCACTCCCGTAGTCTCAGGTGGGTGTGTGCACCCTGTAGGAGACCCAGAGCTCACAGCAATAGACTCCAGGAGGGTTCGGTCTGCAAGAGATCCCAGCTGAAACCCACAAACTCAAGAAAGCACGCCCTCTGCAGGAGGCTAAGAAATCACACCCAAGGCCCTGCATGGAGAGTGCACCATTAGCCCTGGGGAGAGTGTGTGGTTGGCACTGAGGACAGTAGCCCAAAGCTGACTCAGTGAGGAACAGAAAGAAAAGCGGTATGAGTCGCCTTGCAGCCTGTTACAGCCAGCAAGATCAGAAAATCCAGTTTGGCCTGTTTGAAAATAGCAAGAGATTTTTTTTGTTGTTGGTTTTTGGGTGTTTTTGTTTTGTTTTGTTTTGTTTTTGTTTTTGTTTTTTGTAGTTATTTTTTCTCTGTTTAGTTGGGGTTTTTTATTTCATTGTTTTTTCCTTTTTTGTTTTTGTCGGGTTCTTTTGTTTCATTTTGATTATATTTTTTTATTATTTCTACCTTTTTTTATCTCTCAATTCCTTTTGCTTCTCTTTACTTCTTTCTTGTTTTATTCCTTCTTCCTTTCTTTCCAATTTTATCTCTCCTATCTTCCTCTTGTTTTTCTCTTCTTTTTTTCACTTTCTTCTTTTATCTTTTTAAATACCCACGAGTGAGGCAAAAAAAATCCTAGAACTGTGAAAAAACCAGAGTTGGACCAAAAGAGTGGGTATCCCAACAGCTGAGACAGTGAAAGCAGTGAACACCAGGATACCTGAAGGAGACTACACCACTGAATCTCACAGGTATTCCACCACAGAAGTTCACATCATAAACCCAGGTGGCTGGAACACATCAATTTAAGAAGCTGAGGCTTACAAGAAGAGTCTCACAAACAATGGGAAGACAAAGAAACAATCCACAAATGAAATGAAAGGAGGAAGCCCCAGAAATAATCCTAAATGAAACAGAGGCAAATCAACTATCAGATATGGAGTTCAAAGAAATGGTTGTCAGGAAGCTCCATTAGCTCTCAATGAGCTACCAGAAACTACAGGGAAGCTATGATGAACTCACTACAAACTATATCAACATGAAAAAGGAAATAGAAACTATCAAAAAGGGCCAAGAGGAAATGAAGAATACAATTTCTGAGCTGAAGAACACAGTAAAAGTAATGAAAAGCAGAATCGATGAAACAGAGGATCGAATCAGTGAGTTGGAGGACAAAGTAGAAAAAAGCAGCCAGAAAGAGCAAGAAAAGGAAAAGAGGCTCAGAAAGAATGAAGAATGGTTAAGAGAAATGCAGACAACATGAAATGTAATAATATCCATATAATAGGAATACCAGAAGGAGAAGGAGAAGAGCAAGGGATAGAACACCTATTTGAAAAAGTAATGATGGAAAACTTCCCTAATTTGATGAGAGAAAAAGTCACGCAAATCCAGAAAACACAGAGAGTCCCAATCAACAGGAACCCAAACAGGCCCACTTCAAGATACATCATTATTAAAATGGCAAAATTCCAAGACAAAGAGAGAATCTTAAAGACAGCAAGGAAGAAAAAGGAAGTAACATACAAGGAAGCCCCGATAAGATTAGCAGGTGACTTCTCAATGGAAACACTCCAACCCAGAAGAGAATGGCAAAAACTATTCCAAGTAATGAGAACCAAAGCCCTTCAACCCAGACTACTTTACCCAGCAAGGCTTTCAATCAAGATAGAAGGCCAAATAAGGAGCTTCCCAGATAGAAGAAGTCTAAAAGAATACACCTCTGCGAAACCAATTCTTCAAGGGATACTAAAGGGACTGCTTTAAGGAAAGAAAGGAAAAGAGAGAGAGAGGAACACAGGTACAAAAATGGCAATGAATCAGTACCTATCAATAATAACGTTAAATGTAATTGGATTAAAGGCTCTCATCAAAAGATATAAAATAGCTGAATGGATAAGAAAGCATGACCCACACATATGCTGCCTACAAGAGACCCACCTCAGGACAAAAGACCTACACAGACTCAAAGTGAAAGGCTGGAAACAAATTTTCCAAGGAAACAGACAGGAAAAAAAACCTGGGGTAACAATACTCATATCAGACAAAATAGACTTCAAAAGAAGAGCCATAAAGAGAGACCCAGAAGGTCACTTCATAATACTCAAGGGAGGAATCCACCAAGAAGACATAAACATTGTAAATATATATGCACCCAACATCGGAGCACCTAAATACACCAAGAAAATCTTAGAGGACTTCAAGAAAGATATCGACAGCAACACAATTATAGTAGGCGATTTTAACACCGCACTGTCAAAAATGGACAGATCTTCCAAACAAAATATCAACAAAGATATTGTGGCATTGAACAACACTCTAGAGGAAACGGACTTAACTGATATATATAGAGCCCTTCATCCCAAAGAAACTAAATACACATTTTTTTCAAATGCACATGGAACATTTTCAAAGATAGACCACATGATAGGACACAAAACAAGCCTCCACAAATTCAAGAAAATTGAAATGATACCAAGCATTTTCTCTGACCACAAGGGACTGAAACTAGAAACCAACCCCAAGGAGAAAAACCCAAAACCCTCAAAATCATGGAGATTGAATAGCATGCTATTAAACAATGAGTGGGTCAAGAATGAAATTAGGGAGGAAGTCAAAAAGTTTCTGGAAACAAATGAAAATGAACTCACAACAACCCAAAACTTATGGGACACAATGAAGGCAGTCCTCAGAGGGAAGTTCATAGCAATACAGGCCTACCTAAAGAAGATAGAAACATTTCTAACAAATGACTTAACCCTATGCCTACAAGAACTCGAGGAACAACAACAAAGACAGCCCAGAGCAAATAGAAGGAAGGAATAACCGAGATGAGAGCAGAATTAAATGACATAGAGACTAAAAGCACAATCCTAAGGATCAATGAATCCAGGAGCTGGTTCTTTGAAAAGATCAACAAAATCGACAAGCCTTTAAGCAGGCTCATCAAGAAAAAAAGAGAGAGGACTCAAATAAACACAATTAGAAATGAAAGAGGAGAGATTAAGACTGACACCACAGAAATGCAAAGGATTGTAAGAAATTACTATGAAGAACTGTATGCCAATAAATTTGAAAAACTACAGGAAATGGACAAGTTTCTAGAAAAATATAATCTCCCAAAACTGAAAGAAAATGAAACAGAAAGCCTGAACAGACCAATAACAGCCGGTGAAATTGACTCTGTAATCAAAAACTCCCGACTAACAAAAGCCCTGGACCAGATGATTTCACAGGAGAATTCTACAAAACATTTAAGAAAGAGCTAACCGCTGTCTTTCACAGACTATTCCAAAAAATCCAAAATGGTGGAAGACTCCCAAACTCTTTTTATGAAGCTAGCATCATCCTAATCCCAAAACCAGATAAAGACACAACAAAGAACAAGAACTTCAGGCAAATATCACTGATGAACATAGATGCTGAAATTCTTAACAAAATATTGGCAAACCGCATCCAATAATACATTAAAAAGATCATACATCATGACCAAGTGGGATGAATCCCAGGGATACAAGGATGGTTCAACATTCGAAAATCAGTAAATGTAATACATCACATAAACAAAAGCAAAGACAAAAATCACATGATCATATCAATAGCTGTGGAAAAAGCTTTTGATAAAGTACAACACCCATTTATGATAAAAAACACTCAGCAAAGTGGGAATAGAGGGAGCATTCCTCAACATAATAAAGGCCACATATGAGAGACCTACAGCCAACATCATACTTAACAGGCAAAAACTGAAATCTTTCCCACTAAGATCAGGAACAAAACAATGTTGTCCACTATCACCACTTCAATTCAATATAGTATTGGAAGTATTAGCCACAGCGATTAGACAAGCAAAGGAAATAAAAGGCATCCAACTCAGAAAGGAGGAATCAAAACTATCATTGTTTGCAGATGACATGATAGTGTACATAGAAAATCCTATAGACTCAGCCAAAAAGCTGCTTGACCTAATAAATGAATTTGGCCAAACAGCCGGATATAAAGTCAATATCCAGAAATCAAAGGCATTTTTGTATACCAACAATGAAACAACAGAAGCAGAAATCAAGAAAAAAAAATCCCATTTGATATAGCAAAAAGAAAAATAAAGTACCTAGGAATAAACCTAATCAAGGAGGGAAAAGACCTGTATGCAGAAAACTACACAACACTGAAGAAAGAAATCAAGGAAGACACAAACAAATGGAAGCATATACCGTGTTCATGGATCGGAAGAATTAATATCGTCAAAATGTCCATACTACCCAAAGCAATTTATAGATTCAATACAATACCTATTAAAGTTCCAATGGCATATTTCACAGACATAGAACAAACACTTCAAAAATTTATATGGAATCATAAACGACCTTGGATAGCTGCAGCAATTTTGAGAAGGAAGAGCAAAGCAGGAGGGATCACAATACCTGATACCAAACTGTATTACAAAGCTACTGTAATCAAAACAGCCTGGTACTGGCACAAAAACAGGCACACACACCAGTGGAACAGAACAGAGAGCCCAGAAGTAAACCCAAGTCTCTATGGTCAATTAATATTCGACAAAGTGGGGAGCAACATAAAATGGAGCAAAAATAGCGTCTTCAACAAGTGGTGCTGGGAGAACTGGACAGCTACATGCAAAAAAATGAAATGAGCACCAACTTACACCATACACAAAAATAAATTCAAAGTGGATAAAAGATTTAAATATAAGCCGTGACACCTTTAAAATCCCAGAGGATAACATAGGCAGGAAAATCTCAGATATTTCACGCAGCAACATTTTTACTGATATGTCCCCTAAAACAAGGGACATAAAGGAAAGAATAAACAAATGGGATCACATCAAAATAAAAAGCTTCTGTACAGCTGAAGCAAACAGTATTAAAATAAAAAGAGAACCAACTGTATGGGAAAACATATTTGCCAATGATACCTCAGACAAGGGATTAATCTCCAAAATATATAAAGAACTTACATGACTCTACTCTAAGAAGACAAGCAACCCAATTAAAAAATGGACAAAGGATTTGAACAGACATTTCTCCAAGGAGGACATACAGAGGATCCAGAGACACATGAAAAGATGCTCGATATCGCTAGCTATCAGAGAGATGTAAATTAAAACTACAATGAGATACCACTTGACACCAGTCAGAATGGCCTTCATAAACAAAGCAACAAACAGCAAGTGTTGGAGAGGTTGTGGAGAAAAGGGGACACTAGTGCACTGTTGGTGGGATTGCAGACTGGTACAACCACTATGGAAAACAGTATAGAATTTTCTAAGAAAACTAAAAATGGATCTACCTTTTGACCCAGCAATTCCACTGCTTGGATTATATCCTAAGAACCCTGAAACACCAATCCAAAGGAACCTATGCACCCCTATGTTCATAGCAGCACAATTTACAATAACCAAGTGCTGGAAGCAACCTAGGTGCCCATCAGTTAATGAATGGATTAAAAAACTGTGGCACATTTACACAATGGAATTCTATGCAGCAGAAAGAAAGAAGGAGCTCCTACCCTTTGCAACAGCATGGATGGAACTTGAGAGCATCATGCTAAGCGAAATAAGCCAGGCAGTGAAAGACAAATACCATATGATCTCACCTTTAACAGGAACCTAATCAACAAAACAAACAAACAAGCATAATATAAACAAAGACACTGAATTTGAGAACAGTCTGACACTGACCAGAGGGGAGAGGGAAGGGAATCTCAGGGGAAAAGGGGAATGGTTTAGAGCAACAAGTATAAAGGACACATGGACAAAAACTATGGGGGGTGGAAGTGGGAGGGAGGTGGGGAGGGCTGGGGAGTTGGGCTGGGGGGAGTAAAAGACAGAAAACTGTACAATATCAACAATTAAAAAATACTGATTAAAAAATAATAAAAAATTAAAAAAAATCAAAATATCATAGAACCTTTGCAGTTCATATAGTGATCAGATATAAATATTTCCATCAGTTGTTTCTTATTTTTCATTCCCTTTTCCTGGGATATTCTGCTTCCAGCTGGTCATAAGAATGAGTACTTTGTAAAATTCAGATATCATCTCTAATATCTTCTCTAGAGAAGGGTTTCCTGAATCACGTGATCTAAAACACATGCACTCACTGTGTCACAATATATTTTTCTTTTTAATCACACTTATTACCATCTTAAATTATCTCTTTTAATGAAGATAATTGTTACCTTTGCTATTATTCTATGCCACAATTTAAAGTCCACCTATATGTCTCCCCACAATATGAGCACCAGGAGAGCAGGGTCCACACCTGTCTTGTCCACTTCTTGCCTTAGGAAAGTGTCTGACACATAAATATTTGTTGACTCAATGACTGCATCTCAGAAATGATAACAAAATTTTGCCTATTGCTCTATAAAACCTTTCCAAAAGGGAAATCAGAATGGCTATTGCAATGTAACATTTTATGAGCGTTTCTTTTTGGCCTGGCTTGTCCTCATTTAGGCCTTATCTATATTTTATATTAACTCTGAGTAGGATTGTTCAGATTATGAACCTTGATTGGCCAAGTAACTAATCATAAAAGAGTTTATTACCAACCCTGACTATCAACGACATTTAAAACTGGAATCAATAACAACTACCATGAAGGGAATTCAAACATGGAGTTTGTAACTGAGGTGGATGCTTTAGTCCATCACTGTGGGTCCATCTGCTGTTTTAGGGTCAATGCAAACTCTCAGTGCATTAAAACATGTCATACATACTACTGTGTACTTTTTTCAGCACACAAATTAAGAGGAGTGAGTGATTACTACTTTTGTTATAAATTAGGAAACTAATATACCCACCTAAGTGAACTTATTTTAATGGACAATAGGTGTATATAAAGCATGCTGAAAAGACACAAGAAAAAGCCTTGGATCTAAGAAGTGGACCCTACATTAAGGTTTAAATACTTACAAAGTAATATTATTTGGGGGCAAATTTTGCCTTTATGGGTAATTAAATTTACTCTTAAAAAAAAAAAGAGAGATATAGCATTTAATGCGCTAAATGAGATTTTAGTAAAATAGTAATATTGAGACTAAATTGGCTATATACCTTCCCACCTAAGATATTGTATTGTGGAGCTATTTAAATTACTTCAGTTATTTGATGGAAAGATACTATAACAAGTATATTACATTCATTTTAATACTCAGGTACAGTTAACAACTTTCAAGTTAAAATTTGGTTTATTTATAAACTTCTTCCTCCAGATTCTCATCAAGTGCTACCCTTGTTTATGTTATAACAGATGCATGAAACACCAAAGAGGAAATATGTCAAATCAAATTGTTTATTATTTGATCCTGAAGATGATCCAGGAAAGCAAATATCCAATGTTTAAAATCTGAGGCCTAAAATAAATATTTCAGAAAGACTCTCATCTTTTGTTGATTGCTAAAGTATACCACAGAATCTCATTTCCTCACTACTTAATGCACATTAACAAAGAAAAAAATGTCTTGAAAAGAATTGCTTTATTTGATAAAATAGGCATTTAAAAAATAGATTGTGCTTGCTTCAGCAACACATACTAAAATCGAAGGATACAGAGAAAATCAGCAGGGCCCCCTCATAAGGATGGCATGCAAATTTGTGAAGTGTTCCATATTTCAGATATATATGAAAGCTGTCAAGAGAGTAGATCCTAAGGGCTCTCGTCTCAAGGAAAATATGTATTTTGTGTTGATATGAGATGCTAGATTTTAACTTGTAAACATTGCATGCTATATGTAAGGCAAACCATTACCCTGTACAGCTTAAACATATACAGTACTGTATGTCAATTATATTGGAATAAAACTAGAAAAAAATAGCTGGATTATATCATAAAACATCAAATTGAACAGTAATAATTATAATATTAACAACAAAATAATGTTAGACTATTTTATTAAATTAGTGCCAGATTCTGACCCAGGTATTTTCTCAAAAAAATATCTCTAGAGAGTAGTTAAATCAGTTACACTTCTTTCCAGTTTATAGACATGGAAACTGGTATCTTGCTTAACTAACCACATACACACTTACATTAAAAATGTAAACAACATTGTTGGTGAAACAACTTTATTTCCAAAATGGAGTTGCAAATAGATTATGTTTTGGGAAAATAGTATGTTCCATCTATTATTGCAAAAGTATGAAATTTGTTAAAGATTATGAATGGATGGGTTAATTGCTTAATTATGACAATGCAATTTAAACTCACTTTCAAATCTATTTTCAAGGATGGTCTAGCTTCTGAAATTTTCAAAATGTTGGGGAGAAAGATTAATCCTGATAAATACAGTCTGTTAATCTGTTAAAACATGCTAAAAAGTAACTACTGTTCAAACATAATTTAAAAAAAAATTAAGGGCATGGTCTTTGGGTTTTTAACTCCATTAGATCCATTTTAATTCCCTTCAAAAAGCGTTCAATGAGGCTTTCAAAAGAATCCTATAAAGATGACTGTGATAAAATGTCATTTCTGAAAGAAACTTAGTAACTGATGTTTGCAGCTTATTCTCACAAGGATCACACACTATGAATCTAAAGCCTCTTGGCCACTATCATATTACCCTTGACTTATACTTCATTCTTATAATAAACATAATAGTGAATGGGGAACAAGTAGATTTCCATTTCATAACTGAATGCAGGGAATTAGACTTAACTTGTTAATATAAGATTTGAGGTAGATTAGTGAAGTCAAGTTTCCATAATTGTCAAACTGGTAGCACTCAAATATGTATATCTTTCAATAAAAGCAACAAAATATGCATATATTGTTAAATTTTTGACACTAGAAATCTATGATATTGTTGTATGTAACTCTTATGCATTTACTAGTGTGTGGTACTCCCCTGGTGGCAATGATTATTTCAGGATGGCCCAATCACAGTGAAGCATAGACATGTGTTTATTGGTTGTAGGAAGCAGCCTCCTTCTGTGTTGAAATGGAATCTATGTGTAATACAGATGACAGCAAGCATTCATGTCCACCAGGAAGGAATTCTGCAATACAGAGGAGGGTAGAACAATTGCTGAAAAATTGGTTAGGATACCTGGTTAAGCCATGTCTGGAGAGAGATTAGTTTTAGAATTTTCAGTTTTGTTCAACTAAAATATTTAATTTGCTGGATTTTTTATTGCTTGCCCTGAAAATGGTCTAGATAATAGTTACCATATCTATACAAAGGACATTTATGGAATTCCTCTCAACTTTGATATGAAGATTATTACTCCGTCCAGCTGATTACTTCTGGCGCTGAACATATTATTTCTATAAATGTTCATTGTTGATCATTGAGGAGCAACAGACCAGGGTTTCCTGAAGAAATCTGTTTCATTTATTTTATCATTAGTGAGTTTGTAGCTTTCATAATTGAGGCAAGAGAGATATGTATAACATAGATTTAAGGTAATCAACCCATCATCCAAAACAAAATAATGTTACTGAAAATAGCATTTTCAAGCTAACCCACAAAAATACCGTCAGCCCCAAAATACTTGGGTTGCCTTTCTATGCTCTAGAGACAGTTAAATTGGAATTACATTGTACAGCAGGTTGAATAACCTTAAATAATCTACTAATATAAAATTATTTTTGCCCTGCCTGGGTTGCTCAGTTAGTTAGAGAGTTGTCCTGACTCTCCAAGATTGTGGGTTCAATCCCTGGTCAGGGCACATATAAGAATCAACAAATAAATACATAAAGAACAAGAAATCAATGTTTGTCTCTCTCTTTTCTTTCCCTGTGTCTCTCTGAAATCAATCAATAGAAAAAATTTAAAAAAGAAAAATTAATTTCTATGTTTTAAAAAATTACTAAAATTAGATAAATAAAAATTAAAATATTTTGTACCTAAAACAAAAATTGATTAAAATAAATTAAAAATTGGGAAATGGACCAATGAACATAATGTTCATTTAATTCAACTTTTTAAAAAGATCTTATTTATTTATTTTTAGAAAGAGGGGAAAGGAGGAACAAAGAGAGGGAGAGAAATATCAATGTGTGGTTGCCTGTCACCCACCCACTATGGGGGACCTGGCCTGCAACTGAGGTATGTACCCTGACTGGGAATCTAATCAGTGACCATTTGGCTCACAGGCCAGCACTCAATACACTGAGCCACATCAGCCAGGGTTAATTCAACTTTCATAAATTGGTGTTTAGGCTGTCTGAAGAAACTCTAAAATATAACACAAAACAAGGTATATATAGATACATATACATACATACACACGTGTACACCTGAATCTCTGGAGGGAAAGTCCGTAGTATTAACCAGATTTTCAAAAGGATCTAGTATCTAAGAAACATTAAGGAACAAGGATATGGAATTCAACTTCATAGTTTTGGTTTTCTGTCATACGTGGTATAGTCTGTTATGTCAATCTGTAAATAGTAGTGAATAATCAGTGTTTCACAAAACTAAACTTTTGGTATGAAAAAGTGGTTAAAAGAGAAGATTCTGGAGTCTGTCTACTAAGGTTTGAATCACATATTTGGCACATACTGATCATGTGACCACAGACACACATTAACCTCTCATTTTACTAACCATACTTGTTAATAAAATGGGAAATTTATAATGCTTAGCTCTTAGGTTTATTATCAGGAATAATGAAAAATCTCACATAACACGTTTAGAATATTGTTTAGTATACAGGAAATTATCTTAAATGAGGTATTAGTATACTACTTGTCTTCCTTGGAAAGGGAGGGACTTGCCCAGTTGTACATATGTATTGTGTGCTTACTTATTTTACAGTGTATCTAGATTACATATTTGTTCAAGATACCAAGGAATATATAGAATTTTGTTTCTTTTATGTAATTCTTAACTGCTAAAATTAGTATAAATTTTAAGAATTTATGTATTTACACACATATATGTAGTTAAAATGAAAAAATACATTCTCTCCTTCTCACTGTAGGGAAAAACCTCAATTCAGGCTACTGCCTGAGTGAGTGTTCCCTTTGTTACTCATTCAAAACACTTCACTTCTGACACTTCCGGTCACCAACGTGTGGAGATTTTTCCTACAAGAAGCAATTCTCTGAGACATCAGCTGGGTGTCCTATAAGTAAATTCAGTTATGACATTATCTACCTGGAGACAGTGTCAGATTTCACAGGTTAAGGACTTGGCCCCATAAGACCATATGCCCTGCCTCCCCCACCCCCCCCCCCCACACACACACCTCAGATGGCAATCACAAGTAGGAGGGACCCAGGTTATGCACAACTGTATCCACCTTGGCTACAAATCAAAGGTGCCTTGATTGTCTTATCAGGTTTGATTGAAAATGTGTAAATATGTGGTCTCTTGTAAGATTCAGACTTTTAGAATATATACTTCAGTATTTCATAATTTAAGTAGAAATATAAACCTTATATATGAAGGAATTAATCATATAAATGAATAAATAATTAATCTAAAAATATAAGTGAGACAAATGAGTATAGTGTACTTAGCACCTGTTTTTACTGTTACATATAAAAAGTTTTGAATTGGTTAATTAATTTGGGATTGGAATGTAAAGAGTTTGATAAAATGTAGTTTGATAAAATCTGTTAGAGAAAATCCTCAAGGCATTCAAGATGATAACAGCAGATGAAATACTTTCTTTATCATTAAGTAGGGAACTGGGACATTGATTAAGACAAACGTTTCCAAACATAGTATAGGCATTTGTTGAGTCAACTGTGACACCTTTTCCTAAGTAAACTAGGAAGGAATTATCCAACCTAAGAATTTTCTGAATTATCAGTATCTGCAATCATAAAATTGCATTGTGTTCTTCATGATATAACATTTTCTAAAGAGATAAATATGAGAATGGATTAAAAATATACAATTAGGGACAGTAAATTGAGTGGGGAAAGTTGATATCAACATGATAGAGTTTCCATTAATGTTATTTTAGTTACCTCCAAGAACTCTGATTCAATTAAAGATCTCTCAGAATATATGCACATAAAAATTTTTAGGATAGAAATGTATGGTCTGGAATTTTTAGTTATGTATTATGTGCTGAAGCATTTGTATTAATGAAATGGTACTTTTATCCCTTTTTCTACAGTGCTTTCAATTTATTTAGATTCCACATGTTTTATATTTGGAAAGATTTCCATATATAAAATAGAAGACTTTATGCCCAATACAACCTAAAGAATGCTGTTGCCGTAAAGTATTACATGCCATCTCCTCCTAAGACACTTTCACTTCTCAGGGAAACTCAAGTGTCATACAAATCTTAAGTCTCACAATAGTGAAAATCCAATATGGCTACCTAACTCTTAGCTTCAAATTATGTGTTCTGTTTTGCTATTATTACAGAACAGACCAGGGGGTGGGGAATGATATATTATTACCAAATGGACCCCCATTTTTTCTCTGGGGGTTCCCCCGCCCCGTACTAGGTTCTGTTTGCCCACTGCCAGAGGAAAGATGTCTCTCAATTCCAGAGATTGGTGAAAAGGAAAGGAATTATTTATTTAAAAGTTATACAGACTTAGAGTAATGACTTAATGTCTTCATTAAAATACTAAAGTTCTTTAGAATACCCACAAACGCACACAGTTCTTCCTTCTCCCCTTTGCCTAGTCCGGAGTACTAGGAAAAGTAGAAAAGTCTTCTACTTCTTTTCTCAGGAAAAGAAGTAGAAGTCTGTGATTCAGGCTTCCAGCACCCTCAGCTGTATTGCTGCCATGATCTCCAGTTAATCCAAAGCCACGTAGCACCTTCTCATGGCCCACCAGCAAGAGTTCTTTCACCCCTTTTCTTCCAAAGTCTCTCCTGCTGTCTAAGCCATGCGGCAAAAGGGAGCATCCCAGAGCTGCATGGTCCTAACTCTCGCCCAAGCCTCATAGTTCTGACCTGGTATGGTTGCTGAGACTGGGTTTAAATTCACGTGCCAATCTTCCTCTGCAGCCCGATTTCCGACTCCTCCCACAATCAGTTACACTTGCCAGCATTCCCGTATTTGTCCAGCTTCCTTAGGCTGCCATGGTAAGTCCAGGCAGGCATGGCCCCATGGTGTGGAGCCAATCATCTCCAAGCTCTCATGCATGCACTGTAACCAGGGGGAGTGTCTTCCTAGTTGCATCCTGGGTTGAAATCATTCCCATCCTCCTGGCTCAAAGCATGACCACAGCTATTTAACATATCTATGAAACCAGTTAAAGGCTATAGATATGTTAAATGACCATGCCAGATGTTAGCTGCAAAGCTGTTGCTGTACAAAACAGCTCTTAATGGCCCTGCTCCATGTGTCCCATCACCCAGCTCAGACTGGTAGGGGTGAGGACATTGTATATATATTTTTTCTCTAATATTTCCAGAACACCCTAGGGGTGAGTTCTGGACCCCATTACAAATCCCTATTTGCACCCCCTCAACTTGGCTGCACCCTGTTACACTATCATAAGTAATTTTCCAATATTCATATTTAGTATGTACCTATTATACATTAATAAAAAATTAACCGTAAAGCAAATACTAAAACTCAGAACAACATATGAAAAATGCATCTGGTGATGTTTCTGGGGTGCTGGTAGCTGACATGTAATTAAGCTAACTGAAGCCTAAGCATTATCACTATTATGTGTTAGTATCTCTGGGCTTTTAATTACCTGGCATAATGTATTCCAACATGCTATTAATGCCTCTATTTTCAGGGGAATTTTTGTGTGTTTTACTTGCATATTATCTATCCTGTCAATATTTTAATTTAATGATAACCTTGAAAATTTTTGAACTTTTACATTTGTGCATATAAATCTTAATGAAAATGGGTTCAGAAATTTTTATTATTTTTTTCTATTGTTTGGAACTGACTGAGAGTGATGAATATTTAGTACAACTGACCATTTCAAAAGAAATGCAGCAGAGACTTGCATTAGAGATAATCTTCTACTCCTTATTCTACAGGTGATAGTTATCATAGCTTTGATTGCTAGTTGATTTTGATGAGCTGGTGTCTTCATGACAATGGAGACCCAGGAATTAGCATTAATTTCTTATGAAACAGAAATAAAATTGAAACTTGAACAACATGGAATTGAACTGCATGGGTCTAAACTGCGCAGGTCCATCAATATGAATATTTATTTAAAAAATCAGTTGGCTTTTCTTATGAGTAAACTCAACTACCATTGAGTCTAAAACAATATTTTTCACCAACTGTGGCTTCCCAACTGCAGAGTGAAAATACTGTTTTTAATCCAATGTTGTTTGATGTCAAGATGTGAAGGGCAGAGCGTAGAGGCAAAGGTTACCTGCAGAATTTCTACTTCACGGTTATGCCCCCCACCATGCACACCCTCTTTTATCCAAAGGTCTATGATAACCACTCTCTGAATGACTTGGCTTCTATGAAAATGAATACAGAGAGAGGTGAGAAAGTAAACTAAGCATACTTTCTTTTTAATTAAAAAAATAACCTTCCTTGTTGTTAGCTTTGACTTAAGAATCTTTTGTTGGGGAGAGAGATGGCGTAAGGAAGAGGTTATTCAATCATGGAGAAAATCAGAATAAAGTACAGGAGTCTCAAAAACATGTGAGGAACACCTGTCTCCATCCACTCCCAAATCAAATCTGTCAATATGGCCCAGGTAAAGCTCATTATGTTACTATCACCTCATAAAAATATTTTCTCTTGACCAGCCCTGTAATCCTTCAACATCACTACAACTTGACCAATGTTTTCAAGATTCAGGCATAAGATAGAATGTATCAGTGCTTCACTTTTTATCGTCAAATAAATATACTATTGTATGAATATACCTTATTTTGTTTGTCCACTCATAAATTGGTGGACCTATGGATTATTTCTACTATGGACTATTATGAATAATGATGCCATGAATATTCTTATATAGCTTTTTGAGTGGATGTATATTTTTTTATTTTTCTTGAGCATATACCTATATGTAGAATTTCTGGATCATATGGTAACTATGTTTAACCCTCTGAGGTACTGACAGAATCTTCCAAATAGTAGCTTCATTTCACAATCCCACCTGCAATGTATTATGGTGCCATTTTCTCTACATCCTTGTCAACACTTGTTATTTTCATAGTCTAATAGTTTTTATTTGTTTGTTTATGTATAATGAAGATTATTCTTAGTTTGTTGAGTAATTTTGTCTTGAAATGTTTTGTATTCTGTCGAGGGCTTTTTGTGCATCCTACAAGGTGATCATGGCATTTTCTTTTAGTCTATTACTATGGGAAATTATATTACTTAATTTTTCAGATGTTAAACCTACCTTGAATTCTAGCAATAAATTCACATTGTCATAGTATACAATCCTCTTTATACATAACTTGAGTTGGATACCTGGTATTTTATTAGGAATTTTTGCCTCTATATTTATGAGGAATACTGGTCTGCAGTTTTCTTTTTATGCAATGTCATTGTCAGGGTTTGCAGTTAGAGTAATCCTGGCCTCATAGACTGAGTTAGGAAGTGCTCCCTCCTCTTCAGTCCTTTGGAAGAGTTTAAAAATGATTAGTATTATTATTCTATTGATGTTTGAATTTGCAAAAAAATGATAAGCATAATTTGGTGATAGGGAGTATTTTCATTTCTAATACAATTATTTTTCTTTATAAATCCAGATTTCCTTTTGCTTTTTGAGTCAACTTTAGAAGTTTGTGTTTTTCAAGAAATTTGTCTAGTTTGAATTGCTATCCATTTAATTGGAAAAATATACAAAAATAGATCTAATTTAGCTTTATTTTATTCAGCATCTTTGTGACTTTTATATTTTTTTCTTAATTTTTCAATGTGTTCCAAACAAAATATAGCAAGCATACAGCCACAGAAATAGAAAAGCTTGTGATTTCTTTTGTAAGCACATGTAGTTCATGTCTATATAGTCATGAAGTCCATTTGATTAAATTGATTTGATAGTCATTTAATGGTATCACTTTTTATGGTAATAAGAATTAAATAATGTACTAGAAATATATATTATAAGCATTAAAAATAAAGTTTTGTTTATTTTATCCCACTTAAGTCAGGAGAGTACTCTATTTTAGTCTAATTTAAAAACATTATCAAGCAAAGCAGAAAGTAACTATTTTAAACACACATTGTAGAGTTATCTCAATCTGAAGATATTTTGGTAGTAAATAGTCTTAGATACCTGTAAAATACACTTTTATGACTCACATTATTCTTTGCTAAAGATGAGTTCATATTCTTGAATTAAAACACACTTTTGGGTTGAGGAAGATGGCGGCGTGGTAGGAGAGAGCAGACCCCATTTCCCCTCTACACACGGGTGAAAAACCGGGCAATCTATGGAAGATCAGAGCAGACAAGGAACAGTAACACAGCATATATGAAAACAAGAGGTTGGGAATTGTAGCGGACACTGAAAAACCAGCGGTAAGGAGAGCTTTTCGGAACAGTAGGAGCCCACGGTTCCAGCGCGCGGAGAGCCGGGCGGCTGAGGCCCCGGCCCGGCGCTCCGCCAAGCCCGCCCCAGGGCTCTGGGGAGGGAGCTGGGTCAGCTGCTGAACCGGCTGGGAGATCTCAGGGGCCACCTCACGCGGCAGAGCGAAAGTGGGTGCCCCCTCACCAGGTCACTGCGCGACTTTGAACCGAGTTTTGAACCGACTTTGAACTATGAAAGCACAGTCGCTCCAACCGCTGACAGAGGCCCGTGTGAAGTGAGACAGCTGCATGAAAATAGGCACCCTCAGGGGACCCCACACGGTCGTGGGATAGTGGACACTCGTGAAAACATAGGCGCTGGCCACTGGAGACAGCTGTGGAGCGCTCGTGCCAGATCACGGGCCCCATGCTCCAACTCAGACAGCTCAGGTCCAAGGCGCAGGCGTAAGAAAGCCGCTGGAGTGTAGGCCCCTCTCAGGTGCAAAGACAGGCTGCACCAGAACACAGAAAGCCTCCCAGGGGCAAAGGCAGGCACTGCGTATGACTGGAGAACCTAGCACACACCCATAAACTCGGAGAAGTGCTCGCACACCAGGAGGCTCAGAACACACGCTGGAAACCCTGTGGGGAGAGGCGCCCACTAACGCTGGGATACATAGCACAATGAGGACTGAGTTCTGAACACAGAGAAAAGCAATAAGATCACCCCTCGGACGTTGTACCCAGCAAGACCAGAAAAGCCGGCTCGGCAAGTTTGAAAACAACAAGAGGTTTTTTTTTGTTTGTTTGTTTGTTTTGTTTTTTTTAAATATATATTTTTATTTTATTTTTTATTTTTAATATTTTGTTTTGTTTTGCTTGTTCTTCTTCTTCTTCTTTTTTTTTGGCTGTTTATATTTGTGTGGGTGTGTCTGTTTTTTGTTTTGCCAGTTTGTGTCTTTTTGTTTGTATGCCTGTCTATTTACATGAGTTTTTAACTATTCCTTCTTCTTTATTTTTATCTTCTTCTTTACTCCCCAACACCTTTTGCCTCCTTGAATTCCTTCTTGTCTTATTCTATCTTCCTTTCTTTCCAATTTTATCTCTTATACTTCCTCTTTTTTCTTCCTTTTTTCATTCCCCCCCTCTTTGTTTTTTAAATACCCACGAGTGAGACAAAACAAACAAACAAACAAGCCTGGAACTGTGGGAAAAAAAAGCAGAGTTGGCCCCCAAAAGAGGGTATTCCAGCTGATGATACAGTGGAAGCTGGGAACAACAGGATATCCGGAGGAGAATCCACCACTGAAACTCACAGATATTCTACCACAGAAGGTCATACCACAAACCCAGGGAGCTAGAACAGATCAATTTAAGAAGTTGAGGCTAACAACAAGAGTCTTACAAACAATGGAAAGACAAAGAAACAACCCCCAAATGAAAGGAAAGGAGGAAGCTCCAGAAAGAATGCTAAATGAAACGGAGGCAACTCAACTATCAGATATCGAGTTCAAAGCAATGGTTGTCAGGAAGCTCAATGAGCTCTCAATGAGCTACTACAAATTACAGGGAAGTTATGATGAACTCACCGCAAACTATATCAACATGAAAAAGGAAATAGAAACTATCAACAAAGGCCAAGAGGAAATGAAGAACACAATCTCTGAACTGAAGAACACAGTAGAAGGAATGAAAAGCAGAATCGACGAAGCAGAAGATCGGATCAGCGAGTTGGAGGACAAAATAGAAAAAAACACTCAGAATGAGCAAGATAAGGAAAAGAGGCTTAGAAAGAATGAAGAAGGTTTAAGAGAAATGCAAGACAACATGAAACGGAATAATATCCGTATAATAGGGATACCAGAAGGAGAAGAACAAGAACAAGGGATAGAAAACCTGTTTGAAAAAGTAATGATGGAAAACTTCCCTCATTTGGTGAGAGAAAAAGGCACAGAAATCCAGGAAACACAGAGAGTCCCAATCAAAAGGAACCCAAACAGGCCCACTTCAAGACACATCATAATTAAAGTGGCAAAATTCCAAGACAAAGAGAGAATCTTAAAGGCAGCAAGGGAGAAAAAGGAAGTAACATACAAGGGAGCCCTGATAAGGTTAGCATCTGACTTCTCAATGGAAACGCTCCAAGCCAGAAGAGAATGGCAAGAAATATTCTAAGCAATGAGAACCAAAGGCCTGCAACCCAGACTACTTTACCCAGCAAGGCTTTCAATCAAGATAGAAGGCCAAATAAGGAGCTTCCCAGACAAAAGAAGTCTAAAAGAATACACCTCTGCGAAACCAATTCTTCAAGGGATACTAAAGGAACTGCTTTGAGGGAAGAAAAAAAAGACAGAGAGAGAAAGAGAGAGAGGAACACAAGTACAAAAATGGCAATGAATAAATACGTATCAATAATAACCTTAAATATAAATGGATTAAATGCTCCAATCAAAAGACATAGAATAGCTGAATGGATAAGAAAGCATGACCCACACATATGCTGCCTACAAGAAACCCACCTCAGGACAAAGGACATACACAGACTCAAAGTGAAGGGCTGGAAACAAATTTTCCAAGCAAATGGTCAGGAAAAAAAGCTGGGGTAGCAATACTCATATCAGACAAAATAGACTTCAAAAGAAGGGCCATAAAGAGAGACCCAGAAGGTCACTTCATAATACTCAAGGGAAGAATCCACCAAGAAGAAATAAATATTATAAATATATATGCACCCAACAGAGGTGCACCTAAATACATCAAGAAAACTTTAGAGGACTTCAAGAAAGATATAGACAGCAACACAATTATAGTAGGTGATTTTAACACCCTACTGTCAAAAATGGACAGATCTTCCAAACAAAATATCAACAAAGATATTGTGGCACTGAACAAAACTCTACAAGAAATAAACTTAACTGATATATATAGACTCCTTCATCCCAAAGAAGCTAAATACACTTTCTTTTCAAATGCACATGGAACATTTTCAAAGATAGACCACATGATAGGACACAAATCAAGCTTCAACAAATTCAAGAAAATTGAAATCATACCAAGCATTTTCTCTGACCACAAGGGACTGAAACTAGAAACCAACCCCAAGTAGAAAAACCTAAAACCCTCAAAATCATGGAGATTGAATAGCATGCTATTAAACAATGAATGGGTCAAGAATGAAATTAGGGAGGAAATCAAAAGGTTTCTGGAAACAAACGATAATGAACTCACATCAACCCAAAACTAATGGGACACAGCAAAGGCAGTCCTCAGAGGGAAGCTTATAGGAATACAGGCCTATCTAAAAAAGACAGAAACATCTCAAACAAACAACCTAACCCTATGCCTACAAGAACTTGAGGAACAACAACAAAGACAGCCCAGAGCAAGTAGAAGGAAAGAAATAACCAAGATCAGAGCAGAATTAAATGACATAGAGACTAAAAGCATAATCCTAAAGATCAATGAATCCAGGAGTTGGTTCTTTGAAAAGATCAACAAAATCGACAAGCCTTTAAGGAGGCTCATCAAGAAAAAAAGAGAGAGGACTCAAATAAACACAATCAGAAATGAAAGAGGAGAGATTACAACTGACACCGCAGAAATACAATGGATTGTAAGAAATTACTATGAAGAACTGTATGCCAAGAAATTTGAAAACCTAGGTGAAATGGACAGGTTTCTAGAAAAATATAACGTTCCAAAACTCAATGAAAAAGAAACAGAAAGCCTGAACAGACCAATAACAGCCGGTGAAATTGAATCAGTAATCAAAACACTCCCAACACACAAAAGTCCTGGACCAGATGGCTTCACAGGAGAATTCTACAAAGCATTTAAGGAAGAGCTAACCCCTATTCTCCACAGACTATTTGAAAAAATTCGAAAAGATGGAAGACTCCCAAACTCTTTCTATGAAGCTAGCATCATCCTAATCCCAAATCCAGATAAAGACACAACAAAGAAGGAGAACTTCAGGCCAATATCGCTGATGAACATAGATGCTAAAATCCTCAACAAAATATTGGCAACCACATCCAACAACACATTAAAAAGATCATACACCATGACCAAGTGGGATTCATCCCAGGGATGCAAGGATGGTTCAATATTTGCAAATCAGTAAATGTAATTCCTCACATAAACAAAAAAGCAAAGACAAAAATCACATGATCATATCAATAGGTGCTGAAAAAGCATTTGATAAGGTAAAGCACCCATTTATGATAAAAACACTCAGCAAAGTGGGAATAGAGGGAGCATTCCTCAACATAATAAAGGCTATATATGAGAAATCTACAGCCAGCATCATACTCAATGGACAAAGACTAAAATCTTTTCCACTAAAATCAGGAACAAGACAAGGCTGTCCACTTTCACCACTTCTATTCAATATAGTATTGGAAGTATTAGCCACAGTGATTAGACAAGAAAAGGAAATAAAAGGCATCCAACTTGGAAAGGAGAAATCAAAACTATCATTGTTTGCAGATGACATGTTAGTATACATAGAAAATCCTATAGTCTCAGCCAAAAAACTGCTCGACCTAATAAATGAATTTGGCCAAAGAGCTGGATACAAAGTCAATATCCAGAAATCAAAGGCATTTTTGTACACCAACAATGAAACAACAGAAGCAGAAATCAAGAAAAAAATCCCATTCGATATAGCAAAAAGAAAAATAAAGTACCTAGGAATAAACCTAACCAAGGAGGTAAAAGACCTGTATGCAGAAAACTACACAACACTGAAAAAAGAAATCAAGGAAGACACAAATAAATGGAAACACATACCGTGTTCATGGATCGGAAGAATTAACATCATCAAAATGTCCATACTTCCCAAAGCAATCTACAGATTCAATGCAATACCTATTAAAGTACCAATGGCATATTTCACAGATATAGAACAAACTCTTCAAAAATTTATACGGAACAATAAACGACCCAGAATAGCGGCAGCAATCTTGAGAAAGAAGAGCAAAGCAGGAGGGATCACAATACCTGATACCAAAATGTATTACAAGGCCACTGTAATCAAAACAGCCTGGTAATGGCATAAAAACAGGCACGTGGACCAGTGGAATAGAACAGAGAGCCCAGAAATAAACCCCAGTCTCTACAGCCAAGTAATATTCGACAAAGGGGGCAGCAACATAACATAGAGTAAAAATAGCCTCTTCAACAAGTGGTGTTGGGAGAACTGGACAGCTTCGTGCAAGAAAATGAAACTCGAGCACCAACTTACACCACACACAAAAATAAACTCAAGGTGGATAAAAGATTTAAACATAAGCCGTAACACCATTAAAGTCCTAGAGGAGAACATAGGCAGGAAAATCTCAGATATTACATGCAGCAACATTTTTACTGATATGTCCCCTAAAGCAAGGGACATAAAGGAAAGAATAAACAAATGGGATCTCATCAAAATAAAAAGCTTCTGCATGGCCAAGGAAAACAGTATTAAAATAAAAAGAGAACTGACTGTGTGGGAAAACATATTTGCCAATGATACCTCAGATAAGGGTTTAATCTCCAAAATATACAAAGAACTTACACAACTCCACTCTAAGAAGACAAGCAACCCAATTAAAAAATGGGCAAAGGACTTGGGCAGACACCTCTCCAAGGAGGACATGCAGAGGATCCAGAGACACATGAAAAGATGCTTGATATCGCTAGCTATCAGAGAGATGCACATTAAAACCACAATGAGATACCACTTGACACCAGTCAGAATGGCCCTCATAAACAAAGCAACAAACAGCAAGTGTTGGAGAGGTTGTGGAGAAAAGGGGACACTAGTGCACTGCTGGTGGGAGTGCAAGCTGGTACAACCACTATGGAAAACAGTATAGAATTTTCTAAGAAAACTAAAAATGGATATACCTTTTGACCCAACAATTCCACTGCTAGGACTATATCCTAAGAACCCTGAAACACCAATCCAAAAGAACCCATGCACCCCTATGTTTATAGCAGCACAATTTACAATAGCCAAGTGTTGAAAGCAACCTAGATGCCCATCGGTAAATGAATGGATCAAAAAACTGTGGTACCTTTACACAATGGAATTCTATGCAGCAGAAAGAAAGAAGGAGCTCATACCCTTTGCAACTGCATGGATGGAACTTGAGAGCATCAAGTTAAGTGAAGTAAGCCAGGCAGTGAAAGACAAATACCATATGATCTCACCTTTAACAGGAAGTTAATCAACAAAACTAACAAACAAGCATAATATAACCAAGACACAGAAATTGAGAACAGGCTGAAAGTAACCAGAGGGGAGAGGGGAGGGAATTTCAGGGGAAAAGGGGAAGGAATTACAGGAACAAGTATAAAGGACACATGGACAAAAACTATGGGGGTGTGGAAATGGGAGGGAGGAGGGGAGGGCTGGGGTGGTGGGTTCGGGTGAGAATAAAAGACAGAAAACTGTACAAGATCAACAATTAAAATAAAAATTTTAAAAAATAAGTACATATATAAATAAACTGAAACAGTCCTAAAAAAAAAAAAACAAAAACAAAACAAAAAAACACACTTTTAACTCCCTATTAGCTCATGTGGAATATACCATCTCCTTCTCCTTTCAAAAAAAGGCCAGAATTTGTTCCTTTAAATCCCTACATGAATGAGAGCTTTGTTCAGCAACAAGATGAAGAGATGCAATGTTTTCCCATGCAAGCAGTGAAGCAGTGGTTTAGAGAAAAAAAAAATAGAATTATAAGGTAGGACAGAAAGATTTCTGTTCACACTAAGTGGCTTAGGGAGCATTTAAGTACACCTTAGAGACGGGAAGGTAAAAAGCAAAAAACAAAACAAAACAAAACAAAACAAAACAAAAAACTATGCTGAAGGAACTAGTCAAAAGGGCTTGGAAACCAGACATTATTTCCACCTTTTCTCCAGAATCCAGTACTTTTTATTCTATTTGATTCTGGATTGGGGGCTCTAAGAGTATCAGAATACAACAACTAGGCTTTACATATTGATGATCCCAATATGGGTGGTGGCAGCATCTGGGGATCTCCAAATGGTTTTCCTTATGGAGCATGCAGACAAAGGGGACACGGAGGAGTCAAGGGAAAACAGAGTGACCAACATACAAGGTCTTCTCAGAAGGTATCCAGCCATGCAATATGAAAAATAGAGGTATTTAGTGAAGAACATATGAGATACAAGCAACATTGTACATAGGACAGGGATGCGTCTTTCCCCTTCAAAGTAGGCACCTTGGTTCTTCACATAGGTCTTCCAATTGTCATCAGCATATTTTCCTGAATCTCATAAACAATCTGAAATCTTTTCCCTTTCAAAGGTGATTTTAATTTTGTGAAAACCTAGAAGTTGCTGAGTGCCATAACTGAGCTGTAGGAGGCTGAGTCACCTGATGTTTCCTTAAAAAACTGCATGAGACCTAATGCATGAGCATGCTTATTGTCGTGATAAAGCTCCCAATCATCAGTTGCCCATAGCTCTGGCCTTCTGAATCATCCCAGTAGTTTGCACTGAGGAATGTTTGAGCTTAATGCAAAATTTGATGCAGATATATTGCTCTAGTTGCTCAGTCATTTTGAATGCAACAGCCACACAGTACACATTTTCACTCAATGGTGCCTACCACCCCCAATGATTAATACCTCCAATAAGTCATCATTGTTCACACACGCTCTTTCCAGTACAGTCTTCTTGGCTGCCAGGTTATATCAGCATCATGCAAACTGTTCTCATTATATTGACAATGGCTGGACTTTTTCCAGTCAGGCCTTGTATGTTGACTGTAAGGAGAATTTGAGATCCACTGGCAACAACTAAGCTAATACTTTTGGCAACGACTAAGCAAACAGAGGCCTTGGCCCTGTTTTGAATGGGTAGATTTTTTGAGACCATAGACCTGTGGGTTGCATTTAAGTTTTATCTTTATTTTATACTAATACATTTTTGAGGGTTGGTCCATGCCTCAATTCAACCTTCTGATTTTCTCAGAACATAACTGGCGATCTGCCCTTATGAGTTGATAAACACCTTGGTATCAATATTACAATGAGTTCACTTCAAAGATACATTAGAGCATGTTGTACAAATAAACAATTCATAAATCTTCATACGTAGGTTGAAACTATCCAAATACTTGTGAAACTAAATGTAGCTGTTAGAGATATTTATTATTTATATATATATATATATATATATATATATATATATATATATATATATATGTTTCTCAACGGTTTTTTTTACTGTTTGCCCAGTGAGCATATTTGTAAATGTGTGAACACTGATGTAAGCCGCTGACCCACACAATTCTCTTAGAAGTTCTGGCTAGTATCTACTTATTGAGTCAAACATTTCATTCCTGTTCACAAAGACATACCACTAGATTCAGCTTTTTGCCTTAAAAATACTCCTGCACAGAGTAACACAACTTGAAGCTTCTCACTGTGATGAGTTGCCTAGTATACTCAGATATCCTAGGGACTCAGTCATAGGTGGTCCTCTGTATTCCATGTGAAATCTAAACTTTAATTTTGAGTTTTTGTTTATCTTGACTTGATTCATCAATTATTTGCACTAGATTTGATGTTCTTTTATTTCAAGCGTTCTTGCAATAAAGCTGATAAATAGATCTTTAAGTCCCAAGTGCTAAATCATTTTTCTTTACTCCACATTTCAGAATATGTATACGTTATTTAGAATGACCTATGTTGAAACATTTGAGAAAGAAAGATGCCAATAACTGCTGGGGCCCCAGGACAATCTGTGCCAACTGAATCTATAGCTTCTACACCTGGGAAGCAAAGGACCATATTATGCAGATTAGTGAAAAACTTCAGGAGTCATATGTACTTATCTTCGTATATATACTTATAGCTAAAATTATAAATATAATCACATTTTTAAATTTTTATTTATTGATTTTAGAGAAACACAGAGAGAAAGCCAGAGAGATCAATTTGTTGTCCCACTTACTTATGCAATTATTGTTTGCTTCTTATATGTGCCCTGACCCAAGATCAGCCCTGAAACTTTGGTGTATTAGGATGACACTAACCAACTGAGCTACCTGGCCAGGGCCAGCTCTCATTTCTCTTGTACTCCATAGAATGATTCAAGAATAATGCCTTACGTGTCTGTCTCTTACCACTCAGATTCTTGTGACAATAAGCAATAAGTAATGTTATGCTTTTGGGTTGATTATCTTCATTTGTAGTACATATGCAAGTTATTATTTTCTTCTTCTGGAAACTATTGCTACAACTACTGCTTCTCTTTGATTCTATAATATTTTTTATTAATAATAACCTTGAAAAATTTAATTGAAAAAAGGAATTTAAAAAGGACCATACAGATATCTTTTATGCCCATGTCTAGTTAGAGTTTTTAAAATAATTTATTTATTTTTTAAATTCCTATTCCATTACAGTTGTCCCAATTTTCCCCTTAGCCCTCTACCACCCAGCCCACCCTCCCAATCCCACAGTCAATCCCAACATCATTATCTATGTCCATGGGTCATTCATACATTCCTTGACTAGGGTCTCCCCTTCTTTTCAGTATTATCCCCTTCCCCTCCTCCTCTCTGGCTGCTGTCAGTCTGTTCCATGTTTCCATGTCTCTGGTTCTCTTTTGCTCATAAGTTTATTTTATTCATTATATTCCTCTTATAAGTGAGATAATAGATTATTTGTTTTTTCACTAACTGGTAGCTTAATTCACTTAGCATAATATGTATTCTCCAGTTCCATTCATGCTGTCAAAAAAAGAAAGGAGCTCCTTCTTTCTTTCTGTTGCATAATATTCCATTGTGTAAAAGCACCAAAGTTTTTTGATCCACTCATCCATTGATGGGCACTTAGGCTGTTTCTAGCACATGGCTATTGTAAATAGTGCTGGTATGAACAAAGGGGTGCGTAAGTTATTTTTAATTGGTATTTCAAGCTTCTTAGGATATATTCTTAGCAGTGGTATCCCTGGGTCAAAAGGCAGTTCCATTTTTAATTTTTTGAGGAAATTCCATACTGTTTTCCATAGTGGCTTCACCAATCTGTGTTCCCACCAACAATGTACTAGGGTTTCTTTTTCTCCACATCCTCACCAGAATTTGTTTGTTGACTTGTTAATGACAGCCATTCTGTCAGATGTGAAGTGGCATCTCATTGTGGTTTAATTTGCTTCTCTCTGATGGCTGGTGATGTTGAGCATTTTTTTTCATATGTCTACATGTCATGTCTATGTACTTCTTAGAGAAATGTCTATTCAGGTCCTTTTCCCATTTTTTTAAATTAGATTGCCTGTCTTCCTGATGTTGCGTTATATGAGTTCTTTATATATTTCGGAGATTAAATCCTAGCCTAATGTATCATTGGCAAATATGTTCTCCCATATGGATGATTAATTTTTCATTTTGATGATGGTTTCCTTTACCATGAAGAAGCTTTTAAATTTGATGTACTTCCATTTGTTTATTTTTTTCTTTATTTCCCTTGCCCTAGGATATATATCAATAATAATATTGCTACCTGGGATATCTGAAATTTTACTGTCTCTGTTTTCCTGTAGGATTTTTATGGTATCTTACTTATATTTAAGTCTTTTAGCTATTTAGGTTTATTCTGGTGCATGATGTAAATTGGTGGTCAAGTTTCATTTATTTGCATGTACCAGCCCACTTCTCCCAACATCATTTATTGAAGACTATTTTTACTCCATTGTATGCTTGTGCCCCTTTAGTCAAATATTAATTGACCACAGAGAAATGGGTTTATTTCAGGGCTCACTTTTCTATTCCATTTATATTTTTGTCTGTCTTATGCCAGTACCAGACTGTTTTGATTTTTTTTATTACAGTGGCCTTGTAGTGTAGTTTGATATCAGGTATTGTAATTCCTCCAAATTTATTCCTTTTTTAATGTATTTCATTTATTATGCTATTACAGTTGTCCCATTTCTACCCCATCATTCCCCTCCACCCAGCACACCCCTTCCCACCCGCATTCCCCCCTTTAGTTCATGACCATGTGTCATACGTTCTTTAGCTTCTACATTTCCCACACTATCTCGCCCTCCCCTGTCTATTTTCTACCCACTGTCTATGCTACTTATTCTCTGTACCTTTTCCCCTCTCTTCTCCTCCAACTCCCCTCTTGCTAACCCTCCATGTGCTCTCCATTTCTGTGTTTCTGTTCTTGTTCTAGTTGTTTGCTTAGTTTGCATTTGTTTTAGGTGGGGTTGTTAATATCTGTGAGTTTGCTATCTTTTTACTGTCATATTTTTTCTTCTTTTTCTTAGATAAGTCCCTTTAACATTTTCATATAATAAGGGCTTGGTGATGATGAACTCCTTTAACTTGACCTTATCTCAGAAGCACTTTATCTGCCCTTCCATTCTAAATGACAACTTTGCTGGATAGAGCAATTTTGGATGTAGGTCCTTGCCTTTCAAGACTTCAAATACTTCTTTCCAGCCTCTTCTTGTCTGGAAGGTCTCTTTTGAGAAATCAGCTGACAGTCTGATGGGAACTCCTTTGTAGGTGACTGTCCCTTATCTCTTGCTGCTTCTAGAATTCTCTCCTGCATTTTAATCTTGGCTAATGTAATTGTGATGTGCCTTGGCATGTTCCTCCTTGGGTCCAACTTCTCTGGGACTCTCTGAGCCTCCTGGACTTCCTGGTAATCGATTTCCTTTGTCAGATTGGGGAAGTTCTCCTTTATTATTTGTTCAAATAAGTTTTCCACTTGTTGCTCTTCTTCTTCCCCTTCTGGTACCCCTATAATTCAGATGTTGAGTCATTTAAAGATGTCCAGGAGGTTCCTAAGCCTCTCCTCATTTTTTTGAATTCGTGTTCCTTCCTTGTTTTTTGTTTGGTTGGTTGTTTCTTCCTTCTGGTCCACTCCATTGATTTGAGTCCATTTTCCTCCCATCTGTATTGGTTCCCCATGTGTTTTCCTTCATTTCATGTATTGTAGCCTGCATTTTTTCATCTAATTTGTGAGGAAAATCAACCAATTCTGTGAGCATCCTGATCACCGGGGCTTTGAACTGTACATCTGATAGGCTGGCTATCTCTTCACGGCTTAGAGGAATTGGCTCTGGGGCTTTGATTGATTCTCCCTTTGGAGCCATTTTTGGTGGATTTTTTTTTTTTTTTTTTTTTTTTTTGGTCTGGTTGTAGCTGTTACATAGTGAGGGGTGGAGCCCTAGGTGTTCCCCAGTGTGGGGCAGCCCAGTCACTGAGTTGTAATGCTCTATGTGGGGGCGGGGTCCGAGAAGGAACAATGGCGCTTGCTCCGCTCTCTCTGGGATTCCAGTCCCCTCCTCTGCTTCCCCTTCGCCTGGATTATCTGTACAAGAATGTGGGACCATCTGGTCAGCCAGCCGCCTTGTGTGGCCTCTCTGGGTCTGCACAGTTGCCACCATGCTCCAGCGTCTGCTAGCTGCCTCCTGTGTGCCTGGGGTCTGCTAGCTACTGCCTGCATGCCTGGGAACTGCCAGCCACTGCTGCCTGCATGCTCGGGTCCGCACCTCCACTTTTTCTGCTGCAATACCACCCCTCTTACCAGTCTGGATGAATGGTTGTTGGACTTCTGTACAGTTCAATTTTCTACCAGTTTTGGTTGTTTTCTTGTTTTTAAATATTTGTTGTCCTTAATTTTGATTGTGCGAGGAGGCACAGTGTGTCCACTTACGCCTCCCTCTTGGCTGGAAGTCCCCAACTTTATTCTTCTTTCTCAAAATTACTGAAGCTATTTGGGTTTTTTCAATTCCATTTGTATTGTTATAAATTTTTGGAGTATTTGTTTTAAATCAGTGAAATATGCTTTGGTATTTTAATAGAGATTGCATGAATCTGTAGGTTGCTTTGGGTAGTATGGATATTTTAATTATGTTAATTCATTCAATCTAAGAAGATGGTATATGCTTTCAATTTCTTTATTCAATGTTCTATAGTTTTCTGAGTATAGATCTTTTACCTCCTTGGTTAAATTTATTCCTAGGTTCTTTATTTTCATGTTGCTATGGTAAATGGTATTTTATTCTTAGTTTCTGTTTCTGATAATTCATTGTTGGTATACAAAAATGTCATTAATCTCTGAATACTGACTTTGTGTTCATTACTTTGCCAAATTCATTTATTAGGTTGAGCAATTTTTTGGTGGAATTATAGGATTTTCCATGTACACTATCATATTGTTTGCAAATAATGACAGGTTTACATCCTCCTTCACAATTTGGATATCTTTTATTTCTTTTCCTTGTCTGATGGCTGTGGATAGAACTTCCAGAGCAATGTTGATTAAAAATTGTGAAAGTGGACACCCTCGTCTTGTTCCTGATCTTAAGGAAAAAGTTTTTAATTTTTGTCCATAGGGATGATGTTGGAAGTAGGTTTCTTGTATATGACCTTTATTATATTGAGGAATGCTCCCTCCATTTCCACTTTGATGAGTGCTTTTATCATAAATGGGTGCCAAATTTAATCAAATACCCTTTCTGCATCAATTGATGTAATCATGTGGTTTTTATACTTTATTTTCTTTATGTGGTGTATTACGTTTACTGATTTGTGAATATTGTACCATCTTCATATCCCAGTTGATCATTTTGTATGGTCTTTTAAATGTATTGCTGGATCCAGATTGCCAATATTTTGTTGAGGATTTTAGCATGTATGTTCATCAGAGATATTGGCCTATAATTTTTTTCTTTGCTGTGTTTTTACATGGTTTCAGGATTAGAATAATAGTGGTCTTGTAAAAAGAGTTCGAGAGTCTTCCTCCTCTTGAATTTTTTGGAATAGTTTGAAAAGAATAGAAGTTAATTCTTTATTGAATGTTTGGTAAACTTCACTTGTGAAGCAGTCTGGTCCGGACCTATTGTGTGCGGGGTTTTGGGGTTTTTTTACTGTTTTGATTTCACTAGTTGTTATCAGTCTATTCAGGCTATCTGCTTCTTCTTGATTCGGTTTAGGAAGATATTTGATTATAGGAATTTATTCATTTCATCCAGGCTGTCCAAATTCTTGGCATAGAGCTGTTTATAGTAATTTTTGTAGTACAAGTTGTCACATCTCTTTTGTTTCTGATTTTACTTATGAGGTTCTCTATTTTTTTTCTTGATGAATCTGGTTAAAGTTTTGTCAATTTTGTTTATTTTTCCAAAGAACTAGCTTCAGATTCATTGATCATTTTTAAAAATCTCTGCATCATTTAATTCTGTTCTGATATTGATTATTTTTTCTTCTACTCACTCTGTGCTTTGTTTGTTTTTGTTCCTCTAGTTCTTTTATAGATGTTAAGGGTTAAGATGTTTATTTGATATTTTTATATCTTCTTATGGTAGTACTATTGCTATGAACTTCCCTCTCAGGACTGCCTTCATTGTATCCCGTAGATTTTGAGGTTTTGTTTGTTCATTTTCATTTCTTTCCAGGTACTTTTTTATTCCTTCCTTGACCTTATTGTTAACCCATTCATTATTTAATAACATACTATTCAATCTCCATATATTTGAAAGTTTTGACTTTTTTTTTTCCTTTAGATTGGTTTCTAGTTTCAAGTCATTGTGATCCAAGAGGATGCTTGATATGATTTCAGTTTTCTTGAATTTGTTGATGTTTGTTTTGTGTCCTACTATGTGGTCTATATTTGAAAATGACCCATGCATGTTTGAAAATAATGTATATTTTTCTCTCTTGGGGTGAAATGCTCTGTAAATATCAATTCAGTGCATTTGATCTAAGGTGCCATTCAATGCCACTATATTCTTGTTGATTTTTTGCTTGGACAATTGATATATTATTGACAGTAGAATGTTATAATCCCTTACAAGAACTGCATTGCTGTCGATGTCCTTATTAAATCCTCTAACATTTTCCTTATATACTTAGGTGCTCCTATGTTGGGTGCATATATGTTTACCAGGGTTAAATCATCTTGTTGGAAAACACACTTAAGTTTTATGTAGTGAACTTTGTCTCTTGCTATGGCCTTTGTTTTGAAATCTATTTTTTTCTGCTATAAGTGTTGCTATCCCAGCTTTTTTTTTTTATATCCATTTTTTGGAATATTTTTTCCATTCCTTCACTTTCAGACTATGTAGATATTTTGTTCTGAGATGGGTCTCTTGTAGAAAGCATATGTGTGGGTCCTGTTTTCTTAGCCATTCAGCTATCCTATGATTTTGGATTGGATCATTTATTCTGTTTACATTTAAGGTTATTATCCTGGGGTATTTACTCATTGCCATTTTTTCATTTTGTGCCTGTGTTCCTCTCGCTCCCTTTCTTCATTTTCTGAATGCAGTCCCTTAAGTATCTCTTGCAATGCTGGTTTGGTGGAGATGTGCTCTTTTTTTTTTTTTTTTTTTTTTTTTGGAGGGGGTGGTCTGGGAAGTTCCTTATTTCAGCTACCATTTTTAAAAATTTAATCTTTATTGTATTTTTCCCATTACCATTTAGTCCCCTTATGCTCTCCTCCCCCCCAGCAACCACCACACTGTTGGCCGTGTCCAGGAGTCCTTTTTCCTTTTTGCTCAAATGAGAACCTTGCTTGGTAGAGTAGTCTTGGTTGTAGGTCTTTGCTTTTCATTAATTGAAATATTTCATACCATTCTCTTTTGGCTTGTTAGTGTTTCCATTGAGAAATCAGCTGATAACTTTATTGGAGTTATCTTGTATATTGCTAGCTATTTCTAGCACTCTGCGGCTATGGATGTGCTGCTCACTGTGTGTGTGCAGCCTGATTCTCCCAGGCTCCATATATCCTCCCAAGTCTCTCCCGATTAGGGTTGGAGGTTCCCTGTATGGGACCAGGGCCATCTGCTCCTGGCAGGTCAGTAGCTATTAAGTTGATGTTTCTGTCCTCTGATGCTGGCACCTTGTGCAGGGCATTTTCTCTTTAACTTATAAAATCTCTTACTAGATGGTGCAAAGCATCCTCTGTACCTCTTGCCTTCAAATATTTATATCAGCCAAGATTCCCTTGATCATTTAGGTCACTTGTCAGAAGATCAGCTCTAAACCCAGGCTGGGGTCACAAACAAGTGAATTCAGCTTCCACCTACTTAGCCACCATCTTCTTCCCACGTTCCAGGTTTTACTCATTCTTAAGTGAGAAGGACCTGAAGGTTAAGATTGTATATTATTTAGCACTACTTACAGCATCATTACATTTAACTTCACTAAGAACAAAGTTATATATGTTGCTATTTAGATGAACCATTTTCAACTAATTTTTGTTTTCTTTTTAAAAATCTGGAGTTAAATAACCCCTTCCCTTTAGCTATTGCTAAAGAAAAATATCTAAGTCAGCTGAATCTCAAAAGAATTGACCATGTGATGTGTGATACTTACAAATTATGGGGAAGAACAGAGTTTTCCACAAGATAGAATACACTAAATTACTCTCTCCTTCCTAGAATTACTTTTAAAATGTATTATTTCCCATAGTTGTCCACAAAATTTTCTTAACTGAGAGTTTGGAATGTTTTGTTTGAATAAGCATTATTTTGTTGAAGATAATATTCCCTGGACTACATTTCATTGATACTAGTAACAGGGCCTAAACCTCCCTAGAATTCAGTACACATGGTGACAGGTGAGTACACTGGATTTCTGGGTAATGGGGTGGAAAAAATTTGGTATTTGAACTGAGTTCACATAGATTTTTTTTTTTTTTTTGGATTATTTGGTTTTACATTAATTTTTTTAAATTTTTATTTTAATTGTTGATCTTGTACAGTTTTCTGTCTTTTATTCTCACCCAAACCCACCACCCCAGCCCTCCCCTCCTCCCTCCCATTTCCACTCCCCCCCCCTATAGTTTTTGTCCATGTGTCTTTTATACTTGTTCCTGTAATTCCTTCCCCTTTTCCCCTGAAATTCCCTCCCCTCTCCCCTCTGGTGACTTTCAGCCTGTTCTCAATTTCTGTGTCTTTAGTTATATTATGCTTGTTTATTAGTTTTGTTGATTAGCTTCCTGTTAAAGGTGAGATCATATGGTATTTGTCTTTCACTGCCTGGCTTACTTCGCTTAACATGATGCTCTCCAGTTCCATCCATGCAGTTGCAAAGGGTATGAGCTCCTTCTTTCTTTCTGCTGCATAGAATTCCATTGTGTAAATGTACCACAGTTTTTTGATCCATTCATTTACCGATGAGCATCTAGGTTGCTTCCAACACTTGGCTATTGTAAATTGTGCTGCTATAAACATAGGGGTGCGTAGGTTCTTTTGGATTGGTGTTTCAGGGTTCTTAGGATATAGTCCTAGCAGTGGAATTGCTGGGTCCGTAACACCATTAAAGTCCTAGAGGAGAACATAGGCAGGAAAATCTCAGATATTACACGCAGCAACATTTTTACTGATATGTCCCCTAAAGCAAGGGACATAAAGGAAAGAATAAACAAATGGGATCTCATCAAAATAAAAAGCTTCTGCATGGCCAAGGAAAACAGTATTAGAACAAAAAGAGAACCGACTGTGTGGGAAAACATATTTGCCAATGATACCTCAGATAAGGGTTTAATGTCCAAAATATACAAAGAACTTACATGACTCCACTCTAAGAAGACAAGCAACCCAATTAAAAAATGGGCAGAGGATTTGAACAGACACTTCTCCAAGGAGGACATACAGAGGATCCAGAGACACATGAAAAGATGCTCGATATCGCTAGCTATCAGAGAGATGCAAATTAAAACCACAATGAGATACAACTTGACACCAGTCAGAATGGCCCTCATAAACAAAGCAACAAACAGCAAGTGTTGGAGAGGTTGTGGAGAAAAGGGGACACTAGTGCACTGCTGGTGGGAGTGTAGACTGGTACAACCACTATGGAAAACAGTATGGAATTTTCTAAAATGAACTGAGTTCACATAGATTTTTTGACACTCAATACACTTTTCTGTAAAAAGAAATGATAGTAATGTTGACTTTTTTCTCAAGAAAGAAAAGAGATAATCTTAAAGAAAAACTATTCATACACTGTAAAATGCTCCCTAAATATTACTTTATTATTGATGATTATTATGGATGGCTTCACCAGTTTGTGTAAAATGTTCTTGTTCCACTGATAGCAGAGATAATACTGTGGAGTGAAAGAAAGCTTCAGTATTCTCTGGGCTGTGAAAACTACCCACTTGCAATGGCAGTTACTCAGTCATATCACTAGCCGTGTGTGGATCTCATATTTTGTTCTCCTAAGTGAAGTTATTTTATTAGAACTGGTTGTTTATTTCCTCTTTGCAGAAAGAATTTAGAGGCTTCTTAGGATATGTTCTGTCTATCTCTTTATTTTTCTCGTTGTCTCTTCCTCTCTCTCCCCACCTTGGGAAAGAACAATGATAAATTTATTTTTGATAAACATATCAAATTATAAGAAACCTTCTTTATTAGCTTTTGTCATTGCTTTATTTACTTCAAGAGATAGAACTCTCTGTAAGCAAGCATTTTGAAATAGCACTATTTCAAGGCTCTACCAAGTGAAGAATTGTATTATAGCAAATTCGACTGAAATGTTATAAATTACGTAGATGTTCAAATTATCAATGAGATTTCCATAGGCTAAATTTAAAATAGTAAGAGCCTTGCTGGTCCAGCTGAGAAACCTAGAAAGGGCATTGGAGAGGTTGATCACAGTGATGGGACTTTGTCCTGACTGTGCAACATTTGAACTCTTTTAGCTTAAGGTTTAAGAAGAAAGTACACATTAAAATCCTCAAGTTGTGTCACAAAGTCTGACAGACTCTAATATCATTGATGTTAATAAGTAATAAATGTTTGGTTTTGATCTTCTTTATGTCAACTTTCTTTTATTTACCTGGCCTTCTCTCTTTTTTTCTTTTTGCCTTCTAATTGTTTCACTTGATTTACACTCAGACTCATGTGGACAAAAAATTGAGAGATAGAAAATAAAAGAATGTTATAGATGTTAAATGAATATTCTGTAAACATATTTAAATATTTTTCTATGGATGCTTAATTATAATTACTTCTTAGAGACAAAGTAATTTTTCTAAGCTTACGTTTTACAAATTAAAATATAGATTGTTTTGTGGGAGGAAATAAAATGTACTGGCTAAGATCAGAAATCTAGTAGCTTGACTGAAAACAAGAAGTGTGTCAACATCTAACACCTTTATGATATTATGCAGGTGATTTAATTTATACATGTGGTCATATTATTACTATCACAATTTCAGCTTCTTTCTACTTCATTTTCAGCTCATATGTTTGTAAACCAGCATCACGAACACTAGAAATTTACTTGAAATAATGATCTTTTTCTTTCGAACAAAGTCAGTATTTTAACACCACACAGTTGATTGGAAAACAGAGCTGTAGGTTTATGTCATAGCTGCCTCTTTGGGCACATTGTTGATTCCTGAATGGGGTCATAAAACCTGCCTAAATGCTGTGGATGAACTAGATGGCTTTCTGAGCTTCCCTCTTGATTAGAAATCTATGAGTCTGATAATTTCCCTGAGAAAATGAGACCCAAATAAAATTTAAATGTACGTACATGATTTGCTGCACAAATATTATGAGGCTGAAAGAAGATTATACTAATGTTAGTGAATGGCATTCCTGCCACACCTTCCTCCCTGCTTCCTGCCCTCTGTTTCCCACTATGAGCTTCTCCCTGACTGGCACACAGGTAGACACTCCTGTGCTCTCGGTACTGGTCAGTGCCCCGATTTACACGTATGCTTCAATATTTGTTAGCATACTGGGGCGGGGGGAGCTATGTTTAATATGCATGGCTATCCTCAAGTAAGAAGCAGTTAATAAACTTACTATTAAATGTTTTAAAGCTAAATTAGTCACTGAACTAAAAATCAGACAAAAGGTGTTTATGTTTACACAGTTTTACATGCTCTTTATATTTTAAAGTATATACTTCAGACATCTTTAATATTTTTTCCTAAACCACAGAATCAAATAGTATTTTAGTAAATATGTTTTATTATATATACAGCAAATAAGCTTTAATAGGAAAATCTCTAATATCATAGATAATAGCAATTAGTAAAGGAAATATGTATAAGTAAAGTTATGTGTATAATCCACAGCTTTCAGTTGAACAGATGGAATCTTCCCCTTGTCTCCCTGGAAAAAATGTTCAGGTTTTTTAACTTTGATTTGAAATGGACAGCAACTGTTCTCCCTAGGGAAATATTCTCAGCAGAAAATCCAGGAGGTCTATGGTCAATAATAAAAGGAAAAAAAGAGAAATGGGGAAAAGATATTCTGAATAAATACATAGGTCGCAAAAAGAATGATATACTTGGAAGCATTTTTATGGTGTCTGCACATCCTCTTTTCAGGGCTGGATTTAATCAGAGAAACACCCAGCAACATGTGAGTTGTGTGATGCTATGGCATTCAAAATGATACAAATTTTTGAGCAAGGTTGTAAATTACATAAAATATCTCTTTTAAAATCTGAGCTTATACAATTATATCTACTCTATAGTTGTAGTGTGTGTTAAAGTAACTATAAACAATAATGTTCTCACCTAATAATATCTGGAATAGTTATTTTTTATCTTGTAATAGGTAAGTTCAGATCACCTCATAGCCAGAGTGTAATGAAATTGTCAACATTTTCTTCATTTCTTCTTTTCCTGACAAATGGTGTGAACATATCACCTTTTTCTCTTAATGGAAAACCTAACTAGAATACATCAAAATGCTATTAGGCTTTTCATTTTCTTACACAATGCAATGCTGGGACATTCATGCAGCCCTCATCTGGGCACCACTGTGGAATATCCTCGTCCCTGATGAAATGACTGCAAAGGAAAATCAGGCAGAATTGTTCTCTGGCTGGCATTGCTGTTCCTTTGTCACAGACTCTCCCAGAGTGTGTGCAGGGGGATTATCTGTGCTGTAGGAATACACATGAGTTATTTCACCAAAATGTATTTAAAATTTTACCCAAGTAATTTTAATGTGCAAGCATTAATGAAACAATCTTCATGCCCCACACTACTCATGCATATGCTCTATTTTGGAATAAAGAATTGCAACAGCATAGACTGTCTGCCATAAGTCTCAAAAGGTACTTATTGCAATATTATGTAGAATGAAGGTAACATAAAATCAAGTGTCCTTACCCCAGGGGAAATATCTGTAGCCTATTCATTGTTTAATTTATTTTGTCTTGAACTAAACCAATAGTGGTATATAACATAAATCCAAGTGAGCATACATGAAACACAGAAGTCAGTATAGGAAAAGGACCCTTTTTCCATCTATAAAATTTTACCTATAGATTACAATTATTTAAATACCAAGTAACATTTTTCTCTAATGGTACTTTAAAAAGAAGAAAACATTAATAGTATTTTTGTTTTCCTCTTATGCAATCAGCTTACCTTGTAATAAAAGTAAGAATACTTATCAATGGAATACATACACATACATACACACATATGTGTTTTTGTGTATATATATGTATATGTGTATAGGTGTATATCTATATATCTTTCAGTAATCTCAAATAATTTTTCAGTAATCAACACAAATTGCAATATCATTTTTAGATAGGTAGTCTAGGGTGCCATAAGTAATCTCATAACTTAAGAAATCATTTAACTTCCAGGAAAAATAATTTAAAGTTATTTTGAATCCCCTGAGGATTCGGTACAGTAAAAATAGCTTCATGCTGATCTGTACCAATCAGTTCTAAAAACTCTAAATTGTTACTAAATTAACAGACCACTGAATGTTTTATCCAGGCATGCTATTCTTGATGAGGCTTTAGCAATTCTTCTACTAACATCTAAGCAGTAACACTTGATTTGCTCTGAATGACAGGTCAGGAGCAAGTGTTTCTCCTAATGTTTGGGATAACAGTAAGTATTTTGTTATGATTTGTTTTTAAAAATTTAACTGGTGTTATGGGAAGACTTCGTAGTGAAACATTTTCATTTTATTCTCACCTCCACAAAAATGCATCAGCTGTGTAGAGAAACTAATTTCAAGTACAAAAATGGTGACACAATATTCAGTAACAGAACTTCCCAGAACAAAGAGTTGTTAAGAATACACAGTACAGTCCTTCTGAAACCCAAATAATTTACTACTAAATGTGGAGTCTACACTCTAAGGGCAGAATAAAGAGATTAATGTCCATACCTCATTTCTTATTTTCTGTGTCTGAATAATCAAAAGGCCAAAACCAAATATATATGCATCACATTTTCCTTAGGGGGATAATTTTCCAAAGAAATGTATTGTTAAATTGAAAATGAGAATTTAATTTTGTGCTGATTTTATATATAGGTAAAACACATTAAAATGATTTGGAGACTACTCAGCCACTGTCTTCAAATTTGGTTGGTGTAAGGTGCAATAGTCACTATGGGAAATTTTCACTTTATATTCAGGCTCATCAGTGTGGTATAGTTATAGTCTCAGATAGATATGTTTTCAAATCAGGGAAAAATTAAATAAAATTCACATAGCAATCAAGTGTTGAGGTCATTAGCCACAACCATTTGGTCTTGCTAAAATAACAGCCCAATTGTCTGCATAGCAATTTACATAGCATTAACCATTACACTGTGTTCTGCAATTTGACTTTAGGAGGTTACTATACCTTGATTTACTTTGTTAAAAGAGAACATTTTCTAAGCATCAAAGTAATGATGTTTTAGGGCCCACTATATCTTTGCTGGCAGCTTCTGTGAAAACAAAGCATCATGAACTGAAAACCCTGAAATTTTAACTGCAAAAAAAAAAATCTTTAGGACAAACCTCACAATCTTCTATTTAAAAAAATCAAAGGGAAAAAAAGATAAATTAGAAACTGGTATTATAGATTTCAGCCTGTGGTACATTTTATAGCCATGGCCTGGATTTCTCAGGCTTCTGTTATTGGGGTGGCATTTATTTGCTTTATTTTTAATTATAGGTGTGAAGAAGCTGCCTCACTGATTCATTTACTTCAGCATTAGCTGCTCCTGGTAGATGCTCAATCCACTAGATATCTGTCACAATTTTGGAGTGGGTACCCATTATCGAGATTGATAGCAGTTATCAAACCTCAAAATACGTGTGTGTTCTCTTTTAAATATTAGCTGTCAGAGTGTGATAAGTTGTGTCGGGTTGTGTGGAGCAGGGTTGAACATATGACACAATGAGGCTCAGTTTTTCAAGACGAACACAGTTGATAGCTGAAATCCATGAAAAAGAGAAAGGCAGGCAGAAAGCCAACCTGGGCAGAAGACAAACACATCAATGTTCAGTAACTGTTCCAGAGACAGGGGAACAATGTGACCTTCCTAGTTTTTGTCTTATAAAGTGACTTGTTTACCTTTTAACTTTAAAAAGCATAAACGAAAGAAAGAGCATAAAATGGATGTGGTTATGCCATGGGGAATGTGAGGTTTATTGTTAAGTTCTTGGAAAAGGCTTTCTACCAAAGAATTAGGAAATTCTTGAAATTGGTGTGTTCTGTGTCATGCCCTATTTCATGAAAATACTCCCATTTTGGAGAGGTCATTGAAATTGGTATGGGGCACTTGGGAACTGATTTTTAAAGGTGACTTAGTTTGAGGATTTTTTTTGTCATATATTTAACATATTTCTGTTAAACACCACCTATCAGTTTAGAAGCAGTACATATTGGCATATCAAAGCTCTAGCATATTTAACTTGCTTTAACTATTTTATTTTTTTCTTTCTTTTACATCTTAAAGAAAGATCTGTAAATATTTTGCTTAACTATTTTTCTGGAGAAATATGTACATCAATTCTACCTAATTGACTACCCCAACAGCCTTTCTGGTGTCCTTGCAGAAGAAATAGCACTCAAAAGGAAGCCCCAGGTCAAGGTTGCCTCTTTAAGGTTCTTTAAAAGTATGTAATTGTCCCTTTGTCCATGCAGTCTAACAAATTTTCTCTGCTTCTAACAAAGGATTATTGCTAATTTTATTACTATTCTGTTATATGTCTTCAAAACATACTGGTGGAGAGTCCACTTTTAACCAGGTAACTGCATTTTAATTAAGCAGAAAACTTGAAAAAAGAAGGCTTTTGCAGAGGGCTTAATTGCTTCCTGCAGCCTTTATGAAAAGGGCAGGGTGTTAAAACAAACATCCCACTTTTATTTTCAAAGGAGAAAAAAATCAGAGCTAAAGATAATCTCTCCATTAGTATTATTAATAGTGCTCAGCTTTCTTGACATGCTTTCAAAGCAGACAGACTTGTCAGGAGCATCACATCTGCAAGCACTGCCACAGCTCCTGAGGGCTCTGGTGAAAACAGGGAGGTGTGTTAACAGGAACTGCAAATGGCTTTTGGGGAACAATAGGCTTACCTGAGACTGTGCCTAGCTTTTCAAAAACAAGTGTCTATGTTGTACTCCATATTCATGTTAGTGGTCATATGATATTTGACTCAGCATCATTTTTTGAAGTACTGTTTCCACTTCTAAAGTCCTTTCTCACCCTCTTCGTAGTATCTAATTTGAGTGTTATAACATGCACCCACAGAACAGTGATTCCAATATGTCTGTCCAATGGTTTCTTGCATGAGGGCTTAGCTACTCACTTTGGTGGATATGTATTTTACATTCTATCCAAAATATTTGAGTTTATAGTTCTGCTAAGTCTCCTAGTACTCAGGTGTTATAAATAATTTTCCTTTAGACACCCATGGTAGTAGGCTAACAGTTATAGATGATCCCAAGATTTTCAAAACAATGTGTCATGAAATTCTTCAAGCAAATCAGAAGCATTCAGCAAGAACAAAGTAAAAGTCTTACAGAAATGTGTGTAACTAGGATATAATTTCTGTTCTCCTGTTCTGCTTTATAATTAATCTGCTCTATGTTTCTGGTGTCATTGAATAAAAGATTTTTGTGATGGCAGTTTTTCTAGGCAAGCTGGCCAAGGGGATGGGCTAAGTTTATATGACAGTATTTTGTTTCAACAGAGAAAGCATGGTTGCAGCCTAATTGTTTGAATAGGTAATTAGCTTGGATATTGTTTTGAGATTTGTTTTTTTCTTAGGTCAAGTCAGTCCTTAACTGACATTCTTTTATAGAATTAGGCGAGGACTAACTGAGTTTGGCATCTAATCTGTTTTAGCCAGGAGTTCATTTTATCCTCTGTTTCCATCCACTGGGAAAGCAAGCTCCCCATCATGTAAACCATGTGGGCTCCCTTTCTTTGTAGAATTTTTGTGCAGTTTTGTATCAGAATTGAAATATGAAATGAAATATTTCAGATAGTCACATAAAATAAATACGCTATAGAAAAATCTCTGAGAAAAAGTGTATCCTAAAAATAAGACAGATTCACACACAAACATATCAGATATATTGACACAATTTTTTAAAAGTCATTATAATTGTAGAGGGTTGTGGATAGAACTATTTTTAATTTCTCTTTATTTGCTATAATAAATTTAATATACCTTACAGTGTTCACCAGGAACACCAGGAATATGTTTACCCTCTAAGATTTTTAAACCCATAGGACAGAAAGTCAGATTATAATGGGGTTTTTACTGGGTATATGTTTTTATTTAGATCCCTAGAAAAGAAGATCACAGCAATATATGCAAACCAACCAGTATGTGGATTCCCTTGTTAAATATTGCATTGGAACAATGCAGTCTTAAAATAGAAAATGTTATAGGATTCATAAAAATAAAGTTTTGATCCATTAATATAATTGTTAATATGTGATACACATTAAAAACATGCCAGAAAGTAACAAAGAAAAGGCAGGTGGGTTATTATTCATTATTGTATTTGAGTGGGACAGTAAATTCTCAAAAGATTTTAGTTTAACTTTTATTTAATCTTTATTGTGTTTTTTCTATTACCACTTAGTTCATCTTATACTGCTTATCCCATCATAATATTTTATAATTATTTTAAACCAATAGAAACATGCACTCAAGTTATCAGGACTTGAATTTATAAATACATATACATGTGTAAGTGTACATGTTATGGCTATGTGTATGTATGTACCTTTATGTGTGCATTCACATATATATCACTCTAGTGACCATTTATTCTTCTATTAATTTCATTTGAAGATATTTAAAATGAAAATAAAAAGAAGGAATGATAAAGAATTGTCCCTGTCCCTGATTAAAAAAAAAGATAGAAAATATTATGACCTTATTGGGGGTATTTGAATCTTTTAGCTTGGAAGAAATCCAGAAGCGTCATGTGGTTTTGTTCATGGTTATTTTTCTCCCGTTGAGCAGACCTCTCCAACCTTCAGCTCTGATGCTCAGGGGAAGGAAAGCACAGCAGTTGAATTCTACCCACTCACACTCTACATGACTGTGAAGAAAGATAACAGTTCTGGTCCCTGTTGCTTTCAGTTCTTTCCTTGAGATGACTTAATTCATCATCACCAGAGGAAGCAATAAAAAGTAAGGTTGAAGTTTGTGCTTTTGTATGAATATAAACTCTGCCTTATATATATTCAGATTCATGCCTAGTTTTGGAGGAAATAGTCATGACTAATATTAAACTAAGCCCAGAATTAGGCAAAAATGTATCAGACATATTGAAGTGAGCATTTTATTATGTGCCATGTCAGCCAGATTAAAGAAAAGAGTGCCTGACACCGAAGGGATATTGCATGTATATCAAGTAATCTATTTATATGTGACAGGGAGGGTTCGATTTCTGCAGAGTGTAACCTGATGAAATCACTACTTGCCTTCAAAATTATGATGGTATAAATGTATATATTTTAAGGTGGAATTTTAAATTACAACTAACAAACTGTAGATAAATATGTTTAAGAATTAAATAGTAACACAGGGAGTGGAGAAATCTGTATAAATACAAAGGTGTTCAAGCCATCAGTGCTAGAGTTTAGTACAGAATGCTTGTCATGTCTCTGAAAAATCTAAGAGCAAAAATTTTCACACAAGTTAATATCATTCTGCTACCCAGAGATAGATGTGGCTGTGGGAAGGAGTTACATCACCAATTGTGGAAGTAACTAAAATATAAAATTAGAATGTGAAACATAAACAGTATTCTGTTTTTAGCAACACCTACTTAATCGGGAAATGACTATATTTATAAAATCAGGTCTATTATGTTCTTTATATTGTCACTTTTTCAAATAAAATTATAGAATTTGCTCTATAAAATTCTTTTTCTATTTCCCTAGTTCTTTTCCTTGTTTATTAAGGAACAATGCAGACCATCATGCCAACAGAATTTAGTTATTATTTAACTTTTGTGTAAATGACCTTTGGAGAAAGAGGGAGGGAGGAGGAGATGTTGGGACAGAGAGAGAGACTAAAGTTGAAACCACTCACCTCATTACCAGCAAAGACAAAGTACAGTGAAAGAGAAATTCTTTGAGTGCACAATCATTGCACTTGGATGCTCTTACCAGGTATTGGGATAAGAGGAAAGAACAATCAATGGTCATTTGACTTTATTTCCTTTTCTTAAATAATTGGTATGACTTTTACATGTTTGTAGGACTAGCTGAGCAAATCTAATAGAAACCACGTGACAAGCAGTCCATAAAGTTCATTAAATGAGACAGACAGAGGTTGGGTGTGATGCTTGTCAAGTTGGGTTCTGCTAGCGGCAGCAGGTAGAGTTATGACTGAAGCTCAAGTCTTTCATTTCCAGAGATTTAGGCAATATCTCCATGGTGCATGTGGGGGAGCTACAGGACAGACACAATCACAGCTGGCTTTGTACATCAATAATGGCAAACTATATTTTCTCATAACCTTTTCTTTTTTGTTCAAGAGGGTGAATTTCATTTTAAACTGTAATCTGTGACTTTTGAAATCATCATGGCAGCCTTATGTGCAGGTGAAAAGTACCAGACCTTCAGGAAATAATTAAGTTTTCCTCACCTTAAGATTTCTGATAGAATTACATTTTTAGGAAATGGTAATCAGAGTTATATACTAATATTGCAGGTCAGTGACTACTGGCCACAAATACTGTTAAAGTAATTTTCACAAGATCCAGACTAGGATCTAGGTTTAAATATTTTAGAAAATATTTTCCAGTTACATTTTAACTACCTGCAACTTCTGAATGCATTGCTAATACCATCTTAATCACAAATGGACATTTGATGGTCTAACTACAACAGCAAACATGATGACTTAGAAACTATAAAGCTTTAAGATGTAAAGTATAGTAAAGATAATATTTTTTAGAGAGAGGGGAACGGCAAGAAAAAGAGAGGGAGAGAAATATCAATGTGTGGTTGCCCCTCCTGGGCGCCATGCTGGAAACCTGGACTGCAACCCAGTCATGTGCTCTGACTGGGAATTGAAGCGGTGACCCTTTGCTTTGCAGTCCGGTGTGCAATCCACTGAGCCACAGCAGCCAGGACATAGTAAAGATAAATTTTATATCTAACTGGTCATTATAACATAGTATTGACAATCCCAAGGTAGACAAATTTGTTCCCTCTTCCTATCTTTCTCCCCTCTTTCTTAGAGAGTGAGACTTTTTGGCTGCACAGTTGGTAGATATTCAGCACACTAGCTAAATCTTAGGGAAAAGTGTCCTTTCCCAGGAAAGGTAGTGCACTTTAGCCCCTGTATGATACATCACCCATAATAAATAGGGGAACACGAAAAATTAGAATTATCTTCTGGAGAGTGGGTCCCATCTAGTGTCTTACCTTCTTCCACTAGGTAAGTGTTCTAGAAATTCATCCATATCAGTTGTACCAATAGACATTGTTGTGAGAGGCTGTGTTCAGCTTCAGTGAATTGTTTTTTCTGAAGACTCTCTCAACCCAATTGTCCACTTTCTGTTGGGTGATTTACTAGTGTACCTGCCCACACCACACTGAGTATTCAATGGTTTTTGACTGAAAACGGTATGACCTTGGGCCCCACCTTCCTTATTCACCTGATCTTGCCCTGAGCAACATTTTCTATTGTTTCCCCTGATGAAAAAAAGCCTCAAAGGGAAACATTTTGCCCATGTGGAAAAGGTGAAATAAAAAATGGCAGAAGTACACAATCGACAAGTCCAAAAACAGTTTTGAGCAGTGGGAAAAAATGTCTGGATAGATGTACTGCATTGAATGGAGAGTGCTTTGAAGGTGACTGAAGTTTAAACATGTAAGAATAAATACAAATTTTTTTTTAAAATTTAAAGATTTTTATTTATTTATCTTTAGAGGAGAAGGGTAGGAGAGAGGGAGAGGGAGAGAACTATCAATGTATGGTTGCCTCTCATGTGTCCCCTGCTGGGAACTGGCCTGCAACCCAGGCATGTGCCCTGACTGGGAATTGAACCTCGGTCCTTTGGTTCACAGGCCCGAGCTCAATCCACTGAGCTACACCAGCCAGGGCTAAATACACATTTTTAATAAATAGATTCTGTTTTGGAGGGTCCACCATTATATATATAATATCATATATATGTATCTTGCTTGGAAATTTTGTATTAGACAACCTCAAATAATCCTACATCTTTTGGGAAAATGTTAAGAATTTTAACCTTTAAAATACTTATTAAAATTTGGAGAAAATGGCATTCTTTAAAGGTTTATCTATGTATTGGGATTCAATATTTTCTTTTGAGTAGGTTTACAATTAGGAATGCCATGTGTCACGGGACAAAGTTTAACTATATCTTGCACGTGTACCCTCCAAGTGAAAAACCAGAGGTAATTAGTCATCCGGTGAAGCAATTTCAGTGTATTATATATACAGTTAACCATAGGGCAAAACTTCTCTGAGTAAAACAGAAAAATGCTTGCTTTTTTTGGTGTGTTTTTGTCTTAGAACATTAGAAGACAAGGTATTTGAAGATGATTCTGATTACCTTGTAAAGCTAACTACGTATCCAAAAACAATGCTCCTGAAAAAAGGATCAGTGTGGTTTATGTGACACACAGTCCGTGCATTGTCTCTTTGTTGGCACTTTCCTTACCTCCCAAGCCCATGAGTACTCTTTTACAATACTTAGGCAACCTCCCAAACCTCCCAAATCCCATAAGGCTTAGTGCAGACACTGCCATTAGCTTACCTTCAGTATCATATTGCAATTGTTCATTTAATTCTGTATTTCTTGAATTAGCCCATCATTTTAGTAATTTCTTTAACAAACTATTTAGCACTGTGTCTGATAGAAATGGGCACTCAATACATGTTTGGTGAGGAAATCTAGACAGGGGCATACAGGTAACAGATATGAAATAGTTTGGCAATAGGACTATAAGTTTAATTACAAAGGGATGGAAGAGAATAGATGCTGTATTTGAAAAAAAGGAATTAGACTTAAGTAAGTACCATCATTAACAACTATGTTTAGTAAGGACAAACACACGAAAACAAAAGTGTAGAATTTAACTGTGAGGATTTGACTTCAAAGTATTTAGTAAATGCATGTAAGGTATGATTGATATATAAATTGTTTAATTTAAGCTTTTTGAGCTAGTCTCCCAAATGAGCTGCATATAGGTGTGGACAGAAAACAGGTTTATATTTGTGAACACATGACACACAGAGTTTATTCTTGCATTATTATTATTTATTAATTATTGTATTATTTATTTTTAATGTATTTTATTGATTATGCTATTACAGTTGTCCCATTTCTCCCCCATCATTCCCCTCCACTCTGCACACACTCTCCCACCCACATTCACCCCCTTTAGTTCATGTCCATGTGTCATAAGTTCTTTAGCTTCTACATTTTCCACAGTATTATTTATTTTTATTACAGCTGTAAATTTATGTTAGCCCACCCCATACGTTAACATTTAATGAGGGCCCACTCTTCTTCAGAGATTAAATAAATCACTTTTGTTTAGTTTTTAAAAAAAATTTATTTTAATTGTTGTTCAAGTACAGTTTTCTGCCTTTTACCCCCATCCCAGCCCAACTCCCAGCCATCCCCACCTCCCTCCCATTTCCACCCCACCTTGTTATTGTCCATGTGTTCTTTATAGTTGTTCCTGCAAACTATTCCCCTTTCCCCCATGAAATTCCCTTTTCTGTTTAGTTCTATTTGAATAAAATATGACCCTTACCACTTACAACTTTTGAAATTAATTAAAGTGTTCTCTATGGTCTAGCATGTGATTAGTTTTGTATAAGTTTATGAACACTTAGAAGCAAGGTTTGGCACACATAATGTTTCATATACGTGTATTATATCTTAATTACATCACTCATTTCTATGAAACTTCCCATAAAATTTTTACTTATGCAAATTTCACCTAGTATTTCTCTGTTGTAGAATAGTGATGATGTGGTATTTAGAAAATACAAGTTTAAAACTATCATAGTCTACTTAAATTACATAAATTAACTAACCTGAAATTTTGCTATCCTTTGCAACCTTATTCAATTTTATTTACATTCGTTTGACATATCATTTACCACTGCAGATTTTAGTCCTTGTAAGTTATCTTATTTTATATTAGATGCTGCTCGAGTCAGTACATACTTAGATTTTGACTGATTGCACTTATTATTATGCATTATGCATTATGCATTGGGCTATATCTCTTTCATATCTATGCTTTTGTTTTATGTTTCTATTTTAAGCACCACCTTGATATTTTCTTTTTTTTAATTTTGTTAATTTTTGCTTTCTGTATTGCATTAAAAATGAAGATGGTATTAGTAGCTCTATGTATTGACAATTACTTTCTGTATACTGAAAACATACTTAAGTTCTCAAGTATCTGAAACTCAATGACAACACAAAACAAAAAACAATGGCCTGATTCTACACCAATCCACTATTATGAACTATTGTAGACTCTTCCATTATAATCATGTTTCAGAAAGAATTCTATCTTTTTGGAGTCTTTAAACTTCTATCTGTTCAAGTGCCCACTTGCGATATAGTTTTGCTATCCCCACTTCCCCTTCACACTATTCTTTTACCTTGTTTTGTCCAAGCATTTCGAGGAACTTCCAAGTTCCAGCCAGGAGGACTCCCTAACCATAGTTAGAAGAGTAGGACTGGTTGAAGGTTTATAATATCTTTCAACTGTTATTTCTGACACTGCCCTTTGCTGTCATGAGATGTTGCTTATCAACACAAAAATGCTACTATACTATAAAACCACTTCTACTTGTCTATGAGACAGAAAAGAGCTGCTTGTCCACAATGAAGTAAACACTTTCATAGGATGCCGGGTCTATAGTGACTTCATGATATAAGAACAAATGTTTCTCACTATGCCATGTGTGGAAAAGTTTGAGACCTCATACTGCAAACTTTTTCCAGTAATAGCATTTAATTTTATATTTTACTATTGTTCCTAAAATCTTTTCCATTTTCGTGGTTCTTAGTATTTATTGTTGAATCTGTTTTTTATATAACCATACAATTAGTTTTTAACATTCTATATTGAAAAATACAAGTTTTTATATCAGTTTTAAGATCACAACAACGTGCAGAAGGTAAGAGATTTCCCACACACATGCACAGAAGCCCTCATGATCAGCATCCCCTTCACAGTGGTGTGTTTGGTATGATTGTTACACTTACATTGACTCATTATAATCACCCAAATTTCATAGTTTACATTGGGGTAATTCTTGAAGTGGTACATTTCATGGGTTTTGACAAATATAAATGAAATGTACCCACCATTATAGTTTTATACACCAAAATTTTATTGCTGATGGAAATGCAAAGCAGTATGGCCACTTTGGAAGATAGTTTCACAGTTTCTTTCAACACTAAACATACTTTTACCACAGAATCCAGCATTCATGCTCCTTGGTATTTACCCAAAAGATTGAAAGCTTATCTTTGTGCAAAAACCTGCCCACAGATATGTGCTAAACATTCTGTTTCACTCACTAAACATTCCTGTGCTCTGTTCATATCTTCCCCTTAACACCTAAAAAGACCACTGGTCATTTTACTATCTCTACAATTTTTTTCCCAGAATATCATATGGTTGGAATCATAGAGTATATATTTTTTTCAAATTGACTTTCTTCACTTAAACAATATGCATTTAAGGTTTCTACGCATCTCTTCATGGCTTTATTACATTGAATGTCATCCCATTGTCTGGATGCACCACAGTTTATTTACACATTCACCTAATAAAGGACATATTGGCTGATTTGAAGTCTAGGTAAGTATGAGTAAAAGTGCTATAAACATCAGTGCAGGCTTTTGTGTGGACATAAATTTTTAATTCCTTATGGTAAATATCAAGGAGAGTGAGTGCTCACTATATGGTAAGAGTATGGTTAATTTTGTAAGAAACTGCCAGATTATCTTCCAAAGTGGCCATCATATTTTGCAATTGCAGCAGCAATGAATGGGAGTTCCTGATTTTCCCATTCTCATCAGCATTTGGTGTTGTCAGTGTTCTGGAAATTTGCTACTCTGATGGGTGTCTAGAGATATTTCACTCTTTTTAAAATTTGTATGCCCCTAATATGATGTGGTACATCTTTTCATGTGCTTATTTTTCATCTGTTTGTATTCTTTTTTGAGGTGTCTGTTAAGATGTTTGGACTATTCTCTAATTGGGTTTGTTTTATTGTTGAGTTTTAAGAGTTTTTTGTGTAACAGATGCGCATGATGTAATTACTTTTTCCAGTCTGTGGCTTGTGTTAATATTCTCTTGACTGGTTTTTGCAGAGCAAAAATTTTAAATATTTGAAAATTTTTAATATTTAAAAATTAAATAATATTTAATTTAAAAATTAAATAATATTTAATTTAAAATTAAATATTAATGAAACTCAGTTTGTCAATTATTACAATCAAGGATCATGATGACTATGATGCTCTTATCTAAAAGGTCATCACCATACCCAAGGTCATCTTTGTTTTCTTCGATGCTATCTTCTAGGAATTATAGTCTTGCATTTTATTATGTCTGTGATTCATTTTGAATTAATTTTTATAAAGAGCGTAAGATTTACATCTAGATTTGCTTATTTTTAAGCACGTGGAAATCCAGTTTTTCCAGTGCCATTTGGTAAGACGTTTATTTTTGCTCCATTGTCCTGCCTTTGTTCTTTGGTAAAAGATCAGTTGACTATGTTCATGCAAGTCTATTTCTGCTTTATGTTCTGTGCCATTGATTTATGCATCTATTCTTTCTATAATACCACAATGTCTTGATTAGTGTAATTTTATAATAGACAGTCTTGAATCAGGTAGTGCCACTGTTACTTCTTTCTTCTTCTTCATCATAAAGCTGTCTTGTCTACTCCAGTCTTTGCTTTTCCATGTAAACTTTAGAATTAGTTTGTCAATATTTACAAAATACCTTCCTGTGATTTTGGTTTATATTACATAAGTCTACAGGTCAAGTTGGGATGGAATGACATATTGAAACTACTGATTTTTCCTACCATAAATGTAGAATATCTCTCCATTTTACTTCTGCTTGATATCTCACATCAAAGATTTTGTAGTTTTTCGTATACAAGATTGTCAATATTTTATTAGATGTATACTAAGTATTTCACTTTTGTGGTACTGTATAAATGGCACTGTGTATTTAATTTCAAATTCCGTGTTCTCATTGCTGGTATTTAGGAAAATTATTGGCTTGTGCATATTAACATTGCATCCTGCAAACTTACTATAATCACTAGTTCTAGGATGGTTTTCTTTGTTAATTATTTTATATTTTCTCCATAAGAATAATGTCATTTGTAAACAAAAGCAGTTTCTTTTCTTCCTTCTCAATATGTGTATCTTTTACTTCCTTTTCTTATTTACTATTTTAGGTAAGACTCCCATTACATTGTTGAAATCAGTGATAAGAGGAGTTAACCTTATCTTATTCCTTATCTTAATGAGAAAGTTCAGAGCTTCCCACCATTAAGTATGATATTAGCTGCAGGGTTTCTGCAAAATTTTTATCAAGTTGATGAAGTTGCCTTTATTTTTAACTTGTTTTTTTAATCATGAAAGAGCATTTCATGATTTTATCAAATGGTATTTAAAAATATATTAATATGAACATGACATTTTTTAGCCTATTGATATCATGGATTGTATTCATTGATTTCCAAATGTTGAGTCAGGTTGCATACCTGAGATAAATCCCATTAGGTCATAGTGTGTAATTCTTTTTATATATTGCTGGATTAGATATGTTAATATTTTGTTGAGGATTTTTGCATCTATGTTCATGGAAGATATTAATCTGTAGCTTTCTTTTCTTGTATTACCTTTATCTGATTTTTTTTATAGGTTAAGGCTGGCATAAGGGAATGAGTTAAAAAAAATCCCTTTGTTTTTATCTTGTAAAGAAGGTGTAGGAAATTAGTGTAATTTATTTTATAAATGGTTGGTAGAATTCACCAGTGAACCCATTGGGGTTTGACAAGTTTTGGAGAGGAACTGCTTGTTTATTCAATTTCCTTAATAAAGATAGACCTATTCATATTGTGTGTTTCTTCTTGTGTTAGTTTTGGCAGATTGTGTTTTCCAAGGAATTGATCTATTTCACCTAGGTTATAAAATGCATAAGCATAGAGTTGTCCACAGTATTCCTTTATTCCTTCTATAATTTAATCTTTATTGTATTTTTCCTTTGCCATATAGTCCCCTTCTACCCCTTCCCCCATCAATCACCACACTGTTGACTATGTCTCTGAGTCCTTTCTCCTTGTTGCTCAATACCTCCACCCCCTAACCTCCACCCCCCACTAGCTGTCATCGCTCTCCATCTATGAATCTGTCGCCATTTTCCTTGTTAGTTCAGTTTGTTCATTAGATTCCACATGTGAGTGAAATCATGTGGTACTTGTCTTTCTCTGACTGTCTTACCTCACTTAGCATAATGTTCTCCAGGTTCATCCATACTGTTGCAAAGGGTAAAGGTTTCTTCTTTTTAACACAATTCCTATCAAGAATCCAAAGATGTATTTCACAGAACTAGAACAAATATTTCAAAAATTTACATGGAACCACAAAAGGCAATAGAAACAGCGATCCTGAGAAAGAAGAAGGAAGGTGGAGGAATCATGCTACCTAATATCAGACTATACCACAAAGCCATAGTAATCAAAACAGCCTGGTACTGACATAAAAACAGATACACATATCAATGGAACAAAATAGACAGCACCCAAATAAACCCACACCTTTATAGTCAATTAATATTTGTCAGAGGATGCAAGCATATACAATAGGTTAAAGATAATTTATTTAATAAATGGTGTTGGGAAAATTGGACAGATGCATGCAGAGAAATGAAACTAGACCACCTTTCTTACACCACACAAAAGAACAAACTTGAAATGGATCAAATACTTAAATGTTAGACCCAAACCCATGAAAATCCTAGAAGAAAACATAGGCAGCAAAATCTCAGACATTGATCTCCATATTTTATGGAATATATCTCCTCAGGTAAGGGAAACAAAAGAAAAAAATAAACAAATGGGACTACATCAAACTAAAAAGTTTTGTTATATTGTTTTTAATTTCCATGGGATCTGTAGTGATGTCTCTCTTTCATTTGTGCTATTTGTAATTAGTATTCTCCTTCTTATTTTCTTTGTTATCTTGGCTAAGATAATCAAAACAAATAGCTGGTTCTTTGAAAAGAATATTTTATTTATCTTTTCAAAAAAGCATTTTTCTTTGATTTACTTCATTGTGTTTCTCTTTTCCATTTCAACGATTTCTGCTCTAATTTTTATTTATTTTATTTCTTTTAGTTTTAATTTGCCTTCCTTGTTAGTTTCCTATGATATAAGTTTAGATATTGCTTTTTAGATCTTTCCCTTTTTCAAATATATACATTCAATGCTATTAATTTCTCACAAGGCATTGTTTTGTATGACCCACAAATTTTGATAAGTTGTGTTTTTATTTTCATTTAGTTAAAATATTTCAAAAATCTTCTTAAGGTTTCTTCTTGACCCATTTGGTATTGTTAAGTTTGTTCTTTAATCTTTAAGTATTTGGGCAATATTCAGTTAACTTTATGTTATTTATTTCTGAGAAGAGATGTATGATTTCATTATTTAATATCATTTGTCAAGAATGTTATCTAAGTGAAAAGTTCAAGTTTGCTCAGGAATATGTATTCTGATGTTGTTCGATGATGTAGTTTATAAATGTCCATAAAATCAAGTTGATTGATGATGTTGTTGAGTTCATGAAAGTTCTTACTGATTTTCTGCCTGCTGGGTCTGTCCATGTCTGTTACAGGCGTGTTAAAGTCTCTGCAATAGCAGATTCATCTATTTCTTCTTGCAGTTCTATCAGTTTTGCATGACATATTTTGATGTTGTGTTGGTAGGACCATATACATTAAGTATCATTATATCTTCTTGGAGAATTGACCCCTTTGTCATTATGTAATGTTCCATTTTATCCCTGGTAATTTTTCTAGCTCTGAAGTCTGCTCTATCTGAAATTCATGTACCTATGGCTGCTTTCCTTTGGTTACTTTAGCGTGGCATATTTGTCTATATTTAAGCTATATGTGTCTTTGTCTTTAAAGTGGGTTTCTTGTAGGCAATCTGTAGTTGTTTTCTTGTTGTTATTCCACTCTTACAATCTGTTTTTTAATTGGTTCATTTAAATCATTCACAAAGTGATTATAGATGCACTTGATTTAATATCTGCCTTATTTGTTACTCCGTTCTATTTGTTGCTCCTGCTGTTTCTCTTTTTGTCTTTGAATCTTTTTCTGGTTTCTATAGTTTATTGAGCATTGTATATGATTTTATTTTCTCTGCTTCTTTAGCATATCAGTTATATTTCTTTATTTATTCCTTTTATTAGTTGCCCTAGAGTTTGCTATACACATTTACAACAAATTCAAGTTCACTTCAAATGACACTGTATCACTCATTGATAATGCTAGTACCCTAAAATGAAAAAATAATCCTAATTTCTCCTTTCTGTCTCTGTATCATTTTTATTATTAATTTAATTTTCCAAGAGGATATGTAAGCATATACACATGCATATATGGACATAGGCAATAGCAATATTGCTATTACTTTGAATAAATTAGTATCTGTTATATCAATTAAGAAAAATAACTTTTACTTTAAGTTTAATTTATACTCCCCTTTTTTTGTAGATCTGTGTTTCAGGTACTTTCGCACAGGGGTCCCCAAGCCCTGGGCCACAGAATGTGCTGGTTTGCTGGTATTTACATATCACCTGGACCATTTTCTAACTTAATGAATAGTTATTAATAAATTATTAACATTTATTAATTATTGAATGAATAAAAAACAAATGAATATGCTATAGAAAATAGCCTTTTTCTTTACCATAAATGTCACCATAATGTGGCAGAAAAAGCTGCTAAATATTTTCTTACCCTGGAAATATATGGTAACTTTGCACTCTAAAACACATGATTACTCAGACAGAGACTGCAATTGGGCAATTATACAAATAGTTTTAAAATATTATTAAATTTAGGTTTTTGTTCCCTTTAAAATGTCATTCTTCAACATTACAAGGATTCTAATCTCCCAATTAAATACATAAAAAAATGCAAAAATGTAAGTTTCTCTGAAACTAAAAATCCCATGAAAGCCCAAAATCCTGAGAAAAATATGAGAACAGGGTACATTTTCTTTTATTAATGTGTTAAGGTTCTTAGACTTCATTTCATTAAGGCTATGAATAAAAGTGAAATTCACTATTCAAGCATAAAATCTGTACAAATGGGGAAAATGATTTGTGTTTCTAAAACATAGTCAGAGAAAACATTATTTTTTCTGCCTCAATTTTGATTATTCCTAGGAATCTTTAACATGTTGATGTGAGGGCATATAGAAAACCCTTAATATGAAATTTCCAATATGTTTGTTATCTGAAAAAGAAAAAGTTCCATTTCTACTTTCACACTGAAGATGACTGGGATACCATCTTCTTAATACTTTGAGTTCTTTATATATTTTGGAGATTAATCCCTTGTCTGAGGTATCATTGTCAAATATGTTTTCCCATACAGTTGGTTCTCTTTTTATTTTAATACTGTTTTCTTTAGCTGTGCAGAAGCTTTTTATTTTGATGAGATGCCATTTGTTTATTCTTTCCTTTATGTCCCTTGCTCTAGGGGACGTATCAGTGAAAATATTGCATAGATTCTTTTGGATTGGTGTTTCAGGGTTCTTAGGATATAATCCAAGCAGTGGAATTGCTGGGTCAAAAGGTATGTCCATTTTTAGTTTTCTTAGAAAATTCCATACTGTTTTCCATAGTGGTTGTACCAATCTGCAATCCCACCAACAGTGCACTAGGGTCCCCTTTTCTCCACAACCTCTCCAACACTTGCTATTTGTTGCTTTGTTTATGAAGGCCATTCTGACTGGTGTCAAGTGGTATCTCATTGTAGTTTTAATTTGCATCTCTCTGATAGCTAGAGATATCGAGCATCTTTTCATGTGTCTCTGGATCCTCTGTATGTCCTCCTTGGAGAAGTGTCTGTTCAAATCCTTTGCCCATTTTTTAATTGGGTTGCTTGTCTTCTTAGAGTAGAGTCTTGAATGGACATACCTTTTGACCCAGCAATTCCACTGCTAGGACTATATCCTAAGAACCCTGAAACACCAATCCAAAAGAATCTATGCACCCCTATGTTCATAGCAGCACAATTTACAATAGCCAAGTGCTGGAAGCAACCTAGGTGCCCATCAGTTAATGAATGGATCAAAAAACTGTGGTACATTTACACAATGGAATTCTATGCAGCAGAAAGAAAGAAGGAGCTCCTACCCTTTGCAACAGCATGGAAGGAATTGGAGAATATCATGCTAAGCTAAATAAGCCAGGCAGTGAAAGACAAATACCATATGATCTCACCTTTAACAGGAAGCTAATCAACAAAACAAACAAACAAGCATAATATAAACAAAGACACTGAATTAGAGAACAGTCTGACAGTGTCCAGAGGGGGAGGGGAGGGAATTTCAGGGGAAAAGGGGAACGGTTTAGAGCAACAAGTATAAAGGACTCATGGACAAAAACTATGGGGGGTGGAAATGGGAGGAAGGTGGGGAGGGCTGGGGTGGTGGGCTGGGGTGGGGTAAAAGACAGAAAACTGTACAATATCAACAATTAAAAAATACTGATTAAAAATAAAATAAAAAAATGGAAGAAAAAATACTTTGAGTTCTTTAGAGGAGAATATCTATGTAAATGTAAGATATTATTTTAGGTTTTTTGAGGAAATTCCACACTGTTTTCCACAGTGGCTACACCAGTCTGTATTCCCACCAGCAATGTACTAGGTAGGGTTTCCTTTTCTCCACAACCTTGCCGGCACTTGTTGATTTCTTTATGATGGTCATTCTGGCTGGTTTTCATTTCCATCTCTCTGATGACTAGTGATGCTGAGCAACCTTTCATATGTCTTTGGGCCCTCTGTACGTCCTCCTTGGAAAAGTGTCTATCCAAGTCCTTTGCCCATTTTTTAATTGGTTTGTTTGTCTTCCTGGAGTGGAGTCATGTAAGTTGTTTATATACAAAGTTCAGCAGAAATAATGCTTGTGTCAGTGTGGTTGGTAGGGTAATAATCCATGTGTAATAATTTATAGTTTTAACCTGAACATGTCACCTAAAATATCATATGGAGTGCTTGAATGCAATATTGTTATGTTACAGAATTACATGCTTATGATTTTGTAATAAAAGACTTTGTAATTAAAAAGGGGTGTTATTTGTGCCAGACCCTGTATTTTGGAGATCATCTGGGATTATACCCTAAGAATACTTAGACACTAATTCAAAAGAACCTATGCACACCAATTTTCATAGCAACACAATTTACAATAGCCAAGTGCTAGAAACAACTTAAGTGCCCATCAGTAAATGAGTAAATCTAAAAACGATGGCACATTTACACAATGGAATACTAAGCAGCAGAAAGAAAGAAGGAGCTCCTACTGTTTGCGACAGTCTGGATGGAACTGGAGAGCATTATGCTAAGTGAAATAAGCCAGACAGTGAAAGACAAATGCCATATGATCTCACCTATAAGTGGAACCTAGTCAACAAAACAAACAAGCAAGCAAAATATAACAAGAGACATTGAAATAAAAAACAAATGGACAGTAACCAGAGGGGAAGAGGGAGGGGAGTAATGGGAAAACAAGGGGAAGGGTTCTCAAGGAACATGTACAAAGGACCCATGGACAAAGCCACAGGTGGGCAGGATTGAGGGTGGGAGATGAGGATGGGTGGGTCTGGGGAAAGTGGTGGTGGGAAAATGTACTCGAAAATGTACAGTTGGTGAGAAATAAGTTTTAAAAAGATATTATTTAGGGAAGTTTTAGAACATTGCAAATCAAATAATAAGAAAAATAAAGAGTCAGAATTATGAGACAACTGCCTGTTTAAAAGGATTAATCAAAAAACATATTTACATAACAGACACACAGATGACAGTGTGGTAATAGGCAGAGGGAAAGAGGGGTGGGAGGTATATGGAGATGGGCAAAGGGGGAGAAGAGGACAGAAAGAGACTCTGCTTGGGCCAATAGACACACGATGCAGTGTGCAGATTATGTTTTATTAAGTTGTACACTTGAAACTTGTATGGTTATGTGAACCAATGTCACACTAATAAATTAAATCAAAAAGATCAATGGGAAGAAAAAGTCAATGAGATTTCAGTATCACACTTGTAAATAGAGGGTTAAGACTGAAATTAAAATGTTTAATATTAAAGACCTTAGCTGAGGGCTAGTAGGCAAAAAATTATGCATGCTTTTGGTCTAATTCATGATATTTAAATGGTATTTCATAATGCCATTGTTTTCCGTACTTGCCTGGATGTTGGCATGAAAGTTTCAGATAACTGTTTTATCTGAGAAAATAGATTATTTGAACAAAGATGGATTTAAAAAATACACAATAGAAAATTTTATAACCTGCTAAAATTAATTTGAGTAATTTGGAGATATGTTTATTCACAGCAGTTTCAGAAATATATATTATTACCAATCAACCTGTTCCTACAGTGAACAAAAGCAAAGGAAAAGAGCTTTCTGAGAGGAAAATGATTCACCATGGGACTAGAGTAACTCTTTATGAGCAATGGGTCTTTTGTGTAAGTAACCTATTCTGTGCTGCTCAGTCGTTTCCTAGAGACTGGATGAAGTTAATTTGTCAGACCGTAACTATAATAACAAAAATAATGACAAAATTTCCATTTGCTTCAATTGATTTGGGCAATATATTTTGCTATAATTACAAATTCTAACTTTAAAACACATAAAAATGCTCAAATAAAGGAAAGAAAAAATAGTACCTCCAGAAGCAAGTGAATAAATTCATTTACTGGAAGGAACATTTTTGTCCCATTGCATATTTATTACCTGGTTCTAAGACTGATGTCTTTTCTTCCTTTTTTTTTTTAAATAAATTTTTTTAAACTTTTTTTTTGATATTTTATTTATTTATCTTTAGAGGGGAAGGGAAGGAGAGAGGGAGAGAAACATCAATGTGCGGTTGTCTCTTGTATGTCCCCTGCCGGGAACTGGCCTGGCAACCCAGGCATGTGCCCTGACTGGGAATCGAACCGCGATCTTTCGGTTTGCAGGCCTGCGCTCAATCCACTGAGCTACACCAGCCAGGGCTTCTTTTCTTCCTTTTTAACAGATCAGTTATGGAGCCCTGGATGGTAGCTCAATTGGTTGAAGTGTCATCTCCATAAGAAGCCAAGGCTGTAGGTTTGATCCCCAGTTAGGGCATGTACAAGAAGCAACTAATGTTAATATTTACATAATTTATTTTGTTTTCCATAGCTTTTGAGGCTTATAAATTTTTATCTGTTTACATTAAATTATTATTTTTTAATTTAGTGGGCTTGATTTATTACCCAAACCCAATCTCCTTCTTCATCAAGTTTTGTTAAGTATAAATCACATTTTCTAGAAAATGATTCATAAGCTTCAAAAATGAATAGTTTATATTAATAACCTATTGTTCTTTCAGCTTGCCTTATCTTTTTGGTTTTGAATGTGCTTGTTACTCTTTTGAATATATACACACATGTATATACACATACATACAAATTTACATAAACATGTAAACTTATGTTTATGTATGTTTGTATATGTTTGTATATATCTCTATCTAAATGGATGGATGGATGGATGGATAAAGTCTGTTCTTATTGCACTATTATAGGATGTTTATGATACTAAATATTGTAGTGGGCTTTTTCTACATTGATTTTAGAATGGCAAAATGCTTATAACACAAAACAAATATAATGTGCATTCTTGAGACAGGGGTTTCTTTTCACTAAAACATCAACTCTTAAGGCAACCTTGTCAATGCTATCAGACATATCTTTTTGTATTCTGTATCTCACTGACATCTCATCTCTTCAATGTAATGCCCTGAATGCTAGTGTGGAACAATTTTTTTTGAAATTTGATGGAAAGAGCTGAAAAAATAACAGTGAAAGTTGCCAATACTGGGAGTCTGATTTCAGATAGAGATATAGTGTGTGTGTGTGTGTGTGTGTGTGTGTGTATTCATATAGGTGTGTATGTGGAGAGAGAGAGATCAACATAAAATATTGTGTGTGTATTATGTCCTGTTCCCCTAAGCAAATATTATAATAAACTTTGAAGAACTGAATCAGAAAAAGTACATAGTTCCTTCTACTATATATTCATTCAACTCATTCCTTCCTCATTGTCACCTCCCAAAAGGAATGAAAACTTCCTTAAGATTCCTGTTTCTCCTTTATACCTTTTTTTTGAAGGGAGATAATTACATGCTTGGTTTAAAGTGCACCATAGCATTTCCTAAGTGCACTACTGAAAATGATTGTGAATCTAAGTTGGGGAAAAGTCAGTATGGGATTTTGATGCAATTCAATGGCAATGGCAGAGAGAAACTGAATAGAAGATATAGCTCTTATTTACTGAAATTAAAAAAAATGCCTACAGATAATCAAGTGTTGACTGTGTAATCAAATGCTGACTAAGTAAAGGCACAGACAAATTAATGCCACCGTCTCCATTTAGGTAGAAATAGAATATTTCTCTGTATGTAATCTTATGTTAATGTCACATTTCTTTAGACTAAAAAGCTTCCAGAATTTTAAACTTGCCATCATCCTGAAACAATTTTAGGGAAATGATCTGCAACCATGAGTGTCTACTAAAGGACATGTGCCAATCTTGATAATACTACAGTGATAAAATAGGTGTGTATATATGACTTCAGTATTAACACCACTATTGGAATTATTTCCCTAGGGCCTTAAACAATCTCATAAAAACTTTTGAGAGAAGATATGACAGCATTGATTGAAGCAAATCTAAAGACATGAAAAACATTTTTTATCATCTCAGAAATTTACCTATATCTTCACCTGCTCCTTGTTAGTGTCAGTGTAATAATTCATAAATGGGTATCGATTGTCCTCAATCTATAAGAAATGGTAGGGAGATGATAAACATGGTAATCATTAACTACTGAAATTTGGCATATTCTAAATAAGCATTACCCCCTGTGAAGTTTTGCCCTTGATCTCTTGCTTTGGAAAATCCCTCTAATTGTGTTCTATCGCATTACCCCTCCCTATGGGGACACACAGTTTTAGTGAACTAATGGGACATGACCAAGCAGAGGTCAGAACTTGCTTCTAGACATCCTGAGTCCCTGGAATTATCTTTAATTTTCAGTGAATAACTAATTTGTTAAGGCCACAAAGAAAGGGAGTGGTCTGGATCTCAATCTGAGTCCAACTTCACAATTTGTGTTCTTATCTACTTTCTGTACAGAATTAACAATTTATGAAATTTTGTCATTTGTAAAATTTATGCCATAATTTTATAAAGAAAAAATAAAAATAACATTCTAAATTTCTCAATCTTTCTGAAATATCAATACTTAAGGATTATCTCCTAGACATCCATGTTACCCTCACTCAGAGGCTGATCAAGTTCTGCTAAAACATAACTATTTTTAGTGTTATTCAATTTGGACCAATTGGATATCATGATTATAAGACAGACTACATTTTTCCAAAAACAATAATTAATTTTGTTTCATCAGTTACCGAGCATTCTGCATCATGTGCTTAAGTCTACGTTGTCTAATATGGATTAAACTCTATCAGATTTCTTTATTTTTTACTTTATATTTTCAACTTTCTCAGTCTTTATATTTAAGATGTAGCTTTTGTAGAAAGTATTAAATCTTATATTGATCTATTTGTCTGATGTTTTACTTGGAACACTTGATCAATTTCAATTTACCATAGTCCCCCCTTGTCCTTGGGGTTTATGTTCCAAAACTGCCAGTGGATGCTTGAAACTGCAAAGACTACATACCCAATCTATTTTTACCCTATTGCATAGAGACCTATGATAAAATTAAAAAAATTAATTTATAAATAAGGCAGATTTACAGATAAAAGATTTTCTCTTATGGTAGATCTTAGCAATGTCAGCATATAATTTTTTTTCTATCTTTAAAAATAGAGAACTTTCACATTTCCGATGAAAGGCAGCCCCTTATGGCTACTCTTTGGCATGTCCAAATTGCCAGAATCTCTGTTTTTGTGCTTTGGGCCATAATGAAGTAAAATAAGAGTTACTCGAACACAAACCCTGAAATACCGGGGCAGTCAATCTGATCACAGAGATGATTACTCAGTATCTAATGGGTGGGAAGTACCTACAACGTGGAGAAACAGGACAAAGGAATGATTGATATCCCTAGCAGGAGGGAGGGAGCAAGACACTAAGAGATTTCATCATATTATTCACAAAGTTGTGTGATTAAATCTTATGAATTATTTATTTCTGGAGTTTTTATTTAATGTTTTTGGACCGTGGTCGACCTCTGATAACTATTGTAAAACCACAGAAAACAAAACCTCAGATAAGGGAGGACTACTGTAATAAATACTTGAATGGGGATATCTTTTTATCTAATCTTCCTTGTTTCTCACACATTTTATGTTATTTTTCAAGCATTTACTTTAACTTATGTTCTATTTCTATTAACTTTTAATTTACATTTCTTTTTACTATTCCTGTACATTTACATCAAGAATACACATCTCATTCTTGCCACATTCCAGTCTGTTCCTTCATAAGCGATGCTAGCTTTTAGACCATTTACGATGGGGGACCCAAAACCCCATAATTTATTTATAAGAATGTATATTTATTCCTACATGTTTAAAATTCAGTCACTTTCAAAGTACTCTCCATTTGATGCAGTACACTTACTGAGATGACTTTTTCCCCCACTGCTCAAAACAGTTTAAGAACTCATGGATTTTGATGCCTTTTAGTGCCTCTGTTATTTTTAGTTTCACCTCTTCTACATGGGCAAAATATTTTCCTTTAAGGATATTTTTCATCAGGGGAAAAATAAAAAAAGTCATTCAGAGCTATATTGGGTGAATAGAGACGATGAGAAATGGGGGTCATGCTGTTTTTGGTCAAAAACAACTAAACACTCAGCATGGTGTGGGCAGGTGCACTCCTAAATCGCCCATCATGAAATGGGCAAACACATTCAAAGAGTCTTCAGAAAAATTCACTGAGGGTGAACACAGCCTCACACAATAATTCCAGCTGATAACACTAATGGGTTTCTACAACACTTGCCTAATGGGGGAAGCCTGTACTACAAAGGTTCCACCCACCAAAAGAAAATTTGGGAGGGCTATGTATCATAATGTCATGGTTCTTCTTTAATAAGTTTTATGTTATGTAATTCATTTTAGTTGTATAAAAATAAAATTTTATTTTACTTTATTGAAGACTTTACTTATTTTTAGAGAGAGGGGAAGGATGGAGAAAGAGGGACAGACACATCAATGTGTAGTTGCCTATCATGCACCCACAACTGGGGACCTGGCCTGCAACCCAGGCATGTGCCCTGACTGGGAATCAAACAAGACACTCTTTAGTTTACAGGCTAGCACTCAATCCACTGAGCCATACCAGCCAGGACTAGTTGTACATTTTATACTGGAAAGATTTTATTTACTGATGTTATTATGTAGAATATTAATTTAGATCAATCTACGTACTCACCATCTCCATTGCTCTTCATTTCTTTCAACATTTCATATTTCTTTTTTTTTTAATTTTTATTTTAATTGTTGATCTTGTACAGTTTTCTGTCTTTTATTCTCACCCGAACCCGCCACCCCAGCCCTCCCCACCTCCCTCCCATTTCCACCCCCCCAGAGTTTTTGTCCATGTGTCCTTTATACTTGTTCCTGTAAATCCTTCCCCTTTTCCCCTGAAATTCCCTCCCCTCCCCCTCTGGTCACTGTCAGACTGTTCCCAATTTCCATGTCTTTGGTTATATTATGCTTGTTTGTTTGTTTTGTTGATTAGCTTCCTGTTAAAGGTGAGATCATATGGTATTTGTCTTTCACTGCCTGGCTTACTTCGCTTAGCATGATGCTCTCAAGTTCCATCCATGCTGTTGCATAGGGTATGAGCTCCTTCTTTCTTTCTGCTGCACAGAATTCCATTGTGTAAATGTACCACAGTTTTTTGATCCATTCATTTACTGATGGGCATCTAGGTTGCTTCCAACACTTGGCTATTGTAAATTGTGCTGCTATAAACATAGGGGTGCATAGGTTCTTTTGGATTGGTGTTTCAGGGTTCTTAGGATATAGTCCTAGCAGTGGAATGGCTGGGTCAAAAGTAGATCCATTTTTAGTTTTTTTAGAAAATTCCATACTGTTTTCCATAGTGGTTGTACCAGCCTGCACTCCCACCAGCAGTGCACTAGTGTCCCCTTTTCTCCACAACCTCTCCAACACTTGCTGTTTGTTGCTTTGTTTATGAGGGCCATTCTGACTGGTGTCAAGTGGTATCTCATTGTAGTTTTAATTTGCATCTCTCTGATAGCTAGAGATATCGAGCATCTTTTCATGTGTCTCTGGATCCTCTGCATGTCCTCCTTGGAGAGGTGTCTGCCCAAGTCCTTTGCCCATTTTTTAATTGGGTTGCTTGTCTTCTTAGAGTGGAGTCGTGTAAGTTCTTTGTATATTTTGGAGATTAAACCCTTATCTGAGGTATCATTGGCAAATATGTTTTCCCACATAGTTGGTTCTCTTTTTGTTTTAATACTGCTTTCCTTGGCCATGCAGAAGCTTTTTATTTTGATGAGATCCCATTTGTTTATTCTTTTCTTTATGTCCCTTGCTTTAGGGGACATATCAGTAAAAATGTTGCTGCATGTAATATCTGAGATTTTCCTGCCTATGTTCTCTTCTAGGACTTTAATGGAGTTACGGCTTATGTTTAAGTCTTTTATCCACCTTGAATTTATTTTTGTGTATGGTGTAAGTTGGTGCTCGAGTTTCATTTTCTTGCACGAAGCTGTCCAGTTCTCCCAACACCACTTGTTGAAGAGGCTATTTTTACTCCATGTTATATTGCTGCCCCCTTTGTCGAATATTACTTGACTGTAGAGACTAGGGTTTATTTCTGGGCTCTCTGTTCTATTCCACTGGTCCATGTGCCTGTTTTTATGCCAGTACCAGGCTGTTTTGATTACAGTGGCCTTGTAATACATTTTGGTGTCAGGTATTGTGATCCCTCCTGCTTTGCTCTTCTTTCTCAAGATTGCTGCCGCTATTCTGGGTCGTTTATTGTTCCGTATAAATTTTTGAAGAGTTTGTTCTATATCTGTGAAATATGCCATTGGTACTTTAATAGGTATTGCATTGAATCTGTAGATTGCTTTGGGAAGTATGGACATTTTGATGATGTTAATTCTTCCGATCCATGAACACGGTATGTGTTTCCATTTATTTGTGTCTTCCTTGATTTCTTTCTTCAGTGTTGTGTAGTTTTCTGCATACAGATCTTTTACCTCCTTGGTTAGGTTTATTCCTAGGTACTTTATTTTTCTTTTTGCTATATCGAATGGGATTTTTTTCTTGATTTCTGCTTCTGTTGTTTCATTGTTGGTATACAAAAATGCCTTTGATTTCTGGATATTGACTTTGTATCCAGCTCTTTGGCCAAATTCATTTATTAGGTCGAGCAGTTTTTTGGCTGAGACTATAGGATTTTCTATGTATACTAACATGTCATCTGCAAACAATGATAGTTTTGTTTCCTCCTTTCCGAGTTGGATGCCTTTTATTTCCTTTTCTTGTCTAATCGCTGTGGCTAATACTTCCAATACTATGTTGAATAGAAGTGGAGAGAGTGGACAGCCTTGTCTTGTTCCTGATTTTAGTGGAAAAGAATTTAGTCTTTGTCCATTGAGTATGATGCTGGCTGTAGGTTTCTCATATATAGCCTTTATTATGTTGAGGAATGCTCCCTCTATTCCCACTTTGCTGAGTGTTTTTATGGGTGCTGTACCTTATCAAATGCTTTTTCCTCACCTATTGATATGATCATGTGATTTTTGTCTTTGCTTTTGCTTATGTGATGAATTACATTTACTGATTTGCGAATGTTGAACCATCCTTGTATACCTGGGATGAATCCCACTTGGTCGTGGTGTATGATCTTTTTAATGTATTGGTGGATGCGGTTTGCCAATATCTTGTTAAGAATTTTAGCATCTATGTTCATCAGCGATATTGGACTGAAGTTCTCCTCCTTTGTTGTGTCTTTACCTGGTTTTGGGATTAGGATGATGCTGGCTTCATAAAAAGAGTTTGGGAGTCTTCCATCTTCTTGGATTTTTTTGAATAGTCTGTGGAGAATAGGGGTTAGCTCTTCCTTAAATGTTTTGTAGAATTCTCCTGTGAAGCCATCTGGTCCAGGGCTTTTGTGTGTCGGGAGTGTTTTGATTACTGATTCAATTTCACCAGCCGTTATTGGACTGTTCAGGCTTTCTGTTTCTTTTTCATTGAGTTTTGGAAGGTTATATTTTTCTAGAAACCTGTCCATTTCACCTAGGTTTTCAAATTTCTTGGCATACAGTTCTTCATAGTAATTTCTTACAATCCTTTGTATTTCTGTGGTGTCAGTTGTAATCTCTCCTCTTTCATTTCTGATTGTGTTTGTTTGAGTCCTCTCTCTTTTTTTTCTTCATGAGCCTCCTTAAAGGCTTGTCGATTTTGTTGATCTTTTCAAAGAACCAACTCCTGGATTCATTGATCCTTAGGATTGTGCTTTTAGTCTCTATGTCATTTAATTCTGCTCTGATCTTGGTTATTTCTTTCCTTCTATTTTGCTCTGGGCTGTCTTTGTTGTTGTTCCTCGAGTTCTTGTAGGCGAAGGGTTAGGTTGTTTGAAATGTTTCTGTCTTTTTCAGATAGGCCTGTATCGCTATAAGCTTCCCTCTGAGGACTGCCTTTGCTGTGTCCCATAAGTTTTGGGTCGATGTGAGTTCATTATCGTTTGTTTCCAGAAACCTTTTGATTTCCTCCCTAATTTCATTCTTGACCCATTCATTGTTTAATAGCATGCTATTCAATCTCTATGATTTTGAGGGTTTTGGGTTTTTCTCCTTGGGGTTGGTTTCTAGTTTCAGTCCCTTGTGGTTAGAAAAAATGCTTGGTATGATTTCAATTTTCTTGAATTTGTTGAGGCTTGTTTTGTGTCCTATCATGTGGTCTATCTTTGAAAATGTTCCATGTGCATTTGAAAAGAAAGTGTATTTAGCTTCTTTGGGATGAAGGAGTCTATATATATCAGTTAAGTTTATTTCTTGTAGAGTGTTGTTCAGTGCCACAATATCTTTGTTGATATTTTGTTTGGAAGATCTGTCCATTTTTGACAGTAGGGTGTTAAAATCACCTACTATAATTGTGTTGCTGTCTATATCTTTCTTGAAGTCCTCTAAAGTTTTCTTGATGTATTTAGGTGCACCTCTGTTGGGTGCATATATATTTATAATATTTATTTCTTCTTGGTGGATTCTTCCCTTGAGTATTATGAAGTGACCTTCTGGGTCTCTCTTTATGGCCCTTCTTTTGAAGTCTATTTTGTCTGATATGAGTATTGCTACCCTAGCTTTTTTTTCCTGACCATTTGCTTGGAAAATTTGTTTCCAGCCCTTCACTTTGAGTCTGTGTATGTCTTTTGTCCTGAGGTGGGTTTCTTGTAGGCAGCATATGTGTGGGTCATGCTTTCTTATCCATTCAGCTATTCTATGTCTTTTGATTGGAGCATTTAATCCATTTACATTTAAGGTTATTATTGATAGGTATTTATTCATTGCCATTTTCGTACCTGTGTTGCTCTCTCTCTTTCTCTCTCTGTCTTTTCCTTTCTTCCCTTAAAGCAGTCCCTTTAGTATCTCTTGCAGCATTGGTTTGGTAGAGGTGTATTTTTTTAGACTTCTTTTGTTTGGGAAACTCCTTATTTGGCCTTCTATCTTGATTGAAAGCCTTGCTGGATAAAGTAGTGTGGGTTGCAGGCCTTTGGTTCTCATTGCTTGGAATATTTCTTTCCATTCTCTTCTGGCTTGGAGCGTTTCCATTGAGAAGTCAGATGCTAACCTGATTGGGGCCCCCTTGTATGTTACTTCCTTTTTCTCCCTTGCTGCCTTTAAGATTCTCTCTTTGTCTTGGAATTTTGCCATTTTAATGATGATGTGTCTTGAAGTGGGCCTGTTTAGGTTCCTTTTGATTGGGACTCTCTGTGTTTCCTGGATTTGTGTGGCTTTTCTCTCCCCAAATGAGGGAAGTTTTCCATCATTACTTTTTCAAACAGGTTTTCTATCCCTTGTTCTTGTTCTTCTCCTTCTGGTATCCCTATTATACGGATATTATTCCGTTTCATGTTGTCTTGCATTTCTCTTAAACCTTCTTCATTCTTTCTAAGCCTCTTTTCCTTATCTTGCTCATTCTGAGTGTTTTTTTCGATTTTGTCCTCCAACTCGCTGATCCGATCTTCTGCTTCATCGATTCTGCTTTTCATTCCTTCTACTGTGTTCTTCAATTCAGAGATTGTGTTCTTCATTTCCTCTTGGCCCTTGTTGATAGTTTCTATTTCCTTTTTCATGTTGATATAGTTTGCAGTGAGTTCATTGTAGCTTCCCTGTAGTTTCTGGTAGCTCATTGAGAGCTCATTGAGCTTCCTGACAACCATTGCTTTGAACTCGATATCTGATAGTTGAGTTGCCTCCGTTTCATTTAGCATTCTTTCTTGAGCTTCCTCCTTTCCTTTCGTTTGGGGGTTGTTCTTTTGTCTTCCCATTGTTAGTAAGACTCTTGTTGTTAGCCTCAACTTCTTAAATTGATCTGTTCTGGCTCCCTGGGTTTGTGGTATGACCTTCTGTGGTAGAATATCTGTGAGATTCAGTGGTGGATTCTTGTTGGAGCCCAGGAGGCCTGTGAGGGGTCGAGGATAGGGTCCTGCACCGCAGGCGTGGTGACTGGGCCTGGTTTCCGGCCTCGGGGCTGTCTTGGGCTCTGACTATTCTCTGAACCCTTGATAAACCAGCCGCCTTTCTTTATCCATCAACTCATATCTTTGGCCTGCACGTCATGTACCTGGTAGCAATGTTAGCCTAAGAACATCCCGACCTTAAGGGAGTAGATAAACGTTGTAGGTCAAGGAAATGAGCTATGTGCCAGAAGGCTTCTCCTTTGTTCTCTATGCACTCAAGATTGTATTTAAGCCTGAAGACCGCGCAATAAACTTGCCTTATGCCAGAGCATTTCGTCCTCTCCTTTATTCAGTCCCTCGCTCAGCCTCACGACCACACTTGCCGCAGCGGGCTGCGGCAGAATCTCCTTCGGATATCCTGTTTTTCACTGCTTCCACTGTCTCATCAGCTGGAATACCCTCTTTTGGGGGCCAACTATGGTTTGTTTGTTTTTTTTTCCCACAGTTCCAGGTTTGCTTGTTTGTTTGTTTTGTCTCACTCGTGGGTATTTAAAAAAAGAAGAAGAGGGAAAATGAAAAAAAGGAGAAAGAGGAAAAAAGAGGAAGGTAGAAGAGATAAAATTAAAAAGAAAGGAAGAGGGGATAAGAGAAGAAGAAATTCAAGGAAGGCAAAAGGAGCTGGGGAGTAAAGAAGAAGATATAAACAATGAAGAAGGAGTAGTTAAAAACTCATATAAATAGGCTTACAAACAAAAAGACACTAACAAACTGGCAAAACAAAAAAGAGACACGCACACAGACACCCCCACACAAATATAAGCAGCCAAAGGGGGGGAAAAGAACAAGCAAAGCACAACAAAATATTTTAAAAAAATAAAAATATATAAAAAAATTTAAAAAAAATTTTTTTTAAATTAAAAAAAAAAAAAAAAAAAACCCTCTTATTGTTTTCAAACTTGCCAGCCGGTTTTTCAGGTCTTGCTGGCTGCAATGGCCGAGGGGTGATCTTATTGCTTTTCTCTGTGTTCAGAACTCAGTCCTCATTGTGTTATGTATCCCAGCGTTAGTGGGCGCTTCTCCCCACAGGGTTTCCAGCGTGTGATCTGAGCCTCCTGGTGTGTACTCACTTCTCTGAGTTTATGGGTGTGTGCTAGGTTTTCCAGACGTGCGCAGCCTCCTGCCTTTGTCCCTGGGAGGCTTTCAGTGTTCGAGCACAGCTGCCTGCCTTTGCTCCTGAGAAGGGCCTGCGTTCTAGCTGCTATCCCGCGCCTGCACCTTGGGCCTGAGCTGTCCGAGTTTGAGCACCCGCCCGTAAACTGGCACCTCTGGCTCCACAGCTGTCTCCAGTGGCCAGCGCCTATGTTTTCATGAGTGTCCACTAGCCCACGACCGTGTGCGGTCCCCTGAGGGTGTCTATTTTCATGCAGCTGTCTTACTTCACCCGCGCCTCTGTCTGCTGTTGGGGCGCCTGTGCTTTCGTAGTCGCCCGGCGACCACGAAAACTCATTCAAAGTCGCGCAGTGACCTGGTGCGGGGCACCCACTTTTGCTCCCTCTCGGGGCACCCACTTTTGCTGGGGCCACAGTCTCGCGGTGGCTCCTGAGATCTCCCAGCCGGTTCAGCGGCTGACCCAGCTCCCTCCCCAGGGCCCTGGGGCAGGCTTGGCGGAGCGCCGGGCTGGGGCCTCAGCCGCCCCGTTCTCCGTGCACTGGAACCCTGGGCTCTTATTGTTCTGAAGAGCTCTCCTTACCGCTGGTTTTTCAGTGTCTGCTACAATTCCCAACCTCTTGTTCTCAGATATGCTGCGTTCCTGTTCCTTGTCTGCTCTGATCTTCCGTAGATTGACCCGGTTTTTCTCCCATGTGTAGAGGGGGAATGGGGTCTGCTCCCTCCTACCACACCGCCATCTTCTCCCAACTCAACATTTCATATTTCTAACTGAGATCATTTTCCTTCAGCATGAAGTATCCCCGCTATTATTCCTTTCGATGTAGTTTGCCTTTCAGGTATGCTATTATGATTTTTTTAATTATTTTTCTTTTGAGAGGAACTTTTGCTAAGCATTTAATTCTAAGTTGCTAGTTACTTTCTTTCTGTGCTTAAAAGGTAATGGTATATTATGTACTATTTTACATTATTACTCTTAATGGGTGAGATACTTGTCTAATTGCTGTTGTTTTGAAAGAGATACAGTTTTACTCCTTTATCTGACTTTCAAATGTATTCCTTGGCCTTGGGGCTTATTATTTTTTTATATTCTAACAATTTTTAAATATATGGCTTTATTTATTTTTACCCTTTTGCCAATTCTCAGCCAGCATCTATTCAAATATAGTTTCTGCCTTCATTTCTTTCTTCTCTTCTAAAGCTCCAATTAAATATATTGTTTCTTATGGTCTTTTATGTATCTTCTTTTTTAATTATGATTTATTGATTATGCCATTGTATTTGTCCCAATTTCACCCGCTTTGCACCTCTCCACCAAGCCCTCTGCCAACTCCATCAGGCAATTCCCATACCATAGTCCATGTCCTTGGCTTATGTATATATGTTCTTTAACTACTCAATTTCCTATGCTGTATTTTGCATCCCCATGACTTTTTGTAACTACCAATTGTACTTCTTAATTCCTTCACCTTTTCACCCAACTCTCCCACTACACTCCCATCTTACAATCATCAAAACATTTTCTGTATCTATGATTCTCTTTTGATTCTGCTTGTTTATTTTCTTTATTCCATTTAATTGTTGATAGATATGTATTTATTGCCATTTTATTGTTATATATTATTTTTTAATTTATTTTATTGTTGTTCAATTACAGTTGTCTGCATTTACCCACCCCACCATTCCCCACCCACCCCAATCATCTCCACCTCCCTCCCCTGCTTCCACCATGCCTTGGTTTAGTCCATGTGTCCTATATAGTTTTTCCTGAAAACCCTTCCCCCTTCTCCCCATTATCCCATTCCACCTCCGTCTGGTTACTGTCAGATTGTTCTTAATTTCAATGTCTCTGGTTGTATTTTGCTTGCTTGTTTGTTTTGTTGATTATGTTCCACTTAAAGGTGAGATCACATGGTATTTGGCCCTCGCTGCCTTGGATTATTTCACTTAGCATAATGCTCAACAGTTCCATCCATGCTGTCATAAAGGGTAGGAGCTCCTTCTTTTTTTTTTCTGCTGCATAGTATTCCATTGGGTAAATGTACCATGTTTTTTTGATCCATTCATTTACTGATGAGCACTTAGGTTGCTGCTAGCACTTGGCTATTATAAATTGTTCTTCTATGAACATTGGGGTACATAGGTTCTTTTCAATTTGCATTTCAGTGTTCTTAGTATATAATCCCAGCAGTGAAATTGCCGGGTCAAAAGGCAGTTCCAGTTTCAGTTTTCTGAGGAAATTTCATACTGTTTTCCACAGTGGCCTCACCAGTCTTCATTCCCACCAACAGTGCACTAGGGTCCCCTTTTCTTCACAATCTCTCCAACACTTGTGGGATGTTGATTTGTTTATGATGGCCATTCTTACTGATATGAAGTGGTATCTCATTATAGTTTTAATTGGAATTTCTCTGATGGCTAATGATGCTGAACATTTTTTATATGTCTCTGGGCCCTCTATGTCCTCCATGGACAAGTGTTCATCCAAGTCTTTTGCCCATTTTTTACTTGGGTTGTTTGTCTTCCTGGAGTGGAGTCGTGTGAGTAGTTTATGTATTTTGTAGATCAAACCCTTGTCCAAGTTATCATTGGCAAATATATTTTCTCATATTATTGGTTCTCTTTTAATTTTGCTGATGTTTACTTTAGTCATGCGTAAGCTTTTAAATTTGATGAGGTCTCATTTGTTTACTCTTCCCTTTATGTCCCTTGTTCTAGGGGACAAGACATATTGGTGAAAATATTGCTACAAGGAATGTCTGAGATTTTCCTGTCAATGTTTTCCTTTAGGATTTTTATGGTGTCATGACTTATATTTAAATCTTATATCCACCTCAAATTTATTTTTATGTATGGTATAAGTTGGTGATAAAGTTTTGTTTTTTTGCATGTAGCTGTCCAGGTCTCCCAACGCCTTTTGTTGAAGAGGCTATTTTTACTCCACTTTATACTTCTGCCCCCTTTGTCAAATATTAATTGACCATAGAGGCTTGGGTTTACTTCTGGGCTCTCTGTTCTGTTACATTGATCTATGTGTCTGTTCTTATGCCAGCACCAGATTGTTCTGATTACAGTGGCCTTGTAATATAGTTTGATATCAGGTATTCTGATCCCTCCTACTTTATTCTTCTTTCTCAAAATTGCTGCAGCTCTTCAAGATCATTTATAGTTCCATATAATTTTTTTGAATGTTTGTTCTATATCTGTGAAATATATCATTGGTGTTTTAAAAGAGATTTCATTGAATCAATAAATTGCTTTGGGTGGTATGGACATTTTGATGATGCTAATTTTTATAATTCATGAGCATGGTACATGCTTCCATTTGTTTGTGTCTTCATTAATTTTTTTCTTCACTGTTGTGTACTTTCCTGAGTACAGGTCTTTTACCTCGTTGGTTAGTTTTATTCCTATGTACTTTATTTTTGTTGCTGGTATATCAATTGGGATTTTTTTTCTGATTTCTGTTTCTGGTATTTTGTTGTTGGAGTACAAAAAATGCCTTTGATTTCTGAATATTTACTTTGTATCCTACTATTTTGCCAAATTCACTTATTAGGTCAAGTAGTTTTTTGGCGGAGTCTATAGGATTTTCTATATACACTATCATATCATCTGCAAACAATGCCAGTTTTGTTTCCTCCTTTCCAACTTGAATGCCTTTTATTTCTTTTTCTTGTCTGGTTGCTATAGTTAGGACTTCCAATACTATGTTAAATTAGAGTGGTGAAAGTGGACAACCTTGTCTTTTTCCTGATCTCAGTGGGAAAGTTCTAAATTTTGTACATTGGGTATGGTGTTGGCTGTAGGTCTATCACATGTGGCCTTTATTATGTTGAGGAATGCTCCCTCTACTATCACTTTGCTGAGTTTTTTTTTTTTTAATCATAAATAAGTGTTGTACCTTATCAAATGCTTTTTGCACATCTATTGATGTGATCATGTGATTTTTGTCATTCCTTTTGTTTATATGATGTATTACTTGTATTGATTTGCAAACACCGAACCGTCCTTGCATCCCTGGGATGAATCCAACTTGATCATGGTGTATGATCCTTTTAATGTATTGCTGGATGTGGTTTGCTAATATTTCATTGAGGATTTTAGCATCTATGTTCATCAGCAATACTGGCCTGTAGTTTTCTTTCTTTGTTGTGTCTTTATCTGTTTTTGGAATTAGGATGATGCTGGCTTCATAAAAAGAGTTTATGAGTCTTCTCTCTTTTTGTATTTTTTGGAATAGTCTGAGAAGGATATGGATTAGCTCTTCCTTAAAAGTTTTGTGAAATTCTGTGAAATTCTCTGGTCCAGGGCTTTTGTGTGCTAGGAGTTTTTTGATCACTTCTTCTATTTCATCAGCTGTTCTTGGTCTGTTCAGATCTGCTTCTTTTTTATTCAAGTTTGGGAGATTATATTTTTCTACAAATTTGAAATCCAGGGTGAGCTGGATAAATTTGTCCAGTTCAGCCTGGTTTTCAAATTTCTTGTCATAAATTGTTTGTATTAATTTCTTACAATCATGGTGTCAGTTGTAATCTCGCCTCTTTTGATTCTGATTTTGTTTGTTTGGGTCATCGCTCTTTTTTTTTCTTGATAAGTTTCTTTACAGATTTTTCAATTTTGTTTATCTTTTCAATAAACTAGCTCCTGGATTTACTGGTGCTTTGGATTGTTCTTTTAGTCTCTGTGTTGGTTACTTCTGTTCTAATCCTGGTTATTTCCTTCTTACTATTCACTCTGAGCTTTGTTTGTTTTTCTCCCTCTAGTTCTGGTAGATGTAGCGTTCGGTTGCTTACTTTAAATGTTTCCATCTTTTTTAGGTAGGTCTGTATCTCTATGAACTTCCCAGTCAGGACTGCTTTTGCTATGTCACATAAGTTTTGGACTGTTGTGTATTCATTTTCTTTTCTTTACAGAAACTTTTTGATTTCTTCCTCGATCTCATCATTAACTCATTCACTGTTTAATAGCATGCTATTCACTCTCCATGAATTTGAGTGCTTTTTAGTTTTTTCTCTGAGGTTGGTTTTTAGTTTCAGGTAGGTCCTTGTGGTCAGAGAAAATGCTTGATATGTTTTAAATTTTCTGGAATTTTTTGAGGATTTTTTAATGCCCTATTATGTGGTCTATTTTTGAAAACATTCCATCTGCATTTGAAAAGAATATGTATTTTGCTTCTTTGGGATGAACAGTTATTTATATAATTGTTAAGTCAATTTGATCTAGGACATTGTTCATTACCTCAGTATCTTTGTTGATGTTTTGTTTGGAAGAGCTATCCATTTTTGGCAGGGAGGTGTTAAAATCCTCTAATATAAGTTTGTTGCTGTCTATATCTTTCTTGAAGTTCTCTAAGATTTTCCTTATATATTTAGATACTCCTATGTTTGGTGGGTATATGTTTACAACATTGATGTCTTCTTTATGGATTCTTCCATTTAGTAGTATGAAGTGTCCTTCTGTGTCCCTTTTTATGGTTTTTGTTTTGAAGTCCATTTTGTCTGATAAAAGTATTGCTACTCCATTCCATCTGCTTTTTTCTTATTCATCTGCTTGGAATATATTTTCCAACCCTTCATTTTAAGTCTGTGTAGGTCTTTTGTTCTGAGGTGGATCTCTTCTAGGCAGCATAACTGTGGATCATATTTTCTTATCCATTCAGCTACCCTATGTCTTTTGATTAAAGCATTTAATCCATTAACATTTAAGGTATTATTGATAGGTACTTATTAATTTTCCCCCTTTGTACCTGCATTTTTCTCTCTCTCTTGCTTCTTTTCTTCCTCTTCTTATAGTAGTACCATTAGCATATCTTGCAGTGCTGGTTTGAAGGAGAAGTATCCTTCAGCCTTCTTTTTTTCTGGGAAATTTCTTATTTCACCTTCCATTTTAATTGAGAGCCTCACTGGATAGAGCAGCCTTGGTTGTAGTGCTTTGCTTTTCATTACTTGCAATATTTTTTGCCATTCTCTCCTGGCCTGTAGTGTGTCTGTTGAGAAATCAGCTGTTAGCCTTATTGGAGTTTCCTTGTATCTTACTTCTTGTTTCTCCCTTGATGCTTTTAAAATGCTCTCTTTGTCTTTAAAACTTGGCAGTTTAATTATGACATGACTTGGGGTAGGCCTTTTCAGGTTTATCTTGATTGGAACTCTTTTGCTTTCTGAGGTTCCATGGTTTTTCCTCTCTCCTGATTTGGAAAGTTTTCTGTCATTAGTTTTTCAAACAAGTTTTCTATAGCTTGCTCTTCTTTTCTCCTTCTGGTTTTCCTATGATTTGATGTTGTTGCATTTCATGTTGTCTTGCAATTCCCTTACACTATCTCCATATTATTTTAGGTTTTTTTTTCATGCAGTTGCGCTACATGGGTGTTTCTTTCTACCTTAGCTTTCAGCATACTAATTCAGTTCTCTGCTTCATCCAGCCTGCTTGTATTTCATTCTAGTGTGTTTTTTATTTCAGAAATTGTATTCTTCATTTCTTCCTGATTCTTGTTTATAGTTTTTATTTCCTTTTTCATACTGTTGGATCTCTCACTCAGTTCCTTGTAGTTGTCAATGAGTTCTTTGAGCATCCTTATAACCACTCTTTTGAATTCTATATCTGATAGTTTGCTTACCTCCATTTATTTCATTTAGCTCTTTGGGTGGGGAGTCTACCATTCCTTTTGATTGCTGGCTTTTTCCTTGTCTTCCCATTTTAGACTCTTTTTTGTTTGTTTCTGCTATTCCTGATGCTCTGCTTTGCTATGTCTTTATAAGGTGAACTTCTATGGTAGGAGGCCTATGGGATTCAGTGGTATGGTCTCTTGGATCTCCTTGTCTGGTTGCTCTAGGGTTTCCCTATCTTCCTTTTGTGTGGGCTTTCTTGTTGTCCTTGGGTTTTACCTGTTGGTGGTACTTTTTGGTGGGTTGTCTCCTCCAGTGGGTTTACTGGTATTCACAACTCCCACCTTATCTTGTATGTGATCACTGGCAGGGAGAAAGTGAAACAGAATAATTCAGTGGGAGAGTATTCTATGGAATTTAAAGTACCAACAAGTAGAGAACAGATAGGAGATCTTTTGGAGAAGTATAGCAATAACTGTGATATTTCACCCAACTAACTACTTTTTGTAGAATATGAAAAAGTAGTAAGACTGTTATTAGAGGGGAGAAAGAATCTGAGCTAAATCCAGAAAAGAAGGTGCTTATTCGAGATTTGATGGTGAAATATAGTGAGAGTAAAGGTAGAAACAAGGCAAAATATATGAGAGAATAGAGTTAACCACAGCAATAATAAAGCTCAGGAAGATAGTGAAATGGGCCAAGACCAGGGTGGGGTGCTGTGTAGGATTTACAATGATATGGAACAACAATTATTTACAATAGTACTGGAAGAAAAATAATATGACAAGATACATATGATCTGAATAAAAAGAATACAAAGTATAGTGTGTTACTGGAATACAAATGAAGTGAGAGAAGAAAAATTAAAATGCAATATGAAAGGGGGAACAGAGAAAACCAATCAAACAGTGCAGTTAAACCAACAAACACAACAAAGAAAACTAAACAGAATGAAGAGAAATTAAAAAATAATAATAAAGTAAAAGAAATAAAAATAATGAAAGAATAATAATAAAAATAAAATTCAAGTTCTGTAGGATAGCAAAATGAAATTTGTTTCAGTTTCTTAGTTATTAGTGTTGGCCTTATGATCTCTCTCTGGATTTGTATTTGGTTCTTTCACAGCTCCAGGTCTTATTGTCTCACACTTGGGGAAAAAACAGAAAACCCTCCTGGTGACTTTAAATCTGTCAAAGGAGTTCTGCTGGTCTTCCTGGATGATGCAGGCAGAGCAGGGCTGGGCTTTCCTTTCTTCCTTTCCTGTGATTTTGAGAGGATAAGGACTAGGTCTGGGTTGCAATATTCACGTGTATCCAGCCTCCAACCCAAGCCCTCAGAGTGCTGTTGCACCCACTGTCCATCTTAGTCAAGCCTGCAACTTTTAATACACCACATTGTGCACCAGTGAGGTACACTGATTAGGAGCTTGTACCCCTTCTCCTCCCTCTTGGCTGACCTGGTTATGGCACAGGAGAGGTCCTTGCACAGCAGATGAATGCCGTTTTTTGTTAGTGAATTTCCTTTGGTTGTGGCTGCTATTCTGATCAAGTGCCTGGCTTTTCACACAGACCAACTCTCTGACCAGTCCCAAGACTCTCTGGCTCACAGTCAGTTGTGGCCCAACTCTTCTCCCATCTCTAGGTATCTCCCTGCTCCCTAATTTCTCTGCCACTGTCCCAGCCAGTGACCAAAGTCCAAGATGGGGTACACCCTGTGTTGTGTGTCTCCCACAGCGTCTTTATCCTCCCAGCAACTTAGCATCAGGTCTCTCCTAGGAAAGATTGGCTTCTCTGCTCTGGGAGAGGAAGGATCTGCAAGTTAGAATTGCTGACCTGGCTATCCTCCAAAACTCCTACTACAGCAAGGACAAGGACTGCAGCCACAGTGCTGCAGTCCCAGGCACAAGGCCTGGCAAACTTTCCATCAGCTTACAACATTTCCTTACTGTTCATTTTTTAATGTCCTCTGTAATCTTGGACTTCCAAACTTCATATAATTTTGGATTCTGTTTGCTGTTCACCCTGTTCTTCAGAAAATCAGCTATGTGTCTCAGTTGGGTGCACAAGCAAGTGGGTTAAGCTCCCACCTACTTCCTCACTTCCATCTTCCAACTCCAGAAGACTTTATTATTTAGTTGTTGTTCAAGTACAGTTGTCTCCATTTTCCTCATTCTGCCCCACACATCCCTACCTCCCATCCTCAGTCCTACACCCCTTTGGCTTTGTCCAAGTGTCCTTTATACATGTTTCTTGATGACCTTTCCCCCTTTGCCCTGTTACCCCTCTTGCCCTTGTGTTTACTGTCAGAGGTTATTTTATCCTTTATTTTAATGTCTGTTTTTGTATTTTGCTCACCTGTTTGCTTTGTGATCAGGTTCCACTTATAGGTGAGATCATATGGTATTTGTCTTTTACCACCTGGTTTATTTTACTTAGCATAATGCTCTCCAGATCCATCCATGCTGTCACAAAGGGTAGGAGCTCTTTCTTTCTTTCTGCTGTGCAGTATTCCATTGTGTAAAGGTACATAGTTTTTTGATCTATTCATTTACTGATGGGCACTAAGGTTACTTCCAGTACTTGCCTACTGTTGATTTTTAACATTAATTGTAAGTAAATTTGGCAAAATAGTGGGATACAAAGACAATATTCATAAATTGATGGCATTTGTGTACACCAACAACAAAATATCAGATACAGAAACTAGGAAAAACCCCATTTACTAAAGCCACAAGAAAAATAAAAAACCTAGAAATAAATTTAAGCAGGGAGGTAAAAAACCTGTACTGGGCAAATTATAAAACAATGAAGAAAGAAATTGAGGAAGATGCAAATAAAGGAAAGCATAAACTGTGTTCATGGATTGGAAGAATTAAAATAATTAAAATGTCCATATTCCCCCAAACAATCTATAGATTCATGCAATCCCTCTTAAAATACCAATGGCATATTCCACAGATCTAGAATAAAGTTTTCAAAAATTTACATGGAACCCTAGATGACCCTGAATAGCCTCAGCAATCTTAACAAAGAGGAATAAAGTAGGAGAGATTACAATACCTGATATCAAACTATATTACAAGGCCACTGTAATCGAAACAGTATGGTACTGGCATAAAACAGACACATACATCGATATAATAGAGTAGAATGCCAAGAAATTAACCCATGTCTCTATGGTCAATTAATACTTGACAAAGGGAGCATGAGTATATCATGAAGTAAATATAACCTCTTCAATAAATAATGTGGGGAGAAACGGCTTTGTATGTGCAAAAAAATGAAACTAGACCACTAATTTATACCATATACCAGAATAAACTCAAAATGTATAAAAGACTTAAATATAAGTAATGACACCATAAAGGTCTTAGAGGAGAACATAGGCAGTGAAATTTCAGAATCCCACATAACAATATTTTTTTCCAATATATTTATTAGGGCAAGAAATATAAAGTAAAAAATAAACAAATAGGAGTATAACAAATAAAAAGCTTCGTGTCTAAAGAAACCATCATCAAGATAAAAATGGAACTGCACATATGGGAGAACATATTTTCCAATGACACATTGGACAAGGGTTTAATCTCCAAAATATGTAAAGAACTCATATGACTCAACACCAGGAAGACAAACAATTCAATGAAAAAATAGGGAAAGGATTTAAATAAACATTTTTCCAAGGAGGACATAGAGAAGGCCCATAGAGATATGAAAAGATACTCAATATCACTAGCCATCAGAGAGATGGAAATTAAAACCATATTGAATATCACCTCATACCTGTCTGAATGGCCATCATTAATAAGTCAGCAAACAAGTGCTGGATGTGGAGAAAAGGAGATCCTAGTGCACTGTTGTTGCAAGTGTAGACTGATGCAGCCAATGTGGAAAACAGTATAAAATTTCCTCAAAAAGTTAAAAATGCAATGGCATTGTTACCCAGTAATTCCACTACTAGCAATATACCCTAAGAAGCTTGAAATACCAATTCAAAAGAATTCATGCACCCCTACGTTCATAGCTGTGCTATTTACAGTAGCCAAGTGCTGGGAACAGCTTAAGTGCTCATCAGTAGATGACTGGATCAAAAAACTCTAGTATATTTACACAATGGAATACTATGCATCAGAAAAAAAGAAGGGACTTCCACCTTTCTCTAGAGCATGGATGGACCTGGAGAGTAATTTGCCAAGTGAAAGAAGCCAGTTGGTAAAAGACAAAAACCATACAATCTCACTTGAAAGAGGAATGTAATGAACAAAATAAACTAAGGAACAAAATAGAACCAGAGTCATGGAGACATGGAACAGACTGGTAGGGTCCAGAGAGGAGGCAGGGGAGGGATAATGGTGGAAAGAAAGAGGAGGGGCTAGTCAAAGAACATGTGTGAATGATGCATAGACATGGACAATGGTGTGGGAACTGACTGTGGAAGTGGGGGATGGGCTGAGCAGAGAAGGGAAGAGGGGAAAAATTGGTACAACTCTATTAGAATAACAAAAATTTTTAAATATTAAATAAATACATAAAATCTGTGACCAAAACATAATAGATTATAATGAAAAGCAAATAAATTCATTTGATATAAAGCCATTTTAAATCATAGTTATCAATGCAATTTTTTTTATAATAGAATGGAAGATCTGGTTATTGCTTCAATCTACTAAATAGTCTGAATAATTTCTCAAGGTATGGCAATATTAGGATGTGCATAGATATGTTCTCAAATAAATTCATCATTCCAAAAAAAGAAAATTCTTCTTTCTAATTTTGTTCTTCCTGTATATAAAAAAAATAAAGTAATTAAAATGAAATTAAATGAGACATATTCTGTAAGAAAGAAGGAACACATATCTATGGCAAGAGAATCCCCAGAGTGGTCTGGGTACATTTATGTTTATGTCACTTACATTTTAGATATATATTTTTTCTTTTTAATTGTAACCAGTTCTTTGTAATGCTAATAAACATCGAAGAATTATGATTGCTATAAATCCATAAACAAACAAAAAAAGGAAATAGCTCAGTTCTTTGTGATGATGTGTGATGACATGACATTATGACAAAAAGAGATGTATGGGACCTAACACTCCCACTGAAACTACACTCAGGAAACACTGAGCTATAATGAGGGATAATCACACTTTTTATGTGCCACCAGACCTAGGTCATTATAGTAAGTCCAAGTTTTGAGTAGTTTTTAAAGGTGAGCAAAAAATTTTTATTTTCAGATGGCATATATATTTATATCTACCATGTTTTCTTTGTGCCTGTGTTGATTGCTCTTTAGAAGCAAGTGAGAAATAACATTGAAGTAGATAAATTCATTGTGAAGACACATTATTTTCTACTGAACACATGTTTAACCTGTGTGAATTTCAATCGCATTATTCAGAAGTTGGATTAACAGTATAAAGCCCTGTCCGAATACCAACTTAACTGTCTGCATTTTATTAATATGTGATTAAGTAAATATTGTCTGAATGAAGGTTCAGACTGGGAGATTTTTAAGGAAATGACACTAAATGTGGTTTATGTAATGGAACTAAACTATACACATTTAGTTTTCAAAAGTTTAACATACAGGATTTTGAAGAAGAAAGTCACGTAATTGTATATAAGGTCTACTTCCTGGTTTTATTATAGATTGAAATTGCACAAGACAGATTCAGTATTCAAAGAATTTCCTGTGACATGAACATGACTGGAAAAATAATCTCCAACATTAAACCTGCTGAACTGCTGAACTTTGTTAATATTTTTTGTAGTGTTCAATTGAATTTTAATAAATTGCATAGTTCTGGCTGCAAAGTGAAGTCTGAAGATTGAAAGCTTGCATAGGTTAAAAAAAAAGGTTGGCTTTCCAATGCCACTAGAAAATTAGGCAGGAAAAATTGTTTAACAAATATTGTGAGTATATATGATCATCATCAGGTTGAAAAGAAGTAATATGACAAACAGGAAATTACAAAGAATAACTATTTTGACTGTAGTGGAAATAATGACTTAGGTAGCCAGATTTCAAACCAAATACAGAATATTTTCCTGGAATTTAAAGAAAAGGTATCCAGATGTCGAAACATTCTACTCAATGCAGCTTTTATTTGGAGTTTGGCAAGTCTTCAGAAACTTGTAGTCAAATTCAGTTGGAATACTTTTTCCAACCTATTTACATAATTTCATATGTCTTTTATGCTTCTGCATTACATTTTTTTAGCAGTGGCCATATTTAAATGTAGACTTTCTGCAAATGTTATATTTGCTTTTGTGAATTGTTTTATTGTGTCCCATCAACACGCTTAATGGGTAAAGTTAATACTCAAATCTGTGAACAACTACTACAAAACAGTGGTGAAGACAAACCTACATAATGATACCATTAAATCATCCAATGAGTCTCTCCATATACTGTTTTCTTTTCTTTTTTTAAAGATATTATTTATTTATTTTTAGAGAGAGGGAAGGGGAAGGAAAAAGTGAGGGAGAAAAACATCAATGTGTGGTTGCCTCTCATACGCCCTCTACTGAGGACCTGGCCTGCAACCCAGGCATGTGCCCTGACTGGGAATCAAACCTGAAACCCTTTGGTTCACAGGCTATCACTCAATCCACTGAGCTATTCCAGCCAGGGCCATATACTCTTTTCAGATAAGAAAAATTCACTCCAAGGAAGGAAATGCTCTCTTATTTATGTGTTTTACACAAATATTTGTCTTTTTAAGATGTAAAAACACTATATAAACAAAATTTGTGTTATAGATATGTACATTATAGAATATGGAACATTGTGGTTTAGTGATTACATGACAAAACTCCCTTATAAATTTTTCAGTATAAAAGTATAAAATTCCCAAACATAGCAGATGCTCAATAAATGATTGTAGGAACGACAGCAAAAATATCAATAAGTAATTTATTTGTATTACCTCATTAAAATTTAATAACCAGTGTCTCTTTGTATTAGATATTACAATCACACCAATTTTTAATATAAAAAAGCTGTCATATGGCATTTAGTGCTGTGACCAAGGTCACAGAATTAGTAAAATTTAGAACCAGTATTCCAATACATTTATTCTGACTTTAATTACTTCAAATTTAACCACTCTAATTAAAAAGAAGGGGGAAATGAACAGCACAAAATGACAGCAAATCAAAAGATCAGCAAAAAATTAAAATGAATTAGTTAGGAATATGGTGATGACTGCAAGAACCACACTCACAAAAAAGGACCACATTCATATATATATCCACAGATACATCCAAAAGCAATTCTTATACTAGGGAGGAACAAAACACAAGCTAAATAAACAATTCCTGAAGTTGGGAGTTGAGTCTCAGTGGCAAGTATAACCATTTGGTTCTTTGTTATAAAGAACAGAAACTGATGGCTTTATTCAGTCAAAAAATTAACGTGTTGAAAGTCCACCATGCAGTTCACAGATGCCTTGGGAATACTGGACACTGGGGTAGCAAAGAAGACTATGCGGTCATAATGGTACCACAGAGCAAGTCCACAAAGGAATCCCTGTCATCACTGTTGGAACCTGGAAGCTGCAGCATAGACCACTGATACAGGGGCTCCAGAGCTTGACTCGGGCACTGGCAGTTGCTGAAACTGGGTGTCCCTGGTGTTCTTGCCAGATATGGATCTCCACTGTTTCTGTTTCTTTACATCATGGCTCTGATACTTGGATGGCTGATGCTTCCTATTATGCCCATATAATGTATTTGCAAAGAAGCCTTAAAAAATGAATATGTAGTTGTCTCCACTTTCCTATATATTCAGACAACTGTACTTGAACAATAAAAAAAGTAAAAATAATGAATATATATAAAATGAATGTCAGGTTTAACCAGAAGAGCATAGCCATGGGGATATATAGAGATATATATGAATACATATGTACTTATATTTGTGCGTGAGTATTTATTATAGGGTTGGTTAAGTAAACCCAAGTCTGAAAGCAAGCATTCAGGATGGAAAGATCTGGGGGATCCCAGAGAGAGAAACTGTAATTCCAATTGTGGCTTGGAGTTCCTAAATTTCAGGAAGGACCTATTTTTATTTTTAGAAATCTTACACTGCATTCATTCAGGTCCAATCAGTATAATCTCCAGTCTCCTCTAGCCATCCTGTCCCACCTAACCCAGAGGGGGCAGGAGAGGTAACTGAAAGGTCACAGAGCAGGGACACAGGCTCACCAAACCATGGAGACCTAACTATAAGACTACTGAGCACTTTTCCTTCCCTGAAACCTTGCCAGATGGGCTCATATTATTCTGAATGGTGTAATAGACCCTTTGAATATAATTTCAAAAATCTTTACAACCTACATCACAAATTGTAGCTGTGGAGAAATGTTTTTATTGAATGATTCCAGGAAAACAAACAAACAAACAAACAAAAAACCCAGGTGCTTCAAACACTTTAAGACAGTACTTTCTGGCCTGAAGTGCATTCCATATTTTTACTTCTATTCAACAAAGAGGAAGTAAGTATTTATCCCTTTCAATACAGAGGGAGTATAGGACCCAGAAGAATAATTTTAAGCAAAGTATTCTATTGCTTTAATATCAATAAGATGAGAATAGTTTCTAAGGGGAAGTTACAGTTTTATGGCAAAAGCATTAAAAATCAAAATTGCGCTCTGTGAAGTGCTGAGACTTGTTTTTATATTTAGTGTCATCTCTGAAGAATCTTTGTCTTTCCCCCCATTATTTTCTCTAGTTGTTTGCTTGCAGTTATCTGGTTCTTCCTCATTTCAACCTTTTTTATAGTTAATAATATAATATTGCATATAATGCCCAAGAGAAACTGGAGGAAAAGTAGTTTCTGTCTTGAGTATTGAAGTGGTCATTTTAGTTAAACCAGGATAGCCTATGTCTCTCAGCTATCTTATCTTTAAAATGGGAACACTCCAAGTAGAAAAGGTATTTAGATATAGGTTAATACCAAATAATTCATGCATCATCTAGAGAAAACACTTTCAAAATTGTCATCTCATCTACAAACCCATGACTTCCATTTGCCACTCTTTTTTGATGCTGATTGTTTTCTGCTTCCAGTTTTTGTTCCTCTTCCTATTCTTTCTTAGCGGACCTAAATGTAGTTAGTAACACAAATTTGTTAAGGTGTTATGGCTTTGTTAAATTATTACCGGTTAGGTAGTGCACAGGGTGCTGCATGGTGAGCCACAGTTCAACAGTTCAACAGTGGACTGCAAAAGAAAATGTAGTAGATAAGTTTATTACTCATAGACACTGGAAGAAGTACATACATGCCTACAGGGCCACATGGGGAGATTGAGGCAAAGTGCAAACATAGAGGGAGTCAGGAACCAGGTCCATGTCTTTGTAAGGGTCCATGGGTGGAACACTTGGGGGGTCTGGGCTAAGGCAGGATTGGTCACTTCAAACCAAAGAGAGTGGGGTTTTGGAAGGTGACAAGGGGATTTTATCTAAGGGATGCACAAGGAGAAGTTGTATCAGGGATTTACATTCTCTTATGACTCTGTGGGCTATTATTTAGGCCTCGCAGTTGCATGAGAGGACTAATGTTAACTTATGGTCCCTGCAAGTTGCTTGGCAAAGCAAAATGGATGCAGAAGCAGCAACACTTTGGAGAAGTTTAGGCAAACTAATGACATAAAGTATTCTTACGATAAGTTTCAGAATTGTTTGTTGTGTCTCAATGAAATCTCTCCAGATTTTATTTGGAAACGTGATTCCATTCAAATAAATGGAACACCTTTTTTTCTTAGATTCTCCCACTATCATCCCCATCATTTCTACCATTGTTATCTACTGTAATCTACTTTTGTATTGTTAAAGTAATGCTTAGTTCTTTGTGGATCCAGTAGGACTGCTATTGCCACCTGCTGTTTTTGACTATGCTTAATTTTTTGCTAGTATTATAACATACGTTAGAATAAGTAGAATCACTTTTTATACAGTCTTAACTCATGTACCTCTTAATTTTTATATATTATAAGTACAGAAGAAAATTTCTAGAAAAATATCTTTTTAAAGCAGTTAACTTTTGATTCACTGATATGTGGAATTTAACTAACAAACTGAACTAACAAGCAAAATGGAGACAAACTTATAGATAGAAGGTTGATTGCCCTGAGTGGGGAGTTGGAGGATAGAGGGATCAAGCAAAAAAGAAAAGGGACTCATGGTCATGGACAACAGTGTGGTGATTGTGGGAGGGAGGAAGGAGGTGGGTAATAGTGGAAGAGGGTATGAGGAGGATAAACGGCAATGGAAAAATATAATAAGCCAGGCAGTGAAAGACAAATACCATATGATCTCACCTTCAACAGGAACCTAATCAACAAAACAAACAAACAAGCATAATATAAACAAAGACACTGAAATTGAGAACACTCTGACAGTGACCAGAGGGGAGAGGGGAGGAAATTTCAGGGGAAAAGGGGAAGGGTTTAGAGCAACAAGTATAAAGGACACATGGACAAAAACTATGGGGGGTGGAAATGGGAGGAAGGTGGGGAGGGCTGGGGGTGGGGTAAAAGACAGAAAACTGTACAATATCAACAATTAAAAAAATACTGATTAAAAATCATAAAAAATATAAAAAAATAAACTATTTAAAAGCTAACTTTTTTAGGGTGTTAAAAGATATGAATGGGATATTTCATTTTAATATAAACCTATGTGATGACAGTGTGATAAAACTACAGAGACTGAGTCTTCTGGAAGCTAGGAAACTTACAGAAATCAGCCCAGCAAGCAGTCTACCAACCCTGATTTAAGCCCCAATCTTCTATTAATAATTAGTCCTAACCACAACACTACACACTTTGCTGTTCTGGATTGCTTTCATGTAGAATCTGGTGAGACTGGACAGAATGTAGGTGAGGAGAGCACATATGATAGACAGAGCTCTGTTTCCCTCAGGTGTCTCAATATGAGATGTATTTCTTACAGAGTAATTTGTGATCCACCAAAATGTCTATTTTTTAATATAAAGTAAACATGGGCAAGGGCATGAATGTTTGACATTTTCAGGGGCTACTTTTCAGACCTTTATCAATTTTTCATACCATGAATTCTATAAAAGCATATTATTTGTTTTATAAGATTAAATAAAGAATAATGGGGCTTTAGACGTTTAATGACAATTATGCATTTAAGATGATGAATGGAGAACAACAAAACCACACTTACATGTGAACGCTAGGCAGCTCACCAGTTTTTCTTATGACGGGACATAGCTCAGGCAAAGGAGAATACAGTTAAAATTCACACTTCACCTACACTATCAAGGGGCTGAAATTTTATGTGTCCAATCATGAATGTCTACAGTTTTTTTTTTTTTTTTTAATCTTTCAGAGACCAGTACTAAAACTAAGGTCTTGGCCACTGCTATACAGTCTCAATGAATCACAGAAGAATTTCCTATGACTGAATTGTACAGTTAAATATAAAGTGCATCATGATCCACTCATTTAACTGATGGGCACTTAGATTGTTTCCAGCACTTGGCTATTGCAAACAGTGCTTCTATGAACATAGGAGTGCACAAGTTCTTTTGAATTTGTGACTCTGGATTCTTAGGTTATATTCCCAGCAGCAGACTCTCTGGGCCAAAAGACAGTTCCATTTTTAGTTTTATAAGGAAATTCCATACTGTTTTCCACAGTGGCTACATCAGTTTACATTCCCAACAGTGCAGTAGGATTCTCATTCCTCCACATCCTTGCCAGAACTTGTTGTTTGTTGATTTGTTTACAATGGCCATTCTGACAGGTGAGTGGTGATATCTCATTGTGGTTTTAATTTGTATCTCTCTGATGGCTAGTGATGTTGAGCATCTTTTCATATGTTTATGGGCCATTTATCTGTTCTCTTTGTAAAAGTGTTTATTCAGTTCCCTTGTCCATTTTTTTAAATTGGAGCATTTGTCTCCCTGGCATTGAATAATATGAGTTCTTTGTATATTTTGGAGATAAAACACTTGTTCAAGTTATCACTGGTAAATGCGTTCTCCCATGCGGTTGGTTCCCTTTTCATTCTGTTGATGGTTTCTTTAGCCATGCAGATGGTTTTTAATTGGATATAGATGTGGCAGGGCTCCGCCTGCAGGGCCCCATCCTTCTGCCATGGATGAGAATAAGTCTACCAAGACATGATCTATTTGGGGGAGGAGAGGTGGCCAGTCTCTCAAAGGAGAAGGGCTATAGTCTCTTCCTCAATGGCTTTTATTAGGTTCATTTTACACAGGAATACAGGTAAAGCTCATTAATCATTGTTAGGCAACAAGGATCAAACAATAGATAACATACAAAGAACTCTGAGGGCTTATTCTGAGTCAGGGTCTGTCAGCTAAAAGGGTACAAAACCTTGGGAGACAAACTCATTTCCTGCTCGGACCCTTATCATTTAAATGAGAGCATTCTTAGCAAAGCAGGTTTCACAGGACTTTACGAACTCTTTCTTGTGCCCAATCACCTGGGGAACCTGCCCTATCCAGTACAGAACTGCACAGTCAATGTTTCAGGCTTAAGTGGAGCAGAGCCAGGAAGCCGAGAGATAAGGAAAACTTCTCCCAGATTGGGTAAGGACTCAGGCTATGTCAGGATAGCCAGGGTGTGAGGGTCCATCACCCCCTTTTGCTGTGGCCCACCAAGTTCTTCCTTGAGGGCCTCCCATGTGATCATGACTGTCTTAGGTGACCCCTCCCTTGAGGGAATCTTATCCATCATTGGCTAACCAACCAAGCATTGGTGACCAGATATGGAGGAAGCAGAAGCAGTGCTCCTGCCAGGGAGATAAGCTTTGTCTCCTTAGTGGCTTACAGTCCGAAGGTTGCTCACTCAGCCATAGCCATGGAGGGGGTTACAGCTCCTGATACCAGGTAGGGTGGTGCCCAACATGTAGACCCATTTGTTTATTGTTTTCTTTGTTTCCTAAGGCAAGCTCTAGGAGATATATTGTCAAAAATATTGTTATGCAATATATTTGAAATTTTACTGTCTATGTTCTCCTCTAGGACTTTTATGGTGTCACAACTTATATTTAAGTCTTTTATCCATCTTTAGTTTATTTTTGTGTGTGGTGTAAATTGGTGGTCTAGTGTCATTTATTTGCATGTACCAGTCCAGTTCTCCCAGCACTATTTATTAAAGAGACTATCTTTACTCCATTACATGTTCATGTACCCTTTGTCAAATATTAATTGATTGGAGAGACTTGGGTTTATTTCTGGGCTGTCTATTCTATTCCATTGATGTACATGTTTGTTCTTATGCCAGTACCAGACAGTTTTGATTACAATGGCCTTGTAGTATAGTTTTTTGGGGTGTTGTGATCATCCTACTTTGTCCTTCTTTTTTTAAGATTACTGAGGCTATTTGTATACTTTTACATGATGGAATACTATGCAGCAGAAAGAAAAAAGGAACTCCTATCTTTTGTGACAGCATGGATGGAACTGGAGAATATCACGCTAAGTAAAATAAGCCAGTCAGTGAAAGACAAATACCACATGATCTCACTTATAAGAAGAATCTAATGAACAAAATAAAATAACAAACAAAATAGAAACCCAAGCATGGAAATAGAGAACAGTCTGAAAGTAACCAGAGGGTTGGAGGAGGGTTATAATGGTGGAAGGAAGGGGAGGGACTAAACAAAGAACATGTATGAATGACCCACAGACATGGACAATGGTGTGGGAATTGACTGTGGGAGTGGGGGTTGGGATGGATGGAGGAGTGCAAAAGGGGAAAAATTGGGACTACTGTAATAGAATAACAACAAAATTGATTAAAAATAAATCTATTGGCAAATCTAAAACACTGTTGAAGACAACTCAAAAATAATTAAGTTAATTAACATATCAAAGAAAATAAAGTACACAATGGGCTGGAATTCTGGCACCTCAAAATTCTTATCCACTTGGAATCTCTGAATGTGATCCTTGGTATCTGCAGGTGTAATCAATTTGAGATAAGTTCATACTGGATTAGTGTGAGGCCTAAATCCAATATAATTGATGTATTTATACAAAGAGGGAATTTTAGACACAGAGATAGAGAAAGAGAGAGGAGAATACCATTGGAAGACACCGAGACATACACAGTAAAGAACACCATGAGAAGGGAAGGATTGCCAGCATTTACCACAACATAGGAAGAGGAAGAAAGGAGTGCACTGTGGAAACTTCCATGAGAAAACAACCATGACACCTTCATTTTGGATTACTAGCCTCTGGGACTGTGAGAGAATAAATGTATGTTGCTTTAAGTCTCATAGTTTATGGTAATTTGTTCCAGAAGCCCCAGGAAGTTAATACAGAGAATGTGAAGATACAGAAAAAGAAATGAATTTGTAATCTAAAGATGATATAATATTGAAGATTAAAGGCAGAAGTCAGTTAATGGGCATTTAGTGACCAAGTGATAGCCTGAATCAGATTTCAAACATTCCATTCCCTTGAAAACATTTTCACTTTATCAGGAAACAGAGTCTCAAGCAATCTTGGTCTAAGGACTTCTTGTTAGAATGTTCATCTCTTTATCTCTACACTCACTAGAGTAGTAAATTGTCAGATTATAATTTGGCTGTTTGTTCATCTTTGCTAAAGGAGAAAATATTTTTAATTACCTAAATGTCAAGTTTTACTTACAGTTTCCATGGTAATGATGATGCACTGAAAATTAATAAATGGAGAGCCATGGGTATCTTAAGCATGGTATGCATGTGTTTGGGGCCTGATTACTGCAGGCACTGATAAGAACAACAATTTTGAAGGCACAGAGAGCAGAATTTCATGACCTCTCAACCATGATCTCCAAATGCTTACACTCCTGTTCCTAAAACTTGTATATGACTGTGTCAGACTCTATGTATATAGATGATGATGCAAAATAATTTCAGAATTGAAAGGAGCTCTCATAGGTTATTAAATCTGATCTCTACATAAGTGGATCTCCAAAGGTTCAGTGTAGCCCCAGAGGTGGTTCTCCGGAAATGCCTGCTCTTACTTTAGTCCAATGAGTTAATATGACTTTTGGAATTTCATTAACAGTTTAGTTGGGAGAACATTTTCAACACGCACAGACAAAATTGGAAATTGCTTCCCACCACTGTCAATGTTATTTCTCTTCTGACCATAAGGAAGGATAATAATGTAGATTGAAAAAAAGTTACAGTATAATAATAACTCTAACTGGAATGTGAAAAATTAAAGGTATATAATGTACTCCATGTGACAACCAAAAATGCAAAGAAGGGTTATTCCCCTCCTCAAAAAAATATCAGAAATAACCCAAAGAAAGGAAAGAAATTTGACACAAGAACAAAAACAACAAAAGAAAAGCAGAATAAGATTATTAGAATAATGAACCTAAATCCAAATATCTATAATTATGCTAAATCTGATAGAAAAAATAGAATTTCTGATAGAAATGATGAAAAAATAGAGTATTGCCAGTGGTGAAGACAGCATTTCAGAATCACATAAGGGTCGATTGACCAGGAAGACAACAATCATAAATCTTTAAGCACCTTATATCAGAGCAGCAAAATAGATGAACCAATAATTTTGATAGTATAGCAAACATAAAGAAAATTTCTATTAACATATGAAATTCCATAATCACAGTTAACAAGTTTAACACTTCACTCTTGGCAATTAATAGAATAACTCAAAAAAGTTACTAAAGACATAGAATACACAGTCAACATTATCAAACAATTTTGACCAAATTCTCTTTCTTTGCTCCGATAAATATTTTTTTCCTTTTTTTATCGGTGTGCAATTACAGTTGTCCCCACCCCCCATTACTCTCCCCTATCCTATCCACCCCCACGTCCCACATTCAATCCCCCCTCATTGTCTTTGTCCATGGATCCACCAAGTTTTATTTTGAAAAAAAAAAAAAAAACATGTAACAATTGTATAACACATATATTTTTCCTGTGTACTGGTGTGATCACCAAGACACACCACATGCTAGACATAAAACAAGTCTTAATGAATTTAAAATAATTGAAATCATAGAGAGTATATTGAAGGGACAAAAATGAAATTTAAGCATAAATAAATGGTAATAAGATACCTAAGTTAAACACAAATATTTGGAAGGTGACAACATACTTCTAAATAATTCATGAGTGAAAGAAGATACTATTAGAAAAAAATTTAAATATCATGTGTGTAGAAAATACTAAAGAATCAATTAAAAAACTAGAAATAAAAACTGAATTTAGTAAGCTTGCAGGACATAGTTAATGTACAAAGATTAATTATATTTTCTATACTAGCAAAAATTTGGAAAATAAAAGATACGCATTATATTTATCATGACATAAAAAAACAAAATCCTTAACAATACATTTATTTTTTTTAAATATATTTCTTTTTTTTTTCTTTTAGATTTTATTTATTTATTTATCTTCAGAGGGGAAGGGAAGGAGAGAGGGAGAGAAACATCAATGTGCGGTTGCCTCTTGTATGTCCCCTGCTGGGAACTGGCCTGGCAACCCAGGCATGTGCCCTGACTGGGAATCGAACCGCGATCCTTCGGTTCACAGGCCCGCGCTCAATCCACTGAGCTACACCAGCCAGGGCAATACATTTAAAAATATTTTCCTTTTTGTGGTAAGAACACTTGAGATCTATTCTTTTAGCAAATTTCAAATATACATTATTACTAACTACAGTAACCATGTATGTTAAGTCTCTAGAACTTCTTCATCTTAGAGGCCAAAGGTTATGGGGAAGGGTGTTAAGGAACATATGTAAAGAGCCCATGGACAAAGCCAAAGGGAAGTAGGATTGAGGGTGAGAGGTGGTGGTGGGAAAATGGAGAGAACTGTACCTGAAAAACAATAAAAAAAAAAAAGAAATTTCACAATCAAAAAAAGTAAAAAACAAGGGTTATATCAATGTAATCATCATGTCCATTTTTCTTCCCACCTCCAGTATCTGGTAACCACCATCTACTCTATGTTACTATGCATTAGTTGTTTTTTGTTTTTTGTTTTGTTTTGTTTTGTTTTTTTAGATTACACATATAAGTGAGATCATGTTTCTCTTTCTGTGCCTGGCTTATTTCACTTAACATAATGTTCTCCCGCTTCACCCGTGTTGTTACAAATGGCAGGTTTTCTTTACTCTTAAATGTTGAATAATATTCCATTATATATGTCACATTCTCTTTAACCATTCATTGGTTTATAGACAGTTAGGTATTTGTATATCTTTGCTACTGTGAATAATGTTGTGATGATCATTGGAGAGCAGGTTTTTTTTATGGTGATTTTATTTATTTTGGATGTACATTCATAAGTGAGACTAATGGATCAAAAACTAAATAAAAATTAAAATGTGGAAAGTGATGAATATGTTAATTAGCATGACTGTAGTAATCATGTCATAATGTATACATATATCAAATATCAGTGTATACCTTAAAATATATAATTTTTTCAAGAATAAATGAATACAAATAAAAATAAGATATGCAAAACTTGACACTGAAACAACACATTGCTGAAAAAAATAAAGAAAACCCTAATAAATGCAGATGTACAACATGATTATGGATTGGGAAGTAATCAAAAGAGGATGATATTGTTATAAATAGAATAGTGGAACAGAATAAAGAGGTCAGAAAAAGAACATAAAAATTTATATGTTCATTGGATTTTACAAAGGTGTCAAAATAATAAAATGAATAATACAACGGATTATTCATATACAATGAATAATTCTAAAGTATTTTGATATACATATAGAAGCAAATAAAATTTTAACCTTTCCTCACACTATACACAAATATTTAAAGTTGAAACATAGACCTAAATGTGAGAGTAAAAACAATAGTTTTTAAAAGGAAAACATGAGAAATATTTTTGTGATAAGTGTAAAAAATTTTTGCCTAGACACATCGCATAAATCAATAATCACAAATTTAAATAAAAATCATCAACATTTAAAAATTCTGTTTATCCAAGATCTCGTTTAAGAAGAGAAATGGGCCTCATTTAAGAAAATAAATAGGCAGACCACAGACTGGTGAAAACACTTACAAAATATATTCAAATAATTCTTAAGCACTGCAACATTAAAAAGACAAACAATCTGATAGATGTTTGAATAATTACCTCACAAAAGAATATATACCAGAGATTAAAAAGCTCATGGAAAAGTGCTAAAAATATTAGTTACCATGAATATTTAAATTAAAATACTGTAACACTACACAGCTACCAGAATGTCTAAAGTTAAATACACTGACAGCTACCAATGAGAGTCAGCCCATGGGAAAAAAAATTAAGCTTTTAAATATTAGAAGAATAAAATAAAAGTTAGTTTGAAAAAACACCTGGCTCTTTTTTTATAAGACTAAGTATAAACCTTTTCTATGCTTTGTTTTATGAGAAGTTTCACTTGGTGATATTTATCCAAGGGAAATAAACATTATCATTAAAAGATGTGTATTTGAATGTTTTTAGCAGCTTTATTCATAAAGTTAATAACTGGAGACAGACTACATGTTTTTCAACAAGAAAATCATTAACAAACTTGATACAATAGAACAGTAGTCTACACCACAATAGTTTTTACTAATAACCACATAACCCCTATGCAACTCAAAAGTATTATACTAAAGCATCAAAGTATGTACAAAAAAATATACACAGTTACACAAAAGAAGGTACACTGTAACATTCATTTATATGAAATTATAGAACCAAGAAGAATTTATGGTCAAAAAATAACAGAGCAGTGGTTTCTTCTTGGATTAACTGAGAAGGGAAATGAGAGAACTTTCAGGCTAATCTTCTATGTTTTGATAGAGGTTTTGGTTTCATGGATGCATTTATTTGTCAAGATGTGGCAGGTATACACTCAAAATTTATTTATTTCATTTTATGTAAGTTTTATCTAAAACTCTAAAAAATGATGATATTATAGTTAATGACATGCATCTGAAATATTTTGATGGAAGCATACTTATGATGGATGGAAAGATGAACAGACATATGTGATAAAACAGTATGATAAAATGTAGTTGCTTGTTAAATACTGGCATTTTATACTTACATTTCTTTAGATTACCAATGAAACTTAGTAATAGCCATCTAATCTCATTATCCTTAGATTTGCTATTTCTATCCGAAATCCTTCACTGCCTGATAAATCAAAACAATTAGTGAATTGCCTTCTGTGAGTAAATCATCTCAATTCACCAGTGAGAGTTTTAAGTACTGGATAAGCATTTTGTGCAAGCAGCTTCTGTGTTCTACCTCCCACCAACTTGGGGTTCTCATTGCCATTTAGGCATTGTGGAATACTGCCCCTCACAACTTCCAATACCAAATTTTACAGATTTATTTCTTCAAAAGCTGACCAGACACTGACATGGAGTTAGTGTGCAAGGTCTTTGTGAGGGTACAGAAAATGTAAGAAAGAGGTAGAGAGATGAAGGATTGGTCAGAGAGAGGAGTCACACTGCATTATACAGCCAACAAAACTTTAACCAACCTCACATGGAGTGATGGAGCATATGTTGTCCAGCAAAATTGTCCCTCAATTCCAGTGGGCTGGGCTCTCTTACCCCTTTCTTGATCAATGATTTGATTTAGTTCATCTTAGAAAGGGCATCACATGTCCTTGCACTATGTAGCTTTGAACAGCTCCTCCAAACTGGAAAACTTGACAAAGGGAGGCTTGACTGATGGCTGATGAGACAAGTCTTTGCTTGGGAAAGAAAGATTTGGACAGTGCCTCATTGGGTCCACAGCGGCATTCCATTCACAGTGCTCACTTACATGGTTGATTAACCTTTGTGTAGGTAGGTTTTACCCATCTAATTAAATTATGTGTTTTCCAGAGATAGAATATGTATGTTCTTGGTCTTATAAGAATAAATAAGCAATGGCATGTAATTATTTATACAGTCTGCATAGCCCATAATTTGACAAAAACAATAGTACTATCTCTCTTGTTTGATGTTGGATCCTCAATAACAAGGATAATGTTTGCTATATAATAGGTAAGCAATAAATAATTATAAATGAATAAATGAGTCTATATGGTAGCAGATATTCATACAACATTTTAATGAGTAAGTATTCATAGAATATTTTAATAACGATATGTATCCTTGCAACATTTTAATGATTCAAAAGCCAACAGTCATATAATTTTCAGAATATGAATTTAAATATAAACTGTACAATTTTGTACCTAATAAAGTGAAGTCCTTTCAAGGTTGAAATTTGCTTTCCCCATTTATATTTATTTTTACCCCACTGACACAATGTCATAGCAGTGAAGGAGTTACAGTAGTGAACATTAGTCTCATGTCAATTTACCTTCATTCCACCTCTTTATTTATGTACACATATTTTTAGGATCTAATGAGTATTTTGAAGGATCACTGTGATGATTTATTATATAACATTATTACAATTGAATTTGACTATTTTTAACACCACTTCTCATACCTTTCAATGAAATACCAATGAGAAAAAATGATTGGCAATTTAGAAACTGGGAGGAATCTATACTGATTTTAAATCAGTTGATGGGAACCAAATTGAAAATATTTAGACACTTGTGTTTGCCTTATAATATTCTTAGTTTTTTTAACCTCAAGATATAGTCAAGATCTAAAAAGGTAATAATGATAATGAAGAAGGATCATGCTTTTTTACTTTTTATCTTCTCTCACAGGTTACTCCCTAAAATAGGTTTCTCAAGTTGTGTTTTGCAGCTTTAGGCTGCTCTTACACAAAGACAACTTCATTTTAATATGAAGCCACAGAAGCTTCTATACTTATGTTTTTATCCTGTTAATGTTAACTATACCTAGTTGTTATCTTCTGTCCTTACCCATACTGATCTTGAATTTGGTATTAGATAAGGACAGTTCTGTCACCTAATGTTCTGTTTTATCTGACCAAAATCTAAGTATGAATTGACGAAAGTTTTCAGTCCTGGAATATCAAAAACAGATCATGTGCAAACCTTCTTGGTGGGTCATAGGCCCTTTCACTGTGGAATCACCCAGCCCAGGTACATAAAGGAGCAAAGTGGTAGATATACTTGAGAGCTAAAATGTGCCGCACAGCCAAGGCTCAGTATCTAACTACCGAATAGAACTTTACTGACATATATCTTTGTCTCTCTATTCATGTGTTTTTTTCATGAGTTCTATTCATGTGTTCTTAGCTGGATTATATCATACTTGAATATAAGAATCACATCTTTTTTATTAGAGCTAGAGTTTTAGAACACTGTATGACATTTATTCCTTGAGTAAGCATTCAGGAAAACACACCCTCCTGTTCTCCCACAGTCATCTCTGATTCACAGGAGGCTGAATTCCCCCTGCAAGCCTGTAGTGTCTGACAGTGCTACCAAATTCCAAGTCACACTTGTTTGTTTCCTGCATATGCTGTGATGGCTGGGGTGCAGCCAGACCCTTAACAGTTCCTTTGAAGAGACATGTTCAGACCATGTCACATGGCTGCAGGGTTGATTATGCCACTTACTCTTAAGTGTACTGGTTTGGCTGACACTTAGTTTACCTCTGAAAATGACAACAAAATCAGCTCTACTGCTGAGTAGAAACAAGGCCATTTCTACTGTGCGGGGGCGGGGGGAGGGGGGGAACAATAGCTTCATGGAAAATTGCATTTGCATCCTTAATGATGATAATTACCAATTAGAATTTAAAATTCTCGAAACCTCTCATGCATGGTATGAGAATCACATCTTTTTGTTGTGCTGCTCGTGACTCCTACGACGACGTTGAGTGTTAGTTCTCATTAATGGCTTCTTACTTTGAGATTAATAGTTACACTTGATTCCTAGCTTTGTTCTTTGTGGCAGACCCTTCTGCATGGTGTGGGCCCAGATCCCACTTGGAGATGCAAAGGACCCACGCCCACAGATAGGTTCTCTCGTGGGTAATCGGATTTGCAATATACCTATAAGCTGTTTTGAGTCTTGCTTCTTGCTGAAAACTCCCTCACCCTGCAAATGTTTGTTGCAATTTCCTAAAATCCATGCTAAACCTTGCAGGGGCCAGTGTAACTAGCTCAACCACTTTTCCCCTTTTCATTTGCTAATATCCTTCTGTGATGTGATGGGGGGCATTGGCTCCTTTGTTGTCTGTAAAAGGTAACCACCTGTAGCGAACCTGTACATAGTAAATGAGCACCTTAATGTAATGTGACCAGAAACCCAAAAAAGGCCTGTCATAGCGGAAGTTGCGGCTTTTGCTCCCCTTGAGAGAAAAGTCATGCTGTCATCCTTTTTCCTCCACTGGACTCAGTAATCCGTGTTGTATGTTTTATTTCATCCATAATGATGCGGACACTGCTAGCCGGTGTCCGCATCAGTTCTTCCATAAGATTAAGTGCTTTGTTTATTCATCTTGTATTATATATAATTTTCAAGTTAAAATAAATAACATTTCCTAACAATTTGGGTTTTATGTAGATGTATTGATGCCACTTTGAAAATATGTACAATGTGCATATGTAAGGCTTCAACTCAATAATGAAATATACTTTAAGAGATGATATTAATTCAGAAAACATACAAGTAAAGACTATTTTATACTTTTGAGCCCCTTACAAAATGGGCAAATACTCTGCTATGTATCCCAAAATGCTGAATGTTAAGAAATTCCTCTTTTTAACAAAGGAAATATCACATCTTTTACTTTGAATAGTCTGGGCTACTACTTAATTTTGGTTTTTGACCGATGCTTTTGTACAAAATTAAGATAACTTAGATTTCAAGAGTTTGCTTTTAAAATTAAGTTTCAAGTTTCAAAATATTTCAGGTATTGTTTTTACTTTCTTCAGATATCACTGCAAACCAATTAATTCTAAGCCTTTAAGACCAGGAAAGGATAGAATGTTTGTTTTTCATAAACTGTTTGAGTAGAAGTTTCTTTGAGTTTTTTTTAACATTTGAAAACATCAATACTGTAAAGCAGCGGGAACAAATCTTTAAATGAAAAATAATTGAAGAAATACAACACTTTGGGGACAAGTTCTCCATAAATCAGCTGAACACCTTTGAAAACACATGCTTGTCTTCTAAGAAGACTTTCAATTCTAATTTCCTATCAAACAAAGTTGCTTGTAATAATAATAAATCTATAATTTACTATATTGGATTTAATTTTTAATGCAGAATATAGTATAAGCACAGAAACCAAAAGAAATAAGAATCTCAGGTTAAAGCATTATGCAAGTATCACATGACTCATGTAATATGTTAACTGTTTTCTCCTCCAGAAATAGTAGGTGTTATCATAATGAACCTTTAGGATACATTATGTATCCCCTTATATTTAGAATGTAAAGCAGACTTTCCCAATTTGCACACGAAAGTCCCTGATTTTTCCAGGTAAAATTTTTATTCTAAAGGTTAGTTGAGACTGAAACAAATTTTCAATAGATATTTATATAAATGAATATCTTTTAAATTATAATGAATCTTTTATATATCATAGAAATGCATTTTTGATTGATTCATTTTTAAATTATTGGTAAGGCTAGTTATAAATGGAGAACTATTATTTTTATAGAGACCTATTAAAATAATCACCTCATAATGATTTACTATATTAAACCAAACATTTATCATATATACATATATCTATATATATATACATACATATATATATATGAATTCATTGTTCATGAAGAGTTAGATGAAGATGTTCTGTTTGGTTTATTTATAGTGAAATTGTGAAAATATTTACAGTGTCAATAAAATAACTGTTTTTATTGACATAAATATTTTCATAAGAGAGATGAATTATAGAAGGATTTTGTGCAGTAATGTCTATGCTCTGCTCAGGAAACAGTTTTAATGAGTAACATCAACACATATGTAATTTGCCCCTCTGAAGTTAATCCTGATGTACCTAATAGAATTATTTTATATAACTTTACTAATTTTTGTCTGCTTTATCTTTCCATTGCTAAAATAAGTATATTAAGATACCTCATCATAATTTTAGAATTGAATATCTCTGCATGTAATTATTACGTCAATGTTACTTTACATACTTTAAGCTATATTATTAGGGGCAAACAAATTCAAAATGTTTTCATTATGCATTGTAAGTGCTTGTCTTTAAAATTTGTTGTTTACTTCAAAATTACATTAACACAAATCAAAATAAACTGCAATAGTTCTCTTCATTGGTCTAGTGTAGCTTTCTTCTTTACTATTTAACATTTTTGTGTACTTATAGGAATGGAGCTTATATATATTATACCTTGATTACTTTGATTTAAAAAAAACTGGTTAGCCCTGGCTGGTGTAGCTCAGTGGTTTGAGCGAGGGCCTGTGAACCAAAGGATCGCGGTTCGATTCCCAGTCAGGGCACATACCTAGGTTGCAGGCCACTTCCCAGCATGGGACACACGAGAGGCAACCGTACATTGATATTTCTCTCCCTCTCCCTCTCTCCTACCCTTCCCCTCTAAAGATAAATAAAAAATAAAAAAAAAACTGGTTATCTCTGTCATTTAAAACTGTCTAAAAGTATATTTCTCCATTTCCTTCTTCTAACACTAGTTTTGAAATCATATAATGTATTTTTTTTTGCTTTTACCATGAACCGTATTGTTTTATATACATATTTATACATTGTATACAATACAACTATCTCATCAAATAGTTATTAACAGTCTCATTTTTCAGATGAACAAACTGAGGTTCAGTGATCAAATAAATTTTAAAGTCTACATTTCTATTTAGTTTCAGTTCCAGCATTTATACATAGGTCTGTCCAAATCTAAACCTGTGCTCCTTTATAGCAATAATACTACTGTACTTTCTAAACATGTGCACTTGACTTTATAAAAACTAAAATTTATGTTTCTCTACCTTCCTTCAAAAAACACAAATATCTTATTATGCCATGACAATAGTCAACTCTCTCTGTTTTTTTAATAGACTATTTTTTGAGCAGTTTTACATTCATTGCAAAATCAAGTACAGAGATTTCCCATATACCCACAGACTCCATAAGGCACAATTTCCCCATCTACGGGCATCACAATTTATGAACCTACATTGATTCATTGTTATCAGCCGAAGTTCATAGTTAAGGCTCACTCTTGGTTTTGTACATTCAACGGAGTCTGGAAGAAATTGTTATGATACATATTCACCATTGTAATACTGTGAAGAATATTACCCTAAAATTCTCCATGGTCTGATGGTTTATCCTTCCGTCCCTCCTAATCTGTGACAATCACTGAATTTTTTTTAATATATTTTATTGATTATGCTATTACAGTTGTCCCATTTCTCCCCCATCACTCCCCTCCACCCTACACACCCCTTCCCATCCACATTCCCCCCCTTTAGTTCATGTCCATGTGTCATAAGTTTTTTAGCTTCTACATTTCCCACACTATTCTTGCCCTCACCCTATTTTCTACCCACCGTCTATGCTACTTATTCTCTGTACCTTTTCCCCCTCTCTCCTCCTCCCATGCCCCTGTTGCTAACCCTCCATGTAATCTCCATTTCTGTGGTTCTGTTCCTGTTCTAGCTGTTTGCTTAGTTTGCTTCTGTTTTAGGTGTGGATGTTAATAGCTGTGAGTTTGCTGTCTTTTTACTGTTATAGTTTTATCTTCTTTTTCTTAGATAAGTCCCTTTAACATTTCATATAATAAGGGCTTGGTGATGATGAACTCCTTTAACTTGACATTATCTGAGAAGCACTTTATCTTCCCTTCCATTCTAAATGACAGCTTTGCTGGATAGAGCAATTTTGGGTGTAGGTCCCTGCCTTTCAAGACTTCAAATATTTCTTTCCAATCCCTTCTTGCCTGGAAGGTCTCTTTTGAGAAATCAGCTGACAGTCTGATGGGAACTCCTTTGTAGGTGACTGTCTCCTTATCCCTTGCTGCTTCTAGAATTCTCTTCTTCATTTTAACCTTGGCTAATGTAATGATGATGTGCCTTGGTGTGTTCCTCCTTGGGTCCAACTTCTTTGGGACTCTCTGAGCTTTCTGGACTTCCTGGAAGTCTATTTCCTTTGCCAGATTAGGGAAGTTTTCCTTTATTATTTGTTCAAATAAGTTTTCCACTTGTTGCTCTTCTTCTTCCCCTTCTGGGACCCCTATAATTTGAATGTTGGGACATTTAAAGATGTCCCGGAGGTTCCTAAGCCTCTCCTCATTTTTTTGAATTCTTGTTTCTTCCTTGTGTTCTGTTTGGTTGTTAGTTTCTTCCTTCTGGTCCACTCCATTGATCTGAGTCCCAGTTTTTCTCCCTTCTCTATTGGTTCCTCACGCGTCTTCCTTCATTTCAAGTATTGTAGCCTGCATTTTTTTATCTAATTTGTGAGCAAAATCAACCAATTCTGTGAGCATCCTGATCACCAGGGCTTTGAACTGTGCATCTGATAGGTTGGCTGTCTTTTCATGGCTTAGAGGAATTGGCTCTGGGGCTTTCATTTGTTCTCTGGTTTGAGCCATTTTTGGTGGTTTTTTTGATTTGTTTTGGTTTTGGTCTGGTCGAGGCTGTTACGTAGTGAGGGGTGGAGCCTCAAGTGTTCTCCAGTGTGGGGCAGCCCAGTCACTGAGTTGTGATGCTTTTGTGGGTGCAGAATTTGAGAGAGCACCTGCTCCGCTCTCTACTGGATTCCAGTCCCTTCCGCCGCGTCCCCTTCACCTGGATTGTCTACGTGTGGGAATGTGGGACCAGCTGGTCAGCCAGCTGCCTTGTGCAGCCTCACTGGGTCTGCACAGTTGCCACCCCATGCCTGGGGTCTGCCAGCTGCTGCCTGTGCACCTGGGAACTGCTAGCCGCTGCTGCCTGAGTTCCTGAGTCTGCACCTCCACTTTTTCCTGTCGCGACTCTGCCCCTCTTACCAGTCTGGATGAATGGTTATTGAACTTTTGTACAGTTCAATTTTCTATCAGTTCCAGTTGTTTTCTTGTTCCTAAATATTTGCTGTCTGCAATTTTGGTTGTGAGAGGAGGCACAGTGTGCCCACCTACACCTCCATATTGGCCGGAAGATAATCACTGAATTTTTACTGTCTCTATAGTTGCGTCTTTTCCATAATGCCATATGGGAATGGCATAGTATATATTCATTTCAGATTGGCTTCTTTCACTTACTAATATGCACTCAGTGTTTCTGTCTGTCCTTTCATGGTTTGATAACTCATTTCATTTTAATGCTGAGTATTATTCTACTGTATGGCTGTACCGTGACTTATTTACCATTCACCTACTGAAGGATATCTTGTTTATTTTCATATTTTGGCAATTTTGAATACAGCTGATATAAAGACCTCTGCATAGGTCTTTCTGTGAACCTAAGACTTCCATTCATTTGGGTAAATTCCAATGAGCGCGATTGCTGGAAGAGTATGTTTAATTCTGTAAGAAACCACCAATCTCATAAAGTACACTAACATTTTGCATTCCCACCAGCAACGAATGAGAGTTTTTGTTGCTTCACATCCTTTTGAGTATTTGGTGTTGTAAATGATTTGAATTGGGCAATTGCAATAGGTGTGTAGTGGTATCCCATTTTAATTTGCAATTCTCTAATGGAATACGATATTCAGCATCTTTTATATGCTTATGTGCCACATGCATATCTGCTATGAAGTGTTTGTTCAAATCTTATGTCCATTTTTTAATTAGGTACTATATTTTTATTATTGTATTTTAAGAGTTATTTGTATATTATGGATAACAGTCCTTAATCAGATATGTTTTTACAAATATCTTCTTAGAATCTGTGACTTGACTTTGTATTTTATTGATGATTTTTGCATAAGATATTAATTTTAATGGTTAAATTTATAAATTATGTATTTCATGTGTCATGTGTGGAAGTGCATTTTAGTTTATCTAAAAAAGTTACTGCCAAAACTAGGGTCATTTAGATTTTCTCACATGTTATCTTCCAGGATTTTGGTAGTTTTATGTGTTACATTTAGATCTCTGAAACCTTTATTTATTTTATTTATTTATTTTTATTTTTTTATTGTTGTTCAAGTATAGTTTTCTGCCTTTCCCCTCACCCCAGCCCAACACCCCAGCCATCCCCACCACCCTCCTGTTTCCACCCCCCTGTTATTGTATATGTGTCTTTTATAATTGTTCCTGCAAACACTTCACCCTTTCCCTCTGAAATTCCCTCCCCTCTTCCCTCTGGTCACTGTCAGCCTGTTCTCAATTTCAGTGTCTTTGAACCTGAAACACCAATCCAAAAGAACCTCTGCACTCCAATGTTCATAGCAGCACAATTTCCAATAGCCAAGTGCTGGAAGCAACCTAGGTGCCCATCAGTTAATGAATGGATCAAAAAACTGTGGTACATTTACACAATGGAATTCTATTCAGCAGAAAGAAAGAAGGAGCTCCTACCCTTTGGGATGGCATGGATGGAAATGGAAAGCATTATGCTAAGCAAAAGTAAGCCATGTGGTGAAAGAGAAATACTAATGATCTCATCTTTAACAGGAACCTAATCAACAAAACAAAAAAACAAGTGAAATAAATCTCTGAAACATTTTGAATTAATTTTTGTTAGGGTATGTTGTCTGTGACCATATTCCCTTTTGCCCTTTGCCTATGAATGCCCACTATTTTTTTTTTTTACTCTTTTTTAAAATTTTTATTTTAATTGTTGATCTTGTACAGTTTTCAGTCTTTTACTCCCACCCCAGCCCACCACCCCAGGCCTCCCCACCTCCCTCCCATTTCCACCCCCCATAGTTTTTGTCCATGTGTCCTTTATACTTGTTCCTGTAAACCCTTCCCGTTTTCCCCTGAAATACCCTCCCCTCTCCCCTCTGGTCACTGTCATCCTGTTCTCAATTTCAATGTCTTTGGTTATAGGATGCTTGTTTGTTTTGTTGATTAGCTTCCTGTTAAAGGTGAGATCATATGGTATTTGTCTTTCACTGCCTGTCTTATTTCGCTTAGCATGATGCTCTCCAGTTCCATCCATGCTGTTGCAAAGGGTAGGAGCTCCTTCTTTCTTTCTGCTGCATAGAATTCCATTGTGTAAATGTACCACAGTTTTTGGATCCATTCATTTACTGATGGGCACCTAGGTTGCTTCCAACACTTAGCTATTGTAAATTGTGCTGCTATAAACATAGGGGCGCATAGGTTCTTTTGGATTGGTGTTTCAGTGTTCTTAGGATATAGTCCTAGCAGTGGAATTGCTGGGTCAAAAGATATATCCATTATTTTCAACACCATTTGTTGAAAAGACTTTTTGCTGCATTTTACTAGCTTTGTTTTGCTTCAAAGATGAGTTTACCGTATCTGTGTAGGTCTGCCTCTGGGCTTTCTATTCTGTCTTGTGTATCTATTTGCCTATTCTTTTGAAAATGTCAAGTTTGTATTTACTGTGGCCGTATAGGAAGGCATGAAGTTGAGTAGTGTCGGTCCTCGGTCTTTATTCTGTGTCTTAAATATGATCTTGTCTATCCCAGGTCTTTTTTCTCTGGATATAAACTTTAAAATCAGCTTGTCAGTGTCCATAAATAAGTCAATGGCATTTGAGAGGGGCTTGAATTCAACCTGTACATCAATTTGGGGAGAACTAACATCTTGACAATATTGAGTCTTGCTATTCATAAACATGGCACACATCTCAATTTATTTAGTTCTTTAATGCATTTCACTAGATTTGTAGTGTTCTTTACATATATCTTGTGTATATTTCATTAGACATATACCTAAATATTTTATTTTTGTGATGCTAATATAAATGGTACTATATTTTTAATTTCTAATTCCAGTTGTGTCCTGCAATGTTGCTGTAATTGTTTATTTGTTCAAGTAGTTTTTTGTTAATTATTTCAGACTTTCTACATAGACAATCATGTCATTTATTCACAAAGGTAATTTTATTTCTTTCTTCCCAATCTGTATACCTTCTTCAATCAGTATATCCGTCTGTATTTCCTGTTCTTGTCTGGTTCCATTAGTTAGGTCTTGCAGTATTATCATGGAAAACAGTCATGAGAGGGCACATGCTTGCCTCCTTTCTGATATAAAGGGAGAGGTGTCTAGTTTCTCACCACTAAATATGATGTTAATCATAGGATTTATGTAGATATTTTTCATCAAGTGGAACTTCTCTTGTATTCCTAGTTTCCTGAGAGTTTTTATTTGAATGGGTATTACATTTTGCCAATTACTTTGTCTGCCTCTCTTAGTATAACCTTATGATTTTTCTTCTGTAGCCTTTTCCTGTGAACTACATTAGTTGATTTTTCAAATTTTGTATAATCCTTGCATACCTGGAATAAATCTCACTTGATTGTGTTATATAATTCTTCTCACACATGGTGTGATTTGATTTTTAATATTTTTGCTGAGAATTTTTGCATGTAAGTTTATAAAAGTTATTGGTCTGTAGTTTACTTGTCTTATAATATCTTCATTTGGTTTTAGTTTTAGGTTAATGACAGACTCATAAAATGAGTTAATAGTATTCTCTATTCTTCTATATTCTGGAATAAGTCATAGATAATTGGTATGTATCTTTCTTAAATGTTTGATAGAATTCATCATTGAAATCATCTGGGTTGGGTGTTTTCTGTTTTGGGATGCTATTAATAATTGGTTCAGTTTTTTTTAAAGATATAGTCCTATTTAGTTTATTTCTTTTATGAGTTTGGCAGATTGTGTCTTTTAAGGAATGGCATATAGTTTTTCATAATATTCCTTTACTATCTTTGTCATGTCCATAGTATCTGTAGTGATTTTTTCCATTCCTAATAGTAGTAGTATATGTCATCTCTCATTTTTCTCTTGGTTAGCTTGCCAAGAGGGTTATCAATTTAATTGATCTTTACAAAGAACTAGCTTTTGGTGTTATTGATTTTCTTTATTGATATTGTGTTTTTGATTACATTTATTTTAGCTCTATTTTTTTCTCATTTATTTTCTCCTATTTACTTTGGATTTAATGAGTTCTTCTTTTCCCAGAAAACAAGAAAGCATTGATTATTGATTTTAGAGCATCTGTTTTTTTCTAATATATACTCAATTGTATAAACTTACTTGTAAGCCTCCCTTTTAAAAACAATTTTATTGTCAATCAGTTACAATTATCCCCATTTCCTCCCATTTCTCCCCCCCCCCACCCTACCACCACCACCTCCCACATTTAATCTTCCCTCACCTCCCCATTGTCTTTGTCCATGGGTCCTTTACACATGTTCCTTGATGACCCTTACCCTTCTTCCCTGTTATCCCTCTCCCCTGCCCCTCTGGTTACTGCCAGTTTGTTCTTTATTTCAATGTCTCCATTTCTATTTTGCTCACTTGTTTGTTTTGCTGATTAAATTCCACTTATAGACAAGATCATATGGTATCTGTCTTTCAGTGCCTGGCTTATTTCACTTAGCACAATGCTCTCCGGTTCCATCCATGCTGTTGTGAAGGGTAGGAGTTCTTTCTTTCTGCTGCACAGTATTCTATTGTGTAAATGGAATACTGAGTTTTTGATCCACTCATTTACTGATGGGCACTTAGGCTGTTTCTAGCACTTGGCTATTGTAAATTGTGCTATATGAATATTGGCGTGCATAGGTTCTTTTGAATTGGTGTTTCAGGATTCTTAGGGTAGAATTCCAGTAGTGGAATTGCCAGGTCAAAAGGTAGCTCCATTTTTACTTTTGTGAGAAAATCCCATACTCTTTTCTACAGTGGCTGCACCAGTCTGCATTCCCACCAACAGTGTATTAGGATTCCCTTTTCTCCACATTCTCTCCAACACTTGTTGTTTGTTGATTTGTTTATGATGGCCATTCTGACTAGGGTATCTCAGTGAAGGGGTATTTCATTTTGGTTTTAATTTGCCTCTTCCTGATGGCTAGTGATGCTGAGCATCTTTTCATATGTCTACAGGGCCTCTGTATATCCTCCTTAGAGAAGGATCTGTTCAGGTCCTTTGCCCATTTTTTAATTGGATTGTTTGTCTTCCTGGTGTGGAGTCATGTGAGTTCTTTATATATTTTGGAGACCAACCCTTGTCTGAGGTATCATTGACAAATATACTTTCCTATATTGTTGGTTTCCTTTTCATTTTGATGATGTTTTCGTTAGCCGTGTAGAAGCTTTTTAATTTGTTGAAGACCCATATGTTTATTCTTTCCTTTATGTCCCTTGCTTTAGGGGACATTTCGGTGAAAATATTGCTGTGTCTTTTTACATTTTCTTTTCTTGTTATTTACATTTATATCATTTATTTATTCAGAAACTAAGCTTTTATTGTTATCTTTATCATGGTATTTATTTAGATTTAACCATGTATTTATCAGTTCTTTTGTTTACTATTGCTTCTTTTATTTAATTCCTTTCTTTTTTATTTATTTTTATGTTTAGTTAAATATATTCTCTTGAAATTTATTCAGCAATTCTGTTAGAGACTTTTAACCTTAAAATATATTTTTAAAATGTCTAATTTGTCACTCATATTAAACATGTGAAGGTTTTTCTTTCATTAGTAGTTCTTATTTCTGGCATATATTGCTGCTGTTGGGAAACCCACTTATTATTTGGATGGTGAATTTGCTCACTCTGAAAACTTTTAGTATTACTTCTTTATACTTACTTTGCCTTTCATAACCATGTATCTTCATGTGAGTATATTCATACTTATTTTTTCAAGACCTATTTGTTTCCTATATTTCAGTCATAGCTTTCATTAATATATAAGATTACTAGCCACTTTAAACATCTCCTTGAATATTGCTTTTCTTTCATTCTCTCAATTGCCTTCATTTGGAATGTGTATAAACAATAGTTTAGTTCTTCTTAGTCTATCTTATATGATTCCAAGTGTTGTAATGTTATATAGAATTCCAGATTATTTTCTAACATCAAATTTTCCATTTACTATTATTTAGTGTTTATGTGAAAAAAAGTTAACTTCTAAAGTATTTGCACGTTGGCAAATTTTCTTCTGATCTTCTTTTATAATGTTATTCTTTTAATATTTTAATTCCTTACTTCATTCTCTTTAATTCCTGTTGACATTTATAATATGGTATATATTTTATTAATCAATTTTATTAAGTTTTCAGATAGCTAATCCTGTTTCGCATCTTTTGAATCTCAGTTTTTGCTCATAACTCCATGTGTTTGTTTGTAATTTATTTGGCTTGAGCTTAGGTGAGGACAACAATATTATTCCCACTGTGCTAGTATGTCCACATTTTTCCTAGTTTATATCTTTATTCAGATTTCTGATTATACAAAACCTCACAGACCCATGTCTCTATTCTCAGGCTACCAGTGTACAAATTAAGTTTAAATCAGAAGATACAAAGACAAATGTGTTCCCTTCCTTTTCCATTAACTCATGACTGTCTTAATATCAGCTAGTAAGTTTATTGCTTAGTTCCTTAGCTACCTCTTCATTTGTAATGACTAGAAGTGCTCTTACAAACTTTATTTACTTATGGATTTATTTGTTTAAATATTTATTTATTTGTGAAGTTTTTTTTTGAGTTAGGTATTAATGTAAAAGAATGTACAATGTTGTAAAATGTATGTGTATGTGAATTGGTGTGTGTATGTGTCCTTTTTAAAGATGATTCTCTACATTTATTTTTCATTTCTCATATTGGTAATTTGAAAGGTATTCACTTCTAGCAAGCAATTTTCTAGCAATACCCAAAATAATAAAAAGCAATTAATTGTCAACAACTCAATTTATTAGTGAATATTAGGAAACTGATAAATAATATAACATAGATTTGAAAAAAAAACTCATTATGGTTTAGTTATAATAAATTTATAAATTTATTTACAATCCACAGGTAAATTATAATTACCTGTGGATGGTTAAGCAAGTCCTGATACTTCAAAGAACTATTGTCAGAAGAAGCCAGTAACTTGTTATTAAAGGTTACTTATTAAATGGGAACAATAAAAATGTTAATTTTAATTTAAAAATAATTTGAATAAAAAATTTTATTTATTCCATGATTCCAAATATGTTTTACAAAAATGGGAATCAATAAAGATGTTAATTGCCTCTCAGGCTTTTATGCTGTTTAAATTTTCTTCTACCATAAAAACTTTTCTATTATAATCAAAGAAAAAACAATATACTTAAAAGTTAATTCTCACTAATAATATTTAGTAAGCCTGTTATTAAAAATGTTATAGTCAAATAATAAAAGTATGCTTAGTTTAAACTAAAAATTAGAATCCTGTGCTTTATGTTAATGACGTGTTTCTGAACATCAGGTACAACTTTCCCATTTTGATGTTTCTTTGTGTCAGCTTAGTTATAGAAATTCACAACTAATGGAAAATTATTTCACTCAAGGTGAAGTGTTTAAGGCCAGTAATAGATTTCAACTCTTTTACTCATTGTCTAAGACTTTTATTTTCTTTACTTGTAAGGGAATAATAATCTTTCAGCATCCTAAAACCTGAACATATTGTTGATATAATTTGTATTATTTCAAGACTTGCCTATAGGGGGTTCAAGATGGCGGCATGGTAGGAGGACGCAGATTGTCCTTCCTCCTGCACATGGGAGAAAAACCTAACTGATCTACAGAGGAACAGAGCAGATAGCCAACAATACCACAGTATATATGAAAATAGGAGATCAAAATCCGTAGCAGACATTGGAAAACTAGACGTGGCAGCTGAGCGACCGGAGGTGGTCCTGAGATGGGACAGAGGCGACCCGGCGACCGGAGGGGCCTCCGCAACCGACCGGAGGCGGCCGCGCGACCGGAGGCGACTCTGCGACCAGGTTGGAAGCAGCTCTGCGGCCGGAGGCGACCCTGCAACTAGAGAAGGGGACTCTGGAAGACCCGGAGCTCACATCTGTGATCCTGGGGTGAGTGCACGCAACTCGGGAAACTCTCAGAGCCCACGCCCGTAGTCTCAGGCGGGCGCCTGCGCCCTGTAGGAGACCTGGAGCTCACAGCAATAGGCTCAGGGAGGGATGGATCTGTAAGAGATTCCAGCTGAAACCCATAAAATCTGGAAAGCTCGCCCCCTGCAGGAGGCTCAGAAATCACACCCAAGGCCTTGCATGGAGAGTACGCCATTAGCCCTGGGGACAGTGCTGGGCTGGCACTGAGGACAGTAGCCCAAAGCTGACTGAGTGAGGAACAGGTGGAAAAACGGTACGAGTCGCCTCGCAGCCTGCTACAGCCAGCAAGTCCAGAAAATCCAGTTTGGCCTCTGTGAAAATAGCAAGAGATTTTTTTTTTCTTTTTTCTTTTTTTTTTCCTTCTTATTCTTTTTTTTTCTTTTTTTTGGGGGGGGGTGTTTTGTTTTGTGGGGTTTTTTTTTGATACTTGTTTTTTGTCTGCTTAGTTGGGTTTTTTGTTTGTTTGTTTTGCTTTGTTTTTCGTTTTTGTGGGGTACTTTTTGTTTTGTTTTGGTTATATATTTTTTATTTCTTTATTACTTCTACCTTTTTTATCCCTCAATTCCTTTTGCTTCTCTTTACTTCTTTCTGGCTTTATTCCTTCTTCCTTTCTTTCCAATTTTATCTCTCCTTCCCTCCTCCTTTTTTTCTTTTCTTTCTTTTTTTTCCCTCTTTTTTCGCTCTCTTCTTTTTTCACTTTATTCTTTTCTCTTTTTGAATACCCACGAGTGAGGCAAAGAAATCCTAGAACTGTGGAAAAACCAGAGTTGGACCAAAAGAGGGGGTATTCCCACAGCTGAGACAGTGGAAGCTGTGAACACCAGGATACCTGAAGAAGACTATAACACTGAATCTCACAGGTATTCCACCACAGAAGTTCACACCATAAACGCAGGTAGCCAGAACAGATCAACTTAAGAAGCAGAGGTTTACAAGAAGAGTCTCACCAACAATGAGAAGACAAAGAAACAATCCCCAAATGAAAGAAAAGGTGGAAGCCCCAGAAAGAATGCTAAATGAAACAGAGGCATCTCAACTATCAGATAAGGAGTTCAAAGAAATGGTTGTCAGGAAGCTCCATGAGCTCTCAATGAGCTACCAGAAACTACAGGGAAGCTACGATGAACTCAGTGCAAACTATATCAACATGAAAAAGGAAATAGAAACTATCAAAAAGGGCCAAGAGGAAATGAAGAATACAATTTCTGAGCTGAAGAACACAGTAAAAGTAATGAAAAGCAGAATCGATGAAACAGAGGATCGAATCAGTGAGTTGGAGGACAAAGTAGAAAAAAGCAGCCAGAAAGAGCAAGAAAAGGAAAAGAGGCTCAGAAAGAATGAAGAATGGTTAAGAGAAATGCAGACAACATGAAATGTAATAATATCCATATAATAGGAATACCAGAAGGAGAAGAAGAAGAGCAAGGGATAGAAAACCTATTTGAAAAAGTAATGATGGAAAACTTCCCTAATTTGGTGAGAGAAAAAGTCACACAAATCCAGGAAACACAGAGAGTCCCTATCAAGAGGAACCCAAACAGGCCCACTTCAAGACACATCATCATTAAAATGGCAAACTTCCAAGACAAAGAGAGAATCTTAAAGGCAGCAAGGGAGAAAAAGGAAGTAACATACAAGGGAGCCCCGATAAGGTTAGCAACTGACTTCTCAATGGAAACGCTCCAAGCCAGAAGACAATGGCAAGAAATATTCCAAGTAATGAGAACCAAAGGCCTACACCAAGACTACTTTATCCAGCAAGGCTTTCAATCAAGATAGAAGGACAAATAAGGAGCTTCCCAGACAAAAGAAGTCTAAAAGAATACACCTCTACCAAACCAGTACTACAAGAGATACTAAAGGGACTGCTTTAAGGAAAGAAAGGAAAAGAGAGAGTGAGGAACACAGGTACGAAAATGACAATGAATCAGTACCTATCAATAGTAACCTTAAATGTAAATGGATTAAATGTTCCAATCAAAAGACATAGAGTAGCTGACTGGATAAGAAAGCATGACCCACATATATGCTGCCTACAAGAGACCCACCTCAGGACAAAAGACCTACACAGACTTAAAGTGAAAGGCTGGAAACAAATCTTCCAAGCAAATGGACAGGAAAAAAAGGCCGGGGTAGCAATACTCATATCAGACAAAATAGACTTCAAAAGAAGAGCTATAAAGAGAGACCCAGAAGGTCACTTCATAATACTCAAGGGAAGAATCCACCAAGAAGACATAAACATTGTAAATATATATGCACCCAATATAGGAGCACCTAAATACATCAAGAAAATCTTAGAGGACTTCAAGAAAGATATCGACAGCAACACAATTATAGTAGGGGATTTTAACACCCCACTGTCAAAAATGGACAGATCTTCCAAACAAATTATCAACAAAGATATTGTGGCATTGAACAATACTCTAGACGAGTTGGACTTAGCTGATATATATAGGGCCCTCCATCCCAAAGAAACTAAATACACATTTTTTTCAAACGCACATGGAACATTTTCAAAGATAGACCACATGATAGGACACAAAACAAGCCTCAACAAATTCAAGAAAATTGATATCATACCAAGCATTTTCTCCGACCACAAGGGACTAAAACTAGAAACCGACTTGATGGGGAAAATCCCCAAATCATCAAAATCATGGAGATTGAATAGCATGCTATTAAACAATGAATGGGTCAAGAATGAAATTAAGGATGAAATAAAAAAGTTTCTGGAAACAAATGAAAATGAACTCACAACAACCCAAAACTTATGAGACACAATGAAGGCAGTCCTCAGAGGGAAGTTCATAGCAATACAGGCCTACCTAAAGAAGACAGAAACATTTCTAACAAACGACTTAACCCTACGCCTACAAGAACTCGAGGAACAACAACAAAGACAGCCCAGGGCAAGTAGAAGGGAGGAAATAACCAAGATCAGAGCAGAATTAAAAGACATAGAGACTAAAAGCACAATCCTAAGGATCAATGAATCCAGGAGCTGGTTCTTTGAAAAGATCAACAAAATCGACAAGCCTTTAAGCAGGCTCATCAAGAAAAAAAGAGAGAGGACTCAAATAAACACAATCAGAAATGAAAGAGGAGAGATTACGACTGACACCACAGAAATACAAAGGATTGTAAGAAATTACTATGAAGAACTGTATGCCAAGAAATTTGAAAACCTAGGTGAAATGGACAAGTTTCTAGAAAAATATAACCTTCCAAAACTCAATGAAAAAGAAACAGAAAGCCTGAACAGACCAATAACAGCTGGTGAAATTGAATCAGTAATCAAAACACTCCCGGCACACAAAAGCCCTGGACCAGATGGTTTCACAGGAGAATTCTACAAAACATTTAAGGAAGAGCTAACCCCTATCCTACACAGACTATTCCAAAAAATCCAAAATGATGGAAGACTCCCAAACTCTTTTTATGAAGCCAGCATCATCCTAATCCCAAAACCAGATAAAGACATAACAAAGAAAGAAAACTTCAGGCCAATATCACTAATGAATGTAGACGCTAAAATCCTCAACAAAATATTGGCAAACCGCATCCAACAATACATTAAAAAGATCATACACCATGACCAAGTGGGATTCATCCCAGGGATGCAAGGATGGTTCAACATTCGCAAATCAATAAATGTAATACATCACATAAACAAAAGCAAGGATAAAAATCACATGATCATATCAATAGATGCAGAAAAAGCTTTTGATAAAGTACAACACCCATTTATGATAAAAACACTCAGCAAAGTGGGAATAGAGGGAGCATTCCTCAACATAATAAAAGCCATATATGAGAGACCTACAGCCAACATCATACTCAATGGGCAAAAACTGAAATCTTTCCCACTAAGATCAGGAACAAGACAAGGCTGTCCACTTTCACCACTTCTATTCAATATAGTATTGGAAGTCTTAGCCACAGCAATTAGACAAGAAAAGGAAATAAAAGGCATCCAAATTGGAAAGGAGGAAACAAAACTATCATTGTTTGCAGATGACATGATAGTGTACATAGAAAATCCTATAGACTCGGCCAAAAAGCTGCTCGACGTAATAAATGAATTTGGCCAAATAGCTGGATACAAAGTCAATATCCAAAAATCAAAGGCATTTTTGTATACCAACAGTGAAACAGCAGAAGCAGAAATCAAGAACAAAATCCCATTCGATATAGCAAAAAGAAAAATAAAATACCTAGGAATAAACCTAACCAAGGAGATAAAAGACCTGTATGCAGAAAACTACACAACACTGAAGAATGAAATCAAGGAAGACACAAACAAATGGAAGCATTTACCATGTTCATGGATCGGAAGAATTAATATTATCAAAATGTCCATATTACCCAAAGCAATTTACAGATTCAATGCAATACCTATTAAAGTTCCAACGGCATATTTCACAGACATAGAACAAACACTTCAAAAATTTATATGGAATCATAAATGACCCCGGATAGCAGCAGCAATTTTGAGAAAGAAGAGCAAAGTAGGAGGGATCACAATACCTGATACCAAACTGTATTACAAAGCCACTGTAATCAAAACAGCCTGGTACTGGCACAAGAACAGACACATGGACCAGTGGAATAGAACAGAGCGCCCAGAAATAAACCCAAGTCTCTACAGTCAATTAATATTCGACAAAGGGGGCAGCAACATAAAATGGAGCAAAAATAGCCTCTTCAATAAGTGGTGCTGGGAGAACTGGACAGCTACATGCAAAAAAATGAAACTCGAGCACCAACTTACACCATACACAAAAATAAATTCAAGGTGGATAAAAGATTTAAATATAAGCCATGACACCATTAAAATTCTAGAGGATAATATAGGCAGGAAAATCTCAGATATTTCACACAGCAATATTTTCACTGATACGTCCCCTAGAGCAAGGGACATAAAGGAAAGAATAAACAAATGGGATCTCATCAAAATAAAAAGCTTCTGCACAGCTAAAGAAAACAGTATTAAAATAAAAAGAGAACCAACTGTATGGGAAAACATATTTGGAAATGATACCTCAGACAAGGGATTAATCTCCAAAATATATAAAGAACTTACAAGACTCTAAGAAGACAAGCAACCCAATTAAAAAATGGGCAAAGGATTTGAACAGACACTTCTCCAAGGAGGACATACAGAGGATCCAGAGACACATGAAAAGATGCTCGATATCTCTAGCTATCAGAGAGATGCAAATTAAAACTACAATGAGATACCACTTGACACCAGTCAGAATGGCCTTCATAAACAAAGCAACAAACAGCAAGTGTTGGAGAGGTTGTGGAGAAAAGGGGACCCTAGTGCACTGTTGGTGGGATTGCAGATTGGTACAACCACTATGGAAAACAGTATGGAATTTTCTAAGAAAACTAAAAATGGACATACCTTTTGACCCAGCAATTCCACTGCTTGGATTATATCCTAAGAATCCTGAAACACCAATCCAAAAGAATCTATGCACCCCTATGTTCGTAGCAGCACAATTTACAATAGCCAAGTGCTGGAAGCAACCTAGGTGCCCATCAGTTAATGAATGGATCAAAAAACTGTGGTACATTTACACAATGGAATTCTATGCAGCAGAAAGAAAGAGGGAGCTCCTACCCTTTGCGACAGCATGGAAGGAATTGGAGAGTATCATGCTAAGCGAAATAAGCCAGGCAGTGAAAGACAAATACCATATGATCTCACCTTTAAGTGGAAGCTAATCAACAAAACAAACAAGCATAATATAAACAAAGACACTGAATTTGAGAACAGTCTGACAGTGTCCAGAGTGGGAGGGGAGGGAATTTCAGGGGAAAAGGGGAACGGTTTAGAGCAACAAGTATAAAGGACTCATGGACAAAAACTATGGGGGGGTGGAAATGGGAGGAAGGTGGGGAGGGCTGGGGTGGTGGGCTAGGGTGGGGTAAAAGACAGAAAACTGTACAATATCAACAATTAAAAAATACCGATAAAAAAAAGAATGAAAACATAAAAAAAAAAAGAAAAAAAATAAACTCTTGTATTATAAGAAAAAAAAAAAAGACTTGCCTATAAACATGATTAACTTTTAAATATGTTACCATACCTCAGAATCCTAAATTTAAATTATTTTTATCTTTACTTTATCAACAAATATATAAAATATATTTAATTTTTCCTAGTCAGTGCCTATTTATCTAAGAATTAGTACATTATTGGCAAACTTTTTGAAAAGATTTTATTTATTTATTTTTAGACAGACGGGAAGAGTGGGAGAAAGAGGAGAGAAACATCAATGTGTGGATGCCTTTTATGCACCCCCTGCTGGGGCCCTGGCCAGCAACCAAGGCATGTGCCCTGAATGGGAATTGAACAGGTGACCCTTTGGTTTTCAGGCCGTTACTCAATCCACTGAGCCACACCAGGCAGGGCTTTTTACAAGAAGGCAGCATTCTCATTTATGGGCTTGGTAATATTATTTTTATGCACTTCCTTATATTCTCTGTGTCATAAATTACACCAGATCTTTATGTTTTCGATATATAGATGTTTATAATAGCCAGTTAACCAACAATTTTGGGGAAGAACCCTAAACTTTAAAATCAAAGACATTTTTTAGTCTCCTTTTCACCATCCTTTGATCCTTTCTAATTTCTTGTGCTTTTTATTACTGTGATTCTTTCTTTGCTTTCACACTATTTAGCAATGAAGCCCTTTAAATATAAAACATTTAAATACACTTTAAAAAGTCAAAACAAATACATTTTTGCTTATTTTTTTATCTATTTTTGTTGTTCAAGTACAGTTGTCCCCATTTTCCCCCCAACCACTCTAACCCCCACCCCAACCCTCAATCCTACCCCACTTTGGCTTTGTGCACGGCTTTACACAAGTCCCTTGATGATCCCCTCCATTTCCTTGTCAATCCCCCTCCTCCCTCTCCTCTGGTTACTGTTGGTTTGTTCTTTATTTCAATGTTTCTGGTTATACAAATACAATTTTTTTGAGGACTAGGAAAATTGTACATAATGGTAGCATCATTCTTGCAGAAAAAAGTAAATCGTGAGGAAAATTTGAGTAACTGTTATGGCTTTAAGTAAGGAAGCAAACAAGGAAATTTCAGTTTTGAAAAAAGAAGTTAATAAAAAGATTAAAGAAGATGTGTGAGATTTTAGTTAGGATAACCTGTGTGTTACCAGGATTTGGGCTCAGCTGTCTTTATTTTTCCTTCAATAACTTACCCTGCTCTTTCTAAATTTTGTTGAAAATTATTTAGACTTATAACTAAAGTTAATTAGTTAGCTTGCCTAATTTTCTAACTCATCTCACTCGACTTGTGGAATTATTCCCACCTTTTCTTGCAAAAGAATTTGGAGCTTTGTTTCTGTGAAACATTTCTCTTTGGGCCTTTACTGATGATACCTGAAACTGCATATCTCCTGTGCAGAGTGTGGTGGACAGTAGAGAACCAGACTACACTTTTCTGTTAGGGGTTTTAGGATTCCACATTGGAATTCCTGCATGCTTATTAGAAGTATTCTTTAGCAACACTGATTTTCCAGCTTCTTCTAAAACTTATATGTGTGCACGCCAGGCCTCATTTTTTCCTTGCTGGCCTTTTAAACTAATGTAGGACAAAGTCATTTATTTACCCTAAAAAACTGCAACCTCAGGTCACTTCCACCCTCATACCATTCAGGAAAGAGGACTGGAAGTGCTGGAGCTGAAAAGAAGCACTCAGCCACTAAGGGCATAGACTTGGCTGAATAATTCCCAGGTTATTCATGCTAGAAAAGAATTTGGAGAAAGGGGCTTGATCAACCACCCTCCCGTTTGCATGTTTAAACTGAATGCCCCTTGCTACATTCTAGCATATGTCTGCTAGTCTCAGCTTGAGTGCAAACTGCAAATATCTGGTTAGTGTTTCAGAGACAGAGGATTGAAAATTGTTAGTGGTTGGCAGAAAGGAAAAATTCTTCAAGTAGGCGTCAATATATTTTCAAAGACAGCATTGAATGTATTGTTGCAACTTGTCTAAAAGGCTTAACTGGAAATTTAAAAACAATAGTTCTCTATAGTGGATTGTGTAACAAATTATTTAATTAATGCCCTTTAAACAAATTTCACAACAAAAGAACTTCCTCAAGGAATAAGAGAGAAAAACAGTAGAAAATAGAGGCAGAAAATAAAGAGCGGAGGTATGGGATAAAACGTTGGCATCTCTGGCACACAGAGTTGCCGGTATATTGGAAAATGCTACTGAATTGGCCTCTAGAGATGGCACTTTAATAATGATATACCATTTTTCTTTTCTTTTTTTTAATCCTCACCCAAGGACATTTTCTATTGCTTTAAGAGAGGGAAGAAAGGAGGGAGGGAGGAGAGAGAGCGAGACAAAGACAGAGACAGAGAGAGACATCAGTGTGAGAGGGAAACATTGATTGGTTGTATGTGCTCCTATGGGGATCAAACCTGAAACCTAGGTATGTGCCCTGACTGAGAATTGAGTGCAGACTTTCACCACACAGGATGACACTCTGAACAACTGAGCCACGCTGACCAGGGCGTATAATAATGACATATACTTTAACAGCAATAACATATAAAAGGAAATATCAAAAGAAAAATCTTACAAATGATAAGTAAGATTTGTTCATGATAAAAAAGTAAGTTTTGTTCATGATCTAACATGGTTAATAGCTAATTCTTGTCTACAATCTCTAGATTCCTGGTGGTTACTCTTTAATTAGTTTCCATTTGTATAATCATGGTGGTCTTAGCAAAAAAACACAATCAAACAAGAAAACACAATCTATAGTTTCTGCCTTTTTGGGTAAGTAGATATTATATATCTAATAGAGTTTAATAGGCTCCAATTATATAAATATATGTAAATGTAAGCTTTTGAACATAAACTGTGAGAATTACATATACTACGATATTTTTCTTTCCTTCAGCCAGTGGGGAGATTTAAAGAAAGCACATGTAAATATAATTTAAACTGCCCATTGATTTGAATTATTTAGCCTGAAAGAAATTTAGGTAAATTCAGATTAAATCAAATCATGCAAATGGCTACTTTACAATAATTCCTTTAGCTTTGCTGTTTCTAGCAACTTGAAATGTGGTATACAAAATTAGAACTGTAAAAATATTATTTTTATTTAATCTTTATTATATTTTTCCATTACCATTTAGTCCTCTTATAACCCTCCTCCCAGCAGTCACTACACTGTTATCTGTGTCCATGAGACCCTTTTCCTTTTTGCTCAGTCCACCCATGACTAACTTCCCCCTGCTAGCTATCATCTGTTTACCTATTAGATTGTCTCTGTTTTGTTGTTAATTCAGTTTATTCATTAGATTCCACATATGAGTGAAATCACATGGTATTAAAATCTTGTGAAAATTTGATAATAATAGTTGTGCTGGCAGCAAAATTGGACATGAGGAACCTGTATTTCATATAAAGACTCATGCTATAACAAAGAGATTTTCTGCTCAGCAAATATGTTTGTATATAAATATATATATGTACAGACAACAAATTTGGTGAATTTCCACAGAGCTTAGATCTTTTGCTTCTAGAGATATAATATAATGGTGGATACCAATACCTGGGGAAACAAAAGTAAATAAGCCAAATAAAAATCAAAACCATACACTAATGAATGCTAAGTTTTAATGCAATAAGATAGCTTAGGGGATGTGCAAAATTAAGATTTGAGTGAAGAAGATTAATAGGAAAAAATTGATTCATTTGCAATATGGTGATAGAAGAGAGCTCTATGGACACTCTGGGCTGTCAGAAAGACGAATAAATAGGTGCTCTTAAAATCCAATCATTCCTCACAAGAATCTACTATTATTGAATCTTATGCCTATGAATCCTTTACCTGTTAGTTTCTGGTTCCCTGTATTTACCTCTTGTCAAGTGCACAGGTCAAGCCTTTATGCCAATTCGTAAATATTTAACTTGGCCTGAAACTCTTGGATCGATCATGATCCTCAAAGTTAGCGGGAATGGACAGAACACCTATCAGTAGTTTTGTGGCACACAATCAAATTGGTTTTATGACCTAATTGTGAACTTGCACTCTGATGCTGCTAAATAAAAACACACTTCAGTCTTGTTACCAAGCTCTTACCATAAACATCAATTATTATAACTACTTTTTGTTTACCGTTATGACTTTAATCAAGGCTCAAATTCTCTCACCAAGATTTCTAGTTCTCCCTAGGCCTAGAGAAACACTCTGGGACTCTCATCTTCTGACAGTGTTGTCAGAATTTGTTTTCAGAACTCTCCATATTGTTTTTACTACCAGAAATACTAATGGTGCCTAGAAGTCAAACTTACATTTAAATTGGCAAGATAAATATAATCTTTATGAGAAAATTAAAGAAAAATTAACTTTGAAATTGCATCATACTAACTAGTAATTCAAAGGAAGATCATAAAAATAGATATGAAAACTGACTGCTTTGTTGTGGGAGTTAGAAGTTGACTTGGATCTAAATAGTTACCAATTGTTGAAAACCTACTATGTATCACAGTCTTTATTTCTCTTATTTGTAATCTTTGTAATCAATTTTGAATATATTATTTTTTAATTTTATAGATCAGCATATCAAGCTTTAGTAAGAAGTTTCTGTTCAAGTTTATCTTGCCATTATTCACATTGTTCTATCGGGATGCAAATCCATGCCTTTGCTTTATTCCAAAGCCAGTTAAATGTTACTGGGTCACTTTGCCTTTAAGAAAGATTAAGTTTTAGACTATAAGTTAGAGTTAAAATGGAAAAAAAAGGTACGAACACAAAGCAAATAAGCCTATGTTAAAATGACCTTTGGAGATCTGGAGGTCAGAGTGCCAATGAAGCAGTAATGCTTGGCCATATCCCATAGAACTGAGAAGCTCTTAAGGCATGATCTTGCAGTAGAAACTCAGCAATAGCAGAAGTGACAGCAATTTATTATCCTGTTGTGCCCATAGATGGTGCAATGAATGTGTTCTCTCCTGAGCTGACTTCACTTCTTGGTGCCTTACAGCTACTAAGGTGATATTTACTTTCTGGGTTTCATGAGATTTCAGCAGCATTGTCAATTACTCCTGCCCAGTTATCCCATGTATACTTTGCTGATCCATAAAATTCCTAAAGCGGGGCATTAAGGCTTTCATGCTTCTATTTCTGACATAAGTTTGAAATGTAAATTCTGTTATGACAGGTAAGGAGCATGTGACAGGTGTTTCCCTGTTTTGAATAGAACGATAGACGGGAAGACAGCAATAGGTCCTTAAGTGAGAAGGAGAGTTAGCGATAAGAGGAGGCAGAGCTATGTACAAAAATGTCAGTCCTATTTCCCTCCTGGTCTGAAACAAAATTTGTATCCGTGCAATAGTTATGTACATTTCACTGGGTACCTTTATTTAGATACCACTCTTTAAGGATAATTTTTACCTTTCTTCCCTCCATGCATAACTAAATTTTACTACTACAATTATCAATTGGCTAGTGACCTGATCATTCTAAATGAATTATGTTAATTTTCTATTTTAATGATAACAACAAAAGGAACATCTATACTATTTGCATATATTATAATAATGTATGTATATTCTGTTTGTTAAAGGCCTGCAAAAATATAACTGGAGCAAGGTTTAGCTGTTCATTTATAATCATTATTTCCTAAAATAATTGGTGAAGCAGTGAGCTGAGCAATGTTAAAGTATGTTTTCCCTCTTTTAGTGTCACCACTGCTCCACCTAAACCCAAAGGTGATGTTTCTGAGGAATCATATTATCCCTTAATTCTCTCAGCATTTCCTTGAATAATTAACTCTGATAATTCAATGCAGGGATCTTCCATCTCTGTATGTGTTTGTTAAGAGTTTAGATTTTTAGTAGATGGTTTCATTAATTTTGCTGTTTAAGTAGCTCCACTGTGAAATGTATTGTGTATATTTCAATTATTTGTTAGCATATTTGCTTATCCCCTATACTAATGTTGGGCCACACTCACTGTGGGTCTTATGGGCTCCCTCATATCCTGCTGGGTGTGCCAATAATACAAGGTTCTACCTGAGCTTTATGTGGCCATTTCTCAGGACAGAGGGAAAACTTGAGGTAAGAGGTGATACTTACCTCTGGAGCAAGGGCAGATTTGCACAGTGCGTACTATAAACAGTGGTTTCTTAAGGTCATGTCTATCTGCTGTGATGGACACTGCATGTGCATCACCTGTCTGGGTGCCTGTACATCACCCTGTGGGTTTTACGTGGCAGGAGCACTGACAAACATGAGTCCCATGTCAACTGCTGTGCTGTGACAAATAGTCCTTGTGTCTCTTTCCTTTCCCTGAAAAAATCTTTTCTATTTTTGCAAATTCTAATTTTGCTTCAAAGAGTTATTTTAGTCTTAATTCTCCATAAAGATTATGTTTGTTGTTCAAGCAATTCTCCTTCTTGATGCTCTTGCAAACACTGCATCATGAATATGACCATTAACATATTCAGTTTTGTATGATTTCTGCTCTGTCTACAACTGGGCTGTGAGGGCAGTGGTCTGTGGATTAGGAACTGGGATGACTATTCAAAATGATTTTTCTACATCCAAATGAATAAACCCAGGAAAATATATGAATTATGCATGGGGTGCAAGTTAAAAATGGATTTTGGAGTCAGAAAGATCTAAATGTAAATCTCAACTTTCCCATTTCAAGAGAGCAAGTTGTTTCACCATACCAAACCCAAATTTTCTTCCTTGTCTATAAACACAACACCTTATTTTAGAGCAGCATGATAAAGATAAAATAATTCACTGAAAGAGCATAGCATATTTTCCAGCACATGTGTTTAATAGGTGGTTACTATTTTTATTAATGAATCATACCTTTTAAATTTTTAACTTTATTTCTCTATTACCATTTAGTCTCCTCATACACCCCTCCTACCCCCCACAATCACCACACTGTTGTCCATGTCCATGAGTCCTTTTTCCTTTTTGCTTAATCCCTCCACCCCCAATCACCCCCCTCCCTTAGCTGTCATCCTGTTTTCCATCTATGAGTCTCTCTCTATTTTGCTTTTCAGTTCAGTTTGTTCATTAGATTTCACATGAGTGAAATCATCTGGTATTTGTCTTTCTCTGATTGGCTTATTTCACTTAGCATAATGTTCTCCAGATCCACCCATACTGTCACAAAGGGTAAAATTTTCTTCCTTTTTACAGCTGAGTAGTATTTCATTGTGTAACATCCCAGAGCTGTTTTATCCACTCATTTATTGATGGATACTTGGGCTGCTTCCATATCTTGGTGATTGTAAATAATGCTGTAATGAACATAGGGGTGCTTATGTTCTTTCAAATTAGTGTTTTAGGTTTCTTTGGATAAATTCCCAGAAGTGGAATCTCTGAGTCAAAGGCAGATCCATTTTTAATTTTTTGAGGTATCTCTATACTGCTTTCTACAGTGGCTGCTCCAATCTGCATTCCCACCAAAAGTGCAAAAGGGTTCCCCTTTCTCCACATAAGCAGACACATAAATCAGTGGAACACAAAAGATAGCCCAGAAGTAAACCTACACCTTCATGATCAATTAATGTTCAATAGATTAAGCAAGCACATACAATGGGCTAAAGATAGTTTATTCAATGAATGGTGTTGGGAAAATTGAACAAATGTGTGCAGAAAAATGAAACTAGACTCCCTTCTTATACCACACATATGAATAAATTCAAATGGATTAAAGATTTAAATGTTAGAGCCCAGACCATAAAAATTGTAGAAGAAAACATAGGCAGTAAAATCTCAGACATTGCTCATAGCAATATTTTATCAGCTATATCTCCACAGGAAAGGGAAACAAAAGAAAAAATAAACAAATGAGACTACATCAGACTTAAAACTTTTTGCCCAGCAAAAGAAATCATCAACAATATAAAAAGACAACCCACAGAGTGGGAGAACATATTCACTGATACATCTGATAAGAGGTTAATATCCAAAATTTATCAAGAACTTACAAAACTCACTACCAAAAAAATTAAAAAATGGGCAAAACACCTGAAATAGACAATTCTCCAAAGAAGGCATACAGATGGACAATAGTTATATGAAAAGATGCTCAACATCACTAATCATCAGATAAATTTAATTTTAAACCACAATGAGATATCATTTCACACCTGTCAGAATGGTCATTATCAATAAACCAACAAACAGAAATATCTTTTTATACCTTTTTATTCTTAAGCCCAAATTTTGAATAAGTTAGTGGCTAATTACATGATTTTGATATGACTTATAATGAATATTCTCCAATATTTTTCATAAAGAAAACAATCAGAATATTAATATTGAGAATAATATTTATATTTCTACAATAGTATTAAATTTTTAATCTCTGGAAAAAAAGGATAACATCAAGGCATACACTGGCTGTATCCCTGGTGTTTTTCAATGGCAACTGACTTAGAAATATAAAATCTGAAAATATAGGACTTTACATGGAATACTGTAATCATGGAATGTACTTCCATTGCTCAACCCTCATCCTGCTTACTGTGGCAGGTGATTTTACAACTTATATCAAACCAAAAACATCTATGGAAAAACTATTTGCTCAACTTTATTTCTTTGAAAATATGATCCCAGTATCTATGATTTACCTTATAAAAATGAAAATCCTCAAAGAGACACATTATCTTCTTGTTGATTCAGTATTAATGCAATACTTACAAAAGGACCATGTTTTAATTTGAAACACTGTTAATAAAACACCACCTAAAAAACTTGGAAAGGTTTCAAGAATAGCATGCAAATGATTGAATGTGATTTATTGGAAAAATTGTATTTGTTAGGATACTTTGGAAATCTGTGTTAATTTAGATAAAAGTCCAGCTAATAAGGTCTTTAAGCATAGGGCAGTTTGAAAAAAAATATCATCTTCCTTTTATAATTCACATATACACTCATTATAATACACTTAAATAATACAGAAATATTTTCACCAAGTCACAAGTCTTCTTTCATTGTTTCAATCCCCTCCCCAGAAGTAACCACTGCTTATAGTTTATGCACATATTTTATATAATTTATATTATTACATATTTTATAGCTTTACTATGCTGTAATACATTATTTTATATAGACCATGATGAGTATCTTTATTTCCACTGAGGAATTGTTAACATGAACATGTAAAATCATGTAATAAAATGTTCCTTGTTTAATAAATTCTTTCCCAGGACCTTGAATATTGTTCAGATGCGATTTATAAGAACCTCAGGAAAGAAGGCATGTGTCTAGGAAAGAAAACTGTCTATCTTGATTCCGACACTTTATTATCATCATCAGTTAATAAACTCCCTTTTTTAGTCTTGTCAAATTTTCAAGGAGATAAAATGGAAATTTCTCTTCTAAAATTTTCGATCATATATATTTTTCTTAGAATTATAGATTCAATAAATTTGTAGTCTGGTTATGCAAATCACTTCTGACATCTTGTTGTTAAAATAAGTGTTGCTCAAAATCCTTGGCAAACTCTAATATTGCATAATTTTGTGGCTCATCAACTAAAAGCCAAAGAAAAAAATAAGAAAACAACAACAGACTTATTCTAGTTAGTCCCATTACTTTGTCTTCTTTTTCTTTCTTGAGCATTCCTGTCAATCAAGTATAAATGTGAAATTGCCTCATAGATGGATATAAATTGAAACTACTTTGAAACTCATTTTCTCTTTTAGCCCAGTCTGATGATTCAACCCCATGCCATTTCTTGAACACACAATGGACAGAAACCCTTTATTTAAAGGACATCTGGTCATCAATATAATTTGATTCTCATCTACAGGAAGCTCTGTGTGTATGTGTGTTCAGATTAATATTAAAGGCCTATGCGTATGAATGATCATCAGCAGAAATAGTAAAGGAAGTTTAACGAGGAGATTACAGTCAGAAAATGAAATAATGGGAAAGTTGCTTAATGAGGACTGGTGCCAAACTACATTATTCATAGGACATTCTGATTAGAGACAAATGCTAAATGAAACATACATTCCTTGGTGGAAGTCTTCATTTACATTTCAAATAAATAATATTATTCAACCTTTGGATGAGAAAGTGAGCCTTCATATTAAATAACTAAAAAACTCCCCTAAAGACAAAGGTGTACCATTTTCTAAATTTTAAGTTATTTTCATGTATATTCAAAGCAAGACACATTTTCTTCCTACTTATAAATATACTAAATTAAGCTTTTTGTCCATAAACTAAAATATGGCTATAAATGGTTTTACACATTCATCATTTTATTATATTCTAATATTACCCCTTCTTTTTTAAGATTTTATTTATTTTTAAAGAGGGGAAAGGAGGGAGAAAGAAAGGAAGGGAAACATCAATTTGTGAGAGAAACATCAAATGGTTGCCTCTCACATGCTGTCAACCAACGAGCTGGCCCATAACTGAGGCATGTGCCCTGACCAGCAATTGAACAAGCAACCTTTTGCTTCGAAGGTAAGCATTCAACCGACTGAACCATACCAATTAAGGCTCCCCTTCTTTTTTGAGTCAATCAGCCTAACTGATTAAAGCGAGGTAATAATGAGGCTTGGATTATGGATCATAGCTTATCTCATTAGATTTCTTGGCCATAAAATAGAATCTTGGCCTTAGCTGGCATATCACAAATAGTACAAAGTGATGAGTTACCTCAGAACAGTTATTTTTAATGCGTATGTATTTGTGTGTGTGTGTACAGCAGTATGCTAACCACCATCACCTGTGGAAATTTTGTCAATTATAGAGCCTCCTTTGAAGGTGAAACAGGAGCTGAAGATGTTTACTGTAGGTTCAGAGCTTCCTTCAGGAAGTTTTATAGCTGGAGTTGCAAACAACTGATAGAGAAGAAGCATAGAGACAAAACTCAAATCATTCATGGTACTTTTGTACAACTCTACTGCTGAAAAAATCTATAAGGTAAAAAAGTTGGTTTTTTTTTTTAATAGACCATAAACTGATAGATGGACTTGTGAGTGGAAAATGATTGGCTTTATGCAGAGAAAATGTAAAGACTAGAAATCCCTCTTTGATTGGACACACACAGAGAGAAAGATATAAAATAAAACTTAAAGTTAAAGAAAAAATAGACTGTTAGTTTAAACTCTTTCATATCTGATATTCTTTGGTGTACCCACCAAATAATTTTATCAGTACCCATCGTAATAATTTTTTTCCAGAAGAAAAATATGAGTTCTGTCTGGAAAAAAGCAGCCATTGTTAATATAACAAGAATGTTTTGCACTACATCGATGTGACCTGGAAGCCAAGGAGAGTGGACTGGAATGCACATGTGTAAATATTGACGACTTCACTGCACTGCTCAGTGTGGATGGTAGACAATGTTGAGTGAGCATGTGTATTTTGTGACTGCCACATTCAAAATGACTGAGCAAGTAGAGTGATAAATCTGCATCTAATTTTGTGAAGCTTGATCATTCCTCAGCAAAAACTATTCAGATGATTCAGAAAGGCAGAGCTATGGGTAACTGGTGATTGGCAGCTTCACAGCAATACATCTGCTCATGCATCATGTCTCATACAGAGTTTTTTCATGAAACAGCAAATCACCCAGGTGACTCAGTCCCCCTACAGCTTAGATTTGGAGCTCTGCGACTTCTGGCTTTTTCCAAAACTAAAATCACCTTTGAAAGGGAAGAGGTTTCACACTGTTGAACTGTCTGAGATTCAGGAAAATACGGCAATGTAGCCAACAGCAAAAGGGAGAACTGCATGAGGTCCCAAGGTGTCTACTTTGAAAGGGACTGAAGTGACATTATCCTATGTACAATGTTTCTTATAGTTTGTATCTTCTTCAATAAATGTCTCTTTTTCATATTACATGGCTGGGAACCTTCTGGACAGACCTCATATATGGACATTTGAGAAAAAATACAAGATTTATAAATAACTATCTATGGTAAGTGGTTGACACCAGACATTGATAGAAAAGATCTTAGGGAATTTGGGCTCATTGTCTTGAACTAAGAGACTAAGTGGTTACACAACACTTATGTGGGCAGTTTGAAAATCATGTTAATGCCTTCTTTGCCCTTAGATGTAGGTAAGTTCACACAAAGGTGAGTATTCAAAGAAACCACATATCTTATGCAGAAGTAAATTTCACTAAAGATGCACACTATCAAGGAAATGTAAGAAGCAAAAAGACATACTGATCACCCCTTGTGGCTTTTTAGGTCCTTCTTCACTGGAAGCATCTCACACTCTGCACTTTAGGGTGCTAAAGAGGTTTGTGGGTTAGTTCACAAAAATGGTAGGATGAGTGTCAGTTATGAAACATCTCCATTTCATACCTCAGAGATTTGTACAGCTTGCATGATATTCTCCAGAGAGTCATGCCTTATAAATCCATAAGTCATAGATATTTTTATTGTGAGCAATCCCAAGACAGGTCATGCTGCAAAAAGCATTTCATTATCAGAACTTTCCCAGGAAATATCCTTTGTTCATATATCAGGACATCAGTCACCAGCATGTTTACAGAGTCCATTTATCTGCCTTCTGACTTTTCAGAGAAGCACCTCCCAAGCAAAAACCTGTATTGTACATGTTGCAGCACCTTACATCCTACTATACTTTAAAACTCAGAAGGATTTTCATGAAAGTAGAATATTGCACGGGAGTTGAGATGTTTTCTAAAGGACAAAAAGTTGGTGTTCTTCTGAGTGAAGATGGTACGTTGGTGCATTTAGATTTCTCACAGATACTACAGGCAGCTGAGTTATGTGCCTAGTCAGCTTTGAAGCTTTCAGTTTTATGGCATGTTTTTGGTGGTAGAACTAAAGAAAACTAAACAAGTCTTTGGAGTGTCATGTGTATGCCACATTTGTATATAAAAAATATACTGTTTCTTTTTGACTCACCATCAAAACATGTCCATTTTGTATCTCTTTTCCTTAAAGTCAAGAGCTCCCATAACAATGTCATGTGGTTTATTAATATAAAAATGATTAAAGTACTTGCATCTCCAAGAAAATAATTTCTGGGACCTTAGGTGAAGTGATTTAATAAAAATTTTATTTCAGACTGTAGTTGGCTCTGTTTATACAATAGTCTATGTTGTGTGTGTGTGGTTTGTTTACTTATTTTAACAGACTATAAATGCATCTGTCTCTAAGAAAACAAATACCAAATGTTTTCCTGGCCAAATAAGCTATAAAAAAGAGCCATTTGTCTTACCTATATATTTTTAATATTTCTCTAAAAAATAATTTATTTTTTAATCATCCAGCAGATGAGAATGCTGCTTTCTTAAGTTACAGCTACATTGAGTAATGCATGAATTTTATGCAAATTACATTTTAATAGTTCTGAGCAAGATATAAATGGACTTAAAATGAACATTTATTCCTCTAGTCATTTCCTAGAACACACAATACCCACAGCCATAACTTGATATGAATAATGTTGATATTAATTATTAGAGCTCTTGTTTTAATTGAGTACAAAGTATGATGGCATTTATTCAGATGTTCATCAACTGTACATAATAATTATTTGGCAACATGCTAAACTAAGTGACACACTCGCTATTAATTCCTATGATACTCATTGTTAGAATATGAATCATACTGAATTGTTTTGGTATTCATGTGGATGTAAAATATAATTCCACAGGAATCCTATTGTGACTTGCCAAAGCATAAATGAATACTACAGTGAAAATTGGAGCAGATAAGTTACATACAGAAATAAGGCAAGAAAATCCATGCATTTAAAGTTCAAATTATACCCCATTCCATTTTGGTGGCTGGTGGTTTTATATATAGGAGGTAGCTGCCAATATGGAAGGTGATCCCACTAATCAATCCACATCTCTGGCATCGAATAGATTATTAGAGAATGTTAAACCCGTGCTCCTAAAAATTAATACTAATTCAGGAAGTTCATCTTATCAGAAGGTCCTTGCTCTACCAACCTTCAAAGATCTCTTGTGTCTTAAATGCCTTGAGAAAATAGCCATTCTTATAGTGTTCCATCTATAGGGAGATTTGTTGGGTGCAGTAGTGGCTATTTTGCAACCACTCAGGTACATATTGTGAAGTTCAATAAGTAGTGCTGAGATATGCAATTACAATTATGTAAGTAAGACAACGTGAAATTTAAAAGGGAAGTTTTGTTGAGTTTAGCAGGATGTAGCACAGGTTCAAACAATGACTGTGGGCATGACATCCCCCTCTGCTGGCCTTGGCCAAATGAGCTTGGGCAACATGGTTAAACTCACTGTATTTCAGCTGTTTTATCTTTCTAGTGGGGATGTTATCACTCATGCCTACAAAAAGAGGGTGCATCTAATGATTTTTTGAGACCTTTCAACTAAGTTATCCAATTAAACTCTATGACCTTAGATTAATTTGCCATGGCTGTTTACAGCCTACACATCTTTTCCTTGTCACATTATTTAATCCTCGTTTCAGGGTGTGTGTGTTGTGTGTATGTGTGTGTATGTGTGTGTGTTCCTTTCTCTTTCTCTCTGTATATGTAAATACATGTATACTAAGCCCATACTCTAAACTAATTTTGCACTTACCTTCTTCATGTTTACTTTATCCTCTGAAAGTAACAATCAAGAGGACCATTTGGGTTCTTCATGGTAAAAGTTAAAATCTTAGTTAAATTTCTTTGGCCAGGTATGCATAATATATTCTACTATTCCCATTAGGAATTGATTAACTTATTTTTAAACTTCTATCCAAATACTGGCATTTATACGTGCCCCTTAGTATACTGTTTTCTGATAACCACGGCCCAGAATATCCAACTATGGCTACTTTTGATTGCCATTTTTCTTTCACATTAGTGACATACGTCCCAAAGATGTAATAAGCAATAACTTTTGTTATTTACTTTATGCACTTTCTCTTGTACACAACTCCCACCACTCTACTAAAATCATGTTCATAAAGATATCTAACAACCAGTTCCATGCCAAACGTAGATTTTAAAAATCAATTATTCTCCTTGGCTTCGCCTGGGAATCTCTAAACTCAGCACAAGTAGCAGTCATCTGCAGATTGCTTTATAGATCAGGCAGGGTGGCCCCAGGCAAGACACAGATGGAGGCTGACCTTGGCCAGCTGGGAAACCCCAAACCCTGTGCATCCAGTGGAATGCTACAGACTACCAGGCCCCTGCATAGCTGAACTTCTATGGCGCATGGAGTTTGTGGTTAGTGGTCACAGCCAGTCCTTGAAGCTGACTGGCCTAGGTAAATCCCTCTCATTGACCTGTCAATAACAATCAAGGCTCAACTGCAAAAGCAGGGTATACTCAGCCCACACAAAGGGATAACCTGGGGTACCCAGCATCAGTGATAGGTGAGGCTATGCCACTGGGCCCTATATGAAACTGCGGGGGGGGGGGGCTCCACCCGCAGAACCCCATCCCTCCGTCACGGATGAAAGTAAAAACTACCAAGACATTTTCTGCTTGGGGAGGAAAGGGGTCAAACTCTCAGAGGAGAATGACCTCGAGCCCCTTCCTCACTAGGCTTTTATTGGGTTCCAATACACTGGAATACAAGTTTAACATGTCAAAGAAATCTGAGGGCTTAATCCGAGCCAGTGTTTGTCAGGAAGGGGGGTTGCCAAACTTTGGGAGACATGCTCATTTCCTCCTGGGACACTTGTCACCTCAGGAAGAGCACTCTTAGCAAAGCAGGTTTCACAGGACTTTAGGAATTCTGTCTTATGCCCGGATCACCCAGGGAGCTGTCCTGGCCAGGACAGGGCTGCACCGCTCACCCCCACAGTTTCAGGCTTTAAGCCGATTAGGAAGCAGGAGACATCTCCCAGATGGAAATGAGGACTCAGGCTATGTCAGAATAGCCGGGGGGTGAGGGTCCATCACATCCTCTTTGCTGCAACCCCCCGAGTCCTTCCATAAGGCCTCCCAAGTGGTTGCGTCTGGCTTAGGTTGCCCCTCCCAAGAGGAGTCTTACCCATCATTGACTGCCAACCAAGCAATTGGGCCAGAGAGGCAGAAGCAGCACTCCTGCCAGGGAGATAAGCTTTGTCTCCTTAGTAGGTCATGTCCTTGTGACAGAACAGACCCAGATGAAGTGGGTCCCATGGGCTCTTACACAGCCCACCATGGGGTGAGGGTTACAACTCCTGAAACCAGGCTGAACAGTCCACAACATGAAACTTACTATATTAGGCCATGCTACCAAGACAGGAAGTCATAGCAGTTCTGTCTAACACATAGAAACAAACACAATGAAACTACGAAGATGAGGAGACAAAGAATCATAGCCCAAATGAAAGAATAGATCAAATCTCATAGAAAAAAACTAAACAGAATGGAGACAAGCAATCTATCAGATGCAAAGTTCAAAACACTTGTTATAAGGATGCTCAAGGAACTTAGTGAGGAACTCAGCAGCGTAAAAAGATCCAGTCAGAAACAAAGAATACATTAATTGAAATAAAGAACAATTTATAGGAAACAACTATGAAGCTGAGAATCAAATCAATGATTTGGAACATAAGGGAGAAAAAAACAACCAATTAGAACAACAAGAAGAAAAAAGAATAAAAAAATGAAGGTAGTGTAAACAACCTCTAAGACAACATCAAGTGCACTATTTCCAATATTCACATCATAGGGGTGCCAGAAGGAGAAGAGAAAGAGCAAGAAATTGGAAATCTATTTGAAAAAACAATGAAAGAAAACTCTCCTAGTTTGGTGAAGGAAATAGATATGCAAGTCCAGGAAGCACAGAGAGTCCCAAACAAGATACATTCAAAGAGGCCCACTTCAAGACACATCATAATTAAAACACCAAAGGTTAAAGACAAAGAGACAATCTTAAAAGCAGAAAGTGAAAAGTAGTTAGCTACCTACAGGGGAATTCTCATAGACTATAAGCTGATTCTCAAAAGAAACTTTGCAGGCTAGAGGGGATTGTCAAGAAATATTCAAACTTGTGAAAAGCAGAGACCTACAGCCAAGATTGCTCTACCCAGCAAAGCTATTATTTAGACTCAAAGAGCAGATAAAGATCTTCCCAGACAAGAAAAAACTATATGAGATGTTAAAGGGACTTATTTAAGAAAAACAGGAAGATCAAAACTATGGACAGTGTAAGGCAAAAATACATATCTATCAATAATTGAATCTAAAGTGCAAACTAAGCACACAAGAACAGAGACAGAATCATGTATACAAACATCATTTTGATGTTTTCCATACTGAGGGTGGGTATGAGGTAATGGGTGAAAAGGTGAGAGGATTAAGAATTTTGAATAAGTTTTACAGAATAGACATGGGCATGTAAAGTACAATATAGGAAATGGAGTAGCCAAAGAACCTGTACATGACCTATGGACATGAGCAATGGTGAGAGTATTGCCTGAGTGAGTGGGTGGTGCTGGGTGGAGGGGGCAAAGGGGGGAAAATTGAGACAACTGTATAGCTTAATCAATAAAATATAATTACAAATAAAAATCTATTATTTCTCTCAGTGTCTTTGTAGCATCCCTCTTTCTATTTTTCTAATACTCATACATATTCTTTTCATAATACATGTCACGCACAACACATATATATTCTCAGAACCTAGATGGGAAAAAAAAAACACTATTATTAGCAAATTCCCTCAAATACTCAGTAAATAGTATGGCTTGGGAACATCTGGTTGCCAAAGAAGGTGAATCACTGCCTTTCCATTCTCATCATGAAAACCTAATTGACACTCCATCACATCCACTAGGGCTACAATTTTAAAATGAGTGTTTTTAAAATGAGAATAAAATACATCTGAAAAATAAAAAAATGTTAACTAAGAATTTTGCAGAAAAACATATAACATAATAATAAATAAAATTAGATATGTGGCTCACATTAAAATAATAAAATAAAAATGAGAACATTTTATCCTATTTTTGCATCATAGCATTCTCACCACAAAATACACATGTAAGTCCCTCTAAAAACTCTGAAAGAATAATTTCTTTAAGTACTATGCAATTATTCCCATTGTGCACATAACATAAATTATTTAACCATTCTATTAGTGGACATTCTATCTGTTTCCATTTTTGACAACTATGCAAAATACTACAATGTATATACTTAAAACTGAATGTTTATTTTTTATTTTTTTAAAATATATTTTATTGATTATGCTATTACAGTTGTTCCATTTCTCCCCCATCATTCTCCTCCACCCTGCACACCCTCTCCCACCCACATTCCCCCTCTTTAGTTCATGTCCATGTGTCATAAGTTCTTTAGCTTCTACATTTCCCACACAGTTCTTGCCCTCCCCCTATCTATTTTCTACCCACCATCTATGCTACTTATTCTCTGTGCCTTTTCCCCCTCTCTCCTCCTCCCACTCCCCTGTTGCTAACCCTCCATGTGATCTCTATTTCTGTGGTTATGTTCCTGTTCTAGTTGTTTGCTTTTGTTTTAGGTGTGGTTGTTAATAGCTGTGAGTTTGCTGTCTTTTCACTGTCGTATTTTTATCTTCTTTTTCCTAGATAAGTCCCTTTAACATTTCATATAATAAGGGCTTGGTGATGATGAACTCCTTTAACCTGACCTTATCTGAGAAGCACTTTATCTTCCCTTCCATTCTAAATGACAGCTTTGCTTGATAGAGCAATTTTGGGTGTAGGTCCCTGCCTTTCAAGACTTCAAATATTTCTTTCCAATCCCTTCTTGCCTGGAAGGTCTCTTTTGAGAAATCAGCTGACAGTCTGATGAGAACTCCTTTGTAAGGGACTTTCCCCTTACCCCTTGCTACTTCTAGAATTCTCTCCTACATTTTAACCTTGGCTAATGTAATGATGATGTGCCTTGGTGTGTTCCTCCTTGGGTCCAACTTCTTTGGGACTCTGAGCTTCCTGGACTTCCTGGAAGTCTATTTCCTTTGCCAGATTGGGGAAATTCTTTATTATTTGTTGAAATAAGTTTTCCATTTGTTGCTCTTCTTCCCCTTCTGGTACCCCTATAATTCAGATGTTGGGATGTTTAAAGATGTCCTGGAGGTTCCTAAGCCTCTCCTCATTTTTTTGAATTCTTGTTTCTTCCTTGTGTTCTGTTTGGTTGTTAGTTTCTTCCTTCTGGTCCACTCCATTGATCTGAGTCCTAGTTTTTCTCCCTTCTCTATTGGTTCCCCATGGGTCTTCCTTCATTTCAAGTATTATAGCCTTCATTTTTTCATCTAATTTGTGAGCAAAATCAACCAATTCTGTGAGCATCCTGATCACCAGGGCTTTGAACTGTGCATCTGATAGGTTGGCTATCTCTTCATGGCTTAGAGGAATTGGCTCTGAAGCTTTCACTTGTTCTCCCATTTGAGCCATTTTTGGTGGGTTTTTTTTGTTTTGTTTTGTTGTGGTTTCAGTCTGGTCGGGGCTGTTACATAGTAAGGGGTGGAGCCTTAAGTGTTCCCCAGGGCAGGGCAGCCCAGTTGCTGAGTTGTGATGCTGTATGTGGGGGTGGGGTCCGAGAGGGAACATGGCGCCTGCTCTGCTCTCTCCTGGATTCCAGTCCCTTCCGCCGCTTCCTCTTCTCCTGGACTGTCTGAGCGTGAGAATGTGGGACCACCTGGTGAGCCAGCCGCCTTGTGCGGCCTCACTGGGTCTGCACAGTTGCCACCCCGTGCCCCGGGTCCACCAGCCGCTGCCTGTGCACCTGGGAACTGCCAGCCGCTGCTGCCTGTGTTTCCGGGTCTGCACCTCCAGTTTTTCCTGCTGCAACTCTGCTCCTCTTACTGGTCTGGATGAATGGTTGTTGGACTTCTGTACAGTTCAATTTTTCTATCAGTTCTGGTTGTTTTCTTGCTTCTAAATATTTGCTGTCCTTAATTTTGGCACAGTGTGTCCACCTATGCCTCCATCTTGGCTGGAAGCCCCTATTTTTTTTTTTTTTTAATTTTTAAAAAGATTTAAGGAACAAATTGCCATGGGAATAAAATTCATGAGCCAATGGTATATGAACATTTCAATTTAATAGGTACACAGTATTTGTGAAAACTTACATTTCTACCAGCAATGTAAGAGTATCATGTTTTTTAAATTTCTAATTCGAAGTCTCTTCTCTCAGAAGTTAATAGCTACTTCTGCTTTCTTTTCACTAGTGTTAGCATGGTATATTTTCTCCATCTATTTACTTTTATCTATTTATTTCTTTATATTTTAAGTGTTTTCTTCTATCCAACATATAGTTGGTTATTATTTTTTGACAATGTGTGTTTTTATTGTTCAATTACAGTTGTCCCCATTTTTACCTTATTACCCTTCCCTGCTCTACTGACCCCCACCTCTCACATTCAGTCCTCCCTACAACCCCATTGTCCTTGTTCATGGGTCCTTTACATACATTCCTTGATGGCCCTTCCCCTATTATTCCCCTCCCCCTTTCTCTCTGGTTACTGTCAGTTTGTTCTTTATTTCAATGTCTCTGGTTGTATTTTGCTTGCTTGTTTGTTTTGTTCATTAGGTTCCACTTATAGATAAGATCATATGGTATTTGTCTTTCACCACCTGGCTTATTTCACTTAGCATAATGCTCTCCAGTTCCATCCATGATGTCTGGGAGGGTAGGAGTTCCTTCTTTCTTTCTGCTTGGTAGTGTTCTATTATGTAAATGTACAGTTTTTTTATCTACTCATTTACTGATGGGCACTTAGCCTGTTTCCAGCACTTGCCTATTTACTGTGCTGCTATGAACAAACATTCTGATGCATAGGTTCTTTTGAGTCTGTGTTCAGGATTCTTAGGGTAACTCCCATCAGTGGAATTTCTGGGTCAAAAGGCAGTTTTGTTTTTGGTTTTTTGAGGAACCATTTACGTCCAAAGCAATGAATAATATAGCTGGATTACTATCTAACATACTTGTTACTGTTTTCTATTTGTTGTCCCTGTTTTTTGTTTTTATTTTTGTCTTTCAACTCTTTTTCTGCCTGTGTTGTTTTAAGTACTTATGATTTTATTTTCTCTCCTTTCTTAGTGTATCAATTATTTCTTTCAACAAATTTTGTGGTTGCCCTAAAGTTTGCAGTATACATTTAAAAATTAAACAAGTCCACTTACAAATAACACTACGTTTTACATGTAGTGTGTACCTTATAGTGCAAGCTAATCTTAATTCCTCCCATCTTCCCTTTCGATCATTGCTGTCATTCACTTCATTTATATATAAGCATACATTATATATACATATAGCATTGCTGTTATCATTTTGAACAGACTTTTATCTGTTTCTGACCTATATTCATTGCTTTCTCTGTAAAAAATTTCTTTTAATGTTTCTCCTATGGTAAGTTTATTAACAACAAATTCTCTCACATCTTGTTTGTTGAGTGAGTCTTTATTTTTCCTTCACCTTGAAGGATAATTTTGAAGGGTAAAGAATTCTTTTTTTTTCTATCAACACTTTAAAAATTCACTCCACCCTCCTCTTGTTTATAGAGGAGAAAGCATGGGTTTGAACTGTGTGGGTCCACTTAAACACAACTTTTTAAAATCAATAATTACAGTGGGCCCTTCTGTCTGAGGATTTCACATCTGACAATTGAACCAACCACAGATAGAAGTTTTTCAGATTCCTATTGGGTTTGTTTCCCACCAGCAAATTCTGATCCAAGAGAGAAAATACTGGATTTTGATCTGTGGTTCATTGAATCTGCAGATGCAAAGGGCCAACTGTATGGTTACATGCAGATTTTTAACTGCAGGTGTAGGGGTGGGTACCTGTTGTCCCTCTCACCCAGTAGTCCAAGAGGTGGCTGTAGTTACTTCCCCCTCCCTCTACCAGAAACAGGAAGCTGTTTTTTTTGGTCACACCCACTCCTAGATATTTCCTGGGAAAGCTTGGTAGTCATTCCTAGAACTAAACTCACACAAGTATGTGTATCTTCTTCTTTTGACTTGGTCCCCCTGGGGATTTTTACTCTCAGGGTTGTCTACCTGATCCTAAAGGAATTCATCAATTACAGAACAGACAGGATTTCCTGTCCCAGCTCTGGCAAGACATGGCTTTCTGTATTTGTTTGTCTCACTAATCTTGGGGTAAGTAGTTTGCCCAAGTCTTCATCTCTCTTATGGATCCGGGAAGAGTTGTTTTCAGTCTTTTTAGCTTTCATCTGTTTGTTAGGACACAGTTTCAACTTCCAAGCTCCTTACATGCAGAAGCAGAAGCTAGACACATCATGATTTTTATTTGTTTGTTTGTTTGTTTGTTTGTTTGTTTCATGTTAAGGGTTTTTCTAAAATAACAAGTATTAATGGAACTTAATAACACATTTCAATAAACTAAGTTGATTCAATTACATGTTCTACATTTTATTTATTTTTTTCTTTCAGGAGTTATTAGGTTTTGAAAGAGACATATGGAAATATCCTACTAATATCTTATATTAAATCAAGTTTTCTTTGCAGTTCTGATAGTGGTTCATCAGCTACCTTGGTGCATACAAGTTAATGATTGTAATATTTTCTCCATAAATTCTGCTTTTTCCTTTTAATATTCCTTGCTGACATGACAAATGCTTTAAGCCGTATATTACACTTTTTTAATGTTGTATTGGTCTTCCTGATTTCTCTTTGATTGCATTTGCTTAGAGTGTCCCCACCCAGTCCTTCATTTCTCTTTTTGTCATACATATATACATGTATTATATATGCATTTATACAGTATATAGTTTTCAGGTATTTCCTGTAAACAGTTTACTGCTTTCAATTTGCACAATAATGTGTCATAATAAGAACCACAAAACCTGCAGGAGTGTCCAACCCATGGCCCAGGATGGCTACAAATGCAGCCCAACACAAATTGTAAATTTACTTAAAACATTGTTGGCTCCTCAATTTTTGTTAGTGTTTCTGTATTTAATGTGTGGCCCAAGACAACTCTTCTTACAGTGTATCCCAGAGACGCCAAAAGTTTGGACACCCTTGCTTAGAGGTTTGCAAGAATAATAATTTATTCATAGCTCACTAATTTCGTAGCAGGATTCAGCAACTGTGTCCTGTAGTTGGCTGATATCGCCTGTTTTTGTTTAGGTGTCTGTAATTAACTACATATGAGTATGAGTTCTTCAGATTTTTCTGGGTTCTCTCACTTACCTAGGGCATGAGGGTAGGAGGTTCAGGTGTTCCCTGTTGTTTGATCTAGGATGGTCTCTGTTTGGACAACTTGGGGCAAGTCAGCTTGTATTTTGTGTCTCATCTTCCAGTGGGGTATCCATAGCACGTTGTCTTGGATGTAGCAGAGGTGTTACATTAGCAATCAGGGAGTAATGCACAACACCTGTGTAGACCCAGCCTCAGACCTTGGTGTTTCTGCTGGAAGGAATAAAAACATTGAAGCATTTTTACAACTTACAGCAAACATATAATAGGATTTTGTTTCTTAATTGAATTTGACAATGTATTTTTAATGGAACCATTTAGTTCGATTGTATTTCATTTTTATTTTTAAAATTTACTTTTATTTCTCTTATTTTCTGTTTTTTATTGAAAAAGGTGATGTTGTTTATTTTCCAATTTATCATTTCTAAATTCTGCTGTATTTTTCTAATTGTACTCTCTATAACTGGTCATAATTAACCATTTGTCTTGAATAGCATATAAAAACAAAATATTTTCCCATCAAATTTTCTGTTCCCCAGTCTTACCTCTACCATCCCACTTGCATTTTCCCACATCTTGCTACCCACCTTTTTCTTCCTTTTTTATATTAACTGTTTTCATTTAATACTTTCACTTCTGATTGTCTTTACATCTAGGTCCTTCAATTCCAAGGATGTGTATTAACACCTATTTTACATTTTCTATTCAGCATATAATTTTGCTGGGTTTAACTGTACTATAGCTGGTCAAGAAAGTGAAAGAGCAGAGGATAAAGGAAGTACAATAGAAGGATATTCCAGATAAGTAAAGACTTCAGGGCTCGCCCTCATTTACTGTCCTTTTGTGATTTCTGTATCCTATGCTCTATTTTCTGATTTATTTGTTGATTGATTAACAGACTTTAGTAAGTGCTTCCCCCTGCCAGGAGTTAATAAATATTCATTGTTAATCCATACCTACTTATAATATTTTGATAGTTGAATAGTATCATTATTATGGGCTCAATGACTTTCCTTCTGTAGTTTAGAGATGTCAGCTCAACATCTTCAAGTGTGACTTACAGATGGAAGTTTTATGCTGTTCTAATTTTTTTCTGGAATAAGTAATTTTTATTTCAGTTTGAAAGCTTCTGAAATTTTTCCTTAGTTTTGGGCTTTAGGGATTTTACTACTAAATCCCGAAAAGTGTGTTTCCTCATCAAAATCTATACAGATTAAGATTATTTAGTAAACTTTCTCTAGTTTAGAGTTTTTTTCATTGCTTGTTTCTTTAACGATCTTCCAAGACATTAACTTGAATCTCAATAATGAATTTTTCTTTCAATATTCTAAAATAGTTTAATATAAAATATACTTTTTCGGCTCCACAAATATTTTTCCTTATATGTGCTAGACTTGCATCTCCTTAAATACTAGTATCATTTGTGTTACGTGGGTTTTTACTTGCCTCTTTTAGTATGTCCACTTTTTGTGGAACTGTCCAACTTTTATTTGTTTTCCTCTAGCTTATGGCCTCCTCCCCTTTTTTTGAATTGTTATTTTGTGTATTGGTTCTATGGGCTGACACCAGACCAGCTGCTAAGGAATATTAAATCAAATTGCTGTCATTATGGGGGAGCCAACATTGCCCGCATCGTTGGGGACTGGGGCTGTAACAGCAGGCAGGTCATTAGTCCCCTCTTCAGACAGCACGGAGAGGCTTCAGAGCTTGTCTCACATTAAAGGCTAAAAGAGTCTCAGATCACCTATTATGACCCTCTTTGATTCCCTGGAAAGTGAAAAAATTGTACAGTTTAAATGCCTTATACCAGCCTTTCTTTGGAGGACTCAATGTTGTCCATTGGGCGCAGTCTCACCAGAATTTTTCCAAGGAAGATCCTGGCCCTATGGCTTGCTTTCACTGGTTTTCAGAGACTCAGAGGTCTCAGAGCAGAGATAATCTGAAATTGTTTCTATTGCATTCTCTCTGTCCTACCTACCTGTCTGTCCTAGGTATCTGCTTGACTTCCAAGAAGGGAAAGCCTTGTGACAGAAATAGGAAAAGAGATATGTTTTTACTTATTTATTTTAAAGTATATTTTATTATGCTATTATAGCTTTTCCAATTTTCCCCCTTTATCCACCCTGCGCCCCCCAACCCTCCCACATTCCCCCGCTTTAGTTCATGTTCATGGGTTGTACACATAAGTTATTTTAGTTTTCTGTTTCCTGTACCATTTTTTTACCTCTCCCTGTCTATTTTATGCCTACCAAGATGACTCTTTAGAATTTCCATCACTGAAGCCAATCTTCTGTAATAATGGCCCCAAAATTCAGCATGTCCCACAGTACAAGTGCAAGTAGAATTACAGAGAAACAACTGAAATGTCATTTATCTTCATGTTTCTGCCTGCCTGGTTTCAAATTCTGGTCCCTTTGGGCATCCGTTGTTTTTTCTTAGGTACAAGTCAACAATATATTCCTCACAGGATTGTTATGACAATTAATTAATGCAAGTAAAATTCTCATATCAGTGCCTACCATAAAATATGTGCTCAAAATATTATCAGAATTATTCTATTCGCCCATACTATGAGCATATTTTACACACTAAAATGACATTGAATAAACAAAAATATTGAACACCATTCTTACTGTGATTACTGTATGTATATAAACAAAATAAAATTATTGCAAATATAGCAATGTATAGAGCTAGAATAAATGTATCTCCTACATTCTAGTACTTGTCACAATTACATGACTCCAAAGCCATGCCCATAGTCACCATAACAGGGAGAAAAAGGCTATTGTGTGGTTTGCCTATGGAAAGAAGTATGCTATAACATTGCAAGAATGGAGCTGAAATGTATAAAGAGTTGTAGGGTTTTTTGGAAGAGATACAAGTAAGTATAGTTGGACATCACTGTGGGTACACATGTGCACCCACTGCCAGTGGTATTACACCGCATGTAATATTACACTGCGTGTAATACCACTCCACCAATACCACCCAGAACTGCAATGGGTAGGGGCTGGCAGTGAAACAGTTCCCTAAGGATCATGGCAACATTGGCAGTAAAGTCCTAATTTGAATTTTTAAGCACAGCTTTCAATTTCTGTTAAGTTGCATTTCTGATATCAAATGTTCAAAGAAGAAAAGAAAGGGGAAGCTGGGTGTAAAAAGGTCAAATGAAGAATTATCTTAAAATGACATTTTATATTATAGTCATGTTTAATAACTTCAAATGAAGAATTATCCCCCATTTGAATTTTTTAAGACAAAGACTGTGTAAAAACTTCATTTTAAAATGATTTTTTATAATCAAAGCAATCTGTAAATGTCAGATGAACAGCTCAATGAATTAATGTTTCTAAGGATATGAAAATAGGTTAAAATGTCCAGTGGACCATTTCATTAATATTTGATGTTTTTCTCAGGAAATATTGATATAAAAATGTAGACCTTATTATGTTACTATCTTTAATTTTTTAGTTATCTTGTTGTAGAAATGACTATTAATTAAATGTTCTTCTGATTTGTCTAATATAAAAATAATAGATGAAAATGGTATCTAAATATTGAAATACATGGAATGTTTTTAAATTACCTTTGCAAAATACAATTAAATGGTTAAAAGTTATATACAAATATACTATTTTGCTATTTAAGTATTATATAATTTTATGTTATATGTGCAATAAGGAATGAGGCAAATATTATCACATGAATTTCTTGTAGGAAATTTAATTTGACAGAGTCCTACTAGAGCTAAAAATTATGGACAAAACCTCTTCTTAAACTTGAGAGTTTGGTGGGAATATGTAAATGTAATAAAATTTTTGTATGTTCATCAATATCAGTTCAAATAAGTGTACATAGCAGCCCTCTCCAGTAAAACCTTTGGCATCAATGGGAATTTCTGTATCTGTGCTCTCCACCATGCTTGCCACTAGTCTCATGGAGCTACTCTGCGTGTGAAATATGTCCTCTACAATACAGGAACTCAATTTTAATTAATTTATTTTTTATTTTTTATTTTTTGAATTGTTGTTCAAGTACAGTTGTCTCCATTTTATTTTGTGTACCACATGCACAGGTACATAGGAACCAATTGTTAGTCTGACAGATCAATTCAAAGCTCAGACTTTCTCTTATGGAGTCTCTAATGAAGTCAAGGCAAACTTCTATGTGAAATAGCAAAAGGTGTTTGGCTAGTAATGTATATTTTGTTTAAAAGTAGGGCTATTAAGGTAAACTAAACATGTAGTGCTATCTAAAGTGATTCCAAAAATACACACACACATTTTTTTACAGATACAAAATGATTCTACTGATTTACTTGCAAGTGTCAAAAAAATAAAACTTGAAATTTACTATAAATAGACTTAACCAGATATTTTGATGGGCAAATGTATGCATGTGCATGCGCACACACATATACAAAACTAGAGTACCATTTAAGTTCTATATACATTAGAAATTTGTCACTCAAAATGCTACTTTAGTTTTTCAATATATATGGGATATCCCCATTAAAATTCTTGAGGTAACTAGCAATGCTCACTTGCATAAACCACTTTACATTTGAAGAAACACTTCCTTTTTTATTTTTTAAAGATTTCATTTATTTATTTTTAGAGAAGGGAAGGGAGGGAGAAAGAGAGGGAGAGAAACATTAGTGTGTGCTTGCCTTTCATGCACTCCCTACTGGGCACCTGGCCTGCAACCTAGGCATGTGCCCTGACTGGGAGTTGAACCAGTAACCCTTTGGTTCTTAGGCCGGCACTCAACCCACTGAGTCACACCAGCCAGTGCCATTTTATGAAACATTTCTTCATGCTTTATTGCTTTTGAGTTTTAGGATAATGCAAAGGGTGAGTATTACAACTTTTTATTTTTTAGATGAAGACATCAATGACTTAAGAAATTAAGGCAAAGATACCATGAACTAAAAGTTCACCATGGGAATGATGATGATAATGGTAATGTCTGACACTTATAGGACTTTTCAATCTGTAATCAATCTAATACCCATTCTATTACATGAGATTGTGCTCTCCTGATTGCTTCTCATTGAATAGGAGAGAAGCAGCCACCCTCCTGTTCTAGTCACTGCTTATTGTGGTTAGAATCCAGGTCTCATTTCTCCTTGCCTGGTGGCACTTCTAAGAACTGGAGAAAAGATGTGGAGATATGCAGTACCAGAAAACATAAAAAGTAGGTTTGGCTGATTGATTGCAAATGAGTTGCAAAAGATTTCTATAAATCAGATATGACTGGAAGATCAATGCTTCGATAAGTGAAGGAGATGAGAGGAGTGTGAGTGATAATGGGAAATTTAGTACAGAGGAGTTCTTAGGGAACATACAAGAATTCTTCCAGTCACACCAAATTGGAGTTATACCAAGTCATTTGGACTTTTTTAATGCCCTACCAAATGTACCATGACCCTTATTTTGTCCACCTTGCAGAACGTGGACAACTTCAGAAATATTGTTTGGGCCATCTGTAGCCCGTTACTGATGATTTTTTAGCTTTGTGATCTACCCCACCTGTTCTCTCCTTTAGCCCTCCTTCATTATTCTTCACTGACAATGCAGGCCAGCTACCCACCAAGCATTGTGTGTCATGCACTTCACAGTCAGTATTTAATTTATCATTTCTAATAACCTTGTGCAAATAAACACTTGTATTATAAAATTTATAAAAATAAAAATAATGTGCAAATAAAAATGTTATTACTCACATGATACATATATTTAATCATTTAATCCAACCATTTCAATTCTAGCTATTTTCCTAAGAGAAGAAAAAAATCTGTGTTAATGCATATTAGTAAATGAAAGTTCACAGAAGCATTATTTGCAATAGATAAAAGCTGGAAGCAGCAGAAATTCCACACCAACAGGTAATGTATAAACAAGTTGTGGTATTTCTATATAGTGGGATACTAATGAGCAATACAATTAGTGAATCATTGATATACAATATGTATGAATCCACTCCAACGTTTGTTGAGTGAAAGAGATCAGAGTACACATTTTACCCTTTGGTTACATTTAACTACAAAAAAATGGAAACTAACCTATAGTATGAGAGCAGGATTGTCTGGGGATGTAGTGTGGGTTTCAGGGAAAAGCAGAAAGAGGATTACTAAGAGATACATGGAAACTTGGGGATTAAGTTGTCACATTTCAGGGGTATATATATATTTAAAACTTATCAAATTGTATATTTTGCATATTTCCAGTTGATTTTTCATCAGTACCTCAAGAAAAACATTAAAATAATATGTGCTCTGATCTCACTAGAGGCAGTTCTTCTTGTGGCAACATACCAAATCTTTGAGAAGAAAAAACTCAACCAAATGAAAAGATATCCTCAAGGTTTGCTTCTGAAAAAAACATAAGGTTGAAAATGAGAGGTTTTTGGAGAGGAGTAAAGTTCTGTGAGGCAGATAATTATCTATATATAGATTAAAGCTTTGAAAGGATGGAATTTTGAAATTTTTAATTTATTTTTATTCTTGTAATTGTTTTTCAAGTACAGTTGTCTCCATTTCCCCCCATCTTCCCCCTGATCTACTCATCCCCACCTACCACCCTCAATCCTATCCTCTTTGGCTTTGTCCATGGGTCCTTTATACATGTTCCTTGATAACTCTTTGCCTATTTTCCCCCTTTATCCCTCTCCCTCTTCCCCTATGGTTACTGTCAGTCTGTTCTTTATTTCAATGCCTCTGGTTGTACTTTTCATGCTTCTTTGTTTTGTTGATTAGGTTCCACATATAGATGAAATCATATGGTATTTATCTTCCCCATAAACAACCTCGAATAGCCACAGCAATTTTGAGAAAGAGGAACAAAATTGAAGGGATCACAATACCTGATATCAGACTATATTACAAGACCAAGGTAATCAGAATAGTCTGGTACTGTCATAAGAACAGATACATAGACCAGTGGAACAGAATAGAGACCCCAGAAATAAGTCCAAGTCTTAATAGTCAATTAATATTCGACAAAGGGGGCAGGAGCACAAAGGAGTGAAAATAGGCTCTTCAACAAATGGTGTTGGGAGATCTGGACAGCTACAGGCAAAAAAAAAAAAAAAAAAAAAAAAAAAAAAAAAAAAAAAAAAAAAAAAAAAAAAGAAAAGAAAAGAAAGAAAGAAAAAAGAAAAGAAAAGAAAGAAAAGAAAAAGAAACTTGACCACCAACTTACACCATACACTAAAAGCACATATTGGACAATAAGCACATATTGGAACCAAGCTGAAAAACACAGTGTAGACAAGTTTAGACACAGCTTTTTGACTCTGTTTGCCTGGTATGGGGTCTTGGTGGGCAAACAGGCTTTATAAGGGTGAAACCACACCAGTGTAAATTATTTATAGAAAAAATAATTTATGCTTATACAAATGGTATACTTCTAAAATTTGCAAGTGTTCCAAATAACTTTCTGTGTACACTTTCTGTGTAAATTATTTGCCAGGTATATATTTTTCCTAAATCACATTTATAGAAAGAGACTTTTAAACTGCACTGGACAAAAGACTTAAATATAAGTCATGGCACCTTAAAAGTCCTAAGGGAGAACATAGCTGGAAAATCTCAGATATTCTACACAATAATATTTTCACCAATATATTCCACCAATATGTCCCCTAGAAAAAGGGCCATAAAGAAAAGAATAAACAAATGGGATTTCATTAAAATAAAAAGCTTCTGCATGACTAAAGAAAACATCAGCAAAATGAAAAGGGAACCAACCATTTGGGAAAATATATTTGCCAGTAATACCATGGACAAGATTTAGATCTCCAAAATATATAATAAATTTTTTTCTAATGTGTAACATAATCTTAATTTTGATGCCTGAAAGTCTTAATAAAATAAAGAGGTTTGGGGGACCATATATATTTTAAAGATTGTATTTATTTTTAGAGAGGGGAAGGGAGGGAGGAAGATCGGAAAAAAAAAAAAACATCAATATGTGGTTGCCTCTCATGTGATCCCTATTGGGGACCTGGCCTGCAACCCAGGCATGTGCCCTAACTTGGAATCAAACCATGACTCTTTGGTTTGCAGCCCATGCTCAATCCACTGAGCTACACCAGCCAGGGATGGGGGCCATATTTTTGGCTAGCAAAAGAACCAAGTCCTGGGGCCTGTAATCTAACCTACAAACAGCCAATATGGCCTCCTTCTTGGACTGATGGACTTGTTTTTTGTTGTTGTTGTTTGCTTGTTTGTTGGTATGTTTTAACACATCAAGTAGGGGAAAGAAAAATATAAGTTCTTTTGAAATAATTCACATTGGCAACATATAAGGGGGGCAGGATACGGTAAAGCAGGGCTCATTCTATGACAAGAGCACTATCTGTAAGGAAGAGCAATTTACTACTTTTTATTGGCCAAAGCACCTGTCCAGAAAGGTCGTGAGGGTGCAGGATGCAAAGGCCCTTCTAGTGCTCTGCTAGTCATGTGGATGTTGACTCAAAGCTCCAACATACCTTCATGTAACCTGTCTTCTGTCATCTGGTCCCCAGCTATTAACAGGCTGACTGCTCTGTCTCCTTTCCTTCTCAGGCCCAGTGTCATTCAATTTAGAACATCTCAGAAATTTTTCCTGTCACTGGTAGCAAAGATACAGGGTAACTCTGATGACTACCTGTGAATATTTATCCCATATTTACAAAAATAAATGAAGTCTAAGGATCATAAGTCCTGTTCAGATTATACAATGTTTTTGAACATCAGCTTTGTCCTCTGACTTTTTCAGAACCTTCTAGTTTTCTGATTTTGTGACTTAATAATAACACTGGAAGTATTTGCCATTTGTGGTCAAGAGTCTTTCTGAAGATCATCCTTCCGAAGACTGTATCCTCATGTCTTTGATTCCTTTCCCCAGAAGACCAGGAGATGTGGCATATTTCAAGCACGCCACAAGAGGAACCATGCCATAAGAGACTGATAACAGGAGGGTTCTCAATGAAGAAAAAATACTTAATGTCTCACTCCTCCAGTAATGGAAGTACATTAAACATAAACTCTGACAAGAGTTAAAACAGCAAGATAGCACTTACATCGTATAATCACTACATAAAAGGCCAATAATCACTTTGTTCAAATAAGATAATGCAGCATAATATAAGTAGTAATTTAAGCAATTATCCAGTAGAACAGTTAATCATCACCCTCAATTCAAAGCCTTTTGTTTCTTCAGAATACACATGCCAGATTGTAATTAGATGCACTCACACTGTTGAGGGCAAAGCTAGCTTCTTGGTTTGAAATGTTGGAACCAAGCTGAAAAACACAGTGTAGACAAGTTTAGACACAGCTTTTTGACTCTGTTTGCCTGGTATGGGGTCTTGGTGGGCAAATAGGCTTTATAAGGGTGAAACCACACCAGTGTAAATTATTTATAGAAAAATAATTTATGCCTATACGAATGGTATACTTCTAAAATTTGCAAGTGTTACAAATAGCTTTCTGTGTATACTTTCTGTGTAAATTATTTCCAGGTACGAATTTATTCTAAATCACTTTTATAGGAAGAGACTTTTAAAGTTCACTGGCTTAAGTTGTTTGATAATAAAAATTTCAGAAATCTAGAGTATATCTGTATCTGAACATCTTCTGTTTCATTTCTAATCAATAATGCCATAGAGCTGCCATTTTGCTGTCACAGTCATGAAGCATGCTGAGATACAGTGTGTCATATATCATAAGGCACAGAAATAATCATCAGAGAAGAAAATTAAACTTTTGATGAAATTGACTTCTTACAACTCTTTAGTTTTTAGTGGGTAATTAGGAGTTACAAATATTGAAAATTAAAATGTTCAAGTATCAGAAGCAATTTATCACAAAAATGGAATGGATGGTTAACTTTTTATTATTTGAAGGCACACATAATTTCATGATTACTTGCAGTTCTATTTATGATAATAATATATTGACTTCTTTGTCTTGAGCTCCAGCTGAAACTGTCTTACTAAACTCTGGACCCATGCAACCAACAATGTACTAGAACAGTGATTTTCAATCTTTTGAGTCTTATGGCACACAAACTAATTACTAAAATTCTGTGGCAGATACAAAATATATTGTGACTTTTGTTGATTGGACAAAATAAGATAGGCATAATTTTTATTCATGAACACAGGTTGGCTATTGCTGTGTTGGCTGTTGTCATTTTTTAATTTGACACTATAAGGGAACAGAGTCAGTGCTCCTGATCAAATAGTCAGACACTGTATCCTATATAAGTTCTTGCAGCACATGAGTGTGCCATGACACAACAATTTAAAACTGCTGTAGTAGAACAATATTTCTCAAACATAATGTACATACAAATCACCCAGAGCTCTTTCTATAAGTGCAGAGTTTGACTCAGTTTTCCTGGAACATGAGCCGAAAGTCTACATTTCTAACAAACCTCCAGGTGATGCTTATGATGTTTGATTCACTTTAGTCTGAGGCCCTGGGTAACCCTCACTTAAATTCCTGACATATTTTAAACTCAAAGGGTAGAAATCTGAATGAAACTTTTAGCTTTAAACCCTAAATTTGTTCTTCTTTGGTGGTATTTGTTGTTTATTTGGTCCACTACTCATTTAGTGACAGGCTAAAACCTAGTAGTCATGCCAGATTTCTCCTTATTTTTTATGAACTATATAAAACTTATCACCAAGATCTCTGATTCAACCTCATAAACATTTCTTGACTGTTTATTCTTTTTTAACTCCACTGTGGTACAATTAAGGTTACTATAATCTCTCTTGTGTTAGTATAACAACCTTCTAACTGACTACCATGGATTAGTTTCATGAACTAATCCAAAATTATCTTTCTAAATCTAATTCTGATCATATCAATCCTGTTCTTAAAAATCCATCAATGCGCCCTGGCTGGTGTAGCTCAGTGGATTGAGCGCGGGCCTGCGAACCAGAGGATCACGGTTCGATTCCCAGTCAGGGCACATGCCTGGGTTGCAGGCCAGTTCCCAGCAGGGGACACACGAGAGGCAACCGTACATTGATATTTCTCTCCCTCTCCCTCTCCCCTACCCCTCTAAAGACAAATAAAAAAAAAATCTAAAAAAAAAAAAAAATCCATCAATGCCTTTAACATGATCTCTGAGACACCATTTTCTCACTTTATTTTCATATTAATCCACTTTTCATCATTTAATATCTATACTCTGGCTTCAGTAGACTTCTTTAAGTTTCTGGATTTCTCTTATTTTACAGTCTCTCTCTGTCTCTCTTTCCTTTCCTCTCTCCTTTCCTCCCTCTGACTCTATTATACTCCCTTCATTCAATATGTCCAAGGTGAGTCATGTAATAAAATTCTTCCTAGCTTATTCTTGTGAATTTTCTGTTTCAATTATGAGAGTGTCTCTACATGAGAAGGTATCCTAGGCTTTTTTCATAACTACATCTTTTAGGTTAATTGAGAATATATTTCTTTAGGTTCTATACTCAAAATATTAATTATCTTCTCTCATTTGTATTCTTTAATATAACAGTTTTAATTATATATATAATTTACATAGTATACAATTCAGATATGTAAGTTTACAATTCATTTATTTTTCTTACACAGTTAGTTATCTTTCACCATGTGTAACCATCACAACAATCAACTGTAGAATATTTCCTTCAAACTAAAAATAAATCTTATATAAAACAGGTCTCTGCTGCATGTGCTCACATTAATTTTTTTTTGTGTTCTTGATTATTTGACTCTTTTATTAAAAATATACTTCTTTTCCTCTAGTCAAAATGTTTGACTTAAAGTCTATCAATTACAGTTTACATTTAGTGTGACTTTTTATTAGTTTCAGGTGTATAGCATAGTGGTTAGACAATCTATTCTTTTGCTTTCAATTTGTTTATATCCTTGATTCTAGTATTTCTCCCATATACTGCATATAGTTCCATCTTGTTTTTTAATCCTACTTGATGATCTCAGTCTTTTGAGTTGATTGTTTAATCAATTCATATTAAATGTTATTATTGATGTAGATTTGGGTATTTTAACTTTTGTTTTTTCTTCCTCTATTTACTTTTACCACTTCCTTTTGCATAATGAATATTTTTCAGTGTAAGACTTTAACTCCTTTAAAAGTTTTCATATATATTTTTATATACTTTAATTATTTTATAACCATTTTTCTAAGGCTTACCATATACATCTTAACTAATAAGAATCTACTTTAAATTTGCATTATTATAATTCAAGTGACATATAGAAATATTACTCTTATGTGGCTTTACTCACCTTTCTCACCTTTCTACTATTATTGTTAGAAAGAATACCTGTATGTATATTGTAAACCTAACAATATGCTGCTGTAATTATTGCTTTATATGCTTTTATGTCCTCTCAAGAAGCTCAGTGAAGACAAGGGAGCATTTGTGTATTTTCATATTTAACCTTCTTATGAACCACTACTCATTCTCTTAATTTGTCCCTGGGCATTCACATTACCATTTGGTATTATTTCCTTACTCCAGTACAACTTTGCTTCCCTTTGCATTTTTTGTATCAAAAATAGTATGTTTGCATATGCTAAAGGCAGGTATAAAACACAGTTATACAGCTGTTTTCTTATTCAGTTGCTTTTAAACTTTCTTAAGACAAGAAAGGAGAATATTCATTTATATTGTTTTTTATGACAGGATTACCTTTACCAATGCTCTTTGCTTTTCATTTGAATTTGAATCATAGTAGTCCCCCTCATCTCCAGGTGATACTTTCAGAGACAACCCAGTCAATGTCTGTTACTGCAGACAGTGTCAACCCATATATACGTGTGTGTGTTTATATATTCTCATATACATGTATATGTGTATATATACACATATACATGTATATATGATGTCTTTTCCTATATATACATAGCTATCGTAAAATTTAATTTATAAATCAAGCACATTAAGAGATTAACAATAACTAATAATAAAACAGAACAGTGTAACAACAAACTGCAATTAAAGTGAATGTTATCTCATTGCCTTCTGTCCTGCAATGTTTCAGATGATAAATCAGCAGTTAATTTTTGTAGAATTCCTTTGTATATAATGAGTCATTTTTCTATTTCTGCTTTCAAGATTTCTTTCATTCCTTATGTGTGGGTGTGGATCTCTTTTTGTTTATCATATTTGGAATTCATTGATCTTTGATGTGTAGATAAGCATGTATATCAAATTTTGGAAGTTTTCATCTGTTCTTTAAACAATTTTCTGCTCCTTTTTTATCTTTTTTTCTCTATTTTTACTACTTCTATTATTCATACTAATGTGTGATGTTATTGCTCCACATATCTCTGAGGCTCTGATTATATTTATTCTGCTTCCCCCATTCTTCTATAAGATTATAAATAATTTCTTTTTTTGACATTCTCTATTTGATGAAACATTGTCATCATGTCTTCCTTTACTCTATTAAGGGGTTTTCTTTAGTTCTTTGAAAATATTTATAAAACATTGGATTTTTTTTTGTTATTTAATTCTGCTATATGGACCCTCTTACAGATACTTCCTATACAATGATTTTTTCTCTATACGTGGGGGTCACATTTTTCTGTTTCTGTGCTGTCTTGAATTTTTTTTTTCTTAAAAGGCATGACATTGTACATAATTTATCGTAGCCAGTTCAGATTCTGACTTGTCTTGGTTACTTCAATGAAGTATATTTTCTTCTCAAAGTGATAAGTCTGATGTCACTCATCAAAGGACACAGACCTGGAAATGTTCATAGTCACTTAGGGATATCAATGGTTCTAATAATATTACCTTTTTTTTAAAGACAAGGGATGAGAAGGAGAAAGAGAGGGAGAAAAACATCTCTGTGTGGTAGCCTCTCTCGCATCCTCCACTGGGGACCTTGCCTGCAACCCAGGCATGTGCCCTGACTGGGAGTCACTATCAACCCTCTGGTCCTCAGGCAGGCTCTCAATCCACTGAGCCACACTAGTCAGGGCTTAATAATAATATCTTCAACTGTATCTTTTTCTGACCTCTTTGCTAAATTGTCTTCTACACTTGGTATCATATCTAGCTTTTAGGCTTTTTTGATTAACTAGCTGATTAAGCTAGTATGGTTGTAAATTCCCAGAGACACTAATTGCTCCTTAATCTGGTCAAACTAAATTTGGGTCTGTTCAGGGGAAATATTTTAGAGGAAAGTATTTGTGCTTTCTTTTGACCCTAGGAGGATTTTTATTTGGGGTCTGTTTCTGGCCAATTAGCCAGCCTACATTTTAGCTTATTGCTCTCATGGAGCAATCACCCTCCTCTTAATTACTTGGCACCAGCATCTCCCTTGTTTTTGAGAATATACTTATGCTCGAACTTCTCCACATCGTGTTTAAACATATTTCTGAGCTAGTGTTCCAGAGCTAAGGATGGTAATCGGGCTCACTACTCTTGGTTTGATACCCATGCTTTATGAGTAGGATTCTGTATTTCAGTGATAGCCCCTGATCTCCTTTGCTCCCATCTCCCAGTATGTAGCCTCCTCCAGGTAGAAAGTTGGATCAAGGGCAATCATTCCTTAAAAATCCTCAACCCATCTTACTAAAGGCAGTGCCTCTGCTCTAGGAGGTGGGTGGAAGAGGTATGTTCCCAATCTCTCAGCCTCACTAACCTGGAATCTAACCTCTATCAAAATCCTCTCCTCTGGGAAAAGGAAATGAAAAATCCTGGTGGCCTTCTTTTCTCAGTAAGATAATAACAGTTATTGACTGAGATCTGGTGGGAAAATGAACCTCATCTTGGCCACAACTACTTGCAGTGTAACTTCCTTAATGTTCAGCACAATTCTTACCTGAGAAGTTTTAAAGGAAATGGGTTGTATCACATATTCCAGTGACAATGCTGTTCTTAAGATACCTTTTTAAAGCACCAATCAGAATAGTGACTTCTTGTTTTTTGCAATTTTACTTTCTGCTATACCCCAAATCCTTGTTCTAGGATGTCATTTTCCTTTTATGGCCTTAATGCATATATATATATATATATATATATATATATATATATATATATATACACACACACACACACACACACACACACACACACACATACACACATACTCCCGTGGAGTTATGAAATTTAACCATTTTCTTGGTGATGATTCATTCTATAAGCAGAACATTCTCTTCCTTCTGGGCTACCAGCACAAGATAAATATTTTTTTAGTAAGCAACTTATCAAGATTCATGACAACTACTTATTTAAATGTATTTTTCTTCTTAACTGTAAGCTTCATGTGAGTAGGATCCATAGGTATTTATTTTTCTTTCTCACATGTTCACCAGAAAGTACAGTACATATAGGCATTCTATAAACAATAAGTATAAAATTAAAATTCAAGGTGGAATCAAGATTATGAAGAAAATGATCACAACTTTAAGATAATGTATTGTTATCCCACTTCTCTGAATCATAAAATTTCAAGAATGGAGGGAATTGACAATATCAGACAGGATCCAATCAGCTTACTAAGAATTCTTACTAAGTTTACACAATTAAAAGTGTATTTCTACTAAGAAGTATCATTCCACATTCTGTAATCCTAAATATTCATAAGTTCTTATGTTTACCATATAGTCTTTCTTAATACAGCAGCCATTATTGATCCTTGTTCTACTTATTGGAACCATTAGAATATGCATAATCATTCTTTCTAAATTTGAAATGAAGAGTTGTTCTGTCTCTTTCATTACTTTTTCCAGACTAAACATTCCCATTGCATTCATCTGCTAGACACATAGCAAAACTTTGATTATTTTTTCTTAATTGTATGCTGTATTAGTTTTCTAGGGCTCTGATAACAAACACACTGGGTGGTTCAAGAGAATGGAAATTTTATCCTCTAAAATTCTTGAGGCAAGAAGTCCGAAATCAAGGTGCTGGTAGCGTCATGCTCTCTCTGAAGGCCCTAGGGGAGGATCCTTACTTTTTTTTTTTTTTAATTGTTGGAAAAAATTTAGTGTTGCTTGGCTCGTAGGTGCATGACTTCTATCTCTGTCTCTGTCTTCCCATGGTTTTCCACTCTGGGTCTGTGTCTTTATGTGTCTTCATAAGACATTCTCCTCTCTTTATGTCTGTGTCCAGATTTCTGTCTTCTTATAAGGACACCAGAATAGCCCACAATAATTCAGTATCAGCTTGTCTTAATTTGATTATATCTACAAAGACCCAATTTCAAAATAAGACCATATTCATAGGTACCAGGAATTAGGACTTGAACATATTTTTTGAGGGACACAATTCAACTCACAACTCATGCCAACAGGGTTCATGTTTCTCAAGCCTGAGTACACACCCTCCAGCGTAGCTTGGCCCATTCAGATTACTAAAGAACTAACACTTCTTCCATTAAGCTTTTAAAAACACAGACAAAAATTCCAGAGAGATTTTTATGCATACTTATTACAATTCTTTGTGCCTAATTTGGCTTACAAGCCCAGTCAGTCAACTAAATTAATCACTGCATATCCAGCATATGCCATCTGTATATTTAACTCACCTATCTTATTTTAACTTGTTCATAAAATTTTTGAATGAATCAAGGGCACAGATTATGGGCATAGTATTAGGAATTTACCTAAAACAATTTATATTCCAATCACCTGTGTGTCTTTTAAAAAGAAATTTATCTCACTTTTTATATTGTGACAAATATTCATCTAGAATATATTAGTATAAAGCAGTGTGGAATTTCCCTTCATTTCAGTTCTAACACCAAACATATAATCCTGGAAAACAATATGTTACCTTGTTTTTATGTTTGTTTTCAAATACTTTCTCTTTTAAGGTGTATTGAGTACAATAGCAAATCATAAATGCTTAAACCTCTATTAAGAATTTCAATTTACCTCTTAGCTCAGAGAAGTAGTAGATTAGGCTAATGCCATACTTAATACATTACATACCAATTTTAAAGAAAAAGCTCACACCATCTACTAGAGCATTTTAGAAAGAAAAGAATATTGAAAAATAATAGTAATAACAAGAACATTGAAAATATATAGAAGAAAACTCAACTAAAATATTCCTATAGTGATCGGACTTCTCAATATACTTTTTGGTATAATCACAGATCACATTTTGACCACCGATAGCAATTTAAGAGCATCATTCTTGCAACAGGAAAACAGAATTTTTTAAAGACAAAATCAAAAGCAGGCAAGTCTTTAACAAGGCTTTTCTTCCTTGGGATGGAGTTAACATAAAATTAATTCTGAGATACTTGAGACTAAAGTGAATGTGTGTGTGTGTGTGTGTGTATGATATATATATATATATCATACACACATATATAGTATATATATATATATACTATTTATTCTCTGTACCCTTTCCCCCTCTCTCCTCCTCCCATGCCCCTGTTGCTAACCCTCCATATGATCTCCATTTCTGTGGTTCTGTTCCTGTTCTAGCTGTTTGCTTAGTTTGCTTTTGTTTTAGGTATGGTTCTTAATAGCTGTGAGTTTGCTGTCTTTTCACTGTCGTATTTTTATCTTCTTTTTCTTAGATAAGTCCCTTTAACATTTCATATAATAAGAGCTTGGTGATGATGAACTCCTTGAACTTGACCTTATCTGAGAAGCACTTTATCTGCCCTTCCATTCTAAATGACAGCTTTGCTGGGTAGAGCAATCTTGGTTGTAGGTCCTTCACTTTCATGACTTGGAATACTTCTTTCTAGCCCCTTCTTGCCAGTAAGGTCTCTTTTGAGAAATCAGCTGACAGTCTGATGGGAGCTCCTTTGTAGGTGACTGTCTCCTTATCCCTTGCTGCTTCTAGAATTCTCTGCTTCATTTTAATCTTGGCTAATGTAATTATGATGTCCCTTGGTGTGTTCCTCCTTGGGTCCAGCTTCTTTGGGACTCTCTGAGCTTCCTGGACGTCCTGGTAGTCTATTTCCTTTGCCAGACTGGGAAAGTTCTCCTTTATTATTTGTTGAAATAAGTTTTCCACTTGTTGCTCTTCTTCTTTCCCTTCTGGGACCCCTATAATTCGGATGTTGGGATGCATGTGTGTGTACATTGCCATATTCCATAAATAGGACTACAACACACTCTTTACAAAATACTTTATATATCTGGTGTCCAAGGTTACCATATGTCAAGGACACATAAAAATTGAACTTATGCCCTGACAACTTTGCCAATTAAAGAGAAACACTAATTAGAATTTCAGCACTCCATTATAGAATAGTTGGAAATGGAAAGTAATTTTAATCTGAAAAATTAATTTAGATCCTTTATGTATTTTAATGAATGTAAGATGCAATATAGTAGAGTCTCTTTTTTTCTTAATTATTGAATTAGTCAGGATTCTCCTGAGACATGGAACCAATAGGATAGAGAGATGTATATAAAGAAATATACACATATAAAGGGATTTATCATAAGAACTTAGCTCATGTGATTATGGATGTTGGGAAGTCCAAAATCTGCAGTGCAGATGAGCAGTATGGGTCCCTGCAGGAGAGACACAGGAAAGTTGATGCTGCAGTGTCAGTCAAAATGCTAGCCAGTGGAAATGCAGGGGACCCTGATGGTACAGTCAAAGTTCAAAAGTAATCCACTGGAGAATGTCCTCTTCCTAAGGGAAATTGGTCATTTTGTTCTATTCAAACTGTCAACTGTTTAAATGAGGACCATCCCTATTATATAGGGCAACCTGATTCATCCAAAATCCACCAATTTAAATGTTAGTCTCATCAAAAAATACTCTATAAGTTGGCACATAAAATTAACCATCACAATTATGTAAATGGAAGGCAAGATGTAGGACCGAATATTCAAGTTTTTCTTCCTAGCTGCAACCAAATTAAGGGATAGAAAACAGAAAATGGTGCCAGAGACCAGTAGTTTAGTAAAAAAACTTTCTATTCACTTTAGGTTTTCAGTTGCTTTTTTCTTTGGAGGCTTTTAAAAAGAAAACCTAATTAGGTCCACTTCAATGTCCACCTGTAAAAAAGAAAAAAAAATTTTGTTGCTTAGCTTGTCTCTTTATTTTATTATCCAAATGAAGATATTTTTGATGTACAGTTCTATGTTATTTCAGATAACTCAAACATCGGAAGAAATATTCTTGTACTAAGCAGCCTTTGTAATATGAGAATGTATTAGTACAAAATAATAAAATACAGTGTATAAAAAGAGCAAAAAAAAAACAAATTAAGGGATAGATTACTTCCTCTTAATGTAAGTCTTGAAAAAGAATAAACAACACTCATGCACAGAAAAGATATTATACAGCATTTTTCCCCCTTTGTCCTAAAAATGTGGTCAAGGTCCTAAGCTGCCCCCCAAAATAAAGGCACTTGAGGTGGTCATCAGATGGGACATCACTTTTCCACAGGGCTTGTAGAGAGCCATGAGTATAGAATTGGGTGAGTGGGTGTGTCAAAAAGGAGACAGGCATGCAAGAGTGCTCAGTCTTTGTAGAATATTTTAGTCACTGTGAGAATTGTTCTTTCCCTGAATCTCAGTGACTAAAATTCCCTGAGCTAGTAGTCCTAAAGATGACTGGTGTTTGCAAGGGGACACTCTGCCTCATCTGCACTGGGTTACCATAAAACCCCCTCTTGTGTGTGCAGCACAACAAACTGTGAGAAGAGACGTCTCTGGAGATTTTCTGGGAGCCTAAATTACTAATGTGCTTATTTTCAGTCCTACTCCTCAAATATGGAGAAGAAGAGAGTTATATTTAACATTTTTCTCTGAGATTTGATGACATTCCTAAATATAGAATGGAGTTTGCCTTTGGTGTTTGGGGAACCGAAAATAAGGAATCAGCAGCAAAGCCCATCCCAGTAGGGCTCAAAAGGGACCATGTTGTAATGAACCCAGGAAGATGATGTGGGTAATTCTCTTGCTACTCACATCATTGCAGCCCTGTAAGTATGCAAAGAGGGCTTGACTGGTTATAGTGATTCCACATGAACAAATGTGTGGCTGGACATGAGGCAGGCTCAATAGTACTCCACAAATGGCTGCAAAGTCACGTGAAGATTATGGAACACCTAGACAGGGTCAGGTCACCTATTGCAGGCAGCATCAAGGCTCAGATAGTGTCTCTGAGAAGGGATCTATCTGTGCAGGATAAAGAGGGCTGAATGCAGTTTAGGAAAAAAAAACAAAAAACAAACAAAAAAAAAAACAACACACATACTGTTTATTTGGAACTAAATTAGGCCTTCAGCATCCAGAACAAAAATAGATTGAACCAGAGCAAGGTCCATAATGCATGCTACCAATGAAAAGCAAAACTTCAATAAGAATACCGATGTTTGTTTTATTCTTTCATATCCCTAACCTCTGAAGAAAATGCACCTGGAAAAACTGGGGGGGGGGGTAGGGGTGGGATCAGAGACCTTAGAGGTAGAAGAGACCACCCTCCTCTAAGTCAAGCAACAGTGCTTCAGAGGACAGTTTTGAAACTAGAGCTAAGTGTCCTACAAGACTCAGGACAGCCCTCACAACAAAGAATGACGTGGGTAAATGTCAGTAGTTCTAAGGTGGAGAAGTTCTGGATCAAAGCAGCAATTTATAAACTTTTGTCCAGCAATATGGGTTTCAGGAAGCAATATGAGTTAGGTATGATTGGGGACAGATTTATTTGCCAGTTAAAAATAAACATTCTGATTAGAAAATAATTGTTGGTAAATTGTATCTGAAGTCTATTAACCAATACAAATCTTTGTATCTCTTTCCTGTATACATTGACAAGTTTTTTGATAATTTAATTCATTAGGTTTATGAAAGCACTAAAGAACCACTAACAAAAATTGATCTGACAATTCGACATAAGTTTTCACTTAATGCATTGGGAGTCTAGTATATTTTTTCTGATTTTTTATTTGATTTGAGAGAGAGAGAGAGAGAGAGAGAGAGAGAGAGAGAGAGAGAGAGAGAGAGATTAACAATGATTTGTTGTTCCACTTATTTATGTATTCATTGCTTGATTCTTGTAGGTGCCCTGACTGGGAGATTACATTCACAACCTTGGAGTATCAGGAAGATACACTAACCGACCGAGTTACCCAGCCAGGGCATGAGTCAAGTGTTCTTAAAGTTTGTACTTATTAGAAATATTGATGAATTCGTTTTGAAAAATGCTTATGTACTAGGCACTAAACAAGACTTTACATAAACCAAAAACAAACAAAAACAAAAAAGTGCTCCCACTTTCAAAGAGTTTAGGAACTAATGTGATTAAAACGTAAGGACTATTTGAAGAAAACAAAACACAGAAAACAAAATTAATTTACTTTTCACATTTAAAATTTCTTGTTTTGTTGGAAGGACAATACGTGTCTTGGGTGACATTTATTCCAGCTATAAGAAACAGAGGAAAAATTTATTGAATTTGATTGCAAATATTGAAAAATTTTGTGGAAAAATTGAGACACATTTAAAAGATTGCACTTTAACACTCATAATTTTATAACTTCCATGGATGTATAATTATTATAATAACATTTAGAAATAAGAGTAGATTAAACTTTCAATATATAACTAATATTTTAATATGAAACATATTATTGTGTAATGACAATTAGTAAAAATTATTTAAATTTATTTTCTCCAAAGTCCATTTTCTATAATGTGCTTTGTCATTTGGAGGAGTTGTCTGGAGATATGTGCATTGAAAGTAAATCTAGATAATTTTAAAAAGCAAGCAGAATAAACAGGTATTCTTGGTGAAAGTTGAAACAAGGAATGTACTTCCAATTATAAGTACATTAAACTTAGCATTGAAGCAATGAAAGTAGTATTTTTATTCTTACATTTTAATGCCATTAGTAGTTTACTTGCTGTTTTTGACAATTTTTCCATGTCAAAAAATGGACGATAAAATATTATTTAACTGTTAAAAGAAACTAATATCAGAAAGACTATAATAGACTTTTAATTATACGTATTCAGTTTAAAAGTACATTATCTTATATATCTGAACTCATTCTGGGATTTTAAAATATCTCTAGTGCATAAACATTGTGCAATGCATAGACATGGACTCATGAGGCATAGAAACTACATAGCCTGTTTACCTCAGTGATGATGCAGTTTCACAAGAAAAAATTTTAGAAAATTAATTTTGAAGCATACTGTATTTACCCAAATATGTAGCTTTCATTTTATTCATTTTCAATTAATCAATTAAGAATTTCAAGTCATAATAAAGAATGTTAATTACTCTTCAATTTTTATAGTGTGTTTTAGATTCCTACAATAACCCATGAGAAATGTCATGACAGAATTATAGAACAGATTTAGGAAGCTGGAGATGGAACAGTGCCTAGAAACAGTGTGTCTGCCCTGATGGCAAGTGACTATCAATAGGAAAATCTGAAATGAATGTGTAAGAATATCTCCTTAGTATCAAATCTCTATGAATTCTGAACATTACACTGGTTATTTTTTCCAAGTAAGGTAAAATGTTATCTTTATCTTTGATGTTTTTAAGTAAGTTCATATTCTGTATTTGTTTATAAATAAGTAAATGTTTTATAAAATATTCCTTTTCAGATATTTTAACTCTATTGATATGCATGTATTTGTCTACTTTGACTGTATCTGTGTGTATATCTAAAGTTATATGTACCCGTATTTTTATATATTTCAATACTCTGGCGACTGATCTACGAATGGCTAGCATTAGATAGTCAGGAAATAGAGACCTGTGATACATGTTGACAAAAACAAGGAGAGAGAATTTTTCTTTTATACCAAAGGATATTATACTACAGATGACAGCCTTTCTGAGAATTCAGGGTTTCTAAATTGTGGTGAAAATAAAGAGGAGCAGAGACAGCTATATTCAAGCTAAGGGTGAAAATAATCAGAAAAAAAGCAGTAAAGGCCGTTCAGGTTTACAATGGTCTCTTTAGTAGCTGCATACCAGCAATTAATTTGATCTGCAGTCCAAGAAGCATTTTATAATTAATTTCTCAGCATTTACCACATACAAGCCATCACTTTAAAGTGCTATGTCATTAACAAAATCCCATTTTTTTCATAAAGAATAGGCATACTGATCTACATTTTTCCATACCGCCAAGGCAGAATGGACTCGAGGGATATTATCTTATTCAGAAAGAACCTTTCAAGGTTGAATAAAAGAAATGGTGCAGGGTCCCTGGGAGAGGGAAGTGATCAGCATTTTCACCTTCAACTCTTCTTTGATGTGGCAGAGTCAATTTTTAATCAGCAGCCATCAGACTGGGCTTCATTTCCCCTTACAAAGTCCTATTACTCTGCCACTTTCTGGAAGGAGGTGATAAGGACAATGGTCTTCTTTTTCTCTTCATAGAGCCCTGCATATGATGAGTCCCTCTGGAGAGACTTGAAGAAAATAAAATAATTTTTTTTAAAAAAAGAGTGAGTATGTAGGGATAAAGGTCACCTTGCTGTCAGAATTAACTCTTTAAGACAAAAACTTTGATTTTCCCATGTTTGTTTTTAGGAACTCTCCTTTTGTCTTAGGAGGCAATGGCAGCAATGCACACAGCTTTTCATGAAAACAACATTTAGGCTTATTAGTCTTCCCCAGCTAAACAACATAGTGGATATAACACTAATGAACATGGTAGGTATTAGTGGCATGTAGGAAAAGTGTACAATTAAATTCTACTTTTAGCAGTGCACCTCCAAGAAATCGCCTGTCGTCAGAGTGCTCCTAAGTGCCACATAGGCACAGTAAGAAAAAATCGCTTCTTTGTTTTCAGTTAAATTGAAAAATGAAAAGAAAAAGAAAACAGCATTTTTCCCCTCTGGAAGTGTTTTTTAAATGTTAAATAAACCTAAATTATTTTCTAAACTATGCATTCATCCACAAAAACCTCTATAATATCCTAGTATCATTTATTGTAGTTAGCAGTCTTAATTGCTTCACTGAAATGGATGAGAGTTCTGGGAATTACCCAGTAAAATGATGTTGCTATGTCTCCAGCCTTCCCATCCTTTGATATAATCTCGTTAAAAATATCAGGCCTCTAGGTGAGGGAATACATGTGGATAGTAAATGCATGTTAAACAGGCACACCCACCCTGATGACCTAGTTATTACAGAACATAGCAGCAGATGATGAATTTTAATTTTCAAGTACAGCAATTTCTTTCCTGGTTAATACCATAATTATTAACATGTTTTTGGAATGAATCTGCTTGTTACCCTTGAAAAAGATAATAATATTGAACCAACCAAAACACTGAAATGACATTTTTGGAGTAAAATAAACTCTTATTTTCCAGAAGACCACACAAGTGAAAAAACACACGTAGTTTCATTAACTATAATTACTGAAAGGAGATGGGAGAGTATATGTGCCAAAAGCCTTTTTGTGTGTGTGTTCCCAAAATGTAGCTGGGTTGAAAAAGTACAAACCCTAGAGGAAATACACTCAGCCCCTAGCCAAGGAAAAGGGGGAGAGTCATGCTTAGTCCACCATATGAAATAATTAGATTTTTATAGAATTGGATTTCCTGTTATAAATTGGAAAGTATAGTTTCACAAAGGCTGAGAGTGTATAGAACATAAAACCTACTGTATGCTATGCAGACCAGTGTGTTGCAATTACACACCATTTTCTCTTTGATCATGAATAATGTAGCAGACAAAAATCTCCCTGTTGGGACAAAGATTTTGTTTTTTTTAATTCTTAAAATAAAATTTCAATATTTGATTTCTAATAATTTATATATTTGAAGGCACAGAAAGCTCAGGTGTCCACATAATCAATTTGTAGTAAATGGATCATTTATATACTAAATGCTACTGAAATGTACAGTTATAAAAAGATACAATGATGTTAGAATCTGCCTCTTCTAACTTTGGGACAATTTTTGGAGTGGAAGCTTATCTACCATTTTTAATTACATAAAGTTGTATTATTATTATTAATTATTATCATTTGCTTTCTATATCCTCCCTCCAGCTTTATTTTGATATATTTAAATTTGCTTTGGGAAGTGTTGGAAATAATGAATGGCAATGTTCTTTTTAATTTAACACATTGGTCAAAAGTTATCAGTACAAAAAGTTCAAGAAACTCATACTATAACATGCAGGTACGTGTGTTCCAAAATAGCATGAATTAGGAAAATGAGAAAATTATTATCATTTGATTAAAACTTAGAAAAATAAGGGAATGAATTTTTTCATGTCATAGTGTTTCTAAGAGACAAAGAGCAAATTATATAGCCGTGACAGTCATTTCTATTCTTAGTAGAGACCAAATTCTTTAAAAAGGTCAAGATATTAAGGGAAGAGTGTAAGTAGAGAAAGTGGAAAGAGAAGTTCCCATCAGTATATTTATTTATGAAAAGTAAGGACTTTAATGTGCATACCTGCAAAAACTGGGATCAAATGGAAATGACTCCTCAGAGAACACCTGTGTAGTTTCACTACCTGGGACCCTTTACTCATTGTTCCTGACATCTAGACATCCTTTTTACTCCTTCTCACTGGTCAGCATGGTGGTCATTTTTCAAGCCTGTGTTAAATATGATCCCCAAAGTCAGATGTTCTTCCTTTCCCCTACATAAACCCCTCTTTTCTTTATTCCCCAAACCTACTGACACTTCCCCTGGTGACACCACTGTCTTGCTCCTGAAGGACTCCTTCTTCTGCCCTTGATACATTATTAGTACAGAGCAGAGGAACCCAGAAACCCTAAGAACTCTGGGTCCCATAAACATCTACAACCCATTTCCTCTCCACCTTCAAGTTTTATTTCTTTGATTTACGAATACTTCCAAGGCTAGAGAGTATATATTTGGAAAGCCATCTTTCTTGTTCATTGAACCTGTTCTGATAGGGAGATCTGTAGTGGCACAGCTATAAATGTCAAATTAATTTGGAAAACCAGAAAAATAAAAGCAGGCATGTACTAATTAATACATGATAATTTATTTTAAATATTTCATAAACCATTGATATTTATCAGTGGGGCAAAAGGCTGAATGGGTCAGTACAGACCAGTTGGTTGAGCTATATTTAAAACAAATGCACCCTACATAAAAAAGCTTAAAACAAAAGGATATGATCAGAGTAAACTTTAAAAAGGAAATATTTCCTTCTTTTTGGGGTATAATGTAGCTTTTTAGTAAAGCTTTGCTTTCACACCTTCTAGAAAACTCTGCCCCTCTTTATCCCCAACCTAGGAGTAATTTGCATTTTCATGTGGCCTTAGTCTCAACATACACACCACAGAGTCACTGCTTTCAGACAAATTAGCATTCTACATTCTAAATGCATGTATTCACACACATAGTATATATACTGAAACTGAGACCCGTGGTGGAGGGCTTAAATTCAAGTGTGTCTTGAATTTCATGGGACTTAGTAGCAAATTGTGAAGGGGACAGATACAGCAATATCACAACGCAATCTGAACCTATTTAAAATCCAGAGACCCCTGATATTGAACAAATCAAAAGGTAGGACTTAGTATTAGACTTCTCTGACATGTCATGGTTTCAAACTCATAGTGTATTTATCTGTAAAGTTCTTCCTTTCTGATGTTCTCTCTGCATGACAAGCACTCCTTCATTCACCAAGGCCAAATAATATACCACTTCTCTTGTGTTTTCTTCTTCACTCACAAGATTCCTCTTCTCATCTCTGATTTGACATTTATTTTCTTGTCTTATAAGTGGCATTTTTCCTGCTAAACAGACTGAAAACTGAATTTTGGTTGTCTCCGACTTGCTATCCTTCAGGAAAGTCCTGGATAGAGTAAGATCTTGATAACAACGGAATAATTTATCTTTCTCCACTTATGGGCCTGTGTATGTACATTCTGACCCTGGTGAAAAGAGGGAGGAGCATAAGGAGGATCAGGAGAACAAGAAGCAGGAACGTATTAGTGAGTGGCAGAGAGAGGTTGATCAGAATGGTGGCAGACAAGTTATGGCATTCCCAGTAACAGCTCAGCATGCTCACTTCATCTTGTTTGAGAACAAGTATTGAACTGCTACCATCAGCACAGCCTTGTAATATTTACATATATTGAATATTTTGAGAGTATTCTGTGATAGATACTGTATAAAGTCTTGTTGCTTAAACATTTCTCTAAACTATTTAATATTAAAAAACTTAGTCCTCTCTACTTGTCCTTTTGGGAAAATAAAAAAAAAAAAATCTCTAAGCTTTAATGTCACTGAATAAAGTGTGATTTTTTTTCTAAGAAAGATTTTATTCTTTCTTTAGATACTTATTACAAAGTTGCCATTTTCACTTAGCACTGAGAAAATGTTAAGTTTACATTAAAAAGTAATTTTACTTTATTGAAGTGTATTGGTTCTGTAGTTATTTTACTTCCCTGATTCAACATTTTCCAGAACTTTTTAGTACTCTATCAAATATTAGAGGAAATGGTTAAGTAGGACAAAATGTTAGGTCCTGCTATTATCTCTCTTGGGTCATCTCATATATATTCAAATATTTTCTTTGCAGTACCTTGCTGAAGTACTGGTTTTTATCTTTTCTAGGTAAGAACCTGAAAAATAAAGCTACTTACAGATGGTTTTTTGATACAAAAATAAGAACATTTGTGAACTTAGTTCTAGCCAATATTTTTAATGCTTTTAGCCTATCACCTTACCAAATATTACATAAGCAATGGAAACTTAGCAATTTTGTATCACCTTTAAATCTTTGTGACTTCATGAATGTAGGACATAAGATGTTTGGTTTGATTAAAAAGCACTGTGATACTTTAACCACAAATACGTATAAGTGGATCATAACTACTCAAATTAGGGTATTTCAAGCACTATGGATGTTATACTCAACCTCATTTAAGTTGAGGATCATCTCAAGTGACAGCAAATTTGATCTCTAAACAGAGAAAATTGTTATGGACAGTAATTCTTCCTGTATAATTATTGCAGAAGCATTTGATTTCATGACACATATAAGACATTTTTAGTTGGCAATGTAGAAAAAACAAACTTTTGTAGCTTAGATGTATTTGCATATCACAAAAGGAGAAAGGCATGTTCAATTAAGTTATTTATGACTGGACAAAAACCTGTGAAGAAATACATGATCATTCGATTTTTTTAACAAATATCTTTTATTTTTTCTTGTGGTTCAAGTACACCTGTCTCGATTTTCCCTCCACCATGCTCCCCCGCCCCACCCATCTCCACCTCCCACCCTTGAACCCACCCCCTTTGGCTTTGTACATGTGTCCTTAATACATGTTCCTTGATGGCCTTTCCCCTATTATCCTTCTCCCCCTTTCTCTCTGGTTACTATCAGTTTGTTCTTAATTTCAATGTCACTGGTTATATGTTGCTTCCTTGTTTGTTTGTTTTATTAGTTTCCACTTATAGGTAAGATCAACAGTGTAAAACAAGTACCATAAGATCATTAGATTTTTTACCAAAGGAAAAACTGTTTCTGGAAAGGCAGCCTAGGCCTACTCTTCCTACATTTGTTTTTGAGGACTTTGAAAATTCTCCTTTCTACAATCACTAATCATTAACAGTTATTGAACACTTACTAAAGGACCAGGTACATTGCTACCAGCTTCATAAAATTTGTTTCTTGCAACAACTGTAAAGTTGTGTTTATTCCTGTTTTTGTAGCTGAGTGATATGACTTAGTGATAATAAATGATGTATCCTAAGACACTTTTTACCTAGATATATGGCACAATTTTACTTGGATAATCTGACTTGATAGCCTGTCTTCATAACCAGTAACCATGAAATAAGTGCTCCAAATGTACCTGGGAAGAGATAGAGAAAAAGATGAGTAAAGAGTAGGAGAAAGAGAAAACATGAATAAAGGATAATGGAGTGGATAGAGTGAGAAAATGTTCTTATTGACATAACAAAATTTTCATGAATTAAAATGTAGGATTTATCTACCAGTATTTAAATATGTATGTTTTATACCTAAGCCTACAAGAAACAAATCAATTTTCCTATTTTCTCTGTCATTTAAAAAAATGATTGGGACTTCCAGCCATGATGGAGGTGTAGGTAGACACCCTGTGCCTCCTCACACAACCAGAAGAAGGACAACAACAATTTAAAAACAAACAAACAAAAAAAAATCAGAACTTACAGAAAACCTAACTGTATGGAAGTCCAACAACCAAGGAGTTAAAGAAGACACATTCATCCAGACCAGTAGGAGGGGCAGAGATGGGCAGAGAGGACTGGAGGCAAGACAGTCGCTGGAGGACCTAGGGAGGTGGCAGATAGTGGAACGGGGCATGCAAGGCTGCAGCTGTCTGGCGAGGCAGCAGAGGGCAGACCCAGCCAGGTAGTGGATTGCAGGCTGGCCAGTCCCACATTCGCATACAGATAAACAGGGAGAAACAACTAGAGAGTGAAACAGACTGCACAACCCAGAGCTCCTGCACTGTAAAATAAAGCCTCAAACCACTGATTGAAAACACCTGTGGGGGTTGAGACATGGGGAGAAATTCACAGGAGAATTTGATGGACAGACCCACAGGGTCCTAGAACTTACACAAGCCCACCCACATGGGAATCAGCACCAGAAGGGCACGGTTTGCTTGTGGGAAGCAAGAGAAGTGACTGAAATCTGGCAGAGAGCAGAGCACGTGCCATTGTTCCCTCTGGGACCCCTCCCTATGTATAGTGTCACAACACAGTGATGTGGGTTACCCAGCCTTGGTGGACACCTAAGGCTCCTCCCCTTACTATGTAACAGGCGTGTCAAGACAAAAACAAAAAAATGGCCCAAATGAAAGAACAGATCAAAGCTCCAGGAAAAATACAACTAAGTGACAAAGAGATAGCCAACCTATCAAATGCACAGTTCAAAACACTGGTAATCAGGATGCTCACAGAATTGGTTAAATTTGGTTGCAAATTAGATGAAAAAAATGAAGGTTATGCTAAGTAAATGAAAAATGTACAGGGAACCAGTAGTGATGGGAAGGAAACTGAGACTCAAATCAACCGTGTGGACCAGAAGGAAGAAAGAAACATCCAACCAGAAAAGAATGAACAAACAAGAATTCAAAAAAAATGAGGAGAGGCTTAGGAACATCCAGGACATCTTTAAACATTCCCACATCTGAATCATAGGGGTAACAGAAGGAGAAGAGGAAGAGCAACAAATTGAAACTTTATTTGAACAAATAATGAAGGAAAACTTCCCCATTCTGGCAAAGGAAATAGACTTCCAGGAAGTCCAGGAAGCTCAGAGAGTCCCAAAGAAGTTGGACCTAAGGAGGAACACACCAAGGCACATTATAATTACATTAGCCAAGATTAAAAATAAGGAGAGAATCCTAGAAGCAGCAAGAGAAAAGGAGACAGTTACTTTCAAAGGAGTTCCCATCAGACAGACTGTCAGCTGATTTCTCCAAAGAAACCTTACAGGCAAGAAAGGGCTGGAAAGAAGTATTCCAAGTCATGAAAGGCAAGGACCTACATCCAAGATTGCTCTATCCAGCAAAGCTTTCATTTAGAATGGAAGGGCAGATAAAGTGCTTCTCAGATAAGCTCAAGTTAAAGGAGTTCATCATCACCAAACCCTAATTATATGAAGTGTTAAAGGGACTTATCTAAGAAAAAGAAGATAAAAAATATGAAAAGTAAAATGACAACAAACTCACAGTTATTAACAACCACACCTAAAACAAAAACAAAAGCAAACTAATCAAACTAGAACAGGAACAAAAACACAGAAATGGAGATCACATGGAGGGTTAACAACAGGGGAGTGGGAGGGGGAGAGAGGGTGAAGATGTGTAGAGAGTAAGTAGCATAGATGGTAGGTAGAAAATAGAAATGGGGAGAATAAGAATAGTATAGAAAATGTAGAAGCTAAAGAACTTATATGTACAACCCATGGACATGAACTAAAGTGGGGGAATGTGGATGGGAGGGGGCATGCAGGATGGAGGGGAGTGAAGGGGGAAAAATAAGACAAGTGTAATAGCATAATCAATAAAATATATTTAAAATATATTTTTTATTTAAAAATATATATTTTATTTACTTATTTTTAGAAAGAGGGGAAAGGAGGGAGAAAGAGAGGGGGAAGCATGGATGTGTAGTTGTCTCTCGAGTGCCCACTAGTGGGGACTTGGCACACAACCCAGGCATGTGACCTGAGTGGGAATTGAACTGGCAACCCATTCGTTCAGTGGCACTGAACCACACAGCTGGGGCTCTAAGTCATTTTTTATAAAACATCATTAAGATTCTAAATAGTAAGTTTGAGTAAATGGAGTGACAGATTGCATGGTTGACCTCAGTACTTCAGCCCTCCTGCATCCAGCCTCTACTGTGTGTTCATCACCAGCATAGGCTTGATTTTAAACTCAGTCATGTATTTTGCTATGGCCAATGATGTGTGTGGCATGAATCACAACCCATAATCATGATATAATGTAAAAGGGTAGGAGGAGACCTCAGAAAGGGGATATACATTTTAATTCTAAGTCTAGCTTTACTTATATATAACTATAGCAAAGCATTTTTACCTTTCAAATCTTCAGTTTGGTCAAGGAAAATTAGAGTTCAAAAATAGATGATTATACAAGGTGGAGTAAAAGTAGGTTTACAGTTGTTTGTATGAAAAATAATACAATGAATAATAATACAGGAATAAACATTTTTGTGTACTCATAACTGTAAGCCTACTGCTGCCCTACCCTGTATACGTGTATATGTATATCATACACTATGCATTTATACAGCACGTATGTATATTCTCTTTCATACTTTTTCATACCCTATAGATCTTGGCAGAAGTAGGTTCATACTTTCTCCATTAACAAATATGTATGAAAATAATGATTATATTCTTAAAGAAGGTGGAAAAACCAATGGAATATGGACCCACCAGACAGATTTTTTTATATTCTTGGACCATGTTTAGGCAGGACAAATACTACCTAGTTGATGATAATCTCTACTATTTCCTGTTCAGCATCTATTGTCCTATTCTGTACAATTACATTACTGGCCTGGACACTAAAAGAATTTGCAACATCCACCCTTGAGTGTACAGGTGCTCTTTTTGGTGTCTACTTTGTAATTGGAAGTTTTCTCTTTATTCAATTAGTTTTGTTCCATTTTAAGACTACTTTGAGAATATTGATAAGTGACTACTAAAATAGTACTTGCTTCATGTATTTTGCTTAAGTGCCTATGATCGCTATTTTATAGTATACCTACCATTTAGATTGACATTCAAATTATTCCATAATCCTTTCCTAGTGAACCTGCACAACTCTTTTCTCCACCACAGTTACGCAAACCAATCACTTCTGATTATAATTTTTGTTCCTATTAAATATATTGATAGTTCCCTATCTGTGTAGTTGTTCACCAATGACAGCTTTATTCAATGGATGGGAAAATATTAATTGTGGGCAAAACTTTCCTTGATAAATATAATTTACTTCTCTTCTGTCAGTGCTTTTCAACCAACTATTTTGTCCTTTTGGCTTTTACATTTTGTTTTACGTTTGTTCAGTGTATTTGTAAACCATAACAAACAAACAAGCATAATATAACCAAAGACACAGAAATTGATAAAAGGCTGAAAGTCATCAGAGGGGAGAAGGGAGGGAATTTCAGGGGAAAAGGGGAAGGAACAAGTATAAAGGACACATGGACAAAAACTATGGGGGGGTGGAAATGGGAGGGAGGAGGGGAGGGCTAGGGTGGTGGGTTCGGGTGAGAATAAAAGACAGAAAACTGTACAAGATCAACAATTAAAATAAAAATTAAAAAAAAAGAAAGCAAAAATCATCAGTTTCTCTTTTTATTTTTTTATTTTAATTGTTGTTCTTGTACAGTTTTCTGTCCTTTACTCCCATCCAGTTTCTCTTTTAAATGGACCCATATCTCCTGTAAAATCCAGCATAATGATAAATTTTGTGTATAATATGTGATAAATTATTGTGAGAAAGTGTCTAGCATAATGCATGGAATACAGTAGGAGCTTAATAAGTATGTTTTTCTTTAAAAACCTGATATATTCCTCATTTAATCATTATTTTTTTTTACTTTGATTCAGTCAGATGCTATGTTTAGATTTGGAGATTTAAATATGGGTAAAACACTGCTCCTGCCCTGAAAAGGCTTGTTTTTTCTTAGTCCACAAAAACTTGAAATATGTGCTCCTGCAGGAAATCTAATCATTCCCAGATTTGTTGAATGTTTCCAACCTCTCACTAAAAGATATAGTACTATCATCGATGCTAATATTCTAAAAGCTATAGTTGAGTTCTAATTCAATTCAGACCTAAGTTTGAGCAAAACGTTTCTAAACACATACACATTTAAGGGTAGTACACACATAATTGAAGACTTTAAACTTTAAAGTTTATTCAATTCTATTAACTGACACTTTCTTACACATCTCTCTACTCATTATTTTTAGCCAAGGCCAACATAAGCTAATCAATAAGGAATATTTTCCCAAATTAATGCATTTTAACTTTAGATGATACTGGTTTTCAAAAGAAAACAGCAATAATTTTCAAAACAAATTTTGATGGCATTCAATCTGATGTGTCATAATTTAAATGTTGAGCAATCTGGCGTATTGTTCACTGAAGGGTAATCTTCTAGGGTAGGAATGACATGTAAGGGACTGTGAACAATAGTATACTTCCATTAAGATCCAGGCTGTTATAATGTTAATTCTAACAATCCCCTTGTTTGACCTATACACAAAACACAACAAATTTATATACACACATTAATAAGCACCTACACATTCTCCTGTGGCCATCACAGTGAAGGCACTGTCTAGTGTGCAAGCAGGATTCCTGTCTTGAGCAGTCTGTTTAACTCCATTCTCCTTGAAAGAAATAAAAGGTTCTTATTCCAGCAAGTGTCCCAGTTCTATATTCTTACTGCTTCTGTGTCCAGTATTGCAAAAACATATTTCCAGTCCAAGTTGAAAATAGCTTCAGCTCCCTTTCCAACTGTCCACTCTCTATTGGAAAATTACTAAACTAAACCAATGGCCTACAGAAACAAAATGACCATGTAATAAAAGCTGCGAAGTTAATTATCATCTAAGGTATAATCTTTTATGATGCTTCTGAATGATAACTGCAAGTTAGTATCCTTTAGACTGTTAATGCTAAGAGCTACTGTTCTTCCTAGGGAAGAAATAGAGGAGGCAGGTAAGACGAAAATTTGCCCTGATCCTATAAAAACCCTTGAGTTTCAGGATTATTCAACATTTTACCTGCACCTGCTGTACATGAAACTGAGAAAAATCAGATGTGTTATTTATTGTTTGTTTTGTTTTTACTATTGGAGGGTAAATGACTTAAATTCAGAAGTCTTTCTAATGGTTCAGATTTAGCTCGTACAGTATTTATCAGGTTTTGGGATTCACAAATGACTTCACATCCAGAAGCCATCCTAGATCTCACTCTTTTCCTGTCTGGTCACATTTAATCATGTGCCATTCTGTTGATTTTTTTGCTTTTAAGATGCTATCTCTTTTCTCTTCCATCTGTCTCCATCAACACTAACTTAATTCAGGATCTAATCAGCTTGACTATTTTAATAATATTTTACTTGTTTTTTCTACTAACCCCACCACTCCATTTCACTTTAAACACTATTAGACTTAATGATGTAAAAGGACAATTTGAGCATGCTGTCTTAGCTCAGTGTTACTCAGTAGATTTAAGTGTAGTATGACAATTAATGTCTTTGGCATGACTACAATGTTCTTGACTTAACATATAGACCTATGCTTCACTCTTTGCTCCTGCCACTCTACCTTCCACCCATTCTCCTGTTATTTTATGATCAATTCTGAATCTTAGAATTTTCTGAATATATTATGTTGTCTTAATCTCTGTCCTAGTACACCTTATTTTCTTCTCTGCTCACAATGCTTCCTCACCATTCTTATCAACACCAATTCATTACTGCAATAAATTATAGAGTTATTGTGAAAATTAATTAAAATTAAAAATGGTTCTTAGCATATACTATATACTCATAATAATATATATATTCAGTTATAGGTAAACATTACAATGATGACAATAATATTCATTTTATTGAACTTTAATGTGATCCTCTTAAATGCATCAGGACAATCAGTAACTTCATCAAAAACAAATAAGCCATTCTATAAATTTCAGTGATTATAAACATTTCTCCAGTCCAAAAAATTCTCTTGGATGACTCAGCTTTCCCTAAACCACTTAGTTTGGTAATGAAAATCATTATGAATTGCTTTCATGTAGTTTTGAGAATTGTTCACTCTTTTGATATTTTATCCTTAAAGATAACATGGATGACCACTGTGTAAGTCATTCTTGGTACTTTCCTGTGTTACCTAATGGAAACTCATCTATTCTATTTGCAGTCTCCCAAATTAACAAGTCACTGTGGAAAAAGTCTGAATCTGTTAAATACATTTATAAGCTTTTTTTAATCCCCAGGAGGTTCCCTAATTATATATGTTCTATAGTCATTGTCTTTTTATCTTCCTCTTCTGATTTCATTTGTGATTCCTAGTTTTTCATTGACATACAAGATTATTATGTGCTTGGTTATTAACAGTTGCCAAATATCATAGTTTATTCCTGTTCACATTTTTTTACTTTTTGCTTCAAGATGTGGCATTCATACATGCAAATATGCATACTTGGTATGTCTTTTCATATTTTATCTCCAGTAACTTTTTAAACATATTATTTTTTACCATACTGGTTTAATAAAGAATTATGATTTAAGACATCTAAAATAACATTTAGCATTTTAATTATAATGCATCTTGGAGTAGGTCTTTTTGGGATCATCTTAATATCACTTCATAGTGGTCAGAATGACCATCATTAACAAATCAACACATAACAAGTGCTGGCAAGGATGTGTAGAAAAGGGAACCCTAGGACATTCGGTGCAGACTGCTGCAGCCACTGTGGAAAACAATATGAAATTTCCTCAAAAGACTAAAAATGGAACTGCCTTTTGATCCAGTGACTCCACTGCTAGGATTATACCCTAAGAATCCTAAAACACCAATTCAAAGAACCTATGAACCCTAATGTTCATAGCAGTGTAATTTACAGTAGCCAAGTGCTGGAAACAGCCTAAGTGCCCATCAGTAAATGAGTGGATCAAAAAAACTGGGACATTTACACAATGGAATACTACGCAGCTGAAAGAAAAAAGGAACTCCTACCCTTTGTGACAGCATGGATGGAACTGGAGAATATTATGCTAAATGACATAAGCCTGGTTGCAAAAGACAAATACCACATGATCTCACCCATAAGTGGAACATAATGAACAAAACAAACAAATGAGGAAAATAGAACCAGAGACCTGGAAATAAAGAACAAATTGACAGTGACCAGAATGGAGGAGGTAGGAGAATAATGGGGGAAAGAAGAGGAAGGGGCAAGTCAAAGAACATGTAGAGAAGACAATGGGCATGGACGACAGGGTGGGGATTGACTGTGGGAGTGGAAGGAGTAGGCAGGGCAGGGGAGAGCAATGGGGAAAATGTGGGATGACTGTAACTGAACAAAAATAAAAAATAAAACGAAGAAAAGAAATTAAAAATAATGACTTTTTTGAGATTTACTTAGGTTATTCTCTGAACCTGAAGTTCCTGGAGCCTTGTATTTATTGCTTGTGTCTAAGGGTTTACTGAATAAAGTCTTAGGTAATTATTGTTATCAAAATCCTTAAAATTTGTTTTTATATGAAAAGTGACAATCATATTTAATATTGACATGAAATGTATGCCTTTTGAAGTCAAATGAAATTTCTAGGACCTTAGTCCTGGGTAGTAGCATGGCTCTTTCTAGGCCATGGTCATGAGTCCAATTAAGGCCATCTTAAAACTTTTAAAAAAAGAAGAAGAAAAGATAAAGTGGAAAAGTTGAAGTAAAGCGAAAAGTGTAGATTCCAGGCAGTAGTTTCTTTCGTAGACTGATGATGAAAGTGCTATTGTATAGTTCACATTGTTTTCTTAAAGTTAGTGGGTACTATATTAAAGCTGAGAAATAAGAACATATGGTGAAGAAAGAGCATTTTTTTTTTTTTTGGTCCAGGGAAAATCATGAAAAACATTCAAACATTATATAAACTACAAAAATAAGATGGATTACCTACTGCTTTTAAATATCAACTGACATTATAAAAAGCAAGTTATGTAAGAGATAGCCATTTTTAATAAGTGGAGAGTAATCTAGAATCTGCTAAAGTTATGAGCAGGAAAAGAAAATGTTGTAGTATTCTACCATCAAAGTCAATAAAACAATTAGATGCTGTGTCATGCCTCATAGCCCAGGAATGAATGTATCATGAAAATAGCTATTGTTTTAATTAATATAAAAGTTATCTTTCTCCCCTCTTGCAAAAATTAGTTCAATATAGATGCATATTTTCATCACACATGAAGTGTGTGCCACAAAGTTAAGTTGGAAGGTAATAACATGACTGAGGTTTGCTACATGAAGTGGAAAGACTTTCTAATCACTTATGATACCTGGCCATGTTGGCTTCAGTCTCCTAGAATAATCTAGGGGATTTAAATGTGTATGTGTGTGTGTGCACGCACGTGAGAGAGAAAGAGAGAAACAGACAGAAGGACATTGGTGGCAGTGAACTTATACAGCACATACACATGTAGATACAGATATGATCTCCATACTATAGCTGGTTTTGGTTTTGTTCTTTACAACTTTTGGGTCAATGGATGAAAGCTTTAATGCCTCAACACATGATTAGTTTTTAAACAGACACATACAATGCCAAATTAAAATTTGAATAATATGTTTTCTAAAGAGCCAACTACTGAACATAATCAGCTGCCTTCCAGAGACTCTATGAGAGTGAAAACCAAAAGCAAATCTACCAGCTCAACAAAAGACAGGATAAGCTAGAAATCATCTTGTGTCCATCCAATCTAGTCTGTTTGGTTGAGCACAGATGATACTTTTGTAACACACTAGGCTCAAATTTGTAATCCTCATACTTACTGAAATTATAAGAATATCCATGGCATTAAAATGTTTTGAAAGTGTAACGATTTTCTCAATAACAGTGTTATATCTCTCTTTTAGATAAAAAGCAAATAATGAAAAAAATTTAAATAAATGTATTTTCTTTTGCACAAATTGTATAAAAATTTTAATTAGAAAGGATTTACCAAAATAGAAGATTTGGTAATTATCTAAAATAAAATTAGGTAAAAAATGCTTATTTAAGAGATTGCTTTTATTTGCTCATTTAAATACCACAAAGTGGAAATTTTGTGTAATATTAAAAGCATATAAATTTGGATTTCTTTATCAACATAGAAATATTTAAGATGTCTAATTTTTACTAGAAATGACATGTCCATATGCATGATCAACACTTAGCCCTGTTTACCTGTAAGAACATACACTCCTTAGCTGTGAGGGACAACTAATTGTCTCTAGCATCCTTTTGCCCTACAGCCATTAATGCATGCTGATCTTCAAGTATTATTGGAAAAGTTATTAGGTATAAACATGAGAAGAACAAAAAACAAGTTATCAATTTTAGGCTAATTAAAACAAAATAGTTGGAGATGCACTCCAAGTATTGAAAAAAAAAAGAACATAATGGTGGTCTAACCATTTAGTTATAAAAAACTGGCCATCAAACACACCCAAAATGTGTTATAAAGTACAGATGTTTTGTTAGATTAGAAAAATAAAGTTTTCTTTTAGCATATGTAAGCATACCATATGGAATTCATTTTCATCACTTCCATGCTTTAAAAAATATTTCTTGAACAAATACTTTGGGAGTTTGATACAGAGATGTAAAAATCTCCAATGCGTGTTTTTATTCTTTAGTATTAGGAGAATTCCAGGCAATGATTTAGAAACTTAATACTGAATCGTATAGTTCGAAAATAAACAATGCAAAGTATAAAATTTCCCCATTTTTATGGATATGTATCTTTTTTAAAGATTTTATTTATTCATTTAGAGAGGGTGGAAGGGAGGGAGAAAAAGAGGGAGAGAAAAATCAATGTGTGGTTGCCTCTCACATGGCCCCCCAATGGGGATCTGGCCTGCAACCCAGGCATGTGCCTTAACTGGGAATTGAACTGGCGACCTTTTGGTTTGCAGCCTGAGCTCAATCCACTGATGGATATATATCTTTTAACTATTCTTTCCCATGTAAATCCTTATAGGTATATAAATTAACTCACATTTTAGTTGATACATTCTTTTCTTTTTATTCCATTCCTATAACTTTGAAATATCTTTCCCAAGAATCCTTCCAGCCTATGATTGTTAGCCTTTTGTCTCATGTTCATGGCAATTTCTTCCTTTTTATTTTGTAGTCAAAATAATTGTTTCCCTCAAATACATGTTAGAAAAAACTGTGTAACCTGAAGACTAAATGCAAATAACAATGTTAACATGTTCTTTGTTTTTCCAAGCTTTGTGATTTTTTTAACATTATAGTTAAATGTATTTCTGTTGCTTCATTAAACTCATTTCAAGTGTTTACTCATTAGCATATTTGATGAAAGATTTTCCATTACATTAAATTTTAATTTCTTAATACTTAAATCATTTTTTACTCTTAACTTTTCCTCAGCCATCCTCCCATGCAAAGCCTCTGTTAAGTTGTATTTCTTCTTTGTTGAATGAAGAGTTTTTCTATCTTTTCACATAATGAAATAGCTTCAAAATAATTTTAGAGGACATTCTTTATTCCAAGCTGCATTAATAGAGAAAATTACTTCCTTCTCTGTTCTTTTTCTTTCTCTCCAAAATGTCTTCTGTGTTACAAACCCATGTTAAGTTCTTGGAGCTAGCTGATTGGTTCAAATTCCTTTGCATATATATCATCTGGGTAGCTTGTTAGAAAATACAGATTTGTAGGTCTATTTCCTGAAGATTCTGATTCAATGGAACTGAATGGAACTATAGAATCTGTGTTTTTAAAGAGTTCATATGTGATTAAAAGGAATGTTACTTGGGATACTATGAGATACACTGAGATAGAAAATGTAGTAAGCTTGAAAGTTCAAACTTACATTTTCATATAGGTGTATTCTTCACACTCGGGTTCCCAAAGGAATTTTTCTCTCTTCCTGTTTTTTTCCTTGTACACATACAGCATTGGTGGTATTATTAAATCATAAGACAATGATCTCAAAATTTATGTCAGCATATAACTTATTTTCTACCCATCTAGATTATATGGAGAATAGTTACATGTACATTCATTTATATACCTATATGGAAATAACATAATATTTGCTTCTAATTGTATAGTGACTTTTTACAGATTCAGTCTGGTGTTAAGGGTATTGCACTAAATCTCAAGTCTTAACATTTAAATTCCCAATATTTAAGTTTGAGTAATGCACTTATTTTTATCAATTATTTTCAATTAGGAATTATTAACTTTATTTATTAAAATATTTTTAAATATTTAACACTGGAAATTCAGTGTCAGTATGGGCTGGGGCTGTGATCAAATATCCTATCAGCTTTTGCTCTGTCCCCTTGGACATTTAGCCTCCCCTTTGAGCTTTGTTCCTTGGATTATTGTAACCACAAGATTCTAAATCCCATGGATTTACAGCTTCCTCTTTCAAGGAACTGGATAAGCACAAATTTTATACAAGGTGAAATATAAATCAAATAAATAACACAAACTAGATTATAATTTGGATTATTTGTGATGCAAACAATTAGAATATTGATCTCTCTCATAGGTTGCAATTGAAAACAGGCCAGCTTGCAGTAGTTCTAGTTTATACCAGTATGATTATGAAGATTTTCCTTTCAATAGCAGGTGTCCTTGTTAATATGACCAATTAAATGCTTTCTTCACCTATATATGACTTGAACCCATGTCGTATTATATATTTCCCAGTAGATTCTCATTGTATATTTCTCAATAGGTCCCTATGTAGGAGAACTAATTTTATTTCCATGATTCCTGAAATACAGATTCTTACATAGTTATAGTCCCTTTGAAATAAAGACTAAGAGAACAACTTAGAATGACATTCATAACATCTTGCCTATTCAGTTCTAGTTTCTCTTACAGGATGGATAAGATTTTGATGATTTACATTAAGAAATGACTTACTTTTTTATTAGTAGAAAAGGAATCTCTTATTCATACAATAAAATAATATCTATATAATATAAGGTTCAGATGGTTGAGGCATAATGGCCAAAGGTGGGAGGAAAAGGAGACTTGAGAGTGAATAACCAGATCATGTAGGTTCTTCATGTCTAATAAGGAGCTGGGTTTTATTGTGATAAGGCTCTATTAGAGGGCTTTGAGAAATAATATCTCATTTATATTTTAAATTATTAATCACAGAAGTAGATTGTAGAGGATGATAAGATTACTAGAAGCCAACTGTATTAAATTAAGCTATAGTGCATGGAGACTTAACTTAGGGTGGTAATAATGGAAATAAGGAGAAGTCATAGGTTTACCATCCTTTTGAAGAGTTATTGAGGTTTGTGGATATAGAAAAAGTGTCAAAAAGTGGAAAAAGATGATCAATAGGAGTCCCTATAGGATAGTAGGTTTTAGATAGAAGAAAAATCAGATATTGTGTTTTGGTCTTCCTAGTTTTGATATACCTATTAGAGATCAGGTAGACAGGATACCAAAAACATAGTAAATATATGAATCATGTATTCTGGAGATGGATTTAGGACTAAAATATAAAGTTTTAAGTGTCACTGGCATATCACTATTTCTTGACTCTGTTCCAGCATTGGTACTATAACTTAGTCACTAGACAATGTGTGGAGAGGACTCATAACTCACATATTCTTTTCCTATTATTTCTTTTGTTAAATGTACCTATCGTGTGGTCCACTATACTGAAGTTTTTACTCTTCTGTTAAATAGAGTAAAAAGAAAAACATTTTGAAATGATAAATATATGCATTTTAATACTTTGAATAAATGATCTTTCAACCAAACTCCATCCTAATAAATTCACTGGCTCATCAGACATTCTTTGCTCCCCTTTACCCACATTGCTGCATGGTCCTGGTGTGCTTCAAATTCACATGTTAGCTAATTTCTTGTTTCCATGGGCAACTTGAAACTTAATACTTTCTAAAAGTTGGTTGTATATTTTATCTTTTTAGAATGGTTTTACTGGTTATCAAATGATATAACTTAATTGAATATTTAATAGTTATGTTACATAAACATGAAATTAGAGTTGAATGTTTGAAACTTAAGCTCAATGGTTTGAAATAACTTCACAAAAGTAACTAAAAAATTACTGTCAAATTAGATGTGGATAAAAAACAATAAAAACTGAAAATATCATAAGATACTAAAATTTAGAAACATTTTATGTTTCTAAATTGTTTTCCACTTTAAAGAAACTAGTAGTGATACATTTTGTTAATTGTCATTGGTAATTTATTCAAGAATGACTGCCCAGAAATTAGTGGAATTATAGTAAAAAAAACTGACCTTATATGAAAAGATCGACATATCAATTCACATACGCATGGTTTCAATTAAAGCACACTTTTTAATGTATATACGTATTATTTTTATGTTTTGCTACTCTAATTGCCCTTCATATTATTTCTAACACAAGCGAAATGTCAAAAAGAAAGGATAAAATGGATGAAAACAACCTATTTATTGCTCAGCAATTTTCAATCAAATAGTTTACAAAATAAAATTGTCTGCTCAGGAACTTGATCTACTTGGAAGTCCTTTTATTCATTCAGAAAATACTTATTGAGTTAATATTGTGTATCAGGCACTGTCCTATCTGATAAAAATACTGACATAAATAAGAGTAACAGAAATATTGGCTCTCCTGTAACTTACATCTCATATGGGAGGCAATAAATAAAAAATATAAATAAAGTATGCTTATATACTCTATTATGTATTAGCTATATATTATACATTAAATCTCATGTACATGCAATGCAAAAGCTGATAGGTGTTAGGGAAAGATAAAACAGGGAAGAGAAATTTTGAGGTGTTGGGAGTGGGTGGGGTAAAATTGAATGATGGTGCCAAGAAAGACCTTGCTGAAAAGGTGATATATAAATAAATAAGAGCATCATGCTAAGCGAAATAAGCCAGGCAGTGAAAGATAAATACCATATGATCTCACCTTTAACAGGAATCTAATCAACAAAACAAATAAACAAGCATAATATAAGCAAAGACACTGAAATTGAGAACAGTCTGACAGTGACCAGAGGGGGAGGGGAGGGAATTTCAGGGGAAAAGGGGAACGGTTTAGAGCAACAAGTATAAAGGACTCATGGACAAAAACTATGGGGGTAGAAATGGGAGGAAGGTGGGGAGGGCTGGGGTGGTGGGCTGGGGGTGGGGTAAAAGACAGAAAACTGTACAATATCAACAATTAAAAAATACTGATTAAAAAAAAAGAAAGTGAGTGAGGATTAATTTGCATCTCTCTGATAGCTAGTGATATTGAGCATCTTTTCATGTGTCTCTGGATCCTCTGTATGTCCTCCTTGGAGAATTGTCTGCCCAAGTCCTTTGCCCATTTTTTAATTGGATTGCTTGTCTTCTTAGAGTGGAGTCATGTAAGTTCTTTGTATATTTTGGAGATTAAACCCTTGTCTGAGGTATCATTGGTAAATATGTTTTCCCACATAGTCAGTTCTCTTTTTCTTTGAATACTGTTTTCTTTGGCCGTGCAGAAGCTTTTTATTTTGATGAGATCCCATTTGTTTATTCTTTCCTTTATGTCCCTTGCTTTCAGGGACATATCAGTAAAAATGTTGCTGCGTGTAATATCTGAGATTTTCCTGCCTATGTTCTCCTCTAGGACTTTAATGGTGTTACGGCTTATGTTTAAGTCTTTTATCCACCTTGAATTTATTTTTGTGTATGGTGTAAGTTGGCGCTCAAGTTTTATTTTCTTGCACATAGCTGTCCAGTTCTCCCAACACCACTTGGTGAAGAGGCTATGTTTACTCCATTTTATGTTGCTGCCCCCTTTGTTGAATATTAATTGACTGTAGAGACTTACAAATACCATATGATCTCACCTTTAACAGGAACCTAATCAACAAAACAAACAAACAAGCATAATATAACCAAAGACATTGAAATTGAGAACAAGCTGACAGTCACCAGAAGGGAGAGGGGAGGAAATTTCAGGGAAAAGGGGGATGGGTTTAAAAGACACAAGTATAAAAGACACATGGGCAAAAACTATGGGGGGTGGAAATGGGAGGGAGGTGGGGAGGGCTGGGGTGGTGGGCTGGGGTGAAAGACAGAAAACTGTACAAGATCAAGAATTAAAATAAAATTAAAAAATAAATAAAATGAATAAAATAAAATAAAGAAAGTGAGTGAGGAAATGGAACATGTTCATGTCGTGAATAAAAAAGTTCCAAGCAGAGGGGATAGAAAGTCTGAAAAGCCTGAAGCAGATGCTTGACAGTCTTGTTCAACAAGCCAGGGGGCCAGACTACTGAGACATTAGCTTCAGAGGTACCTGGATGATGAGATGATGTGGAGCCCAGAAGTCCTTCTAAGGATACTACACGTTGGAGGGCTCTTATGAGAAGAATAATGTGCTTTAAAAAAATAAAATTAAATTAACAGTATTGTTCTGACGGCTGAGTGGAGAATAGACACAATAGTGGTGGTCCTAAAATCCTGAATAATTAGTAGGCAATGATCAAAATCCAACCAAGAGACAATGGTGGTTGGAAGAAGAATGGTAGCCATGCTGGGGACTTGAAGTCATTTGTTTATAGATATGTTGTGCAGGTAGAGCCTTGCTGTTGTTCATGGAGGGAAAAAGGAGTTGGAGAAAATGAGTTCATCACAATTCTTAAGATTTGTGGCTGTAGCATTTGGAAGAATCTTGTAATCTACCTGAGAAGATGTAAACAAGAAAAGAAAAAGGTTGTTAAGAGATAGTTAAGAGGAAGAGGTCAAGAGTTTGCTTTTGAGCCTTTCAGTTGACATGTCTACTAGAGTCAGCTATATAAATTTGGAGTTCATTGGAAAGGTTGGGGCTAGGAATAAAATGTGGGCATCATCTACCTCAAGCAGTGTTTAAAGCTGTAAGACTCTGAGATTTACCTACACTTAGAGAATAAGTGTAGGTAGAAATAAAGAAGAGAACTAGGGACCGAGCCCTGGGGAACATGTAAGAGTCCAGGGAACTGAGGGGAAAATAGCACCAGGAGAGTATCCAGATGGTCAGAGTGGTGAAAATATGGAGAAGAAAAACAAAATAAGGAAGTGTGTCAAGGAATCATGGGTGATGTACTAAGTCAAGTACTATTAATTAATGGAGGACTGAGTAGTGTGACATCACTGGAAATATTAATGACAAGGTCGATAGGTAGGGATAATAGTCTGAAATGGATTCACAAAAATGGGAAAAGAAGATTCAGAATTAGGGATTCTGAAAACTGGTGTTTTCAAGGGGGTTTTCTGTAAAAAGAAGACAGAGGAAGGTTATTAAGATGGTCTAGAGTGGAGTGCTCAGGATAGGAGCAACAACAGAATATAACAGTAGAGAGAAAATACTAAGAGGCAGTATGATACAGAGGAAGAATGGAGGGACATAAGAAGAATTGCTTAGATATTTGGAAGTATAATAGATTGGAGGTATGTGTGACAGACCTCAAGTATTGTTGGTTGTACAGTTTCATAGATAAGAACATAAAACTACACCAAATTTGCTGCTGGCATCTACATTGTCATATTTTATGTTATTTTTCTTTAATTTTTTATTGTTGTTCAAATACAGTGGCCTCCATTTCCTCCCCTCTATTCCCATGTGCCTCACCTATCACCACCTCCTACCCCAGATGTCCATGTATCCTTTGTATATGTTCCTTGATGACCCTTCCCCTATTTTCCCCCATTTTCCCCCATTATCCTTCTCTGCCTCCACTCTGGTTACTATCAGTTTGTTCTTTATTTCAATGTCTCTGGTTCTATTTTGCTTGCTTGTTTGTTTTGCCGACTAGTTTCCGTTTATATGTGAGATCGTGTACTATTTGTCTTTCACTGTCTGGATTATTTAACCCAGCATAACACTCTCCAGTTCCATTCATGCTGTTGTGAAGGGTTGGAGCTCCTCCTTTCCTTCCCCTGCATAGTATTTCAGTGTGTAAATGTACTGTACTTTTCGATCACTTTATTTACTGATGGGCATTTAGGTTGCTTGAAACACTTGGCTATTGTAAATTGTGCCGCTGTGAATATTTGGGTCACATAGGTTCTTTTGAATTGGTGTTTCAGGGTTTTTAGGGTATACTTAAAGCAGTGGAATTGCATAATCAAAAGGCAGTTCCATTTTTAGTTTTCTGAGGAAATTCCATATTGTTTTCCACAGTGGCTGCACTAATCTGCATTCCCACCAACAATGTGCTAATGCACCCTATTCCCCTCATCATCACCAGCACTTGTTGTTTGTTGATTTGGTTATGATGGTCATCCTAACTAGTGTAAAATGGTATCTTATTGTGGTTTTAATTTGTCTCTCCATGATGGCTACTGATGCTGAGCATCCTTTCATATGTCTCCGAGCTCTCTATATGTCCTCCTTGGAAAAGTATCTATTCAGGTCCTTTGCCCATTTTTAATTGGGTTATTTGTCTTCCTGAAATGGAGTTGTATGAGTTTTTTATATATTTTGGAGATAAATATACCTTTTATACTACACCAGGAGATAAATATACCTTGTCCAAGGTATCATTGACAAATATGTTTCCCATATAGTTGGTTCTCCTTTCATTTTAATGCTGTCTTCTTTAGCCATGCAGAAGCTTTTTATTTTGATGAGATCCCATTTGTTTATTCTTTCCTTTATATCCCTTGCTCTAGAGGACATATTGATGAAAATATTGCTACATGGAATGTCTGAGATTTTCCTGCCTATATTTTCCCCCTAGGACTTTAAGGTATTGTGATTTATATTTAAGTCTTTTATCTACAACAAGTTTATATTTGTGCATGGTGTAAATTGGTGGTGGAGTTTCATTTATGTGCATGTTCCAGTCCAATTTACCCAACATCAATTGTTGAAGAGGCTATTTTTACTCAATTTTATGCATCTTCCCCCTTTGTGGAAAATTAACTGACCATAGAAGCTTGCGTTTATTTCTTGGCTCTCTATTCTGTTCCATTGATCTGTGTGTCTGTTCTTATGCCAGTACCAGATTGCTTTGATTAATGTGGCCTTGTAATATAGTTTGATGTCAGGTATTCTGATTGCTCCTACTTTATTCTATTCTTCTTTCTCAAAATTGCTGCAGTTATTCAAGGTCATTTATAGTTCCATAACAATTTTTGAAATGTTTGTTCTGTATCTGTGAAATATGTCATTGGTATTTTAAAAGGATTGCATTGAATCTATAAATTGGTTTGGGTGGTATGGACATTTTGATGATGTTAATTCTTCTAATCCATGAACATGGCATATGCTTCCATTTATTTGTGTCTTCCTTATTTTCTTTCTTCAGTGTTGTATAGTTTTCTGAGTACAGGTCTTTTATCTCCTTGTAACCAAGGTTTATTCCTAGGTACTTTATTTTTTTGTTGCTATATCAAATGGGATTATTTCCTGATTTCTGTTTCTGATATTTCATTGTTGGTATACAAAAATGCCTTCAATTTCTGAATATTGACTTTGTATCTTGCTGTTTTGACAATTCACTTTTAGGTAGAATAGTTTTTTGGTGGAGTCTCTAAAGTTTTCTATGTGCACTATCATGATATCTGCAAACAGTGATGGTTTTACTTCCTCATTTCCAATTTGGATGCCTTTTATTTCTCTTTCTTGTCTGATCGATGTGGTTAGGACATCCGTTACTATATTGAATAGAAGTGGTGAAAACATACATCCTTGTCTTGTTCCTGATTTTAGTGGGAAAACTTTTAGTTTTTGCCCATTGCATATGATGTTGACTGTAGGTTTCTCATATATGGTCTTTATTATGTTGAAAAGTATTTCCTCTACTCCCACTTTGCTGAGTGTTATCATAAATGGGTGCTATACCCTATCAAATGCCTTTTCCACCTCTTGATATTAGGATGTGATTTCTGTCTTTCCTTTTCTTTATGTGGTGTATTACTTTTATTGATTCATGAATACTGAACCATTCTTGCATCCCTGGAATAAATCCCACTTGGTCTTGGTGTATGACCTTTTTAATGTATTGCTAGAGGTGGTTTGCCAATATTTTGTAGAGGATTTTAGTGTCTACGTCCATCGGTGATATAGGCCTATAGTTTTCTTTCTTTGTTGTGTCTTTATCTGGTTTTGGGATTAGAGTGATGCTGGCTTCATAAAAAAAGTTTTGAAGTCTTCCTTCTTCTTTGATTTTTTGGAATAGTCTAAGGGTAAGGGTTAGGTCTTCCTTGAAGGTTTCGTAAACTTCTCCTGTGAAACCATCCAGTCCAGGGCTTTTGTGTGGCAGGAGTTTTATTTTTACTGCCTTGATTTCATCAGCTATTCATGTTTTTTTCAGGCTTTTTGCTTCTTCAATCAGTTTTGGAAGGTTATATTTTTCTAGAATTTGTCCATTTCACCCAGGTTTTCAAATTTCTTGACATATACTTGTTAATAGTAATTTCTTATAGTCCTTCATATTTCTATAGTATCAATTAATCTCTTCTCTTTCTTTTCTGACTTTATTTACTTGGTTCTTTCTCTTTTTTTCTTGATGAGTCTGCTTAAAGGCTTGTTGATTTTGTTTATCTTTCCAAAGAACCAGCTCCTAATTTATTGATCCTTCGAATTGTTTTTTTAGTCTCTATGTTGTTTAATTCTGCTTTGATTTTGGTTATTTGATTCCTTCTACTCACTCTGGGCTTTGTTTTGTTTTTCTTCCAGTTCTTGTAGATGTAGGGTTAGGTTGTTTATTGAAATGTTTTTATCTGTTTTAGGTAGACCTGTATTGCTATGAACTTCCCTCTCAGGACTACCTTTGCTGTTTCTCATAAGTTTTGGACTGTTGTGTGTTCATTTTAATTTTTTCCAGAAACATTTTTCTTCTTTAATCTTATTATTAATCCATTCATTATTTAATAGCATGCTATTCAATCTCCATGAGTTTGAGCGTTTTTGAGTTTTTTCCTTGAGGTTTGTTTCTAGTTTCAGGCCCTTGTAGTTGCAGGAAATGCTTGATATCTATTTTCTTAAATTTGTTGAGGCTTGTTTTGTGTCCTATCATGTGATGTACCTTGAAATTTTCCATGTGCATTTGAAAAGAGTGTGTATTTTGCTTCTTTGAATGAAAGATCATATATAGAGTGATATACATATGTATATGTATATATACACATATTATGCATATATATGATTTCACATATATAGGTGTACACACACATGAACACATATATGCAAAATCAGTTGAGTCTATTTGATCTAGGGAATTGTTCAATGCCTCAATATCCTTGTTGATACTTTGTTTGGAAGATCTATCCATTTCTGAAAGGGGGTTGTTAAAATCTAATATACTGAAGTCCTCCAAGATTTCCTTTATATATTTGGATGCTCCTATGTTGAGTGCATATATGTTTATAATATTTATGTATTTTTATTAAATTTTCCCCTTGAGTATTATGAGGTATCCTTCTGTGTCTCTTTATGGACTATATTTTGAAGTTTATTTTGTCTGTCATAAGTATTGTTATACCAACCTTTTTTTTCCTGCCCATTTGTTTGGAATAATTTTTTCTAATCCTCTACTTTCAGTCTGTAGTTCTTTTTTTCTAAGGTGGGTCTCTTGTAGGCAGCATATGCGCAGCTCCTGTTTTCTTATCCATTCAGCTACCCTATGTCTTTTGATTAAAGCATTTAATCCATTAACATTTAAGGTTATTATTGATAGGTGCATATTCATTTTCCCTCCTTTGTACCTGTGTGTCTGTCTCTCTCATTCTCTTTCTTCTTTTTCTTAAAGCAGTCCCTTTAGCCCTGGCTGGCGTAGCTCAGTGGATTGAGCGCGGGCTGTGAACCAAAGGGTTGAGGTTCGATTCCCAGTCAGGGCACATGCCTGGGTTGCAGGCCAGGTCCCCAGTGAGGGCTATGTGAGAGGCAACCACATGCTGATGTTTCTCTCCCTCTCTTTCTCCTTCCCTTCCCCTCTTTCTAAAAATAAAGAAATAAAATATTTAAAAAAAAAAGCAGTCCCTTTAGCGTTTCTTGTAATGCTGATTTGGTGGAATTGTATTCTTTCTACTTTTCTATGAAACTCCTTATTTTGCCTTCATTTTAATTGAGAGCCTCATTGGGTAGAGTAGCCTTGTTTGCAGGCCTTTTCTTTTTATTACTTAGAATATTTCTTGCCAGTCCCTCATGGCTTGTTTCTGTTGAGAAATCAGCTCCTAGCCTTATCAGAGACCCTTTGTATGTTACTTCTTGTTTCTCCCTTGCTACTTTTAAGATTCTCTCTTTATCTTTAAAGGTTGCATTTTAATTATTATGTTTCTTGGAGTAGGCCTCTTTTGATTCATCTTTATTGGAATCCTCTGTGCTTCCTGAACTTGTATGCCTTTTCCCCTCTCCAGGTTCAGGAATTTTTCTGTCATTACTTTTCAAACAGGGTTTCTTTCTTTTTTAAAAAAAAAAAAATTTAATTTTAATTGTTGATCTTGTACAGTTTTCTGTCTTTTATTCCCACCCCAGCCCACCACCCCAGCCCACCCCAAACAGGGTTTCTATCCCTCGCTCCTTTTCTTCTTCTTCTGGTATTTCTGATTCAAATGTTGCTGGAATGCATGTATCTTACAGTTCCCTTAAGCTATCTTCACATTTTTTAGTCTTTTTTCATACAGTTGTTCTGCCTGGTTGTTTCTTTCTACCTTGGTTTCCAGCCGACTAAGTCAATCCTCTGCTTTGTCCAGCCTGCTTGTAATTCCTTCTAGTGTATTTTTTTTGTTTCAGAAATTGTATTCTTCATTTCTTCCTAGGTCTTGTTTATATTTTCTATTTCCTTTTTAATACTGTCATAGTTCCCACTCAGTTCCTTGTAGCTCTCTGTGAGTTCCTTGAGTATCCTTATAACCATTCTTTTGAATTCTATATCTGATAGTTTGCTTGCCTCCATTTAATTTGGCTCTTTTATTGGGAAATCTTTCATTCCTTTTCCTTGTAGGTTCTTTGTCTCCACATTTTAGGTGACTCTTTTTGTTTGTTTCTGCAATACTCAAAGCTTTGCTTTGCCAGCTATCTTCATAGGGTAAACTTCTGTGGTAAGAGCTCTGTGGGACTCAGTGGTGTGGTCTTTTGGAACTCCTTGCTTTGATGCTCTAGGGTTGCCCTTTCTTCCATTTGTGTGGGCTCTCTTGTACTTGGGCTTTACCTGTTGGTGGCTCCTTTGTTGGCGGGTTCTCCCCTCTAGTGGGTTTCTTGGTATTCACAACTCCTACCTTGTCTTGTATGTGATCAGGGTCAGGGCAAAGGTAAAATGGAGTAAGACAGCAGGAGAGTATTTTATGAGATTTAAAAGTACCAACCAGTAGTGAACAGATAGGAGGTCCTTGGGAGAAGTACAGCAATAACTGTGATATTTCAACCTACTAGCCACTTTTTATAAAAGATGAAAAAGAGATAAGACTCTTTTTAGAAGGGAAAATAATGTGAACTGATGTTAGAAAGCAGAGTACTTATGTGAGGTTAGATGGTGAGTTATAATAAGAGTAAGGGATAGAAACTTGGCATAGTGTGTGAGAGAATGAAGTTAACCACAACAGTAATAAAGCTCAGGAAGATGGTGAAATGGATTAAGACCAGGGAAGGGTGCTGTGTGAAATTTGGAATAACAATAATATGATAAGAAATATATAATATGAATAAAAAATAGAAAGTAATATACAAACAATAGTGTGTTATTGGAATACTAGTGAAGTGAAAGAAGAAAAATCAAAATGCAATATGAAAGGGAGAATAAAGAAAATTAGTTAAACAATGAAATCAATCAAACAAACAAACAAAAGAAACTAAAGTAAAATAAATAAAAGTAATAAAAATTAAATTAATTTAATTTAAAAAATAAAATGTAAGTTCTGAATTATAACAAAGTGAACTTTGTCTCATGTATTGTGTTAGCCTTCTGATCTCTCTCTGGATCTGTATTTGGTCTTCTCACAGCTCCAGGTCTTATTATCTTACACACTTAAAAATAAAGCCTCCTGCTGGTTTTATACTTATCAAGGGGGTTTTGATGGTCTTCTTGGATGCTGTGAAAATTGAGGGGTGGGACTGGGCTTCAGTTTTTTCCTTTCCCATGGTTCCATGGGGATGGGTGGTCAGTCTGGGCTACAATATTTACAAGTGCCCAGTTTCAAGCTCGTGCCCTCAGAGCACTGTACAGCCCACACTGTCCACTCTGCACATATGTGGCAGGCCAGCAACTATAATCCACCTCATGCAACCCTTGATTAGTCCTTGAGGTATGCTGAGTGAGAGCAAATTGCGCCCCTCATTCTCCTTTTTTGTTGGCCTGGGAGCTACATGCTTACTAAGCCCCTTCAGGCAATTTAGTTTCTCCACTGAATTTAAGTCTCTCTGAGTGCTACTACCTCTCTGAGCCCCTGCTGCCTTCCTTTGATCAATCCTTATGGCGCCCTGAGTGGCAGCAAATAGCACCATCCCCTTCCCTGTTCTTTGGCCCAGCCGCTGTGCATGAGATACCCTTGCACAGTGGTTAAGAGTCTTTTTGAGTGAATTCCCCTTGTTTGTGGCCAGCTCTTCTTAACAACCACCCAGCTTTCCACACAGACCAACTCTCTGATCAGTCCATAGACTATTTGGATCACAGCTGGTCACCATCCATCTTTTCTCCCATCTCCAGGTGTCACCCAGCTCCCCAATTTCTCTGGTACTGTCCCAGCTGACAGCCACAGTCCCAGGCAAGGTAAACCTCCAGCTGTGTGTCTCTTACTGAATCATTACCCCCCATCCTCCAGCAACTTTAAGTGTCCAGGTCTCTCCTGGCATGGGTCTGTGAACTCGTCACTCTAGGAGGAGAGGGAGCCTCCAAGTCACTATCACTGACTTAGCTCTACTCCTAAGCTGCTGTGCAGCTGCAGTCTCTGGTGCAGGGCCCGTGGACCCTCCCTTTGGCCTAAAAAACTCCTTACCATCCATTTTTAAATATCCTCTGCAAACTTTGGCTTCCAAACTTCCTATCAGCTAGGATTCTGTTGGGTTTTCACTCTGTTCTTCAGAAGATCAGCTAGGTGTCCCAGTTGGGTGCATGAGCAAGTAGGTTCAGCTCCTACCCACCTCACCACCATCTTCTGGCTCCTCTACAATGTCACATTTTAAAGATACTAGAAATAATAACATGGAGCCAAACAAAGAATCAAGTCATGTTTGAGGTCTTGAAATATATTTATATCAACTCTAAGCATAGTTTAAATGTGGGAATAAGTATTTTTTTACATTGTTTTAGAACCAAATTTTAAGTTCTCCTCTCTATCCACATACCATGAATCTTTCCCCCATGAAGTACTTCCATTGATTTCAAAGAACACATTTCAGAGTAAGCAATAGGACTTAACTGAGCATCCTTTCATGTCTCTGGGCCCTATATAGGTCCTCCTTGGAAAAGTATCTGTTCAGGTCATTTGCCCATTTTTTGATTGGTTTGTTTGTCTTCCTGGTGTTGAGTCATATGAATTCTTTATATATGTGGGGTATCAAGCCCTTGTGCAAGGTATCATTGACAAATACATTTTCCCCTACAGTTGGTTTCCTTTTTCATTTTGCAAATGTTTTCTTCAGCTGTGAAGAAGCTTTTCAATTTGATATAGTCCCATTTATTTATTCTTTTTTTATATCCCTTGCCCTAGGAGATATATAGGCAAAGATATTGCTGTGTGGAATATCTAACATTTACTCTGTTTTCCTCTAGGATTTTTTATGGTGTCATGACTTATGTTTGTGTCTTTTCTCCATCTTTGGTTTATTTTGGTGTACAGTATAAGTTGGTGGTCTAGTTTCATTGTTTTGCATGTAGCCATCCAGACCTCCTAGCATCATTTATTGAAGAGGATATTTTTACTCCATTTTATGCTCCTGCCCCCTCTGTTGAATATCGGCATCACTAGCCGTCAGAGAGATGCAAATTAAAACCACAATGATATATCACCTCACAGTGCTCAGTATGGCCTTCATTAATAAATCAACAAACAAGTACTGGCGAGGTTGTAGAGAAAGGGAACCCTAGTACACTGTTGGTGGGAATGCAGACTGGTGGAGCCACTATGGAAGACAGTATGGAATTTCCTCTGAAAACTAAAGGTGGAACTGCCTTTTGACCCAGTCATCCCACTGTTGGGATTATACCCTAAGAGTCCTGAAACACCAATCAACCTATGCACCCCAATGTTCATAACAGTGTTGTTTACAATAGCCAAGTGCTGGAAGCAACCCAAGTGCCCATCAGTAAGTGAGTGAATCTAAACACTGTGCTACACTTTCACAGTGGAATATTATGCAGCAGAAAGAAAGAAAGAACTCCTACCCTTCTTGACAGCATGAATGTAACTGGAGAGCAGTATCCTAAGTGAAATAAGCCTGGTGGCAGAAGACAAATGCCATATGATTTCACCCATAAGTGGAACCTAATGAACAAAACAAACAAATGAGCAACATAGAACCAGAGACATGGAAATAAGGAACAAACTGACAGTGACCAGAGGGAGGAGAAAGAGGGACAACAGGAGAGAAAGGAGAGTGTTTAGTCAAGGAACATATATCAAAGACCCATGGTAATGTACAACAGGATTGGGACTGACTGAGGCAGCCAGAAGGTGTGTGGGGTGAGGAAGAGCAACTGAGGAAAAATTGAGACAACTGTAATTGAACAACAATAAAAAAATTAAAAAGCTGAAAAAAAACTGAACCTAAAAAAATGCATAGACTGAAAATATATTTGAGAGAGGTGGTGAACCAGACATTCAGTGGATATATGCAAATATAGGGAAGGGCAAATTCTGGAAATGTATCCTTTCATAAACAACTTGAAGTTGTTATTGCAAATTTTACAAAAATCCATTCAGGCACAATTTATCTTTACAACAAGCCAAAGCACCTATGTCTTTTTGATATAAAGCAAAAGCAGAATCATACTTGCTCCTTACTTGTTAAAATATACCAAAGTTTTGAGACATTGAATTTTTTTATGAAAAATCATTTTGCTGGATTTCTGTATATATGCACAATAAGGCATCTTTTAAATATTTTGAAACTTGAGCCAGTTTACTTAAAGGATTTTGACTCTTGGGCCTGGTATATGTTCTTTCAACAAATACATATTCAATTATTCCATCATTCCAAGCACAGGCAATTTACCAGAGACAGTGAGATTAGGTAAACATGACAAGTAATGGGACAGAAAGATAATTATGAATAAAGAGTTGTGCAATACTGAAACATGTGTATACACATCAGTGTAAATATTTATGTATGAAAAACAATAAACTTGTAAGTTTAGAGGCAGAATAATAAAGCATAATAATTTACTGATAATGATAGTTTTTTTATTAAGGGAAACTAAAATAAAAATAATTGTAATTTTATAGTGCTTCTTATTAGACAATATATAATCACAAAAGTGGATTATTTTACAAATAAACAACTATATTATTTTTCCCATTCACTTTATAGCTTACATTATAATTTTTATCTATAAGCAATTTACATAAAAGACATAACACTTAGAAGGTCAAAATATTCTTTAAAAATATAGGTAGATTTTTATACCAGATTTTAAAAATAAAATTAAACATTTATTTTTCCATAATTTATATGTTTCTCTTCCTTACTCCATCTCTTCCTCTCTCTCTCTCTCTCTCTCTCTCTCTTTCTCTCTCTCTCTCTCTCTCACCTTAGCTCTGTGCCTGACTGCTGAAATAATTTTAAAGCATTTTAAACCATAATACCATGCATGGCTACATAACAAAAATATATTTTTGTGCATTCAGTTGCAATATTTCTCCTGAGGCCAAAGTATCATTTTCACAAAAAATAATGCTATGCAAAATTACAGGAAAGTATACTGTGAATAATGTCCTACATATGAAACACTTGGTGTTGTTACCAAAATATTGGTTCTGTGTATGGAAATCTTAATAGCAATAAAGTAATGCCAGCACAATAGTTTGTGGATATATTTAGTACATTTTCATTGTAAGTACTTTATCAATTGTTAGAGTAAATTTTGCTTCAGGAAAGAATGGCATGGTTATACTTTTAGGAATTAGAAAGCCCCATGAATTACAATTTTACTCAGATTCAAAAAAGTAAAACATAAAAGGAGAACATTAGTACCTGTATAATTTCTGGTGTTCACTATTAACTGGAAAAATGTCTTTTATCTGAGGTTAAAATTTTGCAAAATAAGGTTATAATATACAATGAGAATATGGGGAGAATATTTTCATATTCTGTAGGAAAAAATATTCTGTAGTACATTAATTGCATATATTTGATTTGTTTGTTTTCATGAAGTTTACTAATGTTCATTCAGTTTGAATCTTTGTGCACAGTAAAAAGTGATGGATAATTCCCTATTCCGATGCTTACCTCTGGAGGACAGATCTGAGGAATAGGACTAAAAGTACAGAGATTCCATGTCTAATACAAAGTTTTACCATTCATACATACATGTATACCTAAGTAAATAGCATGGATCAATTCTGATACATAGTTGAGAGAATCAGGAGCTTCTGGCCCCTTTAAGTAGAGTTATCAGAGAAAGATGAAGACTCATTGCACACTTGTTTAATTTTAAGGTTTTTGGAATATTTTGGAAAATAGTCTTTCATCAACTGTGTATTTTGCAAGTAATTTTTCCCAGTCTCTTTTTAAAATTTTCTTGACATTGTCTTTTGCAGAGCAGAAGTTTGTTTTTGTTTGTGTGCTTGTTATTATTTTTTGTTTGTTTTTATTTTATGAAGTTCAGCTTATTAATTCTTTCACCGATCATGCCTTTGGTGTTGAATCCAAAATGTCATCATGATACCTAAGATCATCTAGGTTTCCTCCTGTTGTTTTATAGGATTTTTGTGATGCTGCATTTTAAATTTAAGTCTGTGATCCATTTTGAGTTAACATTTGTGAAGGAAATAAGATCTATGTCTAGATTTTTTTTTTTTTTTTTGGCATGTGGATGTCAATTTCTTCCAGCACAATTTATTGAAAAGAAAATCTTTTCTCCATTGCATTGTTTTTGCTCCTTTGTCAGAGATCAATTCAGTATATTTATGGGGTCTATTTCTGGGATCTTTATTCAGTTCCATTGGTCTATTTCTCTTTTTCTAGTACCACACCATGCTATATTGATTATTTAAGCTTTATAATATTTCTTGAAATTGGGTAGTGTCAGCCTTTCAACTTTGTTCCTATCCTTCAATATTATGTTGATTATTTTGGTTTTTTCCCCCACTCACAACACACACACACACACACACACACACAAACACACATACACACTTTTGTAATCAGTTTGTCAATAACTACAATATAGTTTTCTGGGATTTTTATTGGAATTGTATTGAATCTATAGATCAAATTGTGGAGAACTGACATCTTGACAATGTTGACTTTTCCTATCCAGGGACATAGAATATCTCTTCATTGGTTCAGTTCACTGATATCCTTCATCAGAGTTTTATGGTTCTCTTCATATAGCTTTTGTACATTTTTTGTTAGATTTATGCCTATGTATTGAATTTTTTAGGTACTCATGTCAATGTTATTGTGGGTTTGTTTTAAATTTCAATTACTCGTTGCTGGTGTGTAGAAAAGTGATTAAATTTTGTATATTAACTTTTAGTTTGCAACCTTGCTATAGTGACTTAGTTCCAGAAATTCTTTTTGGGCAATTATTTTGTATTTTCTCCAAACGATTGTGTCATCTACAAAAAAAGAGTTTTATTTCTACCACCCAATCTTTATTTATTTTATTTTAGTTCCTTGTCTTACCTTACTAAATAGTACTTCCAATACAGTGTTGAAAATGAGTGGTGAGAGGGGGCATTTTAGCCTTGTTCCTGATATTAGTGAGAAAGCTTTAAGTTGCTTGGCATTAACTGTGGTGTTAACTGTTGGTTGTTATGTAGATATTCTTTATTTATCTCCTCTATTACTAGTTTAATGGTTGTTGAATTTTGTCAAATGTTTTTATTTCTCTCTTGATATGATGAATACATTAATTGATTTTCTAATTAACTAGGTTGCATATGTGAAATAAATCCCATTTAGTCATTGTACATAATTATTTTTGTGCATTATTAAATTTAATTTTTAATATTTTGTTGAGATTTTTGCATCTATGTTTATGAGATATATTAATCTATAATTTTAATTTCTGTGTTGTCTTTGTCTGGTTTTGGTATAAAGTAATGCTGGTCTAATAGAATGAGATAGGAAGTATCCCCTTTGATTCATCTGAAAGAGATTTTCAAAAAGTTGTGTAATTTTTCCAAAACATTTGGTAGAATTCACTAGTGAACCTACCAGGGCCTGATATTTCTATTTTGAAAATTTATAAATGGTTGATTAAATTTTTAATAGATTTAGAGCCTATTCAGATTTTTTAATTTTTGTGGGTAAATTTTTGTAGATTGTATCTTTCAAGGAATTGGACCATTTCACCTAGGTTATGAAATTTATGGACATATATTTGTTCATAGTATTCCTTTATTATTCTTTTAATGCCCATGGGATCTGTAGTGATGTACCCTCATTCACAAATGTTACTAGTAATTTGTCTTTTTTTAGTGACCCTGGCTAGAGGCTGATTTTATTGATCTTTTAAAAGAACCAGCTTTTATTTTGTTTTATTTATTCATTTTGATTTCTTATGTTTAATTTCAGTGATTTCTGCTCTAATTTTATTATTTTTTCTTTTATTGACATTGAAATTAATTTTCTCTTCTTTTTCTAATTTCCTAAAGTAGGAAATTTAGGTATTTCTCCTTTTCTAATACATGTATTCAGTGGTGTAAATTTTCCTCTAAGCACTGCTTTTGCTGCATCCTACAAATTTTGATGTCATTTTATTTTCATTTAGTTCAAAAAATTTTTAATTTACCTTTGAGATTTTCTGACTTATGTGCTACTTAGAAGTGTGTTGTCTACTCTTTACATATTTTGGTGTTTTTCAGTTACCCTCCTGTGATTAACTTACTCCACTGTGGTCTGAGAACAGTTATTTTAGAATTCTATCATTTTGAATTTATTAATGTGCGTTTTATGGCACACATTAATACAATGTAGTCTATCTTGGTGAGTGTCCTATATCATCTTGAAAACAATATATACTCTGCTGTTGTTGCATTAGTTTATTGATGTCAATTATATCCAATTTATTGATTGTGTTTTTGAGTTCGGCTATGTCCTTACTGATATTTTGCTTGTTTGAATCTGTCCTTTTTTTAAAATTTTTAGTTAATTAAAATATTTTATTGTCGTTCAATTACAGTTGTCCCCATTTTCCCCCATTACTTTCCTCTGCCCTACCCACCACCCTCCCACATTCAATTCTCCCCCTGTTGTTATCTTTGTCCATGGGTCCTTTTTATACATCCCTTGACTTGACCCTTCTTCCCCTTCTTTCCTCTGATATCCTGCTTCCCCCTCCCCTCTGGTCACTGTTAGTTTGTTCTTTATTTTCATACCTCTGGTACTATTTTGCTCTCTTCTTTGTGGAAGTCTCCAACTTTGATAGTGGACTTATCTATTTCTCTTTGCAATTTACAATTAATTTTTACCTAATAATGTAAATCTATTTGACACATTCAAGATTGTTACATCTTCTTGGAGAATTTATCCCTTTATCATTCTTTAATGATTTTTTTTTAAGATTTTATTTATTTATTTTTAGAGGGGGAAGGAAAGGAAAGAGAAAGGGGAAGGGGAGGAGAGAGGGAGAGAAACATCAATGTGTGATTGCCTCTCGCTCGCCCCCTGCTGGGGACCAGGCCTGCAACCCAGACATGTGCCCTAACTGGGAATCAAAATGCGACCCTTTGGTTCACAGGCCCGCGCTCAATTCACTGAGCTACACAGACAGGGCTTAATGCTCTTATTACTTATAACTTTCTTTTCTTTGAATCTGTAGTTGCTGAAATTACTATAGCTACTCCTGCTTTCTTTTGTTTAGGGTTTATGTGCTAAATTCTTAGCTGTACATTACTTTTAATCTACATGTAATTTTAAAGTAGGTTTTTTATAGAATACATATATAGTAGAATTAATATATGTACTTATACACATATATATACATATATACATATATACATACATACACACACACACACACACACACATACATATTTGGTCATTGATTTGACCCACTCTGATGATCTCTAACTGCTAATTGGTACATTTAGACAATTGATATTGAAAGTGATTATGGATATAATTTGGTTAATACTACCATATCCACCATTGTTTTCTATTTGTTTCCACTGTTCATCCCCATATGTCTTGTCGCCCTATAGTTTTTAATGGTCAGAGTTCACATTGAATCTTCAGCTTTTGTTAATTATAGTTCAGTTTTCCTTACCTTGGCATTTATTCTCAATCATCATTTTTTCTCATAAATTTCTTTGTGGTAAGCCATAATGATTTATATTTACCTAGTTCCTAACATGAATAACCAAAACCACATTGAAACTTTTGAATAAAGAAGAGATATACTCTTTTATTGTGTTCTAAAAGAATACTGCCCCTTGGAGAATATATAGTTGGTCACCAAGAGCAGAAGAAGAAAAACCAGTAAGAAGATTACTGCCTTCCTGAGGGAGAGATAATGTAGCTTGGACAAGAATGGACTAATAGAAGTGTTAAAAACTGATGCATTTTGGACCCATTTTTAAAGTAGAGTTGTTAGGATTGGACCACAACCGATATGGACCACAAGGGGGAAGAAGACAGCATAGGTATTTTAGGGATTTTGGCTTTAGTCACTAAGCCAGTGGTGAGGAGAGGAAATAATTTTGTTTCAGACAAGCTAAATTTGAAATTCTTCTTACACATCCTAATAGAAATATGTTGAATACCTAGTTGGATGTATTAACCCAAAGGTAAAGGAACAGGTAGGAGAAACTGAAAATTACCAAATGAAGTCAGATAAGGCATGTCTGGAGATAGAATGAATAAAATAGAAGTAAATATAATATCCAGAAAGACATGAAAAGATGGGTTTTGAAAAAGGAGATATGTTTAATTTTCTCAATTACTTCTGCAGAATGGAATAACATGAAAACAGACTAAAATATTGGATTTGGCAAGATGGAGGCTGTTGTTGGCAACAATGACAGAATGGTTTCAGTGGTTGAGAAGAGAGTGGGAGGTAAAAAAAAAAAAAGAACATTTCGGTTAAAGTGATACATTAATTCATATTGACATCCATATTGTGAAAGCGAGTTATAAGTTCCTTTCTCCCCACAGACATTCTTTGCTTTGTGGTATCAAAACCACATGGCTGTCTTAGAGATAATTATTCCCTTGCCTTATGTTCCCTTTTGCACATTCTTAGAGCATTTTGTTTATGAACCAACAATAAATAAATCTATAAGAATTTTACTTATATATTTCTCCTTTCTTTTTCTCTTATCTGTTCTCAGCCGTCTTCCTTCTCCCTACTTTCTTCTTCCATGTATTCCTCTTCCTCCCTCCCTTTTATTAATCTCCAGATAAAAGACTTGTGTTAAGGACAGATATATCTAACAGGACCTAAACTGTACTCAGGACACTATTTTTTTTTCTTTCTTACAAATGTAACTTCATTATTGGCTTAAATCATGATTCTAGCTTCTTTTAGGATGTGTTTCTTCTGGAAGCTCTTCATCACCTATTTTGAAATGACTTCTGGTAAAACACTTTCACACTTCATATCAATGCCTGAATTTGCTTGAGGGAACACCTAAAGTAGACATTGAAAGTCTATGACTAAAATTTAATCCACTGAACACAATTTCTTAACATTTTATTATCCTTTTGATGTGTGTGGGATCAGTAGTTACAGCCCCTCCTTCATTTCTGATACTGGTAATTTCTGTTTTTTTCTCTTTTTTCTTGTTGGTTAGTCTCGTTAGATACCTATCAATTTTATTTATCTTTTGAAAGAACCAGCTTTTATTTTTTCTATTGTTTTTCTATTTTTAATTTCATTGATTTCTGCTTTATATATTTATTTATTTATTTACTTCTGTTTGCTTTAGGCTTATAATACTCTTTTTTTCCCTAATTTCCTGAAGTGGAAACCTAAGTTTGGGTTTTAGATCATTTTATAGTTTATAATATATACATTCAATGCTATAATTTTTCTATTAGCAACTGCTTTTGTAGTATTCCACAAATTTTAATGTTTCATTTTCATTTTGATTTAGTTAAAAAATAATATCTAACTTTTCTTGAGACTTCTCCTATGATTTATGAGTTACTTAGAAGTATGTTGGATTTCTGAATATTTAGTAACTTCCCAGCTATTTTTGTTTTACTGATTTGTAGTTTACATTGTGGTCTGAGAACATACTTTACATGACTTGTATACTTTTAATTTTTTTCAGATTGTTTTATATCCACAATATGGTCCATTTGGTGATTGGACCTTGGTGATTTTCTTTCTTATTTTTAAAATATATATTCTGCTATTGCCAGATGGAGTACTTTATAAAGGTCAATTAGATCAAGTTAATAGCACCATGAGGTCAACTATATATTTACCAGTAATCTGCTTACATGATCTCATATCACTGAAAGAGAGAGTTGAAGTACCACACTGTATATGAATTTGTCTCTCCTTTCAGTTTTTACATCATGTTTGACACTCAATTTTTAGGTGCACACACATTTAAAAATGTTGTTTTCTGGGGTCTTGACCCCCTTCTTATGCTAAAACATTTACTTTATCCCTGATCATTTTCTTTGATAGCTACTTTGAATAGCTACCCCAACTTCCTTATCTTTACTGGTAGATGACCTTTACCCATCCCTTTACTTTTAACCTATTAGTCTTTATATTTAAAGTATATTTTCCAACATGTCGTGTCTTGGTTTTTGTTTAGTTTCTATTCTTTTTGTATACCCTCTTAATCTACTCTCATCTCTTAATATTTTTAAATTGTCATATATATTATATATATATATAACTTGCCTTTAAAGTAATTATTTTTATTTTAATGACATTTTTTATTGCTCAAGTACAGTTGTCTCCATTTTCTCTCCCACCACTTCCCCCTACCTCATGCATTTCCACCACCTATCTTGGATTATTCCACCTTTTGGCTTTGTCCACATGTCTTTTACATATGTTCCTTTATAACCCTTCCTCTCCCCTTGCCATTATCCCCTCCCATCTCCCCTGTGGTTACTGTCAGTTTGTTCTTTATTTCAGTGTCTCTGGTTATATTTTGTATGTATGTTTGTTTTGTTGATTAGGTTCCACTTGTAGGTGAGATCATGTTGTATTTGTCTTTCATTGCCTGGCTCATTTATCTTAGCATAATGCTCTCCAGTTCCATCCATGCTGTCACAAAGGGTAGGATCTCCTTCTATCTTTCTGTTGCATAGTGTTCCATTGTGTAAATGTACCATAGTTTTATTAATATAGATAGATTAATATCTATCATATTTATAACCTATAAATATAATCTATCATATTTAAAAATGTACCATAGTTTTATTAATATAGTTAGATTAATATCTATCATATTCATATCTCATATAAATATCTATCATATTTCTTCTTTGTTGGTTTTTGGTTCCCCTTTTCCTTACATTTTTCTCCATTTTACTCTCCTTTCCCTATTAATCTCTCCCTATTTTCTACCTACCATTTATGCTTCTTATTCCCTGTACCTTTCCCTTATTCTTCTGTCTCCCCTTTCTGCTGATAACCCTCCATATGATCTCCATTTCTTTAATCTGGTGCATTCTAATTGTTTGCTTATTTCATTTTTGTTTTTGTTTTTTTTTAGATTCAGTTGTTGATAGTTGTGAGTTTGTTGTCATTTTACTCTTCATACTTTTGATATCCTTCTTTTTCTTACATAAGTCCCTTCAAAATTTTATATAATAAGGGCTTGGTGATGATGAACTCCTTTAACTTGACCTTATCTGGGAGACACTTTATCTCCCCTTCCATTGTATATGATAGCTTTGCTGAATGTAGGTCCTTGGCTTTCATGACTTGGAATACTTCTTTCCAGCCCCTTCCTGCCTGTAAGGTCTCTTTTGAGAAATCAGCTGACAGTCTGATGGGAACTCCTTTGTAGGTAACAGTCTCTTTTTCTCTTGCTGCTTTTAAGATTCTCTCCTTATACTTTATCTTGGGTAACTTAATTATGATGTGCTTTGGTGAGTTCCTCCTTGGGGCCAGTTTCTGAGGTCTCTAATGGGCTTTCTGGACTTTCTGGAAATCGATTTCCTTTGCCATATTAGAGAACTTTTCCTTCATTATTTGTTCAAATAAGTTTTCAATTTATTGATCTTCCTCTCCTCCACCCCGAAGCCCTATGATTTGGATGTTGGAGTGCTTATAGTTGTCCCAAAGGTTCCTAAGCCTCTCCTCAGTATACATTTTTAAGAATTATAAGTCTATCTTCATATAATGCTACACAATTTCATGTATAGTATAGGAATCTTATAACAGAGTTTTCCAATTACTCCTTTCCATCCTTTATGACATTGATTTTATTTATGTAACTTAACCATACATTATCTTTTAGGTTTATTAAGATGAAAATAACATTTTGTTTCTACTTTATTTGTCTCTTCTACAACACTTTCTTCTTTCTCTATGTAGATCTAGGTATTTGACCTTTATTTTTATTCTCCCCGAAGAACTTCTTTTCACATTTCTTGCAAGACAGGTCTGTTGCCATTGAAATCCCCAATTTTTCTGTGGAAAGAGTCTTTTTTTTCTCCCTTACTTTCTTGGAGGATTTAACTAGATATAGAAATCTAGGTCTTTTTTTCAACATTAACTATGTCAATCCTCTCTATTCCTGCTCTTATGTACACTGATGAAATGGCTGCTCTAACTCTTATTCTTGTTTCTCTGTAGGTAAGATTCCTTTATTCACCTTAGATTATTAAATATTTTTCACTTTGTCTTTGGTTTTCTGATAGTTAAATATTGTGTCAATTATAGTTATTTGGCCATTTATACTGTTTGGTGTCCTCTTAGTTTCCTGGATCAGTGGGGGTTTTTTTTTTCTGATTAATTTTGGAAAATTATTTAGCATGTATTATATCTTTTGGTTGTCTTGATCTATCTCTTTTATTACCCATTCTTTCTTTCATGTTAACATGGCCATGAGTTGGGTTGTATTTACAGATTACTGTAGATTATAGGTTTTAATTTCTTATAGTGTTCTTGTTTCTGTCTCTTTTAAGTTCAACTTTGCAAGAATATGACAAAAATATAAATATACTACTGGTCTCAAAACAAAGAGATAAAACTGGCAGATTCCAGAAAGGAGGAGAAACTTCAAACCTAGAAGAGTGAGTGAATTGATGCCAAAACAACTCATAGGAGCAGTGTGGCTAGAAAAGTCTCTATCTGGACTTTTAATGCCTAAACAAGTCCAGAAGTAGACACCCATATACTATAAGCAGTAAGGAACTGAGCTCCTGCTCACATAGAGTGTATTTCCTGCAGCTCTTTAGGTTATAATCTACCATCTCTGTACTGCAGTCCTATTGGGGTAATGGTGAGATAAGTAAAGGGGGGTGATCTATAATCTTAAAATTAAGCTTTAGCCTTTAGTGGCTTTGTGTGTTCAGACATTGACATTCCCTAATGCATCTTCAGTGTTAGAGCATTTCTATGTCTCTTTCCTGAGATGGAAAGGCAAGTATGGTTGGAATGGTAGCTGATTCCTTCTGCAAAGTAAGATAAGACTTTGGTGAAGATTTTTTTTCCTTGGAGAGTTGGCTTTTTTTAATGGAGAATGCTCTGGTTGCATTTCATAATGCAATTATGAAATTAATTTTTGTCCTGGCTGGAGCCATGAGTAGATTATTCTTGGATATTAACTGTTAGAAGCTAATGGAGTTAGTATAGTTAAACCCCACAAATTGTAACCATTTTAGTAGACCACAGCCTCCACGAGTTTCTCACTGTCATGCTAATCCACACTCCACCAATTTGTCAATTTGCCAAAATTTAAGTGCTCTTATCAGTTATGACTCCAGTGGATTCTGCCCCTGGTATGTAGAGCTCAACTGTGACTCTGAGAACTTAAATGTCTCTCTAAATTTGAGGCATATTTGGCAATATGCCTCAAACCTCAGTTATCTGATTGGTCTAAGGAAATTCACTGGTCTTCATTTAACCTGTCTCATCTTGCTGTAAGGATGGTAGTTGTGACTTCAAAAAATTTTATGTGTCAGAGCTGAAACTGGAAGTTTCCACTTAATGTGTTAAATTTTGTAAAATATCAACACATATGCTATCTTAGGAAATTAAACTTTGGAATATGTTACATTCAAAATTATTAACATTGGTTCTATCTATGAATTTTCTCTTTTTTCTAAGTAGTATTATAAATATTATTTATACTTTAGTAAAACCTTTGCAGAAGTTAAATGAATGTGGCCATATAATATAATTTTTAACTTGGCATTTTTTTTAGGTTTTTTTATTTTTAATCAGTATTTTTTAATTGTTGATATTGTACAGTTTTCTGTCTTTTACCCCACCCCCAGCCCACCACCCCAGCCCTCCCCACCTTCCTCCCATTTCCACCCCCCCATAGTTTTTGTCCATGAGTCCTTTATACTTGTTGCTCTAAACCGTTCCCCTTTTCCCCTGAAATTCCCTCCCCTCCCCCTCTGGTCACTGTCAGACTGTTCTCAAATTCAGTGTCTTTGTTTAACTTGGCATTTTTTAACTCTAACTCATGTAGTTTAATACAGGTCACATCCTAAATTGACCGGCATCAATAAACTCTATATGGCATTATTCCAAATGTAAAAGAAGTTCAAGTATAACACATTAAGTAGAAAATGATGTCAAACTAAAAGTAAGTGATGATATTCTGTTGCCCCCAAGAAATCTCAGAGCTGGAATTTCCTGGCTAGAGACATGAGTAGATTATTCTTGGATATTAACTGTTATATAGATTATGTAATTCATTTAACTGTAAATTCTGGTTTTTAACTGAAGTCTATTTATTTGTTTACATACAACATCCATTCATTGAGTTTATAAATGTGTAACTGTTGCATAACTCTTTATGTATGTGCACATAAAATAAATGAAAACAAGTTCTGTCTCTAATGCAGCTGCTGTATACTACTTAACTCAAAGACTTCTGTATTGGCTGCCTGTAGACAAGAGACTTGGGGGAGAAAAGGAATGAAATATTAAAATACAAAAATATCCCTTCTTTTAGTCAAAAAAGTAAAACAGCTGACCCTTGTGTTCTTAAAGCAGCTAGAGAGTGGATAATAAAGACACAAATTGCATAAATGTTAACACTAAATTGCCACTGTTACAGTTCCATGAACACATATGGTACTATCCTCTGGAAAATATGGGCATGTTTTAAGAGACTATGACCTGTACCTTTGCAAAATGTGCTTCAGTTTTGTTTTCAGATGTTGTAGAACTCTGGAAATTATTGCAGAGGAAAATAATTTTGCATCACCAAGAAGAAGGGACTTTAAGAAAGTATTCTTTTATTTTCATCCCAGAGAAAATTATAATATTTATGTATTAACTGCATTATGTCTAGCCCCTTGACTAAGGTAGGATTTTTTTTTTTTTTTTTTAATTTAGAGTTGTCCAGCCAGGATACACAATTAGTGAATACAGGGTGGGAGGGTTTGGTGGAAGGTTAGTCTATACACCACAATCCATCAAATTGACACATAAAAATCCTGGATAAAATATGTCAATAAAAAAGAGAAATATATCACTGACCTCAAAATAAAGAAATGAAACTGACATATGACACAAATAAGGGGAAATATAAAACTAAAATTTGAGACTGAGTTCAAGCTAAAGCAATCTGTGAGGAATAAATGACAAGATATATCTGTCTTTGAACTCTTAATACTCAGATGAGGACAAGAGTAGAATCCCATGTCTCACAGTAGGCTGGACCTGAGCTCCATACATATGACCAGGAACCAGGAACCAAAACTATCTCGTCCAGAAAGTTTTTGCCCACTATATTAGTTTACTGGGGCTGCCATAACAAGTTACCACAAAGTTGGTGACTTAAAAAAATATGAATTTATCCTCTCATTCTCTCATGGGTATGGAGGCTACAAGTCCAAAATCAAAGTGTTAGCAGGGCTCTGCTTCCTCCAAAGGCTCTAGGGAAGAAACCTCCCTTACCTCTTTCCAGTTTCTGGGTGTTGGTATCCTTATACTCCTTGTCTTGTGGTTCTGCCACTGTCATCTATGCATCAGTCTTCATATGGTTTCCATCTCTATGTGTCTTCCTCCTCTCATGGGCCACCAGTTACTGTATTTAGGGCCTCTCCTGAGTCCAGCATGATTTTATTTGAATATGTTTAACTAATTATATTTGTAAATACATTAATTCCAAATACGGTCACTTTCTGAGTTTCCAAGTTGACACAAAGCTTTGAGGGACAATATTTAACCTCCAATTCTCACTATGCTAAGTAGGTAGCATCAAAGTGAGATACTTGAATTAGACAGGGTTTTTTTAAAAAAAGCTACCAATGAAAAATTGTGAGTACAAGTCTGCCATGTTACCTGAATTTATGTTACTCGTCATATCATGTTGTAATGTAGAACAGCAACACTAGGTAGTTACCTAAAACATAATCATGGTGAAAAACCCACGTCCAACTACCTTGTCAGATATAAAGAGTTGTCCACAGTTCTTAAACCAAGAGGATCCCAAACACATTGATTTTGTTCTATTGATCACGGTGAAAATTTCCAAAATGGTAGATTAATTAAATGTGCTTTTACATGTTTCACTATTAGTTTTGTATGCCTAAATGCACATAAAAGACAGAGGGCTTTAACAATGGACATGAAGTAAAATTGTTTTGGTTCAAAACCCACCTTTGACAATATCCAGCTAATTGACCTCATGGAAACTATTTTCTCACTAACAGATGGGGATTATCATAAATACTCTGTTTGTAACACAGATTATTGTGAAGACAACATTAAACAGTGAATATTTTAAAAGTATGTTGAGAACTGGAAGATGTTATGCAGATAAATGCAAGGGATTAGGGCTTTGGAGAATGTTCATTATGGGTAAGAATAAGTCTGTGTAGCCAATGTTTAAAGGTTAATACAGCCAAAAAGATTGAAGTCTAACCATTAATATCCAAAAAGTGGCCCAAGGTTTTTTCAATGGAACACAAGATTATAATCAAGTTCTCATATCTAAATTGCATGATTTAGAAAAATGAACAAAGTAGTCAAACATGTTCTTTATAAATTGAACTAACAATATTCCACCATCATCAAGCTTCAGACTATGCTTAAAAATCCATGTTCAAGTCAGCATTGGACTTCTCTGCTGGTTTCCAATGTTGTTTCACTGACATGTAGTCACACTTAGCAAATGACAACCTTCATTTATATTAACATTAAGGTCCTAGGAGAAAGAAAAATACTGCTGATGAGTGCAGTTCACAGAGTTTGCTCTATTCAGTAAAGCCTTGTCCACTCTAACTCACATACTGTAATAACACTATTAGAATTCCATTTTTCTTACTGGAATTAAAAAAAATACAGGAAGCTTCTCATTGCAGGCTGGCCTTGATTTTCTGTTACTGTTAGCTTCAATGGGCTACAGATATTTAATAAGTAAAAACAAAATTTTTCTAACATTGAGAAATTTTTATGATTATTTTATTTACACAATGCTGAGGTCAAATCAACCAGAGACTGACTTTTACTGATTAGCAGGACTATAGCCCTCAATTCCTGGTTTAGACAGTCTACAGTGTGATTCCACTTGACTAATCCCTTGTTAATTTTCTCCATCAGGAATAGACCCACAGGAAGTCTGTACAGCAATAATTGGAAAGATACATATCTTTTGTTGCATCTTTCTCACATCTTATCATTGGGGCAAATGGCATAGTATTTAGCATATAATCAAAAGTGATTACTGGTGCTCACAACACTTCTGTCCAGGCCATAAATTATCAAGCAAGATTGCCTCTTCTGCTGTGTACACATTGGTGAAATTGAGTATGCCAGACAAATTTACTTCAGGAAACATCTGGGATGTAAGATTGCTGGAGCACTTAACAATTCCATCAGCAATACAATGTGAAAAGGCAAACTTCCAAAAAAATAACACATTTGGGATCATATTCCCAGCTCAGGTCCCTTTGGTTACCTCCTCCTCTAGACATCTTTTTCTGCTCTACTTTCCCCATTTTTTATTCCATTGCTTTATATTTTCCCATCTTCCAAATTCCTCCATACAGACAAACCTGCTTGGCCTTGACATTGAATCACTCATGAATTTACCTCTTATATCTCCTCCTCACAATTTTTATGCTAAATATCAGTTTCACCCCATCCAGGAGACAAGTCTGAGTGTCAGGGATATTATGAGCTGGAATCTCCCACTCCTTTCCTTCTCTTAAGAAAATTGCCTTTTGATATGGCAATTCCACTGCTGGGATTATACCCTAAGAATCCTGAAAGAGCAATTCAAAAGGACCCATGCACCCCAATGTTCATAACAGCACAATTCACAGTAGCCAAGTGTTGAAAGCAACCTAAGTGCCCATCAGTAAATGAATAGATCAAAACTATGGTACATTTTCACAATGGAATACTATGCAGCAAAAAGAAAGAAGGAGCTCCTATCCTTCATGACAATGGAGGGAACTGGAGAGCATTATGCTAAATTAAATAAGCCAGGAGGTAAAAGACAAATACAATATGATTGTACTTATTAGTGGAACCGAATCAGAAAAACAAACAAGCAAAATATAACCAAAGACATTGAAATAAAGAATAAACTGACAGTAACCAGAGGTGAGGGAGAAGGAGAATAACAGGGGAAAGAAGTGCAAGGGTTGTCAAGGACCATGTATAAAGGGCACATGGACAAAGCCAAAGGGGGTAGAATTGAGGGTGGGTGGTGAGGGTGGATGGGGCAGGGGGAAATCATGGTGGGAAAATGGAGACAATTATACTTGAACAACCATAAAAAATAGAAAAAAAAAGAAATTGCTATGTGTCAGGCACTGTACTAGGACTAAACACTAAAATATTGGGCAAAATCGGCTTTGAAAAGGTTTTCGATGATGAACACATGGTTTTCTGGAGATACCTGATAGTATGTAACTTTAACAAAGTGCAGCAAATGATAAAATTGTAGTATTTTCTGAGAGCTATGGGAAGAGAGATGGTGAAATATTAATTTTATTAAATAGGTGAAATTCTAGATTAATGAGGTGAGCTTTTCTTTGAACAATATGTAGGAGATTCCATGGCTGAGAGGCTATATGGGTTTAGATTAAGGTTTCTTAAAGGAATGGAATCCTATGAAGCAGGTGAAAACAGGAGACAAAGTTTTTGTGAGATGAAAAGGGAGGAATACTGTCATTACTGCAATCCTGAATGGTGTTTCTTTTACTATACAAAAGAGAAATAATAATTTGGAAGCAAGTTTGCTACTAAGCCTTTCTTCTTAAGTCTACCCCAGTGCTATATAGTAGACTAGATTAGAGAAGTAATTCTTAATATTAGAAATGTTTGTACTACATTTAAAACTTCATAATATTTGTTGATCATCTACTATCATTTTTAAGTTGTATGCACTTTTACTTAGCTTAGTCCTAAACAGTACTATGAAATGATGAGTATGTTGTGCTATTAAAATAAATATATTAGTATTAAAATACATTGAAAATGTTATTGATTACCCAACTATAAATAATCCTGTATACCTTGTAACTTGGACAACAGTTTGGGAGATGGTGGTCTACAAGTCTATAATACAAATCCTCCACTGTCCCCAAATGTTGATCTATGGACACTGCCATTATGATCATTTTAATATTTTATTCAAAGGATACTGACTGTTAAGAATTTATGGCTAAATATTGGATGTACTGCTTACCAGTTGGGTGACTTGGTACAATTGCTTAGCTTCTCTGAGTTCCCATTTTCTTCTTTGTAAACAGGACAATGATACCCACTTTTCAGAGTTGTTTTTAGAGTTGAAGAAACAATGAACTTATAGCCTTAGGCATGCTCCTTGACATACACTAAGCAAACCATAAACCAAAGATGTTTATATTATATTTACATTTCCTAATAAAGTGGGGTAGTTATCTCCAGAAAGAGCCAATTGAATCTCATTCGGATTACCTGGGAGTCATTTTTTACTCTTTTCCATTTATTAATTAAAGCAGAATAAAAGGGTGCTTATGGTATGTGGTAAATTCATGAAAATTCTGAGGACTGGCAAATATTTCTGATCACTAACTTCTCTGAGTAACGGGTAACCATGAAAGGATCAAAGGTAACAAGAGCAAGCTAAGAGCATTTGTTATTACTGCCATTTAATGACCATTTCCTATGTCCCGAATATATAGAGTGCCTCACTTAATCCTTTCAATAATTTTACAAGCTATGTAATTTAGTAGCTATAGAAACTAAGACTGTAGCATGTATGTAACTTACCAAAATGAAAAGCACAAAGCAGACAGATGCTGAGAATTAGGTTCATCTCAGCCTAGTGTACAGGCTCTTTGTGTTATATCCATGTAGTCACTGGGTGGCTGCTGTTGTTTCTCCTAAGGAGACAGGGGACCCATTCCAAACATAAGAGAGAACTAAAGGCAAACTTTGTGTCCTGGACAGTTTTGTACAGGGACTTCATAGAGTAAAATATCAAGTAATTTATTCTGTTAGGAAAGAAGGAACAGACACAATTAGTGCAGACCCTCAAATCTTAAAAATGTCTCTCCTTGCACCTACTTTCAAAGCATTAAGCATGTCAACTTAAAAAGGATTATTAATGTAAAAGCAGTGACAGTACAGATCTGTTTTGCAGGCCATTTACTTAAGAACTAATGTTATAGAAACCTATTTTGTTCAGCAAATAGAAAGATTCTTATTTAAATCAAGATTTTTACATATCAGGCTTGGAGGTCAAAGATGTTTCTTCCCATACTTGAAAATAGTAGTTAGTTACTTTTAGATTGGGTTATGATTAAGGTACCATAAAGTTTTCATTCTAAACCTGCATGATTATCTTTATTCCTAGGTATTGTTGTATTTTAATTCATTTAAAATGTTTGTCTTCAATGACCAAAAAAGATGTTTTCTTTTTATAATATGCAAGCAATGCTACTATGTAACAGCCAGTGTTTCTCTTACATTAATCAAATCAGCCATGTTTGTTCCAGTAAACATTTAAGTAATTATTCTGAATTTTCAATAAGGTCATGAGGCATAGAGATTTGTAAGAATAGGAAGAAAATGAGGCTAAAGACAAATAATTCGTTTAGCATTGGGTTTCTTTTCTTTGGATTTTCTGATCGAGATGCTTGACCCATGCTCTCTAAAGCAACAGAAGTTTCCATCCATATTTTATGTAATTATGTATGGCTATTTCCTCTTAAACTATAGTTTTTAGAAACATTTGAGAAGAATTAAAACACCTATTATAATTTTACTCCATTAGGAAGCAGGAAGTAAACAGGAACAAAGAAAGCAGGAAACTCAATATTTATGATATATACATTACAGTTATATTATAGTAAAGCTATTTGAAGATGAATTGCAGTCTAATTATCTCTTAAGACCTATAGGTCAAATATAGTCTGTCTATAAGACATTTCAGTTTTGTACTGATAATATTTTTGTAATCATAATTTATTTTTAATGTGTTATAACAACCCTATAAAATATAGGGAAAGTAGTTTTGCAGTTGTTTGTATGGAAAATAATATAATGATAAATAATAATATAAGAATAAACCCTGTGTTTCACATAATCGCAATTGTGAACTTAATTTTGTATAAACATTATTTAAAGTCTTTAAAACTTTATTATAGTTGTTATCTCATTTTCACCTTCACCTGTGTAATGAAGAAAGCATACTACAAATTTGGTAATGCAAACAAGAAGAAAGAAAGAAGAAAGAAAGAAAGAAAGAAAGAAAGAAAGAAAGAAAGAAAGAAAGAAAGAAAGAAAGGAAGGAAGGAAGGAAGGAAGGAAGGAAGGAAGGAAGGAAGGAAGGAAGGAAGGAAGGAAGGAGGGAGGAAGAAAGGAAAAAGAAAAGAAAAGAAGAGAAAAGAAAGGAAAAGAAATGAAAGGAAAGAAAATGGAAAGAAAAGGAAGGAAGTGCGGCAGACATAGGCCGGCAGTGGCCACATCATTATAGATGAAATAAGATATTCACACAGACTACTGAGTCTGGTGGAGGAAAAAGAAAAGCATGGCTTTTCTCTCAAGGGGAGCAAAAGCCACCACCTCTGCCATGACAGGCCTTTATTTTATTTCTGGTCTCATTACTGATGGTCCTCATTTACTCTGCACAAGTTCAATATAGGTGGTTACCTTTTACAGACAACAAAGGAGCCAAAGCTGCTAATCACATCACAGAAGAAGGATATTTGCAAATGAAAAAGGAAAAAGTGGTAGAACTGGTTACACTAATCCTAGGAAGGTTTAGCATGGATTTTAGGAAGTTACAATAAGCACTTGCTATCTCAATTCAAGGTAAGGGAGTTTTAGCAAAAGCAAGACTCAAAGCAACCTAGGTACAAATGCAGGCCTGATTCCCCACAGGAGAACCCATCTGTGGGCATGGGTCTTGTGCATCTCTGAGTGGGAGCTGGGCTCATGCCACACAGAACGGTCTCCCAAAAGGAAGGAAGGAAAGAAGGAAGGAAGGGAGGGAGGAAGGGAGGGAGGGAGGGAGGAAGGGAGGGAGGGAGGGAGGGAGGGAGGGAGGGAGGGAAACTCAATGAAGCTACAGAACTGGTCAAATTGCTACATTTAGGAAAAGTTTCTGGTAGGGGAGAGAGAGACTTTCTCAGACCTTAAAGCTGAACATTGCTCTTAACGTTTGGAATCCGTTTTTTAAAAATAGCAAATATCTTAAAAATATATTTGATTTGTCCAGAAATGTATATACTATAAAATTTTTCTTTACGAAGAATTTTATTTTAAGCAGATATATTAGATTCAGCATCTTCATAGATGCTACCTTAATAAGCCTGAAAAATTACTTCCTTATGAAGAAAAAAGCAGGTAAGTTCATATATTTTTCCCATTTCAAAGGTAACAAGCTGATTACCTAAAATATCAATAAGAAATTGTAAAATTCCAAATTACTTGGCATTTGCTTTCAGCTCTTCTAAATCCTCCTTTTAGAATTGTTTAATTTTAAGCTGTTAATATTTGATGTTATAAATAAATGATGATCCCTGTATTAATACCATTTTAAATATTCTGTCTCTCTATCCCACATCACTAAATTGTAAACCTTTTAGCACTAGGAGCATATTTTAATTTTGAAGTGTTTGTTATTGTGTCTAGGTCTTCTAAAGCTGTACCTGTATATCATACTCAAGCAAAAATAGTTAGCTTTTTTTAACAAGTAGGAATTTTTTGCCATGTACTCCTTCCCCAAAATTTTACCAGGCATATGGATATTTTAATAGGTAATATTTTTTCACAGATTTGTTTGAAATCAAACACAGAATATCTCAGTGGTAGCCTACCCAGCAATAAATAGTAGCCTGATTTAGTAGTTACAATGAAGAATAATATCAAATTCATATTAAGTATGTAAATGGTGAATTCTCACTAAAGATCTGTTCAACTGTGGTATAAGATAGAATATCATTTGGTTTAATGAGAAATTAAAATGACTGGAATTAGATTTAGACTATAATCTCATGAGCATTAATAGAGTGATTAAAATGAGTGGAAGTTTTTATTTTTTTATTTATTTCTTATTCTACATTTTTTATGACATTAGTGAGTTGAATTGTAAGAACAGAAACATACCCATTTCATTTCATTATCAGTGCTTTGCATGTTGCACATTTACACATTTTAAGTCCATCAGTATCATTTTAAAATTTTTGATTTATGTAGTTATTTCTTAGATGGGAGAGAAAACAGTTGTGAAAAATACAATTGTACTTTTATATTTAATAATCTTTCCTGGTATGCTTTGTTTTCTTAAGTATTTAAGTTAATATCTGGTATCCTTTCTTTTCTACAGGAAGGATTCTATTTAGTATTCTTGTAGGATAGTTCTGCAAGTAGAAAATTCTTTCAGTTTTTATCAGGGAGTGTATTGACTTTGACAACTTCATTAAATTTTTAAGAGCAATTTTGCTCAATATACTATTCATGATGGACAAACTTTTTTTTTGGCACTTTTACTTATTGTCTCACTGCCTTCCGGCCTCCATACATACTGCTAAGTTAAATGAGATGTTGAAGACCTCTAAGAAATTTTCATTTCAGTTACTGTCCTTTACAACTTTAGAATTTCTATTTGGCTGTCTTAAAATTTCTGTCTTTGTATCAATTTTCTTGATTTGGTAAGATGTTATCATATTTTCTTTTATTTATTTAGGCATAGCTCACTTTAGTTCTTTGAATATATTTTTAACAGATGATTTAAATTCTAGGTCCAGTAAGTCCATCATCTATGTCTTCCAAGGGTTAGCTTCTGCTGCTTGCTCCCCATGCCCCACAGTCTGCAGATTGTACATTCTTGTGTCTCTTCTTATCTCATATTTTTGTAGAAACTAGACATTTTAGAAAATATAATGTGGCAACTCTAGAAATCATATCTTTCTCCTTTTCAGAGTTTGTTTTTATTTGTACTTTTATTTTGTGATTTTATTATATTTTATATTTTTATTAGTTCTGTAAAGTTTATATTTCTTTTGTGGCTAAGGAAGGCTCTGCTCAGTTAATTTAATGGTCAGTTAGTGACTGGTCAAAGATTTCCTTACATTTTGAATTAATAAATTCTGCAGCCTTTGCTGAAGGGCTCCATGTGTGTGAATTTTGCCATGCCTTAAAGAAGCAGTTTACAATTCTTTCTGAGCTTTTACTTTTGCTTGCTCAGACATTGAGGTCAGACAGAGATGAGAGATCTGAACCCTGTCAGTTTTTTCCTGGGTGGGTATGTAAACCTTCCCATGTCTATGTTTCTCTAGCTTCCCAATGATATATCAGAACTTTTAAGTCTATCTCTATATATCTTTTTTCCTAGATCTTCCTTTTAAGTTTTTGGGTAGCTCTTTTTTGAACCTACTGCTCTAGACAGACATGATATTAGATAATAACCACTGTTTTATTATGACAAATACCTTGTGGATAGGGTTTTCCCATGAAGCAAGCCCTTGGTCAGGTCCAATAACGACAGTTACCTGGTTTATGAACATTTCCAGGGACTTGGAAGGCAGGTCAAAGTAATAGTGTTCTCAGAATTGGACTTGTTGAGGAACTCCACATCTCATGTTCCCTCTTCACTGATTGCAGGACCATACATCATCACATATGCAGCCCTAATTTTTAAGGCTACTGCACAGCTTGGGAGAGGGCTATGGGAGGAGGTCAAAACACAGCTATTCAGCTATGAATAAATGCTCCTGAAAATGTGATGTTTTGGGTTAATTCTCTGAAAAAAAATGGAATATGACACTCAAATAATTTTCTGATTTATGGGTTTCAGCTGAAGATCCAAGGTTTGAAAAGGCTAGAGGTTGATGTCAAAGTATGAACTGAGCAGTCGGGTTTAGATAAATGGAATCACAATACTTTGCTATCAGTGGCTGTTGACTTGACAGCATTACTTTTTATATGAGTGTATATATTTCAAGATAACCTGTTAAACATGAAGTCACTTATAATATTTATTTTAGAACCTCTAAATATAATTATATGTTGTATATATAGTGAATATTAACCAAATATTTCATATTCTATAATTTGTGAGTTATCGCTATATCCTTTGAAAATGGGATATCCTTTGAATTTCATTTTTTAAATGTTGTTTAAGATTAATTCAAATTTCTTTATTTTAGTGTATTTAACTATAAGAAGGGTTGATGAAGCTTAAGTAAAAATTATATAAAAGTGCACGGCATGGTATTCAGCACATGGTTACAGAAAATATGATTACTTGATTTTATTTTATTTGTTATGACAAATAGCCTCGATTTATTAAACAGTTACTCAGAGTTATGCCTTATATTTTTCTATACACTCACATACAGAAGCTCGTCTGTTTTTCTGAGAAAGTCCTTGTTTTTCTACTGCTGAATAATAACTTACTGGATACAGAAATTTAGGTTGGTGTATTTTTTTCTTGCAACATTAAATATTTGCCCTTACTTTCTTCTTATTTTCATGGTTTCTGAAGAAAAGCCCAATATAATTTTTTTCCTATTCCTTGGTAAGTAAGATTTTTTTCCCTCTGGATTCTTTCAATCTTCCTTCCTTCCTCCCTCCTTCCCTCCCTCCCTCTCTCCTTCCTTTCTTTCTTTCTTTCTCTTTCTTTCTTTCTTTCCTTCTTTCTTTCTTTCTTTCTTTCTTTCTTTCTTTCTTTCTTTCTTTCTTTCTTTCTTTCTTTCTTTCTTTCTCTCTCTCTCTCTCTCTCTCTTTCTTCTTTCTTTCTCTCTCTCTTTCTTTCTCTCTCTCTCTCTTTCTTTCTCTCTCTTTCTTTCTTTCTTTCTTTCTTTCTTTCTTTCTTTCTTTCTTTCTTTCTTTCTTTCTTTCTTTCTTTCTTTCTTTCTTTCTTTTTCTTTCTTTCTCTTTCTATTTTATTGTTGTCCAAGTACAATTGTCCTACACCAGTCCATTTCCCCTACATCAGTACCCCCTCCTTGCCTCCCACCCTCAATCCTATCCCCTTTGGCTTTGTGCATGTGTCCTTTATACACGTTCTTTGATGACACTTCTGCTATTTTCCCTCATTATCTCTCTCACCCTTCCCTTCTGGTTACTATCAGTTTGTTCTTTATTTCAATGTCTTTGGTCATATTTTGCTTGTTTGTTTGTTTGTTTGTTTGTTTGTTTGTTTGTTTTTCTTATTAGGTTACCCTTGCTGGTGAGACCATATGGTATTTCTATTTCACTGCCTGGCTTACATCATTTAGCATGATGGTCTCCAGATCCATCCATGCTGTCGTAAAGGGTAGGAGATCCTTCTTTCTATCTGCTGTGTAGTATTCCATTGTGTAAAAGTACTATAGTTTTTTGATCCACTCATTTACTGATAGGCACTATAGCCAACCTAAGTGCCCATCAATGTTTCTTCTTTATATTTAATTTTCTCTGGTTTAAATATGTTACACCTAGGTATAAATTGTTGGTATATGTCCTGTTTGATGTTCTGTAGTACCTATGTATGGGTTTGTGTCCATTATTTTGAAAAATTCTTAGTTATTATTATTATATATACTTATTCTATTTCTTTCTCTCATTCTTCCCCTTCTAGTATTATGTGTACTTCATGCCCTTTGTAATTTTCCCACAGTTCGTTTTTGATATTGTGTTCTGTCTTTTTCATTTTTTGTTTCTTTTTCAGTTTTGGAAATTTCTGTTGACGTATCTTTAGACTCACTTATTCTTTCTTCAGCTCTTTCCAGTTTATTGATGAGCCCTTCCAAACATTCTTTACTTCTATTAGTTTTTTTAATGTATATTTCATTTTAATTATTTCTCAAAGTTTCCATTGCTCTTTTTACCCATCTGTTCTTTTATGGTGTCTACTTTTTCCATTGGAGACAATAGCATGTTAATTATAGTTATTTAAATTCCTCCTCTGATAATACCAAAATTTCTGTATTATTTATATGTTTCTGACTCAGAATGCTTGCTTTGCCTTTTCAAATTCTATTTTCTGTCTTTCAGCATGAATTGTAATGTTTTTGTTGAAAACTGGACATAATGTATTGGGTAAAAAGAAGTAGAGATAGACAGAACTTTAGTGTGAGGTTTTATGTTGATCTGGCTGCAAGTTAGGCTATGTTCACTATTTCCTGTAATTGTGATGTCATAGGCTAAATTTTCCTTGAGTCTTCTTATTTCTGATTCTCTTGTTGCTTTGGGGATTTCGTAGGGACTCCTTAGAGTTTGAGGTTTGCATTTGTTTTATTTGTAATCCCCTGTTATTATACAGGAGACTTATAATGTGGGGGAGGGAAACTATTCTATACTCTATACTATCTCTCCTATGATTAAGTCTCAGTCTCAGTTTCTCCTGTGTACCGACTTTGTTAAGGAAACACAAAGTTCGTGGGGTATTTCAATACAGTCACTTTTTCTTCCCCCACCTAAAAGCACAAGGACTTTTTTTTTCTGATCTTTACAGTGGAAACTTTGTCAGACTCTCAGCAGAAAATTGATGAAAGTGTGGAGGCTTTAATGTCTGGGTTCCCTCAGAATTTCTACCTCACAAGCTAGTCTACATTGAGCCCCCCAAAACTCATCAACTACACATTGAACTGAAAAGCAGACATCTAGAGGCTCACTTGGAACATCTGCAAACCTGATGAATTATAAACTGATTACCAATTTTAGGATATGGAGTTGATGCATAGAGTGATAAATCTACACAGTAAGTTTTCTGCAGTGTGAAGGTGATGCTGCTGGCTTAGATTCCAGCTATATTATTGATTCTGCTCTTCACACCATTCTGTTCTACCTTTCTTTGATCATATTAGATAGATTGCAAAATATAGTTCCACATATTCTAAATGCAGATGAAAGCTTAAAGGTCTATCTTGACTGTCTAAATTCTATATGCAGATAGGAACACAGAAGCAAAGGCAGGATCTCATAAGGAATTTAAGATAAAATTTGGGCATAGATTTTTATAACTAGCATAAACTTAATGGGGAAGGAAAAAAGTGTTCACAGTCCTAAATTTTTCCCTATTCTACCCTAGAGGTAAAACAGTGTAATTTGAAAGCTAGATCATCTATTATGGCCTTAAATTCTTATTATTCTGCCTGTGAAATATTTCATTTTAAAGCTTGCTGAAAGTTCTTGGTTTTTAAGTTTTTAAAGTTCTTGCTGAAAGTTTTAAGTTTTTTGTAATATCAACTTGAATTTCCTAAAAACATCCACCATTTTTCCATAAATTCAGGGCAAAACCATAAGATTTGAACCCAAATATTTATTGACCCTTTTAAAAAGTATTTTAATTTTCTTCCCTTTTCTAATGTACAGATTGCTTCTAACCATGCAGTATTTTATAATAAAAAATAACTGATATCTGTATTTTGGGTGTTTTATCTAAAAGGTGATGAACATCTGTATTTTGGGAAAATAATCATATAATTATCTCTCTATAATTAATTAAAGTGAGATTTGAAATTTAATACTGATACATTGTTTTAGTATGAAACAATCCAGACCCTTATGAAATCCTAAAATGGAAAAAGCAATGTGAAAGAGAAAGTAAGGTTACACAACAGAACATGCTTTATAGCACAATAAATAAGAACCATCAGGAAATGGAAGAATTTATAAGATGTTTCAGCACTTAATTATGCATTGTTTACTTGGTAGATCATAACTGCTTTTTTTAGAAAATTTGGGTCTGATACAAGCCTTGTTAAAAACATTTTTGTCAAAAAATATTTGTTAAAAAAAACCCCATTGAGGACTATATTGGCATCAGTTTATGGAAACCAAAAAATCACATTCTATTTTTTTTTTTTGCAAAAGTGTTTCTGGCTAGTCTGTTTATTCCCCATAGCCTGATTTAATACCATATTAAGTAAAGTGTCTTGCTGAAATATCTCAAGGTTATTTAGCAATTATACATTGGTTACATTAAAGAATGCTGTCACCTGGGTGACCCAAATTATCACAGTGAATGCTCAATTGATCAAGCAAGCAAAGCCAAAAGGAACTTCTTTCTTTTAGAAAAAGTTAAATTCACTTTTATACATTATTCAGTAATATATAATGGCAAATCAAATGGAATTTACTCTGCAATGTATAACTTGAGAAAGTTCATGTGATAAAGCATATCAGGTGGTGCAGATAAACCAGTAATGAACAATGTCTAACCATGATTGGACATTTTTTAAAGATATTTTATTGATTATGCTATTACAGTTGTCCCATTTCTCCCCCATCATTCCCCTCCACCCTGCACACCCCCTCCCACCCAAATTCCCCCCCTTTAGTTCATGTCCATGTGTAATAAGTTCTTTAGCTTCTACATTTCCCACACTATTATTGCCCTCCCCCTATTTTCTACCCACCATCTATGCTACTTATTCTCTGTACCATTTCCCCCTCTCTCCTCCTCCCACTCCCCTGTGGCTAACCCTCCATATGATCTCCATTTCCGTGGTTCTGTTCCTGTTCTAGCTGTTTGCTTAGTTTGCTTTTGTTTTACATGTGGTTCTTAATAGCTGTGAGTTTGCTGTCTTTTCACTGTCATATTTTTTATCTTCTTTTTCTTAGATAAGTCCCTTTAACATTTCATATAATAAGGGCTTGGTGATGATGAGCTCTTTTAACTTGACCTTATCTGGGAGGCACTTTATCTGCCCTTCCATTCTAAATGACAGCTTTGCTGGATAGAGCAATTTTGGGTGTAGGTCCCTGCCTTTCAAGACTTCAAATACTTCTTTCCAGCCCCTTCTTGCCTGGAAGGTCTCTTTTGAGAAATCAGCTGACAGTCTGATGGGAACTCCTTTGTAGGTGACTGTCTTTTTATCTCTTGCTACTTCTAGAATTCTCTCCTTCATTTAAATCTTGGCTAATGTAATTACGATGTGCCTTGGTGTGTTCTTCCTTGGGTCCAACTTCTTTGGGACTCTCTGAGTTTCCTAGACTTCCTGAAAGTCTATTTCCTTTGCCAGATTGGGAAAGTTCTCCTCTATTATTTGTTCAAATAAGTTTTCCACTTGTTGCTCTTCTTCTTCGCCTTCTGGTACCCCTATAATTCAGATGTTGGGACGTTTAAAGATGTCCCGGAGGTTCCTAAGCCTCTCCTCATTTTTTTGAATTCTTGTTTCTTCCTTGTTTTCTGTTTGGTTGTTAGTTTCTTCCTTCTGGTCCACTCCATTGATTTCAGTCCCAGCTTTCCTCCCATCTCTACTGGTTCCCCATGTATCTTCCTTCATTTCACGTATTGTAGCCTGCATTTCTTCATCTAGTTTGTGAGCAAAATCAACCAATTCTGTGAGCATCCTGATCACCAGGGCTTTGAACTGTGCATCTGATAGGTTGGCTATCTCTTCATGGCTTAGAGGAATTGGCTCTAGGGCTTTCATTTGTTCTCATGTTTGAGCCATTTTTGGTGTTCTTTTTTGTTTTGTTTTGTTTTTGGTCTGGTCACAGCTGTTATGTAGTAAGGGGTGGAGCCTTAGGTGTTCCCCATGCGGGGCAGCCCAGTTGCTGGGTTGTGATGCTGTATGTGGGGGCGGGCTCCAAGAGAGAACAATGGCTCCTGATCTGCTCTCTCTCCTGGATTGCAGTCCCCTCCTCTGCTTCCCCTTTGCCTGGATTATCTGGACGTGCGAATGTGGGACCACCTGGTCAGCCAGCCACCTTGCTCTGCCTCACTGGGTTTTCACTGTTGCCACCCTGTGCCTGGGGTCCAGCAGCCACCGCCTGTGGGCCTGGGGTCTGCCAGCCACCTGTACGCTTGGGAACCACCACCCACTGCTGTTTGCATTCCCGTGTCCGCACCTCCACTTTTTCCTGCCGGGACTCCGCCCCTCTTACCGGTCTGGATGAATGGTTGGTGGATTTCCGTACAGTTCAATTTTCTATCAGTTCTGGTTGTTTTCTTGTTTCTAAATATTTGTTGTCCTTAATTTTGGTTATGAGAGGAGGCACAGTGTGTCCACCTACGCCTCCATCTTGGCCAGAAGTCCTGATTGGACATTTTTGAACAACACTTAATTCACTTATTCATCTCAAAAAGCTAAATAATAAGTATAATTGTTTTGTCTACATTGCTAAGGAGAGAATTGAGTCACAGATAATATCCCCAATCACACAAGAAATAATTGGTGGGGCCAGGATTCTAATAGAGATGTTTGGACTTCAAGAACCAGGCAAGCTCTTTACTATGATATTGGAAAGAAATGTGTCAATTTCTCCTTAATAAGAATGAAACCTATAGTCTTGGCTTGGATTAGAATCCTGAGCATAGTGGAACCACAGGCAGTTTAACTGATTCAGGAGAGTGACACCATTTATTTCTATTCCCACCGCCTTTTCCTCTCTCCCTGCTTTCCACCCCGCCTCCCTTTGTGCCCTTCTTTTTTTCTCATTCCTGCCTCTCTGTTTTTTTCTTTTTTTTTTCTCACTTCTTAGGTTGCTTATACTATTAAGCACTCCCTGAAGTCATTTTGTGTTTATTCACCATATAATTCTAAGAGATTGGCAGAATACACTTAATTTGCTAGGAGTTCCTCCCTTCGATTTTCTTCTGTCACCACCAATAGCAACAAGATAATGGAAAGGGGCCACTTGCACAGTTGGATGCATCCCCTAGAGCAGCTCTGTACTGATCACAGATTTTTTTTTTAGTTTAATAACTAATCATTTATCCTCTTAGTAATGTTTTGCATCCACAACTCTTTCTCCTTGTCCTTAATATCTTTTTTGACTAAGATTGCATGAGCTAAAGCTTATGTTCATAATAGCTTTGGATTTTGTCAGGGCTCACTTAATATTAAATTGAATTTAATGCAATATGGATTCAGTTGTATTGCTCTTTTCCACATTGGCTAGTCATTTACTTTTATCAAACTTCTTAATTCTGAAATAATTTTAAAACATTAAATTAGCCCTGGCTGGTGTGGCTTAGTGGACTGAGAGCCAGTCTGTAAAACAAAGGATTCTATTCCCAATCAGGGCACATGCCTGGGTTACAGGCCAGGACCCCAGTACGTGGTGCATGAGAGGCAACTACACATGGGTGCATCTCTCCTTCTCTTTCCCCTTCTCTTCCCCTCTGTCTAAAAATAAATTAATTAAAAAACATTAAATTAATTATTCAGTCTAATAAAACTCTATATTCTATATTACATGTATATAGTAGTCTTCGGAGAGAATAATTCTATCCTTTACTTCATAATAATCCATACGAATGACATTGCTGTACCACTGTTTCATTATCACTTATGGCTAAATTTTAATATAATTTTTAAAGTATAAAAATATATTTATTATTTAGTATAAAACTTTAGCAAAGAAGTTGATGAAATTACCTCTAAATTTATACTTGTTATCAGTCATTATTTCAAACATCTTGTTCTGAATCAATTTGCTGAAGCAGTGATTGTATGTGGATGTCATATAATTATCAAGGTGATCTATAATGAGAACATTTCACAACTGTCTGACTTAAATTTCTTATTTCCTCAACATCATAATGACTTCCTTATAGATCTTTTCATAGTGTCTCTATGATCACAGGGTTTCTCTTCATGATCAGTCACCATCAGGGGTTGTTTCTATCATCTGTTTTTAGATAAAGAAATGCTGTGGTTCCATACAATAAAAACTGTGTTATGTCTAGATATTTTAGAATTCTGGCATATTTCCTCATTTTTTGAGGAAGTCTTGCCCCACACATCTGTATATAACTTACATATAACTGCAGTAGTAAAAGGTGATACAGGATACTCTTTGTTAGTCTGTTAAGTGCTCTGGGGGGAATTAAAGTGCTTTCTTTTATATAAAATATTAAGATTAGAAATGTAAGAAGTTCTTCTGATCCTGCCCCTTAGGAATATGGTATTTAAAGTATGGAAGGAAAATGGTAACGTTTTGATGACACTCACTATGAATCTTAAATTCATAGCAATGCCAATATACAAAGAACACTTTGTGGGTGAAATCATAAATTTATTGTTAAATCACTTAACTCTTTCTTAAACAATTTCTAGGGAATAAAACACTGCACCAACATTGAAATTTTTCTTTAAAATTAACAACATATTCTTAAAACTTAGTTGCCATCAATTATATTTAAAAATCCTTTCTGTGTTGGGGTTGTTGTATACTTTTCCCTTCATGCTAAAAATGTGAAATCATTTCTTTATTGACCTTTAAACTGATAGAAAGATTGTCCTTGACTGTCAGCTTTGTGGTTTAGTTTTCTCTGGTTAATGTCTGGTGAACACAAATTCAGAGATCTTAGGTGAATTCTATGTCTTTTTTAAGGCAACATGGACAGAAGTCAAATGCTCATATATGCTAAATATATTTTAAGGTTAATTTTAACACTTAAAAATAATTTTAATTTCCAGGACAAATTTTAATGATGAATTATTCCCCATTGATCTCTAGATTTCATCCTAAGTGATGAAATCTTCCAATTCCTTTATTAGAGCCTGTCATTCTCATAGTATCTGCATTCTTGTCCAAAGTTCTTAAATAATTAGAAATTTAGATTTGATGATGACTCAAATGACAGCTCCACACTTATTTTCCAGAATGTACAAAGCCAAAAAAGGGATTTTTTTCTTCACATTTAGTCAAACTGACTTTGGGGGGAAACGAGATATTAAAACAAAACAAAAAATATCCCACAAAACACAGATACATTTTATTAAAACATTTTCTTCTTCTTTAATTTATAACTAATACTCACCTTAGTTTCAGATCTTACATTGAAATTATATTTATTAATGTTAACAAATTAAATCCAGGCAACTGAAGAGGCTTCAATCTTCCAGATGTGAACTTAGTGAAAGCTAAAGTGCAGTGTGACCACAACAGGAGACCAGACAACCTAGGTTAGGGCTCCATTTCTTCTCCAGTTTGTTATGTGCATAATTTCAGTTTCGTCATCTGAAAAACATGAATATGGTGTCCACCCCTTGTATTTTTCCATCATGTGCTGCTTCAAAATCCTTCAACTCTAGGAGTAACACTTATGGGAAGGCCAAAAAAAGTAAATAAAACCAATTTTGTAAGAGCTGAAATCTCAACTGGTCATATTTTCTAAGCTAAAAAAAGGCCATACTCAAGGTAACTTTATTGTAAAAACTCTCCTTCATTTGGCCACCAAATAAACAAATAACACAGCGACCGACTTAGGAGTTTCTTCTTTACAACTTATTATCAGTATATTGTACAAAAAGTAGTTTATTAAACTAAATTGTATTTGATAACCAGAGCTCTGTGCCTCCTTTGTATTCAACACTAGAAACATTTATAAGAATAGTTTATAAAAATATGTACTGACCCCAAGCTGGGTTAGTACTTTTTACATCAGCATCATTCTGGTAAATGACAAGACAGGACCACATGGAAAACTTGGTTTAGCTTTGCAGCTAATGTGGTTACTAGTGTCCTGAGCTGCCATAGCAAAGTACCACCAGCGTGGTAGCAAACAACCATGGAAATGAACTCTCTTACGGTTGGTTCTGAAGCCGAGTGTGAAATCTAAGTGCGTGCAGTATTCCTTCTGGAGGCTCTGAGAGGGAATCTGTTTCATTCCTCTCTTTTAGCTTTTAGGGGTTACAGGAATCCTTGGTGTCCCTTTATTTTTAAACTCATCACTCTCCTCTGCCTCCATCTTCACACAGGAGTCTCATGCATGTGTCCACATGTGGTTCATGTGAAAGAGAAGAAGTTCAAGAGAAGAGAGGAAGGAAGGGAGGAAGAAAATAAAAAAGAGAGAAAGAAAAGGAAGGAAGGAAGGAAGGAAGGAAGGAAGGAAGGAAGGAAGGAAGGAAGGAAGGAAAAAGAAGAAAGAAAGAAAGAAAGAAAGAAAGAAAGAAAGAAAGAAAGAAAGAAGAGAAAACTTTAATAATATGTACTCTCAAATATTATGCTTTATTTTTCTCATTTGACATTACTCATTATTCTTTCATATAAAATGGAACTTAATGTTTTTATCTCTCTCTCTATGTTTTTACTTCACTAGTTGTATGTGTGATCTCTGCTCCCCGCAACCTAGATCTAGCTTAAATTGTAAACTCTGAGAGGAGAGAGAAACCAGATACATAAATGCGTATAGATATATACAAATCTCTCTATAAAGTTCTAAGAAATACAGCATGTGACATTGGCAACATAAAATTTGATTTGAGCAGTATATATTTTTGTTTTGTTTGTTTAAAGATAGTGATACTGCATTAAATTACCTAAATAAACTGTTTTATCTGCGGTCTTAATGTGATTTTATTGTTTAGTTTTTATGTCATTTATGTCTTAAGAAAAGGAAACACTAAATGCCAATGTGTTAACAAAGCACTGCTTTGTTCTGTTCTATTTGTTGCTTCTGATTGGGATAGAACTCAATCAGAAGGGGATCTACAGAGTAAGGGGTTCCATCCTGCCAATTACATGCTCCTCTGCTGCATATTGCATTTGAAAAATTGGGAGATAAAGTAGCACATGAGAGAAACCTACATGGAAGCCCCTATTCTTAAGGAATTATTAAGGACCCTCAGACCATCTTTAATAGCTTTGCACTCAGCACAGTCATCTTGGCAACAAAAGGGACAACCTGTGCCTGCTTACCATTTAAACGTTTAGACTTTAATAAGAACTTTATTGTTTTTTATGGGAAACTATAAAATCAGAAAAATTCCTCAAAACATTACACATGGGTAACTACACTGCCTCTCATCAAGTGTTCTGTGGTCTCTGAGAGAATATTTCAATTTTGCTAGGCTTAACACACTTTTAGAATATGTCCCAACAATGAGCAAAGGAAAAATATATTTCTGCCATGCTAGACTAATTGTTGTTTTTCTTCTTTCCATTTTATATTTGGTCTCAATATATTCTCTGGTTGCTCATTCAAAATACTGTTATGAGAAACTTGTTATGCAGCCTTGTAAGGGGTCAGGTATATCTAAGTAGTTATGTAGTCATCTTGTGTGGTCATGAATATTGTGGTTGGGGAAAGTTCGTTCAAAAACACCTTGTATTAAAAACATTTGGATTGAGTCCACATTAATCTTAATTAGTATTTCCATCTCAGAAACATTTTACAAATCAACATAAAATTTTGAGGATAAATAATGTGCTAGACTTCTAGTAGATACACAGGCTTATCTAAAAGGTTTCTTAGGCAAGCATTTTATTTTTTTTTAATTTTTTTTTCTTTTAGATTTTATTTATTTATCTTCAGAGGGGAAGGGAAGGAGAGAGGGAGAGAAACATCAATGTGCGGTTGCCTCTTGTATGTCCCCTGCCGGGAACTGGCCTGGCAACCCAGGCATGTGTCCTGACTGGGAATCGAACCGCGATCCTTCAGTTCGCAGGCCCGCGCTCAATCCACTGAGCTACACCAGCCAGGGCTCATTTTATTTTTTATACAAAGGAAGGAAAAACATGCTTCCCTGATGCATTATTTGTATGTCATGCAAGAGGTGAGTCCTTGTCCCTCATTATAGAATATTCATAGCCTTGTTTCTACATAGAAAAACTTAACAGCTTTAGGTCTCTATTACTTTATATAGCCTATTATTGTGGAAAGTAATCTCAAATTGATGCTCCTAATAACAAAAACTCGTAACCCTATTAATATCAATAGATCAGAATCATTCAGTTAAAAATATCCACTCTTCAATACAGGATGGGGCAAAAGTAGGTTTACAGTTGTGAGAACATGAAACACAGAGTTTATTTGTTTTATTTATTACTTTATTTATTGTTTATTTTATTGTTTGTTTATTTGTTGTTATTGATTTTAGAAAGAGGAGAAGAGAGGCAGAGAGAGGGAGAGAAACATTGACACTACAGAGCAACATTGATTTGTTGTCTCTTGCATGCACCCTGATTGGGGACTAAACCCAAAACCTAGGCATGTTCCCTGAACAGGAATCAAACCTGTGACCATTCAGTTTATGGGATTACACTCCAACCAACTTAACCACATCATCCAGGGCCAGAGTTTATTCTTATATTATTATTCATTATTTTTCATATGAATGACTGTAAACCTACTTTTGCCCCTACACCCTGTATGTATTTCTCACTTTTAAAACATTTCTCTACTATGGAAAGATAAAACAAGAAACCGTAATGGGGAAGACCTAGCCTGTGGATCAGTATCTTTTCTGTGTCCATTCCCCATTGCTAGTGCTAACAATATCCAATAGAGAAGGCCTTGCCAAAGACCACAGTTGATAAGCCTGTAGCATGCTTTTAAACATTGAATAGAATTAATAAATTTACCAAATATTAATGCTTATAAGCTGCTGTGGAGATTGTTCTAAATTCTGAATTCCACACATTGATAAGGATATTGTGTGAAAATTTTGAAATCTTACAGATGAGTTCTTATTTATTGGCTAATTTGTCATGGGTGGAATGGAAAGTGATGATGGTAAAAATATACATATGGAAAAAGCATTTATGTTTGTATCTATACAAGAAAACCGGATTCAAATGAGACAGAAATTTCTTCTTTAGTTCAGTCAGTTTGTCCTTTCTCATTGGAACGTTCATTGCTAACTGAGGATTCCCATGAATGATCTGCAAACCATGAAGCACAATTTGTTTGATTACCTTTTAAACTTAATTCATATTTGATTCATGCGTTCTTGTAGATTCAACTAAACTGAGCATTATTTGAAAGAAATGAAATAAGTAATGACCTAACAATCATGCTATGCAATGATTCAAGTCATTTTTTGATTCATCTAAAAAATAATGTCTAAATACCTCAGGTAAAGAATAAATGAACAGTACTGCCTGGTGTGGCTCAGTGGATTGAGTGCTGGCCTGCAGACCAAAGGGTTGCTGGCTCAATGCTCAGACAAGGCACATGCCTGGATTGCCCTCCCCAGTAGAGGGCCCGTGAACAGCAACCATACATGGATGTTTCTCTCCCTCTCTTTTTCCCTTCCTTCCCCTCTCTAAAAATAAATAAATAAAATATTTTTTAAAAAGAACAAATGAACAACAGATACATGTGAACCCAAAATTTCTACAAACTTGTCAAGAAAATAGTTTTTAAAAGCAACAAAAACAATAAGTTCAAGAGAATGAAAAGAAAAGCTACAGATTGGGAGAGGATATTTGCAGAAGACACATCTGATAAAGGACTGACATGATCAAAGGATATCTGATATTCAAAATATACCCCCAAAACCCACCTCTTAAAATTTAACAATAAGAAATCAAGTGACCCAGTTAAAAATGAGTTCACCTATTTTAAGTGAACAGACAACTTAGCAAAGAATATATACAGATGATAAATAAACATATAAAAGCATAATATATCATCAGGAAAATGAAAATTTATTAACAGTGATATACCACTACATACCAATTGAATGGCCAAAATCTGGAACACTGACAATATCAAATGTTGTCATGGATATGGCACAACAAGAACACTTTCTCATTGCTGTCAGAAATGCAAAAATAGTCCAGCCACTTTACAGAGAGTTTGGTGGTTTCTTAACAAAACTAGAAATACTCTTACCATACAATTCACATCCATACTCCTTGGCATTTACCCAAAAGTGTTGAAAATATATGTACACACAAAATTTACACATGGATATGTAAGGAGCCTTATTAAAATATTTCAACTCTTGGAAGCAACCACGATGTCCTTTAGTAGGTGAATGGATTAATAAAATGGGTTACATCCAGACAATTGATTTATTTGATTCTAAAAAGAAATGAGCTGCCAAGCCATAAGGAGACTTTCAATGCATCTTACTATGTAAAACAGCCAACCTGAGAAGGTTACATACTATATAATTTAATATATATGATATTTGAAAAAAGCAGAACTATGGAGAGAGTAAATATATCAGTAGTTGCCATGGATTGAGGCAGATGGGAAGGGTTAAATAGGTGAACACAGAGGATTTTTAGGGCAGTGAATCAGTTTTGTATGACATTATAATAATGTGCACGTGATTATACATTTATATAAATGCATACAATTTATACCATTATGAGTAAACCCTACTATAAACTATGGACTTTGTGTTATTATAATGTGTCAGTGTAGGTTCATCAATTTTAACAAATGTGTTATTCTGGTAGTGGATGTCAATAATGGGGAGGCTGGAAACTGCATATTTGAGGATAGAGGGTCAATGGAAAAATATCTGTAACTTCCTTTTAATTTCGCTGCGATCCTAAAACTGCTCTTCAATGTAAAGTCTTAAAACACACACACACCAAAATATTGGTGGAAAGACTATTAAAAACATAATGCAAAAGGACTCTTACTTTTCCTGATGTTTGCCAAAGGTCCATTCAATTATCCATTCATTCACAGAACAAATATGTGTGTGTATTAAATGTGTGCTACATACACTGTTCTCACAGTCGAAAATTTGGTAGTGGAAACATAATAGGCAAAAGTCATTGCCCTCCAAGACCTTACATTCCAGAAGACAGTAAGATAAATATCTCTTTATTATCTATCTTATTTATCTATAAAGATATATGTTTATTAGTGCCATGAAAAACAAAAGAAACAGACAAGGAGGTAAGAATGTGGGAATCTATTTAAAATTTAAGGTAGGGTGTTCCCGGAATTCCTCCTCAAGAAGATTGCATTTAATTAAGAAATTAAAGTGTCCAGGAGTCAGTTGCCTACAAATCTCCGTGTGTGTCTGGCTTGTGACAGGCACATAGGCAGAGGGCCATGTGGCTGGAGCAGAATGAGAGAAGGGTAAAAAAAGAAAGTGAAAAAAGTAAGTGGAAGGAAGTAGATCCTGTGTCTCTTGTATAGAATTATAAATGGGGAACTGACACGATTACTGAGTAAGATGATTCTAGCTGCCTTGACAAAAATGGGCATTTGAAAGAAAAGAATGAAAATAGGAACAATAATTATGAATTTATTAAAATACTTCAGACAAGAGGTCAGAAGGCTAGCTGTGGGTGGTAGCTGGATATATTTCAAAGTTAGATATGGCAAAATTTCCTGTTGGATTTACTATGGGGTTGAGGAAAAGAGGAATCTAGGATTACCTCATGGTTTGGGGCAGGAGCAACTTGAAGAATTAAGTTATTATTAATTGAAACTAATAACGCTCTAGAAGGAAAGTTTGGAGGTCAGTTTGGGACATGCTATATCTGAGATTACTAATATCTCCTGATTAGGTGTTAAATAGGAAGTTACATACAAGGGTTTGGAGTTTAGGGAGGAGGTAAATAACAGTGTAATTGATTTTTAAGTCATAGTAGGATGAGATCAGCAAGAGAATATGCATAGGTAGGGGAGATAAGGAGCCTAAGTCTGAGCCCTGAACAATAAACATTCTAAATTCAGTAAATCAAAAAAAAAAAAAAAAAAAAAAGTGAGATGACGATGTGGTCAGAACCAAATGAATACTTTTCCAATATAGAGAATATTTTGTGGATGACTTTCAAAAAGACTTGGCAATGTTTTGAGAAAAGCAAAATTTAATGGCATCTTTGGAATCTTGAGATTAACCAATAAACTTTGCTATTCTTTTGTTAATAGCTTTCTTGCTTCACCCATTTTCCTATAACATCCTTCCATTTTGTACAATCCACTGAGCATCCTTTTGTTTGCTAGGTAGAATGCTTCCCCTCATTCATGAATCACTTGTTAAAGCCAAGTAGATCTTCAGCTTTAATGGTTTGAATTTTGTTGTTTAACAGTATATAGCTGAGACACATTATTTGTGAATTCCATATTTGTGAATTCTTCTACTTGCTAAAATTTATTTCTAACCCCAAACTCTGTACTCAAGTTGCTTCTGTGGACATTCATGGATGTGCACAGAGCATTTAAAAATTTGAGTTTCCTCCGACTTGTGTGGCTCAGTTGGTTGAGCATGGACCTGAAAAGCAAAAGGCTGTCAGTTCGATTCCAGTCTAGTCAATGCCTAGGTGGCAGGTTCTATCCCCCTACCCCAGAGCACATATGAAAGGCAACTGATGTTGCTTTCTCACATGGACGTTACTCTCCCTCTCTTTCTCCCTGTCCTTTTCATGGTCTATTTAGTGCCAAGTCTTTTGCATTTTTGTGCTTTTTGTGGGTGATTTCACTGTTTAAAATGGCCCCCTGCAGTAGCGCTGAGGTGCTAGCTATTATCTCTAAGCACAATAAGTCTGTAGTGTGCCTCAGAGAGAAAATACAATTGTCATATAAGTTTCTCTCAGCCATGAGTGATAGTGCTATTGGACATGAATTTAATGTTAATGAATCAATAACATATATTAAATAAGGTGTTGCTAAGCAGAAATATACATAAAACAAGGTTATAAATTGATCGGTTGATGAAAAATGTCATAACCAGAGTTTCACAAGGAATGTAACCATTTCTCCTAGAAGTATCAATTGTTAAGCCAATGTTCACGGCAATTTTGTAGAATATAATAATAGTAAATAAACTATGTATTTAAGCTTATTTTTCAAAAATTAAAAACTCTTATTCTCATACAAATATAGATGATATATGTATAAAATATTTTATGGAGCTAATTAATTAATAAAAAAATAGAGGGTAGGAGGTGGGGATGGCTGGGGTGGGGGGAGGTGGTGGGGGAAAATGGAGACAACTGTACTTGAACAACAATAAAAGAAGTGAGAGAGAAAAAATAGGAATATATTCAAATGAGAAATCAAGACTTTTTAATAGTTGGTCAGTATTAGAAATAGTGAAATAAAATATATACAAAATTGGTTAATTTCATATAAGACAATAAATCATAACATTTGGAGTTCTATTCTCTACCAAAGTGAAATTATTTGTACCTCTCAATGACAAAAATCTACAAGTTATCATGTAACATCACTAAGTCTGAAATCTTTAATCAATGGTGGCTTAATATGTTTTCATATTTAATAAATCATATTTCCAAAGCTGTTTGCACTACAATCTGATAATACATTAGACTGCACAAAATTTTTTTATTTAATCTTTATTGTATTTTTCCCATTACCATTTAGTTCCTTATACACCTCACCCCGCACCAAACACCATACTGTTGTCCATGTCCATGGGTCCTTTCCTTTGTATTCAATCCTTTCATCCCACAGCCCCCTGACTTGCTGTCAACCTATTCTCCATCTACGAGCCTGTCCTCATTTTCCTTTTCAGTTCAGTTTGTTCATCAGATTCCACACTGAGTGAAATCATATGGTATTTGTCTTTCTCTGCCTTATTTCACTTAACATAGTGTTCTCCAGGTCCATCCATGCTTTCACAAAGGATAAACATTTTTTTTTAATAGCCAAATAGTATTTTATTGTATAAAGGTCCTATAGTTGTTCTATCCGCTCATCTATTGATGGACATTTGGGCTGTTTCTATATCTTGACAATTGTAAATAACATTGCAATGAACATAGGGGTGCTTATGTTCTTTCAAATTCTTGTTTGGGGTTCCTTTGAATATATCCCCAAATGGGATCACTGGGTAAAAGCCAGATTATTTTTAATTTTTGAGGTTTCCCCATACTTCTTTCCACAGTGGCTATACCAATCTATATTCCCAAAACCAGTGCAAAAGGTTTTCCCTTTCTTCACATCGTTGCAGGCACTTGTTGTTTGTTGATTTATTGATGATAGCCATCCTGACAGGCTTGAGATAGTATTACATTGTGACTTTAATTTGCATTTCTCTGGTGGTTAGTGACATTGAGCATCTTTTCATATGTCTATGGCCATATGTATGTCCTCCTTGGAAATGTGTCTATTCAGGTCTTTTTTTCCATTTTTTAATTGAGTTGATTGATTTTTTGTGTTGAGTTTTGTAAGTACTTTATAATTCTTGGATATTTACGTTTTATCATATATATCAGTGAATATGGTTCTCCCAGTTTTTTTTTTTTTCTGATGATTTCCTTTGCCACGTAAAAACTTTTTAGTTTAATGTAGTCTCATTTGTTTATTTTTTCTATCATTTCCTTAGCCTGGGGAGATATATCCAATAAAATATTGCTATGAGCAATGTTTGAGATTTTGTTGCCTATGTTTTCTTCTGTGATTTTTATGATTTCTGGTCTAACATTTAAGTTTTTGATGCACTTTGAATGTATTCTGGTGTGTAGTGTAAGAAGGTGGTCTAGTTTCATTTTCTGCACATACAATGAGCTTGCTTCCTCTTTTGAACATTAATTGACTATAAAGCTGTGGGCTTATTTCTGGGCTCTCTATTCTGTATCACTGATCTATATGTCTGTTTTTTTTTGTGTGTCCATACCATGCTGCTTTGATTACTATGGCCTTATAATGTAGTGTGGTATTAAGTAGCATGATTCCTCCAAAATTGTTCTTCTTTCTCAAAATAAATGTTGCAATTCAGGGCCTTTTGTTGTTCCATATATATTTTTGAAATATTTTTTCTAGTTCTATGAAATATGTCTTTGGAGTCTTGATAGGAATTGCATTGAATCTATAGATTGCTTTGGGTAGTATGGCCATTTAAATCGTGTTCATTCTTTCTATTCACGAACATGTATTTCCACTTATTTGTATCTTCTTCAGTTTCTTCAGTGTCCTATAATTTTCTGAATACAGATCTTTTACTCCTTGGTTAGGTTTATTCCTAGGTATTTTATACTTTTTGAGCAATTGTGAATGGGATTGTTTTCTTAATTTCTCTTTCCATTAGTTCGTTATTGGCACATAAAAATGCAGCTGATTTCTGGATATTTTGTATCCTGCTACTTTGCTGAATTCATTTATCAGTTCTAGTAGTTTCTTGGTGGAATCTTTGGGGTTCCTTATGTACAGTGTCTTGTTATCTGCAAATGAAGATAGATTTACCATTTTCTTTCCAATTTGGATGCATTTTAATTCTTCTTCTTATATGATTTCTGTGGCTAGGACTTCCAGTACTATATTGAATAAGAAAGGTGAAAGCAGGCATTCCCTGTCTTGTTCCAGATCTTAAGGAGAATACTTGTGGATTTTGCCCATTGAGTATGATGCTGGCAGTGGTTTTTTGTGTATGGCATTTATAATGTTTAGGTATGTTCCCTGTATTCCCGCTTTGGTGAGAGTTTTTTGTTTTGTTTTGTTTTGTTTTGTTTTTAATCATAAATGGGTGTTGAATTTTATCAAAAGCTTTTTCTTCATCTATTGATATGATCGTGTTGTTTTTATCTTTCATTTTGTTTATGTGGTGAATCATATTTATTGATTTGTGAATGGACTACCAACCTTGTGTTCCTGTAATAAATCCAATTTGATTATGATGTATGATCTTTTTTGATGCAGTGCTGTATTCAGTTTGCTAATATTTTGTTGAGGATTTCAGCACCTATATTCATTAGGGTTATTGGTCTGTAATTTTCTTTTTTGTAGTGTCTTTATCTGGGTTTGGAAATAAGATAGTACTGGCCTTGTAAAATGAGTTTGGGAGCCTCACTTCCTCTTGAATTTTATGAAATTGATTGTGAAGGAGAGGTGTTATTTCTTTTTGGAATGTTTGTTTTAATTAAGCTGTAAAGCCATCCAGTCCAAGGCTTTTGTTTGTTGGGAGTTTTTTGATTACTGCATCAGTGTCACTAGGCATAATCTGTCATTCAGATTCTTTGATTCTTCCTAATTTAATTTTTGGAAGATTATATGTTTCTGAGAATTTATTCAGCCCATCCAGGTTTTTCAGTTCATTGGCACATAGTTATTCGTAATGTTTTCTTGCAATCCTTTCTATTTATTTCATGTAAGTTGTTATTTCTCTCCTTTCATTTGTGATTTTAGTTATTTGGGTCCTTTCTCATTTTTCCTTGATGAGTCTCTTAAAGTTTATAATCTTGGTTGTCTTTTCAAAAGCCTTTGGATTCATTGATCTTTTTAATGCCTTTTTTAAACTCTATTTTGTGCATTTCTACTTTGATCTTTATTATTTCCTTCCTTCTCACTTTGGGCTTTGTTTGTTGCTCTTTTCCAAGTTTCTTTAAGTGTAAAGTTAGATTGCTTATTTGAGCTTTTTCTTATTTTTTGAAATAGGCATGTAATGCTATGAATTTCCCTCTTAGAATTGCTTTTCCAGTGTCCCATTTTTATTTGTTTCAAGGTATCTTTTCATTTCTTCCTTTATCTTGTTGTTGACCCATTTATTGTTTACTATCATGTTATTTAGCTTCTATACTGTTTTTTATGTCTTTCAATGTTCTTGTAATTGATTTCTAGTTTCATAGCATTGTAGCCAGAGAAGATGCTTGATATGATTTCGATCTTCTTAAAGTGATTGAGACGTGTCCTGTGTCCTAACGTGTGTTCTATCCTAGAAAATGTTCCATGCACACTTGAAAAATATGTGTACTCTGCTGCTTTGGTGTTGGAGACCATTCAGCCTGATTTTAGGAGTTGTAACCCTCACCCCATGATGGGCTGTGTAAGAGCTTAGTGACCCACTTCATCTGGGTCTGTTCTGTCAAGAGGATGTGAGCTACTAAGGAAATAAAGCTTATCTCTCTGGCAGGAGTGCTGCTTCTACCTCATCCATCTCTGGCCCCAGCGCTTAGTCGGTTAGTCAATGATGGGTAAGGCTCCTCATGGGAGGGGCAACCTAAGCAACCTAAGCCAGACATGACCACTTGGGAGGCCCTCATGGAAGGACTTGCGGGGGGGGGGGGCTGCAGCAAAGAGGGGGTGATGGACCCTCGCCCCCCAGCTATTCTGACATAGCCCATGTCCCCATTTCAGTCTGGGAGATGTCTTCTGCTTCCTGAGCCTAATCGGCTTAAAGCCTGAAACTATGATGGTGAGCAATGCAGCCCTGTGCTGGCCAGGACGGTTCCCCGGGTGATCGGGCATAAGAAAGAATTCCTAAAGTCCTGTGAAACCTGCTTTGCTAAGAGTGCACTCATATAATGATAAGGGGTTCAAGATGGCAGCATGGTAGAAGGACGCAGATTGCCCTTCCTCCTGCACATGGGAGAAAAACCTAACTGATCTACAGAGGAACAGAGCAGACAGCCAACAATACCACAGTATATATGAAAATAGGAGATCAAAATCTGTACCAGACATTGGAAAACTAGATGTGGCAGCCGAGCGACTGGAGGCGGCCCTGAGACCGGGATGGAGGTGACCCAGCAACCGGAGGCGGCTCTGCAACCGACCGGAGGCGGTCAGGCGACCGGAGGGGGCTCTGCAACCGACCGGAGGCGGCTCTGCGACTAGGTCGGAAGCGGCCCTGGGGCCAGAGGCGACCCTGCAACTAGAGAAGGGGACTCTGTGGAAAACCCGGAGCTCACATCTGTGATCCTGGGGTGAGTGCACGCAACTCGGGAAACTCTCGGAGCCCACGCCCATAGTCTCAGGTGGGCACTCTCGCCCTGTAGGAGACCCAGAGCTCACAGCAATAGGCCCGGGGAGGGATGGATCTGTAAGAGATTCCAGCTGAAACCCATAAACTCGGGAAAGCGCGCCCTCTACAGGAGGCTCAGAAATCACACCCAAGGCTCTGCATGGAGAGTGCGCCATTAGCCTGGGGTCAGTGCTCGGCTGACACTGAGGACAGTAGCCCAAAGATGAGTGAGTGAGAAACAGAGAGAAAAGCAGTACGAGTCGCCTCGCAGCCTGCTACAATCAGCAAGTCCAGAAAATCCAGTTTCACCTGTTTGAAAATAGCTAGAGATTTTTTTTTTTTTTTTTTTTTTTTTTTTGCTTTTTGGGAGTTTTGTTTTGTTTTGTGTTTTTTTTTTTTTTTTTTTTGAGAGTTGTTTTTTTGTCTGTTTAGTTGGGTTTTTTGTTTGTTTGTTTAGGTTTCTTTTTCGATTTTGTGGGGTTCTTTTTGTTTTGTTTTGATTATATATTTTTTATTTTTTATTACTTCTACCTTTTTTATCCCTCAATTCCTTTTGCTTCTCTTTACTTCTTTCTGGCTTTATTCCTTCTTCCTTTCTTTCCAATTCTATCTCTCCTTCCTTCCTCTTTTATTCTCTTCTTTTTTCACTTTATTCTTTTCTCTTTTAAAATACCCACGAGTGAGGCAAAAAAATCCTAGAACTGTGAAAAAACCAGAGTTGGACCAACAGCTGAGACAGTGGAAGCTGTGAACACCAGGATACCTGAAGGAGACTACACCACTGAATCTCACAGGTATTCCACCACAGAAGTTCACACCATAAACCCAGGTGGCTGGAACACATCAATTTAAGAAGCTGAGGCTTACAAGAAGAGTCTCACAAACAATGGGAAGACAAAGAAACAATCCACAAATGAAATGAAAGGAGGAAGCCCCAGAAATAATCCTAAATGAAACAGAGGTAACTCAACTATCAGATAAGGAGTTCAAAGAAATGGTTGTGAGGAAACTCCATGAGCTCTCAATGAGCTACCAGAAACTACAGGGAAGCTACGATGAACTCACTGCAAACTATATCAACATGAAAAAGGAAATAGAAACTATCAAAAAGGGCCAAGAGGAAATGAAGAATACAATTTCTGAGCTGAAGAACACAGTAAAAGTAATGAAAAGCAGAATCAATGAAGCAGAGGATTGAATCAGTGAGTTGGAGGACAAAGTAGAAAAAAGCAGCCAGAAAGAGCAAGAAAAGGAAAAGAGGCTCAGAAAGAATGAAGAGGGGTAAAGAGAAATGCAAGACAACATGAAACGTAATAATATCCGTATAATAGGAATACCAGAAGGAGAAGAAGAAGAACAAGGAATAGAAAACCTATTTGAAAAAGTAATGATGGAAAACTTCCCTAATTTGATGAGAGAAAAAGTCACACAAATGCAGGAAACACAGAGTCCCAATCAACAGGAACCCAAACAGGCCCACTTCAAGACACATCGTCATTAAAATGGCAAACTTCCAAGACAAAGAGAGAATCTTAAAGGCAGCAAGGAAGAAACAAGAAGTAACATACAAGGAAACCCCGATAAGGTTAGCAGCTGACTTCTCAATGAAAACGCTCCAAGCCAGAAGACAATGGCAAGAAATATTCCAAGTAATGAGAACCAAAGGCCTACAACCAAGACTTCTTTATCCAGCAAGGCTTTCAATCAAGATAGAAGGCCAAATAACGAGCTTCCCAGACAAAAGAAGTCTAAAAGAATACACCTCGACCAAACCAGTACTGCAAGAGATACTAAAGGGACTGCTTTAAGGAAAGAAAGGAAAAGAGAGAGAGAGGAACACAGGTACGAAAATGGAAATGAATCAGTACCTATCAATAGTAACCTTAAATGTAAATGGATTAAATGCTCCAATCAAAAGACATAGAATAGCTGAATGGATAAGAAAGCATGACCCACACATATGCTGCCTACAAGAGACCCACCTCAGGACAAAAGACCTGCACAGACTCAAAGTGAAAGGCTAGAAACAAATTTTCCAAGCAAACGAACAGGGAAAAAAGGCCGGGGTAGCAATACTCATATCAGACAAAATAGACTTCAAAAGAAGAGCTATAAAGAGAGACCCAGAAGGTCACTTCATAATACTCAAGGGAAGAATCCACCAAGAAGACATAAACATTGTAAATGTATATGCACCCAACGGAGGAGCACCTAAATACATCAAGAAAATCTTAGAGGACTTCAGGAAAGATATCGACAGCAACACAATTATAGTAGGGGTTTAACACTCCACTGTCAAAAATGGACAGATCTTCCAAACAAAATATCAACAAAGATATTGTGGCATTGAACAGTACTCTAGACGAATTAGACTTAGCTCATATATATAGAGCCCTTCATCCCAAAGAAACTAAATACACATTTTTTTCAAATACACATGGAACATTTTCAAAGATAGACCATATGATAGGACACAAAACAAGCCTCAACAAATTCAAGAAAATTGAAATCATACCAAGCATTTTCTCCGACAACAGGGACTAAAACTAGAAACTGACTTCATGGGGAAAATCCCCAAATCATCAAAATCATGGAGATTGAATAGCAAGCTATTAAACAATGAATGGGTAAAGAATGAAATTAGGGAGGAAATCAAAAAGTTTCTGGAAACAAATGAAAATGAACTCACAACAACCCAAAACTTATGGGACACAATGAAGGCAGTCCTCAGAAGGAAGTTCATAGCAATACAGGCCTACCTAAAGAAGACAGAAACATTTCTAACAAACAGACTTAACTCTACACCTACAAGAACTCGAGGAACAGCAACAAAGACAGCCCAGGGCAAGTAGAAGGAAGGAAATAACCAAGATGAGAGCAGAATTAAATGACATAGAGACTAAAAGCACAATTCTAAGGATCAATGAATCCAGGAGCTGGTTCTTTGAAAAGATAAACAAAATTGACAAGCCTTTAAGAAGGCTCATCAAGAAAAAAAGAGAGAGGACTCAAATAAACACAATCAGAAATGAAAGAGGAGAGATTACGACTGACACCGCAGAAATACAAAGGATTGTAAGAAATTACTATGAAGAACTGTATGCCAAGAAATTTGAAAACCTAGGTGAAATGGACAAGTTTCTGGAAAAATATAATCTCCCAAAACTCAAAGAAAAAGAAACAGAAAGCCTGAACAGACCAATAACAGCTGATGAAATTGAAGCAGTAATTAAAAAACTCCCAACACACAAAAGCCCTAGACCAGATGGTTTCACAGGAGAATTCTACAAAACATTTAAGGAAGAGCTAACCGCCATCCTTCACAGACTATTCGAAAAAATCCAAAATGATGGAAGACTCCCAAACTCTTTTTATGAAGCCAGCATCATCTTAATCCCAAAACCAAATAAAGACACAACAAAGAAAGAAAACTTCAGGCCAATATCACTGATGAACATAGATGCTAAAATCCTCAACAAAATATTGGCAAACCGCATCCAACAATACATTTAAAAGATCATACACTATGACCAAGTGGGATTCATCCCAGGGATGCAAGGATGGTCCAACATTCGCAAATCAGTAAATGTAATACATCACATAAACAAAAGCAAAGACAAAAATCACATGCTCATATCAATAGATGCAGAAAAAGCTTTTGATAAAGTACAACACCCATTTATGATAAAAAACACTCAGGAAAGTGGGAATAGAGGGAGCATTCCTCAACATAATAAAGGCCATATATGAGAGACCTACAGCCAACATCATACTCAATGGGCAAAAACTGAAATCTTTCCCACTAAGATCAGGAACAAGACAAGGCTGTCCACTTTCACCACTTCTATTCAATATAGTATTGGAAGTCTTAGCCACAGCAATTAGACAAGAAAAGAAAATAAAAGGCATCCAAATTGGAAAGGAGGAAACAAAACTATCATTGTTTGCAGATGACATGATAGTGCACATAGAAAATCCTATTGACTCAGCCAAAAAGCTGCTCGACATAATAAATGAATTTGGCCAAACAGCCGGATACAAAGTCAATATCCATAAATCAAAGGCATTTTTGTATACCCACAATGAAACAGCAGAAGCAGAAATCAAGAAAAAAATCCCATTCGATATAGCAAAAAGAAAAATAAAATACCTAGGAATAAACCTAACCAAGGAGGTAAAAGATCTGTATGCAGAAAACTACACAACACTGAAGAAAGAAATCAAGGAAGACACAAGCAAATGGAAGCATATACCGTGTTCATGGATCAGAAGAATTAATATCATCAAAATATCTATACTACCCAAAGCAATTTACAGATTCAATGCAATACCTATTAAGGTTCCAATGGCATATTTCACAGACATAGGACAAACACTTCAAAAATTTATATGGAATCATAAACGACCCCGGATAGCGGCAGCAATTTTGAGAAAGACGAGCAAAGTAGGAGGGATCACTATACCTGATACCAAACTGTATTACAAAGCCACTGTAATTAAAACAGCCTGATACTGGCACAAGAACAGACACATGGACCAGTGGAATAGAACAGAGAGCCCAGAAATAAACCCAAGTCTCTACAGTCAATTAATATTCGACAAAGGGGGCAGCAACATAAAATGGAGTAAAATAGCCTCTTCAACAAGTGGTGCTGGGAGAACTGGACAGCTACAGGCAAAAAAATGAAACTCGAGCACCAACTTACACCATACACAAAAATAAATTCAAGGTAGATAAAAGATTTAAATATAAGCCATGACACCATTAAAATCCTAGAGGATAACATAGGCAGGAAAATCTCAGATATTTCACGCAGCAATATTTTTACTGATATGTCCCCTAGAGCAAGGGACATAAAGGAAAGAATAAACAAATGGGATCTCATCAAAATAAAAAGCTTCTGCACAGCTAAAGAAAACAGTATTAAAATAAAAAGAGAACCAACTGTATGGGAAAACATATTTGACAATGATACCTCAGACAAGGGATTAATCTCCAAAATATATAAAGAACTTACACGACTCTACTCTAAGAAGACAAGCAACCCAATTAAAAAATGGCAAAGGATTTGAACAGACACTTCTCCAAGGAGGACATACAGAGGATCCAGAGACACATGAAAAGATGCTCGATATCTCTAGCTATCAGAGAGATGCAAATTAAAACCACAATGAGATACCACTTGACACCAGTCAGAATGGCCTTCATACACAAAGCAACAAACAGCAAGTGTTGGAGAGGTTGTGGAGAAAAGGGGACCCTAGTGCACTGTTGGTGGGATTGCAGATTGGTACAACCACTATGAAAAACAGTATGGAATTTTCTAAGAAAACTAAAAATGGACATACCTTTTGACCCAGCAATTCCACTGCTTGGATTATATCCTAAGATCACTGAAACACCAATCCAAAAGAACCTATGCACCCCTATGTTCATAGCAGCACAATTTACAATAGCCAAGTGCTGGAAGCAACCTAGGTGCCCATCAGTTAATGAATGGATCAAAAAACTGTGGTACATTTACACAATGGAATTCTATGCAGCAGAAAGAAAGAAGGAGCTCCTACCCTTTGCAACAGCATGGATGGAATTGGAGAGCATTATGCTAAGCAAAATAAGCCAGGCAGTGAAAGATAAATGCCATATGATCTCACCTTTAACAGGAACCTAATCAACAAAAGAAACAAACAAGCATAATATAAACAAGTTCACTGAATTGGAGAACAGTCTGACAGTGACCAGAGGGGGATGGGAGGGAATTTCAGGGGAAAAGGGGAACGGTTTAGAGCAACAAGTATAAAGGATACATGGACAAAAACTATGGGGGGTGGAAATGGGAGGAAGGTGGGGAGGGCTGGGGTGGTGGGCTGGGGGCTGGGTAAAAGACAGAAAACTGTATAATATCAACAATTAAAAAATACTGATTAAAAATAATAAAAAATAAAGCACAAAAAAAAAATAAATGATAAGGTTCTGAGGAGGAAAAGAGTATGTCTACCAAAGTTTTGCAACCCCCTTTCTTGACAGACACTGACTCAGATTAAGCCCTCAGATTTCTTTGAAATGTTAACCATTGTTTGATCCTTGCTGCCTGACATATCTGTATTCCTGTGTATTATGAACCCAATAAAAGCCTAGTGAGGAAGGGGTTCTGGGTCATTTTCCTCTGAAAGTTTGTCCACCTCTCTTCCCCAAGCAGATCATGTCTTGATAGTTTTATTTTCATCCGTGATGGAGGGATGGAACTCTGCGGGTGGAGCCCACCGCCCCCCCCATATCTGGCACCCAGGACAGGGCCCCCTCCACTTTGGGGTGAAATCCTTTGATGATATCAATTAAATCCATTTGATCTAGTGTGTCATTTAAGGCCACTGTTACCTTGTTGATTTTCTGCCTGGAGGATCTATCTATTGAAGTCAATAGGTTCTTAAAATCCCCAACTACAACTGTACTTCTATCGATCTCTCCTTTTATGTTCATCAAGATTTACTTTACATACTTAGGTGCTCCTATGATGGGTGTGGAAATATTTACTAGGGTTATATCCTCTTGTTGAATTGTTCTCTTTAACATTATGTAGTGTTCTTCTTTATCTCTTACCTTGATTTTAAAGTCTATTTTGTCAGTACTGGTACCACAGCTTGTTTTTCTTTTCTATTTGCATGAAATATCTTTTTCCATCCCTTTACTTTTAATCTATATGTATCTTTCAATCTAATATGGGTCTCTTGGAGGCAGCCTATGTTTATTTTCTTTTTCTTTATATATATATTATATATATATAATAAATATATATATATATATTATTTTCAGAGAAAGGAAGAAGAAAAAGAAAAAGAAAAATGGGAGGAAGGTGGGGAGGGCTGGGGTGGTGGGCTGGGGTGGTGGGCTCTCTTTATTTCTCCTTTGATTTGAAATTATAGCCTTGATGGGAGAGAAACATCAATGTGTGAAAGAAACATTGATTCTTTCTTCACCCCTAAATGGGGACCCTGCCCATAACCTAGGCATGTGCCCTGACAAGAAATTGAATCAGCAACCTTTCAATTAGCAGGCCAGTGCTCAATCCACTGACCCACACCAGCCAGGGCAAGTCTTGTTTTCTTATCCAGTCATCTACCCTATGTCTTTTGGTTGGAGCATTTAAGTCATTTGCAATTAAGGTGTTTATTGATAGATACATATGTAATACCATTTTATTATTAGACTATTTTCCTCTGTTTTTTTTTCTTTCTCTTTTTATTATTCTTCTTAAAGTTTAAATCTTTTTATTTATTTTTATTTTTTTAAAGATTTTATTTTTATTTATATTTAGAGAGAGCGGAACGGAAAGAAAGAAACACCAATGTGTGGTTGCCTCTTGTGTGCCCCCAAGTGGGGACTTGGCCTGCAACCCAGGCATGTGCCCTGACTGGGAATCAAACCAGCGACACTTTGGTTCACAGCCCGAGCTCAATCCCCTGAGCTACGTCAGCCAGGGCTATTCTTCTTCTTAAAGCAAGCCCTTTAACATTTGTTGTAGTACTGATTTGGTGTTAACAAGATCCTTTAGCTTTTTCTTGTCTTTGAATCTCTTTATTTCTCCTTTGATTTGAAATTATAGCCTTGATGGGTAAAGTAGCCTTGGTAGTAGGACATTGCTTATCATCACCTTGAATATTTCATATCACTCCCTTCTGGCCTGAAATGTTTCTGTTGAGCAATTAGGTGACAGTCTAATTGGTGCTGTCTTGTAGGTAACTACATGCTTTTCTCTTGTGACTTTTAGGATTCTCTCCTTGTCTTTAAGCCTGTCATTTTAATTATGATGTGTCTCGGTGTAGGCCTCTTTGGGTCCAACTTGTTTGGGACTCTCTGAACTTCCTGGACTTGTGTGTTTTCTTCCTTCACTAGATTACAGAAGTTTTTGGTCATTATTTCTTCAAATAGGTTCTGGATTTCTTGCTCACTCTCTTGTTCTTCTAGTATCCCCACAATATGTATGTTGTCAAGTTTCATGTTGTCCAAAATGTTTTGTAAGCTCTCCTAATTTTTTAAAATTATTTTTTCTTTTTGTTGCTCTGCCTAGGTCCTTTTTTCTACCTTGTTCTTCAATCACTAAATCAGTCCTCCACTTCATCTAACCTACCATTTATTCCTTCCAGTGTATTATTTATTTCAGATATTCCACTGTTTAATTTCTCTTTGTTTCTTTTACATGGTTTCTATGTCTTTGTCCATGCTCTTGGGTCTTCTTATAATCATTATTCTAAATTCTCTATCTGATAAATTGCTTACCTCCATTTCACTTAGTTATTATTCTGGAGAATTCTCTTGTTCTTTCCTTTAGGGTGTGTGTGTTTGTTTCCCAATTTTGGCTGCTTCTTTGTATTTTATACCTTAGTTGCTAAACTAATCAACTGTTAAACTAATCCATTGTTAATAAAATTTAGCTGTGCTCAGAAGCCTAATTTAAGCTCTGTAGGATGGGGCATAGTAATACCTGTGGGCCAGGATATAGCTTCCACTTAGACGGATACCAGTTGTAGAGGACTGTTATGCATGAACAAGATGACTTTTGCAGTTTGGGGAATGACTTAGCACAGGTATCCTGGTGGCAGTTCCTTCACTTCTGTCCCCAGACCACCAACCCCAAACTGTCCTCAAGTGTCTCTACCCTCCCTGTGTGGAGCCCATGGTATGTGGCTACAAACAAAATTTTGTACATTGGCCTTTGAAGAGACTATCTGTATCTCCAGCTGTTGTCTTTCCCTGCCACACAGACATTTTGTTGCTTTTCACAGCTAGATGTTCTCTGGGTTCCTTTCTGGCTCTAGTGCTGAAGGCTCAGAGGCTAGTTTGGGGTTTAGACTTTATACTTCTCAGGAGGAACCTCACAGCCACTGAAATATCCCTGCAGCACTTCAGCTGCCTCACATGGGAGCCCAGCCAGCCCTCTCACACTTCCTACACACTCCCTACTATTCTTTTTGTGTGGACTGGTTTCTTCTGTCCATCATTGGTTTTGAGACTCCTCTCCCAGAGCATGGGATATAAGGGAAATAATAAACAAATGTGACTACATCACATTAAAAAGCTTCTGCATGGTTAAAGAAGCCATCAGCAAGATAAAAAATATATGTATGCCAACTGTACGGGAAAACATATTTGCCAATGATATCTTAGACAAGGGTTGATATCCAAAATGTATAAAGAATTCGTATGAATCCACATCAGGAAGACAAACAATCCAATTGAAAAAAAATGGGCAAAAGACCTGAACAGACAGTTCTCTGAGGAGGACATACAGAGTAGCCATAGACATATAAAAGAACACTCAGCATCACTAGCCGTCAGAGAGATAAAAATTAAAATCACAATAACATACCACTTCACAATGGTCAAAGTTACCATCAAATTAAAATCACAATGAGACTCTACTTCATGGTCAGAATGATCATCGTTAGCAAATCAACAAACTACAAGTGCTGGCAAGGATGTAGAGAAAAGGGAACCCTAGTGCACTTTTGGTGGGAATGCAGACTGGTGCAGCCACTGTGGAAAACAGTATGGAATTTCCTCAAAAAATTAAAAATGGAACTTCCTTTTGACCTGGCAATTCCACTGCTGGGATTATAACCTAAGAATCTTAAAACACCAATTCAAAAGAACCTATGCACCCCAATGTTCATAGCAGCACTATTTACAATAACCAAGTGCTGGGGGGGGGGGGAAACTGTGGTACATTTACACAATGGAATACTATGCAGTAGAAAGAAAGGAGCTCTTACCCAGCACGACAGCATGGATAGAACTCAATAGTATTATGCTAAGGTTAATAAGCTAAACAGCAAAAGAAAAATGCCATATGACCTCAGCTATAAGTGGAACCTAAAGAACAACAACAACAAAAAGAGCAAAATAGAACCAGAGACATGGAAATAAGGAACAAACTGACAGTGACCAGAAGGGAGGGGAGAGGGGGTTAATGGGGGAAAGAAAAGGAAGGGTCTAGTCAAGGAACATATATAAAGGACTCTGGATATGGACAACAGGGTAGGGATTGACTGTGGGAGTGGCGGATGGATGGGGTGGGGGAGAACAATGGGAAAAAATTGGGACAACTGTAAATCAACAACGATTTTTAAAAAACATTTCTATCCACCTTATTCAGTTGGTATTCAAGATGTTTTCTCTATAATTTTGTTGTAATTCCCAATTGGTCCTTGGAAGAGATTAGCGTGCCTTGTAACTACTTCCCACCATCTTGGATTCAAACAAAAATCTTTAACTTAGATAAAATTCGATATTGAACAAAGTGTATAGTTTTATAACCTATATGACATAATATTATCCAAAGACAATTGATCTTTCTACCTCACAAATATATGCATAATTTATTGAAAAATCCAGGATTTAGGATAATGTCCATAGCAGAGAAAATACCAAATGAGTTTCATGGTTCTATTTGCATACCCCACTTTGAAACAATTTTTCTTTTGTCTCAGTCAATACCATTAAATTGTTAAACATGAGTAAGTGAGATTGGGGCAGATTAATTTGTTCAAGAAAAGACAAATGTTTTGTTTTGTTTTGTTTTTAATGGTGGAACAATATTTAGAAATGCCAATGGGTTTATTTCTCTTCTCAGTGATTTAGTCTTAGTCCCACACTTGTTTTTCTACCATTAAAACCAGTCTGTGAGGTTGAGATGATTACCCCAAAACAAAACAAACCACTTCTTTAGCTTTGAGACTTTAAGGAGTATTCTTTAAGTTTATAGTGAGATAATGATGATTAAAGCCAGTTTTTTAAAGGAAGAATTTTGTGAAGAATGTCCAAGGTTAAGGATGAGGTAGAGTTGTTTTATAGAACATGTCAAAGACAAAAGTTAGGGAAATAGATCACAGAGTAAATGGACAAGGGAAAGGGAGAAAAATGAGAGTATGATAAGAGCAAAACATTGCATGCAGGAGTCCTCTTATCTCTGGACTCCTTTTTCAACCTTGGATTGAAAGTGATATGAATGATATAAAAATTATCCAAATATGAGAATTCTAGATGCAGTTTAGAAGAATCACACACAACTCAGAGAATCCTTGTGTGTCTGGCCTGGTGTCTTTGCTAAGGACCATAAATGAGAAAAAGATACCCAAGTAGATGACCTGAGTCAGACTCTCCCATTTTCCATGCCTGCTTCTGCAACATGGGAGATCCATGAGTACTGAATTTGTCAATGGCAAAAGAACAAATGGTTCTGCCTTATCATAGGAGGGACCACAGAGAGAAGCAAAAAAACAGAAACAAAGAAACAAAACCCAAGTACTGGATATTGCAGCCAACATCTAAGGATTGGAAGTACCAGGGAGAGCCAAATTAAGGGTTGGTTAAGAAAAGAGGATCTGGTTAACCAAGGCAGTCAGGTATGTCACTGGAAAACCGGGTAAGGACCTGAGGAATAGTATGAACACCATACCAATCTGCCTATACCTGAAATATATGCATGCTTTTTCCTGTAGGCAGACACCCTCTGGAAAGATAGAAGCAGAAAGGCTAAAAGCCCTTAAGGAATTACCTGAAAGAGACTATTTTAGCTGGGCAAAAATGAACACAAAGTTCATTGAAAATTGGAATATTCCTCCTACCCAGGGAAATGTGACTTTGAAAAAAAATTGACCAGATGTATAAAAATTTTGGGAAAATTGTGCAGTATTTTTCATACTCTGATAGAAGATATGTGGGTCCCCAGTTCAATTAGAACTCAAGCAAAAACATAGCATTGTAAAGGAACTGGTAATTAAAAAAAATATTTTTTTCACCAATTATTCACTTATTGCCTGTTATTTGGGATTTAATCTGATATACTAGTCACCATGATCCCAGTGAAACCACTAAATTATACCATGAGTCAAACTATAGTTTAGAAACATTTACAGTGCATTCCAAGTCTCCAAAAGGACTCTCCCCATGGGAAATTGACAAGGATGTGAGCAGAAGTTGCAGTAGCTACTGGTATGCTGCAAGAAAATGAGAGCATTTTCATTAATGCGATATTGTGCAGGATATGACACTTTTGTCAAACATGAAACCAGACCTCATTAATGAAAAAAATTAAAAGAGGATTGTTATCATAGCAATAAAATAGTAATATATTGACTAATTCATTCCTCTTTCAGCACAGAAAGATACTATTCAAACAAACATTTGGAATAATATAAATAGCCTCCAAGTCATAGGATCAAGATACCTCTTTTTCCAATTCTTGATATCATACTCTTCCCCATGTTCCTCAGTTCTCTTGACATCTCAAGAAACTATATCACTTTCAGCAGAAAGAAAATATTGACTCTGTTCATGAACAAATGATGAGAGAAAAGAATGAACACAAATCATTTACCCCAAACTTTTTCTACTATTGGCTATTAATATTAATAATAATAATAATACAATATTAATAACAATAATAAAATTTATAGACACTATTAGCGGGATGAGCCAAGTGCTTTGCCAATATTTTCTATTAATTCTCAAAACAAGAAATAAGAAATATGTCATTATTCAAAGGGAAGGGTTTAGAGCAACAAACATAAAGGACACCTGGACAAAAACTATGTGGGGGTGGAAATGGGAGGGAGGTGGGGAGGGCTGGGGCGGTGGGCTGGGATGGGAGTAAAAGACAGAAAACTGTACAAGAACAACAATTAAAATAAAAATTAAAAAAAAGAAATATATCATTATAATGTCCTATCCCCTTATTTAGAAAGTGAAGTTTAACAATTTTAAAGGACTTGCTGTGGGTCACACAGGTAGTAGGTGAGACAACTGAGGTTCCAGTCTTTGTCTATTCACTCAAACATCTGCCACCTTGAGAAACTGTCATGTTTAGAAAACATCTAGTATTATACCCAGCACATAGTTGTCAACCCTTAAATAATATCTGAAAGAATGAAATTATTGAAAAATATTGCAAAATATAAATATTTCTGAATATATATTACACTTTATGCAGGGGCATTGGCAAAAATATGTGTGAACCAAGAATAAAAATTAAGAGCAAACTTCTTTTCTTAAAAAAGAGACGAGCTAGCACAAAGAAAATATAAATATATTCAGAAATGGATTCAAATGTACAGATAAAGAACCAAAAGTGAAATGGAAGGAATGTGGCATCCTGTAGGACAAGGCAAGTCAAAGCATCTCCCAGTGTGATTCAGCCTGCAAGAGCTTCAAAAGTTCCAGTCAGCTTGAATACACAGGCCAGCAATGGCTGAGCGCTGGCTCCAGAATAATTATTTCCACTCCCTCTTTTTTATGTACAAACCAATATAGTGACAGGATGTCTCTGTCTTGGGAGATGAATATCAGTATTTGTTAGGTCTCTTACATTTTTTTAATAGATACTGTATTTAAAAAGTAAACCTATTTATGGAACAAACACAAAGCAAATAAATTTCTCATAAAATTCTTATAGCATTAAATATGTATTCTGTTTAATTACAAAATACTTGTAGATAAGCACAAAACATTTTCCAGTTCATGGCATTTACTTTTCTTAAGTCTTTCCACATGTAACATATTTTACTTCAAAAAGCACAGGATAAATAAAATAATATATTTTACTACTAGATCCCATGAATAAGTGAAGGGATATTGTTTTCCATGACAAGTAAAATGAACTAAATGCATTTGAGATTATGATAATGAATTAAAATATCTTTAAGTTATTAGTTATTGTATGAACTAATAAGAATCAAATTTAAACAAATGTCATGAGTTTGCTTTATTTATTATTATAAAATCTTGTGAAATGGTAGCTGTTTTTGAAAATACATGCTGGAAAGCTCATGTTTCTTGCTTGTTATTAACTGTCTGATTTCTGGTTTATTCCTCGAGCCTCTGTCATACGCAGTGCAGGCTCCCAGGCATTTGGATGTGAGCTCCTCCTTAAATGGCCCCATCCTTTGGCCTCTGGTCTTTCTCACATTTTAGGATAGGAATTCCTTGTCCACTTTGGCCCTGAGGCAAACATCAGAATCCATATTTTCTCATAGCTTTACCTTTATATATACCAATAAATAAATAAAGAAAATATAAGGAAAACTGCAGAGAAGAGAAACTAAGTTTAGAAGTAAAAATTAAATTTAGGCAAAAATTAAGTGTTTCACAATTTCAACAAATAAAAAAGTACTACATATATACAAGATTAGGAATACTCTGAAAATGATAGAGTGCGAAATAAAAAAAGGTGTGATCAACCATAAAGAAATGAGTGATTTTTTAAGCTAAGTATAAATAATCAAAATTGAGCTAAATATCATTCTTTTCAAGAACTGAATGAAGGTAACCAAAAACTTTCTTGAAGCAAAAGAAAGATGAACAAGCAGAAAGGTACATCTTGTCACTGGATGTGAAAACTCAATATTTTAAAGATTTCTGTTTTCTGTAAATAATTTACAAATAAACATTTGAAATGGAAGTTGGTCATTTGACCAAAATTATCCTAAAATTCACTTTAAGTCTTAACTATGCAAGAATGGCCAAGAAAATGTTCATAGCAGCACAATGCACAACAGCCAAGTGCTGGAAACAACCTAGGTGCCCAGTAAATGAATGGATCAAAAAAACTGTGGTACATTTACACAATGGAATTCTATGCAGCAGAGAGAAAGAAGGAGCTCCTACTCTTCATGACAGTATGGATGGAACTGGAGAACATTATGCTAAGTAAAATAAGCCAGCCAGTGAAAGACAAATACCATATGATCTCACCTATAAGTGGAATCTAATCAACAAAACAAACAAACAAGCAAAAAATAACCAGAGACATGGAAATAAAGACCAATCTGACCATAATCAGAGGGGAGTGGGGAGGCGGGTAATGGAGGAAAGAAGGGGAAAGGTTATCAAGGAACATGTATTAAGGACCTATGGACAAAGCCAAGGAGGGGTAGGATTGAGGATGGGAGCTGGGGGTGAGTGGGTGAAAGTGGTGGCAGGAAAATGGGGACCACTGTACTTGAACAACAGTAAAAAAGAATAGCCAAGAAAATATAGAAAAGCATATTATGTCTTATCCTGACATATAGAAAATATTAAAATGCTAGATTTTAATACAATTATATTTTGCTAATGTTAATAATATCTTTTACAATATAAATGTTATAAATAAAAAATAAAAATCAATCAGGAGAATATAATTTACTACTGTCTGCACTAGGTGATTTCTTTAACAGACAAAGCTTCAAGTGTTACATCTTACACAAAAATTAATTATATCTATTTATATCAAAAGTTAAATTTAAAGAAATAATAAAATATAGAACAATGTCTCATAACAGTGTAAGCACTATTTATTGAAAAATAAAGAAATGTAAAAACTGATAAATTTAACATTCAAAATGTACTTGTTTATTCAGAAAATATTAAAGTAAATTCTAAGTCAAATAAACTTGGAAAAAAAAACTCAGGAAAAATGGCATAAATAGCGTTAATAGCCATACATATGACCAGCTCTTATGAATGAATAAAACTAAAAAAAACAAACAAACAAAAAAAAAACTGCAACTGAAAATACAAAGTGAATATTACCAGGCAAACAAAAAACAACAAATATATAAATACAATTGAGGAAAAATATTATTTTATTTATAAAGTTACCAAAAATAGGTTTTTAAAGTTTAATTCTTTAATTTAAGGATACAGATAAGCAAGTACAATATATATAATTGTTTGTAAATATATTTCAGAGCGTTTCTAGATCTTAATTCTTCATTATATTTAATGAGGGATATGTTTATGACTTTTGAGTGAATTGTTCTCTAAAAACTTTGAAAATATTTGAAGAAACATAAAAAAGTACATAAATATATAAAAGAATATTTGTCACTATGCTATCATTGTAGGAAATCTTAAAACAACTTGAGCTCTCTGCAATGAGAAAATGAAATCAGGAACTTCTGATAATATTTATGAAAAGGCCAGTTTGTTGTATAAACCAGGCAATGATCATGCCCAGGAGGGACTGGCAGCCTGGGTCCTACTTGTGCTTTTGTTCTAAAATTGATGAGAGTTTAACCCCAGGCAGAAGAGACGACAGAGAACCACCATTGAACATTTCTTTGCAGGCAAGGCAGAAAGAACATGGATAGCATTAGTTCATACGTGTGAATGGTGAAGGGTGACATACGGCACTCCTGATAAGCATTTAAGGAATTAGAAGAAAGAAAAATGGTGAATGTGCTCTTCTTACATGTAGTCTTCTGATATAAGGCTATAGATGGTTTACAAATTGCCATATATTATATTCTCAGTTCATTGATAAGACTTATAGATACTAACCACTGGAACTTAACAAACAAAACAAGCCATGAATCATCTGCTTAAATGCCATGTTTCCAGTGAATGTTATACTTTTGAAGTAGCTTACTATTCGAAACCATTGTTCTGACTGCAAAGTACACAGAGTGCACAGTGTGAGATATTTTTCCTTTGTCTTCCCTTCTTCTTGCCCCTCAATTATCTTATTTTATCCCCACCCCCCAAGGACTTTGGTAGTGATCACTTGGAATCCATTTCTTTTTTTTATGAAATAAGTATGAAACTGTATAAGAAACAAATTTGGTAAGGGAAAACAAAATTATTTGACTTTCATTTAACAAAACAAAAAAGAAAATGTCTAAGAATGTAATTTGTGGACACTTGAATAAAAGCTTTTTTGGTAAGAAAACAGTATAGGATTTTCATTAATTCTGGCCATATATATTAGAATTATTTATAGTAATTGATACATTTATCCAAACAGTGGGTGAACAAGCTGACCAGAACCACGATTATTTAACTCTCTGTAGTAGTTGTTAACATGTCATGTTGAAAAGTAGAGAAAAAAACAGTTCAAATGTATATACAACAAGTACTGCCTACACTAGGAACAACCACAAATCTCTTTAAAATACAAATAAATCCCATACACCAACATGTCAAGGAAAAATCTTTATTTGGATTTCAAAGTAATCAGTTTTATCCCCAGAAAATAGGTCCAATTTACTGACAGCTATAAGTGGAATAGTAAATTGACTCTTTATAATATCATCTCTCTATTGTTACACTATGGGACTGGTTCAAGAATCATTATCCAGCTGCTCCATGAAAGCCTACATAAAGATACATGATCCCTGAAAGTAATCTATTCTCCAGTTCTTTGTGGCCCTGGAAACGCACTGAATTTATGGGGACTTGTTAGAGACACCAGGCTAATAAAAACAGAAAGATACCTTAGTGTTTTTGGCATTGCATTGTGCTTATAGATGTAAAACTGTTTAAACTTCTCCGTCCAAGATGATATTTTTGCCTTCCAGTGAATGAAATTCTAAGAGAAGTCAGCCAATAATGTTCAACAATGCATTATATTTATTGTGACTAGTGAGAATTAAATTTGTCCAATGAAAAATGGCATATTGTTTATGATAAGTTCTATTTCCTTATTAGTTTTCTATTGCTATAAAACTGTAATTTTCTACAACAACTACAGTCATAGAGTTTCTCATAAGAACAGAGTGGTTAAGTATGGCATAACAAAATTGATAGAACACTGAGGATAAAAGCGTGTCATTCCCTCTTATTTGTTAAACTTTTTCTATGGTTCTTTTATAGAGGCAGATCTTCCACTAAACAAGAAAAAACTGATATATAAGCAACTGAAGTAATTACTTATTATGGTTACTTTTGAAGAATTGATGATTTTAGATAACAAAAAATATCCAATATCTATTTGAAAAAGTATAATATGGGTAATGGTAATCTTAGCTGTGTTGTGATTCTTTCTTCTTATTACATTCACCTGAATATCTAAAACAATGTGCTTTTGTAATATATAAGTACACTGAGGTACTAAGAGCAGTGAATATGAGGAAAACCTTACCTTCCTGAAACATGGGCTAATCAGATCATATATAAATATTTTACACAAATAGTCTTCTTTGTATTTACCAAGATAGAATGAAAAGAGAAGAGAAATGTTAACACACTTACTAGACTCGAGAAATATCAGCCGGAAATTCAAATCATTCTTCTTAAGGTGTTTTTCTAGAGCCATATGATCTGATGGAATGGCATCAGACACATATGTGAATTTAAATTTAAGTTAAATTAATTTACATAAATAGCATTAACAATGTGCTTCCTCAGTTACATTAGTCATATTTTAAATACTCAATAGCTACATATGACTGGTGGCTGTTGTTATTACACAAAACAGCTTATAGAACATTTCCATCAACTTGGAAATTATAATAGGGCCCTGTTGTTTCAAGGAATATTTATTAGCATTTCTACAGACCTTCTGTGTTCATGGGGTATTTTTACAGCCAATGGAAAATGGTGAAACAATAGAAGGAGAGAAATGAACTGCTGTGTAGAATCGATTGTAATTATCTTGGCTTAGAATGAATTAAAATTACAGTTCTACTTACATAAATAATGTAAGAATTATCTAGATTCTCAATATTGTTGCAATATCTGATGGTCAAGCACATTTTAGCCAACACTGTGTTGAACCTTCAAATCAGTAAATCTTTTTTGAGTGCTATTATGTACCAGACATTTTTCTAGATGCTTGGAATACATGAGTAAACAAATCCAGCGTTAAGATTTTGCTTCTGTTTTTTCTGGAATTACATGCTACTAATCCTAAATGTTAGGAGATATTTTTAAACTCCTACAACTCTTTCCAGACATTCTTTCTACTTTCAAAGAATTAGGAATAATCTATTAGCTATAGGGACATTTCGGTGACATCTGGATTTTAATAAGGTCTTTTTTTCTCAATATATATTCACTAGCTTTATTTTATTTTACTTTTAAAGTTATGTTTGTTTTTGTTGTTGTTTCCTACATACTCAGGCTCTCTCAGAAGCAAGAGATGTAACTAACATGCTAGATATTTATAGGAAATGTGGTAAATAATAAATGCTAAATCTGATAAATCAGGCAGAAATGCAAAAACAAATAAAATAGTAATTGTTTTTTATTTTTGGTGAGAATTTTTCTGTGTCTTCAAATAATCTTCAAAAAACATGATTTAATACTATGTTGTATGAATGGCCCATGATATATTTACCTAATGCTTTGCTGTTCAGTGTTGGGTTATTTATTTTTTTAACTTTATTCTTTTTTGTTTATTTTTTAATTTTATTTATTTGTTGTTCTTGTACAGTTTTCTGTCTTTTACTCCCATCCCAGCCCACTGCCCCAGCCCTCCCCACATCCCTCCCATTTCCACCCCTCCAGTTTTTGCCCATGTGTCTTTTATACTTGTTGCTCTAAGCCCTCCCCCTTTTCCCCTGAAATTCCCTCCCCTCTACCCTCTAGTGACTGTCAGCCTGTTCTCAATTTCAGTGTCTTTGGTTATATTTTGCTTGTTTGTTTGTTTTGTTTTGTTTTCTTTTGAGTAGTATTTTTTTAATTCAAAATTGATCCAATTGCTGTCTAAGTCTTCACTCCTTTTTTGTCTATTTTGATTAACAAACACACAATCCTGGTTTTTAAAAAGATCCAGTTCCAATTCTCTAATTCCATTTTCCTACTTATACATTTATAGACCTATCCTTCTCTAGAAAGGAATTTGAACAAGCAAACACATTTTGGCAGAAATCACCAAAAGTTGTTAGCCATAAATATTATTATAGTGCCATACTCCTATAACTCATATTGAAATCATATAACTTGAATTTCGTGTGCAATTCTGTTGTGGGCACAATGCCTTTACATGTACACCCATCTATACACACCCATGCACAAAGTTTAAACGGTTCTTAACTACGTGATTAAGTTACCATAAGTCTGACTACATAAAGTGAATAGCAATACTATATTTAGCCCATGCACTATCATATAACAGCAGACTGTAAAAACCACCCACCCACTGTGCAAAAAACAAAAGTGAAATATGTGGAATTTATTGATGAATTTTTACTATAAGTATGTTCAAATTGATTTCAAACATTGACCAAATAGAGACTTAAATTTTAAACTGTTTAAACAAAATGTGGAAAACATAGACCTTCTTCCAGGAGGTCACTGTTTTTGAATGTGCATTTTAATTTTCAGGGTGTAGTGATGAGCAGGTGCTCCAGAGAGTGTTAATGGCAGATGAAATCCACAACACATGTCAATGCACTAGTTCCACAAAGATTTGTGAGTCTACACTTGTGTTAGACTGTACACCAAGCAATTGCCCAGTGGAGAAGAGTAAGACCCTTGTCCTCACAGTTTAACTAGTTAGGAAAATATACACAACACACTGACCATAGTGCATTGTGATAATTTCCATAAAGGAGGTATTTATGAAGTGAGTTGGGGTACAGAAGAGGCAGTGATTCATTAATAGGTAGATTTTTTTCACGTTCATTTTAGACTAATAATTCCATTGATGTAAAATAATAGCTTGACGAACACAGTTGCACATAATTTGTAATAGATATTGACAATATATTAACACTCTGTTAATCCTCATTAACATCATATTTCACACCAAACCCTCAAATATTCAATCTTGAATAAGAAAGAATTTTCAGATGATTCATAAAATATAGATATCTACCCATGAATCATTATACTTTGGATATAATGTTTTTGTCTAAATGAAACACATATCTTTTGGTAAAATATTAAGCCTGAGATAAAAGTTTTCCAGCACAGTTTACTGTTATGAAACTATTAAATAATGTTTAAAGTGAATATGGTATTTTCTTGGTATGAAAATAATGAATGAGTTGTTAAAAACAAAATGAAAACTGGAATGTGTAGTCCATGTGACATAAACTTTTCCTGTAGGAGGTCATCTTTATATCTTTAATTCTTGCACATCACCAAATATAGGGCAGATGATTTCAATTTATTTTTGAACGCTGCAGTGAAGGAATGGATGAGTTTAATATGTAGGTATTTGTGGTGTGGACATGACCCTGTTTTTCCTGATCACTCCAGAGTGGGGATGCTTTAGGAATGGAATTCTGGGTGGAGGTGCCACTGCTTGATCCCATTTCATATGCAGTGGTACTATTCCATGAGATGTTAGGAATCCTGCTGCAGAATGGAAAGATTTCTGTGTTTTATGTGTCCAGTAGAGGAAAAATGTATACTTTAGTCTGTTGCTGCTTTTGGAATCTTTTCCAGTCCCAAAGAACAAGAGAATGAAAATTTCCTGAAGATATTCCCTTTCTAGTGTCACGTAGTAGGAAATAAGTCAGATTCCAAGGGAGCAGCATATATAGGAACTGGGAGAACTGATTCATAACAATCCCCTATAAGAGAGCAAGGCATCATTTGCCTATCAAGCAACTTATGACCCAGAGAATGAAGTAAAACCACCACACTTGTTTAAATAGCCTGTCCTTCTCTATGAAGTCCTTTTTTTGATTCTAAGATAAAATCAGTTCCTAGTTTGTCTTGATATTCAATGCACCAAACACAAGTTAACTGGAACTCTCTGAGAGCAAGTTACCAACATTATCCCCAAACTGGAATTGCTTAGTCTGAAAATGAATCCTGCCTAGCTTCCACACTAAAATCTAACAGTATTCTTGGCACAATGTTGGTACTCTAAAAAAGGCCTTTGATAGATAGGTAATTGATAGATGATAGATGATAGATGATAGAGAGAGAGATAGAGTTGAATGAATAATAGTCATAGAAAGTTATCTGAAGATTGATTGCAAAATAAGGGACTACTCCACACATAAAGCTAACTTTTTTTTGTAAATGATATAGCATGGGGAATGTTAGTTTTATTGTAATTAGTAATTACTACAATATTTTGAAAATATGTTCAAATGCTACATGATAAGTTTCTCCTTTTAGAAATATGTATGACAGGCCAGATGAAATTAATCAACAGCCCCAACCTAGTCCAAGAGCCTAAATTCCTCACTTATTACTGGAGTTGGTGGTTTGTGGAATGGGGTGTGTATGTGTTTTTGAATGTACATATGTCTTACTCAGACTCCAATTTTGTAACCACAAACTCACTCATCTAGAATCAAAGAGTGATATTTCAAATGCAGTTATTTATTTTACATAGTACATTAATTACATTACTTTTCTGCATATATCCAGATGTGCACATAAACATTCAGTGGAGACTATTCGGTGTTTCTGCCCTAAAATTGTTCACAGCACAGCACATAGACATCTATTCTCCCTTGGGATAGGTGATCTAACATCAGTTTAAATAGATGTGGACTGAAATTTTAAGTTTGCTTTAAAACTTGAGCTTTCACAATCTTAGTCTTATATTGGACCTTAGGTCAGTCCGGAGGAGTTTTTAATGGCATCCCAATCTCCTAAAAAGTGTGCAGTGCATTCTGCTTTTCACATTACCAATCCTAATGTGTCCTTGAAATACCTGGGGGGCTGGGGATTTCTTGTCCACAATGCACAAGTCTTGTATTATGTAGCTGGAAGAATACTTAGAAGTGTGGGTATTTAAAATGACAATATGTAGTTCTTACAATTTATTTAAATTTTTAAAAAATACATCTGAAATATTCTTACATGAGTATTTCAAAAGGCTGTATGCAATTTGATTTTTAATCTTTTAAGTTTCCCCTTGCCTTCTGGTTTTATCTTATGTGAGAGGCAGAGAAACTAAGCCTGTACAGGATAAGCAATTATGACTTTTAGAAGGTGCTATCCTTTGAGTCTTGGTTCTCTCTCCCTTTGTGTTAGATTCATTACTGGTGGCTGCCTTTCAGCTCTGAAGGATGATAGCTGACAAATGTTCCCATAAATCTAGCATCTGTGGTTTAATTTGTTCTAGTAGAAATATAATATTTTCTCTATGGAGATGTCACACTTCTTGTTTGGGAGAATTATTTATTAAAAACAAAAAACTCTTTTAAAACAATTTATAAGAACAGATTCTAAAACAACAAAAGCTGTATAGTCTTGCCACTAGGTCTTTAGCTTAATACTTTTAGCTTCCCCTACAACACACAAATAAATAGGACAAAAATGTGGGCCAAGTATGAATTCATTTGAAATTCATAGATTATAAATTTCAGCCTTTTATGGTTCCCATTTTCCTACCTAATGCCAGAATGCAGCTTCTTAGAACAGGAAGAAAAGGGGGATTTATTAAAAATAATCTCGCAAACTTTCTTGGACACAAGATGACTTTCATGAGCAACATTATGACAAGTTAAGTGCAAATGAATCAGAACATATGGATTAAATTTCCCTTGAAATATACATGGTTTTGTAAATTACAAGAAAAAGGGGAATGGGAAAATGCAGTTTTAACTTTGCCAAACCCAAGGCATTTGAACAATTGTTCGGGAAAGCATGCCAAATCCGTATTTTCCTCCTTTAAATTCACCTAATATAAAAAGAAACACTTTGAACTTATATAGTCAGTTCCTCTCAGTAACTCAGACCTTTTGGAATTCCCTTATGTTTTCCTTATAGTAGCCTTGTAAACAAGTTTCAGTTATAACATTGCAATTTTTACTTTAACACATGTGATTATAGGAGAAGTTGAAACTTATATGTTTTGTAAGGAAGAATTAAGTGTTAGAACTTCAATTAAATGGAAGGGAGTAAATTCCTCTTTTTACCAAACTCTACTTTATAGAATACTTAATCCTCAGCAACGGTATATGAGAAATAAACACCGTGAATTGATATGATGAATTGATTACAGATGTTTCTATTCTGAAGGCAAGACTATTTCCATAAATACAATATTACACTCATATCTAACAAGCCATTTGATCATCTTCAGGCCTATTTTAGTAATATCTTTATTGTACAAGAAATATGTTCATTAAATAATACCATTTGAAATAAACAAGAAGGAAAAAATTACAAACAGATCTACTGTAACATTTTGAGGTATAAACTTCTATGTTTTTCCAATTATAATTACACATAAATATTATCTGTAACACACATGCTACAATATATACTATGCATTGCTTATTTTAATTTACTTTGGACATGTATATAGTGTATAGATATACATAAGTATATATACATAGATTTTGTAATTGTTATATAAAATTTGACCAAACTATAGACCTTATATTCTAATTTATAATTCCCCTTCAATTCACTTTATATTTCTTTTCTTTTAATATATCTATATGTCAACAGCATAACATATAATATCTTCTTTTTAAAAAAGATTTAATTTATTTTTAGAGAGAGGGGAAGGGAGGGAGAAAGAGGGAAGGAAATATCAATGTGTGGTTGTCTCTCACACACCCCCACCTAGGGACCTGGCCTGCAACCCTGTCATTTGCCCTGACTGAAAATCGAACCAGCAGCCCTTTGGTTTGTAGGCCAGTGCTCAATCCACTGAGCCACACTAGCCAGGGCTATACTATCATTTCTGATCCACACTGGCTAATCAGATTTATGGTTTCAATTTTGTTTATATTATTAAAAATAATAATAGGCAAAATTTGAAGCTCTGATTTGTAGAGCTTGTAAACATTTAAATGATTACATTGCTCCCTGCTACACACATTCCAGTTCGGTATTCCTGTAGACCCCTCAAGGGGTAGCTGTCCTCCCTGTTTGATTCTCTGCTGGCCTCCCCAGGCTTACTACAGTGTGAGGTATAATTGAGACTCACTATGTGAATGAATGGTGGAGTATTCCTGTCCTAATGTCTCCTAAACTCTCTACTCTCTGTGAATATCTCTGTGATCTCCTCTGCCCTTTCTGGTCTCCTTCATCACAGGGTACAAATTTACTCCTCTTATTGATTTTAATCTGTATAGCATTCCTACTGATAATGTTCTTGTTTTACTTGGTGATCAATTTATTTGATTGACCTGATTTTTGTAATAGGCACACACTTTATTCCAGATCTTAATCTAAAAATGGAAACTTTATTTCTCTGAAGTACAAAATAGGAGGATTTGTATTGGAACTAGAGACACAAATTGGCTGAATGAAGCCAAAGAGAAAAGAGATGTGTCCATAGGGGAAGCTATGGATTCTTTTGTATCTCCTGTTACCTGCTGGGAGTCCTGAATTTCTATTACTCTTAGTTTATCCAAACAATGGCATATTTAGCATCAGTGCCCTGCATGACTCAGATACTTGAAATGTGTACCCTTTCCTCTTCTTCAGTAGAAGCAGCCAAACCTCTTCCCATCTGATTGCTCTCTTACTGCTCCAACTAACTTTTATAGGAATCAACAATACCACATGTTTTCTTTATCCCCCTGCCAATAGATTTTAAATAATTAAAGCCTTAGCTTTGAACATACTGCAATTATTATATATCACTAATTTACTTAAAACAAAAAGCATATATCAGATCAGTCAATGTAATTACCAAGAGAAATTGCCATGTGTTTTATTAATATTTTTACAAATGACCATTAAATGTTTTCCATGTACTAGACACCATCCTGAATTTAGTTCCATGCCAGATGTGTCTTGTGCCAAGTCCTTTGCAGCTAGTAAAGAAAAACAAAAATGAAATTAACAAAAACAACCAAAAAAGACTACATGATAGATGATATGACAAAGTAAGCCTAGGAATTCTGGGAATAAGCAGAAAAACATAAGTCTGGACAGAAGGGTATGGAAAGTGACAAAACAGAGCTAAATTCAGAAATTATCGGGGCAGGGGTAGTAAAGAGAAAAGGGGGCCAAATACATGGTGATGGAAAATGATCTGACTTTAGGTGATGGGCACACAATATAATATACAGATCATGTATCATGGAAGTATACACTTTAAACCTATAATCTTATTAACCACTGTCACCCTAATAAATTTAATTTAAATTTTTAAAGAAATGATGGAAAGGAAGAGACTGAGTTTTAAAAACATTTCAAAAGCAAAATCACTAGGAACTGGTGAGCAATTTTATGTCAGTAGGAATGAAAGAAGGGTCCTTTCAGTTCTTTGTGATTTTAGGCTCAGGGAAAAACATATATCAGAAAAACAAAGGGAAGGGTAAATGCACTAGACAGCCTGCTATAGACAGAAAGGTGGAGAGTTTGATGAGGCACATTGCATACATTTATAAATTTATGTATATACATATACATACATACATGAACACACCTTTGTGTATTACAGCTTGCATATCATTAATGAATACATAGATTTGCATTTAAAATTATATTCCTTTTCTGTATATTATTTGTGGCCTCCTTTTCTGTGATTGTTAACATATCATGAACCTCTTTTCACCTTGATTAAATATGGATCTATAACCTTCTATCCAATACTGATGATATAGAAGTCCATTGTATGAGGAAAAAGTCTGTCAACAGTTCCTTGGAAAAATAAGTTGTAGCACATTCTTTAAAGACTTGTAAAAACAAATTACATGATCATAATTTTATATTAGAAAGAGTTTTCTTACAGGGTACTTTGAAGTAACCACACCTAAGAGAAAGAAAGATTATTTGGAAAGCTAATAAAATGATCCCAGCAATAGATAATTAAAGTTTAACCTGAAAACAGTGTAACTGATAAAGGAAAAATTAGAACATAGGGAGGATCAATTATGAGTAGGGCTTGTAAGTATCAAATATACAGAAAACGAGGATTTTATTTTAAAGGTAATTAGTATGCACCATCAGATGGATACCATGACTATTAACATTGGTAAGTATAAGAAATAAGCAATAAAAGTGGATTTGAGGATTTTGGCTGGGTGACAAGGGACAGAGTGATATAATTTTGTTAGAGACCACTGATAGAGGCCTCCCTGTGGGTGACAAGAGTGAGGTGAAAACTGAGTCTACTTTTTGGTTTTTCATTTGATGAACCTATGGAACATTCTGAAGAATCTGCCTATTCTTCAACAGAAGGAGCTGAGTTGGGACCATGACTGTCAAAATTTTCTGCAGAGAAGTATTAATTGTATCTTTGGTATAGATACAATTATTTAGAAATAGTGTGCAGACTAAGAGGAGTTGAGAGAAGATTTTAAGCTCTGAGGAGGAAGACCCTGAGATGAAGAGAGAAAGATGGTCCTAAGAGTGTTGCCATTGCAATACATGGAGTCAGATGTTGCGCTGAGATCAATGAAAATAAATATCAAAATGTCTCTACTAGCTTTGACAGATAAGAACATACCAAATTACTTTAAGGAAAGTACTTGTAGTTAATATACAGAGAGAGAATCAAGCTTACTGTTGAATACGAAGCAAATGAACTTGATGTTGATTCAATGGGGAAGAGAACATTGAGTGAGGTTACAGGAGGCACAAGAATGTGTGTAATTGTGTGTTTTGTGTATACACATTGCCCCTGTGTGCATACATGAGTGAGAACATTGGAACATCTTTTCTGTTTGTGGACTGCAAGGAAGGAACCAATGAGAGACCAAAAATATATAGAAAAGGAGAAATGAACAAAGAAACTAGGTATGAGGTTCAAAGCACTAGTGGTGAAATTATCCCTTGAAAATGAATACATTCTTCTGTTATGATGGTGATGCTAAAACAATGTGGGTTTGAACAGTGTAGGCCCAGTTATATGTGGATTTTTTCAATAAATATACACTTGGTCCTCCATATTTCCTCAGTTTCGTAGCCACAGATTAAACCAACTGTGAATAAAGAACAGTGGTAATTTGAACCACAGTTGGGAATTTGTGGATATGGAGAGCTGGTTGTATGAATCATTTTATGTGGGACTTGAGCATCTGAGGATTTGGGTGTATGGAGGTCCTGGAACCAGTCACCCACAAATACTGAGGGATGTTTGGTAGTCAAAAGTTATATGCAAATTTTGACTGTTCAAGCCAGCATTCCTCACTCCTGCATTTTTCAGTTGTCAACTATATGTACAAGGTACATGAAAAATAGAAAGAAGTTCATAGGTGGTGGTCTCTAGGACAATATGTAAACAAATGTAATGGAAGAGGGTGCTGAGAAAGGGAAATAGCAAATTCAGTGGTGTTAATTAGAAAGGACCTGAATTTATTCCTGATACCTTTGTTTATTCTGTTCCACATTCATAAAGATGTGTGGATATGGTTGGTACATGGAGATTTAAAAGACCTCAGAATGATAATAAAAGCATATTAGGGAGCTGTGAAAGTTGAGGCAGCTAAGTATCACAGTGTTCTGCTCTCACCTTAGGAAATAACTAGTTCTACATCTGCCTGGTTATCTCTTTCTTGAGTCTTAAGAACTAAACACTTTTGCCTGTTATATAAAATTGAAATGTCCAATGGACTCAAGTGTCAAGACTTTACACAATTACATCCCTCTCCTTTTAATATTTATAATTTCCTGTTTAAATAAAACTACTTGACTCTAGTTCTTAAAATTTTCAACTTGTTCCTGCTTCCCAAACTCTTGAATCTTGAAATTTACACTTAGTGACTAAACTTTTCAACAACTATCTCTCTTAATACCAGCTATCTTCTTTCCCTGTATCTACTAGAGAACTGTACTCTGAAATATTACCTATACCTTGTTTGTAAACACATAGCTTTTTTCTCAGTTTTATTCTCCATCACTTCTCTGAAACATTTAAACTTCTGGATATCCCTTAGTGCCCCATATACAAGCAATGCTTTTAACTAATTCTCTTCTGAGAATGAATTAAAAAATTTCAATGTCGTATTCTGGATTCTCCAACAACTACAATTCAGAACCAAAATTGGGACTAACTAACTTATTGGGGGAAATTTTTAAATTATAGTGTTTTATATATGTGAAATATTTAATAGCATAATATTAAATAATGTAGTTAAATTATACAGTGTTATACAATCTTTTTTAAAAGGAATATGTCTCAGCAACTTGGGACTGTCCTGGATAATCCTAGATGTATTTAATCACCAAGTAGTAAACTCACTTATGATATGTTTTGAGCTGAAATAGAGTAAATTCTATTGGAGGATAACAATCTTAGTTCACAATCTTAATAAGTCAATACAATAAAACAACTAGGTATTTTTCTGATTCCTTAATAAAATTTTGTTAAAGTACAAAAAGTCCTAAAAACATCATAGTCAAAAGTGGTCTTCATTGTATACTTTGTCGAAGGTTAAAATTTAAAAGGTTAATTTTAAAATTTTAAATTAAAAATAACTTTTTAAAGTTCCATAAATATTTAATTTTGGTCTTGGGAGTGTTCCATTTTCCTGCTTTAAGCATCAGCTCCTCTGATTCTGTGAGCACACATGGTTGCAGCCAGGGCTAAGTCCAGACACAGTGGTAACTGCCAAAGAAATGAAAGTGACACAGACATAGTTCCCTTCCGATGTAGAGACTACAGTCAGTCAGAGGGATGGTTGTTAAACAAATTATTGCACATGAAGATAAATTCACCATGAAAATGAGACTCCAAAAAGGAACTGTATGAATCTGTGAGATTTGAAGATGAGAAAAAAGGTCCGTGAGGAAGTAACGTTTGAACTGAGATCTGGAAAAGGACTAAGACAGGAAGTGGGTGTGGGCAGTGGGGTGGAAGGACAAGATCATTATGCAAAGAATGCAAAGGTGCTAGGACAGGAGATGGTAAGGGATGTGTAAGAACATGCAAGTCTGTTTGAAATCGAGCTACAGGGGGACACTGAGCAAAGTGAAGTTGGTAGAAAGGTGGGTACAGTCTGGTTCACCAATACATAAAGTATGACAATACTTTATGTCAACATGTAACATAAAGATGCCTGATACATATTTAAGGGGTGAATAAGTAGATAATTCTCTTAAAATGTTGAAAGATACCATTTTAGGGACAAAACAAGAAGGAACAGCTTCCCATGATTTCTACAACATTGGCATTTGAGAGATATTTGAGCCTTCAGTGAACACAGAGAGCAGTTACACATTTAGAGAGAACAGCTACACATTTAAATTATAACAAAGGTGCTTTATCACTGAACGGAATCGAAGGGTTAAGAAATAAAGAGAAAATTTACTTCTTTCAGGTTCACACACAAAATGAGAGTTGATTCATAATAGAGATGATGCCAGATTACAGGATCCAATACTATCAATTTAACTCTATAACCCTTACCCACTGGCCAGTAATACAAGCAAATACTGTATTTCTAATTAAATACAGTGTCCAGCAGAAGTAAGGCCTACTTGAGTGTAGTTGTTAGGGTTCATGAATGTCTCACATGAGATAGACAGCAATTTCAACATTTCACCTAGAATGTCATATGGTGTTCTTGAGTGTGATATTGTTATGTTATAGAATTACATGCTTATGATTTTGTAATGAAAGATTTTGTAATAAAAAGGGGGCAGTATTTGTGCCGGAACCTGTATATTAATTATCCATAGTATTGAAGCCTTCAGTCTCAACTTTATTTTACGAATTACTGTTTTTTTCAGATGCCTTCTATATCACCACATGGTAGAATTTTCTATTTTATAACTAGACATTTATTTTTCTAAAGATGCTACTTATTTTATCTAAGAATCAGACTTTAGGACTGTGTGACATCCTCTTATTCACACGAGTGCCTTATGAAACATTTTTGGTAATTGAGGGCAAGGTGTTTGGTATCAAGAGCTATTGACTGGTTTGAAGCACGTAGCATGTTTAGGGCAGTGAAACTCTTTTGTGTGATACTGTAACGATGAATACATGCCATTATACATTTGTCCAAAAAGATGTATGCAACCAGGAGTGGGACTGAAGATAAGCAATAGATTTTGGATAACTGATATGTGTCAATACAGGGTCATCAGTGACTGTAAATGTTCCCCTCTGGTGTGGATGTTGATAATTTGAGAGGTCATGCCTGTGTAAGAGCAGGAAGTGAGTCTACAGAAAATCTCTGTGCCTCTTGCTCAATTTTGTTCTGAACATAAAACTGCTATAAAAAATAGTCTTTAAAAACTAAAACAAAAATGTGACTAGAATAGCCCTGTTAATATTTTACAAAATAGAACGAAGACCGAAAGAATAATGAAAGTGTAAAGACACCAAAAAAATCCTTTTATTTTTTAAATCAATAAAACCCTACTCTCCTTAATTTACTGACAATATTCCAAGTTAAGAGCTATGGGAAAAGTAACATGAAAAACAGTATGCCTTTGAAGTAGCAAATGTTATTTTTTATTTCTAAATATTTTAATTCTCAATAGAAATGCAGAAATCTTGAGTTTGTCTTTATGTTTTTCGTTCCAAATGGACTGCTGCTCTTGGTTTCTATCCTAAATCAAATTCTGCTGTTCCTTAGTAAGTTATATTTAATATCCATGGTGGGAATACCATATAGAAAACTGTTTGGTTTGTTTGTTTGTCTGTTTAGTATTGAGTTTATTGGGGCAACATTGGTTAACAAAACTATAGAGGTTTCACCTAGGTTGGGTATGCAGTGGATTAGAGTGCACTCTAGATGCGCCAAAGTTGAGGGGTCAATTCCTGGTAATGGCATATACAAGGATCAGCTAGTGAACACATGGATGGGTGGAACAACAAATCTGACAAATTTACATCTCTCTCTCCCCCTCTCCCCCTCTCCCTTTCCCTTCCTATCTCTCTAGGATTAACACATTTAAAAAAAAATACGGATTTTGAGTGTACAACTTAACAAAATATCATCTACATATGGCATCATGTACCCATTGCCCAAAGTTAAAGCCTCTTTTCAATGTTATGCTTTATGTTCAGTTTTATGAATTAAAGTGATGCCCAAGTACTGGTTTTTAATATTTAGGGAACTTTGACTCCTCTCTATACTCATGTGTCTCATTTTTGACATGTTATCTCCACATGATATTTATTAGAACATAAATATTTTCCAACTGAACTGCATTGACAAAAATACTTTTGGAGATTTTACAAGACCTGAGATAATCACATATTCAAAAGTCTGTGACAAAGTTAGAGATAAAAAGTAATCTCTGTATGTTCCAAATCTATATGTTACACCATGGAAGAGCATATCATACAATATTTATCTTTTTTCATTTTTAAAAATTTTATTGTTGTTCAAATACAGTTGTCTGCCTTTTCCTCTCACCTTCCCCAACCTCCGACCCTAGCCATCCTCACCTCCTTCCCCTGATTCCACCCCCCTTTAGTGTTGTCCAGGTGTCCTTTATAGTTGTTCCTGAAAACCCTTCTCCCTCCCCCACTACATTATCCCCTCCCATCTCCCCTCTAGTTACTGTCTGTTTGTTCTAATTACAATGTCTCTGGTTATATTTTTCTTGCTTTTTTCTTTTGTTGATTAGGTTTCACTTAAAAGTGAGATCATATGGTATTTCTCTTTTACTGCCTGGCTTATTTCACTTAGCATAATGCTCAACAGTTCCATCCATACTCTTGCAAAGGGTAGGGGCTCCTTTCTTTCTGCTACATAGTATTCCATTGTGTAAATGTCCCATAGTCTTGTGATCCATTAATTTACGAATGGGCACTTAGGTTGCTTCCAGTATTTGGTTGTTGTAAGTTGTGCTGCTATAAACATTGGGATGCAAAGGTTCTTTTGGATTGGTGCTTCAGGGTTCTTAGGATATAATCCTAGCAGTAGAATTTCAGTGTTAAAAGGCAGTTCCATTTTTAGTTTTCTGAGGGAGTATCATACGGTTTTACATAGTGGTTGTACCAGTCTGCAATCCCACCAACAGTGCACTAGGGTTCCTTTTTCTTCACAGCCTCTCTAACACTTTTTTTTTTTTTTTTTGGTAATTTTTAAAAAATTTTTATTATTTTTTTAAATCAGTATTTTTTAATTGTTGATCTTGTACAGTTTTCTGTCGTTTACTCCCCCCCAGCCCACCGTCCCAGCCCTCTCCACCTCCCTCCCATTTCCACCCCCCCCCCATAGTTTTTGTCCATGTGTCCTTTATACTTGTTGCTCTAAACCCTTCCCCTTTTCCCCTGAAATTCCCTCCCCTCTCTCCTCTGGTCACTGTCAGTCTGTTCTCAAATTCAGTGTCTTTGGTTATATTATACTTGTTTGTTTGTTTGTTTTGTTGATTAGGTTCCTGTTAAATGTGAGATGTTTGTTGCTTTGTTTATGATGGCCATTCTGACCAGTGTGAAGAGGTATCTCATTGTGGTTTTAATTTGCATCTCTCTGATGGCTAGGGATGCTGAGCATTTTTTCATATGTCTATGGGCCCTCTGTGTGTTCTCCTTGGAGAAGTTTCTGTTCAGGTCTTTTGCCCATTTTTTAAATTGGGTTTTTGTCTTCCTAGAGTGGAGTCGTGTGATATTTTGGAGATCAAATCCTTGTCTGAGGTATCATTGACAAATATGTTTTCCCATACGGTTGGTTTTCTTTTCATTTTAATGCTGTTTTCTTTAGCTGTGCAGAAGCTTTTTATTTTGATGAAATCCCATTTGTTTATTCTTCCCTTTATGTCCCTTGCTCTAGGGGATATATCAGTGAAAAATATGTCATTTTACAATTGAGAATTTTATTGGAAATTTATGTATATTCACTTTCATATATGATGTAAATAATTAATTTTTAAATGGTAATTGATGTTTAGTCATTTTTTACACAAGCTTTTAAGTGTCTAGTATGCCTCATGTGTATGGGTTCTTCTGTTTGTTGGGCACTGAATGAAGGTCATGTGGCTGAAGATGTAGGCAGAAAAGTGCTATCCTCAGTGTTCTGGATAGGAATGACGGGCAACATTGTTACATATTTAGATAAACAAAGCATTCACCTTCTTAATTTTTTCATTAAATAAATGGGACATTTTGATTCATATACAAATTGTAAACTTCAGAAACTATTAAATTTATCATCCAAGTCATTCTCATCATTTTTTCACACTCACGTAAAATGCACATATACACACATGAATATATAAACATTAAACTTAAATTTAAAAAATTGTTTATGGTAACTATTTACCAAAGGTATGTACAATACAGTATGTCAAAAATATAATTAAATTATGTGCTGGTAATAAAACAATATAATAAAAAAGAATATAAAACTCCAATTTTAAGCAGGTTTATCTACATTTTCTTTTTTAAGTTTCTACTATTATAAGGACCCTGTCTAATATAATTGCCTTCTTCAAATGTCACCTTTTAGTTTAGGATAGCTCCATCTCCAGTTTTATGCTGGACAGGATAGCTCTTTCTAAAAAGATTAACGTTAGATGGAAAGGAAATGGAAGTCTATAAAGGTCTCAAAGATGATACATGTCATAAGTTTTAAGTTAACCATTTACCAGCATTTACTACGATGTGGTTGTAGCTTTGCTTGCTTCGTTGCCTAGCAGGAAAGATGTTTGTGGGGTGGTGTATATGAATGCATCCAATAGGAGGTACAGAGGAAAGTGAAATTGATAGTATAACAATCTCTGATTTATTTCTTTGTTTTCAGAAAGTGTGTTGAATGCTCAGGGTACTTGCCCCTTATGAGGCTTACAAACCAGCAGGTAAGATAGATATAATGTAATAATGATGATGTACGATGAATAGTCTGAGCGTAAAAAAACTACCTGAGAAATACACACTGATTTTAATTTTATTTTTAGCTAAAGGTAATTGGATAAGTAAGAACATGACAGATGATAGATGATGATGATGATAGATAGATAGATAGAAAGATAATAAGAAATTAGTTTAAGCTATATCATATATAGTATTTGAGATATGAGTAGTTGATAAGTTAATAAATATATATCATACATGTTACAATTATAAGCACAATTGCAATAAGTTCCATCTACTATAATTATAATTTTATTATCAGTATGCAATGATTACCAACAACCTTATATTGTGTCAACTGTAAGTTCTTAATAATAGACAAAATAAGTAGAAGCTAATACATTTCTCTAAAAAGTTAACTGTATCCAACCTTGCCAAACACTGCAAAGCACCATCTTACAAGGGTAACATTCAAGTTGATTAATATAATATATTTTCTCACAAGTGGAATCATGCCACTATAATTCAATAATACTGATGAAGTAATGACTAAAGTAAAATTTTTGACAACTAGCAATATAGCCTTATCATATAGATCATTTCTGTTATGATTTGTTCAAGAATCTTAAATTTTTCCTATCTAAACTTTCACAAACACAAATAATAGATCTCTTTCTATATTCTCTGCAATAACATTTGCAGTAAATATAATTTATAATACTGTACCAAGTATCTAGTGCTATACTGTCATTGAGATTATTGAAATGATAGTTCTGCTAGATAATCTATCAATCCAAATGGCAGAACCTGGACCAATCTCGTCTATATTAAAATCACCTTCCATGTAAGAAACCTATAACTCTTTCTTTTCTTTCAAAACTTTGCCTCTATTTTGAGTGTTATGAATAATTACTTTTCTACTGATCAAAAACAAATTCTAGTATGCTAGATACACTATCATTGATCACAATGAGTACTAATATCTGAGTAAAATATGTTTATGTTTCAAACTAAAACTGACATCTCTGTAATAAGACCTCATATACAATCTAACACACACATTACTGTCTTTCCAAGGGAAGGAGATGGCTTGGGCTTTATAAGAGTCAATATTTGGTTTAACACAATACTGATGAGTAGCTTGCCTATTATTCTTTCACTGTCCTCTTTGCCTACTCTGATTTGTTAATATAGCCCATTGAAGATGTTGCTGTTAATTAATATAGTGCCACAGAATGTAGAATCATGAAAAATTTTTCCAGCTCTCTGTTTCCAGTCATGAGGAGCATTAGAGGAACAGTTTGGCTAAGATGCTTGAGGATAAATTAATATAGCATTCATTTAGTATTTGCATTATTCTATATTATGATCTTTAAATGGTGTCTTATTTAGACCCAGGCTAGACTCATACCATTTTATTTTGTTTTGTTTTTCTCTACAAGGGTAGCAATTTGTGTAGATTTCACAAATCCTTAGTAAGCAAGAGCCAAGCCAAGCACAGAAATCTGCAAACTGGATTTGTTTTTTTAGAGTATTTTGGAAAGCTGGAATAATGAAACCTAAAAGAATAATGTAGCCACAGCAGTCAAGCAATTGGTTTTGTGGACTAAACTTACTGATTTCCTTAATTAAATTTGTTTTTTATTCCATGTTCCATGATCCTTGAAATTGGAAATACAAGTTAAAATTCCTGATGTACTTTGCTTCTTTTCATTGATATTTGAAATGATAGAGTCTTTTTCTAAGTGAAGAGAAAGTTGTTCCTCCTCAGAAAGAGTTGGGACAATAAAAGATGATTAGCAGTGGAAATCAACAGATTTCTTCCAACAATACCTTGGCTATAGTCAATTAATCAATCAATGAAAAATGTTCTTGTATTAAAAATTGAAGGAGCAAAGAGTATATATTTAGTGATGCCACTAATTAAAGTTTATGGGGAAACTTAAGTTCTTAGTGGTCTGGGTTCTGATGTCAGCTTACCTAATTTTCAGAAAAGATACCAAAAGTTGAATGCCAATAGAGGTGAATACATTATTTTTATAAGTTTCACATTTAGACAGTTTTTGCAAGACAACAGCAATCAACTAGGCCAAGTGAATGGAAAAATAACCAGTGATTTTTAATTTTCTAAATAAAGCAGCTTAATTGCTATCATTTCACTTTGTAACCTGATAGTGTAACTCTTGTTACAAAAGACAGATGCATTTACAAAACAGTAAATGAAAATTTAGAGAATAATCCAGAACATATGATTGTGGTTGTTAGTGTTTTAACAGAGAAATGGATTACTATTTTGTCCCAATTTTATTTCAAAACAGTTGATTCCATTATAAGAGGAATTGATTCTAGAACAAAGAGTCATAAGTGCCTGCTGGGCAGCAGGCTCTACCTGCAGCTATGCATAGGGTAGAAAGAAGAAAACTGTTCAAAAGAATGAATCCAATGGAATTTGTATTAAGTAACCTTTTATTGCACCCAGTGAATAAAAAGGTATTAGGCCAGTAATTTATTACCCTGGGAATAATAAATAAAAGCAACCAGCCAAGGATCTGATTTTTTTGTAATTTAATTGTATTTTTCATTTAGGTAATTTAATCATATGGATCAAAATCAAAACAGTATTAAAAGATAGACATTAGGATGTTTTATTTTATCTCCTGACCTGATCCAAACTGTTGATATAAGCCATTCCCACCCACCATGACCTAGCACTGCAATTGGGATCTATCTATCATCTATCACAATTATTGATTATATATAACTAATACATAGCTATTGAATATAAAAATATATGACTAAATACAATACAGAATTCATGAATATATTCTATTTTTACATTGAAAAACATTACAATTTACATATATTTGTCTGTAAAGCTCTGAGTTTTAACAGAAGTATCAATCTGTGGAATCTCCTCCAAATTCAGAATACAAAGTAGTCCCCTCATGGCCAGAGCTCCCCCACCCTGCCCTTGTGCCTGCACTCTCTCATTCTCTGACCCCAGGGAACCATTGCCCTGTATGCCTTCCCTCTAGTTTCATCTTTGCAAGAATGTCATATAAATGGAATAATATATTATATGTAATATTTTGAGGTTGGTTTCTTTCACTCAGCACATCTTTGAGATCTACCTAACTTATCTCATCAACAATATATGTGAGTGCCTGTTTCTCCCAAGTCTTTCTAATAAAGCATTTTGTCAATTTTTTCCCAGATGTTTATAGATATCTGGAAGATACTAAGAAAACAAATATTCTAGGTAAACAAATTTCCTCACTTTTCACTCAAATCTTATAAAAATATATACATGTGTACATACATGACTTCTGTAGAGAATGTAGTAGAATGCATGTCAGGACAGGATGACAAGAACTCTGACATTTAATCACTCAACATGGACCACTGTGTCTGGAAAATCATTGTTCAAAGGCCAAAATAATATTCTGAAAAAATTAATTTGAATAAGTAGTTCATAAGTGAGTCTGGATATACTTTTTATGAATTTAACCCCTTTACCTGTTTCATTCCTTTTTTTCTGACAGTTTAATTTTATTGACTGAAAATGTGTACTTTTAAAACACAAACATAAAAACAGCTCTTAAATTCTATGAACATTTAAACACAATTATATGTATTTCTTTACTTGCTTTTACTGAATTACCTTGCTAGTTGTTTCCATTTTCACTTTATTTTGGATAAACAGCAAAAGTTCCAAGTTAAAAAAAATTAAATCAAGACTCTTCTTCCTAGCCCAGGGGACCCATAATTCTGGCCTTGATTTAAGTACTGAGACTTGTTATTGTTGCAACGGATACATCCAATATTTAAGCTTTAGCTTTTCTTATTAACCTTGAAATTTATGATTTTTTCTTTAATTCTACCCTGTAATAATCTTAAATGTAGGATATTTTTTATTGTTGCTTTGATATTTCAATTCATTATTTATGAAAAGAATAATTTCAACTTGCCTTTAAGCATTAATTTTGTATTTATTTAAAATTTCTTATTTCTTTTAAATACTGATTTTAGGCATAGTTAAAATGACTTTTCAAGGGCCACTATTCTATCTTATAAATATATATTTCTGAGCTTTTAGAAACAAATTATGTAAAAGTATACTGATAAGCCTTACATGAGACTTCGAAAGAATTATTTGTTTTTGACATAGGCCAGAATGAGAAATACTATACTTTGAAAATGAAATGAGAATTATATACCCATTATTGGGAAAATGTTTAATTAAGCATACTAATTTAAAGTATAATATTAAAATATAATCACTGTAGTAACTCCATATATAAGGAAGTTAGAGGAAGTGCATATCAGACAGATGTTCATGTGAGATGTGAATAGTCTTACTAATTTGAAGTCAGTCCTCTCTGATCATGTGAGTTATTAAATCATCAAATAAAATTTTCATTTGCCCCAAATTTTAAATTTTAGCACAATTTAAAGCATAAACATATATACTAAAAATTATCCGAATTAGTTTCTTTTCTTAAAATTCAGTTTCTATGTTTCCTAATCACTTTAGTTTAATTACAAATTATGTTATGATATTCTAATATAGACTTGTCCTGGATTTGTGTATGTGAGTTATACAAAGAAAATAGTTTATGGCCAGATTATTTTGAATCAAAGTACAAGCCCCACATAAAATTACTTCTTTCAAAGACATTTAGAGAAGTTATACAGCAGGGATCCCCAACACCTGGGCCATAGACTGGTAGCAGTCCGTGGCCTGTTCCAAACCAGCCCACACAGCAGCAGTGAGCAGCTAGTGAACAAGTGAAGCTTCATCTATATTTATAGCCAGCTCCCCATCCCTCACATTACCACTTGAGCTCCGCCTCCTGTCAGATCAGAGGCAGCATTAGATTCTCATAGGAGCGCGAACCCTACAATGAACTGTGCATGCACTGGATCTAGGTTGCACGCTCCTTATGAAAATCTAATGTCAGATGATCTGAGGTGGACCTGAAGTGGTAATGCTAGTGCTGGGGAGCAGCTGCAAATACAGATTATCATTAGCAGAGAGGTTTGACTGCACAGAGACCATAATAAATCAATTGTTTGCAGACTCATATCAAAACCCTATCAGTGAGTGGCAAGTGACAATTAAGCTGCATCTTGTGGCAAGCTATAATGCCATCCCACCACCCTACTGCCCCATCCAGTCTTCCATGAAACCAGTCCCTGGTGCCAAAAAGTTTGGGGACCTCTGTAATATACAGCACACAGGGCTAAGTATATTAATGTTGGATGGCATGCTTTCATTGGGACTTCGACAAATCCATGCTGAAATGGCTGGCAAAGTTTCACCTGCAAGCAGAGACCAAACTTTTACAAACTTAGAAGTTTTTTGCACAGAATTGCTTTCAAAACTCTGAGGCAATATATGCCACAAACATTTGTTGAGCATTCATTCTGTTGTAATCACTTTGTTACTAAAGATGCAGAAACATAAATTGTAACCCATCCCCTTGAAAACACCTCTGTGTGGTTTAAATACGGAAGCAGAAGGAACAATGACTGAATATATATATATATAATATATATATACACACATATATATACATATAATATATATTATATATATACAGACACATAAACAAACACATATGTATAAATATATAAACAAGTAGACATATTGGGATCAATATAAAGTAATCATTAACTATTATACCATTTTGTTACAAGGCAAGACTCAAAAAGAAATAGGCAAATACCATATGATCTCACCTATAAGTGGAACCTAATCAACAACAAACAAACAAGCAAAATATAACCAGAGACATTAAAAAAAAGAACAAACTGACAGTAGCCAGGTATGGGGGAAGGGGAATAATAGGGGAAAGAAGGAGAAGGGTCATCAAAGAACACGTATAAAGGACCCATGGACAATGCCAAAGGACAGTAGGATTGAGGGTGGGAGGTGGGAGAGTGTGGGGCAGGACGAGGGGGAAGGAGAAAATGGAGACAACTGTACTACAACAACAATATTTTTTTTAATTTCACCATAAAAAGAAATAGGCTAACTTCTATTGTAATGAGATCCTTTACACTCAAATGCTGAATTATTACATTTCAATGTTATTTGTGTAGTCCTATAGAAGGAAGCACAAAATATTGCATTTGGATTGGACCTGATATCCATTCCCCACTTGGTCACTCCCTAGAGATGTTAAAGAAAAAAATGACTCATTGAGCCTCAGTTTTCATATATGATATGAATGACTCATTGAACCTTAGTTTTCATTCATAATGAGGCTCAATGAGCTTCATTATCATATAAAAGGAAAATGGGATTTGGTTTGGGGGATTATTATATGAAAAAATCTAAGATAATACATGTTGAAGATATTTTTGATCTGTAAATGTAAAATGTAAGATTTTAATATTACGGTTAAATTTATTCCTTAGGTACCTTATTTTTTTGTTGTTGCAATAGTAAATGGAATTGATTTCTTCATTTCCTTTTCTGATAGTTCATTATTGGTATATAGAAATGGCATCAATTTCTGAGTATTAATTTCGTATCCTGCTACTTTGCTGAATTCACTTATCAGGTCTAGGAGTTTTTTGGTGGAGTCTTTAGGGATTTCTTTAGGGATATAAAATATCATGTCATCTGCAAATAGTGACAGCTTTATTTCCTCTTTTCCAATTTAGATGCTTTTTATTTCTTTTTCTTGTCCGATCACTATAACTAGGACTTCCAGAACTATGCTGATTAAGACTGGTGAAAGAGAACATCCCTGGGGAAAGCTTTTGGGTTTTTGCCCATTAAGAATGATGTTAGCTGTAGGCTTTTTTGTACATGGCCTTTATTATGTTGAGATATGATCCCTCTAGTCCCACTTTGCTAGGAGTTTTTATCATAAATGGGTGTTGGGTTTTATCAAATGCTTTTTCTGCATCTATCGATATGATCATGTAATTTTTGCCTTTCATTTTGTTTATGTGATGTATCACATTTATTTATTTGCAAATATTGCACCAACCTTGCATCTCTGGGACAAATCCGGCTTGATCCTAGTGTGTAATCTTTCTGATATATTGCTGGGTCTGGTTTGCTAGTATTTTGTTAAGGATTTTAGTATCTATGTTCATCAGGGATGTTGGCTTATAATTTTCTTTCTGTGTATTTATCTTGTTTTGGAATTAGGATAATACTGGCCTCATAGAAAGAACTTGGAAGTCTTCCCTCCTCTCATATTTTTTGGAATAGTTTGAGAAAGATCTGTGATAGTTCTTTGAATGATTGGTAAAATTCTCTTTTGAAGCCATCTGGTCCAAGGCTTTGTGTGCTTGGAGTTTTTTGATTACTACTTTGACTTCATTTGTTGTTATTGATCTATTCAGGTTTTCTGCTTCTTCCTGTTTCAGTTCTGGGGTATTATATGTTTCTAGAAATTTATCTATTTAGCCCAGGTAGATGAATTTGTTGGTGTATAATTGTTCATAGTAATTTCTTACAATCCCTTTTATTTCATTCTTTTTAAATTGTTTTTAAATATTTTTATTGTTGTTCAAATACAGTTGTCTCCATTTTTCCCCCACCACTGCCCCCAATCCCAGCCATCTGTAGCTCCCACCCTCGATACTACCCTCCTTTGGTTTTGTCCATGTGTTCTTTATACATGTTCCTTAACAACCCTTCACCTTTTTCCCTCCAGTATCCGCTCCCTCTTCCCCTCTGGTTACTGTTGGTTTTTTCTTAATTTCAATGCCTCCAGTTATATTTTGCTTGTTTGTTTGTTTTGTTGATTAGGTTCCTTTTATTTCTATGATATCAGTCATTATTTCACCTCTTTGATTTCTGATTTTATTTATTTGGGTCTTCTCCCATTTTTTGATTAGAGGTTAAAGGTTCATCAATCTTGTTTGTCTTTTCAAAAACAAGCTCCTGGTTTCAATGATCTTCTGTATGTTTTTTTTTTTTTTTTTTTTTTAGTCTCTATGTCACTGATTTCCACTGTGACATAGATTATTTCCTTCCTTTTATTTGCTCTGGACTTTGATTGTGGTTGTTTTTCTAGTTATTTTAGGTGTAGGTTTAGAATATATATTTGAGATTTTTCTTGCTTATTGAGGTATGCCTATAGTGCTATGATCTTCCATTTCAGGAGTGTTTTCACTCTGTCCCATAGATTTGGGGTTGTTGTATGTTCATTGCATTTGTTTCCAAGGTTTTTTTTTTATCCTCCTTGATATCATTGGTTAAAATAATTTAATATTTTATCCTCCCTGATCTCATTATTTAATAACATGCTATTTAGTCTCTGACTTTTTGAGGTTTTTTTAGTCTTTTTATTGAGGTTAACTTGAGAAATATACAAATAAATGGAAAGATACACAGTGTTTATAGATTGAAAGAATTAACATCATTAAAGTGTCCATTTTACCAAAAGAAATCTATATATTCAATGCAATTCCTATGAAAACACCAATGATATAATACACAGAACTAGCACAAACATTCTGAAAATTTATATGGAACCAAAAAAGACCCTGAATAGCCACATGAATCTTGCAAAAGAAGAACAAAGCTAGAGGTATCATAACTCGTGATATCAAACTATACTATAACGTGACTTTAATAAGTCAGCTGGTACTAGCATAAGAATAGACATTTAGATCAATGGAACAGAACAGAAAGCCCAGGAATAAACTCATGCCTGCATGATCAACTGATATTTGACAAAGCTGGCAAGAGCATACAATGGAACAAAACAGTCTCTTCAATAAATGGTATTGGGAAAACTGAACTTGTACATGCAAAACAAAAAAAAAAAGAAATTATACCACAAACTTATGCCATACACAAAAATAAACTCAAAATGGATAAAAGACTTAGATGTAACTCACAAAAATCATAAAAATCCTAGAAGAAAACATAGGCATTAAAATCTCAGATATCCCTGGAGAGGGCCCAGAGATATATGAAAGGATGTTCAGTATCAAAAGCCATCAGAGAGATGCAAATTAAAACCACAATGAGATACCACTTCAGGAACAAGTATAAAGGACGCATGGACAAAGCCAAAGGTGGATAGGATCAAGGGTGGGAAGTGGGGATGACTGGGTTCGGGGGAAGTAGTGGTGGGGAAATGGAGACAACTGTACTTGAACAACGATAAAATGATGTGAAAAAATAAAGACATTAGTTTAGTAAAAATAAAATGAAATAAAATCTCAGATATCCCACTTAACAATATTTTTGCCAATGTATCTCCTAAGGCATTGGAAACAAAGAAAAATAACAAATCAAATTTGCTTGCAAATTTGTTTGACAAATAGGTCTACATTAAATTTAAAGTTTCTGCACAAATAAAGAAACAATCACTATGGAAAACAGTATGGAATTTTCTAAGAAAACTAAAGATGGATCTGCCTTTGACCCAGCAATTCCACTGCTAGGATTATATCCTAAGAACCCTGAAACACCAATCCAAAAGAACCTATGCACCCCAATGTTCATAGCAGCACACTTTACAATAGCTAAGTGCTGGAAGCAACCTAGGTGCCCATCAGTAAATGAATGGATCAAGAAACTATGGTACATTTACACAATGGAATTTTATGCAGCAGAAAGAAAGAAGGAGCTCCTACCATTTGCGACAGCATGGATGGAACTGGAGAGCATTATGCTAAGCAAAACAAGCCAGGAGGTGAAAGACAAATACCATATGATCTCACTTTTAACAGGAACCTAATCGACAAAACAAACAAACAAGCATAATATAACCAAAGACACTGAAATAGAGAACAGACTGACAGTGACTAGAGGGGAGAGAGGAAGGAATTTCAGGGGAAGGGTTTGCAGGAACAAGTATAAAGGACACATGGACAAAAACAAGGGTGGGGGTGGAAATGGGAGGGAGATGAGGAGGGCTGAGGGGGTGGTCTGGGATGGGAGTAAAAGGCAGAGAACTGTACTTGAACAACAATTGAAGTTAAGAAAAGAAATTAGTAAATAAAAAAAGAAACAATCAACAAGACAAATAGGGAGCCCATTGTATGGGAGAACATTTTCACTGATGATACATTTGATAAGGGTTTAATCTTCAAAATATACAAAAACTAATACAGCTCAACTCAAGGAAGACAACAACCCAATTAAAAACGGGCAAAAGGACTGAATAGTCAATTCTCCAAAGAGGACATACAGAAGCCCCATAGACATATGAAAAATTGTTCGACATCATTATCATCAGAGAAATTCACTTTAAAACCTCAATTCACATTAAGATATCAACTTACGCCTGCCAGAATGGCTACCATCAATAAATCAATAAACAACAAGTGTTGGTGAGGATGTGGAAAAAAAGGACCCTTTTGTACTGGTGATGGGAAGGCAGATAAATACAGCCTCTGTGGAGAGCAGTATGGAGTTACCTCAAAAAATTAAAAATGGAACTGCCTTATGACTCAGTGATTTCACTTCTGGAAATTTATCAGAAGAAACCCAAAACTCTAATTTGAAATAACATAAGTACCCTATGTTCATTGCAGCATTATTTACAGTGGCCAAGATTTGAAAACAACCCACGTGCCCATCTGTAGATGAGTGGATAAAAAAGCTGTGGTACATTTACACAATGGAGTATATGCAGGAGTAAAAAAGAAGAAACTCTTACATTTTGCAACAGCATGGATGGATCTGGAGAATATTATGCTAAGTGAATTAAGCCAGTCAGTGAAAGACATTTACCACCTGATCTCTTTTGTATATCCAATCTAATGAAAACAATAAATTAATGAACAAAATAGTAACAGAAGTTTAGGTACATATGCCCTGGCTGGTGTAGCTCAGTGGATTGAGTGCGGGCCTGCGAACCAAACGATCGCGGTTCGATTCCCAGTCAGGGCACATGCCTGGGTTGCCAGGCCAGTTCCCAGCAGGGGACATACAAGAGGCAACCGCACATTGATGTTTCTCTCCCTCTCTCCTTCCCTTCCTCTCTAAAGATAAATAAATAAAAATCTAAAAGGAAAAAACAAAAGTACTTAAAAAAATCTTTAAAAAAAATAAAGAAGTTTAGGTACATAAAACAGACTGACAGCTGCTGGAAAGGGGTGGAGGACAGGAGGAAAGATGGTTAAGGGATTAACCAAAGAACATTTATTCACAACCCATGGACACAACAATATGGAGATCGACTTAAGGAGGGGACATGGAGGGTCTGGGTGGTGGTAGGGAAAGAGAGAAAAAGCAGAAACAACTATAATATAATAAATAATAAAAACAAATAATTTTTTAAAAATTGTAAGAGGACTATTGAACTGTATGAGCTGTTAAAGAGGAACTCTAGGTTTCCTTCCCAAACTAAAGGCCCCCATTTCTGGAGCTGGAAGAGATTCTACAATTATTTTATCGAACTTCATTTTGTAAATGTTGAAAATAAATATATATAAATCCATAGTTATCAAATTATACATATACTAGTGAATGGCTAAGAAAATCCTGGAAGTAAATTATTTTGTTTTCTTTGTTTTCTCCCTAAAAATAGTTGACCATCTAAAACTATGTTTCCTAAAATGTTTAATATTTTTTCTATGGTATTCTTCTGGACTCCTTGTAAATAGAACAGATATGATGTAACAAAAAGCATTGATTCTGACTATTTTCACCTAGTAAGATAGCTTTAGCTTTTTTAATAATTATTATTTTGAACTCCCTTCATTTTAATAGGGTTTTGAATAACTAGTAAAAACATATAATATAGTGTTAAATATTTATCATGTATGTAAGAAGATACTTTACGACTACTGAATGCAAATAATAATCATATAGGTCTTTAATATTTTACATTTCTCAAAATATTTTAGATCCACCATTAATAATGACATTACTGATTTGTTAAAAATGAAACATTATGTTATAAATATTAACTATAAAATCAAATACATCTCAGAAAAGTAAGGATACATAAACTGATAGTCTTTTAAATCAGGAGCTGATATGTATTTTATGCCTCTGAAAAGCCAAAGAAATAAGTTTCTTATAAAAATATATTTTTGCTACTACCTTTTTTATGGCATTTTATTAGTTTCATGTGCAGTGGTAAATAGTTAAAAATTATATAATCTGATAAATTACAATTAATTTTGAAAATAACTAATTTCAAGGAAACTACCTACTTATAAGACCATTAGTATTGCAACAAACATTACAACAAAGTCAAATATGAATTTTATATTTAACTGAGATTAGAGTGAATAGAATTATAATTTAATGTAATTATAAACAGTTCTTAAAGCCTGCAAAGGCAGAATGATTAATTTTTCAGTTAAAAGATTTCAGAGTACATTTACTTGCAATTGCATATGTATGGGTTTTTTTTTTTTTTTTAAGAAATAAAAGATGTTCTTTGAAAACTCACTCTCTTTAGGGCAAACATTTTGAGTGGTTTTGTCAACAATCTGATTAACCGAGTTCACAGTCTCTTGGCTGGCTTTGTGTGTTCTGAGGACAGGTTCTTGAGCAATTGCATGGATTCTTCAGCACCTAAGAAGTATCACTAAGTGGAAGTCTTAATGAAACTTCTGTCATGTAGCCAGTGATATTTCTTTGCAAATATAGTTCTATCATTGCAACAAAATGAAGTTGGCTGGTTTATGAAACTGATGGCCTTCTCTCACTAACAAAGGGCATTAACCAATAATCATAACCAGATTTTGTTTGCTTGTTTGTTTAAAAACATGTAGTCCTAACAATATAGTCAAAGTAACTATTTATCTAGTAGAGTTAATGTAATTGAAACATTTCTTTTTCTGATTATTGGTTATATGTGGAGACAATTTCCAAAGAAAGAAGAGAATTTAATTATTTAGATAAGTCTGAAAGCAGGACATTTTCATCAAATCCTTTGAAAATGTTTAGGCAAATAGTATTTTTGGAAATTGTCCAGATATTATAAGCTTGGAGGTTGTGTGCTAAAATTAACTGGGTGATTGCCAAAATTTTCCAATTTATTTTCAATTTGTATGGAAAATCTAAATAGTTATTTCAGTTTGATAAAAACATAGCTGCAATGCAAAATTTTCTGTGCAAGAACAAAAGTCTGTTGAAGTTATTTTATTAATATGTTTTAATGGAAAACAAATGGGAATAGTTTTGTTACTTTCTGAGTTGCATTTTCTTTTCTAAACGACATTATATCACAAAAGCAGTAAAAACAAGCAGAACTGTACATTAAACAGGGACTTTTAAAACATACAATCTCATGTTTATTTTAATCACTTATTTCACAACCAAATGAAACATGCATATAATATTAGAACTCACATAACTGAATGAGAAATCTAAATCATGCTCAGATATATCCAAAATAACCATCACTTTGGAAAGCATGCCCAACTTATCCTAAAGGTGCATTACTGCCTGATTTAAAGGCAGAAAGGGACTGTGAGGCCACATTCCATGACAGAGAGCCTCTAGAGACATCTTTGATCATTCTTTGTGATGCATAAAATATGGCACAGTTGTACTATAAAAGATATCAGCCATCAGGTAAGGCTGTCATTTGCCCTTGTAGGATTATATTGGAAAAATACAGCTTTTCTCTGTTGTACTTATATGGGATTACTACTCATGAAAACACAGCCTATTTAGTCTGTGAGCGACCATTATCATACTCCTGGTTTCTTTCAAAAGAAAGTAGTCATAAATAAACATGCTACAGAGAATAGATCTGATGGATATTTTGTTTGAACATTCACCCATTTCATAAGTTGTTATAAGCTGTGAATATGTTAAATACTGGTCTCCATTAAAGCTGGGCTCTATAAAAGAGATGCATATTTCTCCAGAGACTGGTTGCTTTCATTTGATTTCTGTTATGTATACATCTTAGTTTACTTCAAAATCTGAACCTATGTCACAAATAATATTTTTAACAAAAGAACAATACAGTAAACTATTCCAAAATGTTATATTCTTATTTCTCAGCTCCTCACATATTTTTTAAATTACACATGTATGTGTGTGAGGGAAAGAATTGGCTTTGCTAACATAGTTAAGGTAAAACAAACTACAATTATTCATGTATTATAGCACCAGTATCTTTCCATTAAATTTGTTTTTTTTACATATTAATATATACATCATCTTTTTACCTTACAACTGTATTAGTGTTTTGTTTTGTTTCTGATGGTAGTGAGGCTGAGTTAAACATTTATTTGGGAAAAAAGATTTTAAAGGGTATAAAAAATTGGAAATATTTTAACATGAAACCTTTTGGAAAAGTGATTTTTTACCTTTAAAACTCTAATAATTACTTAAGTTTATACCAAGTATAATGATTTAATTGACTGTGAATATTGGCAATATTTACTAGAGAGTTTGTTAAATATAATATTGCTGTCTTGTAGCATTTGGCTACTAAACCAACAAAACCCAAACAAATAAGATACATAAACTATGTTGAATGTGTGCTAAGCCTGTACGGAGTTTTGCTAAAAGAATAAAAAATACAAATTTCAAATAATTTTCATCTTTAGTGATGTGTTGCCTTTTAAAAATAGTCTCAATTTATTATTTCTATGCTGCAAAGTATTGCTTTTTGTACTTAAAAATTTAGCAATTTATTTATAGATTGGGAAGGAGAAACCCTTTTAATGGAGAAACAACATACGGTATAGCAGACTGGATCGATTAAAGACCTCCATCTGGCACAGGTCTAGAAAAGTTGCTGCCATATGTTTGAACAGCACAGCAAAACTAACTGTTTTATACTGTCACCACCTCCAGATCTGTTTTATAAATTGCATTTTATTTAATATATATGCATATATGTGCATATATACACATATATATGAAAAAGTTAGGTACATTTTATCTATGGTTGTTTGCTTAATTGAAAAGCAGACGCTATATAAAATTTTAAAAAGGTCGTTGGTCTTCATGATTCAGTGTGAAAGGCAGTTGACAGCTTTAAATAACAGAAAGGGAGAGAAGATGGGAGGGAAGAGGGGCAGTTTGCTGTAATTTGTTTATCCAGTAATGTTTAATCTTAAAGGACTTTAGATTATCCTACAATGATAATGTATGTTTGAGGATTACCAAACAAGATAGAATAATAACAACACCTTAGAGGGAGAACATTTTATAAAATTTATGTAAATATTAACGACTGGTTCTATCAAACATGCATTCAGTAATCCTGTTTTTTAAAGGTAAAATTTCATAAAGATATATTTAAAAATCAGAATATCTATGTTGCTGTTGGAAAAATAGCATATCAGTTTCAAATGAAATTTAGGAATGTTAATCTCTTTTGCAGCTGCTATTTTTGTTTTATGGTATTTTTACAGCTGTTTTTAATTTCTTTTAAGAAACACTAAACCTTTAGGAGAATTCCCATGTGAACAACCACAGCACAGATAATTGGTTTCATTGCAATTCAGATTATGAACATCATTTTTCTGTTGTTACTTTCAGACTATATACCTAGCTCAATCTGTAAGCCATTTTCCTTATTTAGCTACTATCAAAAGGGGAAAAATCAGTTAAAAGCCTCACAGAGACTTGGTCTTTATCTGATAGGGTGTGATGTTTAAAAATATTTACCTTCCTCAATAGAACATTAATATATCCTATATAGTATGTGCAGATGTAACCTATATTTTTTTTATTAAGAAAAGCTGAACAACATAAATTATGAAAGTTCTTTCAGAACAACGATTACTTTAATAAATTTCAGGATTGGCATTTATCATGCCATCCTATTTCTATACCTAACATTGTCTCCTTTGATTAATTATCACCATAGCCTGTGTATCTTCTTTTAGAAGCATCTTTGATTAGCAGCCACACCTAGACCTTGCAGTTTTTAATAGAAGCCTCCCGTTCCATGCAAGCCACAGGGGAAAGTAATTAAATTTAATAGAAGCCGTCTTTGTTTTATAGCCACCCTCAATTTAAAGCCACAGGGGTAAGTAATTAAATTTAATAGAAGCCATATCTTCTAAACAAAGATATACAGTATCAGTTAGGTATGCAGAAGTATAGAAATAAGAAATACTCTACCTTGCAGTTATGCAGAGTATGAGTTTATATAAAGCAATATTAAAAATGTAAAAGTTCACAAAATGCCTTTTAAAAAGTGATTCAAAGAGGGTGGAGAAGGTGTAGTTGTCGCCCTGCATTACTCCCAGGGTAACAAGAGAGGTGGGGCTGCTACACATCCCCGCCAAACCGCAACATCTTGGACAATTGCCTGCTGGGAGCCCTGGTTGTTTCTTTCCCTCTGATATCAGTGGGACAAACATATATAGCCTTATACTAGTAGCTGCAATTTATGGTAACATTAGAAATATTATGTGTATGCTCATTTATTCTAAATCTGAGCTGATATGTCTTTTGTTGTGTTATGTTGTGTCTGTGTTTCAAATTATTAGTGATGATGAGCCTTCAATTAGTTTACCCTGCCTGGAGCCAATGGATCTACACTAGCAGCTCTGTTTAGGTGGTAATTTCAGATTCATTATAGGAAACTTTTGGCAAGCTGTCCCAACACCATCTAAGTATCTTGTTGGGCATATTAAGAAGCTGATGAAAAAGTATTCTAGAATTCACATTGACCATATAAAAATGTTTGAGTCTTTTTTCCCACAAAGTGCATGTAACCAGTTTTGATTACTCATTTTCATTTTGAGTTTTAATACTGCTTTTAAAATTCCAGTTTTTCAACATCATGAGGAATATGTTTAACTCAAGCTTTATCATAAATTGTGTTTTCATAAATCATAAGCCTCACCTAAAGCAAAAGCCCAAAGTGGGAACAAAGCAGCTGCTGACACATCCAGGGATATTCTAAATTCATTGCCTATACAAAGTAGTTCATAGTTATTTAAAAGGAGAGGAGAGGAAACACTCAGCCCAGATGGTAAGAGACAACAGGGCTACCTATAGACATATGGTGCACAGAAAATGCAATAACTGTGTTAATAAGGACATTAAACTTGTATTTTAAGTAGCATGTGAGTGAGACATGGATGGTGACTAGGAGAGATGAGAATTGCCTCAAAGAAAGTCTCTAAGAGAAGTATAAACAAGGAAGGTTTATAACGTAGATTTAGTCATCAGGTATCTACATATACTTAGAAATTATTAAGCCATGTCTGTCCTTACGACATGAACAAACTCAAGTCCTTTGTGATTTATCAGTGGAAAATGAGTTTTGTAAGTAACAACTGTTATCTAAACTACTTCAAAGAATACAAATTCTATGTATATACTAACAAACCCTTCACAGTGAATATCTTTGCCTGTGACACTGTCTGGTGGCAACTGATAAATGTGGTCTTTCCAGTTTGGAATACTTAAAACATCTCAAAATTTAACCAGAAACCACAGGTTTATTTTAATTTAAAAAAATCTTAAATTATTAATGGCTATTTATTTTCAAATTTGTGATTTGCATCATGTAAGTACCTATAGATTATGTTTTTCCAATATGAAAGTTCATAGTATGGAGTGTTAAGTGTGATGATCATATCAGACTTTGTCATCATTACCCCATCTCCAATAACAATTATTTTCATGTTTGTATTCCCCTTTCTTTTACATCATCTTTAAAATCAGTCTCCAGACTGACTCTTCCCACTTTTCTATCAATTTCTTTCATTCAGGAATTTTTTTTTTTTTTCCTGCTTGGATGTTTGAGACAGAAAATGCCTTCACATAGTGTTCTCTGGACCACTCTCTTCTAGTTCTCTAAGGGAATTTTAATGTTAACAATATTTTCAGAATATGTAGATAGTTAGAACTTCTCAGTTCCCTGCCTTTGTTGCCAGGAAGGTTACCTTTTTCCAGCTTGACTTTACCATGTGTAGATAGCTCAGGTAAATCATTGTTTCCACACAGACTAACTCATTTGGATGGTGCAAGGATTTAGAATGGCTGATAGTGAATTACATAACTACTGTGGAAAAATAAAAAGCCAATCACTATATTTTTTACATTCTCAAGTGATTGAAAGTGGTGATTTACTGTTTTATTTTTATTTTCATATCCATTGATATATATCTGGAGTGACCTGGCAGTCTCTAGTGAATGTAATAAGAGGAAGACTTTTAAGGTTGCTTTGAACCCAGCTTTGATATGGCAAATGGGAAGTACTGCTGATGAAAGCCCTTCATTGGTAGGATTGTGCACAAAATTTTAATTATTCTAAAATCTATAAATCATTATGGATTCTTACTATTATAATTTAAGAAACAAACTCTAAATGGAAAACATGTTTATTTTCATGAAGAGTATGAGAAGTTTATTACAATCCCTAAGTAAAAGGAAGAGGATGTTTGGGAATTTGAGAATAGCATGCTACAGTTTATCAAGACATGCACCAGTCCTGCTTCTCACATTATATACAAACACAATACACATACACACAACACATTAAAAGCTGATTCCTTCCATTGGGGATTGAGGGAAAAAAGGTGTAACTCAATGCAAATGGTGACTATGCCAATACACAAAGCACTAAGGAAAGTTAACACTTAAAAGGACTTTATCCAAAAGAACTGTGCAGCTCTACTGTCACTGCTAGAGTAATTTCAGATTAGGCAGAGGGACAGAAAAGTGGTTGGAATATGGCTGAACATCTGGATGAGCAAATTGAGAGAGAAAATGTGTTTAGGAAAACTATAAATTCACCACTCCCACTAGCAGGAGATGTGAAAACAATCCCAGGGCCTCTCTACTCTCTTTTGAGGAGGATGAAAGAGTAGGGAAGAAGAGGTAAAATGTAGGGAGATAATTAGCAGCAATGACAGAAAAAGATACTACATTCCTTTTGCCATCTAGTGTCCTGACTAGGGCCAGTAATTCTTATATACCAACTGAATTCCGCCTGACTATAAATGACATGCATTTGCTGAGAACAACTAGAGGCAAGATTGTCAGCACCAATATTCCAAAGTTCTAGTCTACCAAATTAACTTATATGTAGGCTAAGTTAAAATTACTCTGTTGACACATCTTTCTTAAGCCTGCATATTTGGTTCCAAACTAGGTATGCATTATAGCAATCTCCACTTTGAAAGAATGGTATTACAGTTAAAGGATGCTTTAAAAGTTATCATATTGAATCCAATGATGGATATACTTTACTAATTATTCATACATATTTATTTTGAACAATATTCTATTTAGGTTGATTAACAATGATATTGGTATAAAATTGAAGAATTTTGAACATCAAAGATTTGCAAACACAATAAAAAGCTGAGTTGGGCCTTAGCTTGTATGCTTAGTGGATTGAGCACTGGCCTGCAAACCAGTCACAGGTTCCATTCCCAGTCAGGGCACATGCCTGGGTTGCAGACCAGGACCCCAGTAGAAGAAGTGAGAGAGGCAACCACACATTGGTGTTTCTCTCCTTTTCCTTCTCCCTCCCTTCCCCTCCGTCTAAAAAATAAAGCCTTTAAGAAAAGATGATTGTGTTAAGCATGGTTGTAATATTTTTGCATAATTGATTTTCGTTGTGCGTTCTGTAATGAGTATTCAAAATCCTGTCCTAGATACCCTCATCACTCATCTACCAATTGCATTCCTTCCAGAACATGGCCAACAATATACCTGTTATATGCTGACTACATATCAATATAGATTTTTTAAAATTGTGGCAAAAACAGATAACATGAGTACTACCTCCTTAACAGACATTTAAGTGAAAAGTGCAGTATTGTTAACTACCAGCTCAGAGTTACACAGCAGATCTCTAGAACTTTTTCCTCTTCCATGATTGAAAATTGTACCAATTGAAAAGCAATACCCATTTCCCATCCATGCAACCCCAGGCAGCCACGGCTTTACTTTTTGATATAATTAGTTTGAAATTTTAGATACTTCCTATAAGTGGAATCATGAAACAGTTGTCTTTCTGTGACTATCTTATTTCACTTAGCATAAGGTCCATGCATGTGGTAGCAAATGACAGGATTTTTTTAAGGCCAAATAATATTCCATTGCACGATAGAACACATTTTCTTTAGCCATTCACTGACAGATGAACATTTAGGTTGTCTTCACATCTTGGTTACTGTAAATGATGCTATAATTAACATGAGAGTGCAAATATCTGTCTTCAAGATTCTGATTTTAATTCTTTTGGATAAAAGCCTAGTAAAGGGATTGTCGAAATCATGTGGTAATTTTTAAAATTTTTTCAGGATCCTCCTTGTTGTTTTTCATAGCAAATGTACCACTTTACATCTCCACTAACAGTGTACAATGGCTTCAATTTCTTTTTTAAAAACATTTTATTACTACAAGCATAAGAATATCATAAAAATTAAATAATATGGATTAGCAAAAATAAGAAAATATAAACATCACATTATCATCACCACTGCTAGCACTTTCAAAATGATTTGTATGCATATAAAGCATATATTTCAACCAAAATGAGAACATAATGCATATACTTTTGATTTGAACTTGCTTTTTTCAGTTAATTATATCGATCTTCCATGTCAGTATTTTTATTTCATATAATTGTTTGATTAAATACTCCATATTCAAATTTTCCCCAGTAGTCAAAGATATCTTTTGCACTGCTTTCCCAAACTTCATGCATTGCACCTCCTTATGTGTTTTAAGTCTTTTTAACCCTAACAGAGACCCTGTTTTTACAACCAGACCTATTGAAGAGATCAGGCTACCGTTCAGCGGAATGTTCCACTTTCTGCTTTTTTCTTATTTCTTTCTTTTTGCACCTTTGAAGCTTGCTTCTCTATAAACAGGACTTCATTTTTTAATATAATTAATTGATTATGCTATTATGGTTGTCCCATTTTTCCCCCCTTTATTCCTCTCCACCCTGTACCTCCCCTCTGTTCAGGATCCCCCCACTCCTTACTTCATGTCCATGGTTTGTGTTTATAAGCTCTTTGTTTTCTCCATTTCCCATGCTACTCTTAACATACCCATCTATTTCGTTCACACCAATTATGCTCCTTATTCCTGTATCTTTTTCCTCATTCTCCCCATTCCCCCTCCACATTGATAACCCTCCATATGATCTCCATTTCTGTATTTCTGTTCCTGTTCTAGTTGTTTGCTTAGTTTGTTTTTGTTTTTTTAGGTTCAGTTGTTGATAGTTGTGAGTTTGTTGTCATTTAATAGTTCACAGTTTTTTATTTTCTTCTTTTTCTTAGATAAATCCCTTTAACATTTTATATAATAAGGGCTTGGTGATGGTAAACCCCTTTAATTTGACTTTATCTGGGAAGCACTTTATCTTTCCTACCATTCTAAACGATAGCTTTGCTGGATAGAGTAATCTTGGATGTAGGTCCTTGCCTTTCATGACTAGGAATACTTCTTTCCATCCCTTTTGTGCCTGCAAGGTATTGTTTGAGAAATTAGCTAAAGATCTTATGAGAACTCCTTTGTAAGTAACTGTCTCCTTTTCTCTTGCTGCTTTTAAGATTCTCTCCTTATCTTTAACCTTAGGTAACTTAATTATGATGTGTTTTTTTTTTTTTTTTTTTTTTTTTTTTTTTGGTCTTGAATCCAACTTCCTTGGGACTCTGTGAGCTTCCTGGACTTGCATGTCTAGTTCCTTCGCCATATTGGTGAAGTTTTCCTTCATTATTCATTCAAATAAGTTTTCAATTTCTTCCTTTTTCTTTTCTCCTCCTGGCACCCTATGATTCAGATGCTGGAATGTTTAAAATCCTTCCAGAGGTTCCTCAGCCTCTCCTTATTTATTTTTTTTTAGTTCTTGTTTCTTCATTCTGTCCTGGCTGGATGTTTATTTCTTCCTCTGGTTCCAAATCTTTGATTTAAATCCAGGTTTCCTTCCCTTCACTGTTGGTTCCTTATATTTTTTTCTTTATTTCACATTGTATAACCTTCACTTCTTCCTTTATTTTGCATCTGTACTCAATCATTTGTGTGAGCATCCTGATTACCAGTGTTTTGAACTCTGCATCTGATAGATTGGTTATCTCCTCATCCCTTTGTTCTTTCTCTGGAGTTTTGATCTGTTCTTTAATTTGGGCCATATTTCTTTGTCTGGGTGTACCTCTTACATTATAAGGGGCAGAATCTTAGATATTTGTCAGGGTGGGGCAACCCACATTTTTGTGTTGTGGCACTGTATGTGGGGGAGGGGTCAGAGAGGGAACAATGACACTTGCTTGGCTCTTCCTCCACTTTCCATCACTTCCCTCTCTTCCCAGAAGCAAATTGTGCCCTTCTGATGGTAATTTCAAGGTAGGTGGGCTAGTATACATTCTAGGATCCTGTGGATCTCTCCAAGGGACTCTCCTGTGCGGCTGGGAGTTTCTCCTGCTGCTGCATCCCCACAACGGGTTTTTACCACTAAGTTTTGAGGCTTTAGTTCCTGGCACTAGAACCTGGGCTTGTAGCAATCTGTCTTGCTTCCCAGTTGTTCCTCCCAGTATATCCACACATGAGTATGAGACCACCAGCTGCCAGCCTCCGGCAACCACCTTGCTTATCTGGTCTACCACCTTGCCATGTGTCCTCTCTGCACCAGCTGCTTGCCTCTGCCCCTTGTTCTAGCCTGGATGAATATTTCTTCTTTAACTCCTTGGTTGTTGGACCTCCATGAAGTTTGATTTTTTAGCAGTCCAGATTGGTTTTTTTGTTTTGTTTTGTTTTGTTTTTAAATTGGTTGTTATCCTTCTTTTGGTTGTGTGAGGAAGTAAAACATATCTACCTAGTCATTCATCCTCTGACTTCAATTTGTCAACATCCTCACAAACATTTGTTACTTTTGATAATGGCTGTCCTAGCAAATGTAAGTTGATATCTTGTTGTAATTTTGATTTATTTTTCCTTTATGATTAATGATGTCTAACATATTTTTATAATATGTTGACCAATCCTATGACTTCTTTTGGAAAATGTTTATTCAGTTCCTTAGCCCATTTTAATTAATTTATTTTGCAATTGACTTATATGGATTTCTAATATAATTTGGATAATAACCCCTTGTTAGATATATGGTTTGCAGCTATTTCCTCACATTTCATGGATGGTCTTTTCACTCTGTTAATTGTCAACTTTGTTGTACAGAAACTTTTAGTTGTCAGTCCTACTTGTCTATTTTTTACTTTTATTAACTGTGCTTTTGGAAACTTATCTAAGCAATAATTGCCAAGGCCACTGCCATGAAGTTTTCACATAATTTTCTTCTAGAAGTTTTAGTTTTAGGTCATGTTTATTTCTTAATTCTTTTTGAATTGATTTTTATGTGCAGTGCAAGATAAGGATTTAATTTCATTCTTTTGCACATGAATATACAGTTTTTTAATACCATTTATTAAAGATATTATCCTTTTCTCATTGTGTAGTCCTGGCATCCTTGTCAAAGATCAGTTGATTTCATATGTGTGGGTTTATTTCTGGGCACTCTACAGTGTTCCATTAGTGTATGTCTGTCTTTATAGCAATATTATATTGTTTTGATTACTGTAGGTTTGTAGTATATTTTAAAAATTGAGAAATCTGATGGGTCCCACTTTATTCTTTTTTCTTGATATTTTTTAGCTATTACAGCTCCTTTGTGCTTCAATGTGAATTTTAGGACTACCTTTTTGTTTCTGTAAAAACAGTGCCATTAAAAAGAGATTTTTAGAGGGATTTCATTGAATCTGTGGATGATTTATGGTGATATAGACATTTTAACATTCATTCTTTCAATACACAAACATGAAATATCTTTCCTTTTATTTGTGTGTTTTTTTATGTATAAAATGTTTTATTTTGTTGAAGATACAGCACTTTTACCTCCTTGGTTAAATTTATTTCTAAGGTTTTTTTTTGTTGTTTTAATGTTATTATAAATGGGTCTTCTTAATACTCTTTCAGATTATTCATTGTTAGTCTTAGCAATGCTACTGATATTTTTATGTTGGTTTGTATCCTGCAATTTTATTGAGTTTATCTATTAGTTCTAACAGTTGGTGTGTATGTGGAGTCCTAAGAGTTTTCTACATTCAAGATCATATAATCTGCAGAGATCACTGTACATCTTTCTGATTCAAATGTGTATATTTTATTTTCTTGTCTAGTTGTTCTGGCTAGAATGTTCAGTACTATGTTGAATAGTAGAGGAGAGAGCTGGCACCCTTGCTTTGTTTTTTGTCTCAGAGAAATCTTTTTCAGTTTTCTACCACTGAGTATGGCATTATCTATTGGCTTTTCATATATGGCTTGTACTGTGTTGAGGTGATTTCCTTTTATTCTTAGTTGTTTTTGACACGACAGATTATAGAATGTTTCCAAATGCTTTTTCTACATTGTTGAGGTAATCATGTGATTTTTAATCCTTCATCTGTTAATGCAGTATATTATATGAACTGATGTTGAAATATTCTTGCATCCCAGAAATAAATCCCACATGGTATATGATTCTTTTATTATGCTGTTGTATTTGATTTGCAAGTATTTTGTTGAGGAGTTTTGTGTTTATTTTATGGATATTGGTCTGTAGTTTCCTTTTCTTCTGGCGTTGTTTTCTGGCCTTGATATCAGAGTAACATTGGCCTCATAGAGTGATTTTGAAAGTGTTTCCTTCACCTAAATATTTTTGGGAGAGAAAAGTTTAAGAGTGAATGACACTAAAATTTTTTAAATGTTCGGTAGAATTCATCAATGAAGCCATCTGATTCTGGGCTGTTTTTAAATTTTTTTTGTATTTTTTCCATCGCCATTTATTCCTTTTACAGTCCCCTTACTCATACAATCACCACCCGTTGTCCACGTCTATGATTCCGTTTTATTTTTTGCTCAATCCCTCCACCCCCTAACCTCTCCCACCCTTAGTTGTCATCTTGCTCTCTACCTATGAGTCCATCTTTATTTTGATTGCTAGTTTAGTTTGTTCATTATATTCCACATATGGATAAAATCATATTGCATTTGTTTTTCTCTGACTGGCTTATTTCAGTTAGCATAATGTTCTCTAGGCCCATCCATACTATTGCAATGGGTAAATTTTTCTTCTTTTTTATGGTCAAGTACTATTCCATTGTGTAAATGTCTCTTAGTTGTTTTATCCACTCATATACTGATGGACACTTGGACTTCTTCCATATCTCGGCAATTGTAAATAATGTTGCAGTGAACATAGGAGTGCTTATATTCTTTCAAATTTGTGTTTAGGGTTCCACTTTTGGGAATATACCTTGGCTCATTCTATTTCATCAGCTCTCAAGCAGTTAGAACATGCAGGATCCTGTCCATGCTCTGAGACAAATGAGACTGAAGCCTATCCTTCTTGCAGACCCCTAAAACACTGCATCTTTAGACATATGCTCCATTCTTCTCTTTCTCCCTGAGGGAGAGGCACTGAGCTGCATCAACCTGCCTTCTGTACCGCCTATCTTCTGTAGCAGCAGCAAGCCACTGGGTTTTTTATTTTTAGTCACTCCCAGGCATCTAGACTATACTATTCAGTAGATTCCATCAGCACTCTAGAAAGGCACGATGGAAGCCAATCCCTCAGGTGGTCCCCCTGTAAAGACAGAATGTCGGAAAAATAGTCCAATTGCCCCTTTTGAAGAAGAAGCTGGGAGTTGGGAATTTCTTCTTGATTATGTGTCCTGTACCAATGGGAGAGACTATAGTGACAGGGTGCCACAAATTTTTCTTCTGTCTTTGCTATGACAGGTTTTGTGCTCACCTTGGGCCCAAAAACATCTTAACTTGTTTTTAGAGTTCTTCAAAAGGAATTGTTCCATATATTATTATTGAATTGGTGTTTCCATAAGAGGAAAGAACACCATCTTTCTCTCACAATTATTTTAATATGACCAAACCATAATTTTTTGTTAATTTAAAATTTAAATGTATAAGAATACATATTCTTAGAAAAAACAGAAATCTCATGAGATTATGTATGCTTTAAATTGCTTTCTTTTTAATGTTAATAAAGAGCTTTTGGTATTTTGTTTATGTCAAGCCTAGAAATTTAACTCATCTTATTAACAGCACATATATATTGTAATGTGTGTCTATGCAGTATGAATGTATGTAAATCAAGATTGAAATATCACAGGTTTAGTACTGTATCTGGTGAAAGAAAATGAACCATGTAGTTACATATTTATTCTATTAAAACTATATTACAACTAATGTTAATTTGCATTTTGTGATTTTATTTTATTTTTATGGTAATTAAACCTATAGGGCATATGAACTGTAACAGTGTTAACTATGAACCTTATACTTTGAATTTTCATAGCGAATTTTATTTTAAAATTAGAAACTCTCTCATAAAACTTTAAGTAGTGCTTAGACTATACTATGATCCAAACAAGAGAAGATTAAAGGACCATATTATATGTAAATAATCTTAGAAAAATATAAACCTGTTCTTTCAAATATGTGAACCATTAATTATAAAACCATTGAAGCCTTAAAGCTATAAAAACTGGGATGGGGAATTTATGAAAATATTTAAAACCAACAGATATTTCTAAATTGAATATACATTTAAAATATTGCAGAGAAAACTAGCTTAAGATGATGAGTGAAAAATCGAGAGAAAATTCTTGCCTCCCTGGTTCTGTCACATTATCTTAAGATTTATTTCATCTGAGTTATCATTCCTTAGAAACATAATAGGAGGAAATTGTTTCCTCAGGATTCCTGGCAAAGAAAGACTGCAGATTGATCCCATAATATCTAGTGACAGAAGTGGAGCTTCATGAATTTCCTCCCATTTGTATGTTTTTTGCTAAAGATATAGCTAACATTTTATAAAAGGTCACGCCCAAAATATATGATACAGGGTATCAATTAGGTAGATTTAGTTTCCCTGGAAATCCTCTATGCTTATTTAATAGTATATTTATTGAATTAAGTAAAGCTTTAACATGTATTAATGTAGAATGAAAATAAAAATATTTTAATTATTAGGAAAGAATTTTGGTAATATGTAGTCAAATCAGTAGTATAGGACAACAAAAGTTGGCATGATTATACTTTACCAAATCAAGACAGCAGAATTTTCATTATGAAGAAAAGCAAAGGAAAAGACAAACCAAAGCTAATTCAAACATATAAACTCAGATTGTGTTCTAAAACTATTTTATGAACTAAATAAGAAATAAAAATCCTGATTCAGGTATACAAACATAATACGTCATTACTTGCCTCAATAATCTAGTTGATTTAGGTGAAGGTAGAAAATGTTGCTCAAAGCATCCTAGATTACAGCTTCAATTTTCCATGTCCCCTTTTTATGTTGGAAATGTTTTGTATATTACATACGAGGTCTGTCTAGAAGGTATGCAGCCAGGTAATATGAAAAACAGAGACATTTATTGAAGAGGATACAAGATACAAGAAACATTGTACATAAGACAATGATGCCTCATTTCCTTTCAAAGTAGGCACCTTGGGACCACACACAGTTCTCCCAATCACCATCAGCTGCCCTGTCATATTTTTGTGAATCTCACTGATGGTCTGAATTCTCTTCCCTTTCAAAGGTGAATTTAGTTCTGGGAAAAGCTATAAGTCATAGGTGCCAAATTTGGGCTGAAGTGGGGCTGAATCACTTGGGTGATTTGATATTTAACCAAAAACTCAGCATGAGATGTGATGCATGAAGGGGCATCTTTTCATGATGAAGCTGCCAATCACCAGTTGCCCATAGCTGTGGCTTTGGAGTCATCTGAATAGTTTTTGTGGAGGAACATTCAAGCTTAATGTGAAATTTGATGCATATTTGTTGCTCTACTCACTCAGTCACTTTGAATGTGACAGCCACATGGTACACATGCTCACTCAATGGCATCTACCACCACCATTGACTAGTCCAGTGAAGTTGTCATTGATCACATATGCATATTCCAGTGCACTCTCCTTGGCTGCCAATTACATTGTCATGCAAATTGTTCTCATTATATTTGCAATGGCTTGACTTTTTCTGGACAGACCTTGTATGTTACTAAGGGAGAAGTTGGAATCACAGATACCAGTGCTGAGTTAAGAGAATACAGTCAAACCTGTTGAGTTAGTAACCTGTAGAGACATATGCAATATTTAGTTAATAATATCTCCTATGACTATCCTGTCCAATTTTGCAGAAAAGAAACTAAAGTTCATTTTATTCTATCACATTTTCTCTACTAATATGTATGCGTGTGGATGAGGGGCAGGATTAAGTTTGAATTAAGTTTTGCACAATTTTGGGGGGATTTTTTCATAGATCCATTGAATAGGAACAAATACAGATTTAATTTTTAGTGAATTATGATATTCAAAGAATCCTATAGCATTTAAGAGATGAAGAGATGAGGATATTTATAAGAAAGGCAAATGTGAGACCTGACAACATTTCATCTTATTGTAGGAGATGAATTATCTAAAATACAGTGACACAGTGGTTAAAAATATCTTTCCAAATCTTGGAATGCAGTCTGACTACTAGGAAAAAGATTTAAGAAAATTAACTTTTGTTGGGGAGAACGTGGTGGAGGAATCAATGGAAGTCACACTAACCTCCTCAGAGGGATGATCTGGAATTACAACTCAATTGTGGAGAAACCACCCAGAACAAACAACTGAGTAATAGTGAGAGAGAAGCTTTATAACCTGCAACAGGCAGAAGAATCAGTTTCGGCACAATCTATCTGGTAAGGAGTGCAGTGGAGACTTGAGAGGACTGGCCAGGCACCCACAAGTACTGGAAGGATAATTAAGCAGCCGGTTGGATCCCCCTGAGAAGAATGGGGTCTAAACCCCAAGCTAGGATTCCCAGCCTAGAGCACAAGAGTCCAAAAAATACACAGATAACAAGTAGCAGCGAAAGTGGCAGGGATGCAGAGAGAGACAGCTGGAGACACAAGAGCTGTTTAAAGGGCCAACACACAATTTTCATTTGCAGCCACTTACATTTGCCACCTTTGGCTCTGGCAAAGGTAGGGGCAGAGTGGGCTGATGATGCCTGTGGAGAGACTGAGCACTGAAGCTTTGGGGAGAGAACTGAGAAAGTAGCTGCCAGGATCCTTGTGCTGAGCCAATTCCCATATGGCAACAACCATCCTATTCAAGCAGACCACTCCCCTTTGAGCAGCAGCAGCCTGAGAGGACACAATAGCCACTACCCCAGCAGGGATTCAGCCCCACCCTACAGTGCTTAATCCTGACTCCTGAGTGCAGAAGGACCATATTAACAATTGAAGGAGATAGCCAGGGACAGCAGACCCCTGAAGTATCAAACAGGCTGCCTAAGGTCAGATAGGGTCAACATCTGACAACACCAGAGGCAGATCCAGAAAGAATAAAACAGTGGTAAATACAAGAGGCCACCAAGATGAAATTCACTATGGTCTTCTTCATGATTTTCAGTATGTTCTTTCCTGCATAGCTTTTTAACATTCATTTCTTGTCCATCAAGTTTGTACATAATAAGTCACTATATTTTATACTACAGTGTACTTCAGTTCACATATTTGGTCTGTCCCTTCTCTTAGCCCATCTTACCTTCCTCTTTCCTTGCAATATTCTCATTTCAAATTTGGTTTTCTCTCTAGCTACAACTTGCTTCCATTCCATATTCTTATTATTTCTCCCCTGTCCAGACACACAAAAGCAATTTTCTTATTAAGGGTCATCTCATATACTTTTCTTTTCCTCTTAAAATACCCATGTTCTCTCCACCTTTAACAATCTTTGCTAGTTGGTTGTGGGTAGGGTAGATTTTATTGCATTGTTTTTTCAGTTTTATCTCTAGAGCTTCAATAATTTTATATTTCAAATATGAAATTTTACTGGTCCCTCTTCTACTCTTTTTTTCATCTCAGATTTAAATTTTGCTGTCTTAGCCTGTTTCTTTTCCTTTGTTTGTCTTTCTTCTTTTTCTTTTTCACCCTGCCCCTTTTTTACTTATTCCCTTTTTTCTTTTTTCTCTTCATTTAAAGTTTTAATTTTCTCTCTCTTAGACTGGTTTTCATTTCTCACTTTTAGTATTCCCTTTCCCTCTATCATCTCAAAATCACTTCCTGATCCTCTAAACTTCTCTTAAGCTTCCCTTTGTTCCCTCTTATTACCATGTCACCTATATTAATTTTAGCTCATTTGTTGTTGATAGAACTGTGGCGGATCCTTCTTTCCTATTTGGCTCCTATACTTTTATTAATAACTTACTATTTTCATTCCTTTTTCTTTCTCTTTCACTTTATTTTATATTATTTTAATTTCTGTTTAAACCTAATACCATATGATTCACTTCTCATACTTCATTTCATATTCATTCCCTTTTATTATTCATGGGGTAAATTTTACCTCCCCTCTTTCTATTGCTCCAACTCCTGACTCTTATTAGTGTTCCTCCCTCTACCCTCTCAACATATATTTTCTTTCAGTAGGTCATCTCATATCCATTATCCTTTCTTATATAGTCTTAATCTCATTACACCCTTACTATTACTGGCTTATTTGCCGTTGATAAAGGGATTGAAGGTGGAAGTCATTTTTGTGGGTGGGTTTGTTTCCTGGGCTCTGTTGTTGTATTCTGGCAGCACCTTCACAATAGCATAAAGATGTGGTGGGCGAAGTGACCCTCAGTCAACCAGCTGCAGGGATAGACCTGCCAAAAAAAGACCCAACAGCAATCAAAACCCAATTACATCCAGAGAACCAGGATAAACAGCATAAAGTGCATCCCAAGAGCATCAAGTTCAGGTGATCGAGGAGACTGCACTACCGAATCTCAAAGTTCTCTTACCATAGAAGTTCACACCACAAAGTCAGGAAGTCAAAACAGATCAATTTAAGAAGCAGAAGCAAACAAGAAGAGTCTCACAAATAATGGGAATACAAAGAAACAATCCCCAATTGAAAGGAAGGAGGAATCCTCAAAAAGAGTGCTAAATGAAATAAAGGCAAGTAAACTATCAGATATTGAATTCAAAACAATGGTTATAAGGAAGTCCAATGAGCTCAGTGCAAGTTATCAAAAAGTATAGGAAATTTAAGAGGAACTTACTGCAAACTAACTCAGCATAAAAAAGGACATAGAAACAATCAACAAAGTCCAAGAGGAAATGAAGTATATAATTTCTGAATTGAAGAACACAGTAGAAGGAATCAAAAGCAGGTTAGATGAAGCAGAGGATTGAATCAGTGAGCTGGAGGACAAAGTAAAAAAAACAAAAACAAAAACAGAAAAACACTCCCAGGAAGAGCAAGAAAAGAAAAAAATAGACTCAGAAAGAATGAAGAGGTGTTAAGGGAACTGAAGGACAACATGAGACATAATAACATCTATATAATAGGGACACTAGAAGGAGAAGAAGAGGAGCAAGGGATAGAAAAACTATTGAAAAAGTAATGATGGAAAACTTCCCTAATTTGATGAGGAAAAAAAGCCACACAAGCCCAGGAAGCAGAGAGGGTCCCAATCAAGAGGAATCCAAAGAAGCCCACATCAAGAGATATCGTAATTAAAATGGCAGAATTCCAGGAAAAAGAGAGAATCTTAAAGGCAGCAAGAGAGAAACAATAATTAACATACAAAGGAGCCCCAATAAGGCTAGCAAGTAACTTCTTAACTGAAACACTACATGCCAGGAGGGAATAGCAAGAAATATTCCAAGGAATGAAAAACGAAGGACTGCAAAAGAGACTACTTTATCCAGCAAGGCTCTCAACTAAAATGGAAGGAAAAATAGGGAGATCCCTAGACAAAAGAAGGTTAAAAGAATACACCTCCAACAAACCAGCATTGCAAGATATACTAAAGGGACTGCTTTAAGAAGAGGAAGAAAAACAGAGAGAGAGAGGAACACAGGTACAAAGGGAGTAAAATGGCAATGAGTTAGTACCTATCAATTATAACTTTAAATGTAAATTGATGAAATGTTCCAATCAAAAGACATAAGATAGCTGAATGGATAAGAAAACATCACCCACACCTATGCTGCCTACAAAAGACACACCTCAGAACAAAAGACCTACACAGACTGAGAGTGAAGGATTGGAAAAACTATATACCAAGAAAACTGACAAGAAAAAAAAGCTGGGGCAGCCATACTTATATTTGATAAAATAGATTTCAAAACAAAGGCCATAAAAGGAGAGACAGAAGGACACTTCATAATACTCAAGGGAAGAATCCATCAGTAAGACATAAATACTATAAACATATATGCACCCAACATGGGAGGACCCAAATATATAAGGAAATTCTTGAAAGAATTCAAGAAAGATATAGATAGCAACACAATTATAGTAGGAGATTTTAATACCCACTGAATCTTCCAAACAAAATATTAACAAAGATATTGTGGAACTGAACAACACATTACATCAAATGGACTTAATTGATATATATAGAGCCTTTCATCCCAAATAAGCAAAATATACATTCTTTTAGAACGCACATGGAACATTTTCAAAGATAGACCACATGATAGGACACACAACCAGCTTCAACAAATTCAAGAAAATTGATATCATATCAAACATCTTCTCAGACCACAAGGGCTTGAAACTAGAAACCACCCTCAAGGAAAAAATTCAAAAACATTCAAACTCATAGAGACTGAATAGCATGCCAATAAACAACAAATGTGTTAATAATGAGATCATGAAAGAAATCAAAAAGTTTCTGGAAACAAATGAAAATGAACACACAAGAGTCTAAAACTTTTGGGACACAACAAAGTCAGTCTTGAGAAGGAAGTTCATAGTAATACAGGCCTACCCAAAAAAAATAGAAACATTTCAAATAAACAACCTACCTTTATATCTACAAGAATTGGAGGAACAGCAGCAAAGAAAGCCCAGAGCAAGTAGAAGGAAGGAAATAGTCAATTATCGGAGCAGAATTAAATGACATAGAAACTAAAAGAACAATTCAAAGGATAAATAAATCCAGGAGCTGGTTCTTTGAAAAGATAAATAAAATTGACAAGCTTTTAAGCAGATTCATCAAGAACAAAAGAGAGGACCCAAATAAATAAAATCAGAAATGAAAGAGAAGAAATTACAACTGATACCACAGAAATTCAAAGGTTTGTAAGAAATTACTACGAAGAACTGCATGCCAAGAAATTTGAAAACCTACTTGAAATGGACAAATTTGTAGAAAACTATAATCTTCCAAAAGGAAATTGAGAGGAAGCAGAAAGCCAGAACAGACCAGTAATAGCTGACCAAATCAGTAATCAAAAGAAGTAATCAAAAAACTCCCAGCAAACCAAAGCCCCGGACCTGATGTTGTCACAGAATTGTTTTACAAAATGCTTAAGGAAGAACTAACCCCTATCTTTCTCATAACAATCCAGAAAATCCAAGAAAAGGAAACACTACCAAACTCTTTTATGAAGCCAGCATCATCCTAATCCCTAAACCATACAAAGACACAAAAAAGAAAGAAAACTATAGGCCAATATTGCTGATGAATGTAAATGTTAAGATCCTCAACAAAATACTGGCAAACTACAACCACCAATACATCAAAAAGATCATACATCATGAGGAAAGGGGATTCATCCCAGGGATGCAAGGATGATACAATATTCTCAGATCAATAAACAAAAGCAAAAACAAAGAATCACATGATTAAATCAATATATGCAGAAAAAAACATTTGATAAGTTACAGCATCCATTTATGATAAAAACACTCAGTGAAGGGGGAGTAGAGGAAGTATACTTCAACTTAATAAAGGCTATATTTGAAAAAACTAAGCCAACATCATACTCAATGAACAAAATATAAAAGCCTTCCCACTAAGATCAGGAACAACAGGAGGATATACTCTTTCACCACTTCTATTCAACATAGTATTGGAAGTCCTAACCACAGCAATTGGACAAAAAAAAAAGAAAAAAAGAAAAAGAAATCAATGACATACAAACTGGAAAAGAGGAAGTAAAACTGTCATTGTTTGTGGATGAGATGATAGTGTACATAGAAAACCTTATAGCATGCACGAAAAAATTACTCCACCTAATAGGTGAATTTGGGAAAACTGCAGGGTTCAAAGTCAATATTCAGAAATCAAAGGCATTTTTGTACACCAAAAATGAAATGTCAGAAACAGAAATCAGGAAAAAAATCACATTTTCTATAGCAACAAGAAAAATAAATTACCTAGGAATAAACCTAATGAAGGAAGGAAAATACTTATATTCAGAAAACTACATGACACTGAAGAAAGAAATTAAGAAACACATAAACAAATTGAAGCATATACCATGTTCATGGACTGGAAGAACTAACATCATCAAAAGGTCCATAGTACTCAAAGCAATTTGTAGATTCAATGCCAATCCCTATTAAAATACCAAAGACATATTTCACAGATATAGAATAAACATTTCAAAAATATATGGAACAATCAATAACCCTGAATAGCCACAACAAGTTTGAGAAAAAAAGAATAAAGTAGGATGATGCTGACACCAGCTAGCAGTGTTCGCATCATTATGGATGAAATAAAAGCATACACACAGACTACCGAGTCTGGTGGAGGAAAAAGGATGATAGCCTGGCTTTTCTCTCAAGGGGAGCAAAAGCCATGGCCTCCGCCATGACAGGCCTTTATTCTACATCTCCTCACATTACAAGATGGTCCTCATTCACTCTGCCAGGTAACAACAAAGGAGCCAATGCCCCTCATCACATCACAGAAGAAGGATATTAGCAAATGAAAAGGCAAAAGTGGTTGAGCCAGTTACACTGGTCCCTGCAAGGTTTAGCACTTGCAGGGTGAGGGATTTTAGCAAGTAGCTGTAGCAGACCCTTCTGCATGTTGTGGGCCCAGCTCCCACTCAGAGATGCCCAGGACCCACTCCCACAGATAGGTTCTCTCATGGGTAATCAGATTTGCAATATACCTAGGCTGCTTTTGAGACTTGCTTCTTGCTAAAACTCCCTCACCTGCAAGTGCTAAACCTTGCAGGGACCAGTGTAACCAGCTCAACCACTTTTGCCTTTTCATTTGCTAATATCCTTCTTCTGTGATGTGATGAGGGGCATTGGCTCCTTTGTTGCAACTGGTGCATAGTGAGTGAGGACCATCTTGAAATGTGAGGAGAAATATAAAATAAAGGCCTGTCATGGCAGAGGCCACGGCTTTTGCTCCCCTTAAGAGAAAAGCCATGTCTCATCCTTTTTCCTCCACCAGACTTTGTAGTCCCTGTGTATGTTTTTATTTCATCCATAATGATGCGGACACTGCTAGCCAGTGTCCCCATCAAGAAGCAAGCCTCCAAACAGCTTAGGTACATTGCAAATCTTATTCCCCATGAGAGAACCTATCTGTGGGCATGGGTCCTGTGCATCTCTGAGTGGGAGCTGGGCCCACGCCATGCAGAAGGGTCTGCCACATCTCCCCCTTTTGTTTTAATAGAACCGCTACAATCCCACAAAGCTTGCTGCTTGTTGGTCTCCCACATGACCCTGGGAAAATAATTTGCAAATATATCAAAATACATAGAACATTATTATAATCGGTAAGCAACCAGTAGTTCCAAGGACGCACATTTTCAGATTAAGCCCAGTCAATCATTGTCAGGCAGTAATGGTCAAATAGATAACATTCAAAGAACTCTAAGGGCCTATTTTCAGTCAGGGTCGAATAGCTAAAGTGCCATAAAATTCTGGGGAAACAAACTTATTTCAGGCTTGGAACCTTATCATCTAAATTGAGGGTACCAGCAAAGTAGGTATCATAGGATTTTATGCTTTTTTTCTTAGGCCTGATTTTCCTGGGGAACCTGCCCTTTCCAGCACAGGGTCGCACCCACCTCCGGCATAGTTTCAGGATTAGGTGGAGACTTGTTGTTCTTGCAGACAGAATGAGGACTCAGGCTATGTCCAGATAGCTGGGGGATGAGGGTCCATCCCCCACTTTTTGCTGTGGCCCTCCGAGTCCTTCCTGGAGGGCCATCCACGTGGTCATGCCTGATTTAGGCGACCCCTCCCTTGAGGGAATCTTACCCGTCATTGGCTAACTGACCAAGCATTGGAGGCCAGATATGGATGAAGCAGAAGCAGCACTTCTGCCAGGGAGATAAGCTCTGTCTCCTTAGTGGCTCAGGTCCTCTTGGCAGAACAGACCCAGATGAAGCAAGTCCCTTGGGTTCTAACTCAGCCCAGCCATGGGGTGCTACAGCCTCTGAGACCAGGCAGGGCAGTTCCTAACATCTAATCTCCCAGCTTTTTTGTTTGTAAATGCTATTGTAGCTGTTAAACCTGTGAAACCTATTATTTGCTATTCCCAAATTCAGTCTTAAGAGAACAACCTTTATATATATATATCATAAAGCACAAATAAGGATTAAGACAAAGGGGGGATCCAAGGGCTGCTAGGACCCAAACTTGTAAGTTCAGTCCATTGAAACAGTTTTTAGGGTTCAACCATTGGACTTTATGGGGCATCGAGGGGTTGTTGTTCTTTGCAGGAGGTGCCTGAGCCTCGCCCCTGTCATTGGGGCAGGCTCCATCCTCCTCCATTGGCAGACTCAGGCCCTTGAGTTATGGTGTAAATGTCTGTTTTCCTTCTGGTTGTTCAGGGTCAGCTGGGCCATGTGGTCTATCAGTCAATTGGTTCTCAGCTCCAGGTAGCAGAGCTTGGCGTCTGTCCCGCTCACAATAAGACTTTACTCTTTTGGGGTGGTAGCCAGTCAGGACCTGTAGGGATGGAAACACAAGCATACCCTCTTCTCCAAGTTAAGAGATCTGCAGGGCCCTGCCAAGAGCCATCTCCCAGCATATCTCTGTATAAAACCTGAGGATAAGATGACTTTGGCTCCTTCTTCTGAAAATGTTTCTCAATAGGAATACAAAGGGATTCATCACAATTTAGAAAATTATAGGTAAACAGGGCTAACATAATTAAATTTGGGGGGAAGGACTCATGACTCTCCCTTATTTCTGTTTTTTAAGGTTTTTAAAAATATGACAATCCTGTTCTACAAATTTTCTGACCGGTTGGATTGTAAGATATTCCTGCTTTATATTGGCTATTCCAAGGCTGAAGAAAACCCTAAGTAGAATGGGCAAGGTACACATGGCCATTATCAGTTTTAATATCAGTTTTAATTTGCTGAGGCCATCCTAAATGACTAAAGGCCCCCTGCTGTTTTTGCAAGCTGCAATGTGTTCACAGGTTTCAAGGAAAGTGGGAAAGATGGGAGGGGGGAGGTACTCTGAAAAAAATATGTTTTAGTCAAAAAATGGTTGCATGCCAAGGGCCTTTTGTGACTCGATTGATTAACTCTTCCCTTTGGAAGAATAGCCAGTTCTTCCCCAAGGAAACGATCAGTGTTTACAGGTACTGAGTTAAAAAATGGTACTTTGTCTTCCATGGAAAAGGGCTAGTTTTACACAGAAGACAATATACCTATATTTCATTTTTACAGTAAAGGTCATGGTTCTGACATAAACAAGGAGGATTTTTAATATTTTTCAATACATGGCACCCCCTATCCCGCTTACAGCATGCTTTAAATTAACAAATTTATGAACACATTCACAACTTTCAGAAACAATTCTTTTCTCTATTGACAAATACATTTACTACTTTTTTTTTTTTTAATGCTTGAAAGTGCGCTGGGGTGCCCAGGGAACAGGGAAGGTCTCCCCCAGCACACGCCGGACCAGGGAGAAAAAGAGGCTAGGGAAACCAATCTCTTCTCCTTGCAGCTACTCGGCCGGGCAAAGAGACCCACGCAGTGGCAGGTGGGTGACGCCGTGGTGTTCCACTCGTCCCCACCAAGAGTATGTGTCCCTGGGGCACAGCACGGGGCAACTCAGCCTCAGTGAGAGCCGGCCCCAACGGAGGCACCAAACCGCACGCCAGCCTAGGACACATAAGGCTCGAGGCTAACGGCAGCAGGCGCGAACCGCGAGAGAAGGGCCTACCTAGTGAGCATCTGTCTATTCCCTTCCATACTTCCAAAATGTAAAGATCCCTTATCTGGGAAAAAATCAGCAGCCCCAAGATGCTGCTGAACCTAAAACATTGCTCTTGTTCTTAGAGAGCCTGTTCCTTGTGGTTGAGGAAGCACAAAAACCTTCAAAGGAATTTTTTTTAATGGGCCGCAAGATGCGGCTTAAAAGAAAGTATTTGCTGAGATGCCTGTAAACTGTCCTGTAACTAGTTGATGTTTTTAAAGCTGATTAAAGGGAAAATCTTTGCTCTTTCTCCCAAGCCTAGACCTTGGTTGAGGTCGCCTCTCAGCAAAAGCCTGGGAGAGGGAGCAAAGCTTCTGCTTACTAAAGAAGGTAGAGTTGCAAAGCAGTTGCAAGAGAGAGTGACCTAGGAAGAAAATTCTATTCCTCTGAATCCAACATACCCTAGCCCATTCCCGAAAAAGCACTCTGGGTCGTCAGCCCTTACCTGAGCTGATGCACGCATACTCCCACCAAGTTGGTGCGTTGTCTATAATGATGATGGCTCGTGGCCTCTGGGTCCCTGTTCATGGGCGCCAGCTGATGCTGGCACCAGTTAGCAGTGTCCACATCATTATGGATGAAATAAAAGCATACACACGGACTACCGAGTCCAGTGGAGGAAAAAGGATGACAACATGGCTTTTCTCTCAAGGGGAGCAAAAGCCGTAGCTTCTGCTATGACAGGCCTTTATTCTACATCTCCTCACATTTCAAGATGGTCCTCACTCACTATGCACCAGTTACAACAAAGGAGCCAATGCCCCTCATCACATCAGGGAAGAAGGATATTAGCAAATGAAAAGACAAAAGTGGTTGAGCCGGTTACACTGGTCCCTGCAAGGTTTAGCACTTGCAGATGAGGGAATTTTAGCAAGAAGCAAGTCTCAGAACAGCTTAGGTATATTGCAAATCTGATTTTCCATGAGAGAACCTACCTGTGGATGTGGGTCTTGGGCTTCCCTGAGTGGGAACTGGGCCTACAACATGGAGAAGGGTCTGCCACAGTAGGAGGGATCACAATGCCTGAAATCAAACTATATTCCAAGTCTGCAGTAATTAAAACAGTCTGGTACTGGCATAAGAACAGACACATAGATCAGTGGAACAGAATAGAGAGCCCAGAAATAAACCTAAGTCTCTATGGTCAATTGATATTTGACAATGGGCCCTGGCTGATGTAGCTCAGTGGACTGAGCATGGGCTGAGAACCAAAGGGTCGCCAGTTTCATTCCCAGTCAGGGCACATGCCTGGGCTGGAGGCCAGGTCCCCAGTGGGGGCCACGTGAGAGGCAACCACACATTGATGATTCTCTCCCTCTCTTTCTCCTTCCCTTCCCCTCTCTCTAAAAATAAATAAATAAAATCTTTAAAAAATATTTGACAATGGGGGCAGCAAAAAAAATGAGTAAAAATAGCCTCTTTAACAAGTGGTGCTGGGACGTCTGGACAGCTACATGCAAAAAAATGAAACTTCACTACCAACTTACATCATACACAAAAGTAAACTCAAGATGGATAAAATACTTAAATATAAGATGTGATACCATAAAAGTCCCAGAGTAGAACATAGGCAGAAAAATCTCAGATATTCCATGCAACAATAGTTTCACCAATATGTCCCCTAGTACAAGGGACATAAAGGAAAGAATAAACCAATGGGACTTTATCAAAATAAAAAGCTTCTGCATTGCTAAATAAAACATTAGCAAAATGAAAAGGAAACCAACTATATGGGAAAATATATTTTGCAATTACATCTCAAACAAGAATTTGATCTCTAAAATATATGAAGAACTCACACAACTCCACTCCAGGAGGACAAACAATTCATTTAAAAAGTGGGCAAAGGACCTGAACAGACATTTCTCCAAGGGAGACAGAGAGAGTGTCCAGAGACATATGAAAGGCTGCTCAGTATCACTGGCCATCAGAGAGATGGAAATTAAAACCACAATGAGATATCACTTCACACTAGTGAGAATGGCCATTATAAACAAATCAACAAACCATAAGTGCTGGTGAGGTTGTGGAAAAAAGGGAACCCTAGTGCACTGTTGGTAGGGGTGCAGACTTGTGCAGCCACTGTGGAAAATAGTATGGAATTTCCTCACAAAGGTAAGGGTGGAACTGCCTTTTGACCTAGTAATTCCATCACTGGAATTACACCCTAAGAATCTTGAAACACTAATTCAAAAGAACCTATGCACCCCAATGTTCATAGCAGCACAATTTGGAACAACCAAGTGCTTGAAACAGCCTAGGACCCATCAGCAAATGAGTGAATCAAAACACTGTGGCACATTTACCCAATGGAATACTACACAGCATAAGGAAAGAAGGAGCTCCTACCCTTTGCAATAGCATGAATTGAACTGGAGAGTATTATGGTGAGTGAAGTAAGCCAGGTGGTGAAAGACAAATACCATACAATCTTACCTGTAAGTGGAACCTAATTAACAAAAAATAACAAGCAAGACAAATATAACTAGAGACACTGAAATAAAGAACAAACTAACAGTAACCAGAGGGGAGGGGGGAGGTAAATAACAGGGCAGAGAAGGGAAAGGGTTGTCAATGAACATGTATAAAGGACTCATGGACAAAGCAAAAGAGGGGTAGGATTGAGGGTCAGATGTGCCAGGGGTTGTAGGGGTGCTAAATGATGGTAGGAAAATGGAGACAACTGTATTCGAACAACAATTAAAATAAAAAAGTTTCTTCTATTTCACAAACTCATGTTAATTTCATTACAGCAGAAACTATACATGTATGTAAATATGAGATAACTCTCAAGCATATGATAATAGTTTCTATTCAGATGCATACTGGAAAGTCAATCCAAGCCTGACAACAACATGACAGAAGACCCAATGGTGCTAAGGAAATAATGTAGAAATAACAAACAAACAAACAAACAAACAAACAAAAAAGGGAGATTTGTAACACATTATGCAGTAGGGATAGAGGTGAGAGCTAGTGAAAAAAATTAGACTGAAATATTTGTATAAAAACTTTTTTTAATTTATTTATTTTTTTTATTTTTTCCCCGCCCCCAGCCCACCACCCCAGCCCTCCCCACCTTCCTCCCATTTCCACCCCCCATAGATTTTGTTCATGAGTCCTTTATACTTGTTGCTCTAAACCGTTCCCCTTTTCCCCTGAAATTCCCTCCCCTCCCCCTCTGGTCACTGTCAGACTGTTCTCAAATTCAGTGAATTTGTTTATATTATGCTTGTTTGTTTCCTTTGTTGATTAGGTTCCTGTTAAAGGTGAGATCATATGGTATTTGTCTTTCACTGCCTGGCTTATTTCGCTTAGCATAATGCTCTCCAATTCCATCCATGCTGTTGCAAAGGGTAGGAGCTCCTTCTTTCTTTCTGCTGCATAGAATTCCATTGTGTAAATGTACCACAGTTTTTTGATCCATTCATTAACTGATGGGCACCTAGGTTGCTTCCAGCACTTGGCTATTGTAAATTGTGCTGCTATGAACATAGGGGTGCATAGGTTCTTTTGGATTGGTGTTTCAGGGTTCTTAGGATATAATCCAAGCAGTGAAATTGGTGGGTCAAAAGGTATGTACATTTTTAGTTTTCTTAGAAAATTCCATACGGTTTTCCATAGTGGTTGTACCAATCTGCAATCCCACCAACAGTGCACTAGGGTCCCCTTTTCTCCACGACCTCTCCAACACTTGCTGTTTGTTGCTTTGTTTATGAAGGCCATTCTGACTGGTGTCAAGTGGTATCTCATTGTGGTTTTAATTTGCATCTCTCTGATAGCTAGCGATATCGAGCATCTTTTCATGTGTCTCTGGATCCTCTGTATGTCCTCCTTGGAGAAGTGTCTGTTCAAATCCTTTGCCCATTTTTTTAATTGGGTTGCTTGTCTTCTTAGAGTAGAGTCGTGTAAGTTCTTTATATATTTTGGAGATTAATCCCTTGTCTGAGGTATCATTGTCAAATATGTTTTCCCATACGGTTGGTTCTCTTTTTATTTTAATACTGTTTTCTTTAGCTGTGCAGAAGCTTTTTATTTTGATGAGATCCCATTTGTTTATTCTTTCCTTTATGTCCCTTGCTCTAGGGGACATATCAGTAAAAATATTGCTGCGTGAAATATCTGAGATTTTCCTGCCTTTGTTATCGTCTAGGATTTTAATGGTGTCATGGCTTATATTTAAATCTTTTATCTACCTTGAATTTATTTTTGTGTATGCAGTAAGTTGGTGCTCGAGTTTCATTTTTTTTTTTTTGCCTGTAGCTGTCCAGTTCTCCCAGCACCACTTGTTGAAGAGGCTATTTTACTCCATTTTATGTTGCTGCCCCCTTTGTCGAATATTAATTGACTGTAGAGACTTGGGTTTATTTCTGGGCTCTCTGATCTATTCCACTGGTCCATCTGTCCGTTCTTGTGCCAGTACCAGGCTGTTTTGATTACAGTGGCTTTGTAATACAGTTTGGTATCAGGTATTGTGATCCCTCCTACTTTGCTCTTCTTTCTCAAAATTGCTGCCGCTATCCAGGGTCGTTTATGATTCCATATAAATTTTTGAAGTGTTTGTCCTATGTCTGTGAAATATGCCATTGGTACTTTAATAGGTATTGCATTCAATCTGTAAATTGCTTTGGGTAGTATAGACATTTTGATGATATTAATTCTTCCGATCCATGAACACGGTATATGCTTCCATTTGTTTGTGTCTTCCTTGATTTCTTTCTTCAGTGTCATGTAGTTTTCTGCATACAGGTCTTTTACCTCCTTGGTTAGGTTTATTCCTAGGTATTTTATTTTTCTTTTTGCTATATCGAATGGGATTTTTTTCTTGATTTCTGCTTCTGTTGTTTCATTGTGGGTATACAAAAATGCCTTTGATTTCTGGATACTGACTTTGTATCCGGCTGTTTGGCCAAATTCATTTATTATGTCGAGCACTTTTTGGCCGAGTCTATAGAATTTTCTATGTACACTATCATGTCATCTGCAAACAATGATAGTTTTGTTTCTTCCTTTCCACTTTGGATGCCTTTTATTTCCTTTTCTTGTCTAATTGCTGTGGCTAAGACTTCCAATACTATATTTAATAGAAGTGGTGAAAGTGGACAGCCTTGTCTTGTTCCTGATCTTAGTAGGAAAGATTTCTGTTTTTGCCCATTGAGTATGGTGTTGGCTGTAGGTCTCTCATATATGACCTTTATTATGTTGAGGAATGCTCCCTCTATTCCCACTTTGTTGAGTGTTTTTTATCATAAATGGGTGTTGTACTTTATCAAAAGCTTTTTCTGCATCTATCGATATGATCATGTGATTTTTGTCTTTGCTTTTGTTTATGTGATGTATTACATTTACTGATTTGCAAATGTTGAAACATCCTTGCATCCTTGGGATGAATCCCACTTGGTCATAGTGTATGATCTTTTTAATGTATTGTTGGATGCGGTTTGCCAATATTTTGTTGAGGATTTTAGCATCTATGTTCATCAGTGATATTGGCCTGAAGTTTTCTTGTTTTGTTGTGTCTTTATCTGGTTTTTGGATTAGGATGATGCTAGCTTCATAAAAAGAGTTTGGGAGTCTTCCATCATTTTGGATTTTTTGGAATAGTCTGTGAAGGATAGGGGTTAGCTCTTCCTTAAATGTTTTGTAGAATTCTCCTGTGAAACCATGTGGTTCAGGGCTTTTGTTTGTCCGGAGTTCTTTTAATTACTGCTTCAATTTCATCAGCTGTTATTGGTCTGTTCAGGCTTTCTGTTTCTTTTTCTTTGAGTTTTGGGAGATTATATTTTTCCAGAAACTTGTCAATTTCACCTAGGTTTTCAAATTTCTTGGCATACAGTTCTTCGTAGTAATTTCTTACAATCCTTTGTATTTCTGTGGTGTCAGTTGTAATCTCTCCTCTTTCATTTCTGATTGTGTTTATTTGAGTCCTCTCTCTTTTTTTCTTGATGAGCCTGCTTAAAGGCTTGTCGATTTTGTTGATCTTTTCAAAGAACCAGCTCCTGGATTCATTGATCCTTAGGATTGTGCTTTTAGTCTCTATGTCATTTAATTCTGCTCTCATCTTGGTTATTTCCTTCCTTCTACTTGCTCTGGGCTGTCTTTGTTGTTGTCCCTTGAGTTCTTGTAGGCGAAGGGTTAGGTTGTCTGAGATGTTTCTGTCTTTTTTAAATAGGCCTGTATCGCTATAAGCTTCCCTCTGAGGACTGCCTTTGCTGTGTCCCATACTTTTTGGGTCGATGTGAGTTCATTATCATTTATTTCCAGAAACTTTTTGATTTCCTCCCTAATTTCATTCTTGACCCATTCATTGTTTAATAGCATCCTATTCAATCTCCATGATTTTGATGATTTTGGGATTTTCCCCATCAAGTCAGTTTCTAGTTTTAGTCCCTTGTGGTCGGAGAAAATGCTTCGTATGATTTCAATTTTCTTGAATTTGTTGAGGCCTGTTTTCTGTCCTATCATGTGGTCTATCTTTGAAAAGGTTCCATGTGCATTTGAAAAAAAAATGTGTATTTAGTTTCTTGGGATGAAGGGCTCTATATATATCAGCTAAGTCCAATTCGTCTAGAGTACTGTTCAATGCCACAATATCTTTGTTGATATTTTGTTTGGAAGATCTGTCCATTTTTTACAGTGGGGTGTTAAAATCCCCTACTATAATTGTGTATACTATTGATAGATACTGATTCATTGCCATTTTTGTACCTGTGTTCCTCTCTCTCTCTTTTCCTTTCTTTCCTTAAAACAGTCCCTTTAGTATCTCTTGCAGTACTGGTTTGGTAGAGGTGTATTCTTTTAGACTTCTTTTGTCTGGGAAGCTCCTTATTTGTCCTTCTATCTTGATTGAAAGCCTTGCTGGATAAAGTAGTCTTGGTTGTAGGCCTTTGGTTCTCATTACTTGGAATATTTCTTGCCATTGTCTTCTGGCTTGGAGCGTTTCCATTGAGAAGTCAGCTGCTAACCTTATCGGGGCTCCCTTGTATGTTACTTCCTTTTTCTCCCTTGCTGCCTTTAAGATTCTCTCTTTGTCTTGGAAGTTTGCCGTTTTAATGATGATGTGTCTTGAAGTGGGCCTGTTTGGGTTCCTGTTGATTGGGACTCTCTGTGTTTTCTGGATTTGTGTGACTTTTACTCTCATCAAATTAGGGAAGTTTTCCATCATTACTTGTTCAAATAGGTTTTCTATCCCTTGCTCTTCTTCTTCTCCTTCTGGTATTCCTATTATACGGATATTATTACGTTTCATGTTGTCTTGCATTTCTCTTAACCCCTCTTCATTCTTTCTGAGCCTCTTTTCCTTTTCTTGCTCTTTCTGGCTGCTTTTTTCTACTTTGTCCTCCAACTCACTGATTCAATCCTCTGCTTCATTGATTCTGCTTTTCATTCCTTCTACTGTGTTCTTCAGCTCAGAAATTGTATTCTTCATTTCCTCTTGGCCCTTTTTGATAGTTTCTATTTCCTTTTTCATGTTGATATAGTTTGCAGTGAGTTCATCGTAGCTTCCCTGTAGTTTCTGGTAGGTCATTGAGAGCTCATGGAGCTTCCTGACAACCATTTCTTTGAACTGAACATTAGAGTTTCCTTGCTATCAGAATTCAAACTACAAACTATTAATTATAACACTAACTAAAACAAATATTAATATATTTTACAAAGCAAATACTCAATAACGCATGGATTCCAATCAAGTTCATCTGCTGCATTACAGTGTACACTGCTTCCTTCTCAGCCCTTTTTGTACCTTTCTATACTGAAGTTTGTTACACTAAGAGATACTCTGAATGCTAAGCACCCAAAACCCTAAAATGCAGGGTAATTAACACATCAGGGACAATTTCACTAATGGGAAAAATGAATCAGCAAATAAAATATTACTTACTGCTCTGATAGAAGGTTCTGAAAAGTAGTTGTTCCTTGTGCTTCTGGAAGGAGAGTCCCATGATATCCAGCTATAAGTCATGTTTAATGTTAGGAGGTAGTCAAGCCAACACCTACCCCAAATTTCCTCCTTCCCTACTCAGTGTCAGTTTTCCCCACTTTGCACTTCTGGGATTTCTCTCCCCAGTAAAGCAGTGAAATGTATGACTTCAGCTCCAGCTCCATTCTAGGAAACCAATATGCTCATTAATAAACACACACACATACACACACATTATCATTGATTCAGCCAACCACATGTTATCATTCACAGAGAATATCTTAAAATATATATTGTAATATTCCCTGTCAACATTTCCTTCCTTCCCATTCTCTTTTTCACATTCTCTATGCCTCCTGTAACTCAGCAATAAAAGTGCTCTGACAAGGGTACCATTGACCCCCATATTGTTAAATCAAATGGGCAACTCTTATGTCTTAACTTACCATATTTGATGAGGTTCATCATGTTTCTTTCCACAGGTTTTGAGGTAGCTAATTTTCTTGTTGTCTTCTTGTTTTTCTCTCAGTTCCTTTGTCTGTTTTCTCCTCTCCTGTGAATGAACCAACAATTCAATATGAGCCCATGCTCGATTGCCAAATAACCTTCATTAATTACTCCTCCTCAAAGGCTGGAACTATGCTTGACTAATTTAAATGTTTGCCTTTCTTGTTTGAAAGCAACCAGTTATTATCTCTGATTTGTATTATCTCTTATTTCTTTTATTTGTAAATTCGGCTGTGGGTGGTTGTGGTGGAGGTAGAGCTGTTATACAGTGGTCAAGATGCCATGACAACAATTTATTCCTTAGTCACATGTGGTAAATAGGAAACTTAGTTTGCATGTGTCAATATTTACTTAAAATTGTATATTTGTTCACTTTCAGACTTAATGAAAATTTAAAAACTAGTTTAAAGTATTCCCATTAGCCTTTTCCCCAGATTACCAATGTTACCATTTTATTAATTTGCTTTGTCTCTCTACGTTTCTTTTTTTTTAAAGAATTTATTTATTCATTTTTAGAGAGAAGGGAAAGGAAAGAAGAAAGAGAGGAAGAGAAACATCAATGTGTGGTTGCCTCTCACATGCCCCCTACTGGGGACCTGGCCTGCAACCCAGGCATGTGCCCTGACTGGTAATCGAACCTATGACCATTTGATTCACAGGCCCGTGCTCAGTACACTGAGCTACAGCAGCTAGGGCTGTCTATCTCTGTTTATATTTCACCATGACACTTTGTTTTCCTGAGCCATTTGAGAGTAAGTTTTATATATGATGAAATTTTACCCTTAAATACATTGATGTGTAGTTATAAAATGTATGATATCTTCTTATAGATCCACATTATAGTTATTTAAATTAGAAAATCTGCATAATGCAATGATGCTGCCTAAACAACATGTTTGATTCAAACACCACCATTTCTGTCACTAGGGAAAAACGTTAACCTGATCTGTGCTCCAATCGAGAGTCACTTGATGCATTTAGTTATGTCTCTTTAATATTCTTTAAGCAGAAACTGTTTCTCAGTTTTTCAATTAATTTGAACTTTTTATCTTTCATGCTCTTGACATTTTTGAAAAGTACAGGTTCTCAAGAAAGTTCTCAATTTTGATCTGTCTGATATTTTCTTATTATTAGGCAAAGGTCATGCATTTTTTATAAAACACACATACACAAAAGTGACATTGGGTCCTTTTCCATGCACCGTAAATGATGCACATGACAGTTCTCAATAATTATTGAGGAAGACAACATTTGCACTCTTTAAACATAACTTTCTTCTTGTATTCCAAATGTGTATTTGTTCATGTTCACTTAAGGAAGCGTATCTATAGCGTCCTGACTATATGTGAGTCCCAGATATCATGTATGCAATAAAGTGTTAAAAAAGTCCCATAGGACTTCTGGCCAAGATGGAAGCATAGGTGGACACACTGTGCCTCCTTGCACAATCACAATTAATGACAACAAAGATTTAGAAACAAGAAAACAATCAGAACTTATAGAAAATTTACTGTATGGAAGACCAACAACTATTCATTCACACCGGTAAGCAGGGAGGAGTAGAGGCAGGAAAAAGTGGAGGTTGGCGGACCCTGGGGCACATGCAGCAGTGGCTGGCAGATCCTAGGCCTGCAGGCAGGGGCTAGCAGACCCCAGGCACACAGGCAGAGGCTAGTGGATCCCGAGCATGGGGTGGCAACGGTGCACACCCAGTGAGGCCACGAAAGGTGGCTGGCTGACTAGGTGGTCCCACATTTGTGCACATATAATCCAGGCAAAGGGGAAGCTGTGGAAGGGACTGGAATCCAAGAGAGAGATTAGCAAGTGCCATTGTGCCTTCTCAGACCTCGCCCCCACACAAAGTGTCACAACCCAGTGAGTAGGCTGACCTGCCCTGGTGAACACCTAAGGCTCCGCCCCTCACTACGCCTAACAGCCACGACCAGACCAAAAACAAACAAACAAAAAAAAAATGGCTCAAACAGGAGAACAGATCAAAGCCCCAGAGCCAATTCATCTGAGCGACCAAGAGATAGCCAACCTATCAGATGCACAGTTCAAAGCCCTAGTGATCAGGAGGCTCACAGAATTGGTTGATTTCGGTCGCAAAGTAGATGAAAAAATGAATGCTACCCTAAGTGAAATAAAGGGACATGCACAGGGAACCAATAGTGATGAGAGGAAAACTGGGACTCAAATCAATGGAGTGGACCAGAAGGAAGAAACAAACAACCAAACAGAAAACAAGGAAGAAACAGAAATTCAAAAAAATAAGGAGAGGCTTAGGAACCTCCAGGACATCTTTAAATGCTCCAACATCAGGATTATAGGGGTACCAGAAAAGGAAGAGGAAGAGCAACAAGTAGAAAACTTATTTGAACAAATCATGAAAGATAACTTCCCATTCTGGCAAAGAAAATAGACTTCCAGAAAGTCCAGGAAGCTCAGAGAGTCCCAAAGAAGTTGGACCCAAGGAGGAACATGTCAAGGCACATCATAATTACATTAGCCAAGATTCAAATGAAGGAGAGAATTCTAGAAGCAACAAGAGATAAGGGGACAGTCACCTACAAAGGAGTTCCCATCAGACTGTCAGCTGATTTCTCAAAAGAAACCTTCGAGGCAAGAAGGGGCTGCAAAGAGGTATTCCAAGTCATGAAAGGCAAGGACCTACACACAAGATTGCTCTATCCAGTAAAGCCTTCATATAGAATGAAAGGGCAGATAAAGTGCTTCTCAGATAAGGTCAAGTCAAAGGAGTTCATCATCACCAAGCCCTTATTATAGGAAATGTTAAAGGGATTTATCTAAGAAAAAGAAGATACAAATATGACAGTAAAAAGATAGCAGACTCACAGATATTAACAACCACACCTAAAACAAAAGCAAACTAAGCAAAGAACTAGAACTGGAACAGAACCACAGAAATGGAGATAATATGGAGGGTTAGCAACAGGGGAGTGGGAGGAGGAGAGAGGGGGAAAGGTACAGAGAATAGGTAGCATAGATGGTGGGTAGAAAATAGACAGGAGGAAGGCAAGAATAGTGTGGGAAATGTAGAAGCTAAAGAACTTATGACACATGAACATGAACTAAAGGGGGGGATGTGGGTGGGAGAGGGTGTGCAAGGTGGAGGGGAATGAAGGGGGAGAAATGGGACAATTGTAATAGCATAATCAATAAAATATATTTTTAAAATTTTTTTAAAGTTCCATAGTAGGTGGTCACTTATTAGTATAATTGAGTAAAACTCACAGAAAAAGTGGAATTTTACAAGGACTCTGGATTATGGCAGGATAAAGAATAAGAAGAAAAAGGACATTTGAGACAGGGAAACCTAGAAGGATGGAATTCAGCACCTTCATTAATAATGCTTGGTTCATTCTAAAACTTCATAAAATTGTGCTGTGACATGTGAAATCAGTTTTTCATCACTTATACTATAAACCACAATTAATGAAACTATTCTTAGCAAGGACTGATTTTCAGAAATCCATGGTGGCTCTTGATGTTCATAATATTACAATGTTTAGAGAATATACTTTGCATTGGTCCATCTATCCAAATAGATGAGAATTTCAGTGTTTGCTTTCCAGGTAATTAAATATAATTTAACCCTTAGCTTCTGTGCATTTCTGTTGCTCTTTTGATTTGTTTGTTTCTTGATCAGTTGAAGCTTGTCAAGTCCAAATTCCCTGCCAACTGTGCCTATTTAATCCTTCCCATTTTTTGGCACAAAATGCCACTCTTTTCTCTGAGGTAGACTTTATGTACATCAAAACACATAAAAAACAAGTAACTGCTTTAACAATTTATAAATTTAAGTATTCAAGGACTTGAAAACATAAATCTGGATAAGAAGCTTATTATATGATTAAAATTTGGTAATATCTTTAACAGAAAATGTCTCCTTTTTATGGTATAATTGTCTCTGATATTCCTGAAGCTTGAAATGAAAGAGCAACACAATCCTGCAATTAATGTACCATTGTACCTGAAATATTAGAAGTTCAAAGTCAAAGACCTGCAAGTCCCAACTTACAACTACCAGAACGGGTATCTTCCAAGTACATTTGGTTACTCTGTAGCACATTATTTCTAAATGGATATGTGAGCTGAAGCTGATATGCATAGTTCAGTAACTAAGGTGAAATTATTAAAAAAATAGTTACTGTCTTCTAAAGCATAAGTTACAAAATCACAAAAGTAAAAGGTTTTGAGGTATTTAATTTCCTTTTCTGCCTTGAAAAAAAAGTAAGAAATAGAGCAAACACTAGATACATTTTATTAATCACATAGTCCAAGTCAATGCATTACATACATAGGAATGTGAAATGTCAAATGCAATTAAATGAGTGCTTGTGAAATAAACCGTTTCACCACATGAGCGTATTTAAATTATAACACAGATCAAATTGATACACTAAACATTCAGATAAGCATATGTGGCTACTAGATTCTGTAATTATTAAAATAGAGACATAGATTTCCATGAATGGTGATGCAAACAGACCATTTCTTCTTATAAATGTTTATTTTTGGCTTTTGACTTTTAATATATTGTTAAAATGATATCATATAACAAAGACTCCTTCATATACTCTCAACATTGTGCAGTATTTTAGATTTTTCGGTTGGTGGGGGATGTTGAATCAGTAGTTAGCATAGCATACATTCAGAAACAATATATGTATGTTCCAATACTTAAAGAAAAATTAACTCTTTAGCTCAAGTCTGGGGACATCTCATGGAGGACTTCAAACCTATTATCATTGTAAATATATACATATAAACCATATGTATGACACGTTAACTTTTGTCATAAATAACAGTAATAGGCAACACTTAACTGAGTGCCAGCTCTGTACCAGACAATGAGCCAGCCTGTTACGAACAGCTCTAATCCTTTCTCAAATCTTGCAAAGTGAACATTAGTGTTGCATTTTACAGGTGACAAATCTTTCTTGGACAGGCTATACTACTTGCTTAATATTGACTAATTAAGAATATGGTTCAATAGCCCTGGCAGGTATGGCTCAGTGGATTCAGTGCAGGCCTGCAAATCAAAGGGTTGCCACTTCCATTCCCAGTTAAGGCACATACCTGGGTTGCCAGGCAGGTCCCCAGTAGGGAGCATGCAAAAGACAATCACACATTGATATTTCTCTACCTCTGCTTCTCTCTCCTTTCTCCTCTCTATAAAATAAATAAATAAAATCTTTATTAAAAATATGATTCAAAGGGGTTTCAGATAAGATATGATGAATGTCACAGCTTCTGTAAGTTATTCTAGTGTCAAACGTGGTGAGAATCAGACATTTAAGTGGCATTGCAGACATCTTCCTCACACACCTATTTTATTCATATAACTACATTTTATTGTGTTTATCCTATAATTTTATTATAAATTAGACTTGTAATTTTATTTCTATTTAAAATATTTATTCCGATGATAAAATAAAGATATACCCTTAGAAGCAAAACTTTCTAACAAATTAAAAGGAAAGAAATTTTCATGCCAGAAATCAACACTGATAAAAACATGGTTTAAAAAAAAAAGAGAACATGGTTGCATATTTTCTGCCAGTCTTCAAGAAAAGCATTTATTTATATGTAACACACAATCACAAATACACATTAATTTAACAACTCAAATATTTATTGAAGGCTTACTGTGTTCTACTGCCTAAGGATAAAGAGGTGAATCTATCAAAAAATGCTTGATTTCTTATTGCATACACACACACAAAGAAATATTTACCTATTTTTAGAATATAGCAAATATAAAACTTGGTATTTTTATTATACATTATATTAATAAGCATTTTTGAGTCTATTATCAGATAAATTTTTAATAAATATTGTAAGGTAGCTGAATGGATAGATCCTGGTTCTTTGTTTTAAAGATTTTATTTATTTATTTGTTTGTTTGTTTCTTTATTTATTTTTAGAGAAGGGAAGGGAGGGAGAAAGAGAGGGAGAAAAACATCAATGCGTGGTTACATTTCGCAAGCCCCCCTACTGGGGACCTGGCCCAAAACCCAGGCATGTGTCCTGAGTGGGAATCCAACTGTCTTCCCTTTGGTTTGGAGGCTGGTGTTCAATCCACTGAGCCACTCCAGCCAGGGCAGATCATGGTTCTTTTAAAATCAGGGTGCAAATTTTAACTTTGTAAATTTTAACATGTGTATTTCTTTGGGCTAGCAACCTAACTACTTCAATATGTTTCTTCAACTTCCACATAAAAGTAAAAATTAGTACATATCAGTGGGACTCAGTGAGAGTTCATTTTTATATGTTATGTGGTAACACTAATTTTTAGATTATATTTTCATTATTTTCTTATTTTAGCATAACATAGTCAGCTGATGTGGCCTATGTAATGCTTGAGAACCCATCTCTCTGTATTAGCATCAGTCTGGTTATTTTGTTCTGACAGCCTTCATGCACTTCCAATAGAATATCCAAGAATTGGTTAGCTTGTTTGATGCAAAGACTTAGGACCTGCTCCAAAGCTCCACAGAAAAGAGAATGTGATCACACACTGAACATGCTGCTGAATACTAGTGTTCTAATGGTGCTGCCTGGTGCTGCCTGCTGCTATAGCAGGGTCCTTGTATGTGTTCCTGCAGGAGCTGAAAGGGGCTGATGTTCAAGGTCCTACCTATTCTTCCCAAGCACAGGAGCATCAAATCTCAGCTGTACAGAGTAAAAACAATGTTTCCCAGTACCTCTAAGCCTTGTATTTTCACTTGAATCACCAACCCTTTTCCTTCGTGGTGAGTTCTTATTTAAAGGGAACTTGGTATTATTTATTGTCCCTGTGACGGAGTGTAGCTCATCTTAGACTACCACAGATGTTTCAAACACATGGACTTGCACAAGGGCAGGGTCAAGATCTCCTAGTTCTCTCAGGCTGCTCCTCAGGTTCAGTGCAAGTGTGAGGAGAACCCAGAAATCATTTGCTTCACTATTTGGGCTAATTTTTTTCTGTTTCCCACTTTACTATGTTATTTTCTTCCCTCCTCCTCAATGCATGTGGCATAGAAGCTCAATAAAGGTGGCTTTTAATGAACAAAAATAGAAACTATTTTTAAGCAGTTTTGTTATTCTGGTTTTTCCTGAGGCAAAAGAAAACAAACATATGACTTCTTTACTGGGGAAAAATGTTGAAATCCCAAGATTAAAATGTAAATTTCTATTTTAGTAGATTATCCATCTATCCTGATTTTCTTGGACCTCAGTCTTCTGATGTAATGTACTCACATGTCTAGTAAGAAGAAAATTTTCATATTTTTGTACATGTTAATTCATTAAGAAGTAGTAGCTGTTTTGTGGAAAGGTGCCAGTATTGAGGCAGGATGGTAAGCAGCTAGAAACATTCCTCAGCAAGGAGAATAAAGAAACTGAGACAGATAGCTAAACAAACTGGCCGAACAATTTACAGCCAGATGCAGAAGGTCACCTCCCTAGAGATACCATCTAGGCCACAGTTGTATTTCAGCTCCAGGCCCAGAGAAGCTGCAAAACAAGACTGGTGAAACCAGGACCAGCTGCAATGCTAATAATCCCCTGGCACTGACCAATCAGAGGAGACCATGACCCTAAAAGGACACACCTGGAAAACTGATGAATATTCTGCTGAAACTCTCCCCTGAGGCCTCCTGTAAAATTTCTGCCAGGGAGAGAGAGGGTGGGGAGGGAAAGAGATGCCTGAAGACAAAGGACCCAGGGCACAAACTCTCCCTTTTCCCTCTGGGGAGCAACCCTTGGCATTCCCTTCCCCTCTCTTCTTTCCTAGCTTCTTCCCCAACAGGCAAGCACTTCCTAATCTAGGGGACCCTGAGACTTGCAATCAGGGGAGAAATGGGCAACAGCAGCTTGTCTGAGGCTAAATCCCTGAACCTGTTCCCAACACCCCCTTTTCTCTGACTTCCAAGTAAGTGAAGGAGGCCCAGCCTAGGCTCTCAATGCTTCTTTACCAAGCCCTTCTTTTTTTTATTGTCCCCAGTTTTAATAAATGTACCCTCATGGTCACCTGGACTTGTTTTGTGAAACCCTCCCAAACACTGCTGGCTGGCTCTAGGCAGACCCACTCAGGGCCAGGTCCCTGCCCTCTAACAGTATAATCTCTGATATGCTATTTTACAGTAGTTTCTGGAGCTCCTTAAAAAAAGAGTCTTCTTAATTCTTATATTTATAGCTACCCATCTAAAAAAGTTTAGCAGTTGAATTTAATACTTAGCAATTATACTACCCAAGCAATGTGTAGCCAAATATTTTAGGCAACTTTGTCTCTGCCAATTTCCTGTTGTAATTTTCAACCCTACTATTCTTGATATTACATAAAATGCAGAGGGAAGCCATTTTGTAAACAGACATTTTTAAAGGTAAAAATGAAAACTTTTGATTTACTGAAATTTCACTTGTCCAGACTACTCTCTGAAATCAGTGAATTCTATAAATGCATATTATAAACATTCGTGGAGAGTAATAGGAATTGTACATTTTTATAATAATTCTCGTTTATTGAAATGGAGGATGTGTCTAGAAATATGTTCAGTATTGTATATGCATCATCTTATTTAATACTTACAACAGCACTGTGAAATAAATACTAACTTTAGACTCTTTTTCCCAGTGGAGAATTCGGAAGACTGTAAGGGTTTAGTAATTTATCCAAGGCTACCTGACTAACAAAGGAAGGAAGAATATGAGTCTGTTTCTTACCAAATAGAGATGGATATTATGCAAAGAATGCTGCCAGAAATTCGTCCCATCCCTGGATGTGTATGCTGCTCCTCTCACTAAGGGGCAGGATCCATGTCTCCTCCCCTTGGATCTTGGCTGCCGCTCTGATTTGATTTGACCAATAGAATATGTTGGAGGTGATATTTTGACACTTCCCGGCCTAGACTTAAGAGGCCGTCTAGCTTATCCTTTTTCTTCTTGGCCATCATGTAAAGAAGCCCAACTATCCTTCTTGTGGGAGATTTGTGGAAAGAAAAATGCCCTAGAGAATGAGAGTCAAAGAAGGGAGAGAGAGAGAGGTCTAGCTAACCTTTAGCCAATGTAGCCATCTTATATGAGATGCCAGACATGTGGCTGAAGCCACGTAGATCCTCTAACCCTACCTAGTTCAGCTGCCTCAGCCAAACCACACAGAGAGGCCAAACTGCAAAATCACAAGCAAATAGAGCTGGTCTTCTTAAGAAAGAATAAAGTCTTTCTATCACAGTTTTGTTTTTCTGTTACTAAAACTTCCCCATTAACATTTTTTAGCATTTAAATACTCACAGCCACCATAGAAAAGTTTTCAAACAAAATCATCTTTAAGTAATTAACTCTAAATGAAATCTCTTAATTCACTCATTTCCCATTTACTGAAACTTACAATGTAGCTGGCAATGTGTTTTAGGTTGTGTGTGTGTACACACACACACACACACACACACACACACCTCAGTCATGGTCTTCATGAAAATATTACAGAAAGTTAAAATATATTTAAAATCTGATATGAGTTTAAAACATTTTTATATTTGATATATTACTATGAAATATTCAGAGAAGCTCTTTTGTATTAATTAAGAAATTGTCTTACCATCAATCTCTATTTATTTTACATTTAAAACTTTTCTTTCTAAAGATAATGTGTATACAAATTTTAATTTTATCTGATATAGCACTGTCATTTACATGTTCTTTCCAACAAAGATAGTATTTTTAAAAATATTTAAAATATTTAATATGAAATACTTAAATATAAAAAATATTTAAAATACCAAACATTTCAAAATGGACAATAATGAGTGTTAGATATTTTGTTGTTTTTGTTGTTTTTGCTTTTGTTTTTGTTTTTCTGATTACTTGGGAGCAAGTATGAAAAATTTGAAATACACTTTGGGACTATGGGATTGTTGAATAAATTATAATATACAGCACAGTAAAATACTAAGAAGCCATTTAAAACTTTACTCACATGGCTAAGTGAAATAATAAAGCAATATGTAATAAAATTTTATGTTGTTAAAATAGTATGATTAATTGTATACATAAATATACAATTGTAAATTGATGTATCTAAAATTGTATAATAAATGTGTTTTATTTAATAAACATGATAAAGTCCTCATGGCTGTGAGGCCAAAAAAAAAAAAAGAAAGAAAGAAAAAAAACATGGACAATGGAATCAGAAATACCTAGATATAATCCCTGACTTTACCAATTAGTACCTTGGTATGATTTTAAGAAGTAACCCTAATATATCTGAATCTGTGTTCTCATCTGTAAAATGGGGGAACAAGGTCTATTTAAAAAATTATGATAGAAGTCATAGAGTACCAAATGATGCTCAGGAAATGGCAATTGCTCAAATTTTTAAAGTGCATGACTCTGGCCCTGATACTCACCCCGTCTACCAGCACTGCACTGCTCTGTCCGCGGAAGGATGCTAAGGTCTCTTTCTAATGGGTCTGTGTTACCTTGGGGCTGTTCTTAGTGTTCCCAAAAGGTCTAAATCAAATTTCAGTATAAATTGAATTTTTAAAAAATCTAGAGCTTACGTGTTTGTGGGTCAATTAAATCAGAACTGAGTTTAGGGGTGCCTGCTTGATGCATGTTTTCTTCAATGAGTATTGCTCAATTAAAAAACCTGAAAGGTAAAAGAAAAATCTTAAAGGTGATATGCTACCATATGTTATGTTTACATTTATTACAGAAGTTTTTGTTTGATTTATAGATTTAATAAATGTGAATTTCTTTTATTAAAATGAAATAATTAGCTTTAAAACCAAGAAAGATTTATTGATTACAAGTGGAAAACTAAAATATTGATATAAATGTGGCAAGAGGGATCAGTTTTAGGAAAACAATTTAAAAAAAAGTATCACTGCAGTAAACACAAGTGACTCACATTGACCAAATGGTGAACAGATTTAAAAAGAGATCAACTTGGCCAAAACACTTGCATAAGATAATTCAATGACAGAAGGCAAAACATAAGACAAAGGGCGATTCTAATGATTAACTTTTGGAATGGAGTGGATTTCAAGCAGTGAAATTTTGCAAAATATTTCCATAACACAGGCCAAGTTCTAATGTTACTTTGAAAGAACATAAAACTCAGAAAAATTATGATTCTTAGAAGTTTTATCACAATAAGGAAAAGTTAGTCTTATTAAGTTAGATAAAATTGGAATATGAAAATCAGTTGTCTTCTTCAAGGTAAGTTCATTTGTATTTGAGCAGAAAACAGCAGGCATTTGATGAGAAAACAAGTTAAACCCAGACTGTTGTCATTTCCATCACTGTACTTGATATCTACACGTGTATTTTTCTGTGCACTGTAAGCAGATGCTATTTATTTATTTATTAAACTTTCTTTTAATTTATTGATTTTAGAGAGAGAAAGAAAGGAGAAAGAGGGAGATCAATTTGTTGTTCCACTAATTTATGCATTTATTGGTCGATTCTTGTATGTACTCTGACCAGGGAATCAAACCCACAACTTTGGTGTCTCAGAACAATGCTCTAACCAGCTGAGCTATCTGGCCAGGACCCAGATGATATTTATGCAATATTTTTAGTAGATATTTGCTCAATTTAACATATGAATTTAAGGATTTTTCTTATATTAAACTTTTCAGTTGTTCTAGGTTTTTATGTGTATTGTATGTTGCTGTTAGATCAGTGCAAACAAGTATAAAGAAGATATACCATTTTGTAAAAATTTATACCATATAGATGCACTACTAAAGGAGAAAAATTGCATACTTATTTTATACATGATCTATTCCTTCATTTCTCAATATTTATAAATAAGCAACTAGCAAGTGTTCACTGCGTACTAAGTATATAATGGGGTTACATGGATGTTAGCTAACAGGACAAATGTGAGCTCTATACAAAATAGGAAAGTGACATCAAAAAATTCAAAAGCCTCAGGTTTACTGCAAAGTCGTATGTTACACAAACTAAAAGTAGTCAAGGAGGACAAGATATCTTATTAAATGAGTTGGAAAATGCTATATATAGATATACACACACGTATATATGTATCTATGTATATATACATGTGTATATATAGTAAATATTTTGAAGATTACTATAAAATTTTCAATGTTTTAAGTTTGAAATTATATGGGCAAAGTGTACAAAAATAGTTTTATGCTGAATATTAAATGGAACCAGAAAGGTAAACAGATTTCAATTTCAATACTGATATACAGATAAACAAATTCTATTAGCTAAATGTCTCTTCCTCAAGAGCACAGATAAACCACCTGAGACCTCACCATTATTTTTTATATATTCAACTCTGGTAATGTTTGGTGACTAGAAATGATACATATTTAAAATATAGCAGCGATATTATTCAAATTCAATTCTTAGAATAGATTTAAGTTTGGAAATAAGGAGTATTTAACAGTAAAGACCCCTGGGCTTTCTTGGAGGAAACTTAACTGAATAATTCATTAACCCACGATATTATAGGATATCTTTAAAACAGTATTTGTGAACAAAAAAAAATCGGATATAAAATGGCTGACATGTAAACTGGCTTTTTGTATTAACACTTAACAAGAAGTATTTTGTTTTTATTAATTTTTTAATTCCATTACTTCTTTTTAGCTTTTAGATCAGTTTAATTGTGATTAACAAGAATGTGTAAGGTAAGTTGTTAAGTAAAAATAAGTTAACACTTGCAACTGCCTGCTTGGCTAAATCAAAATGATTTTCTAATGAGCCCATCCGTAAAAAAATCCAGAAATTAAATGGACACTGTACCTGAAAAAAATTGCTACCATCTTTCTCTAACCCAGGATTTCAGTTTGGTATCCATGTAGACTTATTGTTCTTATTGCTAATTGACTTGTTAACAAATAAATTATAAAGTCATTTAATGAGTTTACTGATAAAGGAGTCAGGAGCCCTCACAACAAAGAGTGGATCAGTGGTCGTTGCAATATTCTAGCTGGGAAATCAAAAGCATCACTTTGCTGAAAACAAAAGTTTGAAAGCAAATGTTTCACTTTTCAGATTCACAGCAGTCATGGTTTTCTGTAATTATTAGGGGCAAAAACCAGTTATGTTTTCTGAGCACTGCTTCATGCAGTATTAAAAAATTAAAAACAATTAAATAATATATCACATTCTACTTAAATGGCTTTAAGATTTCTATATTCTCTTCAGTTTAGATCTATTTAAGATATATTCTAAATGTTACACCTTTTTAGAAACATTTCACTACATTGTGTAGGGAAAGGTGTGTATTGAAGAATCAGTTTTAAATAGGATACAGTATAAACAACAAATACTCTTACTCTCCTTCATTCTCATTAGCTGAGAAAGACTATTAGCTCTCTCCACTGTCTCCAGGCTTGACAGTTCTGTGGTCATAACTCATAAAGCATTGGGATCCAGGAAATTTGTTAGACTTCAACATTGAAAAGAACTGCATAATTTTTACTTCTTAAATAAATAAAGTCTGATTTAGAATACAGATGTTTCTTTCTTTGATGTTTAAATGTTCTGGGTAAGCATATTAATGAGTCTCAGCTGTATTAGTTTAGCTCAGGTAGATTGGAGTTTTATGATCTTGTGAAGTTGAAAGAATAATTGTGTTTTTTTAATAAATGCTTTTCGTGCATCTTCCCCCCAAAAAAGAATATTTAAAGCAGAGGTTCCCTTTCTCAGACAGCATACTCTTTTGAACACAAGTAATAAGAATATTGGCAATATTTATTGTAAGTCTTTATCAAAAAAATTTCTTTTTGAAGAGGAATTTGGTGGCAACATTAAAGTGGCTCAGAATATTTTAAACAAGTAGAATAGTAGGCATATTTTCCATGGTTGGCTGTTTTCCATGCAATGGGTGTGTTTTTTTAAAAACACATTCTTGGCCTTTATCGAAAACCACAGATAGCTATAATTTGGGTAGCTTTTACAGTTAATTTATGACTTTTGCACTCAACTTAATGGCCCATAAAAAACTCAAACCAGCAGTGTTAGGACATTGCTTTAGCAGTTAAAGGATTCTGGAGACTGAGAGTGTTTTTAGAAAGGGACTTCCATGTCAAATGGAAATTTTGAATTGTACTTAGAACATTGTTGCTTGATACAAACATTATCTCTTTCAAAGTTACACCCTGGCTACTCTGACTCTGGCCAGTATAGCTAGAAATCCTACAAAACAAAATTATTAGTGTGCTTTAGGTAACCTCATTTTTATATGCTTATATTAGATAAAGCAATTCTCAAGCTAGAAAACTAATAAAAATCCGTTTGCGACAATTTACTGCACCTAAAGCAAATGTATTTCACCCAGGGAGAAAGATGCCTATGATTTTTTTTTTCCTCTATGGGTTTTAAACAGTTAACATCACCTGCTGCTGTTCCTGGTGAAACCCCACAGGAAATGAATGCCAAAGGTACAGATGAAAGAGAAAGTAATTTTCTGGGAGGGGAGGAAGAGTAATTTTGCTCTGTGAGGTGAAAGGGTGAGAAACCAAAAAACTTGTGAGCAATTACTTATGAAAGTGGAAATGGTGGTAAAAGTTAGAGTCAAAGGGAGCAAATACAGGAAAGAAAAAAAGAAGAAAATTCCTAGAGCCATAAAGATAAAGAGACTGTAGATTGAAATACACATTTAGAAGATGCTATTCAAAAAGTAAGTCCAGTGCTATATCTAGAAATGTTAGAAATTTAGTAAAATGTTGTGTACACATTTAATATATACCCTTTGGGTAAAATTTTAAGAGATATTCTTAGATCTTCCCTCTCTCACTCCCCACTGTTATGAGGAAAGTGCAGTGAGCATGAGCAGGAAATGCAAGGAAGACTAGAATAATTACTATTATAAAGGAAAAAATTACAAGGAGCAGATAATTAGATAGGTAATAGACAGATTACAATACTGATTGGGGGCTGAGTTGAGGAATGGAGGAGGAGTATTTATTTGCATGGCTGTGGATGATAGGCTCCCCGATGAAAAGGGAAACTGTTGTTAACTGAGAGACATCAGAAGACATTGAAACATGCTTCAGTAAGCTGGTTGCTATTCAAACTATGTTTATTTAAACATGGCACTCTTTTAGGACTAGGCTTCTGTATGGGTTATAGGTGAAAATGTACACGAACCTAATATTAGAGTGTTTGTCTCACTTGATATCATTGTTGACAAATTTGTCACTGGTGATTAACAAACAAATCACTGGTTGTCAGTATCAACTGCTTGTCAGCATCTTTGCCTACTGGATACCATGTAAAACAAAACAAAACAAAACAAAAAAAGGAATAGTGGGGAGAAATCTCTGATAATTACAACTTGCATAAATTTAGGAGAAAGATATAGTCTCTAAGGACAATTCAAGTTAGTCAAAATTAGCAGAGATGAGAAAACAGTGGCAAAAGGTGGAATAAAGAAATGAATGAAGGTGGTGAGTGAACTGTGGTTCAAAAATGGCACATCTAAGAGCATGATAGCAATATTATACTTCCTAAGAGAAAAAAGACCATCTCTTGTAATGTAAGAATTATGTACACAGACTAATAATGGGTGCAAGTCCCCACAGTGAAATGCCAGATGGTAGTACGTTTTCTGAAGCCAGTGTTGTTCACAGAAGCAGAGAATTCAGGGCTACACAAGGGGTGATGAGGCATGTCACACTTGTAGAGAAAAGTAAGTTTCTGTGTTATTACAAAAAGAAGAAAGGACTTCAGGAAGAACTTAGGACTGTAGTTCAGAAAAGTGAAACATATTAATTAATGACTAACGTATACAGAACGAGCATACCATTGGTATTGGTTTTCTATTGCTACATAGCAAATTTCAACAAATTTAGCAGGTAGAAGAACAGAAATTTATTGTTGGACAGTTTCTGTTGATGAGGAGTGTGGACACAGAGTAGCTAAATCTCACCTGTCTGAAACAAGGTTTCAGCCAGGGATGTAATTTTCTTTAACCATTGGGGTCCTTTTCAAAGTCCATTCAAGTATGGGTAGAATTCACTCCTTTGCAGTTTGAGGCTTCAGTTCCCCGTTGTAGGAACTGAAGTGGGCTGTAGACTGCGGGCTACTCTCAGCTCTTAGAGGCTGGACTCGTGTCCTAGACCTGCAACTCTCTCACATCACAGCTTACTTGCTCAAAGCCAGCAGAAAGTCTGACTCCAAGAATTACCTACTCTGCCTGTTAAAGTCTTATCTGACTAGGACATCCCAGGTTAGTTTCCCTTTCACAATTAATTCAAAATCAGGAAACTTAGATGTCTGCAAAATCCCTACATCTTTGCCAGATATTGTTATTGGTGAGCGGTATGAGAGATATTCTATCTGCAATAAACAAGAGAATTTTTACAAGTAAAAATGAAAAGTAACAACTAAAAAGAAAATATTAAAATACAAGAACCCTAGTGCACTGCTGGAGGGAATGCAGACTGGTGCAGCCATCCTGTGAAACAGGATGGAGTTTCCTTAAAAAAAATAAAAACAGAACTGCTGTTTGACCCAGCAATCCCACTTCTAGGAATACATCCCAGGAATCCCGAAACACCAATTAGAAAGGATATATGCACCCCTATGTTCATAGCAGCATTATTTTAGCAAAGGTCTGGAAATAGCCCAAGTGCCCACGAGTAGATGAGTGGATAAAAAAGATGTGGTGCATTTATACAATGGAATTCTATGTAGCTGTGAAAAAGCAGAAACTCTTACCCTTTGAGACACCATTGATGGACCTGGAGAATATTATGCCAAGTGGAATAAGCCAGTCACAGAAAGACAAACACCATATGATCTCACACATATGTGAAATCTAACGAACAAAACACACTGACAAACAAAATAAAACTAGAGGCAGGGACACATGGAACACACTGACAGATCTCAGAGGGGAGGAAGCTGTGAGATTTTGAAGAGATTAGCCAAAGAACATATATGCATATATACAAAACCCATGGACATAGACAACGTTGTGGTAAAGGCTGAGGTGGGGGGAGGACAGGGGCTGGGAGGAGGAGGGAAAATGGAGGACATCTGTAATAGTGTCAACAATAAAAATAAATGCATAAAATACAACAACATAAGATTTTTATCAGAAACTTTTTTTTAGAGTTCATGTTATTTATTTATTTTTAGACAGAGGGGAAGGGAAGGAGAAATAGAGGGAGAGAAACATCAGTGTGTGGTTGCCTCTCATGTGCCCTCTGCTGGGGACCTGCCCTGCAACCCAGGCATGTGCCCCAGCTGGGAATCAAATCAGCAACCCTTTGGTTCTCAGGCTGGCAGTAAATCAGTATGGCCTATTTAAGTCATACCAGACAGAGCAATACTTTATAGAAACACTTTTTTAAAAAAGATTCTATTTATTTATTTTTAGAGAGAGGCAAAGAGAGGGAGAAAGAGAGGGAGAGAAACACCAATATGTAGTTGCTTCTCACTCACCCTTACTGGAGACCTGGCCTACAACCCAGACATTTGCCCCAACTGGGAATCGAACATGCAGCCCTTTGGTTTGCAGGCCAGCACTTAATCCATTGAACCACACCTGCCAGGCATCAGAATATATTCTTATCCTACAACAAGTGAAAGTTATGGCTAATTATTTTGCAAAAATTTGTAAAGTCTTAATACAACACTATTTTCTATGAATGAAATTTGTAAATAGATAAGCAATAAAATATGAGTTATAAAACCCCAGTAATAAAAGTAAGAATAAAAACCTGCCTTTTACAGAGGGGATGGTAAAAAAGAAAGGGCCCTCAGAAAAATACACATTTAAAAAAGCATGGTAAAGGAATGTGGCAGGCAGAACATTTAAAGAAAAACATAGAAATGGAGGCAAAATGATGAAAAATATAAAAATAAAATAAAAATGATGAATAAACAGACATTTTGCCATGAAATCCTACCCTCGGATAAAAAGAAAAACCTAAATTAAGGCAAATAATGAGTATTTAAAATGTAATTATATTATTTCTGAAACAAAAAAAAGACAAATACATATGCTGAAAGTGCACATGATATATCAGGGAAAACTCATTCAGAATAATTTATACCACATTTTATCCTAATGAAATTTTTAGAGTTTAAAGATAATTGTTTTGTGTTGCCCCATAAAAAAATCAGGTCACTTTTCTTGGAAAAATATCTGGATTATCTTAGATTTTTTCATAGAAAATTTCAGTGTCAGAAGACAATGGATGATCATCTACAAGAGCCTTCAACATGAGAATGGATGACCCAAGGAGTTTTCAGTAAAATTGTCCCTCAAGCATGTAGATTAAAACAAGCTTTTAACATGAGTGAATGAAAGAGGTTTCTATTAGTCCTTCTTGAAAAAAAACCCCTGCAGAATAGATTTTGACAATGAAAAAAAATGAGTAAATTACTAACAAAAAGAAAACTAGACATGAGGATTGTATTACTTAGCAGTAGAAAGAAGATAAAAGGAAGCAAAAAAGAAGGGAAGGAATAAAGGAATAAGAAGAAAAGAAAAGGAAGAAGAAAAAAGATAAATTTAATGATTAGGATAAGAGAATAAAAACAATTTCTGATTATTTTTGTTATGTTTCAAAGTTATTTTTGTTTGAAAAAACATATGAGAATTTTAGAAAAAGAAAAATGCAAATACAAAAATTTTAATTGATGGAAATATACTTTTAAAAATTATAATGAACATTTCATTCATCTGTTTCAAACTGTATTTCCATCCAAATACATGGATAATTTTTTATGAAAATGCAATTTGTAAAAATTGTGTATAATCAGAAATTCATGTGCAAAAGTTAAGATCATATATTCCCAATATTGCTATTAAGCCATTAAAATAATTGTAATGATATTAAAATAATTGTATATCCAAAATGTGTGAAAACATTCAAGCATTTCTATGAAGTGATATACTTACATAATCTCATAAAGAGTATGAGGTATGAAAATTACAGGAACATCACTTTAGAAGTAAAAGTTGACAAAATTCAACAACCATTCATGAAAGAAAAATGTCTGCATAATAATAATAGATAAATACTCCCTTAATATGATAAAATATATAATTATATCAGTCCCAAACCCAAGCTCAAATTTGCGGGGTTAGAATAATGGCATCCCACTTATATTGGAAAAATGTAGGAATGTCTACTATTGTCACCATTTTAGAAAATTAACAAAATCCAGATATTATGCATGATTACACAAAGTTATAAGATTGTTGGTAGAAAAAATTTTAAAACAAAATAAACAATATCAAAAGACAATTGATGAACTGAAAGAATAAAATTCAAATTATAACTATATACTCTTAATACTATAATAGGCTCCTAAAATTAATACAAAAAAGGTCAACAACCAAAGAGATAAATATAAACAATACCAACAAAAAAATTCCAGAAAAGAAAAAGGAAATACAAACAGCATTTAAACTATGAAATAGGATCAAGAACAGATTAAAATGATAGTGAGTGAGCAGTTTTCACAAAACAGGTTGGAAAAAAAGTCAAAGATTTGATAGCAATGCTGCTGTATTGGAGAATCGGTAATACTCTAACCATTGCTAATTAGAGTAATGTCTTGTACAGTACCTATGAAAGACAATTTTTCAGTCTACCAAAATATAAATTTATATATTTTATTTTTATTGGACATAATTGACATATTACATAATATTAGTTTCAGGTGTACGGAAAATAATTCAAAATTTGTATATTGTGAAATCATCACTACAATAAGTTTCTAATTTTTGATGCAATGAATTTACTTCTATGTATATATTTTGCACATCTAAAATCATGCAACATTTTAAAATAATTAATTATAATAGCAAATATTGGAAACAACCTACATGTTTACCAATAGAGAATTGGTTAAGTAAATTATAGAGAAACATACAATGAAAATGAAAGTCTTTGAATCTGTAAAGCAGAATGAGAAAGCTCTCTATGAAAAATATATGATAACATCTAAAAGACATAATTTTAAGTGTAAAATGTAAGAAACAGAATTATGCACATTATACTCCTATAATTACTGAAAGGAGGTAAGGTTGATATGTTTAGAAACTATTTACATATTCCAGTATATGCTTAAAGGTTAATAATACACATGTGCTGAGGTATGGAAAGAATTAGGAGAGGCTTCAAGAAGACATTTTAATATGTTTTACATATTTCTTTAACCTTAGTTTTTATGTTTGAACAATGTGAATATATCCTGCATATGGATTAAAGAAATGCTTTTTAAAGTAACAATAAAATTTATTTTAAGGATAAAATAACCTAAAATATTTAAATATTTGCTTAAAGATGAGTAATAACTGTATTAGATTTAGTATCTATATGGAAATGTAACTTTATGTATAAATGAGGTTAGTGTTGGGGGTTATAACATACTAATAAAGAAAAACAAATTACAAAACAACGTTATTGTATACAATATGGTGACTTCTCTCAACTGTGGATACAGTGTACTTGAGATGGACAGAAATGAAAGTGCCAATTGGCATGCTGCAACCAGCCTCCCCCCACACACAGTCTGATTCTTCTGACATGAGGTTTTGGTTGCTCTTTGGGTTTGTTGTTATTGTTTTTGTTGTTGTTGCTGTTATAATGTTCTCCATTTAAATTTTTCTAATGTATGCATGCATTTATATAATTAGGAATGAGTAATTATACTTAAATTTTTGTTTCTCTAATTTTTAATTAACGGGTGATGCAATTATTTTAGAAAACACTTCTAAAAGGCGAAGAAATTAGTTTATTACTCTAATTCCTTTCTTCTCTAGTATGCGTGAACTTAATCTGCAGATGTTGACTCCCCAGCATCCAATCTCTCTTTTCTCCCTTCAACACTTTTACCTATTAAATCATTCCTTTAACATCAAACCTACAATGCCATTAAAACATATCTAAAATTTGTATTACATTTAACTAATTGTTTTCAGTACGTACTGTCAGCCCTTTTTAAATCCAAGTTTCTCATTTTGAGTTCTTAATCTTCACTTATACCTTTTAAGGTATAAATTATATAAAGTAGAACTTGTTACTTATTACAATTGTCCCACATTTTGCCCCTTTGGCTCTACTGTGCCCACTCCATCCCCCACTCCCAGAGTCCTTCCCCACATCATTGTCCATGTCCATGGGTCATTCATATATATTTCTCAGTAATCCCTTCCCCTTCTTTCCACCATTTACCAATCACACCCACCCCTCTGGCAGCTGTCAGTCTGTTCCCTGTTTCCACGTCTCTGACTTTGTTTTGCTCATTAGTTTATTTTGTTCATTAAATTCCTCTTATAAATGACATTATGTGGTATTGTTGTTCATCGCCTGGCTTATTTCAATTAGCATAACAGTCTCCATTTCCAAACAAGCTGTCACAAAAGATAGGACTTCACTCTTTCTTTCTGCTGCATAATATTCCATTGTGTAAATGCACTACAGTTTTTTAAATACATTCATCTACTGGTGGGCACTAAGGCTATTTCTAACACTCGGCTATGGTAAATAGCACTGCTATGAACATTGGGGTACATAAGTTCTTTTGGATTGGTATTTCAATCTTCTTAGGGCATATTACCAGCAATGGAATCCCTGGGTCAAAAGGTAGTTCCATTTTTAATTTTTTGAGGAAATTCCATACTGCTTTCCTTAGGGGCTATACCAGTCTGCATTCCTACCAAGAGTACAGTAGGGTTCTCTTTCCTCCACATCCTCACCAGCACTTGTTGTTTGTTGATTTATTAATAACAGATATTCTGACAGACATGAATTGATATCTCATTGTGATTTTAATTTGCATCTCTCTGATGAATAGTGATTATGAGCATTTTTTTTATATTTCTATGGCCATCTGTATATCCTCCTTGGAAGAGTGTTTACTCAGGTCCATTGCTCATTTTACAATTGGATTGTTTTTCCTCTTTGTGCTGAGCCATATGAGTTCTTTATATATATTGGATAAATCCATGCTGGTGTATCAGTGGCAAATGTTTTCCCCCATACAGTCAGTTCTCTTTTCATTTGATGATTGTTTCTTTTGCCATGCTTTTCAATTTGATATAGTCCCGTTTGTTTATTTTTTCCTTTGCTTCTCTTTCCCTAGGATTTATATTGGAAAAATATTGCTACATGGAATAGGCAATATTTGCTTGTCCATGTTTTCCACTAGGACTTCTGGTATTACAACTTATATTTTATCCTTTATCCATTTTGAGTTTATTGTAGTAAATGATGTGAGTTGGTGGTCTTGTTTCTTTTTTTCTTTTTTCATGTACCAATCCAGTTCTCCCAACACTATTTATTAAAGAGACTATTTTACTCCAGTGTATATACCTCTGCTCCCTTTGTCAAGAATTAATTGACCATAGAAACCTGGGTTTATTTCTGGGCTCTCTATTCTGTCCTATGATCTATGTGTCTGTTCTTATGCCAATACTAGACTATTTTGATTACAGTGGCCTTGTAGTGTAATTTGATATCGAGTATTGTAATCCCTCCAACTTTATTCCTCTTTCTCAAGATTACTGAGGCTATTTGGGGTCTTTGGGGTTCCATATAAATATATTTTATTTCTTTATTTTTAGAGAGAGGGGAAGGGAAGGAGAAAGAGAGGGAGAGAAACATCAATGTGTGGTTGCCTCTCACATGGCCCCCACTGGGGACCTGGCCTGCAACCCAGACATATGCCCTGACTGGGAATCGAACCGTGACCCTTTGGTTCACAGCCCATGCTCAATCCACTGAGCTACACCAGCCAGGGCTATATAAATCTTTGAAGTATTTGTTCTAGATTGTGAAATATGTCATTTGAATCTTGACAGGAATTGCATTGGATCTATTGATTGCTTTCAGTAGTATGGACATTTTAATGATGCCAATTCTTCCAATCCATGAACATGGTATATACTTCCATTTATGTGTCTCTTCCTCAGTTTCTTTCTTCAGTGGTCTATAGTTTTTTAAGTAAAGTTCTTTCACCTCCTAGTTTACATTTATTACTAGGTAACTTAATTTTCTTCTTTTAGTAAATGGGATGTTTTTTTAGTTTCTCTTTCTAATAGTTCATTGTTGCTGTACAGAAATGCCGTGGATTTCTGAATATTGATTTTGTTTCCCATTATTTTGCCAAATTCACTTATTAGGTTGAGACTCTAATGTTTTCTATGTACACTATCATGTCATCTTCAAATAATGACAGGTTTATTTCCTCTTTTCCAATTTGGATGTTTTTGTTTCTTTTTCTTGTATTATTGCTGTGGCTAGAACTTCCAGTACTATGTTGAATAAGAGTTCTGGAAAAAGAAAAAAAAGAGTGCTGAAAGTGGATACCCTTGGCTGGTTCCTGATTTTAAGAGAAAAGCATTCAGTTTTTGCCCATTGAGTATGATGTATTGTATCTTGATTTTCTAAATATTGAATATGATATGTCAAGGTGTAGTATCTTGTTGTTGTTGCTGGTGGTAGGTTTTTGTGGGTTTTTTTTATTCAAGTATTCACATTTTCACACAGTTCAACTAATACTGACCATATACGGATTTAAATTATGTGGCATATTCTCCATTTCCCATGTATTTGGAATTCATGCCCCTTAATTCTGTTCAGAAACAGTTCTTACCACTTCCATCAGTTAGGTTATAAAATTGTTGTATTTGTATGCAAAAGATGATTAAATATAGGCAATTTAATATTGCTCAATCTAATGTTTCAGATATTTGAAATAATACGTTACACTATCCCCTTTATTATAAATTAGGCACTTTAAAGTTTGAAGATTCATGATTCATATATGAAGTATATTTTAATATTTTTGTAGGCTCATAAACTGAAAAATATTAAGTCAGCATTAGTTTACTCAAATGAAAAAATTAAACTTCTTTTTCTCTTATTTGGAAATGTTCCTCTGGGAGGAACACCAAAATTTTATTTGTTTTTAATGAGTTTCTAAGTATAGTTAGGTAATATTTTGATTTTAGTATATTCAAATTGGTCAGTATATTTATTTCCAAGAAATACGATCAGTATATTCTTAGATTTATTGAGTAACAATTTAAAAATTAATGTTTGATACAATATAATATTTTATCAACCTAATAAACACATGATTAAGCTGTCTTTTGTAAAAGCAGAAACCAATTTTTCTTTAAATAGCAAATGTACCACATGTATATAGACTTATATTCAAGTGCTTTTGACCTAAGAAATGACAGTTTCATGTGGTTCAATCTAATATATGTTTTTTGTATTGATTGCCCAATAGTATCTTTATTTCATAAGATTTTATATATGCACATATACTTATACAAGTATAAACACATACAGATATTATAATACAGCCTGAGTCTTTAATTTTATATTGTAATGAAGAAATTTATGAAAAATTTCAATCCACTCCAACATACAAGTATATTCACCCAGATAAGATAGCTAAGATTTATCTGAATCATTATTTTATTTACTGCTTATGCTATCATTACTACAAAAGATGAACCAAAAAGTGTTAAAGTTTTAATGAATAGTTCACTGCATTTGTATATATGATGACAAACATGTTAAATTAGGCAATCTTTTCCCCACACATTTATAAAATATTGTATTAAAACATAAGATTTTAATTTAAGTCACACATACAAAAACTAACATCACATAAAAGGTCTGTCTTCAAATATTCCAGCCATTGTTAATATAACAAGAATGGTTTCCATGACGTTAACATAACCTGGCAGCCAAAGATAGTGGACCAGAATACATATGCCTGAACAAAGATGACTTCACTGTACTAGTCAGAGGGGGCAGTAGGCACCATTGATTAAGCTTGTGTATTGCATTGCTGCTACACTCAAAATGACTGAGCAAAATAGAGTAACAAATTTTTGCATCAGATTTTGTGTTAACCTGGAACATTCCGCTGTGGAAACTATTCAGGTGATTCAGAAGGCTTTCTGTGATGATGCAATGAGTGCATCACAAATAAAAGTGTAGTACAATTGTTTCAAAGGTGGTTGAGAATCTGTCAAAACTGATCCACATTCTGGAAAACCTCTAACCAGCAGAACACCTGAGAATATTTTATGTTTACAGGCTGCAATGTACAAAGACTGGCAATTGACAGTATGAGAACTAGAAGGTGATCTGGGGATTCCAAAGATTACTGTCTCTGAGATTTTGATGCAGGATGTTGGCATGAAACATGTCATAGCAAAATTCATTCCATGGCTTCTGCTATCTGAGCAGAAGGAACATTGTACTGCAGTTGCTAATAACTCCATTCAAACCACTACCAATGAACTAGATTTGGCTCCCTACCACTTCTGGCCTTTCCCAAAACTGAAATCACCTTTGAAAGGAAAGAGATTTCAGACTGTCTATGAGATGTAAGAAAATACAGCAGGGTAGCTGATGGTGAATCCAATAAAGGAATTTACAGAGTGTTTTGAACTGTGGGAGAGATGGTTGGAGAACTTTGTGAGGTCCCAAGGTGTCTACTTTGAAGGGGACTGAAGTGCCATTGTCCTGTGTACAATGTTTCTTATACCTTGTATCTTCTTTAGTGAATGTCTCTATTTTTCCTAGTACACAGCTGGATACTTTCTGGACAGACCTGTAGACATAATTTATTTATTTTTCCTTTATATTATATTTATTGAAGTGACATTAGTTAACAAAATTATACAAGTTTCAGGTATCCACTTCTACAACACATTATCCATACACTGTATTGTGTGTTCACCACCCCAAGCGAAGTGTCCATCCATCACTATTTATCCCCCCTATACCCTCCTCTAACACCCCCATACCTCCCTCCTTGGTAATCACCTTACTATTTGTCTGTGTCCATGACATTTTTTTCTTATTTCATTGAGCAAAGAAAAAGAAAAGAACAAAATCAAAAAACTGCACATAAGCAATTTTTTCTTTTTAAATTTGTTATCATTATTCTATTACAGTGGTTCCAATTTTCCCCCTTTGCCCTCCTCCACCCAACCCATGCCCCACTCCCTTTATAAGGGGAAAAAATTAAAGCTAATACTTCAGCTAGTATTACTCACTGGTTTATAGGCTGAACCATCCTCCTCACAAAGACTTGATTAATGAGCATGTAGGGGCTGTTCCTTCTGCAGCCAGTTTTTTAATGAATGACTTCTCAAATAACTTCAGGAAAAATGTAATAAAGTACATCTGTTCATTGTAGAAGACTTATACAATACAGATTATCACAAAGAATAAGAAAAACACAATTATATCATCAAAGAATATAGCTAACTTTATGTCTTTTTATTTCTAGCCTTTTTACTCTAAAGTTTCCTTCTGCCACTTGTGTTCTTGAAATGCAAACCCTGGCAACACCCAGATCCTTGCAGGGTGAGAACTTTCAGACCCTGTGGCTTCCCTGAAGGGCATGGGAATGATCTAGCTGTTCTCTGACCATTAGATTATTCAGAGTGTAATGAATTATATATTAACCACTTTAAGTTTGTTAAAGGAAAGGGGACAGTTTGTTATCAATGTTACATTTCTTCCTGCTGCATATATTTCTATCTTCTTTAAAAATAATAATTAAGGGAAAGCAATTATTTCTGGATCCTGTATCTTTGAAAATTCTTTTCCATCACTATGCAAACTATACTTATCCCATGATCTCCCTCTCCTCCATGGTGGGAAGTGGTGGATAAACTCTTGAGCGTTTTGTGATCACTCTTGTTCCTACAATCTTTAAGATGCATAATGAGCTATTTTTTTCATTATTTTAATACATTTGTTGTAAAATTCTTACCTTGACAAAGGATTCTGCAGGTTTTGAAAAATGTTTTTTCTCTATCTCTGATTATTTTCTTTTTGATATAATTGTAATAAATGTTTTGCCAATCACCCTACAGAAGCATTCTGAGTACTCTTAAAAGTAATGTTTACTAGAGTGTTAGAAAAAGCATGGGGAAAACCCACAAAGGAACAAACAGTAACTTAGAATGTGCTGTGAAATATTCTAAAGTAAAGTAAAGGAAAGGGGGGTAACAAAAATGATCTCATTACGTCTTCTTGCTTTTAAAACTGTTTTCCATTGGGTTCAAAATAGGGAGTAATATTTCTATCATTCTGAAGCTGTGACCTTTAAATCGAAGTGTATACAAGGAAATAATTTCCCACTGTAAAATTTCACTTTATCTAGTAAGTGGTATTTAAGTATCTTCATATATACAGTATTGAGTTAAGTAAGTAATTTGTAATTGCATTTGAAGATACTAGAGCTAAGAGTCTATCAGATCCTGCTAATCAAACTCACAGCTTCAAAGGACTAATGCAGTATTACCATACACTCCCTAAGAGCATCATTTCCAGCATTTCCATATATCAAGGTGATATAATGATCTCAGACACAAGAGAAAGATTTCAATTAAGTGTAGCATAGCAGCATGCTACAAAAGGCACACAGCATCTTGCTAATTAAAATGCAATAAGCCAACAAAAGTCATTGAACATTATACTACCAGAGGCAAAATAGAAAACTGATGAACCAAAGCAATTGTTTCATTTTTAAAATAGAAGCACTGATACACTACTGACTAATGAAATAAGAATGAATATGGGTCTCTAAGGAATGAAATAGTATCAAATATCAAAATTTTAAATCAATTATATAACCAGCTGATAAGAAGTGCAAGTGGGAAGCTCTGAATATGCCCCCAGAATGTAGTAGGTAAATACAAATATGTAATTTTACTTCATTAAAATTAATGTTCAATATTACTGAACAAATACCTTTATTGAACATCTATTGTAAGAAAATAAGTGAGTACATTAAATTAAGTATTTTTATGCTTATCTGTGAAATAATATCTTTGAAATTAAGACATGTTCATGCTTTAGCGTTTCTCTTTGTGCATAAAACATTCTTGGCTCTGCAGGAAATATGGCATTATATCAGTGGCTGTTAGACTGAAAGCCATTGCAAGTCCAATAAGTTAGTATAAGAGTACACAATTGTAGAAGTCAATTAAATAAGCCAATTTAATGCTTAGGAGTATAATTTTCTCTAGAACTGAAATTGAAAACAAATTTTTTTCATTAGGAGCTATAATCACTGAATAGGCATCAACAAGAGAGGGAAATTATTTTATAGATTCAATAATCAAAACCATTTTAACTTTGGGGTGATGTAGTTTGGTTTTGTAGTCTGTGGTTTTAAGGCACCATGCACATCAAAGTATATAAGAAAGGTCCAAAATATTTTGAAGAGATAAAGAGTATAATTAAAAATATCATGATGGGTGCTCAAAGGAATTATTTGAAAGATCTCAAATAAACCGGGCATTAATGAGAATGTTGTAATAATGGGCTATGATTCTCAGTTGTATAATGTGAATTACAACATATAATTACAGCACTTACAATCCAAGTTATGAAATCAGCAAGCATGAATGGCCAATGTCCACACATGCTGTTGCTAATGGCTGGCAAATATACACAGCAATCATTGTGGTTTAATAGGACTCCAATTCTTATATTTTATCTTTGAAAGCCAATTCATTGAAATTTGGCATTTGAGCTAATCCTTCCACAAAATGTTTAAACAAGCAAATTTTGGGCATTTTCACAATATTTTTATTTGAGAAAGAAGACACACATTGTGTCAGGGAAGGACCTCCAAGCAATTACTATCACTATGGAGTAATTAAATATGTTTCCAGTCCTATCAAATATCAAAAGTTGTCAATTATTTCATCCAATGTTAAGAGATACATATTCACAGGTTATAGGGATATCTTAGATTTATTGACTCTTGCAGACTGGAAAGGCACTGGCAATTTTAGAAAATGGAAAACAACAAAGAGAAGTTGTCTATCTGATATTTTACCTATATCATCTATATCTATATCTATCTATATATTACCTTTAATTGGAGAGATGTTCACTAGATAGTAGAAACAAATAATAAATTGGTGTCCATTTCAAAATATGGGTTCTATATCTATATGTTTGCTTTAAAAAAAATAGAGCTTGAAAGGCAGGATTCAAAAGAACCTGCTACTCTGAACGTATACAAGGGAAGTGGTTTCCTTAGCAACAGGAAATAGGTGACAGCTCTCAGAGGTGATTCTTCCACCCATGCACCTTTTGAGTTCGGTAATGTTTCCAAGCTCATGTAGAAAAAGATAGACTGAATTTATCATGAAGAAACGATACTGCTAGTTAGGGACCCTTCACAGCGTTTATGAGTTAGCAGATGCTTTGTTTGCTCTGGTTGGCATGACAGTGGTAGCTTCCTGGAGGCTAGGCTTCTTTCATCCTTTCTGTATAGTCCTCCAGATATTGAATTCCTTAAAACTATGTTCTGAATTCTTAATAAGGTATAAGGCTCATCCGGATAAAATAGCCACATATAGAAGCAAAATCACAGATTTCTGTGCAAACATAGTTCTCCATCAATTTCTGAATTCACCTAAAATTGGGTTATCTTTATTTTTTTTTTTAAACAGAGACATGGCAACACCTATTATGTAGGAAATACTTTTACATACTTTAGGAAGAACATTATATTAATTAGTTAATGCCATGTACTCATCAATGGTAAGTCTAAAATTCAGACATATAGAGTTTTTTAAAATATGTTTTTAGCATCACCTTTGATGCTTGGCATAATGAAGATATGAGAGAAATGGAATTAATGAATCTTTTTGTTTGTTTGTTTTTATCTTTGAATCATCAAATCTTATTTTACAGTAAGGAACTTTACCATATGAGAATGTTCTTGGGTAATTCTATTTAAATACTTACTTTATCATGCACTATACTAGGGGATATAAAGATGAATAATGAGCAGCCCTGATCCCCAAAAGGCCTGAAATCATTTGTACTATGAAACCTCAAGAACAAAATAACTTAGTAATTAGGTCCATTTTTCCTATAATTGTTCATAATTTTATAAATTAACATTCTTGTATTGCATATTAATTTCATAATTATTATGTTTAGTAATAATATACAACAAAAGAGAAGTACGATTCTGCAGAATTTTTTATTTGCTGACAAAAGTATTCAGAAATTTGATTAATTTTTATGTTTTAAAAAATTTTTAGCGATAGCTCTTATGAAGCAAAGGAGGTTGGGATAAATTTCATACAGAAGACTTAAATGTTTAGTGTTGCAGGACTGGTTGAAGAAAAAGTAACTTGATCCAACTACAATAGTATAATTATGCAAAATTCAAAGCATATTTCACAAAATACATTTATCTCAAAATTAAAATAGCTTTATTTTTATATTCTAAAATTAATCCATATACACTAAAAATGCAGAATAGCTTATATAGATAAATAGAAAATACTTGTAATCTCATCACCTAGCTGATCTTATCCTACAAAACACATACAAATAATAATTCTAGAGTGGTTAATATTTACTAAGTTCTTACTCTGTGCCACCCCTTGTGAACTGTGATAAACATTTCACTGATAAACTCATTTGATAAATTTGCCAATGGTAAAAAAATAGGTACAATTAATATCCTGATTTTATAAGTGATGGAACTAAATAACATGCCCAATGTCAAGCAGTTAGAAAATGGAATAGGAGTATCTATAAAATTATATATATTCATATATATGTATATATACATTATCTCTTCTTCACAGAAAGTAATTCAATACAATGGTGTTATTCTGTTCTACAATTTTATATCTACAAATTTGTTTCAAAGCAAAGTGCAATATTAAAGATAAATTTGTAAGTATTATTATCAGAATAATCTAGTTTATTTTACCTGTTTTGCAATAACTAAGGGTATTTAAAGGGAGAGAAAACAGATTACAATGGGAAGAAAAGTAATCACATATTTGCTGAAATACTAACACAATCTTTCTCAATTGCTGTACAAAACCATGTTTACATGTTTCTTTTGACCTTTAGGAGTGATTACAAAGCACTGGAATGAAAGACATTGGCTATGGAGTCATCACTACATTTATTTGGAGACTTGTACAAAAATATTAATTGAACTTCGTGCATTTAAAAATGTATTTAGTAGGTTCTGTAAATACTCCAATGAGTAAAATATATTAATTGCATTCATAGATCACCTATTCTAGATGGTCTCTGAACTTTGTTATGAAAAAATGAAGGAAAGAGTCATGGTCCCTGATGAGTGCAGAGAGCACAGGAACAAAGAGAAAGGTGATGGGATCTCCAGTGAACATTTTGTTTGCGAGAATCCACATTTTCTGAGCTTCTGCCTCTTTTCCTTTTTCTTAGACAAGAATTATGGTGTTCTTTCTTCACTTCAAAAACCCCTTACATTTCTTCAACTTTTCTTCCATGTTGTGAAGTTTTATGAGCGTCCCACAGCTACATGGAGTGCTATTCCAGGGTAGATTTAAGATAAATATATGTTTGGATTTTGCATCATTGTGTGCATTTTCAGCTTTAGAGATTCAATTTTTAAATTATATTTCCCAGGATTTAATACACAAATAACAAACAAACAGAAACCCAGTGTTTGTATTGTTCTTCATATATTTAGAAGTATCATTGTTCTTCATACTACTTACTACACATAGCAACGTTTAAGGTAAATAAGTACTTAGGAATAATACAAATATAAAGTAATTAAGTATTAGAAAGTCTAATGCTGGCAAGTATGAAGGTAGTGAAAGAACAGAGAAAGACATTTGGATTTTCACACTCAATCTCAATTTACTACTCAGATAGTCTCTTTTATAGGTCCTGATAAGCAAATTTATTATAAATAAATACATATTCATTTACCCAGGAGACAAATTTGTAAGGCTGAAAATCAATGATTGACCACACTAAGTATATTAAAGGAAATATATTATTGGCCAATTAATAATGGCCATTGAATTTCTTTTTAGATAAACTATTCCAAGATTCCTTACCCCTGACCAAAACAAAACAAACAAACAAACAAACAAAAAAACATTGAGCTGCTCAGTAAATACAGAATTTATTTTCGAGAATTGAGAAGTTTCATGTGAGTGAATTTAATCATCTATGGTAGTCCTGTTAATTATATACTACCAATTTAGGGATACTTCTGATTATTTAGAATGAGAGCACACTCATCCTATGGATATGCTAGAGAAGTACTGGTAAGTTCTTCCTCAACTTCTGGTTTGCTCCCGTAGGCTCTTTGATGATCATCACCGAGTTGGCACCTGTTATTATATCATTCTTTCTCATTTTAACATACTCCCTTTTCATATTAAAATTTTAAAATTTCCATCTTCATTTACATTTATTAATGACTTCTGGGAGGTACCTTAATCATATCAGTAATGAGTTGTTGGCTTCAATTAAAGAATGTGGCCCTTCTCTAACCTGGTTGTCCTTTTCCTGATCTTTATCTCTCAAGTTTTACAGGTTACACTCATAGCCTGGCTGTCCATTGATGATATGAGTCAGTTTTCTATAGCACTATAACTGTGCCATTGACTATAACTGTGAGATTGCAAATGAAATAAAAAGATGTTTTATGTTGTATAGGTATATAATTACAGCACAAAGATAACACAGTGCATACAAATCAATCAATAACTCCTGTTGTAATAAACAAGTAGCATTCTTGTGATAGTTTTTCTTGTAAAATATAGAAACTTACCATCCATGTGAGAGAGGGGAAAGAAGAATCATCACCTCATCTTCAGTTAGAACTTTAAGGCCTGGTGGGATACATGTATTATCAGGGTGTCCTTAAAGGGGATAAAGTGGGGCTAGGCAGAAAGTGATATGCAAAATACTCTTAAAAAGTCATGGGGATTGGTAACAGATTTGAACATATTCAAGTCCTCCTTTGTGCTATACCATAAATTATAATTGACCTTGGATACAGGAGACTTTGATAAAACTCTACAGAATGCTGAATAACAAGATTCCTACCTTAATATTCAGACAATACAAATCTATAAAGCTGCATGATAAATTGATTGATCTGAGTGAGTGATGGGAATCACTCACACACAGTATATCAAAATCTGCTATTAGTTATTAGGATACTTATGAAAACATAAGTAAATGGAAAATTCAGGTTAAGTATGTCCATTTTCTACATAACATTCTCACTCTGCATTTTAAACATTCCCAAGATCCTACTTTGTGCTAAGCTCCCTGATGTAGCAACCTACCTTTCATCTTTTAAAAGAGTCTATCTGGAACTTCACACCTCTTAATGCCCTTCACCCTTTTTGCCCATTCCCCTATTCCCTACCCCAATAAACCACAGGGTGTAATATGCAGCACAGAAAATACAGTCAATAATATTGTAGTAAGTTTGTATAGTGACAGATAGTTACTAGACTTAACATGATGATCACTTTGTAAGGTATATAAATGTTGAATCACTATGTTGTAACACCTGAACCTAATATAATATTGACTGTCAACTATAATAAAAAATAAGAATAAAAGAGTCTATCTGGTTAAGATGTTTGCGTGGGGAGTGAATCCTTACCAACTACTACATTAATCTAAATTTTTGTAAGAAACTTCACCTTTCCATCTCACATAGTATTTAAAATTACATATCTGTAGAAAAATATTTTCACAGTAGTGACAAACAACTGTTTTTAACATATGGAAAGGAAATCCAGGTGACCCTTTCAGTTAAAAGGCAATAAAAAGGTAATCTGAATAAAATAAGGCAGTGATACAAAATGTAATATATGACAATTTGGAGATATAGTTGAGAACAAATTTATGTAAAGATGGATAATGAGATTATAAAACTATTTGAAAGAGAAGTCAAATACTAAAATTATATGATTATCATAGAGAGAACTAAATTGAACATGAATAAAGAAGACAGGTGAAATGTATAAAAATTACAAAGAAAATTTTAAAAATATGTATAATTGAATTGTTAGAATAGTTACAAAGTCAGAAATCTATTTATAAAAATTTAAAAAACAAGATACTAAATGCATTGAAGATCAGTTTCTATAAGGAAAATTATCAAGTGCAAAGAAATACTTTTGTCTTGATTAAGGTACATTAGAAGATCTCTTATATACCAAACTTTACCTCATTCATTCTTCTTGTTCTTACATTTTATTGTTATGTTCCTGTTCAAGGAAAAGGGAATAATGGTTTTAACATTAAGGTTTGGTTAGGTGGCCAGATATGAGGAGTCAGATGCTATAACAAATTCAGTAATTGCTGTAATATTTTGAGCTTAAAGGGTGCAGAGTCAATAGAGCTTTCTTCTTCCATTAAAAAAAGATTTATATGCATATATAAATTGTTTTGAGTGACTATTAGATAAAAAAGATATCACAGAATGAAAAACTTTGGTGAATAAAGTAGTATTTTAGAAAATCAAATGCACCCTCAATCAAAAATTTATTATTCTAAATTCATTATAAAAAGCATATTAAAATATTGTTTTAAGCAAACTCACACAAAATGAGGTAAAATGTAATGAGAAAGATGAACAAGTTTTTAAAGAGATTAGTCATTACTTCATAGATAAAAATAATTATCACATGTCACTTTAAGTTAATTTTAGCCATTATGCAGGGTTGGGCAGAAGTAACACCCTTTTTTTTACTATAAAATCATAAGCATGTAATTCTGTAACATTACAATATCACACTCAAGAACACTAGATGATATTTTGGGTGAAATGTTAAAAAAAATATTTGCAGACTTGCAAATTATTTACAACCATATTAATACACTCTACCAGCCACACCCATATTAATTATTGTTACACTCATTATTAGTTATTACATACATATTAATGCCCTACCAACCACACTCAACCAGGTGTTACTTCTGCTGGACCCTGTATTTTTCCACCTGAATCATTGTATACTTAATGTAAACAATTTGCATCTGAAGAGACTGAGTAGGTTTATCATTAAGAAATGCTCACATTAGATCTATTTTTTAACATATACATTTACTTCTGACACTTTCATACAATACTAATTCAACTGAAGTCAAAATAATTTTTTATTTTTTTTATTGTTGTTTGAGTATAGTTTTCTGCCTTTTTACCCACCTCTCCCCATCACCCCTCCCCACCACCCCAGCCCTCTCCTCTTCGCTCCCCCATTTCCACCCCGCAGGTTGTTGTTGTCCACATGTCCTTTATAATTGTTCTTGTAAACCCTTCATCCTTTTCCCCATTATCCCTTCCCCTCTCTCTTCTGATCACTGTCAGCCTGTTCTCAATTTCAATGTCTTTCACTACACTTTGCTTGCTTTTTCATTTTGTTGTTTAGGTTCCTGTTAATTGTGAGATCATATGGTATTTGTTTTTCATCGCCTGGCTTATTTCACTTAGCATAATGCTCTCCAGTGCCATCCATGCTGGTGCAAAGGGCTCCTATTTCTTTCTGCTGTGTAGGATTCCATTGTGTAGATGTACCATAGTTTTCTGATCCATTCATTTACCAATGTGCACTTGGGTTGCTTCCAGCACTTGACTATTGTAAATTGTGCTGCTATGAACATTGGGGTGAATATGTTCTTTTGGATTGGTGCTTCAGAGTTCTTAGGATATAATCCTAGCAGTGGAATTGCAGGGTCAAAAGGCAGTTACATTTTCAGTTTTCTGAGGAAATTTCATACTGTTTTCCATAGTGGTTGTACCAGTAAGCACTCCCACCAACAGTGCTCTAGGGTCCTATTCTGACCAATATGAAGTGGTATCTCATTGTGGTTTTAATTTGCATCTCTCTGATGGCTAGTCAGTGATGTTGACAACCTTGCATATGTCTCTGGACCCTCTGCATGCCCTCCCTAGAGAGGTGTCTGTTCAAAACCTTTGCCCATTTTTTAATTGGGTTGCCTGTCTTCTTAGAGTAGAGTTGCATAAGTTCTTTATATATTTTGGAGATCAAACCCTTGTCTGAGCTTTCATTGGCAAATATGTTTTCCCATATAGTTTTTTCTTTTTTCATTTTAATGCTGTTTTCTTTAGCTGTGCAGAAGCTTTTTATTTTGATGAGATCCCATTTGTTTGTTCTTTCCTTTATATCCCTTGCTCTAGGGGGACATATCAGAAAATATTGCTGTGTGGAATATCCGAGATTTTCCTGTCTATGTTCTCCTCTAGAACTTAATGTGTCACAACTTATATTTAAATCTTTTATTCACCTTGAATTTATTTTTGTGTATGGTGTAAGTTGGTGGTCAAGTTTCATTTTTTTTGCATGTAGCTGTCCAGTTCTCCCAACACCATTTGTTGAAGAGGTTATCTTTGTTCCATTCTATGCTGCTGACCACTTCGTTGAATATTAGTTGACCATAGAGGCTTGGGTTTATTTCTGGGCTTTTTTTTTTTTTTTTTTTTTTTGCACTGGTTGTGTGTCTGTCTTTATGCCAGTGCCAGGCTGTTTTGATTACAGTTGCCTTGTAATATATTTTGATACCAGGTATTGTGATTCCTCCTATATGGCTCTTCCTTCTCAAAATTGATGCAGCTATTCAGATTGTTTATGATTCCATATACATTTTTGAAATGTTTGTTCTGTATCTGTGAAGTATGCCATTGATACCTTAATAGGGATTGCATTGAATCTATAAATTGCTTTGGGTAGTATGGACATTTTGATGATGTTAATTCTTCCAATTCAAGAACACAGTATATATTCCCATTTGTCTGTGTTTCCCTTAATTTCTTTCTTCAGTGTTGTGTAGTTTTCTGAGTACAGGTCTTTTACATACTTGGTTCAGTTTATCCCTAGTTATTTTGTTTTTCTTGTTGCTATAGAAAATGTGATTTTTCCCCTCACCTCTGTTTATAATATTTCATTATTGGTGTACAAAAATGCCTTTGATTTCTGGATATTAACTTTATATCCTGCTGTTTTTCCAAATTAATTTATTAGGTCAAGCAGTTTCTTAGTTGAGTCTATAGGCATTCCTACTACAGTATAATATCATCTGCAAACAATGACACTTTTTCCCCCTCTTTTCCAATTTAGGTGCCTTTTATTTATTTTTCTTACCTTATTGCTGTGGCTAGGACTTCCAATACTATTTTGAATAGGAGTGCTAAAAGGGGACAACCTTATCTTGTTCCTGATTTTAGTGAGAAAGTTTTTAGTTTTTGTCCATTGAGTATGATGTTTGTTGTAGGTGTCTCACATATGCATAGGCCTTTATTATGTTTAGGAAAGCTCCCTCTATTCACACTTTGCTGAGTGTTTGTATTATAAATTGGTGCTGTACTTTATCAAACGTTTTTTCCACATCTATTGATATGATCATGTGATTTCATCCTTGTTTTTGTTTATGTGATGTATTATGTTTATTGATTTGTGAATATTATACCACCTTTGTATCCCTTGGATAAATCCTACCTTATTGTGGTATGTGATCTTTTTAATGTATTGCTGGACAACGTTTGCCAATATCTTACTGAGGATTTTAGTGTCTATGTTCATTGGTGATATTTGGCCTGACATTTTCTTTCTTTGTTGTGTCTTTATCTGGTTTTGGGATTAGCATGATTCTGGCTTCATAAAAAGAGTTTTGGAGTATTCCATCTTCTTGGATTTTTTGGAATAGTCTGTGAAGGATAGGGGTTAGCTCTTCCTTAAATACTTTGTAAAATTCTTTGTGAAACCACCTGGCCCAGGGCTTTTGTGTGTTGGGAGTTTTTTTGATTACTGCTTCAATTTTGTCAGTTGTTTTAGGTCTGCTCATGCTTTCTGCTTCTTCATTCAGTTTTGGAAGATTATATTTATTTTTCTAAAAACTTGTCCATTTCACTTAGGTTTTCAAATTTCTTGCAGTATAGTGTGTCATAGTAATATCTTACAATCCTTTGTATTTCTGTGGTGTCAGTTGTAATATCTCCTCTTTCATTTCTGATTGTGTTTATTTGAGTCCTCTCTCTCTCTCTCTCTTTTTTTTTTTTTGATGAGCCTGCTTAAAGGCTTATCGATTTTGTTTACCTTTTCAAAGAACCAGCTCCTGGATTTCTTGATCCTTTGAATTGTGCTTTTAGTCTCTGGGTCATTTGATTCTGCTTTGATCTTAGTTATTTCCTTCCTTCTACTTGCTCTGGGCTGTCTTTGTTTTTGTTCCCTGAGTACTTGTAGGCATAGGGTTAAGTTGATTATTTGAAATGTATCTATTTCTTTAGATATGCCTGTATAGCTATGAATTTACCTCCCAGAACTGCCTTTGCTGTGTCTCATAAGTTTTGGGTTGTTGTGAGTTCATTTTCATTTATTTCCAGGAACTTTTTTATTTCCTTCTTGATCTCCTTCTTGATGCATTCATTGTTTCATAGCATGCTATTCAATCTCCATCAGTTTGAGTGTTTTTGAGTTTTTTTAATTTTTATTTTAATTGTTACTCTTGTACCATTTTTTGTCTTTTACTTCCACCATCCCAGTCCCTCCCCCCGGTCCCATTTCTAACCTCCATAGTTTTTCTCCACGTGTCCTTTACACTTGTTGCTCTAAACCATTCCCCTTTTCCCTGAAATTCCCTCACCTCTCCCCTCTGGTGACTGTCAGCCTGTTCTCAATTTCAGTGTCTTTGATTATATTATGCTTGCTTGTTTTATTTTGTTTTTATTTTTTCATTATTATTATTTTTTGGTTAAGTTCCTGTTAAAGGTGAAATCATATGGTATTTGTCTTTCACTGCCTGGCTTATTTTGCTTAGCATGATGCTCTCCAGTTCCATCCATGCTGTTGCAAAGGGTAGGAGCTCCTTCTTTCTTTCTGCTGCATAGAATTTATTGTGTCAATGTACCAAATTTTTTGATCCATTCATTTACTGGTGGACACCTAGGTAGCTTCCAACACTTGGCTATTGTAAATTGTGCTGCTATGAACATAGGGGTGCATAGGTTTTTTGGATTGGAGTTTCAGAGTTCTTGGGATATAATTGAAGCAGTGGAATTGCTGGGTCAAAGGGTAGATCCATTTTTAGTTTTCTTAGAAAATTCCATACTGTTTTCCATAGTGGTTGTACCAGTAAGCACTCCCAACAACAGTGCACTAGTGTCCCCTTTTCTCCACAACCTCTCTAACACTTGCTGTTTGTTGCTTTGTTTATGATGGCCATTCTGGCCAGGGTGAAGTGGTATGTTATTGTGGTTTTAATTTGCATCTCTCTGATAGCTACCGATACTGAGGATCTTTTCATGTGTCTCTGGATCCTCTGTATGTCCTCCTTGGAGAAGTGTCTGTTCACATCTTTTGCCTGTTTTTTAATTGGGTTGCTTGTCTTCCTAGAGTGGAGTCATGTAAGTTCATTATATATTTTGGAGATTAAACCCTTGTCTGAGGTATCATTGGCAAATATGTTTTCCCATACAGTCAGTTCTCCTTTTATTTTAATACTGTTTTCTTTAGCTGTGCAGAAGCTTTTTATTTTGATGATATTGCATTTGATTATTCTTTTCTTTATGTACCTTGCTTTAGGGGACATATCAGTAAAAATGTTCCTGCGTGAAATATCTGAGATCTTCCTGCCTATGTTGTCCACTAGGACTTTAATAGTGTCATGGCTTATATTTAAATCCTTTATCCACATCAAATTTAGTTTTCTGTATGGTGTAAGGTGGTGCTCAAGTTTCCTTTTTTCACACATAGCTGTGCAGTTCTCCCTGCACCATTTGTTGAAAAGGCTATTTTTACTCCATTTTATGTTGTCTCCCAGTTCGTTGAATATTAATGGACTTTACAGACCTGGGTTTGTTTCTGGGCTCTCTGTTCTATTCCACTGGTCCAAGTGCCTGTTTTTATGCCAGTACCAGGCTGTTTTGTTTACAGTGGCCTTGCAATACAGTTTGGTATCAGGTACTGTGATCCTTCCCACTTTGCTCTTCTTTATCAAAATTGTACCAGCAATTTGCGGTCATTTATTGCTCCATATAATTTTTGAAGTGTTTGTTCTATGTCTGTGAAATAGGCCATTGGTACTTTAATAGATATTACATTGAATTTGTAAATTGCTTTGGGTAGCATGGACATTTTGATGATATTAATTCTTCCAATTCACGAACACGGTAGGTGTTTCCATTTGTTTTTGTCTTCCTTGATTTCTTTCTTCAGTGTCATGTAGTTTTCTGCATACAGATCTTTTACCTCCTTGGTTAGGTTTATTCCTAGGTATTTTATTGTTCTCTTTGCTATATTGAATGTGATTTTTTTCTTGATTTCTGCTTCTGGTGTTTCACTGTTGGTATACAAAAATACCTTTGATTTCTGGATATTGACTTTCTATCTGGCTGTTTGGCCAAATTCATGTATTAGGTCGAGCAGCTTTTTGGCCGAGTCTATAGGATTTTCTATGTACACTATCATGTCATCTGCAAACAATGACAGTTTTGTTTCCTCCTTTCTGAGTTGAATGCCTTTTATTTCCTTTTCTTCTCTAATTGCTGTGGCTAAGACTTCCAATACTATATTGAATAGAAGTGGTGAAAGTGAACAACCTTGTCTTGTTCCTGTTCTTAGTGGGAAAGATTTAAGTTTTTCCCATTGAGTATGATGTTGGCTGTAGGTCTCTCATATATGGCCTTTATTATGTTGAGGAATGCTCCCTCTATTCACACGTTGCTGAGTGTTTTTATTATAAATAGTGTTGTACCTTATCAAAAACTTTTTCCGCATCTATTGATATGATCATGTGATTTTTGTCTTTGCTTTTGTTTATGTAATGTATTACATTTACTGATTTGTGAATGTTGAACCATCCTTGCATCCCTGGGATGAATCCCACTTGGTCATGGTGTATGATCTTTTTAACATATTGTTTGATGCATTTGCCAATATTTTGTTGAGGATTTTAGCGTCTACGTTCATCAGCGATATTGGTCTAAAGTATTCTTTCTTTGTTGTGTCTTTATCTGGTTTGGGGATTAGGATGATGCTGGCCTCATAAAAAGAGTTTGGGAGTCTTCCATCATTTTGGATTTTTTGGAATAGTCTGTGAAGGATAGGGATTACCTCTTCCATAAATGCTTTGTAGAATTCTCCTGTGAAACCATCTGGTCCAGAGTTTCTGTGTGTCAGGAGTTTTTTGATTACTGCTTCAATTTCATCTGCTGTTATTGGTCTGTTCAGGCTTTCTGCTTATTCTTCATTGAGTTTTGGAAGATTATATTTTTCTAGAAACCTGTCCATTTTACCTAGGTTTTCAAATTTCTTGGTATACAGTTCTTCATAGTAATTTCTTACCATCCTTTGTATTTCTGTGGTGTCAATTGTAATCTCTCCTCTTTCATTTCTGATTGTGTTTATTTGAGCCCTCTCTCTTTTTTTCTTGATGAGCCAGCATAAAGGCTTGTCTATTTTTTTTATCTTTTCAAAGATAAACATTGAATTCAGTGATCCTTAGAATTGTGTTTTTAGTCTCTATGTCATTTAATTCTGCTCTGATCGTCGTTATTTCATTCTAGTTGCTCTTGGCTGTCTTTGTTGTTGATCCTTGAGTTCTTGTAGGCGTAGGGTTAAGTTGTTTGTTTGAAATGTTTCTATCATCTTTAGGTAGGCCTATATCACTATGAACTTCCCTCTGAGTACTGCCTTCACTGTGTCCCATAAGTTTTGGGTTGTTGTGAGTTGTTTTTCATTTGTTTCCATAAACTTTTTGATTTCCTCCCTAATTTCATTCTGGACCCATTCATTATTTAATAGCATGCTATTCAATCTCCATGATTTTGAGGGTTTTGGCTCTTTTCTCCTTGGGGTCTGTTTCCAGTTTCAGTCCCTTGTTGTTGGAGAAAATACTTGGTATGATTTCAATTTTCTTGAATTTGTTGAAGCTTGTTTTGCATACTATCATATGGTCTATCTTTTTGAAAATGTTCCATGTACATTTGAAAAGAATATGTATTTAGTTTCTTTGGGATGAAGGGCTCTATATATATCAGTTAAGTCCAATTCATCTAGAGTATTGTTCAATGCTACAACATTTTTGTTGATATTTTGTTTGGAAGATCTGTCCATTTTTGACAGTGGGGTGTTAAAATCCCCTACTATAGTTGTGTTGCTATCAATATCTTTCTTGAAGTCCTCTAAGATTTTCTTGATGTATTTAGGTGCTCCTACATTGAGTGCATGTATATTTACAATGTTTATGTCTTCTTGGTGGATTCTATCCTTGAGTATTATAAAGTGACCATCTGAGTCTCTCTTTATGTCTTTTCTTTTGAAGTCTATTTTGTCTGATATGAGTATTGCTACCGTGGCTTTTTTTTCCTGTCTGTCTGCTTGGAAAATGTGTTTTCAGTCCTTCACTTTGAGTCTGTGTAGGTCTTTTGTCCTAAAGTGGGTCTCTTGTAGGCTGCATGAGTGTGGGTCATGGTTTCTTATCCATTCAGTTATTCTATGTCTTTTGATGAGAGCCTTTAATCCAATTACATTTAACGTTATTATTGATAGGTACTGATTCATTGCCATTTTTGTACCTGTGTTCCTCTCTTGCTCTCTCTCTTTTCCTTCCTTTCCTTAAAGCAATCCCTTTAGTATCTCTTGCAGAACTGGTTTGATAGAGATGCATTCTTTTAGACTTCTTTTGTCTGGGAAGCTTCTTATTCGGCCTTCTATCTTGATTGAAAGCCTTGCTGGGTAAAGTAGTCTTGGTTGCAGGCCTTTGGTTCTCATTGCTTGGAATATTTCTTGCCATTCTCTTCTGGATTGGAGCATTTCCATTGAGAAGTCAGTTGCTAACCTTATCGTAGTTCCCTTGTATGTTGCTTCCTTTTTCTCCCTTGCTGCCTTTAAGATTCTCTCTTTGTCTTGGAAGTTTGCCATTTTAATGATGATGTGTCTTGAAGTGGGTCTCTTTAGGTTCCTCTTGATTGGGTCTCTCTGTGTTTCCTGGATTTGTGTGACATTTTCTGTCATCTGATTAGGAAAGTTTTCCATCATTACTTGTTCGAATAAGTTTTCTATCCCTTGCTCTTCTTCTTCTCCTTCTGGTATCCCTATTATATGTATATTATTCCATTTCATGTTGTCTTGCATTTCTCTTAATCCCTCTTCATTCTTTCAGGGCCTCTTTTCCTTTTCTTGCTCTTTCTGGCTGCTTTTTTTCTATTTTTGTCCTCCAACTCACTGATCCAATCTTCTGTTTCATTGATTCTGCTTTTCATTCCTTCTACTGTGTTCTTCAGTTCAGAAATTGTATTCTTCATTTCCTCTTAGCCCTTGTTGATAGTTTCTATTTCCTTTTTCATGTTGATATAGTTTTCAGTGAATTCATCATAGCTTCCTTTAGTTTCTGGTAGGTCATTGAGAGCTCATGGAGCTTCCTGACAACCATTTCTTTAAACTCAACATCTGATAGTTGAGTTGTCTCTGTTTCATTTAGAATTCTTTCTGGGGCTTCCTCCTTTCCTTTCATTTGGGATTGTTTCTTTGTCTTCCCATTGTTTGTGAGACTCTTCTTGTAAGTCTCAGCTTCTTAAATTGATCTGTTGGAGCTCCCTGGGTTTATGGTGTGAACTTCTGTGGTAGAATACCTGTGAGATTCAGTGGTGCAGTCTCCTTCAAGTATCCTGGTGTTCAGAATTTCCACTGTCTCAGCTTGGGATACCCCCTTTTTGAGTCCAACTCTGTTTTTTTCAGTTCCAGGGTTTTTGTTGTCTCACTCATGGGTATTTAAAAAGAGAAAGGGAAAAAAATGAAAAAAGAAGAGAAAAAAAGAGGAAGGAAGAAGAGATAAAATTGGAAAGAAAGGAAGAAGGAATAAAACAAAAAAGAAGAGAAGCAAAAGGAATTGAGGGATAAAAAAGATAGAAATAATAAAAAATAAAAATATATATAATTAAAACAAAACAAAACAAAAAGAACTCCACAAAAACAAAACAAAAACAAACAAACAAACAACAACAAGAACAACTCTCTTGCTATTTTTAAACTGGCCAAATTGTTTTTCTGGTCTTGCTGGCTGCAACAGGCTGAGGGGTGACTGGTACCACTTTTCTCCCTGTCCCGCACTCAGCCAGCTTTGGGCTACTCTCCTCAGTGCCAGCCGTGCACTCTCCCCAGGGCCTAGTGGTGCACTCTCCACGCAGGGCCTTGGGTGTGATATCTGAGTCTCCGGCAGAGCACGTGCTTTCCCAAGTTTCTGGGTTTGAGCTGGGATCTCTCAGGGATTGAGCACTCCCTGCATTTATTGCTGTAAGCTCCGGGTCTCCTACAGGGCACACACACCTACCCGAGTCTATGGGCGTGGGCTCTGTGATTTTCCCAAGTTGCGCACACTCGCCCTAGGATCATGGGTGTGAGCTCTGGGTCTTTCACAAAGCCTCCTCCTCCGGAGGGACACCTCCCTTTCCAGGGCCGCCTCTGGGAACTCAGCCACCTCTGGTGGGTTGCAGAGCTGCCTCCGGTTGGTTGCAGAGCCACCTCTGGTAGCAGGGATGCCTCTGGTTGGTCGCAGGGCCAGCTCTGGTCTGTTGCAGAGCCTCCTCCACTTGCTTGGCTACCACATCTGGTTTTCCAATTGCCACTACAGATTTTGATCTCCTATTTTCATATATGCTGTGGTACTATTGGCCATCTGTTCTGTTCCTCTGTAGATTGGCTAGGTTTTTCTCCTGTGTATAGAGTGAAGGGGAATCTTCCTCCTCCTACCGTGCCACCATCTTCCATTGATTTCTTGAGTTTTTCCCTTGAGGTTGGTTTCTAGTTTCAGTCCCTTGTGGCCAGAGAAAATGCTTGTTATGATTCCAATTTTCCTGAATTTGTTGAGTCTTGTTTTATAACCTATCATGTAGTCTATCTTTCAAAATGTTCCATGTATACTTGAAAAGAATGTGTATTTTACTTCTTTGGGATAAAAAGGTTCTCTCTCTCTCTCTCTCTCTCTCTCTCTCTCTCTCTCTCTCTCTCTCTCTCTCCCCTCCCCCCATATATAGTTTAAGTTAAGTTCATTTCATCTAGGACATTTTTCAATGCCACAATAACTTTGTTGATATTTTGTTTGGAAGATCTGTCCATTTTTGACAGTGGAGTGTTGAAATCCCCTACTATAATTGTGTTGCTGTCAATATCTTTCTTGAAGTCCTCCAAGATTTTCTTTATGTATTTGGGTGCTCCTATTTTGGGTGCATATATATTTACAATGTTTATGTCTTCTTGGTGGATTCTTTCCTTGACTATTATGAAGTGACCTTCTGGGTCTCTCTTTTTTTTTTTAGTCTATTTTGTCTGATATGAATATTACTACCCCAGCTTTTTTTTTCCTTTCCATTTGCTTGGAATATTTGTTAACAGCCTTTCACTTTGAGTCTGTGTATGTCTTTTTTCCTAAGGTGGGCCTCTTGTAGGAAGCATAAGTGTGGGTCATGCTTTCTTATCCATTTGGCTACTCTATATCATTTGATTGAAGCATTTAATGCATTTACATTTAAAGTTATTTTTGATAGGTACTTATTCATTGCCATATTTTCATACCTGTGTTCCTCTCTCTTTCACTCCCTCCCTTCCTTTTCTTATAACAGTCCCTTTAGCATCTTTTGCAAAGCTGGTTTGGTAGAGATATATTATTTTAGACTTCATTTATCTCGGAAGCTCCTTATTTGATGTTCCATTTTTTCCATTTTAATTGACAGCCATGTTATGTAGAGTAATCTTGGTTGCATGCCTCTTGCTTTCATTACTTGGAGTGTTTCTTGCTATTCTCTTCTGCTTTAGAATGTTTCCATTGAGATATCAGCTGCTAGCCTTGTTGGGGTTCCCTTGTATGTTACTTCCTTTTTCTCCCTTGCTGCCTTTAAGATTCTCTCTTTGTGTTGGAATTTTGCCATTTTAATTATGATATGTCTTGATTTGGGCCCCTTGGCTGCCTCTTGATTGGGACTCTCTATGTTTCCTTGTTTTGTGTGACTTTTTCTCTCATCAAAGTAGGGAAGTTTTCCACAATTAGTTTTTCAACAGGTTTTCTTTTCCTTCTTCTTCTTCTCCTTCTGGTGGCCCTATTATACGGTTATATTGTTATATTTCATGTTGTCTTGCAATTCCTTTACCATCTGCTCATTCTTTGAGTCTCTTTTCTTTCTCTCACTGTATCTGGGATTTTTTTTCTACTTTGTCCTCCAACTCACTGATTTGATCATCTGCTTCATCCAGCCTGCTTGTAATTTTTTCTAATGTGTTTTTTATTTCCAAGATTTTATTGTTCATTTCTTCCTGGTTTTTGTTTATAGTTTCTATTTCCTTTTTCATGCTGATGTAGTTCTTACTCAGTTCCTTCTAGTTGTCGGTGAACTCCTTGAGCATCTTTATAACCATTAATTTGAATTCTATATTGGATAGTTTGGTTACCTCCATTTCCTTTAGCTCTTTTAGTGGGGAGTCTTACAATTTTTTTGATTGCATGTTCTTTTTTGTCTCTAATTTTAGTTGACTCTTTTTATTTGTTTCTGTTTCCTGATGCTTCACTTTGTTAGCTGCCTTTGTGGGGTGAACTTCTATGGTAGGAATTCTATGTGTTCAGGGATGTGTTCTCTGATCTCTTTGACCAGACACTCTACGTTTGCCCTTTCTTCTGTTTGTGTGGGCTCTCTTGTTGTATTTGGGTTTGTACCTTTTGGTGTTTCCTTTATTGGTGGTTTTTCTCCTCCAGCAGGTTGATGTTCTCAGCTCTCACCTTTTCTTGTATTTAATCAATGGCAGGTGCTAGGCAAAATAGATTAAAACAGCAAGAGAGTGTTTTATGGAGTTTAAAGCACCAGCAAGTAGAGAAGAGATAGGAGATTCTTTGGGTAAGTATAGCGTTAGCTGTGGTATTTCACCCAACTAACCACTCTGTATAAAAAGTGAAAGAGAGATAAGACTCTTCTTAGACGGGGGGATGATTGTGAGCTGAATCCAGAAATCAGAGCACTTGTGCAAGGTTAGATGATGAGATATAGTGAGGTTAAAGTATAGAAAGTAGGCATAGTATGAGAGGGAATAGAGTTAACCACAATAATAATAATGTTCAGGGTTAAAGTGAAGTGGACTAAGATCATGAAGGGTTGCTGTGTAGTATGCACAATTGTATGGAACAACAATTATTTAAAAGGTACTGCAATGACAGTAATATGACAAGAAGTAAATGACTTGGATAACCAGAATAGGAAGTACCCAATCAAGAGTTGTGTGTTATTGGAATGTGGGTGAAGTGATAGAAGGAAAATTAAAATATAATACAGAGAGATAAGGAAAAATAGTCAAGCAATGCAATTAAACAGGGAAATAAAATCAGGAAAACTAAACATAAAGAAGAGAAATAAAAATACTAATAAAATAAAAGTGGTAAAAATAATTGCAAGATAATGATAATATACATACACAATAAAATGCCAGCTCTGTGGGATAGCAAAGTGACATTTGTCTCAGTTTTGGGGGTTCGCCTTGTGCTCCTTTTGTTCTGTCTCTGGATCCTTTGTAACTCTGTGTCTTATGGAAGAAGAAAAAGGGGAGGCAGGAAGAGAGAGGATCCAAAAAGAAAAGTAAAAAAAAAAGATAGTTATAAGCCTCCTCCTGACTTTAAACCTGTTCAGCGAGTTCTGTTGGTGTTCCCAGATGCTACAGAAAGTGGGGGCTGGGCTTTGCTTTTCTCCCTTCCTTTGATTCTGAGAGGATAGGGACCAGGTTTGTGTCCCACTACTCACAGTTTCCCAGCCTCCAGCCCAGGTTTTCCATGAGCCACCAGGCTCACATCAGCCACTCAGCTGCTCACAGTGTGATTCAATCTGCAGCCGCAGCCAGAGACAAGCGGGGCTCAAGGTTCTCCTCTACTACTGTCTTTGTGCAGACAGTGCTAGGGCAGCGGGTGAACGGCTGGCTCCCCTCCTGCACTCACTATGGTTGTGTACAGAGTCAGACAGGTGGGGTGTAAGCTTCAGCTGTTACTATCTTTGGGAGCACAGTGTGAGATTAGCAGGGTACACAACTCTCCTCCACCACTCAATCTGGACACATACAGGTGAAATCTTCTGTGGCATGCCAGCAGCTGCTGGAGAGTTCCTTACAAAGCAGCTGCCTGCCATTCTTAACAAGCATACCAACACAGCCCAACTCTTCTCTTCTCCAGGTGTCCCCAGCACCCCAATTACTCTGGTGCCAGTGTTCATAGTCCCAGCACTTGTGCGTTGCCTGTGTGTATCTCCCACTTCATCTCCATTCACCTCAGTGACTTCCAGCATCCAGGTCCCTCTTAGTGCTGGGCTGCCCTCCTTGCTCTAGTAGGGGATGGAGCTGGTGATCTAACTCTCCTCCTGTATCCTGCAGCAGATGTTGAGCCAGTCTTGGTCTTGGTGCAGATCCCAGGAACCTTACTGTCCCAGCACACTCCCTTCACTGTCTGTTTTTCAATGTCCTCTGTAATTTTTTGCCTCCAAACTTCATGTAAGCTGGGATTCCATTGGTTGTTCATTCTGTTCCTCAGAAGATTGGCGAGGTGTTCCAGCTGGGCCCAAGGAGAACTGGGCTCCACTCCCACCTACTTCGCTGCCATCTTCCCCAAATAATTTATTAAATGCTTACTAATTAGCTAGCAGGGGAAAGCAGAAAGAAAAATTAAAAGTAAAGAAAAAAAGATTAAGAAGGGGAAAGGACTAGTCAAAAACATGTATTAATGACTCATCGACATGGACAACAGTGTTGAGATTGGTGGTAAGAGTTGGGGTTGGGCTGGGCATAGGAGTGTAAAGGGGGAATAACTGGGATAACTATAATAGAATAGCAATGATTTTTTTAATATAAATAAATAAAATAAATAAATAAAAATAAAAAATAGAGAGGCTATCTTTTTCCCATTGAGTATCCTTTATTAGTTAATAGTATATGTGTGTGTTTATTTTATGGCTCTTAATTCTGTTCCATTAATTGGTCTGTTTGTATGCTAAGACCATACTATTTTGATTACTATAGCTTTGTAATATAAATTTAAATCAGATAGTATGATACCTCCAACTTTGTTCTTGCTCAGGTTGACTTAGTACTTCGAGTCTTTGTAGGTAACATACAAGTTTTATGTTTACTTATTACATTTCTGTATAGGAAATTTTAATAGGAATTGCATTGAATCTATATTGTTAAAACATTTTAACAATATTAATTTTCCTAATCATTAACACAAAATATTTTTCATGTGTTTGTATTTTTAACTGCTTTCATTAAAGTCTGATAGTTCTTAGTGGAGTCTTATAGTTTTCAGTTAATGGGTCTTTTACTTCCTTGGTTAAATTTATTCCAAAGGGTTTTATTGTTTGATTGTATTGTAAATGAGATGTATCTTCAATTATTTTTCAGATAGTTCATTATTAGTGTATAGAAATGCAACTGATTTTTGTATTTTGCAAGTTTACTGTACTTTTTTTTAGTTGTAGCAGTTTTTTGGTCTTCGGTGGCCTGCAGGGCATGTGTGTGTGTGCGTGTGTGTATATTTATGCAATTTGCAGCAAACATTTTTATTTCATTATTTTCCATTTGTTTCCTTTTTATATGTACATTTTGATTCAGTTTCTTTTCTTTATTAAAAAAATCTTTACTGTGTTTCTTCTGTTACCATATAGTCCTCTTATATTCCCTCCTGCCAGCAATCACCACACTGTTGTCCATATGCACAAGTCCGTTTTCCTTTTTGTTCAATCTCTCCACCCCCACAAGCTGTCACCCTGCTCTCTATCTAAGAATCTGTCCCCATTTTCCTTGTTAGGTCAGTTTGTTCATTAGATTCCACAAATGAGCGAAGTCATACAGTATTTGTCTTTCTCTGACTGGCTTATTTCACTTAGGATAATGTTCTCTAGGTCCATCCATACTGTCACAAAGGGTAAAATTTCCTTTTTTATGGCCAAGTACCATTCCATTGTATAAATGTCCCATAGTTGTTTTATCCACTCATTTACCGATGGACAGTAAGGCTGTTTCCATATCTTGGTCATTGTAAATAATAATATAATGAACATAGGGGTGCTTATGTTTTTTTGAATTAGTGTTTTGGGTTCCTTTGGATATATCCCCAAATGGCATTGGTGAGTCAAAAGGCAGATCCATTTTTATTTTTAGGGGGTAACCCCATACTTCTTTCCACAGTGGCTGCACCAAACTGCATTCCCACCAACAGTGCAAAATGGTTCTCATTTCCTCACATCATTGCCAGCATTTATTGTTTGTTGATTTGTTGATGATAGCCATTCTGACAGGTATAAGATGGTATCTCATTGTGATTTTAATTTGCATCTTTCTGATGGCTAGTGATGCTGAGCATCTTTTCATATGTCTATTGGCCATCTTTATGTCCTCCTTGGAGAAGTGTCTATTCAGGTCCTTTGCCCATTTTTTAAGTGAGTTGTTTGATTTTTTTGGCGCTGAGTTTTGTAAATACTTTATAAATTTTGGTTATTAACCCCTTATCAGATGTATCAAAGGATATGTTCTCCCATTCTGTGGGTTGTCTTTTTATTTTGTCGGTGATTTCCTTTGCTGAGCAAAAACTTAATAGATTGATGTAGCACATTTGTTTCTTTTTTTTATTTTTTCCCTTGCCTGAGGAGATAGATCCAATAAAAAATCACTATGAGTGATGTCAGAGATATTGCTGCATATGTTTGCTTCTAGGATTTTTATGGTTTCGGGTCTAACATGTAAATCTTTAATCCATTTTGAATTTGTTCTTGTGTGTGGTATAAAAAGGTGGTCTAGTTTCATTTTTCTGTATGCATCTGTCCAATTTCCCAATTCCATTCATTGAAGAAACTGTTTTTAGCCCATTGTATGTGCTTGTTCCTCTATTGAATATTAATTGACTATAAAGGTGTGGCTTTATTTCTGGGCTCTCTATTCTGTTTCATTTACCTATGTGTCTGTTTTTAAGCCAGTACCATGATGTTTTGATTATGATAGCCTTATAATATAGTTTGATATTAGGTAGTGTGATTCCTCCAACTTTGTTATTGTTTCGCAGACAGCTGTTGCTATGTGAGGCCTTTTTGGGATCCATAAATATTTTTTTTTAATTTTTATTTTAATTGTTGATCTTGTACAGTTTTCTGTCTTTTATTCTCAACCGAACCTGCCACCCCAGCCCTCCCCACCTCCCTCCCATTTCCACCCCCCCCATAGTTTTTGTCCATGTGTCCTTTATACTTGTTTCTGTAATCCCTTCCCCTTTTCCCCTGAAATTCCCTCCCTTCTCCCCTCTGGTGACTTTGAGCATGTTCCCAGTTTCCATGTCTTTGGTTATATTATGCTTGTTTGTTTGTTTTGTTGATTAGGTTCCTGTTAAAGGTGAGATCATATGGTATTTATCTTTCACTGCCTGGCTTACTTCGCTTAGCATGATGCTCTCAAGTTCCATCCATGCTGTTGCATAGGGTATGAGCTCCTTCTTTCTTTCTGCTGCATAGAATTCCATTGTATAAATGTACCACAGTTTTTTGATCCATTCATTTACTGATGGGCATCTAGGTTGCTTCCAACACTTGGCTATTGTAAATTGTGCTGCTATAAACATAGGGATGCATAGTTTCTATTGGATTGGTGTTTCAGGGTTCTTAGGATATAGTCCTAGCAGTAGAATTGCTGGGTCAAAAGGTATCTCCATTTTTAGTTTTCTTAGAAAATTCCATACTGTTTTCCATAGTGGTTGTACCAGTCTGCACTCCCACCAGCAGTGCACTAGTGTCCCCTTTTCTCCACAGCCTCTCCAACACTTGCTGTTTGTTGCTTTCTTTATGAGGGCCATTCTGACTGATGTCAAGTGGTATCTCATTGTGGTTTTAATTTGCATCTCTCTGATAGCTAGCGATATCGAGCATCTTTTCATGTGTCTCTGGATCCTCTGTATGTCCTCCTTGGAGAAGTGTCTGTTCAAATCCTTTGCCCATTTTTTAATTGGGTTGCTTGTCTTCTTAGAGTGGAGTCGTGTAAGTTCTTTGTATATTTTGGAGATTAAACCCTTATCTGAGATATCATTGGAAAATATGTTTTCCCACACAGTCGGTTCTCTTTTTATTTTAATACTGTTTTCCTTGGCCATGCAGAAGCTTTTTATTTTGATGAGATCCCATTTGTTTATTCTTTCCTTTATGTCCCTTGCTTTAGGGGACATATCAGTAAAAATGTTGCTGCGTGGAATATCTGAGATTTTCCTGCCTATGTTCTCCTCTAGGACTTTAATGGTGTTACGGCTTATGTTTAAGTCTTTTATCCACTTTGAATTTATTTTTGTGTATGGTGTAAGTTGGTGCTCGAGTTTCATTTTCTTGCACGAAGCTGTCCAGTTCTCCCAACACCACTTGTTGAAGAGGCTATTTTTACTACATTTTATGTTGCTGCCCCCTTTGTCGAATATTAATTGACTATAAAGACTAGGGTTTATTTCTGGGCTCTCTGTTCTATTCCACTGGTCCACGTGCCTGTTTTTATGCCAGTACCAGTCTGTTTTGATTACAGTGGCCTTGTAATACATTTTGGTATCAGGTATTGTGATCCCTCCTGTTTTGCTCTTCTTTCTCAAGATTGCTGCTGCTATTCTGGGTCGTTTATGGTTCCATATAAATTTTTGAAGAGTTTGTTCTATATCTGTGAAATATGCCATTGGTACTTTAATAGGTATTGCATTGAATCTGTAGATTGCTTTGGGAAGTATGGACATTTTGATGATGTTAATTCTTCCGATCCATGAACACGGTATGTGTTTCCATTTATTTGTGTCTTCCTTGATTTCCTTCTTCAGTGTTGTGTAGTTTTCTGCATACAGGTCTTTTACCTCCTTGGTTAGGTTAATTCCTAGGTACTTTATTTTTCTTTTTGCTATATCAAATGGTACTTTTTTCTTGATTTCTGCTTCTGTTGTTTCATTGTTGGTATACAAAAATGCCTTTGATTTCTGGATATTGACTTTGTATCCGGCTGTTTGGCTAAATTCATTTATTAGGTCGAGCAGTTTTTTGGCCGAGACTATAGGATTTTCTATGTATACTAACATGTCATCTGCAAACAATGATAGTTTTGTTTCCTCCTTTCCAAGTTGGATGCCTTTTATTTCCTTTTCTTGTCTAATCGCTGTGGCTAATACTTCCAATACTATGTTGAATAGAAGTGGAGAGAATGGACAGCCTTGTCTTGTTCCTGATCTTAGTGGGAAAGAATTTAGTCTTTGCCCATTGAGTATGATGCTGGCTGTAGGTTTCTCATATATAGCCTTTATTATGTTGAGGAATGCTCCCTCTATTCCCACTTTGCTGAGTGTTTTAATCATAAATGGGTGCTGTACCTTATCAAATGCTTTTTCCGCATCTATTGATATGATCATGTGATTTTTGTCTTGGCTTTTGTTTATGTGAGGAATTACATTTACTGATTTGTGAATGTTGAACCATCCTTGCATCCCTGGGATGAATCCCACTTGGTCGTGGTGTACGATCTTTTTAATGTGTTATTGGATGCGGTTTGCCAATATTTTGTTGAGGATTTTAGCATCTATGTTCATCAGTGATATTGGCCTGAAGTTCTCCTTCTTTGTTGTGTCTTTATCTGGTTTTGGGATTAGGATGATGCTGGCTTCATAAAAAGAGTTTGGGAGTCTTCCATCTTTTTGGATTTTTTGGAATAGTCTGTGGAGAATAGGGGTTAGCTCTTCCTTAAATGTTTTGTAGAATTCTCCTGTGAAGCCATCTGGTCCAGGGCTTTTGTGCGTCGGGAGTGTTTTGATTACTGATTCAATTTCACCAGCTGTTATTGGTCTGTTCAGGCTTTCTGTTTCTTTTTCATTGAGTTTTGGAAGGTTATATTTTTCTAGAAACCTGTCCATTTCACCTAGGTTTTCAAATTTCTTGGCATACAGTTCTTCATAGTAATTTCTTACAATCCTTTGTATTTCTGCGGTGTTGGTTGTAATATCTCCTCTTTCATTTCTGATTGTGTTTATTTGAGTCCTCTCTCTTTTTTTTTTGATGAGCCTGCTTAAAGGCTTGTCAATTTTGTTGATCTTTTCAAAGAACCAGCTCCTGGATTCATTGATCTTTAGGATTGTGCTTTTAGTCTCTATGTCATTTAATTCTGCTCTGATCTTGGTTATTTCCTTCCTTCTCCTTGCTCTGGGCTGTCTTTGTTGTTGTTCCTCGAGTTCTTGTAGGCGAAGGGTTAGGTTGTCTGTTTGAGATGTTTCTGTCTTTTTTAGATAGGCCTGTATCGCTATAAGCTTCCCTCTGAGGACTGCCTTTGCTGTGTCCCATACTTTTTGGGTCGATGTGAGTTCATTATCGTTTGTTTCCAGAAACTTTTTGATTTCCTCCCTAATTTCATTCTTGACCCATTCATTGTTTAATAGCATGCTATTCAATCTCCATGATTTTCAGGGTTTTGGGTTTTTCTCCTTGGGGTTGGTTTCTAGTTTCAGTCCCTTGTGGTCAGAGAAAATGCTTGGTATGATTTCAATTTTCTTGAATTTGTTGAGGCTTGATTTGTGTCCTATCATGTGGTCTATCTTTGAAAATATTCCATGTGCATTTGAAAAGAATATTTATTTAGCTTCTTTGGGATGAAGGGCTCTATATATATCAGTTAAGTCCATTTCCTCTAGAGTGTTGTTCAATGCCACAATATCTTTGTTGATATTTTGTTTGGAAGATCTGTCCATTTTTGACAGTGGGGTGTTAAAATCACCTACTATAATTGTGTTGCTGTCTATATCTTTCTTGAAGTCCTCTAAAATTTTCTTGATGTATTTAGGTGCTCCTCCGTTGGGTGCATATATATTTACAATGTTTATGTCTTCTTGGTGGATTCTTCCCTTGAGTATTATGAAGTGACCTTCTGGGTCTCTCTTTATGGCCCTTCTTTTGAAGTCTATTTTGTCTCATATGAGTATTGCTACCCCAGCATTTTTTTCCTGACCATTTGCTTGGAAAATTTGTTTCCAGCCCTTCACTTTGAGCCTGTGTATATCTTTTGTCGTGAGGTGGGTTTCTTGTAGGCAGCATATGTGTGGGTCATGCTTTCTTATCCATTCAGCTGTTCTATGTCTTTTGATTGGAGCATTTAATCCATTTACATTTAAGGTTATTATTGATAGGTATTTATTCATTGCCATTTTCGTACCTGTGTTCCTCTCTCTCTTTCTCTCTCTGTCTTTTCCTTTCTTCCCTTAAAGCAGTCCCTTTCGTATCCCTTGAAGCATTGGTTTGGTAGAGGTGTATTCGTTTAGACTTCTTTTGTTTGGGAAGCTCGTTATTTGGCCTTCTATCTTGATTGAAAGCCTTGCTGGGTAAAGTAGTCTGGGTTGCAGGCCTTTGGTTCTCATTGCTTGGAATATTTCTTTCCATTCTCTTCTGGCTTGGAGCGTTTCCATTGAGAAGTCAGATGCTAACCTAATTGGGGCCCCCTTGTATGTTACTTCCTTTTTCTCCCTTGCTGCTTTTAAGATTCTCTCTTTGTCTTGGAATTTTGCCATTTTAATTATGATGTGTCTTGAAGTGGGCCTGTTTGGGTTCCTTTTGATTGGGACTCTCTGTGTTTCCTGGATTTGTGTGGCTTTTTCTCTCACCAAATGAGGGAAGTTTTCCATCATTACTTTTTCAAACAGGTTTTCTATCCATTGTTCTTGTTCTTCTCCTTCTGGTATCCCTATTATATGATATTATTCCGTTTCATGTTGTCTTGCATTTCTCTTAAACCCTCTTCATTCTTTCTAAGCCTCTTTTCCTTGTCTTGCTCATTCTGAGTGTTTTTTTCTATTTTGTCCTCCAACTCGCTGATCCGATCTTCTGCTTCATCGATTCTGCTCTTCATTCCTTCTACTGTGTTCTTCAGTTCAGAGATTGTGTTCTTCATTTCCTCTTGGCCCTTGTTGATAGTTTCTATTTTCTTTTTCATGTTGATATAGTTTGCCGTGAGTTCATCATAACTTCCCTGTAGTTTATGGTAGTTCATTGAGAGCTCATTGAACTTCCTGACAATCATTGCTTTGAACTCGATATCTGATAGTCGAATTGCCTCTGTTTCATTTACCATTCTTTCTTGAGCTTCCTCCTTTCCTTTTGTTTGGGGATTGTTCTTTTGTCTTCCCATTGTTAGTAAGACTCTTGTTGTTAGCCTCAACTTCTTAAATTGATCTGTTCTGGCTCCCTGGGTTTGTGGTATGACCTTCTGTGGTAGAATATCTGTGAGATTCAGTGGTGGATTCTCCTTCGGATATCCTGTTGTTCACCGCTTTCACTGTCTCATCAGCTGGAATACCCTCTTTTGGGGGCCAGCTCTGATTTTTGTTTTTGTTTTTGTTTTTTTTTTTTTCCCACAGTTTCAGGCTTGCTTGTTTGTTTGTTTTGTCTTACTCGTGGGTATTTACAAAAAGAAGAGGGGGGAAAATGAAAAAAAGAAGAAAGAGGAAACAAGAGGAAGGTAGAAGAGATAAAATTGAAAAGAAAGGAAGAGGGGATAAGAGAAGAAGGAATTCAAGGGAGGCAAAAGGAGTTGGGGAGTAAAGAAGAAGATATAAACAATGAAGAAGGAGTAGTTAAAAACTCATATAGATAGACAGGCTTACAAACTAAAAGACACTAACAAACTGGCAAAACAAAAAAGAGACACGCACACAGACACCCCCACACAAATATAAGCAGCCAAAGGGAAAAAAAAATAAAAGAACAAGCAAAGCACAACAAAATATTTTTTAAAAAATAAAAATATATTAAAAAAATAAAATGAAAAAACAAAACAAAACAAAACAAACAACAACAACAACAACAACAACAAAAAGAAAAACACCCTCTTGTTTTTTTCAAACTTGCCAGCCGGTTTTTCAGGTCTTGCTGGCTGCAATGGCCGAGGGGTGATCTTATTGCTTTTCTCTGTGTTCAGAACTCAGTCCTCACTGTGCTCACCCAGCGTTAGTGGGCACCTCTCCCCACAGGGTTTTCAGCGTGTGATCTGAGCCTCCTGGTGTGTGCGCACTTCTCCGAGTTTATGGGTGTGTGCTAGGTTCTCCAGACCTGCACAGCCGCCTGCCTTTGTCCCTGGGAGGCTTTCAGTGTTCGGGCACAGCTGCCTGCATTTGCTTCTGAGAGGGGCCTGCGTTCCACCTGCTATCCGGCACCTGCACCTTGGGCCTGAGCTGTCCGAGTTTGAGCACCCGCCCGTGAACTGGCACCTCTGGCTCCACAGCTGTCTCCAGTGGCCGGCGCCTATGTTTTCACGAGTGTCCACTAGCCCGCGACCATGTGCAGTCCCCTGAGGGTGTCTATTTTCATGCAGTTGTCTCACTTCGCCCGCGCCTCTGTCTCTGTTGGGGCGCCTGTGCTTTCGTAGTTGCCCGGCGAGCACGAAAACTCGGTTCAAAGTCCCGCAGTGACCTGGTGCAGGACACCCACTTTCGCTCCCTCGCGGGGCACCCACTTTTGCTCCGGCCGCAGTCGCGCGGTGGCCCCTGAGATCTCCCAGCTGGTTCAGGGGCTGACCCAGCTCCCTCCCCAGGGCCCTGGGGCAGGCTTGTCGGAGCGCCAGGCCGGGGCCTCAGCCACCCCGCTCTCCGTGCACTGGAACCCTGGGCTCTTATTGTTCTGAAGAGCTCTCCTTACCGCTTGTTTTTCAGTGTCCGCTACAATTTCCGACCTGTTATTCTCCAATATGCTGTGTTACTGTTCCTTGTCTGTTCTGGTCTTTCATAGATTAACCCGGTTTTTCTCCCGTGTGTAGAGGGGGAATAGGGTCTGCTCCCTCCTACCACGCCGCCATCTTCTCCTAAAAAAAAAAAAAAAAATAAAAAAATGGGATCCATAAATATTTTTGAAATATTTGTTCTAGTTCTATGAAATATGTCATTATAATCTTGATAGGAATTTCATTGAATCTGTCAATTGCTTTGAATAGTATGGACATTTTAATGATGTTAATTCTTCCTATCCATGAACACAGTAGTGTTTCCACTTATTTGTATCTTCTTTAATTTCTATTTTCAGTGTCCTATAATTTACCAAGTATAGGTCTTTTATATCCCTGGTTAGATTTATTCCTGGGTATTTTATTCTTTTTGAAGCAATTGTTAATGGGACTGTTTTATCAATTTCTCTTTCTGTTATTTCATTATTGGCATATAAAATTCAACTGATTTATGGATATTAATTTTTGTATGCTTAATAAGAAAGGTAAAAGTATACATCTCTGTCTAGTTCCTGATCTTAAGGGGAATACTTGTAGTTTTTGCCCACTGAATATGTTACTGGCAATGGTTTTTCAAATGTGGTCTTTATCATGTTTAGGTATGTTCCCTCTATTCCCATTTTGCAAAGAGTTTTTATCATGAATCAGTGCTGGATTTTATCAAATGCTTTTTCTGCATCTATTGATATGATCATGGGGTTTTTATCCTTCATTTTGTTTACATAGTGAATCACATTAATTTAATTGCAGATATTGTCCCAACCTTTCATTCCTGGAATAAATACCACTTGATCATGGTGTATAATCTTTTTGATGCATTCCTATATTCAATTTGCTAATATTTTCTTGTGGCTATTAGCTTCTATGTTCATCAGGGATATTGACCTATAATGTTCTTTTTTTTTTGTAGTGTCGTTATCTGGTTTTGGAAATAAGATAATGCAGGCCTCATAAAATGAATCTGGGAGCCTTCTCTCCTTTTGAATTTTATTAAATAGTTGGGGAAAGAGAAGTGTTAGTTATTCTCTGAATATTTGCTAAAATTTCCCTATGAAGCCATCTAGTCTAGGACTTTTGTTTGTTGGGTGTTTTTTTTATTACTCCTTCAATATCACGAGTTGTAAACTGTGTATTCATATTTTCTGATTTTTCATGAGGTAGTTTTGAAAGACTGTATATTTCTAGGAAATTTACCAATTTCATACAAGTTGTCCAGTTTGTTGGCATAGAGTTGTTCATAATATTTTCTTATATTCCTTTGTATTTCTTTGGTGTCAGTTGCTATTTTTCCTCTTTCATTTCTGATTTTATTTATTTCTGTCTTTTCTCTTTTTTCTTGGTGAGTCTGCTTAAATGTTTGTCAATCTTGTTTGTCTTTTAAAAGTACCAGCTCTTGGATTCATCGATATTTATATCATTTTTTTAGACTCCATTTCATTTATTTCTGCTCTGATCTTTGTCATTTCCTTCCTTCCACTCATTTGGGCTTTTTTGTTTGTTTTTTTTTGTTTTTGTTTTCTTTCTCAAGTTCTTTTAAGTTAAAGTTAGATTGTTTATGTGAGCATTTTCTTGTTTTTTGAGGTAGACCTATAATGCTATGAATTTTCCTCTTAGAATTGTTTTTCCAGTGGCCCACTGATTTTGAATTGTTGTCCTCATGTTCATTTGTTTCAAGGCAGCTTTTGCTTTCTTCCTTAATTTTGTTGTTGACCCATTAATTATTTAATGACACCATTATTTAGCTTCCATGCCTTTTATGTTTTTAGTGTTCTTCTTGTGATTGATTTCTAGTTTCATAGCATTGAAGTCAGAGAAGATACTTGACATGATTTCAGTCTTTTTCAATTTACTGAGACTTCTTTTGTGTCCTAATATACGGTCTGCCCTAGAAAACAGTTTATGTGTATTCTGCTGCTTTGGGGTGAAATCTTCTGAAAATATCAATTAAATCCATTTGATCTAGTGGGTCATTTAAGACCACTGTCTCCTTATTGATTTTCTGCCTGGAAGATCTATCCATTGAAATAAACGGCTATAATATCCCTGACTATGATGGCAATTCCATTACTCATACTTTTTATGTCCATGAAGATTTGTGTTACATATTTAGGTGCTCCTATAATGGGTACATAAATGTTTACTAGGGTTATATCCTCTTATTGGGTTGTTCCCTTTATCATTATGTAGTGTCCTTTTTTGTCTCTTACTATGGCCTAGGCTTTAAAGTCTATTTTGTCCAACATAAGTACTGCTACCCCAGCTTTTTCTTTTCCTTTTGCATGAAATATCTTTTTCCATCTCTCAGTTTTAGTCCATGTGCATGTTTTAATCTGAGATGGGTATTGTGGAGGCAGCATATATATGGGTCTTGTTTTCTTATCTATTCAGCTATCCTATGTCTTTTGGTTGAAGCATTTAATCCATTTATATTTAAGGTGATCATTGATAGATATGTATGTAGTGCCATTTTATTGTCAGAATGTCTTCCTCTCTTTTTTCTTACTCTTCTTCTTAAAGCAAGCTCTTAAACATTTGTTGTAGTACTGATTTGGCGTTAATAAACTCCTTTAGCTTTTTCTTGTCTGGGAAGCTCTTTATTTCTCCTTCAATTTTAAATGATAGTCTTGCTGGGAAAAGTAGCCTTGGTTGTTTGCCTTTCATCACCTTGAATATTTATACCACTCCCTTCTGGCCTTAATGTTTCCATTGAGAGATCAGATGACAGGGAAATTGGTGCTCTCTTGTAGGTAACTACCTGCTTTTCTCTTGCAGCATTTAGGATTCTCTCCTTGTCTTTAAGCTTTGTCATTTTAATTATGATGTTTCTTGGTGTAGGCCTCTTTGGGTCCAACTTGTTTGGGAGTCTCTGGCTTTCCTATACTTGTGTGTCTTTTTCCTTCCCCTGATTAGAGAAATTTTCAGTCAATATTTCTTTAGATTGGTTCTCAATCCCTTGCTCATTCTCTTCTCCTTCTGTTATTCCCATGATGTAGATGTTCTTATACATCATGTAGTCCAAAATATTTCTTCAGCTCTCTTCATTTTTTAAAATTCTTTTTCTTTTTGGTGCTCTGCCTGGGTGGTTTTTCCTACCTTATTTTCCAAATTACTGATTCAATATTCTGTTTCATCTAACCTACTGTTTTTATTTCTCTTTCTGGTATATTATTTATTTCAGATATTGCATTCTTTATTTCTGACTTGTCTTTTTTATGGTTCCTATGTCTTTTTGATGTTGTTGAGTACCCTTATAATCAATATTCTAAATTCTCTATTTAATAAATTGCTTTTCTCTATTTCACCTAGTTCTTCTGGAAAATTATCTTATTCTTTCATTGGGGGTGTGTTTCTTTGTTTTCCCATTTTGGATACTTCTTTGCAGTTTCTGCCTTAGGTAGTAAACTAATTAGTAATGAAACTGATTAGTTATTAAATTAATCAAGCTCTAATCAGCAGTTCTGCTTAAGCTCCACAAGATCAGATAGAGTAATTCCTATGGGAGGTGCTATTGCTTCCCTTCAAGCTGATGCCACTTGGAGGGGATTGCCCTACCTGAGAAAGATGGCTCCTGCAGTAGGGGGGATGACACAGTACAGACATCTTGGTGGCTGTTTCTTCAGTTTTCTCCCCAAAGCTACCTGCCCAAGACTCTCCTTAATGGTCTCTAATCCACTATGTCCTTCCTTTGCTGGATCCCAGGGTAAGTGGCTGCAAATAAAATTTCATGCGTTGACCCTTTAAGAGGCTCTCTGCCTCTCCAGCCAGCTCTCCTAAGCAGAAACTCTGCTGCTTTTCATGGCTGGATGTTATCTGGGTTCCTTTCTAGCTCTGGTGCTATATGCCAGGGAGGCCATCTTGGAGTTTCGACCCCACAGTTCTCAGGGGAAACCCCTGCCAGTTGAAATATCACTTTAGAACTTCAGCTGCCACCCATGGGAGCCCAGACAGCCCTCTCATGCTTCCTGTGGTCTCCCTACCAGTTTTATTGTGCTGGTTTCTTCTGTCTGCCATTGGTTATAAGACTTCTCTCCAGCTAGTGTTCAGTTGGTTATTTAGGATGATTTCTCTACAATTTAATTGTAATTCCAGATTGATCATGGGAGAAGGTAGCTTCCACTTACTCCTCCACCATCTTGGATCTCCATGCGGTTATTACTTTCAATTTGGATGTCATCTCTGGAAAATGCAATGAGGAAAAGATGATCTCTTTAATAAATAATATTAGGAAAATTGGATGTCTACATGCAGAAGTATGAAATTAAATCCTTATCTTACACCACTCAAAAAATTAACTCAAAATGGATTAAATACTTAAATGTAAGACCTGAAATCATAAAATTTCTAGAAGAAAACACAGGGAGAAAACTCATTGACATTGATCTAGGCAACATTTTTTTAATACAACACCAAAAGTACATGCAAGAAAAGAAAAATAAACAAGTGAGACTACATCAAACTGAAAATTTTCTGTATGGGACAGAAATAATCAACAAACTGAAAAGACAACCAATGGAATGGGAGAAAATATTTGCAAGCCACATATTTGAAAGGGAATTAATAGGTTCCTGGCTATGTAATATGAAAAACAGAGGTGTTTATTGAAGAAGACACAAGATACAAGAAACATTGTACATAGGACAATGATGCCTCAGTCCCCTTCAAAGTAGACATCTTGTGACCTTATGTGGTTCTCCAAAAATCCATCAGCTGCCCATTGTATTTTCCTGACTTTCAATGATGTTCTGAAATCTCCCCCATTTCAAAAATGATTTTAGTTTGGGGAAAAGCCAGAAGTCACAGGACACCATATCTGGGCTGTAGGAGGGGTTGAGTGACCTTGGTAATTTGATGATTTGCCCAAAAACTCTGCATGAGATGTGATGCATGAGTGAGTGTGTTGTCCTGATGAAACTGCCAATAACCAATTGCACACAGTTGTGGCCTTGTGAATCATCTGAATAGTATCTCTGGAGGAATGTTCAAGCTTAACACAAAATTTGATGCAGAATTGTTGCTCTCCTTACACAGTTATTTTGAATGTGATGGTCACACAGTATACATGCTAACTCAACAGTGTTTACCACTCCCACTAATTAGTATAGTGAAGTTGTTATTGGCCACCCATCCATGCACATACTAGTCCACTCTCCTTGGCTGGGAGGTTACATCGAGGTCATGCAAACTGTTATCATATTAACAGTGGCTGGAATTTTTCTGAAGATATATATGGACATCACATATATATCTTCAGAAAATGACAACAAGTAGAGCAACAATTCTGAATCATATTTTGTGTTAAGCTTGCACATTCTTCCATGGAAACTATTTGGATGATTCAGAAAACTTCTGGAGACAATGCAATGAGTGAAGCATAAATAAAAGTGTGACACATATGCTTCAAAGATGATTGAGAATCTGTTGAAAGTGATCCACATTCTGTAAGGCCTGCAACAAGCAGAACATCTGAGAATGTTGAATGTGCACAGCCTACAAACAACAAAGATTGATGACTGACAATGAAAGAACTAGAAGCTGATCTGGAGATTACAAAAACTACTGTGTGCAAAATTTTGATGCAGGATCTGGCATGAAATATGTCCTGTCAAAATTTTTCCCATGTCGTCTGCTACCAGAGCAAAAGGCACATCATGCTGCAGTTGCTAATGACATGATTCAAACCACCACCAATGAATCAAATTTCCTCAAGAAGGGCATAGCTGGAGATGAATCAGGGGTCTATAGCTATGATTGGAAATGAATGCCTAGTTGTCTCAGTGGAAGTCACCTGGTTCTCCATGCCCATAAAAGTGAGGCAAAGTTGCAGCAATATAAATACCATGTTAACTGTATTTTTGATTGAGAAGTTGTTTTCCATTATAAGTACCCTGCTACAAGCCAACCAATTAATAAGGACTACTACCTCAATGTTTTTGTTGGTAGAGAGAAGGAATATAATGAAATCAGCCATGGCTATGGACAACTGATGATTGGCATCTTCATCACAATAGCATGCTCACTCATGTATCATGTCTTGTGCAGAGTTTTTTGGCAAACCAAAGCACCAAGACTCACTATAGCCCAGATTTGGCACCCTGAAACTGCTAGGTTTTCCCAAAACTACAAGTCACCTTTGAAAGCTAAGAGTTTTCAGACCATCAATGAAATTCAGGACTATACAAGAGAGTAGCTGATGGTGATTCCAACTAAGTATTGTACAGAGTGTTTTGAACAGTAGAAGAGACACTGGGAGAACTGTGTGAGGTGCCAAGCTGCCTACTTTGAAGGGGACTGAGGCAGCATCATCCTATGTACAATGTTTCTTCTTCAATAAATGTCTATTTTTCACATCACATGGTTGCATACTTTCTGGACAGAACTTATTGTATATTAAAAAAAAACTCACACAACTCAATAGCAAGCAAAAAAATAAAATAAAACAAAAAACCTGACAAAACAAAAAACCCAAATAATCCAATTTCTTAGAGGAGCAAACTACCTGAATAGACATTTTTTTCTGAAGAAGATATAGCATTGACCATCAGATACCTGAAAGGATGCTCAACATCACTAATTATCAGGGAAATTACAATAAAACCACAGTGAAATATTATCTCACATCTGTTAAAATGCTTTTTTTTTTTGTCAGAAAGAGAACAGATAACAATTCTGGCAAGGGTACAGATAAAAGGGCACCATTAGGCACTGTAAATAGGTTGGACTATAAAATATGGAGCACTATAGAAAATAGTTTGGAGGTTTCTATAAATAATTAAACATAGAGCTACCATATGATTCAGCATTCCCACTTCTGGGTATACATTGGGAGGAAAAAACCTGCACTACCTTATTCATGGCAGCATTGTTCACAATTGCCAAGATATGCAAAGCAAACAAGTATACTGCTAGACATTTTTGGTGAGCAGCCAATCCAGGCCAAATAAAAAGATTAAATTCTAAGCCAGTCCAGTTTGACTAACTATATGGTATCTGAAGTGAAAGAACTGTACAGGACCCAATCCAAGGTATACAGCAGAAGTCTAGAATACTAAAAAAAAATATATCAAAGAAAGAAAATGATAGCTGTCACATTATCGCTTAATGTAGTGCTCATAGATTGCTTCTTTTCTTTAGAAGGCTTTAAAAATATTCCAATCTTGTACTCCACCAATATAAGAACTCTCCATAAAAAAGCTATTTTCTCTTTAGCATTTCTACAATGTTTGCTTCAACATTTGCTTAACAAGTGGAAAATTTATTTGAACAATATTTACTTAACATTTTTGCTTTTTTCTGAATTTTTGTCATATAGTATTTGTCACAATTTTAGAAATCAATATTCTATAGTCTAGAATTTAAGGGAAATGACTTTGTACATGCATTTTACATAAATTTAATATGTGCTTTTACTGTTGGATTGATTTTCAACTAACATCATTATACTTACAGATCATGTAAAGAGTTCTTATAGATCTTTTGGAGAACACATTATCCAAGGAATTAGAAAATCATTTTGTGAACAAGAGATGCTATTCTGAAATGCCAAGTCATGTGACATTTTTTTCCTCATGTTATATCTTGCTGATCTAATGGAACAGACAGAGATAGAGTCATTAATATAATCATTCCTTTAGTGTACTTGAGCTGAAACAGCATCAACATGATTTCCTTATGAACCTCTCTTCCTAAGTTATCTTCAGCATTTGAACTCAATCTCTCAACTTAACACTTCATCTCTGACAAAGAATGCTCTATCACCTTATGTTCAGTCCTGACACTTAAGCATTGACATTTTCCAAAATTTGAATCCACATTCAATGGATAAATATCTCACACAACATATAGTAATGGCTCAGGCTTCACAGGAAACTATTGTGGGAACTTGTGGAAAGAAATGCTTTACTCTACATAATTGTGTTCTATTCCTTCATGAAAATTAATTGTTAATTTTAGAACTTCACAGCCACATTTCACATATGCCATTGAGAAAAAAACTGTAAGTAATGATGATTAATAGTTAGTTTGATAATAAATTCTGGTTGATTTTCATTAACAAATTTATTTTTATACTCTAAAAAAGTTTTTCAGCTTCACTAAAGTTACCTTTAAAAATTAAGGCAAATTTAAAGATATGTATATAATATGCATACAGCACAAATATTTTTTGTTCTGGAATACCTGGTTCACTTTTTAAATTTTGATAATTTCTATTAGTATTGTTGTTGTTTTGCCATACTTTGGTTGAGATGGAGTTACACATGTATTTTTAGGAATTCAATATAGAACAATTCGGTAACTCATAATGAAAATATAATTTTAGTTTAAGAAATCATTAATGGTTTTATACTAAAGTATATAGAATACCAGTAATTAACAAATTCTACTCCCTATAGTGATTTATGTACTCTGTATTAAATTTACAGTATGGACAGTGGGATCAAATACATATCTTTTACTAATTGCATAGCATTAAAGTGTTCTTCATCAACAAACTTGCCATTGATTTTGCAAAATCTAGAAAAGGAAATATTTCCTCCCAACATCATCTATTAATGTATATGGTCATACAATTTCAAATATAGAAAGGTGAACTATTTTTGTGACTTTAGAATTTGTATAGGTTATGTTTTATTTTTCATGTGGATTGCTGACATCATCATGATGACAATGCACATCCTCATTTCAAGCTCCATTAGCAGCATGGGACATGTTACATTGCTTACATTTAAACAACTGAAATATAGAATTTCAAATAATATAAAACAAAATAAAGCGTGACACTGCTCAACTCTTGAAATATAAAGATTATATATCTAATGTAAATTACCTTTTCATTGTACTTACAGCTCTAAGAATCAAGTATATGTTGCCAATAAAACTATTTATTTGAAGACTTCCAGCCAAGATGGAGGCATAAGTAGAAATACTTTGCTGCCTCCCACAACCAAAAGAAGGACAACAATAAGTCTAAAAACAAAAAACAACCAGAACTAATAGAAAATTGAACTGTATGGAAGCCTGACAACCAGGAGTTAAAGAAGAAACATTCACTCAGACTGGTAAGAGGGGGCAGAAATGGGCAGCGAGGGCAGAGAGGACCTGTGATAAGGTAACATCTGGAAGACTAGGCAAGGTGGTGGCTGGCAAAGTGGGCAATCCCACATTTACATGCAGATAAACCAAGAGGAACAACTGGGGAGCAAGAAAGCCTGCGCAACCCAGGTTTTCAGTGCAGGGAAATAAGGCCTCAAAACCTCTGACTGAAAAAACCTATAAGGGTTGCAGCAGTGGGAGAAAGTCCCAGCCTCAGAGGAGAGTTCGTTGGAGAGACCCACAGGGTCCTAGAATATACACAAACCCACCCACCTGGGAATCGGCACCAGAAGGGCCCAATTTGCTTATGGGTAGCAGAGGAAGTGACTGAAAGCTGGCCAATAGCCCAGCAAGTGGCATTGTTCTTTCTTGGACCCACCCCCCATACAGCATCGCAACAAAGCAACATGGGTTGCCCTACCATGGCAAATACCTAAGGCCCCACCCCTTACTATGTAACAGGTGTGCTGAGACAAAAAAAAAAAAAAAAAAAATGGCCTATATGAAAGAACAGATCAAAGCTCCAGAAAAAATACAACTAAGAGACAAAGAGATAGTCAACCTATCAGATGCAGAGTTCCAAATACTGGTAATGAAGATGCTCACAGAAATCAGAGTATGGTCTCAAAATAGGGGAAAAAGTGAAGGCTATACAAAATGAAATAAAGGTAAATGTATAGAGAACCAATAGTGAAGGGAACAAAACAAGGACTCAAATCTCAAATCAATGGTTTGGACCAGAAAGAAAAAATAAGCATTCAATCAGAACAGAATGAAGAAACAAGAATTCAAAAAAAAAAAAAGAGGAGAAGCTTAGGAACCTCCAGGACAACTTTAAATGGTGCAACATCTGAATCATATAGGTGCCAGAAGGGGAAAAGAAGAGCAAGACATTGAAAACTTATTTGAAAAAATATTTTTTTCTCCAATCTGGCAAAGTAAATACACTTACAGAAGTCCAGGAAGCTCAGAGAGTACCAAAGAAGTTGGACCCAAGGAAGTACACAGCAAGGTACATCACAATTACATTACCCAAGCTTAAAGACAAGGAGAGAATCTTAAAAGCAGCAAGAGAAAAGAGATAGTTACCTACAAAGGAGTTCCCATAAAACTATCAGCTGATTTCTTGAAAGAAACCTTTCAGGCAAGAAGGGGCTGGAAAGAAGTATTCAGAGTCATGAAAGGCAAGGACCTACATCCAGGACTATTCTACCCAGCAAACCTGTCATTTAGAATGGAAGGACAGATAAAGCACTTCCCAGATTAGGTCATGTTAAAGGGGTTCACCATCCCCAAGCCTTTATTATATAAAATGTTAAAGGAACTTTTTTAAGAAAAAGAAGACCAAAAACTATGAATGATAAAATGACAACAAATTTACAACTATCTACAACTGAATCTGTAAAAAGCAAAACAAACTAAGCAAACAACTAGAACAGGGACAGAATTACAGAAATGGAAATGACATGGAGGGTTATCAGCGGGGGCGGGGGGGGGAGAATGGGAGAAAAGGTAAAGGCCATAAGAAGCATAAACCATAGGTACAAAATAGACAAGGGGATGTTAAGAATAGTACAGGAAATGTGAAGCCAAAGAACTTATATGTGCAACCCATGGGCATGAATTGAGTTGGGGAATGGGTATGGGACAGGGGTTGCAGGGCAGAGGGGAATGAAGTTGGGGGAAATGCGACAATCGTAATAGCATAATCAATAAAATATATATATAAAAATAAACTATTTCTTTGAAAATTTTTAGTGATCATCATATTTAGAATCCCAGTATTTTAGTAATAATTATGTCCCTCTGTACATAAAAGCATTCACTCTGTAGTAAAAATTCACTCTGAAGCTTAATAACATTGTTTATGTAGATGTGTTTCAAGCTAACTAAATATATTCTAGAATGAGAAGAAACTTAGAGGAAAAATGTAGAAATTAGAACTCTATTTAAGATATTTTCTATAAAAGTATATATATTCTTGAGCTGACAGCTTCCAGATTTGCATCTTCAACCCTACAACCCTTACATCTCACCTGAAAACTGTATTTTAATATAAAATTGGCAATGTATCCCTACCTATGTGTCTGATAAATACATATATCAAATTTAATATGCCTAAACAGAACTCAATGTCTCCATTCCACTCACCTCAAATAATATCACATGTTGCTCAAATTAAAAATTGAGCTTCTTCGTTCTTTCTCAGAAGGAGTTCACAGGGGCATTGTTAATCTCTCTTATTTCAATGACTAAGTTGGAAAATAGTACAATCTATTGTACACATCAATCTCTGCATATTCTTTATCATGCATTTATCCATTTGTCTCTTAAATAACAATAACAACATGAAAATCAATAAGAGAGATAAAGTGGTCAGAGGTTGTATTTAAACATATATATTCAAAGTACATACAAACACATACTCAGTCACATACTCAAAAACAGTACAAAACATCAAGAACTTTGCCACATGGCTTCAAGTGAAACCTCTATTTTTGGATTTACATCACCTTTCTCTGTCTGGAAAAAAATGAACAAACAAACAAACAAACAAACAAAAAACTCCAGGCCCTGGCTGGGTGGCTCAGTTGCTTGGTAGCGTGGTCCCATGCACCAAAAGGTTGCAAGTTCAGTCTGAGCATGCATGGGAGGCAACCGGCAATGGATCAATGTGTTTCTGTCTCTCTATAACATTCTCTCTCTCTCTCTCTCCTCTCTCTCTCCTCTCTCTCTCTCTCTCTCTCTCTCTCTCATCTTCCCATCTCTCTTAACTCAATAAAAACCATACCCCATATACTCAGATGAGGCTAAAAATATTTTCTTAAAAAGAAAACTCCAGGTTTCAACTTGGAAACTTTTGTTCAGAAGTTCTTTCAGTTTTACTTCAAATATTCAATAACTTCTTAATATCTCTACTATTGACTGTTCAAGTTCAAACCAGAATTGTTTCTCAACTAGACTACTGCAATATTTCCTACATCTTCCACTCCTATGCACCCTGTACCAAGAGCACCTGTCAGGTTTTTTTCTGTAGAGCAGCCAGAGGTTTCTTCCCAAAGCCCAACTCAGAATATTTCTCCTTGCTGCTTAAAACTCTGCAATGACCCCCCATGTAATTAGTCAATTTCAACTACTCACTATTGATTAGTTTTCAGAGACTTCTTACAATGGTCCTATCATATCCTAAGATTTTCCTTATATTCATGACATTTCTCTTTCTATCTCTCTCACTTAAACTTCTCTTTTTTCAATTTTTATTTTAATTGTTGATCTTGTACAGTTTTCTGTCTTTTACTCCCATCCCAACCCACCACCCCAGCCCTCACCACCTCCCTCCCATTTCCACCCCTCATGGTATTTGTCCATGTGTCCTTTATACTTGTCCTTGTAAACCCTTTCCCTTTTCCCCTGAAATTCCCTCCCCTCTCCCCTCTGGTGACTGTCAGCCTGTTCTCAATTTCAATGTCTTTGGTTATATTATGCTGGTTTGTTTGTTTTGTTGATTAGATTACTATTAAAGGTGAGATCATATGACATTTGTCTTTCACTGCCTGGCTTATTTCGCTTAGCATGATGCTCTTAAGTTCCATCCATGCTGTTGGGAAGGGTAGGAGCTCCTTCTTTCTTTCTGCTGCATAGAATTCCCTTGTGTAAATGTACCACAGTTTTTTGATCCATTCATTAACTGATGGGCACCTAGGTTGCTTCCAACACTTAGCTATTGTAAATTGTGCTGCTATAAACATAGGGGTGCATAGGTTCTTTTGGATTGGCAAATTAAAACCACAATGAGATACCACTTGACACCAGTCAGAGTGGCCCTCATAAACAAAACAACAAACAGCAAGTGTTGGAGAGGTTGTGGAGAAAAGGGGGCCCTAGTGCACTGTTGGTGGGAGTGCAGACTGATACAACCACTATGGAAAACAGTATGGAATTTTCTAAAAAAAAACTAAAAGTGGATATACCTTTTGACCCAGCAATTCTGCTAGGACTATATCCTAAGAACCCTGAATCACTTAAACTTCTTTATACCCTTCTAGTACTGTTAATAAATCTTGCCATAGCCTCTGGTTACTTACTCCTTCCTTTGCCTAGAATTCCTTTACTCCCATGTGTTGTTATTATTAGTTTCTTTACAGCTCTTAACTCAAATATTACATCTTCAAACTTCCAGATAAAATGACTCCAGCCCAAACATCCCCATCCTTTAGTTTATTTTGGTTTCTTCATAATTATCAGCGTTTGAAATATTGATGTTCATGGTAGTTGTCATTACTCACTTTCTCCACTGATAATGAGAACTCCACTAGAATTTGAGTTCCAAGAGGTCAAGAGATGAGATTTTCCTGTTTTGTTTACTTTTGTATCTATAGTACCGTATGCAAAGCTTGTAACATAATAGATGCTCAGGAAATATTTTTAATTAATTAATCATAACAAATATCATTCCTTCTTCCATGTGGTCCAACCTCCCCCATCCATGGGATGCTTATTGGATTCAAACTTTATTTTTATTTCTTCAGGATAGGTTAAAATGTCTTTTAAAATGTTCAGATTAAGGAAGAACTCTTCTTTTTGACTATTATTAATATTGTTCCCACAGTTTTGCTGCTGAGAATAGCTGTTTTAGCTGCTCTTCATGTGTGTTTTTTTTTTCTCATTGTTCAGTGATCTTAACTGCTGAAGTAATACATAGTAACTAAGATGTAGGAAACCATCTTCTGAACCCAGCAGAGAGACAATTTTAGGGACCAGGTCATGGTACTGGCATTGGCACAACTTTAAATGTTCAGGCCATAGGATGGGAAGTATTGCAAAGGGAGTAACTCTTTTCAATACTGCTATCATCTGTTTGGGTCAGCCCATATTCCTTAGACCTACATTTCCAGTTTTATGGCTCGGAAGTTTTATCAGTTCAGAAAATTGGTCACAGGGCAAAAAAAAAAAAAAAAAAAATGTAACTAAAGATAGCATAAGCAATCAATAATATTTACCATACACATGATAAGAAGACCATAGGTACAGCTTCTCAATACTGTCTTCAAGGAGAAGAGACTCTTTCTGTTTACTGTTCTTCATTTTCAGAATGGTTTGCCCCGATATATTGGATATAAAGTTTCAATCATTATATGTATACAAAGTCACATCTGGTTGATGAGGACCTTTGTTTCTTGTGTGTCTTTTTATTGGGTAGAAGAGCCTTTCAAATAGCCTTCCAACAACTATTTGTAGATAAAATTAGCCAGAATTGGATCACATGTTGATGCTCTAACTGCAATGGATTGTGGAAAAATGAGTTTCTGGCATCTTTATTCTTTATAGTGGGAGACAGAGTCTAGTCTTCAGAAAGAAGTAACTTTGTCTCAGATGTCTTGTCTTTGCTTTACACATGAAGCCATTTATTTTCACCATGGGTAAATACTGTGATGACTCAGCAAGAGGACTTTTCTTAAACAGCGTTCCCTAAACAAACTCTTCATGCCCACTCTGTCAGATTTCTTTTTTTTTTTTTTAAGATTTTATTTATTTATTTTTAGAGAGGGAGGAAGAGAAAGAGAGAGGGAGAAAAACATCAATATGTGCTTGGCTCTTGTGTGTCTCCTACTGGGGACCTGGCCCAAAACCCAGGCCTGTGCCCTGACTGGGATTCAAACCTGCAACCCTTTGGTTTTCAGGCCAACACTCAATCCACTGCGTCACAATAGCCAGGGCCCACTCTGTCAGATTTCTGAGGGAATGAGTCAGCTTCTTCAAGGTCCTGGGCCTAATACATTTCTAAACCTTGAAAAATCCATTTGCCTCTTACTAGAAAATCCCACACAGATATAGTTGAAATAGCAATAAGACAAACCTGTGGGGAGAATATCAAAGACATACTACCTGCATCCCACTTGATGGTATCAGGTGATAATTCAAACACACACCACAAACAGTGTCTGTGGAGGAAAAACCAGAGGTTTCAGGCATTTTATCAGAAAGAACAGAATATGCAAAGGCACAAAGGAGTTTTTCCGATGAATATACAGCCAATTATTTTTGTTAAAGCATAAAACACATGAGTACTAGGATTGTGAAGTTAACATAATCCTGGAGAACAAAAAGAAGAAAAATATTTTTAAAGGATTAGCCTTTGACAAATGGAAAAATACTGCTTTTGCTGAAGATGTTTGACATGTTGAAGTCAGCAGGAAAAATGTTGAGAAAGCCTAACTTGGAAAAGTGGTCTGTGTGTATTAAATTTAGTTTAAGGTGATTGCCCATGGGAGGGTCTTGAACACAAATTGTTTAGCATAGTATCCAAAGAAAGTGAACAAAATACTAAACACAAGACAAGATCCATTTGAATGTTCGAATGGTTGATGTGTGCAGGGGAATTAGCTGTGCTGTCCTACAACTTTTCCAGCTGAGCAATGAACAGCACCCAGGAAGAGAAACAGGAGGAGCTGAATTATCATAATCCTGATTAAAGATTGACAAAGGAAGAATTGCAGAAGAACAGAGGACAGTGGAATCAAACATGCCAACGACAGTGTAAAAACTAATAAATAGAAACCTCATTCGAAATGGAGTCAGGAGGCCAGAAGAGAGAATACTCAGACAAGTGTCACTCCACACATGCTAATGACCCCAACAGGAAGAGAAAGGACCTGTATCTCCTCTAGGAAGTGATGGCACTATACTACCTCAGCAGGCAGAAGAAAAGATTCTCGCCCAGTAACAACTCAGCCAATTTATAAACAGCCACAACTCAGCCAATGAAAAGTCATTCTACTTTGAATTTTCAGTTTCCAATGGTCTCTCCATATTCATAAAAGAGCATTCCTCTCCTTTGTTTTTCTGGACTTGCACATTGTTTATTCTTAGGCTGCATGTCCTGAAGTGCGATTCTTTTTGGTTCTAGAATTAACCCATTTTGCTAGAGAAATATATGGCTCTCTATGTGTGAAAGGCCAACATGAGTATTATTCAGAGGATTAAAACTGAAAGCAGTAAAGGTGTACAAGATCGGAAGGAACCAGTGGAGGGTGCAGTTAGTGGAGTGGAAAACAAAAGTAAATATATCAAGGTAAGTTTAGAAATGTAGGAAGATAGTAGGTTGTATTTAGAGACTGAATATTCAGAATGAAAAATCTTGTATAGAGAGCTCATTTAACCACTAAAAAAATTGTTGTCTAGTTAAATGGAGAGGAAATTTTGAGAATGGAGTCATCAAGCAATTGTGATGTTGGCATGAACTTCTCCAGTTTCTGGCTGCTCATCACCCATTTCCTCTTCTTTTAGTAAGAGTAATCCAACTTTCCTTAGGAAAACACTCCTCTTATTTTTAAATCCATGCCATTCATATTAAATGTGCTAACTATACCTCTAACCTAAGGATGGTTATAAAACCTGATGCGGACACCGGCTAGCAGTGTCCGCATCATTATGGGTGAAATAAAACATACACATGGACTACCGAGTCCAGTGGAGGAAAAAGGATGACAGCATGACTTTTCTCTCAAGGGGAGCAAAAGCCGTGGCCTCAGCCATGACAGGCCTTCATTCTAATATCTCCTCACATTACAATATGGTCTTCACTCACTCTGCCAGGTTACAACAAAAAGAGCCAATGCCCCTCATCACATCACAGAAGAAGGATATTAGCAAATGAAAAGGCAAAAGTGGTTGAGCTGGTTACACTGGTCCCTGCAAGGTTTAGCATTTGCAGGGTGAGAGAGTTTTCAGCAAAAAGCAAGCTTAGGTACATTGCAAATCTAATCTAATTACCCACAAGAGAACCTATCTGTGAGTGTGGGTCCTGTGTATCTCCAACTGGGAGCTGGGCCCAAGCCACGCAGAAGGGTCTGCCACATCTCCCCGCTTTTGTTTGAATAGAACCTCTATGATCCCGCAAACCTTGCTGTTTGTTGGTCTCCCACATGACCCTGAGAAAACAATTTTTCAAACAATCAAAGTACACAAAGCATCATTATAATCAGTAAGCAACCAGTGGTTCTAAAGACCCACATTCTCAGATTAAGCCCAAACGATCATTGTCAGGCAGTAATGGTCAAATAAATAACATTCAAGGAACTCTGAGGGCCTATTTTGAGTCAGGGTCAAATAGCTAAAGGGCCATAAAATTCTGGGGAAACAAACTTATTTTAGGCTTGGACCCTTATCATTTAAATTGAGGGTATCAGCAAAGTAGGTTTCATAGGATTTTATGCCTTCTTTCTTAGGCCTGATTTCCCTGGGGAACCTGCCCTTTCCAACACAGGGTCGCACCCACCTCCGGCATAGTTTCAGGATTAGGTGGAGACTTGTTGTTCTTGCAGACAGAATGAGGACTCAGGCTATGTCCAGATAGCTGGGGGGCAAGGGCGAATCACCCTCTTTTTGTTGTGGCCCGAGCCCTTCCTTGAGGGCTTTCCACGTGGTAGTGCCTGGCTTAGGTCACCCCTCCCTTGAGGGAATCTTACCCATCATTGGCTAACTGACCAACCATTGGAGGCAAGATATGGATGAAGCAGAAGCGGTGCTCCTGCCAGGGAGATAAGTTCTGTCTCCTTAGTGGCTCAGGTCCTCTTGACAGAACAGACACAGAAGAAGCGGGTCCCTTGGGTTCTTACTCAGCCCAGCCATGGGGTGAGGGTTACAGCCTCTGAGACCAGGCAGGGCAATTCCCAACATCTGATCTCCCTGCTTTTTCTTTTGTAAATGCTATTGTAGCTGTTAAACCTGTGAAACCTATTATTTGCTGCTCCCAAATGCAATCTTAAGAGAACAACCTTTATATACATCATAAAGCACAAATAAGGATTAAGACAAGGGGGATCCAAGGGCTGCTAGGACCCGAACTTGTAAGTTCAGTCCATTAAAACAGTTTTTAGGGTTCAACCAATGGATTTTATGGGGCATCGAGGGGTTTTTTCCCTCTGCAGGAGGCGCCTGAGTCTCGGCCCCTGTCATTGGGGCAGGCCCCATCCTCTTCCATTGGCAGACCTAGGCCGGTGAGTGACGGTGTAAATGTCCCTTTTTCCTTCTGATTGTTTAGGGTCAGCTGGGCCATCTGGTCTATCAGTAGATTGGTTCTCAGCTCCAGGTAGCAGAGCTTGGTGTCTGTCCCTCTCATGATAAGGCTTTACTCTTTTGACTGGCTGCTAGGAAGGAACTGTAGGGATGGAAACACACACACCATCTTCCCCAAGTTAAATGATCTACAGGGCCTTGCCAAGAGCCATCTCCCTGGGGGATCTCTATATAAAACCTGAGGATAAGATGACTTTTGCTCCTTCTTCCGAAAATGTTTCTCAATTGGAATACAAAGCGATTCATCACAATTTAGAAAATTACAGGTAAATAGGGCTAACATAATCAAATTTGGGGGGGAGGGACTCATGACTCCCCCTTTTTTCTGTTTTTTAAGAAGGTTTTTAAAAATATGACAAGCTCATTCTACAATTTTCTGACCGGTTTGGTTGTGAGATATTCCTGCTTTATGTTGGATATTCTAACACTGAAGAAAACCTGAGTAGAATGGGCAAGGTATACAAGGCCATTATCAGTGTTAATTTGCTGAGGCCATCCTAAATGACTAAAGGCCTCAAGCCAGAGGGCTTGTATATTTTCAACTTAGCTTGGAAAGACAGGCCCCTTGCTGTTTCTGCAAGCTGCAATGCATTCAGTTTTCAAGAAAGGTGGGAAAGATGGGAGAGGGGAGGTGCTCTGAAATAATGTGTTTTAGACAAAAAATGATTGTGCGCCAAGGGCCTTTTGTGACTCAATTGATTAACTGTTCCCTTCGGGAGAATAGCCAGTTCTTCCCCAAAGAAATGATCAGTGTTTACAGGTACTGAGTTAAAAAATGGTACTTTGTCTTCCGCGGTAAAGGACTAGTTTTACTCAGAAGACAATATACCTATATTTCATTTTTACAATAAAGGTCACAGCTCTGGCATAAACAAGGAGGATTTTTAATATTTTTTAACACGTGGCACCCCCTATCTCACTTATAGCATGCTTTAGATTGACAAATTTATGAACGCATTCACAACTTTTAGAAACAGTTTTCTCTCTACTGGCAAATACGTTTACGTTTTTCAAAAAAATGGTCGCAAGTGTGCCAGTGCATCAGGGTGTGGGGAAGGTCTCTTCCAGTGCACACCCCACCCGGGAGAAAAAGAGGCAAGGAAAATCCATTTCTTCTCCGCGCAGCCGCTCAGTGGGACAAAGAGACCCACGCACAGAGGGTGATGCCGCGGTGTCCCTTGGGTCACTGCTGGGAGCACGAGTCCCCATGGTGGGGCGCTCGAGAAAGACCAATGTGCATACTGCAAAGAATGGGGCCATTGGAAGCGGGACTGCCCAAATCGAAAGAAGAAGCCGGAGCATCTAGAGAAACCTCGACCCCGCTGGCCCCACCGGCTTCGAACATCCTCAGTCTTGCGGGCCTGGACACAGAATGAGGAGGACCGGGCTCCATTCCACTTGGCCCCCATGAGCCCATGGTCCGACTTGCAGTAGGGGGCAGAGATATAGACTTCATGGTAGATACCGGAGCAGAACATTCAGTAGTTACCACCCCGGTGGGCCCGCCCTCCGGGAAGGAAGTCTAAATCTAAGGAGCCACGGGACCGTCGGCAGCCCCTCGAAAGTTCTGCCAGGCTAGGATGGTAGAATTAGGAGGGCACCATATCGTCCATGAATTCCTATACTTGCCGGAGTGCCCCGTGCCCCTATTAGGGCGAGATATCCTCAGGAAATTAGCAGCCAGAGTATCTTTCCACCCGGGGGGAGGGGGGACGCTGTTCTAGAGCTCCCGGAGCCGGGAGTAGTTGCCCTGGTTCTGCCCAGAGAAGAGGAATATCGCCTCCATGAGACCCCAGGAGTTGCGGCCATCTGCCCCCTGGCAGATGAATTCCCCGGTGTATGGGCCGAGGGAAATCCCCCAGGGCTTGCAGTAGGGCGAGAACCAGTGCTAATAGAACTGCAACCAGGGTCCTCCCCACGCTGCTTAAAACAATATCCAATCCCGAGGGAAGCCCGGCTAGGAATAGCGGCAACCATTAATAAGTATTTAGAAGAAGGCATCCTAGTCCCTTGCCAACATGCCCCTTCTCCCGGTTAAGAAACCGGACGGATCGGGATATCGACTGGTACAGGATCTGAGGGCAGTCAACGAGGCGGCCGTCGCGTTGCACCCAGCAGTACCGAATCCGTATACTCTGCTGAGTCAGCTCCCACTGGCTGCCACGCATTTCACATGCCTTGACCTCAAGGATGCATTCTTTTGCATTCCCTTGTCCCTGAAGACCCAAGCCATATTTGCCTTTGAGTGGGAAGACCCACATTCCGGAGAGAAGACTCAGCTGACCTAGACCTGGCTACCACAAGGATTCAAGAACTCGCCAACCATTTTCAGTGAAGCCCTGGCCAGAGACTTGTGCCCCTTTTGGGACATGAACCCGGGGCTGGTGCTCCTCCAATATGTAGACGACCTCCTCCTGGCAGGCAGGGGATTAGGAGAATGCCAGGAAGAGCACTTCTCCGGCTACTGGAAGCCAGGGTATATCGGGTCTCAAAGAAGAAAGCATAGCTCTGTCAACCGGAAGTAAAGTACCTTGGGTTCCTAATCAGCCAGGGCCAGTGGGCCTTAGGGGTAGATAGGAGGGCAGTCATTAGTCAGATGCCCGTCCCCACCACCAGAAGGAGACTCCGAGAGTTCTTAGGGGCAGCCAGATTCTGATGGATATGGATACCAGGCTTTGCCGAAGTAGCCAGACCCCTGTACCAGTCCGTGAAGGGGGCAGACAGTGCCCCGTTCTAGTGGGGCGACCCCCAACAACGGGCCTTTGTTGTGATCAAGGACCTTTTGATCTCCGCCCCGGCCCTCGGCCTGCCCCATCTGGACAAGCCCTTCTCACTATATGTACATGAGCGGGAAAAGATTGCCCTAGGGGTTCTAACCCAAGAATTCGGACCCTGGCAGTGGCCTGTGGCCTACCTGTCCAAGCAACTAGACAATGTGGCGGCCGATTGGCCGCCCTGCCTGCAAGCAGTAGCGGCAGCAGTCACCCTGCTGAAAGAAGCAGACAAACTGACCTTGGGACAAGAGACCAACTTGTACCTGCCCCACGCCGTGCACAGCCTTCTAGAAGGACCCAGATGTCGGTGGCTCTCAAATCCACGCCTAACTTACTACCAAGGGCTGTTGCAAGAGAACCCCAGGGTACGCCTCCGGACAGCAAGAGCCATCAACCCCGCCACTTTCCTGCCAGCTGAGTCCGGGGAACTGGACCATTACTGCGGGGAGGTAGTTGACCAGGTTTTTGCCAGCCGACCTGACCTGAGAGACCAGCCCTTAGCTCAGTGGGACCTACAGCTCTTTACTGACGGAAGCGGCTATATCACTGAATCAGAAGAAAGAAAGGCTGGATACGCCGTAGTTACCAAAGACCAGGTAATTGAGGCCGAGGCTCTGCCCATTGGATGGTCGGCCCAACGAGCGGAGCTGTTTGCTCTCATAAGGGCCCTTGAGCTCAGCAAAGGGAAGAGGGCGGACATTTATACCAACTCCAAGTATGCCTTTGCAACCCTACACATCCACGGGGCCATCTACAAAGAACGAGGGCTACTAACCGCAGAAGGAAAAGAAATAAAAAACAAGACCGAGATCCTCCGCCTATTAGGTGCAGTCTGGGAACCACAGCAGGTGGCGGTTGTACACTGCAAAGGACACCAAAAGGGCCACTCTGAGGAAGCCGAGGGCAACTGGCTGGCAGACCAAACTGTCAAAGAAGCAGCTCTAGGGCCGGCACCAGAGACCGCCGTTGTAGGCTCCCTCATCTGCTCTCCAGTCCAGGCTCAGGGTTATCATGAGGCCGAAAACCGTTGGGCAGAGCAGGCCCAAACCATTAAGACCCCAGAGGGGCAGTGGAAATTGCCTGATGGACAGGTGTTTGTCCCGCAGAGCCAGGCCAGAGTCATGGTCCAGAACTGTCATAGCCTCACCCACCTGGGGAAAACTAGTCTACAACACCTGCTCGAAAGGTACATATATGTTCCTAACCTGAGTACGCTATGTGCCAACGTAGCAGCCAAATGTGTCACCTGCGCACAGAACAACGCCTCAGTGCACCTACAAGCCCCACCAGGGGTCCAATGTGCTAGAGGGCAACGCTTTGAGGAACTACAGATAGACTTTACGGAGCTAAAGCCCAGCTGGGATTACAAGTACCTACTAGTCTTGGTGTGCATCTTCTCCAGATGGGTAGAGGCCTTCCCGACTAGGACTGAGAGAGCCCGAGAAGTAGCCAGGGCCCTATTAAGAGAAATAATCCCCAGGCACGGACTCCCCTTAAGTCTGAACAGCGACAACGGGCCAGCGTTTATCTGAAAAATAATTCAAGAACTCACCAATGCCCTGAACATAAAATGGAAGTTACACGCTGCCTACCAACCCCAGAGCTCTAGAAAGGTAGAGAGAATGAACCGGACTCTTAAGGAGACTCTAGCTAAGTTATGTCAAGAAACTGGGTTGCCCTGGACTGACCTCCTACCACTCGCTCTCCTCTGGGCGAGGAGTACCCTGAATGCTAAAGGATACACCCCGTACGAGTTAGTCTACGGAAGACCAACCCCCATATCCAGGGTAGCTGGGCCCACCAACCTAACCTTAGCAGGGGAACTAGGGTAGACAAAATACCTCTCTGTATTAGGGAAAGAATTAGATCAGATCAGGAAAGCCCAAGTTGGGTTAGATCCAGTGCCAAAAGGGGGGCCAGCCCATCCCTTTAAGCTGGGTCAGTACGTATGGGTAAAAGATTGGAAAAAGGAGCCCCTCCAACCAAAGTAGATAGGGCCCTACCTAGTACTACTAACCACCCCAACCGCCTTAAAAGTTGCAGGACTCACCCCACGGATCCACCATATGAGAGCCAAGGCGGCGGCAGACCAGACAGAGGTACCTCCCCCGAAGCTGTCCGTCCTGAGACTATGAAGGGACCCAGGCAAGCAACGTCAGGAATGGACAGTTGTTCCTGGGGACCTCTCCTCGGCCTCGGGACCATCATCATCCTCAGAGGACTTGGGCTATGGTTCACAAGCCCAACTGAGTGGACAATAGGGGAGCAGGTAGGACTACAGCTGTGTTATCTAACAATAGTCTGCACCCTATTAAGCCTGCTGTGTATATAAGAGATGGCTCCTCTTGTTATCATCACAGGGATCCTGGGCCTACTCCCAGTGTCAATTCCAGCCTTGCAGGTGCAGATAAATGAGACTTTCATAGTCCAAGAGATTTACACCCAGGAGACTTGGACAGGAGTTCAGGAGGTATCCAGGACCCCATGTACCGGTGGGGTATACAAAGGGAAAATACAGTTAAAAATCCCCAGCGTGCTACTAAAAGCTCTAAATGGCTGGACTTGGTTTAGGAATCTGAGGATTTGCCTCCTAGAAGATCAGGATAAAGAATATTGCCGGAAATGGCCAGAGAAATATAGAGGATGTCCCTATAGAGACTGCAGGGTCCGCACCACCAACGGAAGGGAAATAGTTATTAATATAGATAGAGCAGAAAGCCATGAATGGGCCCGAGGAGTTAAAGGGAAATTATATGTAAACATGTTGCATGCAGGTCCAGTAGGAGATATTATCTATAGAAAGGAGGAGATAATGAGACCAGGGCTCATCATGGTTAAGCGGGTTCAGGAATACATAGAAAAAGAAGAGGAGGCCACCCAGACTGGTTCAGGACACTGGCAGCCGTTTTCTTGGATATCCCTCATCAGACAGGGGGTGGCCCTCCTAAACCTGACCAACCCCGGAAACTTCTCTAATTGCTTCCTATGCACCTCTCTAGGCCTTCCACCCTTAGTAGCTGTCCTCGTGAATGCCAGCCTGCACCTATTGAACCCAAGCTCGTCACCCAACAGGGTCAACCTCACTAGGGTTCCCCTATACCAGGTAGCCCAGGCCATAAGCGGCTCCACCTGGGATGGCTCCACCTGGGACAGCTCCGCCTGGTGTAGAAAAACGGGAGGATATCTTGAAAGCCCGGCAGGGCTGTTCTTTTGGTGCAATGGAACCCTAAATAAAGATTATAACTGTTCCAAACCAGAGAACTGTACCCTAGTAGCCTTAGCGCCCCAGTTGTGACTCTACCAGCCGGGAGAGCTCGAGACTCAGTACCTAATTGGTGCTAGCGGCCGGGAAAAGCGAGCCGTGTTCCTTCCTCTCATAGTAGGATTGATGTTCGCCACTTCCCTGGCTAGCGTGAGTGTCGGGGGAACTGGGTTGGCAGTGAGCCTCCAGTCTCAAACTGAGTTGAAACAAGAACTAGATGAAGCCTTAGAGGTGGCCGCCAACTCCATGGCATCCCTACAAAGGCAAATCACATCCCTAGCTAGAATAGGTGAGCACTCGATCTCCTAACTGCCGAGAAGGGAGGAACATGCATGTTCCTCGGGGAAGAGTGTTGCTACTTTGTCAATGAAAGCGGCATAGTAGAAGAGAACCTTAACCGGCTTAATGAGATTAGAGACCGGCTCAGATCAACGACTTCGCCGGGGCCCTCCTCATGGTGGCAGAGCACCCTGTTCTCTCTCCTAGCACCAATCCTAGGCCCCTTACTAGCCCTCCTCCTAATAGTAACTTGCAGGCCCTGATTGCTGCAGACTTCCCTGGCCCAGATAGAAGGAATCCTGGTCCGGAAGACCACCACATGAATATTCATGCTCCAACAGCACCAGTACCAGAGACTCCCAGTAGTAGATGCTGAGACAGAAGAAGATTCTGTCTAGCATCTAAAGGGGGTAATGATATAGCAAAACAGACTCAAAGGGGGCCCCAAGGAGGGAGAGAGGGAGAATGATCAAAGGGGAGCCCCAAGGAGGGAGAGAGGGAGAAAGAGTTTAAAATTTATAACTGCTTCTGCCGCACAGATCAGGAAGAGATAAGCTTCCGTATCTCGCTTCAGTGAACCACTTCCGCCGGGTAAACCAGGAAGAGATAGTGCTTAAAAGGAAGGATTCTGCCTGAGCTCGGGGCCCAGAATTTGGAGACTGCCTCCTCTGGGACCACACGTGTAATAAAGGGTCGAGCTTCGCCATCTCCCTGCGTCTTGGTCGTTTCATTTTCCGTAACACAATCAGTGCAACACATGAACATGGCCATAATAGTTAATTTAGGACTAGTTGAATACATGATACAAACCATTCTTAAAATATTCTAAAAAATGTTTGTGGTCGCTCAAAGTTTAAAATGTAAGCTTATAGATGTTCTTAGGCATGAAGGTATGTCAAGAGGACATTTGATTTAAAATTGAGCTAGATTCCTAGAAAAGCATACATGAGATGGAGAAAGTAAGACCTAACTAGTAATGATGTACCCATGACTGACGTTAGAATTTATAGACTCTCTAGACAAGTTCTACACTAGTTATTTTTTCAGTTGATGTTCATTTGAGTTTCTGTCATTTGCAACCATAAACACATGATATTATAAATAGCTACTACCAAGTTTTACATTTCTCGAGGAACATAATAAAAAGAAAAATTCAATAATAGAACCTCAGCAGTAAATTATTTCTCATAAATACTTTTATGTTGCTTCATTTTCTTTTTAAAATCCCTGCTCATTTTATACAAATCTTAATAGCTCTAATCAGGACATAAATTAATTAAGTCTAATTATATCGAATGTGACTTTTTTTACCTGAAGTGACTAAATTTAAAACATCAGGAATAAGTTCAATTTTTATATTCTTAGGGGGAAAATATGGAAATAGTGATGAAGAAAGGTAACTTCTATATACTTTTTATTGTCTTTGTGAAAATGTCTGTTATTTAGAAAAGTTTTCTATACTATAGGACTACCCCTTAAAAAATGTTTAAAGTGCCACCACCTAAGTAAATAATATAATAAGTACATCTGGAAATAAATTAATATTTAGTGCAGAATTGTTGTTTTATTTAAATGACTTGGGTAGAAATGCTTCAATTATGGAGCTTTTAAAAGATGATAGCATAATGACATAGTTCTTTATCCAGTTTACAGAGAATGCTACTACTTGAGACAAAGGAAAAAGAGTAACTGGAACAGAACGAGCTCAAATTAAATGACCAGGAAACTCAGAGTCTTTTCCTCTTAGATAAGGAGATATCTTTTGGCTGAAAGAAAGAAAAAAAATAGGTAGACTCTCTGGCTTAGGTGGCTGCAAATGGAATACTTTTCACCTCTAATTGACTGACTGAAATGAAGCCAGTCTCCATAGAGACTGAAATTCCTCCATGAGAGGTTACTGATGGAGGACTGTGTCTCCATTTCTGAGAGATAAGGAGTATGACATTAGGAAGAGATTCATTGCTTTCCATAGCTAATCTTAGCTGTTATCAATCCCCCCTATTTTAAAATATAGTGCTTTTGAAAAGGATTCCATTTAAAGAATTATAACTTGTTTATGGTAATACATTGGGGCCCCGGGAAATTTTTGAATTAATCTTGTTCTTAAACTACTGCTCACACTATTAAATGTTATGTTCTGTCCATCTATATGGATCAGATTTGGCTCCTTCTGTGTGATTATGCTCTGAAACCCTGTGATTATATTGTCACAAATGTGTTATGATTTAAGGATTCCAGCATTCTGCCTCTTACAGGTTGAATTTAATGACAAAATTAAACATTTTAATAATAAAATAAAAGAGAAAAGTGGGCATTCTTTAACCACTTAAACATCCTTTTTTTTTTTTTTTTTTTTTGCCTGTATCCCCCAGTCTTCATTCTTATGGTTTATTGCTAACATCGCTGGCTGCTTCTCAGCTTTAAATATTTCTTCTCCTGAGTTTTTTGCCTCTGTAGAGACTGCAAGTGTCCGGTTTTCTGAGAAGTACATCCAGGCCATTAACATATGTACAATGAAAGGTCTCCTAAGCTGCTCACCCTTTTCTTCAAACTTCCATCCCTAGTGTCTCTACTCTTCCACTTGGATCAGAGGACTTTTCCTAAAACACAGATGGGATCATGCTACTTCTGTGCTTAAAGTCCTTTCATGGTATTCCGCTACAGAGAGAATAAAATTCAAACTTTATGCGAGGCTTCAACTAAGTGATCGTTATAATTGCCTGCCTCTCTTCTCTTCAGCCATGTTTTTTCTCCATTCCTCAAAATGCCAAATCTGTCTCCTCTACATATAGAGTTCTTTCCACAACTCTTCAGATGACTGGCTTGCTCTTCTCTCTCTTCCTTTGTTCTCATTTTATATGAAATATATTCAAAATTTTTCCTAATAACGTATTTATAATATCCCCAGACATTCTTAGTGAATCCTTTCTATGCCTCCTTCAATAACATACTAGCATTTATACTAATTGTTCGGATTGGGCTAATTGCTTATATTTTCTCTTTCTTCTCCACTACAGCATAAGCTCCAGGAAATCCAGGCACATCTCTTTGATTTAGCACGAAATCCCCAGTGCCAAAACTGCATTTGATGACTATTCATTGGATTATAATTTAGCACATCGATATTTTTACAAACACATCTAAATTGTGATTCTAAACACAGAAGTTCTACCTGATCTTACCTCAGTTATTAACATGACTTCCTCCCTGATCCCTTATGTCTTTGCTTAATTGAGATCATACCTCCCCAGCATTCCAGATCCCTTCTTCCTTTTTATGTTCCTCGAGACATGACATTCTATGTAGAATGCAGTTAAATTAGTTATTTTTTTATTATGTCTCTGCTCTGTCAATTCCATGAGTCATTACATGGCTATTTTTAGTTGTTGTGGCTATTGTTGTTTGTTTGTTTTCTACTGGGATAGCCTCATTGGTAAAAAAATTTTAGTTGAGTATTTGATTGCTATTCCACATTGAAAAGAGGTTCTTGGTCAAAATGAGTTTGGGAAACAAGGCATTGTCTATCACTGTCTAGAACATTCATAAGGTTCATATGAATATTAACATTTTTGAAAAACCCAGTAGTAATAATATATTTTTTAACTTTTAAAATTTGGTGTCTGATGGCTAGTGATGCTAAGCATCCTTTCATGTCCCTGGGCCCTTTGTATGTACTCTTTGGAGAAATGTCTGGTTAGGTCCTTTGCCCAATTTTTAAATGGATTGTTTGTCTTCTGTTGAGGACTGTTCAGCCTGGTTTCAGGAGTTGTAACCCTCACCCCATGGTGGGCTGTGTAAGAGCCTAGGGACCCATTTCATCTGGGTCTGTTCTGTCAAGAGGACGTGAGCTATTAAGGAGACAAAGCTTATCTCCCTGGCAGGAGCGCTGCTTCTGCCTCATCCATCTCTGGCCCCAATGCTTGGTCAGTAGTCAATGATGGTTAAGACTCCTCATGGGAGGGGCAAGCTAAGCCAGACACAACCACTTGGGAGACCCTCATGGTAGGACTCGGGGGGCTGCAGCAAAGAAGGGGTGATGGACCCTCGCCCCCCAGCTATTCTGACATTGCCAGAGTCCCCATTTCGGTCTGGGAGATGTCTTCTGCTTCCTGGGCCTAGTCGGTTTAAAGCCTGAAACTATGACTGTTGTGGACCGTTCAGCCTGGTTTCAAGAGTTGTAACCCTCACCCCATGGTGGGCTGTGTAAGAGCCCAAGGGACCCACTTCATCTGGGTCTGTTCTGTCACAAGGATGTGACCTACGAAGGAGACAAAGCTTATCTTCCTGGCAGGGGCACTGCTTCTGCCTTACCCATCTCTGGCCCCATAGCTTGATTGGCAGTCAATGACGGGTAAGACTCCTCATGGGAGGGGCAATCTAAGCCAGACGCGACCACTTGGGAGGCCTCATGGAAGGACTCGGGGGGCTGCAGCAAAGAGGATGTGATGGACCCTCCCCCCGCCCCAGCTATTCTGACATAGCCCGAGTCCTCATTTCCATCTGGGAGATGTCTCCTGCTTCCTAATTGCCTTAAAGCCTGAAACTGTGGGGGTGAGCGGTGCAGCCCTGTCCTGGCTAGGACAGCCCCTTGGGTGATTGGCATAAGAAAGAATTCCTAAAGTCCTGTGAAACCTGCTTTGCTAAGAGTGCTCTTCCTGAGGTGACAAGTGTCCCAGGAGGAAATGAGCATGTCTCCCAAAGTCTGGCAACCCCCTTTCCTGACAAACACTGGCTCGGATTAAGCCCTCAGATTGCTTTGAAATGTTAACTATTGTTTGATCCTTGTCGCCTGACATACCTGTATTCCCGGGTATTTGAGCCCAATAAAAGCCTAGTGAGGATGGGGCTCTAGGTCATTCTCCTCTGAGAGTTTGACCCCTTTCCTCCCCAAGCAGAAGATGTCTTGGTAGTTTTTATTTTCATCCGTGACGGAGGGATGGGGCTCTGCGGGCGGAGCCCCCCACATCTGGCGCTCAGGACAGGGTCCCCCACATATGACGGCAGGAGCGATGCAGCTCTGTGCTGGCCAGAACGGTTCCCTGGGCGATCGGGCATAAGAAAGAATTCGTAAAGTCTTGTGAAACCTGTTTTGTTTGCTAAGAGTGCTCTCATTTAAATGATAAGGGTCCGAGGAGAAAATGGGTATGTCTCCCAAAGTTTTGCAACCCCCTTTCCTGACCAACACAGACTCAGATTAAGCCCTCAGATTTCTTTGAAATGTTAAACCTGTATTCCAGTATATTTGAACCCAATATCCAAGTGAAGAAGGGGCTCTGAGTCCTTCTCCTCTGAGAGTTTGACCACCTCTCCTCTCCAAGCAGATCATGTCTTGGTAGTTTTATTTTCATCTGTGATGAAGGGATGGGGCTCTGTGGGCAGAGCCCCCCCACATACTTCCTGGAGTGGAGTTATGTAAGTTCTTTATATATTTTGAAGATAAAACCCTCGTCCAAAGTATCATTTGCAAATATATTTTCACATATAGTTGGTTACCTTTTTATTTTGCTGAGTTTTGTTCAGCTGTGCAGAAACTTTTAATTTTTTTTATTTTTTTATTTTTAATTAGTATTTTTTAATTGTTGATATTGTACAGCTTTCTGTCTTTTACCCCACCCCAGCCCACCACCCCAGCCCTCCCCACCTTCCTCCCATTTCCACCCCCCATAGTTTTTGTCCATGAGTCCTTTATACTTGTTGCTCTAAACCGTTCCCCTTTTCCCCTGAAATTCCCTCCCCACTCTGGTCACTGTCAGACTGTTCTCAAATTCAGTGTCTTTGTTTATATTATGCTTGTTTGTTTGTTTTGTTGATTAGCTTCCTGTTAAAGGTGAGGTCATATGGTATTTGTCTTTCACTGCCTGGCTTATTTCACTTAGCATGATACTCTCCAATTCTATCCATGCTGTTGCAAAGGGTAGGAGCTCCTTCTTTCTTTCTGCTGCATAGAATTCCATTGTGTAAATGTACCACAGTTTTTTTTATTAACTGATGGGCACCTAGGTTGCTTCCAGCACTTGGCTATTGTAAATTGTGCTGCTATGAACATAGGGGTTCATAGGTTCTTTTTATTTTGATGAAATCCCATTTGTTTATTCTTTCCTTTATGTTCCTTGCTCTAGGGGACATATTGGTGAAAATATAGCTGTATGGAATATCTGAGATTTTTCTGCCTATGTTCTCCTCTAGAACTTTTGTGGAGTCATGACTTATATTTAAGTCTTTTATCCATCTTGAATTTATTTTTGTGTATAGTGTAAGTTGATGGTTGAGTTTCATTTTTTGTCATGTAGCTGTCTAGATCTACTAACATCATTTGTTGAAGAGACTATTTTTACCCCATTCTATGCTTCTGCCCCCTTTCTTGAATATTAATTGACCATAGATACTTGGGTTTATTTCTCAGCTCTCTATTCTTTTTTTTTATTATTGTTCAAGTACATTTGTCTCCATTCCCCCCTCCCCCTGCCAGTCCACCCATGAAACAATTCTGGGCTCTCTGTTCTCTTTCATTGGTCTATGTGTCCATTCTTATGCCAGTACCAGACTGTTTGCTTACCGTGGCGTTGAAATAGTTTGACATCAGGCATTGTGATCTGTCCTACTATATTCTTCTTTCTCAAAATTGCTGTGGCTATTGTGGGGGGAGTGAAGGGGGAAAATGGAGACAACCATACTTGAACAACAATAGAAATTTAATTAAAATTTAAAATTTCTGCAAAAAGTAAGAAGTATAATAAGATTAAAAATATTAGTTATAATAAACTATAAGAAGAAATAGTATTTCATGGATTTCTATGATGGGAGTATATCTTTACAAAGCTCTTTCTTTGATTTTAGATTCATCCTCATCAACTCAAAACAAAATAACTACAACAAGAATCGTTCACTTTCCCTTTGAAATTTGTGTTGACACTGGAAAAAAGCTCAGATTGAGCTCTTTCTTCCCAGTGAAATTTCCATTGTTTTTCTTGGGCAAAGATCTTGCAACACAGCACTAAATAAGGCATTTACCAACCTAAAAAAAAGTAAAATAATAAAAACAAAAATAAAATTCAGTCTCATCTCAGTGTGTTGGTCCATGGAACTGCTATTACCATCTATTAGAATTAATGCTCTATAGATCACATTTTTTTATGAAAAAAAGGCTTTTGTAAATAGACTTTTAATAATGGTTGTAGTCTTTGGAGCATCTGTTCTAACACATTCCCTTTTTGAGTGATGAAACTGAAGCTAGGAATCCTTAGTGTTACTTGTCCAAAGAAACGGAACTCATCAGTGGCAGAGCCAGGATTAAATCTCTGTTCTCAACACCCAGGAAGATGTTCTTTATAGCTGAAAACATTATAACTAAACTGACAAATACCTGTGGTGAACATTATTCACAATTAAAGGCAAATTTATGTGCATAGACCCAAAGCACTCCTATGATGCATATTCATATAGCTCAGTGCCTGAGAAAATAATAGATGCTTGATAAATATTTGTTGTTTGTAAATAAATGCCCAAATACCTTACCTCTATGGTACACAAAATATTTTAATTAACTTGACATGTTCTTTTAGGTTAGGAAAAGTAATAGGAGAAAATAGAGCACTGAGAAATTATTTTAAAATGCAAACATTCTCTAAAATATCTCTAATGATTCTACTGTTTTTAAATGGTCTTGGAAGAAGCACCTGCCTCCTCAGGTAGCTCATTAATTTTCTGATATTTCACCTCATGAAATCATTCTTTCACTCTCTCTTAAGAACACTCAGCATCAGTGGTTCTAACTTCATATCTCCTCAATTCATTTTTTTGTGTGATATATGACAGCAACAGCAAACAATCATTTGTTCCTCAGATTCAGCTTGCAATTTACATGAAGATGTTATTCTTTCACACTTATACGATGGGTAACTTGTGTAAACTTTTTCAAAGTTGAGCCTTTGAAAAATGTGTAGCAAGGAAAGCAAGGCTTTGATTTGCTTCAGAACTCAGAGTGGGTATGGCTCATTTAGAGTGTGCTTGTTGGCTAAACTGAATCATAATCATTGGGGCATAGAAAGAGCCTTCTACCACCTTTTAAAATTTTTACTTTTCTACTGTAATTGGCATTTCACTCTTTTTTTTTCCTGAGGTTTACAGCACAACAGATAGACATCCATGTACCTTACAAAGTGTTCCCTCCAATTATTCAAGGGCACCACAGATAGTCACCACAGTGCTGTTGACTATACTCCCTATGCTATAATGGCTTTGATGACACCATTTTTATTTCGATCAAAACCATTGTATAATATATACTTATAACTGTGGTCTTTCTAGCAAACAAAATTATGTTATTGCTTTATTTATGTGCCAGTGGTTCTCTCCTCTACCCTCCAAAGATCTTGCAATACATTTTAAATTTGTATAATATCGTACAAAGCTGATGTTTTCTTATAGTTAATATTCTCCTAAATTGCCTTTCAATTGCCTAAATAAAGGATGCTTCCTTAAACCCTAGAACTTTACGTTCCCTCCACTTGGAACATCACTTTCTGCCAAACCTTCCACTCACAACCACATGTATACACAAGCTATCTTAATCCTTTCACTTACTAATGATTCAGAGTATAGTTTAGCCAACCCTGCCAAGGTTCTCTTGAGTTATTCCTATAGATTTTGTAAGCATAGTTTGCTTCTTTTTCCATAAACTATAAACTAGAGATTATACTTTTCAATAAGTATAATCTCTGGGAAGCTTATAAAAATGATACCTAATAAAATTATTTTATTCCCAGTGTCTATTTCAGTACCTGGCAATATTACTACTAAACAATAAAAAAAGCATTAAAGGTTAATGAAAGATGGACCAGTTATCCATGATTAGGAGATCCTATTTAGGTGCATATAAACTCACTAATATTTTTCTTGAGGGCTTTGAGTATATTTCTAGCTTCAAATGAGCTACTATATAAGGTTTTATCTATGAGTTAGGCATTAAAATAATCACCACTTTAGGCTTGGAACAGAAACAATAGATATTATTTAACATACGGTTAAATAATACAATAGATATAGTTTAACATACAACTATTAAGTGTTTCCTTCTTGAAGTTAGTCATCACTTGAATCAATCTGTGGTGTAGAGTAATTGCTTAATGGAATATTGGATCAGTGAATAGAATGGGGCTTAAAATCTTCAACTGAAAAATTCTATGTTTATGCTTTATCAGTTTATATCAAACTTGCTGCAATCTTATACAACTTTGGTAAGAGGTCTCATTAAAAAAGTATTCTTTTTTTTTTCTTAACAAGATTCCATTTATTATCAAGGTATGTAACACAGGAACACCCAGATGAAGAAAATACATACAGCAAGGGGCATGGAAAGGGGCACAGAGCTTACATGATTCGAGTGCCACTTTCCCTGAATCTCCAAGTGTTCACCTACCTGGACGCTCTGGAATCCAGTCCTTTTGAATTTTTATGGAAGCTTTATTACATTGCCATGATTTCTTAAATCATTGGCCAGTGGTTATAGAGCTCAATCTCCAGCCTCTCCCTGAGGTTGGGATGGGGGTGGGACTAAGCTACAACTCTAACGACTAATTGGTTCCCCAGGCAGCCAGACCAGAGCTTTAGGTGTATTTGAAACGGACTTAAAATATTAAAAGACACTATTATTACTCTTATCACTCAGGAAAGTCCCAGGTTTTAGGATCTTGTTACCAAAATCTAAAAAATAAAGAAAGAAAAGAAAAGAAAAAAGAAAAAGAAATTGTAAGGTGTCTTTATTCCTGAAGCAAATCACTGTGCTCAACTCCAATTGCATTTTGGACAGAAATACTTTTGTGAATACTCGCACCTCCAAAAGCACCTTTTCCTAGGCCTGCTATCTAAGGAAAATGTTTCTGGGGAATGGGTTCCAAAATAGAGATTTTCATGAAGAAAATTCATTGTGTTTTCTCTCTGTGACATGAGTAAGGGAGTGAGGAACGCAGAGGAACTGCATGTGGCATGCAGTGCGGGTGCAACAAAGCCTCAGTCAATCCAAAGAGACCTCTGGAAAAGGGACCTCTGGAACTGTTATGCTCTCCTAGAGTTGTCCCGGTTGAGGCAAGCGAGCCAAGCCATTGTACTCACACTTCTATCACTGCTAACAAACTGCAACTTGGAAGGGGCAAATCCTTGAAAATGACTTATCTGTGAGCCATTACCAGCCAAGTATGTGAGAGAATGAGCATTTCAATCCTAAAAAGGAGATCTCAGTTGTGGACTACAGTCTTTACTTTACCTATGTATTTAATGGAAATTAAATATGATATAATTTCCAGGTATCACATTCTTAAATAGCAAAGTTAACCTCTTGTCAGATATACTTATTAGTATAGCCATTCCTTGGTTGAACTAGAAATTCTTCGTTTACATGTTCTATGTCTTTGTCTACTTGTTTATATTAGGTCTCCCTTACTAACATAGAGGAACATAAATATAGGAATTTTGAGGCTCTTTTTCACATCTGCATTCCCATCACTAGAAGATTATCTGGCTAATAGCCAGCACTCAAAATATTTGGTGAATAAATGGATAGATCAATGAGTTAGGTCCATTTATGGAATCTTTACTACCATGCCAAATTTATAAACAGAGTTTATGTACTAGTTTCCATAGTCCCTAATATGGATTTTTAAGCTTGAATTGATTCTGAATTCATAGCAGCTACATATCTTGTATTCTGTTGACATGACAGGTATCTGTTGTATACCTGGACTTTATTCATCATTAGATGTTTATTCATTTATTTCTATGACATGTTGTGACTCACTATCACTAGATAAAGTAATAAAACTGTCAAGTATGGTTCAGCCAAAGGTCATAATTTTAGCATTTTATGAAATACATGCATAAAGGAAATGTACAACTGTTTTTTTTTTAAACCAGAGCTGAAAAGGGGGTAAAAAGTAGAGAAAAGAGACCTCAATATAAAACTAGCTACAATTCCAAAAACAGCATGCACAATTGGAATTTATATAACCAAGGAGCAAGGTTGGGGTCAGTGGATAGGAAGTTACTAAGAAGAAACATCAGGAATTAAGGGGTTCTGGATAAATCAACCTCAAAGCCTCTTTGCTGGAGACTGTCCAGGATGATCAGACATCACCTGGGGGACAGTGGAAGACAAGAAAACCAATCAGATAGCCAGGGTAGCAAATTCTGATTAATCTGATTCAACAGGGTTCCTGCTAAACCTAGATTCTTATAAGTAAGTGCACAAATGAATGTTGGAGAAGGTTTAGGAGCCTGGCTAAAATTCAATCAGGCAGAGTATCTTTGTCACAAGTTATTCTTTTCATTGGTGCGATGAGAAAAATGCTGCCTATCTCATATATGAAAATCCTCACTTTGAGCAATTAATTTCATTCATGCAATTAATTTTTTAAAAAGTATAATACCCAATAATCTTCTGTCTCAAGCAACTATGTGAAATATCTGCTCAGGTTCTAAAGTACAGGCAACATTAAACTCTATAATAGTAATGGTAAAGAATGTAGTTTCTTGACTGTAATTTCCTATCATTTCCAACAGGCTTGTTTTCATTGCCAAGAAATTAAGTGTTTTATTAAAAAAATAAGTGTTTTATACTTTTGTACAGAAATGCATTTTATTCCTAGTTAAATTAAAAACAGGTGAAGAACAAGACAAACAAAACTGTTTTCATCACTTAGAAACTACATGCTAGGGGAATCTAATTATGTTACATCATTAGAGCTTGATCTCATACAGATCCTGCAATTGGCGAAAACATACACACACACACACTATATATATATACACACACACACTATATAAAACACACTATAAAAACACTATATATACTATGTGTATGTGTATATATATATATATATATATATATATATATATATATATATCTCACACAGACACATACAATTTTCCTTTGTGCCATTTTTAAGAAGACATGGGCTTTCTTGTGTAAACTTGAATGAGTGACTCAACCCTGCTAGAATCTGAATTTTTTAATCATTTTTTCTATTGTTGTTCGAATACAGTTGTCTCCATTTTCCCACCACCACTTTCCCCCGCCTGACCCACCCCCACCTCACACCTTCTATCCTTCCCCACTTTGGCTTTGTCCATGTGTCCTTTATACATTTTTTTTGACAACCCTTTCCCTTCTTTCCCTCTTATCTCCCTCCCCGCTCCCCTCTGGTTGCTGTCAGTCTGTTTTTTATTTCAATGTCTCTGGTTATATTTTGTTTGCTTGTTTGTTTTGTTAATTACGTTCCACTTATAGTGAGATCATATGATATTTGTCTTTCATCTGGCTTACTTCACTTAGCATAACGCTCTCTAGTTCCATCTATGCTATAAGTAGAATCTGAAGTTTTTAAAGTTCCCCAAAAGATCTGCAAATTGGAAGAACTCATACGTCCTCTTGCAAAATTATGCCCCACTCTTCATGTTCCAAACCATTAGCCTCTCCTCTAGGTTATCATGCATTGTATTGTATATCAACATTTCTAGAGTAAGTTCTTTCTCTTCATTTACACTAATTGAAAGTGACTTGGATATTGTTGTATAGTCATATCTGCTTTCTTTGATATGAATGTTTATAGAGGCCTGAGGCACCCCTCAATGAGTCCAAACTAGAGAATTCATAAAACTTGCCCAAATTTTTCAAAGCCTCAGGTTTCCATTCTCACCAGCCCTTCTCTCCAGGGCTTCTTCCTCATTTCCATTCTACACCTGTATTCAACCTCTCAACCTGATGAACTCTCAGCTTTCCTTCAAATGCAATCTCATCAAGTATCTGAAGAGCACCTTAAAAGTGACCTTGAATTCAAACCTCTTCATTTTCTAGATTGAGCCAAAAGGAACTGCATATTTTCCAAATCAAATGCACAGCATATCTGCAAACTTTTTTTACTTAAACAAGAAAGCCAATATATAAAGAGCTTAAGCAACTTGCTCCAAAATCTCATTTTAGGATAAGCCAGCAGCCAGCAGAAATGAGATTTTCCATATATAGTGTCTTCTACCTGGTTACTTTAAACATTTGGGTTACTTGCCTCACTCCCTAGACATTGATTTGGGAGCTCCAGACAGACAGCTACTTATACCACCCACTCAAAATACTTGTCTTGTTTATATTGTAGAAATGCCAAACAGACTTTCTAATATTTTAGTTCTACAGAAGATACAGAAAAGTACCACATGTCCTTTAGCCCAAGTGGGCAAGGCAACAATAAGCTGTTATTTCCCAATACCTCCACCTTCACATGTTAACTACAAGAGGTAAATTTCAAAAATGGTGATTCTGAGATCCACCTTTGTGTCTCCCAAGGTATAATGTTTCACAAAGGTTTGTTAAACTGAACGTGATAGAATTGAATGAAATGTGAAACCCCTAGTTCCTATGGATTTTTGTCAAACACATGCTCCCTGGCTGTATTTCTCTGCTCTCAAAGTCTCATGTTTCTGTCTTCACTGTTCTTGCATGTTATTTCAGTGATGCCGCAAATACAGTGTTAAAACTATTTGGGGGTTCATAAGGTCCCAGTTTAAAATTAAAATATAAAATGTTGGCAGTGACCTATTTTGAATGAATTCTTTCTATAAGAAAAATTATTAAACTAATAATACATGTTAAGGAAGTTAATTTTATCCCTGAGTAGACATTTTGATATCCTATTCTCTGATTATAAGAAGGGTCATAAAATATCTGTTGGCTCACCTCATTCAAATCGGTTTTTGCCAGTGGATTCAAATAAAGAAAGTCACTGAAATAAGCCATCAACTCAAATATGCAAGACTAAATTGCTGTTTATCAGTTAATAATCTGGATTCCCCAAACCAACATCTTTATATGTTAATAAGTAGTCATTTTGGTAAATTAATTAATATTGAAGAGTTTCATAATGCCCTCACTGAAAAATTCAGTGTTAGGCTTTTTCCTCCTTTGTTTCTAAGTTTTATGTATTTCTTCTAATAGGTTTGTTTTGTACATAGAAAATACTCCTATGTTAAAATATAAAACATTTGCATCTAATCTTTAGAAACATTTCAAATAAGGTTAACTGAAAATTCAATATATTTATTGGTTTTAACTCTTTTTAATGTGCCTTCATACATACTAAAGCCTATTATAACTGTGCAACTGAAGTTTTAACCTATCCAAGGTGCTCTGTATACAAGATGATTAGGACATTTCCCTCAAACCAAAGATAAGGTTGACAGTAAGGGACTAATAAAATAGGAGAAATGAAAACATAGAGATTATAGGAGAGAATCTTTTTTAAATCACCATTAGAAATAGAGAGCATAACTGCTTGCCCTAACCCAAAACAAGTCAAAGGGATTACAGAGCTCTTTCTAACTATATGCTATACTGATTGAAAACATATATGAAAATAATCAGCAACTAAGGACATATATATGTTAAATAACCAGTTGCAAGTCTTCGCCTGCAAATTGAAAACTACAAACATCTGTGGCTCCCCCGAGATTTCTTTCCTTCAACTCTTTTGGTAAATGTAATGACACAAGTGAAAACTTGTGGCAGTCACATAACAACATAGCTTACAGATGGACTTTGATTATTTTGTGTTCCTTTCAGGATGTGTCAAATGAAAATACCAAGAAAAACACATACTTGGTGAACACACCCATCACTCAGTTACAGTTTCAGTTTGATGGGGGTATTTTTATTTATTCAACTTTTTGCTTTCTTTGCTCTTCTTTTTTTTTTCATCCAGGGTCAAATGCTGTCCCTCTGATCTGCTACAATCAGGTGCTCTCTGTAGAGCACTCCCTTTGTTCTTTTGGAGGGCACGTATTCACCACACTGATGTGGGCTTTTTGATCATCTGAAAAATGTGGGTGTTCTTCAAGGGCTACTGATCTAGATGCCTTTATTGCCCAAAATAGATCAAGGAAGTCTTTCTCCAAAAATCCAGAGTCATATCACAAAGAAAACCAAGAAGATTAAAAGTTTTCCTATTAAATCATATTCTTACCACTAAAACCTGTACCTTCTTTATTTTTTAGGAGAATTACCAGGGAAAGTAACTATATTAACATGCTAATTCCACAACTCATTCTTCTAAAAAATGGACAAATGATCACACTTTTTAAAATTAAATAATGAAACTTATATCTACCAGAATCATCAATATATTTCAGAATTAACTTATGTATATTGCTAGGAGTTACTGAGACATATGAGTCTGCTGAAGCATCAGGGACTTTGAAAAAAAAAGTGAAAATACTTATCCATTTGGATTATGTTTGTTTGTATCAATTGAGAAAGGGATAAAGATGTGAATCAACAATAAATATGAGAGGGTATATTGTGCGAATGTACATCTTAAGGCTAAATGCTGCCACCATCATAAGTAGATTTTGGCAAAAACTGGTGTACTATACAGTTTCTAGAAAACAGGTTAGTAAATGTAGTACTATGACACATTTATCTGTTGTGATTATGATAGTGGCAAAACCCAAAATAATCCAATACACCAACACCATAAATAAATGCCACTCTTTAAAAAGAAACTTTGGAAGTTTAACCATAGCAACATAATTTATACAAAATATCCTCACCATTAGTCTAGCCTAAAGAAGAATGCATTCTGCCAGAAAATATAAACTGAATATCTTTGTGATTCCAGCAGCCCATTCTCACATTCTCTAATATCCAGTTCTTATTTTTGCCATATGCACACCCGAGATAAATTTACTCAACATTCTATCTAAGGGTCAAAAGTCCCTGCAAGGCCCTTGTTCTTCTGAACACAGACAGGGACATTCATCCCCGAATTCATGATGCTATTATCTTATAGTGAAAAGAATCATAATTATACAACAAAAATAAAATCAGAGAATTGTGAAAAAGTATAATTTTTTTAAAATGCTGCTTAATCTTTGGGGAAAAATGACCACAAATAAATACAAATTATGATTATTAATGACCCCCCCTAAAAAGTATAGAGTTTGAAGAATTGGGAATTATCTGGAGGACCATGGATCAAGTCACCTGCCAGATGTAAAAGCTGTTGCAAATTAACCGAAGGGGAGAAAAGAGCTGAAGAGGAGACAGGGACATCACAGAAAGCTTTTAGTCACAACCTAATATTTATAGTTCTTTTAGGCAGGGTGAGTTTAGTGAAACTTGTCTAAATTGGATTCAAAGTGATACCATATGGCCTGGATTCTGGATCCACAAAGATTTAACACTATTTTACTTAAATAATTGTCTTTAAAGTGAGCAACATATTGCCTTTTATGTGCTGTTGAAATCTATGTAATATGAAGCTGATTTTTGAAAGAATAAGGATAAAAGTCCTAAAAATCAATCAACTGATCAAATTGCATAATCTTTTTAAATATTTTCTATTAATAACTATCACTAACAGAGAAACACAAGGAAACAGAGATTTTGATTTTAAATTTTTATACACAGGTGTAGGGTCTTTGACTATAGTGTTTAAACTGTCATCTGTCATATCCTCTGCAATTTCCTCTACTGAAAATTCAGTCTCTTTTCATGTTTTTTAGCACTGAAAGTAAGGACACATTCTTATGTTAACCCAGCAGTAGTACTGAAAACAGTAACAATAGCAAACTTAAAAACTATTTGTTATTTATATTAAAGGTGCATCTTAATGTCCATTATATTGTGTGTATATGTGTATATAAAATATAATACTGAGACCACTTATAATCACCCAATTTTAGTGTGGATGATTTTAAGAAGTGAGGTATTTAAATACTGTTTTCTCTCATAAAAAGTCAATTTATGGCTCTTTTATACTTTGGATCATGCTGGGTCATTCTAAACCACTTTTTTTTTTTTTTTCAATAAAGAGTGATCACAATACAAATAAAATATTTTAAAATAAGAAGAAAAGCAACACTATGCATTTGATATAAAAATTTTAAAGTTTTTGAGCAAATGAGTACACATGAATTGATTTCCATCTGAAGGGTTTTGATACCTCTGGAAATAAGGTTCACTTCATGGAGGATCATTTGCTATTCGGCAAACCACATTGAACTTTTTTTTTTTAGTATCAGAATTGGATGATATGTATCATGTTGAATATTTTACACCTGCAGAGAGAAAAAAATAGTAATTAGTAGGAAGAAGACTGTATATTACCTAATCACGAAGTGACTCTTGGTCAGAAGGAGCTTCACTAAGAGGTGTTCAAATAGAAGAAGCCATTGTTCTCTCTCCAAGATGGCCACAATGCATAGCTATTTCCAGCCTAATATAGGAAAGCTCTAAAGAAAACCAAGCTATGAATATAATAAACATCCAATAGCTGGCCAATTCATTGAAGTGTCAAACTATAAAATTTGAAATCTAGTTAAGATACTTCTAAGGTATATCTTGTGAATGCATTATTTTTCCTTAAGAATATTAGCATTCTGTGTTACTAGAATATTGTATAAATGAGTCACAATCAGCCAGATGATTGCATACTATGGAGAAATGAAAAAGATTATCTAATGTCCTGGTAGGGTTGGATGCCAAAAGGTTAAATATAAAAGTTCACTAGGATCCAACTTACTATATAAAATATAAAATAGACCCAAATGTTATACAGGATATGAAATATACCTAATTCTTATTTTATCTCCTCCTCTTCCTATTCTACTTCCCCTTGTTATTTTCCAACTTTCTTAAAATCTATGGTCTTTTGAATAAATTTATTTTACTACTCTACCTTCAACCTCAAAATTGATTTAACTTCCTTTCTTAGCATACTCTGGATATTTTACTATAGCCTTTCTATTGCAGTGTGCTGTGTTTATTTTCCACTCTCTGTTCTCTGCAGATAATGTTTCTTCTAGAATATGTTTACTTTCTATGTTTACCTTGGTGGTTCTCATGGGATGTGCATTATTGTTAGCAGAGGGCCTTAAAAACTGCCTCTTTGTGATCTCAGACATTTTTCATTATTTTATTTCTGTGGAATGGGTCGCAGGGAATCATTTTTAGTTCACCAATTAATTCTAGTGTTCAGCTTGTGATGCAAACCACCAAGCAAACAAATCCTACATATTCCTGGAGATCCAGGACAATACCCACCCCCACCTCTGTTATATTGTCTCCATGATCACACCCTCTGGGGGGAAAATCCTTCCTTTTCTTCCATCCAATAGCACTTGTGGCCCATTCTACTTATGTGGTTCTTAATACACATTATTTTAGACTTTTGTTATTTGCAGATATGTTACCTTACTCTTCCTGCTGTCTTGTGACCAGAGATTTTGTTTTATGCATCTTTGGTTGGTGCCTCATATGTTTTAGTTGAAAGTAAGTGTTTATTACATTAGTGTAATTAACTGATGTGATGCATTATCCACAACTCAATATTTTCTAGGTCTCATAAAAGTAAATATGCTTGTTCTATAATCTACAAATGTAATTTGTCATGAATTATTAATCAAATAAGGACTTCTCTCTTAAATACATATGCATAAATAAAAATTTGAGATATATTTGTATTAGTATGAAATGAGTTAAAAATAACAAAAAATACTATTTTTTTTACAAAACAAGAAACATCTCCAAGACAATTTACCTTTTCATTTTATAAAAGAACTAACATGAATAGGTCATACTAGATTCTTAGCTTTCTAAAGGTATATACATAGTTTCATTTTTTTCTGAATTCTCTATTTCTTTAATAGTACTGAAACCAAAACAGACACTCAATAACATTTTATGTATTTAAAGAATTAAATAATGAATCTACTTTTATGTTTACTAGGAAGCAAGCATATTTAAGATATGGAATCATGGGTTTAGACTAGAAGCAAACTGAATTTTCCACTGTAATGATTAGGGAATGGTGAGAAAAAAACAATCTTCACATGGATTGTAACAAGTTCTTCCCTGAATAGCAGTCCCAGCAATCTGGGGCATTATTTGTATAAAGTGATTTAGGTCTATATTTTTTTGGTGAATCTACTTTACCATTGGACAGTATTTTCTTTTTTTCTTTTATTTTAATTGTTGTTCAAGTACAATTTTCTGTCTTTTACTCCCATCTCAGCCAAACCCCCAGCCCTCCCCACCTCCCTCCCATTTCCACACCCCCCCAGTTTTTGTCCATGTGTTCCTGTAAACCCTTCCCCCTTTCCCCTGAAATTCCCTCCCCTCTCCCTTCTGGTCACTGTCAGCCTGTTCTCTATTTCAGTGTCTTTGGTTATATTTTGCTTGTTTGTTTTGTTGTTTAGGTATTTTCTTTTTTTTTGTAATTGATGCTATTTTATTGTAGATTGAATAGCAACACATTTTTCCCCATTGTGTAACTTTATTTATTTATTTATTTATTAATCTTTTTAAGATAATAAATTTTAACAGACCAGCCATGATTTATAAAACAGATTTCTTGGGAAAATAAGATAAAAAGCCAACATCAACACATTGTGTGCTACACATTTTGTTCAAGTGGCTTTGTTTGCTAGACTAGAATGAGTTTTATACCCTGCTGATTCTGAGTTGTTGCTATGGTAACTATGGATGTCTTGTAAAACTGTAAACAATTGTGTAAAATGGCTAAGTAGAGCACATGTTTATAGCTGTACTAACTCAGTTCAAATGTATACACCTTCCATTTTTAATGTTATCTTTACAAAGAAATATTTATTCATTTCAGATGGATGCTCAAAACCTTCTTCCAAAAGATTATGGCTATTTGTGTGTGAGTACATGGTGTGTAATTGGGGAAAGTGACTTTCTTTCCATTTTCCAAAACATAAAATAAGGTGATTATAATACAGACAACTAGAATCCATGCTTCATCCATATAATTATTATGAGTAGTCTATGAAAACATGCCAAGAGCCTTTCTAAGAATTAGGCCCTCAGGTATAAAGATTAGCATGGTTAAACTGACTGCTGGCAACTTGAACAACCTCTAAAGGTTCTGCAAAAAATCCACTGACAATGAAAATTTTCATTAAAAAATGTGCTGCCCTGGGCAATTCATGGTAACCAATTTATAGTCTCTATTTTTACAGGAATTTGGAAGAAAATGCTTTTAAATCAGCCAAACAAAACTCTCTGAATTTGTTATAGATTAATACATGATGACTTTGCTACCATAAAGTAAAAGAAATTATAGGCAGTCAGAGGGCATGCATCTACCATGCATGCCTAGTTTTGCTTACGTATTTGAATTGGAGAGTGATGTTTTGTGGTGTCCTGTATACTAAATTCCTGAATGAGACAGTAAAACGTAGGGCTAGGGTTCTTATCTAAAAAGTTTTATTCCCAAGGAAAATTTAGCCCAAAAAGCACTTAGAAGGTGTTTGTTCATTGTAGCAATATAACAGTAATATTAGATATTTATATGTTTAAAAGGACACATGGAAATAGTAACTGTATATAGATTGGAGCATTCAACTAATAAGCATCTTTTCTAATCAGCAATGCATAATCACGGTCACATTTGGGTCTCCAAAGAATGTCCTAAATCTGGTGACATAGATTTTCTTTCACATTTACCTTTTACTTAGCTTTTTAAAAAAAGTTTTCATTTTATGTGCATGTTCCCCATTCTGACAAATTTGACATGCAAATTAAGAGCATTGTATTAAAATTAAAACTTAACTAAGTGTGTGAAACGAAAGTGTAGACAACAGATTTTTTTTAACTAGAATGAGAATGCAAGATATGCATTGCCCTGTTTCTTTAAGGATAGGTGTATTCTTCCAGCATGCAAGAAATATCCAGCATACCTTCTCATTACTGTAATATGATAGATGCCATTTTATTACTCTAAAAAAATGTTTACTTTGTTTTAGCTATGTTTCAAGTACCAACGCAGAATAAAATTACGTAAACGACTAAGTAAATATAAGATTGCTGTTGTAGAAATTATAACTATGTCATCTACCTGCTTAAAAACTCAAAAAAAAAAAAATCTTTAGAACTCTTTCAATCCAGAAACCAAGGGTTCCTAAGTATCCTAAGCAGTATAATGTAACAAATATAAGGAGACAACATCTGTGAATTTCTCAGACTAATGTAATGAAAATAACAACCAACTGATTTGCATAAATAATATTTTATGCCAGAAAAGTCAGATTGCGTTTTTAATAGAATTGTGAGATTAGAAGATGAATTGAAATATAATACCATATTTATCTTTATTTTAATAAAATGTTCAGTATTATGTTCATAAAATATACCTGTTAAATAATTCAAAAGGCATCTAGCAATAGAAAGGTTTTTACATGGGCTTAAAATTATCTAAAGACAACAAAAAGTTTCTACAGACATTAACTTTTCTTATTGTAGGCAGTTATCTGCCATAAAAAAAGAAAAAGAGAAAATTTAACTTTTGTTACATGATTTTATGTGACTTAATCATGTACCAATGTGATTGGAAGGGAATTATAAAAGGAATCAAGAAAGTACACCATTAACCATGAGGGAATACACTTATGGATTCCCTGTTGCCACATGACTTCCTCCATGTACAAGATTAGAACATCCTCTGTACTCTAGAGAAAATTTAGCACAGGTGGGTTATAAGCATATCTCAATTGCATTATTATAATAGACCTGATACATTTAACAAATATCTATTGAGCAGAAATCATGTATCAGGTCCATTTCTAGACACTGGATATAAAACAATCTATGAGACATACAACATCACTCCTGAATATAAAGCTTATAGTCTAAAATTAAAAAAAAAAAAACAACAACACCAAAACAAAAATTTGAACTCTAAATTGATGAGCTAATCAGACAGATATAGGATGGGTTGTGTGAAATGGCAAATCAAAAGCAAAAGATGAACTATTCATTCAACAGTATTAGTATTGATACTGCATAATTCCTGCATCATTTCTTTATTTTACATTTATGTAACTCAAGCAAATGTGACACCAATTATCCACAATAAAATAAACATAGAAGAAGAACATGGGACATTGAAAATAATAATTACCTGAATATTGAATTTGGTTCAGCCAACATTACATGGATTTGTATGTATGTGTGTACCAGACTCTGGGCTGAGAACTGGTTACAAAGAGTAATATCACATAGATTTTGTTCTCAAGGACCAGGTGAAAGGTAAATTGTTCATTTAAAATAATGTGATGAATATCAACAATAAAAGAAATGATAGCATATAGAATAGGGGAAATATGCCATATATGGTTGTGAGGGGAAGACTTTCTGGAAGCAAAAATGCCTCGTACTAAGTGGTAACTAAGCAAATTTTATTTGAACAGGCAATATATATGGGATGAAAGATAAATAAAAGTACAGCATACAAGTATATGTGTAAGAGGTCATAGAGTTCTGTGTTAATAACTCATTAAACACAGTGCAGGAAAATATGGCAGATTTAGTTATATTTAAGTCATATGAGTAGACTTTTCCATACTTTGGAGTTTGGTATTTATTCTAAGAATGATGGGAAATTGTAGAAATGCTTTCATTAACTTTGAACTGAATGATGGGAAAAAAGACAAGCTGAAAGCAGTGAACTAGGAAATGGTGGTTCAGGAAAGAGATGGCAAAGCATTGACAGGAGGGGCAGGGTAGTAGGGGAGAGAAGGAGCATATAAGAGGTCTATCAGGATAAAGTCCAGCCCGAGTCAATATAATGAGAATGGTTTGTGCAACATTGATATAAGCCGGCAGCCAAGGAGAGTGGACTGGAATGTCCATGTGTGAATAATGACCACTTCACAGTTCTAGTCAGTGGCGGAGGTAGATGCCACTGAGTGAGCAGGCGTACTCTGTGGCTGTCCTATTCAAAATAACTGAGCAAGTTGAGCAAAGAATCCACCTAAAATTTTGCATTAAGCTTGAACATTCCTCTATGATAACTATTCAGATGACTCAGAAGCCTATCAGGCACAAATAAAAGTGTGGCACAAATGCTTCAAAGATGATTGAGAATGATCCACATTCTGGAAAGCCTGCAGCAAGAACACCAGAGAGTGTTGAATATAAATGGGCTGCAATTAACAAAGACTGATGACTGGCAGTGCAAGAACTGAAAGCTGATTTGGGGATTCCAAAAACTACTATGTCCAAAATTTTGATGCAGGATCTTGGCATGGAAGGTTTCATGGTGAAATTTGCTCTGTGGCTTCTGCTTCCAGAGCAGAAGGAACATCATGCTTCAGTTGCTAATGATGTGATTCAAACCAAACACCAATGAATCCAATTTCCTCAAGAAAGGTTACAACCAGAGATGAATCAGGGAGGTGTATATGGCTATGACTGGGAATGAATGCCCAGTTGTCCCAATGGAAATTGCCTGATTCTCCACACCCATAGAAGGTGAGGCAAAGTTGCAGCAATATCAAGACCATATTAACTGTTTTTTGATTGGAAAGGTGTTGTCCATTATGAGTATGCTTCTGCAGGCCAGACAATTAATAAGGAGTGTCACTTCAAAGTTCTTTGTTGGTTGAGAGATGCAATATGATGAAAATAGCCACAGCTATAGGCAATTGGTGACTGGCAGCTTCATAATAGCAACATGCCTGCTCATGCATCACGTCTCATGCAGAGTTTTTTTGTGACATGTAAATAACCCAGGCGACTTAGTCCTATTACAGCCTGAATTTGGCACCCAGCAACTTCTGGTTTTCCCAAAATTTTGAGTAAAATCACCTTTTAATGGGAAGAAATTTCAGACTGTTGATTAGTTTCAGGAAAATACAATAGGGCAGCTTATGGTGATTCTGACCAAGGATTTTGCAGATGTTTTGAAGAGTGAGAGATGCTGAGAGAACTGTGTGAGGTTCCAAGGTTTGGAGTCCACCACTTTGAGTCCACTACTCTTTGAGTGTAGTCCACCACACAAAGAGTCCACTACTTTGAAGGAGACTGCGGTGTCATTTTCCTGTGAACAAAGTTTCTTATATCTTGTATTTTCTTCAATAAAAATATCTATTTTACCTAGCCATAGCTGAATACCTTCTGGACAGAGCTCATATATTTGGATCTGTATTCAGAAGGTAAAATCAGTATGAATTAGTGACAAGTGTACTTATATCTGAAGCCAGAGAAAATTGAAGAACTTCCTAAAATTGTGTCTTGGGTTAGCTAAGAATTATTTTTTAATTAAGTATAGTCGGTATACAATATTATATTAGTTTCAGGTGTATAATATAGTGGTTCAACATTTTTATACATTATAATGTGATCATCCCACTAATTCTAAAATTACTCTATCTGTGCAAACTTATCACATTATTGACTATATTCCCTTTCACCTTTTTCACCCATCCCTCCGCCAACTAACATTCGTAACCATCTTTTTGGTCTCTGTTTCTATGAATTTATTTTTGTTTTATTTTGTTTGTTCATCCGTTTTGTTTATAGATTCCACATGTTAATGAAATTATTCAAACTTATTTTACTTAGCATAATACCCTCTAGGTCTATCCATGTTTTCTCCAATGACAAGATTTTATTCTTTTTTAAATATTGTATAATATTCTATTGCATATATGTACCACATCATATTTATTCATTCATCTATCAATGGACACCTAGGTTGATTTCATATCTTCCTATTATAAAAAACTTTGCAATAAACATAGGGGGTGCTAAGAACTATTCTTAACAGTAGTAAAATTGGAGAATAGAGAGTGATAAGATACAATTTAGGCTCTTTACATTTTTTATTTCTGTTCTATATTGAGAAGAATATGGCTTTCCCATCTAGAGAGACTCTACTTAATTATTTTTTACCTTATCATCTACTTCATGTCTTCCAGAAAAAACTTTTAGTTTGATCTGGTGGTTTGGTGTCACAGTACGAGAAAGTGTCCTAAGAACATGGAAGTGGTCAGCCATCCATCTCTGCTGGGTAGGGAGGAACATGAGGCCAGCACCAAAGAGGAACAGAGTAAATGGTACATAGATTTGAATTTAGCTTTTAATTATTCTCTCCACTGACACAGATTTCTTAATCTCTAAGTATTTATAGATTAATGATCTATAGATCATTAATTAATACTTTTAGGTGCCCTGATGGGATCAATTAACTATGTTCAATGCTACTGTCAGGACTAAATTATTCAATATATGTAAAGTTTGAACATTGCTTCTGCAATCCATTGAACTAAAATGACGCTATTCATTTCTGTGCATTCTTCATTCCAAATGCCTTAAAATACTATTTCCATGTTGATAAATTCTGCCCTTATTAATAGAATAATTGTTTGTTTATAATTCCATTGAAGACTTAAAAAATGGCATAGTTGTATGCAAATTTAAGATAGTAATGTATATGTGACATTAAAATTTTAAACAGTCATCTTACTTAGAAAAGATTATTCAAAGTTAAATTGTTCAAATTTTAAATTATACACTATTTCCTGATCTACATAAAAAAGAGGGCTATTGAAAAAAATTAATCCTTACACTCAGTAGACCTGTCCCTTCATTGTTGACACTGATCTGTTTCAAAAGGACTGTGTTTATGACTTGCCAGAGTCTCTTAGCTCTTGCTATTATAGAATGTATCAAAAAAGAGTGATGTTTGTTCTAGTAATATGTAGAATGCTTGTATACACACCCTGATGGTGAACTTCATGAGAAACTCTTCCTAAATTAAGGGAGAAATATGAATTAAAATGCTGCACTGAGTTGATTAATAAATTGATCCAATAAAATTGTATATCAAAAAAAGAATAATGATTATTGTAACAAAGAAAACCTGGAATCAAGGGTGAAAACCAAATAAATACTAAAATCTAGAAGCTGTAAATTTATTTGTAAATTCAATTTGTAAACTCAAACTCAGAATTATTACACAATGTAACCAATAGACAGTAACACTTTGTAAAAATAAGGATGGAACTACAAGCACCTGCCCTGAAAATTCTCAAGTGGAAGAAATGACCCGAGGCTGATTACTGTCTGCTGCTGTGGCTCTGGTTGAATGAGCTCTAATTTGACCCTCAAGTGACAATTTCGCCGAAGAACAACAATGAGGAATATATGAAGACAGCCATTTCAACACAATACTTTCAGAGGTGTACTGACTTAATGTCAGTGTCAAAAGTGGGAAGAAATTGAATGTATTTTCAAAAGAGTGAAAATCCACAAACATTTAAGCATCTAGCTTATTGGTAGCCAGCCAAGAATCTTCAAAGAGAAAGAAAATGGGAACTCAATGTACTGTCATATTCAAAGCAAACATAGTGAGTGTATTTTGTTACATAACATTCTACAAACAAAAAAAATCAGTAAACTGGAGGATGAATATGTCAATTTATGTTACTTCATATGAATTTATGTAGTGTACTATATGCAAAGTATTGTGTGATCTTATATACTATTACTGCTGGGTTCCGTATTTATAGTTAAATGATACTGAAATCAAGGTTGCTAATACAATGATCTATATTTTGCCAAACACAACTTAATTTTGTCTCCAACTTTGCCTTTCCCTCTTGGGCTATCGCCCATCCTTTCTCCTCAATTAGTCCAAAGTATCTTATTCTTCATTTGTAACATACATCTTTGTAATAGTTTTTCTTTTCATGAAATCCTACTTTATTTATTTATATAGCAGTAAAGTAAATTTTTTCTCCATTTATATTCTACAGGTTACTGGTAATTGAAAGATGTTAATAGGTTTTCATGAAATTTTATCAAATACTGATTTAATATCCAGTTATATATAAAATTAGTAACTTAAAAAACATCTCCATTCCTCATAGCTAAATTATGAAATGCTTACAAAAAAAGAGATATCATTGCATTATTTAAAACACTCAGTAATTGTGGTACCTTAAACCCCATAAAATACTCTCTTGCTGTTTTAATCCATTTTGCCTACCCCCTGCCACTTATCAAATACAAGAATGTGTGGGAGCTTCAAACATCAGTACATCTGCTGGAGGAGAAAAACCACCAATAAAGGAACCACCAAAAGGTAAAAAGCAAAGTACAACAAGAGAGCCCACACAAACAGAAGAAAAGGCAAACTTAGAGCATCCAGACAAGGAGACCAAAGAGACCACACCACTGAACTCCTACCATAGAATTCCTACCATAGAAGTTCACCCCACAAAGGCAGCTAACAAAGTGAAACATCAGGAAACACAGACACAAACAGAAAAGAGTAAAGTAAAATAGGGAGACAAAAAAAGAACATACAATCAAAAGGAATGAAAGACTCCCCACTAAAAGAGGTAAACAAAATGGAGAACACCAAACTATCAGATATAGAATTCAAATTAATGGTTATGAAGATGTTCAAGGAGCTCACAGACAATACAAGGAATTGAGTGAGAACTACATCACTATGAAAAAGAAAATAGAATCTATAAACAAAAACCAGGAAGAAATGAATAATAAAATCTCAGAAATAAAAAACACATTAGAAAATATTACAAGCAGGATGAAGCAGAGGATTGAATCATCAGCTTGGAGGACAAGGTAGAACAAAAAAAAAATCCCAGATAGAGGAAGAGAAAGAAAAGAGACTCAGAAAGAATGAAGAGGTGATAAGGGAACTGTAAGACAACATGAAACATAACAATATCCATATAATAAGGCTACCAGAAAGAGAAGAAGAGCAAAGAAAAGAAAACCTGTTTGAAAAAGTAATCATGAAAAACTTTCCTAATTTGATGAGAGAAAAAGTCACACAAATCCAAGAAACACAGAGAGTCCCAATCAAGAGGAACCCAAGGGACCCAAATCAAGACATATCATAATTAAAATGGCAAAATTCCAAGACAAAGAGAGAATCTTAAAGGTAGCAAGGGAGAAAAAAGAAGTAACATACAAGGGACCCTGATAAGGCTAGCAGCTGATTTCTCAATGGAAATGCTCCAGGGCAGAAGAGAATGGCAAGATATACTCCAAGTAATGAAAGCCAGAGGCCTGAAACCAAGATTACTCTACCCAACATGGCTGTCAATTAAAATGGAAGGCCAAATAAGAAGCTTCCCAGACAAAAGAAATCTAAGAGAATACACCTCCACCAAACCAGCTCTACAAGAGATGCTAAAGGGACTGTTTTAAGAAAAGGAAGGAAGAGAGTGAAAGGGAGAGGAACACAGGTATGAAAATATGGCAGTGAATAAGTACCTATCAATAATAACCTTAAGTGTAAATGAATTAAATGCTCCAATCAAAAGACACAGAGTAGCTGAATGGATAAGAAAGCATGATCCACACATACACTGCCTACAAGAGACCCACTTCAGAACAAGAGAACTCCACAGACTGAAAGGGAAGGGCTGGAAACAAATATTCCAAGCAAATGGACAGAAAAAAAAGAGGCAGGGTAGCAATACTCATATCAGAAAAACAGACTAAAAAAAAGAGCCATTAAAAAGACACAGAAGGTCACTTCATAACACTCAAGGGAGAATCCATTAAGAAGACATAAACATTGTAAATATACATGCACCCAACATAGGAGCACCCAACTACATAAAGAAAATCTTGCAGGACTTAAAGAAAGATATTGACAGCAACACAATTATAGTAGGGGATTTCAACACCCTACTGTCAAAAATGGACAGATCTTCCAAACAAAACATCAACAAAGATATTGTGGCATTGAACAATGTCCTAGATGAAATGAACTTAACTGGTACACACACACACACACACACACACACACACACACACACGCACCAGGGAGTCTTATTCCAAAGCAACAAAATACATATTCTTTTCAAATGCACATGGAACATTTTCAAAGATAGACCACATGATAGGTCACAAAACAAGCCTCAACAAATTTAGGAAAATTGAAATCATAACAAGCGTTTTCTCTGGCCACAAGGGACTGAAACTAGAAACCAACCTCAAGGAACAAATTCAAAAACACTAAAAGTGATGGATATTGAATAACATGCTATTAAACAATGAATGGGTCAAGAATGAAATGAGGGAAGAAATCAAGAAATTTCTGGAAACAAATGAAAATGAACTCACAACAACCCAAAACTTATGAGACACAGCGAAGGCAGTCCTGAGAGGTAAATTCATAGCTATACAGGCCTATCTAAAAAAAAAAAAAGAAAGAAAGAAACATTTTTAAATAAACAACCTAACCCTACGCCTACAAGAACTCAATGAACAAAAACAAAGACAACCCAGAGCAAGTAGAAGGAAGAAAATAAGGAAGGAACCAAGATCAGACTAGAATCAAATGACAGAGACTAAAAGCACAATTCAAAGGATCAATAAATCCAGGAGCTTGTTCTTAAAAAAAAAAAATAAACAAAATTGACAAGCCTTTAAGTAGGTTCATCAAGAAAAAAAGAGGACCCAAATAAACAATCAGAAATGAAAGAGGAGAGATCACAACTGATACCACAGAAATACAAAGGTCTGTAAGAAATTACTACAAAGAACTGTACTCCAAGAAATTTGAAAACCTAGGTGAAATGGACAAATTTCTAGAAAAATTTAATCTTCCAAAACTCAATGAAGAAGAAGCAGAAAGCCTGAACAGACCAATAACAGCAGATGAAATTGAAGCAGTAATCAAAAAACTCCCGACACACAAAATCCCTGGACCAGATGGCTTCACAGGAGAATTCTACAAAACATTTAAGGAAGAGCTAACCCCTATCCTTCACAAACTATTCCAAAAAATCCAAAATGATGGAAGAATCCCAAACTCTTTTTAGGCCAGCATCATCCTAATCCCAAAACCAGGTAAAGACACAACAAAGAAAGAATACTTTAGGCCAATATTGCTGATGAACATAGACGCTAAAATCCTCAAGAAAATATTGGCAAACCGCATCCAACAATACGTTAAAAAGATCATACACCATGACCAAGTGGGATTCATCTCAGGGATGCAAGGATGGCTCAACATTCACAAATCAGTAAATGTAATACATCACATAAACAAAAGCAAAGACAAAAATCACATGATCATATCAATAGATGTGGGAAAAGCATTTGATAAGGTGCAAAACCCATTTACGATAAAACACTCAGCAAAGTGGGAACAAAGGGAGTATTCCTAAACATAATAAAATCCATATATGGGAGACATACCACCAACATCATACTCAACGGACAAAAACTAAAAACTTTCTCCCTAAAATCAGGAACAAGACAAGGTTGTCCACTTTCACCACTGCTATTCAACATAGTATTGGAAGTCCTCACCATAGCAATCAGACAAGAAAGAGAAATAAAAGGCATCCAAATTGGAAAAGAGGAAACAAAATTGTCATTGTTCACAGATGGCATGATACTCTACATAGGAATCCCTACAGACTCCACCAAAAAACTGCTTGACCTAGAAAGTTAATTTGACAAAACAGTGGGATACAAAGTCAATATCCAGAAATGAAGGGCATTTTTGTACACCAACAATGAAATATTAGAAACAGAAGTCAGGGGAAAACATCATATTTTCTATAGCAACAAGAAAAATAAAGTACCCAGGAATAAACCTAACCAAGGAGGTAAAAGACCTGTACTCAGAAAACTGCACAGCACTAAAAAAAGAAATTAAGGAAGGCACAAACAAATGGAAACATACACCATGTTCATGGACTGGAAGAATTAACATCATCAAAATGTCCATACTACCCAAAGCAATTTACAGATTCCATGTAATCCCTATTAAAATACCAATTGCATACTTCACAGATATAGAACAAACACTTCAAAAATTTATATGGAACTGTAAACAATCCTGAATAGTTGCAGCAATTTTGAGAAAGAAGAGCAAAGTAGGAGGAATCACAATATCTGATATCAAAATGTATTACAAGGCCACTATAATCAAAACAGCCTGGTACTGGCATAAAAACAGACACATGAACCAATGGAACAGAATACAGAGCTCAGAAATACACCCAAATCTCTATGGTCAATTAATATTTGACAAAAGGGGCAGTAGCATAAAATGGAGCAAAAATAGCATCTTCAACGAATGGTGTTGGGAGAACTGGACAGCTACATGCAAAAAAATGTAACTTGACCACCAACTTACACCACACACAAAAATAAATTCAAGGTGGATAAAAGATTTAAATATAAACCGTGACACCATTAAAGTCCTAGAGGAGAACATAGGCAGGAAAATCTCAGATATTCCACACAGCAATATTTTCACTGATATGTCCCCCTAGAGCAAGGGACACAAAGGAAAGAATAAACGAATGGGATCTCATCAGAATAAAAAGCTTCTGCACAGCTAAAGAAAACAGCATTAAAGTGAAAAGAGAATCAATTGTATGGGAAAACATATTTGTCAATGATGCCTTAGACAAGGGTTTGATCTCCAGAATATATAAAGAACTTACGCAACTCTACTCTAAGAAGACAAGCAACCCAATTGAAAAATGTGCAAAGGTTTTGAACAGATACTTCTCTAGGGAGGACATACAGAAGGTCCAGAGATATATGAAAAGATACTCAATATCACTAACCATCAGAGAGATGCAAATTAAAACCACAATGAGATACCACTTCACATTGGTCCGAATGGCCATCATAAACAAAGTAACAAACAACAAATGTTGGAGAGGGTGTGGAGAAAAGGGAACTCTAGGGCACTGTTGGTGGGATTGCAGACTTGTACGACCACTGTGGAAAACAGTATGGAATTTCCTCAGAAAACTAAAAATGTAACTGCCTTTTTAGCCAGCAATTCCATTGCTAGGATTATATTCTAAGAACCCTGAAGCACCAGTGCAAAAGAACCTATGCACCCCAATGTTCATAGCAGTACAATTTACAATAGCCAAGAGCTAGAAGCAACCCAAATGCCCATTGGTAAATGAATGGATCAAAAAACTATGGTGCTTCTTTACAACGGAATTCTACACAGCAGAAAGAAATAGGAGCCCTTTGCAACAGTATGGATGGCAGTGGAGAGCATTATGTTAAGTGAAATAAGCCAGGTGATGAAAAACAAATACCATATGATCTCACAATTAACAGTAACCTAATCAAGAAAATGAACAAGCAAGCAAAGTATAGCCAAAGACATTGAAATTGAGAACAGGCTGACAGTGATCAGAAGAGAGAGGGAAAGGGATAATAGGGAAAAAGGATGAAAGGTTTACAGGAACAATTTTAAAGGACCTATGGACAACAACAAGTGGTGGGGTGGAAATGGGGGAGGGAGGAGGAGAGGGCTGGGGTGGTGGGGAGAGGTGAGAGGAAAAGGCAGAAAACTGTACTTAACAATAAAAAATTCCATTGATCAAAATCTAAAAAACAAGAAACAACTCAGTAATTAATTGATTCCCATACAAATCTTCCCCAATGAATACTTATTGAATGATTACACACTTCCCAAAAGAATTATACCTATCTTCAAAAGCTTCATCATCCTAAATTCAGCATTTATAGATAACTTTTATGAAGTCTCATGACTACAAGTATTGCATATGTTCATTGGCCAGCGTATCTGAAAAAATCAGAATACATAACCCGTGCTACAGTATCATTGCCCTTTAGTCGAAGGGCACCTATTCCCCTGTACTGTGAGTGTTGGCTAATACAGGCATACATCAGAGATACTGCAGGTTCAATTCCAGAGCAGTGCAGTAAAAGAATATCACAATAAACAGACACACAATTTTTTTGTGATTTCCCTGTGTATATAAAATTATGTTTATACTATAATCTAGCCTATTAGGTGTGCAATGGCATTATGTCTAATGAATAATGCACATACATTAATTAAAAATGCTAACCATCAACTGAACTTTCAGAGAGTTTTAACTTTTTCCTGGTGGAGTGCCTTGACAGACATTGGACTTCCAACAAGAGGCATTCCTTTTTACCTGCTCCATCTCCCAGACTTAAACTGATGACCTACTAACACTTGGATACAAAAGGCTTGCTTTTCCTTCAAGACACCTGTATAGCTACACATCAATCCTGAAAGGCAGGTTTCACCTTTATAATTACCTTAATCATTTTCCTATTTGTGCATGTCTGTTCCTCTCATTTGCCTGAAAGCTCTCCAAAGGAGATAGGACCATATTTTTTTTTCTCATTTTTAATTGATTTTTTCATTACCATTTATCCTTCTTATACCCCTGTTTCCTCCCCTGCAATCATCACACAGTTATCCATGTCCATTAGTCCTTTTTACTTTTTGCTCAATCCTTTTACCCTCTTAAGCCCCTGCCAAAGAGTTATCTGCCTTCCTGTTCTCTATCTATGAGTCTGTCTCTAGTTTGCTTGTTAGTTCAGTTTGTTGATTATATTCCACTGTGAGTGAAATAGTGTATTTGTCTTTCTCTGGCTTATTTCGCTTAGCATAATGTTCTCAAGGTCCATTCATGTTGTTACAAAGGGTAAATTTTTCTTCTTCTTTTAAGCTGAGGTATTATTCTATTGTGTAAATGTCTCACAGTTGTTTAACTCACTCACTTACTAATAGACACTAGGGCTGCCTCCTTATCTTGGTGATTGTAAATAATGTTGCAATGAGCAAACACTAATTTGTTATTTCAAATTAGTGTTTGAGGTTTCCTTGGATAAATTTCCAGAAGTAGAATTGTTGGGTCATAGACAGATCCATTTTTAATTTTTTGAGGTGTCACCATACTACCTTCCACAGTAGCTGAACCAATCTGTATTCCCACCATTCCCTGCAAAAGGATTCCCATTTTTTCCACATCGTCACCAGCACAAACAAGGCAGGGATATCCACCATTATTTGCAGATTACATGATACTATACATAAAGAACCCTAAAGGAATCACCAACAACTAATAGAATTAAATGAATTCAGTAAAGTAGCAGTATAGAAAATTAATATCCAGAAATCAGTTGTATTTTATATGCTAATTATGAACTATCAGCAAGGGAAATTAATAAAACAATCCTATTCATGATTGTTTCAAAATGAATAAAATAGCGAGGAATAAATATAACCAAGGATTTATTCCTAGGTAACCGAAATAAGCCAGATAGTGAGGGACAAATACCATATGATTTCACCTTTAATAGGAACCTAATCAACAAAAGAAAAAAGCAGCAAAATATAACTAGAGACATTGAAATTAAGAACAATTTGACAGTAATCAGAGGGGAGATGGTAGGGGATAATGGGGGGAAGGGTATTTAGGAACACCTACAAAGGACACATGGACAAAACCAAGGAGGGGTTGAAAGCAAGGGAGGGTTTGGCTGGGGTCTGGGGGAGTGTTGGGGGTAAATACAGACAACTGTAATTGAACAACAATAAAACATATTTCTTAATCTAACAAAGGGTGTAAAAGATCTGTACTTGGAAAATTATAAGACACTGAAGAAAGAAATTGAAGAAGATACAGATAAGTGGAAGCACATAATAGGTTCATAGATAGGAAGAATTGACATCATTAAGATGTCCCTACTACCCAAATCAATCTACAGATTCAATCAAAATATCAATGATGTATTTCACAGAACTAGAACAATATTTCAAACATTTATATGGAGCCACAAAAGGCCCTGGATCACAACAGTGATCTTGAGAAAACAGGACAAAATTGGAGGAATCATGATATTAATATCAAACTATACTATAAGACCATAGTAATTAAAAAAAACATGGTACTGATAAAAAAGAAAAGAAAAACAGACACATAGATCAACAGAACAGAATAGAGAGCCCAGAAATAAACCCATACCTTTATAATCCATTAATATTCAACAGAGGAACCAAGCACATACAATGGTCTAAAGATAGTTTATTCAATAAATGGTGTTGGGAAAATTGAACAGATACATGCAGAAAAATGAAACTAGACCACCTTCTTATGCCACACACAAGATTAAATACAGAATGGATTAAAAGCTTAAATGTTAGAACTGAAACCATAAAAATCCTAGAAGAAAACATAGGCAGCAAAATCTCGGATATTGCTTGTAGCAATATTTTTCTGATATATCTTCTCAGAGAGGGAAACAAAAGAAAAAATAAACAAATGGGACTACACCATCATAATTTTTTTTTCACACAAAGGAAATCCTCAGCAAAATAGAAACAAAACCCAATGAATGGGAGTATATATTCTCCAATACAGCTACTAAGGGTTAAAGTCTAAAATTTATAAAGAACTTATAAAACTCAACACCAAAAAAAATGCAACCCAATTAAAAAATGGGCAAAGGACCTAAATAGACACTTCTCCAAAGAGGACATGGATATGGCCAGCAGACATAAGAAAAGATGCTCAGCATCACTAGCCTTCAGAGAGACACAAATTAAAATCACAATGAGATACCACTTCACACCAGTCAGAATGGCCATCATAAATAAATCAACAAACAATAAGTGCTAGCGAGGATGTGGAGAAAAGGGAACCCTATTGCACTGTTGGTGGGATTGCAGATTGGTGCAGCCACAGTAGAAAACAATATGGAATTTCCTCAGAAAAACTAAAAATAGAACTGCCTTTTGATCTAGCAATTCCACTGCTGGGATTATACCCTAAGAAGCCTGAAACACCAATTCAAAAGAACCTATGCACCCTAATGTTCATAGCAGCACAATTTACAATAGCCAAATGCTGGAAGCAACCTAGGTGCCCATCAGTAAATGAGTAGATCAAAAAAACTGTGGTACATTTACACAATGGAATACCATGCAGCAGAAAGAAAGGAGCTCCTATCCTTCACAACAGCATGGATGAAACTGGAGAGCATTATGCTAAGTGAAATAAGCCAGGTAGTGAAAGACAAAAAACATATGATCTCACCTATAAGTGGAACCTAATCAACAAAAAATAAAAGCAAGCAAAATATAACCAGAGACATGGAAATAAAGAACAAACTGATAGTAAGCAGAGGGAAAGGGAGAGGGTGATATCACGAGAAAGAAGGGAAAGGGTTGTCAAGGAACATGTGTAAAGGACCCATGGACAAAACTGAAGGGGGGAAGGATTGAGAGTGGGAGGTGGGAGGGTTGGGGGGAAGTTGTGGTGGGAAAATGGAGACAACTGTACATGAATAACAATAAAAAATAAATAAATTTAAAAAACACAATGAGATATCACCTCACACTGATCAGAATGACTTTTGTCAATAAAGGAATCATATTTTTCTTAATCCCATTGTTAAAAGCCCAACAACTAGTAAGGTGTTTAGTTCCTTGTAAGCTTTCAATAAATAAATTTTGTTTAAGAATGACAAATTAATAACTTAATTGATCCACATTGAAGTGGTTTCTTTTGGCCACATTTAAATTCAAGTCATGGCATTTCTTGTCAGTCATGGCTTCTTATGTCTAGAGTTAAAATAAGTCCTACTTTGCCCAGGAGAGCCTCAGTTTATACCTGGGTCCCTATGTAACTATGAATAACTTCTCTTTTTATATTCAAACATAATCTGGCTTCAATTATAAATTAAATGGTCATTATATTTATATCTTTGAAAACCTCTGTGTCCTAATCCTTTATATTTTTTTGAAAATTTTTTAAATTTTAATTGTTGTTCAAGTACAGTTTTCTGCCTTTTACTCCCATCCCAGCCCACCCACCAGCCCTCCTCACCTCCCTCCCATTTCCACCTCCATCCTTGTGTTTGTCCATGTGTCCTTTATACTTGTTTCTGCAAACCCTTCCCCTTTTCCATTGAAATCCCCCCGCCCTGCTCTGTTCACTGTCAGCCTGTTCTCTATTTCAGTGTCTTTGGTTATATTTTGTTTGTTTGTTTGTTTTGTTGATTAGGTTCCTGTTAAAGGTGAGATCATATGGTATTTGTCTTTTACTGCCTGGCTTATTTCACTTAGCATAATGCTCTCCAGTTCCATCCATGCTGTAGCAAAGGGTAAGAGCTCTTTTTTTCTTCCTGCTGCATAGAATTCCATTGTGTAAATGTGCAATAGTTTTTGATCCATTCATTTACTGATGGGCACTTAGGTTGCTTCTAGCACTTGGCTATTGTAAATTATGAGTTTATTAACATCTTTGGTTGAGTAAAATTTTACCACTTATAAAGTGTAATACCTTAAATTGTTCACTTAAATCTCTTTATTTCACTTAAATAAATCTCTATATTTACCATCTGTAAAAATGTACTAATCATGACATTAATCATTCATTATTTTAAAAGAGATGAGAGCCTATAAAATTTTATATTATGTGTTCAAATGAATGTTCCCCACATTTAAGTTGGGCAGTGTGCTTTCCAAAATTTAGTTCTCTCCTTACCAGTTACCTACTTTGATGAGAAAGCATTAAAATCTGTATACGGTACTTTCAAGATTTCATAAAATACATTAAACTAATTTAAATTGGTAATAAATTACTTCCTTCCATGTATATGTCCAATCTAATTTGCAAATGTTAATCCAAATACTAAAGTATAATGATTATCACTTCCACATACTTTAGATGAGTTTTCCTTTTTTGTTGAGAAACCAAAAGGAGCATCCACCTAATGTCATCTGAAAATGCAATTTTAATTTTATGTTACCAATAGGTAATAATTTAGGTATATGTGTTTAAAAATACTAATAGTAAGAATGATTTTTTGTTAATTCCAATTAAATCATCAAAGCAGAGGAAATCTTAAACAATTATGAAAAGGAAATTATAAAGCCAGATAACTACCTTAACCACATCTTAAAAAGTATTCAGGTTAGCCAGCCAGAGTTTTTTGTTGTTGTTGTCGTTGAAGCCCAACTACCCAAATACATTGAAAGGAATGATATTTTTAATTGAGGTCACTAGAGACCAGTAACATTGACATTCCCTCTCCCAAAATCTGGCAAGAAAATAAACAAAAACCTGTAAGTCTCTAGTTATATACACAAAGGCACAGGAGAAGTGAATCAAATGCCAGGATAACTGATGCCTAAAAAATATTTTTAAAGTATTAGAAATTCTGCCACCTTAAATTATTAAAGAATTATACAAATTCTGCCACCTTAAATAGGACTATTTAATTCAAAATGATTTAAAAGATCAAGTTGAGATCAAAGTAAATGGGCCAGAACTGAAAAATACAATTAACTGGTCTTTTCTTTCACTCTACAATTGCAAGCAGTAGCAATGGTAGAAAATGAGGAACTATTATTCCACCAGGGTGTGATGAAGAAGATGATCAGCATCTATCACATGGGCAATAAAATAGAAAAGCTAGTGCATAATAATTTAGTGGCTTCCCATTTCATCATGCATTCTTTGAATATTTTAAATACTTTTGATAAGTGTTTTGTTTGTGTATGCTAAATGGTGTTCATAAATGATATGAACCGCTTGACGACTATGGAGACATTGTTTCTACAACCTGCCAAAAATTAGCTGAACAACTGCCATGAGTGATGATGGGGAACTAAGTCCATGCATGTGCTGAAAAAATACAAAAAGTAAATTCCATGTGGATTGCATGGCCTTCAATCCACAGATGGTTAAGACATTAAAAAGTACCGCATTTTTTTCCAATTTGCTTCACACTGAATGGAATTTATGATTTTATTGTAAAATTAATATCTATTTCCCTCTATTACTCAGAGGTTGATGATCTTACATTCAATTTCCAAGATTACATCAACTCCTTCCCCTGCTAGCCCTCTATTATGCATCAGTTTATTCATTATTGAAGTCAAAAGGCTGAAGTACAGAAATAGTGATTAAAAAAACTGTGTGACATAGGAGATTGGCAGATGGGTAATGGATGGATGGATAAATAGATGATCTATAGATAGGTCAATACCTAAATAACAGATAAATAGATCAGGGAGAAGTGGGGGGAGGGAGAGAGAGAGAGATTTCATACACGGGTTTGGAAATGCTAACACCATCAATCAAATCTTGCTAGGGCCAAATACCCTCTTTCTTTATGGTTCCTCTCATATGTTAATTTTATAAGTTTTAGCTATTGTTGCTCTATTTGTATTGGACACATTGATTATATTTACTACTCTCTTTCTGTCTTTCATGATCATAAGGGCCCTTTGGGGGACCCTTAAGATAACTAGTCCAACTCAGTGTTAGATTTAACCCATTTATCAAATGTTCTTTTGAGAAAATCAGGGTTGAAGTTTATTTAATATTTTCTCATTTAGTAGCTGTATAGACTCACATAGGTCCACTTATCTTCTCTGAGAGCCATCTAACAAATGAAACTATAACCATATGTTTATTTACCTCACAAGAAGGTTTTAAGTATTGAGTAGATAGTAAACATGAACATTCTTATACAGTATGCTGTGCAGATAAAATTAAAGAAATTAAAGCTTAAAACCACATCTGAGCCATGCTATGAAGTAGTTTATTTCAGAAAGTCAATGAGCCATTCACACACATAAACAATTCAGTAAAGTTTAAAATAATAACTTGGTTTGATTTCTTTTGTTTGTCAAATATGTTTTCACATGTATTAAAAGGTGAAGATAAACTAGTCAAATATCACTTAATGACTATGTCCCTTATTGTTTGAAATGATACCTTTTATCAGTTTTGATAGGAAAAAAAATTCTTAAAGCATTCACATTAAAATAAGAGTTTTGTTTTAATTCTTGGTATTTTAATACAGTGTGATTTTTTTTTAATCAAAGGTTGTAATCAGTGCAAAATTTGAATATGGTATATATGAGATTAATTTATAAAAATGTATGCATAAAACTAATTTTTATAAAGAATCATTATAAACAAGTTTATTTATTTAACAATGTTAGCATTCATTCATTTTTCCAAGATCCAGCTTTTAAAATGTACTTTTCTAAAGAGATAAACTTTAAATAGATCACACACTGTTCAGTTTGTATCCTTGAATATGAAAACCTTAAATTAGAACATACCATAATAAGATTCTGAATATGAAACAAAGGGGAATTAACTTTGATCTTAATTTAATTTGATAACAAACCAAGGTTTGGAATATTACCCAGACATAAAAGAAAATAAATAGGCATTTGGGAAATTGGGGGGAAATGGACAACCTTAATATTTTGAGACCCAAGACATTTGCATATTTTCCAGAAGTGTTTTGAGAGTAACAGACATGTGCACATGTTTTTCATATTAAAAACAATTTCAATTGCCAATAGGAATGTTTGCAATTCCCATACCCTCATAGGTAATGTAAAATTCTTGGAAGAAACAGAAATAATCATTCTGTATTTTTAATAATTATAAAAGCCATTCTATTCAGCTTCTTTTCTCAAACTTTTACTAAAAATACCATCTCCAAGGTCAGTTCACAAATATAATTAAGACTAACATAGCACTACAAATTTGTACTTTTGCTAGTTCTTAGGAAAATAGAAGAGTTTCATTATGCTAGGAAGTTATCTAGTAAGCATATTAAACAGTAAAATAGAAATACTATACAGAAACTAATATGCAGTCGAGGTCAAATTAGTTTAAAAATATGCTCTTCAATTAAGAAAAACTCTTCTAAAAACAGGGCCCAGTGAAAAAGAAAGGAAAATATTATTTATGTGAAATGGTTTCCTATGATATGCTTAATGAATTAACCAATGCCATTTCTTTTAAATTATTTTTAATATACAACCTTTATTATATTTTTCAGTATTATTTATCCCCTTATACACCCTGTCCCCAGCAATCATCACACTGTTGTCCATGAGTCCTTTTTCCTTTTTGCTAATTCCTCCACCCCCTAAACTCTCCTCTTCCTTAGCTCCCCTCCCCCTACTAGCTGTCATCTGTTCTTCATCTATGAGTCTGTCTCCATTTTTCTTGTTAGTTCAGTTTGTTCATAAAGTCCCACATACGGGTGAAATCATATGGTATTTGTCTTTCTCTGACTGGGTTATTGCACTTAGCAAAATGTTCTCCTGGTCCATCCATACTATTGCAAAGGGTAAAATTTTCTTCTTCTTCTTCTTTTTTTTTTTTTACAACTAAATAGTATTCCATTGTGTAAATGTCCCATAGTTTTATTTACTCACCTATAAATGGACACTTGGGCTATTCCCATATCTTGGCAATTGTAAGTAATTCTGCAATGAACATAGGGGTGCTTATGTTCTTTCAAATTAGTGTTTGGGATTTCTTTGGGTATATTCTTAGAAGTGGGATTGCTAGGTCAAAAATTTCTTTTCATATCATAGCTAAATCATGATTTTCTGAGACAAAGAACACTCTCTTGCTTTAAGCTAGTAGTTCAAAAGGTATGTGTATCATCCTGAAAGTCTTGATAAGTATTTCCCAAGAGATGATCTGGCCTAAACCACCATTTGTGAGTTTTCTCTGTTACAAGAACATTAAAGAAGATCTGTAGATTCTCTTATAAATTGCTAAGGACTATTTGTCCTAATGGAGTCAGAATCTCCCAAAGAATATTTACAGAATCAACTGTGATTCCAAATCACATTAGTCTTGTCAGTGTAGTAGCAAGGGTTCAGAATGATAGTGTCTCCAAAGTTCTGTGACCCCTAGGGCAGTTTGCCACAATATGGGCAGGTGTCATTTCCTGTAAATGAGTAAAGACATAACCAGTTCCACTCAGTAACTGCATATTGTTTTTACTTAAGCTATTTTAGAAATTGTCTCTGTTTATTAACTTGGCCAATGGAAAAAAAAATTCAAGGGGCACATGATCCAAAATTTAATCTGATAACTTTTTGTATTGGTAAATAATCTATCCTAATATAATGTTTCCAATATATTAGGTAAATAATCTAAATTACCAATTTATTGGTAAATAATCTATCCTAATATATTGTTTCCACATAAAAACAAAGAAATAAACTTATGAAAACCTAAACAAAATTTATGGTTATTATTTTGGGGCTTGAGATCATGCCCCTGGGATAAACAAGGTATTTCTGGGGAACAGAGTCCAGAAAATTCAGAAGGAGGTTTATGTCTTGAAACATTGACTGGGTATCCCACCTGGCTCAGTCCAACTGAGCCCTTCTCACTTAACCAGGTTTTCTATCACAGTTCTTGTAGTCTGCAATGTGGTTACTTTACATCCCAGAATATGTGTGTCTTGGACAAATGCTCTCTCTAAAATTTTCCAGAATAGAGTAAATATAAGAAGCTTAATGATAGGCATGATTTATCTAGTCACACAATGCCATTAACTTTATCATTTGATCATTCAAAACTCTAAAAATGCTGATATCAAAAAAGATGAATAATAAATATCTAGGGGAAAATCTAGCATAAAAATAAAAAATCTTTATCTTTATTACATAACTGTAGTTATCAATTCATAAATACTAAGGTATATGAAACAAAAAAAGTACTTGAAATACAAACACACTCCCTCTTTATTTTGGTTACCAATTTGTTGAGTCCTTGATAGATGACTTATTATCAAGGTGAGACAGATTATGAAAAATAGGCTAGAGCTATGTAATTGTTTGTTTATTCAACAAAGTCAAATTTATAAGGCCCTGAGGTTTGGAAATGATATTCCAGGAAAATGGTTAATTCATTTGAAGGAAATAAGACTTTCAATTTATTCAATGCTTACATTGGCATTTTGATAATAGTAATTTTATTTAATATTCCAACTATCTTTTTAAAAGGTACTATCAGTTCTATGATAACAGCAGAGAACCTGAGGTTTAGAGACCATGATTAGATTATCTAATTAGGTTCATAAAGCTGCAGAGCCAACACTCAAAGAATTTGATGATTCCATACCATGTGACTCATTCATTCAAATTTTAGCAGGAGAACAAGCCTACATACGAAAAATAGACAGATGTGATTAGTTCCAAATTAAACATCAAGACACTGGTGTACTCGTAGTGGAGTGTTGGTCAGAGGTAGCATGAGAGGGTGCAAGGGTAATCTTGATTGAGGAATTTAGAGTGAGGAAAGTGTTGAAGAGATGCAATAAGGAAGGACTGCTTTTGTAGACTGCTCTAAAATTTGGCTTTCCTGAATTTTGAAATCAACAATCAGCACAACAAAGGCAATCTTCTTTTCATTTCCAGTCCACACACATTAGAAAAGACAGTACTAAAAGTGAATATCCCCAACTCCTCAAGACCACTAAAAGATTTGTTTTCTGACAGAAAGAATGCGTTAAAGTTGCTAATTCAAGAAAGTTCACATCTTTCCTGAGTTAAATTGTTAAAATGTACATTATACATATATAGCAATATATTTTTTATTTTTTATTTAGTATTTACTTTTCCATCACCATGTATCCCTCTTATACCCTCCTTATCTCCCCCTACCCCATCACACTTGTCTATGTCCATGAGTTCTTTCTTTCTCATTATTTTAATTTTTTGCTCAACCCTTAAATTAATATATCACAATACTTAAAAAAACATTGTGCTCACAACTATTTGAATACAGATTAATACTAGACACTGAAATTTTGATTAGGTATTTTTAATTGCTGTAAGTAGCTTGTTATATCATTTATCAATTGAAATTTTCCTTTTAACATTCTCAAACCAAATATGTAAAAGTAAGTATATTTCCTACAGATTTTTAAATTTATATTTTATAATAAAGGAATTTGAATTTCCTAAAAAGTGAATTCATTAATTTACTGCACTGTTTTATTTGTCAAAAACTATTTCTGGCCTTAATGGAAAACAAATGGTATGATAAGTATTGGTTTTCAATGCTTCTTTGAATTTTTTTTTAACAAAAGGAATGGAAAGGCTTGAACTTCATATAATCTAACAACTCATTTTATAGGGGAAGTGGAAAAGCAGAGCAAAGTGACCTGCTTCAAGCCACAGAACAGAGCAAGAATTGGAACTCTAACTCAAGTCAATGTTTCCAAATATGTCCACACATTCTCCTTCTCTTATCAAGTGACCCATTTCTTCATTTCTGTATCTTTGCTAGCCTTCTGAGTTGCTTTAACCAATGTTACATTAACAAATATGACATAAGTCAATACTTGGAAAGTGTTTTTTCATTGGAGTTTGCTCTCTTGTTGTTCCTGGAACAACAGAGTTGTTAACAACGGAGAAGCTTGGGGTAACTTGCATCATGGTAAGAAATGTGCAGCCCAATTGCCTTTATCTCCCTGACCAATAGCCTGCCAAATACCTCACACACAAGTGAGCACATTCTAGACCATGCACCTACCCACCAGTTTTTTAATCTACCTCTAGCTAATTGCATACACAAAAGCCACCCAAGCCAGTGTGATTCAAATCACCTAGAAAACAATAAACAACTAACAGATCCACAGAATCAAGAGTTAACCATGGTTGTTTAAAGTCACCACATTTGGGTCACCCCTAATGTTACACAGCAAAAGCTAACTGAAAAAAATACATTTATGAATTCAGTTGCTGGGGACCCTGGCCTGGGCACCAGATGTGGGGGGGCTCCGCCCTCAGAGCCCCATCCCTCTGTCACGGATGAAAGTAAAAACTACCAAGACATCTTGTGCTTGGGGAGGAAAGGGGTCAAACTCTCAGAGGAGAATGACCCAGAGCCCCATCCTCACTAGGCTTTTATTGGGCTCCAATACACCGGAATACAAGTTTAACATGTCAAAGAAATCTGAGGGCTTAATCTGAGCCAGTGTTTGACAGGAAGAGGGGTTGCCAGACTTTGGGAGACATGCTCATTTCCTCCTGGGACACTTGTCACCTCAGGAAGAGCACTCTTAGCAAAGCAGGTTTCACAGGACTTTAGGAATTCTTTCTTATGTCCGGATCACCCAGGGAGCTGTCCTGGCCAGGACAGGGCTGCACCGCTCACCCCCACAGTTTCAGGCTTTAAGGCAATTAGGAAGCAGGAGACATCTCCCAGATGGAAATGAGGACTCGGGCTATGTCAGAATAGCCGGGGGGCGAGGGTCCATCACATCCTCTTTGCTGCAACCCCCCGAGTCCTTCCATGAGGCCTCCCAAGTGGTCGAGTCTGGCTTAGGTTGCCCCTCCCATGAGGAATCTTACCCGTCATTGACTGCCAACCAAGCTATGGGGCTAGAGATGGGTAAGGCAGAAGCAGTGTTCCTGCCAGGGAGATAAGCTTTGTCTCCTTAATAGGTCACATCCTTGTGACAGAACAGACCCAGATGAAGTGGGTCCCTTGGGCTCTTACACAGCCCACCATGGGGTGAGGGTTACAACTCCTGAAACCAGGCTGAACGGTCCGAAACATCTCCCCCATTTTTAGATTGTTTAAATCAATTGTAATTGTTAGGCCTGTGAAACTTACTATCTGCTATTTTCAAATGTAATCACAAGAAAACAATTTCCACATACGTCATAAAGCACAAATAAGGTTTAAAACAAGGAGGCACCCAAGGATTGCCATAACCCAAACTTGTAAATTCAATCCAAAGAAAAATGTTGCAAATGCAAGGGAACAATAATAATAACAGGTCTTTAGTTCTTGGGAGAATTAGCACAGACTTCAGGAAGTTACTTTAAAGATATGCAGCAAGGGCAAGTCAGAAAACATTATTAGCATCAGTAAACAACCAGTGGTATTCAAAGTCCTGCAGCTGTTTAGCTGCAATTTAAAGTCCCTTTAAGAAAAAGTCCCTCTTAGGTGATGTTGAATATCGCTCCAGGAATGCTGGCTGGAATTCCACTGGAGTGTGATGACACATAGCTTGGAGAAGTCTGGATCAGGAGGGTCCAATGGGTGGAGGTGGGTTGAGGCCAGGGAAGCCTTTTCTGTGATATGGCTTCATCTTCTTCTCCTGCAGTTCCAGAGATCTTTCTGCAGAGTAAATACAGACATACCCTCTTCCCCGAATTAATAATTCAACCGGGCCTTTCCGTTTTCCTTCCCCTAAAGGGTCTTTATATAAGACCCAAAGAGTGTGGGGAAGGCAGGCCTATATTGCACAAGGTGCTTGCTACGGGTGACTACAGATTATCCTTAAAATTCAAAAAATTTTATGTATATATTGCTAGCATGTTTAAATTCTGGAGGGTATCTCCTGACTCCACCCTTTTTAATAATGTTTTAAAAGTCTGGTGAGCTCTTTCAATAATTGCCTGGCCCTTAGAGTTATAAGGGATACCTGTTTTATGTTGAATTCCCCATATTTCTAAGAAAACCTGAGTGGCACAATATATCCTGGGCTGTTATCAGTTTTACTTTGCTGAGGCCATCCTAAATGATTAAAGGCCTTAAGTCAATGAGCTCTGATATTGTTCCACTGACTCCCCAGAGAGGGGGAGGTCGCATATGCAACACCTGAGTAAGTGCCTGCTTGGAAAAACAGGCCTCCTGCTGTTACTTTCTTTCCAAACCACACATGAACATGGCATCTATCTTTTTCCTTTATGCCTTTCCTTTCCTTTCCTTTCCTTTCCTTTCCTTTCCTTTCCTTTCCTTTCCTTTCCTTTCCTTTCCTTTCCTTTCCTTTTTTTTTAAATTCCTTCCTTACTTTTCTCCTACTCAATCCTGTATTTTCCTTCACTTTCTTAATTCCTTCCTTACTGACCATCTACAGCTTACTTGAACTTTCTGCAAGATACATAATCCACACACTTTTGCGGGGCTGAGAAATGCCCCCTATCCCAGGTATAGAAATGCAAACAAAAATAAAAAATCTCCTGTTTGAAATTAAGCATGCTGGCAGCTTCTTAAAAACTCAGAAGCTGCTGTTCCTATCTCAGAGATGACCTGGCTGGCAATTCCTTTCCCAGACTGCTGCGCGCCCACCGGCCTTCCCAGGTGCGGCGAGGCACTACTAGGCCGAAAAACCAAGCCGGCCCCGGGGCGGGAGCCTGCAGTCCGGGACCCCACGGTCCAGAACCGTGCCTAGCGCCCGGCGCCAGCAATGCAGGGAGAGAGAGAAAAGCTGGAGAGAAAAATAGACTCCAACCCAGCCGGGATCCGAGCCGTGTAGCGCAGCGCAGGTCCCGGGCGCCCGGTCGCCGCGAGAACGGGCTTCCCAGGTGCGGCTGCGATGCCGGCCCAAATCTGGGCAAATCTCGGGAAGCTGCGGCCCACATCAAGAGTCGCCGGTCCGCGCTAGACGCGGATTGCGCTGCGCGCCTGCGGGCCCTCAGGCTCAAGCTGCTAGCTACAGCCGAGGTGGGGGAAGGGCGTAGCTAGTAGCATCGTTCCTCCATACCTCCAAAATGTAAAGATCCCTTACGTGGGAGACAGCAGCCCTGTAACTGCTGAACCTAAAACATTGCTCTCTGTCTAAGAAGAGCTCGTTCCTTAATGAACAAAATAATTTCTTTCTAAAATTCCTCCCGCCTCGTGCGGTGCTTACAAAACCAGTTTCAGTGCCCCTCCCCCGGCCCGCCACTGCAGCTCTCTCGGCCTGCCGGCGCTGGGGAGGGGGATGGAGCAATGAGTGTGGCGGGGCTCTGCTTCGCGCCCAAACAAAAGAATTATTTCCTTAACTTCCTTAGTGCAGGGGAGGGAAATGAGAAGAAAACCACTCAAGAGGTGGCAAGAGTACCTTTCCTCTGATCTGTAACACGTCTGGGGGCCTTGAAAGGTGCCCCTGGTCCCTATGGGGATGAAGCGCTAATTTCCATACCACTTAGACGTGCTGTCCGATGACGATGGCTCGTAGCCTCTGGTCCAGCAGGTTTCAGGTCCCAATGGCTCGTAGCCTCTGGTCAGGCAGGTTTCAGGTCCCTGTCCCGGGCGCCAGATGCTGGGGACCCTGGCCTTGGCGCCAGATGTGGGGGGGCTCCGCCCTCAGAGCCCCATCCCTCCGTCACGGATGAAAGTAAAAACTACCAAGACATCTTGTGCTTGGGGAGGAAAGGGGTCAAACTCTCAGAGGAGAATGACCCAGAGCCCCATCCTCACTAGGCTTTTATTGGGCTCCAATGCACCGGAATACAAGTTTAACATGTCAAAGAAATCTGAGGGCTTAAAATCTGAGGGCTTAATCCGAGCCAGTGTTTGTCAGGAAGGGGGGTTGCCAGAGTTTGGGAGACATGCTCATTTCCTCCTGGGACACTTGTCACCTAAGGAAGAGCACTCTTAGCAAAGCAGGTTTCACAGGACTTTAGGAATTCTTTCTTATGTCCGGATCACCCAGGGAGCCATCCTGCCCAGCACAGGGCTGCACCACTCACCCCCACAGTTTCAGGCTTTAAGGCAATTAGGAAGCAGGAGACATCTCCCAGATGGAAATGAGGACTCGGGCTATGTCAGAATAGCCGGGGGGCGAGGGTCCATCACATCCTCTTTGCTGCAACCCCCCGAGTCCTTCCATGAGGCCTCCCAAGTGGTCGCGTCTGGCTTAGGTTGCCCCTCCCATGAGGAGTCTTACCCGTCATTGACTGCCAATCAAGCTATGGGGCCAGAGATGGGTAAGGCAGAAGCAGTGTTCCTGCCAGGGAGATAAGCTTTGTCTCCTTAATAGGTCACATCCTTGTGACAGAACAGACCCAGATGAAGTGGGTCCCTTGGGCTTTTACACAGCCCACCATGGGGTGAGGGTTACAACTCCTGAAACCAGGCTGAACGGTCCACAACATTCAGTATTTAATAATTAATGTCTCACAAAGCAACATTACAGAGTGACCCAAAGTACCAGATCTCCACATACATTGTGTTGATAGAATCAAAGGAGAATTTACTGCTTAATACTTTGTGGAGGCCTCATATATAGCACTGCTAAGGCATATAATTCCTACAAACTGCGATGAAAGATTATCCTTTTTCAAATGTATGCAAGTCATAAGAATCAAAAATCTGCAAAAAATATGATGACCAAAAAAAAGATAATTGACTAAGAAAAATTTGATAACTGGAAGCTGGTTTAATTACATTTAATATAGAGAAAAAATAATGGTGACAACACAAAATAGTCAACAACAAAAAATAATCAAAATTCAGAAGGAATATAGAAAATCTTAAAGGGTCTGTATATTAGAAAATAAATTGTATTAGTCAATTGTGTATATTTTCAGAAGCAAAATCAGCACTAATCAGATTAATTAACTCTGTCATAGGTAACTATCTCAACTATCTTCAAGTCCGTGACATTTTAAAAAATATAAACAGATAAGGTGACCAAGCAGTCACAATAAAATAGCTGGTATGAATACATAAATTTTATCCACAACTGATCAAAATTTCAGGAGCACAGGTAGAAAACTGTGGTATTATGAGGATACATGATGTTTTGAAGCGAAACATTTCCTAGAAACTTTAGACATGAGGGCTGCTAAGCAGCTGGAGTTGAAGAGTGTTGGAATGCTAGGACAGTGTGAATATATGATGGCTAACAGAAGACAGTGCTCAGATTCTGAAAAATGAGGCATAATTATATGCTTTGTTTTCACCACTTTGGGAATTAGGAATGATGAAAGTAATGTAAAAGAACATTTTTTTCAGTAATATATATTTAAATTTAAATTTAAATCCCAAAATTTAAGTAACATTGGCACTAACATTAAAATTAACCCTGGAAGATAATTATAAGTATAGGTTCCATTTCATAAGGTGTTATAATATAGCATAGTCAGAAAATAGTCCCTGCTATTTACGTATTTAGTAAGCAAGAATGATACACATGCCAAATTTCAAATCCTGTAGGCTAAAGTATAACCCATGTTTCTAGTAGGCCTGATGCTCCAAGAAATAAAACATTTACCAAGATGTTTGGAATTATGGAAATGAAAAAGCATGGGAAATACAAAATGCCACATTAGGGAAGATTAGGGGGTGGGAGGAGGAGATTGTAGGTGGCAAGGAGAGTAGTATTTATGAAGAGTTATTTTCAATATATTGGTTGAGGACCCTGGCTCATGGGCTCCATGGCATTGTAGCTGAGACAAAAGAAATCCACACAGACTGCCGAATCCTGTGGAGAAAAAGGGCAGGCAGCTTCACTCTCAAGAGGACCCAAATCCCTTGGCCCTTGCTTTGATGAGCTTTTATTGTCTTTCTCCACACAGTACTGAAAGGTCCTCATTTACTATGCACAGGTTCGCTTTGGGTGGTTACCTTTTACAGAAATCAAAGGAGAGGTTGCTGCTAATCACATCACAGAAGAGGGACATTTGCAAATGAAAAGGTAAAAGTGGTTGAACTGGTTACACTCATCCTTGGAAGGTTTAGCATGGATTTTAGGAAGTTACTTTGCAGTAAATGTTTGCTGCCTCAACTCAGGATGAGGGGGTTTTAGCAAAAGCAAGTCTCACAGCAGTCTAGGTACAATGCAGGCCTGATTCTCCTCAGGAGAACCTATCCATGGATGTGGGTCCCATGCATCTCAGAGTGGGAACTGGGCCCATGCCATGCAGAATCGTCTCCTAAATTTCCCCCCTTGTTTTTAGTTAGGACCATTATAGATCTCACAAAGCTTGCTGTTTGCTGGTCTCTCACACGACCCTGGGAAAATAGTTTGCAAACACGTCAAAGTACACAGAGCATTATTATAATCAATAAGCAACAAGAGTTCCAAAGACCCACATTCTCCAATTAGGCTCATCAATCATTGTCAGGCAGTAATGATCAAATAGATAACTTCAGAGAACTAGGAGGGCTTATTTAGAGTCAGGGTCAGATAGCTAAAGGGCCACAAAAACTTAGAGAAACAAATTGATTTCAGGCTTGGACTCTTATCATTTAAATTGAGGGTATTAGCAAAGTAGGTTTCACAGGATTTTATGCTTTCTTTCTTGGGCCTGATTGCCTCAGGGAACCTGCCCTTTCCAACACAGGGCTGCACCCACCTCCAGCATTGTTTCAGGTTTAAGTAGAGCAGGGGAAGTAAGGCAGCCAAGAGATTAGGAGACTTCTTGCAGACAGAATGAGGACTCAGGCTATGTTAAAGCAGAGGGGGCAAGAGTCCATCACCCTCTTTTTCTATAGCCCCCCAAGTCCTTCCCTGAGGGCCTCCTCATGACTGTGCCTATCTCAGGTCATCCCTCCCTTGAGGAATCTTACCTGTCATTGGTTAACCGATCAAGCATTGGGGGCCTGGCAGGGTGAAGTAAGGTGGTCAGAGGCAGTGCTCTTGCCAAGGAGATAAGTTTTGTCTTCTCAGTGGCTTAAGGTCCCAAGGACTCTCACTCAGCCTTAGCCATGGGGGGTTACAGCTTCTGAAGCCAGGCAGGGCAGTTCCCAACATCTAATCTCCCTGCTTTTTCGTTTGTAAGCGCAATAGTAGCTGTTAAGCCTGTGAAACCTACTATTTGCTGTTCCCCAATGCACTCTTAAGAAAACAACCTCTCTATGTATCATACAGCACAAATAAGGATTAAGACAAGGAGGCATCCAAGGGTCACTGTGAGACACAAACCCATAAATTCAATCCATTGAGCCAGTTTTTAGGATTCAATCATTGAACATTACGGGACACCAAGGAGTTGTTGCCCTCTGCAAGAGGCACTTGATCCTTGGCCTCTGTCATTGGAGCAGGCCCTGAACTCCTCCATTGGCAGACCCAAGCCCGTGAGAGATGATGGGAGTGTCTGTTTTCCTTCTGGTTGTTCAGGGTCAGCTGGGCCATCTGGTCTGTCAGCTGATTGGCTTTTGCCTGCAGACAGTGGAGCTTGACGTTTGTCTCACTCATGATAAGGCTTCACTCTTTTTACTGGTATCCGGACAGGACCTGTAGGAATGGAAAGACATGCATATCCTCTTCCCCAAGTTAAGAGGTCTAGGGGGCCTTGCCAAGAGATGTCTCCTAGTGGATCTCTATATAAAACCTTAGGATAAGATGACTTTGGCTCCTTCTTCTGAAAATGTTTCTCAACTGGAGTAAAAAGTGATTCATCACACTTTAGAAAATTATATGTAAACATGGCTAACATAATCAAATTTGGGGGGAGGACTTGTGGCTCCATCTTTTTTGTTTTTTAAGGAGATTTTTAAAAGTATGATAAGCCCATTCTACAATTGCCTGACTACTTGGGTAAGGTATTCCTGTTTTATGTGGGATATTCCAACGTTGAAGAAAAGCCTGAGTAGAATGGGCAAGGTATCCAGGACCATTATCAGTTTTAATTTGCTGAGGCCATCCTAAACAACTAAAGGCCTCAAGCCAATGGGCTTGTATACTTTTAGCAGATACCCCTGTCAAGGTGTATTTGAATTTTCCAAAAGGAATGTAATGAGTGACATATGTTAGCCAAATTATTTGAGAACTTAGTCCTCGAGGATTAACTCCTGTGGATGGGGGTACTTTGCTAAGGGCTTGGCAATCAGGACATTCTTTAATAATTTGTTTAGCTTGGGAGTGAGGAATATTAAATTGCTTTTGGAGTGCCTGGCTATTTTGATCGAAAAAAACTGATGAGAAGCTGCTACTTCCTGTAACACAGCAAGGACACTGACTAAGGCATCTGCCTTAGTGTTATCATCCACCAGGGAGCCAGGCAAACCTGAATGGGATTGAATATGAGTAATGAAGAGGGAGTGTTCTCACTTTCCTCACTTGCCAAGGAGAGACTGTAGGGTCAAAAATAAGTTAAGTAGATTGGGGTCAATAGAAGTCTTAATTAATGCCTGATCTAAATGCAGAATAGTATAAACAGTATATCCTGAGTCACAGACCATATTCAGAGGCTTTTGGGGCCATTGCCACAGGGCCATGATTGCAGTGAAAAGCTCAGCCCTTTGAGTAGGGGAATGTCCTGAGGATACAAAACTTCTCTAGTCTTTTCCCTCTTGCCAAGCAATAGCAGCCTGTCCGGTTTTTCTGGACCCGTCAAGAGACACAGCTTGTCACCTCAGTTATTGGCATTGGGCTGACTTTTTCTGCTAGCCTTATTTGAAGGAATGGAATGTTTTGAAGCAATTTATTTGAGAGTGGGTTAATTTCTATTCCTCCTACAAAGTCAGCTATGGTACACTGAGATTCTAAAGATTGAGCTGCCAATTGTTGTAAATAGACTCGTGTTAAGGGAACATGAATAAAAGGAGGATCATATCCAAATAACTGCTGTGTTCACTCATGTCCTTTTATAATAAGATGGCACAACACAATTATATAGGTGGTAATAGTGCATTGTGGTTGATGAGACAGAAAAAGCCACTCTATCATAGCTAAGTGAGGTGACAACTGTCCTATAAGGTCTGTTAGAGCACCTAAGGTTGAAAAACAGAAAAGCCGGACAGGAAACTGTGAATTAATTCTAGTTAGTTGTCGCTGCTGAATATGTTGATTTATTATAGTTAATTCTTGTAGGGCTTCAGAGGACAGTTTTTTGGAGGAATTAAGATCTGGGTCCCCTTTAAAGGCATTAAATAAATGAGTTAATTGTTGTGTAGGTATTCCAAGGCTGGGTCGCACCCAGTTGTTTGCTTCCAGGAGTTGTTGGAGGCAATTGAGAGTCAAATCTTTGGGTGGATTAATTTGAAGGACTTAAGGCCAAATTGTCCTATTAAAGAGAATATAGCCTAAATATTTCCAAGGTTCTGACTGCTGGATTTTTTTCTGGAGCAATTACTAGCCCAGCAGAAGCTACAGAATTTTGAAGAAAGGAAGCAGTTTTTGCTAAAATATCTTGTGAAGGAGTTGTGATCAGGATGTCATCTATATAATGATAGATAATTGAATTAGGAAACTGATCTCTTACTGGCTGAATGGCTGTATGAAAGAAATGCTGGCAGATAGTTGGGCTGTTAAGCATTCCCTGAGGCAAAACCCTCCATGGAAACTGCTGTAAAGGCTAATTCTTAATGACTGGGAGGGAAAATGCAAAATGCTCCAGATCCTTTTCTGCTAAAGTGATTGTAAAGAAACAATCCTGTAGGTCAATAATTGAAAATGGCCAATCCTTTCGAATGCAAACTGGATTGGGGACTCCCGGCTTCAGGGGGCCAATACATTGGAGGGATTCATTGATTTTTCTTAGATCATGAATAAGCTTCCATTTGCCAGATTTCTTTGGTACAACAAAAATAGGCGCATTCCAAGGTCTGTTAAAGGGTTCAATATGACCTGCTTCTAATTGTTGTTTAACTAAAAGGCAGGTCTGTTCAAGTTGCTCTCCTTTAAGTGGCCACTGATCAACCCATACCATAGTATTGGAGAGCCAGGTAAGCTGTAGGGGAGTTATAAGAGCAGTGGCCACTAGGGAAAATGCGGCAGAGAGATTTGCATCCCCCACTGACTGAGGAGATCACAGCCCCAAATATTACGGGGTATAGGCAAGATATATGGTTGAATTCTCTCTACCTGTCCTTCTGGTCCATAACACTTAAGAGACCATACACTGACTTGTGGTTGAGAAACTCCTCCAACACCTGTTATAAGTATTCTGCTGCCTGTTAGAGGCCATTCTGGAGGCCAAAACTGATTTGAAATAATAGAGATGTCAGCTCTTGTATCTATGAAGCCGTGAAGGGTCTTACCCTTTATCTTTATTTGTAAGATTGGTTTATTTAATTTAATTGATTCTGTCCAAAAAACTGATTGATTGTCTGTACTACCAAAGCCTCCCTCTCACCCTGTCATTGTATTCTGAGTCTTTGAGATTATGTAGGGGAGTAGGAGTAGCTGCGCAATACGAGTTTGGGCAGGAATAATATGATAGCCAGATGCTTTAAGCATGATTTTAATTTCCCCTTGATAGTCTGAGTCAATGACCCCTGGATGAACAAAAATGCCTTTGGTAGTAATACTGGATTTCCCTAAGGTTACACTGACTGTTTCTGGGGGTAGAGGTCCCCAGACACCAGTGGGAGCTACAATTACTTGATCCTGTTTGTTTAAGATGAGCTTGTTGGTGGTGACCAAGTCCAGCCCTGCACTTCCAAGGGCCGCTGCACAAAGGTCGGAAACTGTGCATTTCCCTGCATTCCCTGATATTGATTGCTGTTCTGAAAGCTCTGATTGGGGTTGGGGGTGCTGGAGCGGGCGCCCCCTCAGAAGTTTCCCGAAATAGGTTGGCCATTTTTGTCAAATTTAGAGCGGCATTCCTTTGCCCAATGTCTGCCCTTGCCACAGTGCAGACAATTCTTTGGGGGAAGCTTGTAATTACCCTTTCCCCTTTCCGTTGTGGACGAACAGTCCTTGAGCAGGTGGCCGGGCTTTCCACAGTTGTGACATCAAGGATCTCCCTTAATTGCAGCAGCCAAGAGAGAAACCTTATGCTGCTCTGTGCCGACATCTTGGCAAGCCTTGATAAACTCATTGATGTCTTTGGTAGTAGTTCCCAGGGGTCCTATAATGGTCCTGCAATCTTTGTTAGCATTTTCATAAGCTAGCTGCCACAAAAGAGCTTTGGCTGCTGTGTCATTATCTATTTGCCTTTCAACAGCTTCTTGGGGACGATCAATAATGTCAATATATGCCTCCGAAGCACCGTGATGGATATTGGTAAAGGAAGAAGTTTCCCTGGCCTGAGGATCAGGCACAGCCTTCATGGCTCTGAGAGCAATTTGAGCACTTTGACTAAAAGCATGAGGATCAAGCCTTGTTTGAGCCGTAGTGGTGGCAAAATCACCAGATCCAAGCAGCATAGGGAGGGTGATAGAATTATTCATTTGTGCATTCTCAACGGCTTGGTGGCCAGTTCACTGAGAGTACTCCGGATGCCAGACTGTGAACTGAGCTGTGGTTAAGACTGTCCTGGCCAGAGCAATCCAGTCACAAGGGACCATTCTATAGCTGTCAGTGATGGCTTGAAATAGCCCATTAGTAAAAGGAGACTGAAGCCCATTTTCTCTAATGCTCCTTTTTAGATCCCTGTAAAGGGAAAATGGAAGGGGTTCATGGACATTTCTTTGACCCCTGACTATAATGGGGAAGGCTGAAAGGGTATCTAAATTCCCAGCCTCTGCTGCCTGTTGAAGACACTGTTGCATGGTCCTAACAGGATATCTGTCTAAATTTTCTGGTTCTCTTGGTGATGATTAATCCTGTGTGGAGGAACTCTCCCAGGGTTGAGATAAGGAGCGACGGCTACGAAGCAGGTTCTTGGGTGGTGCCCTAGGCAGAACTTTCACAGCCAGTTCTTCTACATCACATACAACTTCCTCTTCTAAACTAGACTCTTTATCTTCCTTTTTGACTAGTTCCAATCTCCCAGCCCATATGGGCATGAAAGCAGTCCTCACTAGCCCTCAAGTTACTAAAGTTTGAGTTCCGATAGAAACACTGACATCCTGTAAAGTTCTTAAATTATGGCCTACTTCTTCCCAAGTCTTTATATCTAAGGTTCCCTCGTCAGGAAAAGCAGGGTATTATTTCTTTATAGTTTCTAAAAGCTGAATGAGATGCTGTTCCTTCACCTTGTAACCCACTCCCCTGAGGTGCTGCTGTAATACCCTTGGACAAACTTCCTGCTCTTTAGATGAATCAGAGCCCATTCTTGCTCTTAAAAGGCTCTTTTTTACTTTTGATTGTTCTTTTCAGATTGTGCGACCTGTGCTGAACCCTAACTAATTAGCTATTGAGGGATATAGTGTGGTGGGTCTAGATGTACTATTGGTGAAAGACAGTCAGGGAAAGGGATACTCGACTTTCCGAGTACCCTCACCCTGCTTATGGGTTTCTGGTTCTCCCCCAAGCGTTTAGGACTGTGAGGAGGGGCTCATAGCACCAGGTAACCAGCCTTTATATGGCGCTTCCTGGATGAGCCAGAAGCAGTGTTAGAGGTCCCTATAAGGCCCCTGCACATCTCGGGGATTGATCCCAGACACCTTCTCAAGGTTCTGACTCCTGTGGGAACACCCAATTTCTCGGGCGAAGGGGAGGAAGTGCCTTTTGTCTTTAAAGCTTGGCGAATGTCAAATACTCTCATGCAAAGCCTGTAACTAACAGTAAATTTTTCTGGAAAGTGATCTTCGGAGTCCAATGGAAACCAAAACACTCATTCACTATCTACTTTTCCTTATGCAGGTGGACAGAAGGAAAAGGTGAAATCGAAAGGATCTCAAGAGGTGGCTTAAAAGAAAAAAATTTGCTGAGATGCTTGTAAATTGTCCTGTAACTAGCTGATGTTTTTAAAGCCAATTAAAGAGAAAATCTTTCTCTTTCTCCCAAGCCCAGACCTAGTTGGGGGTTGTGCCTCAGGGATGGGCTCGTGAGTGTTTTTACAGTGTGCCTCTCGTTGTGTGGACTTTTACTTGCAGCTGGCAGGAAACCTAGTGTTGTAATCATGTCCACATACCAGCTAATCCTGTCATGGGTGGCTTCTAGCAGCGAGCACCCTTGTGGCTTTTAACTGCTTGACCTGTACCAGAGAGATTGCTGTGAATACTTGGGAGAGAGAGCAAGGCTCCTAACTTATTAAAGAAAGTCCAGTTGTAAAGTGGTCACAAGAGAGGGAGACCTAGGAAGAAAACCCTTTTCCTCTGAAATCCAACACACCCTACAACCTTACTGAAAAGTGCTCAGTGTTGTTGGCCCTTACCTGGGCTAATGCATGCACTCCAACCAAGCTGGTGTGTTATCCACAATGACAGCTCGTAGCCTTTGGGTCCCTGTTCTTGGGTACCAGCTGTCACGGACCCCTGCTCATGGGGCCCATGGCATTGTAGCCGAGACTAAAGAAATTCACATGGACTACTGAATCCTATGGAGAAAAAGGGCGGGCTGCTTTACTCTCAAGAGGACCCAAAACCCTTGGTCCTTGCTTTGATGAGCTTTTATTGTCTTTCTGGGCACATTACCTGAAGGTCCTCATTTACTATGCACAGGTTCGCTTTGGGTGGTTACCTTTTACAGAAATCAAAGGAGAGGTTGCTGCTAATCACATCACAGAAGAGGGACATTTGCAAATGAAAAGGTAAAAGTGGTTACACTCATCTTTGGAAGGTTTAGCATGGATTTTAGGAAGTTACTTTGCAGTAAATGTTTGCTGCCTCAACTCAGGATGAGGGGGTTTTAGCAAAAGCAAGTCTCACAGCAGTCTAGGTACAATGCAGGCCTGATTCCCCTTGGGAGAACCTATCCGTGGATGTGGGTCCCATGCATCTCAGAGTGGGAGCTGGGCCCACACCACACAGAACAGTCTCCTATATATATATTCTCTGTGACTGTGGCATACTAATTAATTGCATTATTGTCACCTTAATTTTTCATGAACAAATTTTAAATGCTTAAAAAGTTAAATACAGTCAGATTGAAATGTGGTTGTTTAAACTGGATTAGCATGGATTATGAAGTTAGAGGTTGTATGCATGGACCAAAGTTTCTCTGCTCAGAGAGAATTTTAGAGAAATGTTATTTTTACTATCAATCTCTTCAAATCATCAAAAATACACTCTTTCACCAATTCCCTTTATTTCTGTTAGAGCATTTCTTGCCATTGACTATGAAATACTTTTTTATTATAAATAAAATAGGCTTTTGACTATTTTAAAAAATAGGAAGACTGAGTTTGGAAGATTTCATTTTCAAAACTATAGAATCATAGAATATTTTAGAAACTTTTCCACAGGCAGCTGTGAAAATGCAAGAATGCCTGGACACATAAGAATTAAGATAAAAATTTTGATTTGCTTGTTTGGGTTTATTTACCTGGGTATCATTGTCATTGTCAGGAATGAGATAACCCAAACCAGAGTGATAGCTGGGTACCTTAAATTTCTATTACTTTTAAAGTATATTTTATTAATTATGCTATTACAGTTGTCTCAATTTCTCCTTTGTCCTCCTCTGCCAAGTACCCACCTTTCGCCCAGCAATCCCCCCTTAGTTCATGTCCATGAGTCTTGCATGTAAGTTCTTTGGCTTCTCCATTTTCTATACTATTCTTAACATCTTCCTGCCTATTTTGTACCTACCAATTATTCTTCTTAATTCCTGTACCTTTTCCACCATTCTCCCCCTTCACCCTTCCCACTGATAACCCTCCATGTGATCTCCATTTCTATGATTCTGTTCCTATTCTAGTTGCTTGTTTAGTTTGTTTTTGTTTTTGATATTCAACAGTTGATAGTTGTGAGTTTGTCATTTTTACTGTTCATAGTTTTGAACTTTTTCTTAAATAAGTCCCTTTAACATTTCATATAATAAGGGCTTGGAGATGATGAACTCCTTTAGCTTTACCTTGTCTGGGAAGCACTTTATTTTCCCTTCCATTCTAAATGATAGTTTTGCTGTATAGAGCAATGTTCATTGTAGGACCTTGCTTTACATCACTCTGAATACTTCTTGCCAATCTGTTCTTTTCTACAAGGTTTCCTTTGAGAAATCAGTTGATAATCTTATGGGGACTCTTTTGTAAGTAACTATCTCCTTTCCTTTTTCTTCTTTTAAGATTCTCTCTTTACCTTTATTTTTTAGCATCTTAATTAAAATGTGTCTTAGTGTTGCCTTCTTTGGGTCCAGGTTGTTTGGGACTCTCTCTGTTTCCTGGACTTGTTTATTAGGAAAGTTTTCTTTCATTATTTTTCCAAGTAAGTTTTCATTTTTTTGCTCTTCTTCTTTTTCTGGCATCTCTATGATATGGATGTTGGCACATTTAGAGATGTCCCAGAGTGTTCTTATTCTTTCCTCATTTTTTTGAATTCTTTTTTTTTCATTCTGTACTGGTTGATTATTTGTTTCTTCCATATGTCCCAAATTGTTGATTTGAACCCTGGCTTCCTTCCCTTCACTGTTGTTTCCATGTGAATTTTTCTTTATTTTACGTACCATAGCCTTTATTTCTTCCCTTATGCATTTGCTGTACTCAGTGTGGTCTCTAAGCATCCTTATTATGAGTGTTTTGAACTCTGCCTTTGATAGACTGACTTTCTCCATTTTGCTTAGTTCCTTTTCTGGAGTTTTGATCTGTTCTTTTATTTGGGCCATATTCCTTTGTCTCTTTAATTTGGCACCCTGTGTTTGTTTCGGTGTGTTAAGTAGAGCTGCTTTGACTCCCTATCTTGGAACACCTGTTACATTGTAAGGGGTGGAGCCTTAGATATTTGCCAGGTTGGAGCAGCCCTCTTCACCACTTTGTGGCCTCATATGTAGGGGAGGGTGGGAGAGGGAACAACGATGCTTTCTCAGCTCTCGCTCCATTTACAGTAACTTACCCCACTTCTCATATGCAACTAGTACCCTTTAAGCTATAGCCCTGGGGATGAATCCCAGGGTGCATTCTAGGGCCATGTGGGTCCTTTAGGTGGATTCTCCTGAGAAATTGGAAGTTTCTTCTGCTGTCCCAACCCCCACTGGTTTTTATAGTCAGAAGTTATGAGGCTTTATTCACCCAGCACTGGAACCCTGGGTTGCATGGTTTGGCCTGGGCCTGGGATGGCTTTTTCCCCAGGTGTTCCTGCAGGTTTTAATATATCACACATGAATGTGAGACCACTCATTTCACTGGCTGCTGCCACCACAATGCGTTTTTTTACCTTGGCTCTCCATCTCTGCCCCTCCTACTCATCTGGATGGATATTTTTTCTTTAAATCCTTGGTTGTCTGATTTCCATACAGTTAGATTTTCTGGAAGTTCTGGTTGTATTTTGTTTTGAGGTTAGTTGTGATACCTCTTATGGTTGTGCAAGGAGGTGAACTGTGTCTGCCTACTCCTCCATCTTGACCAGAAGTCAAGTTTTTATTATTAACAGAGTTTTGCATTGGGAATGTACATGTGTGCATTGGGAATGGATGTATGTATGTGTGGTATGCATATGAGAATTTAAGTATTTACTCTATCTGATCACTTGAAACACTGTTACTCTTTAAACAAAAAAAAGTACAGACTTCCAGGAAGAAGGAAGGAGAAGAGAGAAAGAGAAAAAGGGAGGTGACAAAAGGCGAGAAAGAGGAAGAAAAGAAGAGGAAAGAGAAAGGAAGGAAGGAAGGAGGAAGGAAGGAAGGAAGGAAGGAAGGCAGGAAGGAAGGAAGGAAGGGGAAAGAAAGAAGAAAGAAGGAAAAGAAAGAAAGAAAGAGAGAGAGAGAAAGAGAGAAAGAAAGAAAGAAAGAAAGAAAGAAAGAAAGAAAGAAAGAAAGAAAGAAAGAACGAACAAGATCAGGGTATTAAAGCGTATGGAATATGTTGAGAAGTAAATTATGAATGTTTTAATTGTTTTGGTCCAAAGGAAATGAAATTCTATTTTTAAAGAACTCAATTTAATTTCACTCACTTTTGTGTTTTGATCCACTGATTAATATTTGCAACCATTAACTCACTTTCCTGATGGAGGCGGCTGTCAGATGGTGCTGCTCCCAGAGCCTGGTGCAGAGTTTGCAGCTGTGTATGCAGACAGATCAAAGCATGTGATGGACCCTCTACAACACAGTTTATCTGGAATACTAATAATAGTCTGTACTACTTGTAAAGAATCAAGTCATTTTTCTCCACTCTTTCAAATAATCAGGGTTTCCTTGTACATGCTATTAATTGATTCAATATGCAGAAGGAATGTTTGAACTTTTCCCACACCTTACACTTGCTCGTTTTTTATTATATACATTATCCTACCTCTAGAGGTTGTTTTAATTCAAGTCAGGTTTTTTTGTTTGTTTGTTTGTTTTTTTCTTCACAAAAATGGAATGGGTACTTGTTATGATTAGTTTTATATGCTATGCATTTTCTTGTCTCATAATTGTGTGTATATATGTCATCACCTACCCTGTTCAATTTTGAAGCTGCTTAACTTGCTTACAGTACAATTTCATTATCTGCTTTGATAAACATTGAGATTTTTACTATATATTCTTTAGGAGAATGCTTGGTCCTTTGACTGTTCTTAAGATTTTGAACACAGTAGTTCAAAGTCATCAGTAATGACTGATAAAAATTTTCAGGCTTCTCACACTATGTAAGACAGGTCCTTTTGTCTGTTTGCTTGTTTATGTTGTTTATTTTAGATGCGATAATAGCTACTTGCTTTTGTTTTATTCCAAATTCACTTTTTGCATGTTTAGAGTTTATTCTCTGTCCAGATAATCCTGTAGATTTTTTAACCTAAGAAATATTTTCTATTGTCTCATTCTTTTGGGGTTGGAGACTATGAAAGATGCACCCACAATTGAGATATATACCTCACATCTTTAGAAGACAGGAAGTTTACTAACTGTTTTAATTGCTAGTCAAATAGGCATTAATTAAACATGTAAGATATAAAAAAGCTTTGTGATTGAGACTAAGGGAGTGTAGAATAATAAGGCACTTAAAAACAGAATCTCATCCCTCTTGTAGTTTACCATCCATTTTCTAAGGTGCTACAAAAGCTCACTGAGAGCTCTTGTGTAACCATTTCTTGTTCAGGCACAGAGTAAGTGGATGAGTGCCCTTTAAACTCTCTATATGCCAGTGAATGAAGGGAAAAAATATGTGTTGACTGCATGAGCAACTGAGGTTTATAGGACTAGTGAATTTAATGCCATGAAAGTGGAATAAGACATTCTTATTTTGTCATCAAAAAAGGCTTTGTGTCTTCCCACTACACATTTCCCAAGGTTTAGCTTTAATGTTCTTTCTTGTTTGACTGAAAGAGTTTAACTCAGTGTTAACTATTTGTTTTGGTATTTTCATGTATAATATAAGTAAGTGTTTTTTTTTTCTTTTGTAACAAGTATAATAGGGGGAAAAACGTAGGATTGACCTAAAATTTTTCCTAGGAATAATGGTAATTTGGTGGAAATTTGTTTCATATTAAAATGCAATTCTTCCTGTGATTGATTTTTAGAGTAAATCTGAATTACGTCGTTCTATTATGCTACTATTTCCAGAGAGATACATTGCAAATTTGCTGCATCTGTAAATCACTGGCCAGAAAGGAAACTTAGTGGTCAGAAGGCAGACAGGAAGCCAGCTTGCAAATTACTGCATTAGACATCTCAAGAATTATCTGAGAGAAACAAATGTAATTTTCCTCACTTTGTGGCTAGGTGTGGGAAGGGAAGCAGAGAATGTTCTGTGCAATTAAGCTTGCCCATGGCACAAAGTAGCACAGAGGAAGACTTTCTAAATCTCATGTTATCTCAAATTAGTCCAAAATTAAAAAATATATATATATGTACATGCTGATCTAACATATTTTCACTAATTAAAAATCTGAAATATCGAGGAAATGGACAGGAAAATGTTAAATAAGCCTTAACCTTTTAATATATAAGGAATGGTTGAAAATATATTATTGTTTTGAGGTGGACTGTATGGGAAATATCTGAGAGTAAATTGGTGTGTCTTCAAGATTATCTTTCCATTACAGCTCTTTAAAAATAATACCTATAGACTTCTGGCCAAGATGGAGGTGTAAGTGGACACACTGTGCCTCCTCTCACAACCAAAATTAAGGACAACAAATATTTAGAAACAAGAAAACAACCATAACTGATAGAAAATTGAACTGTGTGGAAGTCCAACAACCATTCATTTAGACCGGTAAGAGGGGTGGAGTCGCAGCAGGAAAAAGTGGAGGTGTGGACCGGGAACGCAGGCAGCAGGGGCTGGTGGTTCCCAGCCATGCAGGCGGTGGCTGGCAGACCCCAGGCCTACAGGCGGCAGCTGGCTGACCCCGGGCATGGGGTGGCAACTGTGCAGACCTAGTGAGGATGCACAAGGCGGCTGGCTGACCAGGTGGTCCCACATTCCTGTGCGCAGATAATCCAGGTGAAGGGGAAGTGGCGGAGGGAACTGGAATCTAGGAGAGAGTGGAGCAGGAACCATTGTTCCCTCTCGGACCCTGCCCCCACATACAGCATCACAACTCAGGGACTGGGCTGCCCTGCGCTGGGGAACACCTAAGGCTCCACCCCTCAGTACATAACAGACACAACCAGACCAAAAACAAACAATCAAAAAAACAAACAAACAAAACCACCAAAAATGGCTCAAATGGGAGAACAGATCAAAGCTCCAGAGCCAATTCCTTTAACCAATGAAGAGATAGACAACCTATCAGATGCACAGTTCAAAGCCTTGGTGATCAGGATGCTCACAGAATTGGTTGATTTTGCTCACAAAATAGATGAAAAAATGCAGGCTACAATACATGAAATGAAGGAAGACACATGGGGAACCAATAGAGATGGGAAGAAAACTGGGACAAAAATCAATAGAGTGGACCAGAAGGAAGAAACAAACAACCAAACAGAAAACAAGAAAGAAATAAGAATTCAAAAAAATGAGGAGAGGCTTAGGAACCTCCAGGACATCTTTAAATGTCCCAACATCCGAATTATAGGGGTCCCAGAAGGGGAAGAAGAAGAGCAACAAGTGGAAAACTTATCTGAACAAATAATAAAGGAGAACTTCCCCAATCGGGCAAAGAAAATAGACTTCCAGGAAGTCCAGGAAGCTCAGAGAGTCCCAAAGAAGTTGGACCCAAGGAGAAACATGCCAAGGCACATCATAATTACATTAGCCAAGATTCAAATGAAGCAGAGAATTCTAGAAGCAGCAAGGGATAAAGGGACAGTCACCTACCAAGGAGTTCCCATCAGACTGTCAGCTGATTTCTCAATAAAGACCTTGTAGGGGAAAAGGGGCTGGAAAGAAGTATTCTAAGTCATGAAAGTCAAGGTTCTACATCCAAAATTGCTCTATCCAGCAAAGCTGTCATTTAGAATGGAAGGGAAGATAAAGTGCTTCTCAGATAAGGTCAAGTTAAAGGAGTTCATCATCACTAAGCCCTTATTATATGAAATGTTAAAGGGACTTATCTAAGAAAAAGAAGATAAAAAAATAGGACAGTGAAAAGACAGCAAACTCACAGCTATTAACAACCACACCTAAAACAAAAGCAAATAACTAGAACAGGAACAGAACCACAGAAATGGAGGTCATATGGAGGGTTAGCAACAGGGGAGTGGGAGGAGGAGAGAGGGGGAAAAGGTACAGAGAATAAATAGCATAGACGGTGGGTAGAAAATAGGGGGAGGGCAAGAATAGTGTGGGAAATGTAGAAGCTAAAGAACTTATGACACATGGACATGAACTAAAGGGGGGAATGTGGGTGGGAGGGTGTGTGCAGGGTGGAGGGGAATGATGGGGAGAAATGGGACAACTGTAATAGCATAATCAATAAAATATATTGAAAATATATATAGTTCTCAAATAATGGTATAGACTTAAAAATACTGCTTTTTTAATAAGGAATATCATTTTTACAGAGTTGAAAATAGTTCTCTACCCATACTAGCCTGCATCTTAATCATAATTTAATATATTGTTATTCTAAAAATTGTAAGTGTAATAAATCTTTGATTATTGTACAAGAAAGCCTATGATAGTATTACTGTGAGTAGTACATATGGCAGAGATAATATCAAAGTCAAATCAAACTTAAAATTTTAATACAATTTTGAGAGTCATTTGCTATATGTTAATATTATGTAAAGAAAATAAAAAGTGAGGTGAAACAATTTACATTTTGGAAAGATCCTTAAATTATTCTGCATTATTAAATCAGACAAATTCATTCTTGTATTATCTCATAATCGTGTAAAAATATTTAAAGGGCACTTAAAGCTCTCAGGAGACAAATATTTTTATGAAAGCAGAGAACATAAATAAGCATTCTGAACAAAATGTCATCTTCAATAGCCAGATGTTGTCATAAGTGTAGGAATTTTAAAATTACCATATTCTAAAATGTGTTAACAGAAAAGATAATAAAAAAACTTGAAATTGCAAGCTTTATGAAACTAAGAACTCCATATTTTCATCGTATACTATCTGAAGTAATGATCTTTTGTGATGTATTGAAGGGAAAGCTAATAACAAATGGGACATTTGAAAATAGAAACAGGTAGATTTGCAGATATTTGAAGAACTATAATACTATTAATAGTCCTATTTATTGTACATTTAACGTGTTTTTGTCACATACCTATGAATTTGCTGTATATTAAACTCTTTAATTGCCACCACAACCTTACAAGATGGAAGGTAATTTTACTCTCCATTTTACAGCTGAGCAAAGATCACAAAGCTTTCCAACAATAGAGCTATCATTCATTCAAATACAGGCAGCCTGGACCCTGAGTTTCTGCTCTTAACACTAAACTACAGTGAGCAGGATTAATGAAATTGTCTTCGGTCTATGAGAAGAATTCTTGGTTTAGCATTTTTTGTCTGTTCCTTGATAGACATAAAATTCGCAAAGGACACATTGTCTAGTAAACTGATACAATAAAAATATTCTTAAATTGAACATTTGAGATGAAATTAAGATTAACCATAAGCATCCTTACAAATTTCTAAGTGTGAACATATACAGAAGTCTTTTTTAGCAGATGGTGACATAGGGGATCCCAGACTCAATCCCATCACAAAGAACAATAGCTAGACAATTGTCCACAGACAAAAACGGCTTTGGGAGAGCCCTGGAGTACATTGAAGAAATAATAGCAACATAGTGAACCAATTAGAAGAACGCGTGCTGCCTCCATCACCTCATATCCCAGGCCAGCATTGCTCAGTACCAAGAAAAAACTCCCCAGTTAGAGAGTCCCTCACCAGGAAGGAAGAGTAGGGTGATCCACCAGCTTCCCCAACCTTTTGGAGCTCTGCACAAGGGTATTATTTCAATTTTACCCCACCCAACCCAGAAAAGCTGACTCATGTAGGAGGCTTCTAGAAACAAGGAGGAAAATCAGGGCTACCAATAGCAGCTGCTTTGCAATGCAGATGGTCACAGTGCACAGTAACCTGCCTAAAAACAAACCCAGCAGCTTAAACCACTGAAGATGTAACCAGCAACTATCCCAGCCCCTGTGGACCCCTGAAGATTTCACCCCACAGGTATTCACATTTGCTGATACCAGCTATCTGAAACCCTTCCCCAACATCCACAAACTCCTACACCCCTAACCACCCTTACTGGAGCCTGGGAGCTGGGCTTGCATCCAGCACAAAAGATGCGAGCCTAGACACCTGTGGCTGACCACCCCCATTGTGCACACATCTGCGGCTAACACCTTCAGCTGTGTACTTGTACATTTTGTGGGCCCAACACCTATCACTGGCCTCCACTGTGTGTGCATACCCAGAGAAAAACTGTGCAACCAACAAGATTGCAGCTCCGCAGCCACGTGTGGGCACAAATGAGGCCCTGTCTTCTGTCCTGGGTCTGTAACACCATGCTCACCTGTAGCTTGCCCCTCTAGGTGCACCTGTACATTATTAGTATGACTCCCATTACTGACCTCCACTGCAATATACCTGGGGCAAGACCCAGCAGCCAGAGTACCACACGCCAACAGGCAGGTCTGGTGCAGGTACCAGAGTGCTCACGGTTGGCCTATGTTCTTGGTTCCTGACACAACTGTATGCATGTGCAACTAGTCCCTGCCCCTTCACAAACACCTACAGCTAGACCCCTCAGCTGAGTGTGTACATACTACTGGCTCTGGCTGCTGCATGCCCTGGTCCCTAACTACATGATGGGGAGGTGCTGTGAAGGACCCCAATAGTCTTTGGAACCAGTATGTGCCTCCTGCTGTTCTTGCCAAGTTCCACACAGTTGTTGGTGCCATGGACCCCAGTGGCTTGAGGCAACAAGACATCATGCAACTCAGGACTGAATATCATACATGCCCTTGTACTTGTCACCATGCACCATTAAATTCAGTATCACAGTTAGCTTCAGTGTGCCACCACCTGGAAGAGAATGTCTTCCTTTACTGAAGTAATTTAATAAAGTCTAGAAGAGGTGACTGACTTTCAAATGCACACAAACTTATAAAAGACTAAAGAGATCATGAATAATGAGGGAAACATGGCATCACCAGTAGAATTCAATAATACTCCAGTAAATAGCTCCCCAAAGAGGAGATGCAGGAACTACTCAACAATGAATTCAAAATAATTGTTCTAATGGAGCTCATGGAGCTACAAGAGAACATGAATAAACAATCTAATGATATCAGAAAAAAAGTAGAACAAAATGAGAATTCCACAAAGAGGTAGTAAAAATAAAAAACAGAAAATTGGAAAATTTGAAGCTGAGAAATCAATGACTGAATGAAAAATTTAATAGAGAGCTTCAATATAAGGCTTCATCAAGCAGAAGAAAGAATAAGTGAGCACAAAGGCAAACCAATTGAAATTCTCCAGTCAGAGGATAAAAATAAAAAAAAAAAGACTGAAAAAAAAAAGAATGAAGAAAGCCTATATAATCTATGAAATGCCATCAAAAGAATCAGTTTGTGAATTATTGAAGTTCCAGAAGGAGAAGAGGGGGAGAAGTGGGCAGAAAGCTTATTTAAAGAAATAATCACAGAAAACTTCTCAAATCTTGGAAGTTAATAAAGCTCCTAAGTCACAAAACAAAAGCAACATAAAGACATCATCCACAAAACATATTATAATTAAAGTGTCAGAAATCAAAGACAAATAGAGAATCTTAAAGACAAGGGAAAATATTTTGGCTTACAAGAGAACTCGCATAAGGCCAGAAATGTCAGTGGCCAGGGGAGAATGAGTGAAGTACTGATTTATTTAGAGTATAAACATATTAATGCAATATTTGTTTATTTTTACCCAAACCACTATTATTTCATCAAATAATCCATTGCTCTCTAGGATACTCAGCAAGAGATTCAAAACACAATTTGCATTCTATTCTCAAGGGACTTCACTCAAACAAGAATGTAATTTCTGAGGCTCCAGTTAAGGGCATCTTCCAAAATCATGCACCAAAACTGAACTCTAAAATATCAGGAAGAAAAATAAAGAATATCAATAAACTTAGGAAAGACATGTTAAAGGGAAATGTACAATCAGGATATACTGTTACATATATTGTTCTATATTGATAAGACTCAGTGCAAGAAAATGGGCCTAAATATTAGGGTCATTTTTTTGTACATGAATGTTAACAAATTTTTCTTGCTCTTTTAAGCCCATTGGCTTATAACAAATAAAGTATTTTTCTTGGAAAACTTCATGAATAAGTTATAAAATAAGCAACTTCTTAATGTAACTTCAACATTAAATGTTTAGAATAAATCACTAAAAACTCAACATTTTCTGTTTATCTTTAGTAGAACAACAAAGTAAACTTAATAATTCCTGTGTGTGTATATATATGTTCAAAAAGCTTACCTATCTAGATACATTGATACATGTATATGTGTACATATGTTTACATATATGGTGCATGTATGTTAAAATACATACCTATTCAGATTTAGTCTACATCACCACATTGCTGAGGTGAAAGGTTGCCAGCCTCATCATTTTGAACCCACTCAGCACTATTTTGTTTCTTGCAGTTTGTCAGATTTTCATAGCTCTATTTGAACTGGTTGATTGGCATTTCAAACAATGGGATAAATGTGGCAGTTGGCAATTATAACTCATTGACTTGGCTATTGATGGTAACAAATGGCTTTAACCACTTGGATTCTGATGAAATTAGGAATACAGTATGCGACCAGATTATTTTACAAAGCAAAAAATAGAAGATGGTTGTATTTTTTAGGTGACCACCACATTTAGAGTACACAGTAAAGCCATAGACTTTAGCATGTTTGTGTATGTCATTCCCTGTCTATTATGGCATAAAAATGCATAAAGAAATGGATAAAAATAAAAGGAGGTTGTTTCCTACTGCTATTAATTTATGTAATCCTATTTATTTTTGAATTTCTGTTGTTGACTATCATTCTGAGTATCAGTACATTGGAGATAATCATTCAGTTAGATATGTGAGAATTTTTGAGGATCCACTCTGGGTCAAGTCCTAAAAAAGCTCTAAAGGACAGCTCTAGTTGTTTAGTGGAAAGAGCTGCATTCTTCTAGTCAATATGTCTTGCTTCTGTTACTTCTGCTTTCCTAAATTTCTATAGTCTCTCAGCTTTATTTTTCTTATGTTTAAAATAAGAGTTTCACAACACCATTTATTGAATAGACTGTCTTTACCTCATTGTTTATTTTTGTCTCTTTATAAAATATTCATTGACCATAAAGACATCAGCTTATTTCTGGACTCTCTGTTCTGTTCCATTGATCTATATGCCTATTTTTATGCCAGTACCATGTTGTTTTGATTACTATGGCTTTGTAGTATTTTTGCTACCAAGTAGTGTGATATATATAATTTTCTTCTCTCTCAAGATTGCTGAAGCCATACAGGCTCTTTTGTAGTTTTGTTAGGTAGCACATAGGAATGAGTGGCCAGAGGGGAAATAAAGCATAGTCTCTGCCCATTGCAACCTAACAGTCAATTTAAATCAGGAGACTAGAAACAAAAGGGTGACATGTCTCACTCATTAACTCAGTAGTGCTGAGCGTGGTCCAATAAAATTGCCAGTTGTCCCAAACATCATAAAAAATACCATGATAGCACAGGAGGAGAAGAGCCCTTAAAGTTCTGCATTATTTCCTTAATCTGGGAAAGAAAGCCTTCGAAACTATGTATTAATCCCAAAGTGTGGAATGGGGAATAAGAGGGAAACCAGAAGCTGGCTACAAGCATAAAACTCCTAAAATCCCAATAGTCAGCGTGTTCAGAATAGCTGTGTGCATGCTTGCAGCTTTGTGCTCAAATGTGTAAACAAACTTGCAACCTCATTTCCACTCTGTGTTGTCTCTTACCTGAATTCTTCTCTTGTGAGCAAGGCAAGGACAAATGAGGAGGAGTACCCTAACTCAAGTCTCCCCAGTAATGACAATTCCATCTAAGATTTTGGAATATTCTAGTTCTGTGAGATATGTCACTGGTATTTTAATAGCAATTTCATTGAATATATAGATTGTTTTGGGTAATGTGGACATTTTAATGATGCTAATTATTCCTATCCATGAATGTGGTATATACTTTTACTTATTGTATCTTCCTCAAATTTTCTTTAGTATCCTATGATTTTCTACTTACTTACTTACTTACTTACTTATTTATTTATTGTTGTTCAAGTAGAGTTGCCTCCATTTGTCCTCGCTGCTCTCCAATGCCCCACCAGTCCCCACCTCCCACCCTCAATCCTACCTGCCTTTGGCCTTTGGCTTTTTCCATGTGTACTTTATGCATGTTCCTTGATGACCCTTCACTTTCTTTCCCCCATTATCTTCCTCTTACTCCCCTCTGCTTACTCTTAGTTTGTCCTTTATTTCAATGTCTCTGGTTATATTTTGCTTGTTTGTTTGTTAGTTTTGTTGATTAGGTTCCACTTATAGATGAGATCATATGGTATTTGTCTCTCACTTCCGGGCTTATTTCACTTAGCATAATGCTCTCCAGTTCCATCCATGCTGTCGTGAAGGGTAGGAGTTCCTTCTTTCTTTCTGATGCATAGTATTCCATTGTATAAATGCACCATAGTTTTTCGATCCACTCATTTACTGATGGACACTTACGTTGCTTCCAGAACTTGGCTATTGTAAATTGTGCTGCTATGAACATTGGGATGCATTGGTTCTTTTGAATTGGTGTTTCGGGGTTCTTAATTTCTGAGTACAGATCTTTTACCTCCTTTGTTGAGTTTATTCCTAGGTATTTTCTTCTTTTTGAAGCAACTGTAAATGAGAATTGCTTTCAGTTCTCTTTCTAATAGTTCATTAATGTTATGTAAAAATACAACCAATTTCTGGGTAGTAATTTTGTATCCCATTACAAATTCATTTATTAGTTTTACTAAGAATCTTTGGGTGGAGTATTTAGGATTTTCTACATACAGCATCATATAATTTGCAAATAATGACAGTTTTACTTCTTTTCCAATTTGGTGCCTTTTGTTTCTTCCTGTTTTATTGCTGTGGTTAGAACTTCCAGTACTATGTTAAGAGTGATGAAGCGGGGCATCCCTGCCTTGATCCTAATCTTAAAGAAAAATATTTAGTTTTGTCCAATGAGTGTGATGTTGACATTGGGTTTGTGGTATATGACCTTTTGTTGAGTTTAGATACATTCTCTCTATTCCTACTTTGATGAGTGTTTTATCATAAATGGTGCTGGATTTTATTATGTATTTTTATGCATCTATTGATGTAATTATGTGATTAGATACATGCCAAAGAAAATAAATTAGACCACCTCCATACACAATACATAATTATAATCTCAAAATGGATTAAAAACAAATGTGTGGAACAAAACCATACAAATTCTGGAAGAAAACATGGGCAGTAAAATCCTAGATATTTCTCATAGAAATATATTACTATTATATATCTTCATGCAAGAAAAACAAAGGAAAAATAAACAAATGTGACCACATCAAACTAAAGTTTTTGCACAGCAAAGGAAACCATCCACAGAATGAAAAGAGAACCCACTGATAGGTAGAATATATCTGCCAATGATACATCTGATAATGGGTTAATTTCCAAAATTTATGAAGAACTTATATGACTCAATACAAAGAAAAGAAACAATCTAATTTAAAAATGGCAGAGGACCTGAATAGACACTTCTCCAAAGAGGTCATACAAATCGTCAATAGATATATGAAAAGATGCTGGACATCAGTAATCATCAGAGAGATGCAAATTAAACCACAATGAAGTATCACCTGATACCTTTCAGAATGGCTTTCATCAAAAAAACCAGTGATGGTGAAGATGTGAGGAAAAGGGAACCCATGTACACCATTGGTGAGAATGCAAATTGGTGCAGCCATTGTGGAAAAATAATGTGGAATTTCCTCAAGGAATTAAAAATGGAATTGCTTTATTGACCTAACATTTCCACCTCTGGGACTTTATACAATGAAACCCAAAACATTAATTTGAAAGAATATATGAACCTTTAAGCTCATTGCAGTGTTATTTACAATAGCCAAGATTTGAAAGCAGCTCAAGTTCCCATCAGTAGATGAGTGGATAAAGAAAAACAGTGGTACATATACAGAATGGAATACTACTCAGCCATAAAGAGAAGGAAATCTTAACTTTTGCAACAACATGGATGGACCTGGAAATATTAAGTTAAATGAAATAAACCATTCAGAGAAAGACAAATACCATATGATTCCATTTATATGTGGAATCTAATGAATGAAATAAACTAACAAACCAACAGAAACGGATTCATAGATACACAAAATAGACAGACAGCTGTCAGAGGGAAGGGGAATCGAGGGGCTGGGTGAAAAGCTGAAGGCATTAAAAAAAAAAAAGACACAGACACCAGTATGGTGATTGCCAGAAGAAAAGGGTGTGTGTGGGTGGGGGGGGGGGAGTAGAAGAGGACAAAGAGGGAATAAATGATGGCAGAAAGAGACTTGACTTTGGGTGGTGAGCACATGATGCAGTACGCAGATAATGTGTTACAGAGTTGTGCACTTGAAATCTGTATGGTTTTTCAAACCTATGTCACTCAATAAATTTAGTAAAAAAGATAAATATATCAATTTATTAAAAATTCCAAGTGCAAATATAGTCACAATATAAAAAATAAGCTTTTTATATCTATGTTGTAATATGTGAGACAAAACGCATCAAAAAACATGTTCATGGAGTTGAATCATAACTTTCTTTAGAGGCTGATTATTTTTAAACACTATACTTTAAACATTTTTTTGCCATTATCACTCAAAAAAAATAATAAATAAAATAAGGCCCCTGGCTGGTGCAGCTCAGTAGATTAAGTGCTGGCCTGTGAACCAAAGGAATGCCGGTTCAATTCCCAGTCAGGAAACATGCCTGGGTTGTGGACCAGGTCCCCATTTGGGGGCACCCAAGAGGACACATTGATGTTTCTCTCCCTCTCTTCCTCCTTCCCTTCCCCTCTCTCTGGAAATAAATAAAATCTTTAAAAAATAAATAAAATAAGTGTTTGCCATCTAGAAGAATTTGTTATAAAATCAGTGTGCAAAATAAAATTGATACAAAATTTTCAGAAAATCATGGCTACCTGCATAAAAAAGAAACATACCTCCCGATGGTACAGCTATACATATAAAAACTATTTGTTATAGTGCTATTCAAAGTGCTATAAATTTGGAAATGTAAAAATTCAGAAACTAACAGAGGATTAGTATGCATACTATGGTAGACATTTCAATGGAATGCTATGTAATCATGAAATTATATTTATATAGTCTATGCTAAAGAAAACAATTGATTATGTCAAGTGGGAAAAATGCATGTTTATTTTTATTAAAATCATAGAAAGGAATACATTTATACATCTCAACTAAATTGAAAGGAAATATACCAACAAAAATACTTTCGATGACAGAATAGTTAATTCTGTGTTTCTTAAAAAATTGTCTTTCATATTATAATATTGTTTTTACAATTTAAAATAAAGTATAACATGAAGTGCCTCAGCTAACAATCACATAGTTTTAGTTTTAAAATATAGGGAGTGACTGCTTTTCATATTATAAGTACATTTTAATTACTTGATTTTAGTTATTAAAATTCAGTAACACTTTATAAAAGTATCACTAGAGAATATCAAGGAACTAAAGAGGAGTCAAGTAATATAGAGAAGAGTTTTCTTTGACTTTTAAAAATGTATTGTCTTGTTAAATAAATCTTATTAAAACACTCTCCAGCTGTTTTTACACTTCAGAATGTTGCATAGATATAAATAGTTAAATAAATGAAGTAGTATTCCTGTGAAGATGTCTGTACTTTTTGTAAAAAATCTGGATTAAGCATATTTTAGAGATGCTTAATTTACTCTACATTCATAGTATGAAGAAAAAGCTTGTGACATGAAAGTTTGTAAATAGCTTCAGGCAATTTATGCTTCAAACAAAATGGCAAAATGAACATTGCCTCTTCTACTGTCATTCACAACAACCTCATAACCATGCGTGTGCCTGTGTGTGTAGCGTCAAATGGCGTAGTGCAATTTTCTTGTAAATGTCCCATCCCACTGCACTCCAACAGTGCCTTGCTTCCTAGCTTTCTCTCACCACTCCATTTCCACATTGCAGTAGGAGTTAATCTTTTCAAAGAGCAAAGATTTAGCCATGCCCCGTTTTCCAATATACCCCATTGTTTTATTTTTTATCATGAGATAATTATCAAACTTTTCTTCATGCATTTCAAAGATTCAAGTTTTTCCCATTCAGATCTAAACATTAATTTCCCACAAAATTTCCAGCCTTCTTTTGTTTATGCTCTTCCTTGCCACAGGATTTTTTTTTTTATGTTTTTTTTCCCATGTGTTTCAAGTGCCACTCCAATACCTGGGACTTTCCTGGTTCTCTGATTACCTACTCATTCTTGAGAATGCTGTCTTGCAAACATCTTGCAGAGAATTCTGTGTCTATTGGTGTGTGTGTGTGTTTGTGTGTGTGTGTGCATGTATACATGCACACATTCCTAAAGGGTGCCTAATGTGGAAAAACATATGTTATCACATTCATAATTATTTAATAGTGTCTGTAGCTCTCACTAGTCTGTTGGCCCTGTAATTCCACAAGAACAGAAATTGTTTCACCATTTCATGTTTACTGTGAGACCAAAATATGTATTAATACTGTTTAGGTTGGAAGTGGCTAAAACTAGACCACTGGCTACAGTGTGAATCCTGACAGTACTGAGCATTGGGCATAAACCTGCTTGCACAAGAGTGAGCAGAGCCTGCACAGGCAGCTGGGCTGATATGCCCTCAGTCTCAGTATCCTGCTTCTGCAGTGTTGGAATCTGAGCACATTGTCTACAACAGAGGCACTTCCTTCTTCTGGGGCTGCTCACGTTCAGGGTGTTGGAGAAAGGAGTCATCTTGGTGACTGTCATTGGCCCCATTACATGATGTGTGATCTCTGACCTGTCACTGAGGTCTGAAAAAGGAAATGTACTGACTGACTTAAGCCTGTACAACAAAGTTTAAGTATCATGGAGGTGGGAGTGAGGGGTGGAATTGGTTCTCCATAATACAGACAAACTGAGTGGGCAGTAGCTAGGTCACCAGAGCCCAAACCATAACCTGTTACCATAAGAAAGTAATATGAAGATTGAGCAGCGAGAACTGTAAATATCTACATTGCCTGCCACACTGTATGGCACAGAGGACTTAGCAAATGTCTACAGAATAAATAAACATATGTACCTCATAGAAAACCATGCTTTTAAAATATTACTGAAACCTGATGCAGTCAATAATATAAAGATATAAATATGTGTGTTATACAATGAAAAATATCAAAGAAAACTGAAACATAAAGCAGAAACCTTTTAAAATTATTCATATATACAAACTATAAAATATTATTTGTTAAAGGGAATAAACCAATATTTAGCTTTCAAACAATTTTATATGTAGAAATAAAATATGTTTTTTTCCAAAGAGTAATAGCAATACGTAAAAAATAGAAAATCTTTGATGCAGTAATCCCACTTTGGTTACAATATCCAAAAAAAATAATTCCAAATGAAAAAATGTGATATACCACTATATTAATAGTTATTGAATATGTGTGTATATGTGTACATGTGTATATGCAGGTATGAACCATATAATGATGTTATAGACCTTAAGAGACCACATTCATGATAGTGGTCCCATCACCTAATAATAGAGATAAATACCCTGTAAGAAATCAAAGAGTATGATGTAGGAGGAATTGCTTTTTCTGTAACAGGAACAATATCTGTGGAGCTGAGCATAGATTCCCTGCCACTCACAGCACCTCATTGTTGACTGCGCAAATTCCATCCCAACCAGTTCAGTTACTGACCTGTGTCAGCACAGAGGAGCTTCACTCCCAGCACTACATGTGAAGATGCTGCTACAGCTTTTGCATATCTGGTCTGAGGGTCTTCAGAGTACATTGCTGCAAATTCTTAATTGAGATCCTAAGAATTTTACAGGACACAGGTCCACATGAGCTACCTTAACAAGGATTAGGTTCCACAGCCACTGTAGTATAAGGTTCCTGTGGTAGTTTTGAGCCAGCCTGTTCCTGTACTTTGAAAATTTTTATGGTTTGTAATGTTGTATAGTTTTATTTTTTCCCATCAATTTGATACTAAAGAGAGCCCTTTGTGCCAGATAGGGACAATGGGACCAAAAACGAATGTCCAAAATCAAATATTGGGTCTTCAGTTCTATACCCTCTTTATGTTAAATATCCCCTTTTTCTTTTATGAATACCGCACATCTCCTTAATCTGATTACTTCTCCAACATGCAAACCACATCACCAGTTCCCTATGTTCCTTTATTCCCCCCGTGTTGGTTTCTTATTCCCACTGATCTCCAGGCTGCCTTTCACTCCTCCTGACAGTCACTATAATAGTGACCTACAACTTACCCAGCTGGTTTCTCCTTGATATTTCTAATCAATCCAGCCCACATCCCTGTTAATGGAGCAGCACTGATCACTCCCATGTTCTGTTTCTGAACCTGCAGGAAGGAAACAGAGGGCAGGGCTTGTGGGACAGTATTTACAAAGTCTACTGTAGTGTATAGTAATGTCATAGGCCTCCACAATCACTCACTGACTCACCCAGAGCAACTCACAATTCTGCAAACCCCATTCATGGTAAGTGTCCTATACAGGTGTACCATTTTTATCTTTTATATCATATTTTAGTGTACCTTTCCTAAGTTTAGATACATAAATACTTAACCATTGTATTACAACTACCTACAGTATTCAGTGCTATAGCATGCTATGTAGGATTATAGCCTAGGAGTGCAACAGGTTATTTGCACTTGTTGGGTTGGACAAAGTGTTCATTTGGCTTTTAAGTAAAAATAAAAGACACATTTTTCATTTTCATCAATAACTTTATTGAACAACATATTCACCATTTTGTTCCGCTACCTTCTGCCATCTTTCAGGCAACTTCATAATTAATTGCATCTCCCCCAGAACTTTTTATCTTTTTGAGCGAAGAACTGTTCCAGGTGCCTTTTGAGGTCTTCCAAGGGATTGAATTTTTTTCCTTTAACGGAATTTTGTAAAGACAGAAACAAATGAAAATCCCAAGGTGCAATGTCTGGTGAATACAAAGGATGAATCTGAACTTCTCAGCCAAGCTTTAACAGTTTTTGCCTGGTCAAAAAAGAAACATATGGTTTTGCCTTATCCTGATGGAAGATTATGTGTATTCTGTTGACTAATTCCAGACACTTTTCATCGAGTTCTGCTTTCAGTTGGTCTAATTGGGAGCAGTACTTGTTGGAATTAATGGTTTGGTTTCCTGGAAAGAGCTAATAATAGAGGACTCCCTTGCAATCCCACCATATACACACCATCACTTTCTTTGGATGAAGACCAGCTTTTGGTGTGGTTGGTGTTGGTTCATTTCACTTGTCCCATGATCTCTTTCATTACACATTATTGTGAAGTATCCACTTTTCATCACCCATCAAAATTTGTTTTAAAAACGGAACATTTTCATTGTGTTTAAGTAGAGAATCTCATGTGGAAATATGGTCAAGAACACTTTTTTCACTTAACTTGTGTGGAACCTAAGCATCAAAGTGGTTAACATAACCAAGCTGGTGCAAATGTTTTCCAATAATTGATTTGGATATTTTGAGTATGTTGGCTATCTCCCACATGATATAACATTGATTGTTCTCAATTAATGTCTCAATTTCATGGCTATCCATTTCAGCTTTTCTATCCAACCATGGAGTATTGTTGTCCAGTGAGAAATCTGCACCATGAAACTTTGCATACCACTTTTGACACATTTGATTGGTCACAGTACCTTCTCCATACACTGCACAAAACTTTTCTTGCATTTCAGTTGCATTTTTACCTTTCTTGAAATAATAAAGCATAATAATTTGAAAATGTTGCTTATTTTCTTCCATCTTCAATATTAAAATGTCTACACAAAATCTCACTAATTTTGATGTTTATTTTAAATGCATGCTGATATGACAACTGTCACAGTACAATCTAACAAAATTGTTTCAAATGAAGTTAAAGACACCTAAATGCTACTAGAGCCATCTTACAGGAAAAAAGCAAACAAATTCCTTGGCCAACCTATATTTTCTCTCATTCCATAGAGTTTTCATCTCTCTGTTACGTTTCTCTTGTTGTGCAGAGGCTTTTTAGCTGGAAGCATTTGTTCATACTTCATTTCTGTGCTTTTGTATCACTGGGGGAAAAAGAATAAAAGAAAAATCACTGCTCAGACCCATGTTATGAAGCTTTTTCTCTGAATTTCTTTTAAGTAGTTATACAGTTTCAGGTCTTACAGTTTTAATTTATTTTAAGTTGATTTCTGTATATGGTATAAAATAAGGATCCAATGTCATCCCACTTGTAAATATCCAGCGTTCCTAGCACAATTTATTGAAGAGACTATTCTTCTCCATTGTGTGTTCTTGGCACCTTTGTTGAAAATCAGTTGACCATGTATAGGGGTGAGAAAAAGTAGGTTAAATTACTGGCCATAGCTACCTAAAAGATAAATTATAAGTAAGGATATGAAGTAATAACAACAATAATAAGACAAACAATACAATACTTAATAAATAAATAATACAATAATACACTTTGTGTTTCACATACTTACAAGTGTAAGCCTACTTTTGCCTACTTCTCTGTGTGTGAGTTTATGTCTGATTTCCCTAATGTGTTTCTCCATTATATGTGTCTGTTGCTATGCTGTTACCATACTGAACTGATTACTGTAGCTTTGTAGTATATTTTGAAATCAGGCAGTGTGATGCCTCCAGCTTTGTTCTTCTTATTCAAGATATCTTTGACTAATCAGAGTCTTCTGGGATTCTATATGAATTTTAATATTGCTGTTCTATTTCTATGAAAATGTCATTGGAATTTTTATAGAGATTGCATTGAATCTGTAGGTAGATTTGAATGTATGGCCATTTCAACAATATTAATTATTACAATCCATGAGCATGTGACATTTTTCCATTTGTCTGTATCTTCTTCAGTTACTTTTGGTCAATTTTTTATAGTTTCAAATACATATGATCATCTAAGTAATGCATAAAAGCATTTGACAATGTATAATATCCCTTATAATAAGGACTCAATAAATTAGGTGTAAAAGAAATGTACCTCAACTTCCGGGCAAGATGGAGGCATAGGTGGACACACTGTGCCTCCTCTCACAACCAAAATTAAGGACAACAAATATTTAGAAACAAGAAAACAACCATAACTGATAGAAAATTGAACTGTGTGGAAGTCCAACAACCATTCAATCAGACCAGTAAGAGGGGAGGAGTCATGGTAGAAAAAAGTGGAGGTGCAGACTTGGGCACGCAGACAGCAGCGGCTGGCAGGTCCCAGGCATGCAGGTGGCAGCTAGCTGACCCCAGGCATGTAGTGGCAACTGTGCAGACCCAGTGAGGCCGTGTAGGGCAGCTGGCTGACCAGGTGGTCCCACATTCCTGCACAGATAATCCAAGCAAAGGGGAAGCAGCAGAAGATACTGGACTCCAAGAGAGAGTGGAGCAAATGCCATTGTTCCCTCTTGGACCCTGCCCCCACATACAGTGTCACAACTCAGGGACGGGGCTGCCCTGCCCTGGGGAACACATAAGACTCCACTCCTCAGTACATAACAGCCAAGACCAGACCAAAAACAAAAAAAACAAAAAACACCAAAAATGGCTCAAACTGGGGAACAAATGAAAGCCCCAGAGCCAATTCCTCTAACCAATGAAGAGATAGCTAATCTATCAGATGCACAGTTCAAAGCCCTAGTGATCAGGATGCTCACAGAATTGGTTGATTTTGCTCACAAATTAGATGAAAAAATGCAAGCTACAATACATGAAATGAAGGAAGACACATGGGGAACCAATAGAGATGGGAGGAAAACGGACTCAAATCAATGGAGTGGACCAGAAGGAAGAAACAAACAACCAAACAGAAAACAAGGAAGAAACAAGAATTCAAAAAAAAAAAAATGAGGAGAGGCTTAGGAACCACTGGGACATCTTTAAACGTCCCAACATCCAAATTATAGAGGTACCAAAAGGGGAAGAAGAAGAGCAACAAGTGGAAAACTTATTTGAACAAATAATAAAGGAGAACTTCCCCAATCTGGCAAAGGAAATAGACTACCAGGAAGTCCAGGAAGCTCAGAGAGTCCCAAAGAAATTGGACCCAAGGAGGAACATACCAAGGCACATTGTAATTACATTAGCCAAGATTCAAATGAAGGAGAGAATTCTAGAAGCAGCAAGGGATAAAGGGACAGTCACCCACAAAGGAGTTCCCATCAGACTGTCAGCTGATTTCTCCAAAGAGACCTTCCAGGCAAGAAGGGGCTGGAGAGAAGTATTTGAAGTCTTGAAAGGCAGCGACCTACATCTAAAATTGCTCTATCCAGCAAAGCTTTCATTTAGAATGGAAGGGAAGATAAAGTGCTTCTCAGATAAGGTTAAGTTCAAGGAGTTCATCATCACTAAGCCCTTATTATATGAAATGTTAAAGGGACTTACCTAAGAAAAAGAAGATAAAAAATATGACAGTAAAAAGACAGCAAACTCACAGCTATTAACAACCACACCTAAAACAAAAGCAAACAACTAGAACAGGAACAGAACCACAGAAATGGAGATCATATGGAAGATTAGCAACAGGGGAGTGGGAGGAGGAGAGAGGGGGAAAGGTACAGAGAATAAGTAGCATGATGATGGGGAGAAATTAGACAGTGGGAGGGCAAGAATAGTGTGGGAAATGTAGAAGCTAAAGAACTTATGACACATGGACATGAACTAAAGGGGGGATGTGGGTGGGAGGGCGTGCTCAGGGTGAAGGGGAATGTTGGGGGAGAAATGGGACAACTATAATAGCATAATCAATAAAATACATTTTGAAAAAAAGGTCAAAAAAAAAAAAAAGAAATGGACCTCAACATAATGAAGACGGTATACGACAAACCCAAAGCTAACATGATACTCAACAGTCAAAATCTGAAAACTTTTATTCTAAAATCAGGAACAAAACAAGGAAGCCTACTTTTACCACTCCTATTCAACATAACAATAGATATCATATGTAAAGCAGTTAGGTAAGATAAAGAAATAAAAGGCATCTAAATCAAAAATAAAGAGTAAAATTGTCTCTATATGTGAAATAATCTTATATAGAGAAAGCCATAAAGACTCAAAAGAAAAAAAAAAACACTGTTAGAACTAATAAACAAGTGTAGTAAAATTTCAGGATACAATAATCAACATAAAAATCAGCCACATTGTTTCGTTTCTCTCCACTAACAGTGAACTATCAAAAAATTAAGAAACTAATCTCACATCAGTATCAAAAACAATAAAATATTTAGAAATAATTTTAAGGAGTCAAAATATCTTAGTATATTTCTTTTATTTTTCCTTTTTAAATATTTTATTTATTTGTTTTTAGATAGAGGGGGAGAAAGGAAGAAAGAGGGAGAGAAACATCAATGTGTGATTATCCCCCACCTGCCCCCTACTGGGAACCTGGCCTGCAACCCAGGCATGTGCCCTAACTAGGAATCAAACTGGCAACCCTTTGTTTCACAGGTTGGTGTTCAATTCACTGAGCTACACCAGCCAGAGCTTAGTGTATTTCTTGACATTAGAAAATCTCTCTCTAACATGTAAAACTGAATGTTGGCATTTTCTATAAAACTCAGTAGAAGAATACTTTATCAGATATTGTTTTATTTTTAATAACATTTACATAGGGTTTTTTGGCCATTCTGTGCTTAAAACTGTTACAGAAGAAATTCAGTTCTTTTTGACAGTGCAAAAGATCAGCAAACCTATTAGTGTACAGGCAAGTTTATTAGTGGTAAGTTCTAATGGGAAAGCAAAAACAGGGGTGGCCAGAGCTGGGTGGCCAGAGACCTGCTGATCAGGGGGCTTCCTGGCCAGAGACCAGCTGGCCCGGGCCCCACCTTGTTGCAACAGAGATCCTGAGAGTTAGTCCTTTGTTCTAAGGACTAATATAGTTGGTGGGGTGGGAGTGAAGAAGTTAAATGTTGGTTGACAGATAAAGGTGGTACTAGCTTTCCCCCTGGAAAGACATGACTACCCAAACGTAGGTACGGGTGGGAGTCTGTTGGCCTGAATCCTTTTGTTGCTCTAGACTCCATTTGTTCATTTTGCATATGGGACAGGAGGCAGGCAATTAACCAAAATTATTTTATGGGCTTTTTCTTTGGGTACTGTGGGCCCCCTCCCCTTCCCCTTTCAGTCCTTAAGATGAATATACTGTCTCAAGGCTTTCCTTTTCCCAGCCAGCGGTGATTATACACAGACTTTCAAGGGCTCCCCACCTCCTGCACTATCATAGTTTTGCTTGTGTTCAGCATGCCTGGCAATCTTATCAAACCAGGCTCAGGACTGTTGAGTGAATGGGTAAGATGGTCTTCTTTTGCATCTAACCTTGTATTAAGTTCTTAGATTGTAAAGTTGATGGCCCTGCCTTTATTTCCTCTCTGGCCACTCATTCTTAGCTGCTGCCTCACAAAGCAAGGTTTTATTACAGTTATTAACAATGTAGTTAGATAAAATAAATCTATTAGAGGCAGAAAAGAAGTAAATGTGTATTAATGAGAAAATGATATAACAGTGTACCTGGAAAAACTTGGAGAGTCAAGGAAAAAAATTAGTCTAAAATAAAAGCACTTGGAAGAAAATAGCATTGGGTGAGGGGACCAAAATGGGAAACAAATAACAAATGAGTTTAGTTGAAGACACAACCACAATGATTGGGGTGAGAAAGAAAGAGCTAACCTTGAGAGATCAGTATTTTGACTATACGATGTTAAGTCTAAAGACAAAAAAGGAACAAAGAAAGGCTATAGTAAGTGTGGTGGTATTGAATTGAAATCTTAAGTAGCAATTTGAATTCATGGTTTGTAATATTGACATATGGATAAATATGGAAATGACTATAAGTGTGTGTGTGTGTGAATAGTTTATAATACAGCCATGAATTTCCCAGTTCTATCCTCTGAGGGAGGTCTAGAAGTAATGACACTCAGTAGCAAACATTACACCTAGAATTCAGATCTTTGTTTGTAAATACTGTTTTTCAGTAAAAAGAATGAAGAATCCGTAGAGAAATCGTTCACTCCAACACTGGGGCAAGGCAAGTATGAAAAACCAGCTGAACTCTTTGTTGCCAAACAGTAAGGAAAATCTCAAATGATGGTGGTATATTCACAGTACACAGAATCCAGCAGAAGAAATATCCCAATTGCTAATTCTGAGAAAATTTAAGTAACAAAACAAATAACAAGAGTAATGGATTACAAACTTCAGAATAAATTAAATATCCAAAAATTTATATTCTAATTGAATAAATTAGTAAAAATGTAAAGGGGGTAGCTTTTCCGTAATGTGGTTACTATAGAGAGACACAAGAAATAAATGCAATGTGGAATCCTAGATTGAATCCTGGGCCGCAAAAAGGACATTAGGATATTCATGAGATTCAAATACAGTCCGTACGTAGATCAATTAATAGCATCAGGTTCATGTTAAATTTCTGGTTTAGACAATTGTACTATTTTTATGCTGGTGAAGATTGTATAGAAAATCTGTATAGAATTTTTGCCACTTTTTTTGCTATTACACTTAATCAGTAAGAACAAAAAGTCTTTTGATAGAAAACGTATGAAATACATGATTATATTTATTTTGATAATACAGTGGGAAAATCCATAGATAAATTAGTATTATAGTTCAGACTATGTTTCTAAATCACTCTGCAACTAATTGCAAGACTATTACTGTGATGGTTAATTTTGTGTCAACTAAACTGGACTAAGGGATGTCCAGATAGTTGGTAAAAGTATCATTCTAACTGTGTCTGGGGGTGTTTCTGAAAGAGATTAGCATTATAATTGGTAACCTGACTAAATAACATTATCCTCAGAATGGGTGGCCATTATCAAATCTGTTGAAGTCTAAAAAGACCAAAAAGTTGGAGGAGGGGCAAGTTTCCTTTCTGCTGGACAGGGACATCCATTTCCTCATTGGACATTGGTGTCCCTGGTTTTCAGCTTTCTGAGTTTGTACTGAAGCCATATCCCTGTCCTTCCCGAGTCTCCACCTTCCTGATGGCAGGCAATAAGACTCAGTCTCCATAATCATGTAAGCCAATCCCTCATAAGAAATTTTTCTCTATATCTACACATATATCCAATTGGTTCTAATCTACTGGAAAACTCTAACACAATCACCTAAGTGTAACAATGAATAATACATTTGTAAACAAAATTCAATATTTTCGTGATTTGGTCTTTATGTAATCTCTATCCTACAAAATTAATTGCTATGATAAATGATGCTACCATTATGGACCAGTCTGGAATTTAATGATCACATTGTCTTGCACCTGGAATATTAATAAAGTATTTTAGAAATTTATTTTGAAGAAAATTGAATGCTCACCAAGAAAAGTTATAATTTATATATCATTATATATTATTGAAATATAAATTATAATTAGAGATTTGTAGGGAATAAACACAAATAATTCTTTTTTTTTAGATTTTTTTAAAAATTTTTATTTTAATTGTTGATCTTGTACAGTTTTCTGTCTTTTATTCTCAACCGAACCCGCCACCTCAGCCCTCCCCACCTCCCTCCCATTTCCACCCCCCCCATAGTTTTTGTCCATGTGTCCTTTATACTTGTTCCTGTAAATCCTTCCCCTTTTCCCCTGAAATTCCCTCCCCTCTCCCCTCTGGTGACTTTCAGCATGTTCCCAATTTCCATGTCTTTGGTTATATTATGCTGGTTTGTTTGTTTTGTTGATTAGGTTCCTGTTAAAGGTGAGATCATATGGTATTTATCTTTCACTGCCTGGCTTACTTCGCTTAGCATGATGCTCTCAAGTTCCATCCATGCTGTTGCATAGGGTATGAGCTCCTTCTTTCTTTCTGCTGCATAGAATTCCATTGTATAAATGTACCACAGTTTTTTGATCCATTCATTTACTGATGGGCATCTAGGTTGCTTCCAACACTTGGCTATTGTAAATTGTGCTGCTATAAACATAGGGATGCATAGTTTCTTTTGGATTGGTGTTTCAGGGTTCTTAGGACATAGTCCTAGCAATGGAATTGCTGGGTCAAAAGGTATATCCATTTTTAGTTTTTTTAGAAAATTCCATACTGTTTTCCATAGTGGTTGTACCAGCCTGCACTACCACCAGCAGTGCACTAGTGTCCCCTTTTCTCCACAACCTCTCCAACACTTGCTGTTTGTTGCTTTGTTTATGAGGGCCATTCTGACTGGTGTCAAGTGGTATCTCATTGAAACACAAATAATTCTTAATGAGCAAAAATATTTTTCTTTCAAATACGGATGTGTGTTTCAACACTCAAAAAACTAAATTCCATATTAATTCTATAATTGCTCTTTTAATATTTGGTTACATTTAAATCTAATGTAAGATGAATCTATATTTATTTGTCAATATATTCAAACTTATATATGTACATTGTATTTCTAGACATATGTTTTCACACATTAATTCTATTGACATCCTATCCAGCCTTATTAATAATTAATCTGAATCTCAGGAACTAATTGAGTTCATGACTGTAGTCAATCTTGCAATTAATAGTATGAATTGGATTGACTGACTGATTTTCTTTAATTTTAAATTTATGTGTTTCACTGAGGAATATTATTCAGAAACTACTACTTCTGATACATTTGATCAAAAATATTATTTATTAATTTTATGTAGTATAACAATGCTGACTATATGTTTGATAGAAAGGCTTTGATATAATAGAGAAGTATATTACAAACCTTATACCTCTTACATATGCATATGTATAGACAGTATTGAGACCCCTGATTAATTACTACAGGAATAATTGGAATATGAGAGGTTTATTTCAAAAAATACATGCTTGTTAAATTGCAGTTTGAGGTCACATTCATAGCTACTACTTTTGTTTTTATAGTTTCTGACATTAAAATTATAAAGTATTTATAGATGCTTCCCAAGGTGACCTTTTCTTGGGAAAGATACTTTCCCAAGAAAAAAGAAAACAAATCCACATTCAAAATATTATTAGTATTTTTCCTTTCCATTAGATGGAAGATTTGAAGAAAGTTTATTTAAGAAACTAAATTAGAAGACATTTTTATTTCACTGAATTTTAAAATAGCATTAGAAAACAAAACTATAGTCAAACAAAAAGATTTTTAAAAAGATCGTCCTCAGTGTATATCATCAAATGCTGATTTGAGGGAAAGAAGACCTCTAAGAAGCTCAGGAAAAAATGAGGTAAACTAGGTAACCACATCAAGACTGGGTAAAAACATGAATTGCAACAATTAACTTCAGAAGCTGAAAAGACATTACACATCCCAAGCCCAGGAGATAGAGTTCTGCCACTTTTTAGTTGATAATATTGCTTTTATGATATCATGATACCCACCTGTATTGAATTCATATATATAAAATTCTTAAATCTATCAATCAAATGTAAAAGTCTGGCCAAAAATCCCACAGGCTTAATGTTAAATTTCCCCACATTTGTCAAATCTGCTTGTATTGAATTTCCACTTACATGAATGTCGTGGTCTCCCCAGCAATGCTGTGTTTTTGTAGGGCTTTCTTCTACTTCCTGGTGCCACAGAGGGGAGTCCAAACAACAGAGGAGGTGCTTCCAATGTGCTTCCCTGAAAATATCGAATTACTTTGTTTTATTCAAATTTATTGAAATTTCTGTGTGATGTTTGGGAATTAAGCTTAAATATTTAACTTATTTTATTTGCCCATCCTAATTTTAATTATTTTTTAACCTTACAAGTATTGTAGGATAATTTCTTCTATTTTAGAAAAAAAAAGTGGAAAAATTATTTTCCTTTTATATTGTAAAATGTGTTTTGTTTTTTGTATATGAGACATAAATTGCAGAGCCCATCTTTTGGGGGTTATGCTTAGCACTAGAGTCCATAGCATTGCTGAGAAACACATGGTCTTATAAAAATGTGGATATTGGTATCACTTTTTTTGTTGTTCAATCGTTCTAGATTAGTCACACAAATGTACTTTTATTACACTGAAAGAAGAAAAGCTCTTGCTGTTGTTGCATTATGCCTGATTGGAAGGAAAACTTTTTTTAAAAAAAGTTTCCTAAGTACTGCTATGTAGCTTTCCCACTCAGCAGGGATATTTGTAATGGATTGAGTTTATTGGATATCATTTGAATTTTTCTTTGATTTCCATAAAAGTTGTCACTGAAACTCTGTCTTAAGGATGAATTGCATTGAGAAATAATGCATTATATAAAGAATTATGTCTTTCTTCTAAGTAAATAACTTAGGAGATGAACAATGAAGTTCATTGTGAACATAGTTATATTTCAAATAGTGTGTCTGATAAAAGATGAATGAAAATAATTTAAGGGTGAATGAAGCTCCTTTACTCCAACCGTTTGCAAACTTCCTTTTATGAGGTGTTAGTCATTGTTCTGTGGAAAGGAGGCTTCTGACTTGTGTACATACTAAAATAGAAAATTTTGATATGTATTAGAAACATAAAAGTTTCAGAAATATTCTATAATTACTAAACTAATGATTATAGGGAACATAGTTCATTATTAATGTGTTATAGACATTAAAGGTTCCTGGAAAACACTTACCCCATCTCCCTAAAACCTCCTCAACTGAGACTGGTATAACTGAGAATGTGAGACTATGTATATTCCCATATGCATATATATTTTTGTAATTTTAAATATTTTATTTTATTTTTGTTTCTTTTATTTTTTCATTATTTATTAGGAAACTTTTAGTATCAATGAGCAACTTTTCAAATTTTCTCATGCAAATTGTACTCTGGCAGCAAAGACCTTCAAAAATTTTGATCAGCTTAGAAAAGGTTAACAAGTAGTAGAGCAAATTTCATGAATGGATAACTACAGCAGCCTTTTGCATTCATTGTGAAATGACTGCTTCTAAATCCATTAATTCATAATCATATAACAAACATTTATGAAGTGCCAACTACTGTCTGTAATGGAACTTAATATGGTAATGGAAAAATAAGATAAATAAAATCAGTGCTGCACTGGTGGCATTTTATAGTATGCAGGGAGAGATTGACATATAAATTATACTTTGATTCAAGCTATCAAAAGAAATGCACAAATTACCATGTAAGCAATAAAGGAGGATGGCTTTTTTATGGTGAAAGAACAATATTCTCTTATACAATTCAAAGAGCCAATCTCATGCCTACTATATAGTTAACTCTATACACAATTTATTCCATTAATTTACTCACTCAACAAACCCTTTGGGCATCTTTTCTGTGCAGAAGACACACACATGAAAACATATTACAATAGAGTATGAGAAGTTTAAGAACATAGACAACTAATTAACTCAGTCACAGACAGTGCAAAGACTCAGAAAGGAGGCAGAGAGGACTTTTGAACTGTTTCTGGAAGAAAAAGCTTTTTATACTAAGTAAGGGGCCACAGAAGAGGACAAGGATTGGGTTCTGGGCAAACAGGGAGCCACATGTGCAAAGAAAGGATGTGAAAGCTCAAGTGTTTAGGACAGTTTTATCATATTTTTAAAAAATGACATTATTTTCAAGAAAAAGTTACCTAAGCAAAATTTATACCTTCCTTGTTCCTGCCTAAGTTATAAATCTCACATAAAGATGTACTAAAGTGTTGCAGACCATTCTGCCTGGTTTCAGGAGCTGTATCCACCACCCCATGGCTAGGCTGCATAAGAGCCCAGGAGACCTGTTTCATCTGGGTCTGTTCTGTCAAGAGGACCTGAGCCACTAATGAGACAAAGCTTATCTCCCTGGCAGGAGCGCTGCTTCTGCTTCATCCATATCTGTCCCCCAGTGCTTGGTTGGTTAGCCAACGATGGGTAAGACCCCTCAAGGGAGGGGCAACCCAAGCCAGGCACAACCACTTCGAAGGCCCTCATGGAAGGACTCGGGGGGCTGCAGCAAAGAAGCGGTGATGGACCCTCGCCACACTTCGGCTATTCTGACATAGCCTGAGTCCCCATTTCTGTCTGGGAGATGTCTCCCTTATTTCTTGCTCCCTGGCTCTAATACACTTAAGCCTGAAACTATGACAGAGGGTGGTACAGCCCTGTGGTTCCTCCGGTGATCGGGCATAAGAAAGAATTCGTAAAGTCCTGTGAAACCTGCTTTGCTAAGAGTGCTCTCGTTTAAATGATAAGGGTCTGAGGAGGAAATGAGTATGTCTCCCAAAGTTTTTGCAACCTCTGTACCTGACAGACACTGACTCAGATTAGGCCCTCAGATTTCTTTGAAATGTTATCCATTGTTTGATCCTTGCTGCCTGACATACCTGTATTCCTGTGTATTATGAACCTAATAAAAGCCATTGAGGAAGGGGCTCTTGGTCCTTCTTCTCTGAGAGATCTACCACCTCTCCTCCCTAAGCAGATCATGTCTTGATAGTTTTATTTCCATCCATGATGGATGGATGGGGCTCTGTGGGTGGAGCCTCTCCACACTAAAGATTGGATGTAAACATTGTCAACTGTTTATTATGAAGTATAAATTTTTAAAATATAAAATGTATGATAGTGATCCTTTTATTTTGTAATTGAGATATAACTCACATAAACCATGCTAACAGTAAGTGTTCACCTCCATGATTTGTTTAAATTTATATAACCACTCATGTAAACACTGACCAGGTCATGTACACAGAATTTCCAGCATGCCTCATCCTCACACTTTGTCCCCCATTCACCACCTACCTATCCAATATAACCATTAGTCTGACTTCTATCATCATACAATATCATACATTAGTTTTGGCTGTTTGTGAAATTCATTAAAATAAAATCAGATGGCATGCATTCTGTTGTGTTTGGCTTCCTTCAATCAAAATTAAATTTTGTAACTCATCTTTGCTATGGTGAGTATCAGTACTTTTTTTTCACTTAATCTGTGCTATATTCCATTTTGTGAATATACCATAATCTATTTATCTACCTTATTTCATGTTGATGTCCATTTAGGTTAATTTCAGTTTGGGGTTCTTAGAAATAAAGCTGATGTGAATATCTTTATATGGGATGTCAAATACATTTCTGTTGGACATATGTCTGTTTAGAAAGTATCCAGCCATTTAATATGAAAAATAGAGACATTTACTGAAAAAGACACAAGATACAAGAAACATCGTACATAGGAAATTGATGCCTCAATCTCATTCAAAGTAGGCATCTTGGGACCTCACACTGTTCTCCCCATAGCCATCAGCTATTTTCCTGAATCTCACTGATGGTCTGAAATCTCTTCCCTTTCAAAGGTGATTTTAGTTTTTGGAAAAGTCAGAAGTTACAGGGTGCCAAATTTGGACAGTAGAGGGGCTAAGTCACCTGGGTAATTTGATGTTTTGGCCAAAACTCTGTAGGAGATGTGATGCATGATAGGACCCCTTTTCGTGATAAAGATGCCAATCACCAGTTGCCCTTAGGTGTGGCCTCCTGAATCAAATAGTTTCCATGGAGGAATGTTCAAGTTTAATGTAAAATTTGATTCAGATTCTTTGCTCTACTCACTTGGCCATTTTTAATGCGATAACAACAGAATACATGTGCTCACTGAATTGCATGTACTATCCCTACTGACTAGTACAGTAAAGACATCATTATTTATGCAAGTGAATTCCCACCCATTCTCCTTGGCTGAAGGTTACATGGATGTTGTGCAAACCATTCTCATTGTATTAACAATGGTTAGATTTTTTATTCTGGACAGAGCTCATATATGCCAAAATGAATTCCTGGGTCATATTTAGCTTAAGTAAGTTTTAAACGTCAATATTTTGTGAACTAAAATTTTCTTATACAAAAATAAATAGTGCTGATGATAACTGCAATAATTTTCTAGAGTTGCCATAACAAAATCTGAGCATTCATTATGCTCAGATTTGCTACAGGTGATTACTTTTTACAGATAACAAGGGAAAGGATGTTACTGATTACTTTCTACAGATTAACAAGAAAAAAATGTTGCAAATGCAAGGGAACAGTAAGAATAATTGGTCTGGTTACACTTCAGTCCTTGGGAGAATTAGCACAGACTTCAGGAAGTCACTTTAAAGATATGCAGTAAGCATTTGCTGCTTCAACTCAGAGTGAGGGAGTTTTAGCAAGAGCAAGTCTCAAAGCAGGCTAGGTATAATGCAGGCCTGGTCTCCCAAGGGAGAACTGATCCTGTGTGCTATCACACACCTATGGGCTTTCCAATAGGGTTGGGCTACATTTGCCAATCCACGTGGATAGGTTCCCTATACTCCTTGGCTTGTAGATGCCCACCTTCTCTCAGTATCTCATATGGCTTTTACTCTGACTGCATGTATTTCCTCTCTGTGTGTCCTAATCTCTCTCATTAAAAAGACACCAGCCAGACTGAATTAGGACTCATCCTAATGGTCTCATTGTAACTTAATTACCTCTTTAAAGGCTCTATTTATAAATACAGTAACATTCTGAGGTACTGGGGTTTAAGGCTTCAACCTATGGGTTTTGGGGGTGGGGGTGGAAGAACACAATTCAGCCCATAACAATAGCTTAGTCAGATTCCCTTATTGCAAAATCATATTTTTAAACTCTCAAACACCTTTAACTCCTGAAAGAAAAAAATCTCATGAATATTAATTCATAAATCTAAATAGATATAATACTTTTCTAAATAGTTTCAACAATAACAAGTGCTGTGAGTATTTGACAAAGTGTTGACCTAAATCCTTATGTATCATAAGAAAATAAGAATTTCCTCAGATTTATTTGTCTATAAAGAAAATCATTCTTCAATTACAAATAACTTTTAACTGGAATCAAGTGATACACACACACACACACACACACACACACATATATACATGTGTATATATACCACTATACTATACTATACTATACTATATAGCATTATATATATATATATATATATATATATATATATATATATACCACTACCAAATGAAAATACAGGCATTGTGTATTTCCTACAAAATAAAGCTAAAAAAGTAATGTTTCCTGATTATAATAGCTTATAAAAATATTCCTTAAAGAGAAAAATGGAGAGCTTAAATAAATGAACCTTACATATGGTGTACATACATTATTTTATCTTAATTCTCTCAATACTCAGTGATATAAGTATTATTATCTCAATTTTATAGATATGATAACTAAGGACCAGTTTTTCCAAGTGTTCAAAGCTTTGGGAACAGCAACTTGGTAAGTCAAAAAAATCTTTTTATAATATATAGTATGCAATTTTTCATTCATATATATATATATATATTTCTATAAGATAATACCTTCCACCTATAGCCAGTAGACCATATACTTATCATTCATTCCCTGCCTCTGTCTATCCAAGCAGAAAATACAGTTTTACTTACTTGTGCCAAGGATTGTACTAGGTTGTGATGGTAGAGAAAAGGGATTCTAATCTAGCATGGAGTTACATAAATTTAGAAAACCAATAAATACATTCAATGAAACTTTATTAAAAGCAATTGCATTATCTTCTATAACTGAACTGAAAAGTTATACACACTATTTATTAGTGGAAACATTTTCTCTGAAGATTTATCCAAAACTTGGGGAATGCTTGATGTGCCAGACCAGACCTTATGGTCAACATCTTTGGCAAGGTTGGGATGGTGGTGATAACAGAGACTTCAGAGTGGATTCATGCCTGCCATTTGCTGAAATTTCCTCAGTAGTTTTCTTTCAATTCCATTCCTTGTGTATTTCTGCTGTATAAAAATCAGCTGGTTAACGATGGACAATCGTTCTGAGAAATGTTTTGCTAAGTAATTTCCTGTGCAGACATCATAGAATGTACTTACAAAACCTAGATGGTATAGCCTAGGTGATAAAGCCTATGACTCTGTAGAGGAGGAAAAATAATTTCCCCTCTACCCTTCTGGGTTCTTGGCTGATACATCTTTGTAATAAAAGACAGATTAATAGGAGAAAAACAAAGAAAAGTTTAATAACATATATACCTTCTGGTTACAGGAGAGAGACCTGGGAAATTGAATAACTCTCCAAAATGGCTTAGCCATCACCTTAATTACTACCTTCTGCTGAAGACAGAGGAAGATATCAGGAGTGAGAGAAGTCAGTGAGGGGTGGTTGCCAGGAAGAGCATAGTAAACCAGCCTAAGTTTGTTATGCAGATTTAAGTCTTTGACCTTTGCACTGATAAGAGCTTCTAGAGACAAGATCACCCCAATTCCTGGTACAGGATAAGAAAACCTCATAATGGAAATTTTCCTTACAGATGTAAATTAATTTTTTATTTTAATTTTTAATTTTTATTTTAATTGTTCTTGTACAGTTTTCTGTCTTTTACTCCCATCCCAGCTCACCACCCCAGCCCTCCCCACCTCCCTCCCATTTCCACCGCCCCCCTAGTTTTTGTCCATGTGTCCTTTGTACTTGTTGCTCTAAACCCTTCCCCTTTTCCCCTGACATTCCCTCCCTTCTCCCCTTGGTGACTGTCAGCCTGATCTCAATTTCAGTGTGGTACATTCACACAATGGAATTCTATGCAGCAGAAAGAAAGAAGGAGCTCCTACCCTTTGCAACAGCATGGATGGAACTGGAGAGCATCATGCTAAGCAAAATAAGCCAGGAAGTGAAAAACAAATACCATATGATCTCACCTTTAACAGGAACCTAATCAACAAAACAAACAAATAAGCATAATATAACCAAATATAAATTTATTTTAACAAGGGTAACTTCTACTTGGTTTTCAGAGGTTCTACCATGTCTGCTGGTTCTTAAAATTAACCAGCCTAAAATAATTCTAATGCCAAAGAGATATATGATAATGTGACAAATTGTGTTCCCCTACAACTCCTAGGCTAAAAATCTGTACAGTTTGTTACTGTACAGAATACTTTAGGCAACTATAACACAATGGTAAGTTTTTGTGTAATGTGCTGCCTAAAACTTGTGATTGCCAGAATGTCACTGGGTGATAAGAATTTCAGTTCTATTCTAATCTTATGAGACCATCATCTTATACATTATCTATTACTGACCAAATGTCATTACTGGGCATGTGACTGTACTCTGTTCTACCCATTTCAATGCCAATAGTTCTTTAAGAAACATCTATGCTGGAATTAGGTGTAAGAAACCTATCTGCAAAATTCTGGGGCTCCAAGGAGATCTGAAGTTGTTTCAAGGTAAAATACCTAGCAACAGTAATAGGAATTTTTTTGTTGCTTTTTGAATCTTATGTGAGTTTAGTTTTTTTTTTATGATTTTGCCAATTTCTTAACTTTACCAAGATACCTAGTCAAAGTTTCCTGAGCTCACAAGATTCCAAAGTTCTTAAATTTCCCAAAATTATGTGCACCACCTATTGCCTATTCTCTCTACCCACCCTCATTCTAGGGCCCAACAAGGACTGAGATCTCTTGTTACCTCTCAGCTTCTTATTCTTCATTTCTTTTAATAGAAGAACTTTATATATCCATGAGTGATTAGATGAGGTCTAGCAATGCTTGCTCTAGTTCATTATATGCTTTGTTTCAGGCAGGATAGATAGCAAACTAAGGTTGGGAAGAGGAGGGCAACATGTCTTATCCATTAATTCAGCAGTCCTGAACCCTGTCAAATACATCACCAGGTGTTCCAAAAGTCAAAAGAGAGACCTCTATAAGCACAGGAGGAGGGGGAGCCTTTAAAATTCTGTGTGTATTGTTTCCACTATCTGGGAAAGAAAACCTCTAATACTGTATGTTAATCTTGAGATCTAAAAAGGGAGAAGGAGGGGGAACCTGGAGTCTGGCTGCAAGCATATAACCCCTAAAAACCCAATGGGCCAGGCACTCAGGCCAACTGGGTGTCCACTTAAAGCTTTATGCTCAAGTACATTTCATAAATAAATTGCCACCTCATTTCCACTGTACTTTCTATTTTTCACCTGAATTCATTCTTGTGAGAATGACCACAACTGAGGAGGGGAATCTGCCAACTGGGGTCTTTCTAGTAACATCATTCCTGATGCCTTAACTTAGATCTCTGTTCATACTTTGTCTGTACAGTGAGTTTGATCCCTCTGGAGACATTTTTGCCTATTTCATCTTGGGGTTTAAAAGGGAAATTGTAGCACTGTAGGGTGGGGGTGTTATTCAAACATGTTAGGCCTGTATTTGGAGGCAGAAACAAAGATATAATCTAAAATGAGTGCTGAGGTTTTCCCAGGCTTTGAAGTTTGAATACCTACTTCCTCCCTTTGGTCCAAGTTCTTGAGCATTCCTACATGAGTGGGGGCCTTGCAGTGGTGTTGGGGCTTAATTACTAACACTGGTTAAGAGCTGCATAGGACATCCTCATCACTGTAATGCAAATTTGTCTCACCTGGGGACATGAAAAATAAAGGTTGGTCACCCAACACTCTGATCCCCCCTGCCCAATTGTTTTAGACAACAAGGGGAAAAATTGAGGCATGTAAGAGGGTTGGAGATAACCCTTGGGAGCCCCACTCACAAGCAGCAAACTCATACCTACCACACAAATTCCTTATTTTTTTCTGCATCTAAAACATGGCCAGTGGGAAAATAAGTTTAAATTATCAGTCTGTTGTAAGGTTACTGTACCTCTTTGCCCCAAGTAGATTCTGGCAACTCTGTTTGCATCTGTATTCCCTTTGTAGGAGCTGCAAAGAGGGGCAATATTGTGTATGCCAAGTGACAAGAGAGATAACTACTTGAGGACCCCTTAAATTCCAGCGATACTATCCAAAAATGCCAGAGGAGGTTTCTCCCTTAAGCTGCCTTTTTAAGTATGGTCAGGAGAGGCATTGACCAGAGACTATTAATTGACAGTTGGTAATAGTCTTTGGACAGAAACATCTGAAGAGGACTTTGAGGGGACAAATAGAGGGAAAGGTTTTAAAGCTTTTTTTCTTAGGTTGTTTAGGACTAGACTGTTTAGGACTTCACATTCCACTCCATCAACCCAGAAATAGGTTCCCCATCTGCTATGGAACAAGTGGGACCAGGGCACCTTTTTATGGACCTTATAAGGGTCTTTATCCTAAATTTCAGCATGCAATTATATTTTGTTCAATACATAAAAAAACTGCTAAAATAATCAAGAATGCCAACACTGCCCACAGGGCTCTACACAAATTTAAGGGAACTAGGGGAAATTTCCCTATGCATGTGGACCACATCTATTCAAACATCTACTTTGTTTAGCCCCTCAGGATACACAGATTGGGAAATGCCCAGGCCCTGGCAGGTATTTAGGCATTTGAGTACTCATATCTATTGGATAGAAAATTTTGCGAAAAATCTAGAAATTGTACAAGAAATGTAGGGACTAAGTTACCTACAAGGGAGTTCCCATAAGGCTGTCAGCTGATTTCTCAAAAGATACTGTGCAGGCCAGAAGGGATTGGCAAGAAATATTTAAAGTGATGAAAAGCAAGGACATACAACCAAGATTACTCTATCCAGAAAAGCTATAATTTAGAAGTGGACAGATAAAGAGCTTCCCAGACAAAAAAAAAAGCTAAAGAAGTTCATCATCACCAAAACATTATTATATGAAATATTAAAAGGACTTATTTAAGAAAAAGAAGAAGATCAAAACTATGAATAAAATAACAAAAAATACATGTCTATGAACAATTGAATCTAAAAAACAAACTAAGCAAACAAGAAGAACAGAGACAGAAGTAATCATGTATATGGAGAGCATTTTGATGGTTGTCAGATGGGAGGGGTTTATGAGGGAAAGGGTAAAAAGGTGAAGGAATTAAGAAGTACGAATTATGTACCACAGTTTTTTGATCCATTCATTTACTGATGGGCACCTAAGTTGCTTCCAACACTTGCCTATTGTAAATTGTGCTCCTATAAACATAGGGGTGCACAGGTCCTTTTGGATTGGTGTTTCAGAGTTCTTAGGATATAGTCCTAGCAGTGGAATTGCTGGGTCAAAAGGTATATCCATACTGTTTTCCATAGTGGTTGTACCAGTCTGCACTCCCACCAACAGTGCACTAGGGTCCCCTTTTCTCTCCAACACTTGCTGTTTGTTGCTTTGCTTAGAATTCTATGCAGCAGAAAGAAAGAAGGAGCTCCTAGCCTTTGCAACAGCATGGATGGAACTGAAGAGCATCATGCTAAGCGAAGTAAGCCAGGCAGTGAAAGACAAATACCATATGATCTCACATTTAACAGGAACCTAATCAACAAACCAAACAAACAAGCATAATATAACCAAAGACATTGAAATTGAGAACAGGCTGACAGTCACCAGAGGGGAGAGGGGAGGGAATTTCAGGGGAAAGGGGGAAGGGTTTACAGGAACAAATATAAAGGACACATGGACAAAAAGTATGGGGGGTGGAAATGGGAGGGAGGTGGGGAGGGCTGGGGTGGTGGGCTGGGGTGGGAGTAAAAGACAGAAAACTGTACAAGATCAACAATTAAAATAAAATTTTTTAAAAAAGAAGTACGAATTAGTAGTTAAAGAATAGTCATTGGAATGTAAAACAGGGTGTAGGAAAGGGAGTAGCCAAAGAACTTATATTCATGACTCATGGACATGAACAATGGTGCAAGGATTGCCTGAGACAGTGGGGAGTGCTGGGTGTAGGAAGGCAAAGAAGGAAAAATAGGGACAATGGTAACAGCACAATCAATAAAATATAATTTAAAAAAAGAAATAGAGGGTGGCATCTTCACTCCAACAGCTAATGTTATATCCCTTCTTTACCTTCTGAACAAGCAGGGTGTATGACAGTTAATCAGGGCTAATAATTTAAGGATCTACCACCTACATAAGAAAGATGTGAACCCAGAGGGTGTGGAGGTTCCTTTTGAAATCCCCCTAAGGGAAGACAAAGGCAAGGAGAAAGAGGTTTACCCTAGAAAATAGAAACACAATAGGAACCTCCTAAAATAAAGTAGGTCAGGTTTGCATTACACAGTAAGATTGGTTAATTCTGGAAACCCAGTATTGAGGAGGAAAGCCTTCTCCAACCAACCAGGTTTGCGTTAGTTCTGAAAACCCATAGTCAGAGAGAGGACACTTTCTCCAGAAGGTATACAAAGATAGCGGAAGAAGCAGGGGACACCCAGCCTCTGCCATGTCCTCTTCCCGTCTCTTTCAGATGGACAACCAAGGCTTAGTAGTACGAGATACACTTATGGGATGCTTCCCAAGGTCTGGAATTTGACCATCTCAACACTTTAAGGTAAATAGATTAATATTCTTCTGTAATATAACATAGCCACAATATAAATTAGGAGACAGGTTTGTTTGGCCTGAGAATGTCAGTCTAAATTATAACACCACTATACAATTAAATTTATTTTGTAGAAAGCAGTATCCCGTAAACTCAGACTCCAGCGAAGGGCTACAGAAAATTGTCACTACACTTCTAAATCATGAATTGTTAGTAGCTGGTAATTCTCCCTGTAACGCTTCCATTTTACCTATTAGGTAAAGTAATATTGGACCTATAGATTAATTCAAGACCTAAGGGTAATTAATGAGGCCATCAGCCCTATACATATGCTGGTGTTTAACTCTTATACTATCCTGGAACAAATTCCATTTGAAACCCAGTGGTTTTCTGTGCTGGATTTAAAAGACACCTTCTGCATTCCCTTGGACATAATTTGTCAATTTTTACTTGCTTTTGAATGGACAGATTCACAGGTACAAAAGAACAAGTAACCTCTACTGTCCTTCTTCAAAGACTTAAAGATAGTCCTCATTTATTTGGACAAGCATTGGCAGAGGACTTAAGGGACCTATCACCTGAGAAGAGTGGCCAGGTGATCCACTATGTAGATGACTTACTTATCTGTTCCTTCACAGAAGAACTAGGCTGTAAACATGTATAAGAGAAATGGCCCAACTCAACACCCAAGTTTCAGCTACCCTTTTTTACCATGCAGGCTTACATTAATTTCTTAGCAGGCATAAATCTTCAAAACTGATGGACTATATATACTGCTACCCAAAGAGACATCTGCATTATACTCCAGGAAAAATGATGCTTGGGGGTCAACCAAATGGGCTATGTTCAGAGTCACATGTGTAACTTTTTAAACAAGCTCAGGCCAAGCAGGGATGGGATTCTTGGTCCAGCATTTGGTCATGGAAATATTCGATACTTTCCTTCCTAGGTCCTTTGGCCTTCCCACTTCTCACTCTTTTTTGGATCTTGTATTTTCAATATTCTTGTCCATTTTGTGTCCTCTAGGCTAGCAACAATCACCTGCAAATGGACATCTGATCAGAATATTCAATCATATCTCTTAACTCTCTAGATCAGGCTACCAACATATTCCATACAAAACCCTAACCCTTACCTGCCCAGAGAGGGAACAAGTGATATCATCCCAGAACCAGATCTATGATCCTAATCAGCATGAAGTAGATTTGGAAGATGTAACTTCTACCTTCAACACCCAAAAGCTTTTGGATGGTGTCACTTGAGGGAGGAATGTTAGGCAGGATAGATAGCAAACCAAGACAGGGAGGGAGAGGGAGACATATCTCTCCCATTGATTCAACAGTCCTGAGCCCAGTCAGATAGATTGCCAGGTGTTGCAAAGGTCACAGGTGAGATCACTATAAGCTCAGGAAGAGGGGACACTTTGAAATTTTGTCTATACTGTTCCCATTATCTGGGAAAGGAATCCTTTGAAACTGTATGCTAATCTTGAGGTCTAACAAGGGGAGCCTGGAGTCTGGCTTCAAGCATATAACCCCTAAAATTCCAATGGGTGAGGCACTCAGACTAGCTGGGTGCCCACTTGCAGCTTCATGCTCAAATACACTTCTTAAATAAACTTGCTAACTCATTTGCACTATACTTTCTGTTTCTCACCTGAATTCATTCTCGTGAGCCAGACCAAGGAGGGAAAGCCACCTAATTTAGGTCATCCTGGTAACACTTTCTAGTGGAAAATATACTTCATTAATATTTTAAAATACTGCCCTCTAAATAAAACTAATCACTAAACTTTAAGAAGTGTCTATTGTAGAACAGAGCCAGTCTGGGCAAGAGGGTCAGAGAGTGTCCAGGGAGATTCAGATATATTGAAATTTGAACAAATTTCTAAAAATATGGATTGACTGGGTAGGAGAGTTGCACATAAATAAGATCATCCTTGAGTAGGGAGATAGTTGGTGACTTTGAGAGAGCAAAGTGTGACTGGGATCCAAAAAAACAGCAGGGAAAACTGAAGGATGAAGCTGTTATGCAGGGCTCTGATGTTTGTATTATAGATATTTGGTCTTTGCCCTAAACATAATTTAAAAATTTTAATGGCTTAAATCAGATGTGATTTTCTAAATGATCCTTAAATGAGAAGGCATTAAAGAGAGCCCAAGACAGATGCTGAGAATCCAGAGACATTTATAAAACTAATTCTTTTCTAGTAATAACAAAAACAATAATAATTTTCAGTGGATACATGAAACCTGAGCGCATACCAGGTGCCAAATACCAGATACCTCTATGTATCATTCCGTGGAATTTTCACAAAAAGAAAAAGAATCATTTTAAAAGTGAAGAAAATGAAAGAGAGATTATACAATTCAAACCCAGATGATCTGTAATCAGAGTGCATGTGCTCAACAAGTGCAGTGTTTGTTTTAGGTAAAACAAAATTAATTGCAAAAAATACCTTTACTTTTCCATACACTTATAATCAATAACAGGCATATTTAAGATGCTATAAAGAATTAGAAATAGAAGCTGTAGAGAACATAATCTGTCTTCATGTAACTGTTTTTTCATTTAATCAAAAGTATATATATATTTTTACATTCAATATTAGTTTTTATTTCATTCATGTAACTATTAAAACATCTAGAGCATAAGCCTAATTATACTCAACAGAATACTAATTTGAACTTGCAAGCTTCACTTTTTGCTACTTTATCTATTTAAAGAAAACAATCTTGTGTTCATATTAATAATGATCAAGCGGCTCGGGGAGAGAGGAACACACCCACCACCTACCCAGAAGTCTGAAAGGCACCTGCCATGGGAGATCCAGGATTTCCAACCTCCCTCCCACCAACAATTCCACCAGAAGCCCTGTCAGAAACAGTTGGGCTTGTGACTAGTCTAAAACTGACAGCAAATCAGCAGGCAGAGAGATGTAGAGGCAGATTCTGTCAAAACTAGGGTAGATTGTTGACACACCTGGACCCACTGCTGATAAAACTCGGATTGGCAGAGCAGCTTGGCCTAACCCAGGTACAGCCAAGCCTGGAGGAATCAACCACAAACTGGATTGCTTGTAATTTTGAACAGGCCGCCAAGAGCTAGATGTGGTCAGCACATGACGATTGGCCTACATCAGCCTCCAACAATATAAGAGCCATATCCAAAGGGAGAATGCAGTGTAAGCCACCACCCCACCCAGTCCACCAGAAGTCCTCTCAGAAACAGCCAGGTCTGTGACTACTCTAAGACTGCCAGCAGAACAGTAGGCAAAAACAGGTAGAGGTGGATCCAGCAGTGAACTGGGACATTTGCTGACATGCCCCTGGGTCCAGTGCCATAAAACCCAGCTTTGCAGAGCAGCTGGGCCCATCCTAGGCACAGCCAAGCCCAGAGAAATAAGCCAAAACTGAGGATCACTTACAGATTCAAACCGGCTACTGAGGGCAACATGTGAACAGCAACTGACATTGGCTTACACCAACCTCATACTACATCAGAGCCATATATTCAAAGAGAGAACCCAGCAGGCAGGCACAAAACTCTTCTGATACAAATTCCACTGCATTCTTTTTTCATTATTTTCATTTTTTAATTATTTTTTTCATAGCCTTTTTATTATTTTTCTTCTACTTTGTATTATTTTTTCTTTCTTATCACTTATTTTACTCTTACCATTGATTACCCCATTGTCCCCTTCTTTCCTTTTCTTATTTTTGTTATTCATTCTCTTCATTGTCCTTTTTTCCTCTTTCAACTCATTATTTATATTAGTTCTTTCCCCTTTTTTCTTCCCATAATTATTTTACTGTCTTTAGTCTTCTTTTATTCTTTTTTCTTTTATTTTCTCATTTCCCTAATGTTTCATTTCTCTTTCTACTTTTATTATTCTCTGATCTTTTGTCATTGAATTGCTGTTGTGGGGGGGATGCTTGCTTTCCTTCATTTTTTGTGCCATTTTGATTTGTTCTACCTCTACAACAGCATACAAGATGTCATGGAATTGAGCCTCGCAATCAGCCAACCGGAGGAGAGACCCCACCAATGAACAAGTGAAAAATATTCATGGCCCAAATACAATAGTAGATCCCACATAAGCCACAAAAGGGCATTCTCAGAATATCCAAATTGGGAGATCATGGAGACTGCATCACTGGGTCACACAGGACTCCTACCACATAAGCACTCCCCACAACATAGGGAGTAAAAGCAGATCTATCTAATACATAGAGACAAAAAAGAGAGATCTAAAACATAGAAACAAAGAACATTTTCTTTCTTCAAATGAAAGAAAATGAAGCACCCCCTCAAAAGGCTAAGTGGAATTGAGACAAGCACATTATCAGACACAAAATTCAAAGTAATGGTCATAAGGATGATCAAGGAACTTAATGAGAACACACCAGCATGGAAAATGATATAAAAGCTATGAATAAGAACCAGTTGGGAATGATGGATGCAATATCTGAAATGAAGAATATACACAAGAAGAAATTAAAAGCAGGATAGATGAAGCAGATGATGGAATAAGTGATTTGGAACACAAGGTGGAAAAATAACCAAGTCAGAGCAACAAAATTTAAAAAGAATGAGGAAGATAATCTAAGAGAGCTTTGTGTCATGAAATGTAACAGTATTTTCATCATAGGGATACCAGAAGGAGAGGAAAGGGAGTTGATTCCTCCAACTTTGTTCTTTTTCGGGATTGCTGTTACTATGAGGGGACTTTTGTGGTTCCATATAAATTTTTGAAATATTTGTTCTAGTTCTGCAAGATATGTCATTGGAATTTTGATAGGTATTGTGTTGCATCTATACATTGCTTTGGATAGTATGAACATTTTAATGATGTTAATTCATCCTATCCATGAACATGGTATGTGCTTCCACTTACTTGTATCTTCTTCAATGTCTTTCTTCAGTGTCTTACAGTTTTCTGAGTACAGGTCTTTACATCCTTGGATATGTTGTCCCTAGGTATTTAATTCTTTTTGAAACAACTGTGAATTGGATTGTTTTCTTAATTTCCCTCTCTGTTAGTTCATTTTTGGCATATAAAAATGCAATTAATTTCTGAATATTAATTTTCTATCCTGCTACTTTGCTGAATTCCTTTGTCAGTTCTAGTAGTTTCCTGATGGAATCTTCGGGGTTCTCTATGTATAGTGTATAGTATCATGTCATCTGCAAATCAACAGAGTTTTACTTCTTCCTTTCCAATTTTGATGCCTTTTATTTCTTCTTCTTGTATGATTTCTGTGGCTAAGACTTCCAGGACTATGTTGAATAAGAAAAGTGAAAGAAGAAATCCTTGTCTTCATCCTACTCTTGAGAGGAATGTTTGTAGTTACTGACCATTGAGTATGATGCTGGCAGTGGGTTTGTCATATATGGCCTTCATTATGTTTAGGGATGTTCCTTCTATTCCCACTTTGCTGAGAGTGTTTATCATAAATTGGTATTGCATTTTACAAAAGCTTTTTCTGCATCTATTGATATAATCATGTGGTTTTTAACCTTTATTTTATTTATGTGGTAAATCACATTAATTGATTTTCTAAATTACCATCCTTGTATTCCTGGATTAAATACCACTTAATTATGGTGTATGATCTTTTTGATGCATTGCTGTATTCAGTTTACTAATATTTTTTGAGGATTTTAGCATCTATATTCATCAGTGATATTGGCCTATAATTTTCTTTCTCTGTAGTATCTTTTTCTGGGTTTGAAAATAGTACAATTTGGGCCTGGTAAAATGAGCTTGGGAGCCTTCCTTCTTCTTGAATTCCATACCTCTATAGTCAACTAATATTTGACAGAGGAAGCAGACACCTACAATGGGCTAAAGATAATCTGTTCAGTAAATGGTGTTGAGGTCCTCGCTGGAATAGCACAGTGGATCGATTGCTGGCCTGCAAACCAAAGGGTCACTGGTTCAATTCCATGTTTAGGGTACATGCTAAGTTTGTGGGCTAAGGTTGTGGGCTAAGTTTCTGATGGGTGACATGTGAGGGGAAGCCATGCATTAATGTTCCTCTCCTTCTCTCTCTCCCTCCCTTCTCCTCTCTAAAAATAAATAAGTAAACCTTTAAAAATAAATAAATAGTATTGGGATAACTGAACTAATACATGCAGAAAATTGAAACTAGACCACCTTCTTACACCACACACAAGAATAAATTCAACATGGAACAAAGACTTAAATGTTAGATCTCAAATCATAAAAATCCTAGAAGAAATCATAGTCAGCAAAATCTTGTACATGGCTCATATAAATTTTTTATCAGATATGTCTTCCCTGCGGGGGCCCCTGTCCTGGGCGCCAGATGTGGGGGGGCTCCACCCGCAGAGCCCCATCCCTCCGTCATGGATGAAAATAAAAACTACCAAGACATTTTCTGCTTGGGGAGGAAAAGGGTCAAACTCTCAGAGGAGAATGACCCAGAGCCCCATCCTCACTAGGCTTTTATTGGGCTCAAATACACGGGAATACAGGTATGTCAGGCGACAAGGATCAAACAATGGTTAACATTTCAAAGAAATCTGAGGGCTTAATCTGAACCAGTGTTTGTCAGGAAAGGGGGTTGCCAAACTTTGGGAGACATACTCATTTCCTCCTGGGACACTTATCACCTAAGGGAGAGCACTCGTAGCAAAGCAGGTTTCACAGGCCTTTAGGAATTCTTTCTTATGCCAATCACCCAAGGGGCTGTCCTAGCCAGGACAGGGCTACACCGCTCACCCCCACAGTTTCAAGCTTTAAGGCAATTAGGAAGCAGGAGACATCTCTCAGATGGAAATGAGGACTCGGGCTATGTCAGAATAGCCGGCGGGGGGGGGGGGAGGGTCCATCACATCCTCTTTGCTGCAGTCCCCCCGAGTCCTTCCATGAGGCCTCCCAAGTGGTTGCATCTGGCTTAGGTTGCCCCTCCCATGAGGAATCTTACCCGTCATTGACTAACCAACCAAGCATTGGGGCCAGAGATGGATGAGGCAGATGCAGTACTCCTGCCAGGGAGATAAGCTTTGTCTCCTTAGTAGGTCATGTCCTTGTGACAGAACAGACCCAGATGAAGTGGGTCCCTTGGGCTCTTACACAGCCCACCATGGGGTGAGGGTTACAACTCCTGAAACCAGGCTGAATGGTCCACAACACTTCCCAAGTCAAGGAAACAAAAGGAAAAATAAACAAATGAGATTTCATCAAACTATAAGGTTTAAATGGGTAAAGGACCTGAATAGACACTTCTCCAAAGATGACATGCAGATCGTCAATAGACATATGAAAAGCTGCTCAATGTCACTAATCATCAGAGAAATGCAAATAAAAACCACAATGAGATATCATCTCACACCTGTCAGATGGCTATCATCAATAAGTCATAAAACAAGAAGTGCTAGTGAGGATGTGGAGATAAGGGAACCCTCTTGCACTGTTGGTGGGAAGGCAGACTAGTGCCAGCCACTGTGGAAAGCAGTATGAAGTTACCTCAATAAATTAAAAATGGATCTGCCTTTTGACCCAACAATCCCATTGGGGAATATATCCAAAGCAACCCAAAACACTAATTCAAAAGATGATAAGCACACCTATGTTCATTATATTGTCATTTAGAGTTGCCAAGATATGGAAACAGCCCAAGTATCCATCAATAGATGAGTGGATAAAACAACTATGAGACATTTGCACAATGGAATTCTACTCAGCCTTAAAAAAGAAAAAAAAAATGTAACCTTTGCAACAGTATGGATGGACCTGGAGAACATTATGCTAAATGAAATAAGTCAGTCAAGTAAGTGCAAATACCATATGATTTCACTCATATATGGAACCTAATGAACAAACTGAACTAATAAGCAAAACAGACAAACTCAGAGACGGAGAACAGATGGCAGCTAGTGGAATGGGAAATTAGGGTGTGGAGAGATTGAGCAAAAAGGAAAAAAGATCTATGGACATGGACAACAGTATGGTGATTGCTGGGGAGAGGAGGTATGAGACTAAATGGTGATGGGAAAATATAATAAAGATTGTATATATTAAAAAAAATAAACTAGTGAGCAAAATACAACCAGGCACACAGAATCAAGGAACAGACAGACATTTGTAAGTGGGGAGTGGGGAGGTGGAGACTGATTGAAATAAGGTAAAGGGATTAGTTAAAGGACATATATGAAGGACCCATGGACATGGACAAAGGTGAGGGGACTGATTATGGAAGTGTTGGACAGGCTAAGTGGAGGGGGTTGAAGATGGAAAATGTAGGACAACTGTAATTTCTTAAACAATAAAAATAAAAAAATAAAATAAATAAATGTTTAGTTAAATCATAAAAATGATCTACCTCTGTCATTTCAAATATTTTCTGATAATACTTAAATTAAAATTACTAAATTTTAATACTTTGCATACTTATGTATTAATTCCATTAATTTATTGTTTTGAGAATCCTACCATATACAATATTAAAATCCTTATATTTCATATATTGTGTTGAACACTTTCATCTCTATAAATCGAATCATTTATCTTTTTTTTACAAAATCACTTTAAATCACTGTACTGCTTAATATTTCTGACCTCATTTAGTACACATTAAAGGTGTAATTTCTTCCTAAGTTGAAATAAATTGAATATTAGAGAAAGTCTAACATTTTGTAAGTAAAATTATTCTTCATCATAAATGCCCCCTATCATAAAATACTTATAAGTTCCAGAATACAGCCTTTTACCATTTTAACTCCTATTCATGAACATAGAATATGGGATTGCAGAGATGTTCTTGTTCAATACAAAAAATTGAAAAGTGTACCACAGCATCTGCTGTTTGTGAATTTTCCCCCCTGATGTCTATTTCAGTTTTCAAAATAGGTTGTGTGGGGGCTGCAATTTTCCTTTTAAGATGCAGCCTGTTTCCTCCCTTTTCATTTTGGTCATGGTGATGCTATGAATTTATATTTGAATATGAGAAACTATAGTGAAAGAAAAATACTAAATATACATTGAGAGAAGTTAATAATAAAGTTTCAAAAAACCTTTTATCTGAGCCACATATTTTACAATTTATTTAATAGTTTTAGTATCAATCCAACTCTATAGCATAGGAATTCAATTTCTGGAAGTGTTTGTAATTCAGTTTTCACACGCACAAACACAAACCATCAGAACTTCTCTTTAAAGAGATGTAAAAATTTGTAAAAATTAACATAGGATAACACACATGCAATTTTGAAATAAAAAACATTCTGTCATATTTGCATAGGTTTTTTTGATGCAACTGGAGGATGGTAATCCTCCATGTTTCTCTCTCCAGTCTTATACCCCAGAAGCAACAATTATAATTAAATTTGAGACTAATCATGCTTTTATGTTCTAGTAATATAAATACCATAATGTACATATCCATATATGTATATTCATGATTTTAATTGACCATAAGTAATTTCAAAATTATATAAAATATTCAGCATTTTGCTTAATTATCCCAATTTTATGTCTGAGACCAAAATTAATATTATATATAATTTATGTTTCTTCATTCTGACATGTGTATCCTATTCCATTGTTTAGTTATACTGTATGTATGCTTTCATTTCTCTTTTGATAGATGTTGATTTGCAAGTTTTCAATAAAAATTTTTCTATGTGTATTTCTTTTTTTTTTTTAATTTTTTTTTAAGATTTTATTTATTTATCTTTAGGGGGAAGGGAAGGAGAGAGGGAGAGAGAGAGAGAAATATCAATGTATGGTTGCCTCTCGTGCGTCCCCTGCTGGGAACTGGCCTGCAACCCAGGCATGTGCCCTGACTGGGAATCAAACCGCGATCCTTTGGTTCGCAGGCCCGCGCTCAATCCACTGAGCTACACCAGCCAGGGCTCTATGTGTATTTCTGAGTGTACATATAATAAATATTCTTTATAATATTTCCTTACATTATACTCATAAGTGTTAATTTTAAGTCATAAGGCATACATATTTTCTAAAACAATACATAGTAACTTGTTCTCCAGTATAGTTGTATTAATTTTACCAATTCTTTCCTTTGTTGATACCTTGCTATTTTTCTTGACATTGAATTGTCCACTCTGTCTGTTTGGCTTTCTCTGTCTCTCACTCTGTCTCTCTGCCTCTGTCTCTCTCTCTCTACACACGCACACACACAGATAAAAACTGTTTACCTTTGTAGTAAGAAATTACCGTATGTATACATACAGCACATTGACATGGACAACAGTATGGTGATAGCCAGAGGGAAGAGGGGTATAGTAGGAGGAGGTGGGCAAAGTGAAGATAAATGGGGACGGAAAGAGACTTTGCTTGGGATGATGAGTGTGTGATGCAGTGCACAGGTGGTTTCGTTGGGTTGTACACTTGAAACCTGTATGGGTTTATAAACTAATGTCACACCAATAAACTCAGTTAAAAAAGAGATTACTACATTCACTGGGTGTATTCATCCAGTGTAATCATTTCAATACAATTAATATGCTAATGACTCTCAAATTTGTATGTCAACTCTAAGTCTCCACATTAATTTCAGACTTATATGTGCAATTGACTATCAGACTGCTCACTTTGAATGTCTACTAGCCATCACACGCTTAACTTGTCCAAATCAAGAGTATCAGACTTTTCCTCCCCCAAACCACTTCTCCAACAGTTTTCTCCATCATAATCAATGAGAGTCCCAACTTTCCAATTTTGTCTCCAGCCATCATTAACTGTTCTTTTTCTCTGATGTTTCACATAAAATTGATCATCAAATAGAACCTTATTAGCCCTACTTTCAAAACACTGTAGAATTAGTATTCAACCACCTCTTAATATCTTCACCATCACCACTGTCATAACCCAGTTAAAACACTACATCTCTTCCTTGATTGTTGCAATGGCCTCCAAATTGCCTTGCTGTGTCAGTCCTTGCCAACTTACCAGTCTATTTCCAAAATAGTAATGGTCTATTAAAGTATAATTCACATTATATTATCCAACTGCTCAAAGTCCTCCGACTCACTCAAGTTAAAATTTCAAGTCTTTGTATATTGTTCAAGGTCTTATCTGAAGTTGCCTCCATTACCTCTCAGACCTGTCCTGCTACAACTTCCTCACCTCTGTGCATGCTGCTATAGCCATATGGCCTCCTTCACTGCTTGTAGGACACAAACTCATTCTGCTGTGGTACCATGTGTTGGGACACTTCCTCCAGCTTCCAAAGGCTCTACTCACATGTGCCACTTAGTTCTTTCTGCAAAAGCCATTTCAGACATGGTTTTTAGCCTCCATATCTAAAATTTCAACAACCTTTCTATATAATACACCCCAAGTGTTATACCCCCCACCTCCACTCCACTATTTATCTTTCTCCTTAACAAGTTAATAGCTAATATGGTGATATATTTTACTGGCTCCACAGCCCTTAGAACAGAGCCTGCCACAACAGATACACTTGATAAATATTTCTTAATTTAGTAAAATGTATATGCTAGTGAATATTACAGTTTTACCATGTTATAAACCACACTGCATATACATTTAAAATATATAAATTAAAAGAACATACTTATTTTTAAATGCTAAGTTACTTTGCAAATGAGTTTCTGAAGTAATTTCTTTATAATATCTCTAAAGCAGGATTTTTAACACAATTGCCATTTATTTTAATATGTATCAGATTTTTGTTACTTATGAGTTTGTATCACTGCAAAAAATGAAGATGCATACTAAAGTATCTATTTAACTATATGTCTGTTCATATCTTTTCAAAATCCTATTAGACAGTATCTAGCTATATGAAGTGATTCTTTAACATATTAGGCAAAAGGTATCTTTCATGATGTAAATAAGATATATTACAGTTCCTTTGCTTTCTGAAAAAAATGTTTATTCAAATACATTTTTCTTTATGTTTACATGATGCAGATTTGCCAATACAGCTTTTCCCTAGCTAAAATTATTACCAATGAAATATATAGATTCCCAAATCTTTGAATGTGTTCAGAAAATTCAGAACACATTATTGAGAAATAGATGTGCATTGACTTTATTTGAAAATGAAATCACTTAAAATACCTGCTGTGAGGCCATCATTAGAGTATAGTAAGCTATGGTTTTAGGCTCTGCTTTGGTCACAGTACCAAACTCATTATAAATTTACTCATATTTTCTTTAATTTAATAGCATTACTATTTCCCATCATCCCCTACCTTTAAAATACGTGAACCACAATCTTTTGATTATGATCTTGATGCCATAGAAAACTTGGAAAATATAATCACAATTTAAAATTAACTCTTTGTCTTTAGGTTGAAAAAATGCTTTGAATTACATATCTCCTCTTAACCACAGGTGATATTTCATAAGTTTAAAGTACAGTTTCAAAAAAAAGGGTACTTTCAAATAATTTTCCATGCCTTCATTCAGCAGGTAACCCAAACCTTCCTAATCCCCAAATGCTGCACTTCAAAGTTATACTCAGGAAAAAAATATTGAAAAGAACAGCCTCTCTTTCCAGTTGATTTAAAACATCACTAGCTTATTTTCAGTACACATATGGAGTTACTTTTAAAAAGAAATCTTGGAATAGTGCCAGGCTATATACAGGAAAGTCTTTTCTCCAGAGAGAGCTAAAATTCATTATCTGAGTTTTGGGACAACCAAGTTCCTTCAAAATTTGGACATATCTTTGTTCCTCCATGATTAGTGATAGGAGTTTGTAAGAGTTTGACTTAAAATAATAGACTACTCAATGCATAACTAGAGTATGAAAAAACCAAATGATTGTGTTATTTTGAATTGAAACTGAATAATAATCATGCACAAATAAAATATAAGTTACATTATAGTTTTATAATAAACTACAGAGCTTTTTAAAAACTGAAATTATTTACAACAATACAACACTTGTTATGTGTTTGTCAAGAAAATAGATTAAAGTTAAATTTTGGACACTTTATCTCTTTTCTTTCTTCATTAACCTGTTAGCCTCTCTCATTTATACCCATCTCATTTTTTTTTGGGGGGGGGCAAGAAAAAATTGCTAAGTCCAAGGAAACTAAGGACAATATAATTATTTAATTATTGTTGTTAGTGACCATTTTGTAATAATGATTTAAAATTAGATCTATTTTTGAGGCATAAAATTTATCAAAGTAGGCAACAGTGTTACAAGTTCAGAGTAAAAAAAGGTAAAATCAACATATTAATTTTAGTAATAATCTGTAACATTTTATTGTCAAATATCTCAAAGCAAAAATTATTTTCTAGATTCCTTATATGTTTTCCATGCATGTGATGCATTTTAGTCACAACCCCTGTTTTTAGGATGAGATAGTAAAATTCAAATTCTCATAATTGATGAGGAGGAGCTTATCAATACAAAACAAGTAATATATTGATATGAAGCAAATTAAGTAGACACAGAACATGTTCTCTCTAAGCTATGCAGTACTAACATGGGGAATGCATCCATAATCCTGAATAGGTGTTAAGAATTTTATTTTTAAAATATATATCTCACACAGAGAAAGAATAACTGCATTTTGTATGCTGAATAAAGGAGCTAAGGGACTTGTTTATCCCATTTTTAATTACTCAGGAGAGAAAAATATAGAATTTCAAAAACTGTTTAAATAAAAGAAGAGGAAACTTTGGCATGGGGGGTGCATTTTATATCACACATGAGCATTATGTGTCCTAGGAGTTTTTAAACACTTTGATTTTGTCCACAAAGAAGACCCAGAAACTTTCTGTATCTGCATAATTTGATAAAATCAGGTATTATGAACTTAACATGAGTTATTTCAAATAAAACCAAAGTGCAAGTTCTATTTACAAGAGTGATGGTTGAACTGGGCAGTACTGCTTCAGTAAAATGAATTAGAGCCCATGAGCTGCAATATATCAGTGGTGAGTCCAGTGTATCTCAGGACTCTGGCTCTTCGAAAAATGAGTCTGGATCACTTGAGCATCACAAACCCTAGGCCATATTTTCATATCTGCCTTACCTTTCTGGGTCTTCCAAGCCTGCAGGTCCAGCTGATTTCAAAGGCAGTAGATGAGAGCCAAAAGGAATCATGACTCTTCTACCTTAACCATTCATGAGCCCTCTAAGGCCACTGGATCTGAAAGAATATAGAGAATAAACCTGCTACTCTTCTTCATCCTCTTCCCCAGGGGCAGCATAGGCATTTGTCCAGTTTACCACAGCAAATGATTCTCTATGTCCGGGAAAGTACAGCATGCTTCCTCCCTTCCCTCTGAGGACTCATAAAACCTAAATTAAACATACCTATCCATAGAATTATTTTCAGCTATGTTAACATTTCAATAAGAAAAATAAATGAGATATGAATAATTTTATGATATTAAATACAATAGTTTATAACATTTAAACACCATTTATTAAATTTTAATTATATATTTTTTATTTTTGTTTAATTAATTTATTTATCTTTAGAGGGGAAAGGAAGAAGTGAGGGAGAGAGGGAGATGGAGAGAAATATCAATGTATGGTTGCCTCTCGTGTGTCCCCTCCTGGGAACTGGCCTGCAACCCAGGCATGTGCCCTGGCTGGGAATTGAACCACAATTCTTTGGTTCACAGGCCTGCGCTCAATCCACTGAGCTACACCAGCCAGGGCTAATTATAATTTTTAAAACATATGTATAGTATGGGTCTAAAGTAAAGCTATATATCAATAGTATATTACTGATACATATATGTTTCTGATTTTAAAATTGTTAAGCTTTCTAAGGAATATTTCTTTTGTATTCTGTATACATAAATACCCTTTTCTCCCTTTGAAAATATTCTTCATTCCATTTTAATACTGTATGTATTTATATACATTTAACAGACTAATCTAATTATAACATTCTAGTACTATGTTTTGGTGTCCGAAATATGCTTAACTAACCTATATAGTTGTGCTAAGATTTGACAAAATAAAAAAAATTGATAGTTTTATAAACCATAGAAATTAAAGTATCATTATATTCAAAGGGAGTGATGTAAATCTATTGAAAGAAATACATTAGGTTAGAAAATTTCACATGTATGTACTACAAAATATTTAATATTTATTGAAATTTACCATGCTTCAGTCACTAAACTATTACAAGCATTATCTCATTTAATCATTGCAACAACCCTATGAGTTAAGCATCATTTTAGTCCCATTTCCAAGATTTTGAAACAGAGTTAGAGGCTAAGCAAGTTACAAGATTACAAAGAGGGCAAAGCTGGAACTTGGTCCCAGCTCTATGTGAATTGAGAATTCTGTGTTATCACTTTTCTCTTCTGGTGACACCATGTTCTGGACTGGAAAAATTCTAAGGTATAACTTCAAGGTTAGAGAGTGTGTGTTATTTGATAAATGCTTCTCTAGTTACATTTATAATGCATATCCTATTCTGAAATGATTTAGCTTCTTTTATGTGGCAGACATGCGTAGAGTACAGATCAGTAATATGTGATCACAGTCCTAACTAGTGACTCCTCTAACACAGTGGTTGACAACCTTTTTCTGTAAAGCAACAGTTTCCAACCTTTTTGGCACCAGGGACCAATGGACTCACTGACCACCACTCACCTCCTGCTTTGCTGCCCAGTTCCTAACAGGCCATGGACCCATACCAGGGGTGGGGACCCCTGCTGTAAAGGACCAGGTGGTGAAAATTTAACTGTTGGGAGTCATACAGTCTTTCAAAATGAAGTTTTTGTCATTTTTAGCATGAAATTTACCACAGAAAATTTGCAAATAAATGAACATAGCTATGCTCCAATAAATCTTTATTAAACTTTGAAATTTGAATTTCATATCATTTTCAGGCATCAATAAATATTGTTCTGATTCTCATTTTTTTCAACAATTTAAACATATGAAAATATATCTTGGTTCCCAAGCCATACTAAAACAAGCTAGGACTGGATTTGACCAGTGAACCAAATTTGGCAAACTCGCTATGTGTGGCAAAAATTTAGCTAGTCCAGACTGAGATGTGCTATAAGTATAAAATATACACCAGATTTTAGAGATTTAGCATAAAAATTTTAAGTGTTTTATTTATAATTTTTATTTTGATTATATTTTTAAAGAATACACTTTTAAAATGAGTTAAAAATGTTACTCAAGTTAGATTCACCTGTTTTGGGTTCTTATCCTCTTCTCTTAAGTCCTAGAAAATTTAAAATCACACATGTGGGTCATATCATATTTCTATATATTTCTAAAATGCTGCTTTAGAGGTAATAATATTTGGAGGTAAATAGATACCTGATATATATATATATATATATATATATATATATATATATATATATGAATTTAATGATTTATTAGATATTGAAATAGAATAAAGAAATAATTAGAGAAAAATTTTAACTTGATCAAGTTCCAAAGTAAATATTTTCCAGACAGAAAAGGAAGCAAGGCACTGGAGATACAGATATGTGTGTTATTAGTATATATTTGGGGAATTAAACATTGTTTATTATTGCTAGAAAATAAAATGTGATAGGAAAGTAGCAAAGCATAATGTTCACAGGGGCGTCCAACTTGTGACCCACCAGCCGCATGTACCCCAGGATGGCTATGAATGCAGCCCAGCACAAAATTGTAAATTTACTTAAAACCTTTTTTTCACTCATCAGTTTTTGTTAGTGTTTGTGTATTTAATGAGTGGTCCAAGATAACTCTTCTTCCACTGTGGCCCAAAGACACCAGAAGGTTGGACACCCCTAGATCAAGATGATGAAGGGTTCTGTTTGCCACACTTAGATATTGTATCTGCAAGAAAGTCACTGACAAGTGTTAAGTAGCAATGGGCCCTGTAAATCGTGAGGTTAGATGGCTAGAGGGCAGGAGGATACTGAGATAAGTTTCGTGTTTCTAGCTTGCATTACTAGGAGAATTATAATGTCACCTGATAATGTCACAAATAAATGTAGCACTAGAGAATAATATTTTCTGTGATGTGTTTCTAAGTTTATTGACTTACTAACTTTGTGGAGGGTAGTGTATGGGTAAGCTGAGAGAGTAGGGGAAAGTTCAAATTTAGCCACATGGAAACTAAGCAATCAAATAGCAGTAGTTTTTCTGGTATGTGGACATTTCAGCTTAGAACCTAAGCAAGACTGAGGAGAGTCATAAACTCAGAGATATTGAAACTGCAAAATTACTTAACAAGTTGGGAGTCAATGACTTACCAGATGCTTGAGTGCCTTGACTAATATACATTCTAAATAGGCATCTGCACAAACACTGAATGTTCCCAGTAATAGCAAAGTCTTCACCTCTTTTATATAAAGAGATTATGACTATTAGAAAGTCGTTCCTTATGCTTAAAATCAAAATCATGGATGATTCAGTATCCTTCCACAAGCTATGCCACCACAACACTTAATTTCAGGAACCCTAATCAGCTATGAATTTCACAGTGATTGTGCTATTGTGTGAGTGAAGTAAATCACTGGTGATTAGATGCCCTCAATGACAAAATTCTTTATTGGAGGAGTAATCAAAAAGGATGAAGTTATATATGAGAATTTTTCATGGCAGAGAGCTCATGACTTCAAATGCCTACAGAACATCTCTGCCTGGACTGTCCTACCTGCTCTTCAAGCCTAATATGCAAACATGGGATTTTTCTTATCCATCTGCCAAAATAATGTTTCTTTCCCTTTTATGGGTTAATGACACAAACATGTCCATCTGGCACATAAAATTAAAAGATGGCTTTGTCATTTTGCTTAACTGACTAACTAACTATATATTGTCCCTTTAAATCTCTATCAAATCATTTCCTTCTGTCTTTTCTGCTGTCACTTTCTTATTTCATAATTGTTTTCATGGTTTCTACTGACTCCTCAACTCAGTTCTGATTTTTCAGTCTCTCTTAGTGTAACCCTTTTGGTTGTTAAGCATCTGCTCTTCAGGAGTGTGATTCTTTTTCTTTTCTTTTTGGACGTGTAAGTAAGATTTCCTTTGATGGAATTGTTCCACTGTTTAGAAACTTGGCCAAATATTTCATCTGGCTTCAGAATACTTACCAACTTAATTTTCCTCCTCTTTTATATATCTTACAATGAAGTTGTAACAGATGGTAAAAGAGAAGATTCTGTGGAGAAAATAAAATCGTAAAAGATTTGAAATGCAGAATTTATTACTAGGATAATTATGAGTTTTGTGACTCTAGGAGCATGGCCCAAATCAGGGACATAAGGAAGGATGGTAGTTGAGAGAGTGCTTGTAAAACCACACCTTTGGAGAGAAATGAACAATGTTACTATTCCCCCCTCTCCTTGTGAGGGGGCATCCAGAGGTCTGTGGAAGGTATCTGATATGTTCTCCTAAACCTAAGCAGGGCCAGGGAGAGTGAAATGGCACCCAACTCACCCCTGCAAAAGCAGTGGAATAGAAATGGAAGCATGAATAAGCCTGCATGCCACCATTGTGCCCTGCCAAGGAAAAGAACCTGGGCTGTGAAAGAACTGCAAAGGAAGCCAGGAGTGAGACCAGGTTAGAGACAAGAGTGTTCCAATGTGTTTTCTCTGGTAATAAACTTTCAATTTCCACAGATGCCCTCATAAGAGCAAAAGTCACTTTAACCAACTCCAGGCTCAAGGAGTGTGAAGCCACACAGAAAATAAAAGTGTCTGTTTTGTCCCCAGCCTGTCCTGCCTCCTCCCACTCTACCTTGCAATGGCGAGGGTGGACACTGAGTACCACCTTCTTCCAGGGAATCTCCTCCTTTGCAGACCTTACCTATACAGCTTTAGAGGGAAAATAGCCTTTCAGTTTGACTAAGAAAAAACTGTGGATTAATATTTTGGACTGGCAACTTTATAAATAGGAAAAATTTGTAGAGCTCTGGTTTGGAATTTTAAGTCATCTTAGGACTTTTCCTGAAGAACTAGCAGCAACGTCAGAGGAACCTTCTATTTTGATCACAATCTATATGCTGTGTATTTAATACACTAAAGTTTGCTTTAGTCACACATGCACACACATTCATAAACACTCACTTTTTGGAGAATATGTTATGCATTACTATTCTTTAAACCACTGCCCTGTGTGCATACTGTTTACTGACTTCAAACGAAGTGTCAAAGGTCAACCATAACCTCACTTCTGATGGACCCTGATGGACCCTGACTTCCCAGACAGGCATAGTCTCTGTGTCATCAGCATTCACCTGGACCTTGGGATGTGACTGTAGCCAAGCCACTACTTCAGTAAGGACACAAAAGTTCTAGTACCTGTTCCTGGTCCTTCAGAAGCTCACAGTTGAGTGGGAGAGGGTTGTAAAAGGTAAGGAGACTTAGAAGAGGAAAGGCTCCACTGTTTAATATTTTTATTTTTCTATTTCCCCTCCAAAATGAGTAGCAAAAACTGCATACAAAAACAAAATGCATGCTGTATTTGACATCAGTTAATTGTGGTTATTCTGACTGGAATAATAGTTTTCTCCTCTCTCATATTAATGGGTCAGAAATAAAAGTGTTGAGCTCAGTTTCCCACAAAAGAAGAGGGAGAAAATAACAAATTAAGGCATTCCTAGTATAGCTGACAAATCCCTATTAGTATTCCAAAAGCAGATATTTTTAGCTCCAAACAATATAGAATTATCATACAATCATAATAATAACAATAATAATATAAGCTTTTATAGAAACCTTTCTTCAGAGTTAAGCCACTTAAGTAAACAGTGATAGCTCAATTTATATCTAAAAGCATATGACATGATCCTTAATTTTGATTACTTATACTGTTTAAATATTTCTTTAAATTTTGCATTCTTGAGAATTATTTCCTTCAATTTTCATGCATTTATCCAATTTGAATTCAGCTATTTTGAAAGCTCATGTGATGGCCTGCTTTGCAGATTGACAATAATACTTCTCTTTGCAATGTAATTACACATATTTGTTATACTATTTTTCTAAACCAATGTTAACAAAAACAAACATTTGTTTTCTCACACAGGAACAATAATTGGGAACATCACAGATTTAAAGAAGAGATTTTTGTATCAGTTTATCATAGATTTTTAAGCATGCCAGATTCTCTCTTGGTGTTACTGAGCTGTTAGCTGTCTGTGTGTTTTATAGTTGGGTTTTAGGTTTTTAATTCATAGCAATGTTGTTCAGCAGATTAGTGCAACATCAAGGTTTGTTTCTATTACAAGAAGGAGTTGGTTCAAGTGTTGAGACCGTTTGGAACATTCTGAATAAAATAATCTGAGATGCCAAAATTGGAACATGTATATTAAGGACCCATGGACAAGGCCAATGGGTGGGAGGAGGGAGAGAGAGAATGTGGAAGAGATGGATGGGCAGGGCAGGGGTGAGCAATCAGGGAAAAATGGGGACAACTGTAATTGAACAACAGTAAAAAATTTTAAATAAAAATATCTAATTAAGTAATTGATTCAGAAAAAAATAATAATAATAAATTAAATATTAGGAAATTGACCTGAAAGTATTTTAGTGTTTTGCTACACAAAAATGAGACCTTCCTCTTTAATTCACTAGAGCAGTTTTTGTTTAAAAGATTATTTAAAAACATGGTTGGTCTTTCCATATAACATACAAAACCTATGGACTAGAAGTTTATTGCTAAAAAGATGTTATGATGCTTTTAACAAATTCAATAATATTTTAATATTTCATTATGGAAAACATTGAAATATCATTAATATATTTCTTATTCTCCTAGTTCTTTCATTAAATATTTATTGAACACCTAATGTGCCCCATGTATAATTCTAGTTGCAAGGGCTTTAAAGAAAATATTACCTGCCTTCATGTATCTTACATTCCAGCAATACTCTTTAAAGGAAAATGTTAAAAGGGCTATACTAGAAGCATCCTTAGTGCCTTTTTTGATCAAATTTTCTATTAGTTTTCAGAGTTCTCAATGTTCTTAAAATGTCAAAAGCATAAACAAGAATAAAAAAATGTAAAAAAAGCAATTACTTTTAAGCATTAATTAACTTTCACCAAGAATGTGAACAAAAACTTGAAAACAAAGACCTATGCTTATGAGTACATATCCTACTCAAACTAAAATTAAAGAAAGTTTTAACAATAATTTTAAAGTGCCTGAGAAGTCAGCCTTTCATGGGCTCAATAATATAAGTTGAAACACTGCTGTGCTGGAGGGCATTCCTGTAATACAATTTCTTTGACTTCTCTTTGAGAAAAAAGAAACCATTATTTTTCTAAGGCACTTCATGTAGCATTTTAATTCAGCATTAATTATAGAACATGTCAAACCGTATTTCAGTCAAAGCTCCCTGTAAGTCTCCAGAGCTTTCTTAATGACAGTAATTATAGGTCATAAAAAAAGTCATCTAAAATTAACATTTCTCTCATGTCTTGATAGGAAAATGCACATTGCTGCACAGTACAGATGTTTTGATTAGTAAAATTTACACTTCCTTTTTTTGTTTCAATGCTTGTCAAACTCCACAGTATTCTAAGTAAGGTGCTGCATTTCTCATCTCTGTGAGTAAAAGTACATCAAGAATGGTTGTAGAAGTTCTTAAAATGCTACACCTTAATATTTTGTGCTGCAATTAAATGAAAATAAATCGATAGTTTCTTCTTCAGTACAAAAAGAATTATTTTAAAAGATAAGCAAAATAAATTATTTGCTTCTAGAATACTCCACAAAAAATGTTTAAAGAATTGCATTTTATGTGTGCCTATAAAAATGAAATATTTGAATGTATAACAGCATCATGCCAACTTATATATTGCTCTAAGTCTCCTGGTAAGCCATATTTTATCATATATTATCAGAAAAGACACAAAAGCTGCTCTATTCTGAACTGTCAAAATTTACTTACTAGAAAATGAAAATGGAAACATCCTGGTTTAAACAAAGTTAATATCATCAAATATCCAGGGAAAAATAAAAAATTAAAAGAGAATCACTTCAAAGAATAAAAGGCCTACACCTTAAGTAATAATAAATCTAATACTTGAAATTCATCTCCCTGGAAAATAAAATTAGGTAAACTTTTGCAAGGACACTCAGAACAGTCAATGCAGTTTATTAATAATTTCCTGTTTTCATATTGGAAGCTCATATTATCTGGTGGCAGCTACTATGGACCTCCACAGATATTTAATAAAGCTGCCGTCCATAATCCTCTCTGATTACCTCTAACCTTCTAGCTATAACACACATGGTACTGTAACCCCACAAAAGGACAGCATACTGTCACTTGCTAGGATGTTTGACAGCTTATTTTGCTACATCAAGCCAGAACAAAATTACTTTTTCCAAATTCACTCCTAGTTAATAACCAAAAGTAATAATGGTATTCAGCATGAGTAATACTCTGAGAAGGCAAAACAAGACAACAGAGGGAAAAAAGATTACATAGTGATTATTATGGAAGGAAGATGAAAAACAGAGTCTTGTAACACAACAACATTTCTGTTATAATGCCACATGGAGAGTTCTACATATCACATGACAAGATGTACACTACAGGGCCAGGAAACATGAGTGATATCTCCCATTACATTTACACTAGGTGTGCGGTTATTCTAGTTCATGGGGGGAGATATTTGAGAATTCTCTTTCTAAATTATTGAGACATATTTTTGGGAACAAGAAATGACTTATCTTTAGTGGAAAATGTGTAATCAATGGAAATGTATTTCTTTAATCTCACCTATGGTTTGTAAAAATAAGGTATTTTGCTTATAGATTAGACTAACCTTAATCCAAATTTACAAGTACACCAAATCCAATTCAATCTATTTTAAAAAGGTGAAATATCAAAGTAAAACTCAGAACCCTCAATTGAAAAAAAAAAAAACAGATTTTTTAATCATATAGGCAGGATCTAGTATACACATTTGTTTTCATTAAAAAGAGCTGAACGACTTTGGTATGTGCTTGAATCTGACTGTAACAATTAATGCAGGCAAAAAAATTAACACGGTTCCTTCCTTCCTTCCTTCCTTCCTTCCTTCCTTCCTTCTTTCCTTCCTTTTTTCCAACCCTCCTTCCTTTCTCTTATTTTCTTTCTGTCTTCCACCAGTTCCTCTCACTTTTTCTCCTTCTTTCCCTTTGCATGATTCTCCCCATTTCCTTGTTTTCTTTCTTATATAGTTTACATTTTCTAGGCAACTAATACTAACTATATAATACTTCTATATTCTAAATGGTTACAGCTGTGAGAAAGTCAAAATCAAGTTAATTATTTTTCCCTGATTCCCCAATAGTTGTTTCTTTATTTCTTTTTTTAAGTTAATTGTTTTATCAAAAACTGAAAAAATATCCATGTGTTTATATAAAATATAAACACACAGAGATTAAAGGTGTTTGTCACTGGTAATACTTGTTTTAAATACTGGACATATTGGATTATGTAACTGATACCTTGAGTGTCTATTAGGACTCTACATGTGGTTAATATTGCCTCGATAACTTCTACCCAGGTGTTCATGACAGAAATGGGACCATGGTCTTTGACACCTCCCCCTTTTCTGGCCCCACATCTGATTCTCCTCAGTGCTACTTTCTAAATATTTTTGAATCCAACAACCGACTTCTCTCTACCTCCTGTGCCACACATTGGCCAAAGCCACCATTACTTGCTTAGATATTATCTAGACCTGCTCAAAGACCTCCTGTGTTCTGTTTTCTCCAGACTACACCTGACATCCTGACTTTCCATTCAGGGTAATCTTCTGAAATTCATATATCATGTCCCTTCTCTTCCAAAAATTCTTCAGGGCACTTTTTTTTTTTTTTTTTTTTTTTTTTAAGATAGAGCAGAAATCCTTACTATGACTATGAAGCAATGTGAGGAAATGTATTATTTGACATCTGCCCACCTCTCCAGCCTCACCCTAGATCACTCAGCAGTTCTCACTATGCCCAGACCATGTTGGTCTTCTGTCCTGCTTCTGGGCTTTTCTCATTGGTTGCTCCCTCTTTTAGTGAATTGTCCCCATTCTATTCACCTTCCCTTCTTCCCCTACTCACCTTCAGGATTTGGTTTAAATTTGACTTCTTAGGTTATGCTTTCTCTGACAGGCCAGTCTACTTTATCCCTCCTCTATATCCACTTTCATAGACCCCTACACGTTTCCTTCATTGAAATAATTTCATCTCTAATTAAGCATAGTGTTCATATGCCATGTTTATGAACAGAATGAAGGCAGGAAGAAGTCTTGTTCTCTTCTACATCCAAAGTGTCTGCTCATTGCCTGGCACCCAGGAACTGTTCAATAAATATGTCATTAATGAATTTACTGAATATATGTATTTTCTCTCACCAAACAGATTAGGCATTGCACAGATCTAAAATAAACTAATTGTTGTACAGGAGTGTTTATACAGAATATCTCCCTTAGGTTGGATTCCCCAGAAATGGACTCAAGACAAGCTGTGTATGCAAATGATTAGTTAAAAACTCCTAGAAGAGTCCAGTAAGGAATAGGAAGAAGAGGATAAAGAAAGAGAAAGACAAACAAGCAAGGAAGTGATTTCAGGCCAACTACCTCTATAAAAGGCTAGCTTCAGCCTAGTCTGGTTCTGCAAGAGATCAATAAAGTGCAAATTATGCCTCAGCCTTGTACCTTCCTGAGGCAATTGAACGTGTGGAGTGATGTGAACTTGGGCACCTCCATTTCTCTGTGAGTAGATAAAAAATGACTCTGGGAGAAGGGAGGCAATTCTTTCAAGAAGGGTAGAATGTAGACTCTTAGTAACAAAGACACCCTGGGCAGAGAAATGGCAAAAGACATTTTAACCATATATCACCAGTAGCTGCCACAATGTATAAATGTTTTGAATATTCCCAGATGCTTTTTATAAAGAGATATGAACTGGGATGTCCTTGTATGGTTAATCACATAACTCTGATAAACTTTTTAAAAAATATATCCTTCCATCTTGTCCCTTAAAACATCTTTACTGTCTCTGGGATGAAATTATTTTGATTTCCTATAATTCTTTATAAACACTAAAGAATAGTTTAATACAATATCCCTAAAGACTAACCCACAGCCCAAGTTTCATTTGCGTCCTCCGGAGCAATGTCAGGCCTTGATGGTGCTGATTTAAAGTAATACTCAATTAGACTTCTGGCCAAGATGGAGGTGTAGGTGGACACACTGTGCCTCCTCTCACAACCAAAATTAAGGACAACGAATATTTAGAAACAAGAAAACAACCAGTACTGATAGAAAATTGAACTGTAAGGAAGTCCAACAACCATTCATCCAGACCGATAAGGGGATGGAGTTGCGACAGGAAAAAGTGGAGATGCGGACCCGGGAACCCAGGCAGCAGTGGCTGGCAGTTCTCAGGTGAACAGGAGGTAGCTGGCGGACTCTTGGCCCACAGACAGCAGCTGACAGACCCCGGGCACAGGGTGGCAACTGTGCAGACCCAGTGAGGCTGCGCAAGGTGGCTGGCTGACCAGGTGGTCCCACATTCCCGCGCGCAGACAATCCAGGTGAATGGGAAGTGGCGGAAGGGACTGGAATCTAGCAGAGAGCAGAACAGGCGCCATTGTTCCCTCTCAGACCCCGCCCCCACATATAGCATCACAACTCAGCGGTTGGGCTGCCCCGCACTGTGGAACACCTAAAGCTCCACCCCTTACTATGTAACAGCCGTGACCAGACCAAAACCAAAACAAAACAAAAAAACCCACCAAAAATGGCTCAAACCAGAGAACAAATGAAAGCCTCAGAGCTAATTCCTCTAATCCATGAAGAGATAGCCAACCTATCAGATGCACAGTTCAAAGCACTGGTCATCAAAATGCTCACAGAATTGGTTGATTTTGCTCACAAATTAGATGAAAAAATGCAAGCTACAATACATGAAATGAAGGAAGACACATGGGGAACCAATAGAGATGGGAGGAAAACGGACTCAAATCAATGGAGTGGACCAGAAGGAAGAAACAAACAACCAAACAGAAAACAAGGAAGAAACAAGAATTCAAAAAAAAAAAAAAATGAGGAGAGGCTTAGGAACCTCTGGGACATCTTTAAACGTCCCAACATCCAAATTATAGAGGTACCAAAAGGGGAAGAAGAAGAGCAACAAGTGGAAAACTTATTTGAACAAATAATAAAGGAGAACTTCCCCAATCTGGCAAAGGAAATAGACTACCAGGAAGTCCAGGAAGCTCAGAGAGTCCCAAAGAAAGTGGACCCAAGGAGGAACATACCAAGGCACATTGTAATTACATTAGCCAAGATTCAAATGAAGGAGAGAATTCTAGAAGCAGCAAGGGATAAGGGGACAGTCACCTACAAAGGAGTTCCCATCAGACTGTCAGCTGATTTCTCAAAAGAGACCTTCTAGGCAAGAAGGGGCTGCAAAGAAGTATTCCAAGTCATGAAAGGCAAGGACCTACATCCAAAATTGTTCTATCTAGCAAAGCTGTCATTTAGAATGGAAGGGAAGATAAAGTCCTTCTCAGATAAGGTTAAGTTCAAGGAGTTCATCATCACCAAGCCCTTATTATATGAAATGTTAAAGGGACTTATCTAAGAAAAAGAAGATCAAAAATATGACAGTGAAAAGATAGCAAACTCACAGCTATTAACAACCACACCTAAAATAAAAGCAAACTAAGCAAACAGCTAGAACAGGAACAGAACCACAGAAATGGAGATCATATGGATGGTTACCAACAGGGGAGTGGGAGGAGGAGAGAGGGGGAAAAGGTACAGAGAATGAGTAGCATAGATGGTGGGTAGAAAATAGACAGTGGAGGCAAGAATAGTGTGGGAAATGTAGAAGCTAAAGAACTTATGACACATGGACATGAACTAAAGGGGGGGAATGTGGGTGGGAGAGTGTGTGCAGGGTGGAGGGGAATGATGGGGGAGAAATGGGACAACTGTAATAGCATAATCAATAAAATATATTTAAAAAATAAAGTAATACTCAATTATATTTGGTTTGGATCAACATTTAGGACTTTGAACAAGTCTGATTCACCATGGTCCCTATTTTCCATCTTTCTCTTAATTTGAGAAATCCACAAAGCTTCCTTAAACCTGACTTTGTACCCTAGCAATGTAGTGGGTTTCAGTTAGTTTAAGGGACTATTTCTAATTGGTAAAATAATACGTATCTGGTTCAAGTCATTCTGTACCAATAATGCAAGGGATACTTTCTGAGCAAGGAAATGAAACCCAAAAATAAACTAAGTTATTCAAAGCAGAATTTGAAGATTCCAAGACTTAATTTCAAATTAATATGAGCTGACATATACTATAATATCTGATACCAGGAAACTGCATATGTTCCCAACATAATTACTTTCTTTATTATATTATCACTCTTATGTAGAAGGAAGTTGACTCAGGGTTTTTAAATCTCATTCTGCAAATAACAAGTATAGTATCACTCTGGGATTTTAGAATATTGCTAAGAACCACTACCACTGTAGAAAACTAGTTTTCAGAATAGGGAGAGACACTGCTTAATGGGTGTCTTACTACAGATATCTTTATTCAAACTAAATGTTAACAACTGGAAACTGGAAATATCCTATACCAGTGACAGTTCAGTGAGCTACTCACTCTTGCCCTATCACTCATGGGAAGAAAAAAAAAAGGAAATGCTGGATAAAGTCTTTCAATGGCATGTACTTTCTGTCTTCCATTTTTATTTATCTGTTTCTTCTGTATCTTGGTTGAGAACTACAACACTAGTCCTTAGTTTCAGTGAATTTAAGTTGCATGACAAAATTTAGCTTGAGAAACACATCAGTATTTCTTGTCCTCTTGCTATATGCTAGGCACTGTTAGAGAATGAAGACAGAAAAATGAATGGAAGAGCCTGTCTTCAAGATGATTACTGACTCTCAAAGCAGATAACTTTAATATAATGTGCTGACAAGGATAAAGTGATTGCTACTGCACAAAGAAGAACAACTTATTTGAGGCATTTAGGAAAGATTTGAAGAGTTTCTACAGCACGCCCCCCTCCATGCCATTTCCTCCACAAAGGAAGAAAAGTCTGTATCACTACAAATGAACAGATGAGAAAAAGGAGGCTCGGAAATGCTGTGACTTCCTGCCCTCCCTTCCATGACCAAGACTCCTGACAGGTATCCCTACCTATCGTACCTCACATCTTGTTCACCTTTCAACACAGTGAAACATGGATGCTACCCACCCAGGACTCCCACCTCTCTTTGCTACTAAGTTAGTGTCCAGCTTTCATCCCTGGTCTGCATGTTTTCAGTATTTCACAATGTTGATTGCTCTCCATTCTCCAGACTCATAATTTACAGTCTCTTAGGTTTCCTTTTACCTTTCACCACATTTCACCACATTTGTTTGTTGGTTTCTTTTATTAGTCAGTTGGTTCTCTTTTTTCCCCATTCTTCAAAATGAACTTTATAAAGGATTCCCCATGGCTCTCTTATCTTTTCATTATGCATCCACTGCTTGGTTAGTGTAATCAATTTCATTGGTTTTAATAATTATTTAATTGATGAGCTAACTATAACTTCTGTCTAGGGGTTGCTCCTAGGTTTGAAATTGAAATCAACAATTCACACATAAATATGAGGGAGAGAGGCCGGGGGAGGAACTCCCTTAAATTGTTTTGTTTTTTTTTTTTTTTTACATGAACAACTAGCTAGAAGTTAATGGAACTCATTCTAGTGAGCAAATACAGGTTGAGAAGTAGGTTTGCAGGTGGTTTTTATATTGAACTAAATTCACTACATATGATGGTCTAGTAGATAATCCTAATGTTGATGACTAGACATCATAGGGATTATATGGGAGGGAGGAAATAGATTTGAGTTATTAGTAAATAGTTGGTAAACAAATCATGGGGAGTAGATAGCATAACTCAGAATGCATAGTCTGAAGAAAGAAACAAACTTGAAATACATTTGAGTCAATTTGAGATGTATCTATAACATCCAAGTATAGTGATCCAGGTGATCCATTGTTTTTACATTGGCTCCTTGGATTCCAAGAAATCCCCAGGGATCAGTGTGAAGACATAAGAAAAACAGCATGAAAAGTGTCTGGGGGCTTTGGTGCTTTGGATCCCCCACTTTTTGATTCAATCAAAGAAGTTCCAGCATTGCAGAGAATTTTATTTTTTATTTTATTTATTGATAACACAAAAGTGTGAAAATGACCAAAAGACACATATTTATTTGGCTGAGAAAATTGAGGCTAGTAAAAAGTTAAACCAAAGTCACACAGTTTCTAAGCGGCCAGGAATAAATATGGGTGTTTCTGCATTATAAAGTCATCTTACACTGTTCTCTCTGTTCAGTTTTCATTTATACCACTTTTCAGTTTGATGCATTTTGATCCTCACCCATACTTTTTAAAAAATGCTATCTTCATCTAAATTATAGATTTTAGAAACAAATTCCTCTAGATTTAATGAAGACCATCTCCTCTACCGTATTCTCAATTTATTTTCCAAAAGTGATCTTTCTGAAAGGGGCTTTCAACAGTCCCCAAGGAAAAAAAAAATACCCAACTTACAAAAATGTCCCTTATTTACTTTGCATTTTATTTCATATAAACTATTCTACTTGCTAAAATTGTGTACTTATTGTGTTCTAAGTATGTTTCAGTGATAATTTTATTAAGTTTAATATGTGAGAAGACAGATATTTAAAATATAATATCCAAATTATTACATGATTACCTATCATGAAAACTTTTTAAAATAATGAGGTGTTATGAAAGAAATTAAATATAAGGGCCTAATTTATACTGGATTTCTAGAAAATGCTTCTTTTTGGAAGAATTATTTAATTTGAGACACAACGGACAAATATGAGTTCATTTAGAAAAGATTCCAGAGAAGACCTTTCTGGCAAGAAAAACAGCATTTGGGAGAGATGAGCAGCAGAAAAGATACCAGTGTCTTTAGGCAACAGAGTGAAGGCTCATGTGGCTATAGCCTTGTGCACAAGAGAAAGAAGTGATATTAAGCATACAGAGACTACTTTTTAGGGTTACTGAAACAAGCTATTTTGTCTTCCTCTCTCCCAACTTTTCTTTACTCTTGTCTTTTGCACTTGCTATTCCCTCTGGTTAAAACTATACATTCTGCTTCCATACAAGCCATTTTCATAGCTTTATATATTTAACCTCTTCTAATTTTCTTGGACACGGAGTAGATATTACCTCATTTGGAAAGTGTATTAGTCACAACAGACTGAATGCTGTAACAACTTCAAAATTTCAGTGCTTAACATGATAAAGTCTATTTATCTCTGATAAAACCTCAATGTGTATGTCTCTGAATGGGCAATTCTTCTAAGGGTCTTTCTTCATAGTGGTGACTTATGGATGTGACTCATTCCCGATTGTGTCTCCAGTACTCCCTGGGGATTTAGGGTCATTTATTTCCAGTCAGTGCATGGGAAAAGAGAGAGAAGAACAGCACAGAGGAAGTTTTATGGGTCAGACTTAGAGGTAACATGAATAATTTCAGCTCTTTAGGCCAGAATTGTGTCCATGGCCTTTCCTAATGACAAAGGGGATAAACAATAGGTATAATCAATAACTAGTTCCTCTCTGCCACATTTCTTTCTTTTAACCACCAATACCCATTTTCACCTTTCTCCTGTGTAGAAAATGCAGTCAGCCCCTCTCTTAGACAGCCCCAAACTCCATCCAGTCCTGTATTGAGTTAAAAATTCAGGACCTCTGAGAGATGCATGTCCCCTCATGGTCTTTGAATACATGAACATAAAAAAAATCCAGTTGTTTTCAACACAACTTTAAGGAGACGGAGTCACCAGATTATAGCAAAGGTAAAATCCTGTCCTATATAGATTAGGAAGGAAGGAAAGAAAAAAGGAAGGAAAGAATTGAGAATATTGTTTTTAGTATTAGGAATTTACATCTAAAATAAGAATGATGATAATTGTTTATACTAGATACTAGACTAATAACCATACTTTTTCTTCCTTTAAATTCTCACAGCAACCATGTAAGTTGTGTTACTTCCATTTTACTAATAAAAAACCTTAAAAACTTTAAGTAACTTGTTTCAGTTCATACAAATACTAACAGGTTTGGACTTGATTATGAATGTTGGAGTTAAGAATTAAGTCTTATCTATTGTTGTACAGTACCTTTCACTTTATAAATTAAATAACTAAAGAGTCATTTGATTTATCATTTAATTATTATTACAAAGCACATATCAGTGGAAGATTCATTAAACATTCAGAGCAACCCTAAGGACAGTCACCACTATAATACATATCATGGAGCTTTGAAAGTATCCACAAATAAAGTAATGCTACTTAAACACAAAATCATTTAACTCTGAACCTAACAATTCATAAAATCTCAATACATTTGAACAATAATTTCAAATTTGCAAAATGTTAGTACCTTAGATGTCTAGGAATCAGTTTCCATTACTATATCATTATTATAAAAATATAACTAGTAAATATCTAATTTTAAGATTGATTTTCTTGAGATATTGCTTATAATGAATAGGCTCATCATAGTCACCTTAAATATATCTAATTAAAGACATTTCTCTTCTTTAATAATTTTCACATGGGAAAATAAACAGGATTTCTCACTCAAAGTAAATGTAAAGGTACATATTGCTAAACGTTAAGAATTATGGAAATTTTCTAGTTCTAAGTGATAATTAAAGCCATACTTTGGAACAGTTAGATGTACTATGTTTTTTGGTAGAAGACCATCTTCACTAAGGTTAAAATGGATTGCTTAAAATATCTTTCTGTCATGTATTTTTCTAAAAGAACATTTACATAGGCAAAATATTTTGATAATAGTTGCATTTTGAAAATTGAAATTTAAAAATATTCTTTAAATTTACCATTCTCAGAAAGCATTATGCTGTTTTGTAATATTTTTATTCAATACAACACATTACTTTTTAATAAGCAGACTTTCCTACTGGACTTCCAGCGATATCTAAAAAATTATAATTATAGTTCTGCTATCATACATATTTTCATTTTTTCAAAATAATGCACACAGTTCCAGTAATGCTTCCTGCTAACATATGCTTTCTCTATAATGCATTAACGCAATTGGCTGGCAGATTTTCCTTGGACTTTGAATTTAAAAAGGCAAATATAGCAATTAAGAACCCAGAAGAAATCCCTCATCAAATTAGAATCAGCTGGCAAATTTGTACCTGAGCTAATTAACTGTAATCTTAAGAATTTTTCTGAGGAATGAACTCAATTTAAACTTAAATTAATTAAATAAAATATATATTCTACAATCTGATAGATCAAAACCCATTAATTTCAGTTTAGCTAGTTCAATCCAGTCAAGTCTTGTGTTCTGACCTGATATAACTCTCACACCAGTTAATACATACTACAGAGCACAAGAATTATGCACTAAAAAGTGTCAGATACCACTAACTTGGTTTATAAAATTATATTAGTGCTGTTATAACTCAACATAAATAAGTGAGGAAACAAATTAGTCATTTTCTTTCTAAAGTAGTGTCATTAAATTGACATAGAGAAAAATGTTTCTTTCTCAAAATGAGAATTGTTTCCTTTGCAAGCCTTCACTACAAAGTCCTTATAACAACTTTACTGGTATGTAAAACAAATAACATTTTGTGGCTGTACTTTTTTATTTACATTACAAACTTCCTCTCCAGACACATTTTTGTCTGGTACTTTTTTCCTGTATACATTTTAGACTTGCCACTATCTAAAATAAGAAGAAAAAAATAAAACAACAATAACCTGTTTTAATCAATTTCTCCCCAAAATTCATTATATAAAAATTTTAAAAGTTGAAAAAGAAGAAAATATTTATAAAATGTCAAAAAACAAATCTATTCAATGAGAGACTTACAGGGAGATAAAAGGCATTACTAGCTTAACTAGTTACAAGTTTAAGTGATCATGCACATGCTCTTTTACATAATTAAAGGGCTTCAGGTGAGATATAGTGGGAGAATGTATATTTTTCTTGTACCTCATAATAACCATTATTGATGGGATACATATAAGCCAACATTCTCCAGAAAAAATACTGCTTATATCTGTTATCCTGTGAAACTTCATATTAACAATATCTAGGTTTGAACACTGTATTATGTAGACAATTATAGCATCCCTTTTGTGTGGCATGGGTACCAATATTTAGAGAAGTCTCTTCAATCATATGAAAGTTACATATTGTGAGTTTCAAGAAAATTGGAGAAGCAATAAGATGCCCAGAAAGACAGAAGTAAAGTAAGAAGAGACTAGACTGAGTGCCTCTTGATAAGGGAATTCCACTTACTTACAGTTTTTCCAAAAGTCTCTCACTGTGCTAAGTGGAGGTTTGGCTACACTTGTACAAATGAAATGGGCTGGCTTCAGGAATCAAGTTTGGTGGCCTACAGAGCAAAGTAAGGGACCCAAGTTCCAATGATATAAAATTTTATCTTATTTTTTCCATTACTCTTTTATGTGTAGGTTTCACAATGTATATAATAGTTCAGTAGTATTTAATAGGATTTAAATAAATAAAAAAACATGTTGAAGGTATAGTGGTAAAACTTATACTGATGGGCTAGGTAAACAAATTGATTTGACAGTGCCTATCTGCTCTACACTGAAATTTCATTACACTTTGGCAAGATTATGGACACTAAGGGAGCATAAGCTTTTCCTAGTTGGTAATTTAAAGACCCCAAAACAGTACCTAGAAAATTTTGACTATGTTATATTATCATCATTAAAAATTTTATGTAAAAATAATATTACATCTACCTTTTTTCATTGCATATGTTTGGTATGTTAGATAATATTGATAGTCAAAAGTCACTTTAGGCTTCTGGCCAAGATGGAGGCATAGGTAGATACATTATGCCTCCTCGCACAACCAAAAGAAGAACAACAAATTTAAACACAAAAAACAATTGGAACGTCCAGAAAAATCAAACTGTATGGAAGTCCGACAACCAAGAAGTTAAAGAAGAAACATTCATCCAGACAGTAGGAGGGGCAGAGACAGGTAGCCAAGTGGAGAGAACTCATGGCAAGGTCATGGCTTGAGGACTGGGCAAGGCAGTGGCCGGCAGAGCAGGTGGTCCCACATTTGTGTGTGAATAACCTGGGGGAAAAACTGGGGAGAGACAGACTGCACGACCCAGGGTTCCAGCATGGAAAATAAAGCTACAAAACCTCTGATTGAAAAAACCTGTGGGGGTTGATGCAGAGGGAGGAACACCCAGCTTCAAAGGAGAGTTCCTTGGAGACAACGACAAGGTCCTAGTACACAAACCCTCCTACCCAGGAGTCAGCACCAGAAGGGGCCAATTTTCTTGTGGATAGTGGAGGAAGTGACTGAAAGCCAAAAGAGAGCTAAGCAAGTGGCATTGTTCCCCTTGGACTCCTCTGCCACAGACAACACCACAATGTAGATGTGTGGGTTGCCCCACCCTGGCAAATACCTAAGGCTCTGCCCCTTGCTACTTAACAGGCACACCAAGGCAAAAATGTTTGGCCCAAATGAAAAAACAAATGAAAGCTCCAGAAAAATTACAACTAAATGATGAAGAGATAGCCAACCTATCAGTTTCAGAGTTCAAAACACTGATAATCAGGATGCTCACAGAAATGATCTAGTTCAATCACAAAAGAGAGGAAAAACTGAAGACTATGAAAAGTAAAATAAAGGAAAATGTGCAGGGGATCAATAGTGATGGGAAGGAAACCAGGACTCAAATCAACGGTTTGGACCAGAAGGAAGAAATGAGCATTCAACCAGAACATCTGTAAGAACATGTATTCAAAAAAATGAGGAGAGGCTTAGGAACCTCCAGGACAACCTTAAATTCCAACATCCAAATCACAGAGGTGCCAGAAGAAGAGGAAGAGTAAGAAATTGAAAACTTATTTAAAAAAATAGAAAACTGTACAAGAACAACAATTAAAATAAAAAAAGAAAAATAAATAAAAATAATAATAATAAAGGAGAACTTCCCCAATCTGGCAAAGGAAATAGACTTCCAGGAAGTCCAGAAGCTTGGAGAGTCCCAAAGAAGTTAGACCCAAGGAAGCACACACCAAGGCACATCATAATCACATTACCTAAGATTAAAGATAAGGAGAGAATCTTAAAAGCAGCAAGAGAAAAAAACACAGTTACCCTACAAAGAGTTCCTACAGGACTATCAGCTGATTTCTCAAAAGAAACCTTGCAGGCAAAAAGGGGCTGGAAAGAAATGTTTGAAATTTTGAAAGGCAAGGACCTAAATTCAAGATTATTCTATCCAGCAAAGCTATCATTTAGAATGGAATAAAGTGTTTATTCCTTTAAGTGTTTAGAATGGATAAAGTGTTTCCCAGATAAGGTGAAGTTAAAGGAGTTCATCATCACCAAGCCCTTATTATATGAAATGTTAAAGGGACTTATTTAAGAAAAAGAAAAAGATAAACAATATAGAGAATTGAAATGACAACAAATTCACAACTATCAACAACTGAACCTAAAAAAAAATAATAAAAAATGAAATAAGCAAACAACTAGAATGCGACCAGATTAAAGAAAAGGAGATCACATGGAGGGTTATCAGTGGGGAGGGGGAGAGGAAAGAATAAAGGAAAAGATACAGGGAATAAGAAGCATAAATGGTAGGTGGAAAATAGAGGAAGGTTAAGAATAATAGTAAAGGAAATGGAGAAACCAAATGGATAACATATATGTATTACCCATGGACATGAAAGTGGGAGAATGCTGGTGGGAGGGGGTATGCAGGGCAGAAGGGAATAAAGGGGAGAAAAAAATGGAACAACTGTAATAGTATAATCCATGAAATATATTTAAAAATTAAAAGAAATAAAAGATATTTAAGTTTCCTATGCAACAAAAGTCAAATTGTATCCCCTTGATTTAGCAAAAGATTAAAATGAGAAAATCTTAAAGTGCAACATTGCTTGGTTATTGAATTAAGTGCTTAAAAAGTCATTAGGAGAATAACTAACTTACCAAAGAGGTCTTAAATGTGTAACATTACATCAGCTCATACAACAATGCTGTTTAGGTTTACTATGTTAAGGATTTAGCATAGTAGATTTTTTTAAAAAAACATTACTTTTTAAATTTGAAAGTATTTTAAATTCCTCACCATCTTTAATTTAAAGTCATGTTATGTAAGACATATGGTGCCTTTACTAACATACCTTTCAGAATGATCATTATTTATTCTTTGGGATAGATGATGAGGCAATAGTGTTTATGTATATTAAATTTCTGTCTCTCTTTACAGAAAAAGTACAAATTTGCAATGTTTGGTAATGGTAATTTTTCAGCATGCAAAGTTTCTATTTTTACTTACAAAGTAATGTAAAGTGTAACTCAAACACTTTAACTACAGATAGGGTTTCTACTTTCAATTTTTCAGACTGGATTTCTTTTAACATCCCCAGAAAACTAGGCCATAGAAGAGAGAACATAAGTGCATAATAGCATGTTCTCTATTGCCAATTTCATGCCAAATACTAAAAACAAAGCAAATAAAATCACATGAATCCAAACTTGGAACCTATAATTTAGTGCCTACTAATACAGGACTAGTTTATATACTTTCAAAATTAAACCTAAGTATAATTTTCATACTATATGCAGGAATTCTTCCTGTGAAAGAGGCAAAGCACTAAGAGAGGACCTCTATATGGACATTGAGATGAAATAAGTAAAATTTCTTGTTACAGCATATGTAACTGATCCAATGATTCTAGAAGTTTAAATCTCCATTTTAGAGGTTAAAGAAAAATAAGTTCAAACTTTTACTTTAATGGGAAATTGAATAAAAGTACTATGAAAAATTTATGCACATTTTAAACCTGTTTTACCTTTCTTTCAATGGTCTGAAGATTAAAAAAAAATTGATGGTGGTTTTAACCAGTAAGTGGCATAAGGAAACCTCCTGAAATATTTCTAGATCTTAATCTGTATAATGGTTAAATGAATATATATGTATGTGTGTGTGTAAAGAATTCATTAAGATGTATACTTCAATTTATATAACTCATTTATACATTTTATGCCTCAGTTAAAAAATAAAGGGGATGCACCCAACATAGGAGCAACCAAGTATATAAGGAAAATTTTATAAGACTTCAAGAAAGATATGGACAACAACACATTTATACTAAGGGATCTTAACACCCTATGTCAAAAATGGATAGATCTTCCAAACAAAATATCAACAAGGATATTGTGGCATTGAACAATGCCCTAGATCAAATGGACTTAATTGATATATATAGAACCTTTCATCCCAAAGAAGCAAAATACACATTCTTTTCAAATGCACATGGAACATTCTCAAAGTTAGACCACATGATAGGACACAAAACAAGCCTCAACAGATTCAAGTAAGTTGAAATCATATCAAGCATCTTCTCAGACCACAAGGGACTGAAACTAGAAACAGACCTCAAAGGGGAAAAACCCAAAACCCTCAAAATCATGGAGATTGAACAGCATGCTGTTAAATAATGAATAGGTTAATATCGAGATTAAGGAAGAAATGAAGAAGTTTCTGGAAACAAATGAAAATAAACTTACCACAATCCAAAACTTACGAGACACAACAAAGGCAGTCCTGAGAGGGAAGTTCATAGCAATACGGGCTTACCTAAAATAGATAGAAATATCTCAAATAAACAACCCATCCCTACATCTACAAGAACCGGAGGAGGAAAAGCAAACAAAGCCCAGGGTGAGTAGAAGGAAGAAAATAACCAAGATCAGAGCAGAGTTAAATGATATAGAGACTAAAAGAACAATTCAAAGATCAATACATCCAGAAGTTTGTTCTTTGAAAAGATAAACAAAATTGACAAGCCTTTAAGTAGACTCATCAAGAAAAAAAAACAGAAAGAACCCAAATAAACACAATCAGAAATGAAAGAGGAGAGATTACAGATACCACTGAAATACAAAGGAATGTAAGAAATTCTGTATGCCAAGAAATTTGGAAATCTCAGGGAAATGGACAAATTTCTAGAAAAGTATAATCTTCCAAAATGGAATCAAGAAGAATTAGAAAGCCTAAATAGACTGGTAACAGCTAACAAAATTGAAGCAATAATCAAAAAAGTTCTGTCACACAAAAGCCTTGGACCTTACAGTTTCACAGGAGAATTTTACAAAGCATTTAAGGAAGAGCTAACCCCTATACTTCTTGGAATATTCCAAAAAAAACAAAGAAGAGGGAAAACTCCCCAACTTTTTATGAGGCAAACATAATCTTAATCCCCAAACCAGACAAAGTCACAACAAAGAAAGAAAAGTAAAGGCCAATATTGCTGATGAAAATAGATGCTAAAATCCTCAACAAAGTACTGGCAAACTGCGTCTAACAATACATCAAAAAGGTCATACACCATAATCAAATGGGAATCATCCCAGGGGTGCAAGGATAGTATAATATCTGCAAATCAATAGACATCATACATCACATAAACTGAAAGAAAGACAAAAATCACATGATCATATTAGTAGAGGTGGAAAAAGGATTTGATAAGTTACAGCACCCATTTATGATAAAAAAAAAAAAAAAACTCAGCAAAGTGGGAGTAGAGGGGGCATTCCTCAATATAATAAAGACGATATACAAGAAACCTACAGCCAACATCTTGCTCAATGGGCAAAACCAAAGTTTCCCACTAAGATCAGAAACAAGAAAAGCATATACACTTTCAAGAGTTCTATTAAACATAGTATTGGAAGTCCTAGCCACAGCAATGAGTCAAGAAGAAGAAATAAGAGACATACAAATTGAATAGGAGGAAGCAAAACTGTTCTTCTTTGCAGATGACATGATAGTGTATATAAAAAATCCTATATATTCCATCAAAAAACTATATGACCTAATATGTGAATTTGGCAAAAAAGTGGGATACAAAGTCAATATTCAGAAATCAAAGGCATTTTTGTAAACTAACAATGAAATTCCAGAAACAGAAATCAGGAAAAAAATCCCATTTGATACAACAACAAGAAAAATAAAGTACCTAGGAATAAACCTAACCAAGGAGGTAAAAGAACTTTACTCAGAAAACTACACAAAACTGAAGAAAGAAATTAAGGAAGACACAAGCAAATGGAAGCATATACCATGTTCATGGATTGGAAGAATTAACATCATCAAAATGCCCATACCATCACAGCAATATATAGATTCAACGTAATCCCTATTAAAATATGAATGACATATTTTACATAAACAGAACAAACATTTCAAAATTTATATGGAACCATAAATGACCCTGAATAGCCTCAGCAATTTTGAGAAAGAAGAACAAAGTGGGAGGGGTCACCATACCTGACACAAACTGTTTTGATTACTATAACACAGTCTGGTACTGGCATAAGAGCAGACACATAGATCAATAAAACAGAATAGAGAGCCCAGAAATAAACCTGTCTATATGGTCAATTAATATTCAACAAAGGGGACAGCAGCATAAAACAGAGTAAATATTGCCCCTTCAACATGTTAACAGTGTTGGCAGAGCTGGACAACTACATGCAGAAAAATGAAACTTGATTGCCAAAATATACAATACACAAAAATAAACTCAAGATGGATAAAAGTCTTAAATATAAGTCATGGCATGATAACAGTCCCAGAGGATAACTTAGGCAGGGAACTCTCAGATATTCCATGCAGCAATATTTCCACTGATATGTCCTCTAGAGCAAGGGACATAAAGGAAAGAATAAACAAATAGGTCTTCATCAAAATAAAAAGCTACTGCACAGCTAAAGAAAACATCAGAAAAACGAAAAGGGAACCAACTGTATATGAAAATATATTTGCAAATGATAATTCAGAAAAGGGTTTGATCTCCAAAATATATAAAGAACTCAGACAACTCCACTCCTGGAAGACAAACAATACAATTAAAAATTGTACAAAGGACCTGAACAGACACTTCTCCAGGGAGGACCTACAGAGGCCCCAGAGACATATAAAAGAATGCTCAACATCACTACTAGCCTTCATAGAGATACAAATTCAATCCACGATAAAATTCCACTTCACACCAGTCAGAATGGCCATCATAAACAAACCAACAAACAACAAGTGCTAGCCAGGTTATGGAGAAAAGGAAACCCTAGTGCACTGTTGTTGGGAATGCAGAGTGGTGCAGCCACTGTGGAAAACAGTATGGGATTTCCTCAGAAAACTAAAAATGGAGCTGCCTTTAGACCTTGCAATTCAATTGCTGAGACTGTACCCTAAGAATTTGGAAACACCAGTTCACAAGAATCTATGCACCCCAATGTTCATAGCAGCACAATTTACAACAGCCAAGTGCTAGAAGCAACCTAAGTGCCCATCAATAAATGAGTGGATTAAAAAACTGTGGCACATTTACATGATGAAATACTATACAACAGAAAGAAAGGAGTTCCTATCCTTCGCAATAGCTTGGTTGGATCTGGAGATCATCATGCTAAGTGAAATAAGCCAGGGGGTGAAAGGCAAATACTATATGATCTAATCTATAAGTGGAACCTAATCAACAAAACAAATAAGCAAACAAAATATAACCAGAGACATTGAAATTAAGAACAAACTGACAGTAACCAGAAGGGTAGTGGGAGGGGATAATGGGGGGGAGAGGGGAAAGGGTCGTCAAGGAACGTGCATAAAGGACACATGGGCAAAACCGAAGGAGGTTATGATAGAGGGTGGGAGTTGAGTTTAGCTGGGGTCGGGGGGAGTGAGGGGTGGTGGAAAAATGGAGACAACTATACTTGAACAACAATAAAAAATAAATAAATAATAAAAATACAAAAAAAGAAAAAGTTAAGGGGAAATGCAGAATGCTGAAAATAAAAGAAAAAAAACATTACCTAGATCAAGAAAATGAAAGTCCATACAAAATTATTTAAATTATTGCAATAAAATATAGCATTTTTACTCATAATCCCATCACTACAATTAAGGTTAAAACCCATTAATATAATAAATATTGTATGATAATACTCTAAACAAGGCATTTTTAAAAAAGATGTTTACATAACAGTTGGGGGGGGAGAATGACTTTCATCTCCCTGAACTTATTTTTGTTTTGCTATGAGCAAAGCTTGTCAATAAAAAATGGCTTAATTATGTAGTAAGAGCATAAATTGCATAATGAGTCTGAAGTCTATGTCTACAGAGATACATATGTGGAGACAAATTGGTAAATACTATTTTCCTGGATTCTAAGATAGATTGTTAATTAAATATTTCTCAGGAAAAACAAAGAAGAAAAATGCTGTAATTGTACATATGTGAGGTCTGTCCAGAAAGTATCCAGTCCCATAATATGAAAAATAGAGACATTTATTAAAGAAGATACAAGATACAAGAAACACTGTACATAGGAAAATGACACCCGAGTCCTCCTCAAAGCAGGCAACTTGGGACCTCACACAGTTCTCCCAATCACCATCAGCATCCTTTTTATATTTTTCTGAATCTCATCAAGGATCTGAAATCTCTTCCATTTCAAAGGTGGTTTTAGTTTTGGGGAAAGCCAGAAGTTTCAGGGCACCAAAACTGGGCTGTAGTGGGGCTTAGTTACCTGGGTAATTTGATGTTTCAACAAAAACTCTACAAAAGACGTGATGCATAAGCGGGTGCATTGTTGTGACGAAGCTGCCAATCACTAGTTGCACATAAGCAGCCGCCTTCTCTATCATCTGAATAGTTTCTGAGGAGGAATGTTCAAGCTTAATGTAAAATTTTATGCAGATTCTTTGCTCTATTTGCTCAGTCATTTTGAATAGACAGCCGCAACAGTATACGCATGCTCACTCAATATGGCACCTATCCCTCCCACTGACTAGTGCACTCAAGTCCTCATCGTTCATGCATACTCATTCCAGTCCACTCCCCTGGCTCATTACACTGATGTCATGCAAACCATTCTCATTATATTAACCATGGTTGGACTTTTTATGACAGCCCTTATAAATACAATAGTAAGCTATGAAAATACTAAAATGTTGAAAAGTCACCTTTGAATTGTGGAAATACCTCTGCTTATTTACTTGGGTCTCTACTTTTTTAGATTGTCTATATATAATGCTGTAGATTTGTATAGATAAGTAGACTTTCTTTTCTGTTATAAGCAATATAATTTTGGTTCATTATTATTCTATTCAACTCAAACCAAAATATATGGGCTTGGGTTCTGGGCTGTGTCTGTTTGAGTGAGTGACCTTACATGGAAGGTCATTTGCCTCTTCTGAGTTTCAGTCTGGAGCCTGCACTGAAAAAGCTTTGAAATTCCATTCTTATACTCAGATCAAAGGAAGAATGCAGGTAACAGAATTTGGGGCTAAATTTGTTCCTCTGGGGATGGAGTCTGTGTCATTTTGGGGGGAATCATGGCAGGTAAAGCATTATGTTGGGCAGTTAAAGAGCTCATGGTCAAGGTAAGCAGTGGATGATGAGAGTCTAAGGCTGGGGCTGTCAGAGTAGGGAATTGGGGCACATTGAAGGAGCAGGCATAGGAGGATAAAAGGGAGGTAGGGGTACACTCTGAGTGAAGCAGACATTTAGCCAGCATGAGGGATGAGTAAGTAATAGCAGGGCCCCAGTTGTGACTGGTTCCTGCTACTGGGAAAAGAATAGGATATGTAATATTAAAGCAAGGACCCACATTGGGCCTGAAAGAAACCTCTAATTCTAAAATACATTCTCTCCATAATTGCTAATGAAAATAAAATTTTAACAAACCTGATCATCTCATTTTTAGTGTAACTCTTAGGTTACAAAAACATTAAATAAATATGTAATTTGTAATATGGTGTGAGATAAAAAAGCAAAAAAACAGATATATTGTGTTTTAGAGAGTATAACACGATTTATAGATTTATGGATTTAACAAGATTTGAATTACCCAGCCTTAAATCTACCCCACAATGATGCTGTGTCGAATAAATAAGATAATATAGTTAAATTATTTAGCACAATGATCAGAACATATTGTTTCAAAAATATTTTAATTTAATTTATTGGGATGACATTGGTTAATAAAATTATATAGGTTTCAAGTGTACGATTCTATAATGCATCATTTATATATTACATTGTGTGCCTACCACACAGTTAAACTTTCTTCTGTCACAATATTTGACCCCTTCTACCCTTTACTACCCTTTGACCCCCACCCCCTGGCAACCACCATGCTGTTGTCTGTGTCTATGAGTTTTTTATTTGTTCATTTGTTCATTTATTTATTCATTGTCTGTGTCTATGAGTTGTTTTTCTTGTTTATTTGCTACTCACAATTTCATATCCCATGTATGTGTGAAATTATATGGTTCTTGACTTTTTCTGACATTTCACTTAGCATGATGTTCTCAAGATCCATTCATGTTATTACAAATAGCAGTATTTCATATTTTTATGAGTGAACAGTATTCCAAATTCTTTATCCAATCACTTATCAAAGGACACTTTGGTTGTTTCCATGTCTTGGCCACAGTGAATAATATTGCAGTTAACATAAGGGGGAATGTATCTATGTGAATAAATGTTTTCATGTTTTCCAGTAGATACCTGGAAGAGGGGTTTCTGGGTCATATGATAACTCTATTCTTAATTGTTTAAAGAACCTTCCATAATTGTTTTCTGTAGTAGCTGCATTGATTTACATTACCACCACCAGTGAATTGAGGGTTCCTTTCCCCCCCCCCCACAATCTCTCCAACACTTGCCATTAATTATCTTGTTAGTAATAGCCATTCTAACAGGTGTGAGGTGGTATTTCAGTGGAGTTTTGATTTGTGCTTCCAGTGTCTTAAATTTATTTTTCAAAATAAAGTAAGATTTTTCCAAATAAAGTAATATTTTTAAAGTAATATTTTTCAAAATAAAGTAGTATTTTTGAAAAATAAGTTCAAGACACTGGACTGGGTATAGTAGGAATCAAAGAAAAGAAGTCTTGTTCATCCGGGACTTGAAAGATTTTCATCGAGATTTTTCCAGTGAAGTCTCACTGTGGAATGAATTTATTATTTAGTTTCTATGGGATATATACCTAGGAAATAAACCAAGCATTAAAAAAAAAAAAGAAGAAACATTTATAGACCTTCTATAAACCTCTGATCCTATTAAAAGGCACTAATTGTCAAGTAACTTGCTTGCATCTAGTAAAAAATTTTGTATAAAGTATTACTTCATATTCTTTTAAAAAATTGTTGATTTTAGAGAGACACAAAAGTATCAGCTTGTTCCACTTGTTTATGCATTCATTGTTTCATTCTTGCGTGTGCCCTTACTGGGGACCAAACCCACAACCTTGACTTATTGAGGGAATGCTCTAACCAGGTGAGCTACCCAGCCAGAGCTATTTTATATTCTAATCAAAATAAAGTAATTGGTGAATCCCACTACCACCAATGGTAGCCTGGCATATTCTGTGTCAACCATCTAGTTAGAACAATTAGAAAACTGAGATTAAAAAAAGACTATGTTTGAAGGTATTGGAGATCATCAGAAGCAGCAAAGATTTGAGGAACTAAGACTTAAGGGAGAAGAAAACCACAGAGAAGTGAACCAAACATTTGATACCAAGGAACCCATAGGAGTAGAACAATAAAACTTAAGAGATTTTTATGCTCAATGAAATAACCCAGTCAACGACAGACAAATATCATATGATCTCATTTATATGTGGAATCTAATGGTCAAAATAAACTAAAGAACAAAAATAGAAACAGAGGCAAAGATATATAGAACAGACAGACAGCTATGAGAGGGGAGAAGGTGGGGAACTGGATGAAAGAAAGTAAAGGGATTAGCCAAAGAACATACATGCACAACACATACACACAGACAGCAGTGTAGTGATAGCCAGAAGGAAGAGGGCAAGGATTTGGGGGAGGTAGGCAAAAGCACGGAAATGGGGACATCTGTAATAGTATAAACAATAAAAATAAAGTAAAAAATCCATACATTGAAACTGAATCAAAACTAACACAGATATTAGCCTTTGCAGACAAGGATGGTAAAAGTAATTTCTGTGAGCCATATGATTAAAATATTAAGTACAGACAGACATATACGGTATTAAAAAATGAATCAAGCCTCTAGAAATGAAAACTGGAGTGTCTGAGATCAAGAATATACTAAATACCTATATTAAATCCTTATTTTTATTTTTATTTTTATACTTTGTGTTGTTTTTCAAGTACAGTTGTCTCCATTTTCCTCCTACCACTTTCCCCCAACCCTCACATCCCCACATCTCACCCTCAATCCTATCCCCTTTGGCTTTGTCCATGTATCATTTATACTTGTTTCTTGATGACTCTTCCCTTTTTCCTCTATTATCACCTTCCCCCTTCCCTCTTGTTACTGTCAGTTTGTTCTTTATTTCAAAGTCTCTGGTTATGTTTTGCTTGCTTGTTTGTTTCATTAATTAGTTTCCACCTATAGGTGAGATCTTACTGTATTTGCCTTTCACCACCTGGCTTATTTCACTTAGTATAATGCTCTCGGGATTCATCCATGCTGTCACAAAGGGTAGAAGCTCCTTCTTTCTCTCTGCTGTGTAGTATTCCATTGTGTGAATATGCCATACTTTTTTAAAGATATTTATTTATTTATTTTTAGAGAGAGAGGAAGGGAGGGATAAAGAAAGGGAAAGAAACATCAATGTGTGATTGCCTCTCATGCACTCCCAACTGGGGACCTGGCCCCCAACCCAGGCATGTGCCCTGATGGAGGATGGAAGCAGTGACCCTTTGGTTCACAGGCCAATACTCAATCCACTGAGCCACACTAGCTACAGCATGTGCCATAAGTTTTTGATCCACTCATTTACTAATGGGCACTTAGGTTGCTTCCAACAGTTGGCTATTGTAAATTGTGTATCTATGGACATTGAGGTGCATAGGTTCTTTTGAATTGTTGTATCATGATTCTTAGGATATAATCCCAGGAATGGAACTGGTGGGTCAAAAGGCAGTCCCATTTTTAGTTTTCTGAGGAAATTCTATATGAAGAACTCAGATGACTCCACTTCAGGAAGAAAAACAACTCAATTAAAAAATGAGCAAAGGACTTGAACAGACACTTCTCCTATGAGGACATATAGATGGTCCAGAGACATATGAAAGGATACTCAGCATCACTAGCCATCCAAGAGATGCAAATTAAAACCACAATGAGATACCACTTCACACCAGTCAGAATGGCCATCATGAACAAATCAACAAACAAGTGTTAGCAAGTTTGTGGAGAAAAGTGAACCCTAGTACACTACTGGTGGGAATGCAGACTGGTGCAGCCACTGTGGAAAACAGTAAATGCTTATTTTAAATAAATATACTAAATACCTGTATTAAATCATTCACCTCAGTTTCCACCTTAAGAAATTAGAAAAAGATGAACAAATGTAATTGTAAGTAATCAGAAGTAATGCAGTAATAAAATCAGAAAAAGATTTTAATAAAACAGAAGCCAAAGAAGAGAGAAAATACCAATAAAAATACAGTTCTTTGAAATCAGTAAAACTGATAAACCCTTAGCTAGACTAATAAGAATGAAAAGATATAAATTGACAATATCAAGAATGACAATGATAGCTGTACACATTCTTCAGCTAGTAAAAGGAAAATAAAGAAATACTATGAAAAAATATTTAGGTTGATATATTTTAAAACTTAAATAAAAAGGCAAATACATTGAAAGACAAGAACTACCAATACTTATTCAAGAATAAATAGAGACTTCCGGCCAAGATGGAGGCGTAGGCGGACACACTGTGCCTCCTCTCACAACCAAAATTAAGGACAACAAATATTTAGAAACAAGAAAACAACCAGAACTTATAGAAAATTGAACTGTACAGAAGTCCAACAACCATTCATCCAGACCGGTAAGAGGGGTGGAGTCTCGGTAGGAAAAAGTGGAGGTGCGGACCCAGGAACGCAAGTAGCAGTGGCTCGCAGTTCCCAGGTGCACAGGTGGTGGCTGGCGGACCCTGGGCACAGGGGGGCAACTGTGCAGACCCAGTGAGGACGCACAGGGTGGCTGGCTGACCAGGTGGTCCCACATTCGTGCACGCAGACGGTCCAGGCAGAGGGGAAGTGGCGGAGGGGACTGAATCCAGGAGAGAGCGGAGCAGGCACCATTGTTCCCTCTCAGGCCCCGCCCCCACATATAGCATCACAACCCAGCGACTGGACTGCCCCACACTGGGGAGCGCCTGAGGCTCCACCCCTTACTACGTAACAGCACGCGAGCGTGGACAGATAATCCAGGTGAAGGGGAAGCAGCGGAAGGGACCGGGAGTCCAGAAGAGAGCGGAACAGGCGCCATTCTTTCCTCTCGGACCGCGCCCCAACCTGTAGCATCACAACCCAGCGACTGGGCTGCCCCGCCCTGAGGAACACCTAAGGCTCCACCCCTCGTACGTAATAGTTGCAACCAGACTAAAACCAAACAAAAACAAAACAAAAAACCCCACCAAAAATGGCTCAAACCAGAGAAAAAATGAAAACCCCGGAGTTAATTCCTCTAAGCGACCAAGAGATAGCCAACCTATCAGATGCACAGTTCAAAGCACTGGTCATCAAAATGCTCACAGAATTGGTTGATTTTGCTCATAAATTAGATGAGAAAATGCAGGCTACAATACGTGAAATGAAGGAAGACACATGGAGAACCGATAGAGATGGAAGGAAAACTGGGACTCAAATCAATGGAGTGGACCAGAAGGAAGAAATTAACAACCAAACAGAAAACGAGGAAGAAACAAGAATTCAAAAAAATGAGGAGAGGCTTAGGAACCTCTGGGACATCGTTAAACGTCCCAATATCCGAATTACAGGGGTCCCAGAAGGGGAAGAAGAAGAGCAACAAGTGGAAAACTTATCTGAACAAATAATAAAGGAGAACTTCCCCAATCTGGCAAAGGAAATAGACTACCAGGAAGTCCAGGAAGCTCAGAGAGTCCCAAAGAAGTTGGACTCAAGGAGGAACACACCAAGGCACATCGTAATTACATTAGCCAAGATTCAAATGAAGCAGAGAATTCTAGAAGCAGCAAGGGATAAGGGGACAGTCACCTACAAAGGAGTTCCCATCAGACTGTCAGCTGATTTCTCAAAAGAGACCTTACAGGCAAGAAGGGGCTGGAAAGAAATATTTGAAATCTTGAAAAGCAAGGACCTACATCCAAAATTGCTCTTTCCAGTAAAGCTGTCATTTAGAATGGAAGGACAGATAAAGTGCTTCTCAGATAAGGTCAAGTTCAAGGAGTTCATCATCACCAAGCTCTTATTATATGAAATGTTAAAGGGACTTATCTAAGAAAAAGAAGATCAAAAATATGACAATGAAAAGACAGCAAAATCACAGCTATTAAGAACCACACCTAAAACAAAAGCAAACTAAGCAAACAGCTAGAACAGGAACAGAATCACAGAAATGGAGATCATATGGAGGGTTAGCAACAGGGGCGTGGGAGGAGGAGAGGGGGGGAAGGTACAGAGAATGAGTAGCATAAACGGTGGGTAGAAAATAGACAGGGGGAGGGCAAGAATAGTATGGGAAATGTAGAAGCTAAAGAACTTATGACACATGGACATGAACTAAAGGGGGGAATGTGGGTGGGAGAGGGTGTGCAGGGTGGGGGGAATGATGGGGGAGAAACGGGACAACTGTAATAGCATAATCAATAAAATATATTTAAAAAAAGAATAAATAGATAACCTGCATAGCCTTATAATGATTAAAATAAATTATTTGTAAAAGCTTTTCTCAAACAAATAAATCAACAAAACAACGTAATGTCCAAGTGATTTCCAAAGGAAACATACTTATGAATCAAGGATAAAATACTACCAATTCTATAAAAACTCTTTCAGAAATATTGAAGAAGAAAGAGTACTTTCTCTTCTATTTTTTGAGGCCAGCTTTACCCTGATACCAAAAACAAAGATTTGGAAAACAGGCAACAATAATCCATGAATATCAATGCAAAAATTCTTAACAAAATTTTAGCAAGTTAAATGTATAGAAGTGTGGTCTTTGCATGGCTGATATTCATTTTATTTTTAATTGCCCCTACTTTGGGTCAGAATATCCCTCTCCAGGTCACTTTTGTTTCTATTTGTCTCGTGAATAAGACATTGACTGTTTAGGAATATCTTTCAAGGATATAGCAAACAGTCCAGGAAGACATATATAGTATCTCTCTTTGGACCAAAGGTCAGGTTTTCTTACCTTGAAAAGAGTCCATTGTGTCTACATTTCCTCAGTGTAATAAATACACTGTCTCCCTCTTGTTAAATGTCAGGCAGGTTTACCAACCATGAGAAACGATAGTCTCAATTCAGTACCATTCTCCAATAATATGTGCCTTAGCGTATTCAAATGTCAAATGGCCTGCTTTGCATAGCACTGTGGGAATAAAGACTTGGGGAACTAGTACAAAAATACTGATACTCTTGTCATTAGCTATGATAAACCACTCTTTGTTTTTGACCTAGGAGTCTCATATCTACTACATGTACCCATGGAACTTTGCAGGGTAGCTGGTAATACCTCAGACCAATCACAGTTTTTGACACCTTTTGCCATCAAAATAGATGAAATGCCTTTGAAAACTTGTGGGCCTCCTTTTTGCATCGGTTTATAATGGTCTCCATTAGAGATAAACCTTTTCCATAAAAGTCTTCATGATAAGACTTCCTCTACATTAAAATCCCTAGGAAACAATTCACCATTAAAATTCTTAGTGTTTTAATGTTTAACAGAGAAGTTCTGTGAAGCATACCCTTAAAATATTTAATTTTTATTTTTCTGTCTAAAAGGCTGCATAAGAACCTTCTTATAACTCTTCAAAAATTTTAGAAAGGGTCTTAAAGTCATATATTTTTAAAATGTGCTATAAATATAAAAATTAATAGATGAGAATATGTGTACCTAAAAATGTAATTTTGGACTCCAAAGATGCAGTTTCAAAGTTGTAAGAGGGTATTTGTGCTATGATACACTTGCAATACTATTCACTTTATAAAAATTAAAACCATGCACTATGAAGTTACATACTTGTGTAGTAGAAATATAAAGTGATAAATAGTGAATGACAGGATCAGACCTGTGTTTTTAAGAGCTACTTTGTAGAAATTTAGAGGATGGATTAGTTAAGAGAAGTTACTGAAAAAGAACTAGGAAGAGATATTGAGTAAGAGGCTATTCTACTGGAAATGTTTGATGAGAAGGAGATTAATAAGAACATATCCAATGAGAATAAAAAGAAAATGGAAACTCATAAAATATTTCAACAGGAGATCAATAGGATCTGTTAATCTGTTTGAAATAGGAGGCAAAGAGAGAGGTAAGGTATATGTATGGAATAGATACATTTTATGTGCCCGGTACCATGCCAGGTGTTTTACATATGCTATGTAATTTAATCCTGATAACATCCTTGTGTGATACACACATTTATTTCTATTTTAAAAATGAAAAAAAATGAGACTCTTGCAGGTTATTTAATTGGCCTAAGGTCAATCATATAGCACTTGAATGTTTTTGCCTTGGTGAATGGTGTTGCCATTAGCTGAAATAAGGAATCCAGAAAAGTTGCATGTTCTATTACATATAAGAGGGGAAGTTCGTTGTTAGACATGTTTTGACTTTGCAAATTGAAGATCCTGTAAGAAGTAAAAACTAAAGATATAGAGTTGTACTGTTCAATGTAATAGAACCTGGTCTCATGAGGTTATTTAAATTTAAAATGAAGATCAAAAATTCAACTCCTTTGTCACAATAGCCATATTTCAGAAACTTTACTAGTCACATGGAGATAATAACTGCCATGCTGGACAGAAGAGTTCTATAACATTTTCATCATCATGGAAGAGTATTTTGAATAATGTTGCCCTGGAGCTTGGATTTAGCAATTTTTTTCACATTAGACTGGAATGTATTAGTAAAAACAACAGGCACTATATATTCTACTTATTATATATAATTTCTTGGTACTGTATCTGTAACTTTGAACACAATATCTTATTTAATACTCGTTAAAACTCTATGGAGTCAACACAATTATTATCCTCATTTAACACTGGAATATCTTAAAGTTCAGTAAATAAGTTGGCCCAATTTATATAGCAGTAAATGCTCAGAATTCAAGCAAGGGTGTCTTTTACCAAGTCTTAACCACAGTAAGGTGTGAAGAACATTTAAGAGTTTCGAGTCTATATGAACTTTAACAAAAGAATTAGGAATGAAGAGCCTATAATAGATTTAAGGTCTTCTGTTCAATAATGTGCATGCAATTAATTATACTGTATTATACACTTAAATATTTATTATGAGGACATTTTTGTGTTTGTGATTTTAAATACATTAAAAAGAAACAAATCTATTGTACTTTTTCATCTCAAAAATAAAACTTCTTTCACTTATTTCTAAAAAGAATAGACATCTTAAATCTTCTCAAACAAGCAACACCTGACCTCAGGGAAACCCCAATCCCTGTACATTTCACTAAGTGGCCCCAGGCCTTGTGCTAGCTGCAGTCAGCCTAGGTTTACATTTTGGTTTTTCCTGGGAACCTCCAAGCCCAGCACAAGTAGCAGCCATCTGCAGATTGCTTTGTAGTTTATGCCAGGTGCCCTCTGGCGGAACACAGGTGGTGGCTGAACTTGACCTGAACCACCCAGGAAACCCCATCACCTATAATCCCACTGAACAGCTACAGACCACACTGGAGCAACCACCACCCTGTCCCTGCACAGTGGATCTTCCATGGAGAGAGGAAATTGTTTGTCAGTGATCACAACCACTGGCTGACCTGGGAAAATCCTTCCCATTGACCTACTAACGGCAATCAAAGCTCAACTATAAGAGGAGGGCATACTCAGCTCATATGGAGGGTGCACCTCAAGTACCCACTTTGGGTGATAGTGGAGACTGTGCCAAGGAACCCTACAGGATACTTACTATATTAGGCTATGCTACCAAGACATGGAGTTATAGCAACTCTATATCAACCATAGAAACAAACACAGGGAGACTGCCAAAATGACAAAACAAAGAAACATGGCCCAAATAAAAAAACAGAACCAGAACAAAACCCCAGAAAAAGAACTAAAAAAAATGGAGATAAGCAATCTCTGATACAGAGTTCAAAACATTGTTTATAAGGATGCTCCAGCAACTTAGTGAGGACCTCAACAGCATAAAAATTATCCAGTCAGAAACAAAGGCTTCAGTAATTGAAACAAAGTACAATTTACAGGGAAACAACAGTAGAGTGGATGAAGCCAAGAATCAAATCAATAATTTGGAACATAAGGAAGGGAAAATCAATCAAGATAACAAGAAGAAAGAAAGAATTAAAAAATATGAGTCTAGGACCTGGCTGGTGTAGCTCAGTGGATTAAGCACCAGCTGCGAACCAAAGAGTCACCAGTTCAATTCCTAGTCAGGGCACGTGCCTGGGTTGCAGGCCAGGTCCCCAGTGGGGGCCACGTGAAAGGCAACCACACAATGAGTTTTCTCTCTCTCTCTTTCTCCTTCCCTTCCCCTCTCTAAAAATAAATAAATAAAATCTTAAAAAAATATGAGGCTAGAATAAGCAGCCTCTAGGGCAACTTTATTTGCATGTAGGGGTGCGAGAAGGGGAAGAGAAAGGAAAAGGAATTGGAAATCTATTTGAAAAAAATAATGAAAGAAAACATCTTTAATTTGTTGAAAGAAATAGACATACAAGTCCAGGAAGCACAGAATTCCAAACAAGATGGATGCAAAGAGGCCCACTCCAAAACACATACCTCATAATTAAAATGCGAAAGGTTAAATAAAAAGAGAGAATCTTAAAAGCAGCAAGAAAAAAGCAGTTAGTTAACTACAGGAGAGTTCCCATAAGACTGTTAGCTGATTTCTCAAGAGAAATTTTGTGGGCTAGAAGGAATTGGCAAGAAATATTCAAAGTCATGAAAAGCAGAGACCTATAGCCAAGATTTCTCTGCCCAGTAAAGATATCATTTAGAATCGAAGGGCAGATAAAGAGCATCCAAGACATGAAAAACTAAAGGAGTTCATCATCATCAAGCCATTATTATATGAAATGTTAAAAGGACTTATTTAAGAAAAAGATCAAAACTATGAACAACAAAATAGCAATACACACATATCTATCAACAATTGAATTTCTTTGGAGATCAAACCCTTGTCTGAGGTGGCGGGAAAATGCAGACAACTTCACTTGAACAACAATGAAAAAAATGAATCTACAAAACAGTCTAAGCAAATAAGAAGAACAGAGACAGAATCATGGGTACAGAGAGCATTTTGATGGTTACCAGATGGGAGGAGAGTTTAGGGGAATGGATGAAGAGGGGAGGGAATTAAGAAATACAAATTTGTAGTTACAGAATAGCCATGGGGAAGTAAAGTACAGTATAGCAAATGGAGTAGCCAAAGAATTTATACATATGCTGATAGCCAGAGGGAGCACAGGGTGGAATGGGCCAAAGTGGGAAAAATTGGGACAACTATAATAGAATAATCAATAATATATGATTTAAAAAATAGAATATTAATATTCGTTCACTTTTCCAAGACAAAAATAATCAAACTTTTCAATGTAACCTTAAATTATTCTTAACATTCTAGAAAAAATTTTTAAAGTTAATTACATAGCCTTTAACATTTTCATACCTAATTAAGTAGTAAAAATCTCTAAATTTATAGCTATGTCTTTATTTGTAAGCATATTTATTAATAGTTTCATTATATTTAGGAATGGAATTAGAGTTTTAATGTACTAGGTAAAATGCTATTTAAAACTAGCAAATGTAAGTTCCATTCAGCACTACAGCCCATCCAGTCAACTAATACAAGATTTCATAAATACATCACTGCTATTTAATAAAACAAATAAAAACTACTAAGACTTTTTTGGTTTAAAGTTATTAACCTTTTCTCCCCCAAGGTATGTACAAGATTTCTCACATTCTTCTCTATTCTTTCCACCTGCCATAGACCCCCCACACTCAAGTCCAAGATTTGATCAGAAGTAAATGCAAGGGAATATAACCTTCCAAGGACAAAAGAAATTACAGAAGTTGGAGGAAGCTGATCACATTTTGTAGGGGAGGAGTTTTCAGAGTGAATAAGAATTCAGTGCAGTGAAGCATATACCTCCTTTCTCTGCTACAGTCAATTCAGAATGACAGGAAGATCCCCTGTCTGCTTCTACCTGCCTGGTGTAGAACTTTGTCCTCCTCCTTTAGCACAACAGTGGAATGAGGATCAACAATTCCAGCCTGAAAATCTTTGTGGCAGGTGATGGAACCTGATTAGGATGAGGGCTAAGAGCAATCCTGATTTTTGTTCTTCCTCTATTTCCATTCCCTGTATTATATAGGCAGATATTTTTTTTTCTCATGGCAGGGGATTGGTTCTGGATTCATCTTTTGCTTAGTAGAAATATTATTTAGACTTCTAGCTTTTTTTTTAAGTGCATTCTCCTGACTCAATTTCAGTTTAAGTACACACTACAGGTCAAATTTTCTAATAATACTAAAGGCTTTAGTTTACTTCTTTTGTATAATTTGGAAAGGAGAAGTGGATGTACAATGGATAGAATCAGGTATTTGGAGGTGCATTGCTGAATATCAAAATTATATTATTATTATTAATTATTAATTATTATTATTATTATTCCTCCATTATTGTATGTGTGCACAAACTAGAACAATCACATCAGACTCAATTAAGGAACAATTAATATCCTATCCCCCTAATGTGGCAGGAGGTTCTTGGCTAAAACTATTTCATCATACTACGGAATGCCATACTTTAGCACAGAAAATTCAGAATAAAAAGTCGGTATATAAGCATATTATTATTAAGGAAATATAAAACGAGTGTCAATGTTTGGTATTAAACAATTGCCCAATCATATTGCCAGAAATCTATTTTGATATACCATGATGAATGTATCAATATGGATTGTTAGTCACAATTACTATGCAACTGATGATTCTTTAATAGATATTTTAAAGCTAAGAGTAGGTTTTAATAAGTGTTATGGGAAAAGATAAAAAAGTATGTGAATGAAGTTTGAGATGTGAATCCGAAATTAATAATTAATAAATGAGTGTTGGAGACCAAGAGACCTGTGAGGGGTCGAGGATAGGGTCCTGCACCGCAGGTGTGGTGACTGGGCCTGGTTTCCGGCCTTGGGGCTATCTTGGGCTCTGACTGTTATAACATTGGCCTGCGCATCATGTACACAGTAGCAATGCTAGCCTGAGAACTTCCCAACCTTGAGAGAGTAGATAATCTCGTGCCAGAAAGTTTCTCCTTTGTTTTGCTATGTACTCATGATTGTACTTAAGCCTGGAGACCGCGCAATAAACTTGCCTTATGCCAGCAGAGCATTTGGTCCTCTCCTATATTCAGTCCCTCGCCCAGCCTCACGACCACCCTTGCCGCAGCGGGCTACGGCAAATGAGGTCTTCTAGCCTTTATAAGTATTGCTGTCCAAAGTAGAAGTAGAAGAGTGAGAAAATACTGGATCCTGTATTGGGGATTTGCAATAGATGAAATTCATTTCTATCTTGATCTTTCAGAGTAGACATTTATATGGTTTTGTGCTTGAGCATATGTACACAATCACATACACAAACACACACATGTTATCATTTCCAAATGAAATTTGGGGTTTGGATACCACAACATTAAATACAATTTTCTGTTCATATTTTTGACCTTCTTTTTTTTAGATAAGTCCCTTTAACATTCCATATAATAAGGAATGGGTAATGATGAACTCTTTTAACTTGACCTTATCTGGGAAGCACTTTATCTAAAAAAAATATGAACAGTAAAATGACAATAAACTCACAGCTATTAACAACCAAACCTAAAAAAAAAAATACTAAACAAACAACTAGAACAGTTTTTTGATCCATTCATTAACTGATGGGCACCTAGGTTGCTTCCAGCACTTGGCTATTGTAAATTGTGCTGCTATGAACATAGGGGTGCATAGGTTCCTTTGGATTGGTGTTTCAGGGTTCTTAGGATATAATCCAAGCAGTCAAAAAACTGTGGTACATTTATACAATGGAATTCTATGCAGCAGAAAGAAAGAAGGAGCTCCTACCCTTTGCAACAGCATGGATGGAATTGGAGAGCATCATGCTAAGCGAAATAAGCCAGGCAGTGAAAGACAAATACCATATGATCTCACCTTTAACAGGAACCTAATCAACAAAACAAACAAACAAGCATAATATAAACAAAGACCCTGAATATGAGAACAGTCTGACAGTGACCAGAGGGGGAGGGGAGGGAATTTCAGGGGAAAAGGGGAACGGTTTAGAGCAACAAGTATAAAGGACTCATGGACAAAAACTATGGGGGGTGGAAATGGGAGGAAGGTGGGGAGGGCTGGGGTGGTGGGCTGGGGGCGGGGTAAAAGACAGAAAACTGTACAATATCAACAATTAAAAAAAACCGATTAAAAATAAAATAAAAAAATTAAAAAAAATAAAAAAAAAACTAGAACAGGAACACAGTCACAGAAAGGGATATCACATAGAGCGTTATCAGCAGGGGAATGGGACCTAGAAAGAGGGGGAAAAGGTACAGAGAATAAGTAGCGTAAATGGTGGGTACAAAATAGACAGGGGAGGTTAAGAATAGTGTGGGAAATGTAGAAGCCAAAGAACTTATATGTATGACTTGTGGACATGAACTAAAGAGGAGGTAATGCAGGTTGGAGGTGTTGTGCAGGGTGGAGGGGAATAAAAGGGGGGAAATGGGATAACTGTAATAGCATAATCAATAAAATATATTTTATTTATTTTTTCAATTTTTATTTTAATTGTCGATCTTGTAGAGTTTTCTGTCTTTTACTCCCACCCCAACCCACCACCCCAGCCCTCCCCACCTCCCTCCCATTTCCGCCCCCCATAGATTTTGTTCATGTGTCCTTTATACTTGTTCCTGTAAACCCTCCCCCTTTTCCCCTGAAATTCCCTCCCCTCTCCCCTCTGGTGACTTTCAGCCTGTTCTCAATTTCAATGTCTTTGGTTGTATTATGCTTGTTTGTTTGTTTTAAAAAATTTCTAGTTGATAAAAATAACAACAGAGTATGAATATATACAATAAACACAAGAAAATGATTCCATTCATGGACCTAGAAACATATTATGTCTCAGAGATCAAATGTTTACAAGTGATATAATTGAACCCTTTTATTCCATAGATGAGACATGTGATTTAGAGTGATATATAACCTGTCAAAAAATCCTACAGATAGTGGTTGTTCTTTAAGCCTGGGTTCCTGCGTGACACTTTGAAAGTAAAGTCCCATGCCAACATTAGAAAAAGCAGTGAATGACTGTTTTGTTCTAAAAAAAATGTTGAACTATTTAATATGTGATGTTGGAAATACATATTATCTTTAAACCTCCTAATTGGGTGAAAAATTCAATAACAAAGATGACATGTTCTGTTTTTTCCAAAATATTTTCTGTTTGATTGAAATTCATTTTCTCCCATTAAAAACTTGAAATTGTTTGTATAATTCCCATGCCTACTCCCAAATAGTCTTCATATACTGATCCATATAAAGTTTTGAAATTAGGAAAAAATTACTAGTTTTATAGAAGAACTGGAGAGCATTATGCTAAGTGAAATAAGCCAGGTGGCAAAAGACAAATACCATATAATCTCTCCTCTAAGTGGAACCTAATGAACAAAACAAACAAATGAGCAAAATAGAGTTAGAGGTAATGAAATAAGGAACTGAGAGTGACCAGAGGAGATGGGGGAGAGGGATAATGGGGGAAAGAGGGGAAAGGTCTAGGCAAGGAACATGGGTCTATAAAGGACCCATGGTAATGAGCAACAGGGTGGGAATTGACTGAGGGAGAGCAGGGGAGAGCAGCGGGTAGAAAATTGGGACAACTACAATTGAACAACTAAAAAAGACAATAAGTTGGAAGAAAATGTTTGGTTCTAATATATGACAAAGAAATGGGCCTTCTTTACAGGGGAATATCCTTATGCATTGTGATTAAAATACTGTAAAAATAGAAAAATTGATAAAAAAATAAATTATGTAAATAAGAAATATATGTGGCTGATAAACATGAAATATATATATGTGTGTGTAATTTACATTTATAGAAACCAACATAAAATACTTGTTTCATTTAATAGCCCCCTGTGTTGGAAGAAGATATTGGCATAACATTCTATCTTCATGATCTTCAGACACTCTAATTACAACAAATAATGTAAGATTCCCTGAATTATGGCTATCTCTGATTTACAAAAATATCAGTAATTTTAAAGATGTATAAAAATATAATATAAATTATTTTATTGATTTCAACTTAGAATTATTTTAATTCTACATTAAAATTTCTCCCCATTAAAAATGTGTATAATTAATCATTAATGAATAAAGATTTTAGTTCTTCTTACTTAAATATTGAGGGTAATAAACCAATGTTGTTGCAAATTATATCAGGCATTCTATCACAAACCTGATAACATGCTTTTTGTCCTGCATCACAGGACATGGACAATCACACCTTGTTTCATTTTAGATTTCACCTGTTTCTTCATAATCCACAAGGCAAGAAGTTTATATTACCTTGAACTTGAGTAGTTTCTAGTGAATATTTAACACAGAGTTAATACATATTTTTTTTTAATTTTGACAATCTTAGATTTTGTGATTTATACTTTAAGATTAATATGCATTAATTAAAGTGTATTTGCATTCAACAAGTTGAAACAGGATATTTATGAACAAAAGATGTGACTCCTGATGAAACTTCTCTTGCCCCTACTATAATCACCTACCAAAGAAAATATTACATCTTATGGTTACTTGATATCAAAAGACATGGTTTAATTCAAGGTTCTATCATGTACCTTTGTTAAGTCATATCATCTTGTTGTATCAATGTATTCATTAGCAAAAAAGGAAATTACAATATGAGTTCAATATGTTGTGTGAGTATCAAATGAAATATTATTAAGAAAACACTCTATGAAATTATCCACTGCTTTAAAATTTTAATTATCATGCTCTCCATTTTGTTCATTCAGCATCTGTTTTGTCCCTTAATTCTTCATTTTCTGAGTTGTTTTATTTTAGAGAGGTGAAGTTGCTTAATAGAATAAGTTTCAAGATAAATTGTTTTACAGTAGAAATTTAAGTAGACGAGCAATGTAGTGTTAAAATTAAAGAAAAAGTTTCACATATGTGTAACTTATTTGCATGTGAAGTGGTAGAATATTTGCTAAATTAGATTTTTATATTGTATAATGGTAGATGGTTGTAGGAACACTGTGTTCCTCTACCAAATCTCCTCTGCAAGGACCAGCCACTATCCTGAGCTGCTGGAAATGTTATTATAGTTTGATGGCTCCCAGCTAAGTCTCCTCACTGGGAATTGACCAATATTATGCCTCTTTTTGAGCCAATGCCTAGATAATTAAGGAACATAAAGGTTGGACTCTTCCTCAATTTAGGACAACTGGAGAATTCCCAAAGGATCAGTTGATGCCCTGGTGGCATCCAGATTAAAGTTAGCTAGACAGATTCTCCATCCCATTCCCAGTCACGCCTTCCTGCATCTTCCAAAAGTACTCACTACAGACCTTCTACTCAGAACTCTCCACTTCAGAATCTATATATAAAGTGATCTCTGTCCATATGAGTCAGCATTTATTGGATACTTGCTTGTGCAGAACACTGTACATACTATATTCTGAGAAAAAACCTGCATAACAATATACAGGCATAAGACTTGGTCCCTGACCTTAGGGGGCTTAATACATAAATGCATCATTGGTTTTACCCATGGCAGGGGAGACCAAGAGAAATGAAGAAAAAAACTTTTTTCTAAAATTCTATTAAATCTTATAGTTTTAAATGAGTCAAATAGAACTTAATTGAGTATATGCTGGCCTTGAGGTAAGAAATCCTGCATTTACAATTCTACTCTGCAACTTTCCAGCTGTGTAATCCCAGTAGAGTTAAACCATCTCCCTGAACCTTTTGTTCAGTTGTAAAATGATGGCATGTGGACTGTATTTATGATATATGAAAGTTTCCAATGATTTTCTTTCAGGACATTTACAAAAGATTCCAATAACATTATTTTAAAACATTAGTTATTTTAATACATGTTCAGTGTTGTATATTGAGCACACGAGGTTTTCCCATAAAGTATCCAGCCATGCAACCTGAAAAATAGAGACAATTATTGAAGAAGATGCAAGATACAAGAAACATTGTACCTAGGACAATGATATCTCAGTCCCCTTCAAAGTAGGCACCTTGCGACCTAACGTAGTTCTCCCAGTTGCCATCAGCTGCTCGTCGTATTTACCTAAATCTCATCGATGGTCTGAAATCTCTCCCTTTTCAAAGGTGATTTTAGTTTTCAGACAAACCAGAAGTTTCAGGGTGCCAAATATGGGTAGTAATGGAGATGAGTCACCTGGGTGATTTGATGTTCTACTGAAAAACTGCATAAGATGTAATGCATGAGCAGGCATGTTTTTATGATGAAGCTGCCAATCACCAGTTGCCCATAGCTGTGGCCAATTTTTTCATATTGCATCTCTCAACCAATGAAGAACACTGAGGTAGCACTCCTTATTAATTGTTTGACCTGGAGGGGCATGCTCTTGATGGACAATACCTTCCCAACCAAAAACCACAGTTAACATGTTCTGGATCTTACTGCGAATTTGCTCCGCCTTTTCAGGTGTGGAGAAAAAGATGACTGACTTCCATTGAGACAATTGGGCCTTCATTTCTGGATCATAGCACTAGACCCACAATTCATGTCTGGTTGTGACCTTCTTGAGGAAATCTGGTTCGTTGGTAATGGTATGAATCAAGTCATTAGCAACTGCAGCATGATGTTCCTTCTGCTCTGGTGGCAGAAACCAAGAAATGAATTTTGCCATGACACTTTATATGCCAAAATCCTGCATCAAAATCTTGGACACAGTAGTTTTGTGAATCCTCAAATCAGCTTCTAGTTCTTGAACTGTCAGTTGCCCATCTTTGTTGATTTCAGCCCTTAAACACTCGACATTCTCACATATTCTTCTTGTTGCAGGCCTTCCAGAATATGGATCACTTTCAATAGATTCTCAACCATCTTGGAAGCATTTGTGCACACTTTTAAAATTATTTCTTAAATTATTCTATTGTTGTTCAAGCACAGTTGTCTGCATTTGCCCCCCACCATTCCCCCACCCCAGCCAATCCCATCTCCCTCCCCTGCTTCCACCCACCCTTGGTTTTGTCCATGTGTTCTTTATAATTGTTCCTGAAAACCCTTCCCCGCCTTTGCCCCCATTGTCCTCTACCACCTCCCCTTTGATTACTGTCAGATTGTTCTTAGTTTCAATGTCTCTGGTTATATTTTGCTTGCTTTTTTGTTTTGCTGATTAGGTTCCACATAAAGCTGAGATTGTAGGGTATTTGTTCCTCACTGCCTTGCTTATTTCACTTAGCATAATGCTCTCCAATCCCATCCATGTTGTTGCAAAGGGTAGTAGCTCCTTCTTTCTGCTGCATGGTATCCCATTGTATGAATGTACCATAGTTATTTGATCCACTCATTTACTGATGGGCACTTAGGTTGCATAAACAAATCAATAAACAACAAGTGTTGGAGAGGATGTGGAGAAAAGGGAACCTTAGTGTACTGTTATTGGGAATGCAGACTGGTACAGCCACTGTGAAAAACAGTATGGAATTTCCTCAGAAAACTAAAAATGGAATTGTCTTTTGACCTGGAAATTCCACTATTGGGATTATATCCTAAGAACCCTGAAACACCAATTCAAATAAACCCATGCACCTCAATGTTCATAGCAGCACAATTTACAATAGCCAAGTGCTAGAAGCAACCTAACTGCCCATCAGTAAATGAATATGCCACACTTTTATTTATGCCACATTCATTGAATCATCCCCAAAAACCTTCTGAATCATCTGAATAGTTTCTTCTCTCTAGATATCAAATTGTTTATTAGGAGGAATTTTTAAGCTTAATGCAAAATTTGAGGCAGATTCATTGCTCTACTCACTCAGTCATTTTGAATGTAATCGCCACACAGTATACATGCTCACTCAGCAATGTCTACCACCACCACTGAAGTGGTCATTATTCATCGAACAATGTACATCGAAGTAGTTGTTGTTCACAATGTGCATTCCAGTCCACTCTCCTTGGCTGCCAGGTTATATCAATGTCACATAAACCATTCTTGTTATATTAATAATGGCTGGACTTTTTCTAGACAGACCTCGTATTACCAATAATATAGAAAGGTCATAGAGGAAATCAATAAAGAACACTTGATAAAATGAAGCTGAGTGACTTCTCCTCTGTAATTCTTAGCTGAGGATTCAGTTGTGAGGTAGGATCCATCTCTTATCCTAGCCTTTGTAGGAAGGTTTCTCTATGCTAAGAAGTGATTGTGTAAGTTTCTAATAAACAATTTGATGTCTAGAGAGAAGAAATGGAGAATCAAGACTTCAACTATCTGCACCAAACTCAAATATATAGCTGCTCCTAGAAGTTCAGATTCCCAAAGCTTTTTAACTCCTAGTTATGATGGAATATATATGTTACTAAATTTGGGACGAGTAACACCGTGATGATTTTCTAGGGAATAGGATGACATTACAACAAAACTTAAATTCATTAAGTTAATGTGGAGAAGAGGAAATCTTAATTTGAACTTATCTTTTACACATATAATAGTTGCTTTAAATTGTATCTCATTCATTATAGTAGTTCATGGATACTAATTTAATCACTATGCACAATGATATTTTAGTAATTAAACTTAATGTAGCCTGAGTAAATTTTGTTTTCTTTAAAGTTTCCATCTATACATCTGGACAAAACATTCTAATCCTATAACCCAAGACCATTGAAAGAAGCAAAGTCAGTTTAAAGCCAAAATAAGTACTTAAATCATTCAACCATTTATCATGAGATGACACATATCACACCTCATATGGAGACAATAATTCTGGCCTATCTCAGGAAATTGTGAGGACAAGCTTAAAGAATAGAATGGCATTCTTACACAGTATGAAGCAGCTACACAGACGTATATATAACGAGATGAGGTCTAAGTGTGTAGCCTTCAATTTCCAAGTCTTCCTTTGCTCTTCAATGATTGGCCTAAAATGTAGGCTCAGACTCAGAAAATAATAGAGCAGTGTAGAGTAGCACAATTAGATTGTAAGTAGAACCACGTTCTGAATAGGAAGCAGATGCATCCTCAGAGAAAAACAAAAAGAATGTGAACTCTGGTCAGCAGCAAATGAATCAATCTTTTTCTTCTTACAAGGGTTATGTTAAAACTGTATCTATCTTAGTTCTCAAAATACTCAATTCGAAGGGCCTGAAAGCTTAAAGAGAATAATTTTAGACAACTGTAAGAGAACCAGACTTTTTTTTCTTTAAAGAGATTAATAATATTGCAAATCTGATGCTGCTGGGCCTGTAGCAAGAAGATTAAAAAAAATTTTTTTTTCTGGAGTGCTGGTGTCAGGAAGTAATCCATGAACACTTGAAACTAAACACTCCCCCCCAATCTTTATTTGAGAGTTTTCAAAAGCTACCTCATAACCACTTATTGAGCTGTAAATAAGGACACTATTTTTAAGTAAATTAATTTGTTTACTCTTTTATTCATCATATCCATTGCAACAATTAATGGAGTTTTGCTATTTAAAAAATAGCAGCATTTTTTATCTGACAGAAAAAATAACCTCTGTTTCTAGTGTGATAAAAATTTACCAATTTTGAGAACCATGACTATGTTTGGCTCAGTGCATGTTCTCTACAAAATTGCCTGCTTTCTCGTATTATCCCTATGAAGAAGATATGATTATCTCCAAATTACAGAATAAAATACTGAGTGAAGCAATTTGTTTAAAGTGGTGCTAGCCTATAAGGATTTAAACTCAGGTCTGTCTGACACCATAGTCCATTATGAGATGCCACTTTAGTATTTGTGTACTCTATTGTTTTTAAGAAAAAAACGAATAATATATTCAATATATTAATTTTAAATCTTTTTTCATAAACCTGAATTTAATGTGGAGTTAAGCATGCGTATTGCTTACAGTTACATACAGCAGAAATCCTTTAACAATAATTTCTGTACTATTGGAAAGAATGTATGTGCTCATCTTTTGTCTGCTTCTATAACAGCAGTGGAGTGCTCTGTACCTTTATCAGCTGACTCAAATGCAACTAGAACATTCAAGCCTAGATGTCTCAAATGCTTCTTTTATGCAAAGCAACAATTCTCTGGAGCCGAGTCAAACTTATGGTCTGATATTTAAAAAATGGGCTGGTGGGGGGAGATCGACCAGATGATATTTAACTGAAGAGGTTTTCACTCCAAAAAAACACAATAACCCATATTTCTTCAGGTAAATGTGTCTCCATTAACAAATACTTTATTATACTGCTCAGTGATTTTGATTCCTTGGGGCCACTTATTAATTATAAGAAGGAAAATAATACCCTGCCTTTTACCTGAGTAGAATTTATTTCTTGCATGAGCAAAAATTTACTTTAACCTCAAGCACAGAATAACATATTTGAAATATTCACCTAAGGGTAAGAATTGTTTTCCACTTTACATTCTTACTACTTATCTACTGAACTCAAACTCTCAGATTTACATTAAGCCATATACTGTAAAATACAGAGTGGTTTGGCAAAGATTTTTTTTTTATAAAACTCAGATTTAAAAAGATTATTTAGGTTCATCAGAAAACCAATGTTCCAATCCCAGGTGTTCGAACCACCAGATCTGGATAAGTCACAGAAAATTTATCTATTTTGATTTCTTCATAATTTAAAAAAGTGGTTGGAGCCTCCTCCAAGCTTAAATAACTGATATGTATTAATTTTTATTAGGATATACAATTAAAATTATATATATATATATATATATATATATATATATATATATATATATATATGAGGCTACCATATAGATACAGGGTGGTATCTTTAATTTTTTCAGGTTTACTCCCTTCTCTTCCTCCTTTTGTGCTCATTTATTTCTTAAATGCCTGTGTAAGTTGCCCTTTACCTACAGTCTTAGTTCTAGCACACCTCTGATTTTCTAGAAGTACACAGCTGAATTTAAAAGTTAATTCAGACTTCATGATCCATAAGGGAAAAAAGTAAAAGCTCTTTCATGGAAAATACTGTCTCCCCAAGGTGCCTTCTCTTGAAGGCTAATGTGGTGTCTGGAGGTGTCTCAGACATCTGTTATTGACTGTAATAAGTATATTCAAAGCCTTTCTAAAGTAGATACATATCATTGTTTTATTCTTTAAAATTTTAATTTAAAATATTAAAATAACTGGTTTCTCATTAGATCTACCTGAGATCTCTAGTTAACAATGGTACAGCAGACTTGGCTTATCTGTTTAATTCATATCAATAATAATCCAGATATAGAGTGACCACCACTAGCTTGAATAACAGGGGGACCCCCAAAAAACTGAATTATCTTCTGGAGGGTGGAACCCTTGTAGTATAGACTTCCCCAGCTAATTGAGTTTTCTGGAATCCATCTGTATCAGTGTATCAGCTGATATTGTTGTGAGAGGCTGTGTTCAGCTTTTGTGAATTTTTTTTGAAGACTTTCAACGTGTTTTCCCATTTCATGATGGATAATTTATGAGCATATCTACCCATACTGCACTGAGTGTTCAGCAGTTTTTGACCAAAAATGGGCATGATTCCCATGTCTTACCCTCCCCATTCACCTAATCTTGCCCCAAGAGGATGTTTTTATTTGTTTCCCTGGATGAAAAAAGTCCTCAAAGGGAAATGTTTGCTGATGTGGAAGAGGTGAAACAACAAATGTCAGAAGCACTAATAGGCATCAAAATCAGCTAGTTCAAAAACTGTTTTGAGCAGTGGGAAAAGGGGTCTCGATAGGTGTATTGCAGCCAGTGGAGAGGACTTTGAAAGTCACTGAAGTTTAAACATGTAAGAATACATACACAATTTTTTTACAAATAAAATTTCTTTTGAGGAGGTCCCACTAGTATGAACAAACTGTGAGGATGATGGCTCGGGTCTCGGAAAAAGTTGAGAGATTGAGTGGCACAATGATAAAGAATAGAATAAATTAACATGAAAATTAGATTAACTTTACCAGCAGCAGAACGATTATGGGAGAAAAAGGTCCCTTGTCACCAATGTGAAATAGCCTCAAGGCTCTCACACTTTGGTTTCATCTCCACAAGTGAAGCCATGAGGTTAAGAGTAAAGAATTAAGAGCAACAATTAAAATAAAATTTAAAAAAGAAAAAAATATGCCATAACTATTATCATTAACAATGTCACAAAATAAAGAAAACTCTCATAAATATAAAAAAGAGTAAAGAATTGACTGAATTAAATTAATTAATTTAGTATTTTCAAATTCACTTGAACCTAGTAGTCCTTATCCCACTGAGCAGCAGGTCATGTGAATCTGATTTTCCTTAAGTGAGCATTGGGATATGCTGGCTTCTCATATTCCTCTCAGTTCTCAATGATTTTACTAATTTTTAGTAGCCCTGCTCACAGTTCTCTATATATTTGCTTTCCTTATGTTGTCAGATGATCTTTCTCTTCAAAACCATTCTTATTTTATTGAAATATCCATAAATTTTCCTTACATCCTTTCCCATCACCTACCCATATCTTTTCTCAGGTGTAAAGGAGATCCTGCTAAGGGTCACCTTTGCATTTCATAAACATCTGCTGTGTCATCTGATCCTTTGCCCTAGCAATTGCCTGTATTTCTCTTCTATCCTCCATGTTCATTTCCTTCTTATCTTCTGTTTGTCCTCAATTCAAGTCCCTATTGCAAAAGGACATAGTCTTTCCTCACATCTTTCAATCTACTAGTCTATTGTATGTCATCTTTTTGCCCTATATGTCTTAGTCTGTTAGGGCTGCTGTAACAAAATACCATTATATATATAATGGTATTGTAATGATATTATATATTATATGATATTATATATATATAAAATGTCAGAAATTTATTTCTTGTGGTTCAGGATGCTGGGAATTCAAAGATGAAGGTGCATACTGATTCCACATCTGGTGAGAGCCACTTCCTGATTCATTCATGGCCATCTTTCCTCTGGTCTTTCTGTGTCCTCATTGGTGGAAGTGGCAAGGGAGCTTTCTCAGAAGTCTTTTTTAAGAACACTAATTTCATTCATCAGCCTTCCGGTGAAGGTTCGGAAGGACTTAATCTTCCAGATCTTCCAAAGGCCCACTAACCATGCTGCTGTTAGTATTTCTGCATATGAATTTGGTGTGGGGACAAACATTCAGATCATAGCACCATCAAATACTGAAAGCAAACTGTGAGCACGGCTTGCTTATTACACATATATTTCTTTTTTATTTTTTTTTTTCAATCTAGCATCCATCTCCCCCCACAACGTCCTCCTACTTCACTAAAACTTCAATTTCCAAACCCATTTCTCTCAGTCTTGAAGCCATAGGGCAAGGGGTTAAAGATTGGTACTACACTTTAAGAAAAATTGACTTTTTCTTTGATATGCTCAGTATGTGCTAGAAGTCAATGCAGCAACTGAGCATGGTTCCCAAGGTGACCAATGATGCACTGGACTAGCACATAGCGAAGTTCATTCCATTCATCCACTACTAATTAACCAAAATTAGTTAAAAATATGGCAGTGCTGACAATAGTAGAGGAAAATAGCAACCCATACTATGCTATCCAATGGAGGACATTGGCCTTCACTATGATACCAATAGGTAGATTATGGATGGGGGCCATGGATGCACAGAGTATGTTACATAACTCCATTTGGAATGAGTGATGGAAGAGGCAGCCCCATGGAGGAACTGGCCTAAGATGTCAATACTTAAGGATGATTAAGAATAAGCCAGGTGAAATGTTAAGATAAAAGGGTGAGGGATTCAGACTATTGCTCCTCTAATATTATTGTAATAATGTGCACTTGACTGTTCAAAACTCTACATTATCTGCCCATTATTTCTAAGCAAATTATGTTCCTAAAACTATCATAGAGACCACCAACAATGTGGTTTTTAACCTACCTTTCTAGACACCAAAATATTCTCTACAACATAAATCTCTCATCATTTTCCAGAGCAAAAGTATACTTTCTCATGGTGTTTTAGCATCTTGGTCTTTCTGCTCATGTAAGATATTACACATTTTGAAAATATAGTTACCAATTGTTGTCTCTTTAATTACCCCTTCTGGAGCAGTTGTTTCTCTACTACAATAATTGCCCTTTAATTTTAAAGAACGAATGTATATCACCTAGTTTTATGAACATCTGTTGCCATGAGTTTTTACCCTACTAGCTTATAAGCCTTTCATGGTAAAGAACCACTTCTTAGCTCTTTTTGTATCACTTACAGCCTAAAAAATAAATTGTGCCTTTAAAACACTAGCTTTTCAATAAACAGTGGACCACTATACAGTTTGATCAACAAATTTTCCTAAGAAATATGTTTCTGGTCATTTTGTTTAAATTAAGAAAATAATTCAAAATTCTAGCCCTAGACCTGCATGATTTTATAAAATTCTTAGTTAGTTACCTCATTATTAATCTAACACAGTATTATCCTGAAAATATACTGGGAAAAGCTAGATTCACTACAAACGCCAAAGGCTTGCAATGAATCTCAGTGTAATTACCTCATGTAATGTTTGCAACAGAATACAAATGTGCCAGGGTGGAAAATATTACTTATCACTCTGGAAGGCAAAGTTCCATATTACTCAAGAAAAAAACTGCCTTCTCATGAGGGGCCCCCCAAACGTTTGAAGCAGGGAAGGAAAAGACAAAATTTGACTCAATTTATATTCCACAAAGTATGTTAAGGAATAGATCCTTATGGCCATAGCTAAGAAAGTGATGTTAAAAGTTTTGAATGGGGAAATATTTTTAATCATAGTCATTATTTTTTAGACAGTGATTAATCTACAAAATGTAGGGAGAAGCTTGTATTTATACTCAGTGTTGTTATTGACCTCTTATAAACTCTTTTCATAAAACCTAAAACCTTCCAAGAGCACAAATGGATTTTAATATTTTACTTTTAGATTTTATAGGATCTTCAAAATATTTCTCTGTGATTTTGTTTTTCCCTAAATGCTGATGCTATGCCTAAATGTCCACCATAGGCCAGGCAATGAGTTTCTCTTAAAATGCTACATATCTAAGAGACAATAGGGAAGTTAATAACATTTCCAAGTTAGAAATGTCACAATAGACATGTGTTTCCATTCATAAAGTATGTCATGAACACACACAAACTATCCTTTGTCATCTGGTTCTGCCTCATTCCAAAATTATTCTCTGCTATTAATTAGAAGTGACTACAATTTGATTAATGTCAAACATGTGTCACATATAAACAGTGTAGAAAACTGAATTCAATATTTTTCCACTTAGTATATGCATAGTGTTCATGGAAAGAAGCCAAATATATGTTTTAATCCAAAAATCTAGTATTATCACACTGAGGATATTGTTGGCATAACACATTCCAGTTTATTTGAAGTATTAGTTTCACAGAATAATGTAATTATGAAGTTTCTGAGACTGAAAATTTAAAAATCAGGTGAACTTCCCTCTCTCGTTGTTTTCCTCCTAAAACTCATTTTGGGATCTGTTTCTTCACCTTGAGAATTCTCCTGATCTTGGTCCCTGTTTGGTTTTTTATTTAACTCGTTTGGCAAAATCTTCCCCAAATCATCAAACCCATAGTAGACAAATCTACGTTGACTTAGCTGAAAGAAAAAAAGTTTCAATTAACAAGGGAAGAATCTCTCTATTGCTTTATTTGAATTATCATTATTATTGTAGGATGTGTACTAAAACATTCCTTTTACAAAGTGTTACTTAAATTCCTATGAATGCATTAAGCCTTTAACCAGATTATTTAAAAAATTACATAATAAAATAGTTGTGAGTTAAGAAACAATTATTTCTTTTAGGTTTTTCTGTTCAACTTTCAAACAAAAAATGTTTTTCTTATTACACAGCCTACAGTAATAAGTGAAATATAATCCTAATTAATTTTTCCTACAGCTGTATATAAATCAATAGCTACAACATCCCAAAGGAAATGCACACAGCACTGTCCTCCAGGTTCCTAATGAATGCAAATAGAATGACCTTTTTCTGACAACTATGAATATTGTTTCACAATTTTACTGTTAAAACTGCTGCTGTCAGCAATTCACACACCGAACATGGAGACTGCAATATTTGTAAATAACTATTAATTATGGTAAGAAAGGAAAGGAAAAACACTAAGCCTAAATTAAGCAACTTTTAAGCTCAGAGGTTGACTTTTATACATAATTTGAATGTGAAACTTCTGTTAAATGTAACCCATCTTCATTTTAGTTGCTCTCTATTCTAAAAGAAAATCAGTTAAGATCATTCAATTCTTTATCTCAATTGAGAGGTGCAATATTGAAAGGTTTTTGTATATGAAGTAAGATATCTCAATCAGTACTATTGTAAACCTCTAAACACTACATTCATATTATTAGAAGATTATGGTTATATTCCATAAGAATACCTGGCAGAAAAATGTGCAGAAAATCCCATTGGTGTACTTATCAAGATATAACACTATTCATGTAATGAGCATTCTGATGAATTTAGATGCTATGGAAACAGATAATGATATAAGGATGACACCTATGGGAACCTGAAAAAAAGGGAGGGAATAAGTCAATTGCATTATTGTCCATTTTGACTGAAGAATCATTTTATTCAAAACTACAATAAAATGGCATGTCCTTATGCTAAACACTATTCAGTTTTCCACAAGACTTCAATATAGCCATGAATGTCTCATTAAATAGAAGTTAAATTCATTGGAACTTTAATAGGTATTGCATTGAATCTGTAAATTGCTTTGGGTAGTATGAACATTTTGATGATATTAATTCTTCTGATCCATGAACACGGTATATGCTTCCATTTGTTTGTGTCTTCCTTGATTTCTTTCTTCAGTGTTGTGTAGTTTTCTGCATATAGGTCTTTCACCTCCTTGGTTAGGTTTATTCCTAGGTATTTTATTTTTCTTTTTGCTATATCAAATGGGATTTTTTTCTTGATTTCTACTTCTGCTGTTTCACTGTTGGTATACAAAAATGCCTTTGATTTCTGGATATTGACTTTGTATCCGGCTGTTTGGCCAAATTCATTTATTATGTCGAGCAGCTTTTTGGCCGAGTCTATAGGATTTTCTATTTACACTATCATGTCATCTGCAAACAATGATAGTTTTGTTTCCTCCTTTCCAATTTGGATGTCTTTTATTTCCTCCAGAGACACATGAAAAGATGCTCGATATCGCTAGCTATCAGAGAGATGCAAATTAAAACTACAAAGAGATACCACTTGACACCAGTCAGAATGGCCTTCATAAACAAAGCAACAAACAGCAAGTGTTGGAGAGGTTGTGGAGAAAAGGGGACCCTAGTGCACTGCTGGTGGGAGTGCAGGCTGGTACAACCACTATGGAAAACAGTATGGAATTTTCTAAGAAAACTAAAAATGGACATATCTTTTGACCCAGCAATTCCACTGCTTGGATTATATCCTAAGAACCCTGAAACACCAATCCAAAGGAACCTATGCACCCCTATGTTCATAGCAGCACAATTTACAATAGCCAAGTGCTGGAAGCAACCTAGGTGCCCATCAGTTAATGAATGGATCAAAATACCATATGATCTCACCTTTAACAGGAAGCTAATCAACAAAACAAACAAACAAGCATAATATAACCAAAGACATGGAAATTGAGAACAGGCTGAAAGTCACCAGAGGGTAGAGGGGAGGGAATTTCAGGGGAAAAGAGGAAGGATTTACAGGAACAAGTATAAAGGACACATGGACAAAAACTATGGGGGGGGGTGGAAATGGGAGGGAGGAGGGGAGGGCTGGGGTGGTAGGTTCGGGTGAGAATAAAAGACAGAAAATTGTACAAGATCAACAATTAAAATAAAAATTAAAAAAAAAACTGTGGTACATTTACACAATGGAATTCTATGCAGTAGAAAGAAAGAAGGAGCTCCTACCCTTTGCAACTGCATGGATGAAATTGGAGAGCATCATGCTAAGCGAAATAAGCCAGGCAGTGAAAGACAAATACCATATGATCTCACCTTTAACAGGAACCTAATCAACAAAACAAACAACCATAATATAAACAAAGACACTGAATTTGAGAACAGTCTGACAGTGACCAGAGGGGAGAGGGGAGGGAATTTCAGGGGAAAAGGGGAACCGTTTAGAGCAACAAGTATAAAGGACACATGGACAAAATCTATGGGGGGTGGAAATGGGAGGGAAGTGGGGAGGGCTGGGGCGGTGGGCTGGGGGCGGGGTAAAAGACAGAAAACTGTACAATATCAACAATTAAAAAATACTGATTAAAAATAAATAAATAAATAGAAGTTAAATTCAAATTTTATAACAAAAGTAGTTAAGCATGTTAAACCTAATTCTGATCATAGATCTATGAAGGGGTTGCCCCAAAACCAGAATTATCTTCTAGAGGGTGGGTCCCTTGTAGTACAGTCTTCTACTTGTGGGTGAGTGTTCTAGAAACCCATCCGTATCAGTGTTCCAGCTGGCATTGTTGTGAGAGGCAGCATTCCACTTCAGTGAAATTTTTTGAAGACTCTTTTAATGTGTTTGCCCATTTCATGATGGGTTGTTTACAAGTGCACCTGCCCACTCTGTGCTGAGTGTTCAGCAGTTTTTGACCAAAAACGATGTGACACTATGTCACATCCTCCCTATTCACCAGATCTTGCCCAAGCAACTAATTTTTGTTTCCCTAGATGAAAAAAGTCCTCAAAGGGAAATGTTTTGCTGATGTGGAAGAGGTGAAACAGAAAGCAGCAGAAGCAGTAAGAGGCATCAAAATCAACAATTTCAAAAACTGTTTGGAACAGTGGAAAAAGTCTCAATAGGTGTATTGCATCAAATGGAAAGTACTTTGAATGTGATTGAAGTTTAAACGTGTAAGAATAAATACACAATTTTATATAAATAAACTCAGGTGTTTTGGGTCCCCCTGCATATATACTGAAAACTCCCATAGGAGTTCATTAGAGCCAAGAATATAATTAGCCAGTAGAATCCAAATATTCGTTAAAAATACAACTCCCTGAGTCACAGCAAGTTTCAAAAAGGCACTCACAACAAATATAATCCATTTCCATAAAATTCCAAAAATCATTCTTCTATCCCCTATTCTGCCATTAATTTTTGTATTTCTGTATAGGACTGGAAACAACCATCATGTGACCATTTGATATCTCAAAAATGTTTCATGACATAAGTTTATGTAGTCCGTATTTATAGGTCTATGAATTTATTTTGTTAAGTAGCTGTACTACTATTTTAGTGTAAAATCAAGTTTCTATACTTTCAAATCTGAGAGTTGTTTGAACCCCATTTAAACAATTTCTTGAAACAGCTAAGGAAGCATTTCTATGATGTTTGGTGATATTGGTCATAGGTAGCATTTCTTAACTGTATGAAACAGTCTCTACTTGATGACATTGCCTGAAGATGTCTGTACTCTCACACCTGTAATGTCCTCCTGTTGAAAATGAAGCCGTGCTCCATCTCACTCAATATTGATCTTTAAGGCATTTCTCCCAATCCTTTTCCCAGTGTGGTCACTGAACAGTATCCGAATTCGATAGGAAGATCAGCTGCTCATCCACTTTTTGCCAAAGCAATTTGTATTATGGATTTATTTTAGCAGTCTACAGTGGCAGTTGCTGTTTTTACTATTTAAATGCTTTGATTATCTGACCTTGCTTACTTTATCTTTCTAAGTGCTGTGCATAGGCTTTAACATTGATCAATAAGTGGGGATTCCTCTACAGGATTATGTTGAAATCAATCTCAATTCAGACTTTTTGTATTTTATGTTTATTACTTGATCTGTCTTAATTGCATCCCTCACTTTGGTAAATAAGTTTAAATGTATACTTGATTGCACAGGTGAGAGTTTCCTAAAACTCACACACATTATAAAAATACCCTGTATTCTTTACTCATTGTTTTATTCATTCTTATGATAACAGAAGAAAACAAATGTGATTTTAATAAAAGGAATTGATGTCATTGTTTTTTTAATTCCCATTTTCAAATTCAATCTCAGTCTAAATATCTCTGTCACCAGCTCTTAAATAAAATAACAGTGAAATATTTTCCAGATATCTAGAATTTAAGATCTACAGTTTGCTTTGGTGACCAGAAAATGCAAGTAGTAAAGAACTTGAGGTACCTAAACATATAATTACACACAGAATATTTGTAATATGCTCACCTGTGCAAATACAACATTTTTTACCTAAATAATTGATTAAAACTCTTATGGGACTAGAAAAATATCACATATGTTCAATACATGTATATTTACATTTTATACTTAAAATTATTGGCCAAAATGATTTAGTACTTAATAGCTTTTATATCAGACTAAATTATATATTATTATTACAATAATTTTTCTCCTGCTGCACATAGGAAATGATATAAAGTATAAATGAATAAGAACTATTCATCACAAGATAATTCATTTTAACAGTTAGCTGCATGAAGTGAGGGTAGGAAAATTAAGATTCCTAAACATGAACAGAAGGAGGAAAATATGAAGGAATTTAATTACCAAGCAGTTGCCATAATGATATTTCCAAAAACCGTTATAAGCAGTTAATTCCTTTCTATTGTTTGTGGTAGACTTGCACTTGAGAGAAATCATTTTCCAGAAAGTTTTGCATCTCTGTTGATCACAACCCTGGCCAGACATGTCCATACTTTTTTTCTCAAGTGGGTAAATGTTAAGAGAGAAGAATTAAAGTTTCATGATGCAGCAACACAAAGCTGGGAAGTGAAAATTATGTTGCAGTGGAGTCTTGAAAATATGACTGTAAAAGTTAATCAATAAAATGTCTATTCCTGTCTATTCACCGGAGGCCGCAGCTGCATAGCTTCACTCAATCGATACTACAAATTATTACGATTTCCAGGTTCCCACTGGACATTCAGAACAAATCTTTCAAGTGTAACAGGCTTATACTGAGTATATGGTGTATGTTCTCTACATTTACTTCAAAAAGAGGAGGGGAAATATAAAACCTAAATCCTATGTGTTCTTTAAAAATTCAGCTTTATGGAACCAATAACTTTCATGTCACAATTTAATGTTAAAAACAATCTTCCTTTTGATTGCCAACTTTTTTCCTATGCTTCTTTTTTAACTGTTTCATATCTAGTTAAGAAATGACTTAACCTAGATTTCGTTGGTATAAGAACCTGGCTAATTCTGAATGATTTCCAAAGTAAATGAATAAAAGAAATCATTCTGTGATAATTACTTATCACAAATATTACTTAATAAGTAATATTACTTATTACTTATGTACTTAGGCATATAGGACCCAGATATACATTTCAAATTGTATCAGATTCTTTAAAATATATATTCTTTTTTTTAAATTTCTGATTCAATGTGTTTTTTCATGTCTATATGCTTGTTTGTAGCTATTTAGTTCAGTTTGAAGTGTTGTGTTAGTTTTCTCTTGTTTTTTTCTTTAAAATATATATATTCTTGTTATTATTTTTATGATTTAGTCCCACACATTTTAAAAATAATGTTTTCCTATTTTTTGTAAAATAAAAATATATAATTCCAGAAATAATTTTCTTTTCTTTTGAAAAATAGTCCCAGAGTGTTTTAAGGTCCTCCGTTCTTGTCAGAAAAACTTGTACTGTGGTTGTGTGCTCTAGAAACCACTCCAGGCTTTGGCCTTAACTTTATGCTCCATACATTTTCCTCTCCATCCCCTCATCAAAATCCCAAGACTTTCCCAACTGAAGGAAGGACTGGTTAAGGGAATTATGGTGCTTTCATGTCTCATGGCACCTGATACGCCTTTATTTTCTTCTGACTGGTGCACACCATGGTGTTGGGCACTGTTCGATAATGAATCAATTGGTAAATTTGGTCAATTCATGTCACCTGTTGATTGAGTGGGAAAAAAATAAGTAAACTTTTTTGTTTGCTACGCCAAAAAAGCTTCGATTTTATTTCACATTTAAAGAATAGCCTACTTTTTAGTGTTAAGACACATGAATCTAGCACCAGCATACCCTGTGACAATGTATGTTGGGGCAATATTTTAAAAGGTGAAACTGTTTCTCCAAAGAAATCATCATTGCTTTGATTACAATTGTGTAGTTGTCTCTTTAAAATTCAACAATAACATTTTCTCATCATCATTATCACCCTCAAAATACAGGGGTGGGGAAAAGTAGGATTTACAGTTGTGAGTACACAAAACACAGTTTATTCTTGTATTATTTTCCATATAAACAATTGTAAACTTACTTTTGCTCACCCATTATTTATAATTTCATGACTTTTAAGATATTTAATTGCTAAAATCTTTGTAAATAATTTTTTTAAAGTACTGATACAATTTTAACTACTCTCTTACATGATATGTGTATACCTTGTTAGCAATTTCACATTGAGAGAATATTCTACTTAATTTAATGATCAAGGTTATTGGAATGTAAAATAAATAAATTTAGATCAGGCATGGAGAACTTGACTTTGATCTTTCATTATAATTTAAACAGATGAATCACTGGTTTATTTATTGAGAAAATTTAAGATTGAAAGCAGGTCAGTACATGCCAATTTTCAGATAAAAAATGATATTTTTGTTGCTACAATGAATAATATACCTTTATAGTGATGTTTCACTGTATGAAAAAATGTTAGCATTATTTTAATAACATTAAGTTAATATCAAACACTATCATCATTTTATTTTAGTGCTCACAAACATTTTTATGTATTTCTTGTTCCCTAAATGTACCTTAAGCATGTTATTTTTATAATATAATTGTTATTTTAAATATACTTTACAACATACTTACAACAATACTACATTACTATAGCTATTCCCAAAGGAACTTTGCCCAATAAACTTTTAATCCTTAGAACCAATTTTTAAGTTTTAATAGTGGTTAAATGTGGATTTTATTTTTTGCTGTCTGAATTCTGGCAGCTGCCTACAAGAACATGTAAAATATCACTCTTGATTATGTAATATTTTTATTATCTTACCATATTAATCATTAGATTAAAACACAGAAATAAATTCCTCATCAACAAATTTCAAAAAATTTACTTTTTCATTTTAACATTATTAGTGTTACAAACTATAAACCACAAAATAAATTATGTTCATCATATGTAATATTTTGAAACCTTATTGATAGATATATCAAACCACGCAGTAAATAATGTAAGTTTAGAATCTGGCTTCCAAACATCAGATAATATCAAATGCACATTTTAGTTTTGGACTCAGGACTGTGTTCAAAGAGATGAGTGACAGGGAGGAAAACATTTAAGTGTGTGTACTTTATCTAATATTATTAGTCAATTTAACCAAAGTTCGGTAAGTAAAGTGTAGCTCTTAACAAATGGAGGTGGGCAGAGAATGAAGGAGATTGATTCATTTGGGTTATGCTACTTTTCATAATTATTTTAAAAAACAGTAAGAAAAGAAAAAACAGAGAGAATAGAATACTTAATTATCAGAGCACTCAAAAATGAAACTATTTTATGTTTATTTGAAAAATAAATGATAAAATCTGAAAACATCATGTAGGTCTAATAATTACATAAAAATTTAGAAGATGAAAACAAATTAAATACAAGATTCTCCATTAAGAACAATTCCCAGGAATGTTTTAAAACAGCATAGATCTTTATTACCTTTCCTCATAGTTCTTTACATGTCTTAATGGTCATACCAAAAATTCTACTCTAAATGTCTTCTCAATCTAATGGTGTCTTGCTTAGAGCTGCTACTTGAACAAAAAAGAAAGGCAACAAGAGCCATATGTAACCTTTGGACTCCAAAAGGAGAAAGAAGAGAAGACCATTGGCAGATAGGTGCTGCGGAAACACAGTGTATTCTTTCTCTTGCTCCCACCTTGAACCTTTCTCGATAGTTAACAGGAAAGTCGACTGCCACATCATTATTTAGAATCTGGAATACGACAGATACAAGTTTCAACATGTGCCATTTCAGTTACTAAATGTGCAAATCTAAAATTTATCTATTTTAGAACCAACAATTTATTGAACAAGCTAGCACATTTACACATAACCTTTTGAAAGACATGGAGAGTTAAATATTTAGCAACTAAAGTCAAAAGGACTGACTTGATTTCATTATGTAAAGCAAAACTTTCTGAAATGCTAAAAAACAACTCACTTGTAATCATTTTTTTCTTCTTCAGAAGCAATAATCCTTTCTGTCACTGTCTTCAGCTCTGCCTGGGGTTTTCTACTGTTCTGTTCTTGGCGAACTGTTTCTGCTATTTGCTCAGTTAGCTGCTCTTGAGTAGCTTTCAAGCTGGATTCCATTAGAAGAAGTTTTTCATCTTGACTGGCAAGTTCTTGGGCTGAAAGATAAAACAAGAACATTGCCTTTAAAAAAACAAGAGCATGTATTTTTCTTTTTCCTTTTGTTTTTGGTTTAAATTGTATGCAATGTAACATTGATGAAGACTTAAACAGATACTTCTTGTCAAAATACAAGCTTGTACATCCAGTCTTCAGGTCCCTTTATTTAAAGCACAAGTAAACAAAGGTATGTGTGAGGGAATACAAGATGCATGCCCTTAATCTCAAGTTTATAAAACATTTGATTTCAATAATTAGATGTCTTAATCAGACCACGTTCACTGAGTTTATTTGTGAGACTTCTGCTTGCACATTTATAAAAGAATAATGTTAATATGCAGTGTTCCTATTCTTTCTTCAGGATACATGTAACTCAGATACATGAATATGTGTATATGTGTGTATGTAAACATACATATTCATATAGACAAAGACTGATGCATTACAAATTATGTCAAAATGATGGCTTGACACTGATTTATTTTCATGTGTAATATTTATGAAATTTAAGCACTTTTTCAAGGTTATCCAATAGATGGCACTCTTTCATTAGACCAAAGAAGACTTAGGCCGTATGCTTCAAGTTCTCAAAAATAAGTGATTTAAGACAAAGACATTTTTCCTTTGTTCTTTGTGGACTGTATTCCTAGAGATATATATCTATACATTTTGTTCAAGTATTTCACTTTTATAAAAGTGTTGATCTGTTTTCTTAACCTATTGCTTCAAATACATAGCATGAAATATAAATGTTATTCAGTTTTTTATTTTATTTTTAATCATATATTTGGTTATATATTTATACACATTATATTATATAGTGCATTTCTTCAAAGTAATTTGAAATCTAACTGAAATACATAATCCAGTTTATTAAAGATTATGGTGTTTTATGAAAATTAGTATTTTAATCTTGTACTCTCAAATGAAGCAAAAAATAATTTTAGAATCCTCAAACCAGTGTAAATAGAAATAGATTATATTTTTTATGAAAAGAGAAACTTCCCTGTTAATGATTCTTATTTTATATCCAAAAATGGTGTTTATATTAAGTTTCAATAAAGTTAAAGACCAAGCTATTACATACAGTCTTATGTCACAGGTATCGTTTACTGGCAAAGTCATTAAAAAATACTCTTATATAAATATTCTGCATCTATCACTCAATTGTAAAGTTGAATGATATCACCCTTAAAGTTAGATCTAAAAAATTCTGAGTCTCAGTTTCTCACTTATAGATGTTGAGCAACTGAGTGGTTATATTTTAATAAATACATGCATGTATGCTTGCAATGTTTTCTCACAAGTGTTTGAAATGACCAGTTTTGCCCCAAAAGAAATTATAACATCTACTATTTTTATAGCTTAAACCTGCTATATATTAACAGTTTAAATCTGTGCCTCAGGAAACCACAGAGCTAATGCAAACAGCTAAATATTTAACAAGGAAGAATGCATCACCCAGAGCTCATCTTTATTAAATTCCAAATACATCGAAATCTCTCTGAACAAATGAGTTAGATGTTTAATAATTTCAACACATGTTAAAGTATGGGGGAAATCCAATAAAGAATTTCTTTCAAAATTAAAAGAAAAAAATTCTTCAAACTCAAAAAATATGTAAAGTCACTACAGCCATCGCTGCTATTGGACAATAAGAAAATTCAATCAAATGAAAACATCTTTATAGTGTTACGCTTTCAGTATTGTTAATATAGTTGTATGAATAGCTTAAATGCAATATTTCATTTTACATGCTTCTTTGCCTTTCACAATACAGATTTCTTATGAAAAGAAGAAAACTATGCTAAAACTTTTAAAATGAGTTTTGAAGAGAGTTTTCAGACATTGAAATTGAGAAGTTAGTGTTCTTTAAGTTTAAAACAAAAAAAAAAAAAAGAGGACTTTAAACTAGCAGGACACATATAAGCAATTATGGACACAGAATGTCTCAGGAAATTTCTTTTCTTTTCTTTCTTATTTTTAGAAGACTCTACTTGTACCAACAGACTGACTTCAAGACTAATCAACTTGTGGCACCCACACAGAAAAGACCTTTTATCAATTTGGTAGGATGTGAATTTTCTATGAAGTTCTACAGTTCTCAGTGACGAAGAGATTTATGCCTCACAGTTCTCCTAGGAGTCTACTCTAATTCATTATGTGCTGGTTAAAAAGGGGTAAATTATTTCGAGTTTACCTATGCCTTGGACTTGAGCCTGAGTTGATCCCAAGCCAGAGGCGCTCACAGCTGCATGCTTTATTTACAATCCCTTTGTCAGACTTACAACTGCCCCAGGCTATAACATAGTGTACCTAATGTTCAAACTGGCAGGTAATCTTATGTCAAACATACTTCTTTGATTTAAAGTGATCAATAGATTCTTGTAAAGAGGTAATTTCTCTGATGTTTCCACCTTGCCTTTTTTTACAGGTGATTCACACAAAAGCCTGCTTATATGATGTACAAACAATAAACAGAAAGCTATAATCATGTTTTTTCAGATGTTTCCGGTGCACAACGATTTGGGATCGATACACTGTGTAATACAATTATCTGCAATGATCTGGTTGTATTGAAAAAGAATTTGCAGGAGACCTCTAGGGGTTTTTATCCAGAAACACGTATCTGGCAACACTGAATAGTGGGAGGAAAAATTAAGGGGTTGACAAAGGCTGTTTATGGACCTAGTGACTCCATTAATATTTTATTTCATAAAAGTATTAACACCCCACAAAACTGAGCCAAACAATAGCTCAAAAGTAATAATAATGATAAGTACTCATGGCTAATAGTATTTATTTTTATGGGAAAGAAAACCTGAACAAACGTGGACTTTACATAATTTAATGTCATGTGAATAATGTAGCACAGATTATAAGTGATATTATTTATTTATTCTATGAAATAAATTCTCTTATTTCTATTATAGCTAAGTTATATAAATACTGGTGTGTATGAAATACTTTGATGTATCTTCATCTACTTCTCTGACAGCTACAAAGATAAAAACCTAGAATGATTATCCGTTTGGACTGTTTAAGACCACTACACAATAAGCCCCTTATTTCAGGCTTTTTTCCCCCTAAATGAAGATTTGCAACCTCAGAGAAAGAGCTAAGATACACAGTCTATATCCAAATGGCATAGCACGTTTTCTGCAAAGCTTTCTATGCATAGAAACAACTCAGTTTTATTTTTATGGTTCTCCAAAGATGCTGACTCTTCACAGCATCTCCCTCGAGGCCTGAAAAGATCCACAGTTCCTATTTTGAGCCTCTAATCATAACTCTGTCATGTGAAATTCTCTTTTGTAAGGCTCGACCTGATTCCCATTCTGGTGAAGTACACAATCTGGGGTGAGCTGGTCCCTGGCAAGAGTGCGCTCTATGCAGGCTCTGCAGGTGCCCCTCTGGCTGCTGCAGAGCCTCTCTGAGGAGGAGAATTGCTCTTTCCAACGCTGCCTCCCTGTACATTCTGGACACTTGCTCTCTGTCTCTTGACCTCACTGTCAAGACTCCTCACCTTACCCACTTTGGCTTTGACCGTTTTGTGTGCCTGCAGGAGACCAGCTTCTAACTTCCTTAGAAAGCCCCATTTTTTGTGTGTATACCATATGAAGACAAAGAGCATTCCAATAGTGCCTTTTATGATGTACTTTTATATTGTGTCCTGCTATTTTGAGCTATAGGATGCTGGAGATTATACAACCCCTCATTAGCAGCTGGGTCAAGTATCCACATCTTTTCTGGGATCAAAACCTTAAAGGGACTTTCTTTAAAAATAAAAAGTCAGTTGGAAGAAAGATTCTCCCTCAGCCTAAATGCAGTTTAATCAATACATGAAATTTCAAAGGCTAAAGAAAATATTTCCCGTAATTCCTAGAAAATTAAGAAGGTGACTAGTAGGCTCAGACTGAATTCTTTCTCTTTAAAATATCAAGAGGAATTTAATGAATACAAAAAGTGTATTTAATCTCTTTGAGTTACCACCTGTAGAACTCTTTCATTTAGCTCCAAAGCAAACTACACTAATATGCCATCCAGGGAAATCCCTTCACCGTAAAGGTAATTATGACATCCTCCTGATGACTTCTCCATACTACTTCAACTAATTAGCTTTATAAGAATCCAATGTTTGTTACTTTCATTATCAATTTTATCTTTCTAACACACCATGTCTCAGCTTTATATTTGAGTGAGGAAAAACAAATATAATCGGAGACTACAATAATAAATGAATGTGCTTTTCTGAAAGAAAATTCACTAAGGGTCTCTGGTGCTGTTTTCATATCCATCAATATGGTATTCCTGGCTATTTTTCTTTTCTTTTCTTTTCTTTTCTTTTCTTTTCTTTTCTTTTCTTTTCTTTTCTTTTCTTTTCTTTTCTTCTCTCTCGCTCTCGCTCTCTCGCTCTCGCTCTCTCGCTCTCGCTCTCGCTCTCTTTTTTTTTTTTTGGCTCCTTGCCACACCTTGACTCTCTATCATGCTCCATCATGCTTCTTTTAATCTGAATATTTAGTGTTCTTTCATGTCTTAATTACAGCAAATTGCAGCACAGTTGGCACCATTTCTTGAAATTAATCCCAGAGTACTTTGTTTCTGTCAAGCAGTCAAAGCCTTGGAGAATAATAGTAAATGTTATTGCAGATCTAAATTTAAATGACTGTCTATGTATTTAACTTAAGCCTTTAATTATTCCTGCCGAACTGAACTGTTTTTGGTTCAAATGTTAAACATTATTCATTGAGAATGCAAAATTACTTTAGACAGTTTAAAACCTGCAGATATGTTTGGCTGTAATTTAACAAAACAATTATTTATATTAACTTATTTTCTCAGGTGTAAAAAAACTTAGTGAATGTCATGTAATATTTTCTTATGGGTATGTATTTTAATATCTCACTACTTTCACCATTAGTAATAAAAAGTGTGTATTTAGGTCCATTCAATTCTAAGTGGCTTTTCCCTGTTAAATCAAACTGTTAAATCAAAAACCAGACACAAGAATGTCTTGTTATCACTATTGCTAATAGTTTTTTAATAATTCAAGATAATGAAGTACTTCAAAATTCTTAAAAACATGAGTTACATTGTTTGTGGGAAACTTAAAATTTTTAAAACTCTGAATGGTAAATTCGTTCATTTCCTAATTCTAAGCAGACTCGATTAATATGCAGATTTTTAAAAGAAAAGCAGTACTTTATAAAAGCATCTAAGTTTAAAAAGCCCAAAATACTAGAATTCACTATTCATGTTTTATGAATACATATTTAAAGAACCAGAAATTGAAAAATTCTGGGTTGTAGCAAATACAAACTTGATCAAATTTCAAGTATTTAGTTTTAATGATATTTTTAAAAGAAACTTACTTTTAATTAATAATACAAATTGCATACCTTGTAAAGTGAATATACTTTTTAGTGACCAATATAGCAGGTTCCACACTGTGCCTCACAGTGGTCCACTCTGAACTCCCACCAGGATATGTGCTCCATGGACACAGGGATTTTTTCTGTTTTTGCATTTCTGTGTCACCAGCATCTAGCACAGGGGCCAATACTTAGCTCTCTATACAATAAGCACTTCCTGAATTGAATGGGAGAGATGGTGTTAATTTCACCTGTCAGACATATGTCATTTTCCTCACCAGGAAAAATGTGTCCTTTGCCACTGAAAGATGAAGTAAACATGGAAGGATTTACACGTACAGTTTCAGCAGATTTATCTCCAAGCATCGCCAGTTGTAAGTTAATAAATAATACAATTTTCTTTAGCTTTAATCTCTAGCTAAAGAAATTTGATGGCATTTCCATTACCAATGCTTAAGCTGTATATTGAATTTAAGGACAAACAAGAAGAGAAAGATAGAGTCACAAAATTTATGGTAAAATAGGTATTTCTCAATAATTCAGAGAATTAATGAACAAAATAATGTGTTTCCAGTTCTCTCTCCTTTTCAATAGAGATGTGATTTTTGAACAGATATCTGCTTCCACATCTCTACAATCTCAAGGGTGTAGCTGATCTTTCTAACTACAAAGTTTCCTGGCAGCTGTAAAGTTGCTTTCAAGCTGTGTTATCTGCTGTTCTAGCTGAGCAAGTCTCATTTTGTGTTTCTGTTAGGCAGCTATTACATCCAAATGCAATGACTGCAAGGTCTTTTCTAGCTTTTCTATTGCCAGAACAACTCCCTCCCCCACATATTGGTCAAGAGTATTAGCTGTTGCAGCTTTTTTCTTCATCTATGATCAACTCACATTCTTCAACTTGCATTGTTGTTTGCATTGCATTTAAGATCATGGCTATAATGAGCAATTAATGTGCATGATACCAGATCTGTTCTGTTCATTATATTCTCTAAACATTATTATAGACCTACTTAGAAAAAATAAACAAGCATGTCTGACTCTCAAATAGTACAGCTAATGTAATGTAGTAACTGAGGAAAATCAAAGTGAAACCAATTATCCCAGCCCAGAACAGTGTCACATATGCTGTTTAGACATCTGAGGGGACTGAGGAGCTATCATAATTTTGCAACAGGTTTAAAAGCAGGACTTTGACACACTTGTTTTATATAATTGAGATATTTATCCTAAGAATTTTTCCAATATGCTTAGTCAATTTGATTTCATATTTTCACAATTAATTATCAAATAATTAAGTTGAGAAACTTTTATTGTATTTGCAAAAACATTTGATATGAATTGTCTCATTTAATCCCCATTTTAAACTTCTGAAGTATTACCACTCCATATAAAGGAACTAAATTCTAAATCTTTGCCCTTCCTAATATACCATGCTATTATTTTTCTTGAGAAATTTGGGTTTTACTGGTACACATTAATGGATCAATAAACTGATTTTTAAATGAAAATGTGTTTACATTATGATAATCATAATATACACAATAATGATGATAGTCGTGTGTTCAATATAAGTCATAATCAGTATATTGCATCTCATTGAAGTCATCTGTAAAATTTTGATATTGTGATTTGAACTCTTTACCATCCACATATTTGCAATTCTTGATTAGCAGAGGAAAATAAACCTCTCATTCTTTTTGTCAATGAAGCTAGATATTCCCATCTGCATTGAGAGAAAGCAATGTGCATAGTAGAGGCTTTCTTCAGAACCAGAAATGTAATTATCAAAAACCAGATAAGATTGGAAGCTATTAATGTTTAGTTTGACCATATTGGGATTGACTTGTTGGACAGGAGATAAGGAGAGATGGAAATGCGCTTAATAACATAGAGCAATTCATAGAGATCTGAAGAATTGGGGGTACCACACAGTAAGCAGTCAGCCTAATGTATTCTAGGGTGGAATTAAGAAAACCAGACTCTAGGTAATTAGCACAGATTATAATATGGAATCACAGGATGCTAGATTGACTCAAACACACTAAAGGTTATAAGTTAAAATAAAGAGATACTAGACTGTAGGTAGTGAATACCAAGTATTGCAATGCGCAGAGTAAAGTGGTAGTTCCTCTAAATCTTATTTTACAAAGAGCCTTAGCTAGAACCTGCTACTACTGTGTCATAAAATCAGAAAATTATTATTTTGGCCAGTACTATTACCAGGAGCTCAGATGAATATTATTGATTGTTGTGGTTCAAAAATTTTTCTTCTGTAACCATTACTCTACAAAATTATTAGTCCAGTATTTTATTGAGGCCAGGGACAATGTTATCTGCTTTTTATTTAGTGTCCCTTACTCTGCACTGGCATGTAGTAGATACACACAAATGCATTTTGGATGGAACTGAAACCTTCTACAGAAATATTGATGGTGACAACAGCATGCTAAATAGACACCAACTTCCTATAGACACATGTTTTGGAGATATTACCATTTAGGTTTCAAACCATAGCAATAAAACTGAATATCACACTAAAGCAAGTCACACCAATTTTTTGTTGTCCAGTGCATATAAAAGTCATGTTTACACTATATAATAGTCTATTAAGTATGTAATAGCATTCTGTCTAGAAAAATGTATGTATCTTAATTAAAAAATAATTTAGGTTGGTGTGTTTCTCCACACCATGCCCTTCTCCTTTCTTGGAGAATGAATAAAAACTTTACTCTCCATACTTTATTCTCTTTGTGAATTATTTCACAGACTGTGTCACCAACCAGAGGTTTGGATAAAGAATTCTGAACCAAAAAAAAAAAAAAAAAAGAATTCTGAACCTTCTTCATCTCTCTTGACCCTCTGGACAGCCTTCTCCTCACCCACCTTCACGGCCGGTGATTGTGTGTCCAGGCTCTGGAAGATTCCCTCCACAAATGTCCTCTGGTCACAGCTCTTAATTTTATGGCCATCCAGTTCTACCCTTTTCTCCTTAATGACTGATACCCATACCCACAGGCAGGGATAGCTCTATATCCCTAGCCTACGTGAAGTAGTTACAGAAGAAGAGACCTTTGTTCCTAATCCCCAAAACTAAAACTAGGCCAGGCTATGAATAATAAATCCTTTTAAGAACCAAAGCGGTGAGTGAAAAGATCAAGTCAATGCCATTTGCTATCATGGAACCATTTGCCTAGCTGGCCTATGACCTTGTTAAACATGACTGATATTTTATTATTCTAAGCTTATGTCTCCAGGACTGGAAATTACTGGAAAGCAAGAACAGAATGTGGCTAACCACCCCCTACAACAACAGGCAGAAGATAACATTGGAACAAACTTTCACCTCATGTTACAATACCCCAACAGCCCAGGAGCCACATAACAGCAACCCACCCAGTATTTTCTAATCCAATAAAACCTCAAAGCAACTACCTCTCTGTACTGGTATATCTCTCCACACCATGCCCCTCTCCTTTCTCAGAAAGTGAGTAAAAACTTCACTCTCTAAAAAAATAAAAAAACAATTTATTGCTAAAAATGCTAACCATCATCTGAGCATTGAGTGAGTCATCACTTCTTGCTGGTGGAGAGTCCTGCCTCAATGGTGATGGCTATTGACTGATCAGAGTGATGGTTGCTGAAGGCTGGGATGGCTGTGGTGGTTTCTTAAAGTAAGACAGTAAAATTCACTGCATTGATCAACTCTTTTTTTGTTAAATTTATAGGGGATACATTGATTAATAAGGTCAGATATGTTTCAAGCTTATATTGCATTGTGTGCCCACCACCCAAAGTCAAATCATCTTCCATCATCATATACAGATTTTGGCTCTCTTTCCATTTACTACCCTCCCATCCCCTTCTCTCTGGACCATAATGTTCTCTGTGTGTATGAGTTTAAGTTTTTCATCCCACATATAAATGAAATTATATGGTCTTTAGCTTTTTCTGAAAGACTTATTTCACTCAGCATAATATTCTCATGGTCCATGAATGTTGTAGCAAATGTCAGCATTTCATCTTTTCTTGCGGCTGAGTAGTATTCCATAGCATGTATGTAATACATCTTCTTTATGAAATCATCTATCAAAAGACACTTTGGTTGATTCCATGTCTCAGCCATCATGAATAATGCTGCAATGAACACAGGAGTGCATATATCTTTGTGAATAAATGTTTTCAAATTTTTCAGGTAGATGCCAGGAAGAAGTATTACTGAGTCATATGGCAGCTCTATTAATATTTTGAGGAACTGTCATACTGTTTTCTATAGCAGCTATAACAGTTTACATTCCCAACAACAGTGAGTGTGAGTGAGAGTTCCTTTTATTCCACAACCACTCCATCACTTCTTATTACCTGTCTTGCTGATAATAGCAATTCTAAGAGGTATGAGGCAGTGTTTCAGTGGAGTTTTGATTTGCATTTTCCTAATAGCTAGTGAAGTTGAGTGTCTTTTCATAAGTATGTTGGCCATTTGCATGTCTTCCTGGGAGAAGAATCTCTTCAGGTCTTCTGCCGATTTTTTAATTGGATTGTTTGTTTGTTGTTGAGTTGTATGAGTTCTTTTTTTTTAAATTTTTTATTTTAATGGTTGATCTTGTAGAGTTTTCTGTCTTTTATTCTCACCCAAACCCACCACCCCAGCCCTCCCCTCCTCCCTCCCATTTCCACCCCCCCATAGTTTTTGTCCATGTGTCCTTTATACTTGTTCCTGTAATTCCTTCCCCTTTTCCCCTGAAATTCCCTCCCCTCTCCCCTCTGGTGACTTTCAGCCTGTTCTCAATTTCTGTGTATTTGGTTATATTATGCTTGTTTGTTAGTTTTGTTGATTAGCTTCCTGTTAAAAGTGAGATCATATGCTATTTGTCTTTCACTGCCTGGCTTACTTCGCTTAGCATGATGCTCTCAAGTTCCATCCATGCAGTTGCAAAGGGTATGAGCTCCTTCTTCCTTTCTGCTGCATAGAATTCCATTGTGTAAATGTACCACAGTTTTTTGATCCATTCATTTACTGATGGGCATCTAGGTTGCTTCCAACACTTGGCTATTGTAAATTGTGCTGCTATAAACATAGGGGTGCATAGGTTCTTTTGGATTGGTGTTTCAGGGTTCTTAGGATATGGTCCTAGCAGTGGAATTGCTGGGTTAAAAGGTATATCCATTTTTAGTTTTCTTAGAAAATTCCATACTGTTTTCCATAGTGGTTGTACCAGCCTGCACTCCCACCAGCAGTGCACTAGGGTCCCCTTTTCTCCACAACCTCTCCAACACTTGCTGTTTGTTGCTTTGCTTATGAGGGCCATTCTGACTGGTGTCAAGTGGTATCTCATTGTGGTTTTAATTTGCATCTCTCTGATAGCTAGCGATATCGAGCATCTTTTCATGTGTCTCTGGATCCTCTGCATGTCCTCCTTGGAGAGGTGTCTGCCCAAGTCCTTTGCCCATTTTTTAATTGGGTTGCTTGTCTTCTTAGAGTGGAGCTGTGTAAGTTCTTTGTATATTTTGGAGATTAAACCCTTATCTGAGGTATCATTGGCAAATATGTTTTCCCACATAGTCGGTTCTCTTTTTATTTTAATAGTGTTTTCCTTGGCCATGCAGAAGCTTTTTATTTTGATGAGATCCCATTTGTTTATTCTTTCCTTTATGTCCCTTGCTTTAGGGGACATATCAGTAAAAATGTTGCTGCGTGGAATATCTGAGATTTTCCTGCCTATGTTCTCCTCTAGGACTTTAATGGTGTTACGGCTTATGTTTAAATCTTTTATCCACCTTGAGTTTATTTTTGTGTATGGTGTAAGTTGGTGCTCGAGTTTCATTTTCTTGCACGAAGCTGTCCAGTTCTCCCAACACCACTTGTTGAAGAGGCTATTTTTACTCCATGTTATGTTGCTGCCCCCTTTGTCGAATATTACTTGACTGTAGAGACTAGGGTTTATTTCTGGGCTCTCTGTTCTATTCCACTGGTCCATGTGCCTGTTTTTATGCCAGTACCAGGCTGTTTTGATTACAGTGGCCTTGTAATACATTTTGGTATCAGGTATTGTGATCCCTCCTGCTTTGCTCTTCTTTCTCAAGATTGCTGCCGCTATTCTGGGTCGTTTATTGTTCCGTATAAATTTTTGAAGAGTTTGTTCTATATCAGTGAAATATGCCATTGGTACTTTAATAGGTATTGCATTGAATCTGTAGATTGCTTTGGGAAGTATGGACATTTTGATGATGTTAATTCTTCCGATCCATGAACAGGGTATGTGTTTCCATTTATTTGTGTCTTCCTTGATTTCTTTCTTCAGTGTTGTGTAGTTTTCTGCATACAGGTCTTTGACCTCCTTGGTTAGGTTTATTCCTAGGTACTTTATTTTTCTTTTTGCTATATCGAATGGGATTTTTTTCTTGATTTCTGCTTCTGTTGTTTCATTGTTGGTATACAAAAATGCCTTTGATTTCTGGATATTGATTTTGTATACCGCTGTTTGGACAAATTCATTTATTAGGTCGAGCAGTTTTTTGGCCGAGACTATAGGATTTTCTATGTATACTAAATGTCATCTGCAAACAATGATAGTTTTGTTTCCTCCTTTCCAAGTTGGATGCCTTTTATTTCCTTTTCTTGTCTAATCACTGTGGCTAATACTTCCAATACTATGTTGAATGGAAGTGGAGAGAATGGACAGCCTTGTCTTGTTCCTGATCTTAGTGGGAAAGAATTTAGTCTTTGCCTGTTGAGTATGATGCAGGCTGTAGGTTTCTCATATATAGCCTTTATTATGTTGAGGAATGCTCCCTCTATTCCCACTTTGCTGAGTGTTTTTTATCATAAATGGGTGCTTTACCTTATCAAATGCTTTTTCCGCATCTATTGATATGATCATATGATTTTTGTCTTTGCTTTTGTTTATGTGAGGAATTACATTTACTGATTTGTGAATGTTGAACCATCCTTGCATCCCTGGGATGAATCCCACTTGGTCGTGGTGTATGATCTTTTTAATGTGTTGTTGGATGCGGTTTGCCAATATTTTGTTGAGGATTTTAGCATCTATGTTCATCAGCGATATTGGCCTGAAGTTCTCCTTCTTTGTTGTGTCTTTATCTGGTTTTGGGATTAGGATGATGCTGGCTTCATAAAAAGAGTTTGGGAGTCTTCCATCTTTTTGGATTTTTTTTAAATAGTCTGTGGAGAATAGGGGTTAGCTCTTCCTTAAATGCTTTGTAGAATTCTCCTGTGAAGCCATCTGGTCCAGGACTTTTGTGTGTTGGGAGTGTTTTGATTGCTGATTCAATTTCACCGGCTGTTATTGGTCTGTTCAGGCTTTCTGTTTCTTCTTCATTGAATTTGGAAGGTTATATTTTTCTAGAAACCTGTCCATTTCACCTAGGTTTTCAAATTTCTTGGCATACAGTTCTTCATAGTAATTTCTTATAAACCTTTGTATATCTGCAGTGTCAGTTGTAATATCTCCTCTTTCATTTCTGATTGTGTTTATTTGAGTCCTCTCTCTTTTTTTCTTGATGAGCCTGCTTAAAGGCTTGTCGATTTTGTTGATCTTTTCAAAGAACCAACTCCTGGATTCACTGATCTTTAGGATTGTGCTTTTAGTCTCTATGTCATTGAATTCTGCTCTGATCTTGGTTATTTCTTTCCTTCTACTTGCTCTGGGCTGTCTTTGTTTTTGTTCCTCGAGTTCTTGTAGGCATAGGGTTAGGTTGTTTGTTTGAGATGTTTCTATCTTTTTTAGATAGGCCTGTATCACTATAAGCTTCCCTCTGAGGACTGCCTTTGCTGTGTCCCATAAGTTTTGGGTTGATGTGAGTTCATTATCGTTTGTTTCCAGAAACCTTTTGATTTCCTCCCTAATTTCATTCTTGACCCATTCATTGTTTAATAGCATTGTATTCAATCTCCATGATTTTGAGGGTTTTGGGTTTTTCCCTTGGGGTTGGTTTCTAGTTTCAGTCCCCTGTGGTCAGAGAAAATGCTTGGTATGATTTCAATTTTCTTGAATTTGTTGAGGCTTGATTTGTGTCCTATCATGTGGTCTATCTTTGAAAATGTTCCATGTACATTTGAAAAGAAAGTGTATTTACCTTCTTTGGGATGAATGGCTCTCTATATATATCAGTTAAGTCCATTTCCTCTAGAGTGGTGTTCAGTGCCACAATATCTTTGTTGATATTTTGTTTGGAAGATCTGTCCATTTTTGACAGTGGGGTGTTAAAATCACCTACTATAATTGTGTTGCTGTCAATATCTTTCTTGAAGTCCTCTAAAATTTTCTTGATGTATTTAGGTGCTCCTTCGTTGGGTGCATATATATTTACAATGTTTATGTCTTCTTGATGGATTCTTCCCTTGAGTATTATGAAATGACCTTCTGGGTCTCTCTTTATGGCCCTTCTTTTGAAGTCTATTTTGTCTGATATGAGTATTGCTACCCCAGCTTTTTTTCCCTGACCATTTGCTTGGAAAATTTGTTTCCAGCCCTTCACTTTGAGCCTGTGTATGTCTTTTGTCCTGAGGTGGGTTTCTTGTAGGCAGCATATGTGTGAGTCGTGCTTTCTTATCCATTCAGCTAATCTATGTCTTTTGATTGGAGCATTTAATCCATTTACATTTAAGGTTATTATTGATAGGTATTTATTCATTGCCATTTTTGTACTTGTGTTCCCCTCTCTCTTTCTCTCTCTGTCTTTTCCTTTCTTCCCTTAAAGCAGTCCCTTTCGTATCCCTTGAAGAATTGGTTTGGTAGAGGTGTATTCTTTTAGACTTCTTTTGTCTGGGAAGCTCCTTATTTGGCCTTCTATCTTGATTGAAAGCCTTGCTGGGTAAAGTAGTCTGGGTTGCAGGCCTTTGGTTCTCATTGCTTGGAATATTTCTTGCCATTCTCTTCTGGCTTGGAGTGTTTCCATTGAGAAGTCAGCTGCTAACCTTATCGGGGTTCCCTTGTATGTTAGTTCCTTTTTTTCCCTTGCTGCCTTTAAGATTCTCTCTTTGTCTTGGAATTTTGCCATTTTAATTATGATGTGTCTTGAAGTGGGCCTGTTTGGGTTCCTTTTGATTGGGACTCTCTGTGTTTCCTGGATTTGTGTGGCTTTTTCTCTCACCAAATTAGGAAAGTTTTCCATCATTACTTTTTCAAACAGGTTTTCTACCCATTGTTCTTGTTCTTCTCCTTCTGGTATCCCTATTATATGATATTATTCCGTTTCATGTTGTCTTGCATTTCTCTTAAACCCTCTTCATTCTTTCTAAGCCTCTTTTCCTTATCTTGCTCATTCTGAGTGTTTTTTTCTATTTTGTCCTCCAACTCGCTGATCCGATCTTCTGCTTCATCGATTCTGCTTTTCATTCCTTCTACTGTGTTCTTCAGCTCAGAGATTGTGTTCTTAATTTCCTCTTGGCCCTTGTTGATAGTTTCTATTTCCTTTTTCATGTTGATATAGTTTGCCGTGAGTTCATCATAACTTCCCTGTAGTTTATGGTAGCTCATTGAGATCTCATGGTGCTTCCTGAGAACCATTGCTTTGAACTCTGTATCTGATAGTTGAGTTGCCTCCATTTCATTTAGCATTCTTTCTGGAGCTTCCTCCTTTCCTTTCATTTTGGGGTTGTTTCTTTGTCTTCCCATTGTTTGTAAGACTCTTGTTGTTAGCCTCAACTTCTTAAATTGATCTGTTCTGGCTCCCTGGGTTTGTGGTATGACCTTCTGTGGTAGAATATCTGTGAGTTTCAGTGGTGGATTCTCCTTCGGATATCCTGTTGTTCACAGCTTCCACTGTCTCATCAGCTGAAATACCCTCTTTTGGGGGCCAACTCTGGTTTTTTTCCACAGTTCCAGGCTTGTTTGTTTGTTTGTTTTGTCTCATTCATGGGTATTTAAAAAAAGAAGAGGGGGGGAAAATGAAAAAAAGAAGAAAGAAGAAAAAAGAGGAAGGTATAAGAGATAAAATTGGAAAGAAAGGAGGATGGAATAAGACAAGAAGGAATTCAAGGGAGGCAAAAGGAGTTGGGGAGTAAAGAAGAAGATAAAAATAATGAAGAAGGAATAGTTAAAAACTCATATAAATAGACAGGCATACAAGCAAAAAGACACAAACAAACTGGCAAAACAAAAAACAGACACACCCACACAAATATAAACAGCCAAAACAAAACAAAAAAAAGAACAAGGAAAGCAAAACAAAATATTAAAAATAAAAAAATAAAAATAAATAAATAAAAATATATTTAAAAAAAAAAAAACAAAAAACCCTCTTGTTGTTTTCAAACTTACTGAGCCGGCTTTTCTGGTCTTGCTGGCTGCAATGGCCGAGGGGTGATCTTACTACTTTTCTCTGTGTTCAGAACTCAGTCCTCATTGTGCTATGTATCCCAGTGTTAGTGGGCGCCTCTCCCCACAGGGTTTCCAGCGTGTGTTCTGAGCCTCCTGGTGTGTGCGCACTTCTCCGAGTTTATGGGTGTGTGCTAGGTTCTCCAGTCGTGCGCAGTTGCCTGTCTTTGCCCCTGGGAGGCTTTCTGTGTTCAGGCGCAGCCTGTTTTGCCCCTGATCGGGGCCTACACTCCAGCAGCTTTCTCTCGCCTGCGCCTTGGACCTGAGCTGTCCGCGTTCGAGCACGGGCCCGTGAACTGGCAAGGGCGCTCCACAGCTGTCTCTAGTGGCCAGCGCCTATGTTTTCACGAATGTCCACTATCCCGAGACCGTGTGCAGTCCCCTGAGGGTGCCTATTTTCATGCAGCTGTCTCACTTCACACTCACTTCTGTCAGCGGTTGGAGCGACTGTGCTTTCGTAGTCACCCAGCGACCATGAAAATTCGGTTCAAAGTCGCGCAGTGACTTGGCGCGGGGGCACCCACTTTCGCTCTGCCAGGCGGTGGCCCCTGAGATCTCCCAGCCGGTTCAGCGGCTGACCCAGCTCCCTCCCCAGAGCCCCGGAGCGGGCTTGGCGGAGCACTGGGTCGGGGCCTCAGCCGCCCGGTTCTCCGCTCGCTGAAACCCTGGGCTCCTATTGTTCTGAAGAGCTCTCCTTACCGCTGGTTTTTCAGTGTCCACTACAATTCCCAACCTCTTGTTCTCAGATATGCTGTGTTACTGTTCCTTGTCTGCTCTGATCTTCCGTAGATTGGCCCAGTTTTTCTCCCGTGTGTAGAGGGGAAATGGGGTCTGCTCCCTCCTACCACGCCGCCATCTTCTCTCTCTCTAGTTGTATGAGTTCTTGATATATCTTGGATATTAACCTCTCGTCAGAGCTATTCTTTGTAAATATCTTCTCCCATTCAGTTGGTTGCCTTTTTGTTTTGTTGGTGGTTACTTTTGCTGTGCTGAAGCCTTTAGTTTGATATAGTTCCATTAATTTATTTTTGCCTTTACATCCCTTGCCTTTGGGGTCAAATTGATAAAATCTTCTCTATGACCAAAGTTCATACATTTAGTGCTTGTTTTTATATGCAATTTATTGTTTAATATTTTATATTTAGATATTTGTTTCATTTTGAATTAATTATTTTACATGGGGACAAACTGTAATAGGTTTCATTATTTTGTAAAAAAAAAGAACAAAAGATAGATTATTTCTTTCATGAACAATTTATCTATAGCATGTGATGCTGATGAGAGCATTTAACCCAGAGAACTTTTTCAAAATTAGAGTTAGTACTCTCAGACCCTGATGCTGCTTTATCAATTAAATTTATATAATATTCTAAATCTTTTGTTGTCATTGAAGCAATTTTCCTAGCATCTTCACCAGAGATGGTTTCATCTCCAGAAATCACTTTCTTTGCTCATCCATAAGAAGCAGCTCCTCGTCAGTTCAAGTTTCATCATGAGACTGTGGCAACTAAGTCTAATTTTCAGGTTCTACTTTAGTTCTAGTTCTTTTGTTATTTCCATCTCATCAGAGGTTACTTCCTCCACTTAAGTTTCGAATCCTGCAAAGTCATCAATGAGGGCTGGAAACAACTTACAAATTCCTATCAATGTTGCTGTTTTGATATCTTCAAATGACTTGTAAGTGCTCTAATGGCATCTAAAATGGTGAATCTTTTCCAATGGTTTTCAATTTATTTTTATCCAAATCCATCAGAGGAATCACTAGTACAGCAGCTAAAGCCTTATGAAATGTATTTCTTAAATAATAAGACTTGAAGGTAGAAATTACTCTTTGACCAGGGTCTACCAAATGGATATTGTATTAGCAGGCATGAAAACAACATTAATCTCATTGTGCAACTCAATCAGAACTCTTGTGTGACCTGGTACATTGCCACTGATTAAGTGTTCTGTGATTTTCCAAATGGTAAATAGTATTAGCTTTAACTTAAAGTAACCAACTGCATTAAACCCTAACAAGAGAGTCAGCCTGTTCTTTGGAGGTTTGGAGCCAGGCATCAACTCTTCCTCTCTAGCTATGAAAGTCATAGAGATAGCATCTTCTTTAAGTGCAAAGTTATTTCACTAAGTTTGAAAATATGATAACTTGCTGCAGCTTCTACATCAGCACATGCTGATTTACCTTGCACTTTTATGTTATAGAGAAGACTTCTTTCCTTAAAACTCTGCTAGCTTCAGGCTTTTCTTCAGAAGAAACTTCTGCTAGCTTCAGACTTTTCTTCTGGGCCTCCTCACTTCACTCAGCCTTTATAGAATTGAAGAGCTAGGTCCTTGCTCCTGATTAGGCTTTGGCTTAAGGGAATGTTGTGATTGGTTATTCTATCCAGATGACTAAAACATTTTCTATATCAGGATTAAGGTTGTTTCACTTTCTTATTGTACATGTGCTCACTAGAATAGCACTTAGAAAAGCTATATTATAGCTTGTTTTGTTTTGCTTTTTATTGGATTAATTGGGGTGACACTGGTTAACAAAATTGTAGAGTTTTCAGGTGCACAATTCTACAACAGGTTATCTGTACACTGTACTGTGTGTTTAGCTCCCCAAATCAAGTCTCCATCCATCATCATTAATTTCCTTAAAGAACTTCTCTCTTACTTTCATTATTTGGCTGTTTGGTACAAGAGGCTTAGCTTCAAATTTTTCTTTGTTGAGTTTTAGGATGGTGGTGAAGGAAGAAGCTTTGTCACATACCTCTTCTCAGAACCAAACTGGAAATTAAACTACAGAGGGGAGTAGTCACCTCAAATAAACTGAAGATCACCTAAAAAAAAGACTTTTAACCACCTTGAGACCGGTAGGAAGAGGGGATCAAGTAAGAAACTGGCCCTGTTTACACAGATGGCTGGTAGATGTGATGGCAAGGCTGTGGAAGCTACCCCTTGAGAGGAGAAAAGCTGGGTCATGAATGGGGCTCCCACACACAGAGTGCTAGTGCCAGGATCAGCTCACCATGTATCATCCAGTGGCAAAGGGGAGTGGGACCTTTCTCTGCTGAGGAAAGATGAAACCCACTACAGACAAAGCCACTATTTTTTTCCTTTAACTTTTAAAGGGGCTGAAACACAAGTTTTGTGTTCACAGCCTCTCACCTTGGGCCTTAGCAAAGGAAAAGCAGTATTGTCTGCAGTCATGTGAAAAGAGTCTAGAGTGGGAGACACTAGAGAGAGATGTTGGGGAGTGGTTGAGAGACTTTTGCTGTGGGGAAATACATGGATTCTGAAGCAGCCATCTTTCCTGAGAAGAGCAATCTCCTCCTTGAGGGAAAGCAATTACCTTCCCCTGTGGGACACCACCCACCCTGTTCCTCCTCTGGAAGCCTGCTTGCTTTACCCTACATCTTTTTATATTTCTGAGATTTAGTTTGTAGGTTTTGTCACTTTTGTTGTGTGTGGTTTTTTTTCTATTATTCTTTCTTTTCTCTCATCCTGCATCTTGACCCGTGCTGAGGAGACAGCCACATATCAAACTCAAGTAATGTCAGACACTGGCTGTAGGGTGCAGTCATACCATATACTGTCCTTAAAAATAGACTGGCATTTACCCTTTATGGGACAGCAATAAAAACACCCTCCCAGTTTCCAGTGGACCCAAAACCTAGAATCTGTAGGCCCCACCCTCTAGCCTAATAGGAGCCCCACACTGCTGAGTAGAGGGAAATAATCCCAAAAGACTCAGACTGGTGTCATGGGGTGGCAGAACACACCTACCATCTTCTCTGAAGTCTGAAAGGCACCTGCCATAGGAGATCCAGTAGTCCCATCTTCCTGGTCCTACCAGAAGCCCTCTCAGAAACAGTCAGGTCTATAACTAGTCTATGGCTGACAGCGTACTGGCAGGCAGAGACAGACAGAGGCATATCCAGCAGTGACTTGGGTTCTTTATTGACACTACTGGACCCAGTGCTGATAAAACTCAGATTTACTGAGCAGTTTGACCCATCCTGGGGGCACCAAGCACAAAGGAAGGAGCCAAAAACTGTGAATCACCTGTAGCTTTGAGCAGGCTACCAAGGGACAGAAGAGAAGACCTGACACCGGTGTACACCAGCCTCAGGCAGGTCAGAGCTGTATGCAAAGGGAGACCCGAGAGGTCAAGCTCTAAAATCTGCTGAGATGAAACTCACTCTATTTCTTTAATTATTATTATTATATTTTCTTTTTCAAAACCTTGTCATTTTTGTTTTTATTCTACTTTTGGTGTTCTTTTTTTTCATACCCTTATTTTACTCTTATCTTTGATTATCCTATTATTCTCATCTACTTTTCTTATTTTGTTAGTCTTTCTCTTCCTTTATTCCTATTTCTCACTATCCTCTTTCAAGTCATGTTAGTTCTGGTCCATTTTGTCCTCTCATAATCACTTTTATTTCCTTTGGTCTTCTCTTATTTTATTTATTTTTTTCTCCATTTTTATGGTATTCCATATCTCTTCCCATTTGTATTGTTCTTTGCTCTTTTGTTGTTGATATTGATGCTTTAGTTTGGGAGATTGCTTGCTTGGGTTGTGTTTTCTGTGTTGTCTTACATTGTTCTTTTAGCACTTGCACAATAGCATACAAGATGAAGTAGAGGTAGAGCCTCACATACGTACAGTTAAATGGGAGATAAAAACCAATGAACAGGCCAACAACAATCAAGGCCCAAATATAAGAGAGTCCACACAACCAACCAAAAAGAGGATTCTTAGAGCATCCAAATTGAGTGATCAATCAGACTGCACCACTGGGTAATAGGACTCCTCCCAGTCAAGGCCACCCCACAAGACAAGGAGTCAAAACAGATATATCTAATATATAGAAACAAAAAAAATGGAGCTAAATGGAGAGACAAATAAAAGACTTCAACAAAAGACAAGGAGTAAACCCCAGAAAAAAGGTAATGAAATCGAGGCAAACAAATTATCAGACATAGAGTTCAAAGTAATGGTTATAAGGATGCTCCATGAACTTAAAGAGAAATATATCAACATGAAAAAGGACATAGAAGCTATGAATGAGAACAAGACAGAAATTAAGAATAACTAGAAAGAATTAAAAGCTGGTGAGATGAAGCAGATGATTGAATCAGAAATTTGTAAAAGAAGGTGGACACCCAGTCAGAGGAACAAAATGAAAAAAGACTTAAAAAGAATGAGGATAGTCTAAGACAGTTATAGGACAACATGACATATAACAATGTTTGTATCATAGGGACACCAAATGTAGAACAAAGGGACCAAAGAATAGAAAATACATTTGAATAAAAAATGACAGAAAACATCACAAACTTGGTGATAGGAAATGTAATACAAGTTCAGGAAGTACAGAGGGTCCCAATCAGGATGAACCCAACGAAGCCTACACCAAGGCACATCAAGGTTAAAATGGCAAAGTTTAAAGACAAAGAGAGAATGTTAAAGGAAGTAAGAGAAAACGGTATCTACAAGTGAGCTCTGATAAGGCTGACAACTGATTTCTCAACAGAAATATTACAGAACAGAAGGGAATGGCATGAAATATTCCATGTAATGATAAGCAAGGACATGCAACCAAAACTACTCTAACTAGCAAACCTCTCATTTAAAATGTAATGTGAAAAAAAAGAGCTTCCCAAACAAAAAAAAACAAACAACAACAACAAAAAAATCTGGAGGAGTACATTTCTACCACACAAGCATTGCAAGAGATGCTAACAGGACTGCTTTAAGAAGAAAAAAGAAATAGAGTGAGTGAGGAAAACAGATACAAAGGGGAAAATGGCAGTGAATAAGTACTTATCATTAATAACCTTAAATGTAAATGGGTTGAATCTCCAATCAAAAGACAGTGTGGCTCAATGGATAAAAAGACATGACCATATACACCATATTTTCCCATATACAATGCATACTTTTTGACCAAATTTTTGAGGGAAAAATAAGGATGCACATTATACGTGGTTATAATTATTATATATCATGGGTATAATAATCCCATATGTAATGTGCACAAAACCATGAGTGCTGTTATATATGGCAAAATATGGTATGCTGTCCACAAGAGACCCAACTCAAAACAAAGGATTTACACAGGCTGAAAATGAAAGGATGAAAAAAAAAATCCATGCAAAGGAGATGACAAAAAGCTTGGGTAGTGATACTTTACATCTATATGACAAAATAGTTTAACAAACAAAGATAGTCACTATATAATACTTAAGGGTTTAGCCCAATAAGAGAATATAACCCTTGTAAACATACATATACTCAATATAGTAGCACCTAAATATATAAAGAAAAACTTGGAGGACTTTAAGAAAGAGATCAACAGCAATCTTTCATCATAGGGAATTTTAACATTCTACAGATCTTCTAAACAAAATGTCAACAAGGATATAGCAGATCTTCTAAACAAAATGTCAACAAGGATATAGCCACATTAAATGGTACACTAGATAAAATGCATATACTTGATATCTTTAGAACATTTCACCTCAAATAAGCAAAATATACATTCTTCTCAAATACATATAGATCATTCTCAAAGATAAACTACATAGTAGGAAATTCAAGAAAATTGAAATCATGTCAAGCATTTTCTTGGATTACAATGGTCTGAAACTACAAATCAACCTCAAGAAAAAAATCCCTAAGCATTCAAATACATAGAGGCTAAATATTATGTTATTAAATAATAAATTGGTTAACAATGAGATTAAGGAAGAAATCAAAAAGTATCAGGAAACAAATGAAAATTAACTAACAAAAGAACAAACCTATGGGACACAGTGAAAGGAGTCCTCAGAGGGAAGTTCATAGTACTACAGGCCTATCTAAAAAAAGTAGAAAAATCTCAAATAACAAACATAACCCCACACTTAGAAGAACTACAGAAACAACAACAAAAAAGTCCAAAGTGAGTAGAAGGAAGGAAATAATCAAGATTAACCAGAAATACATGACATGAAGATGAAAAAAGCATATCAAAAGATCAATGAATCCAGGAGCTGGTTCTTTGAAAAAAAAAAATCAACAAACATTTAACCAAACTCATCAAGAAAAAAAAGAGAGAGGACCCAAATAAATAAAATAAAAATGTAAGGGAGAAGAAAAACAGATAACACAGGAATACAAAGGACTGTAAGAAATTACTATGAATAGCTATATGCCAAAATATTAGACAACATGAATGAAATGGATAAATTTTTAGAAACATACAATTTTTCAAACTGAATCGAGAAGTAGAGAAGGAGACCAAGATGACAAAAGAGTAAGTGGAAGTTACACTAACCTTCTAGGACCAATCTGGAATTACAACTAAATTGTAGAAAAATCATCCAGAATAACCAACTGAACACTAGCTGGAAACAAGCCGTATAACCATGGACAGACGGAAGTAGACACATCACAAGAATAGGACTGGTACATAATGAGGATGAAGTGCAAGAGAACTGTCTGGGCTCCCATCAGTGGCAGCTGAAGTACTGGAATGATATATCAGCAGATGGGAGGTTCTGCCTGAGAGGTGTGGAGTCTAAACCCCAAACTGGTCTCCCCAGACTATAACACCAGGACCTGGAAAGGAACCCAAGAAACACATGGTGGTGAAAAGCAGCGGGGTTCCTGTCTGCCAGGGAGAGATAGCTTGAGAAGCAGAGAACCACTTAAAGGACCAATACACAAAATTTCATTTGCAGCAACTTATCCTGGGCTCCAGGAGAGGGAGAGCAGAGTGGACTATAGACACATGAGGAAAGTCTGGTGCTGGTCACTCTGGATAGAGAATAAAAAAACTGCCACCTGGATACCTGTGCTGAGACCATCATTCTCAGGCAGAGAACTCCTCTCCAAAAAGCTTCAGCCTGTGGGGAAGCAATAGCTGTTCCCACAGGAATTACTCTACCCTACCCTGTGGAGCTTAATCAGGGTTGCTGAGTAAAGTCTGAAGTTATATCACTGATTAGTTTAACAATTAACTTAGATCTCAGGGAGTTCAAGACTCCAGCTGATTTTTCACTGGGCCTGTTGCTGGCTAAAACTGTCCTTGATATGCAGCCTGGTCCATTCTTCACATACCTTAGCCCAGCAGAGGAAGCTAGAAACACTGATAGTTCCAAACAGATTGACCGGGATCAGTCACAAGCAGCATCTGACAAAGGCCTAAACCAAAGTCTTTGAGGATCTACCTAATATGTAGAAACAAATACAAAGAAGCAGCCAAAATGGGAATAGAAAAAAAAAATAGAACCCCAAAAAGAAAAAGGGAATTCCCAGAAGAATTACTAGACAAAATAGAGGCAAGCAATTTATTAGATAATGATTTTAGAGTAATGATTATAAGGATACTTGATAGCATGAAAAAAAGACATAGAAACCATAAAAAGGATCAGTCAGAAATAAAGAATGCAAGTATCTGAAATAAATAATGCAATGGCAGGAATAAACAGTAGCTTAGATGAAGCAGAGGATTAAATCAGTGATTTAGAAGACAAGGAAGATAAAATCACTCAAGTAGGGCAGCAAAAAGAAAAAAGAATTTTAAAAATGAGGAGAGCTTAAGAAATATTTTGGTCAACGTGCAGAGTAACAACATCTACATCATGGGAATACCAGAAGGAGAAGAGAGTGAGCAAGGGATCAAGAACCTATTTAAAGAAATAATTACCAAAAACTTCCCTAATCTGATGAAGAAAAAGAATACATAAGTCCAGGAAGCTCTGAAAATCCCAAACAAGTTGGATCAAAAAGAGCCTGCACTGAGATAAATTGAATTAAATTAACAAGACTTAAAGACAAGGAGAGAATTCTATAATCTGCAAGAGAAAATCAGGCAGTTACATACAAGGAAGCACCAATTAGACTGTCATCTGTTTTCTCAACAGAAACATTTCAGTCCAGAAGGTGATGAAAAGAAAAGACCTACAAACAAGCTACTCTTCCCAGCAAGGATATCATTTAAAATCAAAGGAGCTATAAGGAGCTTCCAGAAAAGAAAAAGTTAAAGGAGTTTATTAACACCAAACCAGTACTGCAACAAATGTTAAAGAGCTTGCTAGAAGATGACGAAGAAGAAGAAGAAGAAGAAGAAGAAGAAGAAGAAGAAGAAGAAGAAGAAGAAGAAGAAGAAGAAGAAGAAGAAGAAGAAGAAGAAGAAGAAGAAGAAGAAGAAGAAGAAGAAGAAGAAGAAGAAGAAGAAGAAGAAGAAGAAGAAGAAGGAAAAAAGGAGAAGAAGAAGAGAAAGAGGAGGAAGAGAAGAAGGAAGAAAAAGAGAAGGAGAAAGGAGGAGAAGGAGAAAGAAGACCTTAACAAACCATAGTGAAATCAAAGCAGTAATTAGAAAACTCTTGGCACACAAATGCTTTGGACCAGATGGTGTCATAGACAAATTTTACCAACTACTCAAAAAAGAACTAACAGAGAATCTTCTCAAACAATTCAAAAAAATTCAAGAGGAGGGAAGACTTGCAAGCTTTTTCTATGTTACCATTATTATCCTAATTCCAAACCCTGGTAGACAGAACAAAGAAAAAAAATTACAGACCAATATCTCGGCTAAACATAAACACTAAAATTCTCAACAAAATACCAGCAAACCAGATCCAGCAGTACATCAGAAAAATCATATACCATGATCGAATAAGATATATTCTAGGGATCTAAGGATGGTACAATATCCACAAATCAATAAATGTGGTACATCACGTAAACAAAATGAAAGACCAAAAAACATGATTGTATCAGTAGGTGCAGAAACAGCATTTGATAATATTCAGCACCAATTTATGATAAAAACACTCACCGAAGTGAGAACACAAGGAGCATACCTCAACATAATAAAGGCCATATTCAAAAAACATACTGCCAACATCATACTCAATGGGCAAAAACTAAAAGTGTTCCCCTTAAGTTCAGCAACAAGACAGGGGTGTCTACTTTCTCCTCTCCTATTCAACATAGTACTATATGTCTAGCCACAGAAATAAGACAAGAAGAGATAAAAGGCATCCAAATTGAAAGGGAGGAAGTAAAACTGTCTTTGTTCACAGATGCCATGATACGATACATAGAAAACCCTATAGACTCCACCAGAAAACTACTTGACATAATAAATTAATTCAGCAAGATAGTGAGATATAAAATCAATATTCAGAAACTGGTGGTGTTTTTTAGACCAGTAAAAATGTATCAGAAAGAGAAACTAAAAGGCAATCCTATTTACTATTACATCAAAGAAAATAAAGTACCTGGGAATGAGTTTAACCAAGGAGGCAAAATACTTGTACTTAGAAAACTTTAGGACACTGAAGATAGAAATTGAGGAATGTACAAATAAGTGGAAATATATACCATCTTCCTGGATTGGAAGAATTATCATCATTAATATGTCCATACTAACCAAAGCAATCGATAGATTAAATGAAATTCCTATCAATATTACAATGACATATTTCATAGAACTAGAACAAATATTTCAAAAATGTATATGGAACAGAAAAGGCCCCATGTAGCAGCAGCATTCTTGAGAAAAGAACAAAATAAGAGGGAACAAAATACCTAAGATTAAACTATACTACAAGGTCCCTGTAACCAAATCAGTCGAACTGGCAGAAGAATAGGCATGTAGATCAATGGAACAAAATAGAAAATCAAGAAATAAACCTACACTTTTATGGTCAATTAATATTTGACAAATCACGTGCAAGAGCATACAATGGAGTAAAGACAGCCTCTTCAGTAAAAGGTGTTGGGAGAATAGGACTGATACATGCAAAAAAAAAAAAATGAAACTAGACCACCTACTTACACCATACACCAGAATAAAGTCAAAATTTGTAGAAGACTTAAATATGCCATAACAATTCTAAAGGAAAACATAGGCAGTAAAATTTTCAATATCCCACATAGCAATATTGTTGTTTATATATCTCCTAGGGCAAGGGAAATAAAGGAAAAAATAAACAAAAGAACTACATCAAATTAAAAAGCTTCTGCACAGCTAAAAAAGTCTTCATCAAAATGGAAAGGGAACCAACTGTATAGGAGAACATGTTTGCCAATGGTACATGGGACTAGGGTTTAATTTCCAAAATATATAAATATATATAAATATATGACTCAACACCAGGAAGACAAACAATCCAATTAAAAAATGGGTAAAGTACCTGAATAAACACCTCTCCAAGGAGGACATACAGATGATCCATAGACATATACCAAAATTCTCAACATCACTAGTCATCAGAGAGATGCAAGTTTAAAACCACAATGAGATATCACCTCACACCTGCCAAAATGACTATCATTAATACATCAACAAATAACAACTACTAGTGGAAAAAAAGGGAGCCCTGGTGCACTGTTGGTGAGAATGCAGACTGGAGCAGCCACTATGGAAAGCAGTATGGAAGTTCCTCAAAAAAAAAAAAAAAAAAAAAAAAAAAAACCCCAACTAAAAATGGAACTTCCTTTTGCCCCAGTGATTCCACTTCTGGGCTTACACCCTAAGAATCCTGAAACATCAATTCAAAATAACCTATGAACACCTGTGTTCATAGCAGCGGATTAAAAAAAAAAAAAAAACATGTGGTACATCTATACAATAGAATACTATGCAGCAGAAAGAAAGGAGTTCCTTTTGCAATGGCATGAATGCAACTGGTGACTATTATGGTAAGTGAAATAAGTCAGTCAGTGAAAGACAAATACCATATGATCTCACTTAAAGGAGGAATCTAATGAACTAAATAAAGGAGCGAAACAGAACCAGAAGCATGGAACCTTGGAACAGACTGACACAAAAGGGGAGTAGAGAGGCTGGAACTGATTGAAAGAAGGTGAAGGGATTAGTCAAAGAACATATATGAAGGACCCAAGGACATGGATAATGGTGTAGGGATTGACTGGGTATGTGGAGGTGAACTAGTTGGAGGGTGGCGAAGGGCAAAAATTGGGACAAGAGTAATAGTATAAAAAATAAAATATCTTCAGTTTGAAATAAAAAACTATACTTGCTTTTGACATGACTTCCTCATCAAATGTAATCATTTTTACTTTTGATTTAAAATGAGATATATGTGGTTCTTCCTTTTACTAGAACACTTAGACACCATTATAGGATTATTCATTGGCCTACTTTCAACATTTTTGTGTCTCAGGAATAGGGAGGCCAGAGGAAAGGGAGAGTGATGGGGAACAGCTGATCAGTAGAGCAGTTAGAACGTATACAATGTTTATTCATTCAGTTTGTCATTTTATAAGGGTGTGTTTTGTGGCACCACCAAATCACAATAATAACATCAAATATCACCGATCACAGATCACCATAACAAATGGAATAATAATGTAAAATTTGAAATATTGAGAGAAGTACCAAAATGTTTCATAGATGTATAAAGTGAAAAATATTGTTGGAAAAATAGAGCTGATAGACTTGTTCACACAGGCTTTGCTCACACCCTCAATCTGTAATTAAGAAGTACAGATTGGTAGTTACAAAAACAGTCACAGGATGTAAAGTACAGCATAAAGAATATAGTCAATAATATGTAATGCTTAGTTATAGTTCCACATAGATACCAGAAATACTGGGAGGAACACTTTGTAAAGTACATAACTATCTAACCAATTTGCTGTACACCAGTACAAAATGATATTGAAATTTTTATAAAATATGTTTAAATATAAAGATTATTTAGTAGAAAAACTTGAAATTTGTAAAAAAAAATCAATATCTGCAAAGCACAATGAAGTGAAGCACAATAAAATGAGTGATTTCTATAACAATATTGGTAAAAAGACTATACATTATAAAACTGTTAGATGCACCAATTTGAAATTCTATGTAATAAAAATCAATAAATAAATTACTTACAATTTCCAAAATTTGAAAAGAATAGGTTAAGTGAGCAACTGTCATTATAATTATCATCTATAATATTCTCTTTAAAAAATACAGTAAATTTTGTGAGAATATATAGCTACTTTTATTCTGAGGAATAAACATGATGTTGAGTATATTTTTTATGAAGAACATGAAAGTACTTTAAAAACAAAATGGAAAAGCTCATAAACAGGTGTTTTTAGATGTTCTAAAGTGATATTCTTCAAGTGTTTTCAGAAAATAATCATTGTTTTCAGGTTATTGAGACTGGCATCTTGAGCATTACTAATACTCACTGGAATATCTGTGCCAGTTTAATGATTTCTTATTTGTAACACAAAGTAATCAAAATATAATGTATGTCAAAAGCTTACATATCCGCCATACTTAACTGGAACCCAGAGCAGGTTTTCCAAGCCTAGTTTAGTTTCCCTCAAAGTTTCATTAGTTATAAGCTATGTAAATTTAAACTATTAAACCTCCCTCAGTTTGTTTATTCACTTGTAAAAGGAGGACATAATATCTATCTCATACAGATTCTGTGAAATAAAAATAAATAATATGTATGGTACATTTTTGTCATGGTAGGAACTTAATAAAAAAGCTATTAATATTATACTGGGTTATTACTTTTTACCTTAAAAGTTTATTTAAATGTAACGAATAAAATTGTTATAGAAAACAATGTATAAAAATTACTGTATTTTAAAATATTATTTTTCTGGGGTGTGACTTTCTCCTCATGCTCTTATATTAAACCTTTCAAAGATTTCCCATTCAATTGGGCATTTATGTATAGTCTCCCTTATATTTTCTAACAAAAATAAAACAAGTGCAGTAAGGGATATTTATGAAATTTTTAAAAACCTGCATTGTGAGATTATCTAGATATAAATTATAATTTAATTAAAATTATATTTAACAACGTGGAAGTTTCATTCTTATTTGGTCCTTATTTTCAAACAGAAGATCCTTTGTCTTTAGCTTTCAAAAGTTTGATTATGATGTACTTAAAGCGTAGATTTCTTTGGGTTTATTCTTTTAGAGTTTTTTTAAAAGATTTTATTTATTTATCTTTAGAGGGGAAGTGAAAGGGAGAGGGAGAGAAATATCAATGTATGGTTGCCTCTCGTGCATCCCCTACTGGGAACTGTACTGCAACCCAGACATGTGCCCTGACTGGGAATCAAACCGCGATCCTCTGGTTCGCAGGCCTGTGCTCAATCTATTCTTTTAGAGTTTTATTCAGCTTCTTGAATTCAATGGTTTCTTTGTTTAATCAAATTTGGGGAATTTATAGCCATTATTTTTTGAACAAATTTTTATCCCTATGCTCTTTTATCATCTCCTAGGATTCTAATAACATGAATATTAGATTTTTCTGAATCATTTCATAGGTCACCAAAGCTGTGTTAATTATTTTTTCCTTATTGCTCAGATTAGCTAATTTCTATCATTCTGTCAAGTTCATGATTTGTTCCTCTGCCATATTGTATCAACTCTTAGGCTAGTCCAGTGAGATTTTACTTTTTATATTTATATTTATATAGGTCTTATAGGGTTTTTTTTGTTTGTTTTTCAAAAATGTATACTTTTTTGCCTGAGATTTTATATTTTTAATTTATTAGAACAGAATATAATTATTCCTTGAAACAAATTAATCATTTCCTCTTTTAAAATTTTTATCAAATAGTTCCAGTATCTGAGTTATATCAACATGGGCATCTGTTAATTGTCTTTTCTTAATCCAGTTGTGATTGTTCTTGTACTTGGAATGATGTGTGATTTTGGATTGCATCTAGGATTTGTGGGATGTGTGGTGAGATCCTGGATCCTACTTCATCTTCTTTTCCTGTAGGCAGTCACCCTGTTTAGCTGTAGCATGTAGGTCTGAGTGGAGATGGATGCAGCAGCTTCCACTAGGCCCACTAATGCTTTGTCTGCAAATTCAGAGTGCGGTGCTGAACCTCTCTGCAGCTGCCCTGAAGCTCCTTACTGACCCCACTTAAACCACAAGAGAAGACAGTGCCAATTAGCTCTGTCTTACACCTCTTCGCTTTCTCCTCCTGACTCATGGTGGCAGTAGGATGGAAATTCATCTCCCTGTTGGGCTTCCCTGACACTGGGGGAGTAGTGGAGCAGGATGCTGAATATCACTAACTTGCACTGCTTTATTCCACCTTGTTGCTGCCTTTGGTGTAAAATATTCTCTTTCTTTGGTCCAACTATTCTAGTAGGTTTCCTATTTCCTTCTCCTTTGGCTATGTATAGCAGACTTCTCTTGAGTCTTTTTCGTCTGCATCTTTTGGTGGTTCCAGTTACAGGCTCCTATTCTCTCATCCTGACTATAGAGAAAGCAAAAAGGAAACCTAGGAAAATTGGATCAAAAGTGGCAGCAGAGCAGTGAGAAACTGCTCATCTGCTCTCAAACACAGATTGATTTTGAAGTCATAACTCAGAGCAGGAAGTGAGTGAAAGCATCTGTGAGTGCATACATGGAGAAGAGCATGGGAAGTATATATGAGTATGCAGGAACCGATCTGCCTGCAGGGCACCCGGGGGCCAATGGCCCAGGCTTTCTAGGCAAACTGGGAGCCAATGACCTGGGCTTTCTAAGTGACCCACCACTGCTGCCCAGCCCAACACTTCTGGCTGCACAGAGTCAGGGCAGCTGTAAATCTACTCAGAATCCACGAGTTACTTGGGCAGTGAGAGAAGACCTGGGAGATGCAGGCTTCAGAAACAGTGTGGAGGGAATAGGCAGGCCTGAGGTTGAAGACCTCTGGAGGAAGCAAGGACAGCTATCACTGCCTTGTGTTACAGTGGACCTCAGGGGATCTTCCCAACACCATCCCAGAAAGATTCAGAGAAACTTTATCTAAAATTGTTGGAGGCCCTGTAAAGGGTTGGCTAGCCTTGACCATGAGACATTGATTTTGAAGGAAAGGAAACATATGAAGAACAGCCCCAGGAACCTGTGCTGTAGCGTGGGGCTGAAACTCTTAAAAGGGAAGCTGAGACATACCAAGCCTTGGCAGGGACCTGGGTGAAAAAGCCAGTGCATCCAGGTGGGGTGCAGCATCCCTTGCAAACCAAAAAACTCAGAGGCAGAGAAAACATTGAATGGGAAGACCCAACCCAACATGGCTTACAAACAGGGGCAGAGCAGAATGGAGAATTTGGGCTGAACTTCCCATGAGAGAACAGCAGGGTTGGTTCTGGAAGGCAGGGGTTCAATGCTTGAGATTTGCTCCACTCAGCCAGAGCCTTTCACAGACAGGCAAACCCAGTCCCCACATGTGGGATTACAGACTCAGAAAGAGCTGCGAGGTCAGCCCAGGAGTTGTCTGCTGCTGTGTACATTTCCTCAGGGGAAAGAAGAAAAAGATCCTGCACCAGACACTACATGCTACACAGCTCCTCAGGCCCTGATTTATTAAACCCAGCAGAGCAGAGGAAACAGACACAGGCACAAGATGCTATATTCTCTCCTGCAAAGCTGTTTAATATTCATTTCATATCCTTCAAGTCTGGGTATAATAAGGCACCAGGATTTATAATACAGTTTATTTCATTTCTTATATATTTCTTTTCCCTTTTCTCACTCCATACTACCTCCTTCCTCCTCCTTTGCATATTTGTTTTAAATTCTATTTTCTCTTGTCATGACTTGTTTCTATTCTGCAATGTTACTATTGCTCCCCTCTTCAGCTCCTCTCAAAACCATTTTTGATTGTCACTAGTCAACTCACATTCCTCCTCCTGCTCTTAAAATACCAATATTTGTCCCACCTTCATCAATCTTTGCTCATAGGTAGTGGATATGGCGGTTGTTGTTACAGTTATTCCATCTTATTTCTAGATGTTGACTATCTTTGTATTTCAAATCTCAAATTTCACTGTTCCCCTCTCTTACTCTATTTTGCCTTCCTCCTGCCCTTCCCTTCTTTTGTTTGAAATGTCATTTATTCCCTGTCTCAGCTGGGTTTTCATCTTACACCATTAGAATTCCTTCCTCTATCCTGAGAAATAATTTTTCTTTCTTTCAGACATCTCTTAAGCTCTTGTTTCTTTCCTTGTGCCCTCTTATTGCCATTCCACCTATATAAATCTTAGCTTGTTGGTTGTTGATATCTCTGTGGTGGAGATATTTTGGCAGTTAGGGCCATTTTGTTGTGGTTGTCTGGTTTTTCTGTCCCTAGATATATACAAATATATATTTTTTCTTTAAATTTTTGTTTTAACCTAATACTACATGCTTCTCCTCTCTTACTCCATTTCACCTTCCCCCCTCCTTTCTTTAGTTACAAAGTAAATTTTCTTTTCTACTTTGCCTTGTCTCTATCCCCTACTTTTATTATTGCCCCTCCCTCTACTCTCATTCTCACAAATTATCTTTTCTTTCAGTTAATTATCTCATATTCATTTTTCCTTTCTTATAGTCATCTTAATCTCTTTAAACTTTTGTTAATATTGACACATTGGCTGTTGATGGTGTAATTGTCAATGGGGGCTATCTTTGTGGGAGTGGGTCTTTTCCTGGGCTGTTTGGTCTTTGCTCTGGCAGCACCTGTACAACAGTATACAAGATGTGGAAGGCAGAGTGACTCTCGGTCACTCAGCCAGAGGAAAAAAACCCACTGAGGAGTGATGCAATGACAATGACAACAAATACATAAAGAACCTCAAACACAGATGATCAAAGAGATTGCACCATTGGGTCCCACAGGACTCATACCACAGAAGATCACACCACAAAGACAGAGTCAAAGCAGATAAATCTAACAAGCAGACAAAAAAAAAAAAAAAGAAGAGTCATCTAAAATGGGAAGACAAAGAAACAACCCCCAATCAAAAGGCAAGGAAAAATCCCTAGAAAGACTGCTAAGTGAAATTGAGGCAACCAAACTATCACACGTCGAGATGAAAATAATGGTTATAAGGACACTCAAGGAGCTCAATAAGAACTTCAAAGAACTCCAGAGAAGCTTCAAGGAACTTATTGCAAACTACACCAGCATGAAAAAGGACATAGAAACTATTAATAACAGACAGGAGGAAATGAAAAATACAATATCTGAAATGAAGAACACAGTAGGAGGAACTAAAAACAGTTTAGATGAAGCAGAAGATTAAATCAGTGAGCCAGAGGACAAGGTAGAAAAAATTCCCAAACAGGAAAAAAAAAAGAAATAGACCCAAAAAGAAAAAGGAAAGATTAAGTTTGCTGCAGAACAACATGAAATGTAATAACATCTGTATAATAAGGATACTAGAAGGAGAAGAAGAGGAGCAAGAGATAGCAAACCTGTTTTAAAGGTTTTTTAATGATGGAAAACTTCCCTAACTTAATGAGAGAAAAAGTCACACAATTCCAGGAAACACAGAAGGTCCCAATCAAGAGGAACCCAAAGAGGCCCACTTCAAGACACATCATAATGAAAATGGTAAAATTTCAAGACAAAGATTCTTAAAGGCAGCCAGGGAGAAACAGTTACATACCAGAGAGCTCTGAAAAGACTAGCAGCTGATTTCTCAATGGAAACACTCCAAACCAGAAGGTATGTAAGAAGTATTCCAAGTAATGAAAAGAAAAGGCCTACAACCAACACTACTCTATCAGCAAGGCAACCAACACTACTCTATCAGCAAGATTCTCAATTAAAATGGAAGGTGAAATAAAGAGTTTCCTAGACAAAAGAAGGATAAAAGAATAAACCTCCACCAAACAAGCACTGAAAGACATGCTAAAGGGACTGCTTTAAGAAGATGAAGAAAAAGAGTGAGAAAGAGAGAGGAACACAAACACAAAGGAGGAAAATGGTAGTGAATAAGTACCTATCAATAATAATCTTAAATGTAAATGGATTAAATGCACCAATCAAAAGATACCAGATATCTGAATGGATAAGAAAACGTGACCTACATACGCTATCTACAGGAAACCCACTGCAGAACAAAAGATCAACACAGACTGAAAGTGAAGAATTGGAAAAAATATTCCAAGCAATTGGATGAAGGGAAAAAGCCAAGGTAGCAATACTTATAGCAGACAAATTACATTTCAAAATAAAGGTCACAAAAAGAGAGAGACAAAGTCATTCCATAACATTGAAGGAAAGAATTCATCAAGAAGACATAAACATTGTAAACCCATTTGCACCCATTGTAGAAGCACCCAAATATTTAGGAAATATTTGAGGACTTCAAGGAAGATGTAGACAGAAACATACTTATAGTGGGGGATTTTACCATCCCACTATCAAAATGGACATATCTTCAAAACAAAGAATCAATAAGGATATCATGGCACTGAATGACACCATAGATCAGAAGGACTTAACTGATATATACAGAACTTTTAACCCAAAAGAAGCAAAACATACATTCTTTTCAGATGAACAAGAATACTCTCAAAGATAGATCACAGGATAGGTCACAAAACAAGCTTCACCAAATTCAAATAAATTGAAATTATATCAAGTATTTTCTCAGATCACAATGGCTTAAAATTTGAAACCAACCTAAAGGGAAAAAACTCAAACACAGTCAAATTCATGAAGACTGAATTACACGTTATAAAACAATGAATGGGTTAACAATGAGATCAAGAAAGGAATAAAAAAGTTTCTGGAAACAAATTAAAATTTACACACAGGAGCCCAAAACCTATGAAACACAGCAAAGACAGTCCTGAGAGGGAAATTCATAGCAATACAGGTGTACATAAAAATACAGCAACAATTCAAGTGAACAACCTATCCTTACAACTACAAGAACTGGAGGAACAACAGAAAACAAAGCCCAGATTGAGTAGAAGGTAGAAAATAATCAATATCAGAGCAGAATTAAATGGAATAGAAACTGAAAGAACAATTCAAGGGATCAATAAATCCAGGATCTGGTTCCTTGAAAAGATAAAGTTGACAAACCTTTAACCTGAAAGAAAGAAAGAAAGAAAGAAAGAAAGAAAGAAAGAAAGAAAGAAAGAAAGGAAAAGAGAAAAGAAAAGAAAAAAGAAAGGACCAAATTAGATAAAATCAGAAACAGTGTATGAGAAATTACAACCGATACCGCAAAAATACAAAGAATTGTAAGAAATTACTAAGAACAACTACGTGACAAGAAATTTGAAAACCTGGGCAAAATGGACAATTTTCAAGAAAATATAATCTTCAAAACTAAATCAAGAAGAAGCAGAAAGCCTCAATAGACTGATAACAGCTAGTGAAATTGAAGCAGTAATCACAAAACTCCCGTCACACAAAAGCCCTGGACCAGATCACTTCACTGGAAAATTTTACTAAACATTTAGGGAAGAACTAACCCCTATCCTGCTCAAACTATTCCAAAAAATCTAAGAGGAGGGAAGAACCCCAAACTCTTTATTAAGCCAGCATTATCATAATTTCAAAACCAGATAAAAATGCAACAAAGAAAGAAAACTACAGGCCAATATTGCTGTTGAACATAAGATACTAAAATTCTCAACAAAATATCGACAAACTGAATCCAACAATACATTAAAAAGATCACACAAATTGATCAAGTGGGATTCATCCAAGGGATGCAAGGATGCAATATTCACAGATCAATAAATGTAATATATAACAAACAAAAGGAAAGACAAAAATCACATGATCATAGCAATAGATACGGAAAAAGCATTTGATAAGGTACAGCACCCACTTATGATAAAAACACTCAGCAAAATGGCAATAGAGGGAGCATACATCTACATAATAAAGGGCATATAGGAGAGACTTACAACCAACATCATACTCAATGGGCAAAAACTAAGCTTTCCTCTTAAAATCAGGCACAAGAAAAGGGTGCCCGGTTTCACCACTTCTTTCAACATAGTATTGCCAGCTATGGCCACAGTGATCAGACAATATAAAGAAAAAAATGCATCCAAATTGGAAAGGAGGAAGCAAAACTGTCATTGTTTGTAGATGACATCATAGTATACATAGAAAATCCTATAGATCCCACCAAAAAACTACATGACCTAATAAGTGAATTTGGCAAAACAGAGGGATACAAAGTCAATATTCAGAAATCAAAGACATTTCTGTACACCAACGATGAAATATCAGAAACAGAAATCAGGAGGAAAATCCCATTTACTATAGCAACAAGAAAAATAAAGTACCTAAGAATAAACTTAAAAGGAGGTAAAAGGTCTGTACTCAGAAAACTACACAACACTGAAGAAAGAAATTAAGGAAGACACAAATAAATGGAAGTGTATACTGTGTTCATGGATTGGAAGAATTAATATAATCAAAATGCCCATACAACCCAAAGCAATTTATAGATTCAATGCATTCCCTGTCAAAATATCAATGACATGTTTCACAGATATACAACAAATATTTCAAAAAATTTATATGGAATGATAAATGACCCCAAACAGCCTAAGCAATTTTGAGAAAGAAGAAAAAAGTAGGAGGGATCACAATACCTGATATAAAACTGTATTACAAGCCCACTGTAATCAAAACTTGCTGGTACTGGCATAATAACAGACACATAGATCAATGGCATAGAATAGAGAGACCAAAAATAAAGCCATATCTCTATGGTTGATTAATATTTGACAAAGTGGCAGAAGCACAAAATGGAGTAAAAAATAGCCTCTTCAATAAATGCTGTTGGCAGATCTGGACAGATGCATGCAAAAAAATGAAACTCAACCACCATCTATGCCATACACAGAAATAAACGTAAGATGGATAAAAGACTTAAATATAAATTGTGACACCATAAAAGTCCTACAGGAAACATAGGCAGGAAAATCTCAGATATCCCACATAGTAGTATTTCACCTATATGTCCCCTAGGGCAAGGAATATGAAGGAATGAATAAACAGATGGAACTCCATCAAAATAAAAAGCTTCAGCAGGGCTAAATAAAACATCAGCAAAATAAAACAGAACAAAACATATGAGAAAACATATTTGCCAATGATACCTTGGACCACAATGAGATACCACTTTACACTGATCTGAATGATCAGCATCAACAAATTAATAACTAACAAGTGCTGGCACAGTTGTGGAGAAAAGTGAACTCTAGTACACTATTGGTGGGAATGCAGGCTGTGAAAAACACTGTGGATGGAATTTCCTCAAAAACTAAAAATGGAACTGCCTTTTGACCCAGCAATTCCACTGCTGGGATGATACCCTAAGAATCCTGAAACACCAATTAAAAAGAACCTATGCACCCCTATGTTCATATCAGTGTTATTTACAACAGCCAAGTGCTAGAAACAGCCTAAGTGCCCATCAATAAATGAGTGGATCAAAACACTGTGTTACAGTTACACATGGAATGCTCTGCAGCAGAAAGAAAGAAGGAGCTCCTGACCTTTGCAACAGCGTGGATAGAACTAGAGAGCATTATATTATGTGAAGTAAGCCAGACAGTGAAAGACAAATTCCATATGACCTCACCTATAAGTGGAACCTAATTGACAAAACAAACAAACAAACAAGCAAAAAAGAACCAGAGACGTGGAAATGAGGAACAAACTGACAGTGACCAGAGGACGGGGGCGGGGGGGAGATAGTGGGGTAAAGAAGGGGAGCATGTACAAGGACCCATGGATAAGGAAAATTGAGTGGGGACTTTCTTTGGGAGCAGGGGTTAAACAGGCAGGGGAGAGCAATGGTGGGGTTGAAATGGGGGCAACTGTAACTGAACAACAATAAAAAATAAATTAAAAATAAAATTAAAAAAGAAATAACCAGAAAAAGCACTATCTGTTCATTCCTTGTTCCTGTAATCCTTAGTCAGTATCTTTTCCTATCATTCAGTTTTCCTATATTTGCTTGTTGTATTATATTCAAGTTTTTAAGTTATAAGGAGGAAAACTAGGGAAGAGAGTATTTATTATAGACTGAACTGAAAGTCTCCTGATGTCATTACTTAGTATGTTCATCGGTTCTGATAAGCTTATATTTTCCCATTAGAAGATCTGGTAAATTTGTAGGATTAAAAACCACGGACAGAGGTTTTTTTGTGTCCCAGCCCCAGACTGCTTATCAAGGATAAGGTCTAGGGAAAGAATTATTTCTAAGAAAATGATGTAAAAGCCTTGTTTAATATCTGACTTTTTGAATTTCACATTCATTATGTAATATACTTTAGTAATTACATATATTTTATACAACACATATGTAGCCTTTCTTAATTTATTACATACCAAGCACTGTTGTTCCAAAGCCCAAGAAAAATAGAATTAATAAAACAAAAAATTTGAAATGTAAAATAAATAAATTATGTAGTTAACCAATGATTTTATACATCAAATTAACATCATGCTAAAGGGCAGATGGTATATTAAGTGTTCATACTACTATAAAATAAAAACTAAAATAAAAAGAATGTCATGCTAATAGCTAAACAAACAAAAAACAGATTGCTACTAGCTAAGACAAACTTCCAAATCGCTCAGCTCCTGGATGACATACATAAAAAAACAATTTACCACTCTTACATTTTCCAAGTTGTTTGTATTATAAGAGTTAAAGTACTCTTTATCAAATAAGTCAGTGTTGAGAATGTCCGTTCTCTCTACTAGCATGCTGGGACGGGGTGCGGTGTTATAACCTCATAACATGTGCTTTAGAATTTGCAAACTGTGCACCCTAAGTGCAAATTTTTCCCTCCTGCCCTGACTGGTGTGGCTCTATGGATCATGTGTCAGCCTGTGAACCAAAGGGTTGCCAGTTTGATTCCCAGTCAAGGCACATGCCTGGGTGGTGGGCCAGGTCGGGTCCCCAGTGAGGATCGCATGAGAGGCATTCACACATTAATGTTTCTCTCCCTCTCTTTCTCCCTCCCTTCCCTTCTGTCCAAAATAAATAAATAAGATCTTTTAAAAAATTCTTCTCTCCTAATAAGTATCAAAAGGCATCCCCTTTTTCATGTTTTTAGGAAAGAATTTTATTCTTGTCTATATCTATCTATCTATCTATCTATCTATCCATACATACATTTCTTAGTAAAAGTAGATTTCTTTAGTAATGGGAACAGATTCAACCATAAGACAGGCAAACACCAATATTTTCATTGTGGACATCAAAGAAATACTGAGACTGTTACATCCAAAAGGTTTATACAAAGCAACTCAGCTGTTTGCCACCAGCAGCAGTGTAGATCGGTTTCAAAGCACCCTCTTTCTGGATGGGATTGGAACTGCTGAACCAGGTAAAGAAGGCTGTTTTGGTAGTGCTAAGGAAATAGCGGCTAACCGTACATCTATCCATTATATCTTCAAGGAATAGGTACATATTAATACTATACACACACACACACACACACACACACACACACACGTATGCTTATATATCCCTACATATATATTATATATGCAATGCATATATAATGGTATTATATATATAGTATACTCATAGAAAATGCCAGTACCTATGAGTTATATGGATATAATTGTTTTAATTCTTTAAAGAACAGTGTTCCTTTAAGCCCAAGTTAGCAAATCATTAACTGTTGATGTTTTTAAAAATGAAAATACATTTGGAATTTTATTTAGCCAAGTAACTCTTTATTAATAGAAGGATTCTGTATTGCATTACGACACTAAATTGGTGCTGGGAGGCAGCAATGTGGGCATTCATTCTTGCATTACCACTCATGACTCCAGGCAAGTTAGGAAATCTCACTAAATGTCACATTTCTCATTTGGAGATGGTTTTTGTGGGTATGTGATAGAATATATTATCTCTACAATCCTTTCCAGCTCTCAAGTTTTTCAAAACATAAACTTTTGCCTACTAATTTATTAGAAGTACCAGATTTGAAATATGACTAAAATCAGTCAAAAATAAAATTATATATTTAGGACTAGGAAGAATGAATGTTTAACAGCATCTCACCCAGTACATTTGGCTTTTCTTGGAGACACAAGCATTTATGATCAAATTCTTCCTAGCCAGAGCTGTGAGGGCTCTGATGGCCACAGCTGTGCCTTCTCTGAGCCCTCTCCACTGTGGTGGGTGGCCTGCTGTTTTGCTTTAGAAGGCTCTGATAGGCTCTTTCTAGTACTTAAGACCTATCTCTCAAACTTGAGCCTTATCTCTCTAATGAATGCCTGTTCACCCTCAGAGCTCAATGCCCAGGGAGAACCAAACCTCTTGATCCTTGCTTTGTGAACATCTACTTACTGGCTCTTGGGGTCAGTCATTCTGTGATGTAGTCACCCTGGTATTGTACTCTCTCCAGGAATCTGGGGTTCAAACAGTGCCTGCAACCACTCACTGCTCTGGTGATAGATGGCCTCAAGCTGGTTTGACTGGTCCAGACTTCAGGTGCATGAATTCCTTTAAGTCTGGACTTGCTCTTTAGCAGCTCTAAAGCCACAGTGTACCTTCTGCTCTCTCTGGGTGCCTATCTCTAATGAGGTTTTTCTCCCAACACCATGGCTCCTGTCTCTTCTAGGCCTCTTTGTGCTTGTCCAGGCCAATGCCAGAGAACAGCTATAAATCTTCATGCCCTGCTCTAGTGTCTATTCCAGTCTCATTCCTTTCTCCCATAAGAACAGAAAATGCAGGTGAAAGAGATGCATTATATTGCTTTCTTATTGCATCTTTACACATTGGTGCAATGCCCTGGTATTTTTCTCCCAACTCAGACATGCCTTTAACTCCATCAGTAAGATAACCAGATGCAGTCTATTGGTCTCAGAAAGGAATCTAAAATGCACAGCTTATCCTAAAAGCATTTGTAAGTCTTATGTGAGAGTAGAATTTTACGGAAACTCAAGGAAATGGTTGGATAAGAGCCCTATGGAAAGAGAGATAGATAACACAAATAGATGGATTAAGATAAGAGAGAAAAAAGAGAGAGATGACAGAAAGTCGTTAGCTCTCTGCTGTAGATGTATTTTAATATATCCTATTCTGGGTTTGATTACTAATTGAATGTTTTTGTTTGTTTCTTTAATTCTTAAATTTTGAAATATGTGATATTTAAATATTATATTGGTGTTGTGTTTGAGTTTACTTTTAATGCAACACCACTGATGTATACATTGCATTTGATACAAAACTACACTATATAGCTTATTGGTTAAATAAACTATGTACACAAGTAAATATTTAGCATACAGCCCTGGCTGGTGTAACTCAATGGACTGAGTGCAGGCCTGTGAACCAAAGGTTAGCTGGTTCGATGCCCATTCAGGGCACCTTGCAGGCCAGGTCCCTGGTTGGGGGCACATGGGAGGCAACCACACGTTGATGTCTCTCTTCCTCTTTCTCCACCACTTCCCCTCTGTCTAAAAATAAATAAATAAAATATTTTAAAAAATATTTAGTGTATAACTAAAGGAACTAACAGTTATTTTTGGTCCAGGGAAACATCTGTCTTCTCTCAACATAAACAAAACAAAGCTGAGATAAACCATAAGATACAACTTGTCCTAGCCAGTGTGGCTCAGTTGGTTGGAGCATAGTTGTGAAAACTGAATGGTCATGGGTTTGATACCCAGTCTGGGCACATGCTCGGGCTGCAGGTTCAGCCACTCAATTAGGGCATGTATAAGGGGCATCCAATATATGTCTCTCTCTCACATCTATGTTTTTCTCCCTCTCTCTCTATCCTTTTCCCTCTCTGTAAAATCAATAATCATGTCCTTGGGTGGGGATTAAAAAAAGAAAACTGAAAGGAGGCTATAGTATTGGACAGTCCTGAGACTTCTGGAAAGAAGAGCTGTAGAATCAGTTATTCACCATGAAGTCATTTACTGAAGACTCACAGATTTAAGACACCTGACAGTTACCTGAGCCTATTAGACACTCTAGTACCACAGGTGAATAAACGTCAATAGCAGAGAGCATCAAAATGCTACAATGTTGTGTATTTAGGTACTACAGCAATGGACTTGGAGATACAACAGGACAAGAGCATACAAAGAATAAGACTGTCTTGATTAATATACTTCTGGGTAATGTTTGATAAATATTATTTAATGTTTTTATAAATAGGTGCTAATACACAGGTGCAAACACAAGGACCTTGGTCCAAATCTGGCCCTCCACCTGGTTTTATCTGGCCAGGCACCTTGTTTCTACTTGGCGGCAACGACAAGCTCCTTGTCCCTGGTTAAGGAGTAGTTACATTTATACAGTCCTAAAATTACATTTATTCCTTTGAAGGCACCCGGGAGGCTAATGTGGTCCCTGGTGAAAATGGGTTTGACACCCTTGTGCTGAGTGAGATTGGTCTGGAATTATCTTTATTTTATTTTTATTTATTTATTTTTATTTGGAGGAGGCAAGGGGCTATGTAGCAGATGGAGTGTGTCTTTTATCACTGTTTGGTGTTAACATTTTGCCACACATAAAAAGTTGGAAGTTCTCATTTCTCTGTGCTTGATAGAATTTAAAAATACCTTGGAGATGAACTGTTTCTTAATGAATTTCTCTGAGAAACAGTTCATATTTTGAACATGGGTTTGAAAAATCTGTTTCTTTGATGGCATTGTTCAGTTCGGATTATCTATCTATTCTGTGATTTCTGGGAGTGGCTTTTATTTTCCTAAAAAAGTAATTGTGTGTCATTCAGGTTTTCAAATGTGTTGGCATAGAATGCAAAAAAATTAGTCTCAGATGATTTTGTTAACATTTCCTATACTTGATTAATACTATTACTTTAAGACTTTACTTCTTAGAGAGAGGGGAAAGGAGGGAGAAGGAGGGAGACAGACATTGATGTGCAAGAGAAACATTGATTATTTGCCTCTTGCATGCTCACAACTGGGAACTTGTCCCACAACCCAGGCATATGCCCTGATCAGGAATTGAACCAGCAACCTTTTCGTTTTCAGACCAACACACAGGCCACTAAACCAAACTGTCAGGACTGTGATTATTTTTTAATACATTTTATTGATTTTATTGATTTAATACGTTTTATTACAGTTGTCCCATTTCCCCCTCCTTTACTCCCCTCCACCCTGCACCCCCACTCCCACCCACATTCCCCCCTTTAGTTCATGTCCATGTGTCATAAGTTCTTTAGCTTCTACATCTCCCATACTATTCTTACCTTCCCTCTGTCTATTTTCTACCTACCATTTATGCTACTTATTCTCTGTACCTTTCCCCCTTCTCTCCTCTGATTGCCCTGTTGCTAACCCTCCATATGATCTCCATTTTTGTGGTTCTGTTCCTGTTCTAGCTGTTTGTTTAGTTTGCTTTTGTTTTTGTTTTAGGTGTGGTTGTTGATAATTGTGAGTTTGCTGTCATTTTACTGTTCACATTTTCTATCTTCTTTTTTTTAGATAAGTCCCTTTAACATTTCCTATAATAAGGGCTTGGTGATGATGAACTCCTCTAACTTCACTTTACCTGAGAAGCACTTTATCTTCCCTTCCATTCTAAATGAAAGCTTTGCTAGATAGAGCAATCTTGGATGTAGGCCCTTACCTTTAATGACTTGGAATGCTTATTTCCAGCCCCTCCTTGCCTGGAAGGTCTTTTTTGAGAAATCAGCTGACAGTCTAATGGGAACTCCTTTGCAGGTTACTGTCTTCTTTTCTCTTGCTGCTTTTAAGATCCTCTCCTTATCTTTAATCTTGGGTAATGTAATTATGATGTGTCTTGGTGTGTTCCTCTTTGGGTCCAACTTCTTTGGGGCTCTCGGAGCTTCCTGGACTTCCCGGAAGTCTATTTTCTTTGCCAGATTGGGGAAGTTCTCCTTTATTATTTATAACTTTTCCACTGGTTGCTCTTCCTCTTCTCCTTCTGGTACCCCTACAATTCGGATGTTGGAACGTTTAAAGATGTCCTGGAGGTTCCTAAGCCTCTCCTCATTTTTTTGAATTCTTGTTCCTTCATTCTTTTCTGATTGGGTTGTTTCTTTCTTCCTTCTAGTCCACTCCATTGATTTGAGTTCCAGTTTCCTTTCCATCACTATTGGTTCCCTGTACATTTTCCTTTATTTCACTGAGTGTAGCCTTCATTTTTTCATCTAATTTGTGACCAAATTCAACCAATTCTATGAGCATCCTGATTACCAGTGTTTTGAACTGTGTGTCTGATAGGCTGGCTATCTCTTGGTCACTTAGTTGTATTTGTTCTGGAACTTTGATCTATTTTTTTCATTTGGGCCTTTTTTTTTTTTTTTTTTTTTTTTGTCTTGACATGCCTGTTTTGTGGTGAGGGGAAGAGCCTTCGGTGTTTACCATGGTGGGGCAACCCAGTTCCGGGGTCGTGATGCCGTATGTGGGAGAGGGGTCTGAGAGGTAACAATGGTGCTTGCTTCTCTTTCTGCTGGATTTCAGTCTCTTCCCCCACTTCCCACAAGCAAATTGGGCCCTTCTGGTGCTGATTCCCATGTGGGTGGGTTTGTGTACATTTTAGGAACCTGTGTGTCTCTCCAACAGACTCTACTGTGAGGCTGAGAGTTTCTCCGGGCACCTCAACCCCCACAGGTGTTTTCAATTGGTGTTTTGAGGCTTTATTTCCCTGTGCTAGGATTCTGGGTTGCGCAGTCTGTCTCGGTCTCCATTTTTGCCTGGTTTATGTGCATGCGAATGTGGGACCACCTGGTCTGCCAGCCACCTTGTGTGATGCACCCCTCCACAATCCACCACCTCATTGGGTCCACCAGCTGCTGCCTTGTGGGCCCAGGGTCCTCTAGCCACCGCTTTGCCAGGACCCCTCTCTGCCTGACCACCTGACTCTGCCCCTCCTACCGGTCTGGATGAATATGTCTACTTTAACTCTTTGGTTGTTGGACTTCCATACAGTTCAATTTTCTGTCAGTACTGGATGGTTTTTGTTTGTTTGTTTGTTTGTTTCTAAATTGTTGTTGTCCTTATTTTGGTTGTGCGAGGAGGCACAGTGTGTCTACCTATGCCTCCATCTTGGCCAGAACTGTGATTATTTTTATTTTCAGTGTGTATGTCATGATTTGTGTGCTAACAATTTTACAATGTTTCATTTTGAAAATGAGTTATACATGTTGTTTTGTTGGATTTCAGTTTTTATGATAATTTTGTAATGTCTAATTTATTGAGTTAGAAAATTCGCTCACCTATTTTCAATCTTTTTCTTTCTATTAATGCACCTTAGGCCATGAGTGGCAGTCCTTAAAAGTTTTGGGTATTATTCAACAAATTTAGAGAGAGATTTTTATTATTTTTCATGTATTCATTATACATATGAACATTATTATACATTACAATATGTATATGATGTATTATAAAAATACCTTTCATATGATATATAATACTATATATATATATATATATATAATCTCAAAATTAGCAATGAAGACATAAAAATGGCTATACCATGATTTATGAGATATATATTTGATCTTCTTCCCAATTCCTGGCACAGAGTTCTTAAAACACTAGAATTTCTAAAGTGAGTACAAGCAAAATGTGTCTTTTGTTATATTAATTAAGTGACTTTTGGAAAGTCTCAAGGCACCTAAAGGTGGAGGCTGGTTGCTAGGAGAACCAGTCACATCATTGGTGAGTAGGAACTTTTAGATGGTGGCTAGGGACGGAGTTCAATCACCAAAGGTCAACTATTTAATCAACCAAGAGTATGTAAAGAAAAAACTCAAAATAATGAGAATCTGAGAGTTTTAGGTTTTGGGAACAGGTGGAGATGTGGGGAGAGTGGTGAACCGAGAGAAACTGAAAGTACCACATCCCTTCCCACATACCTTGCCATAACCATCTCTTCTGTATGGCTGTTCCTGAGTTTTGACTTTTTTAATAAACTAGTCAAATAGTAAGTAAAACATTTCTTTGAGTTTTCTGAGCTGCTGTACAAAGTTAATAGAACTCAAGTACAGGGTTTTTAGAATACCCTGTGTATAGCCCATTTGTTAGAAGCACAGGTAACAACCAAATGTGTGTTTGGCCTCTGAAGTGGGGGTGGGGAGGAAATCTTACAGGACTGAGCCTTAAATTGTGTTATCTGATGCTCTCTCCAGGTAAATAGTGTCAGAATTGAGTTAATTTTTTCCATTTGTTAGAAAAATATATATGTATATGCTAATAAGCATATGAAAACATGGTCATTAGAGAAATACAAATTAAAACTGATGTGAAAGACCATGTCATATCCACTAGACCAGGTACAGAAAATAAAATCAACAATAATAAACATTGGTGAGAGTGTAGTGAAATGGAACATCTCATACATTTGATTATATAACCACTTTGGAAAACAGTTCAGCGGTTTCTCAAAAAGTTATACATGAACTATCATAGAATACAGAAAACTCTTAGGCACATGAGTTATGTCCAGAAAGTATCCAGCCATGTAATATGAAAAATAGCAATATTTATTGAAGAAGATACAAGAAACATTGTACACAGGAAAACGATACATCAGTCCCCTTCAAATTAGGCACATTGGAACCTCACACAGTTTTCCCAAATGCCATTGATGGCCTGTCGCATTTTCCTGAATCTCATCAACAGTCTGAAGTCTCTTCCCTTTCAAAGGTGATTTTAGTTTTGGAACAAGCCAGAAGTTGCAGGGCATGAAATCTGGGCTGTAGGGGATGCTGAGTCACCTGGGTAATTTGAAGATGTGACGTATGAGTGGGCATGTTGTTGTGATGAAGCTGCCAATCACCAGTTGCCCATAGCTATGGCCTTCTGAATCATCCAAATAGTTTCTGCAGAGTAATTTTTGCATTCAAGCTTAACACAAAATTTAATGCAGATTTGTTGCTCTACTCACTCAGTCATTTTGAATGTGATGGCCACACAGCACACATGCCCACTCAATGGAATGGCAAATGCAGCCCCCACTGACGAGTATAGTGAAGTCGTCATTGTTCACATATGTGAATTCCAGTCTACTATCCTTGGCTGCCAGGTTACATTAATGTCATGCAAACTGTTCTGTTATATCAACAATAGCTGGACATTTTCTGGGCAGACCTGATATATATGATATATGAAAACATATGTCCACATAGAGATGTGCCTATAAATGCCCATAGCAGCCTTATTCATTATAGCAGGGAATCCCAAGAACATTTTTAAAAAGAGGTATGGCCATATCACTGAGAAGTGAGGAGAAAACCTGATCCAGTGAGAGAAGTTACACCCTCCCGGAGAAGGGGTTAATCAGAGAAAACCCCAAGGCAGCAGACTGAAGCAGCAGCCAGCAAAAGAGCCCTCTCCAAAGGAGGGAGGGTACCCTGAGAGGGATGGGAAGTGCCAAAGGCAGCCCAAGATCAAAACCAGAGGTGGAGTGTGAATCCATGCCCCCAAGGCAATGGAAACAACTAAGGCATCTTGTAATACTGCTTGCACAGAGCTGTGCAGGCTGTAGGGTCTGAAGAGATCACAATGTATGTATGGAACCCTCCTACCCTCTCTACACTATGGAGGCCAGAGGAGCGTCAAAAGCAATGTATGGGCTGATGCACATGATGAACAATGGCTAGGCATTAAGATACTCCCACAGCACATAGAATCTGGGGTGGGGGGGGGATTTAAAATGGTAGGTATGCATAAGCCCCCTCTCTCTTCCTAGCCTCTTGCCCCTGGTTGGGGTAGGGCTCAAAGTGTTTCCAGGACCTGACAGTTAATAGATCAACTCAGGTGACCTTTTTGCATTCCCCTCACTTACAGGGTCAGGAGCTGACCTACAGAGACTGAGTCCCATGTACAGGATGTATGCCCTGCCAGGGGTGGGCCTGTGATATGCTGGATCCTGCTCATGGCTCATGCCTTGCCCTGCTTGCAGTCTAGAACAGGCTTCTGTGGGACACACACCTCGCAGGCAGCAGGCTTCAGGCTGAATGTTGCAGCCCTGTGCCACTTAGCACAGGTCCTGGATTGCTCCTATCCTTTCATCCCAAGGGCAGTGCTCAGACGTAGGAACTGGGAACACTCCTTGGCCCTGGGGGACAAAAGCAGCCCTAGCCATCAGGACCAATGGACTGAATCACTTGCATGATTGGCTGCAGTGGTCTGGCAGTGCACCCTGGCCCCAGGAGAGAGAGGAAGTTGTGACAAGGCAATAGAGATGCTGGTCTTACAAGTGCACAATCCAGAGAAAGAGAGAGCCCAGAGCTGAAGAGCTGGAGATCCATCTGTGTGGCAACCTTGGACTCCAAAAGAGCAGATAAGAATTGGAGTGGGGGAGATGGGGTGGAGGTTCTCTAGGCATGGATTTAGATTTCAGTCTTTTGAGGAACAGGGGGTTTCTGTGTTTTGCACAAGGTAATGGCCTGGGGAAGGGAAAGCCCCATCTCCCCCAAACTGGGCACTGTTAATAAAAAACATTTTTTTCTTCCCCATCACTCTGTTTTATGGTTGTGTATGGTGACAGGCAACCAAATCCCATTCTGCCCTCTAACTGATTCATTTAATGTGAACACTGAGAAGGAATTTATCTGATAATATGTTCTCCTCATAGTCAACCAAGGGCCCAAATTCTATGAAAAATGAGAGCTTAGTGGCCATTTTGCAGACAGGGCTCCTCATTTACTCTGTATCCTGGGAAGAACCTCAGACTGAACTCCCAGGTTTCCACACTATGCCCATTTATTGACACCTTCTGAGTACACCACTGTAAGGAAGCCCTGGTTTCAGTCTTTTTACCAAAGTTCTAAGACCAGCCCTGTCCAGTCAGAATGGCATAATTTGGATACCTCATGTACATGAGATGGATTTAATTGAGAACCTGGATGGGAATTTTCACTGTAAAAGGCAGCTCCTCCGGGGTCTTGTTGGAACACAGTTTAGCTTGCTACCTGAAGTTGTCTCCTACCAGCATCCTTTTGCTGAAATGCACTTTATCCTTTAGCTCAGAGTAAAATTAATTTTTCTTTACATAGCTGAAAAGTAGAAACAACCAAAATGTAGGTTATGAATCAATAAACAGAATGTAGTATAAGCATAAACTAGAATACTACTTGGCAATAAAAAGGAAGGCATTCCTGGCAATGCCAGGACATGAATTAACTTCAGAAAACTATGCTAAGTATAAGAAGCTAACACTAGAGACTATACATGTTGAATGGTCCCATTCATATAAAATACCCAACAAAGACAATTTTATAAAAACAGTAAATGAATGGATGCCTGGGACTGGAGGTGGGAATGGAAATAGAATAAATGGGGCTGAACTGTAAAATGAGCATGAGGAATCCTTCTGGGAAATAAAAAGTTTTCTAAAACTAATTTATGGTGGTCACTGCACCTATTGATAAAGTTGCAGAGTGAAATAGGTTAATTTTAAGATATTTAAAATATATCTCAAAAAATCATTAAATGAATATGAAGACACACATACATACATCTTTTAAATTTATCCATTGTCATTTTTGTATTTATCTGCATAATTTTGTGCTTTATTACTGGATGCAGTTTATATTAGCTTGACTTTTCAAAACTGATTGAAGTGTTTGTGACATTATACATGCCTATTTTGAAAGGTTAATAGCATTTATAAAAATATATTTCCTATATGTTCAAAATTTGAAAAATTACAACTTTATATTAATATTATTACATATTTTACATGTTTGCCTGTTTTAATTTAACATAAATAAGAAAACAAAAACAAGGTCTTCTGTTACAAATGTGTTTCTGTCTATTCTCCTTGGATTTGCTGATGACTTATTTCTGTGACAGTTATTTAATGAATACATATTCCCCTTGATTTCCATTGCAAATTGTATTTTTTTTTTCTGATTTCAATGGCTAAGTCCCATTTTTTTGGTCTTTATTTGTATATTCCTAGGATGTCTATATCCATTTCTGTATGTTTGGCTTTCTGGGATATTTTGTAATGTCTGTATCTTTGTGCATTATATATTATTAGGTTCCATTCTTGGTTCTAATAGAAAGTCCATTTAGATTTCATTTAAGTAATATATGTGTTTGGTCAATTGTTATTTATTTCCTCATTCTTTCATTTTAATCTTTCACTCTATAGATGATGTTTGTTTTCTTTTGTGTATGTTTGTATTTTTTTTCCTGATAATTTGGAATGTTTATGCATCTTCTCGTAGTTTTCTTTAAAGCTAGTACTTCTAGCAGTGTACTTAGTTATCCAAATCATTGGACAGGCTCCACTGACTCGCTCTCTGCTCATGTTTCAACCATTGCTTATTTTGTATCAATTACAACAGACTAGGTTACACTGCAGTTAAAAAGAAGGCAACATTTCAGGGACTTAACATAACAAAGTTGATTTCTTGCTCAGAGTGTTCTGCAGTCTAGCCATCTCTCCCAAGCAGCTGTCCTCCATGTGGCAGCTCTAGATCCCAGACTGCTTCAATCCTGTGGTACCTACTTCTCAACAGTATGATCCAGGGGCCACTCTGCAGGGGAGGGGCACAGGGAAGTGACTATGTCAGTAATTCAATGCATCAGTCCTAAGCGCCTAGCCACAGTGGGCACCGAGCAGCAGATTTAGAACTGGCGCAGATGCACGTCTAAAGGGGAGTTCTAGCCAGGTCATCCCTGAGATGAGGAACAACAGCCCCCGTGCTTTGGGAGGCCCCGGGGTGCTCATTTTTGAAAAGGAATTTCTATTTTGTTTACATTTCTGTAACTGGAATGCAGGCATTTCTCAACCCCAGAAAGGTGTGTAGTCTCTTAAATGTTTTGGTCCAAATGGGCAAGTTGAACAAATTCATCCTTCCTCCCTGCCCCACTTAATACCTGGCGTAGGACCTGCTCACTCAATGGGGATTGCAAATCACCCTGCTCTCTGTGTTAACCCCAGAGCATTGTAACCTCAAATAATTTGGCAAACAGACATTACTCACTATTTCCCTATTCATTTCATAATATACTCCTTAAGTCAAACGTTTGGCAATCTAATCAGGCTTAAGTTTTAAAAGACTTATTATGCTTATTTTGGAACATTATGTGGATTATGTATGTTGTAGAAAGTTCAAGTAAGTAGTAGATGGTTGGTAAGGAAGGAATTAAGAGAGTGAAAATAGAAAGGAAATAAGAGAAATAGTAAGCATCTAAGTCTTTAAAACACTGCAAATTCTAGACCTAGGAACTACCAGGTCCTGAGAACAGTAAGGTAATTAACTTGCTGCTCAAACTCATTGCAGCTTGCAGAAACATCAGGGGGCCTGTCTTTCCAAGCAGACACTAACTCAAGTGCTCTATAGGCCCCTCCCCTCACTGGGGAATCAGCAAAACATGTTAAGAGTTTGAAGCCTTCAGCACTGAGGCTGTCCACAAGAAATCAAGACTGATAATGGCCTGGGATATATTGCACAAACTACTCAGGCTTTCTTAGAAAAATGGGGAATTCAGCATAAAACAGGTATCTCCTATAATCCTACAGGTCAAGCATTTGTTGAAAGAACTCACCAAAACTTTAAAACATTATTGAGTAAACAAAAAAGGGGAGTCAGTAAACATCCCTCAGGAATTTAAACATGCTGGCAATATATACATACAATTTTTTGAACTGTGATGATAATTTAGTCACCCACAGACAAATACCTTTTGCAAAACAGAACTGCAGTCCCACACCCCTTGGTCTTATACAAATACCCATTAGGGGAAGGAAAATGGGAAGGCCCCGTTGCACTATTAACTTGAGGAAGAGGGTATGCCTATGTTTACTCCCCAGAGGGACCTTTGGAGCCATCAATGAAGAGGACGAAGCCATATCATAGAAAAGGCTTCCCTGGCAGTGACCCATCTCCCCCCTCATTGGATTCTTCCAATTCAGGATTCTCCAATCATCCACCTGGAAGTGCAAATTCCATCCAGTACTCCTGGAGTGATATTCAACATCACCTAAGAGGGAATTTTTTCTACCAATTTAAAAGGACAAATTGATAAATTGCAATTAGAATTACACCAGCAGCTGCAGGACATTCAACACTTAACCAAGCAAGAGGTTTTTCAAATCCTCTGTGGTAATCTCAGTGACTAGACCCAAAAAACCAGTTTGATGAACTTAACCAGAATGTGGGTCTTTGGAGCCACTGGTTGCTTACTGATTATAATAATGTTTTGTGTATTTCAATGCATTTGTAAATTATGTTCCTGGGGTTGCACGAGACTAGCAAGTAACAAGCTTTGTAGGATCTATAGCAGTCCTAACTAAAAACAAAGGGGGAAACATATGGAGCCATTCCACATGGCGTGGGAATGTAGCCCAGCCTCACTTGGAAAGGCCAGTGGGGAGCAAGGTCCGGCACATAGGAGCCATGCCCATGTGTATGTTCTCCCATGGGGAATTAGGCCTGCATTGTACCTAGGCTGCTGTGAGACTTGCTTTTGCTAAAACTCCCTCCTGGATTGTAGCAGCAAATATTGCATATGTCCAAAATAACTTCCTAAATTCTGTGCTAAACCTCCCAAGTATGGAGTGTAAACAGTTCAACCACTTTTCCCCTTGATCTGTAACATCCTTCTCTTAGAAGTAATTAGCAACATTCTTTCCTTTGTTATCTGGAAAAAGTAATCACCTACTGCGAACCTGTGCATAGTAAATGAGGATCATCCTCAATATAATGTACCCAGAAAAGCAATAAAAGCCTGTCCAGGAAGGGGTGATGGCCCTCTCTCACTTAGAGAGCAGCCATGCCACCCCCTTTTTCTCCACTGGACTTCTGTAGTCCGTGTGAATTTGTTCATTGTGGCCACAACACATGGACCCTGCTGGCCAGGGCCCGCGTCACACCAGAATAAACTGAAAATGGATGAAAGTCCTAAAAATAAGTTGTGATACCAAAAAAGTCCTGATGGAAAACAGGCAGTAAAATTTCAGATATCCCTTGTAGCAATATTTTTGCTGATATATTCCCTAGGGAAAGGGAAATAAGGGAAAAATAAAAAAAATGGGACTACATCAAATTAAAAAGCTTCTGCATGGCTAAAGAAACTATTATCAAAATGAAAAGGGAATCTACTGTATGGGAAAACATATTTGCAAATGATACATTGGACAAGGCATTAATCTCAAAAATATACAAAGAACTCACACATCAGGAAGACACACAATCCAATTAAAAAATGGGCAAATGATCTGAATAGACGCTTCTCCAAGAAGGACATAGAGATGACCCATAGACATATGAAAAGATACTCAACATCACTAACCATCAGAGAGATGAAAATTAAAACCATAATGAGTTATCACCTCACATCCATCAGAATGGCCATCATTAATAAATCAACAAACAAGTGCTGGAAATGATGTGGAGAAAAGGGTACCCTAGTGTACTGCTGGTGGGAATGCAGACTGGATGCTACCATGGTGGAAAACAGAATGGAATTTCTTTAAAAAAATTAAATAAAAATGGAACTGCTTATTTACCCAGTGATTCCACTGCTGGGCATACACCCTAAGAATCCTGAAACACAAATTCAAAAGAATTTATGCATCCCTATATAGCAGCACTATTTATAATTGTAAATTATAAATTTACAATAGTCAAGCACTATTTACAATAGTCAAAATTTGGAAACAGTCTAAGTATCCATCAGGAGATGAATGGATCAAAAACACCATGGTACATTTATATGACAGAATACTACTTTGCAGAAGGAAGTTCTACTTTTTGTGACACCATGGGTGGAACTGGAGAATATTACACTATGTGAACTAAGCCAGTTGGTGAAAGACAAATAGCATATGATCTCACTTATAAAAGGAATCTAATGAGCAAAATAGAACCAGATGCATGAAAACTCAGAACATACAGACAGGGGACAGAGAGAAGGGAGGTGGGGATAATGTTGGAAAGAACAGAAGGGGCTAGTTAAAGACAGTGTATGAATAACCCACGCACATGGACAATGGTGTGGGGATAGACTGTTAGAGCAGGGGTTGGGTTGGGTTGGGTTGGGTTGGGTGGAGGAGGGCAAAGGGGAAAAATGAGACAGCTGTAATTAAATAACAATATAAATGAATAAATAAATCCAAAAAGAAAGAGTTAAATAAGTAAAGGAACACTTTTTGTGTCTATAGCCAAAGAGAAGCAAATGTAGTTTTTTGAAGTGTATGTAATAACTTGTGAAATTTGACTAATTCTTTCTTTTCAGTCTGAGAAGCTCATATAGTCCAAACTATCTTCAAGTTTCTCAAATCAATGTCTACTAAAGTTAGCCTCTCTACAATAAATGTTGTAGTTTGCCTGAAGTGTTTATAAGTTTACTTTCTTGGACAATAAGAATCCATGTAAAGGTACCAGCAGACCACCCCACAATCAACTTCAAGGACTTTCTGGTCATCATGTCCTTCCTCTGAACCATTCACAACACCATGGAGGAGGAGAGGCAAGTACATTCAGTACATAAGGAACAACTGTACTAGGAAGAAAAGCTAAGATGTCTGTCCCACATATATAACTTTGACTATGACTGATGGCCACATTACCATGAAGAATATCACCATGATGGAGGTGACCAGGGTCTTCATGGGGTAAAGGGAGTCTGATCAGGTGTATGAGGACATCATGTTTATTGAATTCCTGATGATCTGACAAGGGACAAGCATCAAGACTAAGGACGCATGTCTACTTCCTTAATGTGAAAACCACAGCCATTGTCACTGACCTGACTGACTTACACTTTACCCAGGGCAACCTCCCCATGGATCCCAGAGAAGCAGAGATCTGTAGAGTACTTTTGCTATAGTTTTCAGAATTTTTTTTGTTGATATATTCTTATTCTATTATTACATACTGAATTTGTGTGTTGGACTTTGGAGTTGGTGAGAGAAAGGCAGATAATTTGTCTGTTGGTTTAGAGGTTGCTTGGCTTTCATGACCAAATTCAGACCAAACAAAATGTACTGACATTTTCCAAAGATCCTGGATTTTGAGTAGGGTGTGGCAACTGAATGGGATGTTTAGGTTGACTTCCTTGGGGGCAGACAAATGCATTCAATGCATGAGGAAAAGGTTACAAGTGAATATTTAAAAGAAGAAAAATATAAACTGTAGCAGTCTACATTTCATTCCCTAATACCTGTTCTTTTATTCTATGTTAATAAAAATTTTAGATGGACACCTGGCTCCCCAGTGAAAGACTAAGTTTCTCAAAATTATGTGAAGCCAAGTATGGCCATGTGTCTTCACTTCTGTTATGTTGCATAGATGTAGAAATTATATGGACAATTTTTAGGAAGTGCCTTTATCATAACTAACCACATTTTTCTATTTATTCTTTCTCTAGCTAGAATGGACCCGAAATACTAGCAGCCAGAAATTGAGAGTTATTAGCAGCAAGGTGATTGCGTCTGGGCCTCTGATGACTGCACAGAGGGAAACATTGATAACAGAGGAACTTGGACATAAAAGAGAAACAAATAAGAAACTTTTATGGACTTTAAAGTCTTGTGAACTAAGACTATCTTGAGAACAAAACCAACATCTTAACTATTACAATCAGATTTTGCATATTAAATTGGTTTACTACATAGCAGGTAAATTATTTAAAAGTAATATCTATGATAAAGAAAAAAATCTTCAGATAAATGGGTAAGAAAAATATATATATACATAAAGAGTACACCAGTCTGGCTTCAGAATCTTCAAAGCTTTTGTCCAAAATTTTATAACCAGCAAAATTGTTGTTTTATACATGAAATGAACTCAAAAACATTCTCAAGTAGGATAAGACTAGGAAACATGTTATCTACATTATTCCACCAATAAGCCTTTTTAAATTAAAGGTACAGTTACAATTATGTGAATATGATGTGTCAATGCCCCCATCAAATTCATATGTAGAATCCCTAACCCCTAGCACCTCAGAATGTGACCTTATTTAGAAATGGGATCACTAAAGGTATAGTTAGTTGACATGAATAGTGTGGTCTCCTAATCTGATATGACTGGTATCCTTATAAAAAGGGAAATGTGGGCACAGACGCACACACACAGGACCAGCATGATGGAAAGTTGAAGGCAGAGATTGGAGTGATGCAACAGAAGCCAAAAAGAGACCAGATTGCCAGCAAATGACCAGAAAGCCAGAAAGATTTGGGACAGAGCCTTCAGGAATCTCAGAAGGAACCAGCCCTTCCAACCTTGATCTCAAGCTCCTAGCTGTCTGCCATTTAAGACACCCAGTATGTGGTACTTTGTTACAGCAGCCCTCGCAAATTAATGCACTTCCTCAATTAAGATAATAAAAGAGTAAAAACTAATGAATGGAAAATCCATCACATAAAAGGACTAATTAAGAATAGAATAAAGATTAAACTTAAAAAAATACCAAAAGCAGTTAAACATGGAAATAATCTCCAAATAATTATTTCAAACATAGTTACAAGACAAAATACAAATGTCAAAATGTTAACCAAAGGGCTAATAATGTACAACACAGTGGCAGTGCACGCATGTAAATGATAACTCAAATACCTTTGTCAGTGCCAATTTCTTTTCAAATGTCAGTCTGTTACTCAGAGGTCTTCCTCCATGAGACTGTGAACACAGAAACATAAATGTTTTTTTCATGATGCATGAGTGTTTCAGCACAAAAAACAGGAACAGCATTTATTCAGTGATAGAGCTCATAGTCATTAAACATGTGCTTCAATTTTTAAAAAACAGAGAAATTAGTAAATTAACCATGTGACCTTTACAATCTTTGGTTCTACTTCAGAACTTTAAATGTAGAGCCTTACAATTTAAATGCTGGGCTTTGAAATAATTTTTAAAGAATAATGTATAACTGTATCTTCAGGCATTTTATTCATACTTGATTTAATCATCAGATTTAACAGTTATTCAACAAAGCTTTGCATATAATCATGAATACACTTAATGCTTTTAAAGGCTTACTGAATACCAACTAAACTTTTTTTAAAAAGGTGTTGGAATTCAGCTCCAATATTTACCTTATTCCACACTACTATATGGTTCTCTGCATATTAAAATAGGCTTTATTTGAATTGAAAAAATAATTTTGTTCACTTTATAAAAATATTTCATTTCATGTATATATTTATTATAAAAATAAATAAAACACATATTTCCTCTCATCTGTTTATTTTTCATGAAGCAATTTTTTTGTTTGTTTAGGTTTTGTTTCAACTCTGAGTTTGATTTCTTTGATATTCTTTCAAATGTAAGTAAATTCTTCTGGAGTTCCCTAATGACAGAGTTACTTATTTCTGCAGTAGCAATATTTTGTTATTCTACTAAGCTCAGGCAGTAATCTGAGACTGTTCGATTGAGTCTGCTCCAAATTTAAGTACTACATAACTTTCAACTTTTTATAAGCCTAAAAGGTTCGGTTTTTTTCCTTTTGTGGCCCCTCAGGAATTCTAAAAACCCCAAACTTAGAATCACTTTATACTTTAAACAAAAAGCTTGGCAGGGTTTTCAAAATGTTGGTAAAACAAAATTTTAAAGTATAGGCTGTGCAAATTTTACTCAAGTTGAGATGACAGCATAAAACAACTTTTTTAAAAAAGGATTTTTTGCTAATGAATCATCATTGTCACTTCCAAAAGGATTGTATGACTTAATAAAAGATTTACTTAGGCTTATATGAGTGCTATTTTCTAAAGATGTGTTATGGGAGAAGGTAACATTTATTTGGTGATTATGATAAAATAACCCATTCACATATTTGTCTCTATACTGGTCACTTTTATTTAATGAATATAATACCCATTATTGAGATTATTAATTTTTAAACAGTGAAGTTACTAACTGTAAGAAAAGGAAAGTGTTTGCTTTCAAATAAATGTTTTTTCCCCTATAGCCTCTTCCACTTCCATCCAATCCCCTCTCCAGCCCTCTGCTGCCCCACCACCCCTGCAATCACCACACTGCTGAGTTCATAAGTTCTTTTCCTTTTTTTGCTTGCTCCTTCCATTCCCCTCCAAAAAGTGATAAATCTTGTTTAAAAGAAACACCTTCATTTCATATTCACATACAACAGAAGTTGAATTTTCAGGCAGACAATCACTCCATTGTGAAATTCATTATTTCATTCTGTAGTTCTAGGAGGTACTCATTGTTTGAGTTGCAAGGTTATCACCCTAATATATAACATTTTAAAAAATATTTTGTGTATTTATTTTTAAGAGAGGGGATAAGGGAGGAACAAAGGGAGAGAAATGTCAATGTGTGGTTGTGTCTTGTGTGTCCCACCATCAAGGACCTGGCACGTAACCCAGACATGTACCCTGACTAGGAATCGAACTGGCAACCTTTTGGTTTGCAGGCCAGCACTCAAGCCACTGAGCCACACTAGCCAGAGCTAATTTATAACTCTTTTTTTAGTCATGTATATGATATTGAATGGGAAGAAGATTACAGTCAATATCCCCATTTTACTGAAGAAAACCCAGAGATAGGATATTCATACTCTGGCTGTTAATTAGAATTAAATGATTTTTGAAAATAATTTGTATCACTTCATCTGTTTGTGTCTATTATTTTGTTTTAGTTCAGTTGTATTTCATTGTTCAATAACATTAATTGTACTTATTCAATAAAGGCTAGACTTACATTTCCCATTATGAAGATCCATTTAAACCCTTAATTATTAACTATTTAATTTGACAGAAAAGTTAAAAAACTTATTTAATTTAAAACTCTTATTTCTATCCTTTTGTGTTTCTAAAAGTTGTCAAAGCAAAGTTCTCAAAATGTGAATGATCACAAAACTTTTACTTGAATGTTTATTTATTTTAAATAACACAAAAACATTTGTGTTATACATAAATAACAGAAACTGCTAATGAGTAAAAGGAAAAGAAATCAATATGAGTGAATGTACATATTTTTTCTTATCTTTTGATGGAACATAACCATTGAAGATATTTTGTATATAAATTTTCATTTTTTGTTTCCTATAATAAGAAAAAAACCAAATATCTCAAAATTTCTTATGTGCTATGCAATTTATTGTACTTGTACAAACTAGAAATAATAGTACATGTTTATGACTAATAATCTTATTAAAAATGTTTACGTTTGGTAAACATTTGGTTGATTTTACATTTGGTTGATTTTTATTGTGCTTTATAAAATTTTATTTTAATAGTAAAATAGATTCACCTGCAAATGGGCATATAGTTCATTCTTATATATTGCCATGCATTTTTTAGATTCTTAAGCATGCTCATGCAAGTGCATGGGCCTAGATAAACTTATTATTGCAATTTCAGAAAAATCAGCAAACATTGTTAAGATGCATTTTCTCCTCTGTATTTCCACATTCTCATTGATTATTTACTTGTATTGTTTTATAATCATGAACATTTTTGTGAGAGAAAACTGTCATTAAGACTCATCTGTTCTTAATTTACTCCTTACTTAAACCTAGAGCACAATGTTCTAATTGTAGTATCAGGGAAGTTGGTTGATGTAAAATAAAAGGTTGATATTAATTACAGAAAATTGTCATCATTCGGAAAAAAAGAAATGAAGAGTCTTAAGGAGGCTCAATCCTGATTACAGCTTAAAATTGCTCTCTCCATTAACACAATCAACACTCCCAATGAGCAAATTTTATAGAGGAACAAGTAACCAGATATTTTCTTAGGAAGGTCTGCTTTCATTTTTTTATGCTTTTAAACATCTTTTCTTTCTGCCAGTGTAGCAATTATTTTAAAGTTTTGTGTAAAATGTCATTTCAAGAGTATTAAGAGAAAAATCCTACCTAATTATTAATGTTTTTCATTTTTTACTATGTATATAAGCAGTAGTTGTTAAAGAGCAGCTATACAAATCCACTAACACAAATATTTTAAATATAAATTAACATGAAAAGATGGCATTAGCCAAGGTAAATAGTCACTAGAAATACACATTTTAACCATGTGAATTAGATTAACTTCAAAGGACCAGAAGGACATTCCGTAAATAATCACTTCCAGTACATTAGGGCACCGGAACCTTCATATTTCGGGAAAAGATAATTCACCCCATTTTGGTGAGCAATTTTCTCACTAGGGAGTTGAATTACTGTACAGTCAGATCCAGTATTCTGTATTCGTGGGACACCTGGTTTGATGAATTAAAAGTATTTCGAAACCACTATTTTAGCTACCTCCACAACTCCATGTTACATTAATCACTTGTCCATCCCATCATCTACTCATCAGGTCTCTAATTTTATACTAACTTACCTCCCTGGTAAACTAGGATATGAAATTTAATAAACTAAGGTGTAGAATGCAATACTTGTGCAACATCACACAGTATCAGTGCATCTACCACCCTTATATCCTGAGGTCTTTTCAGGCAACGGATAAGAAAACAAAACTATAACATTGACACTGAGGATGATTAAAGATTTAAGAGCTTCTTTTCATCAATAAATACAAAGCAATAACTTAAAATAGTTTCATATTTTGTGAGAACATCAGGTATTTAACTTTTGTATTAAATATTGGGTTTCATCTTAAAACCTGTGAGATTCAATCACTTTACTCAATAGCTTCAAGGTATTCACCTATAATTCGGTGTCACCATTTCTAGCTGAGAATATGATCAAGCATGAATCATGGAAAAAGCTTATGGATAGAGAAAGTTATACTCAAGTACTAGTATTTTTGTCATTCTTCTAGATCAACAGTTATTTCCACAGTTGTTAAGCCTCTAATGCCTTTGTTAATATATGATATTTTAGGGGCAAAAGGCAAGAAGGTTTAACAGGCCTTTTATTGATGTTTAATTTATATACCATAAAACTGATGTTTTAATTGTGCAGTTCATTGAATTTTAGTATATTTATAGAAAAGTATAGCCATATCACAATCTAATTTTAGAAAATTATATATCATTTACAACCACATCACATTTCTCCCATTAGCACTGGGCAACCTATAATGTGTCTCCTCTGAATGTTTCATATAAATGGAATTATACAATATGTGTTCTTTCCTGGCTGGCTTCTTTCACTCAGCATGATCTTTATTAGGTTCATGAACATTGTAACATGTATCAGTATTTTATTCCTGAATAAAATAAAATTCCTGATATATTTTTATTTGTTTCTATGGTTTTTGACATGATTTAAATACTTTTGTTTCTACTAGAAATAGCTGTTAATGTGTAATATTTTTAATTTTATTTTTCAATTAGAGTTTACATTAATATTATCATTTTAACTTTTCAGGTGTACATCACAGTGGTTAGGCAAACATATAGTTAACGAAGAAATATGCATAATGATCACTTCTTGGGTTACTTTTTCATGGAACTCTTTTTTTTTCTTTTCTTTTTTGAACATTTTTAAAACTTTTTTTATTGTTCTTTAAGTACAGTTTCATGGAACTTTTAACATAAGACAGACAAACCTTATACTTTTCATAACTAAAAAAATAAACATGTAAAATCCCATCATCAGGACAAATAAAGGAAAATTTCAATCAAGGAGATAACTTTTATAAAGCAGGGAGTGGGGCATTATACAAAACAAGATTAGTTACAACTTTATTGAAGTATTATGGCATTTGTATTAATTTTAAGTTAGCTGCCTACAATGGTTATGTGAATAAGATGAAATATATACCTATATGATGTCACTGTAGCATGGTCACTTCTATTTGGAAAACAATGAATAAAATAACTTGTTAGGTTTATTCTTAGCAGAAATTCCCTGAGCTTTTGAAGGTTAATGTGAAATATGAATTTCTAAAATAGATATATAAAATACTATTTCCAAATTTACTTGGATAGTGAATAAGAATTTTGAGATGCTACTACTTATACCCTAATTTAGAATGTGTGGCATGTTTAAATAAGTTATAGGCAATATTGAAGATAGATGCAAACAGCATAATAAAAGTCTATATAAAAGAACTGAGTGGACCTTGCAGTAACAGCTATCTCAGGAGCTAATTTACACATTCTTTTCATGATATAGGTTTTCTCCTACATATTATTATGGGTTAAAATATCTTTCAAGCTTCAATTTAAAAACAGAGATGCTTCACAATTTCAACCAAGGTAATCATATTCTAAAATGTAATCAATTTGTAATGTGCACAAGGCAATATGATAAGAGAACAGTTTTGATCTGCATAGACTAGTAAAAAGAATTTGTCAGTGGGCCTCTAGCACCATTTGACACAAGGCATCCTGATCTGAATTACTAATCAGTTAAGTTTCCATAATATTCTTCTACAAAGAAGACAAAAATGTCCCTTCTTACTACTTGTTTTTAGTGTTATACTAGATGTACTAGCTAATACAATAAGAGAATAAAAGATATATAGATTGGGAAGGAAAACATAAATCAAACTTCATTCTTAGATAACATGACAGTTTATGTAAAAAAATCTGAAAGAATTGACAAAAAACTCTCATAACTAATAAGTGATTACAGCAGGACTGCAAGATACAATGTTCATATACCCAAGTCAATCACTTTCTTATATGCAAGCGATGAGCAAGTGGAATTTGAGATTAAAAGCATAATACCTTTTACATTGGGAAACCCCTAAATGAAATGGTTAGGTATAAATCTAACAAAATATGTACAAAGTTCTAAATGAGAAAAACTACCAATCTCTGGTGAAAAAAAAATCAAAATGTAACTAAAAAAATGAGAGATATTCCACATTTTTTGAATAGGAAGATTCAATATTGTCATGATGTCAGTTCTTCTGAACTTGATCTATAGATTCAATGAAATTTCAACAAAAACCCAGCAAATTATTTTATAAATATCCACAAATGGATTCCAAAGTTTCTATGCAGATGCAAAAGACACAGAATTGCAACAAGATATAGATAGAGAACAAAGATGGAGCACTGACAGTACCCCAATTACAGTTACAGCAACCAAGAGAGTGTGTGGTATTGGTGAAAGAAGAGACAAGTATTTCAATAGAACAGAAGAGAGGGCCCCAAAATGAACCCCTAAAAATATAGAAAACTGATTTTTGACAGAAGAGTAAAAATAATACAATAGTCTCTTCAACAAACAGTGCTAGAATGTGCTAAAAAAATGAATCGAGATATAAACCTTACACCTTTCACAAAATTAACTCAAAATAGATGAAAGGGCTAAATGTAAAATGCAAAAACTATAAAACTTATATACCAGGCAACATAAGAGAACATCTAGATGACTTTGAAAATGATGATACCTTTTTAGATACAACACCAAATGTCATGGGCCATAAAAAATAATGGGTAAAATGAATTTAATTAATATTTTTAAAATTTCTGTGAAAGGCAATGTCAAGAAAATGAGAAGCCATAGACTCGAAAAAATTATTTACAAAAGACATATTTGAAAAGGAACTATTATCCAAAAACTCTTAAAATTATCAAGAACTATTATCAAGGACTCTTAAAATTCAACAAAAAGAAAATTAATAAACTCATTAGAAAATGGGGAAAGACCTTAAGAGACACCTCACCAAAGAGATATAGATAGTAAATTACCATGTGAAAAGATGCTCCACATCATATGTCATCAGGGAAACACCAATTCAAACAACAATTAAGACACCACTACACATCCATTAGAATGTTCAAAATTTGGAACACTGACTACACCAAATGCTAATGAAGATGTGGTGCAACAGGAACTCTTGTTCATTGCAGGTGGGAATGCAAAATGGTACGGCCACTTTCAAAGACAGTTTGGAGGTTTCTTATGAAACTAAATATACTCTTACCATATCATTAGCAATCACTCTCCTTGTTATTTAGTCAAAGTTCTCAACTTAAGTCCATACAGAAACCTGCACAGATGTTCAAGGAAGTTTTATTCATAATTGCCAAAACTTGGAATCAACCAAGATATTCCTCTGAGATGAATGGATAAACTGTGGTCCAAGCAGACAATGATGGAATATTATCCAGTGCTAAAATATATATGAGCTGCCAAACCATAAAAAGAGATGGAGGAAACGTATATGCATGTTACTGTGTGTGTGTGGTGGGGGAGTGGGTTGGGCTCTGCCCACTGAGCTCCACCAGCCACTGAGGATGAGAATAAGTCTACCAAGAAATGATCTGTTTGGGGAGGAAAAGTGACCAGTTTCTCAGAGGAGAAAGCCTTGAACCCATTTCTCAATGGTCTTTTACTGGGTTTAGTTTGCATAGGAATACAAGGCGTATACATAAAGCTCATCAGTCATTCTCAGACAGTAATGATCAAGGAATAGATAACATTCAAAGAACGATAAGGGCTTATTCTGAATCAGGGTCACATAGAGTGATGTCGAAAGGACATAAAACTTTGGAAAACAAACTCATTTTATGTTTGGACCCTTATCATTTAAATTGAGGGTATTCTTAACAAAGTAGGTTTCAAAGGATTTTATGCATTTTTTCTTAGGCCTGATTGCCCCAGGGAACCACCCTTTCCAGCACAGGGCCACACCCACCTCCAGTGTTGTTTTAGGCTTAAGTCAGGCAGGGGAAGTAAGGCAGCCAAGAGATTAGGAGACTTCTTACAAATAAAATGAGGACCCAGGCTATGACAAAGCTGAGGGGTTAGGCTCCATCATCTCTTTTCTATAGTCCCCTAAGTCCTTCCCTGGTGGCCCCCTCATGACTGTGCCTGTCTTAGGTTGTTCCTTTCTTGAGTAATCTTACTCATCATTGGCTAACCAGTCATCTGCTCAGGGTCAAGCAAGGTGAAGTAAAGGGAACAGAGGCTGCACCCCTGCTGGGAGGATAAGTTTTATCTCTTTAGTGGCTTATGGTCCCAAGGTCTTTTTATGCAACCTTCAGCACAGGGGTGGGGAGATGGGGGCAGGGATGGATTACAGCTTCTGAAACCAGGCAGGGTGGTTCCCAACAAGATACTAAATGAAATAAATTGATCAGAATAGATTACGTACTGTATTGTCCCAACTATGTGACATTGTAGCAAAGGCAGAACTATAGACACAGTGAAAAAATCAGTGATTACCTGAGGTTGTGGGTAAAGGGAGGAAGAGAGAGATGAATAGATCAGAGAATATTTTAAGGGCAATGAAAATACTCTGTATGGGACTATACTGATGGGTACGTATCATTATGCATTTGTCCAACCCACTGAATTTACAACACCAAGAGTAACTCTACTGTAAACTGTTGCCTCAGTGATTATAATGTGTCAATGTATGGTCAGCAATTATAACAAATGTACCACTCTGATGGTGAATGTTGATGATGAGAGAGACTATTCATGTATAGGAGCAGGGGGTATCCTGGAAATTTCTGCATCTACCTCTCAATTTTGCTGTGAGCATAAAATTTCTCTAAAAGTATAAATTCTTAAATAAATATAAGATGTATTCCCTAAATATCATTTCATTGTGTTTGTAAACATGTATTGCTATTTTTGAATAAAACGTAGGATATAACTAAAAAAAATTTAAATAAATAAATATAAGATGTCATCTGGGTCCATGTTATATTTAGCATTTAAACACTAAAAATAATTATAAATTTGAACTCAAGAAACTATAAAATAACAAAATTAGAAATTAGAAAACATAAAACCAATTGATTTGATAAATACAATAGAGTTCTGGGGAAAAATTACAAGAACAAAACTTCTTAAAGTTTTAAATAAAATATATTAAATTACCAACTGATAACGGATATCAGTTACAGAAAAGTGAATTAAAAGAGAATTCTTTGTATAACACTGTACTAATAGGTATGAAAAGGAACAGAAAATAGAAAATTTCATGTTACTCTAAAAGATTCCAGAAAGAGTTGAAAACTTAAATGGCCTGAGAGACATGGAAGAAATAAAAAAGAATACTAAAGAACTATAAGTTAATGTTTTCCCCATTTATTTAGTATTTTTATGCCAGCTGATGCAATTGAATAAATGGACAAAATAAGATATAAATGTTAAGAAGAAAGAATAATGCATAATGTTATGGAAGAAATTTGGTTCTTCTTGCTGAAACAGTAAAGAATTATAGATCAGCAAGCATATTAGTGTGCAAGCAAAGTTTATTAGTGTTAAGTTTTCATGGAAGAGAATGGGCCTAGCCAAGGTAGGGGTGAAAGGCAAGAGCTGGGGTGGCAAGAGCAAGGGTGGCAAAATGTATCAAGTTCTTTGTTCTGAGGACTTACATAATTGAAAATATGGTGGTGAAGAAGTTACATATTGATTGGTAAGTAAAAGTAGTGTCAGCTTCCCCAGGGGGACATGACTACCCAAATGTAGGTATGTGGGGGGATTCTTTCCCAGATAGTGAAAACAGTACATAGAATTTCAAGGACTCCCCTCCTACCTTCTAAGACTTCGGATGTTCAGAACACCTGGCAATCTTAGTAAGATTGTTACAGAAGCTGACAAAAGCCCAGTCTCCCCCTCCTCCTATACTATCATAGTTTTGCTTCTATTGTTTGGAATGCCTGGCAATCTTATCTGACCAGGCTCAGGACTGCTGAGTCGATGGATGAGACCTGTCTTCCTTTGCCCCCAGCCTCCTGTGTTATGTCCTTTGTTAGATTATTGTGGCAAGGGTGCTGCCTTTATCTCCCTTCTAGCTGCTCATTCTTAGCTGCTACCTAACAATATGACTTGCATAAAAATTATTAAAATACAGTTATAATTTAATAAAAGCCATAGGGTATTTACCATTGTTTACTGGCACTGTTACAATTCTCCTTATTGAGTTACAAGAAATTCAGATCTTTTAAGACATTTAGATTATATTTTCTTTTTCTCAATTTTTATTTTAATTCTGTATTGATAATTTTTAAAATAAAAAAGTTTTCAGTTTTTATTGCTCAATTTGTTATCTTTTATTTTTTCTATTTTTTAATTTTGATTAATTATCATTTATTTATTTATTTAATTTATTGTTGTGACATTGGTTAATAAGTTTATGTAGGTTTCAGGTATACAATTCTATAATATATTATCTGTATGTTGCATTGTGTGTTTACCACCCAACGACAAATATTCTTTTGTCACCATGAATTTATTTATATCATTTGTATGCATAGAAGACTTTCAGATACATAACCTTATCATTTTTCCTAGATATTTCTTAACTGCTTCATAAATACTTGACTCTTTTCCTTAAAAAAAGTTTTGTTTGGACTTCCAGTCAAGATGGAGGCATAGGCGGACACACTGTGCCTCCTCTAACAGCCAAAATTAAGGACAACAAATATTTAGAAACAAGAAAACAACCAGAACTTATAGAAAATTGAACTGTATGGAAGTCCAACAACCATTCATCCAGACCGGTAAGAGGGGTGGAGTCACGGCAGGAGAAAGTGGAGGTGCGGACCGGGAAGGCAGGGAGCAGCAGCTGGCAGTTCCCAGGTGTACAGGCAGTGGCTGGCGGTCCCCAGGCCCACAGGCAGCAGCTGGTGGACCCCGGGCACAGGGGGGCAACTGTGCAGAACCAGTGAGGTCACACAAGGCAGCTGGCTGACCAGGTGGTCCCACATTTGGGCATGCAGACGGTCCACGCAGAGGGGAAGTGGAGGAAGAGACTGAATCCAGGAGAGAGCGGAGCAGGCGCCATTGTTCCCTCTCAGACCCTGCCCCGACATATAGCCGCGACCACTAAAACCAAACCAAAACAAACAAACAAACAAACAAACAAACAAAATCACCAAAAATGGCTCAAACCGGAAAACAAATAAAAGCCCCAGAGCCAATTCCTCTAAGCAGTGAAGAGATAGCCAACCTATCAGATGCACAGTTCAAAGCACTGGTCATCAGAATGCTCACAGAATTGGTTGATTTTGCTCACAAACTAGATGAAAAAATGCAGGCTACAATCCGTGAAATGAAGGAAGATGCATGGGGAACTGATAGAGATGGAAGAAAAACTGGGACTCAAATCAATGGAGTGGACCAGAAGGAAGAAATTAACAACCAAACAGAAGACAAGGAAGAAACAAGAATTCAAAAAAATGAGGAGAGGCTTAGGAACCTCCGGGACATCGTTAAACGTCCCAACATCCGAATTATAGGGGTCCCAGAAGGGGAAGAAGAGCAACAAGTGGAAAACTTATTTGAACAAATAATAAAGGAGAACTTTCCCAATCTGGCAAAGGAAATAGACTTTCAGGAAGTCCAGGAAGCTCAGAGGGTCCCAAAGAAGTTGGACCCAAGGAGGAACACACCACGGCACATTGTAATTACATTAGCCAAGATTAAAATGAAGCAGAGAATTCTAGAAGCAGCAAGGGATAAGGGGACAGTCACCTACAAGGGAGTTCCCATCAGACTGTCAGCTGATTTCTCAAAAGAGACCTTCCAGGCAAGAAGGGGCTGGAAAGAAATATTTGAAATCTTGAAAAGCAGGGACCTACATCCAAAATTGCTCTATCCAGCAAAGCTGTCATTTAGAATGGATGGACAGATAAAGTGCTTCTCAGATAAGGTCAAGTTGAAGGAGTTCATCATCACCAAGCCCTTATTATAGGAAATGTTAAAGGGACTTATCTAAGAAAAAGAAGATAAAAGTATGACAGTGAAAAGATAGCAAACTCACAGCTATTAAGAACCACACCTAAAACAAAAGCAAATTAAGCAAACATCTAGAACAGTAACAGAACCACAGAAATGGAGATCATATGGAGGGTTAGCAACAGGGGCATGGGAGGAGGAGAGAGGGGGAAAAGGTACAGAGAATGAGTAGCATAGATAGTGGGTAGAAAATAGACAGGGGGAGGACAAGAATAGTGTGGGAAATGTAGAAGCTAAAGAACTTATGACACATGGACATGAACTAAAGGGGGAAATGTGGGTGGGAGAGGGTGTGTAGGGTGGAGGGGAATGATTGGGGAGAAATGGGACAACTGTAATAACATAATCAATAAAATATATTAAAAAAAAGTTTTGTTTGCATGGAGTAAGGTGAAATATCCTTTAATTTTTATTTTATTTTCCAAATAGTTAATTCTTCCATCACCTGTTTTTACAAAGTGTATTTTATCTCTACCAGTTTGATACATTTATCGCAATTATCAAAATTGATATGAGAACTATTTCAGGGCCATCTATCACTTTTAGTTCATTAATATTATCTGGTAATATAATGTATATTATGCATATATACACACACACACACACACGCACACATACAAGGATGGACAAAAGTAAGTTTACAGTTATGAGTACACAAAACACAAGGTTTGTTATTGTATTAGTGTTTATTAATTATTATATTCTTTATTTATGTTACAACTGTAAACCTATTTTGCCCACCCCTGCATTTGACCTTATAAAATTAAATTTAAAGATAAATTAAAGGTAAAATTAGGATTATTATAAAATATAGATATGCTATAAGTGAATAAGAACAATTTTAATAATAGAAGTTTTAAAATGGTAAGAACATAAACACACTATCCATTTTTAGAGAAAATGTAATTGGAAAAGGTCACATCTCTTTTTTTCTCATCATTGTGCCTACAAACATTTGTATTATTTTCTGTTACAAGGCTTTCTAAAATTTTTGATGTTTATAAAGCTACCTAAATTCAGATACATATTTGACAGTTTCTGGATTAACTTATGCTAATTTCTTTATTAGTAATCATATATTCTGCATTAGATTTAGAAAATCTCAATTCACTATTTTAGGTCAGAAAAAAAGTGGCAATAAACCATGGATAACTATCAGAAAGTTAAAGACATTGACAACCAAAACTGATACAGAAATTATGAAGTAATAACTAGCTGCTCACTTATTCTGAATTCATGATTTTGAAATATTAAAGGATACAGTTTTTAATATAGTCAATAATATATTGACAGATAGAATTTTAAAATGATTCTTATGGCTTTTTCTCCACACCTTTGTATAATCTCTTCCTCTTAAGTCTGGGCAGAATGTGTGATTTGTTTCAAACCAATAGAATATCAAGAAGATGACCGTGTAGGACTCTCATGATTTGGTTATATTAGACAGCAGGTGAGGGGATTTCACAGATATAATTAAGGTCATTAATAAGCTGACATTAAGTTAATCAAAAGAGAAATTCTCTGACTAGCCTTGATGAAGTCACCTTCCTTGTGGGAAATGGCCAAGGACCTGAGGATGAGCTTCAGGAGCTGAAAGCAGCCCTTGCCTAATAGCGAGCCAACAAGAGAACCAGGACTTCAATCTTCCAGCTGCCAAGCAATATATTCTGCCAACAAAGTGAATAACTTCAAAATCAGACTCTCCCCTGTCAAGCCTCCAGATACAAACAGTCTGGCTGACATTTGATTGTAGTCTTTTGAGACCCAAAACAGGAAATAGCTAAGCTTTGCCTGAAATCTTGACCCACAGAAACCAAGGGGTTTTATTTCAGGTGTATAGTGATTTGTTAGCAGCAATGGATAACTGATTAGATAGGTAAATGGATGACAGGTAGGTAGATGACAGATAGATAGATAGATGATAGATAGATAGATTTTATATATATAAACACACACACATTTATTTTTTCCTCCAGAGATGAAAAATGGAATTAACTTTTGGAAGAATTAAGTTGTAATCGATCAAGCTTTTTGTCTCCTTAAAATGCTCAAATGTAATTGTCAACATTATATTGACCCTAAAGTGATAGATTTTTGCATTTTGGGATTGTGTAGCTTATTACTAAGTTACTCCACTTAGATGTAATACCATAAAAATAGGATTGCCTGACAATATCAGTGTCATGAAGGAATGTTTTTATTTTATCCATTTTACATACTAGCATGAGGAATTTACCCAAGATGCATACTTCAAAATGGAAAAGCAAAACCTTGAGCTCTCTGGAAACTGAAATATGTACTCTTTGTTAGCTGTGACTGAAATTGAGTCCCTTCTAATACTCTAGATTTACTAATTTTTTAACATTAAAACCATGCTGAAAAGCTCCATTGGTACCTTTGAGATATTCTGCTTGGTGGACAATAGAAGAATTCATTTAGGGCACTCTTTTTGAGTGATTGGTGCCCGTTAGAACTGATTCTGAATACTCTTCTTAGTGTCTTGACTAAAAAAATAAAAGTATTAATAAATATCCACACCTTCACCAAAATTAAGAAAACAACAAATCCCTCTTAGACCATGAGTTTTCAGTTATGAAGGAGCAAAATGTGATTCTCTCATATTATTTTTCTCGGACATATTTTGGCAAATCGCAAAGAGAGGTTTACGCTTTTTTGCCTTGGTGGTGCAGTCATCCATATGCAAAGAGAGGTTGCTACCTGCCACCCCATTTGCTCCACAGCATGCTCTTTTCCACTGTGGATGCCATCAGCATGCGCACGGAACAGCAGAATGACTTGATGAAGGGAATTTGCCAATAACCGATGCTTCTTGTTGCCTGCCCATGTTTGTCATTAATGTTTTACTAGTTTTATGAACTTCTCTGAAACACTAGATCTGTCTTTTTTTAATTTTTGCTTTAGAAATTGCAGCTTTGAATGAGGCTACTGTAGTTTCAGTTTTTTCTTTGAAGATAAAGGTACAACAAACTAATAACAATATGGCCAAAATGTACTAGACATTGGGGGTACACAGATTATTAGTTTGATAAAATATAGTATTTTGGTACTAATTTTGTATTTCTTATTTGTTCTTTGTTGATATTTCAGCTATTTGTGGAAAATAATTACAAACTATGTTCTTTGCAAAATCATTACAAAAATTCACAATCCATAGTTTTACTGAAGTTTGTTTTCATTAATGCTTACATTATTTTATAAATTTGATGTTGGTATTAGTATTTTCATCATTAATATTATGTTTCAGTTAGTCACATTAGAGTCATTAACCTATTATTGTTAATGAGAATTATAGCACAAGAGTAAAATTGAAAAACAAATTTATGAAACATAAACAATAACATGCAAGTGATGTAAGAATAAGTTAACTGAGTATATTCACATCTTAATAATTGTCCATTAAAGTAGAAAAATTGAATAATGCAAGTCTTGTAACATAATCACAGCTGGGGAAATTGAAATGACTGTTAGGTAATGCTCTTTCTGAGAATAGCAGCTTCTGAAGGCCTAACATATATTATTTATCAATAAATATTACAATCACATTATGAATAAAGAAGAATTATACTCCTCGTTTTATAGTTTCAGGAATGAATACAAGCAGAGCTTGAGGAACTTTTCTAGCACCACATAGTTTAAGCAGCCAAGCTGGATCTTAATTGAGGTGTTGAGACTGCAGAGTTGGGCCCTTGACCAAGACATATTCTCTCTTAGAGTATTTGCCAACCACACAGAAATGTTACTGGATGAAATTATTTTCTTCATTTCACCTTTCATAAATTTCAAGCTAAATATATAAAACAGTATTGAAACTATAGTTTTTATGAATTATAGCAATGACTTTGTTACAATGATCTTTATTATTTGGAGATGGAGCTAGGTTTTCCTCTTGATGAGCTAGAGAAGGATGATAGGAGAAAATTCCACACTCCCTAATAGAGTCATGCTAGTAGAAATACTCCTCATTATCCCAAATCGAAAGTTCTTTTTGGCCCTGGATGTTGCAGCTCAGTGGATTGAGCATGGGCTGTGAACCAAAGGGTCACTGGTTCGATTCTCAGTCATGGTAGGAGGCCAGGTCCTGGGTTGCAGGCCAGGTCCCCAGTAGCAGGTGTGTAAGAGGTAACCACACACATTGCTATTTCTCTCTCTCTCCTTCCCTTCCCCTCTCTCTAAAAATAAATAAATAAAATCTTTTAAAAAGTGGGTTTTTAAGCCAAGGAACCAGAAATGAATTATTTATACTTATTTGAAATAAGTATAGCAGTTTGCTCGTGGGAAACAAATGGTTAAAGAGAAGCTCTGTTTTACACAAACTTCCTGGTGGAGGAGGGTGGAAGTGTGATGTCCCAGGGATAGAAAGAATCTGATGCAGTCAAATATTCTTCTAAACAGGCTAATTACAGAACTCCCATTAAAATAAATTCAATATTGGCTAACAGGTGAATCCTTTTCTATGAATGCACCAGAACGTACCTGCTTGGCTAGGATTGCAAACCTGGTATGTTCAAATGCACGTGAGGGGAATCTTTCTGGCTCCCCGGATAATGTTACATAAGCTATGTAACTAAATGTAAAACTGAGATAGTTTTTGAGCAGAATGGTTCCTTCCACATAAATGTTGTGGTTACATGACATCATTAAGGATCTCACAGCTTAATCTAGGTCACAGTGCATCCTGATGCATTAGAGATCCCAGAACACTTTCTTTCTGTTTTGCTTGTGTCTCATGATGTGTATCCTTGAATTTATTAGGAAATTTGGATACTGGCTGAGATCTCTGATTCACTTGAGTCTAATTTGCCAATAGAATTTTTTTAAAATCTCAGTTTATAACATGCAAAAATCAAAATCATTATTTGTAAATTGAAAGTCAATCTGAAGTACAAAAGGGTAAAGTGTTTTTTCCTGTTGAAAATAGATCTTGCTAGAACTAAATCTTAATCCTCAAGTTTATTATTTTTCTTAGCTAGATTTAATTTGCCATTGACAGTTTTTTTTTCCTCTGAGCTGATACAGTAACAGTATTGCATTCACAATTCAACACAATCATTGGGTCAACTAACATGAAACCAACTATATACTCTGAGTAGAACTCATCACGATTTATTATAGAGTAAACTTACTTTCCCTGAATGAAATTTTAAAACTGTTTTTAGCTTTTTTTTAAAGATTTTATTTATTTATTTTTAGAGGGGAAGGGAAGGAGAGATGGAGAGAAATATCAATGTATGGTTGCCTCTCGTGTGTCTCCTGCTGGGAACTGTTGCTGGAAAATGTCCTGCAACCCAGGCATGTGCCCTGACTGAGAATCGAACCACAATCCTTTGGTTTGCAGGCCTGCACTCAATCCACTGAGCTACACCAGCCAGGGCTGTTTTTATTTTTAAGAATATCAACCACCATCATTTCATTATTTTTGTCTTTGCTTTGATTCTCTTTGAGTCATCTTATCTGTCTGTATATGTTTATTGGCCAACAAAAATTATTCTCTGCCCATCAGAATTAAGCCTTTAATGTTACATAGAAATCTAAGATAAGAGAAAACAATTACCATGTAATCTTCAAAAAACAAAACACCATTTTAGAATAATGCATGTTCTTTTGTATAATTTACTATGGAATTTTGAATAATTTTATAATAATTTTCAATAAATTGTGTAATTTACAAAAACAAAAGACATTTAGAAAAGGAAAACATATATCTGTTACATTAACTTCTAAATTTTAACTTAGAAAATTATTACATGAAAATATTAATTTCTTTACATTTGTATTGTAGACAATATAACAATTTAAGGAAATAAGTATCTTCTGTATTCTATAAGATTAGTCAACAAATAAAAACTACCTTTCCCTTTTAAAAGAATAAATAATGAGAACAGTGAAAATCAGTATGAATCACTTTGGGAAGAATGCACTCAGTGATCAATTACTCATTTGATGACGTATTTTTATTTCTCAATTCTAATATCAGGCAAGAGTACACAGTTTATTAAAAGTTTCCCTGATCAGACTGTGTAAAATGGAATCCTCTGCTCTGATTTTGCATTATCTATCCAGTACCCTGTTTTATTTTTCCCAAAGGATTGAGCACTATTTAGAATAATACTATTTATGTATTTGCTTGTATACTTTTTCATCTGTCCACAGTGAGACCTCAGTAAGGTCAGGGATGTTTTCTGTCTCTTCCCTGTCTGCATCCCAGTGCCTAGAGCAATCTCTAGCACATAGCAGATTCCCTATAATTTTTACATTAAGGGAATAATTAAGTAAATAAGTGAAAAATAAAATGCCTTGCTCTTTTAACTATTATCATACATATTTTAATGTTTTTAACCTTGTAACTATGTGTCACAATGCACGTATTCATAAGTATAGTATAAGTGTTGTGTTATCTTAAGGTACCTATAAATGTAATTTTAGCCAGTGGCTGCACTGCTATATATTTCATAAGTTGATGACAGCTTGATTACTATGACCTTTTATATGGAAAATGAAGAAAAAGTAAGTATTTAAAAAAATCTGAATTTATTAGAGCAAAAGTCTTAGTTCTGAACTGAAACTTTTGAAATGCCTTTTAATTGTTACTCAAAAGAACCATTTTAAAGAATATCAAATATGAAAAAATATTCTGGAATTAAGATTTTGCTTCCATTACCTTTATTAGCTTTCTAATGTAAATATAATATTTGTGGCTTACTTTTCTGAAGTAAAAAATGATGTATTTCAAAGAAGATATTATCATTCTCTAACAGGCCAGTGTTGGATTTTTTAAAACTTGAACAAAAATTATTTAGCAGTAGAACAATTTCTGTTGATGAGCATAAAACCGAGTTTTGGGAATGAACAGTCTGTTCAAGAGAGTCTACATAGGTGCTCCTCCTGCAAAGGGAAAGGTTTCAATTTTGCCATTTTCTAAACACAGAAAAATGTATCCCTCCAATTCAGAATATTGAATGTCTTATGGAAAGTGAAAGGTCATTTGTAACTGTCCAAAGGATTGATGGAGTTGAGATACCTCCTTGACCTTCACCCTGCACTCATAAAGAATAGTTTCAGATGACAGAGCATCAGGCAAGTTTTCAGAAAATGTCTTTTCTTCTTTTATATTGCATAGCAAGATTGTTACCTGATATTCTCTTTCATAGTTGTATGACAAGATTTAATTACCTAATACCCTTCCTCATTAAAAGTTAACTGACATCGAATGCTTCTGAGCAATGTCTGTGCTTTGGTCCTACTCAAGCAGTTCTATCTGCTTTTTGCCATTGTTTTCCATCTCAGTTTCTGCAGTAATTGCTTTGGAGACATCATAAAACATCTCAAGGTCATCCTTTATAAATGCTAACCACTACACACCCCCAGCACATATATACTTCAATTAATTACTGTCTATTAAGGACACATATTGTAAAAAAGCACCTAATTCATGATAATTTAGAGATTTTTTTATTCCCATGGCTTAATTTAAAAAATAATGAAATGCTAGTGCAACTATTAAAAACAATGTAAGTGTCCTATACCACTATACTAATAGTTGTAGAATTAATGTGTGTGCACACGCTTACCACATTTGTCGGTTGTGAAATCTCTGTGACATAGAGTGGCATGATCTTTAGACTTAGGACTTGTATGAGAGAAAATATAATGATATTGTGCAATACTTTCTATGTAAAATGATGCTCCCGCCACACTATATGGAGAGTATGGGCTTCTGGCTGTTTTGCTCATAATAATGATGGATTTGAGGTGATCCTACTGTCCCCCTTGTACCTCAAGCTTCCTTTGTACCTCAGCTTGTACATGACAGCAGCCTCTTAATTGTTTTCCTTGTTTCCAATGTTATCCAACTCACATTTACATACAATAAAGAGAATGACAAAGGAAATATCCCAAATTATTTCAGAAATGATGAGAGAATACAAACAGAAGGTGATCAGAACTCCATGAAAATGAAAACAAATGTTAAAATAAAGAAAATGAATCTTAATACTTGGCTTTGAAGTATCAACTAGTCAAACATATAACAGTATAATAATGATGGCTAAACATATAATAATGCATACATATTTTTGATTTTCAACTATTTGAATGAATCGAAACACTAAGCATAGAAATAGTCATTGCAATAAGATATTTGAAATTTAAAAGTAGATATGGTTAAATTTTGTTGCTTTAGCAATAAGGAACTTTTTGCTATAAACAAAGCATTCCAAAGATAAGAATCAAGATAATGTCTTTGATTGAAGAAATAGAAAATGTCTGTTTATATGTAAATTATTTAAGTAACTATGTTTCCCAACTGAGAGATGAAAAAGGTGCTAAAACTGCATAGGAAGTGATGGGAGAAGGAAAGGATATTGATATAAATAAGTTAAATTTCATTTATCTTATTGAGGTGCATATTGATTAAATCTAATGCTGTCAATTTTCAAATAGCTTTATAAAACCTTACTCTAGAAGAACTAGAACACAAGCAATTAAAATTATTGTTTCTAAGAAATGGATACATATTTGTTGAATGAACAATGCTTACAATTTCTTTTGTCCTGGTGTAATGAAGTGTCGATTTTTATTATAAGCCTTGACATGTTTTCTATTTAAATGTGATTTACTTTTACAAATATGAAAAATAAATATTGAAAATAATATTTATGAAATATTATTAAAGTAAATTTTCATAATATATTTATAAATATTATGAAAATAAATACTGCTTTTCATAATAAAATGTGATTGTTTTAGAATGCAACACTGGCAGAATGGGAGCCAGGACAAAATCAATCATTAAAGTGGACAGTGGTCTGCATTAGAGGGTTAAGGAAATAGAGAAAAGAAATACTTACCTGGCAGGGGAGATACCATGACCACAAAGATGGTTTACCCAGGGCAAGGGCTATCCATTGCACTCCTGATGTGCCGACCCCTGCGATTTCCCCAAATGTGGGACACTCAACTGCATAATTTGTGGTAATGGGGGACTGCATACATGCTCTCCCTTGGCACACACACACACACAAAAAAAAGAAAGAAAAAGAAAGAAAAGAAAAAAAAGAGATGTAAAAAAAAAGAAATTTTAGACAAAGATTTAACTCAATGAAGTCTGTCGGCAGCAATGTATATCTTTAAAACAAAAACCTAAATTACAGAGTTCTAACTGACATTTGTCAAAAAAATTGATGTCACTTTTTACCATGTTCTGAAATTATATATAATCTATCTGAAATAAAAATGTTAACACAAAAGATATTAGTAATAATTCTTTGTTGATGTACCATTGTAACAGGATGTACTTGAGAGAAATTGGTAGATTCTTTGATTTTTAATCATGTCTCCATGGTCCATAGTGAGGACCTGCACTTTTTATCTTAAACAATGAGCATCCTTAGAATACTTCTCAATGTTAACCTTCACTTCTCATTCATTCCAGATACAATTATACCCTCTCCCAAAGATTATAATTTTTTAGCATTATTTGACTCAATTAAAAAGTAGAATGAGACTTCTAGCCAAGATGGAGGCATAAGTGGACACACTCTGCCTCCTCTCACAACCAAAATTAAGGACAACAAAAATTTAGAACCAAACAAACAATCAGAACATATAGAAAATTGAATTCGAAAACATTCACCCAGACCGGTAAGAGGGGCAGAGTCGGCGGCTGGCGGAGAGGGATCGCAGGCAGGAAAAAGCAGTAGCTAGCAGTCCCGGATGAACAGGCGGTGGTTGGCACACTCCAGGCACGCAGGCAATGGTTACTGGGTGTGAGGAGGCAACAAGCAGACCAAGGGAGGCACACAAGGCGGCTGACCACAGTCACACATTCACGCACAGATAAACCAGGCAAAAATGGGCAGCAAGACAGTCTGTGCAACCCCAGGTCCCAGTGCTGGGAAATAAAGCCTAAAAGCACCGATTGAAAACACTTGTGGGGTTGAGGTGCTAGGAGAGACTCCCAGCCTCAAAGGAGAATTTGTTGGAGAGACCCACAGGGTCGTGTAATGTACACAAGCCCACCCACATGGAAATCAGTACCAGAAGGGGCCAATTTGCTTGGGGAAAGCAGCGGAAGGGACTAGAATTCAAGAGAGCACGGAGCAAGGGCCATTGTTCCTCTTGGACCCTGCCCCCACATACAGCGTCACTACCCAGCAACTGGCCTTCCCTGCCCTGGTGAACACCTAAGGCTCTGCCCCTCACTATGTAACAGCCACAACCAGACAAAAAAAAGAAAAGAAAGGAAAAGAAAAGAAAATAAAAAAGGCTCAAATGGGAGAACAGATCAAAGCTCCAGAGCCAATTCATCTAAGCGACCAAGAGATAACTAACTTATCAGATGCACAGTTCAAAGCCCTGGTGATCAGGATGCTCACAGAATTGGTTGATTTTGGTCACAAATTAGATGAACAAATGCAGGCTACAATAAGTGAAATGAAGAAAAATGCACAGAGAACCAATAGTGATGGGAGGAAAACTGGAACTCAAATCAATGAAGTGGACCAGAAGGAAGAAAGAAACATCCAACCAGAAAAGAATGAAGAAACAGGATTAAAAAAAAAAAAAAAAAAAAAAAAAACAAGGAGAGGCTTAAAGGCTCCAGGACATCTTTAAACGTCCCAACATCTGAATTATAGGGGAGAAGTACCAGAAGTGGAAGAGGAAGAGCAAAAAGTGGAAAACTTATTTGAACAAATAATGAAGGAGAACTTCCCCATTCTGGCAAAGGAAATAGACTTTCAGGAAGTCCAGGAAGCCCAGAGAGTCCCAAAGAAGTTGGGCCCAAGGAGGAACACACCAAGGCACATCATAATTACATTAGCCAAGATTAAAATGAAGGAGAGAATTCTAGAAGCAGTAAGGAATAAGGAGACAGTCACCTACAAAGGAGTTCCCATCGGACTGTCAGTTGATTTCTCAAAAGAGACCTTCCAGGCAAGAAGGGGCTGGACAGAAGTATTCCAAGTCATAAAAGTCAAGGACCTTCATCCAAGATTGCTCTATCCAGTGAAGCTGTCATTTAGAATGGAAGGGAAGATAGGTCAAGTTAAAGGAGTTCATCATCACCAAGCCCTTATTACAGGAAATATTAAAGGGACTTATCTAAGAAAAAGAAGATAAAAAATATGACAGTAAAATGACAGCAAACTCACAGATATTAACAACCACATCTAAAACAAAAGCAAACTAGGAGCAGAAACACAGAAATAGAGATCACATGGAGGGTTAGCAGCAAGGGAGTTGGAGGAGGAGAGAGAGGGAAAAGGTACAGAGAATAAGTAGCATAGATGGCGGGTAGAAAATAGACAGGGGGAGGGCAAGAATAGTGTGGGAAACGTAGAAGCTAAAGAACTTAGGACACACGGACATAAACTAAAGGGGAGGAATGTGGGTGGGAGGGGGTGTGCAGGGTGGAGGGGAATGATGGGGGAGAAATAGGACAACTGTAACAGCATAATCAATAAAATATATTAAAAAATAAAACAACAAAGAATTTTAAAAAGTAGAATTGTATGGCAAAGTATACTGATAAATCACTTCAATACATAATAAAACCTAATGTAATAATGTCCACATTAGACATATTTTTCCATGTTTTACCTTCTGATCCTAGTTGGCCTTGTCTTCATCCCAGGACTCTTCCCAAGTAGTCCTCACAGATTAATCTTCCTTTTCCTACCTCTTTTTTTTAATTTCAGAATTTCTTCATTTTTTTTTACCTCAAGTTCAGTTGGGAGCTACAAAGGCTCCTTTCTACCCAATTAATGGCTTATAAAAACATCTACAAAAAATTCCAGTCTGTACCTCTGAAATAATTGTAATATGAGCAGTAAGAGTACAATTTTTTTCTAGAAATCATTTATTTCTATATAGTCCTTCTTAGCCCCTGAAATCATTAAGTGACATATGTAAGAATATGGATGTTTGAAATATTTTCAATTCTTTATAATTCACAGAAACATTTTACACACTGTTATGGGTTGAATTGTGTTCCCCCCATATTTTTATGTTGGAGTCCTAATCCCCAGTGGCTTAGAATATAACCATATTTTGAGATAAGGTCTCTACTTAAGTATTCAATGTAAACTGAGAACAATATGGTAGGCTCTAATTCAATATGACTGGTGTTATAAAAATGGGAAATTTGGACATATTGATAAAGACAGAGGGAAGATGACATAAAAAGACACAGGAAAGCCCTGGCTGGTATGGCTCAGTGGACTGAGCCCCAGCCTGTGAACCAAAGGGTCACTGGTTTGATTCCCAGTTGGGGAACATGCCTGGGTTGTGGGTCAGACCCCCAGTAGGGGTGGGCAAGAGGCAACCACACATTGACGTTTCTCTCACTCTCTTTCTCCCTCCCTTCCCCTCTATCTAAGAATAAATAAACAAACAAATAAATAAATCCTTAAAAAATAATAGACTCACAAAACAAACAAACAAACAAACAAACAGGAAAAAGAGGGTCGTTTATAACCAAAATTCAGAGGCCTGGAACACATTCTTCCCTCACAGTCCTCAGAAGGAACCAAATCTGCCAATACCTTGATTTTGGACTTTAAACCTCCAGAATTATGAGCTAATAAATTTCTGTCATTTAAGCCACCCAGTATGTGGATGTTTCTAGAGCTGTCATAGCAACTCTGGAAAACTAATGCACATACTCAAGTGCTTTTGATGATTGATTACATGTCCATCCTTTAATAATTGCAATTTTCACTCAAGTATAAAAAGAAAATATCCACTAGTCTTTTTCTAAACAAACCCAGTATTTTAATTTCATTTCTTCTGCCAATAATTCCTTCTCTTATCTTTCCTCTAATTTAACTCCTATTTATGCTTCAAGACTTTTTTTTTTTCCAGGAAAGATGGTTGTCAGGAACATGTATAAAGGATGCATGGACAGAGCCAGAGGTAGGATCAAGGGTGGTACTTGGGGATGGCTAGGGTGGTGGGGAGTAGTGGCAGGGAAATACTTGAACAACAATAAAAAATGTGAAAAAAATAAAATTATTATTTAGAACTAGAAAAAACAAAGTAAAATGTATCATTTTAGTAAAATAAAAAAAGACTTTTCATTTACATTTAATAAAGAAGAGGAGAGAACTGGAAGGGATGGCATAAGAAATTCCCTAGATTTTTGGTGTCTTTGTGAAAACTTCTTAGCAACACCTTGATCTCAAAAAATATGTTAGAAATGTACAAAAGTGTCTCTGTGCTTTCTGTGCAGGGAAAAAAGACAAAATAAAAGGAGAAACAAAACAAACTACTCTTATGCTTTGTTGAATAACTGTGGCATTGGAGAAGGAAACAAACTATTTAGGCTGCATGCAACAGCATGCGATGAAAGAAGAGACAGGGTATACACATTAGACTCTCCATAGGAGTTCAGTTAGGTCTTGTGCACAGCGGCATTCCTAGCCTCTAGCACAGGAGAGCAGCTTATGCTTATTCAATGATACAAATGGCTCTCAAAAAATACTTGTGAAATCATTTGTTTATTTCATACACACACACACACACACATACACACACTGGACAATAGGCTTAGCTCTAGGGACAGTTCTATGAATAAGGGCAACAAAACTATTGCCTCTTGAAAGTTAAAATCTTATGGATTGACAGAATAAATAAGTACATAACATCTAAATAAAGCAGGCAAAAATTATCTTAAGTACTATGGACAAAATAGCTTAGCGATGCAATGTAGAAGAACTGGCCAGGACTAGGTTTATAGGCATGGTATTAGTCAGTTCAGGCTGCTATAACAAAAAATACTATAGATTGACAGATGTAAACAACAACAATTATTCACAGTTCCAGAGGCTAGGAAGTCCATGGTCAAGGTGCCAGCACAGGCGGTGTCTGATGAGGATGGCTTTCTGGCTTGTATATGGCTGTCTTCCTGTCTTCTCACTATGTCCTCACATGGCCAACAGAGAGAATGAGAGAGAAAGAGAGAGAAAGAGAGAGAGGGAGAGAGAAAGAGAAAGTACAAGCAAGAGAGTGAGTTCTACCTTTACTTATAGAAACATTAATAAATATTAATCCCCTCTTGGGGGCTCTACACACATGAACTAGTTACCACCCAAGTCTCCCAGCTCTAAATACCATTAAATTAGGGCTTCAACATTTGGGGACACAGACATTTAGTCTATAGCAGGCACTCAATGTTTTTTTTTTAAAAGGGGGAGTGACCACAAGCACTATGGTAATGGAAGGGTCCTTTGAGAAGACAGAATTTAAACTTAGAACTGGGGAAAAAAAAACCCAGAAATGAAGCCAGCCTTGCAAAGGGTGAGTAAAACAGTGTTCAGGCAGAGACAACTGAAAGTTTATAGGTGCTGAGATAGAAAATAATTGACATGCACCAGCAATAGAAAGGGAGCAAGTGTGCTGAATTCAGGTGGTATAAAATAACTTGGAGAATTAGGTAGCAGCTAGGTCACCTGTGGACCCACACCCACACTCCACCAGAGAGAGAGCAGAAGTTACTGTCAGTGCACTAGTAATCACAGGAAGGGTTAAAAAGCTACAACTAAATCTGACTTATTTGTTTGAAAGTTTATTTTGACTTATCTGTGCCAAATAGTATACACAGGGCCAGCAGCTGAAGCAGAAACTATTGTACTGAGGAGGCTATTGTATCTTATTAAAGGCAATGATAAGTCAAACTGACTTCTCTTAGATAGTATAAGGTGAGAATGAAAGACAGCTGACTTTAACAAATCAGTTGGTTCTGTTAGGTTTTAGAGACAACAGGATTGGTCGAAGGATTATCTGTGAGACTTAAAGAAAAAAACAGGAATCAAGTTTGTCTTCCTCTCCACATCTTTGCTCATTCATACTTTCCTCCTCCAACTACATAGCATTGACTATGCTATGCATATAATGTGTGACTATGAAAAGCTATTATTAACAAAAGCAGTTAGGGTTTGAACACAGTCTAGCCAACTAAAATAAACTCTGAATAGAAAGTGATCTGTCTTTAAACATTATATCTCCTGCATTGACTATTGTGTTTGGCACACAAGCATATATAACTTGTGTTCAGTGTTTTTCAATAAATAACTGTATGTTAAGTAAGAGAAATGCCCAAATAGAGAATGATGACTAAATAATTGAATTTAGTCTGCAAATTTATTTTTATAGTATATAAACATATATAATTCAAAGTATTTTTATTTAGAAAACACTTCCAAGCATTCAGTTACCTTTCCTGGAGACTATATTATTTGATGATCATACCTATTCCATTCCAGCATACAGAGGATGATTCTAATTTTATATATGTGGAAAGTCGGTCTCAGGAGACCTGAGTTACTTGCTAATAAATGATAAAGTTCTTCAATTTTAATTCATTGTTTACTCCACTCTCTTGTGTTCTTCTAGATACACTTAGGTTGGTGATAGCATGTGGTAGTGAAAAGATCACTGAACTGGTTTGTGGGAAATCCTTCCAGGTATAGTCCATACAAGCTTTCTGAGGCTTTGTCATCTGATCTGTGACATCAGGAAGTTAGAACTAATGATCTTTAATATCATCTCCAAAGCAAACAGTGCAATGTTCAAACAACTTACCAAGTGGGAAAAACTATCAAACTGCTATTTCTTCCCATTGGGCACCCTTTACGTATACTTTTCTTCTCAATTGTCATTTGTTGATCTCAATATTTTTATTAATGTAGATTTATTAAGAAGTTACTGATTTCCAAAAAGTACCAAAATATTTCTGATAAAATGAATAAAATCATTCCATATTGAAGGCCTTTTTGTAAAGTGGATGTACCTCACAAAAGATTTGTGCAGAGAATGTTACTTGGAGCTGGATTCAACATGGTGATACAATGTTAAGAAAAAAAGATATTGTTGCATCCATTTTTGCAGATGGTGAGTAAACTTATTTTCAAGCTCTTTATAAACATCAAGCCATGACACATATTGATAATTTTTATCATGCCTACTTCCACATTCCAAATAACGTATGAGCTAAATTGAATAACCCAAGTTTGTTTTGTCTTAGTTTTTACCTTTCTTACCACTAAGCATAGTAAGTATGTAGGTGTATAAATGCATCCACAAATGAAATCTGTCCAGAAAAAGCCCAGCCATTGTTAATATAAAGAGAACAGTTCATGCAATGTCCTTGTCCTAGCAGCCAAGGACAGTGGACTGGAATGTGTATGCATGAACAATGAATACTTCACTGTACTAGTCAGTGGGGCAGTGTATGCCATTGAGTAAGCATGTGTACTGTGAGGCAGTCATATTCGAAATGACTGAGCAAGTACAGCAACACATCTGTGTAAAATTTTACATTAAACTTGAACATTCCTCCATAGAAACTATTCAGATGATTCAGAAGCCTGCAGCTCTGAGCAACTGGTGATTGGCAGCTTCATCAACACAACACTCCCACTCATGCACCACATCTCCTGCAGAATTTTTTGGTGAAACATCAAATCACCCAGGTGACTCAACTTCCCTACAATCCAGATTTGATACCCTGTGACTTCTGACTTTTCCCGAAACTAAAATCATTTTTGAAAGGAAAGAGATTTCAGATAGTCAATGAGATTCAGGAAAATATGATGGGGCAGGTAATGGCTATTGAGAGAACTATGTGAGGTCCCAAGATGCCTCTTTTGAAGGGGACTGAGGCATCATTATCCCTACAATGTTTCTTGTATCTTGTATCTTTTTCAATAAATGTCCCTATTTTTCATATTACGTGGTTGAATACCTTCTGGACAGAGCTCATATAAGACACTATGTTTTATTTTATTTTTTTTTTACTTTAAATAATTATTTATTTTTAGTTACAGTTGACATACAATATTATATTAATTTCAGTTGTATAGCAGAATAATGGTTAGACATTTATATAATTTACAAATGGATCTTCCCAATAAGTTTTGCAACCACCTAGAAACATGCAATAATTATAATATTGTTTACTATATTCCCTATGCTGTACTTTACATCCCCATGACTATTTTGTAAAATTCTAGAGGATAATATAGGCAGGAAAATCTCAGATATTTCACGCAGCAATATTTTCACTGATATGTCCCCTAGAGCAAGGGACATAAAGGAAAGAGTAAACAAATGGGATCTCATCAAAATAAAAAGCTTCTGCACAGCTAAAGAAAACAGTATTAAAATAAAAAGAGAACCAACTGTATGGGAAAACATATTTGGAAATGATACCTCAGACAAGGGATTAATCTCCAAAATATATAAAGACACTATGTTTTAAAAATAATTTCAGCAGATAACTTTAGGGTAGGGCAGGGATACTTATGGACTTAGCTCAGAAAGAGATCTCAGAGGATATGAAGTACATCAGGCAAACTACTAAGTAAGGGAATCAGAAAGTATTTATAATTTTTACTGTCAAAATAAATAATCCAACTGAAGCCAATATATTGTCAATTGTTTTATTAAAATATGCATTGTGTCTATTTAATATAGAATTTGAAAAACTAAGTATACACATATATTTTTAGGTTTACAAAGACCACCTCAAAGATAAAAGTCCTTTAGATTTAGAGTTAATGTCAGAGTAACATGGGTTATATGTACTGTTTTAAACTTTAGTAAAGATGAGATTGAAGGTAGTAAGGAAACAAAAAGAGGCAAAAAGGAAGACAAAGGAGAGAGAACGAAGGGAGAAGCCTGCAAATTGTAAAGGAGAAGGGATTTCCTAGTTCAACGTGACTTCATGATGCCCGCAGAAATGCCTATAGCCCCATGCACTAGTGTTTTCCACAATTTGCTGCTGTTTTACCAAGTGCGAATTCATACATATTCTACTGAATCAAGGTTTATAACTTTAAAATAGTTGCTGATGAGATCTGCGATTATTTTTTAATTACTTGACAAGCTTAACTAATTAGGTATAAGCAGTTTATTTGAAAGTATCCTTGCTATTTATGCACTGACAGTAATTTATTTACAGTTATTGAATCCTCATCACTACTACTCTGTATAAGCTGTAAATTACATTAACAATATATATACATATTTATTTTCATAGAAATGGGTTCCTAAACAAACATATATATACATCAGAAAATAATGCCGCCTTGATCTGCAATGGCCAATGAGGGGAAACACACACACACACATACATACGTACACATATATGTTGATTCCAATAAAATAATTTAGTTAAAGATGAACTGGAAAATGAAGAGATAGTAAATGGTGATGATGATAAGAAACAGCAGGCTGTGCTATGAAAAAAAAAAAAACTGGCAAAATGAAGTCAGCATTGAAGAATAGCCAAGATATTGCCCACTTTATTGATAGCCCCCTGTTCAGATTACCAGCATCTGGGATAAGTAAGGTGTACTGCTCTACATATCCTTTTGTAAACATTGTGATTTAACTTGTAAATTTATCTGCACTGGTTCTAAAATTACTGTGATTCCCACATTGTTTGGAATTGTACTTTCTGAGATAAACAAGCTCAAGCACAAATTCAGCCAACACTGATTTTTTTTTGCTTTTTTGGATGAAAACAATTACATGTTTCCTCCCACCCCACCCCCACTCATCATGGAGAATTTCCCATAGCCATAGCCAAATGTTTTAATTTGTAGAATGTTCTGTGCTTTGCCACTGCAATGGAATCACAGCTAAGTTCCACAGACTGCAACAGCTCCAGAGAGAACTATATGCTATCTGTCAAGCATATAATTTTAAGGTTTAATAATGTATAATATGTTGATGCAGTCTATCAAAACACATCTTTTTTTGAAAAAGAAAGAAAAAGAAAATAAAGAAAATACTTAAAAATAGTTGTTCCAAAAGACACTGCTTTTGAAAATGAACTACTGCTAATTGATGAAGAACAGAAAATATTACTATTTAGAACAACTGATTAAACTATGTGTTCATTTAATTGAGGTCTGTGTTATCCAAAAACATTAACAATGCCATGGTTTTAATAATCATAAAAAGATCATATTTACCTCATAGGAGAAACTTGTTAAACATATTTAACCTGACTGCTGTTCTTGTTTACAAATTTTGAAAAAATTTGGTATTTTGAGTAACCATTGTCTTTAATGCTATGAAAGTCCGAGAGTTTTTTTTTAATCCGTCTAATATTTTTCTTAAAATATAAGTGTAGTCTGCTGTGTGGTGTGATCAAGATACAAAGGGAAGAAAGTATTTTTAATAGTGTATTTATGATCTTGAGTGAGAAACAAGAATGTTTTCTCCCATTTATTAATACTGCAAAACTCACGTATCATTCACTGCCAGGAAGTCTGCGTATAAGATATGATCTAATGGGGCAAGGAAGAATCCCTATTCTATGTACAATAAATCCACTGGGAAATAGCTAAGCAGTTGCTATAGGTTCTTTGTCCCCCAGATACTAATCCCCCAGTATTAGTAAGAATTCTTACTATTGAACTATTAATGGTTTATAAATTTCATAATTTTCCACATGTAAATATTTTCCCATGATCTTATAATTTGGGACTTCAAGTGTGTAAACTTCTGGAGAAATAAGTGGAAAAGTAATTTAGTATTTTAGATGACATGGAATTTTGGGGAAAAGAACATGATAAAACAAGAGAAAAAAGGAAACTATAAATTTTTCCCCAGTAAGATCATTCATGTGCAAGAAGAGAAAGAATAGAATAAGAATAATACATAACTAAGGTGAAATAGCAGAATGTTTTTCTTTACTCCAATACATCACTCTATTGATTATCCTTATATTTTAAAAATATCTTAAGGGTGCATAAATGTGAAATACAGTAAATGAAAAATGGAATTAGAAATTAAATAATCTCAACTTGGCAATAAAAAATAAATGTATATATTTAGGGCACAGGATACAGTAATTTGGGTATATCCAACATACCTCCCATATGGATGGTGAAGTACTTTGAATATTTTCACTTTAGTAGTAACATCCTTAAATTCTTCATCAAAGAAAACCTAGGGATGTCAACCAACATGCAAACACACTCACACACCAGTTGAGTACAAGCATCATTTTATTTCTAATAGGAAAGCACAAAACTAAATCAGAAGGATAAAACACTTAACTTGTATAAATAAATGAAGGTTTTCATCATGAGACAACATGGAATGAGTGCTGACATGAGATCAGGGCATCACTGAACCAAGGTGGATTTCTACAGGGCATGCATTATTGCAGGGGGTTAATTTTCCATAGATTTGCCCACTGAAAGATAGTTCTAGATAATAAATGTTAGTTGTCTTTTCCTCTTAGATATAATGGAGAAATAGTGAGGTAGGGGTAAATGATAAACAATGAAATGCTTTATCATGGGAGCTGGTATTTTAGAGCTTTACTGATTTTTCCACTATAGGACATTTGATAGATATTGCCTAAAATAATCAAAGAAAAATCACCTATGAAAAATGGCACCATGAAATTTCAGTTTCTGTCCATTAACAAATGAAAAACACACACTGTGGAGTATCTGGGACTCTGACAAACCCTAACTGAAACATTTATTAGATGTGTGGCTTTGGATTTTTGCAGTCATCATCTTTAAAATGAGTAAGTTTGACAATATTTTGTTGAGGATTTTAGCATCTATGTTCATCAGAGACATTGGCCTGTATTTGTCTTTCTTTGTTGTGCCTTTACCTGGTGTTGGAATTAGGGAAATACTGACCTTGTAAAAAGAGTTTGGGAGTCTTCCTTCTTGAATTTTTTGGAGTAGTTTGAGAAGAATAGGTGTTAGTTTTTCTCAAATATCTGGTAAAATTCTCCTGTGAAGTGATCTCATCCAGAGCTTTGCATGTCAGAGTTTTCTGACTACTGCTTCAATTCTGCTGGTTGTTCTCAGTTTATTCATGTTTTCTGCCTCTTCTTGATTCAGTTTTGAAAGATGGTATGTTTCTAGAAATTTATGTGTTTCTCCCAGGTTGTCCAATTTCTTGGTTATAGCTCAATAATTTCTTACTATCCTTTGTATTTCTGTGGTATCGGTTGTTAATTCTCCTCTTTTGTTCTGATTTTATTTATGTGGGTCCTCTTTTATCTCCTTGATGCATTTGGTTAAAGGTTTGTCAATTTTGTTTATCTTTTCAAAGAACCAGCTCCTGGATTCATTGATTTGTTTTTTGAAAAAAATTTTTTAGTCTCCATATCATTTCAACTTCTCTGATCTTAAATACTTCTTGATCCTTCCTTCTGCTCAGTCTGGACTTTGTTGTTGTTCTTTTAGTTTTTTTAGATGTAGGGTTAAGTTTTTATTTGAGATTTTTCTATCTTCTTTAGGTATGCCTGTATTGATACAAACTAGATGGAATTGGAGACTATCATACTAAGTGAAATAAGCCAGTCAGTGGAAGATAAATACCATATGATCTCACTTACAAGAAGAATTAATGAACAAAATAAACTAATGAACAAAATATAATGGGATACTTAGAATAATGGAATAGACCGACAGTGGTAAGAGGGGAGTGGAAAGAGGGATTGTTAGAAAGAAGGTGAAGGGATTAGTCAAGGAACATATATAAGGTCTTGGTGACATGGACAAGGGGATGGGGTTTGACTGTGAAAGTGTGGGGTGGGCTGGGTACAGGGGGGCAGTTGAGAAATAATTAGAACAACTATAAAATATAAAAATAAAAAATCAGAAAAAAATTTAAAAATGAAGATAAGTATTTACTTCAGACAGTTGTGAAAATTAGACATAACGTTTATAAAGAAATATACTTAGCAGAAGAATATTCAGCTTATGGTCAAAACTCCACGTAAAGTAGCTATTTTTATTGCTAATATGATATCACAGAATAACATTTTCCCCTCCACAGTGCCCAACAGTCATCCACAGCATTCCTCAGGAATCTATGATGTGAGTGACCACACAGATCCTGCTCAGGTAGGACTCATATTCCTGATTATTACAGTCATGTGAAAACTCAATGTCATATGCCCCATTATTTCATGGCCTTGCCCTTATCTCATGATAGTTATCTGGTTTTATAGTCTGTGATACTGTTAATGACTTAAAAAATTTATATATGTCTGGCTTAGAATGTGTAATAAGTATGTTGATTTTTGTGAAATTTTCCCAGCAAATATATTTTGAATTGGCCTTAGAAATTAGAAATAGCTAGAAAATATACCCTCTGTATATTGTAAAGTCTAGCATGATTTGTTGTTGGCATAAGAGAATTCTCTTTACAGAGATCCTCCATTAGATGGTTAATAACATATTCAGAATAAATAGATAGTGGGGATCTGGTAGTGTGATGGAAAGCGTTGGGGTGTATTGAGTCTTAATTATATAATGTAATAATAATCTTAAAGAAAATATTATGAAAAGAAAAATATAGTATCTGTAACACTATAAGCAAACTTATTTTCATCCCTTGCTCATTCTTTCCAACACTGGGTGACTATAACAGCCACTAATTTGGAAAATTTCACAAAAATCAACACACTTATTACACATTTTAAGCCAGATCTATATAAATCTTGTAAGTTATTAACAGTATCATTGGCTATAAAATCAGGTAACTATAATGAGATAAGGGCAAGGCCAAGAAATAATGGGGCATATGACATTGAGTTTGTCTTCTCTGAGTGGAAGGATGTGATCTTCTTATCTAGTCACCTAAGTTGAAACCTTATCAGCAGTTAACTAAATGAAGCAAATTCTTCTGATTTATCATGGGCCAGACCTTCTCATATGCAGCCCTCTGCTACATACTTTGTTCCAGGTAGACAAAACTACTGGGACTCAGAACCGTTTGGTGCCTAGAACTGATACTGAGTATGGGAAGGATGTTCAGTAGTTGGTCACCATCTTGGAATGGCTAGGACCCAACCTGTTGTGGATTTTTAATGCTTATGCTAGGATATCATGATACCAAAAATGAAAAAGTGTTTTACCATCCTGATGTATAAGGTGAAAAACTAAACAAGCTTAATTTAAACTAAATATAAATCTAAATAGTAAATGTATATAATGTATAAAATAATTTAAGGTTTCAGTAAGCATTTTACATCAACCAAAAATTGGAAATAAGCCCTGGCTGGTGTAGCTCAGTGGATTGAGCACAGGCTGCGAACCAGGGGGTCGCCAGTTTGATTCCCAGTCAGGGCACATGCCTGGGTTGCAGGTCAGGTCCCCAGTGGGGGTCAAGTGAGAGGCAACTACACATTGATATTTCTGTCTCTCTCTCTCCCTGCCTTCCCTTCTCTCTAAAAATAAATAAATACAATCTTTTAAAAACTTGGAAATAAAATATTTCTTAACTTATATATTTGTTATTTAAATTTAGTAAGTGAATTTTACTCATGGGTTCTTTCAGAGAAAATCAATTTGTACTTCATCTCATTTCCTTAAAAATGCCAAAAAAAAATACAATGGTAAAAAAGTTAGTCATTTTTAATATCTTGGATTTTTTTTAAATAGCATATAAGAATATTTTTAATCTTCTGCAGGAGGTTAAAATAATTATACAATGTATTGACTCTGTAGTCCGGGACAACCACAAAGCCCCGATTTCCTTACATGTCAATTGGCATAAGAATTGACATCTATAAGTATGTGATTATTGAGTACATTAAATGAAATTATCTATATAAAGCAGTCAGAATATTCCAAATTGGAAGTAATCTGGGTTATGTACGGATTTAGTCATTAAATTCATAAGAAAAATAGCACATTCTAAAACAATATTCAAAATTTTGGCTCTCTGAGTTTGCAAACAAACTTATAGGTAGGTATAGGTGAGTAGCGTTTTCCTTTCTAACTGTGTTCTAATTCTCAAACCGTGACTCAAAATATTCCAAAGGAATCATATTAATGCTAACATAAACTTATGATAGCCATTCTTAATACTAATTCAGATATCACTTTTCCTTAGTTTTATATGTTCTAAATCTAAAAGGCAGTTTTGCACTTTGAGTAGAACCTGATGTCTGTGAAAATTTTTCACTTGCACAAAAGGAAAAATAGAAATGTAGAGACTATGTCAGTGACATTACATTACAAAATGTATTTTATAAAGAAAATCTCAGTATTAAAATATTTAATGTCACAAATAATAGCCCACAGATTTAAAGTAACATTCATAAACAGCAAATGTCCAGTGAGCATAAAACTGTATATTTATCTTTTAATTTTACAGTGATAATATTGATTTCATTAAGTACCTCAGTAGTAGATATATGGAGTTGTACTTGTGTATGCCCACCTGAATTTAAAGAAGGGCAAAATTTTTCTACAACCTAGTGAAAATACAAAAACTTGTGTTCATTTTCTCAATTTTGCTAACCGCTTCAAAAATGTACATGGTCCATTTGGCATAAGCTAAAATTTCACAGAATCTTAGTAAAGGTTATTTCATAAGAGCAGTCAATAAAATTAAGGTCTATTTCCTTTTTTAAAATGAAAGTTGCTACTCTTGATTTACTGTTATTGATAGTCACAATCTTCTGGTAAAAGGAGATAATTATATTTTATTAGTAAATTTTACCTTTGTATTCAAATTACATAGAATTCACACTGTTGTGACAATTTAAGGCTTTATAAAAAATGTAACTTAACGGTGGCTTTGTGATTGTTGGGGATTGCTTGGATGTTTTCTGTCATTACAGTCTCTGCAATGTTTACACTGTGTAGCTACGGGATGGAGATGCAATCAGTCCTGAGCAGAGTCAAGTGGATACCATTACTTTGAGGATACATTTGCTGAATTCTATCATGGCAATACATTTAAACTTGCCTAATCACTTTGGTCAGTTCCAACCTTCACTATTTTCGGAGATGCCTGGTATTTTAAAATAAAACTTCACTAAGATAAACATTGAAATATCAGGGCTTATTTTTAGAACTAAATTTTAGTTACCATATGTATAAAAGATGGAATCCTTGAATTTATTTGCAAAATAGGTTGCAAAATTGATTTCCACAAAATGACATAAGAGATACACATGTGTGTGTATGTATGTATATATGTGTATGTGCACACACACATATATATAATCTTTAAAAAGGTTTGGATAATATCAAGTGTAATAAAAACAGAAAGGCATCAATAATCTAACCACACAGGAAAATCAATCTTATAAAATGTTCTATGATTTTTTTAGTGTTTGTTTATATGCATGTATAATCTTAGCTGATTTCCACCAATACATTATGTTGCAATAAATTTTTTAATGGAGTCTTTATCAATTTCTTAGTGTTTCCCTGAAATAAAAATCTTAGAAATTAAATCACTAGATTTTGGTTTGTGAATATTTCTATAATTTAAAACAGTGTATCATTTATTTCTATAATTTTATTCTAGTTACTTTGCCCTAAGTAATGTAATTACATACATGGAGGCTTTTGTGAACCCCAGAATAATTGTTCAAAAGAATATGTTTTGACATTTATACATAAGAAAGGAGTAAATATGGTAAACAAAATTTGCAATTGCAGCAGCAAGTCTGAACGAAGCACTGTTGGCTGAAGAAATTAAGAAGACAATAAAGAACTTGCATGCTGAAAATATTATAAGGGATCAGTAATCTCTTATGTTCTCTTTCACACTAACAATTTATTAAAATAGCATCAACCAATTCTCATTGCTAATTGTGTTTGACCTACTAGGAACATCACTTAGATTTTTAAAATCACTTTTAACATTGAATTCAATGAACCAAATTCTTTAGGTTCCGTTTTTTTTCTTCACCGCCACTAAATTATTTAGTCTGGACTCTGTAGGTATCCAAACCCAGAGTGATGCTAACCCTTTCAAGGAAAAGAACCTATCAAACAATACTAATACTCTAGAGGCATTTATATATATCAAATGACAAGATTAATGCACCCCGTAACTCAACCAGTTTACTACTGTTTAAACATTACTTGATATAAAATAGGTCCACTGAGTTAGATTTATAAAGAAAATTGATGATTGAAGAAGTCCTAATAAGATCTGGATAGCAATCTGAAGTCAAAGGAAGCAGGGTAGTTGGAAAAAATGTTAGAAGAACTTGCTGAAATACAACTTCAAGTAATACATCATTCCTGTAGGGCACTGGGTAACACTGGCACTGGGGAGATGGAGGTGGCTACAGGAATAAGAGCCCTATTAGATTTATAGAGCCCTTCAGGTACAAGCAATAGCAACAAAAATATTAGAGAGAAATACTATTTTTACAATCCACAGAACCTTGAGGATGGGCAGTGATAATTAGTGCTGCTGGTCATTCTCTTCCTGGAATTTAACTTAGAGGTTACATTTGAAAAGTGGACTATGAACAAACCAGGGGAATGTGGAAAAATAACTGTTATTTGTTGTTTACCAGGCACTATAAGGCACTTTAAATCAATTATTTAATGTAATATTTTAATTATTACAATGTTATCTACATTTTATAAGAAGAGAGATTTAGGTCTAGAAGAGTTAAATAATTTGCCCATGGACATGTAACTAATATGAGACAGAATAGTCTGATTAACTCCAAAGACAAACTTTTAGCTTTAAAACATTGTATTACCCTATACTATCTTCATATAAGATTAACACTAAAAGAGAAGTGATATGAAGTTTAAGTTTATATACTATTGTTATACACAATGCAATATAATGCTTAATTTATTTTCAGTTGGTGCTTTTATGTAATTATTACATAAATGTTTAATCAAGCATCTTGCTTTAATTTCTACTCAGTCTTCCATTTTTTCAATCTATCGTTGAAAGGAATTTTATGAAGAAAAAAAGAGAAACCATGTAACCAAACTATTGCCTAATTAAGAATACATTAACATGACATGCAATTTACATGAAATTATATTTAAATTTAGGCAAGGAATTCTATAGAAAGCAATACTTAAATATGATTGTTTAATTGACTTTTATCTTTTACAAAATATCTGTGTCTAAGACTGTATGCACAGTTCAGCATAAGGATTCATTGTGAAGATGCTAACTGGAAATGAGAATGACTAGAGACCTATGCATAGCACTTACTAAAATGAAAACTAGTAACCACATAGGAAGGTTGGAAGATTCGAACTGCGATGTAGTTTTCATTTTCAGACAACAGTATTCAACTGGATAAATGTCTATCATTTAGGCCTTATTAATCTCATATTTTAGGGCATATTATTCTTTAAAAGTATGCCGAAATATTTTGAGAAACCATCTGATACTTTTATGGGAACTCCTTGTAGGTAACTGGCTCCTTTTCTCTTGCTGTTTTGTAAAAAAATTATTTTTATTATTATTCATGTACAGTTGTCTTTATTTGTCCACCACCACTTTGTCCCCCACCCCCAGCTCCCACTCTCAGTCCTTCCACTCTTTGGCTTTGTTCATGGGTCTTTTATACATGTTTCTTAACGACCCCTAACCCTTCTTACTCCTGTTATCCCCATTCACCCTCCCTCAGGTTACAGTTTGTTTACTTGTTTGTTTTATTGATTAGGTTCCACTTATAGGTGCAATCATATGGTATTTGATAACTGCCTGGCTTATTTCACTTAGCATGATGTTTTCCAGTTCCATCCATGCTGTCACGAAGGGTAGGAGCTCTTTCTTCCTCTCTGGAGCATAGTGTTCCATTGTGTAAATGTACTAGTTTCTTGATCCATTCATTTACTAGTGGGCACCTAGGCTGTTTCCAGTGCGTGGCTATTGTAAATTGCGCTGCTATGAACATTGGGGTGCATAGGTTCTTTTGAATTAATGTTTCAGGATTCTTAGGGTATAATCCCAGCAGTAGAATTGCCAGTCAAAAGGAAGTTCCATTTTTAGTTTTTTGAGGAAATACCATGCTGCTTTCCATAGTGGCTACACTGGTGTGCATTCCCGCCAAGAGTGCACTAGGGTTCCCTTTTCTCCACAACCTCCCCAGCACATGTTTGTTGATTTGGTTATGATGGTCATTCTGACTGGTGTCAAGTGGTATCTCATTGTGGTTTTAATTTGTATCTCTCTGATGATTGGTGACACTGAGCATCCTTTCATTTGTCTCTGGGCCCTCTGTATGTCCTCCCTAGAGAGATGTTTGTTCAAGTCCTTTTCCCATTTTTTGATTGGATTGTTTGTCTTCTGGGAGTGGAGTTGTATGAGTTCTTTATATATTTTGGATATCAAACCCTTGTCTGAGATATCATTGGCAAATATATTTTCCACTACTGTTGGTTCCATTTTTATTTTTCTGATTTTTTTTAGCTGTGTAGAAACTTTTTATTTTGATGAAGTCCCATTTGTTTATTTTTCTCTTTATGTCCCTTGTTCTAGGGGACATTTTTGGTGAAAATATGCTATGTGGAGGAATGTTTATGCTGAGATTTTCCTGCCAATGTTTTCCTTTAAGACTTTTATGGTATCATGACTTAGATTTAAGTTTTTTATCTACCTTGAGTTTATTTTGGCGTGTGGTATAAGTTAGTGGTTGAGTTTCATTTTTTTGCATCTACCATTCCTGTTCTCCCAACACCATTTTTTGAAGGGGCTATTTTTACTCCATTTTATGGTTCTGACCCCTTTGTCAAATATTAATTGACCATAGAGACTTGGGTTTATTTCTGGGCTCTTTATTCTGTTCCATTGATCTATATCTCTGTTCTTATGCCAGTACCAGACTATTTTTATTACTGTGGCCTTGTAATATAGTTTGATGTCAGGTATGGTGATCCCTCCTATTTTGTTCTTCTTTCTCAAAATTGCTGTGGCTATTCAGGGTTGTTTACAGTTCCATATAAATTTTTGAAATGTTTGTTCTATATCTGTGAAATATGTCACTGGTATTTTAATAAGTATTGCATTGAATCTATAAATTACTTTGAGTACTATCGATATTTTTATGATGTTAATTCTTCCAATCCATGAACATGGTATATGCTTCCATTTATTTGTGTCTTCCTTAATACACTTCTTCTATTCCTTTTCTTTTACAGCTTTTAAGATTCTCTCCTTATCTTTAATCTTGGGTAATGTAATTATGATGTGCCTTGTTGCATGCTTCCTTGGGTGCAACTTTGAATCCTTACATGCAAAAAGGGTCTGGAAAGAAGTATTCGAAGTCATGAAAGGCAATTACCTACATCCAAGATTACTGTACCCAGAAAAGCTATTATTTAGAATGAAAGGGCAGATAAAGTGTTTCTAAGATAAGGTCAAATTAAAGGAATTCATCATCACCAAGGGACTTACATAAGAAAATGAAGATCAAAAATATCAACAGTAAAATGCGAACAAACTCACAACTATCCAAAACCAAACCTATAAAACAAAACAAAAATCAAAATAAGCAAACAACTAGAACAGGAACAGAATCACAGAAATTGAGATCACATGGAAAGTTATCAGCAGGCAGGGTGAGGAGGAAGGATGTGGGGAAATGTACAGGGAATAAGTAGCATACATGGTAGGTAAAAAATAGACAGGGGGAGGTGAAGAATAGTGTAGGAAATGGAGAAGCCAAATATTTTATATGTATGACCCATAGACATGAACTAAATGGGGAAATGCAGGTGGGAGGGGGTGTGTAGGGTAGAGAGGGATAACAGGGAAAGAAAAATGAGACAACTATAATAACATAATCAATAAAATATACTTAAAAGTATGCTGAAATATACTTTTAAAATAAAATGCAATAACCATGATTTGACATTTAAAAATGGTACCTTAGAAATGAAATGAAATAATTTAATCAACTCCTTACTCAATCTGAAACTAAAGCTCAAAATCTAAATCAGAGTCAGAGCTTTCTGCCAATACTGTTCAGAAAAACCATCACTGACTGGAAGGCCAACCGAAACTTAAAGAGCATCTATTTTAATATGGAATAATCAGTTCAAAGAAAAGAACAAGAAAAAAGCAAACCTGTTTTATCCTGTGGCCTGATCTGCCTGCAGGACTCAACCTGCCTACCTGACTTGACCTGCCTAAGACAAACTAGAGGTTCAGATATCTGCCTTTCATGCCCAAATTATCAAATCTAATAAATAAAACTTTCTGAAAATTGGTCACTATTACAATGCTTTGCAAAACAACCTTGCAAGAGATCCTCAAATTCAAATGAGCTATATTCTAAATGTATTTGGAAATCAATTGGCAGAAATAAAGACTGGGGGTTATATTCCTCTCCTTTTTCATTTATTTTATTTTTTGTCCCTGAAAGACAGTGTAATATGCCTGCTTGTATGTGAGGGGGCTGGAGGTACATTTTTTTTTCCCCCAGAGAGATACCTTTAGTGACTTTTCTAGATTTACCTACTGAAGATTGTTTGATTCCCTGCATTGACTGGGAGAAGGAAAGGGAGAGGATGAGAAAACAATAAGAAGAGGCATTTCAGAAACCAGAGAATCTCTTTCAGGTGTGTCACGAAAAATTGTAATTCTGTATTTTTGTGTGATTATGTATGAGATATTATAACTGTAGATTATAATCTCAGTGAGGGAGTAACTCTTGTCTGCATTCACTTACTAATAAAATTTTAGTGCCTAGCACAGCACCTTGCATATGCTAAATGTTCAATCAGTATGTTTGAATAAATACAGTATAGATAAGACAGGGATTAAAGAAGCTAAATTCCTGTACCCATCATATTCTTCTGAGGATTGTTGCCAGACCTTAGAATCTCCAATATCCACCGACAGGAGTTTGTACACCAGGGGAAGAGTTCTGACCTCTTCCTCCCAAAAACATGTTGAACAACGATGCAGAAATAATGACAGTCAACAGCCCGCATGTGTCCCTGGCCAGCAGATTGCCATATGAGCATCAGTGTTTCCAGTCCCTAAGTACAAATAATGTGTTTGTGTGCTGTGTTCACATTTGTTGCCAAATCAAAGACTCTTAGGAGGGAAATATTATTTAATTGCATGAATTTCAAACTTTTTATCTATTATTGATTTTTGAAATGGATTTAATTTAAGTGTGACCAGAATGTTTAAAAATAAGATAGTCTAGACTAGAATAAAAGAGAAATGAATAGAATGGCATAGAAAGTATGTGAATGTATTAGTAAAAGTTTAAAAATCTCATGCTCTTTCATATGGAACACTCTGATATCTCTGGCAGTTAACCATGTGTCTGTTATACATTTTTAATTCCATTTGTTTTGTTTAGTTTGTGTTTTTAGTGAATCTGGAACTATAGGAATAACTACATCCTGAGGAAAGGTTTTATACTACTCAGTAGGTCCAATTGTTGGGATGTCATGTTTTGTGGCAGCATGTGAGTTGGTGACAATCAGCCATCCTGGATTCAAAATCTGATCTCCCCATTTTCTACCTGTGTATTCCTTCAAAAGATGTTTAATGTCTTTGGTCCCATGCTTTTTCATCCATAAAATTAGGGTAAAATTTTTCTACACATTAATTGATAGGAATTCAAAGAAATAATATATAATGTGCATATGCAGGCTGACACATAATCTGCATAATGGAAGTGGTAGTTACCATTATTCTAATATTCAATGTTGTTCGGAAAACATATCATGCAGCATCTTCCATAATGTGCATAGTTAGTTAAGCTTTCATACAATGTCAGACTTTCACATAAAATCAGAATATCTTAGAGATTCTTGCAACCACCCAACTCTTCAAACATTAAAACTATCTCACTGCAGACTTGAGGTTTTAAATGTTATTTCATTCTTTTCACTTTTTTCAAAGATTTCTTTTCTTGAAAAGAAATATAAAAAATGAATTTAGCAAGAAGCTGTACCTGAACAAAGTTAAGAATTGTATGGATTTAAAAGAAATGGTAACATAGTATTTTAAAATTGATTGAATATAGTCTATAAATTAATTGTCCTTCCTGTGAAAGTCTACCTTGCAATGAGTGATGAATGTATACATAAAATCAACTTTAGATTGCACAGAAAATAGTGGGAAGGAGACATGATGATACTATGAAACTGAGTTGAATATCTGAGATCCTTTCTTATTAAGTCTTCTGACAAGTCAAAGAAAATAAAATTAATGACATAGTAACAGAGAAGTCACCATAAATTGCATGTAAGGAGCTACAAGAGTTTTTGGTGTTATGCTAATATCAATTATTAGATTTTAACATTACGGTAATATCAATAACTAAAGCTATGCTCACCGAGAAGGAAGATTGCTTCACTGAAACACATTTATGGTAAGATGAAGGGAACATTCTATCCATATTTCAAGGGCAAGGGAAGAGTAAGTTATCCAGTGAGAGCTCCAAAGCTAAATAAATCTGGACTCATGAAGTAGTTACTAAACTATTTTTAAGACATTATAATTGTGAGTCATATTTGTTCCCGTTTTTAAGTAACAATAATTACAGGATTGAAATATTACTAAGTGTAGTTATATAGCATATGCAATTTTAAGAGTGTAACATTGTTGAGAAAACAGTTCAGTTGCAAAACATATTTATGCCATACCTATGACAAAACCAGATGCCAAAACTAAAAGCCATTGTTATGTATTGAATTGTGCCTCTCTGAAAGGAATGTCACAATCCTAACATCTAGTAGCTCAAAATATAATATTATTTGGAAATTGAGTCTTTACAGAGATAATCAAGGTAAAATTTGGTCATTAGGGTAAGCGCTACCTAACAGGACTGGTGTCCTTATAAAAAGGGGACAGTTTGGACATGGTGAGAAACATACAAAAAAGGAGAACTCCATGGGAAGATTGGAATCATGCTGCCACAAGCCAGGTTACTACCAGAGCTAAAAGAGGAACCAAGAACAGACTCTTCCTTAGAGTCTTCAAAAGGGAGCATGACTCAGTCAACACCTTGATTGTATATTTCAGGCTTCCAGTATTGTGAGACAAAAACTGCTATTGTTCTGAGCCACTCAGTTTGTGGTACTTTGTTACAGAAACCCTAGCAAACTAGTACAGCTATAATTTCATTATTTCCTGAAATAAGATATTTCTACCACCAAAAAAGTGGTTATTACTTAAAATGACTAAATGCTGATATTTCAAACTGAAGTGTTAAGATTGACAATAAATATTACTTTACTGATTGATTGTAAGGTCTAAATGTAAATATAACACATTAGGTATCCTGAGCGTTCCCAGTCTGTTATCAAATCTTGAGTCCCACTGGATAGCTGAATGACTAACTGCAGGTTTTGATTTCCAGTGGGATGTTGTAGTGAACAAGGTCTAAATTATAATTCCAAAATTTTGGGAAAGTTTTGTATGCTAAAAAAAAAAATCCCAAATGGTTGCCACTGCAAATGATTTAAAACTGATTTTAAGTAACTTATTTTCTTCCATTTAAATGGTGTTTTTATTTGTCTTATTTTTATTTGATCTTTGTTGTATTTCTTCCATTATTATTTAGTCCCTGTATACCCCACCTCTGCCCAGCAATCACCACAATGTTGTCCATGTCCATGAGTCCTTTCTCCTTTTGCTCAATCCCTCCATCCCTTAACCTCCTTCATCCCTCCATAGCTATCATTTATGAATCTTTCCCCATTTTCCTTGTTAGTTCAGTGCATGACTTATTTCATGTCTAAGCCAGGAATGTTTATGTAATAAAATACTTTGTGGAATGGAAGTGAGGCTTGCTCTGTGTTGTTCAGCCTACCTTTAAGTCATCTGGAATGTGTTGAGCTAAGAAAAATGTATTAAAATCTATATCATTACAAATCTAGAGTTATTATTTCTTTAGGTAACAAAAGAGCAAATAGGGTTACTTTTATGGTTTAAATGCCAAATTATTTAATCTTTTAATGTTATTTGTAAAATAGTTGGCCTTGAATGGAAATTTTCATTAACTTTGTTAATAAAGTGGATTTTTAACCACTTTGACTTGTATATACCAAACTATACACAAAATAAGATGATGAATTAGGAAGGAAATGCTGTTAAGAGAATTACTATAAGCATGAGGAAACTATTAGACCAGGGTTTTCAGTAGTCTAAAATTCTGAGATTTGATTTTTAAATGATGAAACATCCAATAAGCCAAATGACTCTGCATAAACATATACATGGAATAAATTATTCCAAATGAAAGCATGGATACTATTTGTTCAGCTGTTTTAGTGGTTGGAGAGTGAGGAACAAAAGCTATTATTGTTCAATATATTTTTTCACAGGAAATAGACAGTGGCAAACATACAGTAGTTCAACACATGAGATCAGAGACACGGTTTTTATAGTAAACCAAGAACAGATGTTGGACTGATTCAAGACCTTCACAGAAATTATTAGTTATGTTTGCCTTTGAAAGCAAAGAAAGTTTATAGAGACTCACATATCTGATTATATTAAGAAACAGACAGGTTTTCAAATCCAAATCTTTAATTCATTCAAGCTAAAAATTTCTGTTACATAAATTTTGAATGTGTTACTCAACACTATTGCAAATAATTATAATAAGTTACATGTTACTCTATGCTTTCAAAAGTATACTTACTTTTGAAATATATAAAAAGTTGCTCAGCCTCACATTCAACCTAAGTAGGCCCATTCACTAAAAATCACATAAAAATAGGATTTATGCTGCAGGTAAAAATTACTATTTACTAGAAATTGCCGAAATCATTTGATCCACATACATTAGAGAAATAAAATTCTCTAGCTAACTGAAAGGCATATTTTTGAAGGCTGAACTAGAAGCCAACAAGTGGCCTTTTTACCGTATATGAAACACCTGTGTAAAATAATTTTACCTCATCAGTCCTTCTAAGTTATTGACCCTTGAGCTTTAAGCTCTCCATTGCTCCTTCTCTGATTCAGGATCTTCCTCCCTCTAGGTTGGATTGTAGTCCATGGAATATAACAATATTCACCCATTAAGAGACATTCTCAGTTTCTGTGCTTCTTCCCATCCTGTAGCATTCCTTGGGCAAAACTATATTTGAATTTACACCTGGTTAAATCCAGTACTCTGAACCCATATCTGCACCCCCAGTTATGATTAAAGAAAATGTCTAATTATGCTGATCAACCTTATTTTATATTTACGGCCTCTAAATTCAGACACCAGCTCTTAGTATTGTCTAACAATCATTTTGTTAGTTTACACTCCTAAGTATGACTTCATATCCTTTTCATTCTACTACAATTGACAGAAGTTTCTCCCTTTCCACTCATAGACACACACTTTTATTGATCACTTTGTCTCTGATTTCACTGAGAAAATAGAAGAAATTATTAGTAACTTTCATGAAAGGTCCACCACCAAATTTACTAACTTACCTATATCTCTAGCTATATATGCTACCTTTTATCCTGTTACAGGAGATACATTTTATTTACTCCTAGGTAAGGCTACACCTCTCAGCTTCTGACTGGACACCATCCTTTCTCACTCACACCAGAATGGCACTTTCCCTTTCTTTGTGCATGATGTGGAGCATTACCATCATCATAGACACATACTGACATATCTTCTCTTTTAAACATAAATGAATTAATTTCAGCTACTTCTTCCATTCTGTGCTCCCACTTACAACAAACCTCAGAAGTATTGTTTATTTTATGACATGAAAAATACACCTTGATAAAGTTGTTAAAAATGTGCTGTATAAATTTACTAGCTACAACTTCCCACATAAACTCACTGAATATGGACATTTGGGTATTTAAAGCTCAGAAGTCTCCAAACAGGTTCAATCCAAAAAAGGATTCACTTAGCCACATTATATTTAAAATATTCAAAATTTAAAAAACAAGAATTTTGAAAGCAACTCAACACATACAAGGGAATGCTCATAAGACTATCAGGGATTTTTAGCAAAAAACCTTCATGCCAACAGAGAGCCAGATGATGCATTTAACTATTAAAAGAAAAAACTGCCAATCAGGAATAATTTATCTAACAAAGTTGTCCTTCAGATATGAAGGAGGGACACTTTACCGGAAAAAAACATTAAAAATTTTGATGAAAAGTATATTAACAGAACTTGCAATTATTGTTGTGGTTAAAGAGTTTAAAAGCAATATTTCAGAATCCAGAAAAATCTCCATTGTGAAAGAGAAAAACAACTAAAAGAATTTTTATTTGTTGAAAGATAAATAAAGGGCAAAGAAGAGGAAGTGTCGTCAAGGAATATGTACAAAGGCCCCATGGAAAAAGACAATGGGGGGAGGAATGAATGTGAGAAGTGAGGGTCCATAGGCAGGGGAAAGTAATGCGAGGGAAATGGGGACAACTGTAATTGAACAACAATAAAAAATTATAAACTATGTAAGAAATATTTGATCAGAGATAAGGAAGATGGTGACGCGGTAGGAGGGAGCAGATTCCACTTCCCTCTACACACTAGAGAAAAACCTGGCCAATCTACAGAAGAACAGAATAGACAAGGAACAGTAACACAGCATATTTGAGAATAGGAGATTGAAAATTGTAGTGGACATTGAAAAACCAGGCGGTAAGGAGAGTACTTCAGAACAATAGGAGCCCATAGATCAGCGTGGAGATCAGGGCAGCTGAGGCTCCTGCCTGGTGCTTGCCAGGCCTGCTGCAGGGAGGGAGCCGGGTCAACTGCTAAAACGGGTCAAGCGATTGTAGTCCCTGCAAGACTGCAGATGACTGTGCGTGTGAACAGAGAGGGCTGCATGACAATAGGCGCCCGTGCGTGACCGAAGACAGCGGGATCCTAGGTGTGCACCACCACTGGAGACAGCTGTGGGACCATAGACGCATGCACAAGACCACTGCAGGATCATAGGTCCTATACCACTGGAGATGGCTGTGGGTCCGCAGTTGCCTGTGTGCAACTGCAGATGGCTGGGGGAACATAGGTGCCCGTGCCAGTGCCAGTGCCACCACAGAAAGCTGAGCACAGGCCAACAGAGATGGCTGCACACTACGGGAGACCTGAGCACACACCCATAAACTCGGAAAAGTGTGCACACTCCACGAGTCTCAGAACACACACACAAGGCCCTGTGCTGAGAGGCGCCAGGCTAGGTCTGGGGACAATAGCCCAAAGTTGACTGAGTGCTAAATACAGAGAAAAGCAATACCATCACCCATCAGCCATTGAAGCCAGATAGACCAGAAAAACTGGCTAGGCAAGTTTGAAAACAGCAAGAGTTTTTTGTTTGGTGTTTTTTGTTTGTTTGTTTTTTGTTTGTTTTGTGTGTTTTTTTGTTGGTCAGAGGTTTTTTTGTTTTTTTTTTCTTTTTGTTTGTGTGTTTGTCTCCTTATGTAATTATTTCTAATTATTATTTCTTTATTATTTTTATCTTCTTCTTTACCCCTCAACTCCTTTTGCCTTTCTTTACTTCTTTCTTGTTTTAATCCCTCTTCCTTTCTTTCCAATTTTATCTCTGATTCCTTCCATTTTTTTCTTTCTTCTTTTTTCATTTTTCCCATCTTTTCTCTTTTTAAATACCCATGAACGAGAAAAAAACAAAAACAAAAAACAAACCTGGAACTGTGAAAAAAACAGAGTTGGTTCTAAAAAGAGGGCATCCTAGCAGCTAAGACAGTGGAAGCTGTGAACAACAGGATACCCGAAGGAGACTGCACCACTGAATCTCACAGGTATTCTACCACAGAAGTTCACACCATAAACCCAGGGAGCCAGAACAGATCAATTTAAGAAGCTGAGGCTAACAAGAAGAGTCTCACAAAAAATGGTAAGACAAAGAAACAACCCCCAAATGAAAGGAAAGGAGGAAGCCTAAGAAATAATGCTAAATGAAACGAAGGCAACTCAACTATCAGATATGGAGTTCAAAGAAATGGTGGTCAGGAAGTTCCATGAGCTCTCAATGAGCTCCCAGAAACTACAGAGAAGCTATGATGAACTCACTGCAAACTATATCAACGTGAAAAGGGAAATAGAAACTATCAACAAGGGCTAAAAGGAAATGAAGAATACAATTTCTGAACTGAAGAACACAGTAGAAGGAATGAAAAGCAGAATCAATGAAGCAGAAGATTGGATCAGCGAGTTGGAAGACAAAATAGAAAAAAAAACACCCAGAAAGAGCAAGAAAAGGAAAAGAGGTTCAGAAAGAATGAAGAGGGATTAAGAGAAATGCAAGACAAAATGAAACGTAATAATATCTGTATAATAGGGATACCAGAAGGAGAAGGAGAAGATGAAGAACAAGGAATAGAAAACCTATTTGAAAAAGTAGTGATGAAAAACTTTCCTAATCTGATGAGAGAAAAAATCACACAAATCCAGGAAACACAGAGAGTCCTAATCAAGAAGAACTCAAAGAGGCCCACTTCAAGACACATCATAATTAAAATGGCAAAATTCCAAGACAAAGAGAGAATCTTAAAGGCAGCAAGGGAAAAAAAGGAACTAACATACAAGGGAGCCCCGATAAGGTTAGCAGCTGACTTCTCAATGGAAATGCTCCAAGCCAGAAGAGAATGGAAAGAAATATTCCAAGCAACGAGAATCAAAGGCCTGCAACCAAGACTACTTTATCCAGCAAGGCTTTCAATCAAGATAGAAGGCCAAATAAGGAGCTTCCCAGACAAAAGAAGTCTAAAAGAATACACCTCTACCAAACCAATTCTTCAAGGGATACTAAAGGGACTGCTTTAAGGAAAGGAAGGAAAAGGCAGAGAGATGTTGAAAGCGGGGGGGAGAGAGAGAGAGAGAGAGAGAGAGAGAGAGAGAGAGAGAGAGAGAGAGAAACAGGTATAAAAATGGCAATGAATAAATATCTATCAATAATAACCTTAAATGTAAATGGATTAAATGCTCCAATCAAAAGACATAGAATAGCTGAATGGATAAAAAAGCATGACCCACACATATGCTGCCTACAAGAGACCCACCTCAGGACAAAAGACCTACACAGACTCAAAGTGAAGGGCTGGAAAATTATTTTCCAAGCAAATGAACAGGAAAAAAAAGCCGGGGTAGCCATACTCATATCAGACAAAATCGACTTCAAATGAAGAGCCATAAAGAGAGACCCAGAACGTCACTTCATAATCCTCAAGGAAAGAATCCACCAAGAAGACATAAACATTGTAAATATATATGCGCCCAACATAGGAGCACCTAAATACATCAAGAAAATCTTAAAGAACTTCAAAAAAGATGTTGACAGCAACACAATTATAGTAGGGGATTTTAACACCCCACTGTCAAAAATGGACAGATATTCCAAACAAAATATCAACAAAGATATTTTGGCATTGAACAACACTCTAGATGGAATGGACTTAACAGATATATATAGAGCCCTTCATGCCAAGGAAACTAAATACACTTTCTTTTCAAATACACATGGAAAATTTTCAAAGATAGACCACATGAGAGGACACAAAACAAGCCTCAACAAATTCAAGAAAATTGAACTCATACCAAGCATTTTCTCTGAACACAAAGAACTGAGGCTAGAAACAAATCCAAAGGGGGAAAACCGCAAACCCTCAAAATCATGAAGATTGAATAGCATGCTATCAAACAATGAATGGGTCAAGACTGAAATTAGGAAGAAAATCAGAAACTTTCTGGAAACAAATGAAAATCAACTCACAATGACCCAAAACTTATGGGACACAGTGAAGGCAATCCTCACAGGGATGTTCATAGCCATACAGGCCTACCTAGAGAAGATAGAAATATTTCAAACAAACAACCCTACACCTACAAGAACTGGAGGAACAACAACAAAGACATCCCAGAGCAAGTAGAAGGAAGGAAATAACCAAGATTAGAGCAGAATTAAATAACATAGAGACGAAAAGTACAATTCTAAGCATCAATGAATCCAGTATCTGGTTCTTCAAAAAGATAAACTAAATCGACAACCCTTTAAGCAGGGTCATCAAGAAAAAGAGAGACAGGACTCAAATAAACACAATCATAAATGAAAGAGGAGAGATTATAGCTGACACCACAGAAATACAAAGGATTGTAAAAAATTACTATGAAGAACTGTATGCCAAGAAATTTGAAAACCTAGGACAAGTTTCTGAAAAATATAATCTTCCAAAACTCAGTGAAGAAGCAGAAAGCCTGAACAAACAAATAACAGCTGATGAAATTAAAGCAGTAATCAAAAAACTCCCAACACACAAAATCCCTGGACCAGGTGGTTTCACAGGAGAATTCTACAAAGCACTTAAGGAAGAGCTAACCCCTATCCTTCACAGAGTATTCCAAAAAATCCAAAATGATGGGAGACTCCCAAACTCTTTTTATGAATCCAGCATCAGCCTAATCCCAAAACCAGATAAAGACACAACAAAGAAGGAGAACTTCAGGCCAATATCGCTGATGAACATAGATGCTAAAATCCTCAACAAAATATTGGCAAGCCACACCCAACAATACATTAAAAAAATCATACACCACGACCAAGTGGGATTCATCCCAGGGATGCAAGGATGGTTCAATATTCGCAAATTAGGAAATGTAATTTATCACAAAAACAAAAGCAAAGACAAAAATCACATGATCATATCAATAGATGCGGAAAAAGTTTTTGATAAAGTACAACACCCATTTATGATAAAAACACGCAGCAAAGTGGGAATAGAGGCAGCATTCCTCAGTGTAATAAAGGCCATATATGAGAGACCTACAGCCAACATCAAACTCAATGGGCAAAAACTAAAATCTTTTCCACTAAGATCAGGAACAAGACAAGGTTGTCCACTTTCACCAATCCTTTTATGTATACTATTGGAAGTCTTAGCCACAGCAATTAGAGAAGAAAAAGAAATAAAAGGCATCCAACTCGGAAAGGAGGAATCAAAACTATCATTGTTTGCAGATGACATGATTGTGTACATAGAAAATCCTATAGACTCAGCCAAAAAACTGCTTGACCTTATAAATGAATTTGGCCAAGTAGTCAGATACAAAGTCAATATCCAGAAATCAAAGGCATTTTTGTATACCAACAATGAAACAGCAGAAGCAGAAATCAAGAAAAAAATCCCATTTGATATAGCAAAAAGAAAAGTAAAATACCTAGGAATAAACCTCACCAAGGAGGTAAAAGACCTGTATGCAGAAAACTACATGACACTGAAGAAAGAAATCAAGGAAGACACAAACAAATGGAAATGTATACCTTGTCCATGGATCAGAAGAATTAACATCATCAAAATGTCCATACTTCCCAAGGCAATTTACAGATTCAGTGTAATACCTATTCAAGTACCAATGGCATATTTCACAAACATAGAACAAACACTTCAAAAATTTATATGGAACCATAAATGACCTTGAATAGCTGCAGCAATCTTTTTTTTTTTTAATTTTTATTTTCATTGTTGATCTTGTACAGTTTTCTGTCTTTTATTCTCACCCGAACCCACCACCCCAACCCTCCCCACCTCCCTCCCATTTCCACCCCTCCCCATAGTTTTTGTCCATGTGTCCTTTATACTTGTTCCTGTAAATCCTTCCCCTTTTCCCCTGAAATTCCCTCCCCTCTCCCCTCTGGTGACTTTCAGCCTGTTCCCAATTTCCATGTCTTTGGTTATATTATGCTTGTTTGTTTGTTTTGTTGATTAGGTTCCCGTTAAAGGTGAGATCATATGGTATTTATCTTTCACTGCCTGGCTTACTTCGCTTAGCATGATGCTCTCAAGTTCCATCCATGCTGTTGCATAGGGTATGAGCTCCTTCTTTCTTTCTGCTGCATAGAATTCCATTGTATAAATGTACCACAGTTTTTTGATCCATTCATTTACTGATGGGCATCTAGGTTGCTTCCAACACTTGGCTATTGTAAATTGTGCTGCTATAAACATAGGGATGCATAGTTTCTTTTGGATTGGTGTTTCAGGGTTCTTAGGGTTCCTAGCAATGGAATTGCTGGGTCAAAAGGTATATCCATTTTTAGTTTTTTTTTAGAAAATTCCATACTGTTTTCCATAGTGGTTGTACTAGTCTGCACTCCCACCAGCAGTGCAGTAGTGTCCCCTTTTCTCCACAACCTCTCCAACACTTGCTGTTTGTTGCTTTGTTTATGAGGGCCATTCTGACTGGTGTCAAGTGGTATCTCATTGTGGTTTTAATTTGCATCTCTCTGATAGCTAGTGATATTGAGCATCTTTTCATGTGTCTCTGGATCCTCTGTATGTCCTCCGTGGAGAGGTGTCTGCCCAAGTCCTTTGCCCATTTTTTAATTGGGGTGCTTGTCTTCTTAGAGTGGAGTCGTGTAAGTTCTTTGTATATTTTGGAGATTAAACCCTTATCTGAGATATCATTGGCAAATATGTTTTCCCACACAGTTGGTTCTCTTTTTATTTTAATACTGTTTTCCTTGGCCATGCAGAAGCTTTTTATTTTGATGAGATCCCATTTGTTTATTCTTTCCTTTATGTCCCTTGCTTTAGGGGACATATCAGTAAAAATGTTGCTGCGTGTAATATCTGAGATTTTCCTGCCTATGTTCTCTTCTAGGACTTTAATGGTGTTACGGCTTATGTTTAAGTCTTTTATCCACCTTGAATTTATTTTTGTGTATGGTGTAAGTTGGTGCTCGAGTTTCATTTTCTTACACGAAGCTGTCCAGTTCTCCCAACACCACTTGTTGAAGAGGCTGTTTTTACTCCATTTTATGTTGCTGCCCCCTTTGTCGAATATTAATTGACTATAGAGACTAGGGTTTATTTCTGGGCTCTCTATTCTATTCCACTGGTCCACGTGCCTGTTTTTATGCCAGTACCAGGCTGTTTTGATTACAGTGGCCTTGTAATACATTTTGGTATCAGGTATTGTGATCCCTCCTGCTTTGCTCTTCTTTCTCAAGACTGAGCTGCAGCAATCTTGAGAAAGAAGAGCAAAGTAGGAAGGATCACAATACCTTGTACCAAACGGTATTATAAGGCCACTGTAATCAAAACAGCATGGTACTGGCATAAAAACAGACACGTGGACCAGTAGAATAGAACAGAGAGCCCAGAAATAAACCCAAGTCTCTACAGTCAATTAATATTGGACAAAGGGGGCAGCAACATAACATGGACTAAAAATAGCCTCTTCAACAAGTGGTGTTGGGAGAACTGGACAGCTATGTGCAAAAAAAAAAAAAAAAAAGAAACTCGAGCACCAACTTACACCATACACAAAAATAAATTCAAGGTGGATAAAAGATTTAAATATAAGCCTCGATTCCATTAACATCCTAGAGGAGAACATAGGCAGGAAAATCTCAGATATCTCATGCAGCAACATTTTTATTGATATGTCCCCTAAAGCAAGGGACATAAAGGAAAGAATAAACAAATGGGATCTCATCAAAATAAAAAACTTCTGCATGGCTAAAGAAAACAGTATTAAAATAAAAAGAGAACCAACCATATGGGAAAACATATTTGCCAATGATACCTCAGATAAGGGTTTAATCTCCAAAATATATAAAGAACTTACACAACTCCACTCTAAAAAGATAGGCAACACAATAAAAAAATGGGCAAAGGACTTGAACAGACACTTCTCCAAGAGGACATACAGAGGATCCAGAGACACATGAAAAGATGCTCAGTATCGGTAGCTATCAGAGAGATGCAAATTAAAACCACAATAAGATACCACTTCACCCTGGCCAGAATGGCCATCATAAACAAAGCAACAAACAGCAAGTGTTGGAGAGGTTGTGGAGAAAAGGGGACCCTAGTGCACTGTTGGTGGGATTGCAGACTGGTACAACCGCTGTGCAAAGAAGCAGTTGAAATTTTCTCAGAAAACTAAAAATGATTTTACCTTTTGATCCAGCAATTCCACTGCTAGGATTATATCCTAAGAACCCTGAAACACCAATCCAAAAGAACCTATGCACCCCAATGTTCATAGCAGCACAATTTACAATAGCCAAGTGTTAGAAGCAACCTAGGTGCCTATCAGTAAACGAATGGATCAAAAAACTTTGGTACATTTACACAATGGAATTCTATGCAGCAGAAAGAAAGAAGGAGCTCCTACCCTTCACAACAGCATGGATGGAAATGGAGGGCATTATACTAAGTGAAATAAGTCAGGTGGTGAAAGACAAATACCATATGATCTCACCTTTAACACAAACCTAATCAACAGAAGAAACTAACAAGCAAAATATAACCAAAGACATTGAAATTGAGAACAGGTTGACAGTCATCAGAGGGGAGAGGGGAGGGGATTTCAGGGGAAAAGTGGAAGGGTTTAGAGCAACAAGTATAAAAGACATGTGGACAAAAATGGGGGGGATGGGAGGGAGGTAGGGAGGACTGGGGCAGTTGGCTGGGATGGGAATAAATGACAGAAAACTGTACAAGAACAATAATTAAAATTTAAAAAATTTTTAAAAAGAAAATTTGATCAATACACTTAATCAAAATAAAAAAATTTTGCTCTTTGAAAAAAACATTAAGAAGATTAAAGTCTAATTTTAAATGCTTACAAAAATAAAATTAGAAATTAAAAAAAAAAAGAAATATAGACTTCTGGCCAAGCTGGAGGCATCAGTAGATACACTATGCCTCCTCTCACAAGCAAAAGGATGACAAATTTAAAAATAAAAACAACTGGAACTGACAGAAAATTGAACTGTATGGAAGTCTGACAACCAAGGAGTTAAAGAAGAAACATTCATTCTGATCAGTAGGAGGGATGGAGACTGGCATCTAGGTGGACAGGACTTGCGGCAAAGCAGTGGTTGGTGCATGGGCAAGGCTGAGGCTGGCAGAATGGGCAGTGCCACATTTGCTTGTGGATAAACCAGGAGGAATAACAGGGTAGTGAGAAAGATCACACAACCCAGCATTCCAGAGCAGAAAAATAAAGTCTCAAAACCTCTGACTGTAAATACCTTTGGGGTTGAAGTGGCAGGAGAAACTCCCAGCCTCACAGGACAGTCTGTTGGAGAGACCCACAGGGTCCTAGAACATACAGAAAACCACCCACCTGGGAATCAGCACCAGAAGGGCCCAATTTGCTTATAGGTAGTGGATGAGGTGAGTGAAAGCCAGCAGAGAGCTGAGCAAGTGGCACTGTTCCCTATTGGACCCCTCCCCCACAAACAGCTCCACAGTGCAGCAACATGGGTTGCCTTAACCTGGTGAATACCTAAGGTTCCACCTGTCACTCCACAACAGGCACACTGAGAAAAACAAATATGGCCTAAATGAAAGAATAGATCAAAGCTCCAGAAAAAATGAAAGTGAGCGATAAAGAGATAGCCAACCTATCAGATGCAGAGTTCAAAACACTGGTAATCAGGGTGCTCACAGAAATGCTTGAGTATGGTAGCAAAGTGAAGGTTATGAAAGTGAAATAAAGAAAATGTACAGGGAACCAACACTAATGGGAAGGAAACTGGGACTCAGATCAATGGCTTGGACCAGAAGGAAGAAATAAACATTCAAGCTGAACAGAATGAAGAAACAGAGAGGCTTAGGAACCTCAGGGACAACTTTAAATGTTCCAACCTCCAAATTGTTGGGGTCCCAGAAGGAGAAGAGGAAGAGAAAGAAATTGAAAACTTATTTGAAAAAATAGTGAAGGAGAACTTGCCCAATCTGGCAAAGGAAATAGACTTCCAGGAAGTCCAGGAGGCTCAGAGAGTCCCAAAGAAGTTGGACCCAAGTAACCACACACCAAGGCATATCATAATTACATTACCCAAGGTTAAAGATAAGGAGAGAATCTTAAAAGCATCAAGAGAAAAGGAGACATTTACCTACAAAGATTTCCCATAAGACTCTCAGCTGTTTTCTCAAAAGAAACCTTGTAGGCAAGAAAAGGCTGGAAAGAAGTATTCAAAGTCATGAAAGGCAAGAACCCACATCCAAGATTACTCTATCCAGCAAAGCTATAATTTAGAATGAAAGGTCACGTAAAGTGCTTCCCAGATAAGGTCATGTTAAAGGAGTTCATCACCACCAAGCCCTTATTATATGAAATGTTACATAGACTTATCTAAGTAAAAGGAGATCAAAAATATGAACAGCAAAATGACAACAAACTCACAACTGTCAACTACTTAACCTAAAAAACAAAACCAAACACTACCTGGCTGGTGTAGCTCAGTGGATTGAGTGCGGGCCTGTGAACCAAAGGATCGCGGTTCGATTCCCAGTCAGGGCACATGCCTGGGTTGCAGGCCAGTTCCCAGCATGGGACACATAAGAGGCAACCGTACATTGATATTTCTCTCCTTCTCCCTCTCTCCTACCCTTCCCCTCTAAAGATAAATAAAATAAATAAATAAATATTAAAAAAAAAATTCACCTGATTAAAAAAAAAAAAAAAAAAACCCAAACACTAAACAAACATCTAGAACAGAATTAGAATAACAGAAATGGAGATCATATTGAGGGTTATCAGAGGGGAAGGGCAGGAGGAATGGGGGAAAAGGCATAAGGAATAAGTAGCACAAATGGCAGGTAGAAAATAGACAGGGGGAGGTTAAAAATAGTATAGGAAATGTAGAAGTCAACGAATTTTTATGAATAACCCATGGACATCAACTAAGGGGCCGGGAAGAATGCCGGTGGGAGGGGTTGTGCAGGGCAGAGGGGAATAATGAGAGGAAAATGGTACAACTGTAATAGCATTATCAATACAATATACTTAAAAATATGTAAAACATTGTTCTATATTTTTAGTTTAAAAATAATATAACTCAGCAAATTACATATTTGTTATTTTTAACATTTAATTTTCAAAAGATAGATAAAATGTATGGAATTTAAATTGGCATGCAAATAATCTATTCTTGGAAATATAATTATAAAACAATTGGAAACATTTAAGAAACATATGTTGAAAGTTAAAAATAAGCATGAACACAAGCAGGAAGAAATTACAATTAAAATTTTTGATGTTAAAAAAAGAAAGAACTTCTTTTATTAGATGTTGAAAAGTTGTGATTAACACCTACATGCCGATAAAATAAACAAATAGATGTATACCTAACAAAATGGTTTCTACATCCCTCAGTCCTCATGTGACTATAACTGAAATTTGTAACTTCTTTCTATTATCGATTCCACATTTCTTCTGTCCTCAGCCAGCATCTTCAATGGTGAGGATTTAACCTGGTGAAATAACACAAACCTTCATTTGTGTATTGACTATAACCTACATATTCCTGCTACCTTTGGGATTATGTAGCAACAACCCAATTTATACTTGGCAATTAGGATTAATGAGCCCATCTAATACATTAAACCTTTATTTGCCTGTTGTTCAGTGTTACGAGAAGCCCACAACATCTGAGTGACTATCTTAACTCCCTACTTCAGGGAACCACTGTTGCATACTTTGGCAGAAGCACTTCTTTTCTTTTGGGGATTGTAACGTCCAACCTAATGAGCCTAATGTTTGAGGAATTTATGCGAAAAAGTAATTTATTATTTATATGTATAGTAGAGAAACGAGTCATTGCCATGTCTACCATGTTGATCTACATATTCTGTCTTTGGGAAAAATATCACCTTATATGTAGGTCAACAGTTCAAAACATATACTGTAACCTATAAGACAGAAATATCCCTTTCAAATTTTATCTTACAAATGATACCAGCTCAATCTTCAGAAGGCCATTCAATAATTCTATCAAGCAAGCACCGTATGGATGATAGAGTTGATGAAAATTAAGACCAATGTTTTTCATGGGCATAAGTTCATGACACAATTTCTTCCCTATGAAATTGATTAATCAGTTCAAAGAACACTTTTTGATGTGACAGTAAATAAAGCAGTTCATAAGACCATAAAGGGTGATGCTGGCAAAAGCATTGTGAGCCAAGAAGGTAAATACGAGATTGTCCAGAAGGTATCCCGTCATGTATATGAAAAGTAGAGACATTTGTTAAAGAAGATACAAGATATAAGGAATATTATACATAGGACAATGACTCCTAGGTACTTCGGGACCTCACATAATTCTCCCAATTGCCATCAGCTGCCTTGTCATACTCTCCTGAATCTCATTGGTGGTCTGAAATCTCTTCCCTTTGAAAGCTGATTTTAGCTTTGAGAAAAGTCAGAAGTCATGGAGCATGAAATTTGGGCTGTCAGGGGATTGAGTCACCTGGGTGATTTGATGGTTTGCCAAAAAACTGCAGGAGATTTGATGTGTGAGAGAGCACATTGTTGTGATGAAGCTGCCAATCACTAGTTGTCCATAGCTGAGGTCTTCTGAATCATCTGAGTAGTTTCCATGGAGAAATGTTCAAGCTTAATACAACATTTGATGAAGATACATTATTCTACTTGCTCAGTCATTTGGAATGAGACAGCCACACAGTACATGTACTTACTCAGCGGCATCTACCACCCCCACTGACTAGTACAGTGAAGTAGTCATTGTTCATGCATGCAAATTCCAGTCCATTCTCCTTGGCTGCCAGGTTACATCAATGTCACACAAACTGTTTTCATTATATTAACAATGGCTGGAATTTTTCTGGACAGACCTCGTGTCCATCTATTACATGTGTCTATTCAAGGGAGAATAGGTTTCCTCCCATGTCATGAAAGAGAGGTCAAACATCATCAACCATCCAGCAGATGGCAGGCTGGTCTTTTCAGAGTGTCATGCCATGTTGAGGGCTTAGCTTTGGTGTCTGTAGATGGCAGGTAAGCCCTCCATAGTAGTGGTAAGTAGATCCATCTTATTCAGGGGAAATTTGTTGAGGTTATATATGTTTTTTTATCTGTATGCCCTGAGCCCTTTCTTAAAGTAGAAATGTCTTGTGAAGAGGCTGACTGACATCTAAATAATATATCACCTTGTCTATATGATTATTAAGAGCCTAATCTTTGGTAAATTCTCTTTAATAGGATTCCACATGGAACATAAATATCATCTCACTCTCTGCCTATGGAGTGGTCCATCTGCATCTCTCTGCACAATATGTTCACCACCACTTATTTTCAATGTTGTTTTTTCCATGTTCTTGACCACTAGACCAACTATTAGTCATTAGTCATAAATCAGTAAGGAGGCATACTTGTAGTAATTTCTAAGTCTACCAGGTAACCAAGTAAATGTACTTAATTAACTTCTTCTTATGAGAAGATGTCTTTTAAAAACACACCATATGAGGACTATAATTCTACAATATTCTTCTTCCAATGATGCCAGCATATTTTACAGAACTATCTGTATATTAGCCTTGAGATATTTCTCATTTAATTAGTTATAAGGAACTTCTCATGCGGGCATAAAAATAGATTTAAAGGAAAGAGAGTTGCAGCAGGAATAGATGTTGCATGTATCTAGGCCACCTGCTCACACAATTTACCTTTGCTTTCAGAACTGCTCCAGATAGACTCATGCATATGTGCAGAAGCACCCTGTCACTAAGAAATAGTAAATAAGAAATCAGTCTTGAGCATTTCTGAAAGATGGTATATAACATACAGTTATGTAAAATAGATACCTAACAAATTAGTTTCTACACTTGTCATTCTGAAATTGGTCATTAATTATAGTTGATATTTGCAACTTCATTCTTTTATTATCCTTTCCACACTGGTAATACATAATTCATCATCAGAACTTAGATTGTATGATCACTTGATGTTCTATAGCAGGTGTTCAGTCTTTACCAAGACCAGTTAATACATTAAGAGTTATTTCGCAAAAGAATGATAGTTTCCTGCAGGGCTTTGCTCCCAATCTCTAGGAATAAATAACTTTATTCTTTAATCGAGGCTTTCCAGATGCTGTATAAAACATCTCTACTTGCCACAGACACTAGGAAAATTATTGGACCTTCTAAGGTCCCAAGGTGCCAGTGTCAACGCAGCTTGGAGTATGACCTGGATCTGCTTCTCTGGAAGTCTATGAGTGACTCAGTAAATGGGTCCTAACAACACTCCAACAATGATTAATGTTCTCTTCAACAGTCAGGAACTCTTCAAGTATTGGACCTGGGACTTAATAGATTATGTAATAAGTACATAATTTTTTTCCGTTTACTTTGGTGAGAATATACTCTAGACAAATAAGCTCTTCAAAACTGGTGAAGTATCAAGGCTTCTGAACTTCCATATTGTCCATTTACTTCTTTCAGGCATAAAAGTGTCTTACAAAGGCACTTAGTACTGTTCATAAAGCCTAATCATTATAATACAATCAATATATTGAAACAGTGTGATGTCGCAGGATGTCAAAACAATTAAGATCTTTTTAGATTGCTTTATGGCAGAGAGCAGGAAAGGAGAACCAATCCTGAGCCAATAATACATAACTACATCGTCAAGCATACTAGGTAAAAGTATGTTGTTTCTGGCAATCTTTATAAGTAGAGAGAAAAAGAAGCAGCTGGAAGATCAATAACTACATATTAGTCACCTAAAGTTGTAGCATGTTGTTCCATTAAATATATCATTTCCGGAACTTCAGTGGCAATTGAATCACCTTATGATTAAGTTTGCAATGATTGTCAGGTGTTCTCCAGCCTACACCTTTCTTCACTGCCTAATAATGTCAGGTAAATGGGAATAGAAGTCAAAATGACTTCTTCCTCACCTCATTCCTACAGTTTCTCCTGGGGAACAATATTGCTGTAGGTAATCCTATGCTTATACTCGGTCCAATACAGAACAATCATCCTCAATGCATATGGAGTGAGTGTGGAGATTCTCTTCTTTGCTCAGAATGTCTATTCCATTTACTACTCAAGAACTGAGGGAATAACCACAGGGTGGTTCTGCTTATTGGAAGCTGAATATTTATCAACTAATTGCCAAAAATCTCCATTTTGACAACTCTAACAGGACACCTTATGTAACGGTATCATTTTTTTTTTCAGAGATTACAGTAATGTATCAATAAAAACCAACATGAATAATTATATTTATTTGTAAATTATGCCTCAACTTTAACAATGAATTAAATATAAAATAGTCTATTTGTTTTCTATATACATCATTCAATTTTATTTTTCTATGAAAACAAAACAAATATTTTAATGAGTTTGAACTCTGTACCACAAATTAGGTTTTCAAGTAAAATTCTCAAGGTATATGGCAATTAATTTTATTTTACTGGAGTTGGTGCTAGGTGAAGTGATGATATTCTGACCAAAAAAAGTGCACTTTGATGACATATTTTGTAATAGAAAAAACAAATGAAACTAAATTTCAACTAAAATTAATTATGATAAACATAATGTGAAAGCACTGGGGTGTAATTTTTAAAATACTTCCAGTTTTCTAAAAGAATAATGATAATAGAGTTATGACTAAGAAAAATTATTTGGATTTTCCAAATAATATCTAAATTATTCCAGCAATATTTTAGGTAACTATACCCAGTTTACTAAAGTCTTTCTCTAACAATATGCTTTAATATCAAATTTTGTGTCATAAGCACCTAAATAATTTAGAAAATCTAGAAATAATATAATTTAGACTGTGATCCTTAGACGCATTTTGAGAGTGGAAATATTTCGTTTCCATTATATTAATTTGGATTAAATGTTTTATATCTACTAATTTAAAAACAACAATAGACATTAATAAAATATTCCATATAGAAAAGGAAAGAAAGGAAAGGGTCATCAAGGAACATGTATAAAGGACCCAAGGACAAAGACAATGGGGGAGGGGAGGATTGAATGTGGGAGGTGGGAGTGGGTAAAGCAGGGGAGAGTAATAGGGGGAAAATGGAGACAACTGTAATTCAACAACAATAAAAAATAGAAAACTATCAGTTAGTCAAAGGACCTAAAGAAAATAAGAGGAAATAAAGATTATTTACATTTAAAATGTTATGGGTAAATTAAATTACATTTTCTCATTAATCATCATTATTATTTGAGAAATGTCTGTTATAGAATAATAATATTTAATTGGAAAGTAATAAGTACAACAGTTAAATATTATGAAAGCTATTTCTGAATATCTTCTGCCTTTCATAAATACTCTAGAGTTATATGTAAACAGAAAGATTAAAGAAATATATCATGATCTAGCATTTAGAACACTATCAACATGTAAGTAAATCCTTGCTTTTCAGTTTATGAGCAATTTAATTTTATACTAATCATATGATAATTGAATTTGCATTAATCAATCAAATGTAATTTTTATTGACCTTGAATATCTTAAGATATAAATAAAATAGAGTATCATATATTTGTTTTTCCTCTTAATTTTTATTAGTAGTAATCACCAGATATGTAGATACAAATGTATGTATTAAGGAGGCAATGCTTAAATTATAAAGCCAGATGACTTCCAAGAACACACAGCAATCATGCCAAAACCAACCAAATAGATGAGAAACTAGCTTCTGTGTATTTTGTGATTAGTTAGGGTAAGAAAAGCAGAATTTTTTTTCTGAAAAGGGCCAAAGTGTAAATTTTGAAATTTATAGGCCATGGAGTATCTTTGGCAACTACTCAATTCAACCATTGGAGTTAGTTAATAACCATAGACATATGGGCATGACTTTATCCTAATAAAACTTTAATTCCCAAACAGAAAATGGTTTACCAACATCTTAGAATAAAAAGAAGCATGTGTACAGCTTTTTGAAGACTTTAGAAGGATCAGAGTAGAAGGTAAAAAGTAAACAATATGGTAACAGAATCAATATTTGTTTCCAATAGAATGGAAAGGCTGGAAATAGAAAGTTAGAATAGAGTAGAAAGTCCAGGTATTATAATGTTATGCTTTTTATTTTAAATTTTATGTATTATCAGAATAAAATGTTCTTTGAAAATAGTATATATTAACAAGTATCACCTCATGACATATCTCTTGAGACATTCATTATGAATGAAAGAAAAATTAGTAACTGAGTAAGGGTTTGCAATATCAGAGCCAATATTCACATGATCAAACTACATTCAAACTTCAGAGTTACAGAACCAGGTTGTTGGCTTTCAATTAGCCTGAGAATCAATGAGATGTGGACTGAAGTAAGCACCTGTTAAATTCTCTGTCCCTTTTGTTGTTGTTGTTGTTGTTGTTCAAGTACAGTTGTCTCCATTTTTCCCCCACCCACCTCAACTCCCACCCTAAATCCTGCCCCCCTTTGGTTTTGTCCATATGTCTTCTACACATGTTCTTGACAAGCCTTCCCCTTCTTTCCCCCATTATCCCCCTACACCCTCCACTCAATTTGTTCTTTATTTCAATATAAATAATATATTATATTGAATAATACAATATATTATTTATATATTATATTTTGCTTGCTTGTTTGTTTTGTTGATTATGTTCTACTTATAGGTGAGATCATATGGTATTTGTCTTTCACTGCCTGGCTTATTTCCATAGCAAAATGCTCTCCAGTTCCATTCATTCTTTTTTTTCAAGTGTTTTTTTTAAATCGGTATTTTTTTAATTGTTGATATTGTACAGTTTTCTGTCTTTTACTCCTCCCCCAGCCCACCGCCCCAGCCCTCTCCACCTCCCTCCCATTTCTACCCCCCATAGTTTTTGTCCATGTGTCCTTTATACTTGTTGCTCTAAACCATTCCCCTTTTCCCCTGAAATTCCCTCCCCTCTCCCCTCTGGTCACTGTCAGACTGTTCTCAAATTCAGTGTCTTTGTTTATATTATGTTTGTTTGTTTGTTTTGTTGATTAGGTTCCTGTTAAAGGTGAGATCATATGGTATTTTTCTTTCACTGCCTGGAAGTAATGAGAACCAAAGGCCTGCAACCAAGAATACTTTACCCAGCAAGGCTTTCAATCAAGATAGAAGGCCAAATAAGGAGCTTCCCAGAAAGTTCCATTCATTCTATCCCGAAGGGTAGGAGTTCCCAAAGGGTAAAAACTGTCTTTTTACCCAGCAATTCCACTTCAGGGATTATACCCTAAGAATCCTGAAGCAAAAAATAGAAGTCTAATAAACATAGATTCAAAGTTGGTAAAACAACTAATTAAAAAAAAAAAGAGTTCATTACATGTTTGCAAATGTTATGTTTTCAATACTTAATGTAAAATTCCAAGTTACGGATAAAATTCTGATACCTTCAAAAATTATACATTGTATTTCTTTTATTTAACATTTGATATAAAGTCTATGTTTTGCCCAATTAACCATACAATAAAGAATGTTGGGCATAAGAAGGAGAGTCTTTTAAGCCTTGTGTGATCCCTGGAGAAATGTAAAGCATGATCTTCATTTTGTTTTAATTCATGATATAAATAACAAACAAGAAATTTAAACAGGCAAAAAATTAAAGATAAATTTTAAGAAAAATGTAAAATATAAAGAATAGATAAAATTTTAATAGTAAGAGGTAGTGGTTTTTATGTGGTGTGTGTGATATGTGTGAAGCAATTGTAGCGTATGTATGGTATGTGTGTTGTTGCATGCATACGTAGGAAGATGATATGGTAAAGATGAGGAGTAAAATTCCATTGGAAAAGTCAATAAAAGGAGAAAATGCTTTTTAATTCTATTTTATTGATTATGCTTTTACACCTGTCTCAATTTTTCCCACTTTGCACCCCTCTACCCAGCACCCCTCATGCCCTAAGGCAATCCCCACACCTTTGTTCATGTCCATTGGTCATGCATATAAGTTCTTTGGCTTCTCCATTCTCTAAACTGTACTTTATATCCCCATAACTATTCTGTAACTACCAATTTGTGTTTCTTAATCTTTTGCCTTTTCACATAATATCCCAATATGCCCCTCCCACCTGACTCCCATCAAACCTTTCTCCATAGCTATGGTTCTGTTTCTGTTCTGCATGTTTGTTTAGTTTGTTTCTTAGATTCAATTGCTGGTATGTATTGCCATTATATTGTTCACACTTTTAATTTTTTTTCTTAAGTAAGTCCCTCGAACATTTCATATAATAATGGTTTGGTGATGATAAACTCCTTTGGCTTTTTTTTTTTTTTTCAATCTGGAAATTTCTTTATCTGCCCTTTGATTCTAAATGATAGCTTTTCTGGATAGAGTAACCTTGGTTGTAGATCCTTGCTTTTCATCACTTTAAATATTCCTTGACAATCCCTTTTAGCCTACAAAGTTTCTTTTGAAAAATCAGCTGACAGTCTTATGGGAACTCCTTTGTAGGCAATTGCCTGCTTTACTTTTGATGTTTTTAATATTATCTCTTTATTTTTAGCGTTTAGCATTTTGGTTATTATGTGTCTCACTGTGGGCCTCTTTGTGTCATCTTATTGGGGACTCTCTGTGCTTCCTGGACTTGTATGTCTATCTTCTTCACCAAATTAGGAAGGTTTTCTTTCATTATCTTTCAAATAGATTTCCAATTTCTTGCTCTTCTTCTTCTCCTTCTGCTACTCCTATAATGCAAATATTGGTATGCCTGAAGCTGCCCCAGAGGTTTTTTACACTATCCTTGTTTTTTTTTGTATTCTTTTTTCTTCTTGCTCTCCCAGTCAATTGGTTTTTGCTTCCTTATGTTCCACATCTTTGATTTGATTCTCAGCTTCGTCCACTCTACCGTTGATTTTCTGTAAGTTGTTCTTTGTTTTAATTACTGTATACTTCATTTCTGACCAGATTTTTTTATATGCTGTTGAGATACTAAGTTCCTTGAACATCCTTGTAACCAGTGTTTTCAACTCCGCATCTGAAAGATTGCTTATTTCCATTTTGTTTAGTTCTTTCTCTGGAGTTTTGTTCTGTTCTTTCATTTGGGCCATATTCTTTGTCTCCTCATCTTGCCAGCCTCCCTGTTTATGTTTCTATGTATCAGGTAGAGCTGCTATAACTATCTATCTTGGTAGCATGACCTAATGTAGTAGGCGTCCTGTGGGGTCCAGTGGCACAGCCTCCCCTTTCATCCATATTGGATATTCAAGGTTCTCCCACTGAGTGGGCTGAGTACATCCTCCTCTTGTAGTTGAGCTTGATTGCTATTGGTGGGTCAATGAGAGGGATTTACATAGGCCAGTCCACTGCAAGGACTAACTGTAACAACTGACCACCAACCTCCACTCTCCATGGTAAATCAGCTGTGCAGGGGCCCATTCCACAGAGCAAGGCTTACTTCAGCAAGGCTCTGGTGCCTGCTTGTGTTCTGTCTGGAGCCACTCAACATAAACTATAAAGAGATGTGCTGTTGGCTGCTTCTTGTGCTGGGCTTTGAGGTGCCTTAATGAGTCTAGGCTATGAACCAAGGTCCACTGCAGCTAGTGCTAGGCCTAGGGCCACTTAGGAAGATATCAGGCTCACTGAGGCCAGCTGCTGCTTATTTGAGAGAATTTAGGAAGATCATAATCATGCTCCAAAACAAGACATTCATATGGAAAAGCTGCCATTATCTGTGTGGTGGGCCTGTAAGTTGTGTGGGACAATCTCTACGAATCACCAGGGTGGAGCAAATAGGTTGAGACACATTGATGGATTCTCAGATACGGTGTCTGCTGCGCTTTGTGGCTGTGAGAGGTGGGGTAAAAAGAGAAGCAATGGCCTGACAGCAGCTCTGTATCAGAAAAAATTATCCCCTAACTTTCATCCTAATGCCAAACACTTCAGTTCCTACCTATATTCCACGAGTGCCTTTTAAGCTAATGCCCCAGTGCTGGAGTTCAGCAGGAATGAGTTTGATTGAGTAAGTCCACGTGTAGGACTTTTAAGAGGAACTTCCTGGAATTCTAATAGTTTCTCCCACCGACTCAATCTCCTCTGCTCTTTAAAGCCAGAAGCCATGACTTGTCTTCCCAGAACTGGAACTCTGGGCTGGAGGCACAATGTGGGGTTGGGATACCTCACTTCAGAGATATTCCTCCTTATTTTTATCCACCACACATGGGTGTGGGAACAGCCCACTCCATATCTCCATGTTTCTGCCCCTCCTACAAGTCTGGATACATGTAGTTTCTTCTTTTTAATTCTGTGGTTATAGGTCTTTCATTCAACTAGATTTCTGTTTATTCTGATCAGCAGATTTCTGATGGCTGTTCTATAGTTTAGTTGTAATTTTGATGCGGTAGTGCAAGGAAGTGAGCCATTTTTACCTAGGCTGTTATCTTGGAGATCTTCTGGAAAAAAATTCTTGTGCAACAATAATAGCAGTAATGGAGTATTATTGGGATAATTGAATGACATTTGGTGACTGAATGTAAATAGTATAGATGAATCAACAAGAAATACAAGGTCTCAGACCTATTCCTTTCTGCTTTGTTTGTGAAAGAGAGAGTCAGAGATACCCATTTTCTGGAGAGATGAATGGGTAGTTTGTATGTTTTAGAATTTTTGCATTTATTTGGTTTAGGCAACAATGAAATATCTAATAGCTATGGATAATAAATTATTGTAGATAAATAATAAAAACGAAACTAGTTTTCTTTCAATATTATTTAAATATTAATATTATTTCATATGAAGCTGTATTAACAAAGTCAAAACCTCTATGTAATTATAAATTAGCTGTTGCTCCAAAAATGCATATATAAACTTAATTCTTGTACATGAAGATTTATTCTTTAATATAGATAGACTAATTGAAGTTCATGGGATACATATCAAGATTGTATGGAAATTCCAATCTAAGTCCTGTGGAACTCAAAGGCCTTACACACACTTTTTATGAATTCTTTAGGGGGAGAAACTGGACTTAGGTTCTAATCATGTGTAAACATTACCTCTAGGGTCCTTTTATATGCATTAGTCATTGTGTCTTTTTACTCATAGCTCCCCAATAAAATGGGAATCATTAATAGTATCAGGTATAGATTTTACTTAGTATTTTGAAGATATTGAAAACGGGGGTTACAATATAATTGCAAGCAACTTCCATAAGAAATTCTGTTCTTAAAACATCTTTGGAACTTCCTAAAATCATTCTAAAAAAGAATGCTTCTCTTCTCTATCAGATCCCTTTCCATAGCGAAAACTCTTCTAATCATTTTTATTTGAGCCATTTCACTATATCTGTGTTTGCCTCACTTTTCACCTCAATTAATTTAAAATTTTCTTTATAAGAAAGCCTATTGCTTAAAGTAATATATAGAATGGCAATAATGTGAAATACTTCCAAACAAACTTTACTAATAAATTGTTAAGACATCTTTAAATAGTGTATCAGTTGGTATTTTAAAAACATTTGGCTCAAAGTCTCTGAATAAATCCCCAAATATTTTATTTATTTGCAGTTGAATATTTCCACTAAATTCTGGTAGCTCCTTCAATAATTGTGATAATCAAAAAAGCACAAACACTCTTAGGTGGCATTCTGCAGTTAGTGGGACCTTTCTTTGAGAGTCACTTAATGAAGAAAAACACAAAATAGCTTTGCACAGAATACCTATCCCCACTGCCCACCTCAGAGGTCACCTCAGTTGAAAAGCAAAAAAGATAATATTCCAAAGAGACAAAAGTCAGGGAAAGCAGACTGGTGGATAAAGAAATTATCTCCACTGCTAGAAGCAAGATAATATTATTATCTATATTACTTAGGTCTCTGTTCTTTCCTGTTTTAAAATGAGAGCTTTTATTGAAGGTGTATCATCTGGTCTCCACTCTTGTATTTTGAGAGTAGAAGGTACTTTAATTTGTCATTTATTTATCTGGTGTTAGATAATAACAGACTATTTCTGTATATGGCTGAAAGGAATGCACAATCACTGAGAGGCCCTAGACTTGCTGCTGAATTCACAAAGTAGATGTTTTAGGTTGTATTACTTTGGGGAGCATATGAGTATATTTTAGGTGGGCAAAGAATATTTTTACATGTGCTTGTACAAGAAAAAGAGTATGTATAGATGTTGGGTAGTCAAAGTAGTAGGTCACTATAGACATGTCTATCTGCTTCCTAGTAACCACTTTCCATTTATTACAATAATAGTAGTTGGAGTTTGTTTTGGAGTTTGCTCCCTTTTCATTTTCTTTATATCATGTGAAAAGGATTGAACTCCAGCTATCATACTCCTGATTACAGGAATGTGCAGATGAACAAATAGGACCTGAGGTGGCAGAGGAAATGTGTGCTGTTGCTTCTGGGTTAGAGAAAATTATTCTATTTTAGGATGTCTTAGAAACTACTAGGAAGACTCACTCCATTGGAATTGGGTTGTAGAGATGTGAAGACAGAAAATGCTTCAGATGCTTTCAAACCATGAAGGGAGAGTTAACAACTGCAGGAGAAGCTACTTCATAGACTCATGAAGCAAATCCAATAAAGGCAGAATTCAGAGACAGAGATAAACTGAGTTTCTAGTCCCCTGCAAGGGCCACCAAATCAAGTCACACTTGATGCCCAGATTACATGGGTTTTCAATTGCATGAGCTAATAAATCCACCTTTATAATTTAAGTTATTCTTAGTTGGATTTTGATCATTTGCAACCATGAGAATTTCAACTGATTCAGCTGCTATTAGATCTTGCAGAAGTAGGAAGATTAGGAATATGTGGGAGAAACAAAATTATACTTCTGAGACACATCACCCTCCTCAACAAGAATAACTTGCAAGTTTCTTGGCTTGTCCTCTCACTTCCTCATAAATGTTAGTAAAAAGTTAGTGATGTGCTCAGCTGCTACTTTACACTCCTTCAGCACTGTCCTGTTTCTCAGCCAGACTCAACCCTGAGAGGGAAGCAGGTAGTGTTGCAGGTATATGGGGTAGAGGGGTAATGAGAGACATGGCTCTGAACCCATAGCTTCTGATTGTCACAGCCATTCTGTCTTTTTATGTTTATACTTTGGATACCCCAGTAAGATTCATGTAAGGGGAAAAGAGCATTCAGTTACTTAAAAATAAGATGATTTAAAATAAAATTTATGACAACTACTCTATCCAAATTCTATAACTATTAGATGCCCATTTTGTGGCTAAAAACTGACATCTAAATGCTTGAAAATTATAAAACCATGACATGCAAAGACAAACTAAGATGATGATCTCTTTGAACATGTTGGAATATGGACAGAGCTGCAAAATGGCACAAGTTTAAGGCTGGGCTTTTGTGACAGAATATCCACATTTTCTCACTGCCTCATTCTTTGGAATCACTTTAACTTAACTGCCTCTTAGAAAAATTTACCTCTTATATATAATTAATCAACTGAAAAGCAGCTTGAGGATACTCGCTGGGGAAACCCCTGGACCCAAGGAAAGAGGTATAACAAGTCCAGCTTAGCCTCTTCATAGTTCCTCTTGCAATCCTGAATTAGAATGGATTTAACATTGCCTACAGAAGATTCACGCTAAAAATATAAAGCTAAAACCTCTTCAGAGCTATGGAATCCACAAAAAAAAAAAAAAACTCTATTGGAGTTTAAATACAACAAATACAATATCTGAGTTGGAAAAACTATTTTTATCTAATTGAGTCTTTGGATTAGCTTTCCTTGTTCCTAAGAGCTCTGTGACCTTCCAGTATCTGCAAATATTTTCATGGTGTCCACTCATCAGTGCTGAGGCCATAATGTATGGAACTCAATGCCAGGCTGTAGCTCCTACCTATAGCTTATGAGTCCTTAGCTCAGGATGACTGTAGAATTTTTATTTTTGCTGAGGCCCTTGATCACCAACATTTGTTAGTTACCCAAGGCCTGAACCTTTCCATCATCCCAGGGGACTAGCAACATGACTGAAACCCTTTCAAATGTTTTCTTAAGGTCAACTTCTGATTGAGTCTTTTGTGTCTTATGTTAAGGCTAAGACTTTTGATACTGTGAGAACCTTAATCAAAGTCTGGTAAGTGCTGATGTTCTTCTACAGAGAGAGCAAAGCACCTATATAAAAACAGCTGCTCACCTGTGTCACAGCCCCTCTGTGTAGCCTAAATAATATTGGACCTAATGTTTAAACTAGCTCAACAGAAGTCCACACATTGCCAAACTCAAAATGCCTCCCCACACACTTAAAGTGTCCAGTGTCCAAAGCCAAACGAAGCAAATTTGTGTTGATTTTGCTTTCCATATATCTTGACACTCTGAATTGAACTAATACTTTCCCACGTCCAGTACTACAGGCCTTTTACAATCACAGCTACTGTCAGTAGGTAAGAGCTACAACATGGACAAATAGATGAAGATTTTTCCCAAGACATAGTGGTCTTCCAAGAGAGAGGAAAAGGAAGGGGATTGTGTATGCATGCTCAGATTCTTCTTTCAAACCCACAAATCTTTTTCCCCTAGAAAGGAGTGAGGGAGTCATAGAAGAAGTACAAAATGTTAGCTCTTGGGATTACTTTGCATTGAAAACCCTCCATGGTAGGGGAAAAATTACTTTTCTACTGGTAGGGAATACTGAAAATTAGTTTCAATTTTTTCATCTTAAGCCTTACTGGTTTAATATTTTAGATATTACAATGTTATACAGAAATTTGTCAAAATGAATGTCGTATTTTAAAGGATATTTTATAGGTCATAAAAATCAGTGATCAAGAAGTCATTCAAAATTCAGCTCTTTTGTAAAAAGATACATACCAGTCTCTGAGTCTCTGAGTGGTGGGATTAAAAGTTATTTTTATTTTTTACTATCCTTAAATTCAAAAGATATATATATATATATAATATTCAAATATTTAAATACTTCACATATTTATAGAAACTATTTTCTATACTTATATGAACTTTTCTCATTAGAAGAAAAGATTATTTTAAAATGTTTGTTTTCCCAAGAAAGCTTCTCAGAGCTGTCAAATTACCAGGGTATTTAAAATAAAACATTCTAAATGAGTGCTAACAGAGGAAATAATTTACACAGTCCTTCCTGTAGCTCTATGGACTCACATAATCCTTTTACTTATTAACCTGATTTATTTTAATTGTAGTTCATGATGTTTAGCCTAAGGATATGCCAACATAATTTAAAATACACAATTACAAATGAAACACTATTTAGAAGTTTTACTTAAGTGAATAAGTTTTCCTCTCTTTATTCTCAAAACATATAACAAACATTCATTATAAGAAAAACTTGTTTCACTGGTTGAGAAAATTACAATGTGCTTGCATGGATTACTATATGATTACATCATGTGAATATCTGATACACACACACAATCTCACTGAACAGCATGAAATGCAAGTACAAACATGGTGCCATTTAATTTCTTTTACTCTATACTTCAGATATTATGGAGTCGAAGTATTCTTGGATTTATATTAGATGGTACACTTTTTAATAATCTCTTTATTTTCAAACCCTTTTATTGCAAAAGCATGTGTCTTCCAAATATATGACAATGAAATCACAAATGTTAACACAGAGAAACAAGGTGAGAGTAATAGCTGTAGTAGATTCAGCATGGCTACAAGTTGTTCCCCATTCCACTGAGATATAGCATATCAAATTCTCTCTCTTGAATCCAGGCTGACAAGCTGGGTGAATGGAATACAAATTAATAATCTGAGACTGGGAGCACTGTTTCTGGGACTCCTGAGTTTCCATGAAGGAAGCCTGATTATCCTAAGACTATGTTGGAGAAGCCACATGTAGATGCTCTCGTTAGGCCAGTGGAGTGCTCTATGCTAGCTCATGCTGTCACGGCACAAGGCACATGGGAAGCCATCTTGAAAACTCCAGAGAGCCCATCCACCTGTCAGATCTCATGAAGTAACATTCATGATGTCACAGGGGTTGGAAGTCTCTAAATTGATGCTTGTCTGAATTTCTAATTTACAATATCACAAAATATAATGAATTATATTCAACCACAGTATTTTGGCATAGTTTGATTTTTAGCTATAAATAACTAGCATAGAGGCTTAGATAGTATCTTTATGAGAAAGCATGAGAATAGCACTTATTGTCAGTGAAATTGTCTAAAGTACAATAGCTTCTAGTTTTCTTGATCCTCTACATCGGTGATTCTCAAATCATTTTTTCTTTTCTTTTCCTGACATGATGCAGGTAACGGAAGATTTTCACCTGCTCAAAAGACTATTATTAGTATCATTGCTTATTTTGGTCTCCCTTATATCTAATTTAGGTTGTAACTTCTGGGTAAGTCCAAGTGCATTTGTGTATAGATAGATGATAGATAGATATAGATGATAGATATAGATATAGATATAGATATAGATATAGATATAGATATAGATATAGATATAGATGTATGAAATCTGTCTGGAAAAAGTCCAGCTATTGTTAATATAACAAAAACAGTTTGCCCACATTGTAGCCTGGCAGCCAAGGAGAGTAGACCAGAGCATGCATACTTGAATAATGACAACTTCACTGTACTAGTCAGTGGGAGTGATAGATACCATTGAGTGAGCATGTGTACTATGTGGCTATCACATTCAAAGTGACAGAGCAAATAGAGAAACAAATCTGCATCAAATTTTGCATTAAGCTTGAACATTCCTCCACAGGCACTATTCAGATGATTCAGAAGGCCACAACTATGTGCAGCTGGTGATTTGCAGCTTCATCACAATGCACCTGTTCATGCATCACAATGCACCTGTTCATGCATTATGTCTGTTGAGTTTTTTGGTGAAACTTCAAATTACCCAGGTGACTCAGCCCCACTACAGCCAAGATTTGCCACTTTACAACTTCTAGCTTTTCCCAAAACTAAAACCACCTTTGAAAGGAAAGAGATTTCAGACTGTCAGTGAGATTTAGGAAAATACAATGGGGCAGCTAATGGTGACGGAAAATTGTGTGAGGTCCCAAGGTACCTACTTTGAATGGGATTGATGCATCATTGTCCTATTGTACACTGTTTCTTGTATCTTGTATTATTTTTCAGTAAAGGTCTCTATTTTTTATATAACATGGCTGGATACCTTCTGGACAGACCTCGTGTGTGTGTGTGTGTGTGTGTGTGTGTGTGTGTGTGTGTAAACACACTAAAGTATGAACCATTTTTGCACTTCATTTTTAGTTTAACTTGTTTTAGTGTATCTTTTTCTTTGTTATAATTTTTAATCTTTCCAAGACATCCCATATTTTATGCCTTTTGTACTTTATTTTTTAAAAATTGTTATTTTATTTAATGCTTGAAATAAAGGTATAAATTCAGCTCCTTTTTCTGTATGAAGACAATGGATATTAAAAAGGATACAAAAGTTTGTCATAGTCATTTGTCTTTGTAGATAGGATTTAAAAGCAAACCCCTCTTGGCTGAGTTCTTAACTACTAATATCAAACTGATCCTCCAAACCAATAAATTTCACTGTGTTCTATCATATTTTGGTTTCTCAGTATCTGGTATGGCAGAAATGATACGATGGCTTTCTATCTTTTCAGAAGATGTCTCAAATTTCTAAAAGTCCCAATCTCTCTAAGTTTTTGTCACAGTTAACTAATTTAGTTCCATCTATGCCAAAGTAATTGCATTTTGCCAATATGATATTCTTTTCCCTGCCCCATTGTATTTTTCACATGCTTGTCCTTCTGCTTGTATGAATATTTGCATATTCTCTCCCATGGAAAATTGCTAACTTAAGTTGTAGACTCAGCTCAGAACATACCTCCACCTCTGATCTCCACAACCTAAAACAATGAGTTGTCTCTCCACTTCCCATTCACGTCATAAAATATATATTGCAGTACACCCTAATTTATAGGTTGACATTAGTATTAGATGAAATGATATATATTACAAAAGTTATATTCTTAAAACAGGATATACTGGCCACATATTCTCTGAAAATATATATTCCCTAATACATCTTTAAATTTCAACAGGAACAACAGCTACTTAAATATAAATGATTATTGATATGACATGAATACTATAGTTTTTGCTACAATGGAAGATAGCAGAAGGCTGACAGGCCTTAAAGCATTTGCCCTTTAAAAGCAAAAGTAACAACAGGATGATATGTAAGTTAAAGGCATTTAATTGTTTTTTAAAAGATAAAATACCAATGAGATGTCATACATATTATATTCATTTAGGTCTTACACAACTGTAAAGTTACAATATTTTTGAACATTAAATACAAACAAAACTGTAAACTCAGTGCCATACAGATTGAAACAGATGTAATAATGCAATTGATGTTAAACTGAAGCTAAATATCTATGCCCACTGTAATTATGGTATAAATCTCTATTAGTCATAGTTCTCCAAGGAAACAGAAACAATTACAAGGAATTGACTCATGCAGTTATGGAGGCTGGAAAGTCAAATGTTAATCTCACCTAGAAACACCCTCACAGATGCAACCAGAATATTTGACCAAATGCCTAGGTGCCACAAAAGACAACCCTCTAACTGCAAGCCAAGGGGTGAGACCTCAAGAGAAGCCAAACCTACCAAGACTTATCGTGCACTTCCATCCTCTAGAACACTGATAACGTTTTTGTTGTTTAATACCAGCAATACAATACCAACCTGTAGTTATGGCAGCTCTCACAACCTAGTGTATGTAAGTCCACCTATTACTGTATCTGCTATTGGTACACTCTATGAAGTTCTTGTTAATTATTACTAGCCAATCCCTCTTTACTCAATCCCTTATTATAGTTTAATAATTTTCTATATTAATGTTTTCTTGTTCAAATTACTATGTGGTTTCTCTCTCTCTTAATTGGGCCCAGACTGATGCAATGTTCTAACAAAGACAATTTATTTTACTATGTAAATCATATAATATCCAACAGAGTGAGAATGAAAGATCTTAAAAATTCCTGAAACTTCTTTATGACCACACTGAGACTCTCAGACAAGAGTGAAATTATTTTTAGATATATCACATCTTTATTATCCACATAAACCCATGTTTTTATTTGCACATGTGTATCTTTATTACAATCTGTGTTTTATTGCTAAAATGTCTATTATTTTAGTTTTTAAAAAGATCTAGTTTACATTTTTCAATTCCTCTCAAATCATTAGAGACATTGTCAAATGCCCTGGTGAAATCAAGACCAAATTGTATCTATAAGGTTGTTATTAGGAACTTAGATCTTGACTTCTGGCCAAGATGGAGGTGTAGGTGGACACACTGTGCATCCTCTCACAACCAAAATTAAGGACAGCAAATATTTGGAAACAAGAAAACAATCAGAAATAAAAGAAAACTGAACTGTACGGAAGTCCAACAACCATTCATCCAGACCGGTAAGAGGGGCGGAGTTGCGGCAGGAAAAAGTGGAGGTGTGGACCCAGGCACGGGATTGGGACCCAGGCAGCTGTTGGCTGGTAGTTCCAAGGTGCACAGGTGGCAGCTATCAGACCCTGGGCATGGGGTGGCAATGGTGCAGACCCAGTGAGACCGCGCAAGGAGGCTGGCTGACCAGGTGGTCCCACATTCACGGGCAGATAATCCAGGTGAAGGGGAAGCGGCGGAAGGGACTGGAATCCAAGAGAGAGCGGAGCAAGCACCATTGTTCCCTCTCAGACCCTGCCCCCACGTACAGCATCACAACTCAGCGACTGGGCTGCCCCGCCCTGGGGAACACCTAAGCTCCACCCTTCACTACGTAAGAGCTGCGACCAGACTCCCCCGCCAAAAACAAAACAAACAAACAAAAAAAAACAAAAATGGCTCAAACTGGAGAACAAATGAAAGCCCCAGAGCCAATTCCTCTAAGCGACGAAGAGATAGCCAACCTATCAGATGCACAGTTCAAAGCCCTGGTGATCAGGATGCTCACAGAATTGGTTGCAAATTAGATGAAAAAATGAAGGCTACACTAAGTGAAATAAAGAAAAATATACAAGGAACCAACAGTGATGGGAAGGAAGCTGGGACTCAGATCAATGGAGTGGACCAGAAGGAAAAAACAAACAACCAAACAGAAAACAAGGAAGAAACAAGATTTTTTTTAAAAAAATGAGGAGAGACTTAGGAAACTCCAGGACATCTTTAAACGTCCCAGCATCCGAATTATAGGGGTACCAGAAGGGGAAGTAGAAGAGCAACAAGTGGAAAACTTATTTGAACAAATAATAAAGGAAAACTTCCCCAATCTGGCAAAGGAAATAGAGTACCAGGAAGTCCAGGAAGCTCAGAGAGTCACAAAGAAGTTGGACCCAAGGAGGAACACGCCAAGGCACATCGTAATTACATTAGCCAAGATGAAAATGAAGGAGAGAATTCTAGAAGCAGCAAGGGATAAGGGGACAGTCACCTACAAAGGAGTTCCCATCAGACTGTCAGCTGATTTCTCAAAAGAGACCTTCCAGGCAAGAAGGGGCTGGAAAGAAGTATTTGAAGTCTTGAAAGACAGGGACCTACATCCAGCAATCCTTTTGCTGGATTGCTCTATCCAGCAAAGCTGTCATTTAGAATGGAAGGGAAGATAAAGTGCTTCTCAGAGAAGGTCAAGTTCAAGGAGTTCATCATCACCAAGCCCTTATTATATGAAATGTTAAAGGGACTTATCTAAGAAAAAGAAGATAAAAAATATGACAGTGAAAAGACAGCAAACTCACAGCTATTAACAACCACACCTAAAACAAAAGCAAACAACTAGAACAGGAACAGAACCACAGAATTGGAGATCACATGGAGGGTTATCAACAGGGGAGTGGGAGGAGGAGAGAGGGGGAAAAGGTACAGAGAATAAGTAGCATAGATGGTGGGTAGAAAATAGAAAGGGGGAAGGCAAGAATAGTGTGGGAAATGTAGAAGCTAAAGAACTTATGACACATGGACATGAACCAAAGGGGGGAATGTGGGTGGGAGGGGGTGTACAGGGTGGAGGGGAATGATGGGGGAGAAATGGGACAACTGTAATAGCATAATCAATAAAATATATTTTAAAAAAGAACTTAGATCTTAGTAACTTTCATTCATGATCCATCATTTATTAAATTCAGTTATTGCCCACTATGTCCTTGATAAAAATATGTATAAGATAAGAATAATGAATATAGTTCTCGTTATAGCAATTATGTAAATAAATTATTATGGTATTAATGGGAACAGTCTTATAATTGAGGTTTAACCAAAATTTTATGGAGAGAAAAAACATTAGTTCATATTGGTGTGGTGTGATAAGAGCAGAGATGGCGTAAGAACTAACTTTTAAAGTTTAAGCAATAATTCGCCAAGCTGGGAAAAGCTAGGCAAAGGAAACATTGTCATATAAGCAATATTTTTTTAAATGTGGCAAATTCTTATATTAGTGAAAAAATAAGTATAAATAGAAAGATCCCCTGATTAGCAAGGTAGAAGAAAAAGTAACTAAAAATAAACTATACAATATATATAAATATAAGATTTTATATATCAATATTACAGTAGAAAAAGTTTCATCAGGCTTTGCTCACCTCATATTATATTTGAGAGTGCAGTTTTAGCTAACTTACTGCATTCTCAAGGCCATAAAGGAATATAGAATAGGTATGAAAGAGACATTTTTGGTGATCACAAGTGCTCCACTGCTTGTCTAGGAGATTAATATCCTAGGCTCTACCATACCCTGAATGTTTCTTTCTAAGCCCATTTCTTCAGGTCTAATTTGTTTGTTTGTTTTGCTTGTTGTAGTGGACAAAATTTAATGAACCACCTCCATGTCACATGGATTTCTCATGGTGTTGCAGATAGAACTACTAACAAGGTAACATGGTCTCATCCTTGTGGAGCTAATGATCTAGAAGAAGAGAGAGCTGTTAACAAACAATTACAAATATGTAAATGCTACTAGTGACTATGAAGTGTTAAGGTGCACACTAACTCTTCCTTAATTCTGTTACTTCTATATAAGTAATTGACTCCAAAAGTCCGAAAATCATTAAATAATTGTCAGTTTCCATATCTGGCCAATATGGAGTGATGGGAAACCATTCAATAGTCCTGCAGAATTTGCCACAATCCAGATTTTGCTAACTGTATCCTGAGGTGTTAACAATTTTCTCTAACTTCAGTACTGCTTTTAATGGCAGTTAGATCTAGAGGCTAGAGGAATGGTCATCAAGGAACATGTATAAAGGATCCATGGACACACACATCCTGGAGGGGGGAGGATTAAATGTGGGAGGTGGAGGCAGGTAGGGCTGGGGAGAGTAATTGGAGGAAAATGGGGATGATTCTAACTGAACAACAATAAAAAAAGATCTATAGGCAATTTGTTTAGTTTTTTATTTAAAGAATATTTCACAGATGGTATTACGTACTTCCTATTTATCATATTCAAAGACCCATAAAAACTTGTTACTTTTTCTATTATATTAAGATTTATCAGTATGTTTAGGTTTAAATTTTTCATCAGCTTTACATACAAGAATTTTCTCAAGCATTGTCTATATCCATTAATTTATTAGGGTTTATAAAGTGGTAATATTCTATTTCTTCATTTATTATCTGGAATTCTTTTATTACATATATTCCATTGCCAATAATTTAATTACTGTCAGTGATGGTTTCATAGGAAGACAGAACAAATGTTTCACTCTCACTTTATTTACTAGTACTCAGAGCAATGTTAGTTCCAAATGCTTTTCCTGCATCTATTGATGTGATCATGTGATTTTTGTTTTTCATTTTGTTTATGGGAGGTATTACGTTTACTAATTTGTGTGTGTTGTACCATCCTTGCATCCCTGGAATAAATCTCATTTGATCATTATTAAAATGTATATACACATTATTAAAATGTATATACATTTATTAAAATGATCCAGCAATATTAATGTATTGCTGGATACAGCTTGCTAATATTTTGTTGAGGATTTTAGAATCTATGTTTATCAGAGATATTGGCCTGTAATTTTCTTTCTTTGTTGTGCCTTTATCTGATTTTGGAGTTGATATAACACTGGCCTCATAAAAAGAGTTTGGGAGCCCTGGTTGGTATGGCTCAGTGCACTGAGTGCCACCCTGAGAACCAAAGGGTTGCCAGTTCAGCCCAGTTAGGGCAAATGATTAGATTGCAGGCCAGGTTCCCTGTAGAGGGTGTGTGAAAAGCAATCACACACTGATGTTTCTCTCCATCTCTTTCTTCCTCCCTCCCCCTCTCTCTAAAAATAAATAAATAAAATCTTACGAAAAAAGAGTTTTGGAGTCTTTCTTCTTCTTGAAAATATTTGAATACTTTAAAAAGGATAGGTGTTGGTTCTTCTTTGAATGTTTGATAAAATTCACCTGTGAAGCCATCTGGTTCAGTGCTTCAGGGTGCCAGGAGATTTTTTTTTATTACTGCTTCAATTTTGCTAGGTGCTATCGGTCTATTCAGATTTTCTGCTTCTTCCTGATTCAGTTTTGGATAATTGTATGTTTTGAGAAATGCATACATATCACCCAGGTTGTCCAATTTCTTGACATGTGGTGGTTCATAGTAATTTCTTACAATCCTTTTGTATGTCTGTGGTATCAACTGTTACTTCTTTTTCATTCTTGATTTTATTTATTTGGATCCTTTCTCTTTTTCCCTTGATGGGTCTGGTTAAATGCTTTTCAATTTTGTTTATCTTTTCAAAGAAATAGCTCCTTGATTTAGTGATCTTTTAAATTTCTTTTTAGTCTCTATGTCATTTAATTCTGCTGTAAACTTCATTTTTTCCCCTTTTTCTAATCACTCTGGGCTTTGTTTGTTGTTATTCTATTTGATAAAATCCAGCACCCATTTATGATAATAACAGTCATCAAAGCAGGAGTAGAGGGAGCCTACCTCAACATAATAAAGACCATATATGAAAACCTACTGTAAACGTCAAACTCAATGGGCAAAAATTAAAAGTGTTTCCCTTAAGATCAGGAACAAAACAGGGTGTCTGCTTCACTATTTTTCCTCAGCATAGAACTGGAAGTCCTAACCACCACAATCAGAAAAGAAGAAATAATCTGAATTGGGAAGAAGGAAGTAGAACAGCATAATTCTACTTAGTGTACATAGATATTGTACATAGGAAACCTTAGGGATTCCACCAAAAATATTCAACCTAATAAGTGAATTCAGCAAAGAAGCAGGATGCAAAGTCAATATTCATAAATTGATAGTAATTTTGCACAACAATAAACTATAAGAAAGAGAAACTAAGAAAATTTTTCATTTACTACAGCAACAACAACAAAAAATAATAAAGTACTTAGGAATAAATTTAACCAAGGAAGTAAAAGACCTGTACATGGAAAACTATAGAACAATGAAGGAAGAAGTTGAAGAAGATTCAAATAAATGGAAGCATACAATGTTTTCATAGATTGGAAGAATTAACATCATTAAAATGTCCATACTATCCTGTTGTGTACCATTCAGCCTAGTTTCAGGAGTTATAACCCTCACCCCATGGTGTGCTGTGTAAGAGCCTAGGGACCCACTTCATCTGGGTCTGTTCTGTCAAGAGGACGTGACCTACTAAGGAGACAAAGCTTATCTCCCTGGCAGGAGTGCTGCTTCTGCCTCATTCATCTCTGGCCTCAATTCTTGGTTGGTTAGTAAATGACAGGTAAGACTCCTCATGGGAGGGGCAACCTAAGCCAGACACAACCACTTGGGAAGCCCTCATGGAAGGACTTGGGGGGCTGCACCAAAGAGGATGTGATGGACCCTCACCCCCTGGCTATTCTGACATAGCCCGAGTCCTCATTCCCGTCTGAGAGATGTCTTCTGCTTCTTAATCGGCTTAAAGCCTGAAACTATGAAGGCAAGTGGTACAGCCCTGTGCTGGCCAGGAAGGTTCCCCCTGGTGATTAGGCATAAGAAAGAACTCCTAAAGTCCTGCAAAATCTGCTTTGCTAAGAGTGCACTCATTTAAATGATAAGGGTCCCAGGAGGAAATGGGTATGTCTCCCAAAGTTTTGCAACCCCCTTTCCTGACAGACACTGACTCAGATTAAGCCCTCAGATTTCTTTGAAATGTTAAACCTGTATTCCGGTGTATTGGAACCCAATAAAAGCGCAGTGAGGAATGGGCTCTGGGTCGTTCTCCTCTTAGTGTTTGTCCACCTCTCCTCCCCAAGCAGTCATGTCTTGGTAGTTTTTATTTTCATCCGTGATGGAGGGATGGGGCTCTGCGGGCAGAGCCCCCCCACATCTGGCGCCCAGGACGGTGCCCCCACACTATCCAAAGCAATCTATGGATTCAATCAAATTCCTACTGAGATAACAATAGCATATTCACAGACCTAGGACAAATATTCCAAAAATTTATATGGAACCCAAGAAGACCATAATAGTCTCAGCAATCTTGGGAAAGAAGATCAAAGTTGGATGGATCACAATATCTGATATCAAACTATACTACTGCAAGGTCACTGTAATCAAAACAGTCTGGTACTGTCATAAGAACAGACATATAGATCAATGGAACAAAATAAAGAGCCCAGAAATAAGCCAAAGTCTCTATGGTCAATTAATATTTCACAAAGGGGGCACAACCATACAATGGAATAAAGATATCCTCTTCAATAAATGGTATTGGAAGAACTGGACTGGAAAATGAAAAAAAAAAAGAAAGAAACTAAACCACCAACTTACATCATACAACAGAATAAACTCAAAATGAATAAAAGACTTAAGTTGTGATAACATAAAAATCCTAACAGAAAACATAGGCATTAAACTTGCAGATATCTTGCATAGCAATATTTTGATGATATATCTCCTAGGGCAAGGGAAATAAAGGGGAAAATAAACAAATGGTTCTTCACTGAATTAAAAATATTCTGTACAACTAAAGAAACCATCATCAGAATGAAAAGGGAACCAATTATAGGACAACATACTGTCAATAATACATTGGTAAATGGTTTAATCTGCATAATAGAAAGAGAGCTTATAAGACTCAATACCAGGAAGACATACAATCCAGTTAAAAAATGAGCAAAAGAGCTGAATAGACATATCTCCAAGGAGGACATACAGATGGACCATGGACATATAAAAAAAGCTCAGCATCACTAGCCATCAGAAATGAAAATTAAAACCACAATGAGATATCACCTCATACCTGCCAAAATGGCTACTCTTAATAAATCTACAAACAAGTGTTGGCAAGGATGTGGAGAAAATGAACCCTAGTGTGCTGTTGGCAGGAATACAAACTGATGTAGCCACCATGGAAAACAAGGTAGAATTGCCTCAAAAAATAAAAATGAAACTGCCTTTTGACTCAGCAATTCCAATGCTGGGAATATTCCCTAAGAATCCTGAAACACCAATTAAAAAGAATTTGTGCACCCCTATGTTCATAGCAGTGCAATTTACAATAACCAATATTTGGAGACAACTGAAGTGCCCATCAGTAAATGAGTGGATTAAAAATGTGGTTCATCTACACAATGGAATACTATGCAGCAGAAAGAAAGAAGGAATTCCTACCTTTTGCAACAGCATGATGGACCTGGAAACTTTATGCTAAGTTAAATAAACCAATCAGTAAGAGACAAATACTATGTGATCTGCCTCATAAGAAGAATCTAATAAACAAAATAAACTAATGAGCAAAATAGAACCAGAGGCATAGAATCATGGAATAGTCTGACAGGTGTTAGTGGGGAGTAACAAGGTGGAGACTGTTTGAAAGTTGAAGGGATTAGTCAAAGAACATATAGAAAGGACCCATGGACATGGACAATAGTGTGGGTATTGACTATGGAAGTGGGGGGCAGGTTAGGTGGAGGGAACAAGGGGAAAAATTGGACAACAGTAACAGCATAAACAATAAAACATTAAAAAATTAAAATAAAGAATAATGTTGTCAGCCAAGATGGAGGCATATATAGATACACTGTGCCTCCTCACACAACCAAAATAAGGACAACAACAAATTTAAAAACAAAAACAATCAGAACCAACAGAAAATTGAACTGTACGGAAGTCTGACAACCAAGGAGTTAAAGAAGAAACATTCATCCAGACCGATAGGAGGGATGGAGACAGGCAGCTAGGTGGAGAGGCAAGGCCCTGGCAGACCAGAAATGTCAGTAACTGGCAGAGTGCATTGTCCCACATTTGTATGTGGATAAATCAGGAGGCACAACTGGGGAGCCAGACAGACCACACAATGCAGGGTCCAGGCACAGGGAAATCAAGCCTCAAAACCTCTGACTAAAAAAACATGTGGGGGTTGAGGTGGCACGAGAAACTCCCAGCCTCACAGAAGAGTTCATTGGAGAAACCCACAGGGTCCTAGAATGTACACAAAACCACCCACCTGGGATCAGCACCAGAAGGGCCCAATTTGCTTATGGGTAGTGGATGAGGTGAGTGAAAGCCAGCAGAGAACTGAGCAAGTGGCACAATTCCCTATTGGACCCCTCCCCCACAAACAGCTCCACAGTGCAGCAACATGGGTTGCCTTATCCTGGTGAATACCTAAAGTTCCACCTGTCACTCCATAACAGGCACACTGAGAAAAGCAAATATGGCCTAAATGAAAGAATAGATCAAAGCTCCAGAAAAAATGAAAGTGAGCGGTAAAGAGATAGCCAGCCTATCAGATGCAGAGTTCAAAACACTGGTAATCAGGGTGCTCACAGAAATGCTTGAGTATGGTCACAAAAAAGAGGAAAAAGTGAAGGCTATGAAAAGTAAAATAAAGAAAATGTACAGGGAACCAACACTGATGGGAAGGAAACTGGGACTCAGATCAATGGTTTGAATCAGAAGGAAGAAATAAACATTCAACTTGTACAGAATGAAGAAACAAGAATTCATAAAGATAAGGAGGCTTAGGAACCTTTGGGACAACCTTAAATGTTCCAACATCCAAATCATAGGGGTGCCAGAAGGAGAAGAGGAAGAGCAAGAAATTGAAAACATAATTAAGGAGAACTTGCCCAATCTGGCAAAGGAAATAGACTTCCAGGAAGTCCAGGAAGCTATGAGTCCCAAAGAAGTTGGACCCAAGGAAGGATACATCAAGGCATATCATAATCACATTACTCAAGATTAAAAATAAGAGAACCTTAAAAACAGCAAGAGAAAAGGAGACATTTACCTACAAAGGAGTTCCCATAAGACTCTCAGCTAATTTCTCCAAAGAAACCTTGCAGGCAAGAAGGGGCTGAAAAGAAGGACTCGAAGTCATGAAAGGCAAGAACCTATATCCAAGCTTACTCTCTCCAGAAAAGCTGTCATTTAGAATAAATGGCAGATAAAGTGCTTCCCAGATAAGGTCAAGTTAAAGGAGTTCCTCATCACTAAGCCTTTATTTTATAAAATGTTAAAAGGACTTATTTAAGAAAAAGAAAATGATCAAAAATGCTAACAGTAAAATGACACCAAACTCACAACTATTGGCAACTGAATCTTTAAAACAAAAACAAAAATAAATGAAGCAAACAACTAGAACAGGAACGGATTCCCAGAAATGGAGATCACATGGAGGTTTATCAGCAGGGAGTGGAGAGGGTAGAATGGGGTAAAAGGTACAGGGAATAAAGCATAAATTGTAGGTAGAAAATAGACAGTAAGGTTAAGAATATTATGAGAAATAGAGAAACCAAAGAACTTATATGTATGACCCATGGACATGAACTAAGGTGGAGAAATTTTGGTGGGAGGGGGTGTACAGGGCAGGGGGAAATAAAGAAGAGAATACATGGGACAACTGTAATAGCATACTGCATAAAATACATTAAAAAAATAAAAATCTAGATCAGCTTACATTAAAAAAAATGAAAAGAAGAGAATAATGTTAATCTCCTAGCACTCTCCAAAGATCATGGATGAGAGTTACTCTCTTATAAAATTATATTTTAGATTTAAATATTTTTCTGTATTTCAACCAAATTCTGTTGTTTTAATTTTTATGCTCAAATTTTCCCATATTTTGGCAAAGAGCAATCCCCTTCATGGTGGCTTCAATCCTTTTTCTCCCCAGAAAAAAAGGAATACTTCTTAGTAACTCTGATAAAATTTTATTTCTAGTATTTGAATTTTGCATTAAGCTCTGCCAATTAAGTACCCAGTGTTACTTCCCCTGCTATTTCATATCCCACATTTAGTGATTACATGTCTCAATGTACAGGAGTACATACAGTGAAGGTCATTGACCTTTTTTGATATGATCACAGTAATCTTTGATAGTTTCCTCACTTTCCAATACAACAGGATGATCTAGTCTTAACTTGAACAGCCATTTTCCTATACCAGCAACCAGCTATTCCCCTATATCCTTAGTTTTGGAGGAATAATGGTATTTAGAGGCTTGCCATGGAACCTGGGGTGCTTATAGAACTGAATTTGTAATTGCTCACAGGTCTTTATATTGACATGAGATAAAGATACTATTTTTCAAGAGAAAAAAGATCAAGCAATAGTACTGATTTTCAACTCAAATTTCAAAATATGGGGGTTTACATAAGGTATTTATTTTAAATTTACTTGGGTTCTTTTGCTGACATTCTTGGTTCCTACACACATTAACATAAATACTTATTTGCTCCATCTATTACTGTATGACCGTTGCAGAATTATGGTAACTGTTACTACTGACAATATGATTATTAAAAACAGCTTAAGATTTCCTTGTGGTTATTCTTCTGTCCTACTGTGTTGGGAACGACCCTGACTGGTTTCAGAAACTGTAACCCCCCATGGCTAAGGCTGAGTAAGAGACCTTGGGGCCATAAGCCACTAAGGAGACAAAGCTTATCTTCCTGGCAGGGGTGCCACCTCTCCCCCCTTTTACTTCACCCTGCATGGCCCCAGGAGCATGACTGGTTAGCGAATGAGGGGTAAAATTCCTCAAGGGAGGGACGACCTAAGGCAGGCATGGTCATGAAGGGGCCCTCAGGGAAGGACTTGGGGGGGGCATAGAAAAAGGGGGTGATGGACCCTTGCCCCTCGGCTTTGACATAGCCTGAGTCCTCATTCTGTTTGCAAGAAGTATCTTAATCTCTTGGCTGCCTTACTTCACCTGCCTCACTTAAGCCTGAAACAGTGCCGGAGGGTCGCGCAGTCCTGGGCAGGAACAGGTGGTTCCCCGGAGTGATCAGGCCTAAGAAAGAATGCATAAAATCCTGTGAAACCCGCTTTTCTAAGAATGTCCTCAATTTTCTGATAAGGGTCCAAGCATGAAATGAGTTCGTTTCCCAAAGTTTTATGGCCCTTTAGCTACCTGACCCTGAATCAGAATAAGCCCTCCTAGTTCTTTGAATGTTATCTATTGTTTGATTATTACTGCCTGACAATGATGAAGAGGACCTTCCTTGAGGTAATGCTCCCAGAAAAGCAATAAAAGCTTGTTCAGGCAAGGGTCACTGTGCTCTCTCACTCAGAGAGTGGCCGGCTGTCCCTCTTTCTCCACAGGACTTCTGTAGTCCATGTGAATTTGTTTGTCACATCCACAGCATATGGACCTCTCTGGATGGAATCTGCATCACTAGTGTATAAATCATTTGAAATTATTTCTCTCTGTGTGATTATAAGTCACTACCCATAGGAAGCCATTTTTAAGAAATTTTGGTTTATCATTCCATTGATTATTTATTTAAATACACACACCTTTCTCTGAAAAAATGTTTGCACAATCTACACACAGTTCTGTTTTATTTATTTATATGTTTACCAGTTTGTTTTGTCAAATTATGTGTCCTGGATCAGGTGATAATAGTCTAAATAGATGATCTTTGTCCCTTTTTATAGCTTTACCATTGAGTGGATGCACTGCAGTTCATTCAAATTGTATCGATGATATCTGCAGTGAAGCATTTATTTTCAATACATAAATTGCTTTCAAAAGAGCTATTGCAATGTAAGCATCTCTTTCTTCTACCCTCCTACCCGATTAGCTACCATCAACTCATTGTATTTAAACTGTTTCCATTTGTTAAATATGTTCCAGACCTTTACAAGTACTTCTATGACTTGTTCTTCTGAACCACTTCCTACACTTCCAGAATTTTATGTGTAACCCATTGTATGAGACACTCCCCATTGCACTGTGCTAACTACTTTCTTTGTCAGTTACTGCTAACAGATTATCAGGATTTAGAAGTTAGAGCCTTTACCTTCATATCCTCACTGCCGACCTGGGTCCCTGGTCAAAATTGTTGAATAAATTAATTAAAAGAATGGTGTCAAGTCCACATGAAAATAATTCTTATCACTACATTAAAATGATAAGTAGTAATATGATCAAAACTAACATTTTAAAAATTTCATGATAAAGGAAACCACTATGACAGTTGCAATAAAGATACTAAGGCGTATTTGTAAAATCTCGCAATTTTCAATATTATATCTCACATTCTTAATATTATATTCAATTCTACCCAAATGAAACAGAAATCTCTTTTTATTAAGATAGAACTACATATGAAACATTAGCCAATAACAAGGGCTTGGTTAGCCCAAGGCTTTATCAGGCTCTTGCTGTTACCAGATTCCGCGAGTGAGATCCCTTCCGGTCATGAATTTTAAAAAGAGTTTCCAAGTTCAACTTCTAGGCAGCGGCATGGTTTGGGTTTGAATCTCTTCTCTTATCTTTAAGGTCAACACAGTTTCCCAACCTGTCTCACTCACCTGCAAAGCTTTCTTTATTACCTACATGGTTCCCAGCACAAACTTGCAATGCTTCACACTACCTGATTTCCCCTCACCCCACTTATTTTCTGAGGCTTTTCGGGAAATGTTTAAGTGGCTTTCATGTGCCTCTTAGGGATGTTTTAAATTAACTTTTTCAGCACTCAAAAGCTGAAAAAGTACCACTTATGAAGCCATGTAATTTCTTCATCTCATGCACACCAAAACCTATGCAATGCATAGGATTTCATATCTTGTTCTTAATGCATAATCTCAGTAGAACATATTCTGAATTTAACACCTTGTTTAATTAGTGTATGAAAATCAGTTGTCAGATAAGTTTATGTTATTTTGTCTAAATGAATGTCTCTATATCAAATTGAGTTAGTCGTATGTCCTGCTTATTAAGCAATATTGCTCTTATTTCAAATACATACATTTATAAATATATCATACACCATTAATCATACATTAAAATGTTCTCAAAATTATCATGCATTTTCCCAGAGTTAAATGTGGTGCTGCTTGTGCCCTTAGCTCCCTCCCTGTCCTCAGCCTCCCCCGTCACTATCCTTTCTCCCCTGCCTCGATAAAATAAATGTGCTGCTTTTTAAATTGAATTAAATGTATAGGTAAATACACATCGCAGTATTCTATCAAAAAACTGTAATGAAGTCAGAATCTTTAACAGAGGAATACAAATCACATGTCAAATTCATGTTGTGTGGTTTTCAATAGAATCATTTTAATTGTTACAAAAATGCTAATAAAACAAGTAAAATTAACAATTAAGAGAAACACAGATCATACATAATTCTTATCACTAGAAATAAAACTATTACCAAATTGCTTACAATAAAAATGTAATATTAAAATATAGAACTTTTATCTCTAACAGAGATGTGAAATTCAAAGTAATAGTTAAAAACCTCACCATGTAGAAAAATATATTGAATAATTTTCTAAACTAGCAGTTTAACTTATAAATTGTAGTAGCTGCACAAATTATAAAATATTTAAGACATGTTAATGTATATATTTTCCATGTAGTCAGCAGACAACATATACTGTGTATAACAATATTTATATACCAATTAATATAAATATATGATAGCTACATTAGTATGTAGGTCAATTAATATATTTTCTTAAAAATAATAATCATAAAATATAGACTACTTCAGAATAAATTTTGTTTCAAATTCTATACTTTAAAAAATTGGTTTGCTTACTTTGTAGTTATTTTGATGTCTGTCAATACCATCTAAGTACTCTAATAAATTGGCATACAAGTTTATCTTTTTATGATTCTCTTCACCATATTTCTCTTCATCCAAAGTTCAGAGACACATTACATAATCATTTATTGAGAAAATAGTATCATTAGTTTAAAAACATGTCCACAAATCATATTACCTAGGCAGAATTCTTTTTTTAATGATTTTTTATTGTTGTTCAAGTACAGGTGTCTGCATTTCCCCCCATCCCACTCACCCCGACCTCTCACCTTCAATCCTACCCCACTTCAGCTTTGTCCATGGGTCCAGAATTCTTGATAAAATATGAAAGCTTTTTAATCCTATGATGTGTTTTCACTTGTGCATTTAGTGGACTTCATTTCAACCAATATTTGTAATGCATATGGAAAACTTTAATAGTTCTTTTATTCAATTATATAGCAAAATTATAATTGTTTTCATTTGTTCATGGTATAAATAAAACAATTGAAATCATAATAACCACTGTTAGATCAAAAAATTGTTTTATAGAAAATAGAGAAAACATAAATGGAGAAACATTTCATACATGTGAAAATGTAAAGGTTAACAAAATAAAAATATTGAAGAATATTGACCTATATGATAAGAATCAAAAAGTTCTGTTTTTGCATATAAATTGAAGGCAGGAAATAGGAACATAAATCAGGAAAATTTGATGTTTTGCTTTATTATCTGACCTCTTTGCTTCACACTGTGTGCAAACAAATCTAGAAATCTGAGAACACCAGATCATTAGGTGGGTAGATGTCATCACCCCAAATGTGTGAAAGCAGTGCAGCAATGCAAGAAAAAAAGCCTTGCCCCACCTTCCTCATTAAAATTTTTCTTGATCCCCTTCTTGTTCTTTCACTGGGATAGCAGACGTGATTCCTTCAGGCAAATGACCAATTAGTGTGCTAGCTATTTGCATTACCCAGGGTCCTGGTAGAAATCAGGTGGCATATTTTAAGTGGGTCATTCAGACAAGTTTAATGTAGTTAAGAGACTATTTTTACAAAGATGTGACTGGGATTAAAAAAAAACAACAAAAAACCATAGTACTTTTTGGTAGCAAGAGAAAAGAAGTCCTACCTGTCACTCCTGAACCTGATGCTACCAGGAAAGGGGTGCTTACCAGCACCCAAGGGTATGGCTGTGGGGACAGAGAAACCTGAGAGAAGCTGTGACCTTCAGCAGAGGTAGATTACTATCAGGAAGTATAAAACTATCAGGGAATATAAAAACCTCACTTCTTCCTGTAGATACCAGTATTTTGCCATGGATAATACATATTTTTGCCCAAAGTTTTGAGGGAAAAATAAGGATAAGCATTATATATGAGTAGTACTTATTCTACATCTATATAAATGTTTTTAATTCTTTTTTATGCTTATGTGTTAAAAATGTAACTCTAGGAAGCAATAATGGTATCTGTATGTTCAAAACTAAAGGCTAAAATTTCTTTATAATACAAAAGAATCCCAAGTATCTAAAGATACATAAATAGATAATTGAAATAACAAATTAAAATGAAAGATTTTTTTCCTGAAAGTTTAGGCCAAAAATATGGGTGTGCATTATACATGGAAAAATATGATACTTCCCACTGGCTGAACAAATAGTGAAAATACTTTTTGCATTTTGCTGAATGCCACCTGGAACCTAATGGCAATGGAGGCTTTATGCAACTCCATGCAGAAAGTACCTGCCAGAAGGGAACTCAAAGTGGTCTGGACAGAAAAATGAAAGTTATATAGCATAAAAATCTAATTGATAATTTAAATACACAGCTAAAATTAACAATAAAGAAAGAGTATGTTATCATTTTATAATAGAAATATAACACTATCAATCTCCCCTAGTTTATTATTCTCCATGTACATATCATCATTTACCTTATATTTTACTGCTTTAGTTTGTTATTGTCTTTTTGTTATTGTCACTAGAATCTAAGTTCCATAGGGCATAGATGTTTCTGTTTTGTTCTCTACTGTGTTCCCAGTACCCAGAATTCTGCTTGGCTTATAGTAGATACTAAAATAGTTTTTGGATGAATGAATTGGAGAATATAAAGACATTTTAATGCAAAATTTATAATTTCGTAAAAACTAAAACCTGTGAAAGTAAACAAATTCATGTTATAGAAATACTTCACACATATAGAGGACTGTTTAGGCTTTTTACATGCTTATAAACTACCTCAGAGTTCAAAAGGTAAAAAAAAATAAGAGGTTTTACTTACATTTGTATCTCCCTCCAACATTAATTGTGCACACAGAAAATAATTGATAAATATGAGAAATGTACAATAGCAGTGACAACTATTATTTGATTTATTTTGCAATAATTACTATTTATTTGGTTGAAAAGGCTAGGAGTCCTTGATATTAAGACTCAGAGAGTTTCTGTCACTTGCCAACTATTTGTCTTTAAGGGTTGTTTCAATATCCCTAGACTTCAGTTTCATGGTCTATAATATGAGATTAGTAATAGCTATTTCTCTGAGCTCTGCAGATCACAAGAAATAACATATATCATGTCAGACTCCCACTGTCTCTACTCTGTTTTGCAAAGGCATGTCCTGGACCAATAAGCTTCTGAGACCATTCCTTGTTTGTTACTTGTTTGAGAGTGAAATAGTACTAACCTCCAAATTCTTAAATATGTAGCACCAAAATAAAACCAAGAAATACTAATTCTTAGTTATTCTACCTGCAGTCTGCCATCTGCTCAAGGATCTTATTAGAGTCGTTGTAGAGTCGATAAACTACTTTTATGTTATCTCCAACTGCAACTTCGGGCTTTGACACTGAGAGGAGTCTGGGTTGCATGAAGCATCCTAATTTAGGTGCATTGTCTTTAACTTTTCACTATCTCTTGCCCATTGTCATGCTGTTTCTTCCCTGTTAAGTCCAGGGCTGACAGAAAAGAATAACATACCTTGGTTTACTGTTTATTTCTTATTAACATTTAATTATAATTAGTAAATCTTTCATTATTTTCCTCTTTCAAGACATGAAGGGTTAAATCCATGCAATTAATTTTCCTCAGAACTCTTGGTTAATCTACCATCTTGCAAAATACCATCGCATCATGTTTTTATTTGGTTATAATTTTAAACTAAAGGGGCTGATATGTTAGATCTTTTAGTTTTATATATTTGTTATTTTTTCAGGACTGTCTAGTTTATTCAGTTCTCTGAACGTACTCTTTTTTATTTACATAGAGATAAAATATATGCAGAAAATTATAAACAGATGTGTGCTTAATATAACACTGATTTATTTGACAAATATTTATTGAGTGTCTAATATATAAACCAGAAACTATTCTAGATGCTTGGGACTCATCAAAAAACAAATTGTCAAAGATCCCTGCCTGCATGAAAATTATAGTCTAGTAAAAGTAGGACAACTATTTACTTATACAGAAAAATACATGTGTATATTTACAGACAGAGATCTACACAATCATAGATGTCAAGAGAATCACTCAAGAGAATGGTGGATAAAAGGTTTTCTTTCTATATTTATTTTAATACATAATCCAAATATGAACCACACCAGGGAAAGATGAGGTTCTAAAAATATTTAGGAAGGGCAGAAATTTCTAATCAAAGTGAGTAAAATCTGTGACAGTAGTTTCTTGAATAGTAGCCAGTCTGTAAAGAGGAACAAGGAAAAAAGAAAAATATAGAAATGTTTAGGACAAAATACAGAAGAGGAATTCTGAACTGAAAATTAACAGAAGACTCAAAAACATTCTAGAAACCAGAGCAAAGCTGAAGCATCCACAAATAAACGTGCCAAACATTTGAGGCAGTTGCAAAATAACCATTATATTTTGTTCTTGTTTAAGACTCAGTGGGTCAAAGGTGGGTATAACTAAGAGAGACAGGTATAAATGTACAGAATTTACTAGAACTATCACTTCCATGGTATAATACTGGTCATACCTAAAGACAACAGACCCGGTCCATAGCTAAAAGGCCCTTAATACTAAGGCAAACAGGACACCACAAGCCTATGAATAATCATGACAGACTTCTCCTTTTTCTTCTGATGAGAGCTAAGAAAAAGCATTTTTGCTATTTGTTTTTTTTTTTATATTTGTCATTTATCTGATCTCCGACAATAAGCATTCTGCACATATCCCTCACTTAAAAGTGTCTGATTGAACCACAGCTATGAACAAATTAACACTCTTACTGGATTTCACGATATCAGAACTTCTAGGATCACTCCTCATAAACTACAGTAATTCTTCATCTCTGCCTATTTCCAAATGTTTCCTTCCTGTAAGTAGATGATGACTTTGATAATATGATTTTTTCTTGAAAATAAAAGTCTATACTAAATAAATGTGTCCTAAAAGGAGACTGTCTATCTACAACACAAAAGAAATAAATTACAATGAAATGAATCCATTTTCTTTTACCAAGCCTTACCAAGAACCAGGAAGAAAAGAAACACCATCAGAGAACTAAAAAAAGTAGAATGTTAATATTACACTATAAAAAATTTTCCCATATTTTCCCCTTGAGAAACAATAGAGGAACTTTGCATATTACAAATCTGAAGCTTATGAAAAAAACATGGCTAATCTTTCTAAAACAGTTGTCTCTCCTAAGTGTTTGGTTCTGCCTCTGTGATCATATAGTTTTCATGTAGTTTCATGCATTCCCTATGGCTGAATCAAGTACATCATTGCATATTAAAATTTCAATGCAGAAGCACACAGTTAAATTCTGGGCTTGATAAAAAAAGTCAGGTAGAAACTGGAGGCAAGTTGGAGAAATAACTGAGTTATTAAACAGATTAAAATCATTGAGCAGACATATGAGTAATACAGCCTTATTTTCCAAGACTTCTCATTAACACACAAAAGAAACCAAAAAGGAAAACAAAAACAATAATAACAAAAAACAGTTTTGTCAGGATATTTTAGTGGGATAATAGAATAAATCTCCTTTTGAGCAATAAACAGCATTATATTTAGTATATATCTAACTTTTGAAATAATTTTAATCTGGGATGGGTCATGTATTTTCAGCAGTCCATTAAGTCTTGAAAGTAAAAATATATGATATATAAGTTGATATCCAAGAATTCTTATAAATGAGTTGTTCACTTATGTAAATTCCTAATAGAATAAATCAATTTATTATGGATGTCATCTGAAAATTATATTTGAGAAATGGATATATAAAAAAGTTTTTAAGAGTATATGGTATACCCATGTCTACATATTTACATATATGAAAAGTTACCTTTTCAGAAATTATGTAAACACATATTTACACTGCTACTCTGTTCAAAAATAAATATAGTTCTAAGTTGTGTCTCTGCTTCGCTTCTTTAGTAATCAAACCATTTAGAAAAACAGTTTCTACAGAACACAGACACTTCAGTATAACTTCTAAATAGATGTCTCCTGTGTATTAATGAAGGGAACACTTCCTTTGGATCTTCTATAAATGCATGAAATTTAAATATAACAAATAGTGGAATGGATTACATTTGTTAAGGCTTTTGAAAATGAATAGTATGAGTTATTGGTATTTACATGTTTCCATTGATTCAAAGTTACCATATGAAGCCTTATTATTCATGCTCACAGTCTCAAAAAGTGGCATTCTTTAACTGAGAGGGTAGTGCCCTAATGACATAAATACATAAAGAACATCCTGAGTACCAAGAAAACATATAATGAGGATAGTCAGAGGGGAAGACAAAGATATTAACTTATCTTTGATAATATGTAGATAGCATAAAAATGGCTAACATTTTTGAAAATTTTTAGAGGCACTAAAATCAGTTCGTTTGCTGGCATTTTAAATATCTACAGAGTATTTCCTTGAATCTTGACAAAAATCTAAATGTTTTTTAATAAATTAACAATATCTTACAAAAAAAGAGTACTCAATTAAAACAGGTGTCTCTATGTAATTTTATATATTAGTCCGGGTCTTCATGGTAAGACACATAGCATCATAAGTATTATATCCCTAAATAAATAAATGAAAAAAAAAAAAAAAACCAGAGCGCTATTTTTTAAAGTATTCATTTGAAACTTTATATTATCAAAAATTAAAACAACATAAATGAATAAAAAATTAGTTAACTAATTCAAGATTAGATAATATACAGGATTCAAAAATTGTTTTAATGATTTTTTTATGAGGAACTTTGAATAAAAACAAAACTAAGTGACATGATGTTTAGAAACAAGATATAATGTAAACCTGATAAACTAAAGTATCTTAAGTGTCCACACCACACAAATACCACACATACCAAAATACTTTAATTTTTTATTTTATTTTTACACTTCAAAATTTTCCACCATTCAGTACTGAATCTATATTAGCATAGAAATATAGAGAAAAGCATATCTTTTCTCTAGGTAGCACAAGAAATCCTATGCTATCTTAAAAACTAAAAGAGAACATTTGAGATCATGGCCCATAAATGCCAAGTGCTTATATTTATATTCCACTTTATCACAAATATTTCCTTTTTTTGTTGGAGGTGCTTTGGTTTATTTCAATCTTTGTTATTGTTGTTCTATTATCATTGATCCCATTTCCCCCCATTACTCTCCTCTGCATTCCTCACCTCCCACCTCCCATTTTAAATCCTCCCCCTGACCCATTATCTTTGTCCATGGGTCCTTTATACACGTTCCTTGACTTGATTCTTCCCCTTCTTTCTCATGTTACACCCTTCTACCCTCCCCTCAGGTCACTGTCAGTTTGTTCTTTATTTCCATGTCTCTGATTCTATTTTGCTCACTTGTTTGTTTTGCTGATTAGATTGCACTTATAGGTGAGATCATACAATATTTGTCTTTTACCACCTGGCTTGTTTCACTTAGCAAAATGCTCTCTAGTTCCATCTATGCTGTCATGAAGGGTAGGAGCTCCCACCTTCTTTCTGTTGCATAGCATTCCATTGTGTAAATGTAACAGTTTTTGGATCCACTTATTCACTAATGGGAACTGAGACTGTTTGCAGCATTTGGCTATTGCAAATAACACTGCTATGAATATTGGGGTGGACAGGTTCTTTTGAAATGGTGATTCAGAAGTCCTATGGTATAATCCCAGCAGTGGGATTGCAGGATCAAAAGGCAGTTTCATCTTTAGTTTTCTAAGGAAATTCCATTCTGTTTTCCACAGTGGCTGCACTAGTCTGCATTCCCACCAACAGTGTACTAGGATTCCCTTTCCTCCACAACGTTTCCAGCACTTGTTGTTTGTTGATTTGCTTATGGTGGCCCTTCTGACAAGTGTCAAGTGGTATATCATTGAGATTTTAATTTGCATCTCTCTGATGGCTAGTGATGCTGAGCATTCTTCCATTAGTCTCTGGGCCTTCTTTTTCTTCTCCTTGGAGAAGTGCCTGTTCAGAAAGATCTGTATTCAGAAAACTATACAACACTGAAAAAAGAAATTAAGAAAGACACAAACAAATGGAAGCAGGTACCATGTTCATGGATTAGAAGAATTAACATCAGTGAAATGTCCATACTACCCAAAGCAATTTTCAGATACAACACAATCCATGTTAAAATACCAATGACATATTTCACAGATATTGAACAAACATTTTAAAAATTTATGTGGAACCATAAATGACCCCAAATAGTTGCAGCAATTTTGAGAAAGAAGAACAAAGTAGGACAGATCACAATAACTGATATCAAACTATATTACAAGGCTACAGTAATCAAAACAGCCTGGTACTGGGCTGAGAACAGACACATAGATCAATGGAATAGAATAGAGAGCCCAGAAATAAACCCATGTCTCCGTAGTCAATTAGTATTTGACAAAGGGGGCAGAAGCATGAAATGGAGTAAAAATAACCTCTTCAACGGATGGTGTTTGGATGTGGACAGCTACATGTAAAAAAAGTGAAACTCAACCACCAGCTGACACCATACACAAAAATAATCTCAATGTGGATGAAAGACTTAAATATAAGTCATGACACTATGAAAGTGCTAGAAGAGAATATAGACTAAAAAATTTTAGATATTCCATGCAGCAATATTTTCATTGATATGTTCCTTAGAGCAAGGAGTAAAAAGGAAAGAATAACCAAATGGGACTACATTATATTAAAAAGCTTTTGCACAGCTAAAAAAAAAAATCAGAAAAATAAAAAAGGAACCAACCATATGGGAAAATGTATTTGACAATGCTACCTTGGTCAATGGTTTGATCTCCAAAATATATAAAAACTCATATGACTCCACAAATATTTCTCTAAAAATATGATATCCAAAACAAACTTGGGTATTTGGAAAATTTATTGATTATGAAGAGAATGGATTCCAAGATGGCTGCAGAGTAGCTAGATGCCCTGTCCACTTGCTCCCAGATCCATGACAGTCTTGTAGGTAAATCACAAAGCAATCAACTCAAATATCCAGCTGAGTGTGAGAGCATGGGTGAGTGGGCTACTGTGTTGAAGTGTTTGAAAGTGTGGCCCAGGCTTTCCTGACAGAGCTGCTGTCACTGCCACTGTCCAGCCCATGCCTTTGGCAGTGTAGATTCAAGACAGGAGCTATTTTGAGGAATTTAAAATATTCTCCTAAAGAAGAAGCCTCTGGAGAGCCCATACCTGGGGGCACCCAGACTTGTCTCTATGTCCTCCACCCAAGGGCTGCATACTCTGCCACTGCCAGGAGCTGGGGTCCATAGGCTATAGTACTCACTGGGGATCACCTCCCTGACCCAGGGTGCCACAGGAACTGCAAATGAGGCACAGTCTGCAGATCAACCAAGAAGCTGGGAGCTAACCAAGAGCACCAGGGTGGAGAAAGGTGGCTTGGGGAAGGATTGGCTGCAAAGACCACCCTGGGAGTGCAGCTGTGGTGGCTCAGTGGCCGGAACCCAAAGCTGAGACTTACTGAAGGGAAGTGGTGCAAGCACCCTCCCCCAGAGCCCCTATGTAATAATATAGTTGCTGAACTCTTACCTTTCTTTCCCACCCCATCAGGATAAATTGAGTCCTGAAAGAGGACAATGCATACAGGATATAATCTATTGATTTGGGAGCCAGGAAGAGGCTTAGGTGTGGGAGAGAAGCAGGGATAGGTGGCCTCCTGTATATGCTCTGACTGGAGATTCAACCCACACCTAGAAGCCCTCTCCAGGCAGAGGAGGTCATGGTAGGAGCTGAGCCCCTCAGTCAGCCAAATGGGGGAAAATTCCCAACAAATAAATGGGCTTTCTGCTTTAAGGAAAGATAAAAACCATTGGAGACAAATCCACCATCTTTTTCCCCCTCCCTTCAAGGGTCAAAGCACAAATTTTGTGTGTAGAGCTACCTAGCTTGGGCCCCAATGAAGGGAGGGTAGTGCAGTCTAGAGTCATAGGGGAAGAGTATGGAGTGGGAAGCACTGGGGAGAGTCTTAAGGGAGTGGCTGTGGGATTTTGGGTGTCCCAATATAGCTGTGCTTCACAAGTTCAACTATCTTCCTTGTCCCTCCCAGGGGAAAATATTTACCTTACCATGTGGGATAATGCTCTTTATCCAGGAAATCCTCTCTCTACAACCTCTGTAAATTTGTTCAGTCCACTCAGCAAATTTTTCTTTCTCTTTTTTCAGTTTTGCTCTTTCTTGGTATCTTGTATTGTTTGTCTATTTTTTATTTTATTTTCCTGCCTTCTCTCCCATCCTGCATCTTAACCCTTGCTGAGGAGACAGCAATGTTAACAGACTCAGGGGTCATCAGAGACAGGCAGTAGGGCACAGCCAATCCATATACTACCCTGGGAAACAGACTGGTGTGCCCTCCTCATGAGAGAGCCACAGAAACACCCTTCTAGCATCCAACAGACTCAAAATCTGGCCTCTGGAAGCCTAATATGGATCCTACCCTGCTGAGTGCAGAGAGATAATCCTAGTAAGACTCAGACTAGTGACTCAGGGGAGGGGAACAAACACACTGTCTCCCATAAAGCCCAAAAAGCACCTGTGATAGAAGACCCAGGAATCACAATCCCTTATTTCCTCCAGAAATCCTCTCAGAAATAGTTTGATCTGTGGCTAGTCTAAGATTGACAGCAGGCCAGCAGGCAGAGACTGGTAGAGGTGGATCCTGTGGCAACTTGGGACAGTTGAATACATACCCCTGGACCCAGTGCTTATAAAAAGCCAGCTTTGTAGAGCAGTTTGGCACAACGTGGGAACACCCAAGCCTATAGGAATCAGCCACAAACTGTGGATCACCTGTAGCTTAAAAAAAGTGGCCAAGGGCCCAAAGTAGACAGCGCCTGATATTGGCTTACACCAGACTCAGACATCAGAACTGTATCCAAAAGGAGAAACCAGACAGCATGATCTAAATTGTGTAGTATCAAATCCATTTGGATCTTTTTTCATTATCGTAGCTATATTTTTCATTTTCGTAGCCATTCTATTTATACTTTTGTATCTATTTTTTTCTTTTTTCTTTTTGGTGCTCTAATTTTTCTTTCATATCTCCTATTTTACTCTTATGTTAGAGTACTCCACTGTTCCCTTCTTCTCTCCATTTATTGTTTTTTTTTTTTTTACCTTTACTCTGTTCTGTTTTCCCATTTTCTTCTTTCATTACAAGTAGTAGCTCTCTTCCCCTTTCTTCTCTCATAATCATTTTCTTTCCTTTGCTCTTCTCATGTTCTTTTCTCCTTTCCCTACTATTCCATTTCTCTCTTTGCTTTTATTAGTCTTTGCTCTTTTTTTGTTGATATTGTTGTGGTGGGCAAGGGAGTTGCTTGCTCTGGTATTGTTTTTTGTTGTTTTGCTTTGTTGTGCCAGCAACTATACACTAGCATACAACACATGATGGGAGTTGAGCTTCTTAGACAGCCAGATGAAGGGGATCTTCCATCAATGAGTGGGCTAGTAATAATCAAGATCCAAAGAGAACAACAGGAGAGTCTGCATAACCCATACACAGTTCATTCTTAGAGCATCCAGATCAGGAGATCAAAAAGTCTGCACCAATGAGACCCACAGGACTCCTAACACACAAGGCCACTACATAAGACAGAGAGTCAAAGAAAATGAGTATAATACATAGAAATAAACACAAAGATAAAACTAAAATGGGGAGACATAGAAGCTACCCCCAAATGAAAGAAAAGGATGAATATCCAGAAAAAGAGCTAACCGAAACTTAGGCAAGCAACTTTTCAAACATAGAGTTCAAAGTAATAGTTATAAGAATGCTCAAGGAACTTAGAACTACAGGAAACTTAGTGGGACTTACATCAACATGAAAAAGGACAGAGAAAGCTGGAAAAGAACCAGATGGAAATGAAGAATGCAATATTCGAAATGAAGAGCACACTAGAAGGAATTAAGAGCAGGCTAGACAAAGCAGAGGATCAAATTAGCAAGTCGGAAGACAAAGCAGAATATGACACACAGAGCAACAAAATGAAAAAAAGACTCAAAAAGAGTGAGGACAGTCTAAGGGAACTTTGGGAAAATATGAAACATAATAATATTCACATCACAGGGATACCAGAAGGAGAAGAAAAGGAGCAAAACATAGAAAAGCTGTCTGGGAAAAAAAAATGATGTAAAACTTTCCTAACTTGGTGAGGGAAACAGTCATGCAAGTCCAATAAGTAAAGAGGGTCCCAATCAAGATCAACCAAAAGAGGTTCACTCCAAGACAATCAAAATGGCAATACTCAAAGACAGAGAATCTTAAAGAGAGCAAGGGAGAAATAGCTGGTAACATACAAGAGCTCCGATAAGGGAGCTGACTTCTCAATAGAAACATTACAAGCCAAAGGGATTGGCAAAAAATATACCAAGTAATGAAAAGCAAGGACCTGTGACCAAAATTACTCTATTGAGCAAAGCTCTCATTTAAAATGGAAGGCAAAATAAAGAGCTTCCCAGACAAAAGAAGGCTAAAAGAGCACATCTCCACCAACCCAATACTCCAAGAGATGCTAAAAGAACAGCTTTGAGAAGAAGAAATGGAGAGAGAGAGGAACATAGCTTTGAGAACACAGCTTTGAGAAGAAGAAATGGAGAGAGAGAGGTATAAAGGGGAAAATGGCAATGAATAAATACCTATCAATAATAACTTTAAATGTAAATAGATTAAATGCTCCAATCAAAAGATATAGGGAAGCTGAATAGATAAGAAAACACAACCACATATATGCTGTCTGTAAGAGACACACCTCAAAACAAAAGATATACATAGGCTGAAAGTGAAGGGATGGAAAAAATATTCCATTCAAATGACCCTAGGACATGAAAAAAACCCTAGGTAGCAATACTTATATCAGACAAAATAGACATCAAAACAAAGGCAATAACAAGAAACAAAGGTCACTACATAATACTTAAGGAAGTAGTCCAACAAGAAGATATAACTCGTGTAAACATTTATGCACCCAATATAGATCTACCTAAATATATTTTTAAAAAATCAGAGGATTTTAAGAAAAGAGATAGACAGCAATACAGTCATTGTAGGTGATTTTAACACCCCACTGTCAACAATGGATAGATCTTCTAAACAAACATAAATAAAATTATTGCAGTATTAAACAACACCCGAGAGCAAATGGATTTAATTGATATTTATAGAACATTTCACCCCAAAGAAGCAAAATACACATTCTTCTCAAGTGCACATGGATCATTCTCAAAGAGAGACCACATGGTAGAACACAACACAAGCCTTAAAAAATTCAAGAAAATTGAAATCATACCAAGCACCTTCTCAGAGCATAATGGCTTGAAACTAGAGATCAACCTCATGAAAAAAAAAACAAAAACAAAAACAAAAAAAAAACCTCAAAGACATTCAAATACATGGAGGCTGGCTAACAGGCTATTAAATAATGAATGGGTTAATAAAGAGATAAAGAAAAAAATCAAAAAGTGTCTGGAAATAAATGGAAATGAACATGAACCAACTAAAAACCTATGGGACACTGTGAAGGCAGTCCTGAGAGGGAAGTTCATAGCAATACAGCCCACCTAAGAAAATTAAAAAATCTCAAATAAACAACTTAACCTAACATCTAAAAGAACTAGAGGAACAACAACAAACGAAGCCCAGAGCAAGCAAAAGGAAGGAAATAATCAAGATCAGAGCAGAATTAAATGACAGAAAGACTAAAAGAACAATTCAAAAGATCAAAAATCCAGGAGCTGGTTCTTTGAAAAAATAAAATGAAGAAACCTTTAACCACCCACATCAAGAAAAAAAGAGAGAGGAGCCAAATAAATAAAATCAGAAAGAAAACAGGAGAAATTACAACTGATACCACAGGAATACAAAGGATTGTAAGAAATTATGAACAACTATATGCCAAGAAATTGGACAAATGGGTGAAATGGAAAAACTTCCGGAAGCATACAATCTTCCAAAAGTGAATCAGGAAGAAGTAGAAAATCTGAATAGACTAACAAGTGAAATTGAAGCAGTAATCAAAAAAACAACTGACACACAAAGCTTTGGGCCCGATGGCTTCACAGGTGAATTTTATCAATCATTCAAAGAACTAACATATGTCCTTCACAAGCTATTCCGAAGATTTCAAGAGGGAAGACACCCAAACTCTTTTTATGAGGACAGTATTGTGCTAATCCCAAAGTCAGATAAAGATACAACAAAGAAATAAAATTACAGGCCAGTATCTCTGATGAACATAGTGTGAAAATCATCAACAAAATACAAGCAAGTGGGATCCAACAATACATTTTAAAAAATCATACACCAGTATCAAGTGGAATTTATTCCAGGAGTGCAAAGAAGGTACAATATTTGAAAATCAATAAACGTAATACATCACATAAACAAAATGAAAGAGAGAAATCACATGATCATATCAATAGATGCACAAAAAGCATTTGATAAAATCCAGCACCCATTTGTGATAAAACTCTCAGCAAAATAGGAATAGAGGGGTCATACCTCAACATAATAAAGGCCATATATGAGAAACCTACTGCCAACATCATACTCAATGGCCAAAACCTAAAAATCTTTCCCTTAAGATCAGGAAAAAGACAAGGCTGCCCGCTCTTACCACTCATATTCAACATAGTATGGGAAGTTCTAGCCACAGCGATTAGACAAAAAGAAAAAAGGCATCCAAGTTGGAAAAGAGGAAGTAAAACTATCATTTTTGTAGACAACATAATAGTCTACATAGAAAACCCTAAATTCTCACCAAAAAACTATTTGACCAAATAAGTAAATTTGGAAAAGTAGTGGGATACAAAATCAGTATTCAGAAATCAATGGCATTTGTGGACACCAGCAATGAACTAATCAGAAAGAGAAACTACAAAAACAATCCCATTTACTATAGCACCAACAAAAAAATAAAGTGCCTATGAATAAACTTAAACAAGGAAGTAAAAGACCTATACTCAGAAAACTATAGAAAACCAAAGAAAGAAATTGAGGAAGATGCAAATAAATGAAAGCATACCTCCTGTTCATGGATTGGGAGAATTAACATCATTATAATGTCCACTCTACCCAAACCAATCTATAGTTTCAATGCAATTCTTATTAAAATACCAATGGCATACTTCACAGATCTAGAATAAATATTCCAAAAATGTATACGGAACAAAAAAAGACCCTGAATATTTTCAGCAATCTTGAGAAAGAAGAACAAGGTTGACAAGATCATAATACCTGGTATAAAACTATAACATGGCCACTATAATCGAAGTCGTTGGTACTGGCATCAGACACATAGATCAATGGAACAGAATAGAGAGCCCAGAAATAAACCAATGTCTCTATGATCAATTAATATTTGACAAAGGGGAAAGGAACATACAACGGAGTAAAAATACCTCTTCAATAAATTGTATTGGGAGAACAGGTATGGTACATGCAAAAAAAAGAAAGAAAGAAAAGGAAACTAGATCATCAACTTACACCGTACACCAGAATAAACTCGAAATGGATAAAAGGCAAAATATAAGTTGTGATATGACAAAAATCCTAGAGAAAAACATATGCAGTAAAATTTCAGATATCCCACAAAGCAAGATTTTTTATGATATCTCCTAGGGCAAGGGAAATAAAGAAAAAATAAGCAAATGGGACTACATCAAATTAAAAAGTTTCTGCACAGCTAAATGAACCACCATGAAAAAGAAAAAGGAACCAGCTGTATGGGAGAACATATCTGCCAATGATACATTGGAAAAGGGTTTAATCTCTGAAATATATAAAGAACTCACACAACTCAACACCAGGAAGACAAACAACCTAATCAAAAAATGGGCAGAGAACATGAATATACCCTTCTTCAAGGAAGACATAACAGATGGTCCATAGACATATCAAAAAATGTTCAACATCACTAGCCATCAGAAAGATGCAAATTAAAACCACAATGAGATATCACCTCATACTTGTCAGAGAATTAATAAGTCAACAAAAAAGTGCTGGTGAGGATGTAGAGGAAAGGGAACCCTAGTGCACTTTTGGAGGGGATGCAGACTAGAGCAGCCACTGTAGAAAATGGTATGGAGCTTCCTCAAACAGTTAATAATGAAGCTGCCTTAAGACCCTCAAATTCCACTGTTGGGAATATACCCTGTGAAGCCTGAAAGACCAATTCGAAAGAACTTATTCATCTTGATGTTTACAGAAATACTATTTACAATAGGCAAAGGCTGGAAACAGCCTAAGTGCCCATCAGTAGATGACAGGATTAAAAACTGTGGTTCCACACAATAGACTAATATGCAGCAGAAAGAAAGAAGGAATTCCTACCCTTCATGACAGCATGGATGGAACTGGAGACAATTGTGCTAAGTGAAATAAGCCAATTAGTGAAAGACAAATACCATGTGATCACACTTACAAAATGAATCTAATAAGCAAAATAAACTAATGAGCAAAACAGAACCAGAGACATGAAAATAGGGAACAGACTAACATCTGCCAGAGGAATGGGTGGTGGGGGAAATCGTGGAAAGAAAGGGAGGGTAGTAGTCAAAGAACATGTATGAATAACCCATGAACGTAGTCAATGGGGTGGGAATAGACTGTGCAGCAGGGGATGGGGCAGGACAGAAAAAGGCAAAGGGGGAAAAACTGGGACAACTGTAATAGAATAAACAAGAATAAAATTTAAAAAATTAGAAAGAAAGAAAAAATAAAAGAACCTCCACTGATAATTAGTGTTCATACTGCTTCAAGGGCCCTCCTTGCCTCAAGTCAGCTGCTTCAGACCCCACGATCAGCCCTCATAAGGGTTCAGTAGGAGCCTAGAAGTGTGAGAATAGAGAAAAGAGGCAGGGGGGAAGCAATCTACACCTTTCTTATCCTTCTGAATGAAATAATGACCCCTGGTGCTTTCAGTTTTATAATTCCAAGAAGCAACAAAACAAAACAAAACAAAAAACCAGTCAATATCAGACAGCTATAAGTAGAAGTACCCCCACAGAAATTTAATTAGGCTTTAAAATAAATAAAACTTTTATTAATCTGAAGAACTTTTTAAAAAAGAACAGACTGACTATTTTATTTTCTACTATTTTTTAAATCCTCATGAGTATACATTTATTGATTTTAGAGAAACATTGATGATGTGAGAAGAGAAACATCAATTGGTTGCCTTCAGAATGCAACCCAACCAGGGATCAAACCCACAACCTACGTATGTGCCCTACCCAGGGATGGAACCCCAAACCTTTTCAGTGTACTGGACAAAGTTCCAACCAACAGAACCACCCAGCCATGCAGATGACTATTTTAAATGTTTCACTGCTAGGTCTACATATACTTTGATGATACATTTTGTTTTAAAATTATCTTTAAGAAGGAATAAAACTTGACCCACAGTTTTTCAAATCAAAGGATGTAAGTTCCTCTTTTAAGCTGAACAAACGCTCTCTCTTTGAGAAAAATTATCTAGAGTCAAGTCTGAGAAACAGCTACTAAGAAACTAAAATATTTTTATGAATAATTTTCAATTAGGTTTCTAAAAAGGAATTCATACTTAGAACTGGTCATTATGTTAGGTATTGTAAAAATAAAAATGCAAAATTAAAATATTCTATCAAAACAATTGGGCTGCAGAGAATATAGAAACATGTTGTACTGTGGAAAACATTAAATTGAAAGCACAAAGCTCATGCTGGGGTATGTCTTTCCATCACAAATCATCACTTGAAAAGAGATGTGTTTTTATTATTGATAAGATTTTCCTGAAGATATAATCAAAAGGAGAATTCTTAATTTTAAAAACGTCTTGGAAATCACCATTTTCCAGAAAGTCTTCAGACTGATATAAACTACCTGATAAAAATAAGTGTGTGGAGCAGCATTCCAAGCCCATGTAGTAAGGAGAAAAACAATATTTAAATATTCACCCCTAGCTGGTGTGGCCCAGTGGATTGAAACAACCTGCAAACCAAAGGGTTGCCAGTTTGATTCCCAATCAGGGCACATACCTGGGTTGTAGGCCAGGTCCCTAGTAGGGGGCATGCAAGAGACAACCACACATTGATGGATCTTTTCCTCTTTCTCGCTCATTTCGCTTCTAAAAATAAATAAATAAAATCTTTCAAAGTAAATAAATAAATAAAAGTATGTATCTGTGCCTCAACATGGCCCATAACAATTTTATAGCTATTTATATTTTCCAATGATGCAGAATTTAAAGCATACAAAATATTTCCCCTAAATAGCCAGATATTTTTGACTATTTGGAGTGGTATCTTGTAGTTTCATTCTGATATGTAATTTTCACTTGCTTGAATTATCTAGATAATTGAAGTCAAAGTTCATTTTTTATTTCACTATCCAGACAATTTATGCATATATTCAACAGCTGCTAATGTATAGTGGAGAAATAAAATGAGTTTTTCAAAATGTATGATGACATATGAGATTCTATCTGTGGCTATACGTGAGTATTAATTCACTCCCAGTATTGTGATGTGAACCTTGATAATCATTGATTGGTGGTCTCATTTACCTGCCACATACGCAGTACATTTTGTTATATTATAGGAAGAAAAGAATTTGGTCACTATCACAAGAAAGCCATGTATATACAACCATTGTGTACACACAAAAATATATTTGTTTAAATTTATATCTCAGCTTACCTTGTCTCATTTCTGCTCTACTTAAAGTTCATGCAGATGATTTGTTATATAAAAACCTTTACGTTGTGTTTTTTATTAAGAAATATGCTGAAAAGATATTCAAAATAGCTTTAAGAACTAGAATACTAATTCTTTTTTACAATGTGTTGCTGTCAACAGCAATATCAGGGCAGAGCTACACAGAAAATGATTCAGACTCCACAAGCTGCCAGTGTGAAAACCATACACTACATTCATAAATATGAAGACTGAAAGTATCATTATTCAATGTCCTGGAGAAAATAAAAACACGAGATTTTCCAGGATTCATTCTTTATGTGAAATAATTGTTTTAATTTTATAATATACATTATTTTCTCCTAGCAAAGTCCTGTTTAAACCCTTTTGATTCCACAAAACAATGGATTATTGAATCAGGATGCAAGAAAGTGTTCATATGTGTTCTCTTTTGCTATTTTTGCATTCCAATAAATGCATTTATGATATGGTATGATGGAGTGAACTTGTAACTTCAGCTCCAGTTATTATCATAATTTTAATTAAGTCTTTTAAAAATCTTAGATACTTAAGAATATTCTATAACAATTATTTCATATGAAAAAAGGTAATAATATTTTCTATAAAGAAATACTACATGTGTATACATGTATATAATAGGAACAACAGGACACATAGAAGTCAAAAGGTTATTATTTTTCTGAAAATTGCATATTCTCATGCAAAATCTGATAGTCTTTATTGATGGACAATGTCATAAAGCCATCACTGTGTTTATAGACATTTAATTGAAGACAGCATAAAACGATAAACTAAGAAACATGCATGGTTGACTCCTCCAATTCAAACCATAAATCATAGTGATGTTCAGACAAGTCGCCCAGACACAAATTCTGATGATAGATGAACCATTTAACTTTGATTTTTGAAAGCAATGAGCTTGCTAGCAATACCTCACACTGACTAATACCACATATGGTCATATAAGAACTCATCAAAAATCCATTTTTCCCTTATGTGGATGCTAAAATTATCTTCTAAATGATCATTATTAAAAGTATGCAGTGTGTAACATCTTTCTAACGTGCATAGCTGGATCCAATGTCTACTTGCTTCAGTAAGCAATGATTTTATCACTATTTCTGCCTTTAAAAATCTTAAAGAGATAAGATAGTGTATAAAATTAATAAATGAAACACAGTATTAACAAGTTAATTGAAAAAATGTGAAAAGAAAAACATGCTAAATTTCTTAACATATTGCACATTTTCCTGCGGTCACGTATATAGCAGAGTAAACATGAATCTTACATCTGATCATTTCATCATGTTTCACCCTAATAATTAGTATGTCATGAGAAAAAATAAAATTTATCCCTTGTAGTAATTTTCTAATTTCAAATTCCAAATGAAGGAAATAAATATACAAGATGTCATTAATGATTTCAGCAATCTGTATTTTTAAAATAGTTGAACTAATTTAATTTTGATTCAATTTAAATATATTATGTTCCTTGAATACAAGGAAGAATCTTCATATCACTTTAAATAGTTGACAATATACATTGTTAAATGTGTATTTTAAAAATTATGCATCTAAACTATGGTTCTATAAAAATGTTAATGTATACTTAAAGATAAATAAAAGATCATTTGGAGTAAATGTTTTAATATACAAGTATACTCTCTTTACAACTGGCTAGATATGTAGTTAAATGAACACTTTGGAACAGAATAACCTTATGCTTCTGTGTAATAAAAAATCAAAGTGAAGTAGTGAATGAGAAAAATACTTAAACATTCCAAAAAAACTCTCCTGCTAAATAATAAAAATCAACCTCATTTTATCTGAATTACACACTTTAATCCACATAGCACATAACTAAAATCTATACAACACAGATGACCACCTCTTTAACTACGAATTCCTTTTTAATCTCTCTAAAATATTAACTTTATTACCAATTGTATCACATGTAACACTTTACAAAATATAAAATTTGGGGGAGATTGAGATCCATAATTAGAGCACAGTTTTGTCTTTGGTTTTGAAGAAAAAGGATAACAATTCACCATGTCCATTGCAGGTGCCAGCTGGTGGCTTTTCCAACTAGCTGAATATCAACTAAGGACTCAACATTGTAACATTGAGCCAAAGGATCAGAAATTTCCTCTGGGACTTGTTTAGCTGTGTAGCGCAATATCAAATCTGGATCTGGTTAGTAAGCAGCATGGAAGGTTATAGTTTTGGCATAACTGATAGCCTTTAAAAATTAATTAATATAACCTGTTTTAATTTTCTTTCCTGTCATCCAAATACCATCTTCCATACTGAAAGGGGCTTCACTATGAACCTAAGAGAAGATTTGAAATTAAGCTTATAGATTGGAGAGCTTTGAAAGTAAGAACTTCACAAGATCAAATCCAAGAATTTAGAGTAATGTAAGAGCTTGTTTTCAACGGCAAACGAACCTGTCCCAAACCCCCATCAAAGCATTGAAAAGTGCAGTGCTTACACAGCAGTGTTCATTCAAATGATGTTCTGGCATGTTCTCCTAATTCAGCCCTTGCCAAATTGCAATTTTGCATTAGCAGGACAAGATCCGAATGCACCCCTGCTGCCATTTTTGTGGTTCCGTACAACGGTAATAAATTAAAAAGCAGTGATATTTAGATGGATGAGTTGTGTGCTAGGAAGAGAAAACTACCAAACAAGGACCTAAAGAGATCCCCTGTCTTCACATGCTTGATTTCATTCCTTAATTAGAGCCATTAATCAATAGGTATGAGATATGAGGCTTTAGAAAGGCTTGGTGACACAACACCTTGCCACCTGTCAAAATTACAGCTTTCTGTTCATGCACCATCCCTCAAGTAGTTATTTTCTGCAAGCCTGACTGCATCCCACAATTCATTATTTACTGTATAGTTCTATCCCAGTGTGATGTCAGGAGATAATCCATTGATGATAAGTAATGTTTTACATTGAATTGTTAATACTCGTGAGAGTGTACACACATACACACACATCTTGGTTTGTAGTTAACATTCTCAAATATACAATCATTGCCCCTGGTGGTATATTTTCACTTATAAAAACAATACTTTGCTACTAATTAAACACTTTATCTGAAAAAATGTATATAATTTCCTAAGTTAAAGGAGAAATTTTCCTATTTAAAGAAAAAATCTAAAAACATACATTACATAAAAATTTACCTATATTTTATAAGCAATTGAAAGTTGTCAAAAGACAGAAGAAGAAAACACTTAGGTCTACCAAAAAGTGGAAGACCATACCAAAATGAAGGTATTTCTGAAGATGATAACTATATAGTGAAAATAATATACACATAGGTACTTTTTTCTCATGAAAACATTTTTTGAAAAAAATGGGTCAGTATTCAAAAACTCATAACAGTTTACCCTAAAGCATAATCTCTGTTAATGCAGCTACAAAATGGACTTTTTCAGACAAGCGTTTCCAGAATCCCACCAAAAGAGACAGAAGGTCCAGCTCTGTTTTTCTCTGAAGCAGAACTGTGTCCCTCAATTAATTTTTCTTTGAGAATACCCACAACCAGCATGTAGCTCTAAATCACAAATGGTCTTGGCACAATTTAAACCTTGAAAATAAAAATTGAAAAAGATGACATTTCAATCGCCATTCTTTGTGTCACCCAATCCCTGTAAACTGTTTAAGTTAATCACATTCTATTTAGCATTTTTTTTAATTTTTATTTTAATTGTTGATCTTGTACAGTTTTCTGTCTTTTATTCTCACCCGAACCCACCACCCTAGCCCTCCCCTCTTCCCTCCCATTTCCACCCCCACATAGTTTTTGTCCATGTGTCCTTTATACTTGTTCCTTCCCCTTTTCCCCTGAAATTTCCTCCCCTCTCCCCTCTGGTGACTTTCAGCCTTTTCTCAATTTCTGTGTCTTTGGTTATATTATGCATGGATGGAACTTGAGAGCATCATGTTAAGCGAAGTAAGCCAGGCAGTGAAAGACAAATACCATATGATCTCACCTTTTACAGGAAGCTAATCAACAAAACAAACAAACAAGCATACTATTTAGCATTTTTATAATTATATCTATATTCTGAATGTCCTGAAAGCAGCTCCACTAACTGAAGCAAACACCTTTCTCATTAACTGACTTCAAATATCCATGCATTTAACTCATAGTTGGAAAGTTGGATAGCAGTTATTTTAAAACTGATCTGATGAATAGACATTGAATAGTAAAAATGACTTTTATTTGAGAAACATCACATTATGTACCAAGAAAACTGTCCCCTAAATATTACTGACCTGCTATATACCACATTCTGCAGTAGTGTATCCATCAGTGCTGAAGTGACAAACTTGAATTAGAACAGAAGAAGGGTAGGCAGTAAATAAAGTAAACCACAGAGAGAAAAGATGAAAATATGATTTAGGAAGATATGGCACATGCTATTGATGAAAAGTGGTCATTGGTGATTTAAACAATTAATTTACCTATTCTTCTTGAGTACATTGTTCTTTAATTATACAAATAGATCTGATGCATAAAACACTGATATGTAGATCCTCAGAAACCTTTTGGAATGGGGAATCAAAGCATTATTGTAGAACTTGAGGAACTTTTGTCAGCAGAAAAAAGGTTTGCAGGTTACTAATAAGTTTCCAGATATATTTTATTCTATAGATCCCCAATGTAGCTACTAACTTTTTAAAAGATTTTTACAATTATGATTGAATTTCAAAAAGAGCTCTGAACATTGACATGTGAAATAATTGCATATATTAATATAAAGACATTCATTACACATTTACTCTGAATTAATAGTTTACATCTAGTAATTTACAGATATAATAACAATCTTCAGATCCATACCCAACAGTGAGATGTCTGGATTAAATAAGTGTTGAATTTCAGTGTTTAAGTATTAGAGTCTGTCATCACAATTAATTGGGGCTTGTAAATTTCAAATACCCTAAGAGCCCTGAAACACCAACCCAAAAGAACCTATGCACCCTAATATTCACAGAACCACGATTTACAATAGCCAACCACTGGAAACAACCTAGGTGCCCATCAGTAAATGAGTGGATCAAAAAACTATGGTACATTTACACGATGGAATTATACGAAGCAGAGAGAAAGAAGGAGCTCCTACCCTTTGCAACAGCATGGATGGAACTGGAGAGCATTATGCTAAGTGAAATAAACAGGCAGTGAGGGACAAATACCATATGATCTCACCTTTAACTGGAACCTAATCAACAAAAGAAAAAAGTAAACAAAGTATAACCAGAGACATTGACATTAAGAACAATCCAATAATAGCCAGAGGGGAGGGGGGAGGGGACAGTGGGAGGAAGGGTTTTCAGGAAGTACTATAGAGGACACATGGACAAAACCAAGGAGGAGGGTGGAAGCAAGGAAGGGAGGTAGGTTTGGCTGGGGTAGCGGGGAGTAGTGGGGAGTAAATGCAGACAGCTGTAACTGAACAGCAATAAAGTAATTAAAAATAAAAATGAATAAATAAATAAATAAAGTTACAATTTCATCCATATCTTCCTGGTTGTTTCTTTAAAATTTTGACAAGTTTTTAATGGCAATAGGTTAACATGTATATGGAAATAAATGGACTTATTTAATCTTCTAAATTATCAATCATTAGCTAACATTCTAGGTAAACCTTGGTTTAAAACAGCATACTGAAAAGTATGTCCACTAGTACACTAATATCAGAATATGCTACCAAAAAAAAGTTTATACTCATGAAAATTTGGAACTCATTATAAGTGACACTCTTAACTTATTTACATATTAAATGTTCAAAGCAGTATTATAGTTAAAATGTAAAAAATATTTAACTTTAAGTTATTGTTAGTTACATATTTTGCCTCAAATGTGTCATTTAGAAAAGCACCTTTCATTATTCCTTAGAATTAGTTTTTTAATAGAAGACTTTGGGAAACACTAAATTTCAAGAACTCATGAAAAATAAGAAATAGGGGTAAAAACATGACGATAGTCCAGGTTTCTGGTTAAAAAAGTATGGATAAATCAGGCTGATTCCCACACTAATTTTATCTCTGCACCTAACTAATTATTGAAGAAATTATTTAACCTCCCCAAACTCAATGTCCTCATCTGAAGTAACAAGGTTTAACTCATCGGGTTATTATAACAATTAGATTAAATAAAGTCAAGCACCAAATCCCTATTAGAAGCTCTTCTGCAATGAAGTGTAAATGCCTACTGAGAAATGAGGTTGTGTCCTCCCAGTGGGAAAAGCCTCAGACTCTGTGACTGTGGAGCCACGTTGATACATATGACCTCCTTCTTGTCCCTGTCCCCACTCAGTAATCTATCTTCTCCTATAGAGTGGTAGGTAAAAATCATTACCTTTAATAGCTCTTGGAAGTAGCTAATAAAGCACAGGTTTAGTCAATTTTAGATTATTTCAGTTCCAAAACATGTCCCAAGGAATTCAGGCTAGACCTGGATACTGGGGGGACATCAGGTCCTATGACACCAGGACCAGGATTATTCCTGCTGCATTCTCTGTAAGTTACAGCCATTTGTGAATTTTGAAATTACTTTTATGTTATAATAATAACAATATGAATCCTACTTATTAATCTTGTTTATTCTCTATCTCCTCAAGAATATAAGCTCAGTGAGGGCAAATTATTGTTTTTACTCACTGCTGTAACTCCAGGACTTAGTATTTACTATATCACAGGGGTTGAATGAATACTTGTTAAATAAATTAATCCAGAGGGTTATAAACTAGAAGGTACCAACTGCATATATCTTAAAGGCTGAATAAAACAAAATCTTATGTGTTTTCCATAAAATTTTTTGAGGCTAGAATTGTAAAATTATTGTAAACTGTATTTTAGAAAATCAAAAAATACCTTTGAGTTTTATTAATTCCACGAGAATTAAAACTTCTCAAAAATAATTTCATGGGAAAATATTTATAAAATCCCTTTTTCATCATCAAAATTTTCATAGGCTATTCATAAGAATAGGCTTAAGTGAGTAAAAAAGCTAATTTAGAATTTATGGGAGACTTTTCATAATATATGAAAAAGCTAGTAGCATATGGGCACCATTGGACACTTGGAAAATATGATGAATAATAAAAGGTGTTACTTTACATGTCAAGAAATACATATTACCCTCAAGATAGAGGGAAGGGGGAAATAAATGAATTTAGATATAAACACAATTACCAATAACATTTTTCAATGGCAGTTTCTAAAAGAAACCATGGTATAGTTAAATCAGAATTCATAAAGGGCATGAACTATTGCCCAGACTCACTCATCCCATTTGAATTCTGTGAGCAGCATCATGTGGAAAAGTTCATGGTACAATGGTTTTACCCCACATATCAGTTCCCAGCTGCTATATCCCTACACAGAATAGTGAAATAGATATAAATAATCCTGTCAGTGCGAATGCCAGCAAAGCAGGCAATTTGGTAAGGAATTGCATTCCCTAAATACCACATGTAAAAATTTTCCAACGCAGAGGTAATATTAGCCCCTAATATATAGTAATATATATTATCTTAATTCTGTATTTTCATCTATTCATTCAACTAAAAATATTGTGAGCACTCAGGTATTATGCTGGTTACTGGAGCTACAGATATGAATAAAATATATTTATCTGCCAGATGAGACTCACAATTCAGAAATATGAATATATAACCCAAGAACTGACATTACAGTTGGATAAACACTATGGCTTTAACAAATTGTTTTTCATTACACATGGACTGAAGCTCAAAGCACAAAAATATTACTTCTGTTTTATGTATTTAAACCATCATTGTGAAATTCCCTTTTGCAAGATCTGATTAACCCCAGTGGTCATGTAAGATATGCATAATAAATATACTTTGTAACAACAAAATGCTAACTCTTTTATCATTACTGTAATTATTATTAGAACACAAAATATTTTAACTCCATAAGTACATTTAATTTCATTTTTAAAACATTTACATGTTGAAAATCTTCAAAGTCATTTATATTGCTCAAAATAAAACAGAAAGCTATTCTCCCCAACTCAACAGAAAAAAGTCCTGTTTCTAAGAAAGCATTTGAGTACATATTTTATTTGTACAACATAGTTATTCAGGGCTTATATGTTAGGTAAATTTGTAGACCTTTTGCTGTAAAAAGTTATGCAGAAAATATATACTCCTGATGCCCCTAAGGAAAAGACTTCAAAAGCATTGCCTTCAAATAAGGATAAAATTTCCAAAATTCCTCATATCCCTGATTTTAAGCTAGATATCTGCAGCAAGAGAGAGATTTGAATTTGGGGGAAAATAAGTGAGAACAAATACTGTACTACAGGAATACTGCTGAGTACTCAGAGATGCCTGTCAGAAACAAGTCATCTGCAACAGTAAAAATATTTAAAGTTTGCATAGCACCAGATGAGACTGGGCATGTTCAGGGTCGCCAAAGAACATGTATAAAGGACACATAGACAAAGCCAAAGAGGGGTAGGACAGAGGGTGGGAGGTGGGGGTGTGTGGGGTGGGAGACAGCAGTGGGCAGAGGGAAAATGGAGACAACTGTACACTAACAACAGTAAAAGAGAAAAGAGGAAAACAAAACTGTCTGTGTCTACCTAGCAAGACAATAGATCATTTTAAGTTAAGAGTTAAACCAATCAAGCAACAAATTTTATTGATTTAACTCAGAGGATTGACCAGTTGCTTGAGATAAATAAATCAACAAGCTTTTAGTATTATCCACATAGATCATCGGTTATTTCTGAATAACAATTAAGTAATATCTGAGGGCATTTATTGAAAAGTTATGCATTTTAAAAGATATTATTTTGCAGTAGGAAAAAATAAGAATACCATTTAACAATAGACTTTCAGATGTGAAAATAAAACTGTTTAATAGCAAAGTGTACCTAACAGTTTAGAGAATAATCACATCAGAAACTAATAGGAGCCATTATTGATAATTTCCAATCGAGATTGTTGAGATCTCATTTTTTATCTATCTACTACATTTCTGTTGAGTTTCTTCCCTGTGTCACATAAGGTACTGGGCTCTGGGAGAATTTTATTCTGAACAACAACACCAAGAACTTTTCTTCCTTTACTGTCTTGTTCAGGGAGGATACTCTTCTTTGTAAAATTTGTTGGTTGAAAATCCTGTCATTTTGTCCTTTGAATGTAACATTTAAGGAACAATAATACTGACAAAATGTTGCATTAGAGTTATTTATTTAACCCCTCCCTATAAGTTTAATTTTCTGAAGCTCTTTAATTTCATATGTGTGAAAATACGTTTTGTATTTCATTACTACACAGAGTATACATATATCTATATACTGCAGATGTGATTATTTTTATATTACACTATAGTATATTGTGCGTATACTACATGTATATGTACAAAATTACATTGTAATAACCAAAGGCGGTATGAAATGGGATCAGAAAACGTCTCTGAGAAAAATGCTATTTTGTGAACTTAAGTATTTCACACCAAGGGGGCACTCTTTAGCTCAGAGTCTCTTGAAAGCAGAGCCTGAGGCAAGGATTAAAATGTTGATCCTTTATTTGAGAATTGCAAACTGAGGACCATGCTGATGAAAAAGAAAGAGGAAGTGAGGCAAAAGTGCAGAGCATTCCTAATGATGTTTACTGGACTGTCATTGTCAACCAGTGCCATTGCAAGCTACAGATGCTTCAGACTTGTGATGGTTTGATATGCTGAAAGTCACACATTATCTTGCAGCTTATATAACATCCCCTGTAGAACCTATCAAATGAAGACTCATGTGTAATACAAACTCAGGGAGAATGAACAAAATTAAGCTTCTTGGAGCCCTGCTTGGTTTCCTTGATACCAACTGAGTTACTTATTTGGTACCTAGACCTTCCACACAGCTATGCTTATTTTCAGGCATCAAAATTATGCACAGATTCTAGAAAAAAAGCAATACATATTTTTGTTACTTTGTCATCAAATCCATTATAGATTTTTTTATATTGCACAATTAGAAATATTTCTGTGCTGCATTCAAGTGTCTTATTCACTGATTTTGTTAGTACTGATGTTGTGATCACCCCTACTTTCCTAGAATTTCTAATTCCCTCAAAAAGACATTTTTCTTCATTCAGTGAATGTTCTCTGATTTCTCTAAACACTGAGCAACCTCATATATTTCAACTAGGAAGCCTAATCTCATTTATCACACCTCTAAAATACTTCAGCCTTCAACAAGGCAAATCTTAGGTGGAAGTTCTCACTTTACATCCATTAAAAGGTTATGCTTTTTCTAGTTTTGTCTGAATTTTTCAAAATTGATGAGTTAATTAAATGTTGACAACCCATTCAAGATAATAGCCTTGTCATTTTATGTTCATTAAAGTTTTTAAGAGTGATTGCAGATACTAATTTAATCTATATTCCAACTTCCATTTAAAAATAATCATAATCATAGGTCATACCCCAAGAGAAAACATTTTCAACAAAAGTAATTGGGCAGAGATTTGTAATTGTTTCTAAAAAATTTTTCACCATTTAGAGTTACAAACCACAGCTGAATTTGCTAGCAACACATTTGAAATAGAATTGGGACTAAAAATGATTATTTTGAGACTATTAAAAATTACTAACTCAATGATTTTAAAAAATTGCTTTGGATATCATTAAGCATTTCAATAAATGAAAATCTGATATAATACCTTAAAGAAGGATGTTTAATTTTGTTTCACTTGAATAATAAGAACAAATACTATTTATGTGCAGTAAATTTTTAGAAAAATTTTAATTAAGCAGAAATATTATGAGCAAAACTCAAATAGAAAATTCTGGAAATAAGCAGTAAAACTATAGAATAAGTCCAAAGGCAGGAAATATAAGTTCTTTCTAGTGTTGACCATGTCCCAAATTTGTAGAAGGACCTTTAGTTAAGCAATTATGTCTCTTGATATTAATATTCTTAATTTATGGGCCAAATGAGAGTTGAAATAGATACAAATCCCCACTCTCCTGCCCTGCACCTATTGCAGACATTGCAAAAGGATGCTAGCCATCTTCATCACTATGTCCATTTTATCATGTGCATTCTTACCCTACCACGTCAAGCAGTTACCTGCAAGTGATGGACTTTAGCACTAGAGAGAAAATAATTTTGGCATTCCTTGATTAGATCTCTAGAAGCTTCAGCATTTCTTAATTCTAAGTGTCATTTTTTTGTCCACACACATTATAATTAATTGTTCTTTAACAAAATATAACCAAATTCTGGTTTTTGGTGAGCCCAATTACACAATATCTTGTGAGCTGCTGACATTCAGAAACAAAGAATTATTCCATCTAGCTGCTAAGGCCTACGGGAGAAATCAAGCAGCTATTTAAATTAATGACATTTAAAAATTAATTCAATTTGAATGACTTAAGTATCACAGACAAGAATAAATTATAGAATTAAAAGGTCAAGATATCTGGATTAAAATCCTATCCTCTCATCTTTATCCAAGTTGAGCTATTCATTCAACAAATATATTTTAACCCAGCAGTCTGTTAAATGGAGGTACAGTGTTAACCAAAACTGACATAATCTCTGATTGTTATGGAAGTCATGGTCGACTGTAGGTGTAGAATATATACATTAATATATTATATATATTATATATATATGGTAAGTTATTTTATGAGTAGGAGCTGTCATGAAATATACCGTGAGAAAATGATATCCAAGGTAAGACCGAAGGATAAGAAGAAACTAGACTAGAATTACAGTTGGTACTCTGAGAAGGAAAAAAGTCAACAATCCTTAAACAATTTGTAGGAACATGAAATATGCCTTGGTAAAAGATTACATTTAGCAGATAAAGGAGATAAACTTTAGCATCAAATTTGTGTCTTTGCTCCTAGGTGGATAGAGTCATCGTTGAATGAAATGCGTAATTAAGAAGAGGGGAAAATTTGGAGGAAAGCTGAAGAGTTTAACTTTTAGAATTAGAACTTTATAATGTCAATAAGACCTTCAAGATATAATGCCAAGTAGGAACGTGATACCTGAGTATGGAAATTAGAAAGGGATCCTTGATGGCTATTTATATTTGAGAACCATATGACATTGAAATCCGCAGGAATGGATGATTGCCTAAAGGAAGAATTTGGCATGAAAAGTTATACAAGCTACCTTTGAGTCTTCAGAATTTTTAGTGACTTTATCAATATTTTTTTTCTCAAAGTGTGCTATGTGGAATAGAATCATTAGCATTACTTGAAAACTTTTTCAGAGCCACCCCAGATCTATTGACTCATCACTTGCATTTAGGAGATTCACTGATGGCGAGTGTTGGAACCAGGAAAATAGCTAAAGGACTGTCCCTGTGAGATTTGGCTCTCCAAGGATAGAGAACAAAGAACTTGAGGCAGATTACCATTTAAGGAGATGTTTAGGTTTAAATTTCCCATTCCCCAAACCCTGCAACACATAGATCCCACGTGCTAAAAGATAGCCAATAGTTAACAGCCACATCTGCTTCTGTGAAATGCTTACTTGCTTGTGTCTATAAAAAGGCTTAGCTGTAAGCGTTAGGTGCAACTCTCCTCTGCAGCTCTTCTGAGCATCATGTCTCTGGACACTCTGAGAGTTCGCCCCTGCACAGGTTAAAACTTTTGGCCAATAAAGTAACACCTTTGAACCCTGAAAGTTTCCGAACATCTGTTTCTCGCATCGGTGAATGCAACAGCGAGTATGTTAAACTCTGAAAAGATCTTTGGTAAAAGACAAGAAGTTGGCAAAGGAAACTGAAAAACGAAAAAGAAAACCCAAGTGAATTTAGTGTCACACAGACCACTAGAAGAGAGTGTGTGAAAACTTAAGAAGTACTCAGTAGTGTAGAATGTTGTTGGGAGGACATATAAGATGACAGAAAAGGTACCTTAAATTTAACAGCATGGGGGTTGAAAAGTGATATTTAGCCAGAGCAGTTTTGATGGAGAAATGTAAATGGAAGCCAATTTAGTTAGTTAGAAAAAGATGAAATGATGACAACCACCTATAGATGACCCTTTCAAGAAGTTAGCTTTTGAAGGAGAGTGAAGATAGGTCAAGAAGCTAGGGGAATAGAGAAACATGAGGGGACAGAAGTGATTGATATTCACATACACAATGATAAATGACAGATGGTTTTTGAATATTAATGAGAATAATCAATTATAGAGAGAAAATTTTGAAGCTAATAAGTGGTAGAAAAATTAAAGAACTGTAGTATTGACAACAGGGAAAAGCAAGGAATTTCAAGCAAATGCCATCAAGATTTCTTTGATGGATGAGGAGTTTTCCTTCATTCTTGAAGTAGAAAAAGATAAATAAAGATGATCATTGGCTTGGAAATTTAGTAGAGGAATGGTGAAGGAGTGTTACTGGCAGACAGTCTGTCCAGAGTACCAGGGAGTGTCCTCCATTGGCCAAGAAAGCAGCAAGGCCAGGCTCTTATACTGAGCAAGCAGAAAACTAGAAATATCAGTAGATAGGTCCCAAGTGCAAAAAGCTAGCAAGATAATTAGATAGGAACATGCCCTCCCTCACTTTCCACATCAGATTGGGGGTGGAACTAGGGGAAGGAAGACACATGCCCCATACAGACAAAATGGCTCAGGGGGTTGCTGGACCAAACAAGGTCTGTCAGTCTAGCCTGGGGAAAAAAGAAATTGGTTGGGAGGTGGACTCACCTGAAGCATGTAAAAATCTGGGAAGTTGATTTGACATATTGAGAAAGCACCTGTTCCATCCCACACCCAAGGCAATATAATCCCAAGAGAACAAAGAGGCTTGCTCTCTGGCTCATGGCTAACTCTCGTGGGACCTGGTCTCACGCAGATGATTCACCCATTCTGTCCATGGGGCACATGAAAAAGGCCCAGGATTGAGTCTCTCTCACCCACCTGATGATGTACTGGTCAGTGCATTCACGTATTCTCTCACCCAGGAGCATTCAAATATATGGTCCCAGCAGCCTCATGGCCCATAGCCATTCAGGCTCCACACACAGTCTCCAGGAGAGAGCCTGAAATGAACAGTAGCCAGGAACAAGCTAAAATACCTGCATAGGGTCTATTACTGTTCATCAGCCTCCAGCAGGCTCCAAAAGACTTTACTTCAAAACAGAACATGCCCTGGCTGGTGTGGCTCAGTGGGTTGAGTGCTGGCTTGTGAACAGAAGGGTTGCCAGTTCGATTCCTAGTTACCGCACATGCCTAGGCTGCAGGCCAGGTTCCCAGTGAGGGGTGCATGAGTGGCAACCACACATTGACGTTTAGCTCCCTTTCTTCCCCTCACTCTAAAAATAAATCTTTTTTAAAAACAAACAAATAAATAAAATGGAACAGGAACTCTGGATAATGGCTTTTTTCTTGGTCTTACTAAGGACTGCTGCACTTTTTCCATGGCAGAAAAAAGAGATGGGCTTTGAGACCAGAGTCCAGCATTTTCCCAGACCTCTTTTCCTTTTGTATAAGCAGCTTCCTCACAAATTTGAGTATTGTGGCATTAGGCAGCCAAATCTCTGTCTTTTTGATCACTTATAGGAGGGTTTATCTAAGGGTTTTTAATATGTGAGAAATTTATTATTAAAAATCAAGAGTTTCAGATACCTGAGAAAGGGGAATATTTTTATTCTTGCTAAAATTATTATTTATTTAATTCTTAACAACCCTTCCATATAGGCCATTTTATTACTCCAATTTTACAAATAATAGATCTCAGGTTAAATAAATGAAAAAGCTTGTACACAAACCCAGCAAACTTACTTCAGATCCATTCTTTGTCAACTACAGAGATGTCTTTTTTTATGTGTGGAGAGAGAATATATTAGAAAGTTGTCCGAAAGTTTGGTGATGATGAATCTTAATGACAACCATCAAACAGATAGTACTGTCACCAGTAAAATACTATTCTTACAGAAATGATAAATGATGTATTTTCACTCTGACTCACTTTTTGTCTTCACATTCAGTAAACTATCATGAATTATTAAAAAGGTATAATAGTAATTAATAAAGCAAGAGTAGCTAATTTTTGTATAATAGATCATAAATTATTTTAACATCCTTTATTTTATTACACAAGGTTAGGCAAAACTAGGTTTACAGTTGTGAATACACGAAACAATTTGTTCCTGTATTATTATTTATTATTATATTACTTTTCATATGAATAACTATCAACCTTCTTTTGCCCCACTCTGCATATTACCCTATACTTTATAATAATTGAGTACATTTTCTTTTAAATGAGTTTTTTAAAAAGATATTTTTGATGTTGGATCAAAAATAAATATTACTAGGATAGTTTATCTCTCATAGCATTGCTGTATGGTCAAGTTAAATAAAATATATGAGAGCATGTTATTCAAAGGAAAACTTTAAACTCTGTTATTAATGATGAAAAAGGAAAGATTAAGTTCCACAAATGAATATCATTACAATTTTAAAAACCTGAGCAGAGTCCTAATTTATTCAATAGATTTTGATGAAAGTTGTTTCATGATTAATATCAATTGTAACGGGGTGTGGGCTGAGAGACCACCCTCACAAATCTGGCTGGGGGTTGGGAGACATGGAGTAGGGCCCTTGAGAGTTATTTTGCATATCAATAACAGCAGGCTAGCTTCTTACCTATATGCAAAAATGGTTATTTTACATATCAACAGCATGCTAGCTAGGGAGATGGGTGTGTTTTTGACCCATGATGTAACTGGGAATCAGCTTCCCTGGTTATAGCACCTGCGGAAGAGCTTGGAGATGAGTCACTCAGTGTTAGGAGGCCATGCTTGCCCAGACTAACAATGACATCTGAGAAAGGCAGAAGAAACCAGACTACTGGCAGGTGTAGCCTACTGTGGGAGGAGTCGGAAATGGGGTTAAGGAGGAAGATCTATGCTAGGATTTAAACCTAGGTGTGGCAGCCATGCTGGAGCTTAACCATGAGGTTTTGGGAGCAGAGAGGGGCCTCCCCTGACCATTTGGCTTAGGAAGCAAGAAAACAAGATGTAGCAGTTATGAGGTGCTCTCTCAGTAGTTTGAAAGGAAGCAGAAGGATTTCCCAGCTCACCATGAGGATGAAGTTTGGGATTAAGAATGGGAGCCTAGCCAAGCTACAGATTTATATTTCTTTTCCTGAGATATGGTACCCCTGACTGGCCTGGCTTGGCAAGGGGAGGCAGTGCTGTGTGTGTGTTTGTGGGTGTTTTAAAGGGACTCTGAGATTTAAAGGTACCATTCTTCCATTACTCTAAACCTGTATAACTTTTGAATAAATAGTTCCTTTCCTTTTCACCAAACTCTCTCACTGACAGCCACAATTCCTAAGGGTGGAGGGCAAAGAATCCACAATGACAGAAAGACCCTGGGGAAGGGGGCTTGTTACTGTAACAATATCTTGGCTCCCCCAAACCGATAGTTCCTGTAACACAATCACTTTTGACCATAAATAATCAGTGAAATGTAATTTTCCACTGGATATAAGCATACATTTGAAATAATTGGGATAGTTCGATCCTGATACAATTCTATGGAATAGGAAACTATTCAGTAAACTATAAAAACAGTATGTTCTGAGAAACCTTAGAAAATTTTCTGGGAGATTATGCTATGCAGCCCTTTGCAAATGCTTCCAGGAAAATAGAAGATGTGAGAGATACCACCATAGAGTTTGGTAGCAACTGTAATACATTTGGGAAAAGATCTGCATGCCAAGTTGTAAGAAGAAATCACAACAGCCAGGAGTGATGACACAAAGGATAAAGGGGTCAAGCACCTACGAAACAAACAGTGATTGCCAACTCTTAAGAAAAATCCTGAGGGCCAAGGGCAATAAAAATAAATGAATAAACAAACAATTCATCTTTGTCAGGAGGCCAAACCATATACTCAGTAAAATAGGCTCTGGCCAGATCTACAGACAAAACTATCTCTTGGGAGGTTGGATGATTCTGGACAATGAAATATTTTTACAAAATAACAGGATGAGTGGGAAGTTGCTAAAAGTAAAAATGACAAGCATTCAGCAGTATAAAATACACCTGCTTTATCCGCTCTGAATCTCCTTTTATTTTACACTGTACCTTTGGATAAGCTAATCTTGACATTCAGCTACAGATTTTTTTAAAAATGTGTGGAAATGGTCCTGATGTTAAATTAATTACAGGGACTTTGAAATAACTACGTTAAAAGTGATAATTCATCCAATAATCATAAGGAAAAGAAGTCCACAGGATTGGATATAGACAGGAAGAAAGGCAAAAGGTCATGTTAATATGTTTGCAGAAGAAATGAATTAAAAAGTAGACCTCTCTGTACTTCCACAGTAATTACTTCCACTGTATCAGTTACCGTATCAGTCTTTCTGTTTCTCCAAGTAGTCTGTACATTCCTTGATGATAAGAACATCATGTTGATCTCTGGCTTCAAGGTAAACATAGTACCTGGTACAGAGTAAGTGCTAAAAATTTGTTGAATAAGTAATAAATCAGAAATGAAAAGGCTAATGGTGGCTTCATTGGGGGCAAAGTATAGAAAGAACAAAGAAAATCCACTGGAAAATTAAACAGTATTTGTGGATTTTCGGATACTGCCAAAGGGGTATCTTGGTCAATTCTTAATTTACTATTGAGAAGTGACTAAAACCCTACAAAACCAACCCCTTTGCTTATTTCTACAAAATATATCCTGTGTCAAATCAAAGTACCAAATTCCTTGTATAACACTATTTTAGAACAATTTTAGGTCAACACTAACTATGAGTGTAAATTAAAATTTAAAAAATTAAAGATTCTAAACTTCATAATTTAACTGCTGATCAGTCATTGTTTGCAGTAAAATTAGCTCTTGTGTGAACCTGACTGTAATCACCTTAGTAGTATTACAATATGGGGAAGACAAAGCACACAAATCTTCATAGTAGGTTTACACTGGTGTTCAAGATGAAACCACTACAATGAGATACCACTCCACACTGGTCAGAATTGCCATCATAAACAAATCAACAAACAACAAGTGCTCGTGAGGCTGTGGGGAAAAGGGAACCTCAGTATACTGTTGGGAATGAAGACTGGTGCAGCCACTGTGGAAAACAGTATGGAATTTCCTAAAAGAAACTAAAGATGGAACTGCCTTTTGACCCAGTGATCCCACTGCTGGGATTATACCCTAAGAATCCTGAAACACCAATTCAAAAGAATCTAAGCACCCCAATGTTTATAGCTGCATTATTATTTACAATAGCCAAGTGCTAGAAACAGCCTAAGTGTCCATCAGCAAATGAGTGGGAGGGAGGTGGAGATTGTTGGGGTGGTGGGAAGGGGTGGGAGGAAAAGGCAGAAAACTGTACTTGAATAACAATAGAATTCAAAGAATTTAATTAATTAAAAAAAGAACAAATCTCAACTTAGGTAGCAACAACTGGTCATCATATCTAAAATATGGGACTTCTAAAAAAATCAAAACCTGTCTGTTAGCCTAATTTTATAGTTAGAATACTTTGCCCAAATTGGACATTCAGAAGAAGCTGACACCTAATGCAACTGGAAATAATTATGCTGTAGGCATAATGTGGTTTAATAAAAGTATTGCTTGTGTAAAAAAAAAAAGAATTTAATTTAAAAAAAAAGAGCAGAACTCCTTCATTAACTTCAGAAGGAACATTGAGCTTCCATTAGCTGCCAGAGCAGGAATGCTATGAGAAGTGGGTGCTTGGTCCTGTGACCAGTGCAGGCCAACTGGAGAGCTCTGTGGGTAGCACAGATGTTCAACCGCCATGGACGGGTTCACACACACACACAAAAAAAAACTGTGGTACATTTACACAATGGAATATTATGCAGCAGAAATAAAGAAGGAACTCCTATCCTTCCTGACAGCATGAATGAACTGGAGAGCATTATACGAAGTGAAATAAGCCAGATGGTAAAAGACAAATACCATATGAACTCACCTATAAGTGGAACCCAATCAACAAAACAAACAAATGAGCAAAACAGAACCAGAGATTTGGAAATAAAGAACAAACTGACAGTGACCAGAGGGGAGGGGCAAGGGGAAGGAAGATAACAGGGGAAAGAAGATGAAAGGGCAAGCCAAAGAACCCGAATAGAGGACTCATGGGCAGGGACAAAGTGGGAGGGAATGGCTGTGGGAGTGGGAGAGATGGATCAAGGGAGAATAATGGGTGGGGGGGATGGGATGGAGACAGCTGTAACTGAACAACAATAAAAAAATAAAAAATTAAAAGACAACATTCCATCTTGCAACAGAGGGGAAATGGTTGGCAAATTCCTCAACTTACCAATAGTGAAGGCATTTGGAAGACCAAAGAGAATGCAGGAAGCATCACTTCAATTTATCAGTGTCTTCTACAGCTTTACTTCAAGCATGTGGAGCTTCATGTCAGTCCTTCAAAGTCTATTTCTATTTCAAGTGCAAAGGTTTACAAGGCTCCAGAAAAAAATGATGGATATCAATGATATCCTGTAGGAAGCAGGGGGGAGAATAAATTTAGGTGAGAAAAAATCTTTTTTGCATTTGGGGTCTTTAACAATAAATAGATTTCCTTCTGAACTCTGTTTTGTGGGAAGGAGAGTTGCTGATTATTTTTTCCATCTTGATAATCACTAACCTAATAGAAATTCAATAAAAAGGAAAAAGGGAAGGTAGAGATAGATGGAGGAAAGAAGGGGGCAAGAAAGAGAAGAAGGAAGAGAGGGGAAGGGAAAATAATTAATAAGAATAAGAAAGGTGAGACAACTGGGCAAAATCCCAGGAATCATATAAGTAGATTATGGAATAGATAACAAGAGAAGGCAGCACTAGCCTAACAATCAACTCCCACACTTAATTCTGACCTCCCCTTTATCTCTTCTATCATATCTGAATAAGTAAAAGAGAATCTCCATGTTATTCAATTCAACTTAACATCTGTTTATAACTCAGGGTCACCTATTTAATGGGGTTTTGTGGCATGACCATATTTACTTCCAGAGAGTGTTCCCACTCCCCCTACCCCTCTAACAACAGAACGTTATTTGGTACTTCAGACTTGATGTTTGCTCTTAGGACTCTGAAGTGAACAATTGCAACTAGTTTCCAGAATTCTCTAATACCCTTTATTATATGTCCCATAAATGTATACTTAATGTTAGCAATGAATGTTAATTTTACTGAAAGTACTGCAAATGTTATCATATGTTTAGGACTTTGAATTCAAATCAGTGTAAAAAGGATTAATTGTAGAAAATTTATGTTTAAAAAAATAAATGTTTCCCAATGTTTTTCAAAAGGAAAATGATGTCTTAATACATTCTTTGAGTATTTATTTACATAGGAAAGAACATAGATTCATAAAATGACCCGAAATTACACAAATAACAAGAAAATACTAGTTCAGAAATTTTAATAAAAACTCCTAGTGTAAGCTATCCAATTTGTATTGTAGAAAATATATTTTATAAATATAGATTTCATTCTACCATGCTAAGAAAAGTTGATACCATTTCCAGACAAACTCATTATTAGCATTATTTTGTGATAATTATGGATTTTAATTTTTCTTTTCAAAAATTAGTAGATGTGATAGGAAATAAATACCATTACCTTGAAATAATTTTATATTGGTTATTATAACCCTGATATACCTTTTATAAATTAAAGTCTTTGAACAAGCAATGTCAAAGCTTCAAAATATTTTTGCCCAATTTCTAGAATTCCTATAAAAGATTCATTAAGGCATTATTCCAGTAAATTTGAGCTGCAACAACCATAATTGTAATTATTTCCAAAAGAAGCCTGATGCTGATGGACAATCAAGGAGCAAGAGGGAGAAAGAGAAAAAGAGAGAGAAAGAGAGAAGACGATGGGCAGGAGGAGAAAGAGGAGCGCAAACAGGAGGGGAAAAGGAAAGACAAAATGAAGCATGTACTAAATTCAATTCACAACAAGATCAACCTCCTGTCAGAGCTCAGGATGCCTTGTTTTACACACATGATATTCATCCACATATGAGTCTTTCTGCAATATTAGTTTGTACTTTTTAAGGAAAAACATCTTTTATTTATATTTCATAAGTAGGCATATTTATGACTAAATAGGCATATTTATATGTTTGGAGTTAAACACTTATTCTTTAGTATTGGTTGTTGTATAATAAATGAATTAGAGGTGGTAAAGACATCTATTCATTTTAGAAAATACATTTTTTGAGTATGCATTTCACTGGAGAAAATTTTTTTCTTTTATGCTTTTCAGTTTTCATCACTCTTCTTTGAATGCCTTTAAATATGTTTTTCAAACCACCTTCTATTGTGCAACTATTATCTGTGGCAGTCCCCTGTCTACAAAGGTCATTTACTATCAGGTTTACTGTATATGCCTAATTTTATATTGTGCAATAAATCTTCAACAGCCTCTGCATGTGACAAGAATGAAGGTTCAGTCAGAGGTTGGATGTATCAATGTTTAATGCATTTCTCAATAAAAAATTAGCACATGTCTTCAAGTAAAATAAATGTTCTTGTTTTATGTTCTCTGTTTTACAAGACTATTAAAATGGTTTTTTTTATGATAGTGTTAGTATTCAGATAGAGATAGCACCCAATTGAACTGCTAGGTTAACTCAGTAAAATGAACTGTGAAACATCACTAGATTAAATATTAAAAAAACTTAAAAAATACATGTGATTAAGAGGATACAACATAAAACCAAATATTTTATTTATATTAAATAGTAAAATGTTTCATATTTGAGAAAAATTGTTTATACTTTAAGAATAAAAAGGTTAAACTTGCATTTTTTTTTTTACTTTAGAAGCAAAACTGATTTAAAGATTTTACTTGGAAAAGCAAGAACAAGGACAACAGCAAACAATCACTGAGTTATTTTCCAAATTATCAATATCTGAAAATTTAATAAAACTTAATATTAATAACTTGATATTTCTTCCATTTCAATTGTGGGACAGTCTAAGAGCTAAAGGAAATGAAATGATTTAAAGAATTCTAGTATGTACAATAAAAAGGATTTTATTCACATTAATGTATATATGTACATAAATCATAATTAAAATGGAAAAGAAATATTTCAGCTATATCCATAGTTTTCAAAACAAAACAATGTGAAATACAATATCTTGTTAATGCTTCTTATAAATTACTTCAATACAGAAATTTTAGAGGCAAAAACCATGCTACAGATCTTAAATAGAAATCAACACAGCAACACATGTGCATTAAAATTGATATAATTTTAAGATTCTTTATGATCATTTAGAAGGAAAATATAAGCCATTTTACTGATAGAATCAGGGAGTTCCTATATTCAGTCATTTAAACCAATGCAATTTCTAATGGTTTTACTTGTGCCATGGTGACTTACTATAAATTCCACCAGTGTGACAGATTCAATCAGTCCATTTGTTGGAATGACAGGTCATATTTGCAGCAGAATGATCCAGCACCAAATATTTCAAAATCACTAAAGATATTAAAAATGACAAAGAATGCAAAGAGCAAGAAAATAGCAGTCAGTAAAACACACAAAAAACCATTAGATAACTATGAAATTACCTGTAACTTGATGCTGAAAATGAATTTTTATCAAATCATACATTAAATATTTTTACTTATTAATTAGCTTTTTGCTAAATTTGACAGTACTCTCTTTCATACAGTTTTTCTGTATGATACTTATCATGAGCAGCAGTGAAGCATGTTGAGGGAAAAAAAAAAAACCCACAACACTAGGTACTTAGATGTTCTGCCTCCTAGATCAAGCTGTGACCTTGAGCAATTTTCGAGCTGCTCCAGGCCTTGATTACCTCAGCTGGAACATGCAAAAAATATTTCCCGTCCTCTTATCTCAAAGCTGGGGGACTAAAAACCCAATTTAAAAAAAAACCATCATTATATGAATGGGTGTGAAAACATTAAACAATAGACACTTGTAAGATAATATTATTTTCATAATTTTTATGTTAAGATCTGTTTCAATGAAAATTTCTCTGATTACAAGCTTGTAATTAAAATGTTTGCAATGAAAAAAATTTCTCTTTATAATTATTTTATATTATTACTGAAAATTGTGTTACTCTTTTTTGTAAAAAATAATTTTTTTCCAAAGTGATTTTTTTCTTATGTGCTTTTTGACTACCTCATTATCATATTAATGTTTTGATAAGATTTAATAAAAGGCAAAAAATTGCATTATAAGCTAATGTACTAAAGTCAATTTCTTTTTTTTTTAATTTTTTTAATATATTTTATTGATTATGCTATTACAGTTGTCCCATTTCTCCCCCATCATCCGCCCCCACCCTGCACACCCTCTCCCACCCACATTCCCCCCTTTAGTTCATGTCCATGTGTCATAAGTTCTTTAGCTTCTACATTTCCCACACTATTCTTGTCCTCCCCCTGTCTATTTTCTACCCACTATCTATGCTACTTATTCTCTTTACCTTTCCCCATCTCTCCTCCTCCCACGCCCCTGTTGCTAACCCTCCATATGATCTCCATTTCTGTGGTTCTGTTCCTGTTCTAGCTGTTGGCTTAGTTGCTTTTGTTTTAGGTGTGGTTCTTAATAGCTGTGAGTTTGCTGTCTTTTCACTGTCATATTTTTATCTTCTTTTTCTTAGATAAGTCCCTTTAACATTTCATATAATAAAAGCTGGGTGATGATGAACTCCTTCAACTTGACCTTATCTGAGAAGCACTTTATCTTTCCATCCATTCTAAATGACAGCTTTGCTGGATAGAGCAATTTTGGATGTAGGTCCCTGCTTTTCAAGATTTCAAATATTTCTTTCCAGCCCCTTCTTGCCTGGAAGGTCTCTTTTGAGAAATCAGCTGACAGTCTGATGGGAACTCCTTTGTAGGTGACTGTCCCCTTATTCCTTGCTGTTTCTAGAATTTTCTCCTTCATTTTAATCTTGGGTAATGTAATTATGATGTGCCTTGGTTTGTTCCTCCTTGGGTCCAACTTCTTTGGGACTCTCTGAGCTTCCTGGACATCCTGGTAGTCTATTTCCTTTGCCAGATTGGGGAAGTTCTCCTTTATTATTTGTTCAAATAAGTTTTCCACTTGTTGCTCTTCTTCCCCTTCTGGTACCCCTATAATTCGGATGTTGGGACGTTTAACGATGTCCCGGAGGTTCCTAAGCTTCTCCTCATTTTTCTGAATTCTTGTTTCTTCCTCGTTTTCTGTTTGGTTGTTAGTTTCTTCTTTCTGGTCCACTCCATTGATTTGAGTCCCAGTTTTCCTTCCATCTCTATCAGTGCCCCATGCATCTTCCTTCATTTCACGTATTGTAGCCTGCATTTTTTCATCTAGTTTGTGAGCAAAATCAACCTCTAACAACCAAAATTAAGGACAACAAATATTTAGAAACAAGAAAACAACCAGAACTAATAGAAAATTGAACTGTACGGAAGTCCGACAACCATTCATCCAGACCGGTAAGAGGGGCGGAGTCGCGGCAGGAGAAAGTGGAGGTACGGGCCGGGAACGCAAGCAGCATCTGCAGGCAGTTCCCAGGTGCACAGGCGGCGGCTGGCGGTCCCTGGGCACAGGGGGGCAACTGTGCAGACCCAGTGAAGCCGCACAAGGTGGCTGGCTGACCAGGTGGTCCCACATTCGCGCACGCAGACGGTCCAGGCAGAGGGGAAGTGGCGGAAGGGACTGAATCCAGGAGAGAGCGGAGCAGGCGCCATTGCTCCCTCTCAGACCCCGCCCCCAACTAAAGCATCACAACCCAGCGACTGGGCTGCCCCGCACTGGGGAGTGTCAGAGGCTCCACTCTTCACTAGTAACAGCACGAGCGCGTGCGCAGATAATCCAGGTGAAGGGGAAGCAGCGGAAAGGGCCGGAGTCCAGGAGAGAGCGGAACAGGCACCATTGTTCCCTCTCAGACCCCGCCCCCACCTATAGCATCACAACCCGGCGACTGGGCTGCCCCACCCTGAGGAACACCTAAGGCTCCACCCCTCATACGTAATAGCTGCGACCAGACTAAAACCAAAACAACAACAACAACAAAAAACCCACCAAAAATGGCTCAAACCGGAAAACAAATAAAAGCCCCAGAGCCAATTCCTCTAAGCAGTGAAGAGATAGCCAACCTGTCAGATGCACAGTTCAAAGCACTGGTCATCAAAATGCTCACAGAATTGGTTGATTTTGCTCAATTTCTAATTATTTTTTGAGCGATAGTGGCAAGATTTATTAGAGTGCCTTGTGCCACACTTGACAAGGCACTTCCCTGATGTGTTCATCAGCAGAAGCTGGTTGACATTGTTGGTCTCCCCCTAGAAGAACCATGACCGCTGCCTCATCCACAATTAGGTTGTTCAGGTCCATCTCACGGCAGAAGTCCAGCTTCTAGGGCCGGAGGCCTGCATTTGGGCCAGCCAGGCCCAGGAAGCCCAGCAAGGCTTAGAATTGCATCAGTCAGGCATGAAAGTCTGACCCTGGGCACTGTTACTTAAATTTTGTGTGCCTCATTCCTTATCTGCACATCTGCCACCAAGGGTCCATGGTGCCTGGGCCTCATTGGGAACTGCATGCAGCTTCTAAAGAGACTGGGGCCTTTGTTAAATTTCCTTATATTTCCTTGGGCTTGAGAGAGAGCAGGGTTTTTTTTCAGACTATCTAATCTCTTTTCTAGCTTTTCCCAGGCTTTCTTACTTATCCTATTTGATCTTTTCCCCAGGTTTGTCTCCCCTTTGTTATGGACCCCATTTTGTCTTCTACTGTGCAGGTGCCTTCTAAATTATTTTTTAAAACAGCACTTTGATTATTAATCAAACTAAGTTCCATAAGGTTAGAGAAAATGAAATATGGTTTTAACTAAGATATGAAGAACAGTCATTAGCCTCAATCTTTATATGCCTGAAACATTTTCTCTGAAATATTTAAAAGTCTCACTCAGTTAAAATATAAACAGGGAGTCCATTTCCTTCCAGAGGTCAAAGTCTTACTAATCCATTTACTCTGGCCAGGGCAATTTAATGAAAGTTTTCTAGAGAGAGATAATCTCTACACTATTGAGCCTAACTTAATAGACGATAGATGATGATAGATGATAGACAGATAGATTTGCTACTAACCCTGAGGAGTATTCAAATATTTGCTCCATACTTGATTAATATTTTACTTAAATAGTATACTGCAAATTAATGTAGATGATAGATAGATGAATAGATAGATGGATGAGTTATAGAAATAAGAGCTCTACCATATACTCTGTATGTCCTTGGGCATATGATTTAATCTTTTTATTTATTGGAGTTTCTGTTTCCTCCTTTGTACAAAGAGGATAATAATAGTACCTAATTAACAAAGTTGTGGAGATTAAATGAGGTAATGTCTATAAAACCATTGAAATAGTGCCTGACTTACAGTAAGCATCTAGTAAGTGCTGTGTATTTATATTATTATTACTGTTATTACAATTATTTTTATTATTACTATTCCATAACTAATTTCATTACCTAGCCGTACATTGTAAAGCATCCTCCCATATCAAAAGTTACAGGTTCACCTCATTTTAAATGGCTATACATGGCCATTACATGAGTTTATAACACATTTTTCCAAACAATACCCTATTTGGGGATATATTTTGTTGCAAGTTTTGTCATTTTAAAAAAGTCACTGTAATGAACATTTCTGAACATAAGTTTGCACATACTTGTGCAATTGAGAAATAGTTGTTAGAAATGTATTTCATAATGGCTTATCTTTAATCTAGGATATGTTGCTAATTTAATTAAGTCATTTGAAGATATCAGTAAAATCATTAATATTTTGGGCCAATAATGCAATAGCATACCTAATTACTTTGTAATTTGAAACCAATATCTACAGACCAATATTGCTTAGATACAGATATGACTATATCTAATTATTACCTAAACTGATAATAAACTGATATCTAAACTGATAACTTTAAATCATTTTTTAAAAGATTAGATTTCTTTATTTTTAGAGGGAGGTTAAAAGAGGGAGAAAGGGAGAGAAACATCAATCTGAGAGAGAAACATTGATTGGTTGTCTCTCATACATGCCCCAGTTGGGTATCCAGCCAGCAACCCCAGCATGTTCCCTGATGGGGGATCAAACCTGTGACCTTTTGGTTTGCAGAATGAAGCCCAACCAACTGAATCACACCAGTCAGGGCTAAACTGACAACTTTAGATTCTATTACTTTTTCATATAGTTTTAATTTTTAGCACTGTATTACAAGAATTACACCTCATGCACTGGTGGTGGAAATGCAAGCTGGTGGATCCACTGTGGAGAACAGTATGGAGGTTCTTTAAAAACCTAAAAATGGAACTGCTTTATGACCCAGAAATCCCATTTCTGGATACATATCCAAATAAACCCGTAAAACTAATTTGAATAGATATATGTACCCCTGTGTTCCTGGCAGTCTTATTTACAACAGTCAATATCTGGAAACAACCCAGGTGCCCATCAGTAGATCATTGGATTGAAAAGATGTGGTACACTTACACAATGGAATACTACGTGGATGGACCTGGAAAGCTTTATGCTAAGTAAAATAAGCCAGTCAGAGAAAGATAAATACCATATGATCTCACTTATACATGGAATCTAATGGACAAAATGAAATGCAGAACAAAACAGAAACAGAGGCATGGATATATGGAACAGACTGATAGCTAACAAAGAGGAGCCAATGGGGGGCTGGATGAAAGAAGGTGAAGAGATTAGCCAAAGAACATGCATGCATAACTCAGAGGCACAGACAGCAGTGTGGTGATGGCCAGAAGGAAGGGGAGCACTGGGTGGAGGTGGACAAAGGTGGAGAAAACAGGGACATTACAAAATAGTGTCAACAATAAAAATAAAGTTAAAAAAGAAGGCTCTGGCTGGCATAGCTCGGTGGTTTGAGCACGGGCCTGCAAACCAAAGGGTCGCAGGTTCGATTCCCAGTCAGGGCACATGCCTGGGTTGCAGGCCAGGTCCCCATTGTGGGGTGCGCAGGAGGCAACCACACATAGATGTTTCTCTCCCACTCTTTCTTTTTCCCCTTTCTCTAAAAATAAATAAATAAATAAAAATCTTTAATAAAATTTAAAAAAAAAGAATTATGCTTGTGTATTTGGCTGATTCATATTAACAGCAAATACAATTTTAGAACTAATAACTAAATATTTTGACTTAAGGATTTGGTGATGTTACTCACCCTTTAATCCAAATGTGAGGTCAACAGGTATAAAAATTTAAAATATATTTAGTGTCTTGTCTTTGCCTTTGTTTTGTTTAATAATAAAAAAGCTCCTTGAATAAGCAGGAAACATTCTATAGATTTTAGAAAATGATATGCAATTAGATATTTGGTCATCAAGCACATCTTTCACCATGTAGAATATTTCCATTTGCTGAAAGTTAGAGTTGTCTTACAAAACAGTTTTTGTAAGAACTGAGAAGAGATTTGATAGCTTGTCTGAGTTACTTTTAAAATTTTATGGACATACATGGAAGTAGAGCATAACAGGAATATCACTAACAAAGAGAAGGGGGAGGTCATGGCAGAGCAGAGCTAGTGTGGAGGCAATTAGGATACGTGGTTGTGGTGACATTTTATGAAGGGAAGGACAAGTGTTACATTTACATTTTTTTCTTTTATTGATTATTTTATTGAGAAAGGAGAAGGGAGGGAGAAAAAGAGAAACATTAGTGTGAGAGAGAAACATCTATTTGTTGCTTCTTGCATGTGTCCTGGCTAGGGAACCAACCAGCAACCCAGCATGTATCCCAACCAGGAATTGAACCCATGACCTTTTGATTTGCAGAACAATACCAAACCAACTGTGCCACAGCTGTTGGGTCTCAAGTTTTCAATTCAGTAAGGCATTGAAGTAAATGTGTATCTAAGCCCTGGGAAATAGACTCTAAAGTTCCCATCAGTTTGCTACCATTCGTTAATATCAACTATTGCTCACCTGCTACCTAGACTGATCCTGCCCAATACAATACATTACAGCTCAGGTATGCTCTCATAGGAAAAGTGTGTGAAACTTCCAGAACATGCTCTTCATGTCTTTTCATTTCACTGACAAGAAAAGGGGCCTAAGCAATTCAGCACGCAACTGACTAGATTCAAGACTGGGACTGGATCCCAGGTTTCTTCTTCCATGTGACAGAGATTTCACCATATATCCACAACCTGCACATTTTAAATTCATACAGCAAACATTCCAATCTAGCATTTGAACTTTGACTTTTTACATGCCTGTGTTCCTTAATTTCTATCCCCCAATATTAACCTTGGCCCCTTTTAGCTGCTCCTCAAGTATTGCTCATCTTGGGTTATGGAACTAAAATGATTCCCATGCCATTTAATCCAGGCCCAAATATCTGCTGATGAGGGAACTGAGCCAGGTAAAATTAAGTGACTTTTGAAAGCCAAACCCAAAGTTAAGGGGAAAGGAAGACTATATGAATAAACTTACTGCCTAACTATGCCCAAAGTGCGTGTATATAAAGATATGGTAAACTTAATATACCGGCATTTGGTCAAAATTTTAATGAGTGTTTTCAATTTTTCATTCTTTTTTACTTTAATTCCAAAGTATCTCAAGTAAAAAAAAAAAAAAAAAAGGATAAGCAAAACTATCTGCTTTAATTTAATATGCATATTCTCTAATTTTATTTACATTCCAATATCTAGTTAAAATACACCATTATGGCCCTGGCTGGTGTGGCTCAGTGGATTGAGCGCGGGCCTGCGAACCAGAGGATCGCGGTTCGATTCCCAGTCAGGGCACATGCCTGGGTTGCAGGCCAGTTCCCAGCAGGGGACACACGAGAGGCAACCGTACATTGATGTTTCTCTCCCTCTCTCCTACCCTTCCCCTCTAAAGATAAATAAATCTTTAAAAATAATAATAATAAATAAAAAAATAAAATACACCATTATGAGTTCCTAAAATAAATTTTCCTCTTTATATTAAGTGTTAAATTACTTCCCTCTTTATTCTAAAAGCATGCAATGAGAAGATACCTGTTTGCTCTATTCTATGTTAGTATTTATAAAGATAAGGCCTGAAATTATCAACCCTCTCAATTATTCTTTAGAAATTTAATATAAAAAAATAACTGTACAGAAACATTCTGAGCTTTTAGTTGTAAATTGATGGAAGATAAAGGAAATTATGATGGCAATTATGTAAATAAGCATAGAAAATTAGCTTGCCACTGTACTTGTTGCAGGGATAATTGTAAAAGCAAGAAGCAAACAAAGGAATTAGAGATGAGCCAATTCAAAAACACAGCTGTGTCATTGACATAAAAGATTTCCATTTATTTGATCATCACAGAGACAATACTAATCTTTATTTTTTAAATTGTTACTGATTTATGTATATCTTTTGTATTGTATGCTTATTGAGTTAAAATTTAAGCTTCTCCTGAATTACTGGGTTGAGACACAAAACATTTGAAAAGGTTAAGTCTCTCATATATAATGGGAAAGTAACCTACCTACCTAAGAATAACTAAATAAAGGTTTTAAAAAAACAAAGATTTCTACAAATGAAACAAATATGATAATAAATAGAATCTATTTTTCTATTAAGTTTTACTACATGCTATAATTTTTCCAATTATTATTGTTCATTTTAAATAAATAAAGTCTAATTTACATAATGTCATTCATTCAGAATCTCAAAATTCTGAAAACTACACATGACATGCACAAGAAATATAAGGGGTTGTATATTTGAGTATGATGTGCAAAAGAGATCTTGAGTGCAAATGCGAAGTCTCTTCAGCCACAATCACTCCATGAAAACCAAATATAACTGTTCCTTCATACTTCTATCAATAGCTTTCACATCAATATTAAATTATTGTTTTAAATCTACTTTGAATATGACAATTAGTATTACAGATTTTAAATTCTATATGAATGAAAAAAATTCTTGTTCCAAAGAGCCTTACAATCTAGGTCAAGTAAATAAAGAAAATATTAATACAGTATGGAACTTAAAATAATTACTCCAGGTATTAAGAAATGAGAGTGATTATCAATGGAAGACCTAAGGGATGAAACTATGAAGTTTAAATGTACCAGTGCAAAGTCCTCACACAGGAAACAGTATGGAACACGTTGCTAATGTAATCATTTCTAATGCCACATTCTCATTTTGAATGAGTGTTAATTTTGTTTACTTTAGAGTTAATATATAAAACAAGATAAAGTTCTTTAGCAGCATCTCTAACATGTTGATTTGGCATCATGGCATTAATCTGGAGACCATCCACATGGGAGTAAAGTGCAAAGGAATGGTTTAACATCTTCAGCCCATGTGTCCAGGTCTCCCCTGAGCCATTTCATAATGTATGTCCAGACTCTGAACATTTGATATTACTCTGGCAGCATTTGATATTACTCTAAAACAGAACCACACAGCATGCCTCGACTTTTGGTGGTGAATGGTATCTCTCTGCCTTTACCAGTGTCAGGAGGCTCCTCTATTCCCCCTCTCCCAAATTTCTGTGTCAGCAAATCAAGGTAAGAAGAGTAAGGACTTTTCTATTTCAAGGGAAAACTTGGAGAACTAGAGGGGACAGTTAAATTAACAAGAAACATTGCTGTAAAATATGTAAAGATCTCATAAGACTCAATGACAGAAAGAAAAACAATTAAATTTAAAAAATGGGCAACAGACCTGAACAGACACTTCTCCAAGGAGGACATGCAGAGGGCCCAGAGACATATGAAAGGATGCTCAGCATCACTAGCCATCAGAGAGATGCAAATTAAAACCTCAATGAGATATCACCTCACACCTGTCAGAATGGCTATCATTCATAAGTCAATAAACAACAAGTGTTAGCAAGGATGTGGAGAAAAGGGAACCCTAGTGCACGGTTCATGGGAATGCAGACTGGTGTAGCCTCTGTGGGAAACAATATGGAATTTCCTTAAAAAATTAAAAAGGATGAAATTTTTAGCCACTGGTTTCTGGAAACTGAGTTTCTTTGGCAACAATACTAATTTATAATTTTAATTATTGATAAGAACCTGAACCACTAAATATTCTGCTGGGCACTGTGATGAATATTTGGAAACCCCCAGCCCAGGTTACAGGTTTGGCAACAAAGCCCCACAGCTCCAAGAAAATCAAGAAAATCTCCAAAACTACACAATTTTACAGTCTTCACTTTTCAGTTTTAACTGTAGCTGCAGAGCCACTCTTCCATATTATTTATTTATTCTTCATATTTAATATTACTTGGAATAATATATTTCAATAGTTTCAAATAGAAAATTAGTTTACCTACTTTTTATTTTTTAGATTTAGATTTAGATTCTCCTTGGAGAGAGAGAGAGCATATCTTTAGTCAGTGTCTAACCTTGTATATAAATTGGAAAATTGTTTAAATGCATTTAAAATTCCTTGCAGACTAATATTTGGAATTAAATGTTTACTGAATGCTTATACATAACATTTAAACATAATAACATAATATTTATAATAATAATCAAGGAACTCATTTTAATTTTAAAATATTTAACATTATATCAGAATCTTTTATAAACACATGACCAGAACTCTGGGGGAAAAAAAGTCTAGGGATTAACAGAAAAAAAAAATAGTACTGAAAAATAAGATGATCTTAAGTGGAAAAAAAATAGAATGTATGAAAATAAAGTATAAAACATTAGGAAGTAGATTAAATAAAATTTGCATAGAACTTATAAATTTGACAATCATAGAAGGGTAGTAAAAAATTTTACATCGTACATCTTGGTTCTGGTACACTAGTAAACCAGTTCTCTGGAAAAACAATTTTGGCGAATCTCCCTGTTGTTAATACTCCTACCATGATTGATGTCAAGCTATCAATATCACTTCTAAACAAAGCACTGGGGAGAAATGAACAAGCTGGTGTCATGATTGAGCAGGAACCATCTCCAGCACAACTCTGCTCTTGCTGTTTTGCCATCTACTATGAGAAGCTCCAAAAACACAGACTGAGCTTTCTATCTGTGAATATATGATGTAAATGTGACCTATAAGACAATGAGTATCATCATATGGGTAAAGGGAAAAGCATGAACTGCCAAGACAATGTTTAAAAGTAACATTGTAGCATCAACATTTCAGTTCTATCCAGAACCATATTCAGCTCTGATCCCAAGTTACTGCTTTTCCCAGGGACTGTAAAACAAAACCCATCTTTCCTGATTGCATGCATAAAATGCAAAGGGTCAGAGCAGAGTACACAGCCTGGGGAGTAGATTTGTATTATCAGAGAAAATAATCCCAAGGGGTATAATATTATAAGTAGAAAATTCAGTGTTAAAAATTAAAATTCAACCAAGTAAAGTTGAAGATCTATTTGGCTTTCCAAGCAATTCATGAATCAGGTACCATTCCATCCAACAACTAGAAAGGCACCCAGAGGGGTTGTACAAAATGAAAGGGTTTCATGGGGGAAAAAATGGGGGAAGGAAGTTAGTATCAAAAGAGAGAAGAGGATTATTTTTGACCAAGATATCTTCTTTTGGGGGAAAAGGAATATCCTAGGTTCTTATCATGCAGATTACCTCTTCTTTCTATGGGTAGCCAAAAGGGCCCAGGTGGCATTACCTCTTGGTTTTGAGCAGAAAATTCCAGACTGGTGGATTGAGATTATGTTTCTGAAAGATTTTCAAATAGCAATAGGTCAGGTGTTAAATCTAGATTTGAATCATGGGCTTGACCACAAATGACACCATTTGGGGCATGTGGTTTTCTCTTTAACTACAGTGTTTTGCTACAGTAACTGGAGTAAAGTAAATACTCCTTAGCTGTACAAATGATTAGATCTACTACCTAAAATCTGATTTTCAAGTATACAAGTAGAAAGTGGATAATAAGATTTCTGATACAAAAAGCAACATTCCAGTGTAGCAAATATAGTTCAAGAACAGTACAAGACATACAACAGTTTTAGAAGAGGAAATCAAGCCACAGAAGGTTAGAGTCTTTGCATTATTCCCTAATGAGAAAGTAGTATGAAAACTTTACCGAATGCCACTTATTGTCTGTTTTATATAAACTATGGTTGTTAACTGTAAAGTCTACACCACTCTCATCTGATGATGTGCCTAATCCAGGAAACACTATATCTTAAAACCTGGGAAAAGTAAATCCCACCTAACTCATCAACATTCTCAAACCAGAATGGACACAGCCAGTCTCCCCAGCATTCCTTTACAAACTTTTGCTGAAATATGACTTGTGTTTACTTGTATAAACAAAACATCTCTATGCTGGCGCAAAGTCATTTGCTGTCAGAATTTGGTTTTAATTTCAGGCAGGAAAATGCTTTATTTGGCAATAGCAAGAATTAACAATAAACTGGGTAGTCAAGAATAAGAACCAGTTTGCTGGACAGAAGACATAGAACATTCAACACAGAGGAAAGGTGTCTGCATATTAAGTGTTACAATTCATTTGTTAAGCACTCATTCATGAGAACTACTAAGATAGATCAGAGAGCAGACGAAAATAAACTGAAAGGTAAATAATAGGGCATGCAGGCTTTGGTTCTTCTAAGATTTGTACTTTGCCTGGAGGATCAAGTGTTTCAAAACTCCTATTTAGAACAGCAGAAGTTTTTTGTGGTAGACTGTATTATTTATTCACAATCTTTCATGTCCTCCTTGTTCTTGCCATGATTTCAGTGTGGGTGGAGTATGCTTCTTTATTCTGTGACATCATAGGCTAATGTCATTTCAGCAAACTTTGACACGTACTGGTATTGCTTGACCTGTCTGGAGCTTCTGCATGCTTCATGTAGAAAGCAAGCCACAAGTAGCCATTCATGACACAAAGAAGGCTATGCAGAGGAAACCTGAAGAACCTGCAACAAACCACCTCCACCAATCCAAACACCAATGGGCAAGAACAGGAAATTTTGTTATATACAACACTAACACTTGAAGACTTCCATTATGTGGCATTAATACAGAAAGCATTGATTAATACTTGTTCTTCTAATATAATTTTAGCCTGGTCAAATAAAAATACACAACGTGGAACTGATATAGTTGATTAGGAATGAGATCAAAGCACAACTTGAGCTAGCTTCTCTCTTACCTATTCCTAGTGGCCACAGTTTGAAAAGCAATTCGATAGTTAGCTGGGAATATGAATGAATTTTAGGTGGAGGATTAATATGATCAGATTTCTGGGTATACTTATGTGAGTGTGTGTGTCTTAAGGCCTGTCTAATATCGGGGGGATGACTAGAAGAGCATGAGACCAAAGAGAAAAGGACAGAATGCTAAAGTGCAAGAGAGACCGATGCTGAAGACTTGAACCACATAGTGGGAGAAAAATAAATGGATTTAAGACATTTATTGTGATAACTGACATGACAAGAAGATCAACTGGAAAGGTGTCTAAGAAATTAATGGTTTTCCCCCTAGTACTAATACATTTAAAGCAATAAACATCTAATTTGTGTTACTGTGTGTCTGCTTTGAACAATTGTCAGGCAAAACAATGAAGTGACTGACTGAGCTTTTCCTATGCATCCCAGTGGTAAGTGAGCACACGCAATACATGACACATACGGAAAGTTAAGTGAAATAATTAAAATGGTATAAACGGGCAACATTAATAAATTGTACATCATTTGGTTTTTCGCTTCTTTAAATTGTGATTAGAATAATAATATGGGTGGTAATCATGGTGGTGATGATGATGATGATGATAATTTTAAAATCATTACTGCTCAAAGAAAAAAACAAACAACAAATTCATCACCCTGACAGATTGAAATAAGAAACTATCACAGATTTTTTTAAATAAGGAGATTAGGTTTTAATTTTCAGTGTGCTAAGAAAAAACATGAGGTCTGGCATTAAATAAAAAGATACCTAAAGAGAAAATAATATAGAGTTGTATAAACACTTTGTTTTACATGAACTCTCAACAACTACCGTGTGAAGCAGTCAGGCTCTGCACACCTGTTGATCCCTTAGGAACCAAGTGAAGTCAAGTGAGAGTCCTGAGAGGTGGCCTCCGTACAGAAATAGGGACAGGTCAAAGAGGAACTGAAGACAAGGGCTCCTGCTCAGGAAGATCTCAGTGGAGGTCAAAGGGTGTAATCATCTGGTTCCCTAATTTATCTTTTCATAACAGCCCCCTTAGATCTTGATGCCGAACCAGAGCACTAAGCATCACTTCAAGAAAGCAATTGCTTAGCCATAGATCACAGGGCAGGACTGCTTTGATGATCAGGGTTTGAAGACTGGTGAATTGGAAGCTTGAAGTTTCCACATTGAAGGAAACACCTTTGATATAAGCCTTGGGGCTAAAATATCGAGAAAGGGCTTCTAAGAATCAATTGATGATAAAAGCTCTATCCTGTTTTAACTTACTTCTGTGTTTGTGAAAAGAATGGTACCAATTATTCTGTTTGCTAAGCTGGTTGGTTGTTCCTGGTGGCAGGATGCCCATACTTCATAGTAACGGGAAACTAACCCACAGAGACATGTCAAATTAAACCTTTAATGTAAGGAAAAAATATCAAGAACCTTAGAACCTTCAGAAAATGTTTCTACTTCAGTAATATAAGATGGAATAAAAGCATAAATATTCAGCTGCTTTAGTAAATGTGTTCACAATGTGATTAGATGTTATATTAAATAGCGTGAACTAAAACAAATAGTTGCAAGCAATGAAAATATCTAAAATAAATCATCCTGGGCTTAAAATTCAGAAGAAAATAGAAGAATAAGAGGTTGTGAGTAAATTTGAGATTATGCAAACGTTTGTAGTTATTGGAAATTTAGGGTATAGGGCACCCTCGGTGAAGGAAAAAAAGTCAAGAAATTAAATGACCATAGTATTGGAATGATCAGCTGTGAACAGGTAATTCACAGAAAAAAATGTAAATAGCCATTACACAATTGAAAAGATATTCAATCACATTTAGAGTATAGAAATGAAAATTAAAACTATAATGAGCAAAAAGAAATACTGTTTTTTACCCACAAGACTGTCAGAACCCACAAAACCACAGTCTTTGTTGCCAAGCCATATTCTAATACATTGTTGCAGAAATTTTAAAAAAATATATTTAAAAAGTTAAATAAAAATTATAAAACTAATGGAGGTCTTTATGAACCAATGATAATGATGTGTAATGAACTGGGAAGAACGATGAACTCAGCAATGCACCTAAAAGATAGAAAAAAACCCTGGGAAATGAAAAGTAATAGTTGAATTTAAATATTAAATAACATTTAACATCAAATTTCCCAAATATACACATATTTTGCTGTGTCCATGTCTTTAACATAAAATACAATATATCGCATAAATTATTTGTTCATTTTTCAAACTTTTAAAAAATTTCATACTTCCTTCTAAGGACTGCAATTGAATATTGTAAATATAAAAATATAAATCAATAATACGTCTTGCCTTCAAGCATCTTACAACATAGTGAATAGACTGAAACTGAGCACACAGTTTCGATATGGAATAGTACATGATAGAATGATACATATGCTGGTAGGAGAAAAGTGGGTCAGTTAACTTTTTAATTTGAACAGACCTGTACATCTGCAATTTAGAACTTGACCCTTAACACTTTAGTCACACACACACACACACACACACACACACACACAATGGTGTCCATTAAAAATCTCATACCTAATAAAACTAAAAGGGAATTTCTAATATAGTCTTCCCCAAATATAAATTTTCTCCACCTACTTTATCACATAACCTATATTAGGTTTTCACGGAATAAGAGTCATTTGATATTTCCAAATGGGAATCTAAATCCTTTGTGGGTCCTCTAATTTACTAATTCTGCAATAACAAAAAATTTTCTCCTAAACTTCAGGAAAATATGGCTAAGAGTTTAAGTAGGCCATTCAAATCCTCAAAGAGTATTGTTGCATATATTAAGAAGTATGGGAAACAACAATGCCTCTTGAATAAGGCTGTTAAACTACTCTCCCAAAGCTAGCGTATTTGCACAGGGTATGAAATTCAAATCTGTGATTCACACATTATCACAATATGTATGAGTTTTGAGGTTTATTCACAAATAATGAGAATGTTAAAGCCTATGTGCTCATTAGTGCCTACTATTAAATTCTGCATAAAATTTTAACATAGATTATCAACTATAATGTTACCCATGTATGTCTTATAGGAATTGAATCTTTAATCCATCCCTTATCACATCAATTCACAGAAATATCTCTCGGAACTTCCAGAACAAGTAATACGTATACTGCTAATATACAAGAATTGGCAAGTACCTCAAAAGAGTCCTGAGTCCCAGTTCCATTAATTCCATTCTCAAATGAAGACCTTAATTAGGAGAGATAGTTGATTCAGTTTCATATTTCGACTAACCTTATTACAATAAATATTAATAGCAAATAATTAAAATAACTATAAGACCTGAAATCAAACTACCAGCCATTAGTGAAATGTTCTAATGTTAGATACTGAGAACATACAAGCCAACAAATATCTTTTGATTAGTGGATTGTATAATAAAAGTTACATAGTAGAGGGAAACAAATTGAGGTATAATAGCCCTCATGCAAACAGTATATAAAAGTCAAAATTTGAAAGACAAATTTTTATCTGAAGGTATTGTCATATACATTCAAACTACTTACCACAAGAAATTGAGAATGACCATTCATATGATAATTTTTAAATAATCTTTCAGGTTAAATTCCTAAAAAGAATTTTCAAAAATCTAAATGTGGCCTTGGCGGGTGTGGCTCAGTGGATTGAGTGCCACCCTTCAAACCAAAGGGTTGCCAGTTGGATTTCCAGTCAGGGCACAAGGCTGGGTTGCAGGCTGGGTTCCCCTGGGATGAAGGCTGGGTTCCCCAGGGTGCACGAGAGACAGCCATACATTGATGCTTCTCTTCTCTTTCTCCTTCCCTTCCCCTCTCTCCAAAAATAAATGAATAAGATCTTTAAAAAAATATCTAAATGTTTACGTAAGGGATCTCTTCATTGAGTTTGCTACACAAAAAAATATATATAGTTTAACAGTAAATTTGGTAAAATTTAATTCCCAAAATTTAACTTAAGCACAGTAGTTCTTGACTTGAATATAAAAGATAGAATATAAAAAAAACACTACTCAGGATAAAATCTTAAATATACTCACTGTGCATAAAAATACTCTGCAGGACAACGGTAACTGAATAATATTTCAAAAAAAATACTCTATAGGACATAGATGTAAGTGGACTTTTTTTTCTCAACAATCCCAGGAAAGAGAATAACTAATTGAAAACCAATAAATTAAGTACAGTGCAGCAAGTGGTCTCTAGCTAACTTGGCCTATACATCAATAGGTCATTCTCAGTTAATTAAGTGAAGGCATAATCAGCTTAATTTATGTAGTTCACGGAAGTTAATGATATCATAGTATAGTACCTGATGTGGGACCTGTCCATATAACTTATTTTATATGTTCAGTTCATTCTGCTGTTCCTCAACAAGGATGCTTTATTTCTGTAGCTCACCTGCAATGCTTTTTTTCCTGCAAAAACTGGAAAACTTAACAGTAAAAAGTAATGAAGATAAATAATCACATAATAAAAGTTATTTTACAAATGACATGTTTCAGTGAATTATTTTGCAACAAGCAGTTTTCTGAAATAAAAACAAATATTAAAATAAAAATGACATTAATGCATATAATATGCATATGTAGGTCTTTAAAAATGAAATTGGTAAAGATATTTTTAAATGTATAATCATAAAACATATAAGCATAAAATTAAAAGAGGTAAGAATTCTTTGATATATTTGTAAGTTGTGTTGTATTTCAACACCAGATTTTATACCTGCTGGTGGAGCATCTTCTTTCTCAGGGAGAGAGTTTCTTTCCAGTGTCTCTGTAGCTCTTCTTTTTTTCTGAACCTGCAAGTTTACACACAAAGACAAACCGCAATGTCAACCAATTGGATCTCACTTAAGGACCCTAGGAAATCGATTTGTAAAGCAAAGAATGAACAGGACCCTATTTCTAAAGTACGTTGCTCAAACTGCTCTTTCATTAAAAGATGCTCTTTCTTATTGATTTTGGCTTAAGTAATGAGAAAGCTTATCCAAAAATCTTTAGCATTTGGGCTCAAGTTAAGGAAATCAATACAGTCATTTCCCATTTGAACTGCATATGTGAGTTTTATGTACGAGAGACAAGACAAAGCCAAATTCAGATAAATCAATAGCATTGTCAATAGAACATAAAACTGACAAATGGTGTTTCTCAGCAATTAAAGTGAGCTGTAAACATACAAAGACTAATCAATTACAATGTTTTGTCATTAACAGTTTTTAATTGGTACAAAAATGTGTGAATGTGTCTCCCCAGGAATGAAGAGTAAGGAACACACTACAGGGTCATGTGGGACCCTCTCACTCATGTTTTTTGTGAAGTCACAGACAACTTTACATCTGCCAAAGTAAATCAAAACTTTAATTTGACAGATTTATCAGAATATCAAATAATCTATATGTCAGTGAGCTATTTAATTAACATAGTAAAGGAACACATACTGATTCTTTCTTTTGGAATATACTATTATAAACACGTTTTTAAATTTCCAAAGGGATTACAACATATCTTTGTACCTATTGATTAAACAAAATTAAAATATTTTCTATTTAGGTTGAAGTTAGAATATTATTCCTAAATTTGAGAAATGAAAATCTAAGTTAAAGCATTACATTATTTCCATCACTGTATTCTTCAAAAATACAAAGAAATTTTTAAAAATATTTTTGGTTACACAAAGAGAATACCAGCATTTACTCAAATGATTTTTAATTTTTTTTTATTAGTGACAACCTGTAATAAAATACTGAGCCATTACAGTTTGCCATTACCCTGATGTATTCAGAAAAATTGCAGCACAGATAGCCAAATATAATTTATAATACACTAAGATAGGCATATCATTAAAATGCAGTAAAACCTTTGTTTTTAATAAAAAATGATATACCAAAAGTAAAAGGTTAATTGAAAAGCAAAATAAACTACCGAATTTAGTAAGTCACATTACCTAGATTAACAGAAATCAATGAAATCATTAAAACAATTAATAACTTAGTGTTCCATTCAGACTAAGATAAACTCTGTGGCTATTAGAATGCGGATACAAGGCTACAGAGACATATGTATTCTGACTGGGTAATTTCCTCTCTGCTGTAACAGTTCAGTAATATATGCAACTGGCATTATACACCACTCATTTCTTCTTGTGAGACAAGAGATCTTTCCTGCTTTTTGCCACCTATGCTAAGTGAATCATAACAACCACAGTCTTCACAGAAGGGAATGTATTTCCCTCCAGTGTTCAGCATGTAAAATGGACCATTAAAGCATCAATAATATTAATCAGCCTGTTCCCTATGTAAAAAATATGTAGAGTTCTACCCATCTTTAGACATTAACAGGGATTTGTATACAACAAAAACAGGAACAATCATCTTTTCAGTGATTGGGGGTCCACCTAAAGCATTATGTACTTCTTTGAAGATCATATTCTGGGAAGAAAGTGAAAATAAGACAACTCTTATAACCTCATGTGTTACATGAATGGAACAAAAGTTATAAGTATAAATGTTCTCCTTTTTGCCTGGTGCACTAAAACCAGTAAAACTAAAAACAGAACAGAAATGTAATGCTATAAAACAGACAAGGATGCTTGAGTTCTAATCCAGTTCTAAAGCTTCTGCCTTGATCTAAAGGAAGTTCATATCTTAGTCCTAAAAAACTAAAAAACACATATGATGTTTTAAATCTATTTCAAGGCTTCATTGCCACCAGTCTCAAATGCCAAGAGTCAATGATCACATACTGTTTGGGGTTTTTTTTTATTCAGACTAAAGTGAAAATTATACTAGTGCTCCCAGATAGCAATGTAACTCTAGAATAACTCATCATTTTAGATGAAAAAAACTTTGTATTTCAATAAGGCAAAAATCTGCCTTCATTAAAGAAAAACTTATTTTATTTATTATTTTAATCTCTACCTAAGTACATGCAAGTTATTAGTAAATGTATAAGAAATAACATACAACCCTGGCTGGTGTAGCTCAGTGGATTCAGCATGGGCCTGCAAAACAAAGGGTTGCTGGTTCGATTCCCAGTGAGGGCACATGCCGGGGTTGCAGGCCAGGTCCCCAGTATGGGGGTGTGAGAGAGGCAACCACATATTGATGTTTCTCTCCCTCTCTTTCTCTCTCCCTTCCCCTTCTCTAAAAATAAATAAATAAATCTCAAAAAAAAGAAATAACATACGAGCAACCAAAAACTGAAATCTTAATTTTTGAAAAGGATTCTGATGAATGATGCAACAGAAGGATGCTATATATAAACATCTAAGAAAGTCCATGAACTGTTTATAAAACACCAATAAACTGAATAGAAAATATTATGTATTCTAAGACAAAAAATTATTTTAATCATACTTTAAGGAAAGGATATCTCAGTTTAATAAAGTAGCATGATTCACCAAGAAGTGTACATTAGACAAAAATCTTACCAAAAAAAAAACAGATGCAAATTTAATGACTAGTTATACTAAAATTGCATTGCAGTGGATTCTGGAAACATATCTTGGTTTGACTCTACAGCTTTACCATTTGCCAGCTGTGGTGATTCGAGGCATATTTTTATTTTTCTCTGAAGGTATCTTTATCTGTAACAAGTAGAAAAAATAATAGAGTATTCTCATGGTGTTGTTGTGAACATTAGACTGGGTGATATATGTCACACTAGGCACAGAGCCTCACACAATGCTTCATGACCAAATGAATTAATTAGATTATTAATTAATAAACATGTGTCTTATTATAAGGCAGAAAATGAATAAAGTACTTAAATTTCAAAATATATTGTTAGTCCGGTCATTTGTATGTAAATATAATTAAGAAAAATTCTTATGGTATCTGTAAAAAAGCATTGTGGAATAATTCTAACTGTATTATTTAACCCCACATTTTTTAACTGAGAAATATGAAACAACTACCATAGCCAATGGCAAAATAACATTTTGCCAAGCACTGTTACCCTAGAAGTAAAGTTGGATGACATTTTCAGGTTTCTCAATTTTTGCCCAGGCTCACAGTCATTAGAAGCTGAATACGAGAAAAATAAAGGCTTACTTTTCACTTCCAACAATAGGTTCATCACAATAAACAAATTTGTAAAATCAAATTTAGTGTCCTCATGTAAATGCAGAAAACAATACCTACCTTTCTCTCATGTCAGAGTTTTGGGTGAGAATTCAAGAACTATGATATGTAAACCCTATAACTCTAAAGAACTATGACAATATATGTTGTTGCTCTTATTAGATTCAACAGGAAATATAAGCAGCATCCCATGTTTTAATTCCTTAGCTATACTGAGTACTTTACAGATTTCTGAAGAAAATCAATGTTTTCTCTTTTTATCAGTCTATGGTTTGCTGCTGTTCCCTCCATCTGCTTTCTAAACCTACTCAGGCTTTGAGTCTTAGCTCATACAGGTATTCTATGAAGACTTCTAAGAAACAAGAGATCAAAAATATGAACAGTAAAATTACAACGAACTCACAGCTATCAAAAAATGAACCTAAAAAAAGAAAAACAATGAAAACAAAAACAAAGCAAACAACTAGAAAAGGAACAGAATCACAGAAATGTACATCACATGGAGGGTTTTCAGTGGGGAGGGGGAAGAGACGAATGGGGGGAAAGTACAGGGAAGAAGAAGCATAATTAATAGGCATAAAATAGACAGGGAGAGGTCAAAAATGGAATAAGAAACAGAGAACTCAAAGACCTTATATATACAACCCATGGACATGAGCTAAGTGGGGGGGATGGTGGAGGGTTGGGGAGTGCAGAGCAGAGGGGGGATAAAAGAGGAAAAATTGGGAAAATTGTAATAGCATAATCAATAAAATATACTTAAAATTTTTTAAAGACCTCTTATACATTTTTTAACGCACTACTGTTGATTCAAGGTCTATTTCTGTGTACTCCTAAAATTCCCTATTTTTCTCTGTCAGAGTACTTCTATTGCTTGCTAATTGTCATTGGATTTGCCCCTACTCCATTGGAAGTTCCTGGGGTAGGAACCATATCTTACTTGTTTTTTGTATATCTGACTTGATAAGTTCTTCAGTAAATGTTGGTTGGATTAATAAAATAATTAATATTATATTTGGGAGCAATTTTTAAGACTTACTATGTTCTATGTACTGCATAAAGCACTTTACATAAAGTATCGGACTTTTTTTTCAAAATGAATACTCTAAGGTAGGTATGATACTACTCCAATATTACAGACGGAGAAACATGAAACATTAGGTAACAGCCAAAATTACAAAGATGATAAATGGTGAATCTGAAATTCCAGGTTCTTGCAATCATTATATTAATTGCCTTAGTTCAGCCAACTTCTAATTTTTTCAGGGTTGGAAACTGGTTTATCAATTTTTGAAGAGACTTGAGTCCTCATTGCTGGATGCAACGTAACTAATCATAAGAAAGCAAAACCTGTGAGTGAGTACTAATTTATTACTTTGTAATAGAGTATATAAAGGCTAAGTAAGCCAAAATATTATTTTCTGTGTTTCATGATCTCACTTTTAAAAGGCTACATAAGATATCAAATTTGTTCATGCTTTCAACAGATATTATTGGCCACCCATTATATAATAGGTGTTGGACATAAACTAGCATGGGAGAAATCCATCCTTTTATGGAATTTATAGTCTAGTTAATTTGTACTTGGTATTCACTACATGCCAAGCACTAAACACTTTATTTTCATGAGTTTACATAATCTTCTTAATAACTCTGTGAAGTTGTTACTATTATTACTCCAATTTTACAGATATGGAAACTGAGGCAAAGAGGGTTTGAATAAGTAGCTCAATTGTGAGGTTTTTAAGAGCTGCACTCACAGTTGGAACAGGCTTAAGCACATCAACTTACAGTTCAGACAAGGTAGCTAGGAGTTAATGGATGATGCCCCTCAGCCTGATGGGATGTTTGGGTCTGGGCTGCACAGCTCTGGCTGCCTGAGCACCTGGAGCACTGGTTCTTATGCTCAGGGTCTTTTCTTCCCTGAGTAATGCTGCAGAGGCACTGATACAGACCTGCTTTCCAGTCTTCCTTTATACTCATTCATCAAACGCACCATGACTTCATGCTTCATGGGAGTAATATTGTACAATTAAGTCAGTTACATTCCCTTCCCATGGATTGCTAGTGGAAATTAATAAAAAGCTCAGTTGTGCACAATTCCCAGAGTAGAAACTCTACTTTATGCTGTGTTTTAAAAATTTAGATTTTGTTCAATTTTATTCTTTAAAGGTATAGGAGTTCCTGGCCTTTGCAGCTATTACAAAAACTGGAACTGGAAATAAGCTTTTATGTTATGAAATTATTCCCATTTCTGGAGATCCACAGCATATTCAGAGAACATAGTATCAGCAAGGACATAGAAACATTTTCTTTATAGAAGAGCAATTTTTAAATATAATACATATTATATGATTATTACATAGTTATTTATATTATTTATAATGCATTTTAATATAATTTTACCAGGTATGTGCATGCTGCATTCCACAATGAAATAACAGCATCTTGCTTTTTGGCCTTCTTCCAACATATACCACCTACACAGTAACAGTAGCACTGTATCCATGTTGAAAGTTTAAATTTAAATTTTAGTAGCATTTAAAACTGAATGGAAGTGGAAGAGGGCACAGGAGGATAAATGGTAATGAAAATATAATTGAACATAATGTAAAAAATAAAATAAATAAAAATTAAAAAAACAAAATTGGCTATGAGCTAAAGTTGATCAAAAATTTCTACTTTGAAAAGTTCTTTAAGCAGGGGCTTATGTTTCTTTTTTGGTTGCTCCTTGTGTTTCTTTTCTCTCCTTTTTTTTAAATTTCTTAACATATGTTAGTCCCATTCAATTTCCTTCTCAGGACTCCACTAACACTCCTTTCAATTTTAACTTAATCTCCTATCTTCTTTCCCATTAACCTTTAATACACACACTTGCTATCTCCTCTTTACTTCTTATCTGGCCCATTCATCTCTCATTTCTTTCCTAATATAATATGTGTGAGGAATTAAACTCAATACTCTATAAAACAAATACAAAAATTAAGGTATCCAAAATTAGAAGACAGGGTAACTCACCCGCACCACTTGAATACAAACATATTTACATAACTTTTACAGAACGTCTTTTTCTCAGATTTTTTTCATCTTGATTTTCTAAAACCAATATTCTAAGGGGAAACATGGCACACTGATTTTTAATCTATCTGCTCCATCAACGACAATTTCTCTAACCTGCATTTGAAACAACTTGTTGAAAGGATTAAGTGTATCTGGTATCTATTGTATATTTCTGTTACTTCTAGAGTGACTGCCACAGAGTAGGACTCAATGAGGGTTTGATGAACAGAACAGAAATAAATAGGCTTAATACTTGATAGGAAAATAAATAGGTAAATTAAAGGAGAAAGTGTTCTTCACCAGTAGATGCAGTGAGAACTGCAGAGTTTGGTCAAGTGGGGAGTAGGTACTTCCATCCTCATCCCATTATTCAACCTCTCACTCTTCTGCTATTTTTCCTTCCCTCCTAGGCCACCTAGTGAAAGGTTCAAGCAGGTGTGGTAGGGTTATGTTTAAGTTACACTTAGAGGTTCAAAGACTCAAACAGTTGATGCTGTAATAAGTTGTTAGTGTTTGATCTCTAAATAATTGGTGAACCAAATTCAACTCTGGGCTAAAAGAGAAATCTAAATGTAAAACTTTCTTTAATGATCGTGATTTTCTTCTATTCTTGTCTCTTTGTAACACTCAGATTTTAAGACACACTGTCTGAATTAAGTCTTTATATTCTCAATGCAACTTGGACTCATGGAATACCAGAAGACCAGGTAACACACATATGGACAACAGTGGTTTTCAAAGTGAACTCTTTTTTTTTTTTTTTTTAGTGTTTGTGCATATGTGTGTGTGTGTGTGTAACATGTTTTTTTAATTCTCAAAGTGAACTCTTTCAGAAGCTCCTTTCAGAGGGCTGGTTTTCCATGCTGTTCGCCCATTTTAACCAGTTATTGTTGACTTCAGTGAGCATTTTTGTTTAGAGAAAGGAATCTGTTGTCATCTATATTTTGAACCAATCAACCTAACCTAATTCTATCATCTAAAAATAAATAGAATCAGAACTAGAAAACTTAATAACTGACATATGTAAAAATGAGCTGGTGGCAGAATGAGGATTTAAACCATTAAAATTACCATTGATGTCTTATATCTGACAGAAATGTTTTTTCCTCTGGTTTACTATATTTGGGAGTTTAGCATAATTGATAGAAAAAAATTTCTTGTGCTACATAAAGAACAATTGCTGTACTATTAAGTTTTGCAGTATTCAGAGTGAATCGCATCCTGAAACTTAATTCAACTAATTCTGCAATTAATATACAGTGAAAAAGAAGAAGAACATGTAAGATAATAATGTTTTACTTAGGTAATGAGTGAATTGATTTCATACTAGAGAATGGGAACCTGTATGTGGTACATGGAGGACCCATTGCAGGAACAGACAATACTTCAAAAGTACCAAAACAGGACTGATATAGGTAAATGACAAAGTCTCTGATGAGAGTCAGGAGTAAGCACAGATTTAGGCAGGCAGCTTAACTCTTAGAAGTTGACTATGGTCAAGTTTGAATACATTGGAACATTCAATTGGGAAATACTTATAGAGACAGTCTTTGCACTTGTCCACCAATAAAAAGAGAGTTCTGAGAACAAGCATATGTGTAGTATCGATAGATCTTGAGCAATGCAGGATTTATAGGCTGTCTGGAAGTCTTACACCATCAATCTAATTGTCTTTAACCCTAAGTCATCTCTCCTGACAGTTTTAAAGGGGTGTTGTTTGCCCTGGCTGGTGTGGCTCAGTTGGTGGGAGTGTTGTCCCATAACAGAAAGGTTTCAGGTTCAATTTTGGTAAAGACAAATGCCTAGATTATGGGTTTGGTCCCAGGTCAGGGAGTGGGCAATACCTGGTCTGGGCATGCATGGGAAGCAACCAATTGATGCTTCTCTCTCTCTCATTGATGTTTCTCTCTCCCTTCCTCTTCTCTAAAAAACATGTCCTCAGGGGAGAATTAAAAACTGGGGGGGTGGAAATGGGAGGGAGGTGGGGAAGGCTGGAGCAGTGGGCTGGGATGGGAGTAGAAGACAGAAAACTGTACAAGAACAACAATTAAAATAAAAATAAAAAATAAAATAAAATGTAAATAAAACATTATAAATAAATAAATAAATAAATAAATAGGTCCTTTTTATTAGTCACTGTGACCAATCATCTTCATTACTTTCAGATTCTCCATTTGTGAAAAACATTTCATTGCCCAGTTTTCATCATTATTTACATAACAACACAGTCTTCATATTTAATAGAATTTGAAGATGAAGGTCAGAATTTAATCAATCAAATATAAGAAACATGTGTTGTTTCTATTTTTGCTTGTTTGTTTGGGTTTGTTTGTTTGTTGTGGTGGTGGTTGTTTTGCTGTTCTATTTTTCTCCCCAGAGTAATTTATATTTTCTTCAGGATCAATACTTTCACACATTAATTATATATTTTTAAAAAGTTCAAAATTCAGTGTATGAAGCTCTCATTTTATTCTAAGAATCACTCTATTCAATATTCTACAAAGCATGAGTAATAAAGCCATGTGGGCTGGATTGCACAGTTTAGCTGTATTGGAGAAGGTTATTCCTAATCTCTCAAGGACTTTATCCAGTACTATAAATCATGTATAAATATTGTAGTGAACTTTAAACCATTCTCATTACAGAGTGAAGATTCAGTTGTTCTCAGTATGTTTGTTGTATTTATAAAGTTAAAAAATAAAGAACACACTTGGGATACTGTTTAAGATAGCTACCTGGACAAAGCCTGATTCTGATGCTCAGAAGGAAAATCAAGTGAAAGATACAAAACAGCATGTTTATAAGGAAATGTTGAATATTTCAGTAATAGGACAGCATAAGGTAAATAATAGGAGAGTAGAAAAATTTAATCTGTTCATTTTAAATCCTAATAGACTCAATTATCAGAATCTTTCCCATTTCCAATTTTACCCATTCTCTGTTTTTAAGATCTCTACCCATCCCAGGAAAATATTTCCACATTATCAAATTATTTCTTTTTGTACATTCCCTTCCAAATGAAAGCTACAGCTTATATTTACATTTTTCTGCCCTACACTTTCTCAATTCTTTCTCCTAATCCCAACAGTTCAATAAAATATTCCTTAAAGGAAAAATTCCAAATAAAACTAAAAAATGATAGCCAGAAATTTCAAAACTATACTTATTAATTTTAAAACTCCAATAACTTCCTTCTCTTACTTCTTCTAGCTCATTGAAAGGGAGGTAGGGACTCCAGAAATATTAAAGTAGACATAATAATTGATCAGATGTGAAATCTAAATAAGGAATTGTTTCAGATGATTCTCAAATGTCTGAATTAATTGGATAAAAGTAATTTCTGTCATAAATAAAGACCAATGACATTCTGATTGGACTTCCATTCTGGAAAAGTCAAAGCTGTAGGGACACACAACAGATTGGTAGTTACTAGGGGTTATGGGTGGGGAAGAGGATTAACACAAAGGGCAGCATGAGAGAATTTTTAGGAACTATGAAACTGTCCTATATATTGATGGTGGTGGTGTTTACATGTTTCGACACAATGGTCAAAACTCATAAAATTGCATGTCAAAAACAGTGAATTATAACATAGGTAAAATAAAACATAAAAAAGAATTTGTGCTTGAAAGTTCAGGCCAAGATGGAGGTGTAGATAGAAACCTTTAGCTTCCTCACAAAACCAAAAGGAGGATAACAACAAATCTAAAATCAATAAACAATCAGAAGTACCAGAAAAATCAAACTTCAAGGAACTCCAACAACCAAGGAATTAAAGAAACAGACAACCAGAACAACCAAATCGGTAAGGTGGGGGACAGAGAGAACCCATGGCAAGGCAGCAGACCATGCAGGTGGGTGTGACTGAACAGGAAACTGAGACTCAAAGATGACTGTGGACTATGGTGGTTGCCACCATGGGAGAAACTCCCAGTCGCACAGGAGAGTCTGTTGGAAAGTGGGTTTAAAGATGAGCAGGGGAGTTGCATTATTCCCTCTCTGGCCCTTCCTCCATAGGCAGTACAGCAGCACAGCAAGGAGAGTTGCCCTGCCCTGGTGAATACCTTAGGCCCTGCCCCTTCACAACTTAACAGGTACACCAAGGCAAAGAAATAAGGCCCAAATGAAAAAACAGAGCAAAACTTCAGAAAGAGAGAAGCGAGAAGGAGATAGCCAACCTATCTAATAGAGAATTTAAAGCCCTGCTAATCAAAATGCTCACAGAACTGATTGAATTTGGTCAAAAAATGAAAGAACAAATTAAAGATACCAAAAATAAAATAAAGAAAAAATATTCAGGGAAATAACAGTGACAGGAAGGAAACCAGAACTCCGATCAATGATTTGGAACAAAAGGAAGAAATAAACATCCAAACAGAACAGAATGAAGAAACAAGAATAAAAAAAAAATGAAGAACCTCTGGGGCAACTTGAAATGTTCCAGTATCCGAATTATAGGGGTGCCAGAAGGAAAAGAACAATAGCAAGAAATTGAAAACTTATTTGAGCAAATAATGAAGGAAAACTTCTCCAATCTGGTGAAGGAAATAGACTTCCAGGAAGTCCAGGAAGCCCAGAGGGTCCTAAAGAAGTTGGACCCAAAGAAGAACACACCAAGGCACATCATCATTAAGTTGTCCAAGATTAAAGATAAAGAGAGAATCTTGAAAGCAGCAAGAGGAAAGGAGAGAGTTACCTACAAAGGAATGCCCATAAGGCTATCAGCTGATTTCTCAAAAGAAACCTTGCAGGAAAGAAGTATTTGAAGTCATGAAAGGCAAGGACCCACATCCAAGATTACTCTATCCAGCAAAGCTATCATTTAGAATGGAAGGCCAGATAAAGTACTTCCCAGATAAGGTCAAGTTCAAGGAGTTCATCATCACCAAGCCCTTATTATATGAAATGTTAAAAGGACTTATCTAAGAAAAAGAAGATAAAAAATATGAACAGTAAAATGGCAATGAACTCATAACTATCAACAAATGAACATAAAAAAGGAAAACAATGAAAACAAAAACTAAGCAAACAATTAGAAAAAGAACAGAATCACAGAAGTGTACATCACATGGAGGGTTTTCAGTGGGGAGGGAGAAGGGAGGAATGGGAGGAAAAGGTGCAGGGAAGAAGCATAATTAGTAGGCATAAAATAGACAGGGAGAGGTCAAAAACAGTATAGGAAACAGAGCACTCAAAGAACTTATATATATAACCCATGGACATGAGCTAAGGGTTGGGGAATGCTGGAGGATTGGGGAGTGCAGAGCAGAGGGGGGATAAAGGAGGAAAATTGGGAAAACTGTAACAGCATACTCAATAAAATATACTTAAAAAAGAATCTGTGCTTGATAATAAATTATTTTAAATGAGGGTGTAGCTTAAGAATTAGAAATATGTCAGAATGATTACAGGGAAAATAAGTGAAAAATTAGTAGAACACTAAATTATACATTAGACTAGAGCAGGAAAATAAGATTGTTACAGAATAGAAGGAAGTAACAATATTAAATTAAAAGTGAGAGACAAAAGGTAAGATTGATACCAACCAGCACTTCCCTGGGTATTTTGTGTTAAAAATTACTTTTGAATTTCTACTTTAAATCCTCTGAAAAGTAATTTTCCAGTTGTTTTTAGTGAATTTTGCTCTATATAACTCATTAGCAGAATTCTTGTTGTTGAATATAGAAAGAGGTGGACAAGAAATGTAACCTAAAGCTCTAAGGCTTATGGCTCCAACTAATTTAATGGATTAGTTTTGAGAAAAGGAATAACATTGACCACATTCTGGTCCTTAGCTTAAATTTAAAAATAAAATAAAATAAAATAAAATAAAACCAGTTCCCATCTCCTATTTGGATGAGCCTTGCTGAATTCAGTTTGTCAAAGCATCTGGACTCATGAAAATCAAATCAAGGGTGAAACTGTAGTCTTGGAATAAATTCCCTCTGCATATCACCACTCCTCTGTTTGAGTTAGCACACTGGCCCACCTCTTCTTTTAGGACTCAAATCTCTATTATTAGGGGTCAATGGAGTGATCTCAATGTTTGTCCTCCCCCTTACCACTCCAAGACACACCGCTCCCCACTCACATTCCTCTCTTCTATCAGCAGCCATGGCCTGACTATCACTGATGTTAAGGTGCCAGGATTAATAGCATCATGCGCATTTGGATGTCTGCTACTTTAGGACAAATCCCCATTCAGCTGTGGCCTTTGCCGCTCTGATCTAATCTCATTCCTTAGCCCTATCAATCTCCTAAATCTTAACACTCTGAACCTCAGGGTCAATAATCATCTAATAACTTTTAAAGTATTATACAAACTACATTCATGGAAATTCCCATCTCCTTTTGTCTTAACTGAAATTTGGCCCCACTATGATCCTGCTTCTAAGAAGCTATTCAAGTGACTTGTTATTTTTCCTCACTCCCTCTGTCTCAGTACCTAGAAATGAAGATACTGTTTTAGCTCCTCATTGCTACTTCCAGACCACTACCCCTACATTTTATAGTCATCTAACAATCCCCAGTGAACTGTCCCTCTTTCTTTGAAAAATTTAGCCCTTGGCTCACTGATGTTACCTTCTTGGGTCTTTCAAGATCCACATAGAAGTCAATACCCTCATCTCTTAAATCCTTGACCTCGTTTATCCAATGATCTTGTTCTGCACACTACAATAGTAATTCAATACTGAGGTCATTACCCTTCACCTTGACATTTCTCATAGCAATAAACTCTTCATCTCAATTTAACACATTCTTATTTCTGCTACCATTTTTATCTTGCTCACTCCTTCTGACACCATCTCTAACAATCTTTGGACTTTACCAGAACTTTCAATCCATTCATTATATTTTACTCCCTTCAAGTCCCTTCTCCGCTATTTATCCATCTTAAATTTATGGTTAATTATTAGAATTCACCTTTTCTTAATTCCTTCCAAGAAAAAACCTTGTTTTAACAAAACCTTGGTTAAACCTTGGTCAAAAGCTTGCTTAACAAAAACCCTGGTTAAAGCCAACTTTCCACCAACTCTACCCCAGTACCCCTGATGCTTAACCAAGCTGGAAAAAGTGTACAATAGTGCTGACTGATACATTGTGATGACAAAACTTAAGTGGTCTCAATTCTGCTTATGAATAATACTGTATCTAATCTATTTCCTCACTTATTGTCTAGGATAATTATCCTCCTTACTCCCCCAAAACCTGTTCCAATTTATTCACACACATCTCATGACTTTGCTTCCTACTTCAGTAAGAAAATAGTGTAGTAAAAACCTCCACGCACTGCCTTCCTTACATCTAACTCCCTGCCTACCGCTGTACTGACAACACTCCATTCTTAACCAGTACTGTGGATGAACTCACAACACATAAATAAGTCAGTCCTTTCACTTATGTACCAGTAATTAACTATAGCAATTTTCTATTCTTTCTTTAATGTTCTCAGGTTTTCCCTTTCTAATAATAAATCACCCCATCAGGATGCAACAAGCTATCATTTCAACCATACTAAAAAAAAATTAAAAACTACCAAGACCCCAAAACTACCCAGATCTTCATCTAGAGCACCCATATCTTACCTCCAATTTTACAACAAAACTCTTTGAAAGAATTTATGAATAGTCACCTTCTATTCTCCCTTCCTGTTTTTGCTTGAATCCATTAAATTAGGTTCCATTATTATCAGTGAAAAAAACCATTACCAACATCAGCAGTGACCTTCACTTTGCTACATCCAAAAGTCATTCTTCATATTTCATCCGTATTCAGCACAGATAACTGTTCTCTCCTTTAAATTTTCTTTCTCTCTACCTTTTTAAATGTAATTTCTAAACTATTACCCTCATGTGGATTTTCTCCTAATGTTTTGGCCACTCCTCATCAAAGACTTCTGCTGGGGTTTTTTCCATCTCTGTCTTTTAAATGTAGAAATAGTCCTTGCCTTGCTCCTGAAACCCATCTTTTTTAAAAAGATTGTATTTGTTTATTTTTAGACAGAGAGGAAGGGAGGGAGAAAAAAGATGGAGAGAAACATCAATGTGTGATTGTGTCTTGCAGGCCCCGCATGGGGGAACATGGCCCGCAACCCAGGCATGTGACCTGACTGGGAATTGAACCAGCAACCTTTTGGTTCACAGGCCAGTACCTCAGTCCACTGGGCCACACCAGCCAGGGACTGAAATCCATCTTTTATTCAGTCATAACAATGATGGTGCTCTCCAGTTTATGGCTTAGGATACCATATATTTGTGATGAAATTCCTAAATTTATATTTTCTACCTGGACTCCCCATGGATTATAGACCTATATTTTCAAGAGCTTTGGCATCTCTACTGGGTTATTTAATTGTCACCTTTAATTTACATTTCAAACTTCTCTATGATATTTACCTAAAACTGCTCTTCCCATAGTTCATGACAATTAACTTAGTTAATGCATTCCCCCAGTCATTCAAGTTCATGTTGTCCTTCTTGAATCAATTTTCTCTCAACTTATAATCTGAAAACACATCCTATGGTCTCTAATTCAAAAACATTTTCAGAATTTTATTAGTCCCCCACTCCATCACTGTTACCAACTTAGTTGAAGCTACTAGCCTCTCTCATCTGGGTTATTTCTATTAGCCTTCTCCAGGTCTTCCTATTTCAGTGCTATCATTCTTCAGCATATTCTCAACACAATGCCAGAATAATCTTATTTAAAATTAATTCATATCATGTTACTCCTCTGATCAAAATCCTCCAATGGCCCTCCTTCTCAAAGTAAAAAGTAAAAGTCCTTACAGTACTTTTCAAGTCCCTAATGACCCAGGTCTCTATTACTTCTTTGAATATGTCAGTTCTTGCTCACTTCTCATGCCCCACTCCCATCCCACTGCTCTAGTAGTATGGGCTCCTTGCTGTTTATCCTATAGCCCAAGGATAGCCCCACATACACCTATGCTACTTCCTCTGACTAGAGATTTTCCCTCAGTTGTCCACAGCCCATTTCCCCCACTTCCTGTAGATCCTTGTGCAAAAAATACTTTCTTTGAGACAGCTAAGATGGCAGCGGGATAGGTGGGAGCAGAGTCCACTTCCCCCTGTGCTGTGGTAGAACAGCCAATCTTCTGAAGAACAGAGTCAACAGCCAATGGTATCCCAGTATATATGAAGGTTGGAGGCCAAAACTGTAGAGGACATTGAAAAATCAGACTGTAAGGAGAGTGCTTTAGGATGGTAAGGTCCCTGGGACAAGTGCGAGGACCAGGGTGGCCACAGCCCCTGGCCCAGCACCTGCTGAGCCTGTCGCAGGATTCTTGGAAGAGAGCCAGGTCAATGGCCAAACAGGGAGGTTTAGGCAGCATCAGGATGGACCTGGATGCTTGAAGTCACTTGGGGGAATAAGGGCAAAGTGGCAAATGCACAGGGGTGGTGTGTCCCCACTGAGACTATGGATACCAGCTGGGAAGAATTTGGCTGTGGCAGACCCTGACCTGGGTAGTCTCCTGTCTGGCTCGAGAGTTGGGCTGTGTGAGAAGCCAGGTACTTGTTTGCAGTGGCAAGCTTAAACAGGAGGAATTTTTAAAAAAGGCATTCAGTGGCTATTTAGGGAATTCTCCTGCAGCAGCCTTGCCTCTGCTTCCCTCCCCTGGCTGCATCCATGAAGAGACTCTGAGAGTCCATAGCATCTAGGACAAGAAAGAGCAAGAAGGTGGTGTGAGTTTCCCCCAGTTGGTGCACCTCAAAGACAACACGCCTGGTAGAGTGAGGGTGTGGGCCTGGTGCAGAAGGGTACAAGCGGGGGGGGGGGGGGGGGGCTGGCAGAAAACAGTGGAACTAGGCAGGAGGCTGGGCAACTGTGAATAGTGTGGCTCAGATGTGGCCCTCAGCCACACAAAACCACAGGAAGGGAGAAAAGTGAAAGCCATTCCCACTCAGACTGCTGTAGCCAGGAAGACCAGCAGAACTGGCTTGGCTGGTTTAAAGCCAACAGGAGGCTTTTATTTCTGCCCCCCTCCCCTCGCCCTCCGCACCACACCAAAAGTAATACAATAAAACCCAGAGCCATGAAAGGGCCAGAGTCAACCCCAAAGAGGGGACATCCCAACAACTGAGACAGTGAGACAAATTTCACTTTGCTATTCCCAAGAACTTGCAAGTTATTGTTTATATGCATTATTACTATTCTTTTTACTTCTTTAATTTTATCAGTATTTTTTTCTCTTCTTTCTGTTTAGTTTTCTTCATTTTGTTTGTTTAATTGCATTGTTTGACTGGTTTTTCACAGTGTATTTTTAATTCTCCTTCTTTCTGTTCACTTGTGTCCCAATAGCACACTACTCTAGGTTGTGTACTTCCTGTTCTTGTTATTCAGATTACATAGATTTTGTCATATGATTGTTTCTCCATTGCCATTCTAAATAATTGTTGTTCCACACAATTGTAAATAATACATGGCACGCCCCCCCCCAGATCTTAGCTCACTTCACTATTTCCAGAACTTCATTATTAATGTGGTTAACTCTATTCTCTCACACACAACAACTATTTTCTATCCTTTACTCTCACTATATCTCATAATCTGACCTTCTACAAGCTCACAGTTTTCTGGATCGAGCTCACAATCTTTCCTCCCCTTACAAGAATCTTATCTTTTTTTTCCAACCTGACTTAAAAGTGACTAGCTGTATGAAATATCACAGTTAACAATATACTTATCCAAAGGATCTCCTAAATCTTTCTCTATGGTTTGATAATTTAAGTCCATAGAATACACTCCCAATGTTTTAATTGATTTTACCTTTCCCCTCCAACTGATCAAATAAAAGAGTATGTGGAAGCTGTGAACACTAGTATCCCTGCTGGAAGAGACAACCCACCAACAAAGAAACCACCAACAGATAATAATGGAAGAAGGTAAAGGAATGAGTGGAAGCCACACTAACCTCCACCCAGGGCCAATCTGGAATTACAACTACGCAGTGGAGAAATTACTCAGAACAGACAACTGAACAGTAGTGAGAGAAGCCACAAAACCTCAGACAGACAGAAGGACCAGCTTCAACACAACTTGTCCACGCTTGCACAACAGAATACAAGATATGGTGGGTGGAGTGACCTGCAGTTAACCAGCTGGAAGGAAGGACACACCAAAGAAAGACCCAACAACCATCAAAACCCAAAGACATACAGAGAACCAACATAAATGATAGCCCAAGACCAGCAAGCTCAGGAGATCAAGGGGACTGCACTAACGAATATCACAAGTCTCCTACCATAGAAGTTAATACCATAAACTCAGGGAGTCAGAATAGAACATTAAGAAGCACAGGCTAACAAGAAGAGTCTCACAAACAATGGGAAGACAAAGAAACAATCCCCAAATGAAAGAAGAAGAGGAAGCCTTAGAATACTAATGAAATAGTAAGGAAGAATACTAAATGAAATAGAAGCAAGTCAACTATCAGATATTGAGTTCAAAGCAATGGTTATAAAGAAGCTCAATGAGCTCACAGAGAATTACCAAAAACTACAGGGAGACTACAATGAACTCACTGCAAACTATATCAACATGAAAAAGGAAATAGAAATTATCAAAAAGGGCCAAGAGGAAATAAAAAACACAATTTCAGAATTGAAAAACACAGTAGAAGGGATCGAAAGCAGGCTAGATGAAGCAGAGGATCAAATTAGCAAGCTGGAGGACAAGGTAAAAAAAAACACACAGAAAGAGCAAGAAAAGGAAAAAAGACTCAGAAAGAATGAAGAGGTGTTAAGGGTACTGAAGGACAACGTGAAACATAATAATATCCATATAATAGGAATACCAGAAAGAGAAAAAGAAGAGCAAGAGATAGTAAACCTGTTTGAAAAAGGAATGATGGAAAACTCCCCTAACCTGATGTGAGAAAAATTCACACAAATCCAGGAAACACAGAGTCCCAATCAAGAGGAACCCAAAGAGGCCCACTTCGAGACACATCATAATTAAAATGGCAAAATTCCAAGACAAATAGAGAATCTCAAAGGCAGCAAGGGAGAAACAGGAAGTAACATATGAGGGAGCCCTGATATTACTAACAGCTGACATCTCAGTGGAAATGATCCAAGCCAGAACAGATTCGCAAGCAATATTCCAAGTAATGAAAAACAAAGGCTTACAGCCAAGACTACTGTATCCAGCAAAACTCTCGATTACAATGGAAGTCAAAATAAGGAGTTTCCCAGACAAAAGAAGCCTCAAGGAATATACCTCTTCCAAACCAGCTCTGCAAGAGATGCTAAATGGTCTGCTTTAAGAAAAGGGGAAAAAAGAGTGAAGGAGGGAAGAATGCTTATATAAAAAAATGGCAATGAATAAGTACCTATCAGTAATAACCTTAAATGTAAATGGTTAAACACTCCCATCAAAAGACAAAGAATAGCTGAATGGATAAGAAAACAGGACCTACACATATGCTGCCTTCAACAGACCCACCTCAGAACAAAAGACCTACACAGACTAAAAGTGAAGGGTTGGAAACATATATTCCAAGCAAATGGATGTGAAAAAAAGAAGCCAGGGTAGCAAGACTCATATCAGACAAAACAGACTTCAAAAAAGAGCCATAAAAAGAGACCCAGAAGGTCTCTTCAAAATACTCAAAAGAAGAACCCATCAAGAAAAAATAAACATTGTAAATATATATGCACTTAACATAGGAGCACCCAAATACATTTAAAAAATCTTGCAGGACTTCAAGTAAGATATTGACAGCACAACAATTATAGTAGGAGATTTTCATACCCCACTGTCAAGATGGATACATCTTCCAAACAAAATTTCATCGAAGATATTGTGGCATCGAACAATGCCATAGATCAAATGGACTTAACTGATATATACAGAGTCTTTCATCTCCCAAAAGTAAAATACACATTCTTTTCAATGCACGTGGAACATTTTCATAGACCACATGATGGGACACAAAACAAGCCTCAACAAATTCAGAAAATTTAAATCATGATCAAGCATTTTCTCCAACCACAAGGGACTGAAACTAGAAACAACCTCAAGGAAAATACTTAAAAACACTCAAACTCATGGAGATTGAATAGCATGCTATTAAACAATGAATGGGTCAAGAAGGAGATCAAGGAAGAAATCAAAAAGTTTCTGGAAACAAGTGAAGATGAACTTACAACAATCCAAAACTTATGGGACACAGTGAAGACAGTCCTGAGAGGGAAGTTCATAGCAATACAGGCCTACCTAAAAAATATTTCAAATAAACAACCTAACCTTACAGCTACAAGAACTTGAGGAATAACAGCAAAGATAGCCCAGAGCACATAGAAGGAAGGAAATAACCAAGATTAGAGCAGAATTAAATGACATAGAGACTAAAAGCACAATTCTAAGAATCAATAAATCCAGAAGCTGGTTCTTTGAAAAGATAAATGAAGCTGACAAGCCTTTAAGCAGACTCATCAAGAAAAAAAGAGAGAGGACTCAAATAACACAATCAGAAATGAAAGAGGAGAGATTACAACTGATACCACTGAAATACAAAGAATTCTAAGAAATTACTGTGAAAATATATATACCAAGAAATTTGAAAACCTGGGTGAAATGGACAATTCCTAGAAACATATAATCTTCCAAAACTGATTGAAGAAGAAGCAGAAAGCCTGAACAGACCAATAACAGCTGACAAAATTGAAGCAGTAATCAAAAAACTCATGACACGAAAAAGCCCTGGACCAGATGGTTTCACAGGAGAATTTTACAAAGTATTTAAGGTTGAGCTAACCCCTAATCCTTCACAGACTATTCCAAAAAATCCAAGAAGATGGAAGACTCCCAAACTCTCTTTATGAAGCCAACATCATCCCAATCACAAAACCAGATAAAGACATCATGAAGAAAGAAAACATCAGGCCAATATCTCTAATGAACATAGATGCTAAAATCCTCAATAAAATATCAGCAAACCACATCCAGCAATATGTTAAAAAGATCATACACCATGATCAAGTGGGATTCATCCCAGAAATGCAAGGATGGTACAATATTCACAAATCAATAAAGCCAATACATAAGAAACAAAAGGAAAGACAAAAATCACATGATCATATAAATAGATGAGGAAAAAGCATTTGATAAGGTATAGCACCCATTTATGATTTAAACACTCAGCAAAGTGAGAATAGAGGGAGCATACCTCTACATAATAAAGGGCATATAGGAGAGACCTACAGCCAACATCGTACTCAATGGGCAAAAACTAAAAGCTTTCTCACTAAGATCAGGAGCAAGACAAGGTTGTATACTTTCACCATTTTTATTCAACATAGTATTGGAAGTCCTAGCCACAGCAATCATATAAGAAAAGAAATAAATAGCATCCAAATTGGGAAGTAAGATGCCAAACTGTCATTGTTTGCACATGACATGATAGTGTACATGGAAAACCCTATAGACTCCACCCAAAAACTACTAATAAGTGAATTTGGCAAATCATCATAATACAAAGTCAATATTCAGAACTCAAAGGCATTTTCGTATACCAACAATGAAATATCAGAAACAGAAATCAGGAAAAAATCCTATTTAATATAGCAACAAAAAAATAAAGTACCCAAGAATAAACCTAACCAAGGAGGAAAAAGACCTGTATTCAGAAAACTACACAACACTGATGAAAGAAATTAAGGAAGACACAAACAAATGGAAGCATGTACCATGCTCATGGACTGGAAGAATTAACATCATCAAAATGCCCATACTACCCAAAGCAATTTTGGGATTCAATGCATTCCCTATTAACATACCAATGACATATTTCACAGATATAGAGCAAACATTTAAAAAATTTATGTGGAACCATAAATGACCCTGAATAGCTGTAGCAATTTTGAGAAAGAAGAACAAAGTAGGAGGGATCACAATACCTAATATCAAACTATATTACAAGGCCACTGTAATCAAAATAGCCTGGTACTGGCATAAAAACAGACATGTAGACCAATGCAATGGAACAGAGAGCCCAGAAATAACCCAAGTCCTATGGTCTATTAATATTTGACAAAAGGGGCAGTAGCATAAAATGGAGTAAAAATAGCCTCTTCAACAAATGGTATTAGGAAATCTGGACAGCTACATGCAATAAAATGAAACTTGATCATCATCTTACACCACGCACAAAGATAAATTCAGGGTGTATAAAAGACTTAAATATAAGTAATGACACCATAAAAATCCTAGAGGAAAATATGGGCAGGAAAATCTTGGACATTCCAACAGCAGTATCTTCACTCATATGTCCACCAGAGCAAGGGATATAAAGGAGAGAATAAAGAAATGGAACCTCATCAAATTAAAAAGTTTCTGTATGGCTAAAGAAAACATCAGAAAAATTAAATGGGAACCAATCGTATGGGAAAACATATTTGCCAATGATACCTCGCACAAGAAGTTGATCTTCATAATATATAAAGAACTCACACGACTCCACTCCAGGAAGACAAACAACCTAGTTAAAAATGGACAAAAGGCTTGAAAAAACACTTCTCCAGGGAGGACATACAGAGGGCCCAGAGACATATGAATAGATGCTCAGCATCAGTAGCCATCAGGGAGATGTAAATTTAAACCACAAGGTGATACCACCTCACACAGGCGAGAAGGGCCATCATAAACAAATCAACAAATGTTGGAGAGTTTGTGGAGAAAAGGGAACCCTAGTGCACCATTGTTGGGATTGCAGACTGGTGCAACCACTATAGAAAACAGTATGGAATTTCCTCATAAAAGTAAAAATGGAACTGCCTTTTTTTATGTTAAATACTATTTTTTAATTATTAGGTGAAATTGCCATACAAATCACAACTTAGTGTTGATGCTAAATACATGTTTTCTCAGATACTTTGTGACTTTTTTTTAAATTTTTATTTTAATTGTTGATCTTGTACAGTTTTCTGTCTTTTATTCTCACCCGAACCCACCACCCCAACCCTCCCCACCTCCCTCCCATTTCCACCCCCTCATAGTTTTTGTCCGTGTGTCCTTTATACTTGTTCCTGTAAATCCTTCCCCTTTTCCCCTGAAATTCCCTCCCCTCTCTCCTCTGGTGACTTTCAGCCTGTTCTCAATTTCCAACAAACAAGCATAATATAACCAAAGACATGGAACTGCCTTTTGACCCAGCAATTCCACTGCTGCGATTATATCCTAAGAATCCTGAAACACCAATCCAAAAAACCTATGCAACCCAAGGTTTATATCAGCATAATTCATAATAACCAAGTGCTGGAAGCAATCTAAGCTCCCATCAGTAAATGAATGGATCAAAAAACAATGGTACATTTACACAATGGAATACTACACAGCAGAGAGAAAGAGGGAACTCCCATCCTTTATGACAGCATGGATGGAACTGGAAAGCATTATGCTAAGTGAAATCAGCCAGGCAGTGAGGGACAAATACCACATGGCCTCACCTTTAACTGGAACCTAATCAACAAAAGAAAAAAGCAAGCAAAATATAACCAGAGACATTGAAATTAAGAACTTTGAAATTAAGAATCTGACAGTAACCAGAGGGCAGGTGGGAGGGGATAATGGGGGAAAGGGGAGAAGGGTTTTCAGGAACAACTATAAAGGACACATGGACAAAACTAATGTGGGGTTGAAGCGAGGGAGGGAGGAGGGTTTGCTGGGGTGGGGGGAGTGTTGGGTAGTAAACACAGACAACTATAATAGACCAACAATAAAATAATTTACAAAATTCTTTCTCACTCATTCTAAGATTTAACCCAACAATATTGTCTCATTGCCATTCTCTGCTTTATATTTTCTCTTTAGCCTATATATTTGACTTAATTGTGTCATTTTTTGTCTATCTCTAAGAGCAGAATTCAAGATTCCTTAGGACAGTTTTTTTATTGTTTTCATTCATTGCTATATTATTAGGACTCAAGAGAAACAATGTCACAGACACGTAGACCCTCAATAAATAATTTGCTGACTTAATAAATAAAATATGAATGAGCTATATATATGTATATATACACATACCTGTGTATATGTGTGTGTGTGTGTGTATATATATACAGGTACATATACATATACCTGTAGGGGGGTGTGTGTGTGTGTGTGTGTATACCTTTGTATTGTATTTTATTCCATTACCATTTAGTTCCCTTATACTCCCCTCCCCCCAGAAATCACCATACTGTTGTCCATGTCCATGAGTCCTTTTTCCTTTTTACTGAATCCTGCTACCCGCTAAAATCCCCCACCCGTAGCTGTCATCCTGTTCTCTACCTGTGAGTCTATCTCTATTTCCCTGTTAGTTCAATTTGTTCATTAGATTCCAAATATGAATGAATTGAATGGTATTTGTGTTTCTCTAACTGGCTTAATTCACTTAGCATAATATTCTCTAGGTCCATCCATACTGTTTCAAAGGGTAAAATTTTCTCCTGTTTTACAGCAGAGTAGAATTCCATTGTGTAAATATCCCATAGTTGTTTTATCCACTTAACTACTGATAATCACTTGGGCTGTTTTCAAATCTTGGCAATTGTAAATAATGCTGCAGTGAACAAAGGGGTGCTTAAATTCTTTCAAATTAATGTTTGGGGGGCCTTTGGATATATTCCCAGAAGTGGGATCACTGGGTCAAAAGGCAGTTCTGTATTTAATTTTTGAGGTATCTCCTTACAGCTTTCACAGTGATGCACAAATCTGCATTCCCAACAACAGGGCAAAAGTATTCCCCTTTCTCCACATCCTCACCAGCACTTGTTTGCTGATTTATTGATGATAGCCATTCTGACAGATGTGAGATGATATCTCATTGTGGTTTTAATTTCTATATTTCTGATGATTAGTGATATTGAGCATCTTTTCATATGTCTATTGGTTATCTGTATATCCTCTTTGGAGAAATGTCTATTCAGGTCCTTTGCACATTTTTTTAAATAAACTTGTTTTGGTTTTCAGTGTTGAGTTTTATAAGTTCCTTATGAATTTTGGATATTACCCTCTTACCGAATATATCGGCAAATATATTCTCATTCTGTGGATTGTTTTTTAACTTTGTTGATAATTTCCTTTGCTGTACACAAATTTTTTAGTTTGATGAAGCCCCATTTGTTTATTTTTTTCTTTTGTTTCCCTTGCCTGGGGAGTTATACCCAATAAAAAATTTTCTATGAGCAATGTCCAAGATTTTGCTGCTTGTGTTTTCTTTTGTAATATTTATGGTTTCAGGTCTAACATTAAAGTCTTTAATCCATTTATAATTTATTCTTTTTTTACATTTTCACAAAATCCTTTTTATTCTATTTAAGTATTAATGTAAGTGAAAAGTTTTATTATAGTTGTTTCATAGAATAAGAGCATGAAAATACCAATTTTTTATTACTATGGCATTTAAAATAATGTGATTTTAAAATTGAACACAGTCAAATAAAATTAAATAAGTAAATTGCTCTTTAAATAAACATATCTGTATTCCAGTTGACAATCAAAGCAAAACAAATAAACAAAAAGGCCTACTTTACCAGCACTGGGGCCCAGGGAGGGTCAGCTAAAATCTGAGATCTACAAGAGAACTGCCTTAGTTATTAAACAAATCACTGATATAGCCTCTAGTTGCACTCAACAGCCTGTATTAATTGTCACAAGGTGGGGCAGTGTAATTCCTGTGAGCAAGGCTATTGCTTCCCCTCAGCTGATGCCACTGCCTGAGAAAGATGGCACCTGCAGTATTGTGAACAACTCAGCACGGAGATCCTGGTGGCTGTTCTTTCTGTTCTCGCCTTATTGCCACCAGGCCCAGACTCTCCTCACACTTCTGTACTCCAATCTGCCCTCCCTCTGCAGGAGCTGAAGTTAAGAGACTGAAAACAAAATTTTGTATGTTGGCCAGTTAAGAGGTCCTCTGCATTTGCACTCATCTCTCCCTGGTAGACAGAAACCATGTGGCTTTTCACGGCTGGGTGTTATCTGGGTTCCTTTACCAGATCTGGTACTGTAGGCAAAGGAGCCCAGCTTGGGGTTTAGACCCCATACTTCTCAGAAGGAATCCCCCTGGCCACTGAAATATCCATTCAGATCTTCAGCCATCACCTGTGCGAGCCCAGCTAACCCACTTTCACTTCCTCTGCATTCCCGTACCAGTCTCATTGTGGTAAAGTGGTTTCTTCTATCTGTCATTGGTTATAAGGCTTCTCTCTGGCCAGTGTTCAGTTGGTTGTTCAGGATCAAATTCTCCACCACAATTTAATTGTAATCCAGATTGTTGTTGGAGGTGGTTAGTGTAGCTTCGACTTCCTCCTCTACTATCTTGGGTCTCTGTCCTCTCCTGTTATTACTTTCTTTATACCTATATTTACCTCTATATTTTCCTTATACTATCATTATTAAAAATTGTTATTGTTCATCTAACTTCATTTGGAGATAATGGGAGAAATTACATCTGTGTTTTCTAATAATCAAAGAGATTTAATAGATTCTAATAAATCTAAATTTTAATAAGGAAAGAAAATACACCTGGTTATATGGAGAACAACAGAGACCAGATATATTTATTAGAGGAAAAAGACAAAGGAAAGGTTGACCAGTATGATTTCTGTTTAGTTGAATGAAACCATATTTAATTCATTGTTTCATTAAAATCAGGAGAGTTTAGCCCTGGCTGGTATAGCTCAATGGATTGAGCATGGGCTGTGAACCAAAGGGTTGCTAGTTCCATTCCCAGTCAGGGCACATGCCTGGGTTGCAGGCTAGGTCCCCTGTGGGGGCAACATGAGAGACAACCACACGCTGATGTTTATCTACCTCTCTTTCTCCCTCTTTTCCCCTCTCTCTAAAAATAAATGACCAAGAATTTTTAAAAAATTAAGAGAGCTTAAAAGTTTTCTATAATGTTTGATATGAGAGAAAATGGAAGATTTGATAAAGTAAAGAAAAAAATTGTCAGCTCCCCCAGCTATAAATAGTTATCTTCATGTTTTTAGTTCTCTTTTAAAAACATTTTTAAAAGTCCAACTTACCTAGAATCATTCTAACCACCTTGGAAATTATCACATAGACATCAATTTTCCCAGACCATGTAACAATCTAAGGTACTCTGGAAGCTGTATTTGAGCACAGTAAAAATGCATCAGGGAGCAACTTGGACTACGATAGCTATTACACAAACCACACATAATGAAAAGAGGGTTGGTTCAGAAAATTTTGAAAAGTATTACATAGTCCTTCCATTTAGTCTTTTTGTGATCTCTGAGCTCTCCTTTACCCAATGTACCTTTCTTGAGGGTCTAGTAAATGAAACAATCTGTCAAATGCTGGAAGAAGCAAAGACAAAGGATATAGATATATCCTGAAGAGGTCTATGTTTGAAAAAAAGGGGGGACTTCCATCCTATATATTCATATAATTATTGATTAAATATCTAGTTGCTTGATATTTCAAAACGAAGGAAATGCATTGAAAGTTCCCAACCATGAGAAAATGTTAAAGATGGAAAAGTGTGCTGGTGGCTGATAATGCACAGAGCCAAAATTTCTGTCTAGTAGGAGGAGCATGATCAATTAAGATGACAATTTAATAAAGAATAGATAAACATGTATTTTTTACACATTTTCCAAAACCCTAATAAAACATATAAAAGAAATAAATGCACATGGATTTTGAAAATAAATGGAAACAAGTTCCTGTCACACTCTAAAGGGTTTAATTAAAGGTCATGCATTGAAGGGACTGTTTATACCTGTGAAGGAAGTGTTAAGATTTGAAGAAATACTGGGTACCTAGGGACTAGCAATGATGGAGCATCATTACTAGCCCTAGACCTGAAGGACAAGAGGAGCAGTCAGTGTCTCAGAAGCTAGGAAAGAACTAAGATATGAAAGAAGAGCCTCAGGAGGGCAGCTATGGCCACTGCAGAATCCGGTCACTGCAGGACTCACAACCAGTTCAGGAGAAAGTGAAATACTTCCCAACCTTTCCCATTGCTTCCTCATTCCTCACTTCAGCACCTTCCTTTGGCCAAACCCCAACCAGAAGCCAGAGGGTGAGGCAGTCTGTGTGATGCACTTGATAGATATATGTAAACCTGCTGTGTTGTACAGAAAGACTGAGAAAGGTAGAAAAATTGGTTTGGAAATGGAGAAAATGGGGAATATTAACCAGTACATGAGAAATAAGAGTTCAACTTTAGCTTTCCTTGATCTGCTACGGTTGATATGTCATATGTCAGCTTGGCTAAGCTAAACTATATGTCTCAGAATTCCCTTTCTTGCATGTCTCCAGTTGATAGGCTGTTTAAGACATTCTTGTGGGGAAATATCTGGAACAGAGTTGAAGCAGCAGCCTTTGTGTAACACCCGCACATTTTCGCTTAACCTTCTAGCATGAGTCAATGGCCAGGACTGCAGCTGGTCCATTTTCCTCTGGGTTTTCCTTTAGTTTCTCTCATTTCTAGGCCAGTTCTATGTGTTTAGCTCCATGAAAAGGGGCCTTGGCTTCTGTGAGACATACACACTATTAAGATCATGGGTAAAAAGAACGGACAGTGTGTTGACCCATTCATGTAAGAACCAGTTCATTCTGTGCCTTCCAACATGTTCTTTCTCTGTCACTCTTTTCAATCTTATTTAATTCCTGAAAGCCTGATATAAGAACTTCAAGTTTCAGCATGAGATGCAAAAACAAGAATATTTGCAGAGCAACACAAACTGACTAAGACTTCAGTCCTCTCTCATAGACTCCAACTCATTATTATAGATCCTAGCTTTTTTTCTCTGACTCACTGTGAATTCATTTTTCCCTTAACTATTTTTTCTCCTGTGGAATTGAAACTATAGCATCAAATGCAAAAACAAAAACCCTGTAGATACTGCTTAACTAGTTCTCAAAATAATGGAAGGTCAAATCCTGGAACAAATCCTTTAAAATATCTAACATACATAATCTCCCTGTTATTCTACTTCTCTGATTGAACTCTGAGTGGTATATCTGTTATAAGTTTCCAGTAAAGTGAAAAGATAACAAAATGCAAGCCAGTCCCAAGATTCTAAAAGGAAATCATGAATTAGAGGCACCAGTCACATGAGTTAGAGGCACCAGTCACCTTGTAAGTACATGGAATAGTTTGGTTGAAAATGGAAAGATTATGTGAACAACTTCAAATTTCTGTAGCAGAGAAAAAACATTTCTCAAACATGAAGGGAGAAGAGTACTAACTGTAGAACTTGAACAAGAGTTTTCTATTCAGGGATACTAGGTTTAGCTGAAAGGAAGAAGTGAGAGAGTACACTTGATCAAAAATGGGAAGATTATGTAAAATAATGCTTAAAGAAAAGTGAATAATTTTCCTTCCAGCCCCATTATTTCGCACACTCCAAAAATGCTGATTGCCAAGTGTCTTAAGTGACAACCCATGTAGTAACAGGCAAATGATTTAAGACTCCTCTTTGAGTGAAATTATCTACTTGATTGAAAGTGCAACTACTGACATTTGGTTGCCCCAAAGTAAGAGCACTTAACTTTATAGTACTTCACCCTTAAATACAGATACTCAAGGATCAGCAGATTCTGAAAAAAATCCTCTCATATGACATATTTTAGTTAGAATAAAGGTTTATCTGCATGTGATAGAAAAAAATACCTCACATTGATGCACACAGAGGAAAGTAATTACTCTCTCACATAAGAATCAGAACTTATATAACATTTTCAGAAAAATCAGCAAGTTTTCAAGCTCCTTACATTCAGGACCCTGTGGTTCATAGATTGTTGTCAACATCTGCCTTGCATAATATGCTATCCTATCTCACCTATACCCAGACAGTGGAAAGCAGGTGAAGAAAAAGCAAAATCATGAATCTTTCTTTTAAAAATTGTATATATGAAAGTTGGTGATATGGCCGCACATAGCTGCAAGGGAAGCTGGTGAATTATTATTTTTTTTTCCTAGTGGCTATGTGCCCTCTTAAAACCTGAGGATTCTAATATTAAAAATAAGTGGAAAAGGCATATTGGATAAAGAGTTGGAAACCTGCCAGTTTTCTCTTTTGGGTACTCATTACCTGTGCAAACTCCCTTCCCAAGAGAAGTAATTGTAAATTGAATCATAATGATGCATTGAGAACGAAGTCCAGAATGCTGTGTGATACATAGTTTTCCCCTTTAAGCCTATATATGGCTCCTCATGGGCCAGTGTCCCCAAAAATAAGACAAGTCATCAATCTATGTGTTCATTATACAGGATAAAGTAGAAATAAGTTTGCACAAATTAAATGTCCCATTGGGAGAGTGGGAGAATAGGCTATCCACAGCATTTTCAAATCCTGCTAAACATAAATCACATAAGTGTCATTCTCATCAGTCTAGAAAGTTTAGTCTATGTAGCAGCAACTTCATAGAAACAACAGGTAGTTGACATTGCAGTGTTTCTTTCTGCTTGTGGAATTTGGGCTCTGGAGGTTGTTATAGAGGTGAGTTTCTGTAAATGAAGCTTGTGGTTTCTCTGGAAATCTAATTGCCTCAAAAACAATGAGTATTCAGCCACTTTGCTTCTGATCAATTATATATTGGAGTAAACAAAGACCATTGTCTCTCTGGATGTAGCTTAGATATCTGATGACTCAGCTCTTTTTATTGGCCTATGAGTTCTACCCTTTGCTTCTTTTGGGAAACAATAGTAAGAAGTCAGCCCCACTGATAAGATCTATGAGCTATGTTGGCACATATTTCTCTGGCTGAGAAATATGTTTGCTATATTTAATAAAACAGAATCAATTATTTTTTCCCTTTTTACTATTTGAGATCCCAAACTACCCAACTTTCAGTCAACTTACAAACTGCACGTAGAAGAAGCTTTTCAAATAGGCTTATCTATATTTCTTCTCTATGTAGAAATATTAAGAAAACATAACATTATCAAGATCTCTTTGATCTTATGTAAGCCATTGTCTATCTGCCTTTCAATATGCCCCATGCAATGGTTTTATTAAATATTCGTTCCTAGCATAACAAGGATGGCAGCTTTCCGGCCTCTATCATTTGTGATCTCACTGCTCCACTATAGCTAATAAACCACAGCCATATATTTTCAGTTTTATCCCACACAACAGCCCTCCTTGGATTTTGGATCTATGAAGGGAAATACCCAGAAAACAGCTAAAAGAATTTAACATTATGTTTTAGAAGTAGAACTCAAAAATGGAAAAACATATTTGACATTTAAAAAATTTTAAACAAAACATTATATAAAATAATACAATTCTGCACATACATTTAGCCTGATGTGGCCCCAAAGATCAAATTTAAATGCATCCCAAATATAAACTTTGCCAAAATTATGCTTAAGTCTAGAGAGAGTAGAAGGTAGTAGTAATGTCTAGGACAGTGGTTCTCAACTGGTCCAATTTTTCTCACTCCTCACAACCACCCCAGGGTCATTTGGCATTGTCTATAGACATTTCTGTTGGTCCAAAGGGAAGTGAGGTGGCATTGCTAGCATCTAATGAGTAAAAGACGGACACTGCCAAACATCCCATTGTGCATAGGAAAGTCCATTTTCCCCCATTCCTGACACCTGGAAAAAGTATTATCCAGTCACAAATATCAATAGTGCTGAAGATGAGAAACTCTGTTCTCTGCCATTGGGTAAAACAGACTATTCCTGTGGGTATGAGTTACAAACCAATAAACATGGTACCCCTAACCTCTACATTGAACAAAAAGATGACTGACATCTTAGGAGAGCAGAGCACACAAATAGAAAATGTGACTCAATACAGTTCTTATCACAGGGGTAGAGAGAAGTACAGCTCCTTCTCTAGTGTTTGAAGGGATTCACATTGCTGGCAACTGAAAAGCCTTCTGCACATAATTGATACTGGTCCTGGAATCTGCCAAAGTTTCCCTCAACATTAATATATTAATTGGATTGATTAGGTGAGGAGCACTGTGTTTAGTAAAACTACATAAATTTACTGTAAAAAAATAAAAAAAAACTTCAAGTATATACTAATGACCAGCTGTTATAACAGGTTAGTTACTTACTAGAGACTGATTATTAAAGTAATAAAGAGAAATAAAAACAATCATTTTGATGGATTGATGAACTCCAGGGTGTATATACTAATTTAGTTATTTAATTTCATTCCAATTATGAAAACTAGAATTTAATACTATGCATATTTCTTTGGGGAGTTTCATTTTTAATTAGACATGACTTGAGCCTACTCTTTTTCTACTGCTGAAATAATGCACAAACTTGGTATGTGTGTGCATTGTATACAAGTAGTTCCCCGTGATTGTATAAGTAGCTTCTGTTTCTTCACTCACACCCAGATGAATCTGCAGTGAAACACGATTAAATAAGATCAAAGACCATAAAAATTATTACATGCAAATTTTGGTTTCAATTTTGTTTTCAATGATTTTAAGTTTTTACATCAAAATTAAAGTTAATTTCCAGTTAGATTTTTAAGAAACAATATACAGGTGATAATCCTATATATATATTCTACTTTTCCTAAATTACTTTTTCAATGACAAAGATGAGTCTCTTAAAAGGGCAATTTGCTCATTGTAATAGAATCCTAGAGTGATGGTAAAGTGGCCAACAAAATTTCTCCTACTATAATGAGATTAGGCATTTTCAGATTTAATTATAGTTTTCTAGATTTTAAGGTTTAAAAAAATGAAAATGTAAGAGAAATAGGATATTATCTTTAAATTTCAAAAATATAATTTGATTTACTAAAATAAGTTGCAGGGTTTTATATAATTAGATATCATCCATGCAGCCTTCATTAAAAATATCATTACAAAAACACATAAAAAGGAAACCCATATGTTTTGTGTATACTGAACATCAATGGGTAAGAAAATGGATACAATTCACAATATACATTGAGTAAAATTCTAGAATGTATTCTTCTGAAATAAAGAAAAATTGAATCTGCACTATGGATTGGAGCAAGTCCAGGAAAAAGTAACAGAATAATCTGGCCAGGGTATATTTACTTGAAGTCACTGTTTTTCAAAAATAAAGATTCATCTATGCATCCAGACAGTAGGAGGAAGTCATCAATTAGAGGAAAAAATGAATTGGGTGCCAGATTTCTCTACAGCAGCATTCAGGGAGTGCCACAAGGTAGAAGAGCAATGTCTATGCCATCTGAAAGCATCCACACTTCGGGGGTAAGGTGCGCTAAGAATTGTATGCTTTCTAAATGACAGCTTTGCTGGATAGAGCAATTTTGGATGTAGGTCCCTGCTTTTCAAGATTTCAAATATTTCTTTCCAGCCCCTTCTTGCCTGTAAGGTCTCTTTTGAGAAATCAGCTGACAGTCTGATGGGAACTCCTTTGTAGGTGACTGTCCCTTTATCCGAACTTATGACACATGGACATGAACTAAAGGGGGGAATGTGGGTGGGAGAGGGTGTGCAGGGTGGGGGGAATGATGGAGAAATGGGACAACTGTAATAGCATAATCAATAAAATATATTAAATAAATAAATAAATAAAAATAAGTAAAAAAAAAGAGTTAAAAAAAAAGAATTGTATGCTTTACTTCATGCCCCCTCACCCTGGCTAGGTGGCTAAGTTGGAGGGTTGTCCTGTACACTTAAAGTTTGAGGGTTCAATCCCTGATCAGGGCACATACCTAGGTTTCGGGTTCAATCCATGGATGGGGTGCATGTAGGAGGCAACAAATCAACATTTCTCTTTCACATCATTGTTTCTCTCTCTCTCTCTACCCCCTTGCCCTTTCTCTAAAATAATTCTTTAAAAAAAAATTGTGTGGCTTACTTAGTGCTCCCTTATCTGTGGAGGATACATTCCAAGATCCCCAGTGGATGCCTGAAACTGCAGAGAATACTGAGCTCTGTAATATACTGTGTGTTTCCCTATACATAGACATTTATGATAAGGCTTGATTTATGTATAAATTAGGCACAGTAAGAGATTAGCAACAATAACTAATAATAAAATAGAGCAATCATAACAATACACTATAATAAATGTTATATGAATGTGATTTCTCTCACTCTCTGTCTGTCTTTCTCTGTCTCTGCCCCCCCACCTCCCTCTCTCTCTCATCTCAAAAGATCTTATTATACTATACCAGAAATTTTGAACTAGTGTGACAAGAATTTTTGAAACATGAAATACCTGACTATTTAGTCAGGGGCACTGACCCCTTTTCCCTTAGATTGTTGACTGAAATAATGACAACAGCCAACACAACAATAGTTGCCCAGTGTGAATGAATCAAAATTGTACCTATGTTTTGTTGGACCACCAAAAACAAGTCCACAAAATTTTAGTAATTAGTATATGTGCCATGAGATGAAAAAGTCTGAAAATCGCTGTACTAAACTCATCTTTTTGCTTAAAGGAAGCACTTTATGGCTTCTCTTTGACACACCTAAATTGCCAGCATCACTACTCTTGTGCTTTAGGGCAATTATTAAGTAAAATAAGGGTAACTTGAACATAAGCACTGCAATACCAGGACCATCAGTCTGATCACCCAGCAACAGTGACCAACAGTTGATAGCACGGGATGAATCACGTCCCAGGTGGGACATTGCAAGATTCTTTCACACTACTAAGAACAGCATAGAATTTAATTTTTTTGAATGGTTTATTTCTGGAATTTTGGATTTAATTTTTTCAGACCATGGTTGATTGTGGGTAACTGAAATTGAGGAAAACAAAACCACAGATAAGAGGGACTACTGTACTAAGGTTGTCCTTCAAGTCTGAAGGCAAAGAATGGATAGATAATCTGAAATAGAAAGTAATCTGAAGCCCTGTGAGTGGAGCACACATAAATGGGGGGGGGGGGGGGGAGGGAGAAATAGCTAGTGGATGACAAACATTTTCCAACAAAAAGATAAATCAAAAGTCATATATTCTAAAGTTGGTAAATCATAGTGAAAATAGTATATATTGAATATGGAATCTGATTAAATAGAAATCTAAGACCAAATAATGGTGAGTGTTATAGTTATGCAACAAAATAAATGTCTTATAAACTTTAACCTTATAAAATTAAACTCTTTATAAAGAATGATCTTTTTGCATATATTGACTTCTTGCTATTAAAAATGGGGAAAATTAGTGCATTTCCCTTGTTCTTGCTGTATCTGCCTCTTAAATATCATTCACTTATTCATGTATAAAGCATCATACACACATACACACACTTATGGAAATAAACCATGATCTGTAGAGTTACTGTAACGACGTTATGGAAGAGAGATATAGTCCTACACACATTATCCTCTGCTCAGATTCCCTTGCCCAAATCGTAGGCCATGCTTTACATTATTTTTGAAAATTGTTTCAGTTTCTCCTGCTTGTACATGAATAATGGAGCTCATAACAATTTTGCCAAATAATAGAACCCTTTGCCTCACTGGCTTTCTTTAGTGTCATAGAAGAAAAACTAGGAAGACCTGGCAGGTTAAAAGTTGTTTCTTTACTTTGTGTTAGGTAACACTTCACTCACTGACCTTTATAATCTGAAGGGAGACATTTGTTTTTCTTCTTTCTACAACAAAATTAAAGTAGAGCTTTGTTCTTCCAACTACATATATAATGGTATTTCATACTTTTGTTATAACTTATTTTAAGGTATTAATTTTCCACATATACTGCCCCACAGGTTATGAAAGGTTATTTCCATAGACTCAATTCTGTAAATAACCCAGAAATTTGATCAAACTGATTAACCATTTGTGTGCCTTCTACTTAGATGCAATAAATTACAATTGGAGTTTCATTTTGCATGTAAAATATATGCGTTTAATTAACTTTGTTGGATTACAAGCAAAAGGTCATATCTTCAAAGAAAGTTAGAAAAAAATCTTTGAAGAAGAAATGAAGAAACATAAATGCTGTTATTCATAGACCTTTGTGACCTCAAAATGAATCTTAGGGGTTCTTAGTACAGACCATGGTGTTTTCATAAAAGATTTAGACTGTGTGATTTAATTTTCCTAAAGTTACTCAGTTACTCAATGCCCGTGATTGATCTAGTGATATAACATAAGCTGCTTAATGTCTGTTTTCTTGTTTGCAAAACACAGTACATTGTTATCAAATAGATAGCAATTGATGATGTTAATTTTATTGTTTATTTATAAATAACTTTATATTATCATGCTGTTTTCCTCTCTCCAGCCTGGCATTGTTTTCATTTGTACCTTCAAGAAGATATCTTCAGAAAGGAGCTGTCTGAAAAATACCAAAGAAAAATTTCCCTTAAGAATAAAAATAACATTTATGATAAATTAACCCATTAAGAATGCCAAATATTTTCAGGCAGTATGCAGCAGTTTCATGGATCACCTTATGTTTGTTTTCTCAACTAATAAACCAGGTGAATCATTTTTAAAAGAATCAGTTTGTGGCATCTATGTTTATGGCATAAACAACATTCTTGTTAAGCATATTTACCTTTAAAAATAAAATGTTTATTTTCAACATATACTCAACTGAATAAAATGACAGCAAACTTTATATTTTTCTATGAATATGTTGAAAATACAGACTCAATTATTACCATTACATTTCTTTCAATCTATTTTGCATGAAGAGGAGCATTTTGCAGTCCAATCACTTAATCACCACCTCCTTCCTCACACTGACATCATTCTGCCCCCAAAATGTACACAAGTATGCACATAACATCCCTTGCCTGCTTCTTATGGGAGGATAAGCTTTTCCCAGGAGTGAGTATGTGAAAAAGCAAGGCAGATTACAGAAAGTGAGAAATTCCTGATTCCTCTTGCACAGGGAAGATTCAGTATTTCATTTAAACTGAATTTCCTAAACTCAGTGCCTGTATTTCTTGGTCTTTGTCAGTCATATTCCAAAACCCAAATTTCACAGAGCAATAGCTTATTAAAATAAAATAAATTCAGAGTGCGCCATATCCAATATTTAACTATGTCAGGTAAGAATAGTTTTAAAACAATAATTTCATTAAAGCTAGGGCATTTCAACTCCAAAAATAGAAGAAGGACATAATTTCAGATCAAAATTAGGAATGGTTTATAGTTTTACAACATGTACAAAACATGATATTTAATTTTACTCCACTTCAGATTCTTGAAAGTTCATCTCAGGTGAAATCTACCCATAGGATCTACACAGCATTTACCTCATATTGCCTTGTGTGTGTATTTTTCTTAATTATCATATTTATCATTTTTAATCTGCATGTACTACCCACAAAACCTTGTCAAATGATTCACTCGTAGTATGCAGCCAATATGTGTTTATAAGATGAATGATTAACAGTGATACACACACACGTATACATACATATGTATACATATATACATACATATGTATACATATATACATACATATGTATACATATATACATTGTCTTCAATATAGTGGTGATTTTCCTACCTTGATGTTTGGACTTCTATAATCATTAGTTTAGTTTCTTAAGGCAAAAATCAGTAAATACAATAAGTTTTTTAACTGATTTTTTTGAGGGAGAAAAGGAAGGGAGAGAGAATGAGAGAGAGACAGGGAGAGACATCAATTAGTTGTTCCACTTATTTATGCATTCATTGGTTGATTCTTTTATGTGCCCTTATAGGAGATGGAACCCGCGACCTCAGCATGTTCGGATGATGCTCTAACCAACTGAGTTACCTGGCCGGAGCTAAACTCAATGAGTTTTAAGTTTACTATTAGGCATTTAGTCTACTCAAATTTTATCTAAGAATGTTTTTAATTTTTTTAAATTAGCCCTAGACAATTAGGAGCATCATGTCCCATAAACCCAAGTGTCATGGGCTTGATTCATGGTTAAGGTACACACCTAGGTTGTGGGTTCAGTCCCCAGAAGAAATGAGTAGGAGAGGCAACTGACCAATATTTCTCTCCCTCTCTCTCCCTTCCCACCTCTCTAAAATCAATAAGCATGTCCTCAGGTAACAATAAATAAATAAATAAATAAATAAATAAATAAATAAATTATCAAAATCACAGAATATTGATCAAATGAACCACATGTTCTTGAAATCTTGCTATTCTACTAATTATCTTCCCAATGAATTTAATGTGTTCCTACGTTCCAGGTCATCCTATGCCACTTGTTCATTTACTTCATCATTTACCGTGACCAGTAACTTTATTTTAAAATATCTACTTTTATTGCATGTGCTTACACATGAATTGTTTCTGTATCAGTTCACCTTTGTGTACCCAAATTTAAGTATTCTTTTACAGAAATAGAAAAATATTTAAATTTGACTTCTTTCCAATTTTTCATATGTGCTTTTATCATTGTATCATTGTATAAACTTGTATAGCACAGACTATAGCAGGTACCCATGTAAGCATCCTTCTTTATCTCTTGGTTGTAAGTACCTAATTTTGTTGAATTTCTCAACTTCTGCATCCATGGACTCAAGAAAGGGCCCTTTAATTCACTCAAGACAAAAATGATATTTTCCTCTCTGCCCATGATTCATTTAGGTATGGACGTGTAATACAATCCTGGACAATTAGATTTCAGGCAATGTTAGTGAACTCCCTACAGAAGATTTTTTTTTTTTTTTGTCTTATAAAAGGTCACAATACAGGCCCTTTGGACATTGCTGTGGGAGGAAATCATGCTGCTATAACCATCCTGCCACCAGGAGCAGCAGCTCTTCTGTCCAAAACTCTCAGAGAATCAATAGAGAGGAAAGACAAAATGATCTGGGCTTCTAATGACATCGTTGGACCTCTGAAGCAGCCATGGTACTTTTCCAGACTTGTTTTCTTTGGTTTGAGCCATCCTGGCTATGCTTCAGTTACTTGCGATGTGAAGCAGCCTAATTGTGACACTGCTATAATACAATTAAAAAAACAAGACTCAGAGAAGTTATGTGGATCACTTAATGGGGTTCAGTGAGGTAGTGGCAGAGGCCTGACTAAAATATAAAGTCCTATATCACTACCTTTTCTAACTACATTATGAAGTCTCTTCCTTAGAACCAGTTGCTTACATAAACCATTGATTGATAGTACATTATATAAAGGTACAGCAGATACAGTAAAATACTTCATGCAATAATGAGCACATATGCATGGTATTTTATGTCAAACTGTATGAAACTACTATTCTTATGAGTCAAAAATGTGGAAATACTGGAAATTTCATGTGGTCCCACCTAATAATATTATAGAAGTTCCACTGATAATGTAGAGTACATATATCTAATTAGTATACATTAAGAGTTCTTTTTTTTTAATATTTATTTATTTATTTATTTATCTTTAGAGGGGAAGGGTAGGAGAGAGGGAGAAGGAGAGAAATATCAATGTATGGTTGCCTCTTATGTGTCCCATGCTGGGAACTGGCCTGCAACCCAGGCATGTGCCCGACTGGGAATCGAACCGCGATCCTTTGGTTCACAGGCCCGCGCTCAATCCACTGAGCTACACCAGCCAGGGCAAGAGTTCTTTATTTGAATGCTGAATTTTGCTACCTAAACTTTATTTTTATTTTTTTAAAGATTTTATTTATTTATTTTTAGACAGAGGGGGAGAAAGAAGGAGTAGGAAACGTCAATGTGTAGTTGCCTCTCATGCGCCCCCTACTGGGGAACTGGCCTGGAATCCAGGCTTGTGCCCTGACCAGGAATCAAACCCCTTGACCCTTTGGTTCACAGGTCAGCACTCAATCCACTAAGCCACACCAGCCATGGCTGCTACCTAAACTTTAAAGTGAAACTTCCTTCATTTCATTGGCCTTCTTTCAAGGGGAAATCCTACTTTGTTTAAACTAGGTTAAAAAGTTTATGAGCATTACATCAAAAACAATAATGTAAAACTTTAGGCATCTAAAATACATGCTCACTTTTTTAAATTTTATTTTTCAATTATAGTTTACATTCACATTTTTCTGTATTCATATTTTTCTAAGTGAGTACTTACAGAGCTCCATAGAAACTGTAGCATACTTCAGTTGATAAAGTTCTATGAATATAATGATATGACCTGAATAAACTATTAAAAATAATGATGTAACAAAAGTGAAAAGAAATAGAGAATGATGCTCAAATTTTGCAAAACAAATATAGGCAGTGACTTTTTTCAATATTGCAATTTATTATCACTTAAAGTGGTATTTTGTAACATTTTTATGGTTTGAAGTCAGCCATTTTGGAGTTTTTTAAATCTGCTCAATGTGACTGCTACTGGTTTTAAGAAAGTTATGTATAGAACTCAAAAGTTTGTTAGACTGGCTTTCAACATTCTTTTCATTGATATTAGGATACAGTACTAATAGAAGTTAAGTTTTTCACTAAGTTCTTCTCAGTACTTTTTGTTTAGTTCCAAAACCATATTTTCTACAAAAACTAAGATTGTTTACTTTCAGAAAAGTTTGCACACTACTTTAAATTTATATAGTTCTCCACAAAAATGAGATTAGCAGGTTCAAGACTGCAATGTAGCAATATTATAAAAATTATTACAAAAATCAATAATGCTTTCATCTCAGAACTAATCTGATGGTAAAATCTTGTTTATATAGATATTAAACAAATGCATTATTCACATTTTGTAATGATTTTCTAGAGAGAGAAAGACTTTTAATTATCATATGGCAGTAGTATAATAAATTAGTATAATTTTTATTAACAGCAAGTTAATTTACATAAAACTAATACTCATTGAATTATTGAATATAATAATATCTACATGCCTATTCTTGTTTGTCATATTTTGTGCCTTTTGGCAACATCAGAATTATAACAATCTGATTTATGCATTAAATTTAGTGCATAATATGACAACATACAGATATGTGTGCCTTATAATGTATAATTTAAACATGATTGCTATATATTTCACCCTTCCTTTCATGGCATTACCAATTTTCTCATGCAGCCAGAAATCATGTTTAAAATGCAGGTTGCCAGATATGAATGTCTGTTTGAATTAATATTTTCATGAAAATACTCCAACTCTGAATGTTTTAAAAACCTTGTCATACATTCACCAAATTTACACATGACAGCAAGCATGTGTTACTCAATTTTCATCTTAAATATTTGATGATTGCCTCTTTAAATCCAAGATTCATAACCCAAAGGCTTTCATTTTCTTACACCAAGTGTAATTCAAGAAACATTTATTAGTACAGTTGTCTTTTTATGCATCAACAAAATATATCTGAAAAAAATCAATATATGAACTTCCTAGAATTTTGAACATATTTTAAGGTATTACTTATGCATTACAATATTTTATAAGATGTATACACTAAACTCTTTCTCTCTATCCCCATGGAATAAAGATGATTCTGGTTAAACACTAAAAACTACAATACAACTGGAATCTCTTTCAAGTTACATTAAAAAAGTGTAAATATTTCCTAACCCATCCACATTTTCATGAAATGATTATGGTGAACAGCTGCAATTTATGAGGTTCTGAAAAAACACCATTGCTCTTCTAATAATTTCTTAACTACAATGCTGGCTTTAAAATTACAAATTTAACATAAGTAAATAATGGTAACAGACCCAGTACAGTCACTTTTATTATTTAAAAAGGAAATCAACTAACAGAGTAATTCCATACTAGGTTACAACTGAAGGTTGCCAGTTGATGGTCACTTTCATTTGACCTTGGGTGTGCAGAAAGGTGGTTCACCATGGTAACCTCGGTCTTGACGCTTTCTATACAGCAAATCATTTCAGTCTTTTCATGTAATTCTTTTATTGGCTGTGCAATTGAAATATCATGCTTCATGAAAAAGGAAGCAGGTAATTTCTTATAAGTGATTAAGCCACCTTTATAATGCATGAGCCAGGATAAAGTTGTATACAAATATTTTAAAACATATATAACTCATCGTATTTTTTCTGTTGTGTGGTTTGAATATTTTGGATTATAAACATATTTTACCTTAACATATTTTCGTAATCTTTGAATACTTTAGTCTAGCAGTGTACTATCAAATATCTAATATAATGATGCCTCTACCTACAGAAAGAATGTGAACATCTGTGTATTTATGTTTATATATAAAACAAAACTCTCTAAATAATACTGAAATTTCCAAAGCCAGGCAAATTTTAAAAGGACATTTTAGGCCCTAAGCCAAAATTGACATTCCACCTTTAATTATGTGAAAATCAAAAGAGTGTATTTTAGCCCTGGCTGGCGTAGCTCAGTGGATTGAGCGCGGGCTGTGAACCAAAGGGTCACAGGTTCGATTCCCAGTCAGGGCACATGCCTGGGTTGCAGGCCAGGCCCCCAGTGTGGGCCACGTGAGAGGCAACCACACATTGATGTTTCTCTCCCTCTCTTTCTCCCTCCTTTCCCCTCTCTAAAAATAAATAAATAAAATCTTAAAAAAAAAAAAGAGTGTATTTTAATGACAAATTATGAGAAAAATCATGAAAACCATACTTTCTTTCAAAAGCAAGTATGAAATTGCTTTTTCCTTTATGAACTGTTCATGTTGCTATCTCCAGACAATCATTCCCTTATGCTTTTATAATAAAACTCTGCTTTTTTGAAGCTCATTCTGTTCTACTATATTACTCGCACAATCACATCTGTCAAGATCCCAACTTTCACATTTGTTGAAATCTTTGCACTTAGCTCACAATTTCTCTATTCATAACAATTTCTGCCATCAGCATGGGAGATTTTGAAAGCCACATGCACAACTCATTCCAAACCCTGGCCTCTCAATTTTGTTAAGTCCTCACTATCAATGGCCTTCTCTTTAGTCATCCACCATCCCAGATGAACACTGGACCTTGTCATCTCTGAACTCTTCCAACCTTAATATTGGTATTTTAAAAATTGTCTCTGACCACTACTAGTTTTTCTTTTATTACCTTTATTATTATTTAACTACAATGCTAAAACTCATTGCAACTGAAAACTTGATGTTGCAGATTGTTCAGCCTGGATTCAGGAGCTGCAACTGCACCCCATAGCTAGGCTGAGTAAGAGCCAAGGGACCTGCTTCATCTGGGTCTGTTCTGTCAATAGAATGTGAGCCACTAAGGAGACAAAGCTTATTTCCCTGGCAGGAGCACCACTTCTGCCTCATCCATCTTTGGCCCCAATGCTTGGTTGGTTAGTCAATGATGGGTAAGACTCCTCACGGAAGGGGCAACCTAAGCCAGACACAACCACTTGGGAGGCCCTTATGAAAGGACTTGGGGGGCTGCAGCAAAGAGGGGTTGATGGACCCTCGCCCCCCCGCTATTCTGACGTAGCTCGAGTCCCCACTTCTGTCTGGGAGATGTCTTCTGCTTCCTGGGCCTAATCAGCTTAAAGTTTGAAACTGTGATGGCCAGCGGTGCAGCCTGTGCTGGCCAGAGCAGTTCCCCGGGTGATCGGGCATAAAAAAGAATTTGTAAAGTCCTGTGAAACCTGCTTTGTTTGCTAAGAATGCTCTCATTTAAATGATAAGGGTTCGAGGAAACGAGTATGTCTCCCAAAGTTTTGCAAGCCCCTTTCCTAACAGACACTGACTCAGATTAAGCCCTCAGATTTCTTTGAAATGTTAACCATTGTTTGATATTTGCCACCTGACTTACCTGTATTCCTGTGTATTTGAACCCAATAAAAGCCCAGTGAGGAAGGGGCTCTGGGTCATTCTCCTTTGAGAGTTTGGCCACCTCTCCTCCCCAAGCAGATCACGTCTTGGTAGTTTTATTTTCATCTGTGATGGAGGGATCGGGCTCTGCCGGCAGAGCACCCCACTTCCCACAACTTGATTTGTTGATCCATCTAGTATCTCTCTATAATTAATTTCACCTTCCTCCCTACCAAGTTAAGATCTCATGGAACATGATTCTAAGCACTGGATTTGTAAAACCTAACTCCCCTTTTCCTCTGTCTTTGCATTTTATCCAATTGAAAGACCCCAAACTTAAAGGGTCCAAATAGTCTTTCTTCAGCCCTGACCTCAGGTATTTGTGCTCTAACAGAGAAAATCAATGGCAGGGAATATGTATATTATGTATACACATTTATATATATTAATAAATCTCAAACCTTAACAGAATAGTCAAAACTTCTTAGTAATTGTACTGTATTCATTGGCCAAACCCCTTTCCTCTTCTCCATGCAAAGATTTCAGACCACTGCATAGTCCTCAAATCCCCAGCACTCTCAGGTAAACCTCCTTCTCAGCAGATAGCTTCACCTTGTATTTCAAAGAGTAAACAGGTTTAAAGAAGGGAAAACTGCCTGCCATCAAGCCCATGAACTTATCTGCATCTGCCCTAGTCTCTTAGTATTGCCTTGTTTAAATGAGTGGATTCTTTCTACTGATATTAGATTAATTTTCCTCCCACTCTCTCAGACACTGCAGCATTAATCACCTCTAACTTTGACAAGTTCTTCTAGAACACTCCTCCCACCCCTAAACCGATGAACTCTTATAATCCTCTGGCTATCATTTTAAATGTTTCTTCTTCTTCTTTTTTTTAAAGATTGTATTTATTTTTAGAGCGGGAGGGAGGGAGAAAGAGAGAGGAAGAAAAATATCAATGTGATTGCCTTTCATGTGACATTTACTGGGAACCTGGTCTGCAACCCAGGCATGTGCCCTGATCTGGGAATCAAACTGGCAACCCTTTGGCTCGCAGGCCAGTGCTTAGTCCACTGAGCAACACCAGCCAGGATTTAAATGTTTATTCTTCACTGAAGACTTGCCAGTCCCTCCAAAATAAATTATATTTTCCTGTCTTTCAGTCTTACTTTATATCATCTGTATTTCTTACTTACCTGTACTTTAATTGACATGTTCAACACTACTTGAAGTTCTATTTATTTGATTAATTAATTAATATTGGCCCTTGAATACTGTTAGCATGGTCACCATTACGACACCTCAGTATATCTTCGATAATGATTCATTATCAGAGCTCAGTAAATCTTTGATAATGAGTCCTGGGTGGATGGCTTCATTGACTGGTGTTGTCCTGTACATGAAAAGGTTGCATGTTCAACCCCTGATCAGGGCATTTACCTAGGTTGCAGGTTCAATCCCCAGTCAAGGTGCATATGGGAAACAACCTTTCAGTGTTTCTCTCTCATATCAATGCCTGTCTCTCTCACAAATCAGTAAACATATCCTCAGATTAGGATAAAAAAATTTTGATAATGAATAAGAAACAATGGAAGAAAACACTTATATGGTATGTACTACACGCCCATGTCAAGCACTATATCCATCAACTCATTTAATGCAGCAATCCTATCTCATTTTGTAGATGAGAAATCTTAGGCACAGGGAGGACCTGACAGATAGAGTCAGGAGAGTTTGGCTCAGTAGTTTATGATCTATCAACTAGACACATTTGGACATAAATTGATAAAGTATAATAATTACAGTATGCCCACCCAAGAAGGAAGAAATATTAAAGTATAACTGTGATGAGATATTTTTCATAGTTCTATGATACCCAGTATAACCCTGAAGTGGTAAAGTTGAAGTATATCAAAAGTTTGGGACTTCTTCACTCTTTGACATTTGAATTGAAATGTGGGTATACATGTTTCTGTATTCATCTTGTATACTTTAATTGCATTTTACTTTTTCTTAGTAGATAAACGACATCCTAAGATCAGGCTAATGTCAATGGTGAAAAAGAAGGAATAAAATGAAAACAGAAATATAGAATATAGAATACAGGACCCTGGTCTGTTTGGGAATTACAGCAAATTACCTTTGGTCTATGTGAGTCTTATGGTTTAGAACAAGTGGGTGTACTCAAGGGATACATAGGGATGCTGAGGGCTGACTCTGGCTATCAAAATACAAAGAAAATGCTGGAAAGGAAAAGCATTACAATGGTGGAGGCAGGGAGGTGGAGGGAACAGTTACAGAGAAAGAGAAAAGTTGGTTAAATAATAACCCTTTTCCAATCCTTGCTTTACCCAACTAAATTCTTTAGAGATGAATCTACATAGCCTTCAAAATATAGAAAAGAATCACACTCATTATATTTCATTTTTCACCAACATTCTATAAAGTATTGAAGAACTGAATATAATATCTGATTCAATAATCAAGAAAGAGGAAGCAATTTTCAACAAAGCCATCCTCCATGGGAAAAGAAACACACTTGAGAGAATATAAGAAGGCTTTCAACTCAGTGGGAAGGGGCTATGAAAGCACTACACTGAAGCTCATTGCAGCTTTTGCACAGTTTGCCTGCCAAGAAATGCTTGCTCAGTGTAGGGAAACACATTCCCATTCACTAATAAACAGAGCCAAATGCAGAGTTACTTTACAAAGTCAAAGTCTATAAATATCTCATAAGATGTTAATGCCTTAATGTAGTTCCCTCAAATTATATTTTATCACAAGTCCTTTTCAGTTATTCTTTTCTTTGACTTCAATTGTTCATCGCACAATCATGTTCCTTAAATTATTTACATTTTCATGGGAGATTATAATTCTCCATCTACTAAGATTGTGCAGTGTAAGGATTTAATTTTGTAGGTTTTGTACATATGGATAAACAGGAAGCAAGGTACTAGTAATGTTAACCATTAGCTTCCAATCCCCATCAGCCAAAGCTCAAGTGTCATCTCTTGACCTGAACATTGACCCAGGAGTCAGGAAAATAGCTCAGGGCTTGTATTTTCCAATAATGTACCAGAGATCTATGACAAGCTCACAGCCAAGTAAAGCACTTCTTCACTCACAAGACCATCAAACAGAATTAAGTGCTTTGAAATCCATGGATAACAGGTGCTCCAAAGACTGAAGAGCTCACCAGGTCGCCGCCTTTCCTCCGGTCACTCGCCTCCTTGCTCCTCACGTTAGAAGAATATTGATGACAGCTGTGACAGAAGATGCCCATGGGGGCAAAAAAATAATGCAAGGGAAGCCTATCAATTTCTCACAGACAAAATTGATGCTAGGACACTAAAAATTCTATAATTATCTTTAAAAGCATTAATGCTAAAGTTGTCATTTGCTGAAATTTTCAAAATCTTTAGAAGATTCTCATCAAATGATAAAACTTGGCTTTACAGACAGTTGCTTGCACTTTAAAATTGCTCCTAAAAACCTGTTATTACCTAATTTTAGGGAAAAAATTTAAAAATAGTTCGATGAAATATAATCAACCAATGAGGTAACAGTACATCCAAATAAGGATTTAAAAATATTAACGATGAAATCATTAAAATTAATAATCTAAGAGTAGCATCTCAATGGGGAAAAATCAATTTGGAACTCAGCGAATGGTACAGCATTAGTTAACAGAAGTTCACTGATTTATAAAACTCAATTATTTGAAAATCCATAAAAAGTTATTATAAAATAATCTAAATGTTAATTTAAAAACACTATCAAATGTTTCCTTGAAATAAAACATGGTAGTAAAATATAACTAGATTTGAAAATATTACTTCAGTAAGTTTAAAAATTTATACTTGTAAAGTGTAAAACTAGGTCTGCCTGCTCTGCAGTGTATTCATCTCTCTAGATGTATAGTCTACTAAACCACTGGCTTTCAAAATGTACTTTTTAACCCTTAAAATTATTTTACAATAAATTTAGATTCCTCCTCTTTCTCCCTGACAATCTGAATTGGTTTCTAAATCTCATTTGCGAGACCTCTGCAATGTAGAATGACTCCATTGGGCTGTCCACCCTCTGAGTCATTTGGGTTTTGGTGAAATAGTGCTTCATTGGATATTCATTTTCTTCATTGACTTTAAAAAAATAGAGGAAAAAAAGTGACACAATAAAAGAGTTTTATATTGTTAGCTTATTTAAAAAAACAAAATGTAAAAATAATATGGAACAGTAAAATAGTTTGCACTTTGTTGAAATTTTTAAACATGTGGAAAAGGCATAACAAACTTTTACCCCCAAAAAAAGACATTGACCTTTCCACCTCATTTTAAATTAATTTGTAATGATTGTCAGGAGGAAAATACAAGGGCAAAAATCACCTGAGAAAAATATCTAAATGTGAGAGTAAATGTCTCTGAATGTTAGCCAAACTAATTTACATATTTTTTCTAAATTTGGCTGAAAGGATAAGTAGGTCATTCCAATATGACCTTGAAGCACAGATATAGTGTGCAATGGTCAGAAAAAAACAACTGAGAAATTCTTACCTAAATAGACTAGGAAGACTGTACCACATAGCCAGTGTGGTGGAGAATGCTGTACTGAACTGCCCAGTAAAGGTGGCACAAATCTGCATTTTGTGTACATTGCCTCTCTCTAGATGCCTTGTGGATGCCCAGCCCCCGGAATGAGTCAAACACTGTCATTATCTTCTACTCCTAAGTTAAAGGAAGGAAAAGGAAAGAAGAGGAAGGAAGAGGGAGGAAGGGAGGGAGGGAGAGAGGGAAGGAAAAAAAGGAGAAAGTTCGGGTTTATTTTACTTCTCTACCAAATCCCTGTTTACAGTAATGACAATTGAAAAGTTACAGAGATAGAGTTTATAGAAAAACAGTATTTTTATTGCATCAAATAAGTGATAAAATATGAAGGACTTTGGTGAGCTAACATACAGATGTGGGAATCAATATGTGCGCAATGGGCAGTAAGAAGACTGAGAATTTCATGCCCAGTAAACAAAAAAATATGTTTAACACTATAGAACTACCCCCCAAAATGGTTATTTTCTGGGAATATTATTAGGCAATATCCTGCCTCCTACAATGTTAGATTATGCGTACAACAAAATAAGATGATAGTCACTAAAAATTTAATATTTTGTATATTTTATTTAAAAAGTAGCCCATCACAAGATTTGATCTGAATTTATCTTTAAAGAAATATAGTAATTATGTGTCCCAAAATGGTTCAAATTAAATATTATAAATTTGGAATAGTTGTGACCTGATGTTATATTTGTAACAGTATTATTACTGTCATTGGTGGAAGAATTAAAAAATATATGAACAAGTGACTCCAAATACTATAGTACAAAATATTTAAATGTTGAGTAATATTTATTTAAATCCTGTTAACAAACTGAACACAATGAAAAACAATGCTTATGGTCCGTATGTTGGGGCAAAAATAACTAAATTAACCAGCATTTACTATCAACCTACTGTTTGCTCAATTTATATCAATTTTCATCCTCTTAACACCTCCTACAAGTGTGTTAACACCTCCTACACCTGTGTTGCAACAGTGATTGCAACTGTTATTGTATTACATGGGTATAACTATTATTATCCTTATTTTATAGATAAAGGTACTTTATCTATAGTGGTTAAATAACCTGCCCAAAGTTAGAAAACTAGTAAGAGGTGAGATTCAAACACATAGATCCTGAATGTAGATCCAGTTCCCTTAACCCAATGCTGAAGTTATTACCCTACCCTGCCCGTACTTTGAGTTCAATGGCCACATCTGAAGACATCAGGATGACACGAAGTTTCAGTCACTACTCCACTATCTAATTTTGAAGAAAAGCCATCATGTGAACTACCTACATTAGTTTCTGTGGCTGCTGGAATGAATTAACAAACTTTGTGACTCCACATCTCCTTCTATTCCACCATGTCAAATCTCCCTCTGCACTCGAGAGCGCACTCAGGACCTAGGCAGTACTTCAGAGTATACACCCCATCTCAAGATCTTTTCTAAGTAACATAGTGTTGAGAGGTTTCAGGGATTAGCACTTGATATATTTGAGGCCATTATTTAGGCTTGCTACTACCCATCTGTAAATGTAATGCCACCTGTGTGAGACATGTGGCTAAAAGACAAAGTAGCAAGAAATTTTAGCAAGCATGTAGAAAGTTTGAGTCAGTAAGAAGTTTGTAAAGTCAGTGCTCCTTCAGCCATTTGCCCCATGCCTTTTAATCTGCATGTAGGCCTCCTATAACTAGACCTGAAGGAAATAGAAATAACTGATGCTCATTTGGATGACCAAATCATCATTGAGAGATTAACAAGCAGTAATTATTTTTTACATGATACCATATAAATAAAGAGCGAGACTTCTAGGTAAAATTATAACATAAAAATGGAATTTCCTCAGAAAACTAAAAATGGAACTGCCTTTTGACCTGGCAATTCTACTGCTGAGATTATACACTAAGAACCCTGAAACACTAATTCAAAAGAACCTAAGCACCCCAATGTTCACAGCAGTGTTATTTACAATAGCCAAGTGCTGGAAGCAACCTAAGTGCCCATCAGTAAATGAGTGGATAAAAAAACTATGGTACATTTACAGAATGGAATACTATGCAGCAGAGAGAAAGAAGGAATTTGTACCCTTCCTGACAGCATGGATAGAACTGGAGAGTATTATACTAATTGAAATAAGCCAGGTGGTAAAAGACAAATACCATATGATTTCACATATAACTAGAATTTAATCAACGAAACAAATAAGCAAGCAAAATATGACCAGAGATATTGAAATAAACTGATATAACGAACAAACTGACAGTAACCAGAGGGGAGGAGGGAGAGGTATAATGGGAAAGAATAGGGGAAGGGCTGCCAAGGTGCATATATAGAAGACACATGGACAAAGCCAAAGGGGGTAAATTACAGAGTGGGAGGTAGGGAGGGGTGGGGCAGGGAAGCAAGGCGGGGGGCAAGGAATAGAAACAACTGTACTTGAACAACAATAAAATAAATAAAAGACATTTGTTTAAAAAACTGAAAAAATAAAATATATTTATATATATATTTACAATTTAAAAAAGGTCAATTACTGCCATTTGTGACAGGAATGGACCTCGAGGACATCATGCTAAGTGAAATAAGTCAGACAAAGACAAATACCATATGATCTCATGACACATGGAATCTAGAGGAAAAAACACATTACTCACAGGTTCAGAGAACAGATGGATGATTACCAGAGGCAGGGGGGTGAGGCATGGGCCAAATGGGTAGAGGGAGTCTAAAGGTACAAATTTCCAGTTATAGAATAAACAATTTTTGGTGGGTATAATGAACAACATGGTGACTCTAGTTAACAATACTGTATTGCATATTTGAAAGTTGTTAAGAGAAGATCTTAAAAATTCTCACCACCAGAAAAAAATTTTGTAACGATGTGTAACAACAGATGTTAACTAGACTTATTGTGGTGATCTCACAATATACATAAATATCAAAAGACTATATTCATATTTTCCTTAAACAACGAATATTTATGTTTTTATAGTTCTGGTGCCCAGAAGTCCATAAAGCTGTGACCAGGTTTGGTTTATCCTGTGGCCTCTATCCTTAGCTTGCAGAGAGCCACCTTTTCCCTGTGATCTCACATGGTCTTTCTTCTGTGCATGTATCTCTAGTGTTGCTTGTCCAATACTCTAAGGTCCTCATGAAATGAGACATTTAAATTACATTTTTATTTGGGGGGGGGGTGTTAGTGATAGATTTTACTCTATTTTTTCCATTACATTTTAGTCCTCTTATACCCCCTCCTCACAGCAAACACCACACTGTTGTCCATGTCCGTGAGTCCTTTTCTTTTTTGCTCAATCCCTCCACCCCAACCTCCCCCTGACTAACTCATCCTATTCTCCATCTACGAATCTGTCCCCATCGTCAAATTTCCCTGGTGGTCTAGTGGTTAGAATTCAGTGCTCCCAAATGACTATTGTACAACTGAAACTAATATAATGTTGTATGTATGTCAATTATATTTCAATATTTTAAATTACAAAAAAAAGCATTTGAAATATGAACAGCGGACATGTCAATACATTTAGTTTAAATAAACCTATGTCATTTAATACATGATTTTCTACTCTGCCTGTTCCAGGTTACAGGGGCAGTGACCTTGTTAGTATAATAATTTTGGCCTTCAGTTATAGTGACCACATGGTGAAAGGGAAGAAAACTTAAGATCCTGGAAGATAGGAAGTTGCAGTATATTAAGTCTATACTTTGAGCTTACCATATTCCCACTGAAGAAAAAAATCTAGAAAAAAATTTCCCAATAACACAGGAGGTAACTAAGAAACATGATCCCAGTAAATATAATAACAGGCTTGCACCTTAAATGATCTTGGGATCTAAATTCATATAAATGTCATATTAATGTTATGGCATGGTAATGGCCATCCAGACTACTGATACTTCTGGGAAAGGTGACAGGAGTAAAACAAGCTCATACAATAGAACGTACCCTGAGGATAGCAACACACATACACACACACAAACACACACAACCTTCCTCAAGATAGGCAAGCTAAAATAACAGAACACAACAGGAGACACAGTGGACAGTACAATTAGACTGTAGAAACAGCAAAAATAAAACAGTATAATAGAGACTGTACAAAATAAAAAATCTTTAAAGTTATTAAAGCATAAAGAGAAAACATTACATGATTTCATATAAAAGAACAAACATATTTGAGAAGGAATAAAATAGAAGTGTTCTGTTTTTGTAACGCTGAAATACAAAGCCATTTTAATAAAAAATTAGGTCAATTGATTAAACACACTATTAGAAGTAGCTAAAGTGAAAGTTAGTTAACTGGAAAATAAATCTGAGAAAATTACATGGTATATACAAGGATAGCAATAGAAATTTGTTTTAAGAGACGGACTAGTGACGTTAAGAGGCATAGAGACTATAATGATGAATTATAACATATCTTTAATAGAAGTTTCAGCATAAAAGAATAGAAAAAAATGAAAAGAGGCATATTAAAGTAATAAAGATGGAAAAATTCCTAAAATAGTTGAAAGAAAAGCACAACGTTCCCTTTGAGAAAATAAAAATAAATCCACATCTGGACACATGGTAATAAATCTATAAAACAAAAACTAAGGGAAAAAATCTCAAAAGAAACTATAGAGATAATACATGTTACCTATGAAAGAATTACAAGACTCCCAGCATGCACCAATAAAAAATATGCATCAATAACGTTATATATTCAATGTATAAAAATAAAATAAGTGTCAACCCAAATTTCAATCCCCAGTTAAGCTATCATTCAAAGATGATGATAAAACACATGCTTTTCCAGGAAAACAAAGATAATAAATTATATTATTAACAGATTTGTTATGTATTTATATTAAAATCTAGTAAATAATCACAATAGCATGTTTAAACTTCAAGTCACTCAACAGATAATAAAGAAAAAAGATTTTATCAATTAAGGAGAAGAAAAGGTAGTACAATTATAACATCAGAAATAAAATGCAATAAATGAAATAATTATGAGAAAAGAGAAAACCCACATTGTGGTAGGAAATATTAACAAAATTCTTTAATACTTGAAAACAAGAAGACAAAAAATTAGTAAAGATATGAAAATTTTTAGCTAAGACAATTAATAAGTATATTCACACATCTAAATAGTACTCAACACCTGACAATGAAATTATATCTTTTCTTGCACATGCACATGACAATCTCTTAGTATTGATCATGTGCTACACCAAGGGGCCTAGCCATAGAATTCCATGGAAAAAATATTATACCATGTCTCTGTATATAATATTAAATTAAAATAAAAATATTTAAAAAAACAAAAAAGCAAACTTGTACATTTTAAAAGATATTTCTAAATATAACATGATATAAAGAAGAAAGCGCAATAAATATTTAAAATATATAACATTGAATAATGAAAATATTACTTGTCATTCTTTTGTGGGGAAGTTCAAATGTTATTTAGAAGAAAATGCAGACAATTGTACTTGAACAACAATAAACTTTAATAAAACAAGAAAATGAACAATCTTAAACAATTTTAGAAAAGACATATGTAAAGGGAAAAAGACTAAACATTAATAACTTAAATGTTCACAGATTGAAGTTTAGAAAAGGTAAGTCAAAGAAGATTAAAGAAATAAAAACATAAGACAAAAACAATCATTAATGAAATGAAAAAAAGGGGGAGTGGGAAATAGATAAGTTAAACAAAATCAATGGCCAGTTCTTGGGGGAAAAAATGTTGTCTACCAGGTAAAGGTATTTGCAAATCATGAAAATAACAATAGCATAGAATCTGAAATATATTCGAAACAACCTGCATCAATGAATAAACCCAGTTTGCAATACATTGGGCTGGCCACACATGGGAAGAAAAGAATTAGAGGCATAGTAATGCCTTTCTTGAAAAACTTGGATGACTTAGGAAGCAGAGGATGTTGTAACAGCTGATGTTGGATACCCACTCAAAGTAGGTTGCTTTATCAATTTTTTTCATGTGATTGTTTTATTGTGGTTGAACTGTGAGCTTGATATTAAACTGAGAAGCATCCATAAAAGAGGGAAAAGTCCCTAAAGTAAGAGAGAAAATAAATGATAGCGCAATGCTCTAGAGGCAGCAATCAATTGCACTAATATAAAGTTTAGCCCTGAGCAAGAGAGTGACAAAAATGCCTTAATTTTTAAGCTAATGTATATAGGAGGACACTGGGCATGTGTGACTTTGAGAATATTCAGAAATATAAGAGAACAAAGAAAGAGTCAGGATGTCTAACATTTGTTGAAGGAGAAATTATTTGGATGTGACATTGTAGAGATCTAAGCAAATGTCAGCTCACACCCATACTTTATTCATATAAAAATATGTTATACAAAACTAAATTAAACATGGGCCATCGTGCCTGTAAGGAGCTAACAGTCTACTAGGAAAAGTGAGACCTGTTCACACATAACTAAGATGACAAAAATACCATTTATTCCTTCTTTCTCCACATACACATACTATTTTGTTCTTTTTTGCTTTTATTTTATAAGATCACATAGCATTCTTTGATCCTCTGTCTTCCCGGCTCTCGAAAAGGATACATGAAAGCGGGAATATTTAGCAACATGAAGCTCAAGATCCCTTCCACATCTTAGCACTGTGGCCTCTGTAGCTGCTTGTCAAGGTCTGTGGGATGATGTGTGTTAAGTGTGCAAAAGAGATGATGGGGAGGAGAAATCATTAACATCATTTCATTTCTTCTGCTTCTGTATCCAAACACACACCACCTTTAGGGCAAACAGAACCCCTACTCCCTAATGTGAAACTGACTTTATCACACAACCAAAATATATTAAAGATGGGAGAAATCAACCACATTGTCCATTTTAAAAATCCTGTCTTTGAATATATAACATTACAAGTTATGGTTCAAGAAAGTAAAATTTGTATTTTTCAACTCCATTTAAAATTAGTTTAAAGCTGATTAAAACTTTCATTTTTTAGATTTATTGGAAAATATTCTGCTGATGTGGACACCAGCTAGCAGTGTCCGTGTCATTATGGATGAAATAAAACATACACACGGACTACCGAGTCTGGTGGAGGAAAAAGGATGACAGCGTGACTTGTCTCTCAAGGGGAGCAAAAGCCACGGCCTCCACCATGACAAGCTTTATTCTATATCTCCTCACATTACATGATGGTCCTCACTCACCATCCCAAGTTACAACAAAAGGAGCTAATGCCTCTAATCACATCACAGAAGGATATTAGCAAATGAAAAGGCAAAAGTGGTTGAGCCCATTACACTGGTCCCTGCAAGGTTTAGCATGGATTTTAGGAAGTCACAGTAAGCATTTGCAGGGTGAGGGAGTTTTCAGCAAAAAGCAGCTTAGGTATATTGCAAATCTGATTACCCACAAGAGAACCTATCTGTGGGTGTGGGTTCTGTGCATCTCCGAGTGGGAGCTGGGCCCATGCCACGCAGAAGGGTTTGCCACATCTCCTCACTTTTGTTTTAAAATAGAACTGGTATGATCCCACAAAGCTTGCTGTTTGCTGGTCTCCCAAACGACCCTGGGAAAATAATTTGAAAATATATCAAAATACATAGAACATTATTATAATCAGTAAGCAACCAGTGGTTCCAAGGACCCACATTCTCAGATTAAGCCCAAACAATCATAGTCAGGCAGTAATGGTCAAATAGATAACATTCAAAGAACTCTAAGGGCCTATTTTGTGTCAGGGTCAAATAGCTAAAGGGCCATAAAATTCTGGGGAAACAAACTTATTTCAGGTTTGGACCCTTATCATTTAAATTGAGGATACCAGCAAAGTAGGTTTCACAGGATTTTATGCTTTCTTTTTTAGGCCTGATTGCCTCAGGGAACCTGCTCTTTCCAGCATAGGGCCACACCCACCTCCAGCATTGTTTCAGGCTTAGGTGGAGACTTGTAGACAGAATGAGGACTCAGGCTCTGTCCGGATAGCTCAGGGGCAGGGGCGGGGGGGGGGGGGGCGGGGGGGGGTGTGGCGGTTCATCACGCTCTTTTGTGGCCCCCCAGTCCTTCCTTAAGGGCCATCCATGTGGTCATACCTGTCTTAGGTGACCCCTCCCTTGAGGGAACCTTACCCGTCATTGGCTAAATGACCAAGCATTGGAGGCCAGATATGGATGAAACAGAAGTAGCCCTCCTGCCAGGGAGACAAGCTTTGTCTCTTCAGTGGCTCAGGTCCTCTTGGCAGAACAGACCCAGAAGAAGCAGGTCCCTTGGGCTGTTACTCAGCCTAGCCATGGGGGTTACAGCCTCTGAGACAGGCAGGGAAGTTGCCAACACATAATCTCCCAGCTTTATCATTTATAAATGCAACTGTAGCTGTTAAACCTGTGAAATCTACTATTTGCTGTTCCCGAATGCAGTCTTAAGAGCACAACCTTTATATATATCATAAAGCACAAATAAGGATTAAGACAAGGGGGATCCAAGGGCTGCTAGGACGCAAACTTGTAAGTCCAGTCCATTGAAACAGTTTTTAGGGTTCAACCATTGAACATTATGGGGCATTGAGGGGTTGTTGCCCTCTGCAGGAGGTGCCCCAGCCTCAGCCCCTGTCATTGGGACAGGGTCTATCCTCCTCCATTGGCAGACCCAGGATCATGAATGACGGTGTAAGTGTCCTTCTGGTTGTTCAGGGTCAGCTGGGCCATCTGGTCTGTCAGTCGACTGGTTCTCAGCTCCAGGTAGCAGAGCTTGGTGTCTGTCCCGCTCACTATAAGGCTTTACTCTTTTGGCTGGTAGCCAGGCAGGACCTGTAGGGATGGGAACACACACACCCTCTTCCCCAAGTTAAGTGATCTACAGGGCCAAGAGCCATCTCCCAGCGAATCTCTATATAAATCCTGAGGATAAGATGACTTTGGCTCCTTCTTCTGAAACTGTTTCTCAATTGGAATACAAAGTGATACATCACAATTTAGAAAATTATAGTTAAACATGGCTAACATAATCAAACTTTGGGGGGAAGGACTCATGACTCCCCCTTTTTTCTGTTTTTTAAGAAGGTTTTTAAAAATATGATGAGCTCACTCTACAATTTTCTGACCAGTTGGATTATAGGATATTCCTGCTTTATGTTGGATATTCTAACACTGAAGAAAACCTGAGTAGAATGGGCAAGGTATACAAGGCCATTATCAGTTTTAATTTGCTGAGGCCGTCCTAAATGACTAAAGGCCTCAAGCCAAAGGGCTTGTATATTTTCAGTTTAGCTTGGAAGACAGGCCCCTTGCTGTTTCTGCAAGCTGCAATGCATTCACAGTTTTCAAGGAAGGTGGGAAAGATGGGAGGGGGGAGGTGCTCTGAACAAAATATGTTTTAGTCAAAAAATGGTTGCGCACCAAGGGTCTTTTGTGACTCGACTGATTAACCGTTCCCTTCGGGAGAATAGCCAGTTCTTCCCCAAGGAAACCAACAGTGTTTACAGGTACTGAGTTTAAAAATGGTACTTTGTCTTTCATGGAAAAGTTTTACGCAGAAGACAATATACCTATATTTCATTTTTACAATAATGGTCATGGCTTTGGCATAAACAAGGAGGATTTTTAATATTTTTCAACACGTGGCACTCCCTATCCCACTTATAGCATGCTTTAGATTGACAAATTTATGAACACATTCACAACTTTCAGAAACAGTTTTTTCTCTACTGGCAAATACATTTACTTTTTTTTTTTTTTATTAATGGTCACAAGTGCGCCGGTGTGTCCAGGTACAGGGAAGGTCTCCCCCAGCGCACACTGGACCAGGGAGAAAAACAGGCTAAGGAAACCAATCTCTTCTCCATGTAGCTGCTCGGTCTGGCAGAGACCCACACCATGGCGGGTGATGCAGCAGCCTCCCGAGGGTCACCGCCAGGGTCACGAATCCCTAGGCCTGCAGGGTGCATAGGATGTGGCCTCGGTGCAAGCTGGCCCAAACTGCGGGGGCTGGGGGGGGGCGTGGAACCCCACATGGCCCCAGGCTGTGTGTGTCGTGAGTCTAACCGCAGCTGGTGCAAATCGTGAGAGAAGGGCCTAGATAGTGTGCATCATTCCCTTCCCTTCCATACTTCCAAAACCTAAAGATCCCTTATCTGGGAGAAAATCAGCAGCCCCAAGATGCTGCTGAACCTAAAACATTGCTCTTGTTCTTAGAGAGCTGTGGCAGGGAGGAGGGGGGCTCCGCCCACAGAGCCCCATCCCTCCGTCATGTATGAAAATAAAACTACCAAGACATGATCTGCTTGGGGAGGAAAGATGGTCAAACTCTCAAAGGAGAATGACCCAGAGCCCCTCCCTCACTGGACTTTTATTGGGTTCAAATACACAGGAATAGAGCTTTAACATTTCAAAGAAATCTGAGGGCTTAATCTGAGTCAGTGTCTGTCAGGAAAGGGGGTTGCAAAACTTTGGGAGACATACCCATTTATTCCTTGGACCCTTATCATTTAAATGAGAGCACTCTTAGCAAACAAAGGAGGTTTCACAGGACTTTAGGGATTCTTTCTTGTGCCTGATCACCCGGGGAATCATTCTGGCTGGCACAGGGCTGCACTACTTGCAGTCATAGTTTCAGGCTTTAAGCCGATTAGGCCCAGGAAGCAGAAGACATCTCCCAAATGGAAATGGGGACTCAGACTATGTCAGAATAGCTGGGGGGGCAAGGGTCCATCACCCCCTTTTTGCTGCAGCCCCCCCCCCAGTCCTTCCATGAGGGCCTCCCAAGTGGTTGTGTCTGGCTTAGATTGCCCCTTCCGTGAGGAGTCTTACCTGTCATTAACTAACCAGCCAAGCATTGGGGCCAGAGATGGGTGAGGCAGAAGCAGTACCCCTGCCAGGGAGATAAGCTTTGTCACCTTAGTAGGTCACGTCCTCTTGACAGAACAGACCCAGATGAAATGGGTCCCTTGGCTCTTACTCAGCCCACCATGGAGTGAGGGTTACAACTCCTGAAACTAGGCTGAACAGTCTGCAACAGAGAGCCTGTTCCTCATGGTTGAGGAAGCACAAAAACCTTCAAAGAAATTTTTTTTAATGGGCCACAAGACGTGGCTTAAAAGAAAGAATCTGCTGAGATACCTGTAAACTGTCCTGTATCTAGTTGATGTTTTTAAAGCTGATTAAAGTGAAAATTTTTGCTCTTTCTCCCAAGCCCAGACCTTTGTTGAGGTTGCCTCCGGGCAAAAGCCTGGGGGAGGGAGCAAAGCTTCTGCTTACTAAAGGTAGAGTTGCAAAGTGGTTGCAAGAGAGAGCGACCTGGGAAGAACATCCTCCTCCTCAGAATCAAACACACCCTACGGCATCCCGAAAAACACTCAGGGTCGTTGGCCCTTACCTGGGCTGATGCGAGCGTATTGCCACCAAGTTGGTGTGTTGTCCATAATGACTATGGCTCATGGCCTCTGAGTCCCTGTTCCGGGGTGCCAGCTGATGCGGACACCAGCTGGCAGTGTCCATGTCATTATGGATGAAATAAAACATACACACGGACTACCAAGTCTGGTGGAGGAAAAAAGACGACAGCGTGACTTGTCTCTCAAGGGGGAAAAAAGACGACAGCGTGATTTGTCTCTCAAGGGGAGCAAAAGCCTTGGCCTCCACCATGACAGGCTTTTATTCTATATCTCCTCACATTACAAGATGGTCCTCACTCACCGTCCCAAGTTACAACAAAAGGAGCCAATGCCCCTAATCACATGACAGAAGAAGGATATTAGCAGATGAAAAAAAGGCAAAAGTGGTTGAGCCCATTACACTGGTCCCTGCAAGGTTTAGCATGGATTTTAGGAAGTCACAGTAAGCATTTGCAGGGTGAGGGAGTTTTCAGCAAAAAGCAGCTTAGGTATATTGCAAATCTAATTACCCATGAGAGAACCTATCTGTGGGTGTGGGTCCTGTGCATCTCCGAGTGGGAGCTGGGCCCATGCCACGCAGAAGGGTCTGCCACATTCTACCAAACAAGAGAAGACAATAAACATTTATTCTAAATACAATTTATATCAGTCTTTGGTTTTCAGCAATAATTCTGGAGACCAATAAAATTATTACCAAGTATGACAAGAATAATATGTATATTTGTAAAATAGCAGTGTTTTTCCATTCAGTTGCTAAAGGAAGCCATTTCTCAAATGTTATGTGTCTTTTATTTTAGTTTCTCAGAATTAAAATCATTTGCCCACACTCCAAAGAAATTGTAATACATCTAAGGTTAATTAAAACTTTCTTTTCTATAATTATGTTTTCTTCTACAGGATAAGCATCATTCATCAATTAAGTTAATTTTATGGTTGGCATGTTACATAGAATCACCAAAGGAAACATTTAATGGTAGAAAACACAGAGCACACATTCTTTAGTCATGCCAAGTCATTTGCTCCATTTTACTATTAAAAAATATTTTCAATATTTTATTAATATTCATCTTTTTAAGCTCTGTAAGAAATATAGTATGTGCCTGATGCACTGACTATTTCTAGACAATGCCATAACAAACTGTATAAATTCATTTGGCTGCTTAGAGTGACGACTTGAATTTCCGTAATAGATAGTTATTTTCTCTGAAATTAAACAATTAATAAGCCAGCAGCTATGTGAATCATAAATTATTCATACACACTTTGCCTATGAACATTAATCAATTATAAAGAGATACAGAAATTAAGACCAAAAGAAAGAATCAACCATGGCTCTTAATATTGAGACACTTCTAACCCAGCCTCTTTAAACATATTTGATTTGTATAATAATATCAACATGCACAGCCATGCTTACTGCTCGAGTTTCAAACAAAATAACCAATTTACGAGTATACATATGCTGTCAACCGGTAACAAGAAATACTCATTACAATTCTGTAGTCTTTGACTAAAAGGGCTTATTAGAGTCCGTTCAAATGATTGTACCTCATCAAATATTTAATATTAACTCTCTTGGCTTCCTAAAGAATTAGAAGCATGCTGAAAAACATCTTTAGAATTCTTTCATAGTCTGAATACCAATAACTTTATACCAAAACATATAAAATTATAATGATCACAAAAGTAAAATATCCACCTGGACAATAGCCCAAGGCAGTCAGTTGTGCCACACTACGTTGTCAACAGACACAGGCTCCACAGTAGATTCATGACTTATCTAATAACAAGATGGTTATCTACTGAGAAGTTTCAACATGCTTATTCACAACATTTATGATTTCTAGATTCAGCCACTACCCATTCTGATTAATTTATTTAAAATTAGTTGAGGAAAGAAGCACAGTTCCTAGTCTGCATTTTTACCAAAAATAAATAAATAAAACCATAAAATAAAAGAGTAAGGGGATGGAAAATAGAGACTTAAAAGGTGGAAATGGAATTAATCTGAGTAAAAAAAATTAGGTAGCTATTTTGTTACAGCTGTCAATCAAACATTAGTGTCAAGAGTTACCTAGAAATAGGCTTGAAACTGTTCTTCAGCTGATGCTCTGCAGAGTTAACATGTTTGCATCTCCAGAACAGGAAGGGCCGTAAACAGATATCACTGGTTCCTTGGAAGCTAGAGGAAATGGAGAAACTAACTGGGTTTTAATATGGGAAATTAAAAATATCTGAGTCTTTAGTTACAATTATTTTATTTTCTGTGCCTTGAATATTATATTATAAAGATATGGCATCTTCTCCTGGACCTGATGTGATGTATGGTCAGCCCAACCACAGCCAAAGAAGTATTCCAAAACTCCTCAGTAAGGATGTGGAATATATTGCTGTTTGGGGTAGGGGAAGGACAGCTTTGCTTTTTAAAAAAGATTTTAATTTATTTATTTTTAGAGAAAGGGGAAGAGGAGGAGAGAGGGAGAGAAAAATCAATGTGTGGTTGCCCTTGTGCGCCCCCTACTGGGGACCTGGCCCACAACCCAGCATGTGCCTTAACTTGGGATCAAACCAGTGACTCTTTGATTCGCAGTCTGGCATTCAATCCAATAAGCCACACCAGCCAGGGCAGGACAGCTTTACTATAAGCTACTCAGAAAAGGTCACTACCAGTAGCTCTGATTTAGCAAGCATAACACTACAAACTCCTAAAAACTCACATGCTCTGCTTGAAAAATCACAAACTACATGTTGATCCTTTCTTACAAAACCAATCAAAAGATACAGAGTTCCCGATACACAGTAGCATTGTGTCAAGGGCTGTGAGAAAACACACAAAAAATCAGATGTAATTACTATAATGTACAAAAGCCTGCATTTTAGTTAAGGAATTAATTTTTATTAATACAAATAATAACTCTACCAAAAGATAACTTACATGCAATAAGAGATGTTATTGATCAAAGCTGCTCAAATACACACAAGGTAAACCTCTTCAGTGACACCAGCATGGTCACTGGTTGGAAATACAGACCCTCAGACTCCACACTTACTGGATCAGAATCTGCATTTCAGCAGATACCCAGATAAGCAGATAAGCTTATCTTGTGTCTTATAAACACATTCAAGTTTGAGAACCTTATCTTGGATGTTTCGGTTAGAAAAATAGTACTCAAATCAGTTATTAAACTAACAAGTTGGCCATGAAAAGTGAAGAAAAATGGACCACGAAATTTCAGGTGAGTAGTGAGAAGGGAACAAATACATATCATCAGAGGGCCTGAGACATGTTCCAGGAAGACTTCAGATTGCTAGTTTAGCTAGGGCAAAGGATTTTATTCAGAGATGGCAAAGATTATTCTTGAAATGTAGAATGGGTCTATACATGAGACGGACTGAAAGTTAGGTTGAAAAAGCCCCTGAGTATGTTTAAACGGACAAGTACTTCTGTGACATATGTGACTCATTACTCAGATTTCAGATTTCATCCATCAAAGTAGAACTTATTCCCTTAGCTGTTTGGAGTGTTGGCCGCTGGTACCTCAAGGTTGAAACCTTCCTTGAGAGTTGTCTTCAGCCAAGGGGAGCTGCTTCCCCCAAGGTCCCACACTCATCCTGTCCTGGAGGCAGCTCACACCCAGTTTGGTTGATGCAGGTACAAAGGCTGGCCTTGTGCCCTCAAGTGGGGAGATTTTTGAAGGACTCTCTCTTTCTGAATATCAGGGACATTGGGGGGTAAGATGGGTTCTCTGGCACAAATGCATCTCATTTCGACCTCTCCCTCTACTCAGTCCTGCATCCACCTTCCCACACTGGTGTTGTTCTCAAAAGAGGTTCTAAATAAATTCTCCACACAAAATTCTCCGTGTTAGAATCTGTTTGAAAAAAACCAGACCTCATACAATTTTTCTCAAAAATTCACATCATCTCTAAAAAAGGTATATTTAGTTCATCTATATAATTTTATTCTGCTATTATCTTTTGGTTACTTTATTAACATGCTTCAAGTACCCATCTATAATGTACATTTTTTAAAGGCAGGAAATGTGTTGTATTCTTTAAAAAATAATAATTCCACTAAGCTAAATACAGATTTGGGTATATAATAAACATTTAACTCTCATTTTATGAATTAAAAATATTTTTAAAGTTCTTTTATGTTAAAATGTCTGTGCTATGCATAAAATAAGCAAATGAATAATATTAGAAAAAATTTATAAACTGAGAAGTACCTATTTCCAAGACTGATTCATCTGTGTGGGTCATTTAACTCAGTTCTTTCATGTAACCCTGATTCCACACTTGAAACACAAAGTACTCAGTAAATGCTGATTAATTTAACTTGATTCATGAATGAGTAACAACACTCATGTAGTTCATTGCAGTCTACCTAAGTGTCGGTATTTAATCCTCTCAGTAACTGTCAGGTATTAGCCTCAGTTACAAAGGAAACTAAGCACACTTAGGAACATCTAAGTTTTAAAAAACAGATTCGCAGGCTTACATGAGACTTTCCAAATTATAATCTCCATGGGTGTTCATTGTATCTGAAACTTAAGTGTGTATTAATTTCTAATCAGTTCCCAAGTGATGCTGATTGTCAGTGGCCCACAATACTAGGAATAAGGTTCAGGTTAGACCAATGACTTCTGAAGTGTGGATGCTCAGATTTTTTCAAATTGTGCTCAGACGGTACTCTCAGAAATTCTCTTTCAGTTGGTCCAGGATGGAATCTGGATACTAAATTTTCTCCTAATACACAGCCAAGATTGAGAACCCTAGCTGTAGCTATTGTTCAAGAATGCATGTATCTATGAAGTGAAAGGAAGAGAGCTATGCAGGGGTCTCCATCCAGTGTCCATGTCTTTCTAAACCCCCATAATACCTCCCTCAGGACCAAATACAGTTACTGAATTACCCAATTCACTATCAAAATTAGGCTTGACTCCAGTAAGTATCTGAAATATATCATAACCACTTTTACATAAGTTTCTGAAAATTGCGTAGTAAAGGACAGATAGATACATGATAGGAAAATAAAAGTGGGTAAGCATCACTGATTACTCTCAGAATTCTTTAGTAATTTCTTTACATCTTCTGTAAACCCGTACACTACCGATTACAGAAAGTAATTCTACACATTCTCCAAGCAACCATTTTCACCATCTCGGAAAACTGGACCTTTCCAATGTCCTTCTGTATAACGCACCATGCCTCTACAGCTCCCCAGTTCCCCTGCACGATTCTTCCTAATGGGAGGATTAGTAAAATAACATTCTCTTACTTGCATTTTTACTCTTTGTTGTAGGCAACCCACAAATATTTCTCATAATGAGGGGAAAATGTGGGCATAGTTAGTTCCATGTGCATGCCATCAGTTTTGAACCTAAGACAGCAGGCGGTAAAGCGCAAAAATTTCAGCTGAGGTCTCAGCCACTAGATGCCGCTCACGTGTCTGGAGGCCTCGGAAGTGAAGTCTACGGAACTATAAAGGCTTACATCTTGGAAAATAGTAAAATGCTGTTACTATGGTGACCAGCTGAGATTATGGATAATGAGAGTACCATGTTTTCCACTCTCTAAGGAGCTATTGTTCTCCACATATTGCTCTATGCTGAACATTACTGACCTTCAAAATGCATCAAAATCACTGGTACTTTCCTTTCTAAAAAAAAAAAAAAAAAAAGGATATTTCATTCAGTACTTTTGTGTGAGTGAGAACCCGTACACATCAATTATTCACACACACTCAAAATATGGAAAGGAACCATTATGCAATGCATTTTTCTTATTTACGTACAGAGGAGTGATCAATGGTCTGAACAGTACGGGATGTCATGGTTTTTACAACTTTATGTGTTTCCAAGTTCTTTAAAATTCTTCATGTACAAAGATAGAGGAACTGAAGAAACTAGCTTGGTACTTATCATTCTGTAAAATAGCATAACATATCTGGCTAGAAATAATTGTAGGCAAGAACTGTTATTTCCAGTTTAGTCGGAGAATATGTTGAAATAGATGCAGTCACTTTCTTGTTAAAGCTTACAGTGGGCAGAAGAAGAGTCACAGAAAAATAGAAATCTTTTAAATAAAAACAGGTTGGAATAGGTGTTATGTTAAAAGGATAAATGATATTTATTGTTTATTAACTAATTGATTATTGGTGAAACTTTAATATTACTATCTCCAATAAAAAGGTCTGCAAAATTAAGGTTCACATTTATATATCTTTAGCAAATTAAATGTAAAGAAAATGTTCAATGTATCTCATGATGGTCTATAAGAATATTTTATGCCCAAAATTCCCCCAAATAATTACTTGAGCATTTGTAGCCCAAGGAAATAAAAATTAATTAGTATATTTCACAATTCAAGCAAGGGAAGAATTAATGACCAGATTTTTCATGTCAAAAGACATTACATAATAACTAATGAGTATGAAAAGTAATAAATATGTCATTTTTCATAATATATGATGGGTTCTCATTATCCCACAAAACTCCACCCAGACATTCCTTTCAAAAATTGTCACCAAGTTGCTTAAACCTAAAGTGAATTTGATGTGCCATCTCCATGGGCCTAGTCTCCAAAGACATTAAATGGTTCATAGAAATTATAACTTGGTATGTAGTTCTGAACAGTATTTGCACCTTTTAAAAACAAATAGAAGATGGAGCTGCCAAGAAATATCTGAAAACAAATGTCCAGGGACATTGTTAGAATACTAACCTGGTGTTTACAGCATGGTTTCCCAAAATACAGGAAATTCTGAAAGCATACATTTGTGGCCACTCATATGCAGCTGTCACTTCCATGAAAATGTAGTAGAAACATGCAAGGGACTGAAAACCGAGGTGATATACCCCACTGCATATGTTACTCTCCCTGTTAGTGTCCTAGGTCTGCCATAACAAAGCACCACAAACCAGGTCGCTTAGAACAAGAGAAACATATGGTATCACAGTTCTGGAGCCTAGAAGTCTGAGATAAGGGTGTCAGGGAGGTGTTCTGTCTGAAACCTGGAGGGGAAACTCTCCTTGCCTCTTTCTGATGGTTAGCCAGCAATCTTTGGCATTACTTAGCTTGGCAGCTGCATAATTCCAATCACTACTTCCATCTTTACTTGGCGTTCCCCTGTGTGTCTCTGTCTTCACAGGGCCTTCTCCTTATAAGGACACAGGTCAGATTGGATTAGAAGCCTCCCTACCCTGGTGTTTCCTCATTTTAACCAATGACCTATTTCCAAATAAGATGACATTCTGAGGTGCTGGTGGGGAAAGGTGGTTAAGACTTGAACATATCCTATGGTAGAAGGTGGGGGACACAATTCAGCTCATAACCAGACCATCAAACTTTACCAAATACTTTTTGAATATACAGTGAGTCCATTGTAGGATAATTAAAGGTGAACACAAAAGGCATCACAAAACACATACCTTGTAAATTACATTTTGATTAGACTTCCCGACAGTGATGCTAATGTGATTTTCTCTTGGACTTCAAGGGAAGCTTTGAATTGCCTTTGCAAGTATTCATTTGAAGAAATGAACCTGCAGTAGTCACATTCCCAGCAGGCTAGTGGCAATCACCTGAATGTCCTGCCAACACCACAAATTAAACGTTGTCAACACTGAAGCTGTCATCTTCATTCTCTATCTAACCAGGCTTCTTTGCATGCTACTGATTACTCTCGTTGACACCACCACATTTCCATCACACAGGCTCCAAAATCAATATTTTCTTACTATTTGTTAACAATTCCTTTCTTATTTTAACTCCACAATAGTGTTCTGTCTATTCCCTCTTTTTCATGTCCACAAACGCCACTCTTGTTAGTTCTCTTAGACACTGGCCTTCTAAATGTTCTCTCAACTTACTGTTCCAATAAATCTATCTCATTGAAGCACACATCAGATCATGATAGCCCCTTAAATAACAATCTTTTCCTCCTCCCATTGGCTCATGGAATAAAAGCCAAAGTTTTTTGTCTAGCATTTATGGTCTTCTCTAATTGGTCTCCCATATCCATTTCCTATCTTCCTATTGCTCATCATATTCAGAACACTATTTTTTAACTAAAATAACTGCTGTTAACCTGAACATTCACAATTCATCCCATTACACTAGTTTCTTAGTGAGAGTGTTTTTATATCATATCCAAATTCTATCATTCAATCATAATAAATACTATTTTTATTTAAGCACATGAAATGAGAGACTGAACTAATTTATTACATCTAAAGTACATGTGTCCAAATCCCTCAAAATCCATAGCTTATTTTAATATATCTTAGATACATCAGAAATATATTTTCAAAACTCTACAAACTAAATGATTATTTTTAAATTTTTCTGTATTATTAACAGGAAAAATGATGAATGTAGATTTTATTATTTAAAAAATGTCAATTTGTTCCTCTTTGTATAACAAATTATCTAACTTTGTAATCACTCTATTCTGAAATATTCCATAACAATATTCTTCAAGAAAGTATAGCAAAGAGTAAATGGCAATTTTTAACTTAGATTTCAAATTATTATTTTGTTCAGGTGGCTCTATATTCATTAGTTCACATACAATTTCATATCTAATATTTTGAATATGATCATAGGAGTAACACTTGATTGCTGTGAAGAAGAGAAATTAAATTTCCATTACATGCTGGTAAGAAAATTTACAGTTTAACTTTCCTACAACCAGAATTATTGCTATTTCAAAAAAATGTTATTTTTCCAATGAAAACTAAACATACAAATAGATTGTATGTTTACTAAACATTTCAAACTAAAACATTTCAACCTAAACTAAACATTTTGAATTAATTTTTGTCTTGATTTTAGTGATGTTAGAACTTCTAAATAAGTCTTTATTAATTAAAGATGAGAATTTGCTAAGTAATTTTGTTTTATGAAATTATATAAATATATAAGACAGGTGTTTTATTCTTTGGCATTTTGATATTACAGAATGGAACAAAGATTTTTGCTGAAAAAAATCTTCAAAAGTTCTACTCAAGATGGCAAATAAATGTACTTTGATATATACACTATGCCCTGAATACATGGTAGTGATTCATAAAATATATAAAGAGAAAATAAAAAAATTTGTCTGGCTTCAAACCCAAGATAGACATCTCTGCAAACCAGAATATCAACAGGAATCAGGACAGAAGCTCAGGGCAGCTAGACTCCTGGACGGAGCAGACACATTGGCAGCTTCTGTTCAGGCTATCAGCTCGGTTAATAATCCAAACAGGAATAGGAAACTCAGAAACAGCCATTACCACAGAGGAACCGAATATATGCTATGATGACCATACATGCCAGTTTGTTCAGGAGTGAATGTCCCAGTTTACACCCGTTGTTTTGGTGTTTTGTGTGGTGTAAGGAGTACCTTGTTTGTTTGCTTGGTTAATTTTTTTTTCAGTAATTTCCAATAGTTGAATTAAATGAAGTAAAAATACAATATTTCTTGTACTTCCAGAATCATCCATGGTCTGTTCAGTGTTGTGTGAGATATATGTGTAATGAATTGAGTTACTAGCTTTGCATGATCCTTCCCAGATACAACGTGCCTCATCACATGTTCTAAGAAAATATGCTGGATATTTACTGATAAGTTTGCTTTAAGGGGAATAGCTAATGGCTGTGTCCAGACTCCAGGGAAAGTGAGAGAAGTATTTAATGCTTTTACAAACCACTTACATACCAGCCAGCTTTGTCATAACTCTTTCTTTTTGCCTGCAATATGCACCAGGCTGCCAGAATACCAATGAGTGAACTGCGGGGGGGCCCTGTCCTGGATGCCAGATGTGGGGGGGGGGCTCCACCCGCAGAACCCCATCCCTCCGTCATGGATAAAAATAAAAACTACCAAGACATGATCTGCTTGGGGAGGAAAGGTGGTCAAACTTTCAGAGGAGAATGACCCAGAGCGCCTTCCTCACTAGGCTTTTATTGGGTTCAAATACACAGAAATACAGGTTTAACATGTCAAAGAAATCTGAGGGCTTAATCTGAGTCAGTGTCTATCAGGAAAGGGGGTTGCCAAACTTTGGGAGACATACCCATTTCCTCCTCGGACCCTTATCATTTAAATGAGAGCACTCTTAGCAAAGCAGGTTTCACAGGACTTTAGGAATTCTTTCTTATGCCCAGTCACCCAGGGAACCATCCTGACCGGCACAGGGCTGCACTGCTCGCAGTCAGTTTCAGGCTTTAAGCCTGATTAGGCTCAGGAAGCAGAAGACATCTCCCAGACGGAAATGAGGACTTGGGCTATGTCAGAATAGCCAGGGGGTGAGGGTCCATCACATCCTCTTTGCTGCAGCCCCCCGAGTCCTTCCATGAGGGCCTCCCAAGTGGTTGTGTCTGGCTTAGGTTGCCCTCCCATGAGGAGTCTTATCCATCATTGACTAACCAACCAAGCATTGGGGCCAGAGATGGATAAGGCAGAAGCAGCGCTATTGCCAGGGAAATAAGCTTTGTCTCCTTAGTAGGTCACATCCTTTTGACAGAACAGACCCAGATGAGGTGGGTCCCTTGGCTCTTACCCAGCCCACCATGGGGTGAGGGTTAGAACTCCTGAAACCAGGCTGAATGGTCCACAACAGTGAACCATGCCTTTGCCTGAAAGATGTGCGAAGCTGCCAGTCAATGTGATCTTTGGTATTGTGGGAAATCATGGATTATGTTTGTAAGACAGAGAGTTGGGTAAGCAGTTCTACTATAAACTCTACAGATATGAGTTGGAATGAATTCATCTCAACATCCATTGAACATTTGCTTGTACAGTAGCCACCAAAAGAATATTAAAATAAAACAAGTAATAAAACCTTCTGGAAGTAGATAATGATAAAAGTGATTATGAAGTTATCCTCAGGGACCAAACAAGAGTGTGGCTCAAAAATCAAAGGCCTTGTGCTGCTTCTAAATCATGGCAATTGTAAATAACACTGCAATAATATAGAGGAGCATATTCTTTCTAATTAGTGTTTTTTGTTTCTTCAGATACAGTCCTAGAAGTGGAATCATTGTGTCATAAGACAGTTCAATTTTTAAATTTTTGAAGATACTTCATACTGTTTTTCACAGTGGCTACACCAATCTATATTCCCACCAACAGTGCACGAGGATTCCCTTTTCTCCACATACTCACCAACACTTGTTGTTTGTTGATTTGGTGATGATAGCCATTATGATAGGTGTGAGGTCATATCTCATTGTGGTTTTCATTTGTATTTCTCTAATGATTAGTAATGCTGAACATCTTTTCATGTTTATAGGCCATCCATACGTGCCCTTTGGAGAAGTATCTATTCAGGTCTTCACTCATATTTTTAATTCTCACTTGAGGACATATTTTTATTAAGTTTTTAGAAATAAAGGAGATAGACTTCCGGCCAAGATGGAGGCGTAGGTGGAGACACTGTGCCTCCTCTCACAACCAAAATTAAGGACAACGAATATTTAGATACAAGAAAACAACCAGAACTGATAGGAAACTGAACTGTACAGAAGTCCAACAACCATTCACCCAGACTGGTAAGAGGGGCGGAGTTGCGGCAGGAAAAAGTGGAGGTGCAGACCCGGGAATGCAGGCAGCAATGGCTGGAAGTTCCCAGGTGTGCAGGCAGCGGCTGGCGGACCCCGGGCACGGGGTGGCAACTGTGCAGACCAGTGAGGCCACACAAGGCGGCTGGCTGACCAGGTGGTCCCACATTCCCACGCGCAGATAATCCAGGTGCAGGGGAAGTGGCGGAAGGAACTGGAATCCAGGAGAGAGCGGAGCAGGTGCCATTGTTCCCTCTCGGACCCCACCCCCACAAACAGCATCAAAACTCAGCGACTGGGCTGCCCCGCACTGGGGAACACCTAAGACTCCACCCCTCACTACGTAACAGCCGCAACCAGACCAAAACCAAACCAAACCAAACCAAAACAAACAAACAAAAAAAAAAAAAAACACACCAAAATGGCTCAAACTGGAGAACAAATCAAATCCCCAGAGCCAATTCCTCTAAGCTGTGAAGAGATAGCCAACCTATCAGATGCACAGTTCAAAGCACTAGTGATCAGGATGCTCACAGAATTGGTTGATTTTGCTCACAAATTAGATGAAAAAATGCAGGCTACAATACATGAAATGAAGGAAGACGTATGGGGAACCAATAGAGATGGGAGGAAAACTGGGACTCAAATCAATGGAGTGGACCAGAAGGAAGAAACAAACAACCAAACAGAAAACAAGGAAGAAACAAGAATTCAAAAAAATGAGGAGAGGCTTAGGAACCTCCAGGACATCATTAAACATCCCAACATCCAAATTAAAGGAGTACCAGAAGGGGAAGAAGAAGAGCAACAAGTGGAAAACTTATTGAACAAATAATAAAGAACTTCCCCAATCTGGCAAAGGAAATAGACTTCCAGGAAGTCCAGGAAGCTCAGAGAGTCACAAAGAAGTTGGACCCAAGGAGGAACACGCCAAGGCACATCGTAATTACATTAGCCAAGATGAAAATGAAGGAGAGAATTCTAGAAGCAGCAAGGGATAAGGGGACAGTCACCTACAAAGGAGTTCCCATCAGACTGTCAGCTGATTTCTCAAAAGAGACCTTCCAGGCAAGAAGGGGCTGGAAAGAAGTATTTGAAGTCTTGAAAGACAGGGACCTACATCCAGCAATCCTTTTGCTGGATTGCTCTATCCAGCAAAGCTGTCATTTAGAATGGAAGGGAAGATAACGTGCTTCTCAGATAAGGTCAAGTTAAAGGAGTTCATCATCACCAAGCCCTTATATGAAATGTCAAAGGGACTTATCTAAGAAAAAGAAGATAAAAACATGTACAGTAAAAAGACAGCAAACTCACAGCTATTAACAACCATACCTAAAACAAAAGCAAACTAAGTCAACAACTAGAACAGGACCAGAACCACAGAAATGGAGATCACGTGGAGGAGGGTTAGCAACAGGGGAGTGGGAGGAGGAGAGAGGGGGAAAAGGTACAGAGAATAAGTAGCATAGACGGTGGGTACAAAATAGACAGGGGGAGGGCAAGAATAGTGTGGGAAATGTAGAAGCTAAAGAACTTATGACAGATGGACATGAACTAAAGGGGGGCAATGTGGGTGGGAGGGGGTGTGCAGGGTGGAGGGGAATGATGGGGGAGACATGTGACAACTGTAATAGCATAATCAATAAAATATATTAAAAATAAATAAAAAATAAAAAGTCAAAAAAAAAAAACAAAGGAGATAAAGAAACATCAATGTTAGGGAAACATTAATGGTTTGCCTCCTATACACACCTCAACTTGGGATCAAACCCACAATGTAGGTATGTGCCCTGACAGGAAATAGAACCTGCAACCTTTTGGTTCATGGGAGGGTGCTCCAACCAACTGAGCAGCCCAGCCAGGGCTGCCCTTTTTTAATTGAGTTGTTTGTTTGCTTTTTGCTGCTGAGTTGTACATTTACACAATGGAATATTACTTGGGTGTGAAAAAAGGAGGAAATCTTACCTTTTGCACCAGCATGGATAGACTTTGGGAGCATTATGCTAAGTGAAATAAGCCAGTCAGAGAAAAACTAGTACCATATTATTTCACTTATATGTGGAAACAAATGAACAAAATAAACTAACAAACAAAATAGAAAGAGACTCATAGATAGACAACAGACTGCCAGCAGTCTGAGGGGAGGGGTTGAGGAGACTGGGTGAAAAAGGTGAAAGATTTAAGAAAAAAATCCTCATAGACACAGACAATAGTATGGTTATTACCAGAGGGAAAGGGGGTGGGAAGAAGTAGAAGGAGGTAAAGGGGGAATAAATGGTGATGGGAGGTGGAGGGAGACTTGATCTGAGGTGGTGAACACACAGTGCTACACACAGATGATGTGTTACAGAATTATGCACCTAAAACCTATATAATTTTGTTAACTAGTGTCACCCCAATAAATTCATAAAAAATAAATAAATAAAGCAAAATAAAGTTAAAAGGCACACTTATTGGTTTTAGAGTAGCAATTTTCTTTCCTTACTTTAATGGTACCATGTATTTTCATTTGTAAAACAGATAAAAACACACAAAGAAAAGAATTTTGCTTCACAAGTAATACCTATAAAGAGTTATAGCTACATTATATTATTGATTTCTCTTAAACTTTTAACTATATAGGTTATGTTTGAAGTTTATTAATTTATGGAACAAAAAATAACCCAGATACAAGTAACTTCATCTCACTTTTAAAGGAAAACAATTAATACACCACTCTCTTGCAGTTAAGGATAGCCAAACATGGGATGATCCAGTTTAAAAGGTAAATAAATAGTCCCTGGCCCCAATGTGAGAATGCTGCAAAGAGAATATAGTAAAACTATTATAAAGTGTATTCTATTTCTCCAATCCTATTTTGCTGTAGCATACAACCCTGTATAATAGAGGTCAAAGTTAGTCCCCTGTTTTTTTGCTTTTGCTTTGGTTTGGTTTTCATTGGCAATTTGACCTTTTTTTCCCCTTCAACAGTTAGAGTTAGAAAAAAACAGTCTGATGCAACATGATATATTTGGAAAGAACAGTTAGATTTATATTCTATGAAATATTTTTATGCTTGGACTTCAACTAAGGTATTCTGTAACTGCTTAAATTTGGATGATATATTAGAATAAGTTTGTAAAATGATGTATTAACCTTCATTCTTTAAAAAAATGTATATAAAAAACTTTGACAAAAACACACAAAGGGTAACAAAGCATATTTTTGGTTGAGAGATGACTCATATACTGAACAAAAGTCTCTACTTACCCTCTAAGTCAGAAATGTACAAATATAGAACATTACTTATGTGGGGAACTAAAATTCTATGTCCAAAGCCATGAGATTACCAACCAATAGTCAATATTTTAGTATATTGTAAATTAACTGAGCCATATCGTATCTTGTTTGAATTATAGTCCTCTAATATTTTACTACATAGTTAAGCTGCAACTATGTAGTATTTACAAAATTCTATGGTTTGAAATTTAAATACAAGTTAGGAAAGATTTTATACTATATATTATGTAACTAACCACATTTATTTTAGAAAAGAGTTGTGTTTTAAGCCAAAAAGAAAGCACAAAGCAAACCAACATAAGGCAAAGTTTTGACTTACGTGGAGCACTGCATTATAATAAAAGCTTAGAATAAATTATGAATTAAATGTGTTATACTTTGAAAAAAACAGAAATTAAAAGAAATAAATTTAATCCTGGATGGGTTGTGCAGTTGGTTAGAGTGTCACCCAATATGCCAAGGTTACAGGTTTGCAGGGCACATACAAAAATTAACTAATGAATGTGTAAATAAGTGGAACAACAAATTGATCTCTTTCTCTCTCTCTCTCCCTCTCTCCCCTCTCTCCCCCTCTGCCTCTTCCTTCTCTCTAAAATCAATAAATTAAGAAAAATTAAAAAATTTGATTTAAAATTTTCATTGTACTTTAATTTAACCAAAACAAACAAACAAACAAACAAAAACTACTGCAAAGTTTCCCCCAATTCATTATCTACACCTTTTTTTGGACTCTTAGAGCAAGCAATACAATATGGATATTTAAATGTGAGATTGAGGCAACTTGAGGATATGACTATGGCCTTACAAATCTAAAAGAACTAAAATTAGAATGAAAAATAGATCTTTCCAGTTTTTAAATGTAGATTCCTAAAGCTACATTTTCAAATTCATTGTCTTCTCTGAGCTTCCATAAAATCATTTCAAAAGGCATTGTGGGCTAACATAAAAAGTGTACTGCTGTGTTTGAGATTTCTTAAGAATATTATCAGTTAGAAGATAGAATCAGATATTAAGTTAAGTGAATCAGTACATAGCCACTTTTCTAAAACAGCAGACTTTTAGCTCTCTACCACCTGACAATTTCTTTGTCCAAGCCACACTAAAAATAGCCCTTTATATAATGGAAATGTTGAGGCATTAACTAAGGCAATGTGAATGAGCACCACGATAATAAGGATTTCTCATCAACTCTTGGTGTATGTTATATTAACATATGAAAAAGCAATTTAAACATTAAAATTAATACATCATAAAACAATGGTAATGCTTCATACAAAATATAGTTTTATTTGAATCACAACTCTTCACAATAGCTATGAATATCCCCCATTCAAATTGCTATCATGAATATTGTATAAAATGAGAAGAATAAACTAAAAGTAAAATTAGAATACTGCTTTATAAATTATAATATGTCAAAGTAACAAATGGTAGACTTGTCATATTGAGCAACTAAATGTCTAAATGATCATTCAGCACTCACAGTGTAGGGAGAAAAAACACTGGCTTTGTTGCCTCTAAAGCAGTGTCCTGATTTTTCATACTGTCATTCTGCTCTATTAGCAAAGCCTAACACAATTAGGTATGAATATGCAGTAATAACATGCAAATTGTTCCCTCACAATTGCCCTAAGGCAGCAGTCTCAGCCTTTCTAAGCTTGATTCCTTCTACATCATTACAGTCCTGGCATAATTCATCAGAATAAAAAATCCCTCAGCCATATTGCATGTGGCCAGCTAGTAAAATCATCAGTAGTTGTTAACCACTCTCCCTCGATGGGTTTCTGAGCGGTGCTGTCCCCAGCTCCCTGCCACTCCGCCACTTGTACATGTTTCCCTTGGGTAATGTTAGACACTACATTGGAGCCTGCCAGAACAATTAACCCTACTGTTAATTAGAATGAAATGTCAGGCACACAGATGGTACAAGCTGGCACCCTGCCATCCCGCCAACTGCTGCTGAAAGCAGCTACCCCACTGCTGACAGCTGTTCAGCCATGTCCCAAACCAGCAGATGTCAAAACTTTCCAGCTGAGGAAGGTTAAAAAAAGCAAAGAGGAGGGGATTCTCATCCCAGCAGTGATGATGACTGTTTTACTGCGATTGTCTCCATTACCTGTTGTCATACTGTACCAATCAAGAGCAAGTCTGCAAGCAGTGAGGCACAAATTTAAAATAATGATACTAATAATCCTAACATAAACAAATACAATATGGCCATAATTCAATACAAGTATAAAACTGACACAGGCAACAAACAGAAATCACTAAACTTTTCATTAAGTTCTCCATAAGTTGAGTGACATATTCTAACATGTATTTTCAAAGAGAATAAAAAATTTCTAACATTCCCAAATCAAGCGATTGAAAGGGCCATAAACCATTGTCCATCTAATCTTCAGAGAGAGGTTCACTTTGTTTATAGAATTCACACCTAGACGTAAAATAATTACTTTTTTCCTAGTGTCTCTTGTTGTTTGTATTTATAAATGTAATTTATGAGAATGATAATTTGTTTTTCTCGACTTTCATACATACATAGCCAGTGACCAAAAAGAGATAACAAAATATTATTTATTAAAAAATACAAAACTAAAATAAAGTCTAATTAAATAATAAGATCATAATGGGATATTGTTTTGGTTAGAAAACAACCTCAGAATTTTTACCTGAATGTTGTGTTAATTTTGTGGCTAAAAAATATTAGTGATCTTATAAATTAGTTGGAAATTTAAGTTTATTTCTATACATAGGAAGACTGGATCATAAACCCCTAATACTGATTTTTGGCTTTAGGAAACAACAATTTTCTGTCTGCTTGTTATTAAACATGAAAAGGGTGAAGTAATTGCCTTTTAGTTATGCTATTTTGAGCCATTCCCTTTGACAGCATGAGTGTAGGTGGGTATTATAACTTAAACACCACAGGAAACATACCATAAAATTTAAAGTTCATGTTTCTGCTTTTTATACTTCAATTGGACATTGTTTATTGATAAATTGTTCATTCAGTATGTACATATAAAGAATCAAAAACCATGTAAAGTCTCGAACATTGAAAAGGAGCTAAAATCACACACACAGCAAACACTCCTTCTAATTAGGTACAATAATCATAATACTAACAGATGTATGAACCAAGTCTCAGGGTTTTTTGTTATGCATAACCAAAGTTAACTTATATCAAGAGGAGATTTATCAGAAAGCTATGGCATAATTCATAATACATGAAAAATATTTTCTTTAAGTTGAAGCACTGACTTGAAAGATGCAGAGACATCTTAGAAAACTAGATGGAAGAAACAATGGAAAAATCTAAAACACAAAGATTAATCAGCCCGAATTATGTCTTCTTCTAAGAATTTAAAATTCAATTGGCTTACTTGGTTGACATGCCCAAGCTAGATATTTACAGTGCAACTTAACGATTTGAACAACACTAAAATGTGTGTTTAAGTTGTTATTATCAGAAGAAGGGAAAGTGGATTCTATGTGTCAGCAACAAGAGTGACAAAAGTGACCAATATCCTGTGAAGTCAGTGAAGAATTCCATGAATGGACTTGATGCAAGCTTGTTTAATACTACAGAGATAAGGATAAGCAAAGGGATGAGTAGGTATTCCAGGTATGAAGTTAAGAGTAATTAAGATTTTGCACATGGTGATAGGAAGCCTAGCTGATTTGAGCAATGACTGTCTCACCAGAACATACCAATGCCATTAATGATGACAGTGACAGCTATCAGTGCTATAACTTCTAATGTCTTCTGCAAAGTACTACATCTATAGCCTTTTACTGCTATAAAAAACTTTCTCAGCTACAGTCTTCTTTGAGTCTTATAATAGTTCTTCAAAATTTCTATTATACGTACTCAATGCCTTTTGTATATAAGAATCAGATGGCATGTTATAGGTATATTAGAGACAATATATGAAAAGACTGTTGCTAACACACATGAAGAATTTGATATTTCTCAGAGGCAGAATTTAGAAAGCTGAAATTCTTTCTTAGCTGGTATTGTTTTCCTAGCAGCAAAATAAATAAAATATTTTCAATAGTATTTCCTATTTCAATATTTTTTCCAAAAATATTATTTGAGAAACTAGCAAATGTCAGGCCCAAACCTACATAGCAGGAGTAGTGAGAAAAATGAGATATAGCCATGCCTTCAATCTAATACAAAGAGACAATTATGCACACAAGTGTAAAATATGCTCATAATTGTTGAAATAGAGATGGGGCCTAGTACCATATGTATGCAAGAAGGTAGTAGCCAGGTCCTACATAGGGGCCATCAACAAAAGCTCTTGAGAATGACATGACTATCTATATATTTGAAAATCAGTGTTTCAAACAATTCAAAAATATTACTTAGCGCACAAAAAAGGACAAGAAAAGTATTTCCTTAAAGTAAATACAAAAACTTCTGAAAATTAAACCTGCTCCTAAAATGCACAAACAATACATCAATTATGACAATAAAACGCTTGTGGTTTGAACTCCTCTTTTTGTAAAGTGTCACTTTGAAAATAACACATCAAAAGTAGGATGCTACTAAAATCAGTGTAAGTGTTCACCTGGAAAATGTCTTAATTTCAACTACATGTTAAACATAAAATGACATATTAGGGATGCACTATTATAATATTAAAATGTCCCTTGATACCTGCAAAAGTTCCAATGCTAAAAAATAATATATATAATGCCTTTATATATATATATCACTTTAAATATTTTGTTGAATACAATATGAAAATAACACTTGCATATTCAAAGTTAAAATATATGTAGGTGTATGTAAAATTGTATAATTTTACTATCTTTATTAGAATGTCAAATAAACTAAATCACAAACTATTTATGTGTTGGAAATGCCCCTGCCTAGTTTCAGGAGCTATAACCTCCCTATGGCTAAGGCTGAGTGAGCGACCTTCGGACTATGAGCCACTTAGGAGACAAAGCTTATCTCCCTGGCAGGAGCACAGCTTCTGCTTCATCCATAACTGGCCCCCAATACTTGATCGGTTAGCCAATGATGGGTAAGATTCCCTCAAGGGAGGGGTCACCTAAGACAGGCATGATCATGTGGGAGGCCCTCAAGGAAGGACTTGGGGGGCTACAGCAAAAGGGGGTGATGGACCCTTGCCCCTCAGCTATCCTGATATAGCCTGAGTTCTCATTCTGTCTGTGAGAAGTTTCCTAATCTCTTGGCTGCCTTGCTGACTCTGCCTGATTTAAGCCTGAAATAATGACAGAGGGCAGTGCAGTTCTGTGCTGGATAGAGTGGGTTCCCCAAGTGATCAGGCCTGAGAAAGAATACCTAAAATCATGTGAAACCTGCTTTGTTAGGAATGCTCTCCATTAAATGATAAGGGTACGAACAGGAAATGAGTTTGTTTCCCAAAGTTTTGTAGCCTTTTAGCTGACAGACTCTGACTCAGAATAAGCCCTCAGAGTTCTTTGTTATCTATTATTTGATCCTTGCTGCCTGACAATGATTAATGAGCTTTACCTGTATTCCTGTGTAAAATGAACCTAATAAAAGCCATTGGGGAAAAGGCTCTTGGCCCTTCTCCTCTGAGAGATCGGCCACCTTTCCTCCCCAAGCAGATCATGTCTTGGTAGACTTATTCTCATCCATGGTGGCTGGGTGGGGCCCTGCGGGCAGAGCCCCCCCCCCCCCACATTACGTATGCATATATTTGATTTCCTAGAAATATGCATAACTACAATGTGTAATTCCCTGTTTTATCCTGTTGATTTAAAATAATTTGCAAAGTTTACTTAGGACATAAATACATTAGATATTAGAGTGTTGAACATGTTTAAACTCATAAATATATAGCTAATTCAAGTAGTATCATTCAAGCTCAATCAGAAATAAAATAATATATTTTTTCTGGAACAACTGTTTTGATTGCTTGTCTATTTTTCAATTCCTTTTAAAGTCAAAGGCTTATTCTAATTATCTACAATCCTTGGCACACAGATTGTAATTTTTAACTTTCATCTTCATATCACAGCAATATAAAATTTGTATTTGTCCAAGGATTAGACAAATGACATATAAGTATACAAGTGACATTCATTACTCGTAAGAATTAATAGTAAACCTTAATTTTTATAGTGTTTTGGAGTTTATTAATTGTCTTTACATATAGTATTTCACATAATCTCTACAATGCTAAAACACAAAAGATGCTATCATCCTCGCTTTTCAATGAATTGCTTTGAGTCACATGCTCATATGTAGCAGACAGAAGACCAGTCTAAAGTCACAACTGAAGGCCAATCCCCTTTCCAATGTAACACTGTAGGTAGCCTGACTTTGGCGAGCCACATGACAGGGAGAGGAACCAAAATTCCATAGTGAAATGGAATTACTGCTGTTTTGTCAGTGAAGCCTATTTTCGTTTATAGGAATCAAATGATAGAGACTGGCTTCAAAAGAGCAAAGCACACAGTCATCTATTTTTTCAGCAACCACTATTAAAAGTCAAAGACCACTAGACATCCTGGAAAAACAAACCAGGGATATTTAGTGAACAGTGATAAAAATATCATGGTATGGGCATTAAATATTTAAACAGATAAAATGTAGCTTTTGTTCACTGAAGAGTTAGTAGGGCAAATAAATGATAGATTATTAAAATAAATACATTTAGATGGAAATATATGCCTATTTAGAAAAAATAAAATAAATATTTCAGATAAATCATACCACCTTGTTTATACACATCTTTCCTCTTCAGGCTAGGAATTCATCAGTTGAGAAACAGGAAGAGGCAATAGAGAAAGAGATACAGAAAAAGAAACAGGTATAGACACATGGACACAGGAAGGGAAGCAATTTAGGCAACTGGTGGAGATTATTAAGATCATAAAAAACAAGACTGAAGTAAGAACATTAGTTCTAACTCTAAAAAGTAACAGTCTCAGTAGATCTTGCCTATGTGACATTATTCCTCCCTACTCAAAACATTATTCCTCCAAAGTACCTAAATTCTGTTTATACTTTGTTTCTTGAAAACATGATCTGATTTTATTTTGTCACATTATTTAATTCCACTAGAGAATTATTCTATTAAAAGACTTTTAATTTGAATAGTTCCATGAGGATTAAAATATTGCTAGTGGAATCAGAGAACAATATAATTGGGAGGAAAATTAGCTATTGCTTAACTCAAAACTTGAATTTGAAGCTACTTGCTTAAAATTATAGAGCCAAACAATGGCACAACTGAGTACTCAGTCTTCATTTGAAGCTCCATGTGAGGATAAAAATAATAACAATAAAACGTGAATGCTTACCTGGGATTATCAGTGCACTGAGCTAATTCCATGTCTCATAACATTAATAGTATGAGCCACACAAGTGTTTTCATTCTATGCTGAGCAGGAGTGAGAAGCCTTTCACTCTGTTTCAAGAAATGAGGATAAAGACAAGAGAATAGACTAATCCTAGTTTTAATGAGAGGAGGTCCATGCTTATCTATGTTAGCTATTACTAGGGTTTTGTCTAAGATTTAAGAGCATTCCTTACAAGACTCTTTTAATATATCCATTGATATCATTTATCCCTCCCCTCCACCACCAAGGAAATCCAGTGCATGCTTTTTTTTTTTTATGTGATAAAATATTATCAGAATCAATGGCTTGAAATCAGTATTCCATAAGATTCTTTTGTTGTTTTTTTTTTTTATTATAGTTCAAATACAGTTGTCTCCATTTTCACCATACTCCCACCATAGCCCCTCACCGTACCCATCCCCACCTCCCGCCCACAAGCCTAGCCCCTTTGGCTTTGTCTGTGTGTCCTTTATACATGTTCCTTGATGAACCTTCTCCTATTTCCCCCCATTATCCCCTCCCTTCTGGTTACTGTCAGTTTGTTCTTTATTTCGATGTTTCTAATTATATTTTGCTTGCTTGTTTGTTTTGTTGATTAGGTTCCACTTATAGGTTATATCATATGCTATTTGTCTTTTACTGCCTGGCTTATTTCACTTAGCATAATACTCTCCAGTTCCATACATGCATCTTATTACAGGTTAGAAGTTCTCAACAACCTGTAATATTACTTACACATATACTTCACTTAAAATTACTTATAATCTTTATTAGTTATCACTTTATAAAATTCACAATTATTCTAAGTATTTGAAAGCAATAGGAAGGAATAATCTATATTTAGACTGCTGCCCCCACCCATCCAGTTGGTTTAGGTTACAGTAGTTCACCTTATGTTAACATAAGCAGATTTATTATGCTCTCATTCACTCACTCATGGTCACTTCCCATCCCTGCCTGACAGAGATCTCTTTAGAGCCACCAAGTTCAGTTTGAACGAACTCCATTACCAAGCCTTCCCCAATTACCCTTCTAGAAAGTCATTGGCCCCTCTTTAAATTTTAGGTGTTATTTGAGACTCTCTAAGATTTATCTCATATCATTTTAGATTAGAGCTATACATGTATATCTTATCTTTTTTCCTAGATGAGAATAGCTTTGGACCAGTCTTTATCAAAGAACCATGAATGATGCCTCACATAAATTCTCAATAAGTATGTGTTTGTTTTTGAATAAATGAATGTATGATGAGTGGAAACCATGGAGAGTGTGAAGAAAAAAATGGGAGATGGGTTCTGAATGGGCTGCAATAAATGCCTTCAGCGTCAGTCTCCTTTACGTTGCTTCACAATCAAATCACTAAAGATTATTCCCAAAGACAAACTTTAATATATTATAGTATTTAACTACTGTAATAATATAAAAAATTACATTATTTTGTAAATAATCTAAAATTTACTTAAACTTTAGAAATAGCAAACTTACATACATTTAAAAGAAAATTAAATAAACAGATTTTGCTTTCTGTGTGCTGTGCACTGTGTTAGAGGGAGGAATCAAGGTATAGTCCCTGCCCTTATGGAGTTTACAGACCAGAGTTCAATCACCATTAATTAATCAAGCATACAATTAAGTTTTGGATAAATAGTGAAAAAAAAGAAAGAAGCATTTCAGTGAGCATGGAATGATATGTTATAATTTTGAGAGTTAGGGAAGGCTTCCTCAAAAAAGCATCATGGGAGCTTAGTTTTGAAGAATTTATCTATAGGTTCTCTAAAACTATCATTTATAATTCCTATAGATTTTTAAATGCATAATGGATGATTCAAAGTTAAAGAATTATGCATTAATTTTTATTTAACATCTACTTTAGAGTGTGTTTCCTTCACTCTAACAGAAAATAAATCAATTATTGAAAAAATCTATTAAATTAAATATGTATATTTTTATTAGATGGTACACTGACTACTAAACGGAATGCTTGTATTTTTGCAGTGTTATTTATGAACAAGTGCAGAGTACTCGCACTGGCAAATAATTTTGCTGGGATGTTCTGATATATGAAGAGGAGGTTTAAGGTGCCATATAACTACATGTGTAAGGACACCCTTCCTGCTGACCTTACAAATGCACTTAGTATCTTATCCTTTACTAATGCTGTCCTTACTACCACAAGCAATTTATTATGCCTCATGGTCCTCAAGTGCTCATAAATCAGCATTAGATCCTTTTTACTGAGTTACTGATTTTAAGCCAGCACGGTAAGAAGGAGCATTTGGATTCAAAGTATAATATTGGCACACATATTGATTTTAATTAGTCTAATTAGTTCATTACACTAAAAATCACACAGATCACTTATTACATCTAACCTAATGGCATATGATCAAGGATTTAATAGGATAATTAAGTAGATCAATCATCATTCATAAGGGAAGTCATTGAAGTCATTAACAAGTGTAAACATTGTCAAGCTGAATACCATTACAAATTGTCATAGCTAAGACAATTTGCATATACACTATATTATTTTATAGATTATCTTTTTAAAATGAATATACTTTTATTTTTAAATTTATTTTTAATGTTTCTGTTATGACTATTTTAAGCTACATGCAAGCTGGTTAACACAGGTTTGGGGGTTTAAATACTTATGACTCTACCTGAGAACTCCAGTGGTATGAATGTTGCAAAAAATTAATGTTATTGGCTAAAACTAAACTCTGTAGATTTCTCTTTCTCTTCACCTTGAAAACTAAGAATTATTCCTTTGGTAAATGAGGAGTCCTGGCTGTGTAATGTAAATAAACAACAAATGACAGTTCTTGAAATATTTGTGATACTTGAGATACTATGCAGGCTGATTGGTATGATTTTTAAATCTTTAATTAAATAACAATAGCAACATGGAGTTATATGGAGCAAGGACCAAGATATCTGTAAAAAGATTTCAGATTACAACTCTACATATTCATTTATTAATGCTTTTTGCAGCTTTAATATTACCAAGACATCTTAAATAAAAGCAGCCAATTGTGCTCCTTATTCCTAACCCAGTGCATTGTGACTTATCATTATTATTGCTATCATTACCCTTTGCGTAGGGTCCCTTCACTCTGTTTTAAATCCATTTGACAGTAGTACACATGTAAGCCATTCAGGATTTATTTTTCTGGTGAGAACTTGCAAGATAGTGTATAAAATATTCTCCTGGTATCAGTATATAGTATGAACTAATTGCCACTCTTCAAATGTTAAACTTTTCCAAAAAATGCAGTGTCTAGAATTCTACACCTATTTGGAAAGTTGTCAGACAAAATGACAACTTGTTATTGACAATGATGGATATAAAACTTAAATTTGCATTATAAATATTACTAGGTGGAAAACTACAGCCACTAACAGAAAATAAAATAATTAAAATAAAATGAAATAAAATAAAATATAAAAATCTACCTAACATACCACCTTATTCCTTTGGTTCATCACCAGATTCCTACACTTCACTGTGTGTAACTCACAGCCTCAATATGAGGATTAAAGGAGTTAATACTTGTAAAGAATTTAAAGCAATGTCTGGAAGGCACTCAGATGTTGGCCATTAATGTTATGAAGAGGTGAGTACTCATATGTGGACTGGTCAGACATTGTCCTGGTTGGGCAGCTTCCCGGAGCAGGCTGCAGGTCGGTGAATGTGCACTGTTCATCCTTGTGCTTTGCTGTCTGCATGGAGTAAGGCATGCGCCTCAGTGGTAGCACTCTTAATACTGTTCTCTTATCAGACACTCCCCTCAATGCATCCTCTTTGTTGCCATTATCTTCTAAAAACTGAATTGATAGCAGTTCCTCTTTGTGAGAAAAAGACAGTCCAGTTCAAACTCCTTCTCATGCCATTTCTCAATCATTCCTCATCCCACAGAGTAGTTCCTATGTTCTCATTACAGGCCTTGTGTCATCATCTCTGGGTTGCTCCCATTTTAGGTTTGCTTCCTTCTGGCTTCTCCCATTCCCCTTCATCAATCCCTCATGATTCTTCACTATCCTCCTTCTCCAAATTCATTCCTTTCTTGCTTATGAGTTATACCATGCTTGGGAAGTTACTTTCTCTAGTTTAACTTCTGTGAAATGGATTAATAACGAGATTATGAAAATAACATGCTTGGAGTCCAGCACAGAATGGGTGCTCAATTAATTGTAGTTATTATTTTTGTTAACCCTGCTGCTATTCCTTCTAAAAAAAAATGGGAGTCTGCACTTTTCATCCAAGGTACAATGGCATATACTCAGGGATCAAAGCATCTGTGTTGTTGAGGAATAGGTCCCTAAGTCTTGGCCAATAAGTTAACAGGTGGGACATGACTAGTGGGCAAATGGAGGCTGTACCTTAAAATTCTGTAACCTTATAACGTATAACTTCTGTAACTTATAGTATAAGCATTTTGCCTTTGAGAAGAGCTTAATTGAAGATAAAGAGGCAACCAATGTGGAGGGAGAAACAACTCCAATCACCAACAAGGTTATCAAGGTCATCTTGCAAAAATACAAAAAAAGAAGAAGAAGACGAAGAAGAAGAAGAAAGTTTACAGGAAACATTTTAATACAGCAAAATCCTATTATCTTAAGAGCTATGGATACCCTAACACGTCACTGGTTCACGATGCACAAGTAATATACCCACAGATCAGTCTACTCAGCAAAAGTTAAGAGAGAAAGAATACCTCCACCTCCTTTCACAATCTGTCAAGTAAGCAACTCTGTGTTTTCTGTCAAGATCAGGAGCTTTGGTGAACTAGTCAGGGGTTTCTTTGTTTTTAATTCAGATAAGCTGGTTGTTTGCTTTTGAAGGGGAGTGTAGAGACCTGTTGGCAAGGAGAGAGGAAGCCCCTGAGGAATACACTGAAGACTGCCTGCAACCCCAGCCTGAAGCAGAGCACACACAAATTCCATTGCACGTACACGCACAGCACCTTAATTAATCCATCATTAACATCAGAGCCAAGCTGTGCCTACCACACCTGGCTTGACAGCTGGATTGAAAGCACCATTGACAGCTGGTGCTTATGCACTCTCTTGAAGTGTGGGAGCTGATGATGGGCTTGCCTATGGAGTTAGAGCCCCGCTGGGAGGTTGGATGTTTAATGAAGGTAATGGCAGCTAATGAAAATATTTTTTTGCTAGTGTTTGTTGACTGGCATCACAGCATTGCGACAAAATGCATGTATTTGGCAACGGAATACCTAATGCTGCTAAACATTGTAAAATTGTGTAAACATTTGGAAAGTGCCTCATGTTAAGAAATAAACTCCCATAATGCAATATTTTTAAATTAAATGGTGAAATAGAATCACTGCAGGTCCTTGTGGCCTAGGGGTGGGTGAGTGGGTAAAATATTTCATAAATGTCAAGGCATTTCTCTTCTGTTCCTTGGTCGCACCATATATTCTCACTACTGAGCTACTGAAGCATAGACTATGAGTTTAACCCCAAATCACTTGTTCCTAACTCAATGGTCAATTTATATTTTAGAACCTTATTCAGATATTTTTAGCCCTCACAACAACTAGAATGATTAAAGGACCTGGTGTGGTAGCATGATTCCTTCTATTGCTTATGAAGTTCAGAGCACTTCCTTTTATTTCAATGTAACATGATACAAAAAGATTCAGTCAGTTTGTCTATAGGATCAATAAGCTGAGAAACTGACTTTCCTCTAAGAGTACTTCTTACACCAGCTTTGCTCTGCAGCACCAGCAACAAGATCATTACTAGCTTCACATAGCCTGTGGAATCAGGGTTCACTACTTAAATGCAGATTCTTTATCGCATGGCTTCTGCTGATCAACTCAACCTGTCCCTCAGATTTTAAGGGGGCTAACCCAAATGTTTTACCTCTCTCTCCAACCACACTACCTTTGGGATGTTGTCTCTGCATCTTTGTTCACATTCTCCCAACCCATCTTCCATAGCTCAAGTCCAATATGACCTCCTGATCACCTTTGCTTCCTCTGAGCTACATAGAAGAATATAATTGGTTTGAGCCACCACTATCAGTTCCTTTATGGCAGAAAAAGGACTCTTCCATAATTATCTTTTGCAGGCATTGGTCAATCAATCTATTTTGTAAATACATTGCCAAGAATTGAATCAGGTCTCAACCTCTGGTATAGTGTGACTTCCCCTCATCTCCAACCCTGTTACAATATTCTCTTAGCTATAATTCAGGGAAAGAGATTTAAAAGGTGGAAAGAAGAGTCAAATCCACGCCTTGAAGTATATGTAGTTTATGACCCTTTATTTATAATAGCAGCTACCATTTTTGTCTTTATTAAACACATTCACTAGATTTTTTAATTCATGATTCAGAGTCAGCCAATGCGATATTATCACTTCAATTTTACAAGTTAAGAAAATGGGACTCACAAAGGAAGCTAAGTAACTTTTTTTAGAGTAAAAATCATAAAAGGTTATAGGTCAATTTTATAAAGTTTACATTTTTTAAACAGATAACACGTTTTAGAAACTATTCTAGGCTATTTCCCATAGTGAGTCATTTAATCCCCCCAAGTACCCAGTGATGTAGGTATGAATATAAATTTACCAGTGAGGAGGAACCTGACAAATTAGGAGAGTCAACTCTGCATGCAAATGGTAACTAGTGGGACTTGGATTTAAACTTGAGCAGTTCAGCCTCTACTCTTACCTACTGTGCTGTAGCCATATCCAACACTTCTGACATCAAGTTCAAACTTTTCAAGTGCTGTGTGAATTGCCTCAGAAGGCATTTACACCATGCGTATAAGTGTGTGCATGTGCTTTAACTCCTAGAGGACACAGACCATGGTATGCTCATCACTGTGTTTTATCACATAACGTGTAGTACAACCCTAGATCCTAAAAAGTTGGGGATGTGAAATGTATGCATATTTTTCAAACAAAATCCCTTACAATGGGAAAACTAGATGGCAGTTCAGAAACAATGGTTACCAATTGTCTAAGTGCCTCAGAGAATATCTCTACTGCAAATTACCAGAAAGGCATCTATTGCTTTTTAACTTTTACATTTCTATAATTATTATTTTATAATTACTTAACTGTAGTGAAAAGCATATTTTAGATATATTAGAAGTATTGGTCATTTGACGAAACTTGAATACTCAATCAAGCACATGTCAGATAAGTGCTAGATGAGAAAATGTTACCATTGAATTAATGATTCAGATAATCAATGGATAAGGAGTTGTTTGTGAAATTGTATATTTCCAGAAGATAAGAACTTACCTGCATCAGAAAATACTATAGTCTGCACATCACTCAGTACAGAATATATTGCACATAAAGATAAGTATGTAATAAATGTTTGTTGACTATACATTGAAGTAAGTAAAATATTATATAATATCATTTTCTCCATGTTTTTTCCAAAGACTACATTTTTAATGGAACATACTATAAGTTATGGACCATATGTCTTCAAGTCTATATATTTCATATTTCTTTTTTTAAGTATATGAGAGGGACCCCAAAAAACATAATTATCTTTTAAAGGGTGGGCCCCTTATAGAACAGACTTCTCCTGCTAGGTGAGTATTCTAGGAACCCATCTATATCAGTATACCAACTGGCATTGTTGTGAGAGGCTGTGTTTGACTTCAGTGATTTTTTTTTTTTTTTTTGCAGACTCAATGTGTTTGCCCATTTCATGGTGAGTGATTTAAGAGTACATCTGCCCACACTCTGATGAGTGTTCAGCAGTTTTTGACCAAACATGGAAATGCTCCTTTGTCCCACCCTCCCTATTCACCAAATCTCTCCCTGAGTGACTTTATTTTGTTTGTTTCCCCTGATGAAAAATGTCCTCACAGGGAAATGTTTTGCCCATGTGGAAGAGGCAAAATGAAAAACAGCAGAAGCACTAAAAGCCATCAAAATTGATGAGTTTGAAAACTATTTTGAGCAGTAGAAAAGTCCCCATAGGCATATTCCATCAAATGGATATTATTTAGAAGGTTACTGAAGTTTAAACATGTAAGAATAAAGACATGTGACTTTGTTAAGAATGACAACCTGCAACTTGGTAATAATACTATAATGGTAACAATAAAAATAAAAGATTAAAGTACACAGTGCTTTAGTATAAAAATATTATTATTTTTAAATAAACTCTGAAATGTCTGTTTGACAGAGGAAGATCCTGAGGTTCAGAGAGATGAAATGAATATTAGTATGTGGCAGGTTGATTTTTCAGCCTGGTTCATCTAATGTCAAATTTTCATTATTCAACACCGTGACTGCCTAGAAATAGATTTGTAATTAAGTAACTTCTATAACTGCAAATAATTATCTATCATCTGCCTGTCAAATCTTAGATTTTGCATTTGTTGAACTTCTATGCTCGAGTGGGAGAGCAAGGGTGACTGAAGGTGACATGTGAGTGCTGTGCAAATTAAAAGGCCCAGAAGAATCATGCTGACAAAAAGTCAATAAGAATGAAATGGGACTAATTCAGAAAAATAAAAGAATTATTTTCAACAAAGCTTGAAAAAATAATAAACCACTCTTAAGGATATTGTCTGATCTTTCAAACTAAAGTTCTCAATTGTGAAAACTATTTTTAGAATGCAATGAGCATGTCATCAGAAAATTTAGATTATGCACAAGAATTCATTGTAGATTATACACAGAACATACAAGAGAAATTTGGATATTTTTTCTTTCAACAAAAAATATAGATCATCTGTTTGATTAAAAGTTTTAAGCAAAAGAAAATCTATAGCAAATAAATAGAACTCATCCTGGATGGTTTCCATCAGTACAATAACTTAGTATTTAAGTATATGCTGAATTAAGAATATTTATTGCAAACTATAACCAGAATACACATTAATTTGAATGTATTGATACATTTATTTTATTTTTTCTTTTAACACTGAAATTTTAATAAAAATTTCCACATACAGAAAAAAATTTAGGTAGTTCTATCAAATAAAGAAAGAAAAGAAAGAAATGGGACAAAATGCATTAATATTTTCCTGTCAGGGAGGAGTTATATTATATATTGCAAATGTATTTACCCATGATTGGATAGTCTTTTTGTCATTTACAATACATTGCTTTCTTCTTTCTTCATTTTTTATAGTACTTTTTTTTTTTTACTCTTGAGTTCTTGTTTTATTGTGCAATGTAACAGCATAGAAATACATAAAATATAAATGCACATTCTAATGTCTATCACTCAAGTCAAGAAATAGAACATTGTCGTGGTCCCAGGAAGCCTTATTATTATTATTATTATTCCTCACTGGAGGATATGTTTATTTTTTTTTAATATTTCTTTTTTTTTAATTTTTATTTTCATTGTTGATCTTGTACAGTTTTCTGTCTTTTATTCTCACCCGAACCTGCCACCCCAGCCCTCCCCACCTCCCTCCCATTTCCACCCCCCATAGTTTTTGTCCATGTGTCCTTTATACTTGTTCCTGTAAATCCTTCCCCTTTTCCCCTGAAATTCCCTCCCCTCTCCCCTCTGGTGACTTTCAGCATGTTCCCCATTTCCATGTCTTTGGTTATATTATAGCAGCACAATTTACAATAGCCAAGTGTTGGAAGCAACCTAGATGCCCATCAGTAAATGAATGGATCAAAAAACTGTGGTACATTTATACAATGGAATTCTATGCAGCAGAAAGAAAGAAGGAGCTCATACCCTATGCAACAGCATGGATGGAACTTGAGAGCATCATGCTAAGCGAAGTAAGCCAGGCAGTGAAAGATAAATACCATATGATCTCACCTTTAACAGGAACCTAATCAACAAAACAAACAAACAAGCATAATATTATAGGACTTTTTTTTAAATTTTTATTTTAATTGTTGATCTTGTACAGTTTTCTGTCTTTTATTCTCACCCCAACCCACCACCCCATTCCTCTCCACTTCCCTCCCATTTCCACCCCCCCATAGTTTTTGTCCACGTGTCCTTTATACTTGTTCCTGCAAACCCTTCCCCTTTTCCCCTGAAATTCCCTCCCCTCTCCCCTCTGGTGACTTTCAGCCTATTCTCAATTTCCATGTCCTTGGTTATATTATGCTTGTTTGTTTTGTTGATTAGCTTTCTGTTAAAGGTGAGATCATATGGTATTTTCTTTTTTTAAGTATATTTTGTTAACTATGCTATTAGTTTTCTCATTCTTTCCCCAGTTATTCCCCTCTGCCCAGCATCCCCCAACCCTCCAGAATTGCCCCACTTAGTTCATGTCCATGGGTAATATATATAAGTTCCTCGACTTCTCTAATTCCTATACCTTTCTTTACCTCTCCCTGTCTATTTTACACCTACCAATTATGCTTCTCATTCCCCACATCTTCCCCTCAATTCTTCTCCTCCCCTTCCCCACTGAAAATCCTCCATGTAATGTCCCTTTCTGTGATTCTGTTCCTTTTCTAATTGTTTGCTTAGTTTTTTGTTTTTGTTATTTTTAGGTTCAGTTGTTGATAGTTGTGAGTTTGTTGTCATTTTACTGTTCATAGTTTTTTATCTTTTTCTATTTCTTACATAAGTCCCTTTGACAGTTCATATAATAACAGCTCGTTAATGATGAACTCTTTTAACTTCACCTTATCTGGGAAGCACTTTATCTGTCCTTCTATTCTAAATCATAGCATTTTTCATATTAAGCCAGCATTTATTGAACATCTGTTAGTGAACAGTAATGAGTAAAATGAAAGATAGGCAAAGTAGGAAAAGAAGAGAGGGTTTTGAGACCCTCAAAAATCTAATGTGCTAGAAGAGCAGAAAAAAGACACATGAATAAATAATAGATAATTAGAAGGAAAACAGTCTACAAATATTATTTTTAAAGTGTAGTAGTAGCTTAATGAGAATGAGCCTGGCTGTGCAGGGTAATCATCCAGAAAATGAAATTTAAATTAAGTCTTGATCAGTAAATATAAGTTACTAAGGGGGAATAAGGATAGCGAAATCACAGGAGGGAAGACCATATGTAAAGGCAGCAGGCACATTCAGAGAAGGGGAAGGAAATTAGTGCTGTTATACATACACACATATCATGAGACGTTGGAGTTAGGGAGAATGGAAGTAGGCAAAGGTGGAAAGAAATGTCTAGATAACAAGCCTCAGATAGAATTGCACACCCTCTCCAGTTGAATATCAATGGGAGTTTTTGAAATAAAACTAGCAAATCAACACTGTGTTTTAGGAAGATCACTCTAATGACAATATGGATGGAGACTGAGGCAAAGACAAAATCCCAAATCTCTTTTTTGTTCCTACAAGGACTGGAACCCAAACTGACAGTGGCCTAGAACTGGATGTGGCTTTGAAATTTATTCTAAAGGAGAATAGAGTTGGGGTGTAGATATGGCATATGAGGAGTAGAGGAGGACCTGAGGTAATGTCAAGCTTTTGAATTTAGATGTCTGTGGTACCATTATAAACAACAGGAAATATGGAATGCCACAGAAACATGCTAACCTGGTAATGAGTTTTATCAAGGCATGTTGAGTTTAAGATACCCTTGGAATATGCAGAGGAATATATGAAAAAGACAGATAGGAATATGGGAGTGTAGAGCTATGGATTCCAGGGCATTCTATGTGAATGGACTTGATGGCAGCCTATGGATCAACCAGGGTGGGCACCCAGAAAAATGACTACAAAATCAAGGGGCACCTGGATTTCTAAGGCGTGTGTAGAGAAAAGCCAGTGAGAAAAACAAAAAGGACCTCAGCAGGAAAAGAGAAGTTCAATCAGAAATCAATCAAGACTGTCCCATGTTACAAAATAATGAAGAAAATAAGGACTGATGAACATCCAATTAATTTACATTCAAAAAATGCAATGGATGGAAATTAAGGGGTAGGAGATGTTGCTTACCATTAATATATGCCACTGAAACAGATACTGAAACAGATTAGATAATTAGCATATACTTTTACTCTATTGCCTTTAAGAATATTAATTTATTCTTAAGCCAACCAAGGTTTCATGAGTCATAAAAGATTCTAATCTAAGTGAAATCTTTTGTTATCAGTTATGTATATGGATCCTAGAGTAGCCCTGAAAACATGGACTGATGCAGACCCTGGCTCATGGGGTCTGCAACATTGTGGATGAGATACAAGAAATTCACACAGACTACCAAGTCCTGTGGAGGAAAAGGGATGGCATGATTTTTTTCTCAAGGGGAGAAAAACTCTACGGCCCTCACTGTGACAGGCCTTTATTTCTTTTCTGGACACATTACATGATGGTCCTCATTTACTATGCACAGGTTCACTTTAGGTGTTTACCTTTTACAGAAAACAAAGGAGCCACTAATCACATCACAGAAGAAGGATATTTGTAAATGCAAAGGGAAAAGTGGTTGAACCAGTTACACTCCATACTGGGGAGTTTTAGCATGGATTTTAGGAAGTTACAGTAAGTACTTGCTGTCTCAATTCAGGATAAGGGAGTTTTAGCAAAAGCAAGTCTCATAGCAGTCTAGGTACAATGCAGGCCTGATTCTCCACAGGAGAACCTATCTGTGGGTGTGGGTCCTGTGCATCTCTGAGTGGGAGCTGGGCCCATGCCACTCGGAATGGTCTCCTACAATGGACGGGACTTACAACCTCTCTGATACACAAAAAATTTTTTTCCAACATTGTTTCTTTTACATTCATTGACTTTTCAGCATGGCTTCTGATGAGCAGAGTAAATAAGAACCATATTTTTGTCTTCAATTTTTGTGTTGACCGCCTGAGCTCTTTTCTCCCTAGTTCTCACATGATATTTTTGAGTAATTTCCAATAGGAGTGATATTGCTTTTCTTAAAATCAATTTAAAAAACTTTTGCCCAAATCAATAGAATATGTCATTTCTTCCCTAATGATACACAATACATTAATACTAATTCGAACAAATTTTACAAGATATAATAAGTTACAAAACCTCTTCATGAAACATTTCATCTGATATCTTTAACAAGTTAAGAAAACAAATAAGGCAGATATGTTTATCTTGCAGGTAATAAATTTGACTTAAATGTTTAAGTTACTTGTCAAAAATCACATGGTTAAGAGGAATCTGAACATTTATTTGCTCAATCACTCTGTCCCATAGTATCTTTAGCCCAGAAAATAAAACTCCTCAGCAAATAATAGCTTTTGATTTAATTATAAAATATTAATTTTATGTTCTCAAAAAGAAAATATATTGACTATTTTTCTCTTTAATAGTCAATATACTAAAACTATGTTTAATAGGCTGGTAGGTATGTAAAAGTACAAAACTTCTTTACATAAGAACATGTATTTTATTGTGTGAAACTCCATGGCACAGGAAGTAAGAGTGTTTACCCTGGTAATACACTAACGTCGTTCAAATCCTAGCTGCACCATTTATTAAATGTGTAACTTTAGACATGTCCCTTAATCCCTCAGTTCCTGAGTTTCCTCATTTGTAAGATATTATAATGACAATAAGATTACCCACATAAGTTCCATGTATAAGTTACATGGAAGTCACAATGTTGCAGACCTCATTCAATAGCATCTGAGGCAGTAAGTGGACATTAGCTATTACTGTTGCCATTCTATAATGTAGTCATACCTTTCCTAATGAAACAAATTAACAAGGAGAACACTTTTTGGCCTCATGGCAACTGATGACTCTTGTAGGACTGTAAACATCTACTAAGGAAATGAAAAAATCAGGAAAACAAGTTTCTACCATCATAACCAACTTATTTGGAAGGATTTGAAAGTATATGGCTGTGGATGACTTAGAGATATAAACCTAAATCTTTAATTTTTGTTTCTGTTCTTACAAATTAAATACATTTTAAAGGCAAACATAATTTTACATGAGCAAAGGGCATGAATAAACATTATACAGAATAAAAAGAGAAGAATACAAACAGCTAATGAAATAATGTTGAGCCTCAACTAAGTTTTTGGGACTGTGGAACCCAGGCTGGCCTTGGTTGAAGGATCACATGGGCCCTTTCCCTGAGAGTGTTGCTTTTAATATGGTTCTGCTTCCAACAGAGCCATTCACCACATCTCTCATTTTAATATTTCAAATCCCTGGGAAATCTCCAATCTGCTCTCCATTAGATACCTACCTTGAGCAACCAAGCTATGTCTGAGAAGCAAGGTGATGCCGACATTTTTAGGAAGCTGGAAACCTCCTATAAGCATGGTGAACAGTTACATATGAATGTAGAGTGCTAAACAGATACCTCTCCCCCCAAAAAATCCACTATAATTTGCTACACCAATACTTGAGCCCATCTGCTTACTTTCATAGAATAGACTAGTAGCATAAAATTAGTTGGTCACAGAATATTCTGCCCTGGCTGGTGTAGCTCAGTGAACTGAGCATGCGCCTGCTAACCAAAGGGTCACTGGTTCAATTCCCAGTCAGGGCACATACCTGAATTGTGGGCCTGGTCCCCAGTAGGGGGTGTGCAAGAGGCAACCACACATTGATGTTTCTCTCCCTCTGTTTCTCCTTCCCTTCCCCTCTCTAAAATAAATAAATAAAATTTAAACAAGAAAAGAATATTCTTATTCTCCTTCAAAGTATTTCCAATTTGCTTTGCAGAAATCCAATTCTGTCAGCATTTCCCCACCCCCAAGTCACAACACTGACTGAGGCTGTCTCTTTCATCATACCCTGGCCAATAATAAATATTATAATTCAGGGAAAAAAAGCAATTTCATTTTGACAGGTTAAAAAATGATAACAATTATTTTAACTTTAACTTTATGAGTGTTAGATACCCCATGATCTTCCAATAAATTCTTATACTGCTCTCCCTCCCACTTTGGCCTTAGGCAAGCTCAAGTTGGTTTCTAATATGCACACAAAATTTGAAAAGTAAAGTTAAAAAATGTAAAGATGTCAATCTTGGTGTTATTTTAACTAATAAAAATTTGGAAACAAAGGTATGCATGCATACAAAGAAATAGTATATTTTAAAAAAACATTTGTAGTAATATTTAAAGGTATAAAATAGGCTCATGGTGTCATCCTACCTCAAAAAAGACAGAGCTTCACATGTTGTCTTTCTCTCCCTCTCTCTCTTCCTGCAAAACTTCCTGTCTGACACATGAATGTGGTGTATGTCCTCCAGAATCTGTGAGTAATGATCTTTCTTCTTCTAAGCCCCAAAACGTTTGTTGCTGAGGTGTGTCTTGCAATCATAGTAATAACTGCTCCAGTCACAACATTGACCCTGGGCTCCTACAAGTCCTAGAGCCTGGGGCACTCACCTGAGCTCTAAATAAGAGCATCACTCTCTATAAGATGAGACCTACAAAAAAACAAGCCAATACATTAGAACAACAGAAATTTAGAGGGAGAAAAAGAAGAGACAACAGAACTTCAATAGCATATAATAAACTTTGAAGAAATTTCTCTGAGATAAAGAATGTACTGGTCTTCAGACTGACTGGCTCACTAACTTCTAGGCTATACTAAGGAGAACAAGTAACCTCCTAGGTATATAGTAGCAACAGTCCCAAACTCTAGGGAGAAAGAGAAAAATCTTACTAGCTGCCAAGAAGAACCACAAGATGAATATGATTGAATAATATATTTACTTTACATATAATACAATATATTTAAAATATTATATACTATATAATATATATAAATTATATTAATGAACGATTACAGCCTTTTTATCTTGCACTTTGGAGGATAGCAGACAAAAGAAGGGCAACTACAGAAACTGCCAATAGAAAAGACTACAGGTAACACTTACTAACACAAATTCTTTGAGGTGAAAGTAAAATGTTTGAGGATATATAGGAATTCAGAGTACACACCTACAAACTCCATATAAAGAAAATGCAGGCAGGACTTCCAGCCAAGATGGAGGCATAGGTAGACACACACTGTGCCTCTTTGCACAACCAAAATAAGGACAAAAATTTAGAAACAAAAAAATAACCCAGTACTGACAGAAAATTGAATTGTATGGAAGTCCAACAACCAATGAGTTAAAGAAGAAACATTCATCCAGACCAGTAGGAGGGGCAGAGTTGGGAAGCCAGGTGGAGAGGACTCACAACAAAGGGACAGTTGGAGGACCCTGGGCATGCAAGGAGGAAGTGGGCAGATGCATCAAGGTGGTGGATTGTGGAGGGACTTCAAGCACAAGTTGGCTGGAGGACTGGGCGGTCCCACATTCATGCTCAGATAAACCAGGCGAAACTGGGGAGCAAGACAGACTGAGCAATCCAGGATCTCAGCTCAGGGAAATAAAGCCTCAAAACACTGATTGAAAACATCTATTGGAGCTGAGGTTCCAGGAGCAACTCCCAGTCTCACAGGAGAGTTCGTTGGAGACACCCACAGGGTCCTAGAACATACACAAACCCACCCACATGGGAATCAGCACCAGAAGGGCCCAGTGTGCTTGGGGGAAGTGGTGGAAGTGACTGAAATCCAGCAGAGAGTGGAGCAAGCCAACAATGGCTGAGAGAGAAGCCATTGTTCTCTCTCAGACCCCTTCCCCACATACAGTGTCACAACCCAGCAACTGGGTTGACCCGTCCCAGGGAACACCTAAGGCTCTGCCCCTCACTATGTAACAGGTGCCTCAAGACAAAAAAAAAAAAAAAAAAAAAAAAAAAAAATGGTCCAAATAAAAGAACGGATCAAAGCTCCAGATATAGTACAAGTAAGCAATGAAGAGATAGCCAACCTATCAGATGAACAGTTCAAAGGACTGTTGATCAGGATGCTCACAGAATTGGTTGAATTGGTCACAAATTAGATGAAAAAATGAAGGCTACACTAAGTGAAATAAAGGAAAATGTATAGGGAACCAACAGTGATGGGAAGGAAACTGGGATTCAAATCAATGGAGTGGACCAGAAGGAAGAAAGAAACAACCAAACAGAAAAGAAGGAAGAAATAAGAATTCAAAAAATGAGAAAAGGCTTAGGAATCTCCAGGACATCTTTAAATGTTCCAACATCTGAATTATAGGGGTACCAGAAGGAGAAGAGGAAGAGCAAGAAATCGAAAACTTATTTGAAAACATAATGAAGGAGAACTTTCCCATTCTGGCAAAGGAAATAGACTTCCAGGAAGTCCAGAAAGCTCAGAGAGTCCCAAAGAAGTTGGTCCCAAAGAGGAACAAACCAAGACACATCATAATTACATTAGCCAAGATTCAAATGAAGGAGAGAATTCTAGAAGCAGGAAGGGATAAGGGGACAGTCACCTACAAAGGAGTTCCCATCAGACTGTCAGCTGATTTCTCAAAAGAGACCTTCCCAGCAAGAAGAGGCTAGAAAGAAATATTCCAAGTCATGAAAGGCAAGGACCTACATCCAAGATTGCTCTATCCAGTGAAGCTTTCATTTAGAATGGAAGGGCAGATAAAGCACTTCTCAGATAAGGTCAAGTTAAAGGAGTTCATCATTACCAAGCCCTTATTATAGGAAATGTTAAAGGGACTTATCTAAGAAAAAGAAGATAAAAAACATGTACAATAAAAAGACAGCAAACTCACAATTATTAACAGCCACACCTAAAACAAAAACAAACTTAGCCAACAACTAGAACAGGAACAGAACCACAGAAATGGAGATCATATGGAGGGTTAGCAACAGGGCAATGGGAGGAGGAGAGCGGGGGAAGGTACAGAGAATAAGTAGCATAGATGGTAAGTAGAAAATAGACAGGGGGAGGGCAAAGATAGTATGGGAAATGTAGAAGCTAAAGAACTTATAAATATGACACATGGACATGAACTAAAGGCAGGGAATGTAGACGGAAGAGGGTGTGCAGGGTGGAGGGGAGTGAAGGGGGAAAATGGGACAACTGTAATAGCATAATCAATAAAATGTATTTTTAAATAGATAGATAGATAGACAGATAGGAAGAAAAGAAAATGCAGGCAAAAAAAACTAACCTATTTAGATATATCCTAGTTAGAGACACCAATGTTAGAGACAGTGAAACATAAAGAAATCACAGTGAGCAAAGAACTTTGACATTGATAATTACACATGTATTAGATACAAGATTATGTCTATACATGTTTTACATCAAATAGTAAATCTAAATGTATAAAGTTAGACTGAAAAGTTATAATACAAATGCTAATTAAGCACTCTGAATGATAAAGAATATACAATAAATAAATGAGTAGCATAGATAATGGGAAAAAAAATAGACAGGGGGAGGGCAAGAATAGTATGGGAAATGTAGAAGCTAGAAAACTTATGACCCATGGACATGAACTAAAGGGGGGAATGTGGGTGGGAGAGGGTGGGTAGGGTGGAGGGGAATGATGGGGGAGAAATGGGACAACTGTAATAGCATAATCAATAAAATATATTTAAAAAAAAATAAAATAAAATAAAATAAATTCTAAAAAAAAAAAAAAAAAAAAAGAGCACTTATCTCTCTCAGGCACATTACAGAAATTACAGATGATGAGGAAGAGAGAAAGTAAAAGTTTGTTATAGAGCTTAGTGTATTTGCATGGTTTGGGAATGACAGGAAAATAAAACATGTGGAAACCAAGTGTTATAATTTGAATTCTGTTTTCTTAAACTTCATGTGTTGAAGTCCTATCTCCCACTTGGAACTTTTTTCAGAAATAGTGTTGTTGCAGCTGTAACTAGCCATGATGAGGTAATACTTATAGGGTGTACCCCCAATCCAAAGTATCTAATGTCCTTATAAAAAGGAAATGTTGACAGGGACAGGTAAACAGGGGAGGACCACGTGAAGAGTGAGTCAGAGAGCGAAGCAAGGAATGCCAAAGATTCCAGCCACCACCAGAAGCTAAGCCTGAGGAATGGAGGCAAATCTCCCTCACAATATCAGAAGGAACCATCTCTGCCAACACTTTGATTTCATATTACTGGCCTCCAGAACTACAAGATAATAAATATCTGTTTTTTTTTTTGAGCCAACTAGTTTGTGATACTTTGTGAGAGCAGCTCTAGCAAACTAATTACACCCAGTGAAACTTTGTGGAAGAACAAGTTGGTATCATGTTTTCAACTAGCAGAAATACATGTTTCTGAATTATACATATAATTAGAGAGAGAGAGAGAGAGAGAGAGAGAGAGAGAGAGAGAAAGGAAAGAGTAAAGATTAATGGAATGGAAAGGGAAAAAGAAACAGAATCAAAAGGAAAGAAAAATGGTAGCTTGATCAACAAGAAATAAGAAGGAAAAGGAAACAAAAATGCTTAATAAGTTGAAGCATATCGTTCACTTTATTAAGTGTGAACAGAATGAACTTCTTTCATAAGGATAGAAATCTATTTAACTTCTTCAAAAATAGATATGCTTTACTTGCAAAAACACATTTTCATAGGCATTAAAAGTACACAGCATTACAAGATTCTCATCATTTTCTTGAGCTCATGGAAGACTACATTCCTAGTGAATCACAGAAGTGGTTTTAGCCAAAGGGCTGTGAACCAAACCAGATAGCAGGGTAACATGGACCCAGCTTTCTCTTCTCCTGCCACAGTGAATGCTGACATCTCAAGCTTAGAGGGCAGAACCACAAGATGGAAGCAGCCTGGATTATTGAAGTGACAGGAGGACAACTGCGTTGGAAAGTCCAAAAAAATTGAAAACTGAATTGGACTTAAAGAGAGCCAAAAATACACTTTGTTTATTTTTTAAGCCCTCAAAATGTCAGGGTTAATTTGTTACTGAAATATAGTTTTCCTTATCTTGACTGATACAAATAAAATTCACCGACTGAAAAATCATTGAAAACAAAAGAATAGACAAAGAGATACTGGGCAAATGCAAATAAAAGAAAGCAAGAATAGATATATGATGAGGTGGATTATAAGGCTAAAATTCCCCAAAAGGAAAAAGAGTGGTATTGTGTAATAATAAAAATCACAATTTGTGATGAAAATATAAGCAGCCTTAAATACACATTCACACACACACACACACACACCAATAATACATTGATATTACATATCAACAATGTGGTAGTTTAAAGGTATAGAACAAAAATTATTCAGAGTGCAATGAAAGTGTTGAACAAAGTAAGGTATGAAACTTTAGAATATCTCAGAACATCTAAGAGACAAAATGTAAGTCATAGAAGAATTAAATCTTAAGTGATTTAATAGATATATCCCTTGACAGAGAATATACATTTCCTTTGATCACAATATAAAGCTTAACATATTTTAAAAGATTACTTTCCATTTTAATAATTCATTAAAATTTGAAACAAATAAACTTGTATTTAAAATTAGAGTAAGAATTTGTTAAAATAAATCTGCAGAAAAACAGATATACCATAGCTCTTCAAAAGCTCTTATCTCCTCATGAATATCAAGAGAATGTTAGCCCGTGGAGTGAAGATAACTATCATTGCTTCAATACAGCCTATCTTCAAATTATTCTCAATGTTTAAACAACATCGAAGATAGATGACTGCTTCTATTTCTTTCAAAGTGGGAGAAAAATGAACTTGTTTCTCTACAGAGATCTGTAATATCCTACCCCTGAGGAAAGAGAATTTATATATAGACAACTTAAGATTCTTTAGCTCAAAAAAAAATCTCAAACCAAGTTACATTCTAGGCATAAAAGATCCCATCCATACACCACTGTGCTGTCTCCATGGGAGAGGATGACCATGCATCCTAGTTTCTCCTGGGATAATTATTAGTAGCATTCCTTTTCACTTTCAAAAGTGTCTACATTTGGACAATAATTTTATAGTAACCCCACCAGGTAGTGATACAGGTCATTGCTTAAGATTTCAGGGGTCTCTGGGTCTTTTCTATACAAAGATTTGTGAGGATACTCAGGCCATCTATGGGTCCCTTTTAACTGTTCTGAATGAAAGCACTTGTGTTTTTTATGACCTTGACCCAAATAAAACTATGGCCATTAAAAATACAGTAAGGAAATGCTATTATCCCCTACAACAAATTAGAGGATGACAATTGTGTATTAGAAAAAAATGTAATATGTCCTTATTACATGTATAAGCCATACTGTTCTAAACAAAAATGCATCCATTCAAAATCAACGATGTATAAACTGGAACATAGTTCATTGTGATAAAAAGGGTCAATATTAACTTGGCCATCTTATGAATAATATATTTAAAGAATTATAGATAAGTTGTGAATGCTATTGATAATATCTCAGGTAATATGAGAACTTCTTTATTCTATTTTACCCCACACTATCATTTTTTGGTACATATTATTGACTTCTACAGTTTACTTCTATGAGTATGCTCCAACTGATAGATTTATATTATAATCATCCCTATGCTATCAAACTTCATATGCTAACATGAATTCATTCATTATTCTATTCACAACACATGGTCAGTACAACACACACTTTGAATGAAACACATACCTTTCAGTCTACTTCTCTTTAATATAAGAAACTATGACTTTATCCATGGATGAAACCAAAGTGGGGTAGGATCAAGGGTGGGAAGTGGGAATGACTGGGGTAGAAGGAGTGATGGGAGGAAAAACTGTATTTAAACAACAATGGAAAAGTGTGAAAAAAATAAAATAAAATAAAATAAAATAAACTGACTTTAGTTGGGCCCTGGGCTATACTTGAACATCTGATGTTCCTGTTGTTTAATATCCACTGATTTCTGCTTTCCATTTCGATTTTGCATTTCTACTACTAACAATGTCTTAACTTGTCTATTAATTTTCAACACTTAGTGCAAATATCTCTATTTATAATAAAATGGATACAATTCTTTTTTTTTTTTTTTTTTTTTTTTGCTGGTCATTAGACAGCCAATACTATTGGTATTGTAGATACTCATCTGGCATTTCCTCATTCTTTATATCAGCATTGAGTTAATTAGATTGCTTCAGATACTTGTCAATTTGTATAGATAGATGAGTTTGGCTTGAATCTCTGTCAAATCAATGCTTTGTCATAGAATCTCACTTTGTTTATTTGTCACAGAAATCCATATAACGTTATCCCTCAGAGATTCAGTTAATTAGTCTATCATTGCTCCTTGTTTCCTTCTGGTGGTCCAATTGACCATCATTGTAATTCTGATAGCACTGGATACTATAAATATGGATTCTTATCAGAAGAGTTGTAGAACTTTCAAGGAAAAGAAATTGTATATATTTTTAAAATGTGTGGTTTCCAGAATTCCAAAGTAGAACTTAGAATTTTTCATGAAAAAATGAGAAAATTTAATTAAGAAAAATCAAATAATCTTTGTAATGATTAAGAAGTTACATACACAATTAAATGTAATTTCAAGAATTATTGAACTCCAGATTACAAAAGGTCAGTATGCTAGCAAATAAAAAAATGACCATATTCAAAACATCCAGTACCAACATGTGAAGTACACTGAAATGAATGCACAAATAAATGAGCAAATACATATATACATACATACGTGCATCCTTTCCGTGTTCTGTAACTGGCTAAAAGCTTTTCATTCTAAATAAAAGATTAATTAATTATCTAACTTGTGTGTTTCCAGAAACATTTTTTTAATTTAAATATTTTATTGTTTGTATTATCACAGTTCTCCCAGTTTTTCCCTTTTGTGGAAAGAGTTTATATTAATTAACAGGAGTAGAAGAAGAAAATATTTTATTTTTTAAAGTTATGTTATTATAGACATAGTTTTATCTAACAAAAAATTTTCAATCCCATCTTTAAAATCAAAGTGAATAAATTTGCTACAATAAAATACTAAAGCACATGGTAAGAAGATATATATGAGGGAAAAAATTGTCATAAAAATTACAACCATCGATGAGACTGACGAAATATTCTACTAGGCACAATTTAAACCCCTAGTTTCTATAATGAAAGGGGAAACATTGAAGTTTATCTTCAGCATATTATCCAGGCAAAAATTGACTCCATGCTTTCATCTTAAGCCACATGGACACTTCACAATCAGTTCTGGTAACTTACAAATTGTGCATGACCAATGACAATGTGACTACAGTGGGTTACCATTTTACACATTCAGCAATTAAACCACGAGGAATACAAAGAATGATTTTTAGATTTTTGTCAGTATCTAAATAGTTTCATATGCAGTCTGGGACAAAAGTAGGTTTACAATTGTGATTATGAGAAACACAGTTTAGAACTTCCAGCCAAGATGGAGGCATAGGTAGATACACTTTGCCTCCTTCTGCAACCAAAAGGACAACAACAAATTTAAAAACAAAAAACAACCAGAAATTACAGATAATTGAACTGTAAGGAAGTCTGACAACCAAGGAGTTAAGAAACATTCATTCAGACCAGTAGAAGGGGTGGAGCTGGCAGCCAGACAGAGAGGACTCATGGCAAGGTGGCTGCTGGAGGACCTGGGCAGGTAAGGCAGCAGCTGGCAGAGCAGGAGGTCCCACATTTGTATGTGGATAAACCAGGAGGAATAACTGGGAAGCAAGACAGACAGCACAATCCAGGGTTCCAGTGCAAGGAAATAAAGCTTCAAAACCTCTGACTGAAAAAACCTGTGGGGGTTGAGGTGGCAGGAGAAACTCCCAACCATACAGGAGAGATCATTGGAGAGACCACGGAATCCTAGAACGTACACAAAACTACCCACCCAGGATTCAGGACCAGATGGGCCCAAGTGCTGTGGGTGGCAACAGAAGTGACTGAAATCCAGCAGAGAGCCAAACAAGCAGCATTGTTCCCTCCCAGACCACTCCCCCACATACAGCACCACAATGCAAAGACTAGGTTGCCCTGCCCTGGTGAATACCTAAGGCTCTGCCCCTTACTATGTAACAGAGATGCTGAGACAAAACAAACAAACAAAAAAAATGGCCCAAATGAAAACAACAGATCAAAACTCCACAAAAAGAGCTAAGCAACAAGGAGATAGACAACCTATACAATGCAATGTTCAAAACACTGACAATCAGGATGCTCACAGAATTGATTGAGTTTGGTCACAAAATGAAGGAAGAAATGAAGCTACACAAAGTGAAATAAAGCAAAACGTACAGGGAACCAACAGTGAAGGGAGGGTAACTGAGACTCAATTCAACAATTTGGAACAAAAGGGAGAAATAAACATCCAACCAAAACAAAATGAAGAAACAAGAGTTCAGAAAATTGAGGAGAGACTTAGGAACCTCTGGGACAACCTTAAACCTTCCAACATCCAAATCAGAGGGGTGCCAGAAGGAGAAGAGGAAGAGCAAGACATTGAAAACTTAAGTGAACAAATAAGGAAAGAAAACTTTGCCAATCTGGTGAAGAAAATAGACTTCCAGGAAGCCCAGGAAGCCCAAAGAGTCCTAAAGTGGTTGGACCCAAAGAGGAACACACCAAGACACATCATAATTAAGTTACCCAAGATTAAAGATAAAGAGAAAATCTTGAAAGCAGCAAGAGGAAAGGAGAAAATTACCTACAAAGGAATTCTCTTAAGAGAATCAGCTGATTTCTCAAAAGAAACCTTGCAGGTAAGAAGGGGCTTGAAAGAAGTATTCAAAGTCACGAGAGGCAAGCACCCACATCCAAAATTACTCTATCCAGCAAAGCTATCACTTAGAATGGAAGGGCAGATAAAGTGTTTCCCAGATAAGCACAAGTTAAAGGAGTTCATCATCACCAAGCCCTTATTGTAAGAAATGTTAAAGGGACTTATCTAAGAAAAAGATGAAGATCAAAAATATGAACAGTAAAATGACAACAAACATAACTCTCAACAACCAAACCTAAAAAAAAAACTAAGCAAACAACTAGAATAGGAACAGAATCACAGTAATGGAGATCACATGGAGGATTATCAGTGGGGAAGTGGAGAGAGGGATGGGGGAAAAGATACAGGGAATAAGTAGCACAAATTGTAGGAAGAAAATAGACAGGGGGGAGTTAAGAATGCTATAAGAAATGTAGAAGTCAAAGAACCTACATGTTTGACCCATAAACATGAACTATGTGGGGGGTGGGGAGTGTGGGTGGGAGAGGGTGTACAGAATGGAGGGGAATAAAGAAAGGAAATGGGACAACTGTAATAGCATTATCAATAAAATATATTAAAAAAAGAAACACAGTTTATTCTTATATTATTATTTATTACTTCTTTATTATTTTCCATATGAACAACTCTAAACCTACTGTTGCCCCACCCTGTATAGGCATAATCTTCAAGATATCCTCTGTGTTGAATAAGATCTGTCTGGAAAAAGTCCAGCCATTCTTAATATAATGAGAATGGTTTATGAGATATCAATGTAACCTGGCAGCCAAGGAGAGTAGACCAGAATGCACATGTGTGAGCAATGATGACTTCACTGTACTAGTCAGTGGGGGCAGTAGGCACTGTTGAGTGAGTATGTGTACTGTGTGGCAATCACATTCAAAATGACTGAGCGAGTACAGCAATGAAACTGTATCAGATCTTGTGGTAAGCTAGAATATTCCTCCATGGAAACTATTTAGATAGTTCAGAAGGCTGCAGCTATGTGTAACTGGTGCTTGGCAACTTTATCAGAACAATGTGCCTGCTCATGCATCATGTCTCATGCAGAGTTTTCTGGCAAAACATCAAATCACCCAGGTGACTCAGCCCTCCCACACCCCATATTTGGTGCCCTGTGACTTCTGGCTTTTTACAGAACTGAAATCACCTTTGAGAGAGAAGAGATTTCAGACCATCAGTGAGATTCAGGAAAATACAACAGGGCAGATGATGGCAATTGGGAGAACTGTATGAGGTCTCAATGTGCCTACTTTGAAGGGGACTGTGGTGTTATTGTCCTATGTACAATGTTTCTTGTATCTTGTATCTTCTTCAATAAATGTCTCTATATTTCATATTACATTGCACAATACCTTCTGGACAAGCCTCGTATATAATTTATACATGTTGAAATTGTATCAATCAGCTGGAAATAATTGTGCAAATTTTGTTGCCAGAATAAAGTAGCATGATAATTGAGCACTTTGAAAGCTCTTCATTTTAAGTGAAACCATGTTTTTTTATTTTAAAAAGTTAAAAGAGTACTTAAGAATACCGTAAAGATAATAAGAGAATGAGTTCAATAACCCTAGGAAGAACATTATGTACTTTTGAGTCAACAGTGTTTATGAAAATTTAAATAATATAAAGCAGAATAACAAAGCCCAGCTAAAATGAGTCTAATCTTTGTAGAACTATTTCTGTATTAACATTTGTGGCATTAAAGCAAATAAACTTAGGAAACTTTATTACTATTTTTAGATATTTAATTTGTTTAATTCATAGGTTTTTCAAGATTCTGATTGCATATCTCTAGTGGCATCAGTAGAAAGGAAGTATCTATTTACTCTACTAACATGTAGCAGAGGGCCTACAGGAGCAAGCTAGAAGCTGCAGTACTGTAAAACTATTCATTCTAAATCATAATGTCAAATTATAAACATTTGAACATTAAATATAAAAGTTAATATTAATATTTTTAATTTTGGTAAAATTTCAAACTATTTTTGTATCCTAGACATTCTGCATTGATGACATTTGACCTCAACCTTGGTTTTTTTAAAGCGTATTTTATTGATTATGCTGTGTGTGTCATGAGATGAAAAAAGATTGAAAATTGCTGCCTTAGCTCATTAATTTATAACATGATCTGTACCTGTAACCAAACCACTAGTAGTTAAATTCTGGAAAATTAAAATATTTCTTTTTAAAAATATTTCATTGATTACGCTGTTACAGTTGTCCCATTTTCCCCCTTTAGTCCTCTCTTCCCTGCACCACTCCCAGCAGCATTCCTCCCCACCTTAGTTCTTGTCCACGGGTCATACATGTAAGTTCTTTGGCTTCTGCATTATCTATACCAGGGGTGTCAAACTCATTTTCATCGGGGGCCACATCGGCCTCACAGTTGCCTTCAAAGGGCCTAATGTAATTTTAGGATTGTATAAATGTAACTACTCCTTAACAGCTAAGTGAGAGTTCAGCACTGCCACCGGGTAGAAACAAGGTGCCAGGCCATATAAAACAAGGTGGAGAGCCAGATTCCGCCCACCGGCCTTGTGTTTGCCACCTGTGATCTCTACTATTCTTAACCTCCCCCTGTCTATTTTGTTCCTACCAGTTATGCTTCTTACTTGCTGTACTTCCTCCCCATTCTCTCCCTTCCCACTCCCTGTTGATAACAGTCCATGTGATCTCCATTTCTGTGATTCTGTTCCTGTTCTAGTTGTTTGCTTACTTTATTTTTGTTTCTGTTTTTTTTTAAGGTTCAGTTGTTGATAGTTGTAACTGCCTTTTTTTTAGATTTAATTGCTGATAGATATGTACTTATTGCCATATTACTATTTATATATTTTATCTTTTTCCTCTTCTTCTTAAAGAAGACCCTTTAACATTTCATATAACACTGGTTTGGTGGTGATGAATTCCTTTAGCTTTTTCTTATCTCATAAACTCTTTGTTTGTCCTTCAGTTATAAACCAGAGATTTGCTGGGTAAAATATTCTTGGTTGTAGGTTTTTACTTTTCAATTGTTTGAATATTTCTTGCCAGTCTCTCCCAGCTTGCAAAGTTTCTGCTGAGAAATCAGCTGATAGTCTTTTATAGTAGCTCCCTTCTAGGTAATTACATGATTGTCTCCTGCTTCTTTTAAGATTCTCTCTTTGTCTTTAATATTTTGGATTTTAATAATGATGTGTCTTGGTGTGGGCTTCTTTAGGTTCATCTTGTTTGGGACTCACTGCACTTTCTGGACTTGTATGTCTATTTCTTTCACTAGGTTAGGGAAGCTTTATGTCAATATTTTTTCAATTAGTTTTTCCATTTCTTGCTCTCCCTTTTCTCCTTTGGAACTCCAATAATGCAAATGTTGGCACACTTGAAGTAGTTCCAGAGGCTTTTTGTACTACCCTCACTTTTTCTTGGATTCTTTTTTTATTTTTTGCTATTCTGATTGGGTGTTTTCTGCTTCACTTTCTTCCAAATCTCTGATTTGATTCTCTGCTTCATCTACTCCACTGTTGATTCCCTGTAATATATTTTTATTTCAGTTAATGTATTCATTATTTCTGACTGGTTATTTTTATGTTCTCTTGCTTCATTTTTTAAAAGTCTTTATTTATTTATTTTTAGAGGTGGGGAAGGGAGGGAGAAAGAGAGGGAGAGAAACATCAATGTGTGGTTTCCTCTCATGACCCCTACCAGAGACATGACCCACAACCCAGGCATGTGCCCTTCCTGACTGGGAATCAAATTGGCAACCCTTTGGTTTGCAGGCCATGCTCAGTCCACTGAGCCACACCAGCCAGGATTCTAGCTTCATTTTTACGGTCCTTATCACTTTGTCAAAGTTCTCACTAAGTTAATCTACTCTTCCTCTAAGTTCATTGAGAATCCTTATAACCAGTGTTGTGAACTCACATCTAGTAGACTGCTTGTCTCCATTTGTTTAGTTCCTTTTCTGGAGTTTTGTTCTGTTCTTTTATCTGGGACATGTTTCTTTGTCTCCTCTTTTTAGCAGCTTCTCTGTGTTTGTTTCTGTGTATTAGATAGAACTGCTACATCTCTAGAGCTCAGTGGAATGGTCATTTGCAGTAGATGTCTTTTAGGGTCCAGTTGCATACCTTCCCCATTTGGGGAATACCCCCAGCTTGGGCACTTCAGGTGCACCCACTCACCATGTGGGCCTGTTGTAGTTAAGCTTTCATCACTATTGGCACATCAATGGGAGGTATTTACCACCAGGCTGATCAGCTGGCTGCAAGGACTGGCTGCAACCATCATGGAGGAAAAACTGTGTGGGGGCCCACCCCCCGCCAGATCATGACTTACTTCAGCTGGGCTCTGGTGCCTGCTAAGTCTACCCTTTGAGTGTGTCATTTGCAGAGGTAATTGGGTGGTTCTTTGATGTGGTCTGAAGCTGTTCACCAATTGTGCTGTCTCTGGCACCTTCAGGAGGTGCAGGCCAAGGTCAGCCGCCTCCTATGTTCTGCCTGGTACCACCCTGCATGAACTATAAAGTGATCTGCAGATGGTTGCTACTTATGCTGGGCTTGGAGTAGCCCAGGAGAGGTAAAGCTGTGAATCAAGGCAGGCTGCCACTTGTGCCAGGTCTGGGACCAATTAATGAGAGGTATGGGGCACAGTGAGGCCAGATCCTATTTGTTTGAGAGATTTTAGGAAAGTCTAAAGAATGAGCCATGGCATGCCTTCATATGGGAAAGCCACTGTAAACAGCTTGGGTGGCCCCACAAGTTGGGTGGGGCAGGGTCTCAGAGAATCATCAGGGAAGGGCTAGCAATGTTAGCCAGATTGATGGAGTCTTAGATATGGTGCCCACCTGCCAGTTCTGTGTGTGGAGGGTTCATCAAAGGAATAATGGCCTCTGCCAACTCTCCAGTCTGGGAGAAAGCTTCCCCTCGAGCTCTAGCCCTGATGCTGGATAATTCAGTTCCTCCCTATATGGCCTTGGTGCGTTTTGAGCTGCTGTCAAAGTCCATGTGCAGGACCTTTAGAGGAACTTCTGAGACTCCAGGAGTGCTCCATCTCGCTCAGCCACAACCCCCACTGGTTTTTACTGTCAGATGTTATGGGGACTCCTCTTTCTGGCACTAGAACACTGGGCTGGTGGGCCTGGTGTGGAGCTGGAATACCTTTCCCCTCAAGGGGGACCTCTGCAGCTGAGATATCTCTCCCAATTTTTAACTGCCACACGAGTGTAAAACCCATTCCACATCTCTGCCCCTCCTACCAGTTTTGATGTGTCTCCTTTGTACCCTTAGTTGTAGGACTTCTGGTCAGCCAGATTTCAGGTAGTTCTGAATGATGGTTGCTCTTTAGTTTAGCTATAATATAATGTGGTTGTGGGAGGATGCAAATACCATGTTTACCTATGCAGCCACCTTGACCAAAAGCAAGAATCTTCATTTATAACAGGTTTCCAGGAGATGCCAAGGCTTCCGTTCAGGATCCACATAGAGGAGCAAGTCCTTAAAGGATGCCTCAGAATCGCAGAAGACACATACCTATGCATGGGGTGAACACCTGCATGTTCTGAGCCAGGAATCCTGGAAACGAATCATGTCCACTCCACTAAAGTTTGTATTGGATTCTTAGACTAGAAAAGGGAAATAGAGGGATGCAGGTATTAAAAGATAAAGTGAGGCATATTAAACATTTTAAGAGTTCACTTGAGCAAAAATTGATTCTAATTCAGCAGATTCCAATCTAGCAGATAGAATGGAGTTCTGAGAAGCTATGTGAAATGAAAGACTTTTACAGGCAAAGTTAATGCTATGCCAAAAAGTGGGCTGGTTATTGCAAATTACTTCCATTTAGGGAATGGCAGGGTCTCTGTCAGGCAGATGGCCTAACTAGTGCTGGACATTTCTGATTGGCTTGTTGAAGACTCCATTTCTGGGGGAGCCAAAACTATAATTAAGTCTCAGTGTGGTGACATCAGGCTTAACATAAGTGACTCCATTTTGGGCCTGTTGTCTTGTTTTTAATACAGGTTACTGCTTACACAGCTTACAAATGTTCTACTCTGTAACTGTAAAGGAGAAGTATCAGAGAGTTGGGCAATACACAGACAGGTTATATTAAAGACAAAAGTTTGTGTAATGACTAAAGTATCTTAAATTACATTGTAAGTGAAAAATCTGAAAAACACAATATAGCCCTGGCTGGTGAGGCTCAGTGGATTGAGTGCTGACCTCAGCTAACCAAAGATCACCAGTTCAATTCCCAGTCAGGGCACATGCCTGGCTTGCAGGCCAGGTCCCCAGTGGGGGACGTGCAAGAGGCAATCGCACATCAGTATGTCTCTTCTTCTCTCTAAAAATAAATAAATAAAATCTTTAAAAAAAAACACTACATAAATTTCTATTACAAAGCAAAAAGAAACAGCTGATATAAAATCAAGAAATTTAACCCAAAAACTGTGAATGAATGTTCTAGAAATAATATAAGCAAAGAGAAAAACAAGAATACACGCATTAATTTAAATTGAAAGAGAAAAAGATAAAGCAGCATAAAGTACTAGCAATAAGATGAGATTTTACAAACACTTAGTATTAAGGAAAAAGATAATTGAGAAAATATGGACCTACTAAACCAAGAGGGACATGAAATTTATTATAACTGGAAAATAGTTCGATATTAAAAAGCATTTTATATCAGTATTTAGGTTGAAAAATTGAAGAAAGTAAATCTGTAGAGTTAGAAAGTACTGAAAAACTAACACAAAAATATTTTAAAATGCTGAGAACACATCAATCACCCAGCTATTGCATATTACCAGGAGGATGACATGTAATCTAAGATAGAGGAAAATTTAATAACGTTTCCATGGAACTAAATTTTTATTGTTATAATCATTATTTAATATGCCTTAGCATCAATAATATATTAGGGCTGTACTTAAGGTAGAAATAACCACTTCTGCATGAATTTATGATTCATGTTGAAAGACAAACACAAGGGAAGAATAAAATACATTCAGGGAAGGATCCAGAAATCATTTTCCCTACAAAATGTTAGACTATACTACATAAGGGTGATATTGTTCTATGTTTATTAAAAAATTGAATAGAAAACATGCTAACAAAGTATAATAATTTACATCCCATTTAGTCTAGACCTGAAATATTTTCCTTCTACCAAGTAACCCAGGATACTGTAACATGGGAAAAACTATCCACTATTTACCCAGAGGAGTAAATGAAGCACTTTGGGAGTGAACTACCTTTCAGATCACCAAGGCTCTATTGGCCTAATTACACCCCATTGTACTAAGTGGTAGTTTAATGGGAGGGTGGCTGTAAGGCAACTACAGGGCACTTGACGCAACAGGAAGCATTTCACTCTTCTGAGAGCATACTTACAGACACTGCATTGATAACAATTGTCTAGTAACACTTCATGGAAGCACCTCTTCACATTTCTATGTATAAATTCACTTTTAAGTTTGCCACTGGAAGAAAGCTTGATTTTTGCAACACTTCAAAATGTGCAGAAAGCAAATGGTATTTTAAAATTAAATTAAACTTTAATCTAAAAGAGTTATTCAAACTGCTTGAAAGCAACAACACACTTTCTGTGGGCACTGCTGTGTCCAATATGAACTATCGCATATGTGCATTTTCAGATGGGGCAGGAGAAGCCATTTGTGTCTAGGAGAGTTTATATAGATTTTGAAGAGTAGACATGCATGAAAAAAATGCCTTGTCCCTGTCCCTAGGTCATCAAAGAACAGGATTCACTTGAAGTTCTAACCTGATTTTGACCACAATAAATAACTCTTGGCTCAGATTCACTCTGTCAGGGCCCACTGGAGCCCCTTCCTGCAAGAGGACATGGCACCATATGCCCCATTAAACATAAGGCAAGCTATCTCTAGCTGGCTGCCTGAAAAGTCTTTAATGGGACTATTCAGAGCAGTGACAAGTATCTTTTCAAGTAGCTATATCACTTTCAAGACTTATCTTTTTTTAAATTTTCATGTTACTGATTTTAGAGAGAAAGAGAATAGAAGGGAGAGAGAGAAAGAGAGAGAGACAAAGAGAGAGAGAAAGAGACATCAATTTGTTGAATTTGTTGTTGCACTTATTTATTCATTCATTGGTTGATTCTTGTATGTGCCCTGACTGGAAATCTAACTTGCAACCTTGGCATATTGGGACAATTGCTCTAACTAATTGAGGTACCTACCTGGTCAGGGCTTTAGGAATTTAACTTTAAAAATCATTGTGGAGCCCTGGCTGGTGTGGCTCAGTGGATTGAGTGCTGGCCTGTGAACCAGAGAGTCACTGGTTCGATTCCCAGTCAGGGCACATGCCTGGGTTGCAGGCCAGTTCCCCCGTAGACGGCACACAAGTGTAACCATGCATTGATGTCTCTCTCCCTCTCTTTCTCCTTCCCTTCCCCTTTGTCTAAAAATAAATAAATAAAATCTCTTTAAAAAATCACTGTGGATATATTGTTTATAGTAGTAAAATTTTAGAATCAAATATACAACAGAGGAGCCACAAACTGTGTCATATACTTACAATAAAGTACTAAATAGTCAGTATGAATAATGATGTAGAAAAATACATAGTGATGTTGAAAAATACATGCTCAATTTAAGTGAATAAAACACTTTAATTTGCTAAGTATTATGCCATTTTGTTATATCTGCATATATAAATGTGTAAAATAAATCATAGAAAAAAGAATGAAATATGGTGGCAGGTTAAAATGTTATAATCTATCTGGTTATCATAAGATCAGAGATGATCTTTATGCTTTTCCCTATTTTTCTTTTTTATTTTTATTATTATTATTAATTTTGATAGTTTATCTTTTATGGTATTTCTTCCATCACCAAATATCTCCCTTATACTCTCTTCCACCTGTTTTTCATTTTTTAATAAAAGAAACACATGTGCTCCATCAAAATATTATATATATATATCTTAACACTTGGTATCATCATTCTTCCCAGAAAGAAAATTTAAAAAAATTTTTTTGATGAGTCATTTGGGCAGAGGATGAAAGATGTCACAATGTAACACAAAGTCACCAGTATCCAAGATATGGAAGGTAGATGTGGGTTATGAGGAGAGGGCTTTGGTGTATTCTTGAGAGGGAGGGAGAACAGAAAAGATGGAGGGCAAACAAGAGGGCTGATATACGGAGGCAGGCACAGTGGTGGAAATCAGCCTGTGGAAAACTCCCTGAGGTGGAGTGGCTAAAGGACATTTTAAAAATAAAATGACTTCTAGTTTCAGTCCCTTGCAGTCTGAGAAGATATTTGATATGATTTCAATTTTCTTGAATTTGTTGAGGCTTACTTTGTGTCCTATCATGTAGTCTAGCTTTGAAAATGTTCCATGTGCATTTGAAAAGAATGTGTATTTTGCTTCTTTGGGAATGAAAGGTTCTATATATGTATATCTGTTAAGTCCATTTGATCTAGGACATTGTTCTACATATGTATATCTGTTAAGTCCATTTGATCTAGGGCATTGTTCAATGCTGTGATATCCTTTTGTTGATGTTTTGTTTACACAATGGAGTACTACACAGCAGGAAGAAAGAAGGAACTCCTACCCTTTGCTACACCTTGGATGGAACTGGAAAGCATTATGCTAAGTGAAATCAATCAGGCAGTGAGGGACAAATACCATATGACCTTACCTTTAACTGGAACCTGATCAACAAAACAAACAAGCAAGTAAAATATAACCAGAGACATTGAAATTAAGAACAAACTGACAGTAACCAGAGGGGATGTGGGAGGGGATATTAGGGTGGTTAGGGGAAAGCATTGTCAAGGAACATATATAAAAGATGCATGGACAAAGCCAAAGGAGGGTAGGATTGAGGGTAGGAGGTGGGGATGGTTTGGGTCAGAAAATAGAGATAACTGTACTTGAACAATAAAATTTTTTTTTTTAATTTAAAAATAAGAAAATAAAATGACTAGTGGTTAATGCCTTTACACTTGTTGCCTGTTTTTAAACCCCTTCCCAAAATCTTCAGTAAAGTTCAACCTGCTCATGAATGTTATGTGCAAGAGTCAGTTTCTCAGGGTGACTTCAGGAAGAGCTGAGTTTCCTCTCTGAATGTGTCTGAGTGCACATCAAAGCTGGAAGCCCCAAGGGAAGACATTAGAGGTGGAGGAAGCTATAAGATCTTAAGGTTGAGAAATTCATAAACATCTTAGTGTAGGTTCTGCATTTCAAGACATGGAAATGGAGGGTATGATGAGTGAATTAACCTTGTTGGTTGCTATGGACCAGCATCCCAGTTGGTCCAGAAATCAGAGCATGAAATCAGAGAGGATGAACTTGAGCCTGATATATTCATGGAATTTGCCTGGCCAAGTTGTGGATTTGTTTGGGACCTATCATCCTTTCCTTCTTTCTTATTTCTCCCTTTTGGAATAGGAAGTATGCCAGAACCACCAATGTATTTTGGAAATGTGTAACTGTCTGACTTCAGATTCACAGCTGGCAAGAATTTTGCCTCAAGTTTCACTCATATCTGATTTAGATGGTATGTGGATATGACTTCAGACTTTATATTCAAGAGTTAATGCTAGAATGAGTTAGGATTTGGGGGGATGTTGCAATGGGATAAATATATTTTGCATGGTAGAAGGGCATGGATTTTGGAGGGTCAGGAGTAGATTGCTGTGGATTGAATTGTATGTCCCAAAAATTCATATACTGAATTCCAAACTACCACTCTAATGGTATTTGGAAATGGGGCTTTTTAAAGAAATAATTGTGTTTCTAAGAGATCATGAGTGTGGATCCCTCATGATACAATTAATAAGCCCTCTTAAAAAAAAAAACCCCACCAGAAACAAGCTCTCTCCCCCCCACCCCCATGTGAGGACTGGAAGTGGAAGCAGCCATCTGCATACCAGGAAGAGCATCCTTGAGGAGGAACAATTGCTAACACCTTGATCTTGGGCTTCAAGCCTCCCAGAACTATGGGAAAATAAATTTTCTGTTGTTTAAACACCCAATCTGTGCTATTTTGTCATGGCAGCCCAAGCTGATTAATACACTGGTATTAAGAAGCTGGAATATAATTGAAGCTAATACCTGGGTCACAATTTTAAGCCAAATAAAACATTAAAAACTCAGACTCAATAGTTAGCCTGATTTATGCCACTTGCCTTTCAGAGAGAAATTCCAGTTGTTGCTGTTGACCTCAGCCTAACATTTTACCATCTTGCTTTACCTTCCATAGTTTCTCCAGCATTCCATCAGCTTAACCCCTATTTTTGCCTGAATACCTGCCTTGTGGTTTGTTGCCAGTCCAATATTCAAGTGATGTAACCCTGGCTCAGATTTCTCCATTTCCATCCTCAATGTAGTTTAAAAAGTATGAAAAGTCTCAGGCTCGAGTTTTTAGACCTTAATACTACTTTGCTCTTGAAGATTAGTCCTCAACACCTGCAGGCACACAGAGAACCTTGGCTTCTTGCTCTGATTTTCTCACCTACATTTTCTCATCTACAAAACTGGACTGTGCCTACCTATGAATATGAATGTCAAAGTGTGAGGTTTTTATATTGTTCAACAGGAAATTGTGTCCTCATGCCACCTGGACCACCTGACTGACACAGCACTCTATGAGCTTTCATATAATTGGTTCACCAATAAGTAGAGTCAATTCCAGTAGGACAATTAACCTGGTCAGGATTGATAAGGGAAAATAAAACATTTTTGGAAATATATAATAAAAGATAAAAGTTATTTAATAAGTATGTCAGCAAAAAATGCCATATGTAGTTGCAAAATAATACTTTGCTTAGTTCCTGTGAGTGGAAATTGTGTGTAACAGCCCCCAACTCAATAAGGAGCAGGTCCAAGCAACAAATGTAGCTGCAAATCTCCTCACAGATTTGACTTGTTTTAGTGGAGGACACAGTTCAGCCAGAGATGATTTTCTGGAGAAAAGAAGTACTGAATACTGCTACAGATGATCTCTCTAGATTTCTCTCTACATGATGCATTTCTTCAGCATGATTTGTTATGAAGAAATGTTGAATAATTATTTAAATAAGATTGGTTTGGTTGAGTCCAATAGGTGCTCACTTGTCTCAGTCCACATATAAATATATAATGTTTATAATTTTGTATCATAATATTTTAATTGGGCTAAGCACAATATGAAGATATATATGGTCTATTATGGGCATACCCCTTATAGTCAAAGAATTCTTCCTGGAGAGCAATTCAGAAAACTTCTGAATACAAAGACGCACCACAAGTGATAAGTGATACAAGGATAGACAGAGAAGTAGAGATAAGGTGACACTCTGACTCTTATGGCTAGGATGTTTGGACTTCACCTTGTAGGAAATGAGGAACTTTTGAGAAGTTCTTACATGTTAAAAACTTTGCCAGAGATCTATGACTTTGTAATTTCCTTATTTGCATGATCTATCTAGTTCATCCCAGTTGCTTTTTCCACAGTGATTATCATTAAAATCATCCAATAGAAAAGCATCACTGTGTTTGTTCTCTAGATTCCCTAGGAAGAGGGAAGTTAGGGACTTTGATTTACATTCTGCAATTAAACTTCAATTAATTTTTTTAAAGCCAAGGAATGGAATGGATGAGCACATAGGAGCCAAGAGGGGGAGAAAGCAGGCTGAGTCTTGGGATCTCCATACAAGGAAACAATGAGATTCAGGAACTGCATATGAGTAGGCCCTGGGACAGAGTGACCAACAGATCCTCGGGACTCCTATTCCTCCCAAGTGAGATATTAGAAGCTTCAGCAAGGCTTGGTTACTCAGTTGGAATAACGCAAGAAACCTAATGACCTATAATACTTGATATTGGTAATACTCAAGTAAAAATGTCTGGACTGTATTATTTTTTGGAGGAGTTTTATAGAATATCTTGAATTTTTCATGTCATTACTGGTGTGTAATTAAGTGACATGCCAATGTGAAATTAGTCTTTATACAATTTCCCATGAGTAATTATATGTAATTTAAAAGAAATATGAATTGCTCCTACTTTAAGGTGGTGATATATCATGCCACCATTTACAATTCAGACAATAATCACACTGAAAGAATAGTAAGATCAAAATGTGTGTTTCTAAGCAAGGATGTTGACTAAGTGGTGTAGTATACTGAGCAATTATAATGGAAAAATTTCCCAGCAAAATGTCCAATATTTGCAAAGAAAGATAAACTTTTAGAGTCTGTTGGAAGAAAATTCTCCACAGGTTTTTCACATTTCTGCAAGTCTTGTGAAGTGAAGCAATGACTGCCCTTTGTTTCGAATTACTAACCACCCTTTGTTCCAGATTATCTTTTCAAGGATGTTTGTATAACAAACAGCCTTGGAAGATACAGTGTATCCCTTCAGAATAAAAGACAGGTTTGTTTATCACCTTAAGAGATAGAGATGTGTCTCCCTCCAGAGAAAAGGGCTTATTAAACTGCCCATTACAGAGATTTGGGTTCCCTAAACTCAACTCAGAGTTCCTCCTGAGTCCCCTGTAACACATACCACATGTACGGGCATTGATCTGGGCCCATTCAACACTGCACCCATGGAACTAGGAGGCAAGGAAAATTGATGCAAATAGGCCAAAGCTTATGCTTTATTGCCATGAGCAATCAAGTTCTTTGTTTTTGACATAAGGGTCACATGTCTTGCCAGCCTGCATGAAACTGATACAGGCTAAATTGTTAGCTTCCATTAGAGTCAAATAGTCAAAAGCATCTATGACTGCTTTTGGGTAACATTTTAATTGGGGACAGTCTCAACATAACAATTTGACAATAATCATATCAAAATGTATCATTATGTCCTAAGGAAAGTACATCTGTAGAATCCAAGGAGAATGGCAAGCTGACTTGGGCTCTCCAAATTCTATGGGACTGTACTACAAAATCTATATGAGAATATTTCTCTAGAATGACATGATTTTCTTTTACCCACGCACCAATCATAGAAGGCATCTTGTTCCTTTAACATGTTCCATGGGAATAATAGAAGTAGAATTTGCAAGGAAGGTCTGGAGTTAGATCCATTATTGCTCTGCCAATTCCAAGCTCTATGACTTTAAATGAACTACTTATTCTCCTGCAATCTCAGTTTTCTATCCTCTAAAAAATGAAAATAGTGCCTGCCTTATATGGTTATTACCAAGAATATAGACATATGATATATATGTAGAGGGTATGCATAGAGATTTATGTATACTATATATACATAGGTGTCACTTAACACAGGGTTGTCATTTAAAATGATAGTTATTATCATTATCACTTCTATTAATTAATACAAAGCATACCTATAAAGTTTGAATTCAGATTTGGGGGATTAGTCAGTCTATAATCTTATTTACATTTTCACATGGGTAATACTCAAGAGTAAGCATTAAGTTTCAACTGATGACAGTTACTCAGTCTGTTTTGCTGCATTTCCTAGAAATCACTTATACACATGACAAATCTCATTGTGTTTACTACATTGCAATATTAAAAAAACCCTCATTTTTTCAGTACACATTCAGCAACTGAGAAAAAATATGACATAGATCTCTGCTGTTAACTATATACCAGATAGAAGCAAAGAATTACAATAAAATGTAGCAATTTTAATTCACTGTGTCTTTATTTGCATAATGTCAGGAAATAAATAAATATATTAATAATTAAACAAAGATCAAACACAATGATAATGATATAGTAGAGACAGATAGAGACTCCCCTGGAAGCACAGAGAAAGGACTGACTCTCTCCACCTATATAGTAAATTTAGAATCTTGTTGAACTACTCAGAATGTCAGTGTATATGAGGTAAGGGCCATCTCTTCACTGTCTCCAAAGCACTTACCGTCATAAGAAATATTTACGGTAACCCCTCCTCCATTCCAAGACAGCATGTCTCACCCTTGTTCTTGATCCCAGTCCCTCCCTCTGCCTCAAGAACTTTGGTTCGGCATTCATTGTCTCTCTTTTTGGTGCAAAAGCTCTTAACCAAGAAACAATTAGCTTTTTAGGACATCACTAATTCCCTCAAGTGGTATGCAAACTTTAGTAAGTACGTGCAATATATATTTTTTTCTGAAACTGAACAAATTTCAGGTAATCAGAGAACCTATGATGTACACACAAAAAAATGTTAAGGAGTGTTCTGAAGTATGTCTAATTTCTCTCACTCCTTTGGTCCTTTCTCCTCAGCAATTTTATGAAAGCACTTCACAACCATCCTCTATCTGTCACTCTTTTTCTTCCTACTTTACTGCAAAACTTCTTGGGAAAGAAATAAGTGCTTACTGCATTTAAGTATTATTTGCAATTCATACTCAGCCTATTATTTTTTGGCATTTAGTACCACAGCTGTTCACTCAAATTGTTCTTGTTAAACCTACATGTGATTTAAGTGACCCAAAGAGGGAAATATTTATGCAGTCTTATCTTACTTGATAACTGTATGTGGTGTTCACTACCCCCTTCTCCTTAAGACACTCTGCTGCTTTGACTTCTAGACACAACAATCTTTTTTTTTTTAATAATTATTTTTTAAGATTTTTATTTATTTATCTTTAGAGGGGAAGGGTAGGAGAGAGAGAGAGAGGAAGAGAAATATCACTGTATGGTTGCCTCTTGTGTGTCCCATGCTGGGAAGTGGCCTGCAACCCAGGCATGTGCCCTGACTGGGAATAGAACCGCGATGCTTTGGTTCGCAGGCCCGTGCTCAATCCACTGAGCTACACCAGCCAGGGTAGACACACCAATCTTGTTACCCTCCTACCTTTGCAATTATCTTCCCTCAAGGTATTTTTGTTACTCATGGATTCATCTTTGGCTCCATGCAATACTCGTTCTCACAGTCACCCTTTGTTTCAATTACTTTTAATACTGATATCATCTTATTGAGGCTTAACCCATATCACAAAGGAAGTCCGTTGCCTTATGTAAGATTTCTGAAGAATTCTTAGAGGATTGTTTTCATGGGCACTCCTGGCTCTGAGCTCCTAGTCCTGCTAGGAGCTCAATCTCACCTGTATTTCATACTTTTCAATTGTTCCAACCTTACTGCCTTAGATGTAAAACTTAGCTTTTTTCCCCCTTGATTTCTCCCAAAGTAATTCACAAGGGCACGTGTAAGCAGAATTCTTAACTGAATGTATCAGCTAAGTAGTGTGTGTGTGCCAGTGAGGGGAGGGGTGGTACGATTATATCACAGCATTTCTCACTCGTCACCTTTCTGCATGGACTCCAGTGCTTCACCATATTCCTCAGAACACATGTGTACCCTTAAGATTCTCTCCTTATCTCTGCTTCTCTGTTTCCAGGCCATTTCACTGTATTAGATGATGTAACTTAACTTTTTACCCATAGTGAGTTTTTTAATAGTTTATTTTTATTGTATTTTTCTCCATTGCCATTTATCTCCCTTATACTCTCTTTCACCTCCACTCCCCACTGTAATCACCCCACTGTTATCACTGTCCTTGAGTTCCTTTTCTTTGTTTGATTCCTCCACTTCCCAAACCTCTCCCCAGAGCTGTCGGCCTGCTCTCTATCTATGAGTCTGTCTCTATTTTGTTTGTTAGTTCAGTTTGCTCATTAGATTCCACATGTGAGTGAAATCATACACTCATTCATGAGTCTAATATTGTGTATTCAAAGACTCATTACAAAACCCATTTAAAAAGAACTAGAATCTATAGAAAAGGATCTAATGGAAATTCTACCGAAGAAAAATAGAAAAACTGAATAGGCTAGATACAACATAAGAGAAGATTAGTAAACTGGAATGTAGGTCAACAGAAAATACCCAGACTGAAGCATGAACAGAAAATCAAGAAGAAAAATACAGACATAAGCATACTGTTATAAATAACATATTGAAATGATCCACATATCAAATGGCAAAATCCTAGATAATATAACATGTTCAAGGAGCTCAAGATAATTTCTCATCAAACAGGAAAAGATTGAGAAATAGCAACCAGAATCACTCAAGAAAGTGCTTTTTGAGCTCTTATATAGAATAATACTAAATATAAAGCATGTAACTAGCAAATATAATAACTATGGGAAATAATATTATAAGAATTATTTTAATTAAAGACATACATAGTTTTAATATATATTAAATGTCTTATAACTTGATAGAGTTACTTCTTGTTATTCCCAGTAGTTAGGTTCTATAATGTCAACATAAAATTTGAATTAATAAATAGTGAATTATTTCCCCTAAGGGAAATACAGGGTTGAATTCTTGCAAGCTGCCAATCATAGCATTTTTATTAACCTTTTTTGCATTTTACATTTAGAAACATCTTATTTACTATATATATTGTTGATTCACTAACATTGAGTTCACAACCAGCAGCACTGTAGTTCAAGCCCAGATGAAGCTAGTCTAACACAGCTATCTTCTCCACAAGGCACATTTGTAACCTCTCGGATTTTGGAACACTACATAAAACTTCATCACTATACTTGGGAACCATTTTAAACAGCAAAATCACCATCAAAAAGGATAAAGTTGTGAAAAACGTAATACTAAATATATTACCTTGAAAAGGACACTTGTTTTCAGTATGACAGCTGAAATAAGAAAACAGTGTATCCTTGTTCAACCTCAACTGGAACCTTTGGGTGACTCAGGGTTTTTGCCACTCTGCATGTGTATTTCTAAAATTAACCAATGAGTATTTTTTTTAAATTTTTATTATTGTTAAATTACGGTTCTCCCCATTTTTCCAATACTCTCCCCTGCCCTATCCAACCCTCACCCCCCACATTCAATCTTCCCTTACCCAACCATTGTCTTTATCCATGGGTCCTTTATATATATCCTTTAACTTGACTCTTCCCCTTCTTTCCACCATTATCCCCCTCCCCCCACCTCTGGCCACTCCAGTTTGGTCTTTTTATCAGTGTCTCTGGCTCTTGTTTGTTTTTTGCTCACTTGTTTGTTTTGTTGATTATGCTTCACTTACAGATGAGATCATATGGTATTTGTCTTTCACCACCTGGCTTATTTCATTTAGCATAATACTCTCCAGTTCCATGGTGTCATGAAGCGTAGGAGTTCCTTCTTTCTTTCTGCTGCATAGTATTCCATTGTGTAAATGTACCAGTTTTTTGATCCACTCATTTACTGATGGGCACTTAGGCTGTTTCCAGCCTTTGGCTATTGTAAATAACAGTGCTATGAACATTGGGGTGCATAGGTCCTTTTGAATTGGTGATTCAGGAGTTCTATGGCATAATTCCAGCAGTGGAATTGCCAGGTGAGAAGCCAGTTCCATTTTTAGTTTTTTGAGGAAATTCTATATTGTTTTCCACAGTGTCTGCACCAGTCCAGGTTACAAATACATTTTAGCAAGTATGTAAATTCCAAAATATAGAATCTGTGAATAATGTGAATCAAACATGTGTGTGAGTATGCACACACATACATCATTTATATTTATATAATTTCTCTTTAAATTGTTATGATTTATATTTATTATATATATTGTAATGACACATGTAAAGATTGACATATTCTCCTAAACAAAAGAAGAAACTTTAACAAGAGCAATCTCTCCCACATCTTCACTCTAGCACCTCCCCTCCCCTAGGCACTGATTTTCTTTGTTTCTATAAACTTACTATATTTTAACAGACTCTAATCATTTATTTATAACTCACTCATCCATTCATTCCTTTACTTGTTGTGTTTATTATTCACTTTCTGTACTCCTCTGCTATGCTACAAATTTCACAACGACAAGGGCCTTTGTTTTGTTTGCTGATGTTTCCTAAGCAAAGAGTTAGAAAGAAGGAAATAGGTGGAGCTGTAAAGTAGTCACAGGAGCACTGGAAAAGTAGCTAAAGACTCAGGTTCTAGGTCTCATTTTTCCATTTTAATAGGTCATCTCGGCAATCTCATCACTATAAACCTTGGTTAAGTCTAGCAAAAAAATACAATAATATTCATTCCTGTGCACATTTACCAATTATCAGATATTTACAAACATGGACATGCAGTCTTAGAACACTCAAAGTAAACATTCCAAGTAAAGTCTTATTATTTTAGCTGGTTCTCAAAAATAACTGTATGATAAATGATACTAAATTAGAAATTCTTGGACATTTCTGTTTCAGCTCAATAAAAATACCTGTTTCATGTGTCCTTCCCTACTTTATCTTACTTTCATTTTCAAGAAATATATGCTTTAGTTGTCTATTGTGATTCTACACAATTTTACAGAAAATTGGAATAATTTTAAATATTATGCTTAAAATGTAGTCAAAATCAAAAATAAGCTAACAAATATGTTAACTGAAAAACTCAGGTTAAAAAAAAAAACAAGATATACAGAATGTATTGATTCACTTTAACTAGTACATTATATAAGTTAGTTTCTTGCAATTAATGAACCAGAAGAATTTAACACATAGATACATAATCTTCTATAACACAAATGTGGATGAAACAGGAAAGAAAACTGAAATCTCTTTATGGAATCAGAGACATTGCCCTTAATTTCTCTCTTTCTATGATGGGATTGTTTTTCTCATGAGATTTTGGCAGGCCCTTAAAATTCATGTCACTTTTGATTAATTCTTTTTGTACTCTGGTGACAGCTAATGGAATGATTTGAAAGCTATTTACTTTACAGAAAAGATCCAATATAGCTGCCTTTTGTGCCCATTCTTAAAGCCTTTACTTCTTTTTTTTGAAATAATTAGTAAAAGAGAAAAAAGATTGATGTAATTGCTAAGAATTATAAACTATATCTGGGTGTCTGACATTAACAGTAGCTGTCATTAAAATTAGATTACTTGTCTTACATTAAGGAAATGTTGCTTTTTACTATTTTGATGATATAATATGAAAAATAACTTGACAGGATAACACTTCTGAAACATAATACAGGTTTTTCAATATATACTTATTTTTCCTTATTCAGAAATATATAAGGTGATAATAGTTGTATCTTCAAGTATATCAGGTTCTTATGATAAGCATTATAAAAATGGATCAAAGCCATCAATTATTTCATAAGAACCAGCAGAGTTCAAGGATTATACTTATAAGTCAGTTTTAAAAGATATTAATAGGTAAAATTAAGAATATATGTTCAATCTTAAGTAATCAACGTATTTGTTTTAAGGACAAGACTGAGTAAAAGGGTTTAATTTCACAATGATCTTAAGTGTATCTTTTCCACTGTTAAAGTTAACCCATGTAGTGCAACATGTTTTTCAATGTCTCTCTTGTTTATTGCTGTTTCAGTAAATACTATCATGTATAGAATATTTTTTCTGATCACATAGCATTTCCTTATATTATCAATAAATGTATTATTCTTCATTAACAAAAACAATCATGATATTGTAATTTGCAAATAACAAAAATACTTAAGAGACAAAGAAAAAATAAATAGCATGAATAATAAAGATCTAAGCCAACACATTATCAATGGAAATGCAGACTTTCTCCAGACATAAAAATATCTAACTACCTAATTTATATCCTGAAAGGACCAAAGATTTTAAATTAATTCAATTAAATATTCTTAGAGTAGAAAGATATTTCATAAGCTATATAAACAGAAATAGTTTTAATCTGTTGAATAATTACATGGTTTTTAACAGCAAAACTTTTTGTTATTCATATTGTATTTCTATGCTACATGGGATACATAATTATGGTAACTATGAGTACCAACAATGAAAACATTTGAAATTAATGATACCTACAGTTATCCTAGGAAATTAATGCTTTTCCCAATCCTGAAACAACAAAGTTGATTCTATTAAATGTGATAAATGAAATATAAATTAAAATTTTAATAAGGTACTTGTTAATCCATTTGTTCACAGCTAAGTTGAGCTCAGTTAAATTAGCTCCTTATTATAAGCACTAAAGACATGATTTCTTCTAAATCTCAAGGGAAAATAAGTGTTAGAGGACTGCTTGTCCTACTATATAGCTCCATAAATTGTTACTAAAATTATTCACCAGACATTTTTCTCTGATGTATTTCATTTAGAATATCGATTTTGTGTTGCTGAAAATAGTAAAAATCCTGTAACAGAGATCACAACAACAAATACAAAGGCAAAACATATCTACATATGAAATATTCTGGGATATTTATATCATTGCCTTGGACATTTCAGCTCCATGAATTGCAGAAAGTACTTAGTTTTCAAGTAATTGTAAAATACCTTATGGTTTCTGAGACACAGGATTTCTCCCAGAAAGTTTGAGAAATTTTGTTTTTGTTTTTAAACTTCACTGGAGAACAGATGTATTGATTTTAGAGAGGGGGAAGGGAGGGAGAGAAAGAGAGAGAAACATCGATTGGCTGCCTCTGGCAAGCACCCTAGCTTGGACAAAACCCTCAAGACACACATTTGCCCAGACTGAGAATCGAGCCAGAGACCCTTTGGTTTACAGGACAATGCTCCAACCAATTAAACTACACTGTCCAGGATGCATAAATTTTAATATTTGTTAAATGTTCTCTTTAATCTCCAGGTTAGTGTTTCTCAACTTCGGATACCTGCAGAGAGATTATCTAGTTAATGCAGTGTGCCTAGTGTACATCTGATGTGCCTAGTACCAGCACAAATATCAATTTCAGGTAAAAAGTTTTAAATAATTTATCATAACTTAAAAACAAAAATTTAAAAAATAATTAAAATTCATAGTAAGAATTTATTCTCCATGCCAGTGAGAGATTTGTTTTATAGTGTTTAATATAAGTTTGACACTAAACCATTATATTTCAGTAAAACCTTATTTAAAATCTGATAAATACACAATGGAATTGTACATAAACCATAATAAATCTAGCATAAGGCTCCATACTATTTTTACTCCAAAAGTAAATACTTTTATTCCAGGATCCATGTTTTTTAATATTCTAGTTTTATACATGAAAAAAAAGAGGGATGGATGATATAACTTGGCTTTTAGTCCATATTTTGTTAGGATTGTAAAATAAATGAGAAATATTTTAAGTAACAAGATGCCTTAAGGTAATACTAAATGTGGGCAGAAAAATTTAAACAAAATATAGTGACAAAATGAAAGAAATCTTGTTTCTGACTAAAAACAATGGCGTACAACTAGAAGGTATTTGGCAGATTTATTTTTTTATTATTGTTCAAGTACAGTTGTCTCTAATTTCCTGTCACCACTTTCCCCCAGCCCACCCACCCTCACCTCCCACCCTCAGTCCTACCAACTTTTGACTTTGACCACAGGTCCTTTATACATGTTGTTTGATAACCCTTCCCCTTTCTCCCCAATAATCCCCTTCCTGCTCCCCTCTGGTCACTGTCAGTTCGTTCTTTATTTCAGTGTCTCTGGTTATATTTTGTCTGCTTGTTTGTTTTGTTGATTAGGTTCCACTAATAGGTGAGATCATACGGTATTTGTCTTTCACCACCTGGATTATTTCACTTAGCATAATGCTCTCCAGATCCATCTATGCTGTCACAAAGGGTAGGAGCTCCTTCTTTCTTTCTGCTGTGCAGTATTCCTTTGTGTAAATGTACCACAGTTTTTTGATCCACTCATTTACTGATGAGCTCTTAGGTTGTTTCTAGCACTTGGCTATTGTAAATTGTGCTGCCATGATCATTGAGATGCTTAGGTCCTTTTAAATTGGTGTTCCAGGATTCTTGGGGTATAACCCCAGCAGTGGAACTGCTGCATCAAAAGGCAGTTCCATCTTTAGTTTTTTGAGGAAATTCCACTCTGTTTTCCACAGTGGCTGCACCATCTGCATCCCCACCAACAATGTTCCCTTTTCTCCACAACCTCACCGGTGCTTACTGTTTATCGATTTGTTTATGATGGCCATTCTGACTGGTGTGAAGTGTGGATCACAGTCTCACTCTCTGTAGATTAAAACCACAATCTCATTGTGGTTTCAACTTGCATCTTCAGATGGCTAGTGATGCTGAGCATCCTTTCATATGTCTCTGGACCCTCTGTATGTCCTCCTCGGAGAAGTGTCTGTTCAGGTCCTTTCCCCATTTTTTAATTGGATTGTTTGTCTTCCTGGTGTGGGGTCATGTGAGTTAAATATTTTTGGAGGTCAAACTCTTATACAAGGTATCATTGGCAAATATATTTTCCCATACAGTTGGGTTCCCTTGTCATTTTGATGATGTTTTCTTTAACCATGCAGAAGTTTTTTTATTTCTATGAAGTCCCATTTGTTTATTCTTTTTTTTTTATGTCAATGAATATACTGCTGCATGGAATATCTGAGACTTTTTGGCCTATGTTCTCCTCTAGGACTTTTATGGTATCATGAATTATATTTAGTCTTTTATCCACCTTAAGTTTATTTTTCTGTATGGTGTAAGTTGGTGATTGAGTTTCATTTCTTTGCATGTAGCTGTCCAGTTTTCCCAACACCATTTGTTGAAGAGGCTATTTTTACTCCATTTTATGCCTCCCCCCCTTTATCAAATATTAATTGACCATAGAGACTTGGGTTCATTTCTGGGCTCTCTATTCTCTTCCATATGTGTCTGTTTTTATGCCAGTACCAGACTGTTTTGAATACAATGGCCTTGTATATAGTTTGATATCAGATATTGTGTTCCCTCGTACTTTGTTCTTCTTTCTCAAAATTGCTGTGGCTATTTGGGGTCATTTATGGTTTCATATAAATTTTTGAACTATTTGTTCTATACCTGTGAAACATCATTATTTTAATAGGTATTGCATTGAATCTATAAATTGCTTTGGGTAGTATGGACATTTTCATGATGTTAATTCTTCTAGTCCATGAACACAGTATATGCTTCCATTTATTTGTGTCTTCCTTAATTTCTTTCTTTAATGTTGTGTAGTTGTCTGAGTACAGGTCTTTTACCTCCTTGATTCAGTTTATTCCTAGGCACTTTATTTTTCTTGTTCCTATAGCGAATGGGATTTTTTTCCTGATTTCTGTTTCTGATATTTCATTGTTGGTGTGCAAAAATAGCTTCGATTTCTGAATATTGACTTTGTATTCCACTGCTTTGCCAAATTCACTTACTAGGTGGAGTAGTCTTTTGGTGGAATCTATAGGGCTTCCTATGTACATTATCATCTGCAAACAATGACGGTTTTACTTCCTCCTTTTCAACTTGGATGCCTTAAATCTAGATGAACTTCAGTGAAAAAGCCAAATGGCTTTGTCAAGATTCTGGAATCCTACAGTTTTAAATGCCAAGTACATACAGAAACAGTGATACAAAAATATGGGGTATTGCTCAGGCTAGAGTCATATCAAAAACACATTTCTTCAGAAGGTACCTGATATGAAGAAAATAGCTACCAAATAAGTATATAAAGAGAGGCTATGATGGAAAATTAACAAAAGTGGAAAAGGAACAAGTGCATTAGAAAGTATTCAGTGATTCATGCACAAGAAAAGGATAAGGGTTCAAAAGTAATACTTATAATTTCCAATCATAACTAAATACACTGAGAGTTTAAGTTATCTGGTATTATAATATTATTAAGAAAAACTAATTGATAGTTCTCATAGATTTTCCTAATATGTAGAAAAAAAATTTAAAATTCAAAGTTACTAATGAAATGATATGTCCTAAAAAAATAAAACTAAGCAAAAGAATGAAGACAAAACAAAATTGCATGTCAAGTGTGGAAAGAGAGTACCATAATATTTTTAAGATGGTATTATTTTGAATTTTTATTAACAATTGTGGTAGTGGGGACAGATTGGTGAGATTATAATAAGGGAGAATAGAAAGGGAGATACTATTGCAACCTCATTTCCTGTGGCCAAATAGATGCAATGGAATGGTGGATCCCTGATAACTTGACAAAATTTCTAGACAAGATGAAAAATGCAGCTAAAATGTAGTGATACGGAAATTTCAACTTCTTAGTCATCAGTAAAACAATTGAAAACTTTCTTTGCCTTGCTAAGGATTTCATACACCCAAGGATAAAGAAAATAGGCACAACAGGTGGGATGAAAAGTACTCTTTGGGAAATATTTCTTGCCAAGGAAGGTAATGGATAGGATTGGGTATTCAAGTAGGGAGACAGAAATGTGGGGAGAAGGTTACCATGTCCTCTTAGAAAAAGAGTTTGAGCAGAGTGAGATGTGAAGCTGTTTCTAATGTCATTAAAGGCAAAACTTCTCTTTTTCAATTCAAATGTCATGTCTTTTATTATTTTGATATCTTTCAAGAATGGCAGTTGAAAAAGAATGCTTTTAATAGATGTACCATACATGAGTAGGTGGGAAGAAGGTGAAAAAAGGAAGCTACAATAATTGTTTTTATCCAAAATAAATGCAAAACCAACAAGAAAAAATTTAATGAGAAAAAAACAAAGATGTTAAACTGACAGGTATAAAATACTCAAATAATAGCTGATTATTTTTTTCAATAAACTGACATAAAACTTTTTAGTAAAGTATTTCCTTGTCTCTGTTAGACTTAGTAAGAAATTGATTAACAAAAATAAATTAAGACTCTTTAAAGTAAATGTAACTAAGCACCACATGAATGTTTGAAACATTCATGTGATTCTGAAATAGCATGACCTACCTGGTTTCTCTATGCTCAGACTATCAGAGCAATTAATTACTTTTGATCCAATATACTTTAATAATAAAATATAAGCTCCACATTCTCAAATTCTCAATCTTATCCTCTTCACTTTTATTGCAAGCACATTGCTTTCCTTGTCATTTTTATGCCCTGAGATGAAAGAGCCAATAATTAAGAATTGTGCCAAAATACCTCATGATATTTAAAAAGTATTCAGATGATTACCATGCAAACCATGGTCTGATAGGATTAATAACAAAACATTGACATTATATGCCTGTTATGAAATAGAAATTTTTTCATAAATAATATACATTTAAACACTTAAAGACAATATTTTCCAGTTTTGTCAGAGTCTGAGATAGAGAACTAATGAAATAAGAACTACTTATGAATATTTATTTTTCATAAGTAGGCTGTCCATTTGAGAAATAGGTTCATAAGCCCAGGCCCTGGGTCTAGTTTAGAGCTCGAATTCTTTTTGTTCAAACCACTGGGATGTGCTATTGTAATGTATTCAGTGCCAAGAGATACATTGCTGAGCAAATGATAGAATCTATCATATACAGAAAAATTGACTTCCCATCAACTACATAATATGAAAAGAAAAATGGAAATGAGAAGCAGTGTCAAAATGTGAAATAGTATGAAATATATTCATCATTCACACATGAAAAAGAAAGCGTATCACCTGCCCATTGCAGGTACTTAAAGGTAAATGAACAATAAGAAGAAGGGAGTTAGTTAGTGGCTCCAGTGTGGATGACATTAACATTTACTTTGTGGTACACTTATTGGCTATTTTTTAACTTTAATAACCCCCCCAAAAAAGGTTTTAATGTGGCCCCAAGGTATAGAGAAGTCTTGGACAAAAAACAATAATTATAATACAGCATAGGTCAAAAAGCCACAGGCTATTATATCTCAAATTACTATTCATTCAACCCTGTTTAAATCTAGTATTACAACTAAAAAGAAGAATCTAAGCATTTATAGATATTTATGTATTTTGTATTGACAGCTCCGACATTTTTCGAACACCCAAAATAAAAAATCTTAAGAACACTTTTACAGAAATGGAAACATATATTTACTCTTTATTCAGTCAGTCACAGTGGAATATAAAATGAATGTTATTAATTATTAACCACCTACATACCAAAGCCAATAAAATCACGATGAGCAAAACCAACGAATGCTTCAAGTGAACTCATCCACACCCTTAAGGTTACGTGAAAAGTTTTCAAGAAAAAAAATAGAAATTTGGAGAATTACTTTTTAATCTGATCTCTGCATATGCATTTAAAAACATAAACATGACAAACTTAAAGTTTTAATATACAATTTGTATGGCACCCAAGTTTGAAGGACTTCTATAGGATAGAGGCCACCTTCACCTTATGGTTTTGCTACTCACAGTCCTAGGCAGATGGAGAACATAGCTTTCTGTCCTAAATTGCAGATAGCCACATTATCACAAAAATTTTCATTGTTAAACTTTTAATGTTTTCCTTCTTAAAAATCATACCTTATTTTATTTAAATGCACCCAGATTACATGTAAAAACTGCCCAACTCCTAAAACTTACATGAAACACATAGTAAAAGGAAGGATAGAGAAATTTGCGATTATTTGTCTAACTTCAGTCCACAGAAACTGAATCTAATAATTTTAAAATTATACTGGCCAATTTCTGGAGAATAATAACTAACAGGAAACATAACACATGTTCTCTTCTATACAAAGAGCTTCCCTATGAAAGCAGCAGTAGGGAAAAACTGTGTTGCTTCTGAAATATGTCTGATCCATTGGCAGAAATTTCAAAAAGGTAGATTTTCCCCCAAGACAAGAAAAATGTTTTAATGACTTTAAATATCTCATTATTTATTTCCTTGAGATCAGTCATGTTCTTTTAACTGAGGTATTACTAAAAGACATGACAGCAACCTGTCAGTGAGGTGGAGAAGACCACTCTGTTTTCCCTTCAAATTCTGAACCCTCTGGATTAAAAATAGCACCCACACAAAAACTGCTGTCTTACTGTTTTTTTCCTTCTCTTCCTCCTTAGAATTTAGGAAAATGAAAAAAGTAGGAATCTTTGAAACCTCAGAAGAGATTGTAAACAATTAAGATATATTTGAAATACTTAAAAATTGAAGAAAAAGCAGTACTGGTCAGGGTGTGAGGAAACTGAAATTTTCACATAACATTGATGAGATAGTAAATTATTTTAAACATTCTGCAGGATCCTGGGACTGTATGTGAACATTTCTTAGGCCCAACAATCACATTTCCAGGAATTCTCATCTAAACAGACCCCTTACACGGTTATCTCAAAGTTATGCACTAGAGAATGTTCATGTTAGTCTAACTTATGAAGGCTATGAATTTTAAACAACTTAATATTACCTGATAATTAAATAAATTATGCTTATTAAATAAATTATACAGCACAGCAGATAGCCATTAAAATTAATGATGTAAAACACAAAAAGATGAGAATGTCCATGAAAAACAAAAGCTTCCTGTGGTCAAATACACATTCATATGCATACACCCAAAGATACACATTCATATGCATACACCCAAAGATACACATTTGGACACACAGATAAATATAGCTGCTGATTTTTATGTTTTTCCTTATACTTCTCTGTATAGGTAACTGTGTTAAAAGGGCGTGTATTATTTTTAATAAATAATTTTTGAATTAAAGGTGAGATCATATGTTATGTGTCTTTCACTGCCTGGCTTATTTCGCTTAGCATGATGGTCTCCAGTTCCATCCATGCTGTTGCAAAGGGTAGGAGCTCCTTCTTTCTTTCTGCTGCATAGAATTCCATTGTGTAAATGTACCATAGTTTCTTGATCCATTCGTTTACTGATGGGCACCTAGGTTGCTTCTAACACTTGGCTATTGTAAATTGTGCTGCTATGAACATTGGTGTGCATACGTGAATTATTTTAAAATTCCATGACAGCTTATTTTATGGGGAAAAGATTTAGGTAAAAAAGAGTAAGAAAAAAAGTTTTTATTGATATAGTGAAAAATTGGCACACAGGAAGACCAACACACAAAAATAAATCCCACTCATAATAGCATAGACACACAAGGTAAATTGGATAAAGCCCTTGCCAGCATGAAGCATCTATGCAGGTGATCAACATTTTAAAAATATTCCAGACAACTTTGCAATGTATTTCTTTTACAAGCAATTCTGTATACTTGAACAAATGTTCTGTTCAATGGTTTTCTAGAATTGATGACTTATACAGCATGCAAGTTTTAAAACTGTAATCAATGCAGCTAACTGCCCTATGAAAATATTTTAGCAGCAACACTCCTGCTCACAGTCTGAGAGTACTGATGATTTTAACTATAGAAAACTGAGCACATAATTCAATTTAAATATATGATTTGTATTTTTTTCTTGTTGTTCAGTTATAGTTGTCCCACCCTTTTCCCCATTGCTCTCCCCTGTCCCATCACTCCAGCTTCCACAGCAATCCTCTTCGCCTCCATTGCCCAGGCCCATGAGCCTCTATTTGTGATCCTTGGTTTGACCCTTCCCCTTGTTTCCCCAACTATCCCCCTCCCCTTACCTCTGGTCACTTCCAGTTTGTTCTTTATTTCCATGTCTCTGGTTCTATTTTGCTCATTCATTTGCTTTGTTGACTAGGTTTTACTTATAAGTGAGATCATATGCTATTTGTCTTTCACCATCTGGAAAGACATTCATCACTTAGCATGATGCTCTCCAGTTCCATCCATGCTGTCATGAAGGGTAAGAGTTCTTTCTTTCTTTCTGCTGCATAGAATTCCATTGTGTAAATGTACCATAGTCTTTTGATCCACTCATTTACTGATGAGCACCGAAGCTTTTTCCAGCACTTGGCTATTGTAAATTGTGCTGCTATGAACATTGGGGTGTATAGATTCTTTGGAATAGGTGATTCAGAATTCTCAGGGAGTTCCATCTAATGATTTTTATTTTTAATTATAGTTTATTGATTATGCTATTACAGTTGTCTTAAACCTAATGATTTGTAAATAGTTCACATTTTTGAGTAAAATTAATATAAAAGGGGATGATATACCTTCTTGATTATAAGAGAAATTTTAAAAAACTGAACTACAACTAGTGTTCAAATAAGAAAGTCTAAGAAGTAAAGATCTTTTTTGTTGAAAGCTAGAAATAATTCTATTTGCTTCTGAATTTTCCAGTAATCATTCCTCATGTATAAAAGGAGAAAGGTTGAGTCATATTTCTTTTCAAAACTGAATCAAGTTAAAAAACTAAATCAGATCTTTAAAAGAAAACTGCCCACCAAAAAGGAAATTGCTTTCCCTCACTTGAAAATATAGCAGTATGTTACCTCATTAAAATGCCAATATGTAAGGTATATATGCTTGGTAAAGAAGAAATAAAAGCTCTTGTCAACCCTGAGGTTAGTGGGCTTTGTAAAGTGATGTAGTCTAGAAATAGAGGATTATTTAGTGCCCTGAGAGGTAAAAGGAAGGCCATCAAAAATAAAACCTCCCTATTAAGCATGAATCAAATTCCCAGTTTAACATGCACATTCACAATCAAGCAAGTTTCGGAACGTGCAAGGAAAAAAATCAAAGTCTACTACAGAAAAATCTGTAAACACTTACTGAAACATCAAGTATATGACATATAATATTACTTAAGTCCCCAAAGATTTGTTTTAATACATTTTCTTATATTAGTGCTTGTAAATATATGGGCAGGTAATGTATTTTTATACTGCCTTTGGAATTATTCCAATTACTACACAGCAATTTTTGTGTTCTACAAAATATCTTTTAAAAAACTTACTTTGCAATTATTATTCCAAAAATTATCTTGCAAGATTTTTTTGAAATATGAAAAAAGTTGAATAATTTGTGTAGATTGTCCACAGAATTAACTGCATTATAACCATCCAAGAAGTAGACCTCCTCCACCACCTATTCCAACTGGTGTCTACATAAGTACAAGAGGGTGTTAACACAGAGCACAAAAAATAACCTAATGATCCTGCCATTTTCTTACCAAAGGAACTGATATGAATATTTCAAGAAGTTCCATGCTGCCATTATCTGTTAAAGTGTCAGTCATGCTACAATTTCCCTAGTATGTTACTCCATCTTCTGAATACTGTTTTCTTTTAAAATCAAGAGTTATTTCTTTCCTCCAGGAAAAAAAAAATGACTAAACTTCAGATCAATGGTGCTGATGAGGGCTAGCATCCCAGGTAAAACAAATCTCGTGTGCAAAGGTCAAGAGAATAATACATAGGCATACTCAGGCATTACAAATAAATTATTGTAATTGGAAAAACATAATAGTGAAAGATATGTGAGAAAAGATGGGATAGGGCCTGAATATATGATATTTTTAGTGATAAATAAGAAGTGTGGACTCCAACCCCCTGGGCAGAGATAGTCATTGGTGGTGTTAATTCAGATAGTGACATGCATATAAAAAAATGCTTTTCAAGAGTAATCTAGTAATGTTTTGGAGAAGTAAATGGAATAGATTAGAGAAGAGTGACTTCAGTTGGTGAATTATTCCTAACAGACAATAGATGATGTAAAATAAGCAAAGATTGTTAAGAAATGTCATACCTAAGAGAAATTATAAAAACAATCTAATTAATAGTTTTTGTGGAACAAGAAAGAGAATGTCTTAAAGAGATTAAAAAAAAAATGTTGTCATAGGCGATGATGTAAGGGAATGGGAGGTGGCTAAAGCCTGTTAATTGGAGGGAGCAGTGAAACACCCAGGAAATGTATGCTACTGATTTTAAGAGGGCAGAAGCTCAGGAGAGGAAAGCTGACATGGATTCAGTTGTAAAGAGACAACTGAAGCTATAAGCTGTCAGGATATGATGGAGAAAAATAAATAAAAAGTACATTAGTCAGCTTGTGAAATGGGAAGTAGAGACAATGGAGACAGCAGAGCACCCAAAAGAAGGAACAAAATGAGGAAAATGTATTACCTTGAACCCTCTGGAGCCAGGGCATGAGAGGAGAAAGGGCCAGGCCTTGAGATCAAACCAGAAGTCAACTACAGTAAATCCTCACTTAACTTTATCAATAGGTTCTGCAACTTCAAGGCAAAGGACATTGCTTATAGCAATATTTTTTTGACTTTTTAAAAATGTTTTTTAGTATGTTTTATTGATTATGCTATTACAGTTGTCCCATTCTTTGTTCTCCCCTTCACCCTCCCCTACCCAGTTACCCCCATTCCCTCCAGCATTTTCCCCACTTAGTTCATGTCCATGGGTCGTACATATAAGTTCTTTGCCTTCTCCATTGCCTATACTATTCTTAACCTCCCCATGTCCATTTTGTACCTACTAATTATGCTTTTTATTCCCTGTGCCTTTTCCCCCATTCTCCTTCTTACCCCTCCCATTGATATCAGTAATATTTTATTGGCGATATCTCCCCAGGCAAGGGGGAACTGTAGTGCATTGTTGTTGGGAAATGCAGATTGGTATAACCACTATGGAAAACATTATGGAATTTTCTCAGAAAACTAAAAATGGATCTACCTTTTTATCCAACAATTCCACTGCTAGGATTATATCCTAAGAACCCTGAAACACCAATCCAAAAGAACCTATGCACCCCAATGTTCAGAGCAGCACAATTTACAATAGTCAAGTGCTGGAAGCAACCTAAGTGCCCATCATAAATGAATGGATAAAAAAAAAAAACTATGGTACATTTACATGATGGAATACTACATAGCAGAAAAAGAAGGAGCTCCTACCTTTTGTGACAGCATGGATGGAACTGAAGAGCATTATGCTAAGTGAAATAAGCCAGGTGGTGAAAGACAAATACCATATGATCTCACCTATAAGTGGAGCCTAATCAGCAAAACAAACAAGAAAGCAAAATATAACCAGAGATACTGAAATAAAGAACAAACTGACAGTAACCAGAGGTAGGGGGGAAGGGTGAAGGGTTTTCAGGAACATGTATAAAGGACACAATGACAAAACTAAAGGGAGAAAAGATCAAGAGTGGGAAGTGGGGATGGAAACAACTGTACTTGAATAACAATAAAAAATGTGAAGAAAAAATATTTTGCCACAAAAAATGGGACTACATCAAACTAAGAAGTTTTTTCACAGCAAAGGAAAACATCAACAAAATAAAAAGACAATCCACAGAATGGGAGAACATACTTACCAATACATGTGATAAGGGGTTAATATCCAAAATTTATAAACAAGTTACAAAACTCAACACCAAAAAACAAACAACCCAATTAAAAAATGGGCTGGCTGATGTGGCTCAGTGAATTGAGTGCCAGCCTATGAACCAAAAGGTCACCAGTTCTATTCCAAGTCAGGGCACATGCCTGGGTAAATGAGAGAGACAACCACACACTGATGTTTCTTTCTTTCTTACTCCCTCCCCCTCTCTAAAAATAAATAAATAATTTTTTAAATGGGCAAATGACCTGAATAGACACTTCTCCAAAGAGGACATACAGATGGCCAATAAACATGAAGAGATGTTCAACATCACTAATCATCAGAGAAATGCAAATTAAAACCATAATGAGATATCATCTCACACCTGTCAGAATGGCTATCAACAATAAATCAACAAACAAGTGCTGGTGAGGATGTGGGGAACGGGGAACCCTTTTGCACTGTTAGTTGGAATGCAGACTGGTGGAGCCTCTGTGGGAAGCAGTATGGAGATAACTCAAAAAATTAAAAATGGATCTGCCTTTTGACCCAGTGATCACACTTCTGGGAATATATCCAAAGGAACTTAAAACACTAATTTGAAACAACATAAGCAACCTTATGTTCATTACAGCATTTTTTTACTGTTGCCAAGACATGGAAGCAGCCCAAGTGTCCATCAGTAGATGAGTGGATAAAACAATTATAGGACATTTATTTATACAGTGGAATACTACTCCACCATAAATAAGAAGAAAATTGTACCCTTTGTGATAGCATGGATGGACCTGGAGAACATTATGTTAAGTGAAATAAGCCAGTCAGAGAAAGATAAATACCATATGACTTCACCCATATGTAGAATCTAATGAACAAACTGAACTAACAAGCAAAACAGAGACAGGTTCATAGATGAGAGCAGGATGACAGTTAAGGGTAGGGGGAGGTTAGGGAGTGGAAGGATTGAGCCGAAAGGGAAAGATTCATGGACATGGACAACAGTGTTGTGATGGCAGAGGGGAATGTAAGGGGGTTAAATGGTAATGGAAAAAATACAATAAAATGATTTTTTAAAAAGAAAGGATATGATACATGGCATTTCATCAACATTATAAGGAAATGATGTCATTTGAGGACCTTCTGTACTATGTGGTCAAACTGCAAAAGCCATAATGGAGGCAGACTGGAGATGAGATGCAATTGGATGATCTTGCAGTTTGGCTGTAGGCAGACCCATTGAGAAACAAGAGTGAATTTTTGATGTTGCCAGAGAGCAATGTGGTGCCATAAACTCCAGAAGAGGTGAAAGTTCAAGAAAGAAAGGATGTTTAACAGTGCTAAAGATGTAAGGAAATGAAGGAATAGCCTATTGATGATCCTTCTAAGCAAAATTATTACATGTACAAAAGTGCTTCCAAATTATTTCAAGTCTGTTCCATTAATTACCTTAATGTTTGTATCATGATACAATTTTTGCTATTCTCAAAACTTTGTGAACCTCATCCAAGTCCTGTCAAACAATCAAAAATGCTGAATTGGTAAAGCAGAAATTAATGATAATTTTCTCAAATAGAAGTATAGCATAACTTCAATTTTTAATTAACAATTTCAATATTTAGACAGTTATGAAAATTGGTATTTTAGAGGTAAAAATGAATATTAACATGATACCTTTCAATTTTTTTGAAAATGTAATATACATCTTAATAAACAGGTGTCAGAATATATCAACTATGGGATTAAATATGCTATCAACTACCATCAACATAAAACTGAATGACATGTTTCCCAATTGTTTTTATAATTCTATAAACTGTCAAATATTGAAGAATAGAGGAAGGAAACTATTGCTTTTTCCCCTTTTTCTGCCCAGGGAAAGTATAATAATATTAACAAGTTGGACAGTGGAGATGATCTGATTAATTTATAGTTTTGCTGTGTATGAGTGGCCACAGAAAGTCCTTGCCATATTATTTCTTACAATGTTCATGATACCTTTTTCTAGATTCAATATAAATAATTTGAGTTACTTGACCTCTTCAGAATATTTGTGTATACAAAGACACTTTTCTGTGCCTTGCTTTTACCTAAGAATAAGCAGTTTATAATGGTTAGAATATGATCTTAAAAAGTAATAAAACCCAAGACTTAAGATAAACTCTTATCAAACATGCATTAATATCACTGTAACAAGAATTCTAAGTATAATAAAATAATGACCACCCCCTGATCAATTTGATAGACAAGTCACTTAAGCAATTAATAAAACAGAAAATGGTTTCTGTTATCATAAAACAGAAAGATTCAGAAAATGCTATTATATGTGGTGTAGAGAATTTATTTTAGACATACAAAAAACTAAACTTTTATATATGTGGGGAAATGTATACTTATTGAGAATGAGTGAATACTAATATTGGAGAATATATTCACTTCTTAAAATTCATATTAGAATCAGTAATAAAAATGTATTTTACCTAGGGTAATCATTTATTTTATGTGTCACCTTGAGTGAGTCATGAGGTGCCCGGATATTAAGTTAAACATGATTGTGCATTTGTGAGGGTGTTTCTGGGTGAGATTAACATTTGAATCCATAGACTGAATAAAGCAGATTGCTTTCCCCAGTAAGGGTGAGAGGGCACCATCCATCCATTGAAGTCCTGAAGAGAACAAAAGGCTAAGCAAGAGAGAGGTTGCTCTCCTGCCTAATCGTCTTCTAGCTAGCTCTTTTCCTGCCTTCACACTCGGACTTGGACTAAAATGTACATCATTACTTCTCACTCTCAGGTCTCAGACTCAGACTGGAATTACGCCCTCAGCTCCCCTGAAATTTCAGCTTGCTGATTGTAGATCTTAGGACTCCTTAGCCTCCATAAGCACATGGTCAATTCCTTAAAATAAATTAGATAGATAGATGATAGATAGATAAAAATAGATATAGATGTAGATATAAGCCTCCTATCAGTTCTGAAGAACCCATACTAGCAAACCTAGTAATATTTTTTCCTCATTTTTTTAGTAATTCTTTAAAAGAAATTTTAGAAAAAATTCTCTTTGATTAGCACATGGTTAAAGAAAAAAAATGATGTTGTGTCAGTTCCTGAAGTCCTTTCATTAAGATGGAAACTAAAATACAACTGAGAATTAAATCGTGCTAATATCATATAACTCAGAGTCAGAATTCTGCTGATCTGAATTCCAGTCCTGGCTGCTTCACTATTAACTTCCGGAGCTTCAATTTCTCCATTTGTAAATTAATGAGTTTGGATCAAGTAGATATTTTTCAAGCCTCTCTTGGCAACACAACTTGTTCTTCAAATGAAAATTCACATAGGAAAGCAATATATTTTACATGCCCATAAACAAATAAAACAGAGAGAAGATCCATCCAATAATCAAGCACCATGGGAGACAAATTGAAGAGCACTGAACCAGCTGGTGCCACCTCATCCTACCATTGGGGAATCCTTACATTGGTCATGTTTTATTAATCATTATAGCAACACTGGCATCTGGGCTGCACACTTTATATACTTTACTTCGTTTATTCATCCAACACTAGATGGAAAATGAGGTCCAGTTTATTCACTGGCCTTGTGGTCATACAGTTAGTAAATGATGGAGCCAGAATTCAAACACAAGACAATTGAACTCCAAAGTCCATACTGATTTTCATCAGTGTTTCCATTTGATAAATATCTACTAGGTACAAGGCACTGTGTTTAATTAATACTCATAACTATCATATCAATTGAATGTTATTATCCTCCTTTTGCAGATGTGGAAACTAAGACTTGGATAAGTTAGATAACCTATTAATGGTCACATGTTGAAAAGTTATTTATGTCTCTCTTTTCTTTGACACCAGTGAACTATTGTCCAGCAATTTTTTAATATTTCAAGCTCACTTACATTCTGTCATTATCAGTAATAAACATTTTCTATCCCCAAAGGTTGTATATGCATTGTGGAAATGTGGTCACACACATGAGTGCATGTTGTGTGGGTACATGCCTGTGACTGTCTCATTTCTTTGTAACAGTATTTATAAATACTGCTCAAGAGTTTAAGGAGAATCATCATTGTTACTCTGAATGTGTAAATAAATTTCACCAAGAATACAAAATGATAACCTAACAAGTGGGAACATTTAATACGAATTATCATTTTTATAATTAGTAGATATTTAACCTTCATCCCATGTTGTCTATAAACATTGCAAGAATAGTCTCCATCTTCAATATCCTAGACACTGAATATTAACATTCTGAACCCATGTGCAATGAATAGCCTGAATAAATATATTTGAATATCTAAGAGTAAACAAGCATGTAAAAAAATCAAATAAATTACTTTAGAATTTATAAATCAAAGAACACTTTGTTTCAGATTTTTTTCCTAAGTTAGAAGCCTCTTCAGTTTCTCACAAAAAGAACATAAAAGGAGAGTGATTTAAAAAAGATATCGAGCCTAATATATTAAAAATAAAGTGCTGGATTTCCTCCAGAAGCAAACTGGTAATTGTGTCAAAATGTGCATGCTGAAATCTCTCCCGGAGCTGCCTCTTGAAGTTGACCAGGTCATGCTCTCCTCTGCCAAAACTCCAAAGTTGGCACTTCTTCTTAAGTCAGTACATAGGGATTGGCCAGCTGGAAAATTGCCTGAGGAGTTCCAATAATTTGAAAATCATCAACATAAATTTCTCCCAAAAACAATGCTTCTTTTGGGGAAACTGCATCACTATTCTAGAAGACTGTTAACACATATATACTTTACCAACAGCACATCCAGGAACTGGCCTGAGTTTATGCTTACAGGTCCAAAATTGACACCCACTTGGAAAGAATGAAAATAAGCACAGCTTCATGTCCTAGCAAATAAAGAGTCTTAATATTTAAAAAAAAATCACTGTTTGATACAGGGCTTAATTTGGGGTAAGAGTACTCTACATCTGTGCTAGAATCTTTCACCAAATGTTCTTAAAATAGATTTTAATAGAAAATCACAGCGATTTCTGGTGTAATTGAGTACAATTGATAAATTCACTAGTTTTGCCTAACAAAGTTGTCATTAGCTCTGACAAAAATACTTTACAAAAAGTAACTTCATGTCACCTGACCAAATTTTATCCCATAGTATACAATTTCTGTCCAGAAAGTATCCAGCCATGTAATACGAAAAATAGAAACATTTATTGAAGAAGATACAAGAAACATTGTACGTAGGACAATGCTTCAAAGTAGTCACCTTGGGGCCTCACACAGTTCTAATTGCCATCAGATGCCACACTGTATTTTTCTAAATCTCATTAACAGTCTGAAATCTCTTCCCTTTCAGAGGTGATTTTACTTTGGAGAAAACCAGAAGTCATGGGGAATCCAATCTGGGCTGTAGGAGGGTTGAATCACCTGGGTGATATGATGTTTTACCGAAAAATTCTGTAAGAGAAATGATGCATGAGCAGGCACATTGTTGTGATGATGCTGCCTATCACCAGCTGCACATAGCTTTGGCTTCCTGAATCATCTGAATAGCTTCTGCCGAGGAATGTTCAAGCTTAACACAAAATTTGATGCAGAATCATTGCTCTACTCACTCAGTCATTTTGAATGTGATGGCCACACAGTACACATACTCAACAGCATCTACTGCGCAACTGAGTAGTACAGTGAAGTTGTCATTGTTCACACATGTGCATTTCAGTCCACTGTCCTTGGCTGCCAGGTTACATGGATGTTGTGGAAACTGTTCTTGTTATATTAACAATAGTTGGACTTTTTCCACACAGGCCTTGTATTAAACACTAAACCAGTAACATCTTTAAAAGGCCTACTGAGAGTAGCTGACATCCTTACCATTCAACTAATGGCACTTCCTATCTCTAACATTAAGGTGTGTAAGCTAATTATGGAACAAAATTTCAGGGCACCCTTTGACCAGCTTAGCTCCTCCTATCAAAGAATTTTTAATGCAAAGACAGGCTTTTTTTTATTATTTTTTTTGTGATCTTTCAATCCCAAGAATTATATTCCTGAAGATGATAGTAATTATCACAATTTTCTGACTACTTTTATGGAAGACAACCAGCCAAAGTGACAACACCAGCTAAGGAGATAAAAATCTTTTGCAAATTATCATTCTTATTTACTCACACACTAGATTATAAAGAATACTAAGGAATGGTTTTTTAGTTAATGCTTCAATATGCATCCAATTAACCAGAGTGCAATTTTTTTACTGAAAGAAATAGTGAAGAACGTCAACAACGCGCTTGTTTAATAAATTACGTCACCAGTGCATTAAAAGTTTCTACAAACCTAGAAAAATAATAAAATAGTTCTTTCTGATAATGGTGTATTTTCACATAAATCATGACCATTACTCTTATATAAGTTCTGAATGACTAGGAAGGAATTGTTAGTCCAAATTTATAGTGAGGAAATAGGAGTAGTTGTTTAAATGTTAGTATGGAAGGGTGAGCTACATGGATGAAGTCACCAAGAATGACAGTGAAAGTATTGGAAGAGAGGAGGGCAGGTGCTAAAGCCATCAGAGACTTGGGGGACAATGGCCCGCAGGAGAAGACATACACTGAGATCTGTGGCTAATTTTAGCTACTACATTTATAATAAAGGTCCACTCCTTTTAACCATCTAGTTCTTTTATTTTTTTAAATATTTTATTTATTTATTTTGGAGAGAAGGGAAGGGAGGGAGAAAGAGAGGGAGAGAAATGTCAATGTGTAGTTGCTTCTCATCTGGCTCCTACTAGGGACCTGGCCTGCAACCCAGGCATGTGCCCTGACTGGGAATCGAACCAGCGACCCTTTGCTTCGCAGGTCCGTGCTCAACCCACTGAGCTACACCAGCCAGGGCACCATCTAGTTCTTTTAAAAGGCTGACAGATTGAGCTGCCATTCTGCCTGATGTCCAAACATTTAATTTAATTTTGATCATGAAAATCCATTATACATGAATTTAGAGTTATTTCAGCTGTTGAAAACATTTTGCTTTTGACTTTATGGTATAAAACACATTTAAAGATGAACCAAAAAGTAAGTAAACACATTCATTCAGCAAGCATTTATTGAGTGTTCTTTACATAATTTGCCACTCTCATCATTCGGCAGTCATCTCAAGGGTTGCCTTCTCCAACTACACCATGCCTGCCTAGCTAACAGTCAGCACCTGCCCTTTCCAGTCTCTAGCTCATCAGTCTGTTTAATACCATGCACAGATATCTGAAATCATTTTATTTACTTGTTTATATGTTTATTTCCTGTGCCCTGCTTGCCATCCACCCAAACCAGAAACTCTTTGAAGGCAGGGAGTGCGTCCATTTTAATCAATGCTACTGACCCCAATACCTTGAACAATATCAGGATGCTGTTTATATTTGAGGAAAAAATAAAGATCCCCCAACTTTCTCATAGTATTTCATACAGAATGGTAATTTTGCATATATCATTGCCATTGATTTTCAGAAAAATACTATGAAGTGACTCTACTCAGAATATACATTTAGGAAACATTCTCCTACAATTCCCCAAGCTAAGAGTTTATACACCACAAAATCAGTATTCACAGACTGTAACAATTGTTGAAAGACACTCATGTTCTCAAGATGTCTTCAGTACTACACACTTGCCAGATTGAGCTCCATCTGCTTTGTTCATTCTACATTCCAGGAGCAAGTACCAAGCCCACATAAACTTTCAGTGATGTTCTGTTTCCTAAACAGTATGGAGTCCTGAAAACCAGTAGAAATCCACCCACTTTGCTCCTCCAGTTAGCCTAGTTAGGCACAATGCTAAAGCATGTTTCCACACATATTGAGGCTAAATACAATTAGTTTTTCTTTGCAAGATAGTACTTGTCAGTCTACAAGGAGGAAAATCTATATTTTAAAAACATTGATTGTTAACCTCTATTTAATTGCATTATTTTTCTTTAAGACAGATACAGTAGTACACATTATGTATTTTAGAATCTGTGTTCATTTTTTTATTATGTTACCAGTATGCTCTCTTGTATCAAAATATATTTCCTTTCCTTCCAGTGTGCACAGCTAGATTTCAGTTTCTAGCTCCACAAACAGGTGGGAGTATGGCTCTGAGATCTGGCATGGGATAATGCATGTTAATGGGCAAACACATTAGGAAGTGGCTCTAACAGGTAGAAGTCAGGAGCCTGCACCCCCAAATGACCACACACACAAAAAAAGGCACATCTAACAAGGTACCCACTCCAGACTGTGATATAAATGACATATAAATTTTTATTATATTATTCCAGTGAAATCTTAGGGATATTCTGTTACTCAGCTAATGTTATTTTCCATCATATTATTCATGGCATAAATTTGAAAAATACAAAAATATATTGCATATTCCCACATATTTATTATTCTAGGTGAACTTCAGAATTATTCTGTTGGAATTTTAATTGAAGTTACAATGATTATAAAATTAATTAGAATAATTAATCAGTTATAATACTCCATCTTGTTATCCAGAATAAGGTGTGTGTACCCATTCATTGAGAAACTGTATACTTCCTGTTACATTTAGTCTGAGGTATTTGGTTTATTATTACTTTTTCATTACTTGCAATTATATTTGTAATAGTTTTCCCAAATCATTTTCTTGCATATGCTTCTATCAAAACCATTTTACATATTTTGCGACCAGTCATATTATTGAATTCTTCTATTCTTTCTAAGAGTGCTTTTCCCTGTTTAGTCTCTTGGATTTTTCAAATATTTAATTATATGATCTGTAGATAATCATTAATTATTCCCCTTCTTTTCCAATGTTTATAATTATTTCACTCCTTTGTCTAATTTAATTATATACTAGGTCTGGAAGAAGTAAGGCTTGCTTGAGTGCGGTTGGTAGGATATGTGAACGTCTTGCATGAAATGGACAGCAATCTGAACATTACACCAAAAATGGTGTACTTGAGTGTGATATTGTTATTTTACAGAATTACATGCTTATGATTTTGTAATAAAAATCTTTGTAATAAAAATGGGGGCATTATTTGTGCTGGGCCCTGTATAGCACAAAAATATTAAATAATAATGGGACAACCAGGATTACTTGCCTTATTCCTGATTTCAGTGGGGATGTTTGAATGTTCTGTTACTAAGAATAATGCTAGCAACTGGCTTGAGAAATGCATATAATCTTTTTGAAAGAAGCATCATTCTCTTACTGTTTTATGAAGAACTTTTCTTTTTTGACCTGTAGTCAATTGTACCAGTAGCCTTCGTAGTGTTAAACATTCTCACATTCCTGAAATAAGCCCCACTTGGTCATGACATATTATTCTTTTAATGTAGTACTGGATTTTATTTTCTGGATTTTATTTACTGTTTTTGCATTAATATTCATAAGTGAGATAATTTATCATTTTCTTTTTTGTGGTGTCTTTGTCAGATTTTCTTTAAAGAATTGGAATGCTTTATTTTCTATGCCTGAAACAATTTGAATTGAATTGGAATTACCTGTTCTTTGAAGGTTTAAAACACTTATCCATGAAAATCTTTGGTATTTTTACAAGCAAGACCCTAATTTAACATAATGAATTCCTTCCATGATCATTGTTTTATTTAGTACATCTATATCTTTTGAGTCAATTTTGGTTGTTTTCAGTTTCTTAAAAGATTTAGTAATTTATTGAATTTTTAAGTTGGCTGTGTATTGCATAATATTGGTTTGAAAAGTAAAAATTCAGTATTGTTTCCCACCAGTTTTAAAGAGGATATTCCCAAAAGTATGTTTTACGGATGTTAAGAGGATAACATAAAAGAGGATCCATGGTTAATATTATGGGAAAATTCTTTAAAACAGATATTAAAGATTTATTTTCTGCAGGGCTTCTAGGAGTCCTTACTACTCTTATTTTCATCTTGACTCTGTAGAGAGAGACCAATATATATAACCTTGTCCATACTTGATTGTATAATCCCCCTTTTCTTTCAAGGAAACTTATATACACAAGTTTGGGAAAGAGGTCTAAAGAAATCTAAAGAACAAGGACATTACTGCAGAATCTTTTCAGGTTTGACGAGACTAGGTTGTTCTGGAAGATAAGCCTTTTCAAGGAAACTCATAACAAAACAATAAAAATACATAAACTCTAATGGCTCAGATATGACAGTTCTATATGACTCAAACATTTTTCACGCTTGTTGTATCACTCTGAGAAATTCCAAGGACCTTAAATAGTGTGTAAAAGATGAAGTTGCAACCACTTAAATAATTTAAAACATTCAAACAAACTTTGGCTTAAGTAACTAGGGACTTTGTTTTACTTTTTAAAGTTAAAAAATGACATAAGCTTAGAAGATGGCAGCAAGTGAGGTAGGAGCAGAGTCCACTTTCCCCTGCACACAGGTGGAACACCTAGCCAATCTTCCGAGGAGCAGAGTAAATAGCCAACTGTATCCCAGCATACATGAAGAATGGAGGCCAAAACTGTAGAGGACATTGAAAAATCAGATGGTAAGGAGAGTACTTCGGGACAATAAGATCCCTAGGACCAGCTCTGGGACCAGCTCAGGACCCAGGGTGACTGCAGCCCCAAGCTTGGGGCTCAGCAGGTCTGCCACAGGATTCTTGGGAGAAAACCAGGTCAATGGCTACCTCCCCTGACAAACAAGGTTTAAGCAGCACCAGGATGGACCTGAATGCTTGAAGCCGCAGAGGGGAATAAGGACTAAGTGGCAAACACACAGGGGCTATGAACAGCCACTGAGACTGTGGATGTCAGCTGGGAAGACTGTGGCCATGATGGACCCTTACCTGGATAATCCCGTCTGGTTGGAGAGTTGGTATATCTGAGAGGCCAGGCACTTGTTTGGTGTGGCAGGCTTGAATAAGGGAAATTTTTCAAAAAGAAAAGAAAAAAAAAAAAAAGAGGCACTCAGCAGCTGTTTAGGGAATTCTCCCACAGCAGAATTCCCTAAATTCTGTCCCCGCCCACCCCCACCTCCCCCCACCCCCCGGCTGCACCCTTGCAGCCTCTGCAGCTTCTGCAGCCTCAGCAGCCTCAGCCATGGGCTCATCTTTGCTGCCAGGACTGACGCTTACCCACAGGGACAGCAATGGAGGGTGCCCAACTGTTCCTGCGACCCCAGTGGTGTGTCACTGACCCAGCCACCACCCTACCATGCCAGGGCTGCCACTGTCCCTCAACAGCACTCCTGCTGCAGCAGAGGCCGTGCACTCACACCTAAAGCCCCAGAGACAGTGTAGGGTGGAGCCCACCTGACCACCCTCCCCCCAGAGGCACCTCACACCCAACCACACTACCTTGGGCACAGTAGCAGAGGAGGTGTGCACCTGCATCCACCTCAGCATCCAAGGCAACACCCCTGCACTACAGGGCTAACTGGCTCTCTAAGAGGAAGGCAGAGACACCCCAGCAGAGGAGAGCAGCAGGGCTCAGAGAACCAGCAATTCCCAGAAAGACTTAACTCAGTGTAGGTAGGGGCTGAATACACTGAAGAGACTCTGAGTTCCTAGCATCTAGGATAGCAGAGTGAGAAGGTGGTATGTCAGTTGCCCCTAATTTGTGCACCTCAAGGAGGGACTGAAGGTATAGGCTGGGCATAGAAAGGCACTGGGGACCCTGCAGAAAACTAAGGAACTGGGCTGGAGGCTGGGCAACAGTGAAGAGTGCGGCTCTTCCTCCCATCCCCGCAAAACCACAAGAAGGGAGAAAAGTGAAACCAATCCCCCCTCAGCCTGCTGCATCCAGAAAGACCAGCAGAACTGGCTTGGCTGGTTTAAAGCCAGCAGGAGGCGTCTTCTTCTTTTTTTTTTTTTTTATTCCTTCTTCCTTTCTTTTTTCTTTCTTTTCTTTATTCTCTCTTCCTTCCTTTTTTTTCTTATTCCCACAAGTGAGACAATAAAACCTGGAGCTGTGAAAGGACCAGACTTAGACTCAAAGAAGAGTCATCTCAACAACTGAGACAGTGAGACAAATTTCACTCTACTACTCCAGAGAACTTGCAAGTTATTGTATATTTGCATTATCATTATTATTTTTTCACTATTTTACATGTTTTATTTTATTAGTATTTTTTTATTTATCTTCTTTCTGTTTAGTCTTCTTACCTTGGTTTGTTAAATTGCATTGTTTGACTGGTTTTCCTTGTTCTCTTTTTCATAGTGTATTAATTTTCCATCTTTCACTTCACGTATATTCCATTAGCACATTACTCTAGGTCCTGTACTTCCTATTCTTGTTATTCAGATCACATAGATTCTGTCACATGATTGTTGCTCCATTACTACTGTAAATAATAGCTGTTCCATACAATTCTAAATGCTACATAGCACCCCTACCAGATCTTAGCTCACTTCACTGTTTCCAGAACTTTATTACTGTTGTGGTTAACTCTATTCTCTTGCACATTACACCTATTTTCTATCCTTTACTCTCACTTTACCTCATAATCTGACCTCCCACAAGCTCACTGCTTTCTGGATCCAACTCATAATCCTTCCTGCCCCTAACAAGAGTCTTATCATTTTCACCCTTTCTAAAAAGTGGCTACTTGGGTGAAATATCACAGTTAGCACTATACATATCCAAAGGATCTCCTAGCTCTTTTCCATGGGTTGGTATTTTGAATACCATAGAATACACACCCACTGTCTTAAACCATTTTGCCTTCCCTCTCCAACTGACCATAAAAAAGAGTAAGTTGAAGCTGTGAACACCAGTATACCTGCTAGAAGAGAAAACCCATGAACAAAGGAACCACCAACAGATAAAAATGGAAGAAGGAGCAGGAGGGAGCAGAAGTGACACTAACCTCCACCTAGGACTGATGTGGAAATACAACTAAATGGTAGAGAAATTACCCAGAAAAGACAACTGCACAATTGCAAGAGAGAATCCTTAAAACCTCATAAACACAGAAGAACCAGCTTCAACACAAACTGTGCACACCTGCACAAAAGAATACAAGACATGGTTGGTGGAGTAACCCTCAGTTAACCTGCTGGAGGGAAGAACCCACCAAAGAAAGATCCAACAACGATCAAAACACAAAGACATACAGAGAACCAACATAAATGACAGCCCAAGACCAGCAAGCACAGGAGATCAAGGAGACTGCACCACTGAATCTCACAGGTCTTCTACCATAAAAGTTCACATCAGAAACCCAGGAAGGCAGAACAGATCATTTTAAGAAGAAGAGGCTAACAAGAAGAGTCTCACAAACAATGGGAAGACAGAAAAACAATCCCCAAATGAAAGGAAAGTAGGAAGCCTCAGAAAGAATGCTAAATGAAATAGAGGCAAGTCAACTATCAGATACTGAGTTCAAAGCACTGGTTATAGGAAAGCTCAATGAGTTCATAGAGAATTATCAAAACTGCAGGGAAACAACAATAAACTCACTGCAAACTATATCAACAAGAAAAAAAGAAATAGAAAGTATCAACAAGGGCCAAGAGGAAATGAACAATACAATTTCTGAACTGAAGAGCACAGCAGAAAGAATCAAAAGGAGGCTAGCTGAAGCAGAGGATCAGATCAGTAAGTTGAAGGAAAAAGTAAAAAAACACCCAGAAAGAACAAGAAGAGGAAAAGAGACTCAGAAAGAAGGAAAAGGGGTTAAGGATAATGAAAGACAACATGAAATGAAATAATATCCGTATGATAGGGATACCAGAAGGAGAAATAGAAGATCAAGAGATAGAAAACCTGTTTGAAAAAGTAATTATGGAAAACTTCCCTAATTTCATGAGAGAAAAAGTCACATAAATCCAGGAAACACAGAGAGTCCTAATCAAGAGAAACACAAAGAGGCCCACTTCAAGACACATCATAATTAAAATAGCAAAATTCCAAGACACAAGAGAGAATGTTAAAGGCAGCAAGGGAGAAACAGGAAGTAACATACCAGGGAGCCCCGATAAGATTAGCAGCTGACTTCTCAATGGAAATGCTCCAAGCCAGAAGGGAATGGCAAGAAATATTCCAAGTAATGAAAACCAATGACTTGCAACTGAGACTACTCTATACAGCAAGGCTCTTAATTAAAATGAAAGACTAAATAAGGAGCCTAGTAGAAAAAATAAGCCTCAAAGAATATACCTCCTCCAAACCAGCATTACAAGGGATGCTAAAAGGCCTGCTTTAAGAACAGGATGAAAAACAGTGAGAGAGAGAACAACACAGGTACAAACAAAATGGCAATGAATAAGTACCTATAAATAATGACCTTAAACATAAATGGAATAAATGCCAAAATCAAAGGACACAGAATAGCTGAATGCATAAGAAATCATGACCTACACATATGCTGCCTATAAGAGACCCACCTCACAACAAAGAACCTACACAGACTGAAAGTGAAGGGCTGGAAACAAATATTCCAAGCAAACGGACAGGGAAAAAAGGTTGGGGTAGTTCATATCAGACAAAATAGACTTCAAAAAAGATCCATAAAAAGAAACCCAGAAGAAAAGAGCCCATAAAAAGAGACTCAAGGGAAGAATCCATCAAGAATAAATAAACATTTTCAATATATATGCACCCAACACAGGAGCACCCAAATACATAAAGAAAACCTTGGAGGACTTCAAGAAAGATATTGACAGCAACACAATTATAGTAGGGGATTTCAACACCCCACTGTCAAAAATGGACAGATCTTCCAAAAAAAATATCAGCAAAGATATTGTGGCACTGAACAACACTCTAGATGAACTGGACTTAACTGATATATATATAGAGAGCCCTTCATCCCAAAGAAACTAAATACACATTCTTTTCAAATGCACATGGAATATTTTCAAAGATAGACCACATGATAGGACACAAAACAAGCCTCAACAAATGCTAGAAAATTGAAATCATATCAAGCATTTGCTCTGACCACAAGGCATTGAAAGTAGAAACCAACCTCAAGGAAAAAACTCAAAAACACTAAAACTCATGGAAATTAAATAGCATGCTATTAACCAATGAATAGCTTCAAATGGAGATCAAGGAAGAAATCAAAGTTTCTGGAAACAAATGAAAATGAACTCACAACAATCGAAAACTTATGGGACAGAGTGAAGGCAGTCCTGAGAGGGAAGTTCATAACAACACAAGCTGATCTACAAAAAATAGAAGCATTTCAAATAAACAACCAAACCCTACACCTACAAGAACTTGAGGAACAAAACAAAGACAGCCCAGGGCATGTAGAAGGAAAGAAATAACCAAGATCAGAGGTGAATTAAATGACATAGAGACTAAAAGCACAATTCTAAGGATCAGTAAATCCAGGAGCTGGTTCTTCAAAAAGATAAACAAAATTGACAAGCCTTTAAGCAGGCTCATTAAGAAAAAAAAGTGAGGACCCAAATAAACACACTCAGAAATGAAAGAGGAGTAATTACAAATGATACCACAGAAATACTAAGGATTATAAGAAATTACTACAAAGAACTATATACCAAGAAATTTGAAAACCTAGGTGAAATGGACAAGTTTCTAGAAAAATATGATCTTCCAAAACTCAATGAAGAAGAAGCAGAAAGCCTGAACAGACCAATAACAGCAGATGAAATTGAAGCAGTAATCAAAAAACTCCCGACACACAAAATCCCTGGACCAGGTGGTTTCACAGGAGAATTCTACAAAGCATTTAAGGAAGAGCTAACCCCTATCCTTCACAGACTATTCCAAAAAATCCAAAATGATGAAAGACTCCCAAACTCTTTTTATGAAGCTAGCATCAGCCTAATCCCAAAACCAGATAAAGACACAACAAAGAAGGAGAACTTCAGGCCAATATTGCTGATGAACACAGATGCTAAAATCCTCAACAAAATATTGGCAAACCACATCCAACAATACATTAAAAAGATCATACAACATGACCAAGTGGGATTCATCCCAGTGATGCAAGGATGGTTCAACATTCACAAATCAGTAAATGTAATTCATCACATAAACAAAAACAAAGACAAAAATCACATGATCATATCAATAGATGCAGAAAAAGCATTTGATAAGGTACAACACCCATTTATGATAAAACACTCAGCAAAGTGGGAATAGAGGGAGCATTCCTCAACATAATAAAGGCCATATATGCGAGACCCACAGCCAACATCATACTCAACGGGCAAAAACTAAACTTTTTTACACTAAGATCAGGAACAAGACAAGGCTGTCCACTTTCACCACTTCTATTCAATATAGTATTGGAAGTCTTAGCCACAGCAATTAGACAAGAAAAGGAAATAAAAGGCATCCAACTCGGAAAGGAGGAAACAAACCTATCATTGTTTGCAAATGACATGATAGTGTACATCAAAAATCCTATAGACTCGGCCAAAAAGCTGCTCTACCTAATAAATGAATTTGGCCAAACAGCCAGATACAAAGTCAATATCCAGAAATCGAAGGCATTTTTGTATAGCAACAGTGAAACAGCAGAAGCAGAAATCAAGAAAAAATTCCCATTCGATGTAGCAAAAAGAAAAATAAAGTACCTAGGAATAAACCTAACCAAGGAGGTAAAAGACCTGTATGCAGAAAACTACACAACACTGAAGAAAGAAATCAAGGAAGACACAAACAAATGGAAACACGTACCATATTCATGGATCGGAAGAATTAACTTCATCAAAATGTCCATACTTCCCAAAGCAATTTACAGATTCAATGCAATACCTATGAAAGTGTCAATGGCATATTTCACAGACATAGAACAAACACTTCAAAAATTTATATGGAACTATAAATGACCTCAAATAGCTGCAGCAATCTTGAGAAAGAAGAGCAAAGTAGGAGGGATCTCACTATCTGATACCAAACTGTATTACAAGGCCACTGTAATCAAAACAGCCTGGTATTGGCATGAAAACAGGCACGTGGACCAGTGGAATAGAACAGAGAGCCCAGAAATAAACCCAAGTCTCTACAGTCAATTAATATTTGACTAAGGGAGCAGCAACATAAAATGGAGTAAAAATAGCCTCTTCTACAAATGGTATTGGGATATCTGGACAGCTACATGCAAAAAAATAAAACTCAATCACCAGCTTACACCATACGCAAAAATAAATTCAAGGTGGATAGAAAACTTAACGATAAGTGATGACACCATAAAAGTCCTAGAGGAAAACATCAGCAGGAAAATCTCAGACATTCCACGCAACAATTTCTTCACTGACATGTCCCCTAAAATAAGGGACATAAAGGAAAGAATAAAGAAATGGGACCTCATCAAATTAAAAAGCTTCTGCATGGCTAAAGAAAACAGCATTAAAATGAAAAGAGAACCAACTATATGGAAAAACACATTTGCCAATTATACCCGGGACAAGGGTTTGATCTCCAAAATATATGAAGAACTCAGAGGACTCCATTCTAAGAAGACAAGAAACCCAGTTAAAAAATGGGCAAAGGACTTGAACAGACACTTCTTCAAGGAGGACATACAGAGGGCCCAGAGGCATATGAAAAGATGCTCAGCATCACTAGCCATCAGAGAGATGCAAATTAAAACCACAGTGAGATACCACTTCACACCAGCCAGAATAGCCATCATAAACAAATGAAAAAACAAGTGTTGGAGAGGATGTGGAGAAAAGGGAACCCTAGTGTGCTGGTAATGGGAATGCAGACTGGTGCAGACACTGTGGAAAACAGTATGGAATTTCCTCAGAAAACTAAAAATGGAACTCCCTTTTCACCCAGCAATTCCACTTCTGAGATTATATCTTACAAACCCCAAAACACCAATCCAAAAGAACCTATGCACCCCAATGTTCATAGCAGCACAATTTACAATAGTCAAGTCCTGGAAGCAACCTAGGTGCCCATCAGTAAATGAGTGGATCAAAACACTAGGGTCATTTACACAATGGAATTCTATGCATCAGAAAGAAAGAAGGAGCTCCTACCCTTTGCGACAGCATGGATGGAACTGGAAAGCACTGTGCTAAATGAGACATGCTAGGTGGTGAGGGACAAATACCATACGATCTCATATTTAACTGGAACATAATCAACAAAAGAAAAATGCAAACAAAATAGAACCAGAGACACTGAAATTAAGAATAATCTGACAGTAACCAGAGGGGAAGTGGGGTGGGGAATAAATGGGGGAAGGGTTTACAGGACCCCTTGGTCATAAAGGACACAAGGAGAGGGGGTAAGCAAGGGAGGGAGGTGGGTTCAGCTGGGGTTGGGGGGAGTGGTGTTGGGAAAATGCAGACAGCTGTAATTGAACAACAATAAAATAATTTTTTTAAATTAAAAAGTTAGAAAACAAATTTTACTTTAATTAGCTGAAATATTGCCTAGTTAAACAGGGGATATTTTCTATATTATAGATTTTGACCACAAAATCAAGTTGTTTCTCTCTAAAATATTATATTGTATCTAATTTACAGATGAAGAAATTTCATATTCAATCTAAGAAGACCTTTGTGTAACTCTTCAGAGACTTGATCTTTAGAAGTTAATCTATAATGTCATCTGGAAAAGTTTCAAAAAACTGCAGAAAAAAAAGTACTGTGTGACCTTCTAAATTACAGATAGACACTCAAACAGAGCAAGCTCAGAAGCTGATATTTTCTCTTTTTCCAAGACCTATCAAAGAAAAAAGACAATGGGCCCCAAATTAAGAGCTATATTCAAGCAAGCAATACAACAGAATGGATGGGTAAAGCTTTTCTGCATTTGAAATTTTCAATACAATTATTAGAAAATTATTACCTCAGGCTTAGTTAGAAACAAATAAATAAACAAACTTGAGCTTTATTGTTTACAGTTGAGAAAATTCAGAGAGAGAAAAGGAACCTTGAGTATAGCTCTTCAAGGTAAGCTGCCTAATATGTAATGGCTTCTTTTATTATTTTATTAAGAGAAGTATCTAAATCAAACAGTGAGTCTACGGGATACGCACAGAACCATAGGGATATGGCAGTGGTGGGTTGGAGCTGGCCTGCACAGCTCACAGGAGCAACTGTGTGATTCTCTTTCTAACTCTGTGTTCAGTACCCTCACTCAGTAGCTTGAAATTGGCTGTGCTGAGAGTATTTACATCATGGAAATTGGCAAACATTAACATCAGAGCTTTTTCCCTCCAGAAAGGTGTTTTATTAAACATTTACCCACACACCACTGCTAATTATCTGAAACATAGTGTTGTGACCATTCAAAGCCTGACAGGTTCGTGGTATTTGGGCAGATGGAAGAATATTCACCGGACCACTGGGATGTCTGGCATGCATTTATTCATGGGTGGGTGAACCATGCACATTGCAAGCTGCATGTCTCCTTGCATGTCTCTGCGTGGCACACACCATGACCCTTGATCCCCAGTGTGGCACCCAGCAGGGAGCCCCTAGCTCCTGTTAAATACTAGAACAAACAATGCTGGCTTCAAGCCAGAAAGTTATATGACACAGAATAATTCTGCACATGCAAGCCCACTTCATGTTATGGGAACAGTTTATCAGACCCAGTCTCAAGGCTATGAGAACACTACTTATCAGGTCCATTCAAGGTAATGGAAACATTGCTTCCCTTAGATACCCAGACACCTGGGTGAGGAAGTCAGACTTTCTCCCTTACCCTACAAATATCAACAACACTGATATAAATAACTATGAATTATTCTACTTATAAATGAAAATTACATAATAAACCATGAATTTACTCATTCTTGAGATCCCAAAAATTACATGTGCGAACAATTCATTTTATTACTTTAACATACTGAAAGTTCTACTACTATTGATATGTGTGTGTATCTTATTTACAGTAGATTTTACTATAGAACTATTTCATTACTTTGAAACATATCACATTACTTGACATAATTAGCTAGCGTCTTTGGTGTGAAAAACGAATATACCACACTTTAGGACTTCTGTGAGTAGTTTAGTATGTGTTTTCCTAGTTATTTTTTTATTATCATGAATTTGCATATCTCAATCTTTTTCCCTAAATTTTTCACAGACCTTAGACATTAGTACTTAGAAAAATTCTATTTATGTGTTTGAGCTAAATGTTTGACTAGATATTTACAGGGGAGGAGCCATAGATAACATTTGTGTCAAGAAAATTATATAAGTTTATATCACTTTGCATAGCATTCACTTTTTCCTCTATTTTGACAGTGAAGGGAAGGAAACCAGGACTCATCAATGATTTGGCACAGAAGGAAGAAATAAACATTCGACCAGAACAGAATAAAGAAACAAGAATTCAAAAAAAATGAGAAGAGGCTTAGGAACCTCCAGGACAACTTTAAAAGTCCCAACATCCAAATTATAAGGGTGCCAGAAGGAGAAGAGGAAGAGCAAAAAATTGAAAAATTATTTGAAAACATAGTGAAGGAGAACTTCCCCAATCTGGCAAAGGAAATAGACTTCCAGGAAGTCCAGGAAGCTCACAGAAGTTTGACCCAAGTAGGAACACACCAAGGCACATCATAACTACATTACCCAAGAATAAAGAGGAGAGAATCATAAAAGCAGCAAGAGAAAAGGAGACAGTTACCTACAAAGCAGTTCCCATAAGATTGGTATCAGCTTATTTTTCAAAAAGAAACTTTGTGGGCAAGAAGGGGCTGGAAAGAAGTATTCAAAGTCATGAAAGGCAAAGACCTACATCCAAGATTATTCTATCCGGCAAAGCTATCACTTAGAATAGAAGGGCAGATAAAGTGCTTCCCAGATAAGGTCCAGTTAAAGGAGTTCATCATCACTAAGTCCTTATTATAGGAAATGTTAAAGGGACTTATCTAAGATAAAGAAGATCAAAAAGATCAAAACTTCGAGCAGCAAAATGACAACAAAGTCACAACTTTCAACAACCAAACCTAAAAAAAGACAAAACAAAACAAAACAAAAACAAACTAAGCAAACAACTAGAACAGGAACAGAATCACAGAAACGGAGTTTACATGGAGGGTTACCAGTGGGGAGGGGGAGGGTAGAATGGGGGAAATGGTACAGGGAATAAGAAGTATAACTGGTAGGTACAAAATAAATAAAGGGAGGTTAAGAGTATTATAGGAAATGGAGAAGCCAAAGAACTTATATGTACAACCTATGGACATGAACTAAGGAAGGGGAATGATGGTGGAGGAGGAGTACAGGGCAGAGGGGAGTAAAGAAGAAAATAAAATGTTACAACTGTAATAGCATAATCAATAAAATACATTTAAAAACAGTAAATTATAAAAGTTTATAAAATAAATGTTAAATTTATTCAAGATATGCACATTTCTGTGCACTAATTTTAATCATAAATTTCAGAAACTGGAAAATTTGTTCTTAATGCTGGAATATTCTTTTCTTTGTGTGAAAACTTTCTTTCATATAAAGGGTAATCTTATTTATTTTATAGCATGTTGAAAAATTTGATAATTTGGATCATCTATAAGCACCAAAAATTGCCAATAGAGATATTGTTATTTTCTGACATGTTGAAATTATTTATTTACCCATTTGTTTCTACACACAACACACACACACACCTTACTTTTTTTAATCACATAATCTAAAGTTAATAATGTAAAACTCTAGATAGGGGAAATAAACAATTTGAATACACCAACAAGGAGGGTTAAGACAGCTAATAATTTTTGTTCTCATACCTGACCCTGTATTTCCAAGCAGTGAAAGAGGCAGGGAAGGGGATGATGGTTGCATGTGCCTTACTTTTGGAAAAATAAAAATTTCAATTTCATCGAATAAATATTTATCAATTGCCTACTACAAGTTTGGTACTACACCACTGCTGAACTCAGTAGGCAGCCACAAAAGGGAAGGCAGATATAAAAATCAAGGAAGTGGAAACAGGTGTATTGTGTGCCTTGCTGTAATGGACATGGAACGCTGTGAGTGAGTAATATTTAATCTACGGGGTGATCATGAAGGTTTTTATAGAGACTTTCCCAGAATGACTTTAAAATTCAATGTATCTTTGTATGACAGGTATTTCAAGTAAAAAGTGGCACAAGCAAAGGAACAAAAACCCATAACAGCAGGGTACATTCAGGAAACATCCAGTACTTTTAGTTCTGGTGGAGTGTAGAGTTTGGGGAGATGGAGAGAGATTGAAGGTCACAGCACACAGAGAGTAACAGATAATAGGAAAACAGAACTGGGTTTATTGACAGTGTCTCTTTGGAGAAAAAATACACCTGAACCACATGCAGCAGAGAAAGGAAGCTAATAGGTAGAGAGAAGAGATTTCTGGACATGGAGTTCTCAATGAGTGAGTTACAGAAGTAGGAGATGGTAGTGAAAATGAGATATTATAACATAGTTTCTTAGAGGCAAAGGAATTTAAAATTCTTCCAGATTTAAAGAATTTCTATGAACTGGGGTGACCATGATAGAAGAGAAATGGAGGTAACCAGAAACAAGGAGCTCAAGGAATTGGCAGTCTAAGGTCTGGTGGGAACTCCTAATTTATGGTAGGAACTCAGTAAAAGTCATAATTTACCTATGCTTCTTTTGATTTTTAAAGTACTGAATATTTTTTCACTAGTGAAATTCTTAAACTTTCCCTCAGACACTTTAGAGTAAAATTGGTGCCAGAGGATGGCATGCCTTATTTATTTATCTTTTGATCTGTTGCTATGGAAAATTGCCACATCCTGGCGTGTGTGTGTGGGGGGGGGGGGGGTAGAGTGTTGGCAGGCTCCCACTTGAAATATACAAAGTATGAGTAGAAGGAAGCATCTTGGTATCTGCAATCAGACAAACTACAAGAGTTTGTTAATTGCCAGGCATCTGTTTAGATCCTATTATTACAGTATTTTTTCCAATGAGCAAACTAGTACTGAGCAAGGTTTAAGTAAATTAGTAAGAAGCAGAGCTGAGACTAAAACCCATACTAATCGACAAAGCCCTCACTCATATTATACTGGGCTAATTACTTAATCATTTAAATAAGAATAACACTTACTTCACAGAGGTAGAATGAAAGATTAACAGTAAAAACTAGAAGTGGTTGAGTGATGCTAACTTGAGGTCAGAGGTTTGTTTGTTTATGATATGTGTATGCATTTAGGTTTATTTGTAGTCATTAATTTGCTAACTCATTATAGAAAGATTTTCATGAGCATGTAGTACATTCAACTACAATGACTAAATTTCATAATGCACAGGCACAAAAATATTTACATGAAGGAAGGTAAACTTTCAAAAAGCTTTTAGTATTTGTTTACTTAAAAGAACTTGTAGCACTCTCTATGCATGTAGCAATGGTCTAAGCAAATTATCCATTACTTCATTAATCATTAATATTCATTGTAATATAATAAACATTAGCTTTATCAACAACAGGGATGAAGAGAAAATGTAAAATTTGGATTTGCTAATTATTAGTAGATATGTTTGAGTAATGAAGGAAAATTTATGAAAAGAGTATACCATGCCAATAAAAATTATTCAGCGTTTGTAATTAAGATCTAATACAGTAAACAATATCTTAACTAATATCTCCAACCCTTCATACCATCCCAAAAGTGTAAAATCAGTTTACATCAGTTTTCTTTTAATTTTATGAAAGTTTTAATTTTTTAGCTTTTTAAAAAATCTATTGGGCTACAGAGCCATTATTTTTGTCTATCCAGAGCATTTTCCTGGCATTGCCCTATTCTGGTAGCAGACAGGATTTCCTGACCAAAGAATGGGAGCATATGAGCCATGCCTAGCCAACTAGGATTCCCTGTACTTTGGGGCTTGGCAGCTGGCATGGTGGTGCACATGTCATCCAAGGAGGGACAATCAGGATCCTGAGTCACATAGAAATAATAAAGAAGCTAAATTTTTTTCATTAAGTTGGTAAGCCAGAAACATATAATTCTGTGACTATGTATAACATCTTTATCAGCAGAATGGATGAAGCCTCTCCCCACCAGGAGGAAAGGAGGCAACTAAAAGAGAGAAGCTGATTCTGGAAATGAGGGAGAGACAGAGAAATGAAACTAAAACCACCGGTATCCTCAGATCAAGCCATAATTGCAACAAACCCACTTCTCAATGTTGTGACAATAATTTTTCAAGTTACCAGTAGTTTGAATTATTTTCTGTTTCTTACCATTCAGAAAGGCAAAACTAATATTTCAGACTTAAAAGCTAGTTTCTTATTCCAGATAGCTGGACAACCTTGGGCAAATCATATCTTGTCTCTTGAATTTGAGTCTCTTTATCTCTAAAATGGTTGAAATGATCTTGATCCCTAGGTTATCATCTATTCTAATGTTCCATGATTCTATGACCTGAGATATAATTAAATTAAAATGACTATTTCACACCATATCCTAGTTTTGCTCAAATATCACCCTTCTCTAAGTATTTCCCTGATTCTAACCTTGCATTATTCCTCAATAGAAAAGAAAGAGAGTACAGAAGGAAGTCATAACCAGTAGTATTTTGCAGGGTTTAATTCTTGATTTGGAACTGTTTACATGAGATTATGAATTATAGATAAGTTACCTACATAAGTTATTCATTCCCTATGGAAACAACCCAAGTATGTGTCTTTATATTTATTACTAAATAGTTTATGCTAGAACTTATTATCTGGACTTAAAACCATAATAAAGTCTCTGCCAATTAGATTTGACTCAGAAAAATTTATCAAACATTTACCCCAATGGAAAAAAAAATTACATATCATCAAACTTGGGTCTCTTTGGGTCTCATGCTTAGCACTTTGCTCTGCACGTTAAATACTCTGTAAATGTTTGTTAAATTAAACTAAATTAAAGGAGTTGCTTTTTACTGCAGTTCACATGCACTTCAATAATTAATGAATCATCACTAAGTGAGAAAGTAATGAGCATACTTTCCTCGTCAGAAAATAAAAAAAAATATATGCTCTGTTTTGGAGAGGGACAAAATTTTACAACGGAGGAAGAAGAAAGGCAAATAGGCAAATCCAGGAATTAACAAGAAAGAAGCTTGCAATACAGCTACTGACATGTGGATAAATTCAAAATAACTGCCAGTCACTACCTCTGAGCTGACATACACCCTCCCTTCAAATCAATCAAAGCTTCACTAATCCCCTCTCCACACATTAGAAAGGAACAGAGGAATGGAGAATTTATCCAGGACAGCTCCACATCAGAGACACCCCAGAGTTCACATTCTCACTGCTGCCGTGTTTCTAATCCCTCTGCCCATATTTTTTGTCTTTCCCATAATCGAAAACCAGAATTCATAGGGAAATCTGGACAGTCAAACTAGGATAACCTGAATGAAAAGGGGAGGCAACTAGGGATGGATCCCAAAGTAGGAAAAGGAGGTCATTCCAAAGCCACCTGTGGTGTGTTAGGGAATTACTGTAAATTGAGAAATCTAAGCAGTCAGATGATAGATGGCAGGAAGATACGAGCATAAACTGTAGCTGCTGCAGGTGGAACATAATTATAATTGGGAAGCAGCTACAAGCAGTAAGAAATCTGGATAAGCAAACAGGAAAGAATTCAAAAGCATCCAGGAGTCTGGTATTAGGTAAATTTGGCCAAGATTCAGGGAAAAGAAGAAATGGAGAAATTAAGTAGGAGAAAGGGGAAGGTCACAGTTTTGATCAAAGACTTAACCACGCCACATACTGCAACTGGGGCACAAGAAAGGGACAAGTCCTGACACATGGAAAGCATGGTGCAGAGTTAGCACCTTACTATCCCAAGGCACATTCATATTTCTCAACTATGAACAAAACCAATCTTGGGCTTGGACCAGTGGGAAAAGGATTGAGATAATGTGTAAGACAGGAACACTTCACTAGCACCATTTCCTTTTTTATTCTCTTTAATTATTTTATTGGGGGCCAAATGGGAAGAAAAAAACATACAACTGGAACACTCACTATACCTTATGCAATACATAGCCAGACCCATCAATATCTGACCAGTTGGATTTTTAGAGAGCATTTCTATTATTTGTTTTGCTGTTACCAATAGCACTATGCTCTTATGAAATATTCTGGGCTGTGAGTAGATAACAAACACATAATTAGTGGCCTTTCGAAATAATGAGTGGGGTTAATGAGAGGAAGAAATAAGTGAGGGAACCTAGATTTCCAAAAACTGGCAAAGTAACTCTGGGACCCTCTCAGATTACTGAAATAGCCCCACTTGTAGGAAGAAGTACACTATTCCTTCTCAAGAACTCCAGGGGTGCTGCTGAGGGTGGTCACTGGAGATGAGGGGCTGATTTTCATTCAGAATTCAATTTATAACATGCAAAGTAAAACTGGCCAGAAAATTTTATCAATGTCTCCTTTATCACTTTTCTATTCCAACATTCACTAATTTCACTCTTTCACTAATATCCTACCTTCTTCCCTTTGAGATCTGATGAAAATACAAGGCTCAGAAATTTCCTCTAGAAGACTGTCTTTACTTGGAATCCATGACCAACAAACAAGATTGGTCACATACTGTGGTCAAGGGATGTGTGACAGTGGACTATATTTTTCAGATTTGACATTAACACCGGCACTACAATATAATGTCAATTAAGTATAAGTCTTTTTAAAATTTATTTATTTATTTATTTATTTATTTATTTATTTATTTATAGAGAGGGGAAGGGAGGGAGAAAGAAAGGGAGGGAAACATCAATGTGTGGTTGTCTCTCACGCATCCCCAACTGGGGACCTGGCCTGCAACCCATGCATGTGCCCTGACTAGGAATTGAACCAGCAGCCTTTTGGTTCACAGGCTGGCACTCAATCCACTGAGCCACACTACCCAGGGCTCAATTAAGTATAATTTTAAAAATAGAGAGAATAATGATTTACTGGAACAAATTCCTCCTACTATTGTCAATTAATTATAGGCTGACAAGTTTCTCCTTTGGTACAAAGTTATATTCACCCATAGCAGCCTTCACATCGCACAGACAACTTATTATTGGAAAGTTTAAAAATATAGGCGAACTGGTTTCCTTTAATTGTACTGGGATTTACTTATACTCTATATTAATAGACAATGATCATAACAATTTTAAAGGTTATCATGTTTAAACCTTGGCTGATTAGGATATGACACTGTCAGGAGGAGTTGATTTGGTTAAAATTATTGAGGTGTTAATTTTATGATTCTCAACTCTAAAAATGATGCAGATATTTTAAATCCACAATTTTTTAAAAATACAGACTGAATATAGCATGGAAGAAAGCTTAAATTTTACATCAAATAATTGCTAAAAAGAAACTATGAATATATTTAATACAGGATATTGTAATAATTAGTGTTTAATCCTGCCAACAGGTTGTTCTCTCCATTTGTGATTTTAGGTTTTATAATGCAATTATCAGGCCAGTCATTGCTAATCAGAGCATAAAATAAAGTCAAAATGTTTTACCAGTCTTATAAATATTTGTGCTGCTAGATTTTTCCCTAGCTGAAAGCAACAAGACAGCCTGTTAGGTGGCTGAATAGAGAGTATACTGGAATTGCAACATACGCTGTTTCAAAGAAACATCTGACTTAGCTAAGAACATGCTTTTGATTTATTAGTTGACTTCTGTGCAGACATATGTGATTTCTTGATTCTTTTATTCGTGTCACACTTTTGATGCAATCAACCCTCATGTTCTTCCCCTTCAATTTCTAGGAGAAAATACAATCAATCACTGAGAAAATGTAGTAGGGTTTCTAATACAATTTTCCTTTTTTTATCTTGCTGTTTTTAAAAATATATATTTTTGAAACAGAAAATAAATGAGGTGACTTAGTGGTGATCTTCCTCTCTGCACATTTTCAAATTGGGACTGCCTTGATTTGTCAATTTGATATTAGAAATTAATAGAAAATGACAAAATTCCTCTTACTTTTATACTAATTTGTTTTATACTAATAATGATAATTTGTCATATATTCCAGTAACTAGAATTCCAAAATGAAAGTGGTTTCTGAAAGATCAGACAGGCAATTAGTTTGTGCTTCAATGAAAATGGCAAGCCCTATAGTAAAGGTAGGGGAAAAAAGGCTTTTTATAACTTCTATTATGAATTAACACTTATTGAATACACAATGCATGCTGGGGAATATTTTACCTGGATTATCACAGGTAACGTTCCCAAAAATACATAATTCCAATATTGGCCTTAGCCTAAATTGCAGTTAAAATCATTGAGTCTCAGGACTTAAATCACTGTCCAAGCTCACACACCTAGGAAGTTCCAGAGCTGTAATGCAAACACAAGCTGCTTTGGCTTCCTGGCTTGCAATACTCAACTGTTCTCTTTCATCAACCAGCATTTTCCTGGGGGCTTTGGGGAATGGTGAGTCCTCTTAGCCCTCTTGTAGAATATAATCTCAAAGTGAGTTTGCTGGCCTTATGTAATATATCCACTCCAACATGCCCACTTATCTCAAGTATTTTTCCCCTTCCTCTACCATCTGCCAGGCCAATGCAGGAATTCTGAGAGTTGGCCATTGTTCTTGGTTATTTAGGAGCCACTCCTGTAGTACATAGGCCCATTCCTAGAGCATTTGCTAGGATGTTGATCCTCATTTCCTAAGAATATACCCCCAAGTTCATAAATTCTTATTTGGACTTACATTCTGGCCCCTTGACCAAGCACTCTTAAAAAGCCAATTCCCAGATATTGGCCTGGCAGCCAGGAGAGGCGATGAGGGCTGAATCTGAACAGGGCCCTAGTTCCTTCTGCAGCATCTTCTACAACAGCCCAAGTGCTAGCTCCCTCTACAGAAGGGAGTAGTTGTCTCCTCTGCACATCTAGAGGGTCTCGAGGGGTTATAGAATCCATATCCTCAGGGACATCCAGGGAGCCCTGTCCCACTTCTCACAATCTCTAGTTTTCCCTACTAGGGCTCTGAACATCACATAACAGATCTGTGTTGGCTACAATTCTCACAGTTAGTTCTTCTCTCTCTCATTTGACTTTACTTGCCCTTTGAATACACCAAAACCACCCAAACTCTCTTAGAGATTAACCACTTGTTAGTGGCAAGCAGTCATTCATTATCCTTCTGCAGGATGTCCTTTCCATACCACAGTGGCCAATCAACTGCACTGTCTCTGCAGGCATGGCTAACCTGTGTTGAGCACCTGTGACCACACCTAACCCTCACAGGCTAATCCCTTATATTTTTAGTACAATGTTTGAGAAGTTTGGGGTTGTGTGGAAAAATTATTTCAGACCAGTTTCCACCTCATCTAATGGCCCAAAGCAGAGCCTGCTTCACAGGCATGTGACCTTTCCAGGGCCTTGCATTTAAAAGAGCTCTACTATGGTCATCACAAAATTCTCAATAACTTCGTATTTGAACTTGTACGTGAAGTTTTGTAAATGATATTTAATGGGCCAATGACCAGAGGAAGTACAAGCAAAACACATGTCACCCTAATCTGTTCTGTGATATCCATGAGCACAGGGACCCACAGTAAGTGAAAGTTCAGTGAGTCTCAAGGACATAGTCAGTGTGTCACATCTACAACTCAGTGAACAAGGACACCAATAGCCCCAAGAAGCTATGCTTTCTGTTCAAACCAAAACTGCTTCAAACACAGAAAAAAACTGATATTCTAAAATGTTGGGAACCACCCTGCCTTGTTTCAGAAGCTGTAACCTCCCATGTTTAAGGCTGAGTGAGAGACCTTAGGACCATAAGCCACTAAGGATACAAAGCTTATCTCCCTGGCAGGGGTGCTGCCTCTGCCCCCTTGACTTTACCCTGCTCGGCCCTGAGCAGATGACCAGTTGTATTAGTCAATGACAGGTAAGATTTCTCAAATGAGGGATTACCTAAGACAGGCATGGTCATGAAGGAGCCCTCAGGGAAGGACTTGGGGGGATACAGAAAAAGGGGGTGATGAATCCTCACCACTCGGCTTTGACGTAGCCTAAGTCCTCATTCTTTCTGCAAGAAGTCTCCTAATCTCTTGGCTGCCTTACTTCCCCTGCCTGACTTAAGCCTGAAACAAACCTGGAGGTGGGCATGGCCCTGTACTAGAAAGGGTGGGTTCCCAGGGGGTAATCAGGCCTAAGAAAGAATGCAGAAAATCCTGTGAAACCTACTTTGCTAATATCCTCAATTTAAATGATAAGGGTCCAAGTATGAAGTAAGTTTGTTTCCCCAAAGTTTTATGGCCCTTTAGCTATCTGACCCTGACTCAAAACAAGCCCTCAGAGTTCTTTGAATGTTGTCTGTTGTTTGATCCTTACTGCCTGACAATGATTGCTGAGCTTTATGTTTACACCCTGTATTCCTATGCAAATTAAACCCAGTAAAAGCCCATTGAGGAATAGGCTCCTGGTTCTTCTCCTTTGAGAGAATGGCCAGCTTTCCTCCCCAAGCCGATCATGTCTTGGTAAACTTATTCTCATCTGTGGTGGCTGGGGCGTCCCTGCAGGTGGAGCCCCCCATACTAAAAAACATGGACAAACAAGGGACCTTATCATATATTTTCTTACTCATATTTTCCCCATGTTAGTAAACTATTTTATTTTGAAAATGATGACATAGAAGTAAAGAAAAACATAAGACAACCCACATTTCCTTTTCCAGTCAGTCCTTCCTTATTCATTAGCAAGACAGAGGTAGAAATGTTGGTAAAATATGTATATGTCGAGGAGTGAAATAGACTATATATATGGTCTGTCCAGAAGGTATCCAACCATGTAATATGAAAAATAGAGACATTTAATGAAAAAGATACAAAATACAAGAAACACTGTATATAGGACAATTACGCCTCAGTCCCCTTCAAAGTAGGTACCTTGGGACCTCACACAGTTCTCCTAATTGAGAAGAGCCACCCTGTTGTATTTTTCCTGAATCTCATCAATAGTCTGAAATCTCTTCCCTTTCAAAGGAGATTTTAGTTTTGAGAAAAGCCAGAAGTCTCAGGGCACCAAATCTGGGCTGTAGGGAGACTGAGTCACCTCAGTGATTTGCTGTTTCACCAAAAAACTGTACAAGACATGATGCATAAGTGGGTGCATTGTAGTGATGAAGCTGCCAATCATCAGTTGCCCATAGCTGTGGCCTTCTGAATTATCCAAATAGTTTCTGTGGAGGAATGTTCAAGCTCAACACAAAATTTAATGCAGGTTCATTGCTTTACTTGCTCAATTATTTTGAATGCAACAGCCACACAGTACACATGCTCATTCAATGGTGTCTACTACCCCCACTGACTAGAACCGTGAAGTCATAATTGTTCACACATGCACATTCCAGTCCACTCTTCTTGGCTCCAGGTTACATTGATATTGTGCAAACCGTTCCTTATATTAACAATGGCTGTGTGCACTATTATTCAGGTGCAAGCTACAAAAAAAGTATGGTGCAATTTGGGTGACTACACATACAAGTTAAATGCTTTCATATTAGCATTTAAAATAGACATTGCACAAAACAAAGGTAAGTGGTAAAATTCATGCTAATAATTTAAACTTTTTTTCCTTTACTTAGAACATGAAATGGCAAATTAAAAATATCATGATGAGAGAGACTATGAAGAAAAGGAATTGGCTTTATGTTTTAGTACCTTAAACGGTACTTATTTATACTTTTTGCACAAGAAGCCCTACATTTTCACATTGGACAAAGCTCTGCAAATTCGGTGACCAACTCTGGCTGCAAGCTAGTTATTTGTCTCCTTCCCACCTCATTCATTCATAATTAAGTGATAAAGTGAAAAACAGTTTTAGGTTCCAGGCCTCCAGTTAAGGGCAACTGAGGTATAGGAGGAAGCATATTATGGTAACTGAGAGCAGAAATGCCAGTCAGAGTCCCTGAGTGCATATTCTGACCTGTCACCTTTATGACCTGCAGCAGATTACTTAATTTCTCTGTGCCTCATTTTCTTCATCTGTAAAATGGTATGGTAATCATAACAATGACTATTATATAGAGTTGTGAATATTAATTGAGCTAATATGTGTAAGATACTTAGAATCATATCTGAATATAGTTGATACTATATAACTATCAGCCATTACTATTTTTTAAAAAATAGAGGGAACTAGCCTAACCTTAATCAAAAATATGAACTACCTATATTTCATTATAAATTAGCACTATTTTAAAAAATTATATATGACAATGCTTAGAAATATAAGCTTTCAATAAACACTACTTGAACATACATGTTATGGTCTAATATTTTGATGGGTGAGCTGGAATCTATGATGTTAGCCCAAAATGAGCATTTGCTGGTCATCTTAAACCTCTGATTGACATGCTCAAAAATCAGCCCATACACAGCCAGACTTTATAACTGCTGCACTGTTTGAGCTACAATTACTTGGGAATAAGAAGACATTTATAAAATTTTATTTTCTAAATCATATGTCAACTTGGTAATTCACTAACCACATAGAAAACAGTAACTCACAACACAACAATCTTGCCCCAATGTATCCTAGTGACTCACCAATGTTGGGACATTTAGCACACACAGATTATACACGCTACCAATGTGACACAATCTGGAAGGTTCAGTACTGTATAGAGCCTGAACTCAGAACTTGGAAGTATTGTTTGTGACTAGAAAGACCTAAGTTCTCACTTCTGTAAAAAACTATGAAACACTTCCATGTTCCAAATCCCTCTTGGAAGTATGTGAATATAAGGAAATAAGTGTCAGGTCCCAATAATTAAAATACCCCTACAACATTTACCTTTAAAGAGAGCTTTGCAGTCTTGAAAAAGAAATATTTCAAACTGCTTCTAAGTGGGATAATCTTTAATTTAACCAAGTACTTACAAAATTATTTTATTAGCACACCAAAGCATGTGTTTTCCCTTTTAGGTTAATTCCATTCTCTTGCACAAAATATCCTTGGCACTTTGGTTCTGCCACTGCCGTCCCTATTTTCATTTCTTTGGGATCTGCTCCCTTCCTAGCACACCAGCTACTAAATGATGAGCACTTTTTCATGAGGTTTATATCCTTCCAAAGTGACAACATAGTGTCATGTATGCAGTAAAAATCTCCTTCCATCAATTGTCATCAAATTATTGAGTCTTAGTAGGCTTTTCTAACAAGGATAATTTTTTAAATGATAGCATTTGCAAGAAGTAAATGTACAAATCACAGATTTTTATATTGTCTTTCTAAAATAATGGCTAAAAAGTACACTTTGAAATTATAAAATCTCTAAGTTGAACATAATAAAACAAAGCACTTATAAATGGTGTGACAATAGCAAACCTAACATAGTCTCATGGCTGCTTTTCTTCTCAGAAATTTTGGAGTCAAGGTGGATTAAATCTGTGTCCTACAAGTCTGAGTACTGTCAAAGCCTAGCTAAGCAGCATTGTCCTTGGACATTTCTTCACCTTGGTGACTGGTCTAATCCAGAGTATCAATAGTCATGTGACAACTTACTCTTAGAAGTGTATAATTTTAGAACCAGAAAAGTTCTCAAGATTTCTCTAGTGCATACATTTCATTTTCACCTGAGGTACTGAGGTCCTCAAGAGTTCTATGATTCACCCAGTGGGTACTCAACTCAGTGTATCTGGTGAACACAAGCAATTAGGTCTCCTTAACAACCAGCTCAGTTCTTGTAACTCCACAGCACCATCTTTATCCAACTTTCAGGGAAGCCCATGACCCAGAGAGAATCAGGAGCAATGTGCACTTATCAGATCCTTCTAAAATGAGTCACAGGAGGGACAATGCACTGAGAAACTCAAGAAGAATCAGGACTTCTGGATGCTTTCCAGACTGTTTAGAAATCATGTGAAACTCCGGTGTACTTATACAAACCTTTACTCCACTTCCCACATTTTGAGGAATACAAGAATATTGCTGCAGGAGAACATAGGGAGGAAAATCTCAGCTATTTCATGCAGCAATATTTTCACTGATATGTCCCCTAAAGCAAGGGACATAAAGGAAAAAATAAACAAATGGGATCTCATCAAAATAAAAAGCTTCTGCACAGCTAAAAAAAACAGTATTAAAATAAAAAGAGAACCAACCATATGGGAAAACATATTTGCCAATGATACCTCAGACAAGGGATTAATCTCCAAAATATATAAAGAACTTACACAACTCCACTCTAAGAAGATAAGCAACCCAGTTAAAAAATGAGCAAAGGACTTGAACAGACACTTCTCCAAGGAGGACATACAGAGGATCCAGAGACACATGAAAAGATGCTCAGTACTGCTAACCATCAGAAAGATGCAAATTAAAACCATAATGAGATACCACTTCACACCAGTCAGAATGGCCATCATAGACAAAGCAACAAACAACAAGTGTTGGAGAGGTTGTGGAGAAAAGGGAACCACAGTGCACTGTTGGTGGGACTGCAGACTGGTACAACCACTGTGGAAAACAGTATGGAATTTTCTCAGAAAACTAAAAATGGATCTACCTTTTGACCCAGCAATTCCACTGCTACGATTATATCCTAAGAACCCTGAAACATCAATCCAAAAGAACCTATGCACCCCAATGTTCAGAGCAGCACAATTTACAATAGCCAAGTGCTGGAAGCAACCTAAGTGTCCATCAGTAAATGAATGGATCAAAAAACTGTGGTACATTTACACAATGGAATTCTATGAAGCAGAAAGAAAGAAGGAGCTCATACCCTTTGCGACAGCATGGATGGAACTGGAGAGCATTATGCTAAGTGGGATAAACCTGGTGGTAAAAGACAAATATCACATGATCTCACTTTTAACAGGAACATAATCAACAAAACAAGCAAACAAGCAAAATATAACCAAAGACACTGAATTTGAGAATAGGCTGATAGTGACCAGAGGGGAGAGGGGAGGGAATTTCAGGGGAAAAGGGGAAGGGTTTACAGGAACAAGTATAAAGGACACATAGATAATAACAAGGGTGGGTGGAAATGGGAAGGAGATTGGTTTGGCTGGGGTTGGGCACAGCAGTGGGGAGAAAGTGCAGAAACTGTAATTGACCAACAATAAAGTAAGAGCAACAAGTATAAAAGACACGTGGACAAAAACTAGTGGGGGTGAAAATGGGAGGGAGGTGGGGAGGGCTGGGGTGGTGGGCCGGGATGGGAGTAAAAGACAGAAAACTATACAAGAACAACAATTAAAATAAAGAAAAAAAGAAAAATAAATAAAAAATAATAAATAAATAAATAAAAATCAAATCAAATCAAATCTAATAGTGTGGAACCTACCAAAAAAAAAAAAAAAAAAAAAAAAAAAACGAAGAAGAAGAAGAAGAATATTGCTGCAGACCCGTCCTGCAGCTCTGATGCAATAGTGAATAGCTCTTGTCTGGAACACCTTCGCCTGGTTTCAAAGGCTACTTTCTGAAGAAAGGTGCTTCCCTGAGATCACTGCAGTCCTCCAGGGTTGGGAGTAGTGGGCAGAAGGTAAAGCTAGGCATTGGATGCTGAGCTTGCTAGGATTAATGGTGTCAGATTAAATTAAATTAGATTAAAATATCGCCATGTATTTTCTCTCTTTTCCTCACTGACTTCCTCTGTTACAGAAGTAACGTATACAACAAATACTTAAATACATCCAGAAAGGAACTCAAGCTTATTCCTCTAGGGCTGTTGCAGAATCTGTCTGCCTGAGAGGTGCAGGAAGCATTCTGTCCTAAATTATGAGGTCAAAAATAACAAGAAGAGTCAAATTGGGTCTAGACTAATGATTTAGGAGACTCAGCTTCTCTTATAGATATAGTTATGTCATTGCAGAAAACCTGCAGATAAAGAAAAGATGGCTTCATAAAATACATGGAGATAGCATATAGGGCCACATTTAAGTAGAACTAAGTTAAAACCAGTCATACAAAATTGGCCTTTAGAATCCCAACCCATTAAAACAAAGAAATCTTAGAGGAATGTCAAACAGATGAGAGATTAAGAGACTGAGGCTCATGCCCTGACCAGTGCGGCTCAGGTAGTTGGAGCATCACCCTGTAGGTGAAAAGATACTGATTAGATTCCTGGTCAGGGCACATACGTAGGTTGCAGGTTCGATCCCCAGTCTGGGTGCTTACAATCCCATACAGGGGCATATGGGAGGCAACCAAATGATGTTTCTCATTCACACTGATGTTTCTTTTTTTCTCATCCTCTCCCTTCCTCTCTCTCTCTCTAAAAGCAATGAAAAAAACATCCTTGGGTGAGTATTAAGAAAAAAGAAAAGAAACTGAGGCTCATGAAATTAAGAGACCTTCCAAAGTTCATACCACTGTCAGAGACAAATCAAAGCCAGGCCTCTGTATATATTTCATATTTGTAATCACTTGCTTAATACTGTTTTAAAACAGAAGTTCTATCCCTAAATTTAAGCATCAAAAGGTAAACTGCTTGAGTCTATGGCCTGGAGAGTTTTGAGATATGTCAAGGACACAGAGGTGCAATGGAAAAAGAGGTTACATATTTTCCTCTGTCATTATTCAACGAACTCTCCATTCCTCCATGGCCACTGCTTTTGGCAAGGCATGAGCTGTGGAAACATTTTTCCTGGATTCATCTATTCCCTGGAAAGAAAACTCAATCTGGCTTGAGAGAAAAAGTTCCTCTCCAAGTAATGATAAATTGTCTAAATTGAAAGCTCACGCCATAAACAAATTTGAACAGTGCAGACATTTTACAAAATTACATTTTCATCTAGTGAATTTGAATGATGGTTTGAGAAAAAGAGAGGATAGTATTTTAAGTCCTGCTTCATATGACTTTCTTTCCATAGTACTGTTTTTAAGGTCCATACACAATCATAATGATTTTTTCTTAATTTCTATGTGCACTATTTTTAGTGAAATACTGAATGTATTTTGAAGATAATACTAGCAGTACCACTGCTAGTATTGTTTTTAAAAATAAAAAGACCTGTAAATTTTGATGTTCATGTAGTTTTACTAAAACTGAATATGAACTGAACACACCTTTGAATGTGTTAAGAAACTGAACTACACAAAATGTCCTTTGTGCTTTCCTATTTTTCTTTTGCACTTCACTGGAGCTAAATTTCTGACTTTCATACAATCCATACAATCAGATCCCCTGTATTTCAAGTTCACCAAATTCTATCTCTATAGTAGTCCCATTGTATAGTTTAAACTAAGATGTAGTCGATTTAAACTACTAGTCAAAAAACTCAAGAATCGATTTTTAATAAAAAATATACTTAATCTTTTACATAACTATAACTGGGCTCCAAACTATTTTTCTAGTATTGTCTCCCTCTATCCCTCACCCTTCCCCAGCTCTAGTCATGCTTTTCCACCCCTTTTGCTCAGAGGACATACTCCTTCCTCTAAGAGCCTCATATCTAAATCCTATCCTGCCTTAAGAAGTCAGATCAGATGCCTCCTGACAACTTAGCATTTCCTCATATCCCTAATCGGAATCAACTTCCCTACCTGTGAACTCTTAGAATCCTTCCCTTTCTTCGCACTGCACCCATCACCTTTTGCCCAATAACAAGGATCTTTAGGAAACAGTTTACTAGATTGGTTAAGAGTGAAAACTCTAGAGTCATACAAAAGGGTTCAAATCCTGACAATATACAGATTAACTGGGGATCTTAGACATGCCCTTTAGCTATCTTGGTTCCAACTACATTAAATATAAAATGGAGATAATTATGGTACCTATCTCATAGAGTTATTGTAATGATCTAGCTTTATATGTATGTATGTACATACACACACACACACACACATATTCAAAAGGTGCCTAACACCTAGTAAGTACTCAAGAAATGTAAGCTACTACCAATATTGTAATTTCATTGTTATCATCATCATTATTTGTAGTGGAAAAAGCTTTCACTAATAACTGGGAGACCTACAAAGTTACCCTGTCATTTCAAGGTTTATTTCCTTATTTATACTAAAACAGTATTAATGTCTTAGTTAGCTATTGCTCCATAACAAATTACCTCAAATTTAGTGACTTTAAATACATTTATTATCTCTTAAGTTCTATGGGTCAGGATCTGGGCATGTAGGCTGCAGTCGAGGTGCCCACTGAGGCTACAGTTATCTTGAGGCTCACCTAGAGAATGGGTTCTTGAAAGTTCATGCTCTGGTTGTTGGTGAGACTCACTTCCTCACAAGTTGTTGGACTGAGGGCCTTGGTTCCTTTCTGGCTATTGACTGGTAGCTGCCTTCACTTTCTTGACATGTTGGCCTCTTTATAGGGCAATATGCCATGCCACAGCTTGCTTCCTCAAAACAAGCCAGTAAAAGGGAAGCAGACACAGTGTAAGCAAGAGAGATACCACAGTTTTCTGTAACCTTGTCCCAGAAATTGATATTCTTTCACTATTATCCTACTCCATTCACTGGGAGAGTCGCTACATCCAGCTCACACTTAAAGAGACAAGATTTCACAAGGGCATGAAGACTACATGGTAGGGGTCATTGAGGCTGCTTACCTACCACACTTTAAAAAGTTATTGTGGAAATTTAACAGGACTAATGTATCTGAAATTCATCATAAAATTCTTAGCTCATAGCAGACATTCAACTAATATGAGTATATTCTTCCCTGATTACTAGAATAAAAGTCATGGAAAACAAGGACACTGACCAGTAAGCCCTATAGTACCCTGGCACTCTGCTAAGCAGATATGACTCTCAACAACCACTGGAGGAAGAAATTATAAATGATACTGACACAACTGCTCACCATTTAGTTAACATCACCTCCATTTTCAGAAAGTTCAACCTATGCACCGTTCAGCAGTGATTCATTTACAGTACAAGAATGTGGTAGGCAGAATAATGGTCCTCCAAAGATGCCCTTATCTGAACCCCTAGAAACTTTTAATAAATTACATGGCAAAGGCACTTTTGCAATTAAGGATTTTGAGATGAAAGACTAACCTAGATTATCCAGGTGGACCTAATCTATCACAAGAATTTTTAAAAGTTGAGAACCTTCCCTGTCTAGTCAGAGAAAGAGACATAACTGCATATTAGTTAGACAAAACATTGCTGGATTTGAAGATAGAGAAAGAGGCCACAAGCCAAGGAATGTGGATGTCTCCTAGAAGCTAGAAAAGACAAGAAAATAGATTCCTCTTTAGATTTTAGCCTAGTGAGATTATTGTAGGACTTCCAACCTGTAGAAACTAAGATAATAATTTTCTGCTATTTTATGCCATAAACTTGTAGTCATTTGTTTTATTACAGCAAATAACAAAGGTAATGCAAATAGAAAATATGTTAAGTGACTCATGAGAGGGATCATACACAAGTACTCTAAATATTTACTGAACATATGAGGTCTGTCCAGAAAAAGTCCTGCCATTATTAATTTAACTAGAACAGTTTGTGTGACATTGATGTAACCTGGCAGCTGAGGAGAGTGGACTGGAATGTGCATGTGTGATCAATGACTACTTCACTGTAGTAGTCAGTGGGGGTAGTAGACACCATTGAGTGATCATGTGTACCACGTGGCCATTGCATTTAAAATGTCTGAGCAAGTAGAGCAATGAATCTGCATTAAATTTTATATCAAGCTTTAACATTCTTCCACAAAAACTATTTGGATGATTCAAAGGCTGCAGCTGTGGGTAAATGGTGACTGGCAGCTTCATCATGACCACATGCTCACTTGTAGATCCCATCTTGTGCAGAGCTTTTGGCGAAATATCAAATCACCCAGGTGACTCAGCCCTCCTACAGTCCAGGTTTGCCACACTGTGATTTCTGGCTTTTCCCAAAATTAAAATCACTTTTGAAAGGGAAGAGATTTCAGACCATCAATAAGATTCAGGAAAATATGACAGGACAGTTGATGGCTATTGGGAGAACTGTATGAGATCCCAAGGTGCCTACTTTTTATGGGACTGAGGCATCATTATCCTATGCGCAATGATTCTTGTATATTGTATCTTCTTCAAATAATATCCCTATGTTTCATATTACATGATTGGATACCCTGTGGATGGACCTTGTAGACGGTCATTCAATGATGTAAGATTAAAAATCACTGAGAGTTAAAAATCTCTGGTTAAATATCACCAATACAAAACTTAGGATTTGACCACTTAGGGTGATCAAACAACAGAACAGGTAAAAGAAACTGGAAGGGGGAGAGGGTCTCAACACACCACTGCTGGCTTTGAAGATGAAGAAAGAGGGACACAAGGAATGTGGACAGCTTCCAGAAGATAGGACCATCCCTTCAGCTGACAGCCTGCAAGGAACTGAGGATATCAACGCAAGGAACAGAATTCAGTCAACCACTTGCATGAGCAACACAACAATAACAAAAAACAGATTCTTCTCCAGACCCTTTAGAAGAAATACAGACATGAAGACACTTGGATTTCCGCCCATTGAGACCCGAGTTGGACTTCTAAGTGTAAGATAAAACACTGGTGTTATTTTGAACAGCTAACTTTGTGGTGAGTTGTTATAGCAGCAATAGTAAACTCACATAAGGCCTGTTTAACTTTTTCCTAGAAGACTTAAATATATTGATTTGAAAAGTATGTAATATGCTAAAGTAAATTTAACTTTATAAAGTCAGCAATTTTAAACAATGTTAGGGGTATAAATCAATGTCTCCTTTACATATGTACAATATTATTAAATTCCTAAAAACCTAAAAGTTGCTAAAGGGCTAAAAGAGGGTATAAGATGGCACTATAATTTTTCATCTCTTTCATATTTAAAGGTAAATAAATATTCTAATTTCAATTTTTATCCTTTGTTTCTCATCATTAATGCATGAATATACTTTGATTCTCTTTATTAATATTTGTAAGCCCACAGCCAAATCCTAAACACTTTCTTCTTTCCATTTTATTTTTTCCATTACCACTTATGCCCCTATATCCTCTTCCACTTCCACCCCTTCCCCCACCACAATCACCACACTGCTGTCCTTGTCCATGAGTTATCTTTTTGTTCTCTTTTGCTTGATCCCTCCACCCCCTCAAGGGACTTTTTCTTAACATGTAGGCAGAAATATATAAATTCTAGGTTTAAAGCAATTAATGTGTTGAATTTACAGAGGTACAGCACTTAATCAAAGGCAAAATACACTATGCTCTGGTCATTATCTACTTTTGCACTGTCTCTGAATTGGTATTCATTAGCTCTCAGAGAATAAGGGCCATGTCGGCATAATTCACATTTCTATCAACACAGTATAGCAATATTGCTGGCTCCTAGCAGCTTTTGTTAAATAAATGAATGAAAAATAAATATAAAGCAAATACAACAAATGGGACACAAGGCTTCCCTGAAACCTCAGCTTACTAGGTTACTGGAAATCTAAAAAGGCATTCTGTATTTAGAGATTAAATGATAAAAACCAGAACTTATTTTAAACATTTTCAAAAAAAAATCTTAATGTTCTACATGTTTCATTATATTCTTAATTAAATTCGTTAAACATTAATTCAAATTTTGGGATGGCTTGGTGTCTATTTTTGTCATGAACAACAGATATTCTCATGTTCATGAATCATACATAAGGCTCCATGAACTTGCCTTTTGAAAATGTCAATCTTTTGAAGCTTCCCTCATCCTGTTTCATAAAAATTAAGTGAAGCACAGTACACCTATAGGCCTACCTGAGAAGTGTGACATCGCTTTCTTCATAAACGCCAAGTGAGACTCATTCTTCTTATTCTAGGTGAGCGATTAGTGATGTGCTGCAACAGGACGTTTTGGTCAATGACCACATATAGGGCAGTTGTCCCATATCATAATGAACTGAAAAATTCCTATTGTCTACTAGGGTCGTAATGCAACCAATTATCCACGTGTTTACGTTGATGCTGGTATAAACAAACCTACTGCACTGCCTGTCATATAAAATTATAGCCCGTACAATTATGTACAGCACCTATTACTGATATGATAATAAACAACTCTGGAACCAGCTTATATATTTACTATATATACTTAACTATCATTATTTTAGAGTAGATTCTTCCTATTTATTAGAAAATATTTGCTGTAACACTGTAGCCATGCTATGCTGGTGGCAGCACCATACACCTGGTTTACCAAGTCTCTCAATTGGTTTAAACATGTTTTTATTGACTTTTTTATTTAGTTATTTTTTTAATCCACACCTGAGGGTACGTTTATTATTCATCTATTTTTTTAGAGAGGAAGGGGGAGAGAGAAACATCAATCACTTGCCCCCCTTACACACCCCAACAGGGAGAGAACCTGCAATCAAGGTATGTGTCCTGAGGATCAAACCTGCAACCATTTCATGTATGGGACAATGATCTAACCAGCTGAGCCACCTGGCCAGGGCTATTTATTGATTTTAGAGAGAGGAAGGGAGAGAAACTTCGATATGTTCCTCCAACTCACTGCAGCATTGTCCCCTTTGGTTGATTTACCATAATTTGCTATGTATAATGTGCACTTACATTTTTGGCCTTTCAGGAAAAAATGTTTATTTTTTTAATTCAATTATTTATATTTAGAAACAAAACTGATTATCATATTCCAGGTTATTATTTTGCATATGGATACCGTTATTGCTTTCTAGAGTTATACTTTTAACACGTAAGAATAAAATAATTTAAAACATTTAGCCCTGGCTATTGTGGGAACCAAAGGGTCACTGGTTCAATTTCCAGTCAGGACATGTCTGGGTTGTGAGCCAGGTCCCCAGTGGGGAACATGAGAGGCAACCACATATTCCCTCTCTCCCCTTCCCTTCTAAAAATAAAATCTTTATAAAAGCATTTATATAGATATGGAATTAGTACTACCCATGTATAATGTGTATCCTTATTTTTCCTCTTTAATGTGTGGAAGACAACATTTCAGGCATGATGTTAAACTATACACCTCATAGCAAAAATAATCTTGAACAGTATTAGAATTCATTAATGTTTTTTATCTCGCCCGTTTCAAATTAACAACTGTTACATAATTTTAAAAGATGAACAAAAAATTTCTCGTGACACTGGTAGTACAGGATTAGCTAACAATACAGTTGTCCTAAAACTGGGGGTGGGGAAAGCAAAAGCTAAAACGTTGTGCAGACCTACTATGTGCAGGTAGTTCTACTTAGCTCGCTGAGTAGACCTGTGGGCAGCCATCACCTTGCACACTTACATAATAATAAGAGAGTGGCGATTCAAGCGCTGGCTACACAAAATTGCCGGGTGAACGCTCAAAACAGACCTTCCCTCGGGCCCCAGTCCTAGAAATCTTGCCTCGGTTGCCCAGGGGTTGACGACCCGCAATGGTTCGTACAGATGGGGTGTGTCTCTGACCCACCCTGCAGCCAGATTCAGTGTCCCAACCGGACTATAGCGTCTCCAGCCCGACCCGCAGGCCCTCAGTCTGGACCTGGCCACAGGCTTTCCTAAACCCGCGGCGGTCAGCAAATCCCCAAGCCTAGCCACGCGTACCCGCCCCCCCGCCCAGGCTGCCGCCCCACCCTAAGGCCTCCTCCACACGAAAATATCCTGCAGTAAACCCTCCACCCAAGGCGTGCAAAGGAGGAGCCCGGAATGCAGAGGAACCCGAACGCCACCCCGCGGCGCCAGTCCCTCCACCGCGGCCGAAGCCTGAGAAAGCTCAGCCAGAAGAGACTGGACCCTGCAGCCACCCTTTGACCCCAGGGCCTCCTCCCGCGCGGCCTAGACCTGGGGCTGGCGGGTTCGACTCTCCTGCCAATCAGATACGGTTTTCCTCCGACAGGCCTAATGACCAATCACCGCGCGCGGTACATTCTTCTGGTCTTCGGCTCTTCGACTCTTCGGCTTTTCGGCCCTTCGGCCCTTTGGCTCGTCGGTGTTCGCTGTTGCTTGGCCACCAGCGCCTTCCCAGGCCTTCCTCCTAGAGCCATAGAGTAGTTCTCGTTGGTTTAATTTCCCCCTTTTATTCCCCAGGCACTTCCGGGTCCTGCGTCATCCGGAAGCCCGCGAGTTCCGGAAGCCTGGGTAGCTCTGGTTCTGCTAGGAAAAGCCAAGCTTCCTAGAGAATGTTTCACAGAAAGTTCCGTGGAGTGGGACGTGTAAGGTCAGTGTCCACCCGAGGAGCCGCAGTGCAACCCGAGGTCAGCCTTGCAGCTGGGAAGGCGTGTAGTTTCTCCTCTTTGTCATGGTCGCCCTTTGCTTGATTCCCCCTGTCCCTTGGCTTCCTGACTTTCTAGAGGTGGCAAATCAGAGTATGAGTTTGGAAAAGGCAAGGAAGCAAACCTAAACTCCGGAAATTAGGCTTAGGGTCGCACCAATAAAAGAAAGAGAGAGGAAAAAAACAAAAAAAAAGACTGAGCTCGGTGCATTCCACGAAGCGAATTTCTAGAGGCAAACTTAAACCTTAGCTCCGCGCTCGGCGGTTCCTGTAAGTTAACTCTTTTGAAGGGCTTCACAATTATGCAGGGTGCACACTTCACGTGGTTCATGCATAGTGTTATATTTGATGCAAAAAAACTTTTGAAGTTTCTAACATTTTTGAAAACCTATGTACTTGAAAGCAGTTTTAATTTTCTTGTAGCGGAAGAGTTACTGAGAATTTTCCTAAAATTGCGTGCAATGACTTCTGATAAGACATAAGAATCATTGTCATTTTTCCTCCGGGGCCTGGGGGCCTGTAGTTAAAAGTTATTGTTCGTTCATTTGTTTAGGTTACATTTTCCAAAAATAAAACAATTTGTGGAAAAAAGGGCATTTCACAGAATGATACCAGTTATTGAACGTTTAGGTCTAACATGTTCCATGACGGCCTTGGGAATAAATTTTTTGCCTTAACATTTAAAAGCGATTAAGGGGAGGCTGAGGCTTCATCCACACCACAGTTTGTAGACTGAACACTTTCCCTTAATGTGTTACCTTTAGTTAAATTTCATCAGAATATAAACTTGGGATAGTTAACTTGGCATTTTTCTCTTTCACTTGTATTCTCTCTGATCTCGCCCAGGTTATCAATATCTTGTATCCAGAAAGATTAGAGTTGAATGCTCTTAAACCAGAAGTAGATTTGAAAGAAGAGAGTGAATGGAATTATTTACAAAGTCAAAAAGAGAATCCTTCAATTTTTTTCTTTAGAGAAAAAGAAAACAGAAGCAAAATAAAAGTAACAGGACATAGTAGAGAGAGTGTTACACTAGGTCAAGGAAATTGAGTTCCAGACCTGACTGGTTTTCCTTTGACCAGCTCTGCCTCTTGGCCTTATTCTCATTTTCAGAAATTAGGAATAACACCCAACTTCTGGTTTTAAAACTGTTCCATGGAGAAGCTGTAGAAATTTCTTGGAGCTTTGTAGGGGAAAGGTAAAGCAAATAGACCCTCAATAGCCATTTTATATATTTTACTTGAAAAACAGGGTTTCTGTTAAGAAAATTAAGTTCATGTCTTAGAATAGATAACCTGTGTTTTCTTCTAGCATTTAAATTCTGTTTCTTAGTATAGTTATTCATTTGTATTTAATGTGCACTTATTAATATTTTTAATAATTAAAGGTATATGTTCACAATTCATTACTAAAAGCCATAAACATGTCCAATATTCAATCTCATTTGTTTAATAGATACAGATTTTAAATTCTTTCTTTAGGATCAGAAAGAATCATAATTCTTTCTCCCCCCTACCCTTTTATTTTAGGCATAAAATTTTTACTTATATTTGAAGATTGCAATCATCTTTGCAATAGGAAGGCAGGTATTTTTATTTGGCATATTTGGTAGGTGAACCTTACAGATGTTAGAAGTCTTGCCCAGCATCACATTGCTAGTAAAGTTCTTAGTCCTAGCTGTACGTTTCCCTCACAGCATCGCATGTACTTAGTTTCCATAGCACAAGGGAAATGTATGCCATCCGCACTGTCTTTTTCTTGACAAAAGTTCTGCTCTGAATCACTCGCTTTTTTTTTTCCTCCCTTGATTATCTGGATTGTGGAACCTAAAAGCACACTGGATGTTCCTTTTATCTCTTTCCTGTGAAATGACAGCAGTTTCTAAATGCCCCCATGCTCCTCTTCAATTCCTTCAGACTGTGGAAGAATGCTCCAGGGAGAGAATCCCTGACTGCTTCTCTTGCCCCAGGTCTGTAATATTGGTGCTGCAAATACTAGTGCTGTAATTCTTGTATATGCAACTGGAGGCTCAGAGAGGGAACGTGGGCACCCTCTGTCCCTTCCATTGTGGACTGTTAATCACTTCTCCCCAGCCTTTCCCATCGACACAACTAAATGCCCTTCCTGTGTTTTTATTCTGTTCAATATTTTCTTTTTATCGGAGCACCCCCTTCTCACCTGCCTGTCAGTAAGGTGAGAGAAAATTTCATCCATGTGACTTTTCTGCTTACTTGTTAAAACAAAAACCAAGAGCTCTAGAGTAATTTTGTTTTGATTATGCGTAACCATTCCCTTCCAGTGTTGGATGAGTTGGCATCGCCTTTGTGTTGCATTTAGTGTGTGTTCCTAATCATGAAATGAATGTTCATGCCTCACTTTTGCACCCACATACTCTCTTTGTACAGATTTGACAGTCTCAGAATGCTTCTCTGACCATGTGTATAGAAGCAGGGAGAAGGAATGTGGATGACATGCAACATGGGCAACTTGAGCACGTTCCTGTCATTTCTTTCCTGATCTGCAGTCCTGAGAGTGACTAGCAGTCTGGTCTTGAGGGGGAAAAACATCATGCTTTGAGCTCTGTAGTATTGAATTAGATCCAAGCTTACCAAATATCCATACTACTGACTTCCTTTTGTGTGTTCCACAATTTCTCTGGTGTTTACCAGAAATTTACTAATTGCCAGCTTGGTCTTAAACAAGTGAGTTACTGGTAATCTTCTCAAGCCTTAATTTTGGTCTTCTTAAATGGACATGGTAATACTTACTGTGTTATGAGAATTCAATGAGATAAAGAATGTAGCCCTGGCTGGTGTAGCTTAGTTGATTGAGCGTGGGCCTGCGAACCAAAGGATCGCGGTTCGATTCCCAGTCAGGGCACATGCCTGGGTTGCAGGCCAGTTCCCAGCATGGGACACATAAAAGGCAACCATACATTAATATTTCTCTCCTTCTCCCTCTCTCCTACCCTTCCCCTCTAAAAATAAATAAATAAATAAATATTTTTTTAAAAAATTAAAAAAAAAAAAAAGAATGTAAAGCACATAAGGGTCATACCATATTTGCTCCTCTTCCATTGCTAAGACCTCTGTTCTTGTGTAGATGTTTCCACATTCTCTCCATTGTCATAAAATGTGCAATGAAATGCATGTTTCAGTAATTTTCATGTCATTTATAATTTTCTTCTTTGGTCATTAGATCCTAGAGCCTTTTTCTAAATGTATAAAGTACTTAAAGATGGTTGCTTCATGTTTCACATGGGTCATTTGTTCATCCTTGCATTTTTGCTGTAGTTCGTGCCTGTACTCTCAATCTCCTAGTACTCAGCCTCTCAAAACACCCCCATCTGCGTCTTCTGTGGTGTCATCCAAAAGTGTCACTGTTCACCTTTCCTTTGTTGTTGATTTTTTTATGCCCATCACTGCTTGTCAGTGTAATGCATCAGTTCAGAGCATGGCTCTATTATTTCTAGCTGTGTGATTTTACAGTAGTCAGCTAATCTCTCTGTGCCTGTTTCCTTGTTTTAAAACAAATAATAGAAGAACCTTTTTCATCATATTGTAAGGATGAAATGATTTATTATTTAATTTTGCAAAGAGCACTTAGCTACAGCAGTCACTTATTAGCACTCAATAACTGGTAAAGAAGTGGCGTGTGTTTACTGCAGCCATAAACTCAGGAGCTGATGGAGATTGTATTCCATAAGCTTAGCTGTTTTTCCATGAGGATTGTTTCTCTGTCTTCCGTGTTCTGTTCTGATTTCTCTACTTGCTCTAGCCTTTTCCGTGCTCAAGTTCAACATTACCATATCTGCCTTTGGAAATGCCTGTCTTTCATTCATTTTCTTCCTCTTTCAAGATTTCCCAAAATAATTTCTATAAGAATTTTAGATAAATTTTTTAGTTGCTTTCTTTTTAAACTGCTGAAAAGTATAGTGTAGTATGATGACTTCTCCAGAGTCACACAGCCTGGTGACGAACCTGGGCTGGAATGTAGAACTGATCAGACCCATCACCCCATATTCACTCATATCTCTGCTCTGTTTTCACAAGATACTTTCTCTCTTCAAGACTCACTCTTGAAGACTTTCTGAAAGAAAAGAGTATGAACATCATGCTCTGAAAAATGTCTTTGTGAAGATAGTTCAAGGTACTGGGAATTCTGTTTTAAGGTTTAAAAAGTATTTTGCATTAGTTTTAGATACTTGAATAAACATATTGAAAATGAAATTTGTAAGGTGCTCAACTGCGTAATGGTAATTGTCTTTGAGATGGTAGTATTTGAGTTGAGTTCCCTCTTCTCTCCAAGTAAAATATGTCCCATCTCCTGGGTCAGCTTACTTATTAGTGTTTATCTTTTTGAGAAACTTAAGATATTTTGAAGTTTTCTTCAAATATATTCTAGAAACATTCTGTTGTGTACCCACCCCAAAAAAGAAAAAAAAAATCTTGTTTGAAATTTGATGAAGATCGCATTTAAGAGCACTTTGAGATCCAGTGTCCATAACAAAATTTTTAAAATCCAGCTTGTCTTGTCTATATCTAAAGGAGCACAATTGGGATAGTTATAAACTTGGTTTAGGTTTGATGAAAGAGAGCAACAAAGGAGTGGTGACAAGTCACTTAGCAAGTCTGTGGCAGAAGTGAGATTTGAACCTACTGTCGTTGACTTGTAGGGCTGTTCACAGTGTCAGAGGTCACAGTGTTCTAATGGTCTCAGCCATGGCTTTTACTCTCTTACTCACTTTGAGATGTGTTCTGGGAATCGGTATCCTGTTAAATCCCTCTTTGATGCATGTCCCATTTATTAGTATTGATTTCAATACAATGGACAGTAAATCTATGTGACCACACAAAGGAAATAGTAGGTTGGAGTTTCAAAGCTTAAAATCTCCAGTTTGAGAGAGAACTTTATTCACATAAACTCATAATGTAAAATGCGAATTTAATTTTTTTAAAATCTAAAAGGAAAAAATGATTATGCACACTCTCCATTTTGATTACTGAAACCCTTAGGATAGTGTGACAGCAACATTATCATACTAAAAATTAGTTGATTATTGTGGATCTTGAAAAGGATAGCCTGGGGTTGGTGGGTTGTAGTGGGGTGAGACATGGAGGGAATGGATGGGTTTGATACCCGAGAGGTTACTTGGGAATCACACGATACTGCTTGCAGAGTTTACAGAACTGTAAATTTCAATGTAGAATTTTTGTAGGCAGTGCGCATTGACAAATATGCCTAATGGTAATACATCTAGTACTGAGTCTCAGAACAGGTCAATAATAATGTGTATATTGATAGCAGCAATGCAGGAGATGTTACTTGGTATTATAGCTAAAAATCCATGTTATCCCCTTAATCATAATTACATTAATATTGACAGGCCCTTGACAATACCCACATTATTATTGATAGGGTTCTGTCAATAATATGTCTTTAAATAAAATATATTCACTCATAATTTGTATGCAATAAAAGCGCTGAAATACATCCTGAAACATTCCTGTCTTTAGTGAGATAGAACCATTTGTGTTGGTTTTAGAATACAATAGAGATTACAAAGTTTTATTTTGGGGAATGAAAAGCGTAAAAGGAAAATGAGTTATTTAAGGGATAAGGTTATGTATTGCTGCTCTTAGTAAACAAATTTCGGGGGGTGGTATTTTCTGTGAAAGAAAACTAGTGTGACATGTCTGGTGATAAAATGTCAGCAGAAGACTGTCTTAATAGTTTTTACTGCTAGATGATTTTGTCTCAAACATATTTATGTGACAAGTTAATCACTAACCCTAGTAGTTGCTGTATGTATCTGGTCTTGATTGGGCCTTAAGCATCATTTTCACATATTCTATCCTTCACTAAACACTACTGTAGTTTAGTGCCAATTATACTTTCAATTATTTTTATAAATCTTTTTGCTTTGTCATAAATGTTTTCCCCGGTGTTAGCCTTTTAGAATCTTAAGTTAGTATAGTTTGAGGAGGGTAGGGGTGATGGGATTCTGTATCAAAGAAATGAGATTCCATGGCAAAAGAGGAAAAAAAAACATTGCTTGTTTTTGGCATTATGGAGAATTCAATTTTAATTAAATCTGATGGTGTTTGTTTCTATTCAAAACAGTCCCAACTCTTAAAATGAAGATTAATTTGTATTTTTCTTTAATATTTAAGGTGGAGCCTAATTTTATGAGACGAGATACTAACCTCCAAGAAACAATAATGTGGGTAGTATTAATGTTTACTTAAACTCTTGAAAGTAAAGTAAACCTGGACTGGCCAGGACTGGGCACGAACAGCAGTCAGTGCAACAGCGTCAGGAAAGTATGGTTTACCAAACGACTTTGGGATTTTTGACTTGAAAATGTGTGCACACCATAATCTTCTTTATGAGTTTCATGGTTCTTAATGAAGCAAGTTAAATTATTTGGACTTTTCCAGAAAGTTTTAAGTTCCTTGAATTGTCACAGGTCTCCCTTTGTTCAGTCTTATTGAACTCTGCCATCAAATCAATCCTCTAAAATGTATATCCTATTATGTCTCTTCCCTTTAATGATTATTCATGCCTACAAAGTCAATGCAATCTCCTTAAAACAGGTCTTTTTACACCAGGTTGACTCGTCATCCGGCCTCTCCTGCCAATCTGTTCTGCTGTCGTCACAGCAGATGACTTTGTTTCTTTGCTTCCCCATAACAAGTGCAACCACACTGGTGGGGACTAAGTAACCAAGGAAGAAGCTCGTGTTGGATGCCACCCCATGTCTCCCAGACAGACCATGGCCAGGCCTCAGTTTGCACGCTTCTGGGGTTTGCACTGCCTGTTTCTTTGCCTTAAATACCATTTTTCTCTTTTCTGCCTGGGGGAGTTTTATGTTTTCACATTTTGAGATTCATTCTTTGCTCAGACGTCAATGACTAATCTTGATTATAGTGGCATCTTGTTTCTTTAAAATTTTTTGAATAAAAAGAAGTTAACTGAGAGAGAAATATTTGGATCAAATCTCTGGTACCTAGGAGAATGTCTTGCATTTGGTAGACACTTGGTAGCTGTTGGTTAAATTGAGTAGCCATATGTGAGAGAATTAGAGTTCATTAAAACACAAACTGCTTAAATTATACGGAGGGGAACTTTATGTAATTTAAAGGCATTTACAACATTTTTCTGTGTTCCACACCTTATAAGCATATATTGTACAGCCATGGAGGGTAGAAGTTTCATAATCAGATTAATTGAACTTGTAGTTATTTCACTTCCATCCATTTCTTCTGTGAGTATTCTAGAATAACTGCACATGGTATAAGGGGGTGAGAGGAAAGGAAGAGGAATTGAATATAGTGTGTTGGTAAAGAACAGAGGTTGGATGTTTGTCTTGGATTGTCTGTACCATACCCTGTGCAGCGAAGCACCCTAGAGTCAGATATTGACAGTGTTCATTGCTGAGGTTTCTTTGCTTCCCGATCACAGAAATAGCCATGCTGGTGGGCGTTAACTAACCAGGAAGACTCATCCTCATTCTCTCAGAATCCCCCTGCCTGGTCTCCTTCCAGACCAGATAATGTTTAAGAGTGTGATGAGACTACTGAGCTCTGTCTCTGCCCCTTCCTGCCTGCCCACACACATGTGCACATACTGGTGCCATCATGTTCACGTCTGTCACAATTGTGTTTCAGTGCTGTTGTCTGTACTTCCTGGTTCAGTGAAGCATTTAGTATGGGTAATGTTGAAGATATCAGTCTTTTGAAATGAGATTTGCCAAAACAAACTGAGAGTCTTTTTCTTCTTATGCCCAGCCCCAGGCAAAGCAGAAATAATATAATAAAAAATACTGCTTTCCCATTTCCTAACAGCTTTCATAACATTATCTGGTTTAATCTCAACAATTTTGTAAGGTGGCTGTTATTTCCAACCTTTTGAAGAACCTTTGAGGCTAATGACTTTTCTTAAGATCACATGGCAAGTAAATGACAAAGCTACAACTTGAGCCCCGGTCTGATTGTTTTTAAATCTGCCTTTTTTATTTTGCCACACACACCTAAATAGGCATTGTTTTGCTTTCAACATGGGGTGTGTAATACAGTGCCTGTTCTATGCTTACAACTAAAAGAAGTTGCAAAAATAACTACAGTATTGCAGAATAAAACCTAAAACAAAAAAATAGAGAAACAGATTATTCATCTGGAAGGGGAAAGGCTGAAGAGCAGTTTAATAATGGTCTGCTGGTCCAGTGAAGTGTCTGAGGGCCCAGCTGTTCTTAATCTGCAGGGAGGCCAGGCCTGGGGAGTAAAGGGGAAAATGTTAAACTGTAACAGGAGGGATAAGAAAGAGTTTTGTAAAATACTGGGTTGGTTAGAGACTGTGTTAAGTCTCTATTTCTGACATATCAAAATTCCTGTGTTTACTAAATGTTCCTCAGTATGATTCCTCCAGAAGCAAAGGATTCTAAATAAATGACTCTTCTTAGTAACCACTCCCTGTGACCAGTTTCTCACTAAACTTAAGTAAGAAACCTGAGGGAGAGAGAGCTTTCCTCCCCATCCTGTTGCTATAGATGTTCTCACAGTATTCAGCAGGTACATTGAGGAGCTACCAGATCACTCATTCCATTGCGTATTCACTCAACACATTTATTGAGCAGCTACTATGAGCCCATCTTTGTGCTAAACTCTGTAAGGTAATAAGCTATTCATTAGCCACAATCCAAGCTGATTATGACTCTAGTATTCAAAGATACATAAATTAGTATAAATGGCTTCTGACAAAAGCCACATATTTTGTCTTACACTCATCTGAAAAAAAATAGCAGTCCTTCCAGTTCAACATGGGAGTGGGGGAGAGGAGAGGGAACTGGACTTACTGTTGGTGTCCAGTATGGTCAGAGATTTTCAAGAGCACTTTGACAATCAAAGAGTTTCCCTTACCTTGCTGATCAGAGAATGTGAAGTCTGTATTGTAGACACTGTGTTACAGTAGACGAGTTAGACATACTGTGTCCCCACATATCACAAGTGATTGTAGAATTTTGCATGACAAAAACTGAGCTAGGTATCAGAGGCACTGCATCAGTGGCAGGTACTATGGGAAATAAATATAAGATAAGCTTTTCCCTTAAGTAGTTTATAGTCAAGTTAGAAGATAATGTGTTCACATGACTGAAATCACAGTACAAGTGGTTGAGGGCTCAAGTCTGTGTCACAGAAGCTGCTATCATAGTTTAAAAATGGTGATAATGGGAGTTGGGGATAGTTATGAATTTTGTGGAGAATTTTGCAATAGAGTTGGAATGTGAAGGGCAGATAGTTCAGGGCATTGTGGGAAGTTGGTAGGTACATGGAAAAGACAGAGAGACAGGACTGAAAGATGGTCTGCATGAAAGGCTCCACTGGGGAATGACAGTTACATGATTGCAGGGGAGGAGACAGAACTTGGCCTGGGTGGGTCTGTACTTAAACAGGTTTGTACTTTACCCCAGGGGTAAAATAAGAAAGCAGTGATATGGTAAGTGTGGGGAACTAATTTTGTAGATTATGGTTTGATTATGAGGTTTTTCAAATAATTTTTAGTTTTTCTTAGTCACATAAACGATATAAGTTAATTAGGGGAAATTTGTAAACTGTAGGAAAAGTGAAAAAAAACTTACTGATGGTTTTGAAATGCTATGTATTGTCTTTGAGAACATGTGAAACCATCTGCCTTTGTTGCTGTCCAATTTACTTGCTTCCTTCCTGCAGAGTTGGTTGGGGGCCAGGATGAGTCTTTATCTGTGTATCCCAAGCACCTTGCAGGGCTAGGGTGTATTAATGTGCATGGAGTTTGTAGAAGCCATGAACGGTCTCTAATTTCACAAGGGCTACTTACTAGAAGAAAGGGAGCACCTGAATCAGTGCAGTTTAAACAATTCCTCTGGATATAAGAATGAGAACAAACCAGGAATGAGTGTGTGGGCCAGCACACAACATTGAGCTGAACGGGTGCCAAAGTATTTATGAATTGTGGTTTGAAATGCACTAACCCCATAATTGTCAACATCACCAGGGAACATGTTAGAGATGCAAATTCTTGGCTCTTAATTCCAGGTCTCCTGAATCAGAAACTCTGGAACTGAGGCACCACTAAGAAACAAGTCCTCTTAGCGATTCTGATCAGTGCTCAAATTTGAGAATGACTAGACCAGAAGAACAGGAACCTACAGGACTCTGATGTTGCAGAGCACAGCGTAGAAAGATTGAAAGCCCAAAGATATGTGATATCAGTGAACATAATCAATGAAATGCCATAGTAGCTAAAATAGGGAAACTATGAAAAGATTATATTGTTACCAAGAAACTTAAATGTGTTGTGAAATGGACAAGATCCATTTATCTTGTGTGGATCACTGCTTTCCTGATCTGAGCATTTGACTAGAATTAAAATAGGTTAGTCCAGTGAGAGGGACCCCATGCTAAACCTACCCACCCAGATTTTTTCTCCCATATTCACAGAACTGCCTACTGAACTTACCCACTTAGCTATCTGTCCATAGGAGCCTCAGATCTCCAAAGCTATGTGTATCTATTATCTTTCCCTTCAAACATATATCTCTGCATGTTTTCCATTTCAGAGAACTGGTACAATCTCTCAATTACTGGTACAATCCACTCAATTTCTCAAATCAAGGCTTCTTGGATTACTTTCTCATGAAATCTGGTCAGTTCTTCCACTTCCTAGCTTTCGGAGATACCTCTTTCTCTCCATCCCCACTGATACCTTTCCAATTTAGACCATCAGTAGTTACTCACTAAATCATTTTAACAGTCATATTAACTAGTCTCTGTGCCTCCAGTCTTTCAGCCTCAAATCCATTCTCAGTGTGGCCTGCACAAGCTGTATAAAATGAAAATAGTATTTTCTGACAAACTATTCAATGGCTGTCCATGACTCTCTTGATAAAATAAAGCCTCCTCAACTTGGCTTTTAGGACCTTGAGAATGGGTCTCATGCTTTCCTTCCCGGGCTTATCTTTTGTCCTTACACCTCCAGTCCTTGTCACCTGCTCTTCCTTCTATCTGGCCTAGTGTCCTTACCTTCCTTTACCAGCCTGACACCACTTACCTTTCAATGGCTGCTTAGGTATTGCCTCTCCATGAAGCCTTTTCTGATTGTAAGGATAATGCCCTGAATTTCCCCTCACGTATCATTTATCATACCTGCTGGTAATTGTCTGACATTTTACATAGCTCACTCTTACCCCTGTCTTCATCCCGTTACATTATAGTCTCCACAGGGGTTGAGATGGTCCGATCTACCATTCTTTCACTCTCTCCTATAAACCACTAAGTAGCTGGTGCACAAGAAACACATGTTGAAATAAGTAATAAGTAAGTCTTGATGTGGGCATTTGAAATAGTTTGAATGGATGGGAATTTGTATTTTCTACCTTTCACCCATCCCAGACTTTTTTCTGTCCATTGATCCCTCCATCTAGTATTTGTACAATACATCCTATGTGCCAGGTGCTATACTGGTTGCTAAGATTCAACTGTGAAGACTCAAATTATCTTTGCAACAGGGCTTACCTTCTATTGGAGGAAATCAACCATTAAAGAATAGTGTATACACTGTTCAGCAAGGTCTAGAGGGAGAACGGAGTGCCAGGAGTACCTAGAGGAGGCAGCTAACCAAATGTGGAGAGTCCAGAGGAAGCGATGCCTACCTCAGTGCTTAAGAACTTGGGGTGAGTTATCAGTTAAAGAATGGGAATGGACCGTTCCCAACAAAGGGCACAGGGAGTAAAATATTCCTTAGCAAGAGAAGGGGCACTTTATGATGAGGTCAAAGTATTAGACAGGCAAGCTGCGGGGGGCGATTTAGGGAGGCTTGTTTTCGAAGGATTGCAGGGTAGGCAATGCACTGAAAGGGTTAAAAAGTAGGATACACCTGTTAGATAAAATCCAGGGGAGAGGAGAACAGTGGAATCTAGGGAAAGGCTTCTGGGGATAGAGTAAGGAATGGATTAGAAAAATATTTTGGACAAAGTACAGGCCTTGGGTATTAATTAGATTTGCAGAAGGAGCAAAGAAAACTGTCCTAACCCCCTTTTTTGTCTCCTGTAGCTCCTGACCAGTATGCAGCAAGGATTTCACAGAAGAACTTACAGCCAAAATCCCCACTGCTATAGGCTCAGAAGTCTTGACAGAACTACAGGAAGAGGGAAAAGGTGAGATCACCCAGAATGGGTGAGAAGCATTCCTGTCATAGACCTGGTTTGGGAGAAAAAGAGCACTAAACAACCTATTATTTAGCAGTCATTTTTGTTTCCTGTACTTGAACTTCTTGCCCATAAGTCATCTGGGATCCATGGATAACTAAAATGCTCTTTCTAGAAAAATTCCCTCATTGTAAAGATATGCCACTTTTAAGATGAACAACTTTATTTTAGGATAAACTTTGCAGTCATTTTAACTTTTAAGAAATTACACTTAACATCTTTTTAGTAAAAATCATAAAGTAATAGCATTTGATAGGACTCGGAGGTCATTTTGTCTTCAGTCCTTACTCTGTAAGTGAGGAAACCAAGGCAGAGATAGACTGAAATGACTGGTCTAAGATCACATGGTCAGTGGTGGCAGTGAACTTCAGCAGGATCACCACCTCCCTGTAATTTGGTGGAGTTTCTGTTAGTGCGTCAGGTCTTTTGAAGGCCTAGAGGTCATGATCAAGTGCTCTGGTTGGGGGCCCATTTTAGAAACTAAATTTAAACAGGTTTTGTGTCGTTGTCTGGATTTGCAAGTTCATTGATAAAAGTGTGCAGTGTCAAGGCACCATTTGGTACTGACTTGGATGTAGTTGGCATGTAATAAATGCGTTTGGAATCAATAAGTCATACTCAGCCAACCATTACTAGCTTTCTCTGTTTCATTATAAAAACTTTGTGACCCTTTAGCGCTGATTTGTTTCCTCAATGTATTTGTGAAATGATCTTAGACCATATTTTGACATCATAGTTTTCTTTTATTAGAAAGTGTATGATGTATACCTTTTTAGTGCCTTAATAATGACATTTCTGCATTCATATTTCTGTGTGCTAGTATTTATTTTTCTACAATCATGTGACAGAATAATAAACACTTATTGTTCATTATTTTTTTCTCCTACCTCCCTTTGTGAATAAGTAGGGGATTAAGTGACTTGTTGAAAAGCATACCTTTGGAGTTAGTAGAAGTGCTGGGTATTAAACTGAGGTCTTGACTTACTTACTGTTCATTGCAGTGTTCCATATGGTTCTTTGTATTTATTAAGTGCATATATTTCTCCATCAGCCATCTTATTATTCAGCCTCAGCACTGTTATTATCTCCCTGTTAAACTGTCTGAACAAGGAGGATTACATAGAGGTGCACTTGTAGCAGTAGGACACAACTTGCTAAAACCTTTAATTCCTTTGGTGAGGAAGGCCAAATGAAAACAGAAAAACATGAAAGAAAGGAGGGAGGAAGGACAAGCGAGAAGAAAGAGAAATTAGTTCAAAGAAAGAAGTGACAGTTCAGTGTGCTCTTTTTACACCATGCAAAGGCCCATCCTGTGTGTGTCCTGTCTCACAGTTTTCCGAGTGTGAGTTGCAGAGATGGTACAAATGCTCTATTGTCTGACAGTGTTTCCTAATTGTGCTTTTTCCTAGAGCCCTTTGGAGAAGGCATGGCTTCCAGACAAGAGACTGTGAAGAGCACACACAGGGTGCTAAGAATAAGTCAGTTGGATGCACTTGAATTGAACAAGGCCCTGGAGCAGCTGGTGTGGTCCCAGGTTACTCAGTGCTTCCATGGATTTCAGCCAGGGCTGTTAGCCCGGTTTGAACCTGAGCTAAAAGCCCTCTTATGGCTCTTTCTATGGCGATTCACCATGTACACTAAAAATGCCACTGTAGGACAGTCGATTTTAAATATTCAGTACAAAAATGATTTTTCTCCAACCCTGAGATACCAGCCACTGAGTAAAAACCAAAAGCTCTGGTATGCTGTCTGTACAATTGGAGGGAAGTGGTTAGAAGAACGATGCTACGATTTGTTTCGAAACCATCACTTAGCATCATTTGGGAAAGCCAAACAGTGTGTGAACTTTGTGGTTGGACTTTTGAAATTAGGGGGATTGATTAACTTCTTGATTTTCCTCCAAAAGGGCAAGTTTGCAACTTTGACAGAACGTCTCCTAGGAATACAGTCTGTATTTTGCAAGCCCCAGAACGTGCGTGAGGTTGGCTTTGAGTATATGAATAGGGAGCTTCTCTGGCATGGTTTTGCAGAGTTTCTCATTTTTCTCTTACCGCTCATCAACATCCAGAAGTTGAAAGCCAAGTTATCTTTGTGGTGCATCCCTCTCACTGGTGCTCCTGATGGTGACAGCTCTTTAGCCAGCAGTGGAAAGCAGTGTGCTCTGTGTGGAGAGTGGCCCACCATGCCCCACACCATAGGCTGTGAGCACATCTTCTGCTATTACTGTGTTAAGAGCAGTTTCTTGTTTGACATGTACTTTACTTGCCCTAAGTGTGGCACCGAAGTACACAGTGTGCAGCCACTGAAATCAGGAATTGAGATGTTAGAAGTAAATGCTCTTTAGAAACTAAAATTGTTTGCTTTGAGGAAAACTATATTATGTTTAAATCCGTAGTATTATTCACCCTGAATATACCAATTAGGTGTCCTTTATGAGAGCATGTGCTTCTTAGCCACTGTTCTGTCCCTTGCCAGGCATGACTAAGATCTAATCACTGGAATTCACTGGATTCTAAATATATTCTGTAGATGGTAATGTAGTATTTAATGATGGCATTCAATTTTTAATGTCAAGAATAATGGACAGTTTTTCTCAGATGACTACTAACAATGTTCCTTTACTTTTCTACTTCCTAGAAAAAGGTTAGAGTCTAAAAATAAAGGGTTTTGGAAAGCTTGGGATGAGCATGCATTTATTTTCAGAGATAGTATTATAACATCATAATCTGACAGTGGTAAGACCCTGTTGTTTTAAATCTTCCGATATGATGGCCCAGTTGCAATTTTAAGCTTTTCTCTGAAGCCAGTTTTTAAAGGGTTCAGTTGACTCCCTTCTCAGGCAGAATGATGGCCACTAGAAGCTGAAGATTTACATCCTATATGCTTTCTGATCCTGCTGGAATAAGAGCTTCTTGCCTCAAAGCTCAGCAAAATCCAGAAGTTCGCTGTCATTCGTCTGCCTGGGATTGTGTGTACATTCCTGAGCCAGGAAGGAAAATTTCTGCTCCTGATGATTCAAATATGGGTGACATGCCCTCACATAAACCATGTAAACCTAAAGGAGGAGAGGAGGCAAAAGCACAGGGAGCTGAGGTGCTGGTACAAGAATGGTGGGTTTTGGGATGGTAGACATGATAGGTCCCTCCTAGAGTCACTGTTACCCTTCTTAATACCCAAAGTCTATGTGCATTCTTAATATTTTATCAGTGATCTATTCTGATAAAGACATGAATGAGTGACCAAATGGTGATCTTCCATTGCAGATATGAAAGGATTAAATAAAGTCAACAAGATTTTGTTTCACCAACAATTTTGTTAGTGTTATTTTGATAGTAGAGTGAATTCTGAGATGGTGTCCATATCATCATACTTCTAACATGAAAACACTGTACTTTACATGTATGCTAACAGTTGTCGATGGGAGCTTTTTTCCTACAGATCCTAATGGTGCAATATATATTTTTTTACTTTTTTATTTTTATTTAACTACCGCTACCCTAGCAGGTAATAACCCCCATGATAGGGACTGCCTTTTGCTCATCACTAGAGAACCAGAGCCTATCCTCAGTTCCAGTGTACCAGCACAGACACTTCGTTAGCCAGGTGACTAGCCCCATCGTCGCAGATTGGGTTCTGTGGGAGTGGTGTAAAGGTGTTTGAAGTGCAAGACAGCCCTTAGGGATCCTCACCTGTGAAAGGAAAAGGCAAAGAAGCAGGAGTAGGTAGAAAGGAAGGAACTATGATGCAAGCCTGACAGCCTTAGTGAACCCGGAAGAGAACTGTCTGTCCTGGATTGTTGGGCCCGAGTTGTCAGGCCTTTTTACCTACGCCTCTCAAGCACTTGTGTGTGGGTGTGACCCCTCCCCACAGCTGTGCCACAGTCCATTCTTGAAGGGCGAGGTGGGTGGCTATCTTCACATGTATCACATTAGTACTGTCTCTACATTGTTTTTTACAGTTTCCTTATTTGTTTGTCTTTTTTATAAAGTATACCTTGCAGACAACATACTGGTGGTAAGTAGTGTTCAACTTAGAATGGATGGTTATGACTGGTATTGTTTATTCAAGTGCTGCCTCCAGGAACTCCACCTCACTACAACAGACCCAGGCCTGCAGGCCAACTTGCTGTGACAGCTCCGACTTCTTCATTCCTACCTCCCTGTGCACTTCCTGGAGACTTGCTTCTGTCCCCACTCCCCAGTGGTCTTGGTGCTCACGGTTCAGGATAACTGGGTCATATTTAGCTATATGATCTGTTTTCACTTTAGCCTCAAGAACCTCACCATCAGCTCTGCACGCATCCCTTGGGAAAATAAGAAGTACACTAACATCTGTCTTTTGTCAGGTTTGCTTCTTGTGTCTTTTGTGTATCCAAGTGGTTTCAGTGATCATATCTGAAATACTAGTCTATCCATCAAAGGTAACAGGCCCATCCAGCTCCCAACTCTCCCACCTTCAGTACTTCTTGACTGTGGGTTTCAGACAAGTTTATTTAACTTCTCAGAGACTCAGTTTGAACACCCTATGAAATGGGTATTCCACAGATGTGTTAGGACTGTAGTGGGAATTAAATAACTTTCAAAGTTCAAAACTTCATTTTTTCAAAAATTACTTACTTAGCCCATAGAGGCATCTTCTGTACTCAGAGATGCATTCATGGGGCGGGGGCGGGGGGGGGGGGGGCGGTGCGCCTGCTCTCATAGAGTTTACATTCTTGGGTAGTTAATAGACAATAAACCCACATTAAGATCATTTCAGATGGAGGTACTCCGAAGACATTTTGAAGAAAATAGGCTAGGAGATTGGAAAGTGACAAGGGATTCTGTATTGAATTTGCAGCATGCCCTTGGAAGGTCTCTGAGGATCCAAAATTTGGAGAGATACAAATGCCCCCTGGCCTGTGTGGCTCTGTTGGATCATCATCCAGTAACCAGAGGTTTGTGGGTTCATCCTATTCAGTGCATGTGCCTAGGTTGTAGGTTTGAACCCCAGTCTGGTCACATACGGGAGGCAACCAATTGATGCTTCTGTTTGACATCAATGTTTCTCTCCCTCTCTTCCTTTCTCTCTCTAAAAACAATGAAGAAATGTCCTCAGATGAGGATAAAAGAAAAGAGATTTGACAGCAACAAGGGAGAAAGCCAACTAGGGAAGAGTGCCAGGATGAGAAAATGGCAGGTGCCCAAGCACTGAAATGAGCCCGTTGCCTGTTGGAGGAACAACAAGAAATCAAGAGTGAACAAAAGGGGGTGGGGGGAGGGCGGGAGGAAATGAAGGGGATAAGGAGAGGGGCCAGGCCCTGCAGGCCAGGCTGAGACAATACCTGGATTTATTCTAAGTATGAGGAAGCCACTAGAAGATTTAAACAGAGAAATGATATTATATTTTCATTTGTAATCAGTGACTATGGGTGACAGTGGGGAGAAATGAGCAAGAGCAAGAAAATCAAGTCAATGGCTACAGCAAATAAGTTGGTTTGAGCTGTGACTGTTACTGCTATTAGGATTGTGGTACATTAACAGCATCACTCTCTGACATGGTCAGAAACCTGGAAGTTAGCCAAACCTTGAGTAACCAGAATAGATTTGCATAGATTCCATACACCAAAGCTCTACTCAAGATGTTCCTCAAGTTCTCACTTAGAGGATTCTTCACTTTGAACAGAATTCTAATGAACTTTCACCAAGAGGTTAAAAGAGGGAGAAAACTAGTAAAAGCAGGTATGTTTACAATAAAAACTGTTAGAAAACCTGGTATCAACTAAAAAGAGAACTTTTAAAAACCTATAATCTGGTAACATTTAATGACACACGGGATCTGAGTACTAACAGAATAGTAATTGTGGCTTAAAAAATGACCTTGCATCACCAATAAAAGTGACCTTATTTATATTCTGTATCATTTGAGTAAGAAGGCAGGGAGGGATATGATGAGTTGTGCTGTATTTGAGGAAGCCTTCAAAATGTGTTGGCAAAAGTGTGATTCATCTGGGACATTTGCTTAACAAAAAGCAGTTTGTCTTAACGGTACTTGATACGTGAAGTATTGCTATATGAAGAAAACAGAACATTTTCAGCAACAGAACAATTCCAAACATACTTTGTAGCGAAACCAATCAACCATCTTGTCTATAGAACCGATGGTCAATGGTTCTTTGAAGCTGCAGCTAATGTATTGTATATTCACCACAAGTGAATATAAACAAGTATTTTACTTGTTCTTTTTTTTACCCTGGAAAGAATACACAAATAGTGAAACAAGAGAGAATATGCCTACAAGTTTCCAGGTTGTCTTTAATTTCAAAATTTTCAAGAAAAGGCTTATGATTTAAAACTGTCATTTTAAAAACAGTATTTTTTACAATGGCCTTCATGGGATCCTGCCTTGAGTTGTTATTCTGCCAGTTAAAACAAGTCAAACAAGGTTGAACCAAGTTCCTCCCAAGGCAGGAAATCCAAAATACAGTACCCAATAGGTAGGTGTCAATGAATCACTCTCCTTAACAGTAGAGTAACCTTGTCATCAATAGATTCAACTCATTCCTTTGCTAAAATCCCAGAACCTTACTTAATTTATGTAGTTAAGCTGATTTTAAAGTTAGATGTGTGTGGCCATGTTTACATCCATTGACCTTAAGAATTTACCTCAAGGAACTGATAAAAATTTGGATGTAGATTTATTGAAATGGTGTTCAGCATGGCACCATTCATAGTAAAGAAATTAATAACAATAATAAATAATAATAAAGAGACAATACAAGTGTTCAACCACAGGGGAATGAATAAAAATAGTATAGCTATTTAATTGACTCAAAAATGTCACCAAAATACTATGGAGAAGAATGTTACATAAAAATACATATGAATACTTTTAATAAGATGGGAAAGTACAACATAATATCAAAATGAGAAGTAGGATATTAAGTGCTCTATGATCTCAGCTATGAGATATACAGGCACATACATATGTTTATAATAAATGTCTTGATTTTTTCTTTACATTTTCTATATTTCCCAAATTTTCTTCAATAAGCATACCATACTTTTTAATTACACCAAACCAAGTTGTTTCTTTAAAATCTGAGGGCCAATTTTGTTTCAACTGAAAGAAAAATCTACATAGCTTACAAACAAGTCTTTTAAATACATGAATTTAGAACACAGAAAATCCTAAAAACCCTTTAATTCCTATTTGTATTACAATAAATAGAGCCTGCCTTTATGGCCCCCTATAACTTGAAAAATTCTGAGTTATCTCATACATTTTAAGTTACATGTTAAGTCTGATTCCATATAGTATATATATATTTAACCCCTTAAGTATTTAGGCAATGAAAAGGTAAAAAGTTCCCACTCCATCTTCCAAAAGTATTTGTATTTATAAATAAATGTACAGTATTTGTAAGTGTGTTTTAGTTACTTTAAAGTATCTATAACTAGTATACCACATCAAAACAATTGACATGAATACTTTATATTATCAATTTTCCTAAGCCTATAAAATTACAATATTTCCTCAACTAAGGATCAAGACATAGGGTTTGGTTTGACCCAGGATTTTTGTATGCCTGCCAAATGTGGACACAAGAATGCTGACATTTCTGAGGTATTTTTATGGTTCACTTGCACCAATAAGACATAATGCAAACTTGAACTTCAGCTGAGACTTTATCTAAATAGTCATAAATCTGAATTAGTGGAGCCAGGGCCTTTACTGTTCCGAGAGGTGTCTAGGATGGTTCCCTGTTAAACAGATCTCACTAACCATTCAGAAATGTTTAACATCCTCTCCTAAAAGCCTCTATTTATTTAAATTCACACCAATTTGTAAGAGTGTTTTTTTCAACAAAAATTATAAAATATTGCATTATGGTTAATTGCTTTAAAAAAGTTTAGCTCCAGACCAAATACAAAGGGCAAATAAATTTGAAAGCAAGAACCCCATCCAATATTGCATGCATTATTTATTAATGCTTTTCTAAGATCTGCAAGAATATGTCTTGGTTTCAACTAGAATAGATTGTGAGCTCAGTGAGGGCAGAGGTGGTATTTCTTTCTTCTCTTCTTTCTGGGATGTGTGTGCTCCTACAGCCAAAAACTGACCGGCACAAATCGGATGTTCAGTAAATATTGAAGAAGACAAGGGAGTTTGGGGTTTGATCAGGACGGTCCTAATAACTGAGGAACTGATGGTATTGTGAGAATGCTTCCATATGCATTTCTGTAACAGTGTAGAGAGGCCAACAGTCCCATTTTGTCTTTGTAGTATATCTTAGGAGTGCCATTTTTAATTTAAAACATTCTGTGGCATTCTCGCTTTGAGGGAAAACAGTTGGAATTCAGGAGCACAAGAGAATTAATAACTTTTCTTTGAAAATACATGCAATTTTGGAGCTGTCAATTTCAGCTATGTCTCTTTAAATACTTTTTCTTCTAGAATCCAACTGGGTAGATGAGATTTTTTTTTTAATTCCATTATAGAAGTAATAGCCCTGTTTTGGTGTTTTGTAAGCAGATAATATTCTGCTAGTGACTGTCTTTGCAGTAATGCATTGCTCTGAACTCTGAATTCTATTATTTTACATCTACAGCAGCTTAAAGTGTATTTTTTATAAACAGCAAACTTCACCTCATAAAAATTCATTACATAAGGGTATAAACAAGTGCTTTTCTTTCTAGTCATTGGCGGTAAGTGATTCATCAGTTTTCCGCAGAAAAGCAATTTCATTGCAGATGTTCTATAATTTCCAATCTCCCTGAATTGTGAAACCATATCACACAATCCTAGTACATGGAATGGAAGGATTTTTTTTTTCTTTTTAAGGTCTGTGTTTAGTCCCTTTAATAGGATCGAGTATCATTTGCTGTCTCATTAGTTTTACTTTTAAAAATTAAGTAATCAGTCTCCTTTTTTGTATATGTTGTTTCCACACATGGACAGATAGCTGGTAGAAAATTCAAAACCCGAGGCCACTGGATGTCTGAAAACAATAGCATTTACTTCTTTTCCCCAAGTCAAATGAAGAGAAAAACATTAAGAGAAAACTTTTCCCAAATTGAAATCCTTTCTTTTCACTGTTTCCTTTTCCTTGTTACTTCTCAATGGTGAAGGAGAAGTGTAGGGGCTGTGGAAAACAGAACATGTTTACCTTTTTGTCAACAAGGGAACCCCTGAGAGTGATCCTGGGAAAATTACTTCCACCAACACTTGAGCTTAGTTTTCTCCTGTGTTTCAAAGTTGACTGATGGAGTGGGCATTCCAGTATAAAATATGAAGAAATGCATGCAGATACAGTGATGGTCTAAGGCCATCTATGATAAATGAAACTCTCAAAAATGCCAACAAGAAAAGGTTAAATGTCTCCTAAAAGCTTTAGGAGGTTTAAGTCCAGTCTTTTCCAAAACACCTCAATTTTTGGATTGAGAGTTTGAATCAAAAGCATGATAATTGAACTTACTAACACGAAGTTATGAGGTATTGCAAGGGTGATGTGATAGATTTTCATGAAAACAATTAGAATGTGAAGCTGATCCTATCCACCCCTCTGCCAGTCCCTGCTCTGGTTACCCACACATTTCCTCTAATGAGTTACATATGGAGGGCCCATGAACTTGTCTCATCAGGACTCATCTCATGCAGAGGCCCCAAGTGTGTTTCGAGAAGTAGTATTGGCCCGTGAGTCTGCCATGGTACCTAGAAGTCCATCCTCAATGGAGAGTAGTATGTCTCTACAGGTACAGCCTTATCTCTACTATGTGAAATTACATGGAATGTGGGGTCACCTCTAGTGGGTTTCCTCCTGGCACTAGGCAGAGACTAGAAGCAGCCAGAGAAAGGAGAGAGTTGGCTCCTAGAAATACTCACATGAACTGTGGAACAGCCAATTAAAACCTATTCCATCTCCCCATCCTCTGCACACCCCAATTATTGCACATCGCCTAGTTGTACTAAAAAGTATTCCTTCAAATACTTCTTAAACTGTCTTTTCCTTATGCAAACTGAAATTTAAAGTCATAGGAATGATTAAACATAGCATCCCTGCCCACTCACTTCAGATAAACAATTACTGAACACTTTTTTTTTTTAGTATGGATCACAAGGAATCAAAAATAAATAAGAGATCAGACTCTACCATAGGAGAAGATGGTGAGAGCAAATAGACAAATGCTTGGAGAACATTGAAAAATGAATAAAGTATTCCATCAGGGATATGTAGAAACTCTCCCTGGGAACGTGATATCTGGGTTCAGTCTTGATAGCTATGTAGCAAATCTTAAAGTAAAACAAAAGGACATTAAAATGAGAAAAAAATACCCTTAAGATTTCACACATGAGCCCTCAGCATCCAAGTTCAGGTCAATAGTCATTCAATGGATGATCGTTAAGCACCTACAGAGTACCATTCAGTGCTAGGCAAGCATGCCTGTAAGGAGCTCACAGTTTTCCAGAAAACTAGTTATCACTGTGGAAAATAGGGTCCAGTCAGAACAATGGTTTGTACATAAGCAGGGCAAATGCAGCGTCAGAATACAAGCCGTCATTTATAGAAGAAATTGTAGTTAGTCATGTCAAGTGGAGATCCATGCCTTCCTGGGCCAGCAGGGAAGGCTAAAGATTCCTGGGAAGAAACTGGGCAGCAAAACCAGGCGTAAGACTGGGGAAAGGTAAGAGACCAAGTAACAAAGCTGTCAGTGGCTGCTACTCTTCTACAATTTTTTATTCATTGAGAAAAATGTTATATAAACCACACTTCACAAAAGAGTCAACTAAGTAATCAGCCTAAGGTTACATTGCAGATGTGAGAACTAATATCTTTCTGGCTCAAAATTCCCCTTTTTACAATACCTAACAACCTTTCAATTTTATTTCACATTTTCTCCCAGAGTCTCATTGTTCAGCTGGCTTGTCTATACTTTCTGCATTGCATTGGTCTCAACATAAATCAGAAATATATCAAGGGGAAAAAAGTTAGACACAACTACCAAGTAGAATATTAGCCATAATAGAACAGAATGGTTAGAATGTCCTATTTGAGTAACTACTGTATATGTAAAATAATTGAGTAACTACCATATATGTAAAACAATTGAGAAATAGGGGAGGTATCATGTATTTTGCATATACTTGGATGCTTGAGAGGAAAAGTTGATGTCAAGAATTTCTTTAACCCAAACGTGTGGATGGTTATTACTGTTTTCTCAGAACTCCACATCGTGCCTGGTCTGTGATGGTACTCAATAATTATTAGTTGAATGAATAGAAAATTGTATGTCAAGGAAAAGGTAAAACCTCAGAGATGGTCATTTTAACCTACATATTATCAAAGTTATTTTCTAGTGGTACTGTTTTAATAAGAATGATAAAGATCGTTGGGAGTATAGGATAATGAGCATCTTCTGGTATGACTGTAAAAATAGAAATTGCTTTGGAGAGCAAATTTGTTATATTAGAAATTTTAAAATATTACTTCTTTTTCACAAGAAAGTATAAATCTATAATTTAATACTGCTGATATGTAAACAGATTTATTTACCAGGGTGTTCATCTATATTTACTATGGTAAAAATTGGCAACAACCAAAACTCTTCAACAGGAAATAGGTTAAATAAATCATGTTGTGAAAGAACATTCAATAGCATGATAAGATTCATTGTATTAGAGTAAAAATTGAAAATGTTACAGGAAGAATATGTAGTGTTATATTTTCCTAAAAACAAAATATTTATGTGTATATACAGTAATGCTGCCTTATCCATGATTTTGCTTCCCATGGTTTCAGTTACCCACAGCCAACAGTGGTCTGAAAATATTAAGTGGAAAATTATAGAAATAAATAGTTAAAAGTTTTAAACTGCACACCATTCTGAGTAGCATGATGAAATCTCACAATGTCCTGCTCCATTCCACCTGGGACATGAACTACCCCTTCATCCAGTGTCTCCACACTGTGGACACTCCCCACCTGTTAGTCATCAGGTAGCCATCTGGGTTATCAGATCAGTTGTCCCCGTATGGCAAGGCCTGTGTTTAAATAAGCTTTATTTTACTTCAAATGGTCCCAAAGCACAAGAGTAGTGATGCTAGAAATTCCTATATGCTGAAGAGAAGCTGTAAATGGCTTCCTTTAAGTGAAAGGATGAGTACAGTACATAAGATATCATGAGAGATAGAGACTACATTTAAAAAACTGTTATGTTATTGCTTATTGCTAATTTTCCACAATGCCTGTTTTATAACTTAAACTTCATTATAGGTACGTATGTGTAGAAAAAACAGCACATATAGGGTTCAATATTCTCTGTGGTTTCTGGGATCCACTGGGGGTCTAGGAACATGTCCCTATAGATAAGGGACACTACTGTATTCATATATATCTACAACAAAAGATCAGAGGAATTTGGGGTAAAATATTGGTAATAAAAGAAAATAAAAATGACCCAAATTTCCCATATGGATTTTCTATATTTTTAATTTTGTATTTTATATTTCTATATTTTTCAAGTTTTCTAAAATAAATATTATTTCTTTTATAAAAACAAACAAACAAAAAAAAAAACAGGAGGGAAGATGGCGGCGTGGTAGGAGGGAGCAGACCCTATTCCCCCTCTACACACGGGAGAAAAACCAAACCAATCTTTGAAAGACCAGAACAGACAAGGAACAGTAACACAGCATATTGGAGAATAAGAGGTCGGAAATTGTAGCGGACACTGAAAAACAAGCGGTAAGGAGAGCTCTTTGGAACAATAAGAGCCCAGGGTTCCAGCGCGCGGAGAGCGGGGCAGATGAGGCCCCGGCCTGGCGCTCCGCCAAGCCTGCCCCAGGGCCCTGGGGAGGGAGCTGGGTCAGCCGCTGAACCGGCTGGGAGATCTCAGGGGCCACCACGCGACTGCGCCCGAGCAAAAGTGGGTGCCCCGCGAGGGAGCGAAAGTGGGTGCCCCGCACCAGGTCACTGCACGACTTTGAACCGAGTTTTCGTGGTCGCCGGGCGACTACGAAAACACAGGCCCCCCAACAGAGACAGACGCGTGGGCGAAGTGAGACATCTGCATGAAAATAGACACCCTCAGGGGACCGCGCACACGGTCGCGGGCTAGTGGACACTCGTGAAAACATAGGCGCAGGCCGCTGGAGACAGCTGTGGAGCCAGAGGTGCAAACGCGGACAGCTCAGGCCCAAGGTGCAGGCGCCGGATAGCAGCTGGAACGCAGGCCCCTCTCAGAAGCAAAGGCAGGCAGCTGTGCCCGAACACTGAAAGCCTCCCAGGGACAAAGGCAGGCGGCTGTGCACGTCTGGAGAACCTAACACACACCCATAAACTCGGTGAAGTGTGCACACACAAGGAGGCTCAGATCACACGCTGGAAACCCTGTGGGGAGAGGCGCCCACTAACGCTGGGATACATAGCACAATGAGGACTGAGTTCTGAACACAGAGAAAAGCAGTAAGATCACCCCTCGGCCATTGCAGCCAGCAAGACCTGAAAAACAGGCTGGCAAGTTTGAAAACAACAAGAGGGTGTTTTTTTGTTTGTTTGTTTTGTTTTGTTTTGTTTTTTTCATTTTATGTTTTTAATATATTTTTATTTTTTTATTTTATTTTTTTTTTTTAATATTTTGTTGTGCTTTGCTTGTTCCTTCCCCCCCACCCCGGCTGCTTATATTTGTGTGGGGGTGTCTGTGTGCGTGTCTCTTTTTTGTTTTGCCAGTTTGTTAGTGTCTTTTTGTTTGTAAGCCTGTCTATCTATATGAGTTTTTAACTACTCCTTCTTCATTGTTTATATCTTCTTCTTTACTCCCCAACTCCTTTTGCCTCCCTTGAATTCCTTCTTCTCTTATCCCCTCTTCCTTTCTTTTCAATTTTATCTCTTCTACCTTCCTCTTGTTTCCTCTTGCTTCTTTTTTCAATTCCCCCCTCTTCTTTTTGTAAATACCCACGAGTGAGACAAAACAAACAAACAAGCAAGCCTGAAACTGTGGGGAAAAACAAAAACAAAAACAAAAACCAGAGTTGGCCCCCAAAAGAGGGTATACCAGCTGATGAGATAGTGAAAGCGGTGAACAACAGGATACCCGAAGAAGAATCCACCACTGAATCTCACAGATATTCTACCACGGAAGGTCATACCACAAACCCAGGGAGCCAGAACAGATCAATTTAAGAAGCTGAGGCTAACAACAAGAGTCTTACAAACAATGGGAAGACAAAAGAATAATCCCCAAACGAAAGGAAAGGAGGAAGCTCAAGAAAGAATGCTAAATGAAACAGAGGCAACTCAACTATCAGATATCGAGTTCAAAGCAATGGTTGTCAGGAAGCTCAATGAGCTCTCAATGAGCTACCATAAACTACAGGGAAGTTATGATGAACTCACGGCAAACTATATCAACATGAAAAAGGAAATAGAAACTATCAACAAGGGCCAAGAGGAAATGAAGAACACAATCTCTGAACTGAAGAACACAGTAGAAGGAATGAAAAGCAGAATCAATGAAGCAGAAGATCGGATCAGCGAGTTGGAGGACAAAATAGAAAAAAAACACTCAGAATGAGCAAGATAAGGAAAAGAGGCTTAGAAAGAATGAAGAGGGTTTAAGAGAAATGCAAGACAACATGAAACGGAATAATATTCGTATAATAGGGATACCAGAAGGAGAAGAACAAGAACAAGGGATAAAAAACCTGTTTGAAAAAGTAATGATGGAAAACTTCCCTCATTTGGTGAGAGAAAAAACCACACAAATCCAGGAAACACAGAGAGTCCCAATCAAAAGGAACCCAAACAGGCCCACTTCAAGACACATCATCATTAAAATGGCAAAATTCCAAGACAAAGAGAGAATCTTAAAAGCAGCAAGGGAGAAAAAGGAAGTAACATACAAGGGGGCCCCAATCAGGTTAGCATCTGACTTCTCAATAGAAACGCTCCAAGCCAGAAGAGAATGGCAAGAAATATTCCAAGCAATGAGAACCAAAGGCCTGCAACCCAGACTACTTTACCCAGCAAGGCTTTCAATCAAGATAGAAGGCCAAATAAGGAGCTTCCCAAACAAAAGAAGTCTAAAAGAATACACCTCTACCAAACCAATGCTGCAAGAGATACTAAAGGGACTGCTTTAAGGGAAGAAAGGAAAAGACAGAGAGAGAAAGAGAGAGAGTAACACAGGTACGAAAATGGCAATGAATAATTACCTATCAATAATAACCTTAAATGTAAATGGATTAAATGCTCCAATCAAAAGACATAGAATAGCTGAATGGATAAGAAAGCATGACCCACACATATGCTGCCTACAAGAAACCCACCTCAGGACAAAAGACATACACAGGCTCAAAGTGAAGGGCTGGAAACAAATTTTCCAAGCAAATGGTCAGGAAAAAAAAGCTGGGGTAGCAATACTCATATCAGACAAAATAGACTTCAAAAGAAGGGCCATAAAGAGAGACCCAGAAGGTCACTTCATAATACTCAAGGGAAGAATCCACCAAGAAGACATAAATACTGTAAATATTTATGCACCCAACGGAGGAGCACCTAAATACATCAAGAAAATTTTAGAGGACTTCAAGAAAGATATAGACAGCAACACAATTATAGTAGGTGATTTTAACACCCCACTGTCAAAAATGGACAGATCTTCCAAACAAAATATCAACAAAGATATTGTGGCATTGAACAACACTCTAGAGGAAATGGACTTAACTGATATATATAGAGCCCTTCATCCCAAAGAAGCTAAATACACTTTCTTTTCAAATGCACATGGAACATTTTCAAAGATAGACCACATGATAGGACACAAATCAAGCCTCAACAAATTCAAGAAAATTGAAATCATACCAAGCATTTTCTCTGACCACAAGGGACTGAAACTATAAACGAACCCCAAGGAGAAAAACCCAAAACCCTCAAAATCATGGAGATTGAATAGCATGCTATTAAACAATGAATGGGTCAAGAATGAAATTAGGGAGGAAATCAAAAAGTTTCTGGAAACAAACGATAATGAACTCACATCGACCCAAAACTTATGGGACACAGCAAAGGCAGTCCTCAGAGGGAAGCTTATAGCGATACAGGCCTATCTAAAAAAGACAGAAACATCTCAAACAAACAACCTAACCCTTCACCTACAAGAACTCGAGGAACAACAACAAAGACAGCCCAGAGCAAGTAGAAGGAAAGAAATAACCAAGATAAGAGCAGAATTAAATGACATAGAGACTAAAAGCACAATCCTAAAGATCAACGAATCCAGGAGTTGGTTCTTTGAAAAGATCAACAAAATCGACAAGCCTTTAAGCAGGCTCATCAAGAAAAAAAGAGAGAGGACTCAAATAAACACAATCAGAAATGAAAGAGGAGATATTACAACCAACACCGCAGAAATACAAAGGATTACAACGCAGAAATACAACCAATACCACAGAAATACAAATTACTATGAAGAACTGTATGCCAAGAAATTTGAAAACCTAGGTGAAATGGACAGGTTTCTAGAAAAATATAACCTTCCAAAACTCAATGAAAAAGAAACAGAAAGCCTGAACAGACCAATAACAGCTGGTGAAATTGAATCAGTAATCAAAACACTCCCGATGCACAAAAGCCCTGGACCAGATGGCTTCACAGGAGAATTCTACAAAACATTTAAGGAAGAGCTAACCCCTATTCTCCACAGACTATTCCAAAAAATTCAAAAAGATGGAAGACTCCCAAACTCTTTTTATGAAGCCAGCATCATCCTAATCCCAAAACCAGATAAAGACACAACAAAGAAGGAGAACTTCAGGCCAATATCGCTGATGAACATAGATGCTAAAATCCTCAACAAAATATTGGCAAACCACATCCAACAACACATTAAAAAGATCATACACCACGGTCAAGTGGGATTCACCCCAGGGATGCAAGGATGGTTCAACATTCGTAAATCAGTAAACGTAATTCATCACATAAACAAAAGCAAAGACAAAAATCACATGATCATATCAATAGATGCGGAAAAAGCATTTGATAAGGTACAGCACTCATTTATGATAAAAACACTCAGCAAAGTGGGAATAGAGGGAGCATTCCTCAACATAATAAAGGCTATTTATGAGAAACCTACAGCCAGCATCATACTCAACGGGCAAAGACTAAATTCTTTTCCACTAAAATCAGGAACAAGACAAGGCTGTCCACTCTCTCCACTTCTATTCAACATAGTATTGGAAGTATTAGCCACAGCGATTAGACAAGAAAAGGAAATAAAAGGCATCCAACTTGGAAAGGAGGAAACAAAACTATCATTGTTTGCAGATGACATGTTAGTATACATAGAAAATCCTATAGTCTCGGCCAAAAAACTGCTCGACCTAATAAATGAATTTAGCCAAACAGCCGGATACAAAGTCAATATCCAGAAATCAAAGGCATTTTTGTATACCAACAATGAAACAACAGAAGCAGAAATCAAGAAAAAAATACCATTTGATATAGCAAAAAGAAAAATAAAGTACCTAGGAATTAACCTAACCAAGGAGGTAAAAGACCTGTATGCAGAAAACTACACATCACTGAAGAAGGAAATCAAGGAAGACACAAATAAATGGAAACACATACCGTGTTCATGGATCGGAAGAATTAACATCATCAAAATGTCCATACTTCCCAAAGCAATCTACAGATTCAATGCAATACCTATTAAAGTACCAATGGCATATTTCACAGATATAGAACAAACTCTTCAAAAATTTATATGGAACCATAAACGACCCAGAATAGCGGCAGCAATCTTGAGAAAGACGAGCAAAGCAGGAGGGATCACAATACCTGATACCAAAATGTATTACAAGGCCACTGTAATCAAAACAGCCTGGTACTGGCATAAAAACAGGCACATGGACCAGTGGAATAGAATAGAGAGCCCAGAAATAAACCCTAGTCTCTATAGTCAATTAATATTCGACAAAGGGGGCAGCAACATAAAATGGAGTAAAAACAGCCTCTTCAACAAGTGGTGTTGGGAGAACTGGACAGCTTCGTGCAAGAAAATGAAACTCTAGCACCAACTTACACCATACACAAAAATAAATTCAAGGTGGATAAAAGACTTAAACATAAGACGTAACACCATTAAAGTCCTAGAAGAGAACATAGGCAGGAAAATCTCAGATATTACATGCAGCAACATTTTTACTGATATGTCCCCTAAAGCAAGGGACATAAAGGAAAGAATAAACAAATGGGATCTCATCAAAATAAAAAGCTTCTGCATGGCCAAGGAAAACAGTATTAAAATAAAAAGAGAACCGACTGTGTGGGAAAACATATTTGCCAATGATATCTCAGATAAGGGTTTAATCTCCAAAATATACAAAGAACTTACACGACTCCACTCTAAGAAGACAAGCAACCCAATTAAAAAATGGGCAAAGGACTTGGGCAGACAGCTCTCCAAGGAGGACATACAGAGGATCCAGAGACACATGAAAAGATGCTCGATATCGCTAGCTATCAGAGACATGCAAATTAAAACCACAATGAGATACCACTTGACACCAGTCAGAATGGCCCTCATAAACAAAGCAACAAACAGCAAGTGTTGGAGAGGTTGTGGAGAAAAGGGGACACTAGTGCACGGCTGGTGGGAGTGCAGACTGGTACAACCACTATGGAAAACAGTATGGAATTTTCTAAAAAAACTAAAAATGGATATACCTTTTGACCCAGCAATTCCATTGCTAGGACTATATCCTAAGAACCCTGAAACACCAATCCAAAAGAAACTATGCATCCCTATGTTTATAGCAGCACAATTTATAATAGCCAAGTGTTGGAAGCAACCTAGATGCCCATCAGTAAATGAATGGATCAAAAAACTGTGGTACATTTATACAATGGAATTCTATGCAGCAGAAAGAAAGAAGGAGCTCATACCCTATGCAACAGCATGGATGGAACTTGAGAGCATCATGTTAAGCGAAGTCAGCCAGGCAGTGAAAGATAAATACCATATGATCTCACCTTTAACAGGAACCTAATCAACAAAACAAACAAACAAGCATAATATAACCAAAGACATGGAAATTGGGAACATGCTGAAAGTCACCAGAGGGGAGAGGGGAGGGAATTTCAGGGGAAAAGGGGAAGGATTTACAGGAACAAGTATAAAGGACACATGGACAAAAACTATGGGGGGGGTGGAAATGGGAGGGAGGTGGGGAGGGTTGGGGTGGCGGGTTCGGGTGAGAATAAAAGACAGAAAACTGTACAAGATCAACAATGAAAATAAAAATTAAAAAAAAAAAAGAAAAAACAACTCATAAAAATGTAAATCCAAGCAACAAAATTAGGAAAATACTTTTCTATTATATGAAAGATAAATGGTTAAATCCTGGCTGATGTAGCTCAGTGGATTGAATGCCAGCCTGCAAACTGAGAAGCTGCCAGTTTGATTCTCAGTCAGAGCACATGACTGGGTTGCAGGCCAGGACTCCAGCTGGGAGAATGGGATGGTATGGGTCTAGAGACAACCAATCCCCCCTCAGAATTTGTTTCCCTCTCTTTGTCCCTCCCTTCCCCTCTCTCTAAAAATTAATAAAAAATAAAACCTTAAAAAAGGAAAGGTAAATGGTTAATATCTTCTTTCATTTTGTTTTTTGTGTAAATGTCTTTATTTGAACTAATACGTCACTATCAGATTACATCATTATTCCAAGTTAGAGTAACATTATGATCTTGAAAGCTATAGCAAACAGCTTGACAAAGCAGGAGCACATAATCCTATATATGTATTTTTATTTTTTAGTGACTGTATTTCCTTGTCTTCAGTGTAAAATTAGAAAGTCTATTGTACACTTAGCATACTTGACCTACTGCATCCTACCTGAGTTCTGAGTATACTCTCCTCAAAAGTTTTATATTCAACAGCATTTTAAATCTAATGAAAGAGTTTGATGATACAGGTTTTAAATAAATCAGCAGATATTGAACCAAGTGTTTTAAGACAAAATATATCAACTGTTTACAGCTTGTTTGTTAGCGGGAAGATACAAATTTAAGGTTCATTTTTCTTTAGCTATAGTGTATATGTTTTACTTACTTGAGGACCCGTTTAAAAAAGTAGCAATCAGAGACTTCTAGACAAGATGGAAGCATAGGTAGATACACTGTGCCTGCTCACACAACCAAAAGAAGGACAAAAACAAATTTAAAAAACAAAAGAACATGCAGAAGATGAAACTGTGTGGAAGTCTGACAACCAAGATATTAAAAAAGAAACATTCATCCAGACAGGTAGGAGGGGCGGAGACAGGTAGCTGGGTGGAGAGGACTTGCAGCAAGGCCATGGCTGGCAGGCAGGGCAAGGCAGCGACTGGAGTAATGTATTTGATTACATTTGAATTTTTCCTTTTACATTCATTCAAATGAATGTATTTGATTACATTTGAATGTATTTTTCCTTTTACACATAAATGGAAAACCATCATAGAGGCTTTACTGCAGTGGAGAAATTATTATTTTTCCTTTCTTTTTTATTGTTGACATTATTACCGATATCCCCATTTCCACCTTCCCCTTTGCCTGCCTCCACCCAGTCCCCACCCACCATCCATCTGGCCATCACCACACTGTTGCCTGTGTCAGTGGGTTATACATATATGTTCTTTGGTTAATCCCTCCCCCTTCTTTCAAGCAGTCCCTCTCCTTTCCCTCCTTCCCTCTGAGATCTATCAGTCTGATCCATGTGTCCATGCCTCAGTTTCTATTTTGTTTGTCTGTTTATTAGATTCCACATGTAAGTGAAATAATGTGGTACTTCTCTTTCACCAACTGGCTTATTTTATTTAGCATAATATTCTCCAGGTCCATTCATGATGTTGCAAAGGGTAAGAGTTCCTTATTTTTATAGTCACGCAGTATCCACTGTGTAGATTTACCACAGCTTTTTTATGTATTCATCTACTAATATGCACTTAGACTGTTTACAGATCTTGGCTATTATAAATAACGCTGCTGTGAACATAGGGGTGTATATATTCTTTCTGATTGGTGTTTCGAGATTCTTAGAGTATATTCCTGGAGGTGGGATTTCCGGGTCAAAAGGCAGTTCTATTTTTAATTTTTGAGGAAACTGTATACTGTTTCCTACAGTGGCTACATACTTTAAAATTTAGATAGCAATCTTCATTGTAAAAGATGGATTGGAAGGCTGGTCTGGAAGCAAGGAAGTCGGAGACGACAGTCTAAATTCAGTCAGGGAAGTAGAAATGGAGAACAGTGGGTAGAAAGGATTTGACACAATGTACATGTAGAGATAGCAGGGCTCAGGGACGACCAGCTGAACACAAGAGAGGGAGAGGTGGGAATCAAGAAATGATCCCAAGTTATTGCATCATGGTAATACAATGAAGAGAGGAGAAAAGAAGTGCATTGGGAACAAATGATAATCAGTTCAGTTTTAATCTGTTGAGTTAAATTTTCAGTTTTAGACCCAATTTATGATAGTATTTAAAAACCAAGTCAAAGAGTTCAATTTTGATGCAGATATTAGACAAGATCTATTAAAGATCTAAATTCTGGAGTCATAAAGATGGTGTTAAAGTATAATTTATGGTACATCCATATATAACTTTTAAGGAAAAATTTAGATTAAGAAAAATCCATCTTTGAGAAGTTAGTGATATAACCATGGTGAGAACAACAGAAAAATTCAGGAAAGGACTACAGAGGGGAGATTTCATACCATGCTGTGTAAGGAAAACAGATCCCCAAACCTATATAATATGTATATGGGTGTGTATGTGACTATCCCTATATAATATATATACACGTGTGTGTATGTGACTTTTCTAGATAATCTAAGTCTTGCAGGTGGGAAGCTTGGTGAGTGGACCTAATAGGAGGTGCCTTTGTGAAAAATGATAAAAAGGATAAAAGACACTTCCTCCACAGTGTGGTGTATGGCCTAATCCTGCCCCCATTCATCCCTCTGACTCTGCCTCCATTTACCTTGTGGGTACCCCAGGGTGAGTAGACAAGCCTGGAAGCCTTTGACTAGATAAGAGGAAAGGAAAAGAGGCAAGTTTTGTTATCACCTTAAGAAGATAAAGGATCCTCTTGAGGAAGGAAGCTCAGACTTTTTCTAAGGGATTTACAGGGCAGAATTATGACCATCAGAGAACTATTTTGAAATGGCAGGTAAATGTCTTAAATAAATAAAGCTGTTCAAAAGTATGACTGACTTTCTTGGGAGATAGTGAATTCAGTCACTGAGAGTAATAAAGTGCAGTCTGAACATCTAATTGATAAGGATGACTCCTTCAACTCTGTGATTTGACGATTACTTGCCCAATGAGTGTTATGGCCAGTAAAACTATGACCACAGAGGAGAACTGACTATGACTGGCATGAAGGAGGAAAAACTTGGTTTGGTTATTATAACAGCAATATTTTCTCAAATACTAAGATTTGAGGAAACATAGAAAAGCCTTCTCCCCATCCTCAAACACTTAACTTTCAATTACATAATTGTATAACATTTGCTACAGTTGACTGTGACTTTATTAGAGATTCCAGATCAGCTTTGGCCTAAACGTTGTACTTGAGTTGCTGGATTATTCTAGTAGTAGTTATGGATGAGATCCTGATAGCTAGATTACGAGTCTGCTTCCCTCAGATTTTCTAGTAGACATAATTAGATAGCTAGTGTTTGATTGTGTTTCTGAATTCAATGACTTTGATTTAGTATACTTTACAACTAGGGCATCAATTTTATTTCAAAATGGAAGTCTTCACTGTGACCTAACCATGAATAAGTGTACAGGTATGAATATTTATATTTAACTGAAGTAAGAATAAATATCAAAGATCTTATCTTCACTTAATGTTAAATTCATCAGTTAACTAATTTAAGGAAAATAAAAATTTTTGACAAAAATTAGTTGATTAAAAATCAAGTTTTGTTCAAATACTTTAGCAGGGGAGAATATAGAAAGAAAATGCAAAAGGAAAAAGAAAACAGCTTACTAAGAAGAACAAAGAAGAACCTGAGCCAGCAGGTTAGTCGCACAGCAATGTTGCTTCTGTCTCTTGTTGGATAAATAGAAGGTCAGGAAGATAAAAATCTAGTTTCCTGGTTCAGAAGGCTGCTGAACATCTTGGAACATATTCCACCTTCCAACTCATGGACCTCACTGGACAGTAGGTACAGGTTTTAACAGATCAGACTGTCTAAAAGTTAATGTTCTTAGCAATGTAGTACATTGGGTTAAGCAATCATGTATACCAATACCCACTTCTAATGAGAGCAATGCCATCAGAATTATAAGAATTAGAGGAAAATAAATATTAGGAATATCAGGGGTGCAGTAAACCTATGAACTCAGTGAAACTCAGACATTATCAGTTAAAACAAATGCATTTTAATTTAATTTATGGGAAATCCATTCATCAGTATCCATTTGTAGTAGGCCTATTATGTGATCAGGCACTTAAAATGAAAATAGGACTAGTAGTTACAAGCCCAATGCCTGTTTTTTTCCGTTAATCATTGTTGGCTTGATGTAGCTACATAACTAACCAAAACCATATTTCCATTCAAGTAGCTTTACTAATTGACTATAAATGGGCATTTTCTGGTATACCAACTATTTATTAAATCTAGGATACTCTACTTCATTAAAAATACTTTAGGTTAACATACAGAAGAAAAAACAAAATAATGTTTCTTCTGTCTTATTTGTCAACTTTTCATAGTTAATTGCTACTTGGCATGAGTATAGGCTAAAATCAGCTTCAATATCATAAGATATTATCGTATGAGTTACCTATCGCTGCATAACAAATTACCACTTGAACATACATAGGTCCTTGTTTGCCAATTTCCAGAGCTGCATATGCTTGAGGTATCAAAATAGTGTTGACTCCTTAAGTACTCATGGCATCAACTCTAACTATGTTTCCCTTAAAGATGAGAAGAAAACCTCTCTCTCCACTCTGGCCAGGTTTTGTCCCTCAGGTCCCAGAACAACTTTGCATATGTCTAACATGGATGTCCTGAGAATATTTCCTGTGTCTTTTTCTGGCAGCCCTTCTATCACAGGCTGTGTTGGTTAATTTCATGTGTCAATTTGACTGGCACTGTGGGGCAACCAGATACTGGGTCAAGCATTCTAGTGCTTTTGTGACAATGTTTTAGATGAGATCAGCAATAAAATTGGTAGGCTTTGAGTAAAGCAAATTGCCTTCCTTAGTGTAGGTGGGTCTGATGTGATCTGTTGAAGACCTCAATAGGAGAAAAAGACCAGCCTCCCCCAAGCAAGAGGGAGTTCTTCAGCCTGCTGGCTCGCAGACTGGAATGGTGGCATCAGCTCTCCTGGGTCTCCAGCAGACACATGGCAAGACACTATGCCGTCCTCTCCATCACCCCTCTCTTTGCTCCAGGACATAAATCCTCTTTTAGCTTCAGTCAAAATCCTCAAGTGAGTCAACATACATGTCCCCAAAGTTGATTCCATAAGTTTATCTAATATATACATATATGAATCTCTAGGATTACATATAACCTAGCAATGTACATACTTGTGCAAAAATGCTTGTTCCCATTTTGGACTGCTTTCCTAGAAAAGCAGTGAAATTCCTGAGTCAAAGCTGTAAGTTCTCTAAGGCTTTTCACTAATTCTGGAAAATTCTTTCCTGTAATATTTCATTATTGGGTCTCATCAATAATGAACATTCACATACATAATAGTGCATTGTATTTTTATGTTATTTATTTATTTTTTTAGTTTTTTTTAAAGATTTGATTTATTTGAATGTATTTTTCAAATGTGATGTATTTTTCCTTTTACATTCATTCAAATGTAAAAGGAAAAATTCATTAGCACAGCATTTAAGAGTCTTGGATTCTGTTCCCCCTTCTGCTCTCCACAGTGGAAGCACCATTGACTTCCATGGCCGTGTATTTCAAATGACTCCCACCCCTTTATAAATCAGGATTCCTACTTCTTCCCAAATGTTAGCAGCTGGCATTAGCACAATAATGTAATTATCTTTGTTTCTAGTCCCTGGCACTTATCAGTGGCTGTAAGCAATAATCACACTTCACAATCAAGGTGGGAAATAAGAGTAGGAATTAAGTTATTGTGACTAGAATAAATCCCCTCAGAATGATACTTTAAAATTCCCCATGATTTCTGTCTGTATTTTTTTAAATGTCTTACATAACTGGATCACTCTACTCTCAATATACTCTGCCTTATAAATAGCCCTGACATAGCTGTCTTAATTGTTTGTAGCTCTGTTTGTCCTCTAGTGCCTTGGTGATGTTTACATGCTTTCTTACTGCAAGGACATTCCTCTTCTGGGCTGCAAGTCCACAGAATACAGAATCTTCGCACAAGGGCTTTTAATTATCTTGGCAAAAACATTAACGAGTCATTTTCCCCTAGAACTAAGTAACATTAGAGGATTTTAACCTGTGAAGAAGTTAGGTCTGAATCTGTTTTAAATTTGCTCCTAATAATGTTATGTCGAAATATGACAATGGTTTAATGAAAAAAATTAACAGTAAAAATTCTTATCAGCAGAAAGCTTACTTGGTTCCTTGTCATCACACCTCGTAACAGTTCAAGCAGAGAAATGGAAAACAAAAAATCTCCCTATGGTTTCACGTAATTTGAAACCCACAGATCAGAGGGTGTGCTGAGTCAGATCCAAACCTAGAATGCGAGAGGGTATCCATATTTCCTGCACATTTCAGGAGTGATGGAGATATGCAGTCTCTAAGCCTGGTACCTTCTCTTGACAAGTATGTTCCTGGAAAAAAAAAAAAAGGATTGAAAACAATGAAAAGGTGGTGAGGCTACTACACTGACAATATTCTTCCTGAGAACAGTTTCAGAGTTCATGAAACAGCTCCATGCCTAGGTACCAGGATCCCAGGATGAAAAGGTTTAGCTACACAGTAACACATGCCTAGGGAGTGAATAAACTTTCTTAGGGAGAGCTTAAGTAGTTGAGTTAATTAAAAATGCAGGACCTAACTGGTTTCATGTATATCTCTGAAGATGCCAGCCTCACGGAGGAAGAGCAACAGGACAGGTCATAGCTCATGAGAATGTACCACAGCCAGACAGCTCCAGGAAGCCATGGATGCGAAGTGACAGGTTGGGAACCCTGGACTGAGGAAGACTGTGTGTGAAAATGAAACCCAGTAAGACAGTGCGGGCCACCATCCATCAAGAAGAAAAGAAACACAATAATTTCAAAATTGGTATCTCATTGCCTTTTTGTCCTTTTATGGAGTTTGTCGTTTAAATATTTACATTGTTTTAATAGTATTTGCCTTATTTTGTCTAGAGACAAGTCTCCAGAGTTGGTTCCCATTGTTACCAGTGATGGGAAGACTGGTAGGATTTTAGCTACCTAAGAAGGCAGTGGAACCACCTAGCTGTGATGAGTCTGCACCAGAGCTCCAAGGTCTTTAAGAATGTAATTCAATCCATCTGTTTTAATGGCAAGCATCCTATTACCTTATCCAATTTCTCACATTGTTTGAAAGGGTGTTTTTCAAACAACGGATCAGGACCCATTAAGGGTCATTAAATCAGTTTAATAGGTTAGAACCAGCATTTCAGAAAACTAAAGTAAAATAGAATTAAGCAGAACAGAAAACAAATTTCCTCACATATGGAAAGGTGTCAAGATGAACTAACCTATTATTGTTATCTAAGTGGCTTTAACACAATACAAAAAAAAAAAAAAAATCCTTCACACTCACACAGAGCCAGTTAATGTTAGGTAAGCTTCCTCTTTCTTACAACTTCAGAAAGCACAACATGTGGTCTCTAAATCAGGGTGCCGCCTGCAGCAGTGGAGAGAGAGCTGTAGAGCCACACAAGACATACTTAAGGCCCCAGTCAACAAGTGGCTTATATCACCTCTGCCCACATCCCATGGGCAGCTCTCGTCATGTGGTCCCAGTCTAAGGAAGGATGCGCAATGCAGTCCTCTTGTGTAAACAGAAGATGAAGTGGAAATGAAATCTGTATCACAGCACTCTGTTTACACCCACTCTTCACTGAGCTCAGTGTGTGTGACCTCTGCAGAACATGTAATTTAGTTAGATATTTCAACTAATACCTTGCCCTTCCTGGAATCTTAAGCAAAAATTTTCTTTTCTTTTCTAACTGAAAAGAAGGTACTTTCTGCCACCATTGGACCAAAAACACAAGTTTGTTGTTACGTATGTAGATCTTCCAGTGAAGTTAATTAAGCTGCCACATGTTGAACATCCCATAGTGTATCAGACCCCTTGTAAGAATCAGAAACAACTGGGATAGTGGTTCTCTCCATTTCTCCATCATCTGTTTCCATTCTGCATCATTTCTTCAGTTATTGAGCTATACCGTTTCTTCTCCCACTGAGCTATATCACAAGCCTCAGGTAGCTCCACTTAGAGATTGTTTTTTCTCTAAAAACCTGGAAATATTCCAAATGTCCTAGTCTGAGAAAAATTGTTACCTTATTGTGAAGAATTTCAATCTACTGAGGAATTGCTGGTGGACTAGACTGCTTGTCTGAGCTTCTGATTCCTTTTATACAGTCTTCTCTATGGATTCTGTATCCATTGTCCCTTACTCTTACAGTCTCAGCACCTGCCTGTAACTAGATGCTGATGTGTACTGCATGTGTCAATCCCCCAAATTCATAGGTTGGAGCTCTACCCTCCAAAGTTATTATATTTGGAGATAAGGAGTTTAGAGAGTAATTATGGTTAAATGAGGTCTTATGGGTGGGGTCCTAATCTGAGAGGACTGGTAGCCTTAAAGAAGAGGAAGAGACACCAAAGAGTTCTCTCTCTCAGCGTGCGCGCGCGCACACACACATGGGAGACCATGTGAGCACACCGGGAGAAAGCGGGCATCTGCAAGCCAGAGCTGTCACCAGGACCTGACCATCCTGGCTGGCATCCTGATCTCGAACTTCCAGCATCTAGAACTGTAAGAAAATACAGTTATGTTGTTTAAGTCACCAGCCTATCATATTTTGTTATGGCAGCCCAAGTGGACTAAGACAGGTGCACCTACCTTGAATAATCAATAATGGCACACAAGTGTTAAATGATCCCTTCTCTGCACAGGTCCCCTTCACCATCCAAACTGAGTCCATGACTCCAATTTTTCTGTCACTAGAGGACCTCGTCCAAACATACTGAGTATATCACTCTTTATTGTCATTATTTGTGTACAAATTCTCTCATCTGCTAAAATGCAAGCTCCTGGGGAGAAGCAATCAGTGCAAAGATGCCCAGTGGTGGATGCACAAGAAATAATCATAAGAGGCAAGCATTATCTCCATTGCAAATAAAAAATACTGGCTCTTATATGACCCTATGGTCATGCTGTAAGTAATTAGTGTAACTAAGATTTGAACCCATGCATGTAGATCACCAAGGAATATTTTCTGTTAAGTTAAAAACTTCCTCTCTTCCCTCCCCACTTATCTTGCCAGACATTTGGTCTTGGTTCCAGAAGGCTGGCTCAGCCTTCACCACTGAATCATATCTTTATTACTTACTTCTCTGTCTTTCTACCATTTCTGTCCCTTAAATCCCTTCAGCTTTCTTTGTCCCAGATCCTTAGCCCTCATAGACCTTATTGGAGCTGACACCTTGATTAAAACAAGGCAATATTGTGATATCGAGTGCCTCTATATTTAATTATTTAACAATATTTTTCTTAGTGTGCTAGTTATAAAATAGCAAATGGATCAATTGAATTAATTATAAATAAGTTTGTTAGGTTTTCTTTTAAAAAACTGTACTCTGATTCTCTTCATCATGTTTATTGCTATAAAATCATAAGCTAAGTTCTTTGCTATATCACTTAAATCCATTGAGCTTATGTTTTCAAATAGATAGATGTTTGTCATCACAAGTCTTTAATTACTTCTTTGAATCATAGGAGGTGGTCACAAATTATATGTGCTATGAATTTCTTAAACTATTGCAAAAAATAAAAAGAGCAAAACAGCAGGCTTCTTAAAAGTCTGATCATCATCATATTGTTTGGCTCAGATAATGAGAAGCAAATAAATTAATAAAATTAAGAGTGATTCATATGTATTCCCTGTGTAACTGTTTAAAAGAAACCCTTGTAGCTGAAGGCTTAAATATGCCATTTTAAAAGAATTGCTTTATTTAAATTTGATTAACTATCCTCAAAGCATGTAGCCTTAAAATATTTATGAGTCATTTTGGTTGAATGCAACCCACAGCAAGGCATATTGGCTGTAAAAAGTACATTAAAACTAATACTAGTAATACCTATAATACTATTTTCAAGATTAAGTCTTTTCCTGATCACTGGTAACATTGTTTGACTTAATTCTTTGAGTTATCATCTTTATTTCTTAAAATATCTCCATGTTTTAATTCAAAAACGTTCTCACTACAAGGTTCCCAATAAGTTAATAGCCTGTTATAAGAACCATGAGAATTAGACGGTATAAATTGGAGCCACCATTCCAATCAATCTTTGCTCAATTCTAGCTTTTATTTTTTTCCTGACTCTGGGATCAGTGGTTTCAAGAGGGAAAAAAAAAACCAAAACCTTAAAATTGCCAAACTGTTCTACCAAATATACATACTATATTTGGATATGCCAAAAGAAGAGTTTCATGATGATAACCTTCTAATGACAATATAATATTAAATGATGGTAGCCTAGATCCATCGATTCCAGAGGGGCGGGGGTGGGATGGGGGATGAATGTAAAGGGACTAGCATTATTATTGACTTCTATTTATCTTGATAAGGGTTGTTAATCTCAGGCCAATTGCCTCCTAATTGCTCAGCAATGTTTTGGATGCCTTTCTCTTCAATTTGTGTCTTCCCAAGGAATGCAGTCTAATTGTAAATATTGCTGTCCATGAATTGTATAAATCTCATTCCCTGGAAAACCACACGTAAACTACCTGCACTAGGAATACATTCCTTCCATGACATTATTCTAGATTATTCACACTGCTCCCCTTGTTCAGTCATTGTTCCATGTCTGCCAGATGGCTGCTCTGTTTAGCATGGAAAAAACGAAGTGAGAAGATGTAGTTCCCACCCTCAACAGGCATACAGTTTCCCAAACCGTTGTTCACTGTGCCAGGGGTTATTTTGTTTTATTCCTTTCCACAGCTGCCTTGTAGGGTAGGTATCACCATCCCCATTTATAAATGGAAAAAACAGATAAAATAAACTTGAGTCCCAAAAAGGTTAAGTATTAAGTCCAGGGTTCAAGAGCTAATATGTTACAGAATTTGTATTCACATCAAAGAGTTCTATCTAGTTGCAAAATCTGTGGTCCATTTACTAATGTTTTCTGCCTCTTTTTGTCAGATTAAATGTACAAAGATTTACTGAATTTATTTTGTTTGTACATATTTCTCAAATCATTATTTTTATTGATGTGAATTATTCATGTATTTTTATTTATTAAATTATAATATGCAGATATATCCCCATTTCTCTTGTCACTTATATTTCAACATTTAATACTTCTGTTTTCTCTATTTTTTAATATATTTTATTGATTATGCTATTACACTTGTCCCATTCCCCCCCCATTCCCCTCCACCCTGCACACCCCCTCCCATCCACACTCTCCATCCTTTAGTTCATGTTCATGTGTCATAAGTTCTTTAGCTTCTACATTTCCCAAACTATTCTTGCCCTCCCCCTGTCTATTTTCTACCCACCATCTATGCTACTTATTCTTTGTACCTTTTCCCCCTCTCTCCTCCTCCCACTCCTCTGTTGATAACATTTCATATAATAAGCGCTTGGTGATGATGAACTGCTTGAACTTGACCTTATCTGAGAAGCACTTTATCTGCCCTTCCATTCTAAATGAAAGCTTTGCTGGATAGAGCAATCTTGGTTGTAGGTCCTTGACTTTCATGACTTGAAATATTTCTTTTCAGACCCTTCTTGCCGGTAAGGTCTCTTTTGAGAAATCAGCTGACAGTCTGATGGGAACTCCTTTGTAGGTGACTGTCCCCTTATCCCTTACTGCTTCTAGGATTCTCTCCTTCATTTGAATCTTGGCTAATGTAATTATGATGTGCCTTGGTGTGTTCCTCCTTGGGTCCAACTTCTTTGGGACTCTGAGCTTCCTGGAAGTCTATTTCCTTTGCCAGATTGGGGAAGTTCTCCTTTGTTATTTGTTCAAATAAGGTTTCCACTTGTTGCTCTTCTTCTTCCCCTTCTGGTACCCTCTATAATTCAGATGTTGGGATGTTTAAAGATGTCCTGGAGGTTCCTAAGCCTCTCCTTATCTTTATGAATTCTTGTTTTTTCCTTCTTTTCTGGTTGGTTGTTTCTTTCTTCCTTCTGGTCCACTCCATTGATTTGAGTTCCAGTTTTCCTCCCATCACTATTGGTTCCCGTGCATTTTTCTTCATTTCACTTATTGTAGCCTTCATTTGTTCATGTAATTTGTGAGCAAAATCAACCAATTCTGTGAGCATCCTGATCACCAGGGCTTTGAACTGTGCATCTGATAGGTTGGCTATCTCTTGGTCACTTAGATGAATTGGCTCTGGGGCTTTCATCTGTTCTCCTGTCTGAGCCTTTTTTTTTGGGGGGGGGGGTGGTCTTGTTGCGGCTGTTATGTAGTGAGGCCTGAAGCCTTAGGTGTTCCCCAGGGCAGGACAGCCCAGTTGCTGGGTAGTGACGCTGTGTGTGGGGGTGGGGTCTAAGAGGGAACAATGGCACTTGATCCACTCTCTCTCAGATTCCAGTTCCTTACATGGCTTCCCCTTTGCCTGGATAATCTGCGCTCGAATGTGGGACCACCTGCTCAGCCAGCCACCTTGCGCAGCCTCACTGGGTCTGCACCATTGCCACCCCGTGCCCAGGGTCTGCCAGCCGCTGCTGCCTGCGTGCCTGCATTCACCAACCTCCCCTTTTTCCTGCCGCGAATCTGCCCCTCTTACCAGTCTGGATGAATGGTTGTTGGACTTCCGTACAGTTCAATTTTCTATCAGTTCAGATTGTTTTCTTGTTTCTAAATCTTTGTTGTCCTTAATTTTGGTTGTGTGAGGAGGCACAGTGTGTCCACCTACACCTCCATCTTGGTCGGAAGTCCTGTTTTCTCTATTAAGTTCTTTAATTGACAATGATATTACCATAGTTTTTCTATTAGAAAAAATAAATGTTATATAAATATAAGATTAGTGGAGTATGTTTCAGCTAAATACTCTACATGAAAAAAGAGAAATAGTGTTAAGCAATGTATATTCAACATTATGCATGTGCAAATCTGTATCATATATTTACTTATACCTGAGACAGACAAACGATGGCCTGCCCACAACCTGCTTTTGTAGATAAAGTTTTATTGAGACATAGCCATACTTCTCAAACCATTCTTATTCATTATTCTTAAAATTTGACATTTTATGGCCTAGTATGTTAAAGTTTTGATATATTTGAATCTCTAATAGAAACAATACTATTTTAAAACACTGTAGGCACTAAAATGCCATACTAAATCTTATGTCATAAATATCTTTTTACTTCCCCAACACAGGAGAGACTATGTTTGCAGGGACCAGCCCTGAGTGAGCCTCACTCTTCAGGCCAGTCACAGGGTGAAACAGCTAGAATTAGAAAGTATGCTCATGAAGCTCTGGCTTGTGTTGCTCAGTGGATTGAGCTCCAGCATCCTACCCATGCATGTGCCCTGATCAATTTGATTCCCGGTCAGAGCACAGGCATGGACAACAGTCTGGGTCCCCAGTTGGGGGTGTGGGAGAGGCAACCAAGTAATATTTCTCTCTCTCTCTTTCTCCCTCCCTTCCTCCCCTCTCTCTAAAAATAAATAAATATAATCTTCGAAAGAAAGTGTGCTCATGAAGAAGGGTGGCCTGCAGAAGAGCCAAAAAAGACTCTTAGCCACTCTATACTTGAGGAGTGATTTTTAACATGCCAGGATGAAGTGAGTCAATAAGGAAGAATGTAAATCAAAAGGGTATGAGTAAAAGGAAAAACACAGTCACCTTTATGTAAATCAAAAGATCTACTTTTGCTAGAAGGAAATTCTGGGAAAGATCTTGACTGCACATAAGCAAAATGCAGGCGTGTTCCTATTTATTTTCATCCCCATCAAGAGCAGTTTCCCAAGTCCAGTGGGCCATGTAGGATTAGAATGGAAACAAGGTGAATCAAAACTCATCTTTGCTATGAGATCAAGAAAGGTTCAGGGGCAGTGTTAGGTGTTGGGGTGGTTTCCTTCCTTTTTCTGGAGCAATTTTTATATGAGCTGGACTACAGTCCAGGCCTAAGACTATCATTTCTAGACTCTTTATAGAATTAAGTAGCGGAAGCCAAGAGGTCAATCATTTTTTGTTTGTCAGTTTCCTATAACAATGGAAATTCATCACATTATAGTGATTCTTCTGATTGATTTGGGTAAAGTCAACTAAAAATCTGGAAAGGATTAATCTTTCTAGATATTATTAAGAATATCCATCATTAATGGGAAGAGATCAAAATATCTATATTAACAGGATTTTAGAAGTTGCTTAAATTCTCATGGATGACTTTGAGGGTTTCAAGACTTCCGTGGAGGAAGTAACTGCAGGTGTGGTGGAAATGACAAGAGAGCTATAACAGAATTAGATGTGGAGCTGCATGATGGGAATAAATTGCTGCACTCTCATGATGAAACTTTAATGGATGAGAAGTTGATTATTTTAGATGAGCAAAGGAAGGGGTTTCTTGAGTTGGAAGCTACTCTCCTGGTGAAGGTACTGGGAAGATTGTTGAAATGACAACAAAGACTTAGAATATTACATAAACTTTGTTGATGAAGCAGCAAAGCAACAGAATTTGAGGGGATTGACTGCTGTGTTGAAAGAAGTTCTATGCATAAAATGCTACCAAACAGCAGCAAGTGCTAGACAGAAATTTTTCATGAAAGGAGGAGTCAATGCAGCACACTTTTTTATTTTAAAAAATTACCACAGCCACCCCAGCCTTCAGGAACCACCCTAGTCAGTCAGGAGCCATCAGCATTGAGGCAAGACCCCCACCAGCAAAGAGTCGATGACTTGGTGAAGGCTCAGTTGATGGTTAGAATTTTTTAGTAATAATAATACACATATGTATTTCTTTTTATTGTCACCAGAGGATATGTTTACTGATTTTACAGAAAGAAGAAGGGGGCAGGGGAGAGAGAGAGAGAGAAACATCAATGTGAGAGAAATATCAATCAGTTTCCTCTTTTATGCATCTCAACCAGGGATCAAACCCAGAACCTGTGGCCCATGGACCACATGGGTCCCAGGATGGCTATGAATGCAGCCCATCACACAATTGTAAATTTACTTAAAACACGATTTTTTTTTGTGGTGACATGTTGCAATGTATTTAATGTGTGGCTTAAGACAACTATTCTTACAGTGTTACCCAGAGACGTCTAAAGTTTGGACACCCCTTAGCTCCAATCAACTGAGTGACCCAGTCAGAGCAGCAATAAAATATTTTTAACTAAGGTATGTACATCATTTAGGCATAATGCTATTGTACACTTAATGCGCTACAGTATAGTGTAAACATAACTTTTATATGCACTGGGAAATCAAAAATAAAATGCATGTGACTCACTTTATTGCAATATTTGCTTTATTGCTGTGGTGTAAAATGAAACCCACAGTATCCTTCAGGTATACCTGTGCATCACAGAAGAAATGAGGATCACAAGATGCAAGCTCTCTCAATTTCTATCACTCATTCCCTTTCAAACTTTCTTATAATGGCAGTCCCTATGTTTTTGGCAAACTCTGTCACCCACTTTAAGGACACTGCTGCTTCCCAAGTGTCTTGATATTTTTTTCATCAATTACCTATTCTCTCTTGAAACTTTCATGTTTTTTACACCATTGGCTACAAGTCTGATTGTTTCCTAATTCTAATTTAAAAACTTTGCCATTCATTTCTTTTATTTCCATCACTACTAAATTTTTTCAGGAAAATATTCATTACTTATGAACTTTATTTTCTCATATCTCATTTCATTCTCAATCCCTTAAAATCATGACTGACCACCCATAAAATATCATTGCAATAATAATTTAAAAAGTCACTTATAATCTACTCGTTACATCTCAATTCTCATGTAGTTTAACCTCTCTGTAAAAGGATACTATTAATAATTTAGCAGAAAGCAGAGTCTGAATGATATGAGAGTATCTGTTGTGATAAGGAGTGTGCAGATTTTATCTTTATTCAAAGAGAAACAGAATACCTCTGATGAGTTTTAAGCAGGCTAGGTGACATAGTTTCATAAAGGACTTTCTGGCTGTAGTATGGGAAATTATCTGAGGATAAGAAAAGTAGATACAGATTAACCGGTAATTAAGACCATTGCAGTAGTTCAGGTGTAAACTGGTAGATTGGGTCATGGTGGTGTCAGTGGTGATAAAGAGAAGTACACAGAATTGACAAATACTTAGATCATAAAGCAATCTGGACATAGTGATTGTTTGATATGCTGTCAGTGTTCCAGGACTGTGCATCACAAGTGGTGGTGCCATACAACCAAGACAACAAACATTGGAAGGAGATCAGGTCTGGGGAAGAAGATTCTTTCGGTTTTGGGAAACTTGTGTTTGAGGTTTACATGGGGATGGCTGGGATGGGAGGGAGTGGTGGGGGGAAATGGACACAACTGTACTTGAACAACAATAAAAAAACATAAAGATAAATTAATTAAATAACTTTAAAAAGGTTTATGTAAGATCAAAGGAAAAGTCTGTGAACGATGTAAATGTGACTTGTTGGCCTAAAGATTGTGTAGGGAATGTCTAACATAAGAGCCAAGGACCCATCACTGAAGGATATCAACATAGAAAAATCTTTAAGATGTGAGTTTGTGTGGGCAAGGGAGGGGACTGGCATCGAGGGGATGCACCTGCAAATGAGCCTGGGAAATTTTTGTGCTTTCATTTGTACTTTATGCTCTGTATGTCTCCCCATGGAAAGTTCCTTGAAGACAGAGAGCATATCTTACTTATAATTTCTCAGAATCTAGGGATACTGTGTTTATAATAGGTTTGGATGTTGGTTACTCTTTGACAGTCATTATTTTCTTCATGTGGAAAAATGTTTTCAAATTTGGAATTATTTGTATTCACTTGATGTTTTTCATCTTAATTCGAAACTTCTTGAGCTACAGTATAGAATAATTACTTCCAAATAAGCGTTGTACTTTTTATCCTATTCATAAGAGAATAAAGATAAGGTCATATCTTATGACTTTATTAGTCATATCCTTAAAGATATGACTTATATTTATTCTCATCCTCATAAAATAATATCTTTCCTTTTGTTTTGTCCATGAGCAAAAAGCTGGTTTCTGTACTGATTTTTAATGTGGCTTTTGCCAAAATTTGAAATATCATAAACTAAAAATATGGTGAAAATCAAAAAAGATTCATTTTCCAAAAGTCATAAACCTCATTCTAGATCAATTCCAATCTAAAATAACTTTGAAAGATAATCATTTTAAACATTTTTAATAACAAAGTGGTTCTAAGCTTGAATAAATTAGTTTGTGCACTTGCATTATGTCATTTTTTTTCAAATAAATAGAAATTATCTAGCTGTGGGGACACTACCTGCACATTAAGATAAATCTAGAAAAATATGCTTTGAAATTAATAATATATACTTAAAATATTCTCTTGTCACCTTAGTGTCCTTTCACAATTCTGAAATGCTAACCTTAATATGTTTTCTTCCTTATTTCTAATTCTATTTTTTCTTACTCCTTCCTCCAGTAGCAAAAGTATAAGCAAAGGGAGGTGCCTATTTGAAATCTCTGAAGCAGAATGACATGAGTAATACTTTGCAAAATATTCTGTTGATGCCAAAGATTGAGAGTAACATTATATATTTTTTGAGTGGTGCTGAAACTTTCCTTTTCTTTGGTAATTCTTAATCAGATGTACAGAAAAAATGTAAATTGTGTGTATTTGCTTTCATGTTTAACAGTTGTCTGTTCCCAAATTATATCATTAACAAATGAAATCAGCATTTATTATTATATCCCTAGCAGAAATTGATAATCACCTGTGTCTAATGAGTAAGTGCCTATTTGCAAAAACAGTTGGATTTTAAAAATTCAGTCTCTGAGAATTTGTATTCTTTATCCCATTCATCTACACTTCTTATATTTTTAGGTCACTAAATGTAGGCCAGTGTCCTCATGGCATGCACATTTTAATGTTTTGGCTACAGACTCACTGTGTGAGTGTTAGAATATAATTTAATTACAGTAATTTTTTAAAAGGAAACAATCAAGAAACTAGTTTCACTTTCTGTGGTGCATCTTCTGAAGAAAACAGAGATTTTAATAGTGAATGTTGACCACTGGCAACGAATTACACAATAATTAAAGGTTCCTACTCATATTTTGCTTGTATTTCATTTTATAAGACTTGAATGCCTCATTTTTTTACTATATTAAATAGTAAACATCTTGACAAGATTATTATCCCAAACTGTTCTGGTCTAGAAATGAACAACCTTGCTCTTTCTGAGAATCTTTGACTGTCTCTATCAGTTTAGTCCTCAGGTTATGAATCTCATTAGAGAGATTAAAGGAAAACTTGAGCAAAGCAAAAGATAAACAAACAAACAAACAAACAAATGTTGTATAAGATAATCCCATATACTAATAAAAGAGTACTTTCCACAATACATGTGTTCAAGTCATGTATTGGACAACAGAGCAAGTCCTGGAACTCAGAAACATTGGGGAGCCAAATCTTTTCTCTGCTTTTTATCTTGGGCAAATCACTTCACCTTTTAGCCTCAGTTCCCCATCTGCAAAATGGCAACAAGAATATTCCTGGTATGTTATAATAAAGTCTATTATTGTTTCAAAGATTTAACTTAAAAAAAAAAAGGGGGTAGCCAAAGATATTAGTAACCAGTGTATAATACTAACCAACCCACCCCCCCCCCAAAAAAAAAACAGAAAACACTATCAATAACAACATAGATTTCAAGACAACTAATAATGCCTAGGTCAAAGGGGGGTTATAATTTCATTTTCTCTTTAAAATAGAAAGTGTTATGGAGACAATAGGGCAATGGTAGTAAGTTCATTTTTCTCTCATTTGACAAAATTACAGAGGTGAGTATCAACGGTTGCTTTGTGGATCTCAGAAGATATCGAGTTTCTTCTGTTATCCAAAGTGACTCAATGATTTTGAACTTCCACTAACATGTGTATAAGATTTCAGCAAACATATGAGATTTTCATTTGCTCCCATCCACAAGTCTCTTTAATTTTAGCCTTTCTAGCGGATATGCTGTTATTTCATTGTAGGTTTAATTTGCATTTCCCTAATGGCCAAACATGTTGAATATCTTTTTATGTACTTATTGATTGCTTGAATATCTTTTTTTGAAGTGTTTATATTTTTTGTCCTTTTCTTTGTCTTCTTAATATCAAATGTAATAGTACTTTAGGATTTCTGGATATAAGCCATGGCCACATATGTGATTTGCAAATAATTTCCCTCAGTTTGTAATTTGGTTTTTCATCCATTTCCTTAATTATATCTTTTGATGAACAAAGGTCAAATTTTGATAAATGTAATTTATCATTTTTAACTTCTATGATTTAGGGTATCTCATCTGAAGATTTTCTCTTATATTCTCATTTAGCATATGGTTTCTAGCTCTTATGTTTTTAACTTTTATATGTAGCTCTATGATCCATTTTGAATTAATATTTTAATAGGGTAAAAGAGTCAATATTTTGTTTTTCCCCAACATAGTGAAACAAGTTATATTTAATCTTGGCTAAATTATTGCAAAGGTCATCTGGAACATGAAACATAAGAATAGGAAGCACCATTCTGAAGAGCAGAATGGGAAATTTGCTCTAACTGAAATGAAAAGACAGTATATTGTTATAGTCAATTAAGTCAGGTCAAAAAAGTCAGTACAATAGAATATAAAACTCAGGACCAAATATATGTAACAATGTAGAATGTGATAAGGTGGTAATGCAAATGGAATAGCCACAATTCTATTCAATAAGTGATATTGGAACAACTGGCTTGTAATTGAAAAAAATATTTTTGATAGATTTTAAGTGAAAAACTTACGGATAAAGAATAATATAATCTTAAAGGGTGAGAAAAGCATGTCTAATCTATCCTTTAATTCATTCAAAAAATATTTGTCAAAAAAATTCCACATGCCCAGGCAGAGTTTTATGTATATGTCCAGGCACTGGTGGTAGGTGTGAGTGAGCTTCTATGAAGCTTTCACATTCTATAGTGGGGAACCAAGAATAAACATGCTCAAACATAAAAGAACAAATTAAATGATAGGATACCAAGAAAATTACCAATAGTTCACATGGCTTGCCTGAGTTCACAAAACTAGAATGGGATAGAGCTAGAATTCAAAACGAGTCTGTCTGACTCCAGACACTATAATTGTATATATAGATATAAATATTATGCTGAATAATATGTACTACATATAAATAATTACCCCGGATTGTAGGATTGTATCAAATTTTCTGTTTTGCATATATATGAACTTTCTTCCCCTCCTCCACAGTATATAATTGTTTGTGTTTTTAAAAATAAATAAATACCCATATAGTATTTATGTTGTATTGTGTCAGACATTTGCCTAAATATCTGCTGCATAATAATTCATTTAACCCTTATATAATAATCCTCATTGCGCAGATGAGAAAACTGAAGCACAAAGAATTTAAATGACTTGTTCAAAGTCACACAAAGGCTTTTCAATGACCGACTACTTTTTAAAGTACGTTGAATGTCATTTAATTCTGCTCTGGTCTTCATTATTTCCTTCCTTCTACTTGCTCTGGGCTTTATTTGTTGTTTCTCCAGTTCTCGTAGGTGTAGGATTAGGTTGTTTATTTGAAATGTTTTTTAGGTAGTCCTGTATCACTATGAACTTCTCTTTGAGGACTGTCTTCAGTGTCCCATAGGATTTGGACTGCTGTGTTTCATTGGTTCCCAAACTTTTTGATTTCTTCCTTGATCTAATTATTAACCATTCGTTGTTAATAGCATGCTATTCAGTCTCCATGAATTTGAGTGTTTTTGAGTTTTCTCCTTGAGGTTGGTTTCTACTTTCAGTCCCTTGTGGTCAGAGAAAATGCTTGATATGATTTCAATTTCCTAGAATTTGTTGAAGCTTGTTTTGTGTATTATCATGTGGTCTATCTTTGAAAATGTTTCATCTTTTGTTCCTGTACGTTTGCTTGGAGTATTTTTTTCCATCCCTTTACTCTCAGTCTGTGTAGGTCTTTTTTTCTGAGATGGGTCTCTTGTAGGCAACATATGTGCAGGTCATGTTTTATCCCTTCAGCTACTCTATGTCTTTTGATTACTCTATGTCTTTCCATTCACATTTAAGGTTATTATTGATAGGTACTTATTCATTGCCATTTTACTTCCTTCATACCTGTATTCCTCTTTCTCTCACTCTTTTTCTTCCTTTCTTAAAGCAGTTCCTTTAGCATCTCTTGCAGTGCTGGTTTAGTGGAGGTGTATTATTTGAGCCTTCTTTTGTCTGGAAACTCCTTATTATGTCTTCTATTTTAATTGAGAGCCTTGCTCTCATTTATTATCTGGCTTTCATTATTTGGAATATTTCTTGCCATTATCTTCTGGCTTGTAGTGTTTCTGTTGAGAAGTCAGCTGCTAGTCTTATTGGGGCTCCCTTTTATGTTTCTTCCTGTTTCGCCCTTGCTGCCTTTAAGATTCTCTGTTTGTCTTTGAATTGCACCATTTTAATTATGATGTGTCTTGAAGTGGGCCTCTTTAGGTGCCTCTCAATTGGGACCCTCTGTGCTTCCTGGACTTGTGTGACTTTTTTTCTCATCAAGTTAGGGAAGTTTTCCTTCATTACTTTTTCAAACAAGTTTTCTATCCCTTGCTCTTCTTCTCCTTCTGGTATCCCTATTATATGGATATTATTATATTTCATGTTGTCCTGCAGTTATCTTAATCCCTCTTCATTCTTTTTGAGTCTTTGTTCTTTTCTTGCTCTTTCTGCCAGTTTTTTTTCTACCTTGTCCCCCAGCTTGCTGATTCAATCCTCTGCTTCATGTAGCCTTCTTTTGATTCCTTCTACTGGGTTCTTCAGTTTAAAAATTGTATTTTTCATTTCTTCTTGGCTCTTGTTGATAGTTTCTATGTCCTTTTTCATGCTGATATAGTTTGCAATAAGTTCCTCATAGCTTCCCTATAGTTTTTGCAATTCTCTGTGAGCTCATCGAGCTTCCTTATAACCATCATTTTGAACTCAATATCTGATAGTTTATTTGCTTCTATTTCATTTAGCACTCTCTCTGGGGATTCCTCCTTTCCTTTCAATTGGGGGTTGTTTCTTTGTCTTCCCATTCTTTGTGAGACTCTTCTTGTTTGCTTATACTTCTTAAACTGATTTGTTTTGACTACGTGACTTTGTGATGTGAACTTCTATGGTAGAAGACCTGTGAGATTTAGTGATGCCATCTCCTTGATCTCCTCAACTTGATGCTCTTGGGATGCCCTTTATGCTGTTTATGTTGGCTCTCTGGATATAATTGGGTTTTGATTGTTGTTGGGTCATCCTTTGGTGAGTCCTTTCCTCCAGCTGGTTGACTGAGGGTCACTCTGCCCACTGCGTCTTATATGCAGCTGTGCAAGTGCTACTGTAAGAAAACCACAAAGCCTTGGAAACAAACCCACATCTGCAAAAAATATCTCTCTCTCCTGCAATTTCAGTATCAACAGCAAATGAACCAGTATTAATAAGAGTGTAAAGAGATTAAAACTTTATAAGATAAGAGAGAAATAAACTATAGTATAAAATCTAGTGACTAAATATGCACAAACTTGATGGCCAAGAAATGAATGTTAAAAACTATGCAAGAAAGAAAATATTACAAATCATGGAGAAGGCCACAGTGGATTTCATCTTGGTAGCATCTAGTATTTATCACTACTTTTTCTTTCTGGATCTGCCTCTAGTGATGTCAGATGTTGACTCCATCTGACCTTAGGCAGCCAGTCGGATACTTTGAAGGATTTACTGTCTGTTGCTATCTTCTTCTATTGTTAATGTAGTCACTCTGCACTCAGCAGTCAAGCTTATGCACCACAGAGCCAGGGCAGAGTCTCTCCTGGGAGCAGGGCCATTGTTTTCCCTCAGTCTGCTGCTGCTCTGAGGGAAGTGGTGTGCCTAAGTAGGATGGCTGCTGCCTTATGGGAGAGGACTTAGCACCAGGATCCCTGCAGCTACTCTCTCTGCTGTCTCCCCAAAGCTTCCATTCCCAGTCTCTCCTTAGTCGTCTCTAGCCTACTCTGCTCCTGCCTTTGCTGGAGCCAAGGGTAAGTGGCTACAAATGAAAATTTGCATGTTGGCCCTTTAAACAGCTCTGCATGTCCAGCTAACTCTCTCTGGTAGAGAGCAGCCTTGCTGCTTCTCGCTGCTGGTTATTATCTGTGTTTTTTGTGGATCTGGTGCTCTAGGCTGGGGATCCAAGCTTAAGGTTTAGAACTCACTTGTCTCAGGGGGATCCAACCAGCCACTTAATTATCCCCCCAGTGCTGCCACCTGTAGGTGCCCAGCCAGCCTTCAAGAGTCTTCACCATACCCCTTACCAATTAGGTTGTGCTGGAGCTTATTCTTCTTTCTGTCCAAGATTATAAGACTTCTCTCTTGCTATTGTTCAGTTTTTTGTTCTGGGTGATTTCTCCACAACTTAGTTGTAATTCAGCATTGGTCTTGGGGGAAGGTTAGTGTGACTTCCATTCACTCCTCCACCATCTTGCCAATTCTGTGTTTCATTTTCTATACTTAGGACATTCTATAGAGTGATGTAATGCTAATAAGTGTTGTAACCAAATATTTTCCCAATATTATTTTTTATTTTATATTTTATTATTTTCATAATATTTCCCAATATTGACAAGACCTTAATTAAATCCAGGATCTAAAGTTTTTTCAGGTATTGTGTGTTTACTTTTAAAGTCTACTCTATTGATCTGAAATCTTCTTTTTTTTCAAATACTAGTTAGCAAATGATATTTTAAAACTAAATTATCTAACTTTCTTAAAATAGACCACAATTTTAAGGTAAAAATTATGCATGCATATTACCCTGCAATAAATCTCTAGCCCTGCATAGGTTAGAAATGGGAGTGAGAGGGAAAATATTCATCAAGTGAAGATATTAGCTAATCTGTCTTCTCTTTCAAGATTCTAAATTTTAAACACTTTAGGGTTGGGTTTTAGAACTATTTATATTTATTTATAGACAGAAAACAGACCCAAACCAGGGATTAGGAAAGCTTATACATTGTTAAGAAAGTCCTTTTTAGGAAACTCTAGCTATTAGTCTCCTGCTGAGAAATTTGGGTTCTGTTCAAAGACGCTCTTAATTATCTCTCCTACTGCTGAAGCTGCAGTTAACATATAGAAAAGAGTGTTCTTTCCTTTAATAAATTCCCAAATGCTGTGGCATTTATTAAGGAAATATTTAAGCAGAGCCATTGTTCAGAAGATATTTTATTCTTTTCTTTCCTCCTACCACTTCCTCTGCTTCAGCTTATTAGTTTCCTAATGGGAGGTTAAAAGAAATCCTGAGAATATATTATATTCCTGTCTGGCCTTATTCCTTACTTAACTTTGTACTTAACTAGTACAAAAATAAAAATAGGATCAGACCCTAGTGAATAGTGATTAAGAAAAGTCTTAAGCAATATACAAATAGTTTAGCTACACTAAGATTCTGTTTTCTTAGCCCTTTCACTTAATTGTTAGTATGACAAAAATTAAAGATCATGAGTGTTCATTTTTTTCAGCATGTATTTATAGAGTAGTCAATACAAGTGAGTCTTGGTATTCAGTTCTGAGATACAAAGATGAATAATACAGACTTAAATCCTGGCCACATAAACTTAGAGTCTAGTTAGAGGGGAAGACAAATGCATGCTTATACAATGTAATAAGCACCCTGTTAGGAAGAACACACCTGGTGAGCATTTATCTAGGCTTAGGAGACCAGCATGCTTCCAGCAGGAAGTGTATATCTGCCTTAGGGAAGACTGGGTGAATATACGTAACTGAAGAAGAGTAAACATTTGGATGTAGCTGAACCTTAATTACCTGTGGGGAGTAAGAGAAAGTGAGAGGATAAACAACATCTTTTTTGGGGATACTGCTACAATAAAAGTAGGTAGTTAAATGAACCCAGGTCGGAATAGCATATGCAAAAGAAATATTGAGCAAGTTAAGAATATTGGTAAGAATGTGGTCTACATAGAGTCCAACTGGATCCCTGATCCCAGGTAAAATAACTCTTGGTCTTAAGAGATATATTACCACACACTCTGAAACTAATCTGATGACTATCAGTGCCCCAAAAGAGGTGCTACTTGCCTGTTTTTCTCATTCTCATGATGCCTACCTGTTTTAATGTCATGCAAAATGATCAAGGCCCTATATCTTGCTATATTTATAACTGAACTTGGGATATTTATCATTGGAATGTTATAGAATGAGCAAAATGGACCTTGCCAGGTGTGGCTTGGTTGGGTGTCACCTGCAAAGTGGAAAAGGTTGCTGGTTCAGTTCCTGGCCAGGGCAAATACCTAGGTTGTGGGTTCCGTCCCCAGGCAGGGCATGTATGAGAGGAAAATGATCGATGTTTCTTACACAGGTGTTTCTTTCCCTCTATTTCTCCTTCCCTTACTCTCACACTACAAATAAATAAATAAAATATTTTTAAAAAGTGCAAAAAGAGAATTTATTTTAATATATGGAGGCAAAATTATATACAAATAAACTATAATGACAAGATTTAGTTCTAATAATAACTTCATATTCCTCCTCATTGAAAAAACCCTTTACCCAGAGAAGTTAAAAATGGAAGAATTTCCTCTTTCTATATTTTGATATGTTTAGATACACAAATATCATTGTGTTAAAATTGTCAACAGGATGACTAGAAGATGGCAGTGAGGTAGGTGGGAGTGGAGCCCAGTTCTCCCTGTGCCCAGCAGGAACACCTAGCTGATCTTCTGAGGAACAAAGTAAACAGCCAATGGAATCTCAGCTCATATGAAATTTGGAGGCAAAAAATTTCAGAGGACATTGGAAAACCTACAGTGAGGAGATTACACTGGGATGGTAAAGTCCCTGGGATCTGTGCTGGGACCAAGGCTGCTGCATGCCCTGCCTGGAGCCTGCTGCAGGATACAGGGAGGAGAGTTAGATCACCAGCTCCCTCCCCTACCAGAGCAAGGAGGGCAGCCTGGCACCAGGAGGGACCCAGATGCTTGAAGTCACTAGGGGGAATAGAGACAAAGTGGGAGACTCACAGAGGCAGTACACATCTGCTGGGACTGTGGACACTGGCACCAGAGAAATTGGGGTGCTGGGCAACACCTGGAGAAGGAGCAGTTGGGCTGTGTCCGAACCTTACTAGGATAGTCTCTGGACTGGTTGGAAAGTGGGGTCATGTGAAAAGCCATGTGCTTACTGGGAACTGCGGGCAGCTGCTTTGTAAGGAACTCTCTAGCAGCAGCTGGTGCACCCCAAAGGTGATTTTAGCTGCAGGCACCCACAGTGAGTTGCTGAGGGATACCATGTGTCCCACCTGTTTCACACTGCACACTCAGAGTGAGGGGCTGGACAGTACCACTTGGTGCCCTGCTTGTCTCAGGCTGGAGATTGACTCATGCTGTGAGCAGCTGAGTGACTGATTTGAGCCTGGCAGCTCACAGAAGACCTGCAGAAAACTGTGAATATTGTGACCGAGACCTGATCCCCATCCTCTCAGAACCAAAGGAAGGGAGAAAAGTGAAGTCCAGTCCCCCTCTTCCTGTGGCATCCAGGCAGACCAGCAGAACTCACTGAACAGGGTTAAAGTCAGCTGGAGGCTTATTATTATCTTTTTTTCTTTTTCTTTTTGGATCCTCTCTCTTTTTATTTCTTTTTTATTTTTCTCCAAGTGAGACAATAAGATGCAGAGTTACAAAGGGTCCAGAGACAAATTGAAAGGGGGAGCACAAGGCTAACCCCCAAAACTGAGAAACTGAGAAACAAAGAGACAAATGTCACTTTGCTATCCCACAGAGCTGGAATTTTATTGTGTATGTATATTATTATTATCTTGCAATTTTTTTACCACTTTTATTTTATTAGTGTTTTTTTAATTTCTCTTCCTTATGTTTAGTTTTCCTTGTTTCATTTCCCTGTTTAACTGCAGTGTTTGACTGGTTTTCTTTATTCTCTCTTTATTATATTTTAATTTTCTTTCTTTCACTTCACCTGTGTTCCAATAACGCACAACACTTAATCGGGTACTTTTTATTCTGGTTATCCAAAGCATATATTTCTTGTCATATTATTGTTGTTCCAGTACTATTGTAAATAATTGTTGTTCCATACAATTGTACATACTGCACAGCAACCCTCCTGATCTTAGCCCACTTCACTTTAATCCCAAGCATTATTATTGTTGCAGTTAACTCTATTCTCTCTTGCACTATGCCTACTTTCTATACTTTAATCTCACTATATCTCATCATCTAACCTTGCACAAGTGCTCTGCTTTCTGGATTCAGCTCACAATCATCCTCCCCTCTAACAAGAGTCTTAATTCTCTTTCACCACTTATGAAAAGTGGCTAGTTGGGTGAAATATCACAGTTAAAACTATACTTATCCAAAGAACCTCCTATCTCTTCTCTACTTGCTGGTACTTTAAATCCCATAAACTACTCTCTTGCTGTCTCAATCCATTTTGCCTATGCTCTGCCACTGATCACACACAAGAATATGTGGGAGCTGTGAACATCAGTATACCTGCTGGAGGAGAAAAACCATGAACAAAGGAACCACCCAAAGGTACACACCCAAGTACAAGAGAGCCCACAGAAACAAAAGAAAGGGCAAAGCTAGGGTGTCCGCACAAGGAGATCAGAGACCACACCCCTGAACTTCATAGAATTCCTACCATAGAAGTTCACCCTACAAAGACAGCCAGCAAAACAAAACATCAGGAAGCATAGAAACAAAAAAAAAGTTACCTAAAATGGGGAGACAAAAAATGCAATCAAAAGGAATGGAAGACTCCCCAGTAAAAGAGCTGAATGAAATGGAGGTAACCCAACTATCAGATATAAAATTTAAATTAGTGGTTACAAAGATGCTTAAGGAACTCACAAACAACTACAAGGACCTGAGTGAGAACTGCATCAGCATGAAAAAGGAAATAGTAAGTATAAACGAAGACCAGAAAGAAATGAAAACAAAAATCTCAGAAATAAAAACCACATTATAAGGAATTACAAGCAGGCTGGATGAAGCAGAGGATTGAATCAGCAAGTTAGAGGACAAGGTAGAAAAAAAAAAACCCAGAAAGAGCAAGAAAAACAAAAGAGGCTCAGAAAGAATAAAACAGGTGGTAAGGGAGCTGCAAGACAACATGAAACATAACAATATCCGTATAAGAGGGATAACAGAAGGAGAAGAAGAAGAGCAAGGGATAGAAAACCTGTTTGAAAAAGTAATGAAGGAAAACTTTCCTAATTTGATGAAATAAAAAGTCACACAAATCCAGAAAGCAAAGAAGGTCCCAATTGAGAGGCACCTAAAGAGACCCACCTCAAGACACATCATAATTAAAATGGTGCAATTCAAAGACAAACAGAGAATCTTAAAGGCAGCAAGGGAGAAACAGAAAGTAACATACAAGGGATCCCTGATACGGCTAGCAGTCTTATATAGAGATAGAGATAGAGATATATATCTATATCTATATATGTATATATCTTTTCATTCCAAAGAAGCACAAAATACACATTCTTTTCAAATGCCCATGGAACGTTTTCAAAGATAGACCGCAAGATAGTACACAAAACAAGCCTCAACAAATTCTAGAAAATTGAAATCATATCAAGCATTTTCTCTGACCACAAGGGACTGAAAGTAGAAACCAACCTCAAGGAAAAAACTCAAAAACACTAAAACTCATGGAAATTGAATAGCATGCTATTAACCAATGAATAGCTAAAGAAGGAGATCAAGGAAGAAATCAACATTTCTGGAAACAAATGAAAATGAACTTACAACAACCTAAAACTCATGGGATGCTGCAAAGGCAGTCCGGAGAGGGAAGTTGATAACAATACAAGCTGATCTACAAAAAATAGAAGCATTTCAAATAAACAACCAAACCCTACACCTACAAGAACTTGAGGAACAACAACAAAGACAGCCCAGAGCATGTAGAAGGAAAGAAATAACCAAGATCAGAGGTGAATTAAATGACATAGAGACTAAAAGCACAATTCTAAGGATCAATGAATCCAGGAGCTGGTTCTTTGAAAACATAAACAAAACTGACAAGCCTTTAAGCAGGCTCATCAAGAAAAAAAAGAGAGGACCCAAATAAACACAATCAGAAATGAAAGAGGAAAGATTACAAATGATGCCACAGAAATACAAAGGATTATAAGCAATTACTACAAAGAACTATATACCAAGAAATTTGAAAATCTAGGTGAAATGGACAAGTTTCTAGAAAAACATAATCTTCCAAAACTCAATGAAGAAGAAGCAGAAAGCCTGAACAGACCAATAACAGCAGATGAAATTGAAGCAGTAATCAAAAAACTCCCAACACACAAAAGCCCTGGACCAGATGGTTTCACAGGAGAATTTTACAAAGCATTTAAGGAAGAACTAACCCCTATGCTTCACAGACTATTCGAAAAAATCCACAATGAAGGAAGACCCCCCAAACTCTTTTTATGAAGCCAGCATCATCCTAATCCCAAAACCAGAAAAAGACACAACAAAGAAAGAGAGAGAACTTCAGGCCAATATCACTGATGAACATAGACTTTAAAATCCTCAACAAAATGTTGGGAAACCACATCCAACAATACATTAAGAAGAAATCTGAAAACCTAGATGAAATGGACAAATTTCTAGAAAAATATAATCTTCCAAAACTCAGTGAAGAAGAAGCAGAAAGACTGAACAGACCAATAACAGCTGATGAAATTGAAGCAGTAATCAAAAAACTCCCGACGCACAAAAGCCTTGGACCAGACGGTTTCACAGGAGAATTCTACAAAGCATTTAAGAAAGACCTAATCCCCATCCTTCACAGACTATTCCTATCCTTTACAGAGCTAACCCGTATCCTTCACAGACTAATAACAAATGATGGAAGACTCCTGAACTCTTTTTATGAAGCCAGCATCATCCTAATCCCAAAACCAAATAAAGACACAACAAAGAAAGAAAACTTCAGGCCAATATCCCTGATGAAAATAAGTGCTAAAATCCTCAACAAAATATTGGCAAACCACATCCAGTAATACATTAAAAACATCATACAGCACGACCAAATGGGATTCATCCCAGGAATGCAAGGATGGTACAGTATTTGCAAAACAATAAATGTAATACATCACATAAACAAAAGCAAAGCCAAAAATCACATGATCATAGTAATAGATACAGAAAAAGCATTTGATAAGGTATAGCACCCATTTATGATAAAAATACTCAGCAAAGTAGAAATAGAGGGAGCATTCCTCAACATAATTAAGGGCATATTTGAGAGACCTACAGTCAACATCATACTCAGTGAGTAAAAACTGAAAACTTTTCCACTAAGATCAGGAAGAAGACAAGGTTGTCCACATTCACCACTTCTATTTAACGTAGTATTGGAAGTCCTAGACACAGCAATCAGAGAAGAAAAACAAATAAAAGACATCCAAATTGGAAAAGAGGAAACAAAACTGTTATTGTTTGCAGATGACATGATAGTGTACATAGAAAATCCTATAGACTCCACCAAAAAACTGCTTAACTTAATAAATAAATTTAGCAAAACAGCAGGATACAAAATCAATATCCAGAAATCAAAGGCATTTTTGTATACCAGCAATGAAACATCAGAAACAGAAATCAGGAAAAAATCCCATTTGATATAGCAACAAGAAATATAAAATATCTAAGAATAAACCTAACCAAGGAGTTAAAAGAACTGTCCTCAGAAAACTACATAACATTGAAGAAAAAAACTAAGGAAGATACAAACAAATGGAAACATATACCGTGTTCATGGACTGGAAGAATTAACATCATCAAACTGTCCATACTACCCAAAGCAATTTACAGATTCAATGCAATACCTATGAAAGTACTAAGAGCATATTTCACAGACATAGAACAAACACTTCAAAAATTTATATGGAACCATAAATGACCCTGAATAGCTGCAGTGATTTCGAGAAAGAAAAGCAAAGTAGGAGGGATCACAATACCTGATATCAAAATGTATTACAAGGCCGCTATAATGAAGACAGTCTGGTACTGGCATAAGAACAGACACACAGTCCAGTGGGTAAAAAATCAGACAGCCCAGAAATAAACCCAAGTCTCTATGGTCAATTAATACTTGACAAAGGGGTCAGCAGCATAAAATGGAGTAAAAATAGCCCCTTCCACAAATGGTGTTGGGAGATCCGGACAGCTACATGTGAAAAAATAAAACTCAATCACCAGCTTACACCATACACAAAAATAAATTCGAGGTGGATAGAAAACTTACAGATAAATCATGACACCATAAAAATCATAGAGGAAAACATCAGCAGGAAAATCTAAGACATTCCATGCAGCAATATCTTCACTGACACATCCCCTAAAGCAAGGGACATAAAGGAAAGAATAAAGAAATGGGACCTCATCAAATTAAAAAGCTTCTGCATGGCTAAAGAAAACAGCATTAAAATGAAAAGAGAACCAACTATATGGGAAAACACATTTGCCAATTATACCTTAGGCAAGGGTTTGATCTCCAAAATATATAAAGAACTCAGAGGACTCCATTCTAAGAAGACAAGCAACCCAGTTAAAAAATGGGCAAAGGACTTGAACAGACACTTCTTCAAGGACATATAGAGGGCCCAGAGGCATATGAAAAGATGTTCAGCATCACTAGCCATCAGAGAGTTCCAAATTAAAACCACAGTGAGTTACCACTTCACACCAGTCAGAATGGCCATCATAAACAAATCAAAAAACAAGTGTTGGAGAGGATGTGGAGAAAAGGGAACCCTAGTGTGCTGGTAGTGGGAATGCAGACTGGTGCAGCCACTGTGGAAAACAGTATGGAATTTCCTCAGAAAACTAAAAATGGAACTTTCCTTTGGCCCAGCAATTCCACTTCTGAGATTATATCTTACAAACCCTGAAACACCAACCCAAAAGAACCTATGCACCCCAATGTTCATAGCAGCACAATTTACAGTAGCCAAGTGCTGGAAGCAATGTAAATGCCCATCAGTAAATGATTGGATCAAAAAAATGTGGTACATTTACACAATGGAATTCTATGCAGTAGAAATAAAGAAGGAGCTCCTACCCTTTGCGACAGCATGGATGCAACTGGAGAGCAATGTGCAAAGTAAAAGAAGCCAGGAGATGAAAGACAAATACCAGATTATCTCACCATTAACAGGAGCCTAATGAACAAAATAAACAAGCAAGCAAAGCATAGCCAAAGATATTGGAATTGAGAATAGGCTGATAGTGACCAGAGGAGAGAGGGGAGGGGATAATGGGGGAAAAGGGTGAAAGGTTTACAATAACAATTATAAGGGACATGTGGACAATAATGAAGGATAGGGGTGGAAATGGGAGAGAGGTGCAGACAGCTGGTGTGGTGGGGAGGGATGGGGGAAAAGGAAGAAAACTGTACTTGAACAACAATAAAAAATAAATAAAAATAAATAAATAAAACAAAACAAATTGTCAACAGTATTTAGTACACTAACACATTATTCAGGTTCATAGCCTAGAAGCAATATATGCCATATATACCACGGCAGTGTTATTATGTACAGAAAAGGTGCAGTAAATAAATTTTTTTAAACATGGTCCTTATAGGGCACTTGCCATGAATGGAGCTTACAGGACTGGAAGTTGTTCTGGGTGATCCTGAGATGAAGTTATTCCTATCAATCTCTGGTACTCAGAAAGTATTTCACATGGCCCCATACAGCTCTGATTGCATTAGATAGCAATATTTGTTTCCACATCTGCTTTTTCCTTTTAGATTGTTATATCCTTGAAGATTGTGCCATATATACATATATAATATAAAATATATTATAAAATATATAAAATAAATATATATTATATAATATATAGTATATAAATATATATTATATAATAGGTATTATATGTAATGTATAAATATAATATGTATTTATATATAATATATATTTAATCTCATTTTCCAACTCACTTTTCACCAGTGTTTGTTCTCAAAATTTTTCAATGAGTGAAAATATAAATAAAATATAACTAGCCTAGTTGAATCTTGGGACTTTTATTTGCTTTTATTGTGTTTTTTCATTACCATTTAGTCCCCTTACACCCCTTAACCTCCACAATCAGCACACCGTTTTCTATGTCCGAGTCCTTTTTCCTTTTTGCTTGATCCCTCCACCCCTTAACATCCCCCTGCACCTTAGCTGTCATCTTGCTGTCTATCTATGAGTCTGTCTCTATTTTGCTTATTAGTTCAATTTGTTCATTAGATTTCACATATGAGTGAAATCATATGGTATTTGTCTTTCTCTGACTGGCTTATTTCACTCAGTATAATGTTCTCCAGATCTATCCACACTGTCACAAAGGGTGAAACTTCCTTCTTTTTCATGGCCAAGTAGTATTCTATTGTGTAAATGTCCTATTGTTGTTTTTTCCACTCGTCTACTGATGGACACTTGGTCTGCTTCCATATCTTGGCAATTATAAATAATGCTGCATTGAACCTAGGGGTGCTTATGTTCTTCCAAATTAGTGTTTTAGGTTCCTATAGATATATTCCCAGTAGTGGGATCACTGGGTGAAAAGGCAGATCCATTTTTAATTTTTTCATGTATCTCCACACTGCTTTCCACAGTGGTTATTCCTACCAACACTGCAAAAGGGTTTCCCTTTCCCCACATCCTTGCCAACATTTGTTGTTTATTGATTTATTGATGATGGCCATTCTGACAGGTGTGAGATGGTATCTCATTGTGGTTTTAATTTGTATTTCTCTGGTGGTTAGTGATGTTGAGCATCTTTTCTTTTTTTTATTTTTTATTTTTTATTTATTATTTATTTATTTATTTTTTAATCAGTATTTTTTAATTGTTGATATTGTACAGTTTTCTGTCTTTTACCCCGCCCCAGCCCACCACCCCAGCCCTCCCCACCTTCCTCCCATTTCCACCCCCCCATAGTTTTTGTCCATGAGTCCTTTATACTTGTTGCTCTAAACCGTTCCCCTTTTCCCCTGAAATTCCCTCCCCTCCCACTCTGGACACTGTCAGACTGTTCTCAAATTCAGTGTCTTTGTTTATATTATGCTTGTGCAAAAAAATGAAACTCAAGCACCAACTTACACCATACACAAAAATAAATTCAAGGTGGATAAAAGATTTAAATATAAACCATGACACCATTAAAATTCTAGAGGATAATATAGGCAAGAAAATCTCAGATATTTCACGCAGCAATATTTTCACTGATACTTCCCCTAGAGCAAGGGACATAAAGGAAAGAATAAACAAATGGGATCTCATCAAAATAAAAAGCTTCTGCACAGCTAAAGAAAACAGTATTAAAATAAAAAGAGAACCAACTGTATGGGAAAACATATTTGCCAATGATACCTCAGACAAGGGATTAATCTCCAAAATATATAAAGAACTTACAAGACTCTACTCTAAGAAGACAAGCAACCCAATTAAAAAATGAGCATCTTTTCATATGTTCATTGACCATCTGTACGTACGCTTTGGAGAATTGTCTATTCAGGTCCTTTGCCCATTTTTTAATTGGATTATTTGTTTTTTTGGTGTTGAGTTTCATAAATTCTTTATAAATGTTGGATATTAACACCTTATCAGATGTACCAGTGAATATGTTCTCCCACTCTATGTGTTGTCTTTTTATTTAGTTGATGTTTTCCTTCCTGTGTAAAAGCTTTTTATTTGATGCAGTCCTATTTGCTTATTTTTTCTTTTGTTTATTTATATCTGATAAAATATTGCTATGAGCAATGTCTGAGATTTTGCTGCCTATGATTTCTTCTATGATTTTATGATTTTGGGGTCAAATATTTAGATCTTCAATCCATTTTAAATTTCATCTTGTGTATGTATAAAAAGGTGCTCTAGTTTCATTTTTCTGCATGTGTCTATACAATTTTCCCAACACCATTTATTGAATAAACTATTTTTACCTATTATATGTACTTGCTTCCTCTCTCAAACATTAATTTACTATAAAAGTATGAGCTTATTTCTGGCCTCTCTGTTCTGTTGCATTGATCTATGTGTCTGTTTTTATGCAAATACCATTCTGTTTTGACTACTATGACCTATAGTATAGTTTCATATTCAGTAGTGCTGTTCTTCCAACATTGTTCTTCTTTCTCAGGATCACTGTTGCTATGCAGGGCCTTTTGTGGTTTCATATAAATTTTTGAAATATTTGTTCTAGATGTGTGAAATACATCACTGGAATCTTGATAGAAATTGTGTTGAATACGTAGATTTCTTTGGGTAGCATGGACATTTTAATGATGTTAATTCTTCCTATCCATGAACATGTTATGTGCTTCCACTTATTTGAATCTTCTTTGGTTTTTTTTCTTCACTATCTCCTAAATTTTCTGAATACAGGTCTTTTACATACTTGGTTAGATTTATTCCTAAGTATTTCATTTTTTTGAAGGAATTGTGAATGGGATTGTTTTCTTAATTTCCCTTTCTGTTAGTTCTTATTGGCATACAAAATGCAACTGATTTCTGGATATTAATTTTGTATCTTGCAATTTTTTGCTGATACAAAATTTGCAAAAATACTATTTTGCTGAATTCATTTATAAGTTCTGGTAGTTTCTGCGTGGAATCTTAGGGATTTTCTATGTATAGAATCATGTCATCTGCAAATAAAGATAGTTTTATTTTTCCTTTCCAATTTGGATGCCTTTTATTTCTTCTTGTCTGTTGTAACTAGGACTTCCAGTACTGTGTTGAATAAGAGAGGTAAAAGCTGGCATTCCTGTCTGGATCCCAACCTTAAGGGGAACAGTTGAAGTTTTTGTCCATTGAGTGTTGATTTGCTGGCACTGGATTTGTCACATATAGCTTTTATTATGTTCAGGTATATTCCCTCTATCCTCACTTTGCTAAGATTTTTTTAATAATAAATGGATGCTGGATTTTATCAAATGCTTTCTTTGCATCTGTCAGTGTTATCATGTGATATTTTCATCCTTCGTTTTGTTTATGCTGTGAATTACATTTCTTGATTTGCAAATGTACCAAACCAGAATAAATTCCACTTGATCATAGCGTATGATATTTTTGATGCATTGCTATATTTGGTTTGCTAATATTTTGTTGAGGATTTTTGCATATATGTTCACCATGGATATTGGCCTGTAATTTTCTTTTTTGTAACGTCTTTATCTGGTTTTGGAATTAGGATAATGCAGGCCCCATAAAATGAGCTTGGGATATTTCCCTCCTTTTAAATTTTTGCAAGTAGTTTGAGAAGGAGAGGTGTTAGTTTGTCTCAGAATGTTTGGTAAAGTTCACCTGTGAAGTCATCCAGTCCAGGGCTTTTGTTTGTTGGGAGTTTTTTTGATACTGCTTCAATTTCACTAGGTGTAATCTGTCTGTTCAGATTCTCTGATTCTTCCTGATTTCATTTTGGAAGACTGTATGTTTCTAGGAGTTTATCCATTTCATCCAGTTTGTCCAGTTCATTGACATAGAGTTGTTCATAAGATTTTCTTACAATCCCTTGTATTTCTTTGGGGCAAGTGGTTATTTCTCATCTTTCACTTCTGATTTTATTTACTTAGGTCCTCTTCTTTTTCTTGATGAGTCTGGTAAAGGTTTTTCAATCTTGCTTATCTTTTCAAAGAAACAACTCTTGGACTCACTGATCTTTTGTGTCATTTTTTTAAGACTTTCATTTATTTCTGTTCTAATCTTTATTGTTTCCTTCTTCCTTCTACTCACTTTTGGCTCTGTTTGTTGTTCTTTTTCAAATTCCATTAAGTAGTAAAGTTAGATTATTTATTTGAGCTTTTTCTTGTGTTTCTTTCTCTCTCTCTTTCTTTCTTCTTTCTTTCTTTCTTCTTTCTTTCTTTCTTTCTTTCTTTCTTTCTTTCTTTCTTTCTTTCTTTCTTTCTTCTTTCTTTTGAGATACACCTATAATGCTATGAATTTCCCTCTTAGAATTGTTTTTCCAGTGTCTCACAGATTTTGGATTGTTGTGTCGCCCTTTCATTTTTTTCAAAGTAACTTTTGAATTATTCCTTGATCTCCTTGTTGATCCATGCATTGTTCAATATCATGTTACTTAGCTTCCATGTCTTTGCATGTTTTTCAATGTTCTTGTGATCAATTTCCAGATTCATAGCATTATGCTCAGAGAGGATGCATTATATGATTTTATTTTTCTTAAATTTATTGAGACTTGTTTTGTGTTCTAATATATAGTCTATCCTAGGAAACATTCCATGCGCAAACAAAGATTCTGGTGTAGGCAATTGTCAGGCCCTGTTTGTGACTGTCCCTGGTCAACCTTTTTGGAGCTATCAGTGATCCAAAATGTGTGGCTCCCTCTACTGGGCCTGTTCATGTGCAGAAAGAACCTGGTTGCATACCAAGGCCAGCTTTTACCAGCACCAGGCCCAGGAGAGGGTAAGCTAAAATCTCAGCTCACAGAGATCTGCCTTAGTTGTTAATCAATGATATAGCCTAAAGCTATACTCTGCAACCCATCTTAAACTCCACAGGGTGGACCAGAGTAATTACTGTGTGAGAGTCTATTCCTTCCCTTCAGGATGATACCGTTTGAAGGGGAGTGCACTGCCTAAGAAAGATAGCCTCTGCAGTATGGGGAATGACTCAGCATTGGGATTCTCACAGCTTTTCCTTTTGTTCTCTCCCCAGAGCCATGAGTCTCAGACTCTCCTCATGTTTCTCTAACCCACTCTGCCTTCTCTGTGCTTCAGCCCAGGGTAAGTGGCTGTAAACAAAATTTTGTGTGCTACCCTTTTAACAGTCTCTCTGAATTTCAGCTATCTCTCCCTGGCAGATATAAACTCTGCTTCTTTTCACAGCTGGATGTTATCTAGATTCCTTTCCTGGCTCTGGTGCTATAGGCTGGGGAGCCCAGCTTGTCAGGGCTTAGACTCCGTATGTATTGGGGGGAAATTCCAGCCACTGAAATATCCCTCTAGCCCTTCAGCTGCATCTCATGGGAGCCCAGCCAGCCCTGCTGTGCCTCCTCCACCCTCCCTACCAGTCTCGTTGTAGTTATGTGGTTTCTTCTGTCTGTCCTTGGTTATAGGATTCTCTTCAGTTAGTGTTCAGTTGGTTATTCAGATGATTTCTCTACAATTTAGCTGTAATTTCATATCGGCCCTGGGAGGTGGTTAGTATAGTTTCCACTTACTGCTCTGTCATCTTGGGTCTCCTCAGGACATATATACATGTAGAAAGAAGTTTCAGCATTTGATAATAACTCAGAAGGGAATTGCTACACCATTTCAATTTGTCTCTGCAATCACACCAGATTACAGACTGCAAAATGCCCAATGCCAGGAAGATAATGCTGCTAGGATTAAGAGTAGCCCTTAAAACGTTGCCTGATCACTCTTGGCAGTGTACAGACATTTGTTCTGTCCCCCAGTGTCAGACAAGCCCTGAAGATAGCATGAGTGTCCTTAGGCTGTTAGCAATTCTGTTTAGGGAGGCTGTAGAGTTTCCCACTGAGATATGGAGAAAGATGAAATTGAAGGACAAAGACTGAAGGACCTGCCTGAGGTTAAAGTAAAAGCCTGCATTTGAGTTCTACAAGCTCTAGGACCACTTACATATTTGAAACATAACCCTCTTTTCTCCAGCAAAGCTGTTAATAGTTTTAGCACTTACAGTAATAAAGCACAAAACAAACAATGCTTTTCCCCAGTAATAGACCTTTCCATGGGGCCCATTCTCTGCTAAAGGTGTTCTTCAACAAGTTGAGAGAACTAAGAAAGATGTTCTTTATATACATAAGTTCTCTTAGTGCTAAAGCTAATCCTGGTAAACGGACCCAATGTGAGTGTTACACTTCCAATTTGAGATGTATAGCCAAATTTGACTTTTGCTACTACTATGGTGTGTTTCTCACACTATTTCTCTGGGCCAGCAAACCTGTAAATAGTTTACATGTGGGTTCAATTTTTTAGTCTGTGGTTTGTCAAAATCACTGGCTTTGAGTCTTCAAAAATGGCAGAAGTCATAAGAATTGGACTTGGGCAATGGAAAGAGTGCTCAGCAAAGGTGTTACTGGAACTTTCTCTCCTATTCACTTACTCTTTGTCTTTATCACCGCATTATTTGCACTAAAAACTTCTTGGTATCTCAGAAACAGACTGGCCCTTCATTATAAGGGGTCTATTTAGCAATGCTACGCTTGTGTGGAGGCCCAATCACATCCTAAGCTAATTTCATTTCTGTTTTAGTCAAAACTGTTTTTGTATTTGCCTATATGCAATGGTTTTCTCTAGGGACTCAAGTAATCCATATTTTATGTGAAGTAACTTAATTTTATCATGTGTCTGGTATAAATAGACTTTTTTCTCCTTTACTCCTGAGACGATGACAATTTGATTTTCCATTTATGGTAACATTAATGTAATCTCATGGAGTTTAAGCACATCCTTTCTGTCTAGTGTCTTAACAGCAATCTTATTTGCCAAGCGTCAGATTAAGTGCACTGTTTAATACAGACTGAGCACCATCAGCGTCAAAGAGAGCTTTGGCTGAGTAACTGATCATAGATGAAGGGGGGAGCCCCAAAAAATTCATAATGGCTTCTCCTCTTTGTCACACTTCCAGTCGATAAACTTAGCCACCCACTTAGCTTCAGAAAAGTTGTGAAGCTGCCTCTGCATACAGGCATAATGGCACATGTAAGATTTTCATTTTAAGTTCTATCAACCTCATCTTGGTAAAAGTCCTCATACCATATTAGTATGAAAGGTATAATATGTCTTATAAAAAATTACCTAAAAGCTTTCACCTTTTGTCATTAATGATACCCATAAACTTCTTCCCACTGTCAAGATTGCTGTCAATCAGGGAAATTTGTACTAAGAAACATGCTGTGCTCAAATAAAGCAGACTAGGTCTGGAAGAGTTCATTTTGGTTCCATTGTTCTTAGGTACCATGCTGCTCTAACATAATAGCAATGGAGCTGAATTTCTGACATGGTGCATTTTAACTAGAATATTTTGACATTCTGTTTTACTTGTTATACTCAATGTCTAAAAGAAAAAAGAGAAGACATTTTCTATTTTGCACAAGAAAGAATGTAATTTTTTAGAAGTCACAGTAAAAAGAATCAAATTCAATTTTATAGAATCATACACACCTATAAAAGAATACCCCAGAAATGCATGACCTATGTTAGCTTAGAGTTTTCATTTCAACTCTTCTTTCCAGCCAAGATCAATCCTTCTTTTCTCACTGATTCTGTGAAATGCCTCACCCAAAGTTCTTTGGATATTCCTGTGAAAATTAGGCTGGGCACAAGGAATTTCTGAATTTTGGTTTAAAATATTTATGGTTTCTTAATGCAAATGTTGGAGTATCATCAGAGCACTAATGATACTCTGCATTATGTCTCCTTTTTATCTACTCTGACAGTGTAGCTTTAGAGCTTGCTCAGTGCCTGGCTGAGCTAAGGACTCACATGAAAGCCGACTGGCTCAGTTTCAAGCTAAATAAAACAGAGGTGAGGATGTTGGGGGTGAGGGGTTGAGAAGGGGCCAGGCACATTATTTAGAGAAGGTTTAAACCTGGGGGTTTTCTTACTCACAACTGCACTACAAAAACCTTAGAACTCAGTTAGGACATGCCCTGTGCTCAAACTAGAGACCGTTACCCATCATCAAGACATTGTGAAACAAGCTGAGACCTTACAGCTTCTCACAGCATGCCTGACCTGCAATTCCATTATCTGTTAATTGTCACTTTTCAAATGATGTCCCCACCAGATTGTAAATTCCTTGAAGGCAAGGTCCCTATTGTTCACTTGTGCATCTCTGGAGCCTGACAATCTTTATATTAGGGCAGACATTAGCACCCACAGCCTCAAGGCAAAGACAAACTGTGACTTTGAAACAAACTGAAAAGGTTAGCTCTGAGGTTACCAAGGATTTTGTTCACTCAGATGAGGCCAGTGTAAGATGTTCCCTCTACTCACCGAGCCTAGATTCTCTTCTTGATATGCGAGAGAGTCAGCAAAGAAGCAAGGGCTTCCCTGAGCACCTGCAGATCCCTAAGAAGGACTGAGGAAACTCCAAGTTTTCACAACCCACATCCATCAGAACCTTCATTTGGACAAGTGTGAAAGCATCTTAAAAAACCCAGGAGAACAGAAAGGCAGGAGGAACTCTTTTCTAGGGAGTAGAAAGAATCCCGGAGTAGAAAGAATCCCAGAGTAGAGGTGATGCCAGAGAAAATCTAGGTCAGAGGTCACACCTGGTACCTGTGATAGGCAGAATTTTAAAACAAACAAACAAACAAACAAACAAACTAGTCCACAATCCTAATCCCAGAATCTGTGAATATGTTAATTTATGTGGCGAAAGGGAATTTTCAGATGCAACTAAAGTTAAGGGCCTTGAAATGGGAAGATTATCCTGAATTATCCATTTGGGTCCCATCCAATCACATGAATCCTTCAAAGTGGATAACCTTTCCCAGCTGTGGTCAGAGAAAGGTGTGACAACAGAGAAAGAAACAGAGACATGGCTGGCTTTGAAGATGATGGAAGGGGGCCATGGGTGACTTTAGAAGCTGGAAAAAAGGAAGAAAACTCCCTGAGAATCTTCAGAAAGGAACACAGCCAGCCACACATTGATTTTATCCTGGGGAGAACTGTGTTGGACTTCTGGCCTACTGAACAAAATAATAAATCCATATTGTTATGAGCCATTGAGTTTGAGATTATTTGTTACAACAGCAGTAGAAAACTAATACAGATATCCACAGACCAGATCTGGCCTGCTGTTGGGAAATTTCACATAAATCTTTGTTTCCATTTTGCTGAAAACCACAAGACCTGTGAACATTGATCTACGTGAAGATGCAGAAGCATCTACTAGAGCTGAATACTAGCCCCCTCTTTCAACAAGACAAATTGTTCTCCAGTTCATCACAATCCCCACCACCCACCTACCTCCCTCAGTTGTTGGTTTACAACATAGGTCCAGGCATATGGAATTGAGCAGACACTTAGAACAGTAAAATTCCAATGTGGGAGATGCTCAAGTTGGTAAATCCTCCTGCTGAGTGCCCCATGCCAGAGGGAGAGTAGGGGACTGCAGCTGGGAGTAACAGCTGAAAGGCCCTTAATCAGAAATTAAGGCCATACAGTAGTGACCTGTGTGACAAGAACAACGAAAGATGGCAGGAATGAGGATATCTCATTGGGTGGCAGCAGCTGCCCTTCCCAATGCTTTGGCAATATTTAAATAAGCTTCCCGGAATTTAGGATTCATAATATCTCCTTTCATTCAGTATAATGCTTTAAAAATTCATTCATGTTATTGCATAAATGTATTTCTTTTCATTGCTCGAGTGGAACACCCCCCCGAATTCATGAAGTGACTAGAAATAGTTTATATATTGATCTATTGATGGATTTGGTTTGTTTCCAGTTTGGGCTATTATGACTAAAACTACTATAAACTTTTGGATGTAAGATTTTGCTTGTATATTTATATGTCTGTATTCTGTTGTGTCAATACTTACCGCGTCTTCTGTAAGCATAAGATTTACTTTATAAAAAGCCACTGGACCATTTTTAAAATGATTGTGCCACTTTTTACAATTTACTCTTCTGACAGAAAACTATCAGTGTTTTTTACTAGCTCCACATCCTCATCAATACTTGGTATTGTCAGTCTTTTGTTTTAGCTATCCTAGTGGGTATAAAGTATTACCTCACTGTGATTTAAAGTCTCATTTCCCTAATGACTAATGATGTTGAGAATCTTTTTTATCTGCTTATTGTCCATTTGAATATCTTCCTTTGTGACTTTTCTGTATAAATATTTTGCCTATTTTTTATTGGATGGTTTTCTTCTTTTTAGTGAATTGTAAGAGTTCTTTACCATGTTCCTGTTACATGTTTTTTGTTTTTTAAATCAGGTATGTGTAGCAGGTATTTTCTTCCAGTCTGCATATTCTTTTTATCTTTTATTCTTCTAGTCTTTTGGAGAATAGAAGTTTTTACTTTGATGAAGTCTGATTTATCCTGTTTTTCCCTTTTCTTTTGTAGCTAGCACATAAATCTTTGCCAATCCCAAATTTGCCAGGATTTTCTCATATGTTTTTTTAACATACATTTTATAGCTTTAGCTTTGTGTTTAGGTATGATTTAATTTTTTAAAAAACAATTACATTCTACTGATTATGTTATTACCATTGTCCCATTTTTCCCACCTTTACCCTTCTCCACCTCAGCCTTCCCACCACTCCCTCAGGCAATGCACTACCTGTTGTCCATGTCCCTGGGTCACGCATAAATGTTCTATTACTTATGCTGTACTTTACATCTCCATATTCTGTAGCTACCAATTTGTACTTCTTAATCCCTCAACCTTTCTGCTCAGTCCCCCAACTCCTCCCTTCTGGCAACCATCAAAATGTTATCTGTATTTGTGATTCTGTTACTGCTCTGCTTCTTTGTTTATTTTGTTTTTTAGATTCAATTGTTGATAGACATATATTTGTTGCTATTTTATTATTCATTTTTTTTATTTTCTTCATCTTCTTAAAGAAGACCCTTTAACAATTCATATAATGTTGGTTTGGTGATGATGAACTCCTTTATTTTTTTCTTGTCTGGGAAGCTCTTTATCTGTCCTTTGATTCCAAATGACAACTTTGCTGGGTAGAGTAATCTTGGTTGTAGGTCCTTGCTTTTCATCACTTTGAATCTTTCTTGCCACTCCTTTCTAGCCTGTGAAGTTTCTTTTGAAAAATAAGTTATCAGTCTTATGGGGGCCCCTTTGTAGGCAACTTCTTTTCTCTTTCTGCTTTTAAGATTCTCTCTTTGTCTTTAACCTTGGCATTTTAATTATGGTGTGTCTTGCGGTAGGCCTCCTTTGGTTCATCTTCTTTGGGACTCTTGGTACTTCCTGGACTTGTATGTCTATTTCTTTCACTAAGTTAGGGAAGTTTTCTGTTGTTATTTTTTCAAATAGGTTTCCAATTGCTTGATCTCTTTTCTCCGTCCAGCACACCTGTAATATGAATGTTGGTACACTTGAAGTTCTCCCAGAGGTTCCTCGTACTATCCTCATTTGGGGGAGATGTATTCTTTTTCCTTCATGTTGTCTTAATTGGTTGCTTTTTGCTTCCTTATATTCCAAATCACTGATTTGATTCTCTGCTTCATCTATTCTACTGTTGATTCCCTATAAATTGTTGTACATTTCAGTTAGTGTAGCATCCATTTCTGACTGGTTCCCGTGTCCTTTTTCATGCTGTTGAAGTTCTCTCTGAGTTCCTCTATTCTCCTAAGTTTCTTGAGCATCCTTATAACAAGTGTTTTGAACTCTGCATCTAGTAGCTTGCTTGTCTCCATTTTGTTTAGTTCTTTTTCTGGAGTTTTGTTCAGTTCTTTCATTTGGGCCGTGTTTTTCTTTTTTTCTTTTTTAATATATTTTATTGATTATGTGATTACACTTGTCCCATTTCTTCCCCATCATACCCCTCCACCCTGCACACCCCCTCCCGCCCACATTACCCCCCCTTTTAGTTCATGTCCATGTGTCCTAAGTTCTTTAGCTTCTACATTTCCCACACTATCCTTGCCTTCCCCCTGTCTATTTTCCACCCATCATCTATGCTACTTATTCTCTGTACCTCCCCCTGCCGCTCTCCTCCTCCCACTCCTCTGTTGCTAACCCTCAATGTGATCTCCATTTCTGTGTTTCTGCTCCTATTCTAGTTGTTTGCTTAGTTTGCTTCTGTTTTAGGTGTGGTTGTTAATATCTGTGAGTTTGCTGTCTTTTTACTGTCATATTTTTATTTTCTTTTTCTTAGATAAGTCCTTTTAACATTTCCTGTAATAAGGGCTTGGTGATGATGAACTCCTTGAACTTGACCTTATCTGAGAAGTGCTTTATCTTCCCTTCCATTCTAAATGACAGCTTTGCTGGGTAGAGCAATATTGGATGTAGGTCCTTGACTTTCATGACTTTGCATACTTCTTTCCAGCCTCTTCTTGAATGCAAGGTCTCTTTTGAGAATTCAGCTGACAGTCTGATGGGAACTCCTTTGTAGGTGACTATCCCCTTATCCCTTGCTGCTTCTAGAATTCTCTCCTTCATTTGAATCTTGGCTAATGTAATTATGATGTGCCTTGGTGTGTTCTTCCTTGGGTCCAACTTCTTTGGGACTCTCTGAGCTTCCTGGACTTCCTGGAAGTCTATTTCCTTTGCCAGACTGGGGATTATTATTTGTTCAAATAAGTTTTCCACTTGTTGCTCCTCTTCTTCCCCTCTGGGACCCCTATGATTCGGATGTTGGGACGTTTAAAGATGTCCTAGAGGTTCCTAAGCCTCTTCTCATTTTTTGAATTCTTGTTTCTTCATTCTTTCCTGTTTGTTTGTTTCTTTCTTCCTTCTGATCCACTCCATTGATTTGAGTCCCAGTTTTCCTCCCATCACTATTGGTTCCCAGTGTGTTTGCCTTCATTTCACTTATTGTAGCCTTCATTTGTTCATGTAATTTGTGAGCAAAATCAACCAATTCTGTGAGCATCCTGATCACCAGGGCTTTGAACTGCGCATCTGATAGGTTGGCTATCTCTTGGTCACTTAGATGAATTGGCTCTGGGGCTTTGATCTCCTATTTGAGCCATTTTTTGTTTTTTTTTTTTGCGGGGGGGATGTTGGTAGTGGCTGTTATGTAGTGAGGGGCGGAGCCTTAGGTGTTCACCAGGGTGGGGCAACCTGGTGGCTGGGTTGCGACGCTGTACGTGGAGGCAAGTTCTGAGAGGGAACAATGTCACTTGCTCCATGCTCTCTTGAATTCCAGTCCCTTGCACTGCTTTCCCCAAGAAAATTGGGCCCTTCTGGTGCTGATTTCCATGTGGGTGGCCTTGTGTATGTTCCAGGACCCTGCGGGTCTCTCCAACAAATTCTCTTGTGAGGCTGGGAGTCTCTCCCGGCACCTCAACCCCTACAAGTGTTTTCAATTGGTGCTTTTATGTTTTATTTCCTAGCACTGGGGCCCTCGGTTCTGCAGTCTGTCTAGCTGCCCGTTTTCACCTGGTTTATCTGCATGCGAATGTGTGACTGCAGTCAGCCGCCTTGTGTGCTTTGCTGGGTCTGCTGGTTGCCTCCCCGCACTTGGTAACCACTGCCTACGCACCTGGGGTGTTCCAACTGCTGCCTGAGTGTCTAGGACCACTAGCCACTGCTTTTTCCTGCCGTGATCCCTCTCTGCTGGCTGCTGACTCCACCCCTCTTAACGGTCTGGGTGAATCATTGTCAGACTTCCATACGATTCAATTTTCTATCTGTTCCGCTTGTTTTTTTTGTTTCTAAATTTTTGTTGTCCTTAATTTTGGTTGTGAGAGGAGGCACAGTGTGTCCACCTATGCCTCCATCTTGGCTGGAAGTCTATGTTTTTCTTTTTTATTTATCTCCTCATTTTGGCAGCCTCCCTGTTGTTTCTATGTATTAAGTAGAGCTGCTACATCTCTGAAGCTTGGTAGAGTGGCCTAATGTAGTAGATGTCCTGTAGGGTCCAGTGGCACAGCCTCCCCTAGTACCCAGCAAGGTACTCAAGGTGTGCCCAATGTGTTGGCTGTGTATACCCTCATGTTGTACTTCAGCCTCAACTACTGCTAACATGTCCAAGGTCAGCCACCACCTTGTGTTCTGTCTGAGGTCACACAGCATAATCTACAAAGTGATCTGCAGCTTTCTGCTAATTGTACTGGGCTTGGAGGTGGCCTGGTGAGGCCAACTGTGAACCAAAGTTGGCTACTGCTAGTGCCAGGCCTAGGCCAACTTAGTAAGAGGTGTGGGGTGGTCTCCCTAAAGCCAGATGCTGCTTGTTTGAGAGAATTTAGAGAAATCTGAAGCATGGGCCAAGACAAGCCATTCATTTGGAAAAGGCACTGGAAACAGCTTGGATTGATCCAAAAGTTGGGTGAGCAGGGTGTCAAAAAATCAACAGGTGAGGTGAACAGTGTGAGCCAGGTTGGTGGAGTATGAGATATGGTGCCTGCTTTCTAGGTCTGTGGCTCTGTCAGGAGAGGGCTCAGAAAATGAACATTGGCCTCTGCCAGCACTTCTGTCTGAGAGAAAGCTACCTCCCAGCTCTCACCCTGATGCTGAGCAATTCAGTTCCCCCCACAACCCTGTATGTCTTTGGTGCCTTTAAATCTGCTGCCCCTGCACTAGAGCTTAGAGTCTAAGTAAGTCTGCATGTAGGCCCTTTAAGAGGAACTTCTAAAGATACCAGCAGTTTTTGTCTTCCAAAGCCTCAATCCAGGCTGTTTTTTTTTTTAAATTTTTATTTTATTTTATTTTTTAATCAGTATTTTTTTTAATTGTTGATATTGTACAGTTTTCTGTCTTTTACTCCCACCCCAGCCCACCGCCCCAGCCCTCCCCACCTTCCTCCCATTTCCACCCCCCATAGTTTTTGTCCATGTGTCCTTTATACTTGTTTCTCTAAACTGTTCCCCTTTTCTCCTGAAATTCCCTCCCCTCTGCCCTCTGGTCACTGTCAGACTGTTCTCAAATTCAGTGTCTTTGTTTATATTATGCTTGTTTGTTTGTTTTGTTGATTAGGTTCCTGTTAAAGGTGAGATCATATGGTATTTGTCTTTCACTGCCTGGCTTATTTCGCTTAGCATGATACTCTCCAATTCCTTCCATGCTGTCGTGAAGGGTAGGAGCTCCTTCTTTCTTTCTGCTGCATAGAATTCCATTGTGTAAATGTACCACAGTTTTTTGATCCATTCATTAACCAATGGGCACCTAGGTTGCTTCCAGCACTTGGCTATTGTAAATTGTGCTGCTATGAACATAGGGGTGCATAGGTTCTTTTGGATTGGTGTTTCAGGGTTCTTAGGATATAATCCAAGCAGTGGAATTGCTGAGTCAAATGGTATGTCCATTTTTAGTTTTCTTAGAAAATTCCATACTGTTTTCCACAGTGGTTGTACCAGTCTGCACTCCCACCAACAGTGTACTAGGGTCCCCTTTTCTCCACAACCTCTCCAACACTTGCTGTTTGTTGCTTTGTTTATGAAGGCCATTCTGACTGGTGTCAAGTGGTACCTCATTGTAGTTTTAATTTGCATCTCTCTGATAGCTAGAGATATCGAGCATCTTTTCATGTGTCTCTGGATCCTCTGTATGTCCTCCTTGGAGAAGTGTCTGTTCAAATCCTTTGCCCATTTTTTAATTGGGTTGCTTGTCTTCTTAGAGTGGAGTCGTGTAAGTTCTTTGTATATTTTGGAGATTAATCTCTTGTCTGAGATATCATTGGCAAATATGTTTTCCCATGTGGTTGGTTCTCTTTTTATTTTAATACTGTTTTCTTTAGCTGTGCAGAAGCTTTTTATTTTGATGAGATCCCATTTGTTTATTCTTTCCTTTATGTCCCTTGCTTTAGGGGACATATCAGTAAAAATATTGCTGCGTGAAATATCTGAGATTTTCCTGCGTATGTTATCCTCTAGGATTTTAATGGTATCATGGCTTATATTTAAATCTTTTATCCACCTTGAATTTATTTTTGTGTATGGTATAAGTTGGTGCTCGAGTTTCATTTTTTTGCATGTAGCTGTCCAGTTCTCCCAGCACCACTTGTTGAAGAGGCTATTTTTACTCCATTTTATGTTGCTGCCCCCTTTGTCAAATATTAATTGACTGTAGAGACTTGGGTTTATTTCTGGGCCCTCTGTTCTGTTCCACTGGTCCATGTCAGGCTGGTTTTTATAGCCAGACTTTAGAAGGATTTATCTTCCTGGCACTGGAACCCTGAGCTGGGTGGCTTGCTGTGGGGCTGGGACTCTGCTTCTGAGATATTCCTCCTGATTTTTATCTGCCACATGTGAGTGTGAAATCAGCACATTCCGTGTCTCTGCCCCTCCTACCAGTCTTGATGTACTTTGTTCTTTAATTCTGTAGTTGTCAGACTTCCATTATGCTCAGTTTCTGACGGTTCTGATTGATGGTTGTTTTATTGTTTAGTTATAATTTTGAGGTGGTTGTGCGAGAAGGTGAGCTGTGCTTACATACACTGCCATCCAGCTGAACAGGGAGAAAATGCCCAGCATAGCTTCCTTAGTGGCACTAGTGATGGAAGTGCATGATCCACTTCTAATTAATTTCGGAACAAGGTATGAGATACAGATAAGAGTTCATTTTTTTCCAAATAGATAACTGATTGTATCAATGCCATTTTTTTATATCTAGACTTTCTCCTCTAAAGTAGATACCTTTGTCAGAAGTAATTAGCAATATATGTGTAGGTTTATTTCAAGAAACTCTCTTTCATTATTTTATGAATGTCTTTATCTTCAAATTTCAGAGGTAAGTTAAATAAGGCTTAGAGTGATTCAAAAGTCACACCACCATAGATCTGAAACTCTAACTTGGGATTTTCTGCTTCTGTGCATAACTCCATACTATTCAAACTTTCCTGATAGTTGTAGGTCATAGGAACAAGAAGGTTGCTAAAGATAGTGACAGAATCTTCTTATTATTAACCTTTAGTGGAATTATATATTTTTGGAGAATTTAGGATTTGAGTGGCAAATTTTCAAACATAGAATTCCTATGAATACATTTTCAATTAGCCCATAACCTCATCCTTTAATAAATATAAACCTCTCAAGAGCAGGGTCTGATTATTAGCCTCTTGTACATGCCATGGCTTAGCTCAGTGGCTGGCATATGGATGCCAAATAAAAATGTGTGGATTAGCCAACAGGGATGCTCCATGCTGCTGCTCCTTCTGAGAGGAAGTATTGAACTCAAATGCAACTACACATTTTTGCATCTCATAATTATCTTCTATTACAGCAGAAGAAAATAACAAAAAATAATTTCACCCCTCAAGAGTCATATTTTAATTGTAAAGTTTCTTAGTAACTATATTCTACTGACTTCTAAAAAGTAATATAGCATGATTATTTTACACTCTACTTAACATTAAAGGACCACATCTGATGTTTAGGTATATGTGTATATTGTATGTGACATTAGGTTGCTGTGATACAGTTGTTACATCATTAAAATCGATAATGTATGGCTAAAGAGGAAGTGTCTAGATTTCAAATATAGACCACAACACAGAAATACATGCTAAGGAACATCACTCGGTATTCCTGTGGTTTGTTTATTAGTCTTTCTTTCCAACTAGACTAAAAACTGCCTGTGGACCACATCTGTGTTATTCACAACTGATTTGTTGTCTAACACACGGTCGCATTAAATAAATATTTGAGGAAAGAATGGATGAAACAAGGGCTAAAAAAGAAATCTATGAGCTCAAGTTCTGAATGAAAGTATATGTGCTTTTTTAATTTAACACCAGAGGAGCTTAAATATAACACATGCTGGGGAGAAAAGATATTTTTCTATCAGATGCTTTATTTATCATTACATATTTCAGACAGGCAATGGAATGTGCTCCAGGAAGGAGAGTGGGATGCTGGGTGTCAAGTCTCCAGGGTTTAATTTTCAGCTCTGAATCTCACTGGCGTCAAGGCCTTGGGCAAGTCACTTAACCTCTGTTCCAAACAGGAATAATACCCCCTCCTCCCAGGAACACACCAAGGCAAGTTTGATTGATGGTTAAGCTCTTGGAGTCTTTGATGAAATGTGCTGAATGCCTGCCAAGTATTACTACTGCTAATAATAATATGTTTTTCTAACACAGTCCCAAAGAGCAATATAAATCGGTAACAAGGGACAGATTGCTCCAACAAAGCAAATTGTGACCAATTCTTTTTGAAAGGATGATGGGCTTAATTCCACAATGTATCATTTTCTGTACTCTGTTCTTTCTTATTTATAAGGACAAGTTGTCATATGTCTACAGGAGATGTTTAGACTTCTTTAGAAGGGAGAAATGAAGGGGAAAGATTGGAAGTAAGAACAGAACACAGTCATATTATGAGGATATGTTCCTTGGGCAGTTTCATCATCTACATAAACAATTTTTTTTAAAAGGATGCTTAGTAAGGTAGAAATGTTGTCATTTGTTACTTCATCAGTTACATGGTTTTATTGTGTCCCAGAAGAGAATTTAAGGGAACTATCATCCATCAATTTAGTTTCAGAATCTCTATTTCTTTACTTTTCTTTCTTTCTTTTTTTTTTTTTGGCACTGAGTAGCAATTTTATTACTTATTTTTATTTTTATTTTTAATCAGTATTTTTTAATTGTTGATATTGTACAGTTTTCTGTCTTTTACCCCACCCAAGCCCACCACCCCAGCCCTCCCCACCTTCCTCCCATTTCCACCCCCCATAGTTTTTGTCCATGAGTCCTTTATACTTGTTGCTCTAAACCGTTCCCCTTTTCCCCTGAAATTCCCTCCCCTCCCACTCTGGACACTGTCAGACTGTTCTCAAATTCAGTGTCTTTGTTTATATTATGCTTGTTTGTTTGTTTTGTTGATTAGCTTCCTGTTAAAGGTGAATTCTAGAGGATAATATAGGCAGGAAAATCTCAGATATTTCACGCGGCAATATTTTCACTGATACGTCCCCTAGAGCAAGGGACATAAAGGAAAGAATAAACAAATGGGATCTCATCAAAATAAAAAGCTTCTGCACAGCTAAAGAAAACAGTATTAAAATAAAAAGAGAACCAACTGTATGGGAAAACATATTTGGCAATGATACCTCAGACAAGGGATTAATCTCCAAAATATATAAAGAACTTGCAAGACTCTAAGAAGACAAGAATCTCTATTTCTTGAAATAGAAATCTTATTCTACATTTCTATTGACAGTGTAGGTAAGCAGAACTCTATTTAGAAGCTCTTTTTTCTCTTACAATATTTAATATAATTTCTAAAAAGATGTATTAAAGAACTTTCATGATTATAAAATAATGCATATTTACTCTAGAATATTTGGACAGAGTTATAAAACATAAGTGAATAAAATTGGGATGCAGTTATAATATAATAATTAAATTGTGTTCTCTGTTTAGACTGCCAAGGTTCAACCTCTTTTCTGTTGTTCTTAGTTTGATCAAACATATTAATTTCTGTGTGCTTCAGTTTATTTTCTAAGACTAAGTGGCACAATAGTGCCTATCTTCCCGATTGCTGTGGAAATCAAATTAAATTAAATTAAATTAAATAGGCAAGTGAAAATTTAGAACTGAGTACCTGGGACAGAGAATATTTTTCAATAAATCATTATTATTAGCTTGTAATTACTCAGAATCTCTAAACTTAAAAGCAATTTTTTTCTGAAGTCTTTTCTATGAACATAAAATTTTGCATTAAGTATGTAGCTTCTTTTACAAAATTAAAATCTGTGTCCCTTCAAAATTCACATGTTGATATCTAATCCCCAATGTGACAATGTTTGGAGATGGGCCTTTGGAAGTGACTGGGTCATTGAGCGGAGTCCTTAGAATGAAATCAGTGTCCCTACAAATGAGACCAGAGAGCTCTGTCATCCTTCAGACAGGTGGGGGCACAGTAAGAAGACAGCCATCTATAGACAAGGCAGTGGGTCCTCATCAAACATTGAATCTGCTGGGGCCTCAATCTTGGACTTTCCAGCTTCCAAAACTGTGGGAAATAAATATTTTCTGTTTTAGCCACCAAGTTTATGTTACTTTGTTATAGCTGCCCAAACAGACTAAAATACAATCATACTGTACAAAAAGTCTTTAACTTGCTTTTCGTCTCTTAGTACATTATAATAACTTTCTCATGTCATTAGCCATTTTTCTACCTTTATGGCACAACCCTTTGGGACTGCAAATTATTCTATTGATGGATTCGGCATAACCAAAAAGAACCAACTTCTTGCTATAGGCCATTTACATTGTTCCCAATTTTTGTTTTTATAAAAAATGTTGCAGTAACAAATATATTGTGTACTTCTACTTGAGGATAGATCTCCAGAAATAGAATTTCTGAGGAGCAAAGGATTTATATACTTTCAAAACTTGTTGATACTAAATTGTCCTCCGGAAAGTTTGAGACAGTGGTATATATGTCACACTAATTTAATATTCTCCTATTAACCCTTCATAAACATATGTTGTTTATCCCTCCATGAGATATGGCTAGGATCCTCTTTTATTGGAAGTCACAGGGCAGAGGAATAAATGGTGAGAAAGGAACATATATGAAAAGAGTGTGGGTGCCATTTGCATTTTTACAAGATCACTTTCTACTGAGACGATCTATGGACCGGCATCTCAGATTGATAAACCTCAGAAAAACTGGCAAGCACAGATACTACCCTTCAACTCTATTTAGAAGAATTTGTTTTCAAACCTCTGTGTATTTTTTTCTGTTTTCTTATAATACATGATATCAAGGCCATTTTGAAAGAGCCATATGCTAGTATAATTTATATTATGTTCTTATAATTTACTTACCTTAAAATATCAATTAACAGAAAGTCAAATTCTCCTTTGACATTTTCCCCAATCCAGTAAGATGTAAATATCTACAGAAACACTGCTGCAAGTAAAAGGAAGGTTCTGATATACACTGGGAGCCCGAGGTCAGTTTTTTATTTTTCTATTCCCAACTCATATTGTCCCAACAGTTGTCCTCTTCACCTTTTTAACATTGCTTTTCACCCTCTGAACTGCTTTCTAAAAGGAGAACAATTATTCTTAAACTATGGTTATATTCCTTGAATCTAAAAAGTCAGCAATTATATGGGTTCAGGATGGTGGAAGGAGAAAAGAGAATAAAATTTCCGTTGTTCAAATCAAGACCTGCCTCTTGATGTCAACATAACTAGTACCTATGTTTAACATTTTTCATGAATCTCAACAAATGGTGTACATCTAAATTCTACATATAAAGTTATAATTTCATGGAAAGATTCTAGTGACATTGATCAATGATGTCACTGGTAAGTTGCTCTTGAATTACAGCTTTAATTACTTACACCTGGGTCTACTTTATCCCTATATTATACCTGTCACAGCACTATCTTGTCCCAGGCTTGCTAACAGGACCATGGCGATCATTTATAACTGCAGTGGGACAGGTAGGACACAGCAGCATCAGTCAACCATGGCACATAAAGGTCAGAGTAATGCAGGGCCTGGTTAGAGGATGAGGGGTACACAGAATTTACAGAGAGGCTCTTTTGCAAACTCTCCTACCAAGAAAAAAGGGGGCTTCCTGGGGGGTTGAGGGAGTAGTACTTCTAACTTACTAAATTTTCTCTTTCTGTTTACAGGTACTTCTGAAGTTATTTTGATAACAACAGGAAATTCAGAGGTTATTGGGGGGTTTTTAGATGTTTTCATTTGGAACTTCTATGTACCTGTGAGCAGACCCCAGATCTTTTTAACATAATCACCTTTTTATGACCTATTTTATAATAAAGGCTCTAGGGAAAAAAGGTAATCTGGTCTGGGCATGTAAAGGTAATTAAGGGATTTTGGACCCATTTTATTCACCCAATATTTCACTTAAAGGAAATCTTCAGGTTAAAGTTATTTTTATTTATGAAAGAATAATTGTACAGCACAAAGGAAATTATACATGCTGTTTTGATATAAGGTTATAAATTGTGAAGCTCAGTGCCAGACAAGCATTGTGGGGAATGGGTCCTATTTAGTAGCAATGTTTATGTCTGTTTTCAGATGTTCTCCCATGAAGAAGAAAGAAATGGCATGGGAAGGGCTTTAACTAGACATTGATCAGAACTAGCATCTGAGGTCCCCAAGGAGCCCATGTAATTCTTGTGACAGTCTGAATGAAGTTTCTCCAGCAAGAAAGGGAAACACCAGTCATATAAGATCCTACTTGTTGTGGCGGGGTTGGTGGCGGAGGGGAATGGAGGGGGAAGGCAGACAATTGTACTTGAACAACAATAAAATTTTAAAAAAAGATCCTAATTGTCACATATAAGGTATTCCACCAGTCATTGATAAGTGGAAAATATTTTGGAATCTGGTTGTGTACAATTCTGATGGCTGCAGATAATATACATATATAGTTGTTTGGTGAGCAATTCCCCACCCAGCCTCTTAACATATATATAATTTTTTTAGAAAGAACGTAATAGAGGTAGAGTCTAAAAAGGAAAATAGAAAAATGAAAATAATAATTAAGTAGGGAATATTGATGCTTCTTATTTCAAAAAAGCAGGAGTTCCTATTTGCATTCTAACAATAAATAAAAAACATATCCCATTAACCTCATGTGGTTTAATGTCCTACCTAGGCCAGTGGAAACTTCAGAAGCAGATAACATACTCCAAATTTGCCATGTCCCCATTCACCTGCCTTTAGAAGTGGATATGATTTATTATAAAACAAAAGCCATTCTATAAACTCTAAAATTACAGAAAACAATATCATACTTCTGAACAATATCTTAAAGGTTTCAAAGCACTTTCAAGAAGAAATTTTTCAAAAATGTTACATATGAATTGAATTCTTACTAAATTATCTGGAAAAGCTATTCTTAAATCCCTTGGATCAATTTTCTAACCTGGATTTAAAACTCTGTAGTTTATGAAGTGAGGTGAATCTTGCAGATGAGCAGGAGGAAAAGCCAACATTAGCTCTAGATGGTCATGCGATTTGCTGTCCAAATGACCAACACTGCAATAGTGAACAAACTGTTAGCCTGCTTTAGTCACATCGTTTTCATTTACTCACTGGAGCCGAATATTAGAAAAGTCCTTGGGGTTTAGTGGACAATTCCCTAACCAGCTTCTTCGTCCTTTAATACTAAGGCAATCTGTAAAAACCAAGTCTAACATGTTGACCTGGCCTCACGTTCCCAAAAGGAAACTTCTCGAAGACTTGTGCCTGCGGCCTTCCCACTCTCTCACTGACTTACACCTCGTGTGATTTTCTGACTGGTAAGTTGGAAAAAGAACATGAGGTAATTTCAGGTTCTCCCTGTGAAGGTGCCTGCCCATGGAAAGTCAATGTTCGGGTCTGTTCTTCCTGTGTTCTAAGCTTCTTGGGTCAGAAGGCCCCTCCAAGGGTGTCCCATGGTGGCCTGGCTCAATGTGACCATGTGACTAGGTATAAGTATAGAGTGGAGAATTAGGTAATGCACACCTAAGCTGTATCCTCTATCTCAACTTTGATCAGTAAGAATACTAATATTTTGATTTTCAACAGCTTCTTATGTCTACAGTATTATTTATTGAGTGTTTCAAGAGAAAAAAGAAGAGACACACTGTCTATTAACCTTGAAAGATGGATACAAAGACTGATATTTAGGGAACAAATATAACATGTGGTGATCTTTGCTTCTGGTGGTGCAGCTGGGAGACATATTTATGTAGCACTTTGTCAGTCCAGGTCTTCGGAATTGTATCCTGGTGTTTTGATGTGTCATATATGTGGCCATTTTTCCGGTGATGCAGGAAGTTATTAGCTGAAACAGACACCAGTGAGCTGGCTATCCAGCCTCTGGGTGCATGAACCACTCAGGGCAGCTTAGGCTGGTATTGCAGGAGGAGTCCCGGAAAGGATTGGAAGATCATGGGGGAAAGGAGTGCCTCTGTCAGTCATCACTGTGCAGGGTTGTTAGGCACTGGTTGTATGAAATGATTTCAGCTTCATTGGACTTTATTGTTTTGGTTTTTTTTCCCAATATTTCACTTAAAAGAATTTAAATTTCAGAAGCAGTTAGGTCCTGGGTCAGTCTTTTTCCTGATCTGCGTTTACTGTCAAGGGAGTGAAAGGTGGAAGATTCACACCTTGTATTCTCTTGGTTTGTCTCAAGAGAGTTCTGCCCAACCCATTGTTTTCTGAATGGATTCAGACTAAGAGTGGTACTTGCATGGAGAACAGTCCCACATAGAGGAACCTGTTAAACAAACCATCTCCACGTGAGTTGCAGAAGCAACCTAACATAATTCATTCAAACGCCAAAGCTAAGGTGGAAAATTAAAAATGTTTTTGGCAGGAATACTCAGTCCTCAGAAATCAAGTTTATCCAGATAACAAGGAGGAACTGGATTAGTATACCAGCTATCAAAACATGATCACCAGGAGAATGAAAGAGAAACAAAGACAATTTGTCTAAGTGGGAAAAGAAAGAGATTTTCTTAGGAGCATGACTAAGCTCTTCCTGATCAAGGTAGGTCAGTACGATGAGGGAAAAAAAGACCTTGATGGTCAGGCTGAGAAAATAAGAAAAGGGAAAAGTGATACAGCTGGCTTAGCTGTCTTTCAGAAATAAGAGTGTTCTAGTTGACCAGGAGAACCACCTCCAGGAGAACGCTGAACAAAACTGTTGGAGTTTTGGGAGCCTGTGTCCCTCAAGGCTTAGTCAAGCCCAATACTCTGACCAGTACATGGTCTGAAAGGGTGACTGAAGTTAAAAGAAAACTACAGGACAAAGAGTGGCAAGATCTGCAGAAGCTCATCGGGATGATTTTCCCAGAAGGAATATGGATCTAGAAAGCCAAGGAGAGGCATACCCTTAAAGTTGTAAATAGTCACCTCTTTAAAACTCTGAATACTAGTGGTGTTTTAAAAGTCTTATATGTATCAGAAGAGAAAAATATCATGTATAAGGCATTAGTAGGTGTGTGTGAAGGTGCTCCAGTGACTGTAGGCAGTGTTCTCTCTCTCCTGAAATAAAACACCTAGGTAATGTATGACTAAGAGAAAATACAAGGAAGATAATACCTATTGCTGTGTATCATGTATTAATCTTGGAATTTTACATGAGTTTATTTAATATTTGCAATAATCTCATAAGGGAGTGTTAATAATCTCATTTTATATCTAAGGAAACCGAGGCACAATAATTTAAATGATTTTCCCAAAGACATATAGCTAGTAAGTAGATGGAATTCAGCTCAGGTGGTGTGGATTCAGAATCTGGATTCTTGAGCATGATGATTTACTGCATCTCAGTTTCAGGGCCAGATTAGATGGTCATCTGATGGGAGAATGCTTCCTGGGTCGGATTATTCAATGTGAAGATGGGGGGAGGAGGCAGACACATTTGTTGAAAAGTGTAGCAGACCAGTGATTAACTGAATTCATGCTTCTTATAGGATAGGCATGCTAGTAGCTGTGGAGCAAGACTAAGTTTAGAGGAGGATGTCAGAAAAATAAATGTCTGGAAAGTGGAAGATCCAGCAGATAGAATGAGCTTTTCAGGTGGTCGAAAGAGAAAGACACAAGTTTAAGTTAATTATAAAAACATAACTGAGCCTCCCAGGAATTAGGATGGGGATAAATACAACACAAGAGATATGGTCCAGTGCTCCAGAAATAGCTGTGGCATTTCATGGTCATTAGGTTTCTGAGTTATTCAAGTCCTGACGAGATAAAGAGCTGAGGGACACCCAGGCCATCTGGGGAAGAACACGTGGAAAAAGTATTGAACCTTACTAGGCTTCAAGGAGCATAGACCCTCAAAACTCCAGCATCAGTTTTGTTCAGCAGTCTGCCAGAAGGGGTTCTCCAGGTGAAACCAATGAAACCTAGGAGGCCTACTTCTTGGGCCTTAGTTCCATTATCACTAGCAGTAAGAAATGCTAGCTCATAAAAAAATAGGATGGCTGGGGCAGGGAAAATACCCTCTGTGACAGCAATTTTCAACCTTTTTCTCTCATAGAACACATAAAGTAATTGCTAAAAGTCTGTAACACAACAAAAATATATTTTTTGCAGATCTGACACAAAAAATAGGCTTAATTTTGATTCGTTCACACTGGATGGCTATTGTTGCATTGGCTGTTGTCATTTTATTTGACAATCTAAGGGAAAAGAGGTCAGTGCCCCTGACTAAATAGTCAAGCATTGAAGGTTTTAAAAGTTCTTATGGCACACTGGTTGAAAATCACTGCTCTATGGTATTGCAAGGATGAATATACGTCACAATACTTTTGTCCATAGACATAGAATGAAGAGTAAATCCTAAAGGGAACTGTGACTTTGGGTGACTATCATGTGTGTCAGTGCAGGTTCATCCTTGGTAACAAATGCACATACCATTTTGGTGAGTGATGTTGATGATGGGCCTGTGTGGGGGTAGGAAGGTAAATAAAAAATCTCTGTACCTTCCTCTCAGCTTTGTTGTATACCTAAAACAGCTGCTCCTCAAATTGTCTTAAAAGTAGAAGGGAGACTCTGTGATAACATGGAAGACACCATCTAATTCGGAATAATCTGCCATTTGTTCTCACTGCACAGTCTCTGGTGAGTTAATTGTACAAAGTAGATGTGCATCTTTAGAGATAGGGAATGGTTCAAGAAGCAAATTTTCCTGGCAGAGCCTTAGATTTAATTTAATTATTATTCTAACCAAATTCAGAGTCTTCATGCACAAAAGTTTAATTGCCCATGAGAGTTCTAGAAAGATATACAAAGAAAGAATACTTCATATGTAGTGTAGTAGTTTCTTAGGGTAGGTGCAGAGCCACCAATAAACTATTGGTTATTTCCCCCAATGACTTTGCCACACCCCAGCTGACCATGTATCTCTCAAACCTAGGCAGGTAAGTTGGAGAGAGCAGAACTATCCCAAATACTATTCTCTGAGAGGAAAGATCTGCATAGACAAACTCATAGCTTCCAAGTCTTTGTTTCCATGAGGAGTCTTCTGCTAGCCTAATGCTCCACAACTCATTGCTCACCCTAACTAGACTTCTCTCCAGGACTTTGCTCTTTTATTCTCCCTGTGGACAGGCAGCAAAAAGTTCCTTACTGGTGAGTTTGAAAGAAGAATGCTTCTGTGTTTTTTCTTTTTGGGGATGACCCCTGGTCCAGAAAGTCTGCCATGAGGTAGGCTTGTTGGAGCAGTGCAGACCCCAGTGACATCTATAGTATGTAATGGGGTTGCATGTACCCCTAACACTTCTGGTGTGAAGTATTAAGAAACTGACTACAGCTATCTGTCTTCAATATAGTTGTCAGTAACATGACTGATTTTTTTCCCCATGAACTTAGCAAATAAAGCATAGCCACAATGTGAGGTAATTCTCTTCCACAGGAAAACATGTTGCAAGCATCAGTCTTTTCTGTAGTCTTACTGAGACTCATCTGTTTGGTTTTCTGGGTGCTGACTGGATACACGGTTCCTCGAACTCTTTTTGACTACAGGTCATAGTAGAACATACATTTTACATTGGAACCTGTACACATACAGCAAACAAAAATTTTCATAAACTCATTTTTTACTAAGTGCACAATCTCTGATATGTTCTATTCTATTTCCTCTTTTTAAAATGATGGTCATGGACTCTAAGTAAATTTCACAACCTAATAATAAATCACAAGCTACAGTTGAAATGGTAAATGAGAGCATAGTATGTTCATATGCAAACTCTGAGAACAAGTTCTAGACAGAGAAGTTGTATAAAAGAAAATACTATTTTGATTTTTCTCCAAACATTTGTAGCAATACACTTTGTCCTCCAAAGAGCAAACATATTGATAAACTCAGATGTGAGTCTTTTTAGGGAGCTGTTGGCTATCCTGAAGGTAGCATTTTTTTCAGTTTGGGTTTACTGAATGTACACAGTATGACAATTTGCATCTAATTAGATAAGAAAATGTGGCCTACTGCTTACAGATAAGCATCTCTCTTCACCTGAATTGCATGGTCTTTTCAGACTGTATCATTTATTTCCCTGGAATCTGTTATCCACATTTGATAAGTGTCTGACAGGGTCCCCGCCCTCAAGGACTATACAGTCTAGTTGAAGACAGATACTAAGCTGCCATCACTGAGAACATTTGTCACATAACCCAGAGCCAATTGCTGCTATAGAATTACAATTGAAATTCTGGGAGGAATGTGGAAGTAGTAGAAATAAATGCTGTATGTTAATTTCTGGAATAGGTAAATTCTAAGTTGACTTTTAAAAGATTGGCAGATGATTGGGAGGGGCCTCTGAAGAGGTTTTACTTTCTGACCCATCGCCAGTTTAAGAAAAGCAATTTCATTGTGAGAGACTCAGATAATCTTTCCCGTAGATGTGTGCTCTGAACCAATTATAATTCAGTGCCAGAGAACTAGAGCTGAAGCTTATCTTATATACTGGTACAGCATCACTAATCCTTACAGATAAAGAGAAAATGAAGAGGTGTGCAGGAATGATCTAGAGAGAGCAATGGCATGAGTGTCCCTTAAAAATTACCTAAGTGATTAGTTTGGAGTACAGAAAAGAAACCAAAAGCCCAGTAGTCTAATCCTAGGAGTCACAAGGGGTGATGGATGGGAGTTCATATTCTAAAGTTTCTTCTCAGAAATGATGAACTATTGGTGTAAAGCAGGGCCCAAGTTTGTACATTGTTGCTTAAAAGTAAAACTAATAAGTATATTCCAATAATTGCCATTCAAAAAACAGGTAGTCTTACTAAATACAGATGATGTATTGAATATTGCTTCTCTGTTTTAGAATTTAATCCTGATAAAAACTGTGAAAGAACTATGACCTCCATTTCATAGACGAGGCTCAGAGCACGGTTGATTCCCAAGGCTAAGTGGAAGGGCTGGATCTGCCCCACTTCAACCCCTGTGCCCTGCTCATCAAGTGTTCTACCTCCAGAGAGGAAGAACTCCCCATAACCTAGCCTCTCATTTGGAATCCAGGGCCCTGGAGTTTAACAGGCCTAATGTACAATCTGTTTCACCATTTACAACATATAAAGCCATTTACAACATATAATGGCCACACTAAGTTGTTGGATCATAGTAAATAGCAGTTTGCTCCTCTGTAAAATAAAGATACTATTAGCATCTACTCTCCTAGAGTTGTGAAGGGCAATGGCTTAAATATAGAAAAGAACAATGCCTTCAATTGGGAGTATTGAGCCTTTGTCAGCCTTCCAGAAATGTGAATTCAGAGTATGTGGAAGTGACATGACGTACTGTTGTGTTTTTTTAAATCTTTTTTTTTTAAACCTGAAAAACTTTACAAAGTTCCTTTTCCCTTAGGTGCTTCCTGCATCTTTATCTGATGAGAAATTGCCATTTCCTCTTGAGAAAGCAAGATAGTCATCCAAAAAGAGAAATGTTGCCTGAGCAGGTTTTCAAAATGTTCCGTGTAGTAAATTACCCTGACTTAAAGTAGATTGCATAGTATAATTTACCCTTCTTCTCACCATTGGCCAGATTTTCTCTTAGCCTCCCAACTCAACATAATGTATCCTAAGTCCTCACAGATTCACAGGCTTGACTCTTATGACTAATACTGGGCAGGCTCACCAGGATTTATTAGGGATTTATGTGACCAATGAGTTTGGCAGCTGGTGCTTGTCCTCCTTTCTTCTAATGCTGTAAAAATAACATTGTTGCCATCATTACATCATTACAGTGTCTCCAAATATGTTCATCAGTCTGACCACTGCTAAATGTTTTTATTTTGAAAAGTCTTCTTTCTGCTTCTCCAAAGATTAGCCGACATCTCAGGGCTGGCAAGTTACCAAAACACAAATCTGCGTCTCCTTCTTCACCTCCTACTGCCCAGCTGATTGACCAAGTCAAAATCCAAATATTTCGGGAGATTGGTGTTGCCCACAGGAACGCCAAGTTTCTCCCACTGACTAATTTTTACTGTTGCACGTGAGCAATGCAACATTGTCCCAAGAGCTAAGATTGCCAGTAATGATCTTAATTTTGTCTTAAAGACACCACGTCTGAAGCTTAACAGCAGCACTAATCCTGATTTATGCCTCTACATGCCAAATCGGGAAGGAAAGGTCAGAATGGTCAGGGGGTTCCCCTGATGGTGAGCTCTCAAAAAAAGCAAGAGCTGCACTGGCCAGAAGAGGCAAATGTAGAACGGCTTAATCTTGCCTCTATTTACTCAGACAGTCCACTTATAGGCTCATCTGTCACCCAGGATCATGGTGAGCCTTCCTGGGTGGCTGCTGCCTTAGTTCCTGAAATATTTTGTTCATTGTTTCCCATTGGAACCAAGAGTCTCCTTAAAAAAAAAAAAAAAAAAAAAAAAAAAAAAAAAAAAAAAAAAACCATTGCACTGCTCAGGTTCCTAAGACCTCAAAGTTACCGCCCCTTAAACCACACCATTGAGGAGGGGCTCTGCTGTCTCAATGTCCTTCTTTCACAAAAGTTTTCTCTCTCATTAATCTTTTCCATTAAAAACATTTTTGGCATAGTAGATCTGCATTTAATTAGCACAGACACTTGGAAGACTGAGTGTCCTGGCCTTACAAGGAAAGGAAGGAAGGAAGAAATGTTTCAGGCTTAAAGATCTGGCACTCCGAAACCTAGCAGCTTATTCCCATCATCTCTCAACACTTGAGGCTAGAGAGTGAGAGCAACACTAAGTTTATAAATTATCTGGAAGCCACCCCTATTAGGATTAGTGCTCTACCTTATGTGAACAGGGGAGTTATCAGACTCTAACACCATGAAATGAGGCTCATCCACCTTTCAGTGCCTGAGCCATGAAAGAGGTACCTGCAAATCCTAGCATGGCACAAATTCAGTTTGCTGCTGCTATCTGGTCATCATCAGCCTGCTGACCTGGATGCCCACCTGCAGCTTCAGTGTTGGATGTTCCTGTTCCACCCTTCCCCTGGTTGCATGCTTCCCATGTACAGCCAGCCTACTCACCACACACAGTTATCACTGGGGTAGGAAGCAGACACTGTGAGCTGTCCCAGGAGGCCAGAGGGAGTGTAGACAGAAACTGGTTCAGTAAAATCTCATTATTCTCACAGATGTCTAAAGTGGCATGAGCATAGACAACTGGTTCCTCTCAAATCAGTTGATTGTTGTGATTAGTAGTCACATTTCAAATTTGCAATATTCAAGACTATCCCAGAGATTCAATAACATAAAATGGTCATGCCCTCTTTTAACTATTTAGATTAGATCATCTCCACTTATTTCCTATATTTTAATAGGAGGAAGACAAAAGGCCACAGATACTACCTTGTAAAAAGAACATTCCAAAGACAATACTTCCGACATTAAAGACCACATAGGTGTTAGTTTAAGTTCCCTTTAAGTATACAATCTTTTAGCAATCCATTAGGCTACATTATTCTCTTCCTTCCAATACTTACAGATATGAACAAGGGCTATCTATAATTTAGTGGTAACCCAGAAAAACCTGAACCATTTAGTATCAGATACATAGATAATTTCTATTACTCGTCCACTTAAACGTGCTTGATTTTTGAATCATCATTTGAAGATATTTTATTGAATTTAACATTTACTCTTTCTTTTTCTCTGAGGAAAGTGAGTTTCCATTCTCCTAGCCATATCTTTTGTGCCTAACTAAGGGCCATCAGGGTGCAGAATTATCCATGGGATCTTTCTTGTACAAGGTCCACTATGTACACATACATTTTTAACTCTCTCTATTTTTAAATTTCTCTCTTACTGCCTGTTAGAATTCTGCCTACCTTGCAATGCATTCCATGAGAAATACACTGCAAATACATAGAAAATAACTATTTTATATTTAATTCATCTAAGCAACTTGACTTTAATGTTTATACATCCACATGGCTCCATTTCTGTCCCTTGACCAAATCCCATGGACTTCTCTGCCTTGACAAAAACCAAGGAGTCCTTTATTCCTATCATAAATCCTGCCATTACTTGGCATGACTCTGGGGGGCCGGGGTACAACAGGAAGTCTTGAAGGAAGTCTTGATCTTGCCTAGGAAGGATCAGAATGATAACCATGCTATAGGTGTGTTTGTGTGCAGGCACATGAGTACAACATTCACACATGGCCAGTATGGTAAGGAATGAAAACCCAGACCAGAGAGGTAGCACCTGGAAAAAAAGGTCACACCCAGAGAGGACCTGGAGCCTTGGTCTGTGGGACTCTGGAGGCAGAGGGAAAGGAGGAGACTAAACAGGACTTACTAACTGGTTTCTGCCTCCAGTCTTGGTCCTCCTTTATTCTCCTCCACACTGTAGCTGCCAGAAAATAGAAATCTGATCATGATAATCCCTTACTTAAAAGTCTTTAATAGCTCTCTGCTAACCCACAAGATAAAGTCCAGACTCCTTAGCATGATATATAAAACCTTTCATTATCTGGTTCCGGCCTTTATGGCCAGCTTTATCTCTCTCTCCTCCCCTCGAAGCTAGAGCCCTCACAGCTTTCCTGTGTTTCCGGAACATGCTGTGAGAACCAGTCTTTCCTTTGTTGAAGATCACTGTGATGAGAACTCCATGGCCCCCAAGAAGCATCAGAAACTTTGCACCTTTAAGTTGTTTCTTTAACCAAAGGCTTAAATATAAACCAAGCAACTTGATTATTTAAAAAGATCACATGATAGAATTATGTTGATGAAGGTACTACTTTAAAATATATTCATTCAATTTTACCTATTAAGACTGGTTGGCCCCATCAAGTTCTTTTTAAATGTCTAAAATGCACCAGGTTCTGTAGCATATCACTTATTATTAGTTTGTTGTGCTCTGCTTGGTTCCTATTAAAGTAAATCCCCTAAGCATTCTACCTCTTTGACCCTTTTGAGGGTGTTTTAAATATATGCTTGGAAAATTCTGCTCAGCAACTCATCTAGACTGTTGTAAAATTAGAAATTGTGTTGAAAAATTGCACTTATTTTTGAAGTACTTTGGTGAATGTAGTCATCTTAAAGTCAGAGATCTAGACCCAGGACAGAGGGATCTGGTTCCTGTCCTGATGTTAAGCAGCTGCATGACCTGGCTGCAGGTGCTGTTCAGCCCACCTTGAACTCAAATACTGTCTCTGTGGTACTGAGCAATTTCCTAAACTTCACAAGAGGGAAGGGGCTACCCTATTTTATTTGATCCACCAGCTAGCAACTTCCAGTCCTTGACAATTTCTCCTTTTTATCAATGTCTTTACTAGTAAGGATATCACCAGGTACTTTTAATCACCAAATCCAATAAAATCTTGCAGTTCCTCCTGCTGGATTATGTGTGGAATCTAAAGAAGAATATAAACAAACAAACAAAACCGAAACAGACTCATAGAGAACAGACCGATGGTAGCCAGAGGGGAGGAAGCTTGGAGGACTGGCTGCAAAAGGTGAAGAGATTGAGAAGTATAGATTGGTAGTTGCAAAATAGTCACGGATGTAAGCATCCTGTCAGTAATATTGTTATAACTATGTATGGTGTCAGGTAGGTACTGGACATATCAGGGGGAACACTTGGTGAAGTATATGATTGTCTAATCATGGTGCTGTGCACCTAAAACTAATACAAAATAATGTTGAATGTAAACTGCAGCAAAATTTAAAAGGAATAAAAACATTTAAAAATAAAAGAAGATTGATCACTCTTTTCTGAATCTGACTTCATTTAGTTTCTTATTCTTGTTACACATACTTTTGGCTGTTCCTTCTCTTTCATCTTCATGGGATCTTCTCTTCCTCTTACTCTTCACAGATTGGTGTTCCCCATGGTTGAGTTCTGAGCCCACTGTGCATCTCGGTCTTATAGTTTTTCAACCATCTGCTGCTGTGGCTTCATCTTCTGTCCAAACTTTTATGATTCCCAAATATTTATCTCAAGCTTGGATCTGACTTTAGACATTTATCCAAACTCTTACTCTTTGTTTCCACCTGGATTTCCCACCAGCAACTCTACCTTCAAAAGTCCGGAATAAACATCTTTATCTTCCACTTCTAATAGAGTTTTTCTCAATCATCTCTAAGTTGACAGTAGTGCCCTCTTTTTCAATTCTGTTTTTATTTAACTGTCTTATGATTTTTTATTGAAAATACTGTAAATATACAGTTGGTGGAAAAGGCAGTATGTTGTGCACACTTAAATAAAAATTTTAATATTTAAAATAATACTTTAGGGTTCTAGTAATGTAATTTTAGTGGCTGTGTGGCTGAAGCAAACATGGAAAAAAAAGTATACAGTTTTTAAGGGCTAGGCCAGAAATTGATTTTTTAACCCCCCTAAAACTTTAGTTCAGACTTTTAAAAATGACATATTTTGAATGCAAAAGTAATATTTATTCAACTAATTTTAAATGTAAAAATATGATATCAAACATTTAAAAGAAAATCACACATACTATAACAGGCAATAATTTTTTTATCATTCGTGCCCATTTTCCCAATTTTGTTTATGCATGTATAACACACTCACATATACATATATGTTTGTTAATGAAGAAAGTCATGTGGATTTTCATAAATAGCTTATTCATATTTTATACAACTTTACTTTTTTATATTTTAAATATATTTGGGTGATGTGATTTTAATAATTAAATAATTTTTCTATTTTGCAATTTTAATTAGTTCCTTATTATTGTACTAAATAAAAAGTAGATGGATTTAGAAGGGTAACTTTTAAAAAGATACCACGTGTTTCCAATTCTTAATCGGAGAAAATAACAATCTACAGAAGTGAAGAGTAGGTCTTAACTGGGTCATCTAGAAATAAAATGGAAGGAATTAATATTTACCATAGCAGGGACATGGCAATAAATATTTTCTTTGTAGGAACTGATTAAATATTACTCTTAAATACTATTTTTTTCAAAGAGAAAGACCATAGGGCTGTAAATAAATATATTTCCAACATTATAAGACCACTATAGGCATTTTTATCTCATTAAAATGAATGAAGTCTCTACTTAAAATACATTACCATACTTTCTCACCACACTTAAATAAAGGATCAAACAAACCTTTTTTTCAAAGTGCTCTTCAGTTTAAGGAATCTCCTACTGGGAACTAATCTTCAAACCAGGAATATTTGACAAATCTGGAAGGTATATTCACCATTAAAGGCAGGTACAGAGGAGTTCTTTCCTAAACTCTAGTTACAGCCAGTGTAGCTGGTGCTCAGTGAGTAGAGTAAATATTTAGTTTTATGGCCCATTACTCTACACAGTGATGTCTCCACATTCTTTACTGCTTCTGATAACCTTTCCAGAAGAATTTTGGGGTATGTGCTTTGGATGAGATATGACCTCTGAAAGTAATCTCCAGAAATCCTAGCCTTTTGCTCTGAGTGCGTGTGCGTGCGTGTGTGTGGTGTTTGACCAAAAGCAGCAACAGATGAAATGCAGGAAGAGTTTTATTAGAATACCACTTTCTAAAAGTCTGACAATTCATTTCCCTTGGAGAAAAAAAGAGGGTAGAAATGAATGTTCAACTGGGAACATATCACATGTTGTGACCCTACCCTGCTATATGTAAACCCTCACTTTAATCATTCCTCACATTGGCAGATGGGGGAAAAACAAATCAGATGTAAAACTCTTTATTTGTAGAATTCATGTGTAGAGCAGATTTTATGTTCAGACCAAGTAGCGTCCTATTTTGGATCTGGAATACTAATGGCAATGTTATCTAGAAATTGGTTATGTAACACCTAAGAACTCAAGGGCTCTCGGGAAATTGCACTGTTTACCTTCACGTTTTTGTTTTGTGTGCATATGTTTTAAAGAAAAGGTGGTAACAGATATTCTAACAAGCTTACAGATGGAGAAGAAGAAAGATAGTTTATAATTTGAGAAACCTAATGTCATTGGATTTCAGAACTAAGATCTAAATTTACAACTATTTGCATTTTGTTTAGAACTCTTAGACTAAATTAAAAAAAAAAAAACTCTTCTGCCTCAAAAAGCATAATCTTTTAGTCATTCCAAATTAATGCTGAAGTTTGGATGGACCCTAAGATGAGTGTCCAACTTCTGAGTCACTGTGTCTGGGCAGGCAGATTGGGGCCTTGACATTCTATGAGAAGGTATTCACACCCACGCAGGCCAAAGCACTTGCTATCTTCAGACACAGAAGAGGATAAAGGGAAGGACTGAGCTGGGAATGCCTAGTTGTTCCAGATCCACCACCTGGAGAAGTGCCTCCATCTTGCAGAGTGGATGATGGTGTGGAGTGACACTTGGGGTAGCACGTTAATGACACTTCGCAGATAGAAGTACAAAGCTGGGGTGAAGGAGGTTTCCCTCAACCCTTGTGCAATTTATTTTTTATAACAATTTTTTCAGGATTTTTATATTTAATTAATAATGTAAGAAACTTTAAAGAAAACATGACACTATCAACTGAGGAAAATAAATTCTGCCTGTCAATAATCAATGAACTATGTCAAAGAAGTGACCAGAGCTTTTTCTGTGGTTATTTTTACAAGGAAAAGAGCCAAAATTAATTCTTCACATTATTGTTAGTAGTTATAGTTAACAAAGAATAGTGACTTTAAGAGGAATGATATGTAGTAGAAATCTCTCTTTTTCTGGTGAGAATTACAAAATTTATCAGGAAGCTCAAGCTAACTTCCATGCTTACTCCTAACATCTCTATCAGCCTGCTTGTTTTGTACATTTCCTTTTTCACTATTTGTATTTTCAAATCTTATTCACATAAATAACCAGTTTCTACATGTCCATAGCAGCATGAAAGAGAAAGGGCTGAGGAAATTTTTTACCAGCTTCAGAGATTGTATTTGTTGTGATCTGATGTGAAAATCATGCTATGTATAAAGAAACTTACTCTGAGAAGTGGAGTACAAAATACTTTTGGAGGCCAAGGCAGTCTCTGAGAATATCATGAGGCTGCCCTGTTAACGAGACCTAGGGGTTGTTTCAGTGTGGATGCTCAACCAAAAGCCAAAAGGACACTCTCCACTGTGGCAACTAATGTGAAATGGAGCAGTTTCTCACATGGGCATTTCTAGAGAGAAAATTCCAGGGGGAGAAGAAAGGGATTTATTTATTTTATTTGGTTAGATTTATTTATTTTATTTGTATTCTCTTAGGCAGTCTGATATGATTTTTATAGAGAGGATAAAAAAATGAGTTTTTTGAATTTCATTTAAAAATGACTAGCCAATCATTTTTAGTTAGTCCAAAAAGATCCAGCTTTAGTGATGAAGTAGATAAGAGATACATTTTAGCTTAAGCTTCAAATTCTTCAAACACTTGAAGTCAGTTGTTCCCTCCTCCACTAAGAATAGACACGATCACTGCCTGTATTGTTCTCCCTTCGGCCAACAACTACCTGTCCACTTTATCTGGAGAACTGGGGAAAGTTCTCCAGATAACTGGTCCATCTGTAACACAGTGTTCATGCGTTTGTTCGTTCGTTTGTTCATTCATTCATTCATTCATGCACTTTACTGTGGGAGTCAGACATGCTTGGGTTCAGTTTCTGACTCTGCTACTTTATAATTGTGTGACCGTGGGCACATTTCTCACCTTCTCTGGATACAACTAGTGTTCAACTCACAAGGCTGCTGTGAGGACTCCATGAAAAATTTCATGTGAAGCATGAAAGCTTTACTTAGAATACAGTGAGCACAATTTAGATATATTTTTATATTCATAAATATTAACTACACTGCTAAGCCTTTGTGGATTCCAAGATTATTAAGAAGGTGTCTGTCTTTGAAGGAGAGCAGACAGCTGAGTGGTTAATTACAGGATTATGTGAAGAAATTTAAGGTAGTGACTAGATCATTGTCCCTGAGAGTGTCAGTCTATCTTGTTCCCTGCTTAATTCCCAGAATTGTGAGCAGTGACTGGCCAACATTATGCAGAAAATACTCAATAAACACTTAGAAAAACAAATGCATGAATGACTCAATGCCTGAACTATGGGACAACTTAATCGTAGAGAAATGTACATAGTACTATGAATACACCAATAAAGGATCAATTCATTGTTCAGGGCAAGTGAGGGTGAGGCATGGATTTTTGTTTGGTAAGGGGGAATGGAAAGGGAAAGCCTCTTGCTCATTGGTTAAAAGATTTCTAAGGTATACCTGCAAAGATGAATAGAAAATTAGGGTCATTATTTGATTTTGAAGATACAACAAGTTCAAAAGTTCAAGGGTAAGAATGCAAATGGCATTTTCAGGGCTAGATGGTTCATGGACACAGTGGGGAAGATGGGTAAAGAGAAGAGGCAGCAAAGACAGATGTGAAACACACCAAGATGTGCTGCTGTGAATTCCAAGGCATCCGGACTTCATCCTGTAAGCAACGAGGAACCACTGACAGTTTCTAAGGAAGGCAGACACATCTTAGGTTCTGACAGTGCTTTTGTGTGTCACTGCTTCTGACTTCCACCATGGAGCTTTGCCCCCCACAAATTCCGTATCACAAATGAAAAGACTGTCATTTACATGCTCTGTATAAGCCCTGCCCCAGGCGTTTGTACATGAGGCATTTTTCCATTTTATCTTGTAACATCTAGTGCCATCAGCCCTGAAGTAAGCGTGCTTTCTTTCAAGTTGCTTGGTATGCTTAATTCTGTGTTTACCTGATAAAGTGCCCAATGTTGTCAAGTATAGAGCTTATTTCCTAACATTACAGATGCATCAAAAGAAGAGATATCATAGTTTTGGATTCGAGTTCATCAAGAAAAGCTTTTTCCAAGAGTCAAAGTTTAGATACTGAATATAATACAGTGAATCCATTTTATATATGTTATTAAATGGGAAAAAATTGTATCTGAGAAGAAAATCCAGTTTAAAGACTTCAGAGATCTGCTATCTCTTTAAAATAGTGCTGGCTACAATATACTCTCTCACTGAAGAAATATTTATTTGCCTCATGTATCTTGGTCCTATGAGGGAATATGGCAGCTGTTGAAATATAATTTAAGATGGCAGAAAAAGTGAATTGATGAAAAAGGTTGAAAGTCAGGATGCCTTATGTAGAGATCTTAAGAAAAAGAACACAAAGAACAACATCAGATGTCTGGGGTTTTAGACTAATTGCTCGTGTTGGAGAACAGGAGTACAAAATTATCCTTCAGAATTTTAGAAGTAGAACTTGATCTTGTGTTTAATACACAAAGCCCCGTTGGCCCTAACACATCTTTCCTATATCCCCATTTACAGGACAAGAGAGTTCAAGCTGTTTATAGCAGGAATGTCTACCTTTGGGCTTTTTAAACCAGGTTCAAACCAATCCCAATCTCTTTCTTAGGTCTTAAAATAAGATCAAACAGCGCAAAATTCCCTCACTAGTGCTTAAGCCCAGTTGCCTCTGTCCAGATGACTCTTATAATCCAGCCAGGCAGAACACCTCACCCTGCTGTTCTGTTGCTTTTCTGCAAGTCCTTTGATTGTAAGTAATTATCTCCAGCTGTTCTGGCACCCGGGTCTCCTTTAACTCCTTAACGTCTGGCCTTGGAAATCGCTGCACTGGAGGAAGTGGGCTCCTGAGTGTCCATGCTTGGAGTTCTCAAGCTCTAGACATAAAAATAAATGTATATGTTTTGGCATCTAGCTGGTGCTGTATCCATAGGCTTTCTCTTGAGGTCCTGAAATCCTTTGAATGTGCAAAGTCAAGAGCCCCCCAAAAAAGCTTTTCAAAGAAGCCTTCCTAAATTCTAGTCCATTACTCTTTCCTAGATATGACATGCCTAAGACAAACCACCTTTACGTGAATGAAAACAAACAAACAAACAAACAAACAAACAAACAAACAAAAAACCACTCTAGAGGAATTTTGCTTTTCTCTGGCATTTAGTTTTTATTCTCCTAAAAACAATCATGTACAGTTTGTGAAACATTACTTAAGGTTCAAGTATCATCTCTCAGTTTGGATTGATCTTTGCATTGAAAAGCAAAAAGAGATATAAAATTTTCACAGGAAAAATGTATAGGTCTGCATGGACATGTATTAATACAGAAGCAAAGTGAAATTTTCTCCAATTTTTCCATTTGAAATGATCTACCTTAATCAATAGATGCCTTATTTCTCAGCTTTAAGAAATTTGAGGTAATTCCTGATTTACATAGGCATTAGTTGTGATGATAATGTTTTCCATAAAGCAAAATTACCAAACAGATCTCTAATTACATCACAATATTTGATGAGAGTTCTTGACTACAAGTTCTCACACTGAGATGCAGAGAGCCTTGAAAGAAACCTTGAAGTTCATGGCAGATGTCCTGGGAATGTAACTGAGCCTTTGCTCCTTCTGGATAGATGTTGATAGGAGTGGGGGGCGGGAAGGGAATTCTTGAGATTAATAATAAATCCAAATTAGTTAATATGTAGTGAGGTTATCTATTATAATGGGATATTCAAAAGTTTGTGTTTTATCCTTTTCAATACAAATCTATGCATAAGATATTGGGTTTAAGAATTAGTTTCCGTTTGTCATCAGATGCGAAGAGGGTTCCCATCTGCTTGTCACAACAGATAGAAAATTTCATTCCTCTAGATTTCTGCCCTGCCTTGCTCACCTGGACAACCAACCACCTTGCCAAGCATCCTCTGCACCCTGGCTGCCTGTCTCTGCCCCTCCTACTGGTATGGATGAATGTTTCTTCTTTAACTCTGGTTGTTGGACTTCCATACAGTTTGATTTTTCTGGGGGTTCTGATTGTTTTTTTTTTGTTTTGTTTTGAAATCTGTTGTCCTTTTGGTTGTGTGAGGAAGCCAGTATATCTACCTATGCCTCCATCTTGGCTGGAAGTTTAAATAACATTTTTCTTTGTGTGCTTTTAAAAATCTCTACAGTGAATCTGTATTTATTTTGAAATTACACACACACAATTCAATACATGTTATTTGTTAGGAAGCTGGGAATGTGATGTGTCTCTTTAAGAACAGTTTTTCTGACTTTAAGGAAGCCATTTAACCTCTGTTAGCCTCCATCTCATCACGCATTAAAGGAGACTGCTTATTTTACAGTATTGTTTATGAAATCAGATGAGTATCTATATCTTTTTTAGTTATTGTTTCTTTAGTCTCAATGTTCTATGTTCAGAGCTAAGTGCTTTAAAATTTTCCTATTTAATCCTCACCAAAAAGGATGGGGGGAAACACACACACAAAATATCTATTGTCTTTTTTTTTTTAGGCCAAAGAAATTAAATCTGTATTTCTTCATCTGGGAATTCTTCCATGAAAACAAACTGCTTTTGTTTTTTTTTAAATTTAATATATTTTATTGATTATACTATTACAGTTGTCCCATTTCTCCCCTATCATTTTCCTCCACCCTGCACACCCCCTCCCACCACATTCCCCCGCTTTAGTTCATGTCCATGTGTCCTAAGTTCTTTAGCTTCTACATTTCCCATACTATTCTTGCCCTCCCCTGTCTATTTTCTACCCACCATCTATGCTACTTATTTTCTGTACATTTTTCCCCTCTCTCCTCCTCCCACTCCCCTATTGCTAACCCTCCATGCAATCTCCATTTCTGTGGTTCTGTTCCTGTTCTAGTTGTTTGCCTTTGTTTTAGGTGTGGTTGTTAATAGCTGTGAGTTTGCTGTCTTTTCACTGTCGTGGTTTTTATCTTCTTTTTCTTAGATAAGTCCCTTTAACATTTCATAAAATAAGGGCTCGGTGATGATGAACTCTTTGAACTTGACCTTATCTGAGAAGCACTTTATCTTCCCTTCCATTCTAAATGACAGCTTTGCTAACTAGAGCAATTTTGGATGTAGGTCCCTGCCTTTCAACACTTCAAATACTTCTTTCCAGCCCCTTCTTGCCTGGAAGGTCTTTTTTGAGAAGCCAGCTGACAGTCTGATGGGAACTCCTTTGTAGGTGACTGTCCCCTTATCCCTTGCTGTTTCTAGAATTCTCTCCTTCATTTGAACCTTGGCTAATGTAATTACGATGTGTCTTGGTGTGTTCCTCCTTGGGTCCAACTTCTTTGGGACTCTCTGAGCTTCCTGGACTTCCTGGAAGTCTATTTCCTTTGCCAGATTGGGGAAGTTCTCCTTTATTATTTGTTCAAATAAGTTTTCCACTTGTTGCTCTTCCTCTTCCCCTTCTGGTACCCCTATAATTCGGATGTTGGGATGTTTAAAGATGTCGTGGAGGTTCCTAAGCCTCTCCTCATTATTTTGAATTCTTGTTTCTTCCTTGTTTTCTGTTTGGTTATTTCTTCCTTCCTTCTGGTCCACTCCATTGATTTGAGTCCCAGTTTTCCTCCCATCTCTCTTGGTTCCCCATGCGTCTTCCTTCATTTCACGTATTGTAGCCTGCATTTTTTCATCTAATTTGTGATCAAAATCAACCAATTCTGTGAGCATTCTGATCACCAGGGCTTTGAACTGTGCATCTGATAGGTTGGCTATCTCTTGGTTGCTTAGAGGAATTGGCTCTGGGGTTTTCATTTATTGTCTGGTTTGAGCCATTTTTGGTGCTTTTTGTTGTTGTTGTTGTTATTGTTGTTGTTGTTGCTGTTTTTGGTCTGGTCGTGGCTGTTACGTAGTGAGGGGTGGAGCCTTAGGTGTTCCCCAGTGTGGGGCAGCCCAGTCTCTGAGTTGTGATGCTGTATGTGGGAGCGGGGTCCGAGAGGGAACAATGGCGCCTGCTCCGTTCTCTCCTGGATTCCAGTTCCTTCCACTGCTTCCCCTTCGCCTGGATTATCTGTGCGCGCGTATGTGAGACCACCTGGTCAGCCAGCTGCCTTGCATGGCCTCACTGGGTCTGCACAGTTGCCACCCTGTGCCCAGGGTCTGCCAGCCACCGCCTGTGGGCCTTCCAGCCGCCTGCACGCTTGGGAACCGCCAGCCACTGCTGCCCGTGTTCCTGGATCCGCACGTCCACTTTTTCCTGCCGCGAATCCTCCCCTCTTACCAGTCAGGGTGAATGGTTGTTGGAGTTCCATACAGTTCAATTTTCTACTAGCTCTGGTTGTTGTTTCTAAATATTTGTTGTCCTTAATTTTGGTTGCGAGAGGAGGCATGGTGTGTCCACCTATGCCTCCATCTTGGCTGGAAGTCGTCACAAAATATCTATTGCCTTTACTCTCAAATGAGGATTGAAATGTTACATAAACATCTCAATAAAAGCAATTTGTCCAAGTACGCACTGAAATTAGAGATAGGCCTGGGCATAAACCCTTACTTTTATAAAGGCATTTTTGTTAGTTTGGTCTTTCTTGGGCACTGGGAAATTTCTATTTCACTTTGCTGTTAATTTTAACATAATAGAATATAATTTCTGGATACAAAACAACAATTCTTGTAATGCACTTCTCTCAGCAGTGTAAGTTACAGAGGTATGTTCCTACTCTAGGTCAAAGGAATATGCTCATTCAAAATTTCCAGAGTACATGCCACCCATCATATAGTCATAGCTCTCCATCTGTCCTCAATAGCCAATAGAATTTTACTGTGAAAGTCACCTTATTATCCCTAAGATGGAGGGTGAATGTATGTGTAAGATGGGTATATTACTTTCCTGGAATAGACAGTTTCTCTTTTCGTTTTGCCTTTCCTGAATACAATGGTTCTCCCAAAATTACCATCCATGGATTTATAGGATGCCTTACCCACCATTATGGTATCCCACACAGCATACCTTCTGATCAAGAAACTCACTCTACAACAAAAGAAGTATGGCACTGGTATTATCATGGGTCCCATTATTTTGAAGCAGCTGGCTTGATAAAGCAGGGGAATGGTCCTTTGAATATCCAGTTACAGCACCAACTAGGTGGTGATTCCTTGACAGACTGGAGAAAGTTCTTAAGGAAGCTGTATATGTTCTCTCATAGCCAGAGCTCATGGGTCAGGAATGAGTGGAAGGCATGGGAGTGCTGCCACTCACTATTACCCCAAATTTTGCTTCTTGTCCTGACAACTTTATGCTTTGCTGGTTGAGAGACCTTCTTTGGAATGTTCCCACTAGTGGAAATAGCAATGATTCCACTGACTGCTGCCTGGCTGCTTTGGGGTCCTTAGAATGCACTTTCTTAAGATTAGTGTCTGTATATTCTGATGATAGATAAATTATATACATATATAAGTACATATATATGTACATATATATGCCCATATCTCTATCTACCTATCATCTATCTAAAAATCTGCTAATGTTTCTGTTTCTCTGGCTGATACCATGGGGCACCTTGTTCCATATATATGACATATACGAGTTGTAATAGGGCTTCCTGAAGCTTGATCCTTTTGTTTTTTATTCCTTTTTGCCTCTGAATCTAGAATTTATACTCAGGAGAGAATCTTCTCTTATTCTTGGAAGGGTCACTTTGTAAATTCCTTTAGTCATATATTGTGGGACAAGTACCTACCTGTAGCTCCTCAACAGAGCTGTTAGGATTTCTTAGGAAAGATTCCTAAATAAAATTACTTCATTCGAAGGTATTAATTATTCTGTTTACACAAAGTAAAATGTTTTCTTTGTAGTCTGAATTGTCTTTGCAGATAGTATTATAATGTAAATTAAATTTCTGCTTCTTCTAGCTCAAGGTCAAAGCCAGCCTCTGTAACCTGGGTGCTAACATGGGAAACAGTGAAGACCTAACTGTCATGAAAAGGAATGGCCAGTCATTGTTAATATAACAAGAACAGTTTTTATGACATCAATGTCACCCAGCAGCCAAGGAGCATGGAATGAAATACACATGTGTGAACAATGACTTCATTGTACTGAGGGTGGCAGATGCCAATGAGTGAGCATGTGTACTGCGGGGCTGCAGCTATGGGCAACTGGAGATGGGCAGCTTCATCACGACAACACACCTGCTCATGCATCATGTCTCGCACAGAGTTTTTTGCAAAACAGAATCACCCAGGTGACTCAGTCCCCCTATAGCCCAGATTTGGGGCTCTGTGACTTCTGGCTTTTCCCAAAACTAAAATCACCTTTAAAAGAGAAGAGATTTCAGACCATGGATGAGATTCAGTAAAATACAATGGGGCAGCTGATGGCAATTGGGTGAACTCTGTGAAATCCCAAGATGCCTACTTTGAAGGGGACCGAGACATCGTTGTACTATGTGTAATGCTTCTGGTGTTTTATATCTTCAATAAGGGTCTCTATTTTTAAATTACATGGCTGGATACATTATGGACAGATCTCATACCTTCATTATGTATAACACGGAGAGGGTAAATCCAAGTGAGGGAGGATCACAGAAACACTATGGGTCAGACTTATGATATGCATCTACTCTTCTTTTTTAATATATTTTATTGATTATGCTATTACAGTTGTCCCATTTTCCCGCCTTCATTTCCCCTCACCCTGCACACCCCCTCCCACCCACATTCCCCCCTTTAGTTCATGTCCATGTATCATAAGTTCTTTAACTTCTACATTTCCCACACTATTCCTGCCCTCCCCCTGTCTATTTTCTACCTACCATCTATGCTACTTATTCTCTGTACCTTTTCCCCCTCTCTCCTCCTCCCACTCCCCTGTTGCTAACCCTCCATATGATCTCCATTTGTGTGTTTCTGTTCCTGTTCTAGTTGTTTGCTTAGTTTGCTTTCGCTTTTGCTTTTGTTTTAGGTGTGGTTGTTAATATCTGTGAGTTTGCTGTCATTTTACTGTTCATATTTTTAATCTTTTCTTGGATAAATCCCTTTAACATTTCATATAATAAGGGCTTGGTGATGATGAACTCCTTGAACTTGACCTTATCTGAGAAGCACTTTATCTGCCTTTCCATTCTAAATGAAAGCTTTGCTGGATAGAGCAATCTTGGATGTAGGTCATTGCCTTTCATGACTTTGCATACTTCTCTCCAGCCCCTTCTTGACTGCAAGGTCTCTTTTGAGAATTCAGCTGACAGTCTGATGGGAACTCCTTTGAGGGTTACTGTCTCTTTATCTCTTGCTGCTTCTAGGATTCTCTCCTTCATTTGAATCTTGGCTAATGTAATTATGATGTGCCTTGGTGTGTTCCTCCTTGGGTCCACCTTCTTTGGGACTCTCTGAGCTTCCTGGACTTCCTGGAAGTCTATTTCCTTTGCCAGATTGGGGAAGTTCTCCTTTATTATTTGTTCAAATAAGATTTCCACTTGTTGCTCTTCCTCTTTCCCTTCTGGTACCCCTATAATTCGGTTCTTAGAATGTTTAAAAATGTTCTGGAGGTTCCTGAGTCTCTCCTCATTTTTTTGAATTCTTGTTTCTTTATTCTTTTCTGTGTGGTTGTTTCTTTCTTCCTCCTGGTTCACTACATTGATTTGAGCCCCAGTTTTCCTCCCATCACTATTGGTTCCCTGTGCATTTTCCTTCATTTCACTTATTGTAGCCTTCATTTGTTCATCTAATTTGTGACCAAATTCACTCAATTCTGTGAGCATCCTGATCACCAGTGCTTTGAACTGTGCATCTGATAGGTTGGCTATCTCTTCATTGTTTAGAAGTATTTGCTCTAGAGCTTTGATCTGTTCTTCTGTTTGGACCATTTTTTTTTTTGTCTTGTCTGGTAGTGAGGGGCAGAGACTTAGGTGTTCACCAGGGTGGGACAACCTAGTCCCTGGGTTGTGAAGCTATTTGTGGGAGCAGGGTCAGAGAGGGAACAATGGCACTTGCTGAGCTCTCTCTCGGATTTCAGTCCCTTCAGCTGCTTCCCACAAGCAAATTGGGCCCATCTAGTGCTGATTCCTGGGTGGGTGGTCTTGTGAACATTCTAGGACCCTGTGGGTCTCTCCAGCGAACCCCTGTGGGTCTGTCCTGTGAGGATGGAAGTCTCTCCTGGCACCTCAACCCCCCACAGGTGTTTTCAATGGGTGGTTTGAGGCTTTATTTCCAGGAGCTCGGTTGCACAGTCTGTCTTGCTCCCCAGTTTCACCTGGATTATCTGCACATGAATGTAGGACCCCTTTGTCAGCCAGCTGCCTTGCATGCCTCACTGGGTCTGCCCACCACCACCCCACGCTTGGGGTCTGTCAGCTGCTGCCTTGCACAAACGGGGTCTGCCAGCCCCCACCTGTGTGCCCAGGTTCCACAAGCCACCACTTTTTTTTTTTTTTTTGGCTGAGACCCCTCTCCGCCTGGCTGCCCAACTGCCCTTTGTACCTGTCTGGATGAATGTCTATATTTTAACTCCTTGATTGTAGGACTTCCATACATTTTAATTTTCTGTCAGTTCTGATTGCTTTTTTTGTTTCTAAATTTTTGTTGTCCTTATTTTGGTTGTGCGAGGAGGCACAATTTGTCTGCCTATGCCTCCATCTTGGCTGGAAGTTGCATCTACTCTTCTGAGATACAGAAAAATGCAGTGAGGCAAATAAAAGAATCACCAAAATTTTGATAGTATCTGGTGAGCAGATACCTTGTGATGTGAAATGTCTGATCAAATATAGTTGCCCTTCCATCTGAATCTAGTTTAGATATCCAACTTACTCCATAGGGGCATTATGCATGGAATTTTTAGAAAAGGTATCCTTAACATTGGGAATGAGAATCATGTTTTCTGACTTGTACTTCACTAAGAAATCTTTGGAGCCTGTATAAGATTCCACATATTGCTCCCATTATTGAAAAACTATAGCCAGTAGTCTCAACATATTTATGTATAGGTCCCTAATCACAAGGGTAGTAAGCTAGGTCATGTGATAACCTCATATCAGTTACTAGGGGCAGATGGAAGTTATTACTCTAAGTTACTGAGTTTCCAATATCTGTGGATAAGGTAGATTCTCTCTGGTCTTTATTAGGAGTGGATTTCTTTAATTTACATTGCCTGAGAAATTGTATTAAAGAAGGTTATATTTATGTATCTGGAAAAGGCCTTATAAAACATGAAAATTAACTGCAAGGTTAATGAGGAACCTTCCAAAGGCTCAGGGAGGCCATACAGTATCACAGAGAAAAGACTTAAAGGAAGTCCAGGTTTATTCCCAAGGCCTTCATCTAATTTATTGTTTCTCCTTGGACAAGTCACTTAACTTACCATCATCTATTCCTCCAGTTGTAATAATAGTCTTACCTCATATCTCAGAGGACTATTGCAAAGACCGTTATTAAGCACAGGCTAGAATTGTATTATTGCTTGGAAATAAGCATTTAGCAACTCAGAATATAGGGTTGAAAATATAAAATAAAAGATATGATTGTGATGATGGCACTATATGCCACATTTCATCTCCCTTCTCATACCATGGTAGAACTTTAAGTAAAATTGGATCATGCTGCTCTTTCAGAGACTAGTCAGGCTTAACTCAACTTCAAGATTTTCTCTGAAAACAAACAAACAGTAAAATCCTATGTTGATTTTCACCAATCTCTGTTCACAGAAGCATTTTTTACAGAAATACTAGAAGTTTTATTAACTTATATTTAGGATGTGCGATAATAACAACTAAAAAAAATAGTGGTGTTATTTATACTTTTCCTACAGTCTTCCAGAATTAAAGCACAGCATATAATTCCTGCAGTAGGTGTTACCTTTGGCATTCAATATAAAAATGTGTTGAAATTCTGACGTGTTATGTAAGTGTTGATTATTAGTAGCAGTCTACCATGAGAGAAAATTTAAAAGGCAAGACTGGAAGTATTTTTCACTTTCTTTTGTGCTCACATTTAGAATTTCATGAAAACATAAGATTTTTACTCTCTCCCTTCATAATTGTTTTTTCTCTTTACAAGTAAAATACAGATAGCTATCCTAGTATTATGAACATAGGTTTTATGAAGAAGAATATATACATTTTTAATGATTATAAAACCTCAAATTTATAAATCCCATTACATCATGGGTAAACCTGGAAGGTCACACCCATTGAAAGAAGCCAAACACCAAAGGCCACATATTGTGATTCCATTTATACAAGATTTTAAATTGACCAGAATAGGTAAATCCATAGAAACAAATAGTATATAGGTGTTTTCAGGAGTTGAGAACAGGGGGAAATCAACGGGGGAGGAATCAGAGTGACTGTCAGTGGGTATAGGATTTCCTTTCATGGTGATAAAAATGATCTGGAATTAGATAGTGGTGATAGTAGCATATTTTGTGAATATACTAAAATCATGAATTGTGTACTTTAAATGTATATCAATAAAATTTACACACAGAGAAATGAATAAGAAACAATCATTTATTTAATTTCAGTTCTGCTAAATCTGACAGTGTCAAGAAAATATATTATTGATAACTTAGACATTTTAAACATAATGCTCTATTTATGTTTAATGTTGCATAGTTTTATTATTCTGAATACCTTTGGTGAAAAAATCTTTTAGACACAACATTATTCTTGCACTTAATTTTTCTCCACTGAAAACTTGATTTGCCATGACCTACATGACTTCCTTTTTGTGTGTGTGTGATTTAGAATTAGAGGCCTGGGTTTCAGCTCTGTTTTCCGTGAAATATGCCTTGTGCTCTAGAACTTCACAGAGACATACTGGAACTCATATGTGTGACTCAGGCTAGGACGGAAATTCTATATTCTCACCCATCCCAGTGTTTTGTGAAAGCTTGTATAACCAGAAGGTAAAACCATGTGATCATTTGAACAGGGGAAGTTTATTATTGACGATTATGAAATTAGAGTAGAGAAGTAATGAGAAATGTAGAGAGAAATCTATGTAACTGACACTCTGGGGCTGAGAGAGAATGTCTGGGGAAAATGAATGTGGAACTCCAACTTCATTTCAGAGCTCATCAGAGAAGTATGGTTGTAGTCAGTTGGATATCAGAGAAGTTCACTGGCTTGCCCAGGTCAGAGATGGTCCACTGTCACAGGCAAAGGGGAAACAGCATTCCAGGATATAGATGACCTGAGGCTGCTGGGCAGGTTTTCAGAGATAGTTGAGTGTTGCTGCCAGTGTGAGCCTGGAGTGTGTGGTATTCACATTAGGAATGAGGTTGGCAGTAGTCATCAGTCCTACCACAGGAGCTGCAAGATTGTGGAGGGACCATATGCTCTAAGCATGCACTGGGACACAGGACTTGCTGGATGTCACCACACACAGCACACAAGGACTGTGCAGCAGGAGCAAGAGAAAGCAAAGCTCATGATGCCAGACCAGGAAGAGATACTCTCTTCCAAATGCAATGCCCTCCCAACAACACCTATTGACAAAGCTTCACCTCGAGTTCACATGTGAAGAAATGTTTGAGGAGTCTAGTTCAATATTGCAGAGCAGGATCTGGTGAGTCAGTATGGAGGTGAGGGGCAGAAAACTGCTCACTGGGCACTCAGTTTCCCTTTCTGCTTGTGCATACAGCTGGACCATATTTACTGGCATCTCTTGTAGTTAAGCAGGGTGATGGAGGTAAGTTCTGGCCAGTGAGATATAGGTGGAAATGATGTTATCTACTTCCACATCTTGCCCTCACAAACCAGGTTTGTCCCTATAACACCAACCCACGAAACGGGAAACAAAGGATTCTAAATCCTCGGGGGATAGTAGATCCACAAAGTGGAAATATCCCAGATTGTTGAGCCACCTTGGAGGAGAGCCCTCAGGAGAGTCACCTGACCAACATCATCCATGATGAGGCTGTTCCACAAATTAAAAACAAATCCTTATATTGTTTGGCCATTGGATTTTGTAGTTGTTTATGACTAAGCTTGAAGTTGGATGCTACCCTAACAATAACCACATGGTTTGGGCTTGATGGTCAAACAGTGAGCAACAAGGAATGACATATTGGAAACTGAGAGAATGGCCTCCTGTGTTGTGTAATAGTGAAGTAGTCAGTGAACTGTGCCTACCATAATTTGAAAGGCAGACCTCTATAATAAGCTTATGTTTGTAGTAGAAGTAGTTGAGAAGAAACCATTTTGGGGTGCATTGGCTTATTGATTGCCTTTAGAAAATATATCATAAGAAAGAGTTAAGCTCAGAAAGGAATGGGTAATTTTGTAAGCAACATTAAAATAGAAGAGGAAGATCTTGGAAATCTGGGACTTTATAGGATTCAAAAACTATTTCTACACTTCACACAATAATTCAGAAGACAATGGTTTTGAGAGACAAAGTCCTATTAATATTCATCTTGGGTGAATGACAGATTAATTTCTATGTAAGCCTTTTATTCAGAGTGTCTCAAGGTAGCCACCATTAAGGGGGGAGAGAGGGGGGGGGAGAGAGAGAGAGAGAGAGAGAGAGAGAGAGAGAGAGAGAGAAGAAGAAGAAGAAGAAGAAGAAGAAGAAGAAGAAGAAGAAGAAGAAGAAGGAAGAGGAGGAGGAGGAGGAGAGGGCAAGAAGAGGGGAGGAAGAAGAGAGAGAAACAGGATTAGAAAGCAGAGATAAAAGGCATGTTTGAAAATAATAGAAAAGAACTTTGGGTATGACTGGACAAATAAACTGAGTGGAAGCAAATAGATTAGAAAACTATCAAGGAAACTGGCTGAGAAATCTGTCGTCCACTGAAAATATCATTTCTCAACATTGTGTTCAGTTATGGACACAGAAAATGATGGCCTCAAGGCTAAGGCTCCTTGAGGGTAGAGTTTGAGGCCATGAACACAATGGACAAGGGACTTTCTCCAAGAGAACAACGTAAGAGTCTACTGAAGGACCTCCCTTCCACCAGGGTAGAAGCTCTTCATACTGACTATCAAACAGGACTTCAGAATTGCTGTGGATCAGGAACATTTGCATTTTCCATTCTTTCTTTTAACTGAATGGGTTATTGTGACTATCCTATCCATGCTTCTCTGTGGCATATTGGGTATTGTGGAAGTGGAGATGATTTATCTTTTTGTTCCTAGGTGGCTGGATTCCAGGGAGCCACATCTGACCCTGATAGAGTGGACTATTCATTCTTCAGACACCCTGGACTTTGAGCTGAAGGATGGAACTATGTGTGACCTTATCTTCCATCAGGAGGGGATGTTTTCTGTGTGAGAGAGTAAGAATGAAATGGGTGTTTGATTGCCAGAAGGTCCAACTTTAACAGACTTTAGAACCAAATTCTCTTTCCTTTTTTTTCTTGTGCATAAAACTAAACTGGTGATATGTAACCTCTCTAAATTTTAGTCAGTAGCATATGGGTGGAGGAGTTACCTACCACTTCTAAGCCTATCTAACAAGCTCTCTTTGGCCCTCCACTAGCAGCTGGAATCATGGGACTCTCTGGCCGTAGGTGGCAGTGAAGCCATAGATGAAAGTCATCTTCAAGTCATTGTTTGAAAAACAATTGTGCAAAAGAACCAGTGGATCAAGAGTGCTCATGTAGAATTATTACATGAGTGAGAAATACACTTATTTCAATGTAACCCACTACAACTCTGTGGTCATTATAAAGTTAGTCTTGCAAGACAGAAGCTCAGAAACAACTTGAATTAGTTCTTGGGGTCAGGACATGGATCTATCTGCTTTAAGAGTGGTGATAAGTTAGGTGAAGGGCTGAGAAGATGAAGAGCAGGACATCAGTCTGGTGGTCAGTGAAGTTGTGAAGCAGAGGGAAATTGGGTGCCAGAAGAAGGAACATTGTTAAGAACCAGGGTGGGAACAGTAATGATGCATTTTCAGGTTAAACAGCCACTGCTCTTGCAGACTTCTGAGGGTTAAAACCCACATTAGCTTTCACAGAATGACATCAGCACATAGGTTTGTCCCCGTCATCCTGGATGACCATTTTACTTATTGTTCAAGCTAGAATCCTATTAAAGAGTGGCAGAGAAGCTTCTAATAATTACATCAGAACAACAGACAAAAATCACAGTGTCCTGGGGAAACTTGGTATATGGGCTTATTTCCTCTAATTATGGTTTTGTGCAGTTTTAAGAAGAAATAAATAAAATCAAATAAGTTGAACTCCTTCTAAATGGGAAAGTGACCAGATTCTTGGTATTGTTATGGTTCCAGTGAATATTTTTAAGTCAATGAATGAAAGAAACACCCCATCATCTTCTCTGTAGCAGATTTCTGTGTATTCATTTTTCAGGAGGAACTTCGGTGTATCTGTGGCAACTTTGCAAAACAGGGCATTTTTTACAATTCTGATTCACAGTGTGTTATTAGGACAGAAGTCCAGATTTCCTCTGCCACCCTGGGAGACCTTTAACACTCCCCTGCACGTCTCCACATCCAGAGCATCAAGATTCGTTGTGGTAGGGAGCAATTCATTTTTATGCTCACCCCATGAGGCGATGCCTGCAGTGCACCTGAGCTGAGAGCAAAGTGCAGATTAGGAAGCAGAGAGTCCTTGTTCCCTGAGGCATTCACACAGCCTCCATTAAGTTGCCCTAACAGGGGGGTGGTACTGGGGTCCAGGAAGCTTACCTGCTCCTGGGGTTCAGCTTTCTGGGGCCATTTGCAGAGGGGTGGCAGGCCTGCAGAGCTCTGTTGTCAGTTTCTTCCCACATGTGTCTGACATTTGCTTCCCGAGTTCCCTTTCCTGCCCCCAACCCAGGTCCCACTTAGGAAACTGTATGCTGAAATAATTGAAAAGATATTTTAGTATAATTTCTCAGCTATGCATTAGATAGTTATTAAAAGACTACACATACAACAAAATGTCCATTTATGAATGTTAGTGTTGGAAAGAACAGCACTAGATTGTGTGACCTTGGTGACCATAACCACCAAGGGTGCGGGGACTCCAGAAGAACCTGAGGATGTGGCTCTCCTGGCAAGTCACAGTGCAGCTTGCCCTCGAGATCACAGAGTGCTGGTAATGTGTCCGGTGAAGTATTCCATGGAAATTGATTAACATACACAGCAATCTTTAGAATAATGGGTATAATAAACACTACATGTGCTAGCTTTTGTTATTAATATTCTTACAGTAAAAAACATGTCAGTAACCAGTATTAGTTGCTTTTATAAAAAATTAATATGTAATAGTATGTATATCTATGTTTAATACTGATGTATCAATAAAAATTAAATTATTATTTAAGAATTGAATGATTCATAAGTTTTATGCTAAACAAGAGAGAAAGTAAAGATGAAAGAAGGGAGAGAAACCTTACTCTGTGTGTATTTGGGATGAAGAGGGTAGTTTGAAGGAGGAGCAGGGGCAGTGATAACTGGATTAGTGACCCAAGTTTGGACACCTTGTCACCATTTGGTAGAAATGATATTATTTCCTCCGTATTATCCCATGTTACCTGAGTACCTGTAGATGGAAATTACACGAAGACAAAATGAGTTCCCTGCTTCCAGAAGGGGAAGCAACTGTGGCCAAGGAAAGGGCCGTCATGCCCCTGGCTCTGTGTATGTATGTGTTTGCATGTGTGTACATGTACACATGTGTGTACTTTAATTTTTATAAACACTACAGGGGATATTAAGATAATAAAACGTGTTCCCAAAAGTGGAAGAAGGTCACTAAGGAGGTGGTAGCTTTCACTCCCCACCGGGGGGCTCACATACACACATTCTTGACAGCCCTGGAGGTATAATATGGATGGCTGGATAATGAATTTAAAATATCAACCAATTTTCTCCTTCCCAGGATTTCACTCTCACCTTCCGTCCCCACCCTGACTTCATATCTTCTTCATGACTTCTGGGGACAACTTCACAGTCAGATATTCTTCACTTTAGCGGAAGCCAAAAGCAAAATAGTGAGAAAGGGATCGCTTCCTGGTTTATGCAGTGGATACCTGAGGCCCAGAGGGCAGGGGCCAGAGTGTTCCAGGCTGGGGAATAGGGAAGCGGGGAGACACGGTGTGTATCCTCACAACAGGGGGCTCTGTGTTTTCCCCCTAAAGCCACATTCTGACTAGGGTGATACCCTTGGATAGATTGGAATGTTCCCCCTAAAGCCACATTCTGACTAGGGTGATGCCCTTGGATAGACTGGAATGTTTAAGATCTCGGATGTGTTCAGGTTGGAGGCTGACTCAGAGCTCCTCCTGTGGGCCCCAGAGCAGCAGTGGCAGAAGGAAAAGGGCCCATGGATGAAAATGATGCAGCCTCTTGGACTGTTGATGGAGAGGCAAGAAGAAAGGCTGCCTTGGTATGGAAACAACGGACACCGAGGGTGAAATATACCTCTTGCCCTCAGCGAGTTCTGCATGAGCCACCCCCCCAATTTAGACATAGCCACAGAAAATGAAAGGAGTTTGAAATGGACAACAGGGCAGGCTTCGTGAGTATGCAGTCACACAATTCTCTACGCAGAAGGGGCTGGCATTTGGTGTAATGATGCTGCAATGTTGTCATCTTGAAATTCTTAATTTTTGAACAAGAGTCTTGTACTTTTCATTGTGCACTGAAATCTGCAAATTATGCAGTCATTCCTACTTGACTTCTATTAACTTCCCTCCATGCCAGTAGAAATAGGAATCAAATAGAAAATAAGTTGATTTGAGAAAAGTAATGTTTCTGCACAGCTGAGTTTGTAGGTGTGATTCTGTCACATCCAAGCCAAGGCCAGGTAGATAAGGGAAAATGGGGAAATGTGTTCAGACCACAGAAACAAGTGGTCAGATTTGGCTGTGATCCAGTACAATGGTGTGGAAAGAAAGCTGGGGAACGTGTCTGGAGGTATGAGCCTGCACCATCTTGAATGCCTCTCCAGGGGAAGGTAGCAGAGTTGAGATAGCCTGGCATATTTGCAATTCTATGTAATTCATATTTATGGGGGCCAGGAATATACAACCATGCTCAAAACATTCAAATACAATATAAAAAAAGTAGCATCTTAACAAGAGAATATACCTCCAGGCAGTACTTTGGATTTCAATAAACCTGATACTAAATTCTAAATCTGCTGCTCCCCCTGGGGAATTACAGGCTTCCCACCATCTACTTTCAAGGGTTTCTGTGAGGATAAAATGAAATGACATGCAAATGGTGGTTAGCACAGAGCAGGGGCCCCAAATTCACTGTATATAAATAACTCCAAGAAGATGATTTATAAGTGAGGTTACCTTTTCCTTTCCTTTGAATATCTATGATATGACTTGTTAACATCTCTAGGTACTGGACCAGGATATTTTGGTGTTCAAGAAATGCTTAAATAATTAATGCATGTTTGCAAGAAAACAAGCCTGGTCTGGGCCCAGGGCTCTGGGACCATGCCAGGTACCATGGATACAGGGCTTTGGGGCTGGCTCCATCTTGGTTCCAATCTATAACCAGCTTGTTGTTTCACTCTTGAAAGCAAGAGAAACAGAAATCATGTGGAATTGTGGCGTTACATTTTGACACATAGGTTGGCTAAACGTATCAAGTTCGTTGCTATGTTTGACTTTTTAAAACAGCTAAATTTGGTTTACTAGAAAATTCTTTTCTATGACATGTCCTCTCCCAGCATGGAACTGTGCTTTCTCCCTTTCCTAGCATTTGAACAAGGCCCTTCTGGTCCAGCAATAAATATTGACATGAATACTTTTGTACAGGAGAAAACATACCTTTTAACATGACACTCAGGCTTCTCTATGCTTAAAAAGAAAATAGTCAGGTTTAACATTCAGTTTTTCAATGTGGACAAGTAATCACTGGGGACAGAACCAAGATCAGAAAGTTCATTTTAACAGGGACCTGAACTTGGCCTCAAACTTAAAACATGGTCTCAGAGGTACAAGGGTAGTGTGCTAAATGTTTCGCCTTTTGAATATTTGATTTCAGCACAGAAGCTACAATCTAGACGTATCCTAATGGTTTTCTGTCATCACTGCCAGAGGAAAAGACTTGTGACCTGCCTAACAAGGTTAAAGTAGCTTTTATTCACTTCCAGTGGAGCACTTGAAAATAGTTTGAATAATGCCAAGAGAGCATTAAAGGAAGGAAAGTCTACTACACTCCGAAATCCACCACATTTATATTTTATATTTTAGGTTCGTTCGCACCCTGTAATACAGAATTGATTTCTTTGGGAGCTTTTCCAATTTGAGTTAAATTGGTGGGATGAGCAAAGGAGAGCAGCATGAGGAAGAAAACCCATGTGCAAAATGCTCTGCCTTCTGCTGTTCTCAGTGATAACAGTAAATTGGAAAGCAATGCTCTGAATGAACAAGTCTTC